>OU744339.1:128852841-131451227 GCA_916610165.2 Gymnosoma rotundatum | reverse complement strand
ATAGAAGCTGTAATAATAAATACTACAAATTAAAGGGTGTTCCGAGAGTGACATAGCATTCATATAAAATATGTAGTGTATGCAATAGTTATATTGCCGCTTTAGCAATAAGTAGAAACGTATGTACCCTTGTAGGCACTATAAGTTCACTACAAGAACAAGCACAAACAAAGTAAAAATAAAACTAAAATATAAAGAGTGTTTCTGCAGTGACAATTTATGTATGTATCTATATGGCTTTAGGTTTACAATCTTAGCAGCCATTAAGTGTATATTTCCACCCTTTATTTTTATCGGCCTTCTATAATAATGTAAAGGGTCATCCAAAAAAAGCGTCTACATGTTTCTTTGAAATAAAACACAATTTATTTGCAATTTTTTTTATTAAAAATATGATCCATTACAATTATAAGTGGAATAGAATATCATTCAAATGTCCACAATGACTGCGTCTGCAGACATCAATCCGAATATCGAAATTTTCAATGACTTTCCGACATGTTGCTGGTGTTATTTCACGAATTGCAACTTGAATGTTGTTCTTTAGATCATTAATTGTTTGTGGCTTGTTAGCATACACTCGACTTTTCAAAAAACCCCACAAAAAAAATCTAATGATGTTAGATCACATAAACTTGGAGGCCATTTGAAATCTACATTTCGTGAAATTACACGTTGAGGAAATTTTGATCGCAAAAGCGTAATGTTTTCTCGAGTTGTGTGACATGTAGCACCGTCTTGCTGGAAATAGACGTCAGACACATCAATATGATTCAACTGTGTCCATAAAAAATCTCTCAACATTGATTGGTATCGCTCAGCATTCACAGTAACAGCATTTCCAGCATCATCTTCGAAGAAAATGGCCCAATGCTTCCATTTGCCCAAAATGCACACCAAACAGTAAATTTTTGTGGAGGATTTTCATCACCCCAGATACGACAATTTTGCTTATTGACGAATCCATCAATTCTGAAATGAGCTTCGTCACTAAACAAAATTTTGCTTTGGGTATTTTTCAAAGAACGCCCATTTTCATAATAACTTTGAATGATGTAAACGCGTTGTTGCAATGTGTACCTCTCCATGGTTAAAACTGTACTACCTTCTAATAAAACAAAATGGCTTATGTCATTTGAAAAGATGTCGCGTGTAAAAATTATATAGTGCTGACATCTAGACGTCACATTTGGATGACCCTTTATATTTTCTTATCTTTAAAACAATTAAGAGATTCAACGAAGTTTCGCTTATAGTTTCATCAATTAATTTTCGAATTAAAAAACTTGTAATCTATTTTTAATTAAACATATAATTGAGTCAATTAAATATATAATTAAATTTCCTTCTGCAAATCAATAAAACTATAAAAAGCCTTTTTTTGTGATTTAACAAAATTTTTTCTTTCGCTAAATCCGTCATACATAATTGATTATTGCCACATTTTTTTACTCGCCACTAAAGATTTTTGATTTTACACTTGTTTGAACCCGTTTTTTATATTGAATCTTTTTTGTCTTTAACTGGATTTCAAACAACTTTAAAAATCATTAAAAAGTGTTTTAAGATGCAATTTTTGTTGAAGCCCAACATAATCCATTCGTTCCATTAATTAGACATGCCATCTTAAAATTTGCCAAAGTAAGAATGTCTGATGATGTGTTAGTTTTATAACACTGAAATGCAGACAACTAAATCTTGTAAATATTAAGAAAATTAAAAGGTTTATTTTTATAGTCTTTTTTTATTGCCGGCTATTTTTTCATCCATCTAAACTTTATAACAAACAACTAATCCATGTAGCATGTAAGTGAATTAATATGAATGAGTGTGTGTGTGTGTGTGTTCGTGTGGCCCAGTAAGATGGGTTCAATGTCGCCTAACTGGTTAAGTCTACAACAGATTTCCAAGTTGTTCCTTTTGTTTTATTTTTATTCATGAACATATTTTTATAGCATTTTTTTTGTTAATTTTCTTGGATCTGTTATTGTGTTATAATTTGTAAAAGTGTAATTGTGTGGGTGTATGTATCCGTAAGTGTATGAGTACTAAATAAAATGTGGCATAAAGGCATGTTGCAACAGATGTGTTGATTGTTTATTTTGCCATACGAAAGCAAAAAATTTGTTTTTCTCCTACTGCCAGCTTTCAACGTTAATAGATGTGTTGAGGAGAGTAAATAAAACAAGCTTTTGTTTTCTTTTTTTTTCCATGATGTGTATGAGAATGTGTGCGTGTTAATCGTATTATAGAGTTTGTAATTGTGATATTTTTTGCTACTTTCTTTATTTTATTTTGCTTCCAACATTTGTTGTCGGTGCTTGATTCTTAAATGTTTTCAGACTGCATTAATATTAAATAAATGTTGTAAATGAGTCCTAAAGTTAATGGGGGAAAAAATAAATTGTTCCTTAAATACACTTCTTTCAGCACACTTGCCCTCAGTCAACTGCATCCACACACTCATGCACACATACTTGACTTTAGCTTAAAAATCATAAAACATTGTTTTCAATTGTTGTTTTAAGAAAAGTGTAAGTGTGTGTGTTTAAGTGTGTGTGTGTTCATGTATATCATTCTAATACAATTAAAAACAACTACCCCAAGTGCTTGCAATTTTTTTTCCTTTTATTAAACAGCCAGCAGCATAACAACAACATGCACAACAATTACAATTCACTCTAATTTCATAAATACAAACTTAAAAGGCAAAAGAAGAAAAGAAAAAAAAGAAATGGAGAAAACAAACAAATAATAAAAAATTAAATCCAATATATAGTCATATCCCCCTCATTTAAGCTCCCTTTGCTCCCTGGATAAATCTAATGTTAATTTGCTCCCCTTTCTTGTTGTCTTTCTTTGTTATGCCATTTAAGTCATTAATGTTTTTTGTTTTTGTTTTTGTTTTTTTTTTGTTGTTTAAGTCTGAAATTCATTAAATTCTCTTCCGACTGGTTGAATAGAAGCATGTTTATAAAATTCATAAACACATGCACACAAATTAACAACCCAGTTGTCAAAATTTTAAAAAATTAAATTTCTTTTGCACGTTTCTTTTTTTTTTGGAATTTGTGATACAATGCAGATAAAATCGTGAGCTGAACGACAAATTATCTTTTCGGGATGCGTCGATAAGTGAGAAGTTTGGTGTATACACACAGTCAAAAACTTTTGCTCCCACAATTTTTTTTTTTATTATTTTCCGATTGAATTTGAACTAAACTTTTTATTGATTTAATTATTTATTTAATTAGAAAATTATTTTTGTTTGTTTGTTTAATTAAATATTTAATTGATTCAGTTAGTTATTTAATCGAAAATTTTGTATTCAATTAACAATGTAATTGAGTCAATTAAAAATTTGGATGCAAAAAAAAATATTTAATAGGAGCGAAAAAGTTTTCTGGCAAAGCACTAACTGGGGAGGGCTAAGTCACCACTAGTATAAATTAAGCACACTCATGTCCACCTGATTATTGCTGCTTATGAAATATTAAATATGTGATAGATACCGTCCGTGATAAGTGAGAAACAGTCATGCCCAAACAATTTCCTAACAAATTTTCATAGATGAACATCAAAACGTCAGGCCAATTTTTCTGATCATAATAAAAAGAAAGTTCAAGATGAAGAACTTTTGCAGAATATTAAGTTTTCGAGCTCTATTAAAAATATGTTAAATCACTCAGTTTTAAAGAAATCAGTTAACATCCTTGTTCGTTAATAAAATGTGTTCCATGTTATCTTTTATCATTATTTTTTATATTCTAGCGCGCCTAAAACAAAGTTACTTCGAGGAGTTGTCAACGATATGTCACTTTTCAATTGATAAAAACTTATTGCTACTTTATATCGGTGTGTGTTTCAAAGACATGATCAACTGGGTAAAAACAGTTTAATTTAAGAGTATGTGTAATTAATGTTAATAAAAACTCATACATCTTTAAAAGTTCAACATACAACAGTTTTAAAGAGCCAAAACAACCATCGAAACAGCAGCAGCATGTGCCGGAATTTTCTTATTCTTTTTGAAATGTTGTCTGGTTTTTTACTATTTTGTAACGCCATAGCGCATAGCAAAGCAAAAGATGAATATAAAAACATGTCATTAAAGGGTTTAAGGGAACACCGAATTGTTATGAAAATATTAGCTGTTTTTAACAAATTTAAAATGAAATTAAGATTTTTTCTAATTTAAAAATTATTGTTACTTTTTAGTTTATTCATAGTTCGGCAGTAGCATATAACTATTTCGGGCTTACTGCGGCAGTTCCGACGTTTCATATGGCTACTTAGCAATTCTATTTCATTAACAAGTTGTTTCTTTATGTAAAGCGCTGAAACCCTATTTAATTTTTTTCTTCTTAGGGAGGCACCAGCAAAAAAAAAGGAATCATGTTTCTGTACCACTTACTGACCACCACCTCTACTCATGATACAATACGACAAAAAGTTTCATGGAAATATAATGTTCTCAGCCGACTCACATTTTTACAAAATTTAGATAAAGTCCATTGTTTTCTTTTCAAATTGTGTTTGCAAAAAATGCTCACATGGCTTCAATATCTACAGAATTTTAAAGCTCTTGAATCGAAATTTCCCTAACGAGAATGAACACAAGCCAATGCTTTAAAAACCCGTGCACAAAATTTAGGACGAAATAAATTAAAAACAAGTAAGAATGCAATACTCGAATGCTATTCCGAATCTTATATACCCTTCACTATCTATGTAAATCTAGTTTAGTGAAGTAACTCCAATCAAAAAAGCAAATATTGGGGTGACAGAGAATTAAAAAATAAAAAAATAATAATAATTTTACATAAAAATGACATCGGCTCTTAATGGGTTAAGCATTTTTAAAAAATTTTAGTATATCCTTAAAGATCTTTTCAAAAGCTTTAAAATGTTGCTCATTTGATATTTTAAAAAATTTTAAAATTTCAGAGGTCCGCAACTCACAAAATATTTGCGAGCGGCAACTTTTTTACTTATTCTTTAATTCTATATCGCCCGATATATATTTTTCTTTGATTGGAGTTACTTCATTGCTCCAAGTAACATGGACAAATTAGAGGTAGGCGTGGTGCTTTGCCCGATGACTCTAAGGACCTGTGGACCGATCTTGCTGATTTCCATTAGCACCTCTTTCTATGTCTGATCACTTGGCCTATTTAATTTTTCAATAGACGAACATCGCTCATTCGTCTTCGCTGTGCATAAGAAGTCAGAATATATATACTTAATGGGGTCCGAAATGGATATTGCAGAAATTACAAGTGGAATGACAAACTTAGTTGTACCCTTTTTCATTTTGTACCCTGTTTATTTTGTGTAAAGACACGAAATTATTATGGCTTTTTGTTTATCAACAATGTTTCTGTCAACAATGAAATGTTTCTGGCAACAATTTTCTGCAAATTGTAAAAGACAGCAATAAATATTGTATTCTTAAAGAATAATAAAATGCTAAACAATTTTCTTATATTTAAATAGACGACTAAGTTTTAGTTTCGGAAACCTAGTTTCTTCTACACAGAGTTCCCTAGTTTCCGTTACGGTTTAGTAGACTTGTTAAAATCGTTTTACTTTAATGTTTCCGTAAGCATCGATAATGAGTGGGTTAGCAGGCTCAAGTATATATAAAATACAGGCGAATTGATTACCATCTTCTTTTTGAAGTCGGTTTATCCGAAGTATTTAAAAAAATTTTTTGTTTTAATTTTAAGAAAAATTTTCACCAGGATCACTGTGCTCACACACACACGCACACACAACAAACTAGAGCAAAAGTATAAAATTTGTAGTGAACACATTTGGTCCTTTATCGTTTTAATTTTTTTTATTTTTTGGAAAATAAGTGTTTACACACATTCCTGTACTCCATTCCTGTTGTTTCTGTTGTTGCATAAGTGGGTCGGTTTGTTTTTGGTGTTTATTCCTAAAGAGCCTTTAATTTTAAGGATTTATACTAAAAAGCAGGAATGAATGAATCTTTACATTTACTTAGCTAAACGTCAAAGAATAAAAGGAGCAGTTGCATGAGGATGAGAAGATGGTGAATTCATTTTGTCTATTTGAATGTTGTCATTTGCAGTGTGACGGTATTTTTACTTAAATTTTATGTTGCTGCCTCTACTTGTGCTGTTGCTGTTGCTGTCAATGTTTTTGTTTTCATTTTTATTTGTTGTTACTGTTGTTGGTTTTTGTAATGAGGGTGAAATTGAAATCTAGGCAAATGTAAACAGTTTAAATAAACAAGCATTTTTCAAATTAGTATCCAATCTCTGAGAATTGTCACACATGAAGATGATGATAAAAATCCTTAAACAAATACAAACATAAGCACAAACACAAATAAATGTCCATTTATTTAAATAATACAAGTTCATATAATCATGCATATATATGTGTGTGTGTGTATATGTGTGTGTGTGAGTTAGTGTAAGTATTTCGAAAAACTTAGTGCAATCTACAATGGTGTGTTTAAAACCCACAAAACAAGAAAAGAACAGATTTTTAAACTGTCCTCAAGAGAATAAAAAGTAAAAAATAAGTAAAAAAATAGAAAACAAGACTAGAACTCGTATAAGCAGTTGTTTTTTCATAATGGCAACGGTCTACTAAAGTTAGTTGGTTCATTTAAGTTTACCGAGATAGTAGATTGTCTTCAATGCTTGAATGGTTGGTTTTTGTTGTTGCACCAGCAGTAAAGTGCTGGAAAGTTGTGATGATAACCTAGAATTCTCATATATTTATTTTCATATTCATACAACAAAGATTAACATTTATGTGTATGATTGTATGTGCGTATATCTGTGTATCTGTCTGCATATAATTTAATATTTCAGAGCTGCTTTTTATACAAAAATCTGTGCAGCTCACAAAAAGGAAGTATTCCTAGAAATGAATCATTTAATTTTATAAATTAAATTTTTATATAAAACTTTTATAAACTAATTTTTAGTTGGAATTAAAAAACGATTCAATTAGAAGAGTTTTTGTTCTTTTAAACTTCAATTCGCAAACAATTTTGCCGAAAAAATATATTTATTTTTTTATTACTGTTAACAGACAAAACGACAAAGTATTTGTGCCTTTATTTGTTTAATATCATTTTATAAAATCAGTGAAAAGTGGCATTAAAAATTAAATTTATTTAAGAAATGTTTCGAGCACAAGGGTATGAACTGAACTTTTCTAATATCCATTGTGTTCTAAGCCCCTGATAGCAAAAAATATTTGCAGGATTTCTTGATCAGTTTGAATGTTTATTTTTTGTGCTGGCGTATGATTAATTTAAATTCGAAAAAAAATAATTTTGGTTTAAAATACACCAATACCTCGCTTTGCGTCGTTTCGTTTTGCGTACTCATTTCCACTGTGAGTCGTTAGATTTTTGCGTTGTTTTGGGTTCGAGTCCTTAATTTTTTTTTTAATTTTTGGAAACTATCTATTATAATACAGTTTTACTTTCACTTTGTGTTGCTAATTTTAGAGTTCAGTTTCTTAAAGAGAATAATCTTCAAAGAACAAAATTTGGCCTCAAAACAAATTTCCAAAGAAAGGTGTTTGATTGATGAAACTATGGAGATTTAAAAAAAAAATCATTCTGACAGCGGAAGGAGTTTTAAAGTGTCCCAGGCGGTAGCTGTGTATATCAATTGCTACACAAGAAAATTTATTTTACGTTAGAAAAAAGGCTGTTTAGCAAACATTGGATACATTTTTTGTGAAAGAAACCCGACTACCGAGAACAGCCTTTATGGACTCATCAGACAGTAAATAATTATTATTTTATTTTTTTATAAATGAAATTAATAATTTTTATTTTGTTTTAATTAAATTTGATTTTTTTTGATATGCAAAAAAAAAAAATTGACAATTCTAAAAGACGATGCTGATCGATAAAGATCAGAATTATTTTTAAACATCTTTCACTTCTTAGTGATTTGCAAGGTATTCAACTGTTTATTGTCGACCAACTTAATCGCCAAAATTTTCTCTAGACTATAAGCGACCACAATATTTACAGTCAATAATTGTCAGCAGTTGTATGTTGGACTTGTGCCTACAAGGTTTTACGCTGTCTTCTCATCTTCGAGACACAGTCGATAAACAAAATATTAATATTCGTCCTAACCTTTTCCTGTCACCAAATCAGTTACTCTGATTATATAAAACTTTCGCCCCTTGACCACCATTCAAGCCAATCTACTCTCTACTCTTGCGATCATTTTAGATTTATAGAGTTTGGCAAAAATACCACTTTAGTTTGATAGCAACAGGTCACATGTCACTATTTTGTCCATTTTTGCTCCCCGTGTTAATGTTATATCGACTTGCTCCCCTCTTTTACTGAAGACGAAATTGAGCGTATTCGTTTGATTTGTAGAGGAGTTAAGAGCCCCACAGAAAAATGCAAACTTAGCAAATTGCACAATGTGGATATTTGTGGCGTGATATTTTCTTAATTTGCTTTTGAAGCAACAGGAGGTCAAAATCAGCGCCGAGCTATTGAAAAAACATTTTGAAAATCAACACTGTTTCTGCTTATTCCTGAAAATAAAATGTGCTATTAAAGGAAAAACAAACAAAGTTTGTTATTTTTTTCACAAAAAAATTCAAATTCTGTTTTAAACCAAACTTAAAATTGAAAGGTGTCTCCCACAAATGTGGTTTGATGACACATATTAACTTTAAATTTAAACTGCAAGAAATGCGCTTTCAAAATTTGCGTTAACTGCTCAATTTTTAGCTGCACACACTTTATTTTGCTTAAACGATCTTTAAAAAGTTGTAAATGGCATCAAAACATTTTAATTATTTTTTAATGAAAACAAATTCTTTTAATAGTCTTGATATTTCTGTTTTATTTTCTACCCTTCTTCAAAATTATGCCCAATATTGTGGCATACTTCCTTAACGGTTAAAAAAAAGAAAAGAAAAATGCTATTTTTATTCTCATACAAGTGACGGCTGTGCAACATTTTCTTATCGCACTTGTTAAGATCTTTAAAGTTTGGTTTTCTAATTTCAGAGGTTAGATGATATTAATCTGCACAAAAGTAACAAAAACAAATTTTATGGATTGTACACTTAAAGTTTACACTACCACCGACATCATCAGCGGCAGCACCATTAAAAAAAAAAACGACAAACAAACTAGAAGGCGCATGCAACATGATTTTTAAATAAAAATCAAAAACTAAAGGTTTGTTGGTTCACATCTAAGACATGGAAAACATAAAAACATACAAGAGTACGAGTAGATAAATAAATATTTGTTGCCAAGAGTTTTAGTTAACGTGTACATGCCACAAGTTTAATATCCAAAATCAGAAAGTAAAACTTAAAAACTTTTTCATTTATTTTATTAAGTATTATATTTCTTATTATATTTATGTGTTTGTATGCGTGTGTGTTTACTTCTTCCATTATATACCTTTTAAGAAATAAATCGTAATTCAACCCCTTTTACTTTCGTTTGATATCTATCATAAACGTGCAACACAAACTTAAATGTGCGATATATGAGCCGGATTTGTAACGGAAAATACAAAAAAAAACAGCAATAAAAAAGTCAAATAAAGGAATAAATGAAGGAATTATAACTGCTTATTGTAACACGAGCTCTGGTTAAAGTGAAAAGAAATAAGAGTTAAATAACAACACAACACCTCCAACGATTTTGATAAGTTACAAATAACACTTTCGAATAATTTGAACATGTTAAAGTTCAAATTTCACCTGCTTAACTGGAAATAATATTTTTAATTAGAATTTTGTTATATAACCAAATAAATAATTTTTAATTTAATACAGAATTTTCTGGATCGCTACATCCTTCATCAGCATTTGTCGCATCTGTCTACCTGATGTATAAGAATACGAAGAGCGCTTATGCTTAATTGATTTTAGTTTGGTAAGACAAAGTCCATACACAACCCAAAGTTTTTTACGTTGTTTTCTTTATTAGTCGTGAAAATTTTTGTTCTTGCTTTGTGCTAACCTGCTATATTTGATCTGTAATGGCGATTTATTCCCCATCTAAAACTTATTTTTCTAGAGTTTGGCAGGATTGAAATATATATGTATGAGACCGCTAATTTTTGCAACAGTTTTGCATTCATTTATAGGCCGAGATGAGGATCTACTTAATTTATCACATCCTTTAGATCTATTTAAGGTTTAAGTGTTTAGTCCTAATAAAGATTAGTGCAACATCTTGCTCTCGAAAACAACAACTTTATAGTTTTACTTATAAAATTTTTAATTGACCAAATGAGAATTATACTGAACAATCTTATCAACAAAGTATTGGTCACTTTATTATTTATGGGTTCAAAATCTAAACTCAAATTAAATTTGCTACTTTTTTCCTGCTCTTATTCAAATAATGCGGAATGTTTGCATGCGCTGATAAAACCGTTTTTAAACTCTGAAGTTGTAAGAAGTTTAAGTGTAAATAAAGTGGAAATGTGTGAGTGTTTGCCTGTGTTTTCCGGCACAATATAAAGAATAAAAAGGATGCGCTGATATAAAAAATTAAAAAGAAAAGCTTTTTAAATATAAAATTTTTTCAGCAACGAAATTTTGCTGGATGTTGATGTCAGCGTCACAAAATTGAATGAAAAAGCAATAAACGGGTTTGAGTATGTGCGAGTATGTGTGTGTATATATATAAAGTTAACAAGTACAAATATTTGTTGGTCTGTTGAGCACTTGTGAAATGTAATCGCCGTTGGCACGTTTTCTGCTTTCAAGTAACAACAACAACAGCAACTGATTGCTGGCTGCAACATTTAAACACCGGCACGTGTTGAAAATTTAAATTTTTGTTTTAAAGCTTAACAAAACACAAAAAACATGAATCACATCTCAAAGACCCATTAACGGCAGCAATTTAAGCAATTTCAGCAACAACAGCAAAAAATAAAGCTGCCGTCTGCTGTAGCACAATCTGCTTGAGCAAACAAAGGCATCAAAAGCATTCAAACGGATTTCACCCACTAACCCAAAGACCCTTAAAAATTAACAAACAACAGCTTAAAAATATGAAGTAGTTTTAATAACAAAAAAAAAAGAAAAACAAAATTAAAATTGAAATAAAATGAAATGAAATTAAAGTATTAAAAGTTTTTATTTATTTATTTATTTTTTATTGCTGTTGTTATAAAAAGCTCCACCCAGGCATTTGCTGTGCAATAATCCAAATTTATTTACTTCAATTGTGGTAAATTTCCCCATTTTAATGCGTAACCAACCCCCACTGGAGTATCTGGCTCCCATAGAAATTTCATCATAAAATTTTGTATCAAATTTATAAATTATAATTGCTTTTTGAGGTTTTTGCTTATGTTTGTTATTGTTATATTTTGTTTTTGTTAGTTTAATGTTTTTCATATTTTATATTTCTATATTTCCATCTCTTTCTCTCTGCCACTCTGGCCATAAATTACATACCTGCGTTAGTTGTGATGATGCATAATAGGAAATTCTCGAGGGACAAACTGATTCGGGTTTCGAATAAATTGTCTCTGCTATCTGATCACCCATGGGCAGCAAAGCGGTTGCATATGGAGAGGGTGTTGGTGAGCTACGAAACTCTGCAAAATGAATGAAATAAAAAAAAAACACCCAATTATTAATGGATATTTTTGTGCGTTAGACATTTTGTTGTTGTTGTAATTTTTCTTATCTGTTTGAAAGTTGTTGTTTAAAATTATTGTATGGCAACAGACTTACTTTCGAATATGTTGCATGACTTCTTCGACTCGCAGGGATATTTATTAAGACTTGCTATGGTGGCATATGAACCACTATTAACACTGGGTGGACGGCCTAACGGATCTAAGCGTATAAATACATTTTGATGGCTGCCATAAGCGGCGGTTGTAAAACTGGTGCTAAAGATAAGAAGAACAAAAAAACACGTTTAAGAAATGTCAAATTAAAGAACAAAATTTATTTGCTATTTGCAAATGGAATGAGGCTGGAACTCAGAGTTAATGCAGCACTTGGACTAAATAAGAATTAGCGGCACAATTTGAGTTTTACGCAAAGGGCTTTTGATTTTTAACTTTATAGGTGAATTTGTATGAAACTCCTCATAACTTGTTTATCTGGAGTTCTTTAATAACGAATCGCGCGAAATTTTTAAGAAAATCAACAAAAAAATATATAATAAAAAAAGTAAAATAATATATTTGCGGATGCTAGGCATAGTATATTATAAGAGTAGTTAGAACATCGTATTTTAACCGTTATATATAATGAATATTAATGCATTCACGATGAATACTTTTAAACCAGAATGACTTAAAGAAATTAGTAAATACACGGAGATAAGATAAAATAAAATAAATGTACCTAATGAATCAATTGGTAATTTTTTGAAGGGTATAAAAATTATAAAACTGAAAAATGAATGAATAAAAATATGCTTTAAAATTTAAATGATTCGGCACAGTCGAATATAGCGCTCTTACTTCTTTAGCACGTTCGCGGACATGAATGCTACAGCATTTATTTTCATACTGATGCAAAATGACATCAATGCTATGGCATTTAAATTTTAAAGCCTATTTTCATTCATTCATTTTTCAGTTTTATAATTTCATCAAAAAAACAAATATTGGAGTGACCGAGAATTAAAAAGTAAGACAAAATAATTAAGTACAATATATTATTTTACCTAAAAATGTTGCCGGCTCTTGATGGGTTAAGCATTTTTTTTAAATTTTAGTATTTCCTTAAATATCACTTCAAAAGCTTTAAAATGAATCCCATATTGATATTTTAAAAACTTTTAAATTTCAGAGTCCCATAACTCGGAAAATATGGGCAAGCGCCAATTTTTGCACTTGATGTTGTTTTCTTATTTTTTAATTCGCTATAGCTACATACATTTATTTTTTTTTTATTAAAGTTACTTTATTGTTCCAAATGACATGAAAAAAATAGAGGCAGGCGTGGTGTTTTGCCTGCTGCCTCAAAGGACATGGACGGATCATGCTGATTTCTAATAGCAACACTATATCTGATCGATACGCACATTGTTTTGCCAAGGCAAACTTGATGTCAACACTAACACGGACGGACAGACGGACATCGCTCAATCAACTTTTCCATGCATAAGAAGTCAGAATATATATACTTTATGTGGTCGGAAATGGATATTGGTGAAATTACTCACGGAATGACAAACTTAGATGTACCTTTATCCACCTGTGGTAAAGGATATAATAAAACAAATAATGTTTAAAAACTAAATTGAAATTAAAAAAAGTTTTCTTTTTCCAAAGCCTAAAATGTGCAAATGAGGTAAAAGATGAGGTAAAAATTACTTTTAGTAAAAGAATATATATGATGTATATTAAAAAACGTGTATCACAAATCGTAGTCAAATTTAAAGATTTGGGATATTTAAAAAGCTATTTCGCTATGACGAAGTTTTTGTTTGATTACTGAGGTCGCTAAACGAACTTACATGAAATTTAGTTCAAAACCGTTATATTGGCAACACTGTTTTATGTTACAGCCGATTTGACAGCTTGATTGTTAAATTTTGTATAAAATTTAGTTTGGAAACATTAAAAAATTTCAGAGACACGTCAGTCTTTTTGCGCATATCATGATGATCAAATTCCTTCACTCTGAAGCGTCGGACTGTTTTCTAAACGATAAAATTCATGTCAAACGAATGTGATAGTTGTGCAACAAAGTGTGTCATATTGTCAAATTGAACAATTTATTTCACGGTGTTTCAATTAATCACATAAATATTTCAGTTAAACTTTTTATTGTTCTATGACCAGCATTTCCTCGCAGTTTTTAAAATACTTTAATCATTTTTGAAGATCCTTTTTGAAGTTTTACTTACTGCAGTGAATCCTGACGAATTTGTTTGCGGGCCCTCAAATACATGGTGCTGGCTATAAGACCCACAACTAAAACCAGACCCAAAGCACAAGCAGCAGCACCTAGCAGAGCTGGGCCCTGGGAGGGGGCATGTGCCGGAGCCGGAGATTGATTGGGAGCTGGAAAAAGACCTTGAAATGTAAAAGTATTTGGAAAATTATTCAACTAAATGGAAATGGTCGGATGAAAGAAATGTGTTACAATTTGCTGACTTTAAAATGTTGGCTCAATCTTAAAGTCATTTTTGATTAATGATTTAAACGAAAATGTGATTTGAGTAAAAAGAAGAAGAAGAACGAAAAAATATTACTCTCACCTTTAATACAGATTTTGTTACGTTTAAAGTGTAATTTGGTGTCATTGTGGCGTGGCGGTCCCCTCACTAACATGTTGACACTGAGGGGCACTTGTTCCGTTGCATTGCCACTACAGGGCAAATGCACAAGAAATGTTTCCACCTGCTGTGGAAGATAACCTTTTTCTGGAATACTTAGGGTGGGCGCAGACAAAGCTTCTTGATCATGGTCATAATCGATGGTAATTGCATATGGCAGCTAAAAGAAATGAAAAAAAAAATATTTTCCAAAATTTTATAAGTTTTGTTAGAATTTGTTTTGAGTTTTGAGGGGGGCGAAAGCGCAGTTGAATATAAACATACACTTTAATAGAAACAGCAACAACAACAACAACAAAAAAGAAACAAGTAGGTGGTTAATGGAGTGCAAATTGGTTTTTGAGTGGCTGCAGCAACAACAACAATAACAGCTGCAGCAGCAGCACTTAGACAACCCGTACAGTAGAAAAAAATAACAAAAATTTTTAAGTCTATGCAAGGATGTGTAATGGTGTGTGTATGTGTGTGGGTGCATATATGTGGGTGGGTATTCACATTAAGATAAACTTTAAGGTAATAAAACTACAAAACAGGCAACAGAGACAGACAGACAGACAAACAGGCGAACCGCACAAAATTTGTAAACAAAATCATACACACCCAAACACACATAGTAAACAACACACGCACACCCATTTATTATCTGATAATTTAATGTGATATGACATGGGTTCTTAAGTGCATGTGTGTGTTTTTCTGTGAGTGCAGAAAAGAATGTGATGAGAACTTAACTGTTTGTGCGGTTTACGTTGGACGTTGTTTTTAAAATTGTGATTGTTGTTGTTGTTGTTATAGTGTTAAAGTTTTCTACTTACCGGATACGCTGTGAGACTTTGCCACGAAAATTCGAGGTCATGTACATCTGCTGGCACCGGTACTGTAAAATGCATTGCGTATGTGTTTATTGCTCCCTCGTGCACATAAAATAAATCTGCCTCCAATCCTATTTATTATATTGTTGCAACATAAATGTTTGTTGTTGTTATTATTATTTTTATGTAGTACAAATGAGTTAAGTTTAAATTATGGCCGTTGCACCAAATGTATGTGGCAGTTGTAAAAAGTTCCAGCCGCAAGAGTTCCACCAGACATTGAATTAAGATGAATCCAGAAGAGCAAATAAAAGAAGAAAAAATTATTAAATAAAATTATTGTACCTTCAAGACAATGTTGGCAAAAAGCATTGGATGGAAGAAAGGAAGGAAGAGAAATAAAAGAAAACAAACTAAAGCAAACATAAATTCACAAACAAACAACTCACATAAATTTCTTGTGTCATCTTTTTATACCCTTCACCACAAAAAGTGCGAAAAATGGAATTTATAAGTTTGTCATTCCGTGTGTAATTTCTACACACGCAAAAAAAAATATGGTTGAGGTAACCATAATCTAAGAGCAACATATTATGGTTGCATTGTATAGTTGCAAACAAAACATAGTATTGTTACATTTGCAACCATATTTTTGTCTAGCAAAATAATAACATATTAAAGTATAAACATAATTATGTTCAAATATAAACATTAAATGGTTAAAAGTATCCAGATATAAAAGGCTTAGTTTTTATTGTTTTATTCATTTCTGATTTGTTATAAAAATTATTTAGAAATATAAATTCCAAAAAAATCAATTATTTTCCTATAACAGCGCTTAGGTCATAGGCTACAAAAATCAGTTATATAAAAATATAGTTTATAAGCCCAAATAAATGATTTCACAATTTTGCTTCAAACACAAAAACAAAGATTTAAATGCTTACAATACGCACATACATATGTACATATTTATTTCAACTTTTTTTTAATGTTTTTTATCCCTTTTTAATTGCTTTCATATTTTGCATATTATTTTTAATTATTTATTTTATACATAAAATTTTCTTTTTTTCACTTTCTCTATCAATAAAAAACAATTTCATATTTTAGCTACCAGAAAAATTACTAAACTGTCAAGCACTAGAACGAAATATTTTTTAGCGCAAACATTATTCTGTTGCTTTAAACCATACTTTGATTAATAATAATATATTATGGTTAATTATTTTATATTATTTTTAAAAAGTTATAAAACTTTGGTTGTGATTGAAATTTAAGTTAAAACAACTATGTGGCATTTTTTGCGCACAGTAACTATATAATCATTAAAAGTTAACAAAAATGTTCATTGGGATTAAATTTTTGGTGAAAACAATTATAATTGGTTCTCCGCAATTATAGATTGTTACAAAGAACATAATATGGTTATTGTGACCATATCACAACCATGTTTTTTTTTGTGAGTAAAGCCACTGTATTCTGAAAATTCAAGGATATTCGCCTTCAACAAAACAGATTTGTCTAGACTAATTTCATAGATTTCTAAATGCACCACTTCTGGAGCAAATATTGTGAATTGGAAAGGTTTTAGTAAAACATTCCAAAATTTTAAATTGGAGTAAAGAATCTGTGATTCTTTAAACAGCAAAAAAGTTGAAACGAAGAAAGTTTAATGCGCTGAGCAAATTTCAAGGAGCTCGTTTTTACTTTATTTTATCCTGCGGCTCTTGTAAAACTTTTGCGAGTAATCACTGTCTTGCAGTGGTGAAGGTGTATTTGAATCAACTTTACCAACTTTTCTCCAACCAAATGCTTAACCCATTAAGAGCCGATGGCATTTTAATAAGGTATTTTTTTCTTCTTTATTAATTCTCTGTTACCCCAATATTTGCTTACTTGATTGCAGTTACTTCACTAAAC
Source organism: Gymnosoma rotundatum (assembly GCA_916610165.2). Lineage (NCBI taxonomy): Eukaryota > Metazoa > Arthropoda > Insecta > Diptera > Tachinidae > Gymnosoma > Gymnosoma rotundatum. The sequence goes on along the minus strand of OU744339.1, from coordinate 131,434,175 downwards.
TAGATTTGGGTAGATTCGCCAACGCCAATCAAAAAATTAATACATGTGGCTATAGAGAATTAAAAATAGAAAAAAACATCAAGTGAAAAAATTGCCCCTCGCCCATATTTTTGGAGTTAAGGGCCTCTGAAATTTAAAAATTTTTTAAAATATCAGTATGGATATCCTTTAAAGGCTTTTGAAGGGATTTTTCAGGAAATACCAAACATTTTTAAAAACGCTTAACCCATTAAGAGCCGACGATATTTTTAGGTAAATCTTTCAACTAGATTTACATGAAAGTTGAAGGGTATATAAGGTTCGGCATAGCCGAATATGCACTTTTACTTGCTTTAGTTATAGATGAAAAAGTGTTTATTTTAATTTGCTTTTGCAACAATTTACCCCAAAAAAGGTCTGTTGTCACTTTATTTTCCATTTCACCTCCCATTCTGTTGTGACCCCTGGCACAGTATGTTTTTTATTCTTTATTTCATTATTAAGAATGTCCTGTAACACAATCTCTAAAAGACAGATTGTCTTATGTCTGTCCATCCGTTTGTCCGTCCTTGATTTCTCCAACTCTATTCTATTACTTTAATGCTTTTCTTTGGACTTTCTCATAAAGGTGGGTGGTGAGTTGGCGAATGAATAAAGAACTGAATGAATAGACGAAGCTCTGAAAGTGTAGTGAATGCCTGAATTACGTTGTTCTTTGTCAAACAACCATTTTATTCAATGTCTTAAATCAATTTTAGTGTTGTATTAAACAGGATAAAAAAAAAGAATTGAAAGCCAACAACAAAAATAAAAAACTAATAAAGAAAACAAGGACTAAACTAAATAGAAATTAACTGTTTACTCTTCTTCATTGTTTGAGTATTTTGTGTTTTTTATTCTATTTCTTTGCAGTTGTTGCTTTCAAGGGGTTTTTGCTACACGTGTAAATGTTGCATGAAGCAAATATTGCTGTTTTTGTTGAGAATTCGTCTTTTTAATTTTTTTTCTGTTGAGACTGGATAAGCGGAAGCTTAAAATGAAATTCTTGAGAGATTTAATGTTTCCTTCAGACAACTGTGCGATAAAATTCATGTACATATTTAATGTTGTTTATATTTATTTAGTTTATTTTAGTTCAGTTTAGTCCATCCAAAATTACACTGCTGAGGCATCATAGTTCGTGCAACTATAAATAGTTGAAGAAAAGTCATGTAAAAAAAAAACTGTGAAACATGAGTTTGCTTAGCGAGAACATTTAAGGATATTATTCAATTTTAGGAACATAAATTAAGTTCCTTCAGACCTTCAGCATACAAATCATAGATATTTTACAATATTCAAGAAATGCTTTAATTATTTGTGTTGAATCACTAAAAGAGGAGGGTTGATTATGTCTACCGCATGTGCTTATAGGTGTTGTATTTCTAGCTAAAATTTAGAAAACCATTTTTTAACTTTAAATCGACTTCAAAAAAGGAGAAGTTTATCTATTCACCTCTATTATTTTATTTTCAATATTTGTGCCAGCAAAACTCAATTATTTCTGACCGATTTTGAATTTTTCTTTTATAATTGGAAGTTGATGGTGGCAGGTTTATTACATATAAAAACATTTTTTAATTTCAAAAATGTGAGGTTGCCCCTATAAAATACAAAAGATTTTTATATGTACATAAACAAAAAATCTTTTGATTTTTTTCGTCCTATATATTAACGATTTGGTAAATAATTGCGAAATAGTTCTATACCCTGAAGAAAATTGTCAAGAAAATATGTTACACGATTTGAAAAGAGTTAATAAATGGTTAAAAATGAATAAGCTAAAACTAAACGAAAATAAAATAAAATTAATGATAATAGGTACAAACAGAGACATTATAATAAAAATTAATAATAAGGAAATAGAAAAAGTTGAAAGCATAAAATACTTGGGTTTTTGAATAGACAGAGACTTAAAATTTAAAGAAATCGGTTATTTTAAAAGACAAAATGTCATTAACTGCCGCTATTAATATATATATAATGTTATTTTTAAACCCCACTTTGAGTACTGTGCGACAATACTCTACGCATGTTGTACAAAAACACAAATAGAAAGACTTCAAAAACTTCAAAATAAAGCAATGCACACGCACAATTTTAAAATGCAATCGGTACACATCAATCCAGTACATGCTAAATTCGTTAAAACGGCTCAACATACAACAGAGAATAGAAATTAATACTTTAAAATTCATACAGAAAATGAAGATTGGTAATGCACCGAAATATCTTTGCGAACAACTTAATATGGTGGGACAAATTCAGCAATATCATCTACGGAACGTGCAAGATTTTAGAATAGATAGAGTATCTACAAGTAAAATGCAAAGATCGCTTTTTTACATAGGCCTCAATCTATATAATGGGCTTCCTTCAGAAACAAAGAATGAAACAAATAATATACTTTTTAATAGAGAATGTGTTCAATTTTTAAAGAATAATTCGCAGATTATGTATTAAAGTAATTAAATAATATAATTTAAAAACTTTTTGTTACACGATTACGTTAAAAGTATTCTTAATACTAATTAAATAGAAAAGACAATTTTGTATATGTAGAGGACAATGTTTGACGAGGGTGCCATTGACACCTTCTGTGGCATACCTCTCTTTGCTTTCCGACAGCGTATCGACACTGCTCTCTACAGTCTAGCCAAAATCAAATGGTCTACCGAGTCGACACGTATGAACGCTAGAACAATCTGGCCCTCTTTGGATCGGGGCAGGGCGGCTGCACTACTGCATTTACCGAGGGGTCGATTGCGTGACTTGGTGGCTGCGATTACTGGGCATTGTGTATTTGTGGCCCATGCTGGGAGAATGGATCTCCCATTTAAAGTTTTCTGCAAAAGTTATCAAGACAAGGAGGAAGAGGAGACGGTGAAACACCTCCTCTATCTGTTCCCCGCCCTGCCTTCTATACAGCTAAGATACCTCGGTCAGTGGTACTACGTGGGCCTATCTGATATATTATTACTGGATTCATGTAGGATCAGTTCCTTTTTGAGGTGAAGCGGGTGGTTCACTGGCCCACAACCGGACATTGTGACTCGGTCAAGGGGATGAGCGCATACTTAGGCCAATTGGTGTTATCTAGCGGGGTTTATCCGTATTTTTGGATCTTCTTTGTATTTTCACACCCGCGGTTCTTTCTATCCTTTTCTTCTCCTTATCTTCATTTCTTTTTCTATGTCCTGCTTTACTCTTCTCTATCTATCTCTGTTTCTTTTTCTCTCTCCCTTCTGACAGCAGGTAATAAAAATTGACCAATCAATGGACCCAAGTGGGATGTGGCTACACGGCTACCTGCCTAACCTAACCTAACCTAACCTATATGTCCATAGAACCGTAAAGGTCATCTATAAAATTTTAACAAGCGCCCAATAAAAAAATTTAATTTTAAAATTAAAGAGTGTCCCCATAGGCCTTATATTTTGAACTATTAAAAACCCACTAGAAATTTATTCAGACGTGTTTTACTATGTCCGCCATAACAACCAGTGCAAATATTTAAAATTATAAATTAAAGGGTGTCCCATATGTGATGTTATTTTATGTAAATGGCCTCTGCCCGGCTATCTTTTAAAGATCCTTGATGTCTTTGAGCTCTCTTCGTCCTGAAAAAGGCTTGGTTCTTTCTGTAACCTTAGAACGTGTTGAGTGCGTCATGCAACTATAAAATAGACGCAACCAATCGAATGTTAAACAAACTGGTTAAAAAAAATTTTAAAACGCATATGTTTAGGCCTGACAGTTGTCAGCATCCACTTTAAATTTTTGAAATAATTTTAATTGAATTTTGAAATCTATCATCTAAAGAAGAGAAAAATAATAATTTAAATTTATGTAAAAATCTTACGGGTTTTTCGCTATCACTACAAGAAGCGTGCAACACAATGTTCCATGGTACGTCATAAAAAAAAACAACACGAAAAAAGCAAGACTCGCTTAACATCCCATTTTGAAATGATCTTTAATGTGTTGCTTTTTCTTCTTTAAAATGATAATTTCCTTATTGTTATAATTGTTCTCAGAACGTTGTCTCTTTTATTTTAAGAATTGCATATTTATTGCAGGATGTTCTTCTTCTGTAAACTCACAAAGAAACTTTTCAAGCATAAAATAAAAAGTTAAAATGTTGAATTCATGGCAAATAACGAAATGGAAAATTTTCGCTTTGTAATTTAATTTGGTTTGAATTCTTTTTTTTTCTTTTTTAAAATGGCATCAAAGTAGCAAATTTATATTAAATAAATGCGTAGCTGCGAAGCAACAGACTAAAGATCTCAGGAAGTTAAAAAAAGTAAATAAACGGAGACATTCAAGAGCAAACAAGTAACGACAAATTAAGTTGGCAACAAACAACCAGCAACCTTCAGATTTGTCAAACAAACAACATTGAATGAAATATTTTCTCTTTACAAAAGGAAAAGAAAATTTGAAGTTGTTAATCACGAGAATAAATTTGAAATGTTCAGTGTAGTTAAGTTCACTCAGCAACTTAAGCATCATTATGATCATCATTATCGTCATTATGTTGAACATTTTCAAATGAATATTTAATTTAATATTTGTATTTAGTTGTTTTTATTATCTCTCGCTCTTTACTAAACGACAACAGTTTACAAATTGTAAACTGGCGCAGAGAAAAAAGCAACAAATTAAAGTTTAATTTCAAGAATAAGAAAATTCATTTCTGTTTCTTTTCTTATGTTGGGAATTTTTTTTATTTCAATCCTGATTCACTTTCTCTAACTGGAAATGAAAAGAATTAAAAGTTTTTTTTTTTCAAATGCCATCTACTTTGGGAAGATGTTGTTTTTTGTTGCTTTTTATGTTTTTGTCAACAGCTTTTATTGGTTCTTTTTGTTGAGGTCTTGTGCAACTGAAACAGCGTTTTCAACATCAAGGACTCTTCAAATTGTGTTTTCTCTTCAAGTGCCTTGTTAAGACGTCATATTGAGCAATTAATAAATTTTGATGATTGTGATGATGTTGAAAAAATAAAGAAAACAGCAAATTTTCGCTTTGAAGGGAGTGGGAGGAACAAGAACTTTGGCGCCACTGTATGCATTCGAAACATCAAAGATTCATGAATGTGTTTGACATTTGTCAAAGCAATAAGGAATAATAAAATAGCATTTAGTTCTTTAATAAAATAAAAAAACAAATAGAAAAATAAGAAATCAACTAAAGACCGAAAGCACTTTGTTGGCAATTTCTGTCACGAAACTTTTAAAAGTTTTTTGTTGAGTCTAAAACCCAGCAATAGTTTTTGAATTTTTTATTCACAATAACAAAATGTTTTAAAAGTCAACGTGTGCGACAATATAGTTATTGCAAGAAAACAAAAAACAAAGAGATGGACAGAGGGTCATCGAGTATAAAATAAAAATTTTAATACACTTTCTGTCAGTTGTCTATCTGTAGTGGTGCGAGGGATAAGTCCATTTTAATTAAAATACATAATTTAATTTCTAATTTTAAATATTTATACTTCTTGCTACAGCGGACATAATTTTCAAGTGTTGGGCTGTAACGATTCAAAATATGAACTATGGGGACACCCTTTATTTTTTTAAACTGGTAAATGTGAACATAGTAACACACACACTTTGTTTAAATTAAGTCTCGACATATGACGATTGAATATAGAGAATCTACATCAAGTAATATACATATGGGACACCCTTTAATTTCCAATTTTTTACTTGTTGTTTTAGCATACATAATCTGTGTTACTTTAAAGCGTTTGATTCTAACGATTCAAAAAAGAGGGCCATATTAGTCAAATTACATCAGCTATGAGGACACCCTTTAATTTCTATTTTTTATTACTTTCTATTATTGGGATTGACTTTGTTAATATTGATTTCGACTTTGTTAATATTTTTTAGGGGTAACCTTTATGGTTCAAAAGATATATAAAAGTCATGTCATGGGGACACCCTTTAACTTTTAATATGAATTTTTTAGTCAAAAGATTTCAACCGGCTCATGATTGACTGAGATTGTGGGCCGAAATATTTAATAAAAATGTGGACAAATTGACCCTATTCTTTTTTTTTTAAGTTGGTTGAAAAAAGTTTTGCTGGGATCAAATGGAGGAAAAAATGTTGATTACAGCAAATTTTATTTGTAACAGTTTTTCTTTTTTATTTTTTCTTTAGTTGAGTTTGTGTTTTTTCAGCAAATTTGATATTGTTGAAATATTTCTGTAAAGTCAACTTAAAATTTTATAAAAATAAAATGTAATTTAAGTTTCACTTTCGAATTGCTTAACACACACATACAAACACACATACTTAAACACCGTAAATAAAATATAATCTAAAGGACAATTGAAGAAAAGGTCGTTTAATTTTTATTTTTAACAAAGACGTTTCTTGCTATTTTTTTATCGCATTAATTTCTCCACCTTTAAACAGTTGAAACACGAAATGAGAAAATTAAATATGACAGCGGGATGCCAAAGAATATTTATTGAGGAATCCAAGCTGATATCATAGCTGGATCTTGATTGTTTGACGAAGCACAGCCAAATGTTTGCAACAGTCATGAAACAAAGGTGCTGTAGAATGTGACTGGGAGCAGAAGTGGCAGGAAAAAAAAAACAAAGGAAAATTGAAATAAAATTAAAATGACTGAAGATGAAAGTTGAGTGAAAATGTTCTTTAATGGGATTTAAGATTCTTTCGAATTGTTTTCTTTGTTCTATTTAAAAATCCATTTCACAAGACGATGAATCCATCTTAAAAATAGACATTTAACACCCTCTTTTCTTTTTAAGACACACAAACACAAATACGCACACACATTTACACTCACAACTAGCTCTACACACTTTTCATAGACGCTTTGCTTTGTAACTCAAAATCTAAAACTATTTAATATCGCCATCATTACACATCTCATCAAACACACACACAGACTCTCAATCAAATACACCCTTCACCCAACAAATCCTGTTGCCGTTTCTTGCTTATTTCCGCTTTTTAAAACTTCGTTTATTTTCTTTTGTTTTGCTTAAATCCTACAAATTCTAAAGTAAACACACTTTCGTTTAAAAACGCTTAGAAGAAATTACATATTTACACTAACAATCCGAAAGCAGTTCCTTCTCATGTAGAGACAGAGTCTAAGCAGTTGCTGCAGCATCAACATGATTGTTTTTTATATAGAATGTTTTGTTGTAGTTTTATTTTATTTTATTTGATGTTTTCCACATGCAAGTATTTAAAAGAGTTTATTCTTTTTTTTTAAATTGAAATAATTATTTTTAGTAAACATTTTAAACGCGAGCTTCAACTCGGTGAGAATTTATGAGGGCGTGTGATGACTCAGAAAATAATTTAGAACCAGGTCTTTTTTTGGAGTCGTTTAAAAAAGTGTGATTTATAATCAGGCTAAAAGCAACTGCAATACGTGGCACTAACTTTGTATACTATAGGAAGTCCAACTTTAAACTCTTCTATGCAATTTAAAGTTCCTCGTAGGTGTATTAGCTTTCGCCTTGACTGGTGTGATGTACACAAATATCTAAAGTATTATAAAAAAACGAAGACCGGAAAGTTTATTGATAATGAACACTATAAAATCACCAACCTCCTCCAATCACGAAAGGGGACGAACCTTCGCCCGACAATCCCAAAAGATTGATCTTTAAGTCTGGCAAGAAGTGGACTGGTTAATTTTAATTTAGTTCACAGACGATCTTAAAGATATAATCATCGGGGTGAATGTTAAGGAGTGAACACACTAAATATCTCAAAAGGGAGGAAATGCTCGTTTATAGGCCGGAAAACATTAATTTGATTCGAAAGCACAGCTTTATAATTGGTTAAGAAATTAATTCCATCAGATTACACTCGATTATAGAAACGAGCTGACTGCTAAGAAAAGGAAAAACTACTATGTTTGCTTCACAGATTTTTAAGTCTGCATTCCTTTAAGAGTCTGTTCGTTTCGACTTCATATGCAACATACCAATGCGTGTAGAGTTACAATATATGAAGTGCTTGTTTTTGCCTTATTTTATTCATGTTGGTGTTAAGAAGAAATTTGTTGTTTTTGTTGTTAATAAAAAATAGAAATGAAACATTAATACAACAACAGAAAAAAAGAAGGGAAACGCATTATAACATCATGTTATAGAGTGTTAGTGTCGCACTTAAATTTTTTTATTGCGAGTTTATATATATATGGGTCTTTGTATGTGTTTGTATGTATGTATGAGTGTGAGTAAACAAAGCAAGATTTTGTGAGTTTTTTAACTTCAAATTAGCGATTTTTTTAAAGAAAAAAAATTGTTAGAATTAACTTTTTTAATAGATCATCTCACAGTTATTGCTTTCTTTATTCAAAATTCGTTTTGTTTTGCAAAAACCAAGTTACAAAACTCCTTACCTAGATGTTGCAAGGCAATGAGTAGAAGGAGGTTTTTGTGTTTAGAAACTAGCGGCATGATTTCAGCTCTAATGAATACTTTAAAATAATCATTGAATTATGAAAAAGTTCAAGTTTTGGCCTTGATCTAATATTATTTCTTGTTTGCTGTAATAGTGAAATAAAATATTAAAAAAAAATTTTTTTTTTTGATTTTTGAATTTAAGATTTTCTGGGAAAATAATAATTCATCACTGGGAATAAATCTCACTAGCAGAGTTCAGTCTAAAATGTTATCGCAGGAAATACAAAATTACTCCCAAAAGTAGGAGTTTAAGTTTTCTTGCCACACGAAAGTTAACAGTGATGCCAATCTAACGCCGAGAGACTTTTGGAATAATCTTTCGATTTTGGGTGCTTTTGGGACACAGTAGTAGTCCTAGTTGAGAGTATTAGGTACTTTAATTAATACAAACACAAACACTCGAACATAAACGCTGTCGCTTGCGTACACTTATTATTATTTTTCTTGTTTTTTTTTTTGTTCAATATTAAAACAACGAAAAAACAACAAAATTGAATATAAAATTAAACAAAAATACGTTCATACTTTTGAAAGTTTAAAAACATGTGGGTGTTTGCATGTATGTTTCTGCGAGTGTATGAGAATATTTGCTTCTACGAATTGCACGCAATACAACGACGGCTTTATCAAAGAGAAAGCTGTGGGATTAAGTACAGATCCCAATAAGTAAATAACACGACAAAGAATTTTAATTTCGTATCTTATTCCTTCAATATATTTCATCTTTTTATTTCACTCCATTCAGTTTGTTTATTTTTATTTAATTTTATTTTTGTTTGTTTGTTTTTCTAAGTATTTTCATAGACAAAGAAAAAAAAGAACTTGGGAATCTAAACGTCAGTTTAGAAAATGTTCAGTGGTGGTAGAGATTACGAAAAGTTGTTGGAATGATGTGGCAAATTAAGAGAGTGTTCCCTTAATCGGGTATAAAGTATAATAATCATCAGAGTCATCTTTTGCGTCTTTTTTTAATTATAATATTTTGGGCTAATTCTATACGATTATAGTTTTACAATCCTGTTACTATCTGACTTATTCTGACAATGTTGAGCTGCAGTCTGTGCAGAAATATTTTCAGTCTAAAATCTAAATAAAATAAATTAATTTGATCTGCTATGAAATTAAATACTTGTATTTTTTTCTTCATCAAACTATGCTAGAACAAGACTCACTGATTTAAATATTCTCTAAAAATTTTAGACCACTCTAACCAAATGCTGTCATCCCTTCAAGTATGTATTTTTTGCTGTTTCATTTTATTTGACCGAATTTACACTACATATATATATATATATATATATATATATATATATATATATATATATATATATACACTTTAATCGTAAATTGACTGCATTTTAAATTTACCGCATTCAATGGCTTTGTGTAACTCATTAAGGAACAGTTTAGTTTATTATGTTTTTAATGTACTGAACAAAAATTTTTGTTTTAATTTTGGGAAACAATTTTCTATTGTTTAAATTACGCCATTCTGTAATATGATTTAAAAAACAATTCTACATAAAGTGTAAAAAATATTATAATATAAAAAATATTATAATATAAAAAATATTATAATATAATAATTATGAAAAAAAACAACAGGAAGTAATTGCCACTTTAGGAAAAGTTAATGTTCTTATTACACTCCCACTTAGCTGTGATAACGTTATCTATACAAATTTTAAGCTTAAATAATAAATTGTCACTAAAATAAGATTTTTGGTCTTTAAAATGTAATTTAAACAGGTTAGAGTGCTATATTCGGCTATGCCGAATCTTATATACTCTTCATCATCTATGTAAATCTACTTAATGGGCTCTTAATGGATTAAGCATTTTTAAAAACTATTAGTATTTATTTAAAGATCTCATCAAAAGATTTTAAATGATACCTTTATTGATATTTTAAAACAATTGAAAATTTCAGAGCCCCGTAACTCGGAAAATAAGGGCGACCGCCAATTTTTTCACTTGATGTTTTTTTCTTATTTTTTAATTCTCTATCGTCCCATAAATTTATTGTTTTGATTGGAGTTTCTTTAATGTTCTAAATGACATGAAATACTTAGAGGTAGGCGTGGTGTTGGGCCGATGGACCGATCTTGCTGTCTGATCGATTGGCGTATTTAAACTTTTGTTGAAATCAAGTTTGCCGTTGCAAACGAACGGATTGACGGACATCGCTGAATCGAATTCACTATGCATAAGAACTGTGTGGTCGGAAATAGATTTTATAGAAATTACACGCGGAATGACAAACTTAGATTTACCCTTTTTTCCACTTTTTGTGGAGCTTAGGAGAAATGATAACAGTAAAAATTAATTCATTTCTCTTTGAACTTTTTCATATCAAGTTTCAATGACATGAAAAAAATAAAACTGTACAGTAAAATACTTTGGAAATTTGTAAAAAATTCTAAAGTTTTTTTTTAGAAATATTTTAGCAAAAAGTGAAGTAATTTAGAATTGTTTACTTTGTTTGTTTGTCCTAAAAATAAAGTCTAAGTATACAATTTTTAAGATTACACAGGGGATTTATTTACGAGTGTCTTATTGAATCTCGCAACTTAATAATGAATGCGATTACAAAACTGAAGGAAGATAAAGATGAAGGCAAATCTCAATTACTTAATACCGAGAAAAATTTACTAAATATAAGATAGATAAATTACGTTTTGATCATATGCTCGCTACAGCCACGAAACAATATTATAGTGCCAAACAAGAGATAAAAAAGTTTTCCTGAAGCTGGTTTTAAGACGCTAATACAAGTCGCTGTACGAATGTATAAAGAAATGTTATAAAATGTTACGGCAGAATAAAATGAATTTTGTATAGATAGAGCCACACAAATGAACTATTTTAAGAGTCTATAGTAAATTTCACTGTTATGGAATGCAATCAAAAGCTTATTAACTCATTAAAACGAATTATAATTTTTAAAAAAATTAATAAAAAAATAAAAATAAAAAATTACTTCTAAAAATGCAGACGGTTAAAAATATGGGATACACCTAGGCTTGCCAGATCCCAAAAGCCTGAAAACTGAAAAACGTAAAATTTGCGCCTGGATTTGAGAAAAAAACTGAACCTGTTTAAAATGCTCTTGTTGTTCCAAAAAGTGAAATTTTATACAAAACTTAAAAAAAAACACGTTAACATAATTTAATTCAATCTTACGTTATATTAAGTACATTTTTATACATTGGTACATAGTAAATGTCTTTTGCCACATACGAGGGCTGCTCTATATATTTCTGGCCTAATAGTGAAAATGCTAATATTTATAATCAAAAATGGTTTTATTTTTGTTTTCAAAGTTTTCTCCAGCATGATTTATACACTTTTGCATGCGCTCAAACCAGTTGTCGGAGCGCTTTTTCCACTCCGATTGAGACACCTCTAAAACATGGTTTTTGAACACTTCAACAGCTTCTTCTGGCGACGAAAATCGTTGACCACGCATTTGTTTCTTGATGTGCGGAAACAAGAAGAAGTCATTAGGTGCCAACTCAGGGCTGTACGGCGGATGACCCATTAATTCGACGTTTTGGCCGGTCAAAAACGCTCTGGTTTGAGCCGATGTGTGAGAGCTCGTATTGTCATAGTGAACAATGATTCGTCTTCTCTTGTTGGTTTTTCGAATTTCTCCGATGACTTCAGGCAAACAAATTATAGTGTACCACTCAGAAGTGACCGTCCTACGTTGCTCAAGCGGAACAGTCGCCACATGACAAGTTTTGCCGAAGAAACAGGCGACCATTTGCTTCGAAGTGCTTCTTCCACGAACAACTTTCGTTGGATTTTGCTCGTCTTTGAAGACCCACACGGTTAATTGTTGTTTCGGTTCGGGCTCATACGCATAGATCCATGGTTCGTCACCTGTGACGATCTTATAAACGTCTTTTGAAGCACCGCAATCGTATTTTTGCAACATTTCTTTGCACCAATCGACACGAGCCTTTTTTTGAGCGACTTTCAAATTGTGCGGGATCCAACGAGAACAAACCTTTTTTGCGGCCAGGTGTTCATGCAGTATCGAATGTATGCTGGTGGAAGAAATGTCCAAGGATGTCTCTATCTATCGGTATGTCGCATGTCGATCTTGCATTTTGAGTTCACGCATGGTATCAATGTTCTCTGGCACAACAGCCGTTTTTGGACGACCTTCACGGAGTTCGTCTTTGAGCGAGCTTCGGCCACGATTAAATTCATTATACCAATTTTTCACAGTGCTATAGGATGGTGCTTCATCGCCATACAAAGATTTAAGTTCATCAATGCTCTCTTGTCGTGATAATCCCTCGTATATTTTACATTTTTATTTACAGAATTAACTAACTCTTTTATAATATATGGTATGCAAACAATACTAATATATAGTATGCAAAAAAGTTTGAAAATGTTTGCAACTTTCACCAAAGTTCATATCTTATCGATTGGAATATTTTTCGGCAAATTATCAAATATCCCTCGCAGGTAGCAGAAGTAAAATGGTACTAATTGGAGTTAGAAAAATTTAAATCTAAACATTTGTAAATATAGTTGTAATTTCATTGTATTTAGAATGTAATTTTTCTGTACAAAATATTAATTTCATTATAAAAGAATATACAATATAAAAAAACTGGACTGATTGCATTTTTCCTGGAAACTGGACCAGACATAAAAAACTGGAAAATTCAGGCGAATCCAGGCCATCTGGCAAGCCTAGATACACCCTTTGAATTCCAATTTTTAATTTTCTGTATTAATTTCAACTAATTGTCTACAACGATTCAAAAGACAATGCCATTTATAACAAATTGTGTAATTTAGAGGGACACCCTTTAATTTATAATTTTAAATTTTTGAACTTGGTTTAACTTGGTTCACATAATTTTTAAGTTTTTGACCGTAATGGTTCAAAAGATAGGGCCATATACGTCAAATTACGACACCAATGGTGACACCCTTTAATTTTTAATTTATTTTTTTATTATTAATTTTTTTTATTGAAAGCTATAAAGGTTTCTGTTGCGGTTTAATGTTTTTGTAAAATCATGTGTGTTTTATAGGGCGCACCCTTTAATTTTTTTTTTAAATGAAACAAATTTATGAGATTCACCCTTCAAATAAAAGAATCCGAAATCGGTTCAGAAATGACTGAGCTCTGCTTAATTTTTATGCCTTTTTTTAAGTCGATTTGTTAATTCACTTTTTAGGTATTTTAAATGACTTTTTTAAGAAATAAAAAAAGTTTAATAAGAAACTTTACCTGCAATGAAACAATATGAATTGGTTTTAGATTTTTACTCTAAAAATCGAACCAAAATACAGAAATCTTCTCTAAGAATTTTTTATTACTTTTGATGTTTCTATTTCTCTAGTTGCAGATTGCGTTGTATGAAGAAAGACTTTGATGTATTTCTTTATGTTGTGTATTTAATAAAAAATAAAAATTAAGTTGGTTTGAGAGTGTCAATATAAATTTTGAGGTGTTTTATCATAAGAATGGTTTCAAATGTCAAAACAACGACAGGATTATTCTCCATAAAATGATGTAAAGAGAAGATGGTGATGATGACAGCTACGCCACTAGAGTCAATGGCAGTCAAGCTAAAGCTGACAATAAAGCTGATATTAAAAAAAAAATCAAAAAAAGATTTGAGGAAGTAAGAAAAAACATTTTGCTAAAAATCACAGTTAAAGATACGACTTACATTTGCGTTTACTGAACACACACCGCCATTGAAAAACAAATTGTAAGAAATTTAATATTTTTAATAATATTTTTACAAAACGAAGATTAAGTAGAACAAAATAACACTGAATGAAAGAAAATAAATTAACATTTGAACTGCAATTTGAGTTGTCGCATTTTCATTGGATTTTATTTATTTCTATAGAAAATTATTTATTTTTTTTTTGCTTCTTTGACATTTTAAGAAATTAGTTTGAGATTGTGTGCCTTAAATTGAGTTTAATAAGATTTTATAATTTTTTTCCACTTCTTCTTTCTTAATTTTAACATTCTTCTTGTAAACTGCTGCATACTTTTGTGCTGCATGCAAATATTGTCTTAAAGATAATTTGTGTTTGCTTGCGTGTGTTGCTGAGTCTGTGTAAGTTTGTTAATGCAAATGTGTGTGGAATTAAAATGCTTTTCAAAAATGGAAATAATTGTCTTATTATAATTATAAATGGATGAAAAAAAGAAGAAGTGAGAGAGTAATTTTAAAAACCATTTAATACCCTTAAGATATGCACGCTCAGCGAAAATGAATGTGCCAATGTGTTTGAGTGTTTGTTTGAGTATCAGCAAACATATGATAAAGAAAGAGATGCATATAAAAGGAACGTGTTACAACAAAAAAAACTATTTTACAACATAAAAGCTTTTTTGTATAAAATAGCATTTTTCCTCAATACCCTTTTCTTCCGCTTTATAATTCTGTTTCAGACACTCTACTCTACTTAACGTTCAAGAAGGTTGAAGTTAATGGCTGTAATTATGACTTAAATCTTTATGCAAACTTTGTCTTTAAATGCTATGAAATATTTAAAACAAAAAAAAACACAACTGGATTGAAAACTTTTTACTAAATAACAATATTTTAAAAGAATTTATGAAGAAAAGAGATGAGAATCAAGTCAAGTCACACTCCTCTATGAATGATGACAAAAACATGCACAGTCACGTAAAGTGAATAAAACGGTAAAATACGCAGAGTTTAAGTAAATGTCGAAGGTGAAGAGAGGAGAGATACGTTTAAGATTTCATTAAAGTTTTTAAACCAAACACAAACTCCCATTTTCCTAATGAAAGACTAGAGGCATTGAATTTCTTGAAGATGGAAAAATAATGAACTTAAGGAGATTTTAAGTTTAATGTTGAAATAAATCAAAAGCTTTGCAACATATGAGATCTGTTTGAAATTTCTTTGGTGGTAACTTTGTCTGAAAAATGTTTAATTTAAATTGAAAATTAACTGCAATTGAAATGGAAATAAATTTTAAGCCAATTTCAATGGGAATGTGTGTGAAATTAAAATGGAAAAAACATTAGAAAAATGTTTTCTTATAATTTAACTAATTTTAATCTTTGGTATTAATTTTTAAAGATTCAATAAATATTTTTGAAAAACAAAAATAAATCTTTTAGATCACTAAATTTTATATTGTTAAAATATTTATTGGAAAACTTTTGCTTTTTGCTTTTATTGTTCTTAAAATTGTTTTCTTTTGAATGTCTTTTACAAAAGTGAAGAGAAGAGAATATAAAAACTTGCAGGCCTTTTGTTTTCTTTTACTACTCAAAAGCATGCCCAAAATTAAAATAAAACAATAAAGTTTTCAAACAATTTGTAGTTATTGTTCAACAAGCAGTTGATCATCTTTTGAAATAAAAGAAATGAGGGAATTAATTCCAAAAAAAAAGATCAAAATGATGATACAAATATTCTTTTGACTGAATTCTGTTATTTTTTTAAGAGTTTTAATAATTATGCCGGAAATATTATTTTAAGCTCGTGCAGTTAAAATGATGTTAAGCGAAGATTAGTGATAATAATTTTGCCAAGCACCAAAAGCGCTTGGAAAGAACTCAGCATATTATAGAATAGAGGTGAATAAGATGTGTTCACTGGATGATTATGCTTTTCGTTTTATGAATACTTGTGAGCCGGGCGAGACGACAGTAAATAATTTATTATTTAAAATGTTATAATATTTATTGAACGTTATTCTGCCATATTCATAAAAAATAAAATAAGTTTAAAATGTTTTTTTATGACAAAATTTTTATGCAAATTTGCTCTGAAATACATTTCAAATCTATTTTAATATTTTATGAATACGGCACATAATACTAAAGAAATTTTCTTTTCTTCTTCATTCTCTGGGGATGACCCCTACTTATGCAACGCGTTTTGCCAGAACTAGGAAATTAGGGGGATCTTGGGAGTAGTGCTTGTAGACATTTAATTTTAATCTTAGCACACTGAAAGTAATAGGAAAGACCTCCGCAGGGAGTTAATCTATATATGAACTGTTTGGCGGAGTGCGATTCAATGGCCAATCGATAATAAAGTGATGCGCTCTTAATGCAGAGCGCGTTGCGTGTATGAGAGTACGGTTTTCCCTGGTAAGTTCCCTGATTTCATGAGAGCACATTCCGTTGTAGTAACGATAAAACAGTGAAATAAATCCCACATTGCCTCGATGATAAAGTGAATCAATAGAGCTGGATACCCTCTTGTCACCGATGAGCTTTTTCGTTCTCTTCTGCACGTGTTCGAGTTTCTCCAAAATAGTCTTTAAAGCATCGGTCCATACAAGAGAGCTGTATCCCATTTTCGGTCTGATAAAAGTGACATAGATGGCAAGAAGGTCAGATGAAGGGAAGTATTTATTACACCGTTTTAAAAAACTTAAGGACTTGAATGCTTCGTTTGCGTATTGAAGAATATGCTTGTTCCACCGAACATTACATTGAAGCTTAATGCCAAGAACATCGAGATCTTCTGATTTCTTAATATCTATATCACTCATAATTACAGACGAGAAGCATAGGATATAGAGAATATAATAGCGTCATTAAAGAAGTCTGGTCTGAAACCAAAGTTTTTAATTTTTTTCCCCAAAAAATTAGAAGAGTCAAAGCACAGTTAAGTCAAGTGAATAATGATAGATCGGCCCACAAGAACCTAAAAAGCTCTGAAAAAATCCGCAGTAATAAGAACGTGTTATTTCTGTTAAAAAAAAAAAAAAACAAATCTCTAATAACTCGGGATCGTAATGAGAACAACTTTTTTAGTGTAATTTTTATTGAAGAAAAAACCTTTAGTTTTTTTATAATTTTATTTGATTAAAACTACTGCCTGGCTTGGTCCATTCTATGCGTCATGTTAATCGTTATAAACAGTTTTTATAGCGTCGTCTAATGTTGATTTCTTTAATGTACTATGATATTATTTATCATTGCATTGTTACGAAAGTAAGATCTGGCAACCCCTGTTGTTGTTTCCGTATGAGTGTGGTGAATAAGTTAATTCAACTAATGGTGTGTGTATAGAATAATACCACAATTAGCTAACAAGAGCTGAGCAACCTCAATGGTTGCGTTGGTAGAGGTGCGTGCTCTAAAACAGAAGACCGTGAGTACGAGCCCGCCTTCGGACATACGTACAACGGAAAATAATAATTGTTACAAAGCAATTAAAAATCAAGAAGCAGCAGTACAAACTTTCCGAGAGGCAAAAGGCAATTATTGTGTGAAGTCATGGCAAATAATTTAGTAGAGACGTCTAATTTAATATAAAAGTAACTGATAATTGTCAAGAAGCCCTCTATAATAAAAAAATAAGAATGGTAGCGGTTAGCGCAGGGAAGTTTAACAGAATTAACAACAGTGTATGGCAGACGTGTGTTGTGACTATTGGATTAAAGGAGATGACTGGATTGGATAAAAGGTGTAGTGGAGATGTCTGTGGATGGTTAAGGTTACTAAACAAGGCATCAAGTGGTTCATGTATCGCCGAAGTAACACAGTAATGTAGCATGGATTGCTGCGTTTGTAATAATAACACAGACCATGGGAGTCACAAGACCGGCAGAATCAAGAAGTATAGCCAGAGAAACCCATAAAGAAAAGAATACAGAATTTATAATGAGCCACAGTGGTATTTGCAATCAAGAGAATCCGTACGCTTGTTCTAAAATGGAAAAACGCATCAGTATGCTGTATTAGATTTTTACTAACTTAAGCCAGCTTTTAAATCAAAATACTAATTCCAATATCATTTTTTAAATTCGCATAAAAATCTATTTGTAAACCAGATTTAAGGAGAACGGCTTGTGTTGTTTGAACGTGACTGAGCAAAAATAAAATGAAAATAAAATCATTATTTTATCAGTGATTTTCCATAAAAGCTGTTGTTAGGAAATTTTATATCCATTTAGCAAGTAATAATTTAATTCCAAAAAAAAGAAAGAAAAAAAAATTCATCAATTTGAATTTAATACGAGCATTGCAGCTCCATAAATGTGTTTGTATTCATTCGAATTTTTGTTTTTTTGTGTTTGTATTATTCAAATGTCGTTAAGTAATTTATGAACAAAAATACGAAAGTATTTCATAAATTGTCGCTTTACTAATGTTTAGTTGAGTTTGTATTTTTATTTTTCTAAGCGCTTTGTAAATTTTCATTTCAAATTACAAGTGGGTTTAAGTGCCGCAAAATGCTAAAAATCTGGGTTAGCCATTCACTCGTCCATTTGTTCATTCCTTCATTCATTTATTCGTTCGACCATTTAGCCATTATGGTCAAGTGAAACAGGCCTTCGAAATCATAGTCGTTTTTGTTTTTATGTAGTTGTGCAGCTTGCGAGCTTTAAAACGTTCAGACCTATAAATAGCTTTAAAAATATGAAAATGATAATGTATGTGTGTGTTTGTAAGTTTGTGTAGGTAGAAGTATATTTATGCAATCCATTTAGCCATCCATGTTTTAAGGCTTAGAAAAGCACTTATGGCACCATTAATCAATTTACAAATCAAAATATTTCATTTTCGTATGCTACGAATACATTAGCATTATGTTTTGTTAGTGTTGTTGCTATTGCTGTTGGTTCTTTGTTTTTGTTTTAACGCAAAATACTACAAAGCATAACTAGAAGCGGCAGGAAAAAATATTTTTGAAAAAACAAAATATCAAAACTGACAAACACCAACAAAAAGACAAGAAGTAAAAGGAATTGAGGAGCCATCACACTTAGAGCTGGAAAATATGCCAAAATAGAAAAAATAGAGGAAATACCTTAGAGGGTTTGAGTATCAAGGTCGACAGGATATGACAACAATAAATAGAATAGCTGTGGCAGGAAAAAGCCATTTTCATTTTCTAGTACTTTGTATTCATGATTAGAAAACAAACAAACAAACAAACAAAAACGTAGAAAACATTTGAGCTCTGAAACAAACAAATAACTGAAGGAGCAACTAGCACCAGGCGAGGCCATTAATATTAAGGATTTCCTTGAATTTTTTTTTTTGCTTTTGTTTTTCCTTAAGTTGTTTTCCTTTTCCTGATGTTTTCTTTTTGTGTCTTTAAGAAACTTTAACACGATTTCATTTATCCTGCATTGGAGGATGTCTCAAATACATCAAGGAAATCGATTATGTATAACTGTTTAAATACATGTGTGTGTGTGTGTATGTTTGTGTGCGTATTTGAGTGCTGGTGGCTTTATCTATTTGTGTTCAAGTGTGAGATTTTGATTGAAAGCGACTATTTTTTTTTTGCTTTCTTGAGACAATAGGCAGGGGTCACATTACCGGACAATTTGTTATTTTTATTTATTTATTTCTTCCTATTTATTGATGTTATTTCTACTTTCTTTTTTTATTTGGTGTTTATTTGCGAAAAAAAATTTGAAAATATAAATAATGATGCAGGTGGCCTAAGAAGTCAAAGTATTTGTTTTATTTCTTTACCAAAAATATGCGTAATAATAAGTAAAAAGATTTATTTTTGTTTTTATTAATGAATAAAATAATCGATGGACAAAATATGTTTAAACGCTTACGGCTAATAAAAGCAATATTTTTTTTTTCGAAATTTTCAGATGCCTTACGCCTTTGTAGTGTTAATAATAAGGCTTTAATATAAAAATTTGTAACAAACTAAATTGACAAAAAATTAAGTTGAAAATATTTTAAGCATTTCGGCTGCATTTAGAAAAAACTTTAAACAGGTTGATAAACATAAAATAGGCAAATGTTGATAAAACTATATTCATAAACGATTAAAAGTCTCAAAAATATATTATAAACCTTTTTTTAAATACAAAAATTTTATAATTGAATCTAAACGCCTTTTCAATAATCAATACCGGCAAAATAGCACAATAAATTTAAAGTTTAAAAATTAATTTTATTATTTGGATATTTTGTAGCAATGCGAAAAACCGTCTAGAACCCATATTGTATGACTAACGGGCCTTTAAAGTTTTTGTAAATGAATTGTAAAATCTTAAACAATTTATGGAAATATTGGGTGTCATGGCAGAAGGTATAAAATTCCTATCAAGCCCGATAAAATTCAAAAACAAATTTATAACTTTCTATGAACCAGTAAGTTTTAAAGGAAATAAATAATAAAATGTTGGCCCTTAAATCTAGCGTTAGCAAGCACCCGGAAAACGTATGCACATATACATATTTAAGTAAGTAGAACAATGTTTTTATAAAAAAAAAGCTCTGACATTTCACCATTTATTTTACATATCACTCGTTTATTGCAACATAGTCATATCTCAAAAAATTAAAAATTTGTAGTTTCTTAAGCAAAACTGCTCTTTTAGACCTTCTGTACATGTTGAAAAAAAAAATCAGTTTTATATCCCAAGCTGAACCGAAGTTGTAGCAATTGTAATTGCGACAATTAGATCATAGGACTTATGTCTTGAAAACTTAAATCGCATTTTGCCAAGTTCAAGTTTTTTTTAAGATATGACTATGTTGCAATAAAGGAGCGATATGCATTTTTGTTGATTGCCTGAAAGTTTATATCAAAAGCTTTCCTTTGATACCCAAACAGGACCAAAAAACATTACAGGTATCGCAATAATGTTCGGAAATTTGCATTTTACATGTTCTCTTTAAAACTAATTTTTATGAACCATAGATATCTATTTTTTTATTTTGGAGCTAATATTGGACTAATCTAGATTTTCTTTAATAAACAATTTAATAATTTTTGCGAAAAAGTGACATCAAAACAGAACACGTATATCAAGTTACAATAACTATTGGGACACCCTTATGCAGACTTAGCACTACAACTTTCTTTTAATTTTAACCGTCTGTCTACAACTGGAAAACAAATAAATTAAATATAAATTAAATACCAGCAATTGTAGGGACACCCTTTAATTTCCAAATTCAAATTATATACTTGCTGTTAAATTAAACTTAGCAATCAGATACTTTGTAAATTACAACCATCTGTCTATGACGGCTCAACAGTTTGACAGTATACATCAAATTAAATAAGCTATTGTAACACCCTTTAATTTATAATTTGTAATATTTATACTTCTTCTTATGCCAAATAAAATAGTGGAAATTCTGTCTAATTGTCAAGTGTTTCTATTTAATGGTTCAAAAGATACGGCCATAAAGGTCAAATTACATTGATTTTTGGAACACCCTTTAAATTCCAATGACATATTACAAACTTCTTGTTATAGCGGACTAGCAATACAGGTCCCTTGAAGATATCAGCATCCTGTCTATAACGGTTCAAAAGTTTGACCACATACTTTACAGCAACTATTGGGACACCCTTTAGTTTCCAAATCCAAATTTTATACTTGTTATTATAGCAAAGTTACCAATACAGGTTCTTTGAAAATTTAAAGTGTTTGTCTAGAATTGTTAAAAAATAAGGCTATATACACTAATTTAAACAAACTATGGGGGCACCCTTTAGTTTAATTAATTATATAATTAATTTTGTCCACTTTGCAAGCGTTTATCTATAACATTTCAAAAGATAGGTCCATATAAGTCAATTTGCATCAATTTTGAAAACACCCTTTAATTTTTAGATGAATTTTTATTATTATTAATTTTTTTGCTGTTGGGAACTAAAGTGATAAGTAGTTTTTTTTAATTTAAGAGTAAGATCAATCTGTAATCAATACCTTTTTAATAGAGAAAATATTTTTAAAATCGGTTTAGAAATGACTGAGCTATTGAGGCACAGATATAAAAAAGCAGCATTCAGTCGAATTGTTAACCTCCTTTCTTTGAGGTCTGTTAATAATTAAACAAATTTTGTTTAATATTTAAATATTTGTAAGTATTAAATGATAACAGGAGTTGCCAGCTTCTTAAAAATGAAAATGTGCTGGTTGGTTTGTTTGTGTGTTTGTCGGAAACAAATCTAGTTAAAGACAACAATGAAATCATTTCTTCTGATAATTAAAAACTTTAATTAAATTAAAAACAAATCATGTCATTTTTGTTCTCAAAGGCAATCAATTGAGTTGCATTTCTGTTAATAATATTTGAAGCTTGAAAATGTTTCCAAATGAACGCACAATAATTTTCAAAGTAAAACAATTTAAATGGATAAATAAGCAGGCTGACAAATATTATTTTTGTTTTGATTTGTTTGTTTGTAATTTTAATCACAGATATGTTAACAAATTCGACGAAATTTGTGTGAACGTGTGTATGTATGTATTTGGCAATAGACTTAAGAATTATTCGTTCAGTTTGATAACAAAATTTTTGTTCTCCCGTGATCTTTGTAATGGAAAAAATTAATTTTGATATTTTTTTTATAAAATGTAAATTTTCTTAAAGAGTGAAAATTAAGTAAAAAATTAAATATAAAAATTATTCATTTATATTTATTAAAATGTTCGTAGTCATGACGATATCGTATAACAGGAGGAAGTGTCAAACTTCATATAAAACAAACTTGACGAAGATTTTTTATAAATCGTATTTGATATTGAAAATTAATGAATCAATTGATCACTACTTTTACCTGCAGTATGATTTCGCATTGGTTCATCAAAAACTCTTAATGGCGGAAATTTAATACACACCAGATTAAATATGCTTTGTTTGTAAGAGAGTGGATAAAGCAAAAGAACTCCATGGATTTCCTGGCCAATACGTTCTCTTTTGTTTTAAATTTCTACGATAATTTTGCCTTCAAAAAATTTTAAATTTGTCTACAAAGACCTTTAATTTGAATAATTTAAACAAATAGCTGTTCCCGAGGCGCTTCGCTACCCCAATGAGAATAATCGTACCACGAACACTCTTCTACGCAAGTTTTGGAATTGAATAATATGGAAGTTAAAACAGATTTCCTCCTGCCTATTGGACCTTATGAATCAGGACTAAGTTATCTTTCAAATATTCTTAAATTGTTTTTGTTAAAATCGTCCTGTTCCGTATCCTCTTGGAACTTTTAAATAAATATTTATCTCTGTCTTAATTTTTGTTTTAAAATTGGTGCAGCCGTTAAAGTCATAACTCACAAGCGCGTCGACCGAATTCGTGCAAACTTTACATAAACCATCTACACAACCATACGAAGAAACCTTAATTTAACGAATTCGGTTTCACCGTTCGTGAGTTATAAAATCACAACATACAATTATACAATTATATATATATATATATATATATAGATTAGTATGGGCCTACTCTATTTGCGAGTACCAGATAGATAACGACAAAGGTTCAAGAAATGTTTTATGCCGAAATTTAGTAATTTAATAGGATGCACTGTCTTGTTGAGGTCGTTTACTAAAAATCAGTGGGAAATCGCTGTGTTAAAATTTTGCGTTGTTTAAGAACCTGTTACAGTCTTATCACAACCAATCTCATTATTGAGGAAGAAAGATTCAATGATACTTTCAGTCTTAAGCTACGTAAGTAAAAATGTGCGAGGATGGCAGCAGATTTTGCTTCACTTATCTTCTTGGCTTTTCTCCCTGCTAAAATGCAGCAGCCATAATTTTCCTTCTATTTAAAACACCTCTTTTTATCTTTTAATAATTAAACTTTTAAAATAATTTATCAAAATCCACACTGTGGTCCGTTGTTGTATAAGTTTTCTATCGTAAAAAAAAGAAATTAAAAATGTCACTTATTTTCCTGCAGACTCTTCGGCATCAGTAGAAATTCCCTATTGTATTATTTTGTCATCTCATGTGTCATTTTGTAATCAATCACTTAATAATTTCCTCCTTTGCTTTCCTTTCTTTTCTCTTTTATGATTTCATTTCTTTACTATGAAACAAGCATTTCCATTCATTCAATTCATTTATTTTTTATGGTTTGTTATTTTGCGTAAAACCGCAAATACTTTTTGGTTGAGATGAAAACATAAAGAAATTATTTTTTTTTTTGGAAAAGGAATCAAGTCCTTAATAAATTGGTCACCAAAGTACGCAAAAAAGAAAAAATAACATAAAATAAAATAAGTAAAAAGAAAAGAACAATGGCAGTAGAAAAGTGTCAATAATGATCTTGTACTTACCCATAAGTTTCATCACTTCTTTGTGGCTTATAAACACGTTGAGATAACCACTTGACAACAAGGGATACCACGCAACCATTAGGCCCCAGTAGAGCAACCAAAATTTTGCCATTTGGTTGTGAGAGTTGTGTGAAATGAAATTTTTAATTAAATTTAAAGAAAAGTTTCAGCAAAATTTTTTTTAATCCTATTTGTGTTTGGCTTTAAAGATTATTATGACATTAATTTTTAATAATTCCAGATTTTAATGGCAGCTAAATCTGGTTGAATGGAATGATTGAAATTTTTTGGAAAATTAAAAGTTTGAAAAGTTCATTAAATCTTATTTAAATTGACAATTTATGGTTCATTC
This sequence comes from Gymnosoma rotundatum, assembly GCA_916610165.2. NCBI lineage: Eukaryota > Metazoa > Arthropoda > Insecta > Diptera > Tachinidae > Gymnosoma > Gymnosoma rotundatum. Next base: position 131,409,277 of record OU744339.1, on the reverse strand, counting down.
AATCCTCAATCGAACAGCATTCAAAGGCATCAAACGAATTGACCAATCAAAAAGGCTGAAAGGAACAAAACAAACAAAACTACAACCATTCAATTTGGTGTTTGTTTGTTTGTGTGTGTGTGTAAAGTTGGCTTTATAATTTTATTTGTTTGTTTAGTTATTCCTTTACTGCTGCTGTTAATACTGTTGTTGTTGTTGTTGACGTATTTGTTCCTGATAAAAATTCAAATTCGTTTGTTTGTTTGTGTGTGTTTGGGTTTTATTTGACTTTTTTTTTTCTTTGCAATCCTTTGCCACATTTAATTCCGACCAGTCAACAATTTAGAGTGACAGCATTTGTTTTTAACTTTTGGTTCTTCTTTACTCCTCTATCCTTTTGCCCTTTAACTGTCTCTTTAAAATAAATCCAATGCCGGATTTCTGGGCTGAATATCAGTTTGTGTAGAAAAATTAATTTCTGTACGAATGGGTTGTGGTGTCCTAGTTGGAATATATTGGATTTTGGTGTTGATGTTGATGTTGTTGTTATTATTTTTGTTTTGTCTTTATGCCTTTGATGGAATGTGCGGGTGTAAGCATATGTTGTCTCGCCTGTCACGTGGTCTTTGCTTGGATGACACAACAACAGTAAAAAATCCTGCTGTCGTTGCTGTTTGCTGTTGTATACTTTTGTGAGCGTTTGTTTAAATCTGTATAGTTGCCTGTGTGAGTGTGTGTGTGTGTGCTTAAACTGTCGCTATTGCTGATGATGTTGCTGATGCTGATGATGATGCTGATGTTGATTTTGTTGCTTGGAGACCATCTCTATTTTCATGTGGTTGTCAGACTGCCTGACTTGACTTTAATATTTCACCATCCTTTCACTCAACTGTTTTTCAAAAAAAAATTGTTTTCTTTTTGTATTGGCAACAAAGTTAGAGCGTTTATGTAAATGTGTATTCAACTATTTGCTGAGGATGACTCCCAGTTGTTGGTTAAGTGACAATATATGGGTATTACAGCTGTCGAGAGTATGTTACTTATATTGCGTTTCGTTCAAGTGGCCTTGTTTAGCACGCACTGCTTAACACATCTCAGTTTTGTGTGCAACAACTTTTTTCGGCAGTCAGCTGATGTTTGTCTATAAAAAAAGAAGAAGAAAAGTGTTCATGAAAAGATTTAACTGCAAGCAAAAAACTGAATCAAGAATGTGATAATAAGAGAAGAGAGAAATGAGTGTGAATTAAAATTAAATTGAAGAGTCACGTGTTCTGTTGAAAAACGGAAAAACTTTTTTGAAGACAATAACTTAAGGTTTTGTCATAAGGCTTGTGAAAAATACGTGTATAAGGGAGACCGTGATAAGCCCACACGAGCTACGTGAGCTTCAATGGCGAGATGTTAAGCGAAAGTTTATAAAGCATTATTAACAAAAGAGAATATTAACTCAACGAGGTACCCAACGCATTAACAACTAACGGGTTTTAAGCAACACTTGCCTCCAAAAACTTAACAAGCAGCAGAACTACTCAATCTGTGAGTCAATTTGCTCAGACACATGCTGAGAAACCAGATACCAATCCAAATACTCCCGGCAATATTAGCTTAAAGAATATTTTCTTATACGGGGGAACTTTTCAGTCCCTAAAAAAGCAGCAGGAATGTTTTGAAGACAATCACTTTTACCAAGGATCCCGTACAATGAAAACAATCAAGCAAATTTCCTCTCAAGGAAGCAGGTACTATATGGACACCAAGTCTTTGCTATTGGTTTTCTTAGCGCCAGCTGCAGCCCAAAGTGCCATAAACAGCGGTCACGGTTTCTTTGTTAAACGAGCGATATTTAGTCATAAAATAAAAACAGCCCGATCTTCATTATAGTGGCAAACTTAATTTTTCAGTATTTAGTTTTGATGCTCTCACTCTCGAAGGTCGTCGAAGCCTGGTGTTTATTAAAAAATGGCGTAGCATGACTATAAGTTTTCCCACAACCGATGCATGATGCCACAACAATTAATCTCATCAAGCTGATGAGATCTATGTTCGAACATCATACTCAACATGGATCTTTCGAAACCAACTACTTAAAACTGTTGGAGAATAACAGAACGCAACTCAATAAAATTGAAATTAAAAAATGTTGCCAAACATATTTTAAATAAAAAAAAAAAAAACAACTAAAAATTAAACTTCAAGAAAAGTGGTTGTGAGAGGTAATTTTCTTGCTCCACATGTTTATTTTCAATTGTCCATTTGTGTACAGAAATGTATTTATTTACGTGTATCTGTTGTTTTATTTGTTTATTGTGGTTTTGTTGTTATGCATGCCATCTGAGTTGTTCAGTGGTTTCTGGATATTTTTATGCTAAAATGAAAATTTATATTCTTAAATACAAAAAAAAAACTCAAACTCAAATGAAGTTGACTAAACAATTTATAAATGTTTTAATTTTTACTTTTTTTATTTTATTTTAGTTTCATTTTATTTTCAATGGACTCCTTTTTATTTAAAGTTCTTCAAAAAGTAATTAAAAGTTCGTAAAGATTAACAGTCTCTCAACAAGACACGCAACTGTGTGCGCCAGTGGGTCATACAAGTTGTTTCTTTATTATTATTTTATTGGTGTTTGCTGGTGTTGTTGGTATTTCTACGGTTGCTGCTACTTCTAATGCTGCTGGCTTTCTGTTGAAATTGTTTGAAATTTTTATTGCAAATATTTTTGGTTTGAGCATCAAAGAACTTTTTGTATGAAAGCATCATCTATGTACGTTAGTGACGATGAACATGATGATGATGATGATAATGATGATGTTAAAGTTAACCACTACGTAAAATTTAATTGAATAAATTCTGCATGAAGTTAGAAAATAAATGACCCTCCTGTGGTAATAGAAATTCACCTAAAGCCCTTTACGAGAGCGTTTTACAATTTATAGAAAATGCCTCGAAACACAAAAAAAATTTTTATTTGTTAAACACAAATTGATTAGAATGTAGAGGGAATAAAATTAAACAGAGGACACGATGTATTTTCTTGTTTGAAATTTTTTAATATTTAAACAGCTCGGAGGATGTAATGGGACAGAAAGCGATTAAATACTATTTCAATTAAGTAATACAAAAGCATTTGACAAATAAATTTTTTTTAATAGGGTGTGAGTGTATTTTCTGTTCCTTTAGTTGTAGGCAGATGGTTAAATGCTGTTTAGAAGGAATTTTAATTTAAATGCCATTATCGAGCCTATTAAAACAACATTTTATTTTTATGAGTAAATTGATTTGTATACCAACATGTTGCTAATGATGTGTTACTCAATATCACTCTCCGACCTCCTTAATAACACAGTGGGAAAAAACATAAGTAATTTTTTAGTGGTTGTTTGACACCTTTTGTATAGAAGGAAACGTTGGCTGATGGAGAATATTATATTCATTAAAATTGAGGTTATGAAACTTTTTGAGGGTTTTTTTTTCAGCATAAATGCTTTCTCAACGATTCAAATTTCGTGATATTCGGCTGCCACTTTGAAAAGTTAGTAGGCTGTGTTTGACCATACATGGATCATTTATGCTCACTGTGACAAAAACTTGGTCAACAATTTTTTTATTTATTTTTTTTTTTTTTACATAAATTTGGTATAAAAATTTATAATCGATTTTTGTTATGTATCAAATTAATAAGGGCACACAAAAGTACCCTACATAATAAACCTGAGTTTTGGTTTATTTTAAATCTAAAGTGCATAATTTTTGTAACAAAGTCTGGAAACATTTTAAAATAAACAGTCGCTATTAAAATAAAACTATAAAAACCAGCAAACGGCTATTTTTCCTACATTTCTTCTTCTTTATACTGACTTTTGAAGCAGACTTAGAGTTTATTACAAACAACAATCATCAAAGTTTCAAGCTTTCTGTATAATTCTCATGCTGTTGATGAAGTTTCCTTAATTAAGTAAAATTTTGTTCGCTTTTCTAAAGATTTCAGTAAAAATTTTCTTATAAGCTGGCTTAAGCAGCCGGTAACATATGTACGTTCACATACATAGATACCAGCTTTTCCAGTTTCAATAATTTTTTAATAATTTCTTTTAAACTTTTAATTCGAAAGCCATAAAATATCTGAATTTAAAAGCAATATTGACTCTTGCAAAAACTTTTAAACATTTCATTCGTACAATATTCCAAGGATTGTTCTTTAGGGTAAAAAAAAATTATTAAAAATTTCCAGTTCTTGTAAATAACAATAATTTATGGACCAATGAATATGTGAATTTATAAATGAATTTATGCAAACCTAAAGAAGTAAGAATAAATTCCAAGAAAATAAAATGAAATTTCAAACTTTTAATTTTTTTAAACTAAAACTCAAATAAATGAACAAATATAAGTGAAAAGAATAAGTTTACGTAGGTGTAAACAAATAAGTGTGAAAGTAGAAGGAGTTTTTAACAGAGTGTGTGTGAGTTTGTGCCTCAACAAATCAGTATTTATTTACGGACAAATGACAATGCGGCTTTATTTTTACCATAAATATAATTCAAAAGCTTTAAAAGAGAGTGAGAAGAAGAGAGATATAGAGGGATTAAAACAACAATAACACCAACAACAACACAAGGATAAAGTTGCTACAAATAATATTTTGTATAATTTTTCCAAAAACTTACACAAATTTAAACACAAAATAATTGAAGTTTATTATTTTCTTGTTACATTCATAAATTCCAAAAGTGTTTAAATATATACAGGTGTATTTGTATATGTGTGTGTGTGTGTAACTTAGTACTTTCTTTACATAGAAAGTAAATAATAATAATGCTCAGGATGATGTTATAATGTTGTATGATCATTAAAGTGTTTGTTTTTGTTGTTGTTTTGCTGTTGATTGAACAACAAATTCATTATGATTGTGAATGTGAATGTTGTTGCTTCTGCTAAAAGTTCAACTTGAAATTTTGCAGGTTCTTCTTGTTTTTTCTTTTTTTTTAAAGTTAAACTTTTTTGGTGCAAAAAAAAATAAAGAAAACGAATTTTTTTTTGGTTTTTGTTTGTAAGTGAAATGTTGCCAAGAAACTCTCATTTAACATTAGAAACAGTGGAAAAACTTTTAAATATAATAAATGCACGTTCACTCCAGAAACCTTAGTTCACCAAAACTTTTTTACTTTTTATGAATGTGTATCTTTGCTCTTTCCAAATTGGAAAAGAAATGTGAAAGGTTATAAAAAATTGGGGGAACTTTGTAAAGCCCTACAACAGGCATATTAAATTTTTAAAATGATTGGAATTGCAACTGGATGACTTTAAAGATAATTTAATTTATTCCTGGTAAACCATTAAGCTGGTGAGAAAATTACGGTATTCGGTAGCGATCGAAATAAATTTTTAAAGCTATTTTGATTTCGATCGATGTCAATTTCTGTAATTTAGCCGGGATTTTTGGGATCGTAAAGTTTAAAAAAATTTATGATTTTCGTGGTTTTTTTTTGCCTTTGTGTCAGGAAAAAAACTTTAGTAAATAATTGAGGGCTTGTCATTCTTCAAATCACTCGATTTGAAAAAATCAAAATTAATGTGAAATCTAACCTCACTTTTTTACTTTTCCCAGAATCTCATTTCTATAACTAGAGTGAGAAACTTCTCATATGAAAATGTTTTGGACATCGTAAAAAACATGATGATGAACATTTTAATTTTTATTTTTTTATTTTCATGCAACATATAATTTTTTAAAGAAGCATTCATAGTGGTTTGAACGTGTACAATGCTTGTTCAAACTTGAGTAGCGATGCTTAGGGAGAATAAAGTTTCAAAGTTATTGCTAAAAATAATTTTATGTTAAAATTTTAAATTGTTTTTTAAACACATAATGACAAGGTCTGCTTATTGTTAAACATATTCATATTTAAGAACTTTTATTTATGCATGGCCTAAAATATCGAACAAAAAACAAACAAACAAACAAAAAAAAAACGAGTAAGGAAATATTTAAAATGGGGGAGCAATTTTAGAAAGAAAACGAAAAAACATTAAAATTTACATTGATGATACTGGCAGCAGTATAAATTTGCACAAAATTGGCCAACTTATTTCAATCTCTTTTTGCGTTGTGGCTTCATTGAAAATGTTGCTCTAGCGTTTGATGCTGTGCTTTAATGTCTGTTTGTTGCTTGCAGACATTTAGATTTCCCTGGTTTTGTGTGTTACAGGAAGTAAGAAAAAAAAATTATAGAAAAAAGAAGCCAATCATCGATCATAGATTTTTTTCAAGCCAACCAACCACAAAAACAAAAAAACAACAAAATTTGAAAAACTTTGAAACAAATAAAATAAAACAACAAAGACTTCAATTAAAATTGAAAAAAAAGATGTTGGCTGTTAAAATTTGAATGATTTACTGTAGACTGCAGGGTTTCCTGATTTTATTTTTAGAAAACAATTTTTATTAATAATTCAAAAGATAAATTTCCCCAACAACAAATCTAAACATTTATTTATATAAAACAAACAGTTTAATTTAGCCAGACCTATAAAAGAATACAATTGATTTATGTGGCTAAAACTTTATTTAACTATTTTTGTTAAATAATTAAAGTAATTGACTAAAGATTGGAAACAGCAAGTTCACTGACAAATCTTCTAAATAAAAGGAAAATCAATAAATCTAAGTTTTTGAAACATTCAACTTGTTATCCGATAGACAACAATTGTCTGAATCTTGCAAACACTTTGGAATGTACTATTGATAAATGTCCTAAAACTGGCTCTTGTTGGCGACTAAGGTAGAAGATCTATTTGTTGCTTCATTTTTGATGTAAATAGTGAATTCATGTTTCATTAACATTTTTCATTCACAAGGCAATTAATTCATCGGAAATGACTTGGAGAACTTGTAAAAACGGTACTTAAAGCGTCAGATGATTCTATTGTCAGCTAAATTAGCATCCACCTTTCCAATTTTGATTCAAAATTTAAAGCATGCCCCAGCTGCTATTCACGTGTTGATTTCCGAAGTAAATGTCGCAACTACAGAAAAAACACTGAATGACAGAATGTATCAATGAATCCTGTGTTTCTTGTATGAGTTTATAAAGCCTTTTTGGACTAACCTCGTGTATAATTATTCTTCGCTATTGGACTTGAAAGAAAGTTGGAGTACAAGAATTTAACTACTTGCTTTTCTTAAAGTATACAAAGAATCCTTTACTCACATTTTTTTCAAGAAATCATTCATTGAAGTTCTGAAATAAAAAAAAAATAAAAATATGTAAAAAAATTTCGAAGAGATTAAAAAAGTTTGGTTTTTAGGATGAGCTGCTTTTAATAGAAATACATTCTTACATACATATATATTTCTACGTGTATGTGTATGTTTGTATGCGTATGTTATTATGTGTTTACACACAAAACACATGAAAAGTTATTCATAAATATGGGAAAGTATCATAACCAACCCTAAATTATTCCAAATTGATATATTTTTTTTGGGGGGATAAAAGACTCCATATGTTTTTTTTTTATTGTTATTTGGTTTCAATTTTTTTCTTTTATTCCACCAGATTATTTTGTTCCAAGTTATTCAACATCATATTAGCATCGTCATCATAATCATTACTGAAATGATGAAGCGTCTGGCATTCCATTTGTCGCTGACTGACAAATTTATTGACAAACTGCGCTAAAGAAATGAAAAATTTTCAATTATTTTAATGGGATGAGAAAAATAAAAGATGAATTCGACGCAACAAAAAAAAGGAAAAATGTTGTGGAAGATGAAAACAAAGTTAATCACAAAATATAAAGCAGAAGTTGTGCAGTTGAAGTTTTAATGGTGGGGGAATGAGGTTTAACATCAGAACGCTAATGAATATAAATTGAGCTCATTTTTGTTCACTTTTTTATCTTTAAATATTAAAATTAAGTGTTAAAATATTCAATGTTTAAATACTTGAAAATATGTTTTTTATGATGTTCTGTTAACAAATTGGACATGATAAAATTATAAAAGGAATGAAATTGCAGTTACAGGACAACTGTTATTTACAGTGTAAAAGAAAATAGTTCAATTAATTCACTGAAGCTCTTTATCACAAACTATTCAATAAGTTCTCTGCAACCACATAATTTTTTGGCTGTTTCCCGAGCATAAAAACGTCCAACTGGCACTATCGTCTATCTTTAAAACCGGCTCTGGAAATTTTCATAAAAGGTGCTTTAGCAGTAAAGTTAAAGGGTGTCCTTGAAGTGCCTAGATATTGATAAAATGATTTTATTTTTGAAAATTGATAGGTAGACACGTTAAATTTACAGAGTATATATCAACCTATGTCCGCTATATCAACAAGTAAAAAGAATAAAATTTTAAATTAAAGGGTGTGCAAATACTGATGTGATTTTGACATACGTGGACTTGTTTTTGAAACGCAATAGGCAGACACTTGAAGCTTACGTAGTTGTATGTCCGCACAAAAACCTAAAAATAAAACTATATAAAATGTGTTCCTATAGTGACGTGACTTTTCACATATATTTGGCGGATTTTTTTAAATATAAAATATTACAAATCAAAGGTTTAATAATCTTTTTTAAAGAACGTCCACTTTGTTCATTTAAAATATAGTTAATAAATATATGCGATTTCCAATATTTATAACTTCAAATCAATCTTATTTCGTGGATCTACTATTTATACTCTGCAGAAATTTGAGAGCAATTTGCCACATCTAGCTGGTGTTGGTTTAAGCTTGACAGAACTTTAAATTATAAGAACTAAGACTAAAAGTTAAATAAAAAATGTGTTCTTATTATTTTCAGTAAAGTCTGGCAAAACATTACGAATAGACTCACGCTTGATCAAGGTTATCAAATCATTTAAGTTTACTTTGAAAATCAGTCATCAATTCGACCTGTTGTCTTATCGCCAAATTGTGTTCAGTGATGAGGCTAATTCGACTTAACGGGTTTGTTAATAAGCAAAATTGCCGCATATGGAGTGAAACCAATACACAACATACCTTACAGATTCCATTGCATCCAGAAAAATGCACCGTTTGGTGTGGTTTACACGCTGGTGGCATCATCAATCCTTATTCCTTAAAACAGAAGGCCGGATCTCACGTTGCGGTCAATGGAGATTGTTACCGCACCATGATTATTTTTTTTTAAATATGGAAGACATTGATCCGGACCAAATGTGGTTTCAACAAAATGGCTACGTGCAATACGGCAACCGCAACCATCGAGCTATTGAATTAAAAATTTTGGTGATAAGTTGATTTCGAAAAATGGACCCGTCCATTGGCCTCCTAGTTTATACTGATAAACCAGCAACATTTGACGCTTTGTGGGCCAACATTGTTCGCGTTATTCGAGACAAACAGCTAGCAGTACTTTAAAAAATGTGACCCAAAATTGGACGTCCTGAATAAGCTTCGTCATGAGCATATGCCCGAAATCATTTTTAAATATTAAAGCCGGGTTCTAATCTTTCAGTTTAAGAAACATTTTTATTACAATTTAATTTCTGGTGTTATTTTTTGCAATTTAAAGTTCTGTCTTGCTTAAAAAAACACCCTTTAGTAATTTTCTGTTTCTATAAGGTCTGGTAACATGGCTTCTTAAAATAATAAGAAACTCCTCTTTTAAACTTAAAACTAAATATACATCCGCTAAGATCAATTATGCCATACTCTGCGACCTTGAAAAACTCTTAATTCAAACATTAAATTCACCTCTGTTTGCTTTTCATGTTTGCTCATGAGTTAAGACAAAAAAGTAATTTTTCTTTAAAGGCGAATGATAAAATGTCCATTAGAAACGGTATAACACATGTCACTAACAACTAGATCTTTAGTTAACCGTTAATATTAAGAGTTTAAGTCAATTTTGCTACATAATCTTTTATTAAATTTTACTATCTCTGTATTGTTGCAGAATCGGTCTCTGCTTTATAATTTTGCGGCTGCTATACTTTTTTGAATTGAAAAGATTTGTCTATTAAAAAAAAAGTTTCTATTTATGTTCATTGTTTTATTCTATGCTCTTCTTCCTCTTTGACAAATAGACTTTTCTGCTGGCCCAAAAGCGTCAACTATAAAAAAGCTTTTCAATCAAATCAAAAGTTTATTTTTGCTAACAACAGCACGCACATCTAAACACTTTTATACAAATTTACTCACTCATGCAAATACATAAATTAAAAACATTAGCAACTAGATAAAGCCACACATACACATGCATTTACTTGAGTACATCCAAGTAAAAGTTAAGACAACATTTTTGCTGATGTTGTTGTGGCTTTAGGATTTTCTTGCTGCTAAAATTTACTTTGATGCCAATTTCCAACTCTGGTAGTCAGTCCACATAATTTTATGTAGTTAATGAAACGGACTTTTTCACTTCAAAGTTTCTTTTTATTGCTGTTTGTTTTCTTTTCTTTTGATTGTTTTTACTCTTCTCTACAACTCTGTTGCTGTTGTTTGAAGAATCATTTTATTTTCTGCAGAATAACGGAATAATATTTTGCCAAGTTGTTGTTGCAGTAGTATTTACCCAAGGCGTAAAAAGAGAGCACTTAGTTTGGGAACTGTTTTTATATGTGATTTTGTTCGAGTGTGTGTGTGTGGGTTTGTAGTATAACCCAGTCAACATTTTAAACAGAATATCAGACTCGAAGATCAGAAGAGTAACGAGCTGATTTGGAAACTGAAATTTTTATGAAATTTTTTAAACTTTAAATATTTTTAAGAAATACTTTTCATATCTTTTTTACGAATTTCCAAATGAATTTCAAGTCCAAATGTTTATGAGGAGCAAATGTGTTGATAAGTGCAAGGTTTATGAGTTGTTAAAGTTGTTGGTTGCTGAAACTGAATGTAAACTTGATACGGGTAAAAATGAAAAACAGAAGCACTCACAGACAGGTAGTAGAAGAGTGCGAGCATGAGAGTATTTTAAATGAGCACTTACAAGTTTAAACATTAAACAAATAAACAAGTGGCAAACTCTCAAGAAACATTCAACAACAAAAATGTTAAGATATTTTTTATGTTGTTCTTTCCACTCTCATACACATTTCATAGATACTCGTAAATTGTACAACCGTAAGAAGCAACAAAAATAAAATTAAAATTAAAATATTTAAAAGCAATTTAAGACTTAAAAAAGAACTCCCCCACCTCCACAAAAAGTAGTTGTAAGCAACAGAACGAAGCAGAAGCAGCACAAGGTTGGCAACATATTTTGAATGTTTAATTTACTTCGTAAATTTCTTATTTAACTAATAGAGTTGTTGCTTTTTATAAATTTTCTTTAATTTGCATTTGAATATTATACATTCATTCATTCATTCATTCATTTATTTATTCATTCATTCAATTCAACGTTTGTTGCAAAGGAAAAAACTAATGAATGAGTGGAAGTTAGCCAGGCAGTCAAACAGTCAGCCAGGCAGACAGGAGGCGAACAAGCAATGGGAAAAAGCTTATAGTCACTCACTGGCCTTTAATCTAGTTATGCCACAGTACAATTGTCGCATTCAAGCATATCCGTTTCCGGTAATTTTTGCAATTTTGTCATCTTTTTTATTTTATTTTTCCATTCACTCATTTATTTATTCAGTCTTTTTTTATTTTTATTTTACATTTTGTTAGATTTATTTATGGGCTACAATGTCTTGTGGGCGTGTAGCATTTGAATGAGAGTGAGAATGAGGGAAGGTTTGGGTGGTGCTCGAACAAAAGCGAAACAAAACTGACAGGAAACATAATATAGTTGTGCTAAAGATTAATTTGAATTTTTTCTTTTTAAATAGAAATAGAAAAGTAGATGTAGACCAACTACACAGCCAACAATTTTCCAAGTAATTTGTTAAGAAGACCACATTGTCTGGAAAAGAAAATTAAAGAATGCATTCGATTTAAATGTTAAGAAGAGCAAATGGAAATTTATAACTTGTGAAAAAATATGTAATTTACAAAGTGGTATGATTAAATGCTCAGGGAGTTTATCAATTTTCTCGAAATTTTACTTAAAATAATACTTTTAAAGGAAAATTCATGTTTAAGAAAACCGAAATCTGAAACTCCCAAATTATTCATTAAAATTCCCAAAATTACACATTTGGATTTTTAAAACAACTTTAAATTTCTGAATTGCAGCTTTAGGATTTTGGAGCATGTGCGCCTGATTAAAAACAAACAAATGTGCAGCGGCCGAGCAGGTCCAGGGATGCCTTTCTTTTTTCTTTTTAATTTCTTCTTTAAAAACGCATATTTTCTAATTTGGATATTTTTTATCAGAATTTTTTATTTGGAATTTTATAATTTTGTTAATAACAAATGGGAGACAAATGTAGGGGATTTTACGAAATTATTTTCCAATATTTTCAAAAACATAAAACTCGTAACTACAAATTTTAACTTTTCAGCTTATGCTTGCTTTCAAAAAACTAAGCAGGGGCTTTGAAAATAATTTTAAGTCTGAGAAAAAAGAAAATAAAATAAATTAAATCCGCCAAGTTCTGGTTAGAGTCACACACAAAGTGTCCTGAATAATGTAGAAAGCACCTTTTAATTTTATCTTTTTATTTTTAGTTGTTAAAAATTGCCTTTTACGTTACAGCTTAAAAGGTAAGAAAATATGCATACACTAAAATCACGCTACTAGCGGGATACCCTTTATTTTATTTTGTTTAATTTTCATTTTTGTTTTACTTGTTCTTATAGCAGACATACTTACTCGGTGCACATTTCAACGTTTGTCTATCACTGTTTAAAAAGGTAAGGCCAATTTTGTCAAAATCACGGCCTCTCTGGAACTCTCCTAAATTTTAAATTTTTGGTTCACACTTATTTTTATAGTGGATATATTTGTACATATTCTGTTTAAATTTTAAATGTCTGGCTCCTTCGGTCAGAAAACTTAAGCCATATACGCTTAAATCACGTCACTAAAGGGACACCCTTTATATTTTTATTTTATTTTAATTTTTAAAAATCACACAAACTTAAGTGTCTCTTTATTGCGGTTTTAAAACAACTCCACGAACGTTAAAATCACCCTCTAATTAAAAGATTTAGTTTTTTTTCACTCATTGCTATAGTGGACAACGTTCTATACACTCTGTGCAAATTTAACGTGTCTGCTTATCAGAGTTTAAAAAAATAACAAAATTTTTTGAATGCCACTTTCGGAATACCATTTTTTTAGTATTTCTTGTTGCAGCATTGATAGTAATACAGCTTCTGTGAACATTTCAGAAGTCTTCCTAATAGGGTTCCAGAGATAGAAGGCTGTGATAGAGTTTTAACCCTTTGGGTACGGAATCCTAGAACACAATTTCATAATCGAAATGTTATATTTGAGGTAATGTCGCAAAATCCAGCGGAAACTGGCTTTAAGTCATTATGAGAATTTTGGTTAATTTAACTTTTCTTGCAATTAATTTCTTTTCAACATTTTTATGAATAACTATTGAGAACTTTAATAAATTCAATTCTTTTCATTTCTAAAGGAATTAAAGTTTATGTGAAAAGCAGGCACAAAATTTTTATTTTTTTTTCTTAAATATGTACTTCAAACACCTCCATTCCTTGGTTTCATTTTGTTTCTCATGTTTAATAAGAGGCAACAAATTTAACTGCAATTTAAATGGATTATGGATTTGTATATAAATTTTCCCTTCGAGCAGTAATCAATGTCTGATCATTTCAATTTAAATTGAATTAAATCTATGATTAGGCCCCTTGCAAACTCTGGCAATAAATGCATCATGAAATTATGTGCAAGCAAACTAAACAAATAAACAAACACACACACACACACACAAAATGAACAAAATATTCATTACTCGTACATGAAGGTTTATGAACGGTTTTCACATTAAAATACACAAGTATGTCCGTATGTATGTATGTTTAATTTTTTGTTGTAAATATGTAATAAAAGCTTTTCAATGTAAGTGTGTATGTGTTTGTATAAATGTACATGTAACATACAGTTAAAGGCTTAAGTTTACTGATTTAAAAAGAGAAGAAAAAAAATTTGTGGCTGGTGGACGGTGGGTGCTTTGGCGGACATTGACAATTTGTCGTTGTTATAAATGTATCCTACGTGTTGGCCAAGTTACAAGAATTAAATAACCGGACTGAACGTGAATTATGATTGCAACACCTATAACAAATTGTTACTTTCATAAGACCAACCAACACACCTACACGAACTCAGCCACATTCATGGCTGCTTCCATAAACAACAAGAAAAATTCTATAGTGTAGAAGAAGAAAATGTGTCGTCGTCACTGGTGAAACATGACCATGTAAAAAGTGGGAAAATAAAAGTAATAATTTAGATTTTGCTTGAAATTTAGCAAAGTCACAGTGAAATATTGATGACAAATCATCTTTAATTATAATGAATTTACACAAATGTTTCCTTTCAACAAGGCAACGATTTCCAGCCGTTTCCTTTTATAAGCATTTCCTTATCATATTCTTTCTTAGTAAATGATTACACGACTGCAAAATGACTGGAAATTTTATTTGGAATTAATAAATTCAATAGAACAGAACAGTTTTTTTTTGCTGTTTGCAAATGAAATGATGACTTTAAAAAATATTTAAATGAATTCATTGAAATGGATTAAAATAAGGATTTTTTGAAATACACTAGAAGAACTGGAAAACAGTTTTATGATTTTTTTTTAATTTTTACAACAGCTATAAAACTTTAATAGATTATTCTTGTTAAAAGCAAAATTTCTTTGAGTTGAAATTAAAGAGACACAAAAATTAATTAAAATTTTTAAATAGATTCAAAGTCACTACATGTTACAAACTTCTTTAGAATATAAATCTCTTTAGCTTCATTAGGCATCGCTAGATGAAATATAAGTTTCTAGAAAATTACGAAAACCCTTCTACTAAGTTTAGGGTGAACGACACACACCTTTTTATGGCAACTTAAACAAGTCTTTTTCTTATAAAATGCGTCCCTAAAGTTACGCAAAATTTAGCCAATCAAAATATATCAAACATCAAACAATGGAAGTATTTGTATAGAACAGAGAAGCAGAGAGGTTAGGCGACTAGAAAATTTACCATGCCTTCAATTAAAGGGCTGCATGGTGTGTCGCTCTCATCAATGTCATCAAACTGTTGTTGCAATATCGACTCACGGCTTGATCAGCCACATTTTGTGAAGAGTCTAATATAGAGTTTAGCGAAAAATCCTTTTTAAATATAGAGGGGATTTTGGGTGTTTTAGTTTTGAAAAATCACGCTCTGCACTTTTTTTTAGTAATACTCTGTTTCTGCTAACCCTTGACTTTCAGCTGTCTCATTTTTTTTTAACGTGATTAACCCTTTACTTTCGGGAGAAATTTGGTTTTCGAAATGATAAAACACATTTTGAGTATTTTCAATTCCAAATTACTGGAAAAACTTCAAATCACACTTTTCTCTTTATTTGCATGCAATGAAAAATATTTTTAGGGTTCGGTAACTAATAAGTAAAAAAGTAACCCGATTGATTTACCTACAGTGCTCGTCTTCTGTCCGTCTGTCACGGCATTCTATCTCTGCAACCGTCACTATAAAGACTTAAAACTTTCACAGCAATTGTATTGCTATAATCGCTATACCAATAAAATACTAAGAATTAAAGGGTGTTCTGAAAGTGCTATATAAAATCAGTGCTATTTTTTTGGAACTATAACAGGTAGACACAATATAAAAACTGTGATCACAACAGCAGCAAGTGCAAGAAATAAAACTTTTTTAATAAAGGGTGTTCCAATACTGATGTTATTTTCACTTACATTGTTTTTAAACCATCCGCTAGAAGAACAGCTGCAAGTAATTAAAAATAAAAATAAAATATACAGGGTGTACCTATAGTAACGTGATTTTAACGTATGTCGATTTAGTTTTTCAACACTTCAGGCAGACATTTAGATTTACATAGAGAGTATTAGAAAAATTCAGCTAAATAAATATGAGCAAATGGTAAGTTTAAAAATTAAAAGGTGTCCCATAGAGTCTTTGATTTTGACAAATATGGCGTTATTTTTTAAACAACCAGACGCTTAAAATTCGCAAATAAAATCGCTATATAAAATCAGTGCTATTTTTTTGGAACTATAACAGGTAGACACAATATAAAAACTGTGATCACAACAGCAGCAAGTGCAAGAAATAAAACTTTTTTAATAAAGGGTGTTCCAATACTGATGTTATTTTCACTTACATTGTTTTTAAACCATCCGCTAGAAGAACAGCTGCAAGTAATTAAAAATAAAAATAAAATATACAGGGTGTACCTATAGTAACGTGATTTTAACGTATGTCGATTTAGTTTTTCAACACTTCAGGCAGACATTTAGATTTACATAGAGAGTATTAGAAAAATTCAGCTAAATAAATATGAGCAAATGGTAAGTTTAAAAATTAAAAGGTGTCCCATAGAGTCTTTGATTTTGACAAATATGGCGTTATTTTTTAAACAACCAGACGCTTAAAATTCGCAAAGAGTATGAATTACTGTGTCTGCTTTAAGGGCAGGATTTCACGACAGTAGCGTGAGTATGTATGCTTTTCTAGTTTGTAATAGAATCAAGTAATGAAAATTAAATTTGAAAGTTGTTTCAATAGTTACGTGATTTTCACAGGGCCTTATTTTAAATTTTTAATAATTCTTGCGAAAAAAAACCGACTTCAAAACAGATTTCATCTGTCTGCCTATAACAGCTCAAGTGTATGGCCAATTAATTAGGTTAAATTAACTATTGGGACACACTTATATATCCAAACTTTTTTTCCTCTGTTCAATAGTTTAGCAATATACATCAAATTGCAGCATCAAAGGTGACCATACTCTTTAATTTCCAAATTCAAATTATACACTTGCTGTTGTAGTAGATTTAGCAATCAGGTTCTGTGTAAATTTCAACCGTCTGTCTGTAACGGTTTAACAGTTTGCCCATATACATCAGATTATATCAACTATTTAATTTATAATATAACATTTTTATACTTCTTATTATACCAAATAAAGTAGTGGACATTCTTTTTAAAATTAAGGCGTTTGTATACAACGGTTCAAAAAATACGGCCATATAGAACAAATTACATTAATTTTGTGAACATCCTTTACTTTCTAAATTCAAATTATAAGCTTCTTGTTATAGCGGACTTAGCAAAACATATCAGCTGACTTAGCAATACAGGTTCGTTGTAAATTTCAAGCGTCTGTCTACAACTGTTTAAATGTATGGCCATATACATTAAATTTAATGAACTATTGGCGCACTCTTTAATTTATAATTTGTAATATTAATACTTGTTACCATAACGGTCATAGCAATCGACATTCTGTCTATAACGGTTCACAAGATAGGCCCATGTAAGTAAATTTACATCAATTATCGGGGCACCCTTAAATTTTTAGATTTATTTTTGTATAATTTTTGATTTTTGGGAACAATAGTAGTACGCAGTCTTTTTAAATTTTACAGAATCGCTTTTTACAGTTCATAATACACGTAAAAAAATATGTATGTTGTATGGGGACACCCTTTAACTTTTAAGATTATGAACTATTTTTAAACCGGGACCAATCTGTAAGCATAATCTATCATATTACTAAAAATTTAGAATAAGAATCGGATCAGAAATGACTGAGTTCTGGAGGCACAAATATAAAAAAAGCAACATTCAGCCGAATTGTATAACCTCCTTTCTTTTTGAAGGCGAATAAAAAGTATGTGTTACAGTGTCTGCTGTAACGACTATAAAAATTAAAATTAAATTTTAAAGTGTGGCCTTCTCATTATCCAGAAGCTTTCGTGTGTGAGTCTAACTCACAATTGGCGCTTTTATGTTATTTTCTTTTAAAAGTATTCAAAAAGGAAATTTTTTTAAATGTTTTCTTCTTTTGAGTTTAGATGGTTCAAAAAAAGAAAAACCCGAATTTTATTGTTTTTCTAGAACTGTGGAAAAAACTATTTAATTATGAAGCTGGTATGTTTTTTACTCTACATTCTCATTGAACTTCGTGTCAAAATTTGGTTTGGTAAACCAACTCGCAAAAACTTGGAATGAAAAGTGGAGTTAAAAAAGTAAAAAACTTAAATATATGACAATTTATTAATGTCTTTTAAACTGATGTAAAAATGCTAAGGAATAATGTAACGGTCCCGAACTGCGTGATTATTTTTTCTCTCAACAACTGAGCTCATATAATAACGAACTTAAGCCTAACTGAAAATTAACAGTGATTCAGTATATTTTTCATTTGAGTTGATATTTTTAAATCGCATTGAGAAGTCTATTGAACGAATAATATTTCGATTAAAACTTTTATTAACGACAAAAAACAACTATTCACAATTAGCAAATGTTTTCCTAACAATAAACATAATTTTTATTATTCTTGATATAAATAAGACCAAACAGTTCGGCCTTTAAAAAAAAACTAAAAGAATAAATGTCATTAATTAGAAAATAACTTGACCCAAAACTTATTGTACTTTTTGAAAAGTTTTGCTGTACTTTACTAACTGGCAAAAAGCATTTTTTTATAATCGATTAGTCGCATTAAAAGAAAATGTTTAAAAACCAACTTAAGAATAAGTAAGTTAAGAAGAAGAAGAAGAAGTACAAACAACTTTTCAACTGTAATTACAATATAATTAAACTTCCTTTTGCTGTTTCCGAAGATTACAGTTTTGGCCAGTCTTTAAAAAAGAAATATTATTCATAAATATTAATAATAAAACAATCAGACACACACACACGCACACGCACTAATACCAAGTTGAACAAAGAAAAAAATTTCAAACTGTAATTTGGCTGTAATTACAAAAAAAAAAAAAACAAAAATTCTTTTTAAATTTAATAGGAAAATAAGGAAGTGTGCAAGTGTGTGTGTGTGTGTAAATGTACTTTACTACAGGTAATGGGAATGTAATAATTTAAATGTTTTGTGTGCATCTTTGCAAAATAGAGTAATGGCGGCGGCATCTAGTAAAAATTTCATCATATGGCCTTTTAACCACAAATTCCTGTGTTGCGGTTAAAAGGTTCCCTACTTTGCCAAATTGAAATATATGACCATTAACACTGAAACAATAACACAACCATTACAATGATCCATTCAGCTAAAGCAATGAATATTCTATATGATGACAATGTTTTGTGTGCAAATGCCGACAACACAGAGAATAGAAAATACAAATACAGGCTCATATTCAAATGTCGTTGGTATTTATGCATAGAAAATAGGATGAGGTCTTAATAAAACGGCCTGTTTGCCTGCTGCCTGTCTCATTCCTAAAATTTTAAAAAGAAAATGCCAAAAAAAAAAAAATCTATAAAAATTAATATACAGTGTAGCGGTGACAGGGCTGGCTGACTTTGTGTAGTTAATACAACATTGAGATTGAAGTGCTGGCGGGAGAGGTAAAGCGATGAAATAGGAGCAGTGGCTGTTATAACCAAACCAGATTGCCAATTGTTAACAGAAAACAAGAATAAAAGAAATATAAAATATGAGAATGTGTGACACAATGGGCCATAAAATTTGATTTACGTTTAGTAATATTAAAACTGTTTTCTGTCGTTTTATATTTATAATTTTTTCTTACTTTCGTTTTTGTTTTTTTTTACTGTGGGTTGCATATTATAAATTCTGATTTTGGATTTTTAACGCCACCTTTCAAATGTTTCAGTTTTTTTGGGTTTTTTTTTGGATATAAATAAATAAAGTGAAAAGCCAACAATGAAAAGCCCATCCTTTGTCAACATTAAAACTAATATATTCTCTACAGTTTTTTTTTTCACAGCAAGAAAGTGAATGTTCAATATCAGCAAAGTATTTATCAAGTTGTATGCATCTAAATGAAAATGTTAAAAAATGATAAAAAATAAATTCAAACTTAAACTTGGTGACATTTATGACTCATAGCAGAAAATAAAAAAAAAGAAATAAAAAGGGCCAAGTTTTTCGTTGATATTTCAAACACATGTGTGAGTTCTAAATGTTGCACAGGGTATTCGTTAATTTGGCTAATAAAAGTTTAATTTATGTCTTGTAGACAACATTATTTCTTTTTCTGTTTTTCTTTCCTAAATTGCGTTCGTTTAAGCCACTAAAATACATTCATATATTTTTTATGTTTTCTAATGAAAATATTAAAAAAAAACGTTAACAAAAAATTAAAATAAATAAAAAAAGAACAGCATTATCATGATTATGATTACAACACTAAACACCAAAAGCAGGTTAACCAAAAAAATAAACAAAAAAAACAACAACAATTTTTTTAAATAAAAAATTTCCACTAAAATTCTCGTAAATTTTGTTGGAGTCATATTTATTGCACTCGTATGCTTTCCTGTAATTTTACTTAGAAAAGGGATTCCTTTCGTTTAATTTTGGTACGATTTTATTTATTTACATTTCTAAGAAAAGGAACCACAATATTTCTTGGCGGATGAGAGGTGTGGGTAGTGGCATTACTGGTAGTGGAATTGGTGGTGACTGAATGTATTCGTTTGTTTTTATAGCAACACAAAAAAAGCATAGAAATTCTCCAGGCATAAAATGTTGCTAAGTGCTTTTATCCAAATTAATAGAGACTTCAATGAAATAAAAAATAATAAAAAAAAAAATTCTAAAAAAATGCGGTGCCTCATAATAAAAAGTCTGTCGTTTTAACGTTACCCCTTAGTCAGCGAACACTAAAATGGAATAGAAGAGATAAGTTTTAAGAGCAAAAAGACATGAATTTTACTCTAAAAGTATAAAAAAGATTTTTCAAGTTAATTTAGTTATAAATTCGCTGAATAATGGAATATTAAGTGGGTTTTAAATATTAAAGAGACATTAAAATTATTATGGACTCTTTCTGAATGTAAGTTTGCTCATTTTGGCATAATAAAACTAACTGTTGCAAGGTTGAGCTTATTTTAAAGCTATTTTATATTTTGCGATTGATATTATTAATTCTCATTTAGTCAAAAAATTTTATTACTTTAAATATTTAAAGTAAATTAGTAATTTTTAAATAAGTTTAAGAACGTTTTGCTAATCATCAGAGAGCGGTTCACTATATCTGCATTAAGGATCCTTTTGTTTTAGTTTAGAAGAAGCTGCTTCATGTAATTGTGGTTTATGATAAAATATTTCTCGTATTTCTCGGTTAAATAAATACATGGAGCTTTCCAACCTACATTGCCCATTAACTTATAAACTTATTGAATTGTTTTATTTTTTTAAATGAAGAAAACTAAATAAAAAGCAAAAAATATGTAACAATATGAAAATTTATTTTTCGAAATCTTTTTTAGGTTAACTTACTCTAATCGTGCTTGACTTCTTTTAATATAAGTATCTAATGAAATATTTTCTTATTTTCTTTATATTTTTTATATAAAAATTTTCGAGTTTTTATGGTTTTTTGCCTTATTGTTTTTATAGAGATCTCATTTCATCAATTTGTCCTTTGATCTAGACTCTAAAGTTTTCTTTACAAAATTTGGGTAGATTCCATTGATGAGCTATATGAGCGAAATGGCAATGTGGATTTGATTTCCCCGCAGTAATAAATTTCTTTTTGTAGAAAATTTTATATTTAAAGGAGTTAAGCACGATTAAAAAAAAAAATTAAAAAAAGGAAAAAATATATATTTTTCTTAAATTAAAATATTTTTTTAAATCATTTTATTTATTCTTTTGATGCAGACTAAATAAAAAATTGAATTAAAGCAGCTTGTATGAAACATAAAATAAAAATGTAGCTTGAGTTTTAAGTAGTTGCTAAAAATCTAAGAGCACACAAAACATTCTTGAAAGATTTTTATAACAAAATATCTATTGAATGAAATAGACAGATATTGCAATAATTCTCAATCGGTTAAACAGCTTAATAAAACTATTAATAAATTATAAATCTTTGGTTATATATTCAATAAGTTTCAAGTGGTAGAATAAAAATATTAATTATTTTATTAGAAGAATCTGTAAATCACAGCTAATATTTGCAACTAAAAATTTCAATTAAACCTTATAAAATAACAAACTTAAAACAGATAAAATTGCTGGAAATATGTAAATGTAATGCTTAATTCCTTAAATATGGAAATATCCGAGTAAAATGTTACAAACTGGCTGACAAACTAACATTGCCTGTAGGTTTGTAATAAATAGAACAACTGCATTAATTTAACTGTTAATAGTCTGCAAACATGTTTAGAAAGAAAAAAATGTCCGTTCATTGTTATTCCTTCCCCCTCTTTAATTTGATTTAAAATATCAGCTATTTGTTTTGTTGTTTGAGTTGTTGTATCGACTATAAAGAACTCGTAAAAATTGAAATGAAAACAAACAATAAAACAAAAAGAAAACAAACAAAAAAGGAAGAACTACAAAATAATTTAGAAAAGTAGTGAATGAATAAATCCAAGAATGAATGAATGCATTCTAAAATATCCCAAAAATATGTTAAAACGTTCTTATAGATATAAATGTGTTGCATGAATATTTTGTTTTTTTTTTTTTGTTGTTTATTTAAAATTTGTTTTTTCAAGTCTTTAAATTGTTTTCTGCTTTTGTGTGTTTGAGTGTATATGTGTGTCGTTTAAAATTATTACGCCCATGATGTTGATGGCGACAAATTGCTGATGACTAAATTTCTTTCAAATAAATTCAAACGACATATTGTTCACAGTTAACGGTTCTTTGAATTTTTTTTTTAGAATAATAAGGACGAGGCGTAGTTATGTATTGGCCTTTTCATTGTTTTTATTTGCAATTTTTATTTTTATGTTTATGTATGTGTATGTGTGGGATTCTTTTTATTTTTATGATTTTGCAAACAAAAAATAATAAAACCATTAATTTTTATTGGCTTTGCCAATGAAAACTTATTTTAAATTCTATTGATTCTTTTCTTTTGTACAGAATTAATAGAACTTATTTTCAAATGCTTTATAAAGTCACAGTGATCTAAACGCTTTACACCCAACAAAAAAAATGCTGAAATTTCAAAAATATTTATTTTATTTAATATTAAAAATAACCAAATAAACGAAAAATTAAACAATTTTTTTTTAAATTAATTAATTTAATAAATGTTTCCTCTGTTTTGATTTTTGTCTTTACTTTATTGTTTGGACAAAAATCTTCAGTTTACTTAAAATTTTTTTGTGAAGTTTCCTAAAGAGCTAAGTAAGCGGTAGCGGAATGGCCATCGAGACGTGCTTTCACTCTCTTAATCAATATCGGTGATTTATTATTCAAATCGGAATAATATAAAAAATAGCACAACGTTTTTTCGAAAACTAATTTAATTGAAAAATTAAATACTTGAGTAAGGGTGTCCCAAAATGAATGAGAGATTATGCATCAAAGTGTTGTAGCTTTAAAAATATTATAAAAGCAACCCAATGGCATCCCCCTTATTTAGGAAAGTAAAAAGGGCATCTATCAGGCATACTCTGAAGTCCACACGAAATTTTCACTTCAAATTTTTCAAAGTATTGTTTTAGTAAAAAAAATTTTATAGCAACAATGCTTTGAAAGATTTGAAGTGTAAATTTCGGGTGGAATTCTGAACATGCCTGAATGATTGCTGAAATTTTGTATTGGAATATTTTGGATTTTATTGTCTTTTTGCGTTGTTGGTTAAATGCAATTCTCATTTAATCAATTTCGTTTGAGACATAAGAATCTTGAATTTTCTGTACAAAATTAGTTAGAGTCCACTGACAAAATATATGAGCAGTACACGCAAAGAAAAGACATGGTTGTGATATGGTCACAATAACCATAATATATTCTTTGTAACATTGTAAAGTTGCAGACAACAAATTGGAGTTTTTTTTTAGCAAAACTTTAGTCACGATAAATACATTTTTGTTAATATTTAACCATTATATGGTTACTGTGCACAAACAATGCATTGCAAAAATTTGCAATACGACCAAAGTTATATAACTTATTAAAAATAATATAATATGTCTAACTATAATATAGTTTTGTTAATCAGAGTATGAATAGAAGCAAACAAAATAATGTTTGCGCTTAAAAATATTTTGTTCTAGGTCTTGACAGAATGCTTTTCTATCAGTTTAGTAACTTTCTGGTTTTATTGTTGAAGAAAATGAAATTTGTGTACAAAATAAAGAATTAAAAATAATAAACAAAATATGAAAACTTATAAAACAAGTAATTACATATAATAAGCGAAGACTTGTTTTTTTTTGTCAATTTATGTAACATATAATAATAATTCACTTTTATAACATGACATTTCCAACCATATTATGACGTTTTAATTTAACCATTTAATGTTTATATTTTAACATAATTATTTTTAGATTTTACCATGTTATTGTTATGCTAGGCAACAATATGGTTGCAAGACCAGGTTTTTTTTCTATTTAATGTAACAATACTATATTTTGTTAATAACCATATAATACAACCATAATATGTTGCTCATGTTTTTTTCTTTGCGTGTAGCTTATCAATAAGAATGTACTTTTCCCGCAGTAATACATTTCATATTTTAGTTTTTAACAATAATTATTTTATTAGAATGACATGAAATGTTTATTTCTGAAGGAATCAAGCGCAATCGCCGTAAACTAACTTTAAAGATGATTCCAAATAAAAACTTTAATGTTAATATAATACCGTATAATTTAAATATAAAGGTTATAGTGCCCTTAATCTTGCCATCTATAAAGCTGCTTATTTATTGTTAAAACTTTTTATTGTTATTGTAAATAGTTTTGATTATGAAGCTATGACACAAAAGGCTCAGAAGTTTTTTTTTTAAATTAAAAATAATAAATATAGCAAAAAATCAAATTTATTTTACGTTTGGTTTTGAATATTTAACGACTGCATTCTGTGTGGCAATGCTGTAAATAAAGGAAATCTATTTTTTTAAATATATTTTTAATATTTTTCACAAATATTAAGTATCTGCAGCAAAATCTGCTCTTTATAAATTTTAAATAAATATCATAATAAAGATTTGTAGAAAATCAAAAAGTCACATTAGTATAATATGCTAATGGCCATTAAATTAAGTGGCTTTATTTACAAAATTTTGCTGCAACGATTATTTATGAAGATTTTTATAAATCTTATTTTTTAATATATTTAATCCCTTTTTCGTAACTTAAACCATTTTAAAACTCTCTTGTATATTTAAATTTGTCTTAAAAGGTTGTCATTAAGACAAATTTAAAACAGAAATTAAAAATTATTTTAATCTCATTTAAGGATATTTTATACAAAGGAGGCCTATTTGCATCTGATATTTGGCATAATAAATTTAAAGCCAAAGGAAAAAGAAACAAGGAAAATGAAATGAGATAAACTGGGAAACATGCATTCATAGGAAATAAATTAACATTTTAATAAAATTTAATTAAAGCATTTTAATATGTCCTTTCTGCTGCATCACACACACACTCACACAATCACACAAACACATGCACACATCCGTACAGATGTACATTAATGTTTAAGTACATTATATTTCTTTTGATAAGCTGCTGAGGATATGAAAGAAAAAAAAAAACATGACACAACAACCACAAGCAAATATAGCATTTCCGATTATGCAAACATACATATAAACAAACAGCAGTATTTATTTAAACTTGACATAAGGAGTGTAATTAGTTAGACCGGCGTAATCATTTTTAGCTGTAGAATATTTCTTTAAAACAAACTTGTCATCTTTATCACTATAAAGCGAGCGAAATTAAATCTTTGTTGAATCAGCGCCCATGTAACGAGAGAGCAGAAATCTCTGACAGGAATGGAAGATGCGAATGTAGGGAATTACGTTTATATTTTGATGGTCAATTTTAAGTCCACAAATTTTAAATCAAATTTCGTCAAGTTTTTTCTTTTATATGTCCTTTTTTTATTACTATATTGTTCTGACATTAATATATGCATCCCCGCGGATTTTATTTTTAAAATTTGTTGGGTGTCATATTAATGCGAAGTAAGACTTGGAAGTAATAAAATTGATCATAAGCTTCTATTTCTCTTTCTATACTATTCTAATTTTATTGGATCATTTAAAATTCATTTCTTATCTACTCCGACTGATATTCATCCTATAAAATATAAGAGAAAAAAAATAGTAAAAAAAAAGTGACAGGAAAACGAAATAAAAATGAAATGACGTTAAAACAAGACTTTCAACAATTTGCATACATTTCAGTCCGATAAGAGTGGAGCTCAACAAAAAAGCCAAAAAGGCAACAACACGGCAACAAAACAAAATATAGAAAGAGGGAATCTACTTTGGAGTGCTAGAGCGTAAAAGAATAGAATCATATGGATTGCTTAAATATAAAGTCACACACACACACAAGGTTACATATATAACAATTTCTTCGTATGTGTTTAACTAATATGCCTGCGTTTTTAAAATATTTAAATAAATGTATGAGTTGAAAGAATACTAGAGAAAGAGAGTGTAACAGCAACAAAGCGGTTACAAAAGATAAAATTAAATTTTTTTTGAAAGTTGAAATATTTGTGTATATTCATACTAAATTGTCTAAATGTGCCAGTGGAAAAAGAAGAAGAAAAAATGGGAAGGAAAAAACTAAACCGAAGGTGTATTTCTAACATTTTTCAATTAACTTGCAAAAGTGCTGCACACACAAACTCTTCTATTTTTACAAATTCATGACCACAGAGCCAACTCTATTAACTTTTTTGTTAAGTTCTGACTGACTGACTTTATTATTGTTATTTGGAGTTTTGAAGGTATTAAAATGTAAAAAAGTGTTGCTTTCAAGGGTTTAACATATTTTTATATTTCCCTTGCACTCAATGGACGGTAGTTTTAGAAAAAGGTTTTCATTTCTTTTTAATTTCTTTGGGGCTTCCTTTAGTCTCAGAGTAGAAGTGAATATTGAAAAAAAGAGAAAAAAAATTTTAAAAGGTGTCAAATGTTGTTTGTTATAGAACAATTTAAGTTCTTAATCTAAGTCATTATTACAAAGTAATTTTACAATATTTTAAATATTTTAATCAAACTCTTAACGAAAAAACTCTGATTAAAATGGGAATTATCGAAGTTGTACTAAAGACCTGACTTTAATTAAATTTTATTTTATTAATTTAAGAAAATTAATTCTTCGAAATTAGGAAACTGGATGGCTTGTATTTTATATATTTCAAAAAATAAAGAAATAGTTTTAAATAGGAATGCACAATAGGACTAAGACTCTTTTGACAATTATTAGCAATTAAATTGATTTCTTATTTTCATTTTTTTCTTAAGACTATTAAGACAAATTACAAAGGCATGTGTTACAGCATCCAATAATAAAATAAAAATTAGACGTTTTGTAAAATGCGGGTTTCCCTGGGAAAGATATTCAACTTTTCGCTCAATTCCGAAACCTGAAATGTGAGGTAAAGACCCTCTGTAAATTTCTTCCAGATAAGTCATATTGCTAAAACTTAATTTATGTTTGATTTTATTACAACAATCTTATTTTAATAATTTCTAAATAATTCCGAATAATTAAGTTAAAAATCTATGTTCGAATACCTGAAAGGTAATTCTGTGCCGCATCGTGAAGGGTTTAATTTATCTGAATGGGATCATAATATCATCATTATATCTGCCACGCCCCTTAAAAAATCTGTACGTAAGGAAACAAAGAAACCAAAAGTAGCCTTCAGACATTTAAATGAAAGAACAGCTTTTGCAAAAGGAGTACTTTTTTGATTTTGCATAATAACTTTATAGATTTAAGTCGTTTGCATAGTCGCAGGAAAGATAGTCAATCTATTGTGGGTTCGCATTCACTCTGAGATCATCTAGGCGAAAATATAAGCATTTGTTTATAGCGCGTTTTCTGACTTAAGCCTTAGAGCCCCAGTATAGTTGCGTTAAGGCTGCAAAAATAGACCAAACACAAAGGCAGGAAGTAAGCGTAATAAAGAATAGACGGCATTGATAGGAT
Source organism: Gymnosoma rotundatum (assembly GCA_916610165.2). Lineage (NCBI taxonomy): Eukaryota > Metazoa > Arthropoda > Insecta > Diptera > Tachinidae > Gymnosoma > Gymnosoma rotundatum. The sequence continues at coordinate 131,381,281 of OU744339.1, read as the reverse complement.
GAGTAGAAAAGACGCTTTAGCTGATGCTAAAGGAAACTGCAAAAAATTAATTTATACCGATTTCGAGAGTTTAACAATTGGACCATTAAAGACCCAAACAAGCTGATTATGCACTTAATGCAATAAAAGCTGACGGTAGTCAAAACAAAGTTTTAAACTAAATTATTAAAGTTTCTTTGGGAATTTTTTTATGACTAACCTTTTGCTCGATTAATTATTTCAAAAATATAAACCTTTATTTAATTATTTTACAAAAATTACTAAAAGCTCTAAAACTCAAAATAAGTTTCGAAAAAAACAAAACTAAAAACTCTTTTTTTTAACTTTCTTACAAAATCTATAAAAATTTTAGTTTTTCTTTAATGACAAAAAGTTTATTGTTATAAAGAGATTAATGTTATTAAACTATTTCCTTATGATTTGACAAAAGTCTCATTATTTTTGTCAAGAATTCTTGTGGCTGTATGGGGCAAATATACAAATTTGAAATGAAAATTGATTTTACATGTGAAATTCTGCTAGTGTCTTTTTTATTCTGTTTTCTTTAAAAACTACGCAAAATCTTATTTTTGATATTTTATTTGAGCTTCAAGGATATACATTATTTTATTTTTATCTTCGGGCTCTTATTAAACAAACTCTTTTTTTAATTAAAGACACGGGATTAAATTAATTACCGATATTGATTATTGAGGGTCAAAGCACGTCTCGATAGCCATTTCGTTACCGCGAGCTAAGTAAGCGGTAGCGAAATAGCTAACGAGACGTGCTGAAGGTGAAATCAATACCGCGAAAATAGCACAATAAATTCAAAGTTTATATTATAAAAATATTTTCAATTTTTATTTAATAAAAAAAAATTATTTAAATTAAAAAAAGGAAAGTATGGGCCTAGAGCCCAAAGATAAAAATAAATAAAAAATTATTACACAAAATCTATTAAGAAGTTTTTCTTTTTTAATAAATTTAGAAATTAAACTATACGTTAACGTAAGGCGGATTAAAATTATCTGTTTACTATAAATACTCAAAAAGTTGAACTATTAACAACTAATAATTAAAAAAAAAAAAAATTAAAAATATTAAAACGGTTTTTTTCTTAATTTAAATGTAAATAAAAAATATATGACTAACTAGAAAGTGTTGATTTTATTATTATTAAGTTTTCTAACATCACTAACAAAAGGTAGATTAATATTCAAATTTGCTGATTAATGAATTTTTTTTTTTATCAAAACCTCATGAAAATTTTGTTATTAAAAACTGGTTTTAGAACTAAATAAGATAAAACAAGATGTATTGGCCGTCCCAATAGAAAGTTTAAAAATTTAGTTACATTTGCTGGGAAGCTTAAAAAGTCAAAAGCAATAATTATAATACTAATAATAATAAAGAAAATAAAATAAAAGCTTTGATTATTTTTTTATTTTTAAAAACAGTCCGTTTAGCTTCAATTACTTTATGTAAGAATTCTTAAAGTTAAAAAATTTTCCTCAAAGTAATATTTTGGACGATGCTCAAAAAAGGCATAAATGAACAATTAATGGATTAGAATCTTTTTTCATTTCGAGCAAAATTTTAAGAAGAATAGTTTACCATCCAGGTAATTTTTTGTAAAATAAAAATAAGAATATGGAAGTTTACAATGCGTTGCTAACAAAACTCTCTTTTGTAGACAAACTCAAAAAAAGGTGTGACAGTACCAACAAATAAAAAAAGTCGAAAAAGTCACAGAACGCCAAGAAAGGGTCAATTTGCGACTTTAGTCAACAAATGATAACTTGGGTGATGATTAATCTATTATAATTATTATACATAAATTATCACTGATACTGCAATTTAATTTGTATTGCCACCACCTTCTTACTAATACTTTAATTACTTTTAAGTAATCCGTAAATTTTCACTGACTCTGCAGCTTAATTTTCATTTCACAAGTAAATTTTTAGTCAATACTTTGTATGAATGTCATTTAGATGTAATTTATAACCGGCATTAATATTATGAAATTAAATAAATATTGTTATATCAATACTTATTATTACATTTAGTGAACATGTGTATTGTTGTTGTTTTATTAAGTTTATAAAAGTGCATATTTTTAAAAAGTAAAGTCATCCTTACTTACTGTCTACTGAAAGCATTCAAGTAGACAGTAGGATTTTACTAGTAACAAAATATTAGCTTCAATAATCAGTAAAAATTTACTGGTAATAAAAAGTAAATTGCAGTATTCATAAAATGTTAGTGATGACCAATGCATTCCTTTGCAGTTATCAATATAAATTTACTGGTTACTGCAGTTTTTAATGAAGTTAAAATATAATGCTGTGTGCCCATGTATGAACTTAACCCCATCAACCGTTTAATTTTTTTTGTCTCTATTATTTTGGGAGCCGAATCAGCTGTAAAATTCCATTGGGTTGGCTGTTGATTTATTTTTTTTTGTTTATAGTTGAGATTCATATTTTATTATGAGTAGTCATGCATTGCTGCAGAAATTTATCATGATCGCCTAGGGAAAGATTTATATTAGCGCGTGTCATTCATATTTTTGTTGGGACAATAAAATTATAATTAAAAAAAATACAAAAATATTTATAAAAAATAGAGAATACTTTTTATTTAATTATTTTTATTTCACTTACAACAGTACTTTCACTACAACAGTAGTTAAGTTATGAAAATGTGTTAAACATGCTGTAGCAAATGTTACATATAAATTATCAATAACATTTGTACACAACAAATGTCAAATCTGACGACTTATCATTCATCACACATACAAATGGGCTGTGAATTAAACGCTCGTTCGGTTTGCAATATAATTAATAATTCAAACTAATTATAGCACAGAATACTGTCGCACAGAATATTGCGGCAAAAGTTCAGTTTTATTTTGAATTTAATTTCGAACTTAAAAAAAAAAATATCTTTAAAATTTCAATGAAATATTATTGTGTCCAAAATTTTTATTTTTACGAAACTTTTCTTTTTTTCTTAAACCAAACACAGTCGTTGAAGTGCGATTGTAGAAAGGTATTGAACACATTAACAATGGGATACTTTTAAATGTATTAAGTGTCACACTGCCATTACAGGGCAGGCTTTCAATTAAGGCAAAAAGTTCAAAAAATCTTATTGTTTGTTACGTTTTCAGATATTTTGTAATTTCCAACTTCATTTTAAGCCAAAAAAGTTGAATAATTCGATCAGTAAAAGCATAAAATGACACCACCCTGTATATGTAAACCATATAGTTTGTGTGTGTATGCAAAATAAAAATGTATTTTGTTAGGGCGTGCGTTTGTGTGTGTATGCCTATTTCCTAACAACAATAACATTATTCCTTATGTATGTTTATCTGTAGGTATATGTGTGTGTATGTGTGTGCATAATGTAAAATTTACTCGCACACATGTATGGTTTAAAAGGATTTTTGTATTTTTATTTTCTATTTCTAGTTTTATGTATTATTTTCGATTTTTTAAATCCTTACTTATCACTCTTTTAAGCAGCTTATTGTGGTCACATTTCCCATTTATGTTGTAATTTTATCCAGTTCGATGGGTTGTTTCTTCCTTTTAAATTCTTAAAGTTAATTTTTCACTTTCACTTTTTGTTTTTTATGATTTTTTACTTAAAGAAAAATATATTTCTTTTAGAACTTTTTAAAATTTATTTTCTTCTTTCTTATTTCTTTTTTTAATTGAGTTTCATCAGTTGATTTGTACATCAACAAAACGTTTATTTCTTAGTTGTGTTTTTCTTGTAATTTTTATATTTAAGGTCAAATTAAAACCACCTTTTTATCCTTTCGTTGATATTTAGATAAAAATCTGCAATAAAGTTAGACATTAAAAGGCTTCAATTTTTCTTTGCATTCTTTTTTTTTGTTATTTTTTTTTTTTTTTTTTTTGAGGACGGAAATGATGATATTTAAGACACTAGAAATCTACAACATATTGCCGCAAGTACCTCTTCCAGCCTAATTTGTGTCATAATGAGGCGAAAGACAAAAAAAGTTGTTTACGACACTTTAATGAGTGAATGCAAATTCTTTACTTGATTTTATTTTAATTATTATATTTTTCTTTTATAATTTAATGTTACACATTAAATAAGTAAAACTTGTCATTATTTTTATTGTAAATTTAAGGATTTTCATTAATATTTTTTTATCACTTTTACATGTTTGTGTGTGTATATTTCGATGTCTATTCTATTTCAAATAAAATTGAAATGTTGCTTGAAATAAAATAAAAATTGAAATGTTGCTTAATTAAAACACGCACTCATGTCACATATCAGGATCAAGTAGATATTCACACGGTTGAAGTTAAAAAAACGAACGAACGAACTAATGAATGTACGTTAGAATGTAACTGAATTTAATGTAACTTTAGACGGATACAAATGCAATCAAATAAATGTTACAATACACGTATCCATGAGCAGTATGTGATGTAAAGTCAATATTAATAAATTATAGAGTGTTGTAATGCTGTGAAGGTTTTCTTTAATGCTGCTGATTTTGTTGAGGATAAAAATACTGATGATGATTGTTGGTTTTGCTGTTTCTAGACTGTAAGACACAATCAGTTGATGACAAAGTAAAATTTCTTTATTAATCCTCAGAGGATGATGATGATGATTACGATGATGATTATGCAGAGATGGTAGAAATTTCAATTAAGTTTAACCTCTAATAAGCTTTTCCATAAAACAATATGTGTAAAAGGATCAACTAGAGGATTTTCTGCTTTGTTGAATTTTAACTACAAAAAAACTAAGGCAACTATATGGCCTGGTTGGTTTAAAGAACAGGATGTTTTAATACGTCTATTGTTTTATCGTTTCCACAATGACAATAATGCGGAAAACAATTTATTTTAGGAACTTAAAACTTTCTATTTGCTTTTATTTTTCTCTGTTATAAAAGGATGGATTTCTTTGTGTTTGGTTGTGTGTATTTAGGCGTATGATTAAGGATGCAAGTGACAAGAACAAGTTTATATTTGTTGCCAATAGAGATTAACAAAAACAGTACCGGAAATTAAAAACTACTTAAAAAAAAACGTTCCAAGTAGGAGAGTGTTTTAAATTAAAAAAAAAAGTGTAACAGTAGTAGTAGTAATAGCAGTAGTAGTAGTAGTAGTATTGCACGTAACGCGCGCGAGAGTGAAAATTGTAACGGTTTATCCTCGTTAAGTTCTTTGCAAACAACCGTTAGCTTTAATGTTTTTAGAAAGACTGGCATAAATACTGTCAAGACATCCGTAACGAGATTCAGAATTACACACGTTTGAATTCACCACTTTAAAGCAACGAAGAAGTGTTGCCAAAGGGCGATGAAAACAAAAAAAAGCCTTAGTAACGGCAATAGAAATTAAGGTAAAGAAAAAGATAATAAATGGATTTCTTAAACTTTTATTTGATTAAAAATATTCTGAAAAAAAAGAAGTCTGCACCAATTGAGACATTATTTGTTTTAATATAAATTTTAATAAATTAATAATTAATTCAATTATTTATTTAATTAGAAAATGTTTTTTAATAAATATTTAATTGGTTCAATTAAATATATAATTAGAAATTTTTGTTTTTATTTGCTTTCAATAAGGTGCATACCAGAACTTATTAAAAATTTTCGTAAATTTTAACCTGAAAACAAATTAAACTGTCTATCTGTCCACCTGCCACATGTCTCCATCTCTGCAATCATATCACCAAGACACTTTAAATTTTAACTGAAAAATAAAGGAACAGGAGAGGGTGTTCCTAGAGTAGACCTAATGTTGACGTTTATTTAATTTTTAGCCGAAATAGGACAACCCTTAAAATTGAAAGGTGGTCCCCACGTGGAATGGAACCCTTCTTAAGAGAGTCTAATTCGCACTTGGCTTATTTCTTTTATTTTTGAATTTAAATTAAAAGTTCTAGCGGTTTTTTACATTAAAGTTAAAATGGAAACAACAACATTAAAAGGCTAAAGGGACTACAATTTGAGCAAAAATGGTCACATGCGCATTTGCCAGGAAAACAATATTACTCTCTTTCATCCTTGGCACGCTCTACTACTCACTCTACAACAAAGTTTCTTTTAATGAGCGCGTACTTTCGAAAGTCTTTGCATTTATTCTAAAAATCAAAACAAAAACAAATATTTTTATAGGCCGGTATTTAAGGACTTGCTCTCCATACACATACGCACACACACGCATGCAACTTAAAGAGTATGCATTGTAATGTTCAAGTCAGTATGTATGTGTGGGTGTGTTTGTTTGTTGTATTTATCTTGTTGTGTTTTGTGTGTTGTTTGGGTAAAACAAAAAAATGCAACTGTTGCGCATTTTTTCCACCAGTTTGATAAAAACACCAGCAATTCTCAGCATTTATTACTTTTTTTTTTGTGCACAAACAACAATCTGTAGAGAATTTTATGTTGAGCTGGTTAATGAGTGCGCTGGTATTTGTGTGTGTTTGTGTGTATGTGCAAATGTTAGTATGTATAAGTGTACATTTTTCATACACCAAATCGCACCTAATAAAATGCTTATCATCTCAGTTATCTCCAGTGCAATAGTAACAACAATAACAATAAATTTTTTAAAACACATACATATACACAAGTATGTATGTATATGCACAAAAAATCAAGAACTAAATGAAATTTTGCATCCTCCACAACTAAGATACGAGTAAAATGAATTTGAGGCAAACAAAACGAAATTCCTTTGAGTTCAAAATACATTTACGAGTACATGTTCAAACTAATTTTATTTCATTGAATATCATCGTGTAAAACATTTTAAAGTGTTTCTCTCTCGTCCCCGTACACACTGTCACCCAGAACCACTTTCCTGTAGTCAGTTGGTTGGTTGGTTCGTATCGTTAAAAATCAATCTAATTACATTTCATGCTGTTGCAGTGCCTATTAGGAGAATTTTATATCACACACACACATACAACACAGCCAAAAATCTAATTTCCGCTTTTTGAAAATGTCCGCCAATTAAAATTTTAATGAAAAAACTTTTGTTTAGTTGTTGCAGGAATTAGTGATGACGACCCTTGGCATTGCTATTTTGCTTTTGCTTTTGGTTTTTTTTTTTTAGTTTAAGTTAATTTTTTTTAAAGAATTGCTAATGCTTAAAATATTTATGTGCTTTTGTGTGTGTGTGTGTGTGTGTGTACAATTCAAAATGTTTAGTTGCTATAGTCCTTAGGATCTTTCTATACAAAATTCTTCTTTCTTTCTGGCTCCCCTTGTGTGTCTGGATGTGTTTTTAAATGCCATCAATAAAATTTTATACAATCTTCTGGTGACAATGTTGTACATAAATTAAAAAAAGGTTAATTAATTTCTATTGACATGAGGTAATGCCCCGGACATGGAAATTGATGATGGAATTTTTCCTTTTTAATTTAAATAAGGAAACGAAAAATGATTGTGGAGAAGAAGAAGAATATAAAGAAATGATAATAAAAGGTCTCCTTTTTCTGAAATCACCATTCGTTAGTGTTTAAAAAATATGAAAAAAACATTTTATTAAATTAAAAAACTTTGCTTTAATTAAATTTTCCTTAATGGGGGATAATTTTCATACTCAATATATCAAAGCATTTTTCTTGTTAAAGAAATTGAAGAAAATTTAAAAAAAAAAACAAATTTTTTTTCTGTGACCGTGGCGGAGCGCAATAAAAAGCGTTCAAAATGGAATTAAAAATAATTTAAACAAACCTTAGAGATGATTATTATTTTTTAGCTGACTTAAAACAGCAAGAAGATTATTAATTTGTCTGTAACTTTTTTATATTTGTGACTGCAGAACTTCTCAGTCTTTTTTGAACCGAAATTTTTTTTTAATTGAAAGAAGATGCTGACGAATTGATTGCATGTAAAAAAGTTGGTAATTTAAATTAAAGGGAGTCCCCATAGAACACTTATGGCCTTCACATGTCTTTTGAACCTTAACAAAGTTTGTATTACTTGCAATAACAGAGAGAATAAGAAAATAAACTTTGAAAATAACAAGGAAAAAAATTAATTAGTTCATCAATCTAAAATCACCCAACACTTTAACAAAAACTCCAATATAAATTGTGTTGTATCAAATATACACATTGATCCCAAGCCAAGCCAAGTACATTTGAAAATGTCATTTAACAAAAAACAAGCCGAATGAAGGAAGGTGAGGTGACCTTAGAAAACACAACCAAAAAATTTAAAAGTTAAATATTTTCTAAAGACACGCAATCAAATAAACTATAAATCGATTATTAGCCGTTTGATTGTGATCACATTAGACAAGAAAAATGACAAACTGAAAGAAACAAGTAAATAAATCGTTACATTTGGTAACCCACTATTCGTAATAAAATAATTTAATTTATCGCTATCGAATCAAATGGAAAACTACAGCGAAAGCCCAAGTGAAACACAAGTTCATGCCAATCCCAGAAAATGGACAGTTTCATAACAAACCGGACACAACATTTATGCGTTTAGAGGTTATGTAAGTTTTAAAGAATGTGATAAAAATACACACACGCATACACACACACACACACTTGCATGCCAAGACAGGAAATGAAAAGAACGATAAATGCGAATACAATAAAAGTGAAAATAAAAATAAACGACAAATAGAAATAAACATAGAAAATTTATTGCTTTACAAGCTAAAATTATACAAGACTTTTAATCTAAAGGCAGGTTTGGGTCATCCACATTTACTTTAATGTTTGAAAAAAGAAAAAATGAAAGTAGAAAACAATTTAATATTTTGGTTTGTGAGTGGTTCGTGTCTCAACAGCAAATTTGTTTTAATATACAATTTCCCTTTACTACAACAACAACAGCATAATGGCTACAACTCCAACTGTGTCTATAACCACAATTGTCCCACTATCACTACAACTAATTAAAACTGACCACGCAGCATTGGTTAAAGAGTCCTGATTCGATCATGGTCATGGTTTGTTATTGGGTGGAGGAAAAGATTTTTTCTGTTGTTATAACTGGCGGAATCAACCCAATTAAAGATTTTTTCCTCTAGCAGATGGATTTTTTTTGTCTGCACAAAGAACACGCGCACAAAATAATAGAAAAGTATTTAAAAACCTTTTGGTTTTAATTTTTTTTTTATTTTTTCCCCATCTGGATTTGAACCGTTGATCTTATAAATGAATTAAAGTTGACTTATTTTCGGCTTTGGATCATTTTTTTTAATTTAATTTCTAAACATTTTTGGAAAGAAAAATTACTTACAATTGTATGCGGATGTTTTCCTAAAAAAAACAAGAAAATTAGGCGCTAGCAGAATGAAGTGCAGCATTTTCAAATATAGCTGCAATACCCGAGGGATTTTTATGGCAGATGGGTTTATGGAAGTAAGCGTAGTGCTGATACTGCCTTTGTTTCTTTTAATTGTCGCGGTGTTTTTGCCTACAACTCGGCAATAACTGTTGAAAGTTTCCTGTAACAGAAAAAAATCACCTCATATAAAGTTTTACATCCCTTCTACATCAGCTGGTTTGTAAATTTATTTTTATATATTTATTGGCTTAGAAAATAAAGTCGACTTCTGCGACTTCTTAAATCTGTAAACCAAATTATTCTTCGGTCATTTGCCTGAAATTACTCTTTTTCTAGCTGGCGGAGTTGAGTATTCGCTCATTACATTCTTTTTAACCTGCAGAATTCAGTCAGTTTTAAAAACAGTTCGTAATATTAAAAACTAAAGGGTGTCTCCGTACAACACACATGTTTTTTAAGTGTATTATGAACCGTTAAGGGCGCCACTTTAAAATAAAAAATAAAAAAAACTGAAAATAAATTTTCGTTAACTCCCAATAGCACAAAGTCATATAAAAATAATTCTAAAAATTAAAGGGTGTCCCTATAGATGACGTAAATTCTACTGTATGGGCGTATTTTTGAAACGTTTTAGACAAAAGCTTGAAAATTGGGCAGAATATCGAAAACTATGATCGTTTTAATAAATTTTCAAAATTATTAATTAAAGGGTGACCCAGTAGTTTATTTAATTTGATGTACATGGCCATATTATTGAATAGTTGCAGACAGACGGTTAAAATTAACAAAGAACAGTCATTGCTTAGTCCGCTACAAAAAGAAGTATAAGATTCTGATTTGGTAATAAAAGAGTGTCCCAATAGTTGATGTAGTTTAATGTATATGGCCAAACTTTTAAAGCGATATAGATAGGCAGCTACAATGTACAAGAAGCCTATATTGCTATGTCCGGCAAACAACAAGGAACGGATTTGGAAATTAAAGGGTGTTCCAATAGTAAATGTAACTTGGGTTTTTTGCAAGAATTATTAAAAATGTGTTCGTCTTAGGTCAGTATTTTTTGTAGCATAATTTTTACAACTAAGCAAAATTTGGTCTAAAGGCAAGTAGGGAACAGTGCTTTGTTATTGCTATTGTAAACTCTTAATGTCGTTGTTTTTATCTTTCAAACGTGAAATTTGCAAGTTTTTATTTTTTTTTGGTGGTAAATGTATGCAGTTGTTCAATGTTAGATAAATCATAACTGGGCAATAGTGAAATTTTTAAGTGCTGGTTAAAGTAAAATATGCCTAAAACACGCTAAAGTTTCTGCAAAAATGAGATTTTTATTTATTTTATTATCAAAACACTGGAATGCTTTGTTTTTGAAAAAATCAAATGCTCTCAACCAATATTTTAAGTAGAACAATTTTGATGTTGTGTATAATCAAATCGCTGGTGTTTATTAATCGCCATAATTGTAAATGAAAATAGAAATGGAAAGAAAACAAAAAGTTAAAAGGCTAAAAAAGAAAATCGTGTTTAATAAAAAAGAAATAGTGCAAAATGATTGTATAAATGTGTGTGTGTGTGTGTGTGTGTGTGTGCGTGTGTTTATGTGAATATTTCACTTGTTTTCTTTTATAGCGTGGTTTCCAACACTTTTATCCATTGACCTAATGATCCATTAAGGAAACTCCATTAGTGTTAATATCTTGACTGTTGCAAAAACTACAATAAAAAGTTAAATCTATACAAAAAGCTTAAATATTTTTTCTGCTTCATATTTAAGAGGGTGTTGTAAGGGCGGCTGTTGAGCTGGTAGTTTCGTTAAGTTTGAAATCTCCTCAATGGAAGAATTAACAAAAAGAAAAAGAAAAATTTCATACTTTAAACAACTTTTATTTTCTGTATTTAATTTTTAATATTTCATTCTGTGAATAAAAGAGTTTTTCCCTAATGGCCTCCTCTGGTTTTAGCTACAAGTGCCATGAAACATTTTATGCATTCCTGTCAAGTCTGATGAATGTTTTGAAAAACTTTTAGTTTTGCTTTCGCGCTGGTGTGTGTTTTTTTTCTTCTTTTATGATTTTTGAACACTTTAAGGACGAACGAGATTGAAGTATTGAACTGAAACAAAATGTTGCAAAAAAAAAATTAGAAAAAACTTACGTAAAATAAAGTTGTAACAGTGATTGTGAATGAACAATTTTTCCTAAATGCCTTTTTGGACACTTTTGCTTGTATGTAATTCACGTGCCTTGTACGTGATGTACTTTATTGGTATCAAAAAAAAACTTTTAGACGATTTTAATGGGTGTCTGTCTGTAATATTCATACTCTGTACATGAGCAAACACATGAAAGAAGGAGTGTTTGTGCTTGCGTTTGTGTTTAATAGTCTTGGAAAAATAATAACACTTAGTTGAATGAGGGAATTGCATGAGTGTAGTGTGCTCGGGTATAAAATGATTGGTATTGGATTATGTCCTGTGTCAAATACGCCTGTCAGACAATTAGTGTTCGTGGCAGGCCTATATCATCATCGATACTCTTGACATTTGACGCTTATGATGACTGTGGCGATTTGACTGTATTTGCTCTTCTCGTCTTCTTTCTCTCCCTTCAACATTTCCTTGCTTGCAATATTTTTGAACAAAAAAAATCGTATTTGTATTGAAACGTACAACAACAAATAACTCATGCCCATACGTTCTTTATATCAGTTTACAATAAACTTGCACAATCATTCGTTGTTTTTATGTGTATGAATTGTCAAAGATATCAGACTGCATGTGACGTTCATAGTGACAAAATTATGACCCAAGTAATTTAAGTGGCTTCGAAGTAGAGTACGCTGTGTTTGAACCCACAGAGTGGTAGATTAAAATAAAAAGCTTGAGGAAGGGAGAGAGGGGTGTTGATATTAAGAATTGATATTATTATTTTTAAGGTGGAATCTAAATAATTAGTCTTTAGTGAGGCTTAAGTTCTTTGTAAATAATAAATATAGTTTTCTGCAGCAAAGAAAAATGGATTCTTTGCTAAACTTTGTGAGTCTGAACTTTGCAAATATTTTTAAATCAATGTTTAACATCTTTTTTAATTTAAACAGAAGAAGATTCTGGATGTTGAAATTTTCATGCGACACGAAACTAAAAAAAAAAATATTTTGCTACGTCTTTATTTGATTTTAAGGAGGGTAGCTTCTATAAAAAATACAAGGGTGGTTGTGTGACAAATCCTAACGACAATTGTTTAATATTAGTGAACGGCAGAGTTAACAAGAATTTATTTTAAATTTGGTACCATCGACATTTGGTACGAACTAAATACGTATTTGACAAATTGATTTTTGATGCACTCTCTGGGGATGTTGATGTTTAAAGTGAATTATAATAAACAAAAATGAAGTAGAATATATAGAAAGTCAAGTTTATTAACAACACAAACACACTTACACACACATACATACACGCATTAACAGTTTAGAACTCATTTTGCAATTTTTTAAATAAGACGAAAATCGACATAAAATTAATCATAAATTTATATCTTAAGAAATTAAAAAAAAAAAAAATAATGTCAGAAAACAAATCCTTAAGGATTTTTAACATACACTTTTTTAGTTTCATTTATGAACACATATCGATGGAATTCATCAAGGTAATCAATGTTTTCATTTCTTTCACTGGCACCGCACCAAAGTGTTGGTGAATATTTTTACGAATTAAAAGAAAAAAACATGAGCAAATAATTCGCAAAAAATTGCATATTTCCCGACTCATTTCGTATTTTCTTAAATCATGCGACAGGCAAACAGACACACATTTCACATATCATCGCTAAAAAAGTATATTTTTATGAAAATTTTTACTTGGTAGTAACGCGAAAAAAAACATAAAATAAAATAAAATCTGAATGAATAAGCACTAAATAAAAATGTTAGGAATAAAAGAAAAGCTCTGAAGGACAGAAATAAACAATGAATAGCGAAATAATATGCTGAATCACTCATACATTTATTAGGATAATTCAGAGATGAAAACCTTTAAAATTTTTATCATTATCTTTGTAGAATATAAATTTATAGCTCCTTAAGGTCTATTGTAACAAAATTTCTAGGTTTGAAAAGAGAAAAAAAGGGGATAAATAAAAGCAATCGATACTTTTGATTTATTGATTTTAATTCCATTTATTCCAGAAACTTCGATTGTTTTTTCAGATATGAAATATAATTTTATCCGTTTGTTTTAGAATGTATAAGAACATTTATATTCTCACCAGAGACGTATATTTTTAAGGACTTCTTTGCCACGACGTACTTTTTAAAAAGTATTTTTAAAAAAGAGTTTTTTGTAAAAGATTACTCTTTAAAAAATTGTTTTAAAACGTTTCATTTTCAAAGACAAAATGTTTTCAAAGATATTTCTTTTGGTTAAGTACTTTTTAAATGGAATATTTTTAAAAAATACTTTTACCAAAAAGTACTTTTACCAAAAAGTACTTTTACCAAAGAGTACTTTTTCTATATTTTTAATAAACACAAAGAGGTCTTCTATTGGGACACCTTTGAGGCGTTATTTAAATCTTATACTGATGGATGTAATACAAAGACTGACTAATTTTAGGTGTTTCTGCAAACATTGAGATTCCTTCGTCAAAGTACCATCTTTTACGGGAACATCCTGTAATTTTTAATTGTTATTTTATTTTTATGCTTTTATTAATGCGAACACAAACTTTCTGTTAGTTATAAACGAGTGTCTCTGGTGGTTTCGAAACTTAGGACACATAGTTAAAACTAACATCTCTATAGAGTCACCCTGTAATAGTTAACTTTATTTTAATTTTGATTATTATAGCGGCCACACAAATAAACTTTTTGCGGAAATTTTAAGAACCTCATTATAATGTTTTTAGCAATAGAACTCCACTTTTTAACCTTTTGGATGCGGAACCCTAGAAAAATTTTATACCAAGAGATGTTAAACCGTAACGGGCCCCCCATATGAAAATTTTACAAAGTTGGTGTCACTAGAGCTCCCTATAAGAGAAAGTAATAAAAAAAAAAACCAAAAATTAAAAGGTGTCGGAACAGATATCGTAAATTGACGAAATTTTATTTCACATTGACAGTCTGTCTATTTTGATGTCGAATATTTTTTCAAAAATTATTGAAATTGAGCACTCCCAGTAAATGCGTGTATTTTTCCTACAGTAGATGATTTACTGCACATACGAATGACTGCTTTAACACCCTGTTTACGTAGATGAATTTGTATGTTTTACACAAATTATAATAAACGTGAAACAAACTGTCATATATGCAAAAATATTTAAAACAATAAAAAAACAAATGAATAAATTGGTTTAATTTGCAGTCTTTTCGATGGATAAAAATGTTGTGCCAGTGAGACGCCAAAAGCAGCTACACTTGCAAATATTATAAAGAAATTTTCACACTTAAAGTTTTCGCATTCACTTTAAGGCCAAAATATTACACAGTTCTAAATATTTAAATGAAACATCATTTCAAAGCTCAACTAAATGTATCATCAGCCTTATGAAGGTTTCAAAAATTTTTGCTATAAAAAAATTTTTAATTTTTAAACTAAAGCGTTCTGCGAAAAGATAAAGAAGCTCAATTAGCAACGACGACAAATACCAATAAAAACACTGCAAGTGTAAATCATTTAGATTAGAGTCGAAAATATAAAGAGTGTGGTAAATGTTAGTTTATTATAAAGTGTATTATGATCGTATGCTAATAAAGTTGTCGTCTGTCTGTTGGCTTTGAATGTGTGTGGGTAAGTGTGTGTTCGCATAGCATCGTAGTGGAATAATAATCATTTTTTTCTGTACTTTTGTAATGTAATGATGACAATGATGGGGAAAATAACGCCAAAATCAACGATGTTCGAAATATGTAAATGTTTGTATGTTTAGAGTTTTACGAGGAGTGTAAAATTGCCATCATTTGCATGTGTGTGTGCGTATTTAAAAGACTATTGGTATAGATGGCGCCAACTTGCATAATTCAATTACATCCGACGTAGACTCATAAAACTAAATCAAAGGAAAACAAAGCGTCACGCTTCATTTAGTTTAATGCTCCCGCATTGTTTGTTGGCTGAAGAGCCCACAGACAGCACTACAGGATGCTATTTGATAACAAATATAAAAGCAACAAACAATTTTAAAATAACAAAAAAAAAAAAAAAAAAAACTACAAGCAGTAATAAAAACATCAACACCAACATCAACATCAGCTACAATAAGAAAGTCACAAACTTAACGAAGAGCTAAAGAAACAGTAGAAGCAAAAGCAAAAGTTTTTGGTTTAGTTTTGTAAACTTCTTAGCCCGACTTGAAAATATAGTCATTTGCAATGCGGTTAAATCATGAAATAGTAAAAACGCAAGCACACACACAAACACACACACAGGAACACAAAGCGACTGTTTCTTTAGCTCGTTCAATTTGCCAGCCACAAACCATGTTTTAAAAGAGCTGTCTGATTTTATCTTCACTTAATATGAATTTGAGTTTTTATATTTAGTACAAATCCCAGCAAACATTTAGAAATAAATTTTAAAAAGCAAAAAAAATTTCTGCAAACATTTTTTTAAGAAAAAACACCACATTAATATTCCTTAAAAGCTTGATTTTAGTCCTTAAGAATCTTTTGTATATTTCTTTTAATCTAATTTGCTTTATCAATTTTCTAATAACGCTAAAAAGGCAATTAAAGTCGAAAAAGTGTTTATGTGAATAACAGAATAACTGAACGCACGTCTTTAATTTATAATTTATTTATTTTGAAAGTTACAAAACTTTTCATATTTCAACGACTAAAATTTTGAAAACAGACAGAGGCTATCGTTAAATATCAAAAATAGTTATTAAATAAGCCCGCCAGGTATGAGCTAATTTCACACACGTACCAGGCAGAGAAACAAGCCGTTTGGCCCACAGCCGATGACGCGCCGCCGCCGACTGTTTTTCCAACACTGTCGGCGCCGCCGTTTCGAATGGCTTGCTTCGGCTCAGAAACAGCCGCCGTTTTTGGCGGCTTATATAAATTCACCGCCAATCACGCTTTAATCACACAAAAATCTAACAGAGTTCTGTCCTACTTTAAAAATCGTTACTTAATGGCTTTGTAGGTGCCACACTATATCCATAAACATATGGTGCTAATTTTGTTTTTTTTTCTCCTCATTTTAAAAAACCAACTCGGATCGCATAGAGAAAACTCTATTATGAATTATTTCAAAAGATTAGAAAATCGTACAGATCTGTCAAGCAGTCTGTCACACATATACTCTTTTAATCCACACTATCATACATTTTGAGGACACATGCAAGTTTTAACAGATCCTACGACTGAGTATGAAAATGAACCCTGGCCTTTATCAGCAATGAAAATGTTTTGTTATAATTTATAAATGAATGAAAATTGACTTATTTTTGGCTTTTATTCTAAACTTTTTTTTTAGAAAGTAAAATTATTAACAAATATAAATAAAAAGTAAAAAGATTTTTCTCGATTTTTATACATATTTTCGAATTTATGAATTTTACTATAATCTCGTTTTTTTTTCAAAATTTTTGTATTTTAGTTTAATTTGAAATTTTACTGCATTTTCGATGTTTGGTAAAATTTACGATTTTATGAATTTTACTAAAAATAAATTTTTTGCTTAATTTTTGTCTTTTAATAAAATTGAAATTTTAACTAAATTTTTTTGTTTTGTACTAAAATTCTCTAATTTTAGTAAAATTTCAATTGAAAAGAAATTTTCGTTTTTATTAAAGTTTTCAAATTTTTCTAAAACTTCTCTTAAAAAGTTTTTCTTTTGATTTTTACTTAATTTTCGGTTTTTACTCAAATATCCTAGTTTTAGCAAAATTACGAATTTCAAGTGAAAATTTGTTCATATTCACAAATTTCATAAAAAAATTCAAGTCTCCGTTTTGTTTCGATAAAGCCGCCGGTTAGAAACAACCCAGCCGCGGCGCCGAAAATTTTGGCACGACTTGTTTCACTGGTACCAGGTATGGGCTGCCATCCAGTTAGGAATTTTCTTTTTTAAACTTTTTACAGCGAATATAGTAATACATACTTTAAAAAAAATTAAAACAAGGTCGAATGAAAAAAATGCCATAGGGACATCCTTTTTTTAGTGTTATCGCACTTGTCCTTAAAGCAGATATAGCTATATATACTCTGTGTAAATTTCAAGTACCTGCCTATATTGGTTTAAGAAACATGGTTGAATTCTCTAAAATTGACGCTTCTATGGAAACACTCTTTCAGAATAAATCTATTGTTTACACTTATTTATTACAGTGTCAATATTTGTATATACTCTTCGTAAATTATAAACGATTCCAATATAAAAGCCATAAAAAGAGATATGCCCTAGTAAAGCCTTTAATTTAAAGTTTCAGTTATTGTAAATACTTGTTGCTATAGTTTGACTTCTTTGTCTTTGCTTTGCCAGTTTCAAAACAAATTTTTTTTATGAATATCCTGTCGCTTTCCGTACACAATTTTATTTGTACTACTAGCAGTGTCCACGACTTTGTCAGCGTGTCATTTCTACTTTTATTTTATTTTAATTTAGAACAATATGTTTTTATTACTGTACTCGTAGAAATCTGTAAACAGTGTTTAAAATTTTCCATCTACAAAAATAAAATGTGCTGACAACTGTTTATACCGGTACAATTTTGTTCTTTCACATTTGTATCTCTTTTTTCTCTACGAAGTGATATATTTTTACAAAAAAAGAGAATACTCTATTTGAACCAAGTTTCTAAGGGATCTGCTCACAAAGTTTTATTCAAATCCATGCAGCAGTTTTTGCGTGATGCGAACACAGACAGACAAAAATTACTGTTTTATTAAAAGTATAGATTTATTGTTATGAAAATTTCAAGAGTCTACCTATTATAGTTACACAGTGGAACAGACGGACAGATGTTGTAGCGAAAAAAAGACGGTTTCGTTTTTACTCTTTGGGTTGGGTGTGGAACGATAAAGCTTTAAATGCTTAATTTAATAATTATTGTTGAAACAAACTTACTTAAGGCTGACTTGAAATTATCCGTTTAATGATACTAAAACTTGTTGATTGAAGACAAGCTCGTGATACTCAATGTTTGCTGGGATGTTAGAGTAGAATACTCTTGTGTATTTTCCTTTATATGCGATAGAATGCAGTTGAGTTGTCGAAAAGTTTTTTTGTTATTTCAAATCAACAATTGTGCGAAAATAACAATAAATAAAACTCATTTCCATGTCTGTTTTTTTTAGAAACTTGTAAAAATATTTTTTCATAAAAATCTTTTTAGTTTCAGATATTTGGCTACACAAAGAAAATTTTTGAAGTTAATCTCAAAAATCTGAATTTATGTTTAACATCTTAAATGTAACTCAGGCGGTTAATATTTGGAAATGTCTAGAGGTAAAATTGATTCACTGAATGAAATTCATGTTGTTAAGTTGAAATGCAAAGCTTTTTGTTTTACTCACATTTTTCTTTAAGTGTAATATTTTTATAGTTTTCGCTAGTCTGATTATTACGGATGGGAAACAATATTAACAAAACTGATTGTTCCGCAAGTTGTCACATAATGTTGCCAGACAAATAAGAATGAAATAAAATCTAAAACTCTTACTTAAGTAAACAAAAACCAGGAGTTAACCAACTAACATTCAGACATAAAGTAGATGGAGCGATAAGTATAAACATGATTTGTAAATTCCAACTTACCAGACAGTCCCAGTTAAGGACACACAAACAGAGAGACAGAGAGACAAAACAGCAACTTGAAAACCTTTTAGACATTTCCACCCATTTTATGCAAAAACCAAAGAAATAGCCCGCCTGCCAGTCAGTCTGTGTTTCTGACAGTCAAATAACCAGTCAGTCCCATTAAGACAATTTCTTCATTGTCAGATTTGTAATGATGCCAAGAATTAAGTGTTGGCGCATTATTATCTTTAGAACTTCATAACTTTAAACTCATAAAGTTAAAGATGAGAAATGAGAAATGAGAGTTGGCAGCCAACATACGATGAGAATCTGTACACTTTTCATTTATTGCTTGTTCCCCTTCCGCTGAAGTTGTTAGTGGTTTCAATAATAAAATTTTGTCATCTTCCCTCCCATCCTTCAAAACGTTTTTTATTCAAAGAATAATGTTAAAATTTGTGGATTATTGTTGGCTGTGTAACTGAATTGTGGGGAGCCATTTCAAATACACTCAACTTCAATTTGAATGAGTTTAAATAAAATTAAATGAAACGAAATAAAAAAAGAAAAAATTGATAATAAAACATACTCTCGTACAACAAATTTATTTAATTTGGGGTGAGTGTTTAAATAAAATACAAACTAAAAAACAAAATGTGATGCTTCAAATCGGTTTTTATTTATTTATGAAGATCGTTATGTTTTTATGTTTCTGTTATTTGAAGTTCAAAAAACAAAAAAAAAAAAAAAACAATCCTCTACTTAAACAAGTTAACAATTGTTCGTTCATACACACAAACGTTTTGTGTATTTTTATGAAAAAAAAGAACGTAAACCATTTCGATAGACAGACTTACGTGTTGAACACTACAACACATAAACATACACACAGCCATTTAAACGGCACTAAGTGTTAAGTGTAATGTGAGATATTTTTCGTTTTATGTTGCCCCTTCTTTTGTTTCCAATGAAACACTCTCATCATTTTTTATGATTTAAGTATGTGCAGGATATTAAAGAATGAACTCAATTGTTTTGAAAAAAAAAATAAATAAATTTGTTTCATTTAGTCACAGATTTTCCAAAAAGATTAGAGAACACAATTGTTTTATTGGCGAAAGATAAAATTTCTATTTAAATAGATTTTTAAGAGAATTTTAAAAATAAAATACTGTGTGTGTAAGTTTCAATGATGACAAATACTCGTCATGAATGAAGTATTGAACGTTTAGGAACAGAAAAAATAATTTCAGTATACAAGAGATTTAATAATAAAAAATTAAATTGATTATACCTGGTTAACACAGGGCAAATTTTCTCAAACAAAGTCTGATGTTTATTGGATAGAAAGCAAAGCAGTTACCTTCAGTATCACCATATTTTTGTGAACTGGATAAAATATTCGATTAATGGGATGAGATGATGAACACGGCTCGGCAACTCTATTAACAACTGTATTGCTTTTGTAGCGATTTTTTTTCACATAAATATATTTGTGATATTTAAGGCTCGAATTCTTAATTTAATCTAAAAAATAAACTAAATGCCATTTAATGAAAACTGGGAAATAAATAATTATTTCATTAGTTAAATCTACTTCTTAGAAGGAAAATTATGGAAATTGAAAAACTAAAGCCATTTTTAAGTCATTTTTAATTTTATGTTTTCTTTTAAATGTTGTTAGAGCGAGTAGAGTAAATGAAGACTCTGTGTAAATTTCAAAATTCTGCCAAATGCAGTTCAAAAAATAAGACTACATACATCAAAATCATGGCTCTATGTGGACACTCTTTAATATTTAACTTTCTTTTATTACTTGTTGCTGTAGCACTTACTTGCGATTCCAGAGATGGAGGAACGGGTCACTGAAAACTAAAATTAAAAAATATCGAAATTTTTATCATAATTTTTTCCTAATCAGGACTTGAATCGTGGATATTTTAAATGAATTAAAATTGACTTTCTTTCAGCTTGGATTTATTTTTTATTTTAGACCGGAAATTTTCAAATTTAATTGATTTGTAACATCCACAGTTCAAATCCTGAATGAGAAAAAATTAAAAATTTAAATAAACGCAAGCCACAGCCTATTTACATTCATACCAGAGAACGGCACGAGTACACCGCAACCACGAGTATACCGCATACTTACTCTATATTTTTCATACTCGAGTATTTTAAACACCGCAATAAAAAGTTGCGCAAAACAAAAGCTTAAAAAAATATGAAAACCAGAATCATATGTTGTTTTAAATATTCTGAAGCATAATTTTTATTAAAGCGATTTTAATTTAACATTCGTTATTTTTAATAAAATAATGTCTTCTACAGAAAATTAAATGCAGACATTATAATGATTCGATGAGAAAACTAGAGGAGTTTTCAAGGCAATTACTCACTCAGGCTTTAAAGTGGGTTTTTATTAAAGTATTTCACATTTTAAACATTAGTTCGATTGAAATTAAATTAAATAGGTATATTTAGAAAAAAACTAGTTTAATACAACTCTTATTTTGTGTGTTTAAAAAATGTTTTAAAATATAAGAAAAAGGAATTTAGTCTTTTAATGAAATTTATTTAAATTGTCATACAGCAACTGTGTTCTTGCTATTCAATTTGTGGCAGTTGTTGTCATTTGTTATAATTTAAATACATTTAATCTTAACAAACACATATACTAACACACATATGTATGTACATGAATACATGCATACATAATTTTAATTGCATCATTCATAATTTTTTGGGATATAAAAAAAGTTTATATTTGCCACAGCATAAATATTTAACCAACCATCTTTCTCTTATATACCATTTCATTCCTCTTCTAATATTCCTTCACCAGCTTCACTTACTTGTCGCTCGTAGTAATTAACAATTTTACAAAATATTGGAATACATCCAAAATGTTTTAAGGCTTATATGTGTGTGTGTGTGTGAAAGTCGGTACATGTGTGGCTTGGGTGGCACAACGAGACAAACAATTGTTTGGTACAACTAAAGTGTTGTATGAGTAAAAAAAAAAGATAAAATTACTCCTCCAAAAATAACAACAACACAAACTCTAAAGTAAAAAAGCTGTAGACGTAAAACAAGTCGTTATCACACTTTAATTTACGTTACGTGATCATATGAACAATACAATTGTGATTTTTTGTTATCTTTTGTTTTATTATTCGGCAAAACTTGGCACTTCCTTCGTTATTTCCTGATTTAACAAAAGAGAGACTGCGAGTATGTGTGCGAATTTATGACTTTTCATATGAAAAAGGCTTTGTAGGGCTCTTGTAAAGGGCAGCAATTTAACGAGTTTACCAGACTGGCAACACCAGTAGACGTTTATTAAAAAAAAATTAAAACAAAAAATCTAATACTCGTACAAGCAAAACTTGACAAAAAACAAAAATTAAGTTTAAATACCGACAAAATTTTGACACGAAATTTAGTTACTTGTTGAAAAGGACGAGAAAGGATTTTCAAATACTTTTGGGTTTTAAAGTGAGTTAAACAACAGTCTGCGTCCAAAGTACAAAAACGTTCACACGTTTTAAGAAATAATTAAAATGATGTATGTACCATTACTGCATGCAAACATATTTTAAGTCGTTTCAAATTAAATATTTTAAATTATGATTAAAGAAAAAATTTTTTTTATTATTTGATTTAACGTAAAAACTAACCTAACACATTATGTTAATAATTAATATATTATAACTATAAATGCTATATTTTTTTATAGCTATAAAAATATCAGTTTGTTTAAAATTTTAGCAAAATATTTTTTTTTTTGTTTCAATCATTAAGAAAAAAGTTTTTTATTGCCACAAAAATATTGTACAAGACAACTATTTTTTGTTTACCGCAATCAAAAGTTCTTTCGTTGAAAATACTATAGTTCTTGTGGCCATTTAACAACCATATTTTTAACTCTACGTGTGGGCATTGAAAATATATTGCAAAGATGTTTATTGTTTCGCTCGCAATAAAAAAATCGACTTGATTTTGTGACTTATCAAGCCTAGTGCCTTTCCCCTGAGGTCGCTGCTATTATTGAAACAATAAAGCCAGAAAATCAACAGATAAATCACTCAAGTATGAGCTGCACTCATACTTGAATGATTCCATATTATGTATGTGCCATCCTCTAAACAGATAGGGCAATAAAAATAAATAATGACATGTTTTTTTAAGATTCTAAAAAGTCTTATGGACCCCTCGTATATTCTCCCGTTTAAACAGTTTTTTAAAACATATAATTATGATGTCAAAAACAGATCATTATTTAACAATTGTTTGTCTAGAAAAGTTACACACAAAGACCTTTTAAATTAAAGAGAAAAAAATATTATTTAAAAAAACAATAATAATTTTCGAATTTAATTTAAATCCTTAAAAAATTTACACATGGACACTTATTGAAATAATAATATTTCACACACGCCTTCACTTATAACACGCATCCTTAAGCCGGCAATATTGTGAAAGGAAGAGGGCGACAGCCTCAAATACGGTCATATTTAAGAACCAAAAAAATTTTGTTTACAACAAAAGCACGTGTTAAAGACTTAAAAGAGGACTAAAATTGAAATGTTTTCAAATATCCAACAAGAAAACCATTTAAACCTTTTTTTCTATTCAGTATTTTGTAACATTTCTTATGAACATCCACATCGTTGTTTTATTGTTACTAGAGGCTGCTATGATGAAGCCTTCGCTGTGGAATGTTTTTCGGTAAAATGTTTGTTTGTGTATGTAAAAGATTTCCCTTGAAGTAAACAGAAACAAAATCAGCTCAAAGTGCATTATGCCGTGATAACAGGCCACTAATCTACCCAAAACACCTAAAAATACAGAGTAAACGAGAGTTAACAATAGCAACAATAGCAACAACGTATTCCAGGCTTATCAAAAACTTTAACACTCTAATGCACACAGTCCGTCAACATGTCTGTACCCACTAATGCACACACATGCATACACGTGCTTGTACATGACTACAGCCTGTGTCCAGGAAAGGACCACACAATGTTGTCGGCAAACAGCACAATAATACAACAACAACATCGGCAATACAAGAATAAAAATCAAAATCTTTCTCAATTTTTTTTTCTTCTTTCTAAATATAAACAACAACAAAAAATCTTTTTAATCCACAGTCTGACAATTGTGTGTTTGAATGGCGTTAGCGACAACCCTCTGTTGCATTACAGTTATTTCTTGTTTTTTAAATCTCCGGTATAAATTTGTTTTGTATTTCATTTTTATAATTTGTTTTGCTCCTCTTTAAATAACACTTTATTGAACGTATGTGTGTGCAGTTCTACGTTTTTATTTTATATATGAATTTTTTTTGTCTCTTTTTTATTTGCTCTTGTAGTTGAGATGATGATTTTAAGCAGAAGACAATAACAATAATGTGCAAAAGTTCACACTAACCCTCCTCTTGCCCTCAATTGTATGCACAACTACTTTTATTCAACTTTTACAGAAATCGACTGTGTAGCATCGACTCAACAATGGCACGCTTCAATATCCTGAATCTGAATCCGATTCCGTGTTTATTTATTTATTTTTTTTCCTTTCAATTGTTTTTCTATTAAATGCCAACTGACTGAATGGCCTTTCAGGCAACATCAGTTACAGAAACGGCAAGAACAAAATTGTTGAACTGTAAGACCTTTTTGTAAATTCAAGGCAGCAACTGTGAGTAACATGCAACAAAACAGATTTTTAGTGGAACAAACAAAAGTATCATTTCAATTTCATTTGTGTTTTTGCTTTCAGATTTTTTCATCTTAAATACGAATGCAAGAATTTATAGCATTCGATCCTTTGAAAAGGTATTGAAAATAGAAGACTGCACTCACACTCAATGTGCTCACAGGAAAAGTAACGTGTAACAAAATGAAAAGGCGTTTTTAATACGGAAAATAAACAAAATATTGCACGTGACTCAACATTTCATTAGGTGTGTATATTTGTATATCTGTATGTGTGTGTGTGTTTTTGTTTACATAAGATCTTTTCGCAAATAAAGATGCCTGTGTGTGTATATAAACGTGCAAATATACAATTAGTTGTGTGTGTGTGTGTGTGTGGATTTCTTATTTTCTTTTTGTTAAGAATGACCAAACATTTTTCCATTAATGTAAAACCGGACAGTAACATGATGGTGCAAAAAAAACTTGTATGTGGGTACATTAACAAACAAACATGCACTTGCATGCACACACAAACAATAATTATTTATGTGGTCAATTATATAATGAAAAGAAATCTTAATAAATGAAATTAGATTTGTGGCTAAAAATTGAAAGTGTGACATCATTTAAATGTTTGTCAAAGGTTCGTTGGTGCCTTTTATTTTTTCCGTCCATTATCAGAAGAGGATAGATTGTGCTGTGATTATTTCTACAGCCGCTGCCATAACAGCCTCGAACTAAAATGACTTGTAATCGTTGCCTTTATCAAGGTTCAATTGTAGTGGTGGTCTATTTTCTGAAATATTTTACAAAACGGTAACACGTGGTTCGTTCGCGAATGTGACACTTTAACAGCTGTCGAACGTTTTTATTGTGATATTAAATATTTTATTTAACAACTGACAGCAAATTAATATCTTGCGACACACATTTAATAAACTATTTCAGTCGATTTGAACAGAATCGAATTTTAATAAATGACAAATATCAATTCGGCCTAAGTTCACATACATTTCAATCTCTTAAAATATTAAGTATAAAAAATGATTAAAACATTTTTATAATAATTTTATTAAAGAACAAAATATGGCATCTACCATAAGCTCTGTATGCAGTAAACATCATCTTATTTGATAATAAAGAATACAAAAATATTTACATTGACTCAAAATTGATTAAGTTACACGAAGTTTACACACAATCCAAACGTTTCTTCTTTATTCTCTTTATAAAACGTCACATTTAAATTTATTCCTGCTTTCCGCTGATCGTCGAATAAGCATCGAATGCAATTTTATTTTTATTCTTTCATTCTTTTTTCTACTCAATACAGAAGCATGAATGCGCCCTAAGCCTTAGATGTAATTTAATTTAATATTTTGTAAATTAAGAAAATAGCTCGTCTAATTATTTTTTGGTTTTTAAAGCATTTTTTTCTTTAACAAATTATAAATCCACCTACTTACACTCATATAAATACATTGAAGTAGCCATGTTAACCAACAATTAGATTTTTTCATTTGGTGTTAAAAAGGGGGCGTAATAGGCACACACTTACAACTAATCGTAAACACACTCACTGACCAAACAATAGCAGCACTTCAAACTATCGAATGTTGCAAGAATTCATATGAACGATTGTGTGTGAAACATAGAAAAAATTATCTGACCAGTAAATGGTCTGGCATATGTTATTTCGTACAAAGAAATAAATACTGGCTTCCCTGCTTATCAGCATCTCATGGATGTGTGGTCTGTGTATAATAGCAAGTGTGTGTGTGCGTGTGTGTGTGTGCGTGTGTGTGTGTGCGTGTGTGTGTGTGTTTAGATACATAAAATGGATAAAATATATTAAAAGCCATAAATTCAACTTAAACTTAAATTAAACCAACTTGAAAATTTCCTTTTTCTTTGCTGTGATTTTTGTAGATAAATGTTGCAGTTTTCTTTGTTTCATTCTTTTTACTTGCAAACAAAGTTCAAACTCGTAGATTCAAAATGTTTTATCGATAAAGTAAATTCGAAATTACGGAAGAAAGAAAAGAACAAATGTGCAATTTCTTTTTAAATATTTTGTTTGTTGTCTAACAAAATTTAGGTGTTTTATATCTATTTTAAGAGGCAGGCAATGAATGCTAGTTTTTCCAAAAACAAATATGAGTAATAAAAATATTTTAAAAATTACAAATTGCACCCTTTAGAAACTAAAAATAAATTTCCCCAGTTTAGAGGGCCCAGCATGACGCTAAGCTATTAATAATCATGTTTCTGCTGTTAATGTTTTTTAATAAAGTTATTAAAACTGGTGTATAATCATGGCTGGCAATCTGCAACCTGTTTAGCTTTCAAACAATGTATGTCTGTCCCTCCATAACAAACATTCAACCTTTATAATGTTTCAATTATTTTTCTGTTGTATTCTGGTTTTAGATTAAAATCTAATATTTGAAATTAACTAAATAATTGCCATAATGAATAAGGGTAACAATAAACACATACTTACACATACACATCCACATACATATACAAGTATACTCACATTAAAATGAAAAACACAAAGTGATGTTCGTTTCTAAATGCAATTTATTTTATTTACGAAATTCACTTTATGCACAAGCGGCAAATTATTGCCAAATCACTATTTTTATGCGAACAAGGACGTCATACCAGTACAAATGTTAAATAAAAATTTTCAAAGAAAAACACAAAATATCCATCCGTACAACACAGCAATAAAAAAAATGAAATGAAACAAAAGAAACAACAACAACAACAAAAGCTGAAAAGCAGTAATAAAGAGAGTAATTGCTTAATTTGATTATGTGTTGGCATAAACTACCAAAACACACACACATACTAAAACACACACACACATATTCACACTTAATTTTTATATAAATTGCCGGAAGTTGGCAACAAATAAAAGAATCTAAAACGAAAAAGGGGTGAACATAAAATAAATATTTTAGTTGGACATGCATCTGTAGGCACTGTGGGGCAGTGTAAAGAATATGCTTTTAATTAGTCCGAATTCAGCAAATTATGTCTGAAGAGATTACTTCCAAAATTTAATTAAACTTAGAAGTTTTTGAAGCTTTCTAGTTATGTCTAGTACCTGCTAGGGATCTGGCCAAAATACATTGAACCAACATTAAATTCATATCGACCTTTAGTTTTATTACAGACTTTTAATGTGCATTCCTGAATCCACCCGGAGGTACTAAGAGTCTAGCTGATCTAACCTAGATTCAGGCAAAGTGCTCTCGGGGTATAGGGAAACCAGCCCCCAGTGTGAATGCACCAAATCTGGATGGACAGTTAGGTACTGTCTAAGGCCTCACCAGTGTTATTAGTTATACTGACACCATACAGAGAGACGCCTATCTCTGTTATTGGAGAGGTCCCTTCGAGGTACACGTGGTGGCTGTTGGTTAAAACTGATGTCCGCAGGAAAGTGAGGTGCTAACAAACTGTGTTGTTGCACTTTCAACAGAGGGGTTGGATAGTCTCCAACACTCAAGCAAGGGGTAGTTCATGGTTGAGACTGCTATAGTCAAGGTGGTAAGCACGTTGAGTACAAATCTGGCTCCCCTGGGTTCAACCCTTGCGGCAGTCAAAAAATAAAAATGTTTTTTTCTGTTTAATGGTATAAATACATATTCAGATCTTACAATTAAACATGCAGACTCCTTCATCAGTACTTCTTCATAGCACATTCGCCGGCGAAGTAAAATAATTAATAAAATGGATATATCTATTTCCTTTCACCACCTGTCTTCTTTCTCATCTATCCCTTTCCTAAAGAATGTAACGGTTACAAAAACTAAGTAGATATTAATGCTTGAAGTGCTACTTCTCTTTATTAAGAAAAAAAGGTCCTGCAGGCCATGTTCTTAGAATTGCAACTCTGTTGGCTACGTCTAGTGGAGGCAGCTAGTCGACGCTTTGTATTTCACTTAGTGGTAGGACCACCGTCAGGTTCAGGTCGCATGGCCGAGTACTAAAGAAATTTTGATCACATCTGTGCATTCCTGGAAAGAACACTTGCAAAAGATGTAGAGGTAAGTCGCTAAAGGCTTTTCTTGCTGGCCAATGGAGGAACCCGAAATATATGTTCAGTGATGACATAAAAGGGAGTAGACAGGAATTTGGTGATAATGACAGGTTATGCAAATTTGAAGTACCGCATGACTGCGAGGCAAATGAAAGCTTACGATGAGTGCATATTGATACAGGCTAAGGGGTAGTGCAGATACTGTGTAAATGTCCAGGACTACTCGCTTGTACATATTAGAATGCCTTAGGCAAGTGTTAACAATTACCAGAGACTCTGTGATGAGAAAGCAGGTTGACAATGTAAAATAGCAACAGTCGAGAGTAAAGACATTTTAAAGAACAAGTGTTAATGAGTTTACAGAAACTTTAAGCAACGAGGAGGGTCAAAAATTACCAGTGATCTAGTTTAGAATGTACTCATACACAGAGTTAGATTCGTATTGGTTTTGTGATG
This sequence comes from Gymnosoma rotundatum, assembly GCA_916610165.2. Taxonomy (NCBI): domain Eukaryota; kingdom Metazoa; phylum Arthropoda; class Insecta; order Diptera; family Tachinidae; genus Gymnosoma; species Gymnosoma rotundatum. The sequence continues at coordinate 131,352,002 of OU744339.1, read as the reverse complement.
AGAAAGAGGCGCTGAGAGAAAAAAATTCGGCAAACTCAGCTGGTGTGTTTTGTCATTCAAAAGGAACATCATATGAAAATTATCGTAATTAGTTAAAGATTCCTTTCGGTTTCTGAACTTAAGACGCCTGGTAAATTAAAATTCTCTTTATTTCTATTTATAAATTGTGTTCTTCTATTATTTTATTTTTTCTTTGTTTTTATTTAATTGTTGTCAGAAGAAGTTATAAACGTACATTTAATTTCAATTGAATAAATTCGAATAAGTAAATCATTTGGTGGTATTATTTTGCTGTTAAAACCCTACCGTGGATTTTTCTCATTAAAATTCTCTATATTAGAGAGTTTTAAATGATGGCGAAGAAGTTTAACCAACTTTAGGTTTTTTTTTCATTCTTTCTTTGAAACGGTAGATGATTCTAATGTAAATGTTAAGGACTGACTTTCTCTACAACGTTATCCTTAGACTTGTAAAAGAAAATTCCTGTTACTTTCCACTGTTGTTCAAATAATTTTGTTTGATTTTGATGTTTGTAATTTCAGATTAATCAGTTAGGACTTACAGCAATCAGCTTCAAGCAAGGATTAACCATGAAGTCAAATATCTGATTCCGATTTATTTTTGTTAAACAATCTCACAAGTTTCACTGTTTGTTGGCTTAAAAAGCTCATGTACATTTAAACGGATAAACAAATTGCAATTTGTGATTAAATAAATTTAAAAGAATGAGTGTAAAATTATGCGTTAGTACGTCTGTGTATCAAAACTAGCGCATGTATATAACGGTGTGTGTGTGAGTGAGTGAAATAATTCTTTTTTTTTATTTTTAAAATTTTAATATAAAAAACATGTTGCTCGTTCCTTTGCTGTTGCTTGTTTTGGTAACAACTTAATTTATATTTAACTGGAATGTCGCCAATAACAAGGAATACGAAACTACAAGTATATGAAAAACAACAACAACAAAAAACAACTAACATTTACAAACTTAAATTACAGCAATTCCAAACGAACTAAAAAAGAAACTAAAATTAAAAAACAATGCAGCCTGTTAGAGAACACACAAAAAATTAAACACATCTGATTCAATCAAAGTTGACTTCATTCAACACCTTCTAAAACCCCAAATCAGAAAACATGATCAAAACTACGTTTCTCTTTCGTTCGAATCGTTCCACTTCGCGAAGTAAAAGTTTGTGTTTTTGTACATTAAACGTATTTAATAATTAGATTGAATATGTTGCCTGCTACCACTGCATGTTGCAAATATTTGTTGCAATGTTACACGCACGGCAAACACGTAAAACTCATGTAACTAGAACATCAAAAGTATGAGGCATTCCATACATAGAAATTGCCTCAATTAAACCACAGATGCATACACAACAATAACTAACTAGTGTTGGTGTCGGTGATGATGGTGATGGTAGTGGTAGAGGTGGCAAACTTAACAAATCAATGTGAAACCAAAACACTTTTTAAGTTCACACTTTGGGAATGGAAAGTTTGAAAAAAAAAACTTTTCTTTATTTTTTCAAAAGACTTCTTTGAAGAGGACACGACAACATGTTGTAGAAAATAAAAAGTAAATTGAAAATCAAAATAAAGAAAATTTATTTTACATACTTCTTTAACGTTGTGAGGCACTTACGTTGTTTAATTTAAGTTTTTTGTTAATTTTTTTTTTTTTTTAGTTTTAAAGTGCATTAAGTTTTCGAAGGCAAAATACAATTACAGTCCAGTTTCATTTCTGTTTCAAGTTGCCACTTTTTATTGTTCAAAATTCAATTCAACTTTAATTCACTTAACAAAGAGATACAGAAACTTTTTTGTGCACACAGCTACAGACACACACATTCTGTTTGTCTCACAAGCACATACACACTGCTAAAAAAAGACACACACCCATAATTTGATTTCGTTGATACATTCATTCCACTTTTCATAAAAGCTTTAAAATGTGGCGCCAGACAATATGTAACAGCTAGTGAAGCAAGTTTAACTAATGGTTTAAGTCGTACGCCATCTAGTCCTGTTCTCCATGTTCTCTTTACCTCTATCTGTGATTTCATGCAACTCTATCCACTAAAATTGCAAAATTTAGTTTTTCAGGCTGTTTGTCCCTTAAATTAAATACATCTCAGAAAACTCTTCTTATTGTTGATAAATATTATGGAATATTTTCCTAAATTTCGAGAACACTACTGCTTAGAAAGACATTTTTATAGCAAAATTCTTTTTAAAAAGTTACTGAGTAAAAGCTTGAATTTTTTTTTATTTTAATTTGACTTTAAGTATTGGAAAATTTTAAATTCCCTGTAATTTATTTACAACTCACTTTGTGATTTTAATTTGTATTTTAATTTGTAGGGATCTTTAAAAGTCATTCATTATTGAAGGTTGTACGATGCTTTCAGGCTCTTACATGTCATTTGGCCATAAAAAAGTTTATGTCTGACATGAAGCAAAAACAATTTGCATATTTTTCCACTGGATAACAACTTAATTTAGATGTAGTCAAAACAGAAAGCACAAGCCAATTTAATACAACAACCTCACATACTCACGCAAAAGATATGTACATAAATATTACCACTCACACACACAGGCACACACAAACACTATTTAAATGAACATAAAAAAAGACCATAAGTTAGATGGCTTTGATTTGAATTTGAATTTGAAGTTGATAAAAACAAAGAAAAGACAGTCAGCAGAAACAAATAACAGCAGCGATGAATTTGCCACCAAGACTTTGTGTCAGTCATTTGGAATATTAAATCAAAGGGTTTGTTTTTGTCTTTCTGTTTTCTTTATTTCCACCCGCAACAAAAAAAAAGCTTAAAATATACAGCCGAACTTGTCGATCTCCCTCAATGTATCGCTAAGTCAAGGCCATTTTTGTTTGGGCTATTTAGATGGCAGAGATATGAAAAAATATCTCATAAATTAATTTATGCCGGAGTTGCTTGCGTACATTTTCTTTTTCGTTATTTAGACGTAAATTTTCCAAATGAAAAATTTCAATAAAACAACATTTGATATTTTAGTTGTCGTTAAAAAAAAAGAAAATAAAAAAAATTTATATTGAGTTTGTCCATTTGGAAATGTTTTTGTCTGATTTATATATTTTTCCATTCCTCTTTGTTTACTTCACTTAATTATCATAAACCACTTTGTACGTTTCACATCAAAGAACACCATCCCATTTGTATTCTCATTTCATTTTCGACTTCTTTTAAAGAACTCAAGCACATTTTGAAGCCAACTCGACGGCTGCACTTAATCAATTAATTTTTTTACACAAAAAAGAAAAGAAAAAAAAAGTGATGAAAATATTTCACGGGCCACAAAGATTGTTTATCTCATTCTACACCTTTTACGACCCACAACTATTGATGACTTTTTGTGTTCCAAAACACATTAAACATTTTGTTTGTTTTTATTGGGCTTTTTCTACCAGAAAATTAAGACTTGGAACTGCAATGAAAACGGTTGTAAAGTTGTAAATCGTAAATAGCTTCACATATGAGATGCGCGAAAATGCAATCAAACAATTTTACTGCAGTTATTTAACTGAATTACAGAACCGTAAAAATCAAAGAGGAGAGGAGGAGGCGAAAGTAACAAAATATATATTTGCTGATTGAGATTAATGATGCCATAAAATGGGGGAGCTTCATCAACTATTAAATTTTTTATTTAAGAGCAAACGTGTAGCATTAAATAAAACTTACATACCCCTTTTACAAAGTGATGTTACATATTGACGTACGTTATTATGCAGCTGTGTGTCTTCGATTTTTATATCCTTCACCACAAGACAGTGATTAGAAGGGTTTAACTAAGTTTGTCATTTCGTGTGTAATTTCTACAATATCCATTTCCGACCCCATAAAGTATAAACATACAGAGTTCTTATGCATAACGAAGTCGATTGAGCAATGCCCGTCTGTCCGTCTGTCTGTTTGTGTTCGCATTGAAATCCACATTGTCATATCACTAGATGAGCAAAAGAAGATTTAAATACGCCAATAGATCAGACATATTTTCGGAAATTGTGCTATTGAAAATCAGCAACATCGGTCCATGTCCTTCCAGGCAGCGGGCTGAAGTGGGTTAAATCCAATCGAAAAAACAAATATATGGGGCAATAGAATATTAAATATTTTTTAAAATATCAATATTGGTAAAACTTTTAAGCCTTTAAAGAGATCTTTGAGGAAATACTAAAATGTTTTAAAAATGCTTAACCCATTAAGCGCCGATGTCATTAATTTTATACATATATGTAAAGGGTCCACCAAATAACTTTATTTTTTTGGAAAATCCTATAAGAAAAACGCATTGGATAATCAGTTAGCTATAACTTCTGAATCAATTGGACTTTGTATGGCGTCATACCAAGTTGTTTATGCAAAATTCGTCTTAATGATGTCTCCGAAATATTCAGTTGTTGAGAACGACGGTGAACTAATGTTGATGGCGCTTCACGCACAATTTCTGCCACAGCAACCATATTCTCGGTTGTACACACTGTTTCTGGCTTTTCACGCTTTGGTTTATCGATGAGGATGCCAGTTCCACTCACTTTTTTCACAAGATAACGAACATACGGAGCTGACGGTGTTTCTCTTCTTCCAAAAACCGTGCGCAATTTTCGCACACATTTTGCAACATTACCATGATTTTCAAAGTAATGTCGCAATATTTTCCAGCGTTGTTCAAACGTTCAACGAAAGGATAAAGCTAAGTATCTGTCAAATCAGACATGAGCTTTTAAAAAAAGTTAGATGGCGGACCCTATATATGCAGTACCAATTTATTTTTATATTTGAAATCTAACTAGATTTACATAGATGGTGAAGGGTATATAAGATTCGGCATATCCGATGCATAGGGTTATACTTATGGTTTACAGATTCACTTGTCAATTTCAATTTCAAAAAAATAGCGAATGGTATCAAACTGGCTCAATAGCCGATTTCCAAAGTGAATTTAAAAATGAACACCTGCCGTAGTCAGGCATCGAACTCAAGCGCCAAAAAATCCATGTTTGAATAACGGTGTTTTTTTTAATAATTAAAAAGTTTAAATTTTTTTGGTAAAAATATATTTTATTTCGAAACTTGGATTTTTTCCCGATTGCCTTAACTTTTCTTTTGCATTTTAGTTTTTAATGAAATTAAATTTTTTGCTTAAAATTAATTTTTTTTTTGGAAATTTATTTAATCATTAAGGAAATTTTAATAAAAATGTGATATTGTTAATTGATAAATAAATTTTTGATTTCTTTGCAGTCTAGTTTTTTTTTTCTTCTAAACAATAATCATAACAAAAACAACAACAATAATAACATGCGAATAAGTGTTGAAAAATAGAGGCGTTCGGGTTTTTTTCGACTATAACTCCTAACAAAAAATATCCAATAGTGGACCAAATAGAAATAGAAAAATTCTTAAAACTAAGAGAATGGTGTTCTGTAAAGTTCTATAATTTACATGAGATGTTCAGAAACGCAAATGCAACCGACAAATGAACGTGGCTAAAACGACTTCCCTGCCTTTTTAAGGGCATTAAAACATTTTATTTCGTTATTAATACTTAAAAATGAAAGAGCGATAAGGCGCAAAAAATCATCAAACTTGTATTACATAAGCGGATTGATGAAGAATGAAAGAATATATTTGCGAACTGCATTATACAGGTTTGCGGATTTTTGCTTTGAAATTTTAAAGTTTTTAGTCACAATCTACCAGTTTCCTATTTTTTTAAAAGCAAACACTCTACTACATGAACTTTTTTAAAGTTGTTTTTTTTTCGACTTAGTTTTCCATCACCAAATTGCATAAACCGCTGGCTTCCTACAGAATTCTCGATAAGTTTCGTTCATTCTTATTTTTAGATCCACGATATTTAACTGCTTCATTTTAGTATTTCATTCCTGTTGACATTTTATAGTAAATATTTCTTTACAAAAGCTATCATTACAACAGGTCTGTTCAATACTTGTATTTGCTGAGCCAATTTCTATTTAAATGTAAAAAAAAATTCTAATTAAAAATATAGAGAGAAAGGAAGCTAGAGAGGGAGGGATTGAGCGATAATGCAAAAAGTTGGCTTCCTTCTTACTTAATAAGTAATTGTTAAAAATTATTTTGTGTGTAGCAAGACAGCTTAAAAAACGAACTTAAGCCTGACAAAATACTCATAATTTAGGTTGAAAACAGTTTTATCGAATTAAGTCACTTAAAATAAAGCTGAATACTTATAAGAGGTCGTTTGGGATGGTGTTTGAGAAGAAAGTTCTAAATTTTAACAACAGTCACAATTGTTTAAACAGTCCTTCTCTTTTACAAAAATATTCTTGTCTAGAAAAATGCGTACTTCTTAAACTGTTATTCGAAAAGTGTCATATTTTATATAAAAAAATATTTTTTTAAACAAATATTTCCTACGAATAACTTCTTTTGTATTGACGTTTTAAGTAACTTGGGCTACGGTTCTTAACCCATATAAAATTCAACTCTTTATGAAGAACTTTGTTGAACATTGTCGTTTTGGATGTCAATGTCAAAAAGCTCATCTATTACCAAAATCAACGTCATTATCAACATCAACATTATCGTCATCATCATTATTATTGAAAGCAGCAACATTTTCATGCATCAATAATTTCAACTTTACGAATGTGAATTTTGTTCAATGTGTTGCTACGACAACTTCTTGTTATATCACAAATTTGTTTCTTTCTACCTTTTATGTAACTATAACTCAATTTATGTGTGTGTGTGTGTGTGTGTGTGTGGGGAGTTTTTCAAAAGTTTAAATTTTGCCACCTCTCCACCCACTTGTGAAATCAGTTTATAAATCACAAACATACATTCAAATAATATTCTGCATAAGGACTGACAGACTGTAATAAAACTGAGAAACAAGAACAACAACAGCAATATTGTAGTCATAATCATGTTGATCATCATCACAACTACTACAAGCTTTCAGAACATCTCAGCAACTCGAGTGGCAATATTAAAAATTACCTGGATGCCGAAATATTTTCACATGAAAAGTTTGCTTTTGAACATTTTATGAAACATTTTTAATGCTACGGTAACAACAGCAACAACAATAATAATAATAGCAAATATTAACTAACGAAATTATTGCTGCCACTGATGTTGCTAGCAATGGCAACAACAACCACTTACTTTCATTCTAACGAAGTTGTCAGTATTTTGCAAATTGACAAACAAACAAAAAATCCAAAAAAGAATATGAACAATATTTCATAAAATTTTACAATTTAGCGCAATTCCTCATCAAGATCCTTTTCAACATACTCATCTCCACAAAAAAAAAGTAAATATTAGCATCCTCTATATCACTTTCACCGCTGTATCATTCATTGCCATCAAACTTCGTTAACATCATCATCGTTTTTATTAAAAAATTATTAATAGAAAAAGAAAAACTGTAGAAATGTATTAAAAAAAAGTAGTCGTTGTTGTTGTTGTTGTTATTACATTCGTAAATATGGCAACTGAATGTTGAAATCAAAACTAAAAAAACAAGTAAAGAAGGGAAAAAAGAATTCAGTTTTCACTATTGAAACGAAACAGATGAATGAAATTACAAAAGGAAGTCTGAAACAATAATTAACATTTCTTGTTTAAGCATCAACAGCTTCACATCAATTTGTTGAATACAAATTAAATTACTTCGTTTCCAATTTAATAAATGAAACTCCGTGTGTTCATCATTGTTCTAAAGGGTAATTTTTTGAAAATTGGCTTTTGATTGCAATGTTTCCTTGTTGCCTTCTCTTTTTAATTCGTTGCCTATGTCAAGGTCAGATCTGATGAATATTTGAAAATTTTTGTTTTTTTATTTTTAATTTGGTATAGACAGATCAAATAAATTATTGATTTGAAAATCTCATCAATAACGTTATTATGGAATTTTTTTCTTTAAGTGTAGAAATTTTATTTTTATTATTTACTACAAATCTGCTAACAATTCCCTAAATACAACAAATACAGGTTAGAAATGTTTGTCAGAGCAATAGAAACTAACAGACGTATGCAATAGTGAGAAAGTGTTTGTTGCCTGGTGTACGAATACAAATAAGTCAAAGATAAAGTTATCATTAAGTTAAAAGAGTAATTAAGTGTTGTCTGAATTAACAATGAACTCAACTTTGAAATTATATTAAATGTTCAACTTTATAATTTGCCTCCTTTCGTTATGGAAACAATAGTTTGCTACGGATGCATTTAACAAATTTAACAATATTGACATTTTGATTGAAGTAAAATGTGAGAATGATATTGATATTAATAATGCGCTTATTACAATTAAATATTTTATTTTTCTTTCTTAATAATAAATTAGGAAAATAATGTTGGTTTGAACGTTGTTGAAATGTCATTTAAAAATTTTTAATAAAATTTGAAGTATTTCACTGTTCGACTGGATGTCATCATTTAGGGCTTAGAAACTATTTTCTTTAAAACACTTTTTTTTTTGTAGTTTGGTAATATGGAATTTATTCAAAAGTATGTCCACAGCAAAATGTTTTTCAGGTTTATTTGTTTATATAAATCAACTTTATATTTTATTAAAAAAAAACCCTTAACTGTGCTTGATTCCTTCAGATATGAGAATATCATAAAATATTTATTATTTAAAATTCAAAATGAAAACCAATCTTATTTAAACAAATTTCCTGGTAAAAAACAAAAATATTTCGATTGTATTCAGTTATGTACCCAGAATTAAGAACTATTTACACTGTTTGGTTTTACATATCAGAACAAGAGAATATATGTTTTTGAGACGTATCGATAAGAGCCAATAAACTTTAAGTGTATCACTAGAGGAAACCAAATAGCTGGAATGAAAGCTACAACTCACATATTGGTATTTTGCCAATCTACCGGACATTAATTTTTTTTTTTATATTATATTGGCTCTAAAACTTTACTGAATGCAGCTAGATTAATGAAACTTGGCAAAAAATCTCTTTTGGTCATAGGCTATTAAAGCTAGAAAACAAAAAAAATCGGATCAAGAAGAAAAAAGTTTCCCTAAGAGGAACTAATTCTACCTCTACAAAATGAAACTATTGTTTAAAAGTTCCCGTCATTTCGTTTAGCAATTACAACTTTTAAGATCAAAGAATGCTTAAACACTTAAAATTGGACTCAAGAGGTTTTAAAATGCCATTTTATCCCCGCGCTTTTTGTGGGTGGTTAAATAAAATATTATTTAAAAAAAATGTGTGTAATTATCAAAGTAATTATTAAATAAAATGGATTACATACACCTTAAAACCCTAGCAATTATTTTATATGGGGAGGGAGAGGTATCCTCTAATCCACCCCCAAAAACATCCCTGTGAAAAAAAATTTTTTTGGCCAATTTTCTAAAAAAAATTCTTTATTAATCTTTTCAATGCGTTACCAATCCCCGGCCTCCCAAGAATATTATTAAAACGATATTTTTGTAATTTGTTACTTTATAGTGTTTTATTTATCTAAAAGTAATTAATTTATAATTTAATTTTTATGAAATTATTATTTGAACTGTGAATATTATAAATGAATAGAAATTATTTTGGCTTAAGTTCATTTATATTTTTTAGTTTCTAAAAATCCTTTTTAGAAAGAAAAAAGAAAGCGTCTAATTTTTCTTGTTTTCTTTGAAAAACATACATTTGTTAAAATAAATTTTCTTTCTAAAAAGGATTTTTAGAAATCAAAAAAAAAAAATAAATGAACTTAAGCCAAAATAATTTCTATTCGTTTAGTAATTAATTTATTCATAATATAACTTATTTATGAATGTAGCGGTAAATTTTATTTAACATTGTTATAATTAATTTATTTAAAAGAACTTCTCCTTTGCAATAAGATGATAATTAGTGCCAAAGTGATTCTTCGTCTAATTCTTCAAAGACCTTTTCCGAATTTGAATCCTCTTCAGCGTTTTTTTGGGGTGGGCCTTATACCATTTTTTACAGTATAAAAGTAGAGATCGTTATTTTTATAACATTTTTTGGACCGCGATGGAAGTCAATCTCAAAAATCTTTTCACATTTTTTTACTCGTATCACAAAAATTTGAGAGAAAAATTTTTCTAAAAATTAATATAATTAGCTGCAAATGTAGCCTTTCACAGGAAAAAAAATCAATACAAAATCTTTATTCGTTTAGCCACAAATATATATTGCGAACCTCTTAAAGTCACATAAAGTAAAAAAAATCCTATTCGATTTATTTAACTTTCCTAACGACAAATCTGAACCAAAAGCTTTGAATATTCACTACACGATGCAGAGTTTTGTTATTAGTCCAGCTACGAAATTAAATTTTTGCATTTCTCAAAATTTATTTTTGGCCTAATGGCCGGCTAGATTGGCAAAATACCCCTGTGTGCGACGGTTTAACACCTTTTTGTGCGTAAATAAAAAAAAAAATTTTAAATTTTATCTGCTTCAGTTCCTACTTTATAATTCCGTCAGTTTATTTGTCACATCATTTCCATGTCGATTAAACGAAATTGCTAAAAGTTACTCTCTGGCAGCAACTATTCAAGCATTCGATTCAATTCAACTTCTGGAAGCTAAATTTGAGATGAATATTTGAGTGATGCCAACGCAATGAAAGATCTGCAGTAAATAAGTTCTTGCAAAAAACCAATTTCAAAATAGATTTTAGCCATCTGTCTATAATGGTTCAAAACTTTGGCCACATACATCAAACTGCGTCCACTATTTTTTATAAATATTTCATAAATGTTCATTTTAAATCTGTATCCCCATAAACAGAAGGTATTTCTAGAAAACAATGTTTATTTTTGATCACTAGTTTATTTAATGAAATATCGAATTTTCTATAAAAAAAACCTTTCCTTTAGAAACTTAATAAGCAAATTTCTTAAGGCAGAAACAATAAATGTGCTGCTTAACTTCTTGCTCTTGCAACGTCACTTTTTATAAATTAAAGAAGTCTTCATTTGCATTTTCATCTTCGTATTTACAAGTATTTTAATACTCTCTTTGTGTGTGTGTGTGTGCGTGTGTGTGTGTGTGTATGTGTCCTTTTGTTCTGCTGGTATGTGTTCTTCAAAATATGACTTAAAGCCATCAGGTCTAATCTAAAGGAAACAAAACCATCTCAAGCAATATTAATACAGAGAGGAGGAATGCACAAAAATTATAGAAAATTGTTAGATTGTTTTCATATATTTTACTTTATTTTCGGCTTTTTGGTTCTTTTTAATTAATTTTCTAAACATTTTTAGAAAGAAAAATTATTTACAAATGTATGCGGACGTTTTCCAAAGAAAACAAGAAAAATTAGACGCTAGCAGAAAATGCTGCATTTCATTCTGCTAGCGTCTAATTTTTCTTGTTTTCTTTGGAAAACGTCCGCATACATTTATAAATAATTTTTCTTTCTAAAAATGTTTAGAAAATTAATTAAAAAGAACCAAAAAGCCGAAAATAAAGTAAAATTTCATTAATTTATAAAATCTATGGTTCAAATCCTGGTCAGGGTAAAAATTAAAAAAAAAAAAAAAAAAAAAAATTTTCATATATTTATTAAATATTTCCTTTTTAATTTTTTGCAGTTTAAAAAGTCGTGAAAATGTATGGGTTTGTAATTTTTTCTTGACAATGATCATATACGATAAAAAGAAACAAGCAAAAAAAAAATAAAAATATCTTAAGTCCTGCAACAATATAAAACCACTGTTTTTTATTTTAAATTATAAATAAGCATTTCAAACAAGAAGTAAAAATATTTTCCAAGTGGCGGTGCCAGTATGAAGCCACATAAAATGTTTTCTTTTATTTTTAATCACGCCTCGTATGCGGGTGTTAAATGGTTAATATTACTGAAACTGAAACTTTTTTCGATGTGCTGTTTCTCAAAATGTTTCAAGTGAGAGCAACTTAAAATGAAAAAGTTCAACTGAAACTTGAAGAAGAAAAAAATTTCATTTATTTTCTTCTTTTAAGCTTTTGTATCTTTTCTTGTATTTGCATTTATTTTTTTTATTTTGTTGTTGTTTGTAGAATAGATTTTGTAAAATGCAATTTATTTGCTGTCGTTTACATTACACTTGCTGCGGTGAGTTTTGACTGACGCCATATTTTTCTGCAACATTTAATCTGTAACAGTTACTGTAACAACAATAAGAAAGTCATCATCATTATAGCACACATCTACACAAACAGAACAGCTAGAACAAACACACGCATTTACAAAAGTACCCAGCAAACAGTAAATAATTTTTAAAGTAATATAAAAACAAATCTAAAGATAAAAGGGTGTCCCCATAAGTGACTTAAATTGTCCTTGAATATGGGCCTATCTTTTGAACCGTTGTAAACAAACGATTGAAAATTGGACAGAATGTCAATTGCTCTCAACTTTATAATCACAAGTATAAACATTTAAAATTTATAAATTAAAGGGTGTCCCAATAGTTAATGAAATTTGAAGTTTGTGGCCAAACTGAAATTTACAAGGGACCTGTTATGGTATGTCTGCTATATGAACAAGTTTATAATTTCAAGTTAGAAATTAAAGGGTGTTCCTATAATTGGTGTAAATTGACCTATATTGGTATATCTTTTAAACCCTTGTAGACAAATGCTTGCAAATTGGACAGAATGTCGAGTGCTATGACCATTATATTGACAAGTATTAATATTCAAAATTATAATTTATAGGGTGCCCCAATAGTTCATTTAGTCTGATGTATTTTGCCATACTTTTAAACCATTTTAGACAGATGATTGAAATTTACAAAGAATCAAAGTTTAAAATCTGAACTTAGAAATTAAAGGGTGTTCCCAAAATTAATGTAATTTGATCAATATGGCCGTAATTTTTGAACCGTTATATACAAACACTTCAAAATTAGACAGAATGCCTACTACTTTCCTTAGTATAGCAAGAAGTATAAATATTTCAGATTATAAATTAAATTTGATAAATAAAGCCAAACTGTTAAACCGTATAGACAGACGGTCAAAATTTACAAAGAAACTAAGGGGTAGGGTATAGGGCCACCCTAGCCATCAATTTGCTGCTAAATTTGTTGTACATTACCAAACTGTTGAACAATTGTAGACAAATGCAAATTCTGCTATAATAAGTATAAAGTTTGGAGATGAAATATAGGGGTGTCCCAACAGTTAATGTATTTTAATATACGTGGCTATACTTTTGAATCGTTATAGACAGGCAGATGAACTCTGTTTTGAAGTCGTCTTTTTACTAACAGTTTTAATCATTTATTTCGTATCTGTCTAAAAGCTGAAATTTGTTTTCTTAACAGAATGTTTGCTGGGTATATAATTCCACATAAACATAAACTATACCTTGGCATCTTCTCATCTCGTCCTTGAGTAATCTTTTCTTTTGACACAATTCATTTTTCATTTACTTTACTTCCGTTTTCACCTTTTTTTATTGTTGTAGCATTCTTTAAGTTTTCTCTGTTCTGGGCATACGTGACTGAAAGATTTTTTATATTTGTGCAAGTGTATGTGTTTGATGGTGCGTTTTATATACGTAAATGGATGTACGTGTTTCCCATCTGCAATAATAATAAAAATAAAACAAAAATAATTCAACTTGAAATTTTAAAATTATTTTTTCTGGTTGTTGCAACCCAGCAGACACTCAAGTTTGATCTGAATTAAGAATAATTTAGTCAAGGCTTTTTACAAAAATATTTGCAGGCATGGTTTGTATTTAAATGCTTAAAATAAAAACGCCTTTAGTTATTGATGTTCCTTTTGTTTTCCAACTCAAAATATTCAAGGTTTTCAGTAAATTTTTTTTAGCAGTTCTTGCTGAGCTTCACGACTTTATGTATTTTTATTGTATTTAAGTTATAAAAAAACTGTATATTTTTTTATATATAGAAGAACTTGATAATAAAATTTAATCTAGAATTAATTTATTATTATTTAATTAATTGAATAGAATTAAAATCTATAGCTCGATTGTATTGTCAAAATAGCCTTCGAGTTGCCTTCAACAAAGTTTAGCAAAATTTTCGAATAGAGAAAAAGCAAATTTTCAAAATAAAAATTTTAACTAATTTCAATCAATTCAATACAATCTTACTTTTGTAACAAAAATTATTCAAAAATACGAGTATTATTTGTTATTGAATTAAATAATACTTCGTTCTTAAATTGAATAAAAAATTATTTCAAATTAACACCACCCAACCTGAGTTAAAATAGAACAAATGAAAAACATCTGACTGCTAATAACTGACTTGGTGTTTGCTGGGATACCGCAATTTGTAATAGTTTTTTACCTTTTTATTTAGTGGCGATTTCTTTTTAGAGACGTATTTTTTTTTTTGTAATTGCTTGAATAATTTACTACTTTAATGCAGTTTTATTTTTCTTAATTTATAAAATTATTCTTTTCGTCAACATTTAAAAATGAACCATAACTCCAAGTCACTTATTTTAAGTGTCTATTCTTTTTGTTAATTAATTAACGACATTGCTTTAAGACATTCCACACAATGATAGAATAAACTGACGAACATTTTTAAAGTTATTGTTGGGCAGGGTTTAAAAACGCAATGTTCAAGGGTAAAAGGTATTAACGCAAGGGTGTGATAAATTTCAAAGAGTATGGCTAAAAATTAAATTTTGATGAAAAATGTTTTCTTTTTATTTTCAGTAGACTCTGGAAAATCATTATGAATAAACTCGCGCTTAAACAACGATACCAAATCATTCAAGTTTACTTTGAAAATCAATTTGAGCAACTTATCGATGACTTTGTGATTTTTATGTTGCACATAATTGTCCGTCTGAGCAAGCCATCCCTCGAACTCTGGAGAGATTTAGTACCACATACTTTCTAGAGGATGCAATAAGACCAACATGTCGAAGAGAATATCGCTGCTGTAATTTAAAGTATTGAAAAAGATCCAAATTTATCGATTTTTCGTCGGTCGCAGGATATGGGACTCTGTCCGTTCACCACGTAGAAAATTGTGCGCAAAGATCTTGGCCTAAACCTGTATAAGTTCTAGCAAGTACAAGAATTACAGCCACGAGACCATTATATACGTCGTTTTTTCACCGATTGGGCTCTAGAGCATTTAGTAACTGACCGATTGTTTTATCGGCAAATTGTGTTCAGCGATAAGTCTTATTTCTGGCTTAACGGATTTGTAAATAAGAAAAATTGCCACGGATCTCACGTAACGGTCAATGGATATCGTTACCGCGCCATGATTAATGATTTTTTGTTTGAAAATATGGATTAAATTGATCCATACGAAATGAGGCTTAAACAAGATGGCATTACGTGCCATACGGCGACCGCAACCAACGTGTCATTGAAATCAAAATTTGGCGATAAACTGATTTCGAGAAATGGACCTGTCAATTGGCCTCCAAGATCATGCGATTTGGCATCTCTCAATTATTTCCGGTGGGGCCACTTGAAGTCACTGGTTTATGCTGAGAAACCAGCAACAATTGACGCTTTAAAGGCCAACACTGTTCGTGTTATTCGTGACATACGGCCGTTCTTATCTTACAATTTAATTTTTTGTGTTGTTTTTTACAATTTAAAGTTCTATCGGTCTTGTGAAAAACACTTGATATAACTTAAGAATCATTTGTGATCTCGTATATTATTCTTCAGCAAAATATACAATATTTTTAAAACTTAATGAATAGTAACTTTAATCCGGGTAAAATTTACATATATTTTGTTAAGAAAATATAATTATATAATTTTTATTTTTGGAATTACAAAACAGGATCGCTTCATTCGTCATCTTGCTTTTACCTAAGGTTGTGTACGTAGTAAATATTATAATTTATTTAACTAACCAAAGTCTAGATTACAATTATTCATTGGCTTTTAGTACTAAAATAGTTCAACAAATAAATAATTTCGTTAATTTAAAACAAGTGTTTTGTTTTTTTTTAATCCATATAAAATATAAAGCTGAACAAAATAAATCGATTGAAGTCTTCAAGAAATTCTTAAATGGTTTTTGCTCGGAGTACGAGTTCTCGTAGTAACTTAAACTATGAAAATTAATTGTTGTTATTTGCCTTAACAAAGAAACAAGAATTTAAAAATTTTTTTTTTTTTTTAATGATAAAAATTTAATGTATTCATGGCGAAATAATACCAGGTGGCCGCAATGGCGAATTCATTAATTTCGCCGTAAACTCTAAATGTCAAACTCCATATATAAAAATATGTATAACAGTTTATTGTATGGAGTTTGACATTTCACGTTTGCGACGAAAATTATGAATTCGCCATTGCGACCACCTGGAATATTTTCGTCATGATTCAAACCATAAAGATAACAAATTTTACAATTTTAATCAAAAATAAAATACCACAAAAAAATAAATTTATTTTTCCCTCATTTTCTTATTTGAAAATGCCATCGGGTTTTTGTATATAAAATTTTTTGTCTTTTTTGTTGACTTAATAAAATTCTCTTTTAACCAATTTAGTTTATTAATTTTAATCTTAAATTTCTATACAAAATTTGGGCGGAGTAGTAGTAGTCAAATGGCCAAAACGATGTATTTGATCCACAGTAATAATTGTAATATTACATCTATTTATTAAAAAAACTACATATAGTTGTCAACATTGATTTAAAATTAGTCCTGGTAATGTTAATATCTTTATTATATTTATAAATAAATTTATAAATAAATAACTTTAATTTTATTAGTCCTTTCCAGTAATTATGAAGTATTAAAAATCATAAACAATTTAAGAGGTTTCAACATTTTAAGTATAAAAATCGTATATATTTTTTTGTCCTCCAACAAGACATTCAATTAATTAATACATCATTTAATATTAATAATCTTACATATTTCTTAGTCAATATTACAACCAAAAACACACACACACACACATATATTTCCACGTGCATTAAAAAGAAAATGTTGAAGAGGCAGCTGAATATAATGATTCCTTCCACAATAATAATTACAACTAATTGTTTTGAAATATTATTTCGTTTATTCGTTCTTTTACAGCAATTAATACAATTGATAAAAAATTGTTATGAAAAGTTAACCGCAACGAACAACTTAAGGGAAACAAACCAACATTTGAATAATTCAAGGGAATTAATTAAAAATAGTACAACACACACAGACGCTAATACTCATCCACACCCACATCCACACCACATAAAATGTAGCCAACGAGGACTATCAATATTATTATTATTTTATTGCTTGTATGTTATTTCATAATTTGACGCAAAAGCATGTACACGTTCAAACTTACAGAAAATTGTTGCAACATACGAGTAAACAATTTTAAATTATGGCAACAAGAAAAAATATTTATAAAGAAACTAAACCACACGCGCAAACCCATACAACAGTTTAGTCATTATGAAAAGGATGTCCTCGTAACTTGAACGAAACCAATAAATGCATGTGCGAATAAGACCACCTGAAAAAATTACACAAAATATAGAGATACTGTCTTATTCAACTTTTTATTTTTATAAAAAACTTACGGCACTCAGTGTTTTAAAAAAAGAAAAAAAATCTTTTTTTATTATAAGAGTTTATATAAAAAACCCAATAAAATCACTACAGACATACAATAACACACACTCACATTCAATAAAGTTTTATTGCATTGAACATACGTGTGCAAGCCGATACCGTGAAGGTATTTAAACAGCACTTGAATCGTATCAGTACTACTTCAGATGCCTTTCAATCGTGTAGTTGGGTATTTTTTTTTAAATATTCTTTCGAAAAGTTGTAGATTCTTAGGAAGAAAGGATCAGAATTATATATTATTTTATTAATTTTTTATTTATTATTTCGAAATAATACTAATCTCTTCTGGAGCAGTTGTGATTTTTATACAAAATAATGAAACGACCATTTTATCAAGAAACTCATGCTACATGCAACAGCGCCATCTTGTCTATTTTGCTTTAATCGAATATAAACACAAAAATGTTAGACTTATTACACTAGATAAGCGAAAAAAGATTGGATAAAATTAGCGAATTTCATAAAAATCTTAAAGATAAAATATTTTGAAAAGATTAAAAAAAATTCCCAAAAAGATTTTATAAATTGTATAAACATTTTCCTAGGGATCATTTTTTCCCCTAACCTACAATTCTTGTGTTAAAATGTTTTTTTTTGGTATTAATTTTCTAATCCTAAAAAACATTTTGTAATAATTTTTCCTTTCCAGAATTATTCCCAATTGTGGTAAATAATTGAATTTTTTTACATCAGAGGGGCCCTTAATATATGAACAAGAACCCCTTTTTATTAACTTGATTAGCTTAAAATAGATTCTACTATCGCCGTTAAAACTTCACTTAAAAACTTTTTAAACAAAAAATGCAGAAACTTCTACAAAAGAAACAAATGTAAAGGAAATAACTTATTGTTAGTGAACGATTTTGAACTTTAAATTGAATGTAAATTGCCACGACTTTTTGCTTAAGAATATAAAAGCAGCGACAAGAATACAAAACACTGACAAATACTCGGCAAATGTTGAACTACAGTAATACCTCGCATAGTACGGTTAATCGGTTCCACCATTTTGCCGCACTGTTTGATTTCACATTTACGTTTTAATTAAAAAGGAAAAAATACCGAAATTTTTTGTTTTCGCAATAAGGCGATAATATCAAACATTTAATTTTACAAACAAAAAAAAATTTATTTTGAAAATTTAATTTAATTTTTTTTAATTTTTTTTTAATTTTGTTGTTTTAGAAAAATTTTTTACATTTTTTTTTTTTTTTTTTGGAAATTTTAAAACCGTGTTATAGAGAAACCATGCTGATCTAAACAGTATCATGCGAGTTATTCCTGTACTTGCTATTGTTTTGCTTTTTAGACACGAATAGATACTCTTCTATACACACACACTTACATACATACATACATCTATTGATATAAACTCACATTTAAATGCATCTGTAAGAGTACTTGAGTACAAAGTACTCGTGGGAAAAGCGCATCTGTCTTTTAGATTTTATATTCTTATTTCATAGTTTGATTTGCTTTAATTTTTTCTTGTTTTAAAAGCATTTTTATATAAAAAAAAATTTTGCTCTTGTTCTTTGTTTAGTTTAGTTTAGCTGTAGACTTTGTCTATAAATGCAATAAGTTCGCCAAGATAAAAAAAGTGTTTCAAATCAATACTTAAAAAATCGAAGAAGAAGAAGAAGCAGAAGAAAGCAATTGATAACGACCCCTCTACTTTTACTTAAGCCACCTTTAACAATATTAACACACATACACATACATACACAACGTCTATCTGCAACATAAATTTCTTATTGAACTCATCCTGTTTTTGTAACGCCATTATTTGAATGTTTTTTATATTATTTTTTTTTTAATTTTTCATTTCATGTTGTTGTATGTTTGGTCGGTTGGTTGCTTGGTTGGTTGGTTGGCTGGATTGTGGGATTTATACAAAACCACTGGCCTGTGACAATAATTTTGGTTTTTACTCCGTTTTTGCATACCTTCCTACACTCTAATGCTACATACCCATGTATGTATGCATGCATGTGCGATTGTGTGTGTGTGTAAATACGTAAATGTGCACCTTTAAATACAGCTTGGAGTAAATATTAAGTGGGATCTTTGGTCTTACTGTTGTTTTTGTTATCTTTATGGCCATTTAAAAATAATTGCAGTCTTCAGAGGACTACAAAGATAAAAAAAGAAAAATATGGGGGTTTAATATTTGTGGCAAAAAACAAATCTGTTCTTAAATAGTGTTTTTTTTGCAAGTGTTTTATTGCAAAATAATAGACACAAATATGTCGCTGGCGTAAAGTAAGCACGAGTATGTTTGACTAGAGACCAACTAAACTTAAACGCAGCAGAAATTTTAAACTTGTATCAGGTGTTCTTTTGTGGGATTTTCTTTTTTTATTGTTCCGTTTCAGTAGATAACGTCATTGATTAATATTTATTAATATTAAAGAGAAGAAGCTTAGCAGAAACAAATCGTAAATAAATGATTACGACTGCAATAAATTTAAAAATAATTCTTTATTTTAGTGTTTAAAATACAAATTTAAAAAAGTTTCCTACGATTTAAAAGGCGTTGCGGAACACCTTAAAATTACTTCTATTGCTTTTCAGTTGGCCTAACCGTTGTACACAAAATTTGTGACTGGTTTTTGACAGGAATCCATTTAAAATATCGCCAAAACAAGATGAGTGACAAGCTCTTTTTTGTCATTTTTTGTCATTTTGTATCACAGATGACTAGATAGACGACCTACATACGGAATTTTCTAATTAAATAATTAATGGAATCAATTAAACAATTGAATAAAGTTTCTTTTTTAAAACAAAGTGAATCCATGAAAAAAAACTTTTTCAACGAATTTTTTCTGTGTAATGGTATGTGGACA
The DNA here is from genome assembly GCA_916610165.2 of Gymnosoma rotundatum. Lineage (NCBI taxonomy): Eukaryota > Metazoa > Arthropoda > Insecta > Diptera > Tachinidae > Gymnosoma > Gymnosoma rotundatum. The sequence goes on along the minus strand of OU744339.1, from coordinate 131,331,524 downwards.
GACACAAGACGCAATAAAAAACCTTCAAAAACGATTTTATATTGATTTATTTTAAAGTACCACACCCCCTTTTTAATACTTAGGAGCAAAAAAGATTAAAGGTAATGTTAATTACGTATTTAAATCGATTTCGTATGATCAGTTGGCAACCTCTTATTAAAATTTTTTATAACAAATTGATTTTGAAAAGCATATCTGCGAAATGAGTGCCGCATCTACTCATTATCGAGGAAAAATGCATATATGCAGCCGAAGCTTTTCCGATACAATACAACTAGACACGATAATCAAATAAATTGTTAATTGCTTTAGCATCGACATTAACCGCCACGTTTTTCTTACAGAGGCATTTGCTTGTTTCCATGTTTGGAATAAGAGCTCGATAAAAATACATTGGAGTGGAATGAGAAAATCATCAAGAATTTTCGATGTGTATTTTTCGAAAGGATTTTGTGTTTAAGTATGGGAAAGATTTTTTTCCGACGAATTTTTGGCTTTCACCTTTGTCTAAATTGCTAAAAAATATTAAATTCTATCTTAAAAAGTATCGGAATAAAAACCGGCAACATATTTTTTAAAAATTAATTAATTTAATTAACAGCCTAATTATGAATATTCTCACGGAAAAAATTTTTCTCGACAAAAAAAAAATTCCTCCCATTATGAATTCCTTGGGAATAAAATTATAAAAAAGTGGCATCATCGTAATTTGAAGGCAGTTTTTCTTTTTTTTTTTTTTTTTTTTTTTTTGTTTATTTTCATATAATTTAATATCTACTTTTTGTCCCCGAATTTTTTTTATTTTTCGCATTCAATCAAAAGGGGAAAAAATTTATAATTGGAGAAAAGGGAAAAGTGAAACTACTCGCACAGAATTTTTGTTTAAAATTGGGCTGTTCTTATTCTCGTGGTTACTTTACTAATAAATTAAATTTTTCTTGCAACAGGAATTTGTCGAATTCCATAATAGCTGTAAATATTTGCTGCAATACTATATTATTTTTGCAATATTTTAATTGAACATCGTAGGAGTGAAATGACGTTTTGTTTTTTTTTTTTTTTTATTAAAATATATTTCCATCTTTTTTATTATTTTAAATTGTACTTTGTTTTAGGGTGAAATTATGTACCAGCGAGAATTGATTGCATTTCGCCATTGATAAAATGCCAAACATCGCCTTAAAATCTTTGTATTAATTGTTGAAGAAAACAGGAAAAACTAGAAACTAGCAGAATGTATAGCAGCTTTTTTGGATCGTTAGATCCTTTAGCAGCATTCTGTGTATCGAAGTTTGCATACGTTGTTAACATTGTCTAACTAATTTTGTATATACGATAACGAGGAATACTACAACAGCATGTTCATAACTACCCTGGTTCTATTTGGTACAACTTACAATATACAATAGGTTGTGAAATCACCATGTGTATATATTTTGTAAAAATGAAATCTATTACCCCCGGCCCTTATTGGTTCATATACGAATTATTGAAAATCTGTTTTGCACATTTATAATGGTTTTAGACACGCTTGAATAATTCAAAGTTTTCTTTCGGTCTATAATTGTACAGTTCTTTACGGCTAATTAACTCGATTATACAAATCAACACGTAACATTTGTAACTTAAAAGTAAAGTACAAACATGTGTTTGTATGTGTGTGTGTAATTGGAGTGAATACATCGAACGGTAAAGTAACATTTAATCAGACAAATTTGGCTTTAAATTTGACTCCATGCTGCTTATTTTTATCGCATTTAATTTAATTTAACAAAAGGAGTTTCTGTTTGGAAGTTCGTTTTTGTTCTTTTTTATAAACTTTTAATTTAAAGTATTTTGTATAAATTAAGCGATTTAAGTTTGAAGTTTACATTGTCTGTTGCTTAAATAAAATCTTACTAAAATTGCCTAGATTGATGTCAGAAGTTTAATAAAAAAATTTATTTTATAAAAATTAAAAATATATATTTTTTAATAAAAACGGCTGTTAATATTTTATTGAAGTCTTGTCAAACAGTCAAATACAAACTCATTTTCCATTATAAAACATTTCACTCATCTGTTATTGTTGCCTGTTTGAACTCCTCCGGACCGACTGCAACATGCAACCAAACCAATTCATATCATAAAAGGAAGTTGGTGGCTTTTTGTTCAACGTTCTACATTGTGTTTTATTTTCTTCTGTTTTTTTTTTTCTTTTTTATTCATAGTTTTTATGAAGTGCTTTATAGCATAAACTTTTTATAATATTGGCTTTTAGGAATTCACTTTGACTTTAATGTTATTTGCCTTTTAGTATTTTAGTTTCAGAGTTGCCATTCAATTATAGTGAACGAAAAATTTGAATAAAATATAAAAAAATACCTCAGCAAGAATATATGTAAAATTGAAACAAGTGACAATGTCAAAGAATTAAAAAAAGAAATCTCAACTTTAAAGACTTAAGTTGCATTCGTTCGTAACGACCGTTCAATAAATTTTAGTGCTATTTTTCCATTCATTTTCGTTTCTCGCTTTTTTATCCGACCGTTAATTTTCCAAAATATTTATTTTGTTGAGCTCCGTGCTTTAAAAAGCTATAATTCTCGACCATTGGCTTTTCTGTCATCATAAAGCCTCTCATATTTGAGAATTCCGTAGTCTAACTTGTCGTGTGCACCCAGTGAAAAGGGTAAGGCAGGGTGACATGATAAGGCCGTTAAAGGAACAGCGCAATCAATGTGGAATGAATAATGCTGAAAAGAAGAGGAAGATGGAAAAAAGAGCAAAAAAAAATGTAGGGAAATTAGGCTTTTAATAGCTGCAAAGCAAAAAAATGAGTTAAAACGGGGCTTAGAAGACATATTGTGGCGTCTAAGAGGTTACTTTGGTGGAAGTCACCATAAATTTACTCTTTTTTAAATACTAAGATCGAAGCGACAAGGTGTGCCGGAACGATAGTTTAAACAAATTTTGAATCAGTTATTAACGGAAAGGTAAACTCACCCTTAAACTTGATTCCAATAAGAAAAAAAATCAGAAAGTGACACTCAACAGTTTTAAAGAAAATTTATTTTGTTTGAAAAGTGAAATTTTTAAATCATTTAATTATAAATAAATATTAGTGATTTATCAAAATGAAAAATTTATTATTCGGAATCTTTTAAAATTTAATTAATTTATTTTATTCGTGCTTGATTCCTTCAAATATAAATATTTCATGAGAATATCATGAAATATTTACTATTTTATACTAAACATTTCATTTTGTAGTTTAGTTTAAAATAATAAATATTTCATGATATTCTCATGAAATATTTATATTTGAAGGAATCAAGCACGAATAAAGTAAATTAATTAAATATTAGTGATTTAAAAAATAAACTTCGATGCGATGAACATAAAATAAAAAATTTTTTTAATAGTTCGAAAACAAAAGAACTAAATAAATTAAAGTTTTACAAACACAAAGAAAAAGAAACAAGTTATGTTTAACCCAAGCAGAAACAATAAAAAAAACAAATTTAAAGTACTTAGAACTAAAAGCAAAAAAATAAATTAAAACCATTGTTCAAAAAATTTTTTTAATAAACGTAACTAAATTATTTAAATCTGCAAAGCACTACCTTCTTCGCTGTCGCTTCCACCGAGAGACTTGTCCACCGCAGAAGAAGGCACCACCACTCCTGGGGTGTCAGGTAACAGCCATTTGACCATCAGACTGTACCACGTACGACCTACGGACTGTAAATATAAAACAATTATATATTTAGCTTAGCCATATTTAAATTATTAGGGAAAATACTTATCGTAATCAACACCATTCCTCTTGATAGGTTTTTTTCAAGAGTGCGCGGTTAGGGTTGAGCTCATCCCTGTAGTTCGTCTCACGTCTACGAAATATTACCCGTAGTGTTTTCCTTAACCTACGAGTAGAAAAAAAACAAAATAAAGGCAAGGTAAAATATAGAAAATTGTTAATTGAATACGCACGTACCTAAACGTAGGACACGTCACGTACTGACGGCGGTTCCTGCACCATAGTCGAGCAATATCCATCCGCCTAGAAGTCAGGTAGAAAATCTTGAAGAATAAAGAAGACACCGGGATAGAAAACAAATCTGTTCAAATAATTAAACTTAACTTTTTAAGTATGTAAATTTGCTTTTTATCAAATCATGTAAAATGTTTTTTTTTATTTGTTTTATATAGTTTTAGAAATTAATTTTGGCAATCTATTCACTAATTGTTTTCCTATAAAAGGCTTTTAATGTTTGCATTTTTTTTTAAATTAAAAGTATAATTTTTGAATTAGTTTTTTATCTTTATTTTGCCATGCACTTAATTATTATTTATAATAAAAAAAATTCTTTTATTTTTTTTTTATTATTTAATAAACACAATGTTTGTATTTTTATATTTTAAATGAAATTCCTTAATTTTTATTAATTATGTCGGTTTAAATTCATAATCAAAGCGGTAAGTAGGGGAATAGAAGAGTAATAAACAGAACGTAAAGTGTGCACTTGGGGCATCTAAAAACTAATTTAAATACGATGCCATGGTGAGGTTTTATAGCCTCAAGTGGGAGGGTTAAGGTTTCCTGGCAGAACATCAGCCAGAGGAGTTTTGTGTGTGTGCATGCAGGGAACTGGCTAGACTTGCTTCGGGCTCCAAAATTTTTAAATAATTACCAACCTTTTAATTTTTTTTTTTCAACCACAGCTGGTATTATTATTTGTAGCTGCTGAAATGACCGGATGTGTTGGCAAGAACCACCCCAAGACGGCGAGCCCTAGCCTGTGGTTAACGCCAGCATGCCAGCGCGGCCAGCAGTCTGGTAACCCACAAAAAATGTTTACATTTTTGTTTTTTTTTTATATAGCAGCCGCTACAAACTTTAGTCAGCATTCGACATTTATTCACAATGAATGCTCTCCTCTCGGTGTCAACTTTTAACTTGATTGGTCAAACTTAATATGTCGATAGATATCCTGTATTTGCTTGGCTTTATTTGGGTTGCATACTTGCTAAAACAACGGTCTTAATAAGAGCCAGTTTCTACTCATCTACGGGGAGTGTTATAAGTGGAATTTATGACGGTTAATTAAATTATGTCAAGCCCTGCCCTTGTGCCTTAGTGACAGCTAAATAATTAAATTAATAACTTGCGTTTTTAAAATTGGCATGCATTTGATATTTTCTATAAAAAAGAGCGCGTGTACTTTAAAGCTCTTTTGCAATTTTCTTTTTTATATAATTCATTTCATTTAAAATACTACAATGGCAACACTTGATTATTACTGTATATTTGACTTGTGACTTTGAGACTGAAGTTGAGATTTTAATGTTATTTCTTTTGTGGAATAGAAGAAGAAGAAGAAGAACAAAATAAGAAAAGCATTAAATTTTATGAGCTTAAGAATAAAACGTTTTATATTCCATTTTTTAATCCATTCTATTGTTTTTTAAGAACTTATTTAGACAAAATCTTATAAAACATTTAGAATTTGAAAAATGACAAGCAATTTAAGATGAAAACTTTTCAGAAGTTTTTCTTTTTGGATTTATAATTTTAAATTTTTAACTTTAATGCTTTTTTGCTAAATTTCTTTAAGCAAATGAAATAGAGATTTTAAACTAAAGTGAATTCCAAATTATCAAGATTAGCACTTTGAACACTACGAACTATATTAAATAACAAATCAGTTTCAAAAAAAAAAAAAAAAATAATAATAATATTCATATAAAAGAAATTGTGAAATAAATTGGAAATTTGTGTCATCTTTAGATTGATTTTCAAATTAATGGCGAGCAAAACAAAAGAAAACCCAAAAAAATATGAAGCAACATTTCAACCCTCAATATTTTTGTTTTATTTTGTACAAAATCGAAATGTGTTTTCCTAATATGTAGTTCTTATTGACAAAGAATAAATTGATGTGGTGTAAGAAAAGGAAGCCAAAGTAGAGCAATTGTTGTTTGCATTTAAGATTATCTGGGATTGCATACACAAATTTCAATGACAAATGATGTGTTGTCAGGAAGAGATAATAAAAATGTAATAAACTTCATTTGTTATACACAAACACCAACACAGCCATGTATGTATGTGTGTGTTATAAAATAAAAATTACTCTCATAAATACACTTACAGACAGACACCCTAATGTATGACATTCATAAACATCTTTAAGAAAAATTTTATTGGCTGAATGTTTACAAACGCTATGGAAGCAGGGCGAGCGTCTGTCTTCCTTTAACTGAATTTCTTGTCCCCATTTTTATATAAAAATGTAATTTTCACAGAATGAAGCAAATAAAGAACTAAATACAACAACAACAACAATGACAATAACAGCAAAATAAGGAAAAATAAAACTATAACTGCCAATTATGCATTTAACAAAGAGGCCAGCCAGGATAAAATGTCTTTCTGCAGTCATTGCATGTGTCTGCATTTACATGGGTTCTTTAAGGACGGATCTTTGAATTGACATTATAAAATAGACATAATATGGAAAAGGAGACAGTGGGATATATAAAAAAATTACACTGACTTAAATTATTATTATTTTTAAAAGTTTTTCATTGCACAATAATTTTTTTCTGAAAACCCATATTCAGAAATACAGATTTTTTTGCATTTACACCATTTTCTGCAGTAAAAATTTCAATAAATCTTTCAACATTTTTATGCACACAACTCCTGCTGTAGAACTACTGTGCAATAGTATAAATATTCGAAATTGTATGTCAGCTTTTATATACAAATATTAACTTAATTTGCCATATTTTCAGATATTGAACAATTTTTTTGTATGATTTCTATGATTGCTGTTGTTGTTGTTACTTTGATCACATTTCACCCACAAGGAACAGAAAATTGTTAATTTAAAATCAAAGCAAATTTATAAAACAAAAGCAAACGTACTGTATAAATATACCGACGTAAAAACACACACACACATGTGTACGTATGTACAGACCTGATAAGAATTCGATTAAAATCATTTCAACGTGTGTGCATGCATACGTACCTTCGCAGTTTCAAATAACTAGAGTTCTCCTGGACAACGTTTTTCGAATATTTCATTGAAATATTTTTGCCTTTTAAAAAATTAGCACTTTAAAGTTTAAAATGTGATTTGTAGGTGTAGTAGCTTAAATTTTTGAGTCTGTAAAAATAGCGGACATTAAACTATACGATCTGCATAATTTTTAAGTTTTGACTGTAACGTTTCAGAAGATAGACCCTTATTATTCAATTTACGTCACCTATGGGCACACTCTTTAATTTTTACGTTTATTTCTTTATTACTTACTGTTATTAGAATTTGTAGTAGTGCAAACTTTGATAAAATTTTACCTGAGTGTGGAATCATGTAAATTTACGAGCTTTACTTAGAAGGCACCAAATCTGTAAGCATCAGCATCGGCTTAGAAGGGGCTGAGTTTTGCGGTAACAAATATAAAGAAATACAGACAAATTTTTTCAAGTTCATTTAAAGTGCTTAATATCAAGAGTGATTTTTTTTATATAATAAAAACCAGAGTTGTAATCAATTTTAGTAAAGAAAACAAGATGGCAAAGTGAAAAATCATAAGCCAAATTTTATTAAGATGCAGCAGACAACAATTCCAATTACGTAATTCTCTGCTGCAGTAAAATAAAAATTTAGCATTACAATTAAACCCGAAATATTTCTTATGTAAAGATTAAAATAAGCAAATATTTTAAAATAAATATTGAACAAAAAAATAACAATAATTAGTAATTAAACCAAAAACATTTTGGACGAAAATCAAAACTCAACTGATTTATCATTAACAAAAAGATCGAACTTTTAAGTAGAAATGAACATATATGACAGTGACTAATTAGATGGATTAATTAATTGACGATTTCATTAGCATTGAATGACAATAATTTTTTCGGCATTATCAATATTTTTATTAATGGTACTGCTTTTTAATAAAGAGGTATCATTGATAGTTAATTGAAAAACAAAATCATTACCATTGACTAATAATGCAATGCTTTCAAGTCATTGTCATTAATGAATGTATTCCATGTCATTCTACACTAAATATTTTATGTGTACTTTTCTTAAGTCTTTGTGATCAAAAATTTGTATTTCATAAAAACAATTTTTTTTATTTAATTGTAATTAGTAATTAAGCGATTTCATTGAAATTTTAGTACCATTAGTAAAAAGAATTATAATTAAAATAATATCATTACCTTGGTAGTTATATTTTTTTCATTGTCATTATTTCAAACAATGCCCATGAAATTTCAATGTTAATGAAAAAATCCCAAGTATGGAAGTGAAGAACATCTGATGTGTAGGAAACCCTTGGATTACATAAAATAAAATTTAAATTTTCTTTAAAAATAAAATAACACACTGGATACAAATATTCGATGATGATCTAGAATAGATTTATTTTACAAAATAAGAGCTTTTTATAAGATTCATGCAGTAAAGAGCTAAACGATATTGAGACCGACTTAATGTCGAAATACAGCACTTTTAGCAAATAATTTATAATATTTACTCAAAAATTACTATTAGCGAAAGATATATTGTTATTGAAAAAGTTTTTTAAGACTCTCAAATGTTTTTAAGCAATAATTATTCCTGCGATTAGCGCTTGAAACCCTAATAGTGGCTCAGATTTTTTTCAAGTCAAATCCCCAAATAAAATCCTCAAAAAATCTTAAGAAGCCTTTGTCTTATTCCTTAAAAATGGAGATTTTTGTTTATGTAGCAATTTTAATTAGAACAAGTCAGAGTGCTATATTCGGCTATGTCTAATCTTATATACCCTTCTCAATCTATGAAAATCTAGTTTAGTGAAGTAACTGCAGTCAAAAAAGCAAATATTGGGGTGACAGAAAATTAAAAACTAAAAAGGCTTTAAATGCCATTGGCTCTCAATGGGTTAAGCCTTTTTAGAAAATTTTAGTATTTCTTTAAAGATCTCTTTAAAAGCTTTAATATGATACCCATAGTGGTATTTCAAAAAATTTAAAAATTTCAGAGCCCCGTAACTCAGAAAATACGGGCGATCGCCAATTTTTTCACTTGATGTTTTTTTTTTATTTTTTAATTTTCATCATGCTGATTTCCAATAGCACCTATTTTGACACTATATCTGACGGAATAAAAAACTTAGATATACCCTTTTTCCACTTTTTCTTATTATTAAATTTACAAAATCAAAAATTGTCACCTCCACTATCTCCACGTAATTCTTTTTTCCTTATTTGGTCTTGAGTTCATTGGCGAAAAAAAACTTTCATGCACAAAAAAATTTTTGTTCACTTAAACTTTTTAAGTGCCAAAGTTCTTATACGTCCTATAGAGGACGAAAAGAAAGAATAATAAATATATTTGGAATTACTCTCGTATTAATACACTACACATAAACATATACTTGCATGTTGGTGGTTAATAATTTACATTTTTATTCTCTACTAAATTTGTATAAAATATGTGTGCGTGTGTGAAAATGTTTCTGAAATCAAATCGAAAATCAAATCAAACACCACTCAAATCAAAAACAACAACCAAATATTATTTGGAAATACCATTTTAAATGTGTGGATGTGTATTGGCAAATATGCATTGTTGGTTGCTTGGTTACACACAGAGTAACTGTTATTATTATCGAATACAACTAAAATACACATGCAAACACATAATTCAAATGAAAACATACTTATGAGCGCACATTTGCAAGTGCACTTGTATTTATTAAATCGCATAGTTCGAAAGAAATCAACCTGAAATAATAATCGATGGATGAGTGAATGTTTACAGCAAGAGAAGGTTGCAAATGGGTCAAACTAATGAAGACATTCCAATGATAATTTGTGCAAAGTATTTGTTAAATAATAAACAGTTTTTATGATTTTTTTTTTTGTTTTGCAAATCCTACACAAATACTCATAGATGGGCACATCACAGTATTAATAAAACTGCTGGAATATTACATTGTACCTGATATTGCAATTTAATTTTTATTAGCAGTAAATTTTAAATGATTATTAAAAAATTGGCTGCAGTTTCAAATGCAGTTGAAATATTATGCAGTGTGTCCATGCATGCAAAATTAATTCATGTGAATAAATGTATCTGGGCGTGCTCTTGAACAAAGAGTATTTTTACCCATGAATAACTCACATTAATTTTAGCAAATCTGCAAAATATCAACAGAAAATAAATGAACTGAATTGAAGTACATGCACACACATATTTACAAAGAGCAAAACATTATGAGAAGTAATTTTTATTAAATTATTTAATTTTTAATTAACATTCTAACAATGGCAAACAAATAAACTGGCTGACAAATTTTCAAGCAGATGTACAAACAAATATTAATGATTATTGAATAAAGTTTTATTGCAAAAGATAATAAAATTTGTTTTAATTTAAGTAAATACGAGTATTAATAAATATAATAAATACCGAATTAATAATTTAAAATAAACTCAAATCCTATAGTAGCATTTCATTAAAATAAATAATTGGATTTATGTTGTCTTCACGTCAGCAGTTTTTTTTAAAAAACTTTCAATATTTGAATGAAAATTATTTTCAGCATTAAATTCAAATGAACTTTTCAAAGCAGGAATATAAAACGCCTTCCGGCAGAGATTCTTTGCAAAACGAGGTGCTGTGTTGAGCTGTAATATTTTATTGCTTGTGGGAAGAAGCAGTAGACAACAAACTATAATCAGGGATGGCAAATTAGATACAAATGTAAATTTGTTAGGAGTCGATTCTGAAAAATACAATTTCATAACAATCACCCGTCTATAGACACGAAACTGTAATTTAATATTCTGATGCATTTTTCTTGAGATTATAATTTTTGTATTTTTTTATATTATTTAATTTTAGATGCTACCTGTTTTAAAAATGCACGCTCTTCTATAAAATTAAAAAAAATAAACTGGTGTCTGCTACTAATAATTATGAGACTTTAAATGCTGACGAAAGTCGAAGCTAAATCACAAAGACAGGAAACTTGAAATCAAAGGAATTGTTGGTGTTCAAAAAAACCCAATTTGTTGAAATTGGAAATATACAACTTTTAAATTAACAGTTCGATTTACTATAATTCAGAAACATCTATAAAGAAGGTGTTAGGTGGGCTTTTAGAATATTATCTCCATAGAAAAGTGATTGAAGCACAGTGTTTTATTTCGACTCAGCTATTTTTGCTCTCTGAATCTTTAGCTTATGTGAACCGAATTCAAAAACTTTTTTCCAGAAGTAGATGCTGAAGGAAATTGCCCTCTAACTTTAAAGTGTATTTGATTTAAAAAAATGTTTCTATAATTTTTACTTAAAAGCGGACAAAAGGTTTTCAACTATTATTTCTTTTTAATAAACGGATATAATCCATATTTCAATCGGCACGCTTTTAATTCCTTATTGACTATTCCAAATAATTGGTTTTACCTTCTTTAGATAAATTTAATTTATTTAAAAGTAGCTTCACTCCAATTTCTAATTTAAGTGTAGCAATACTGCGCACACCAGTACAGAATGAATTAAAAATAAGTTTAAAACCCAAATTAAAAAAGGAAAAAAAAGAAAATAAGAGTGCGATATCTGGCTATGCCGAATCTTACATACCCTTCACCATCTATACATAACCACATGAACATAAGAATCGGCATAAGAAATTCTTTCCTACCATTAGGTTTTTCTGTTCAAAAAAACGCGTCGAGATTTTATGTTTTGCTTAGGGTTGTTGTCCTAAATAACTATGAAAAGGTTGCTGTATCAGTTCCTAGTATAATTGTGATGAAGAAGTAGTAAGAGGTAAATAAATAAAATATACAACCTACTGCAGGTATACAAAGGAAAATGGAAAAATAGATATGGAAAATACAGTCAGGCGTGTTGTTTTGCCCGCTGCCTCGAAGGACGTGTGCCAATCTTGGTGATTTTTAATAGCAAAATTTTTAAAACTATGTCTCATCTATTAAAGTATTTAAATTTTTCTAGCTCATCAAGTGCCTTGGCAAAGTCGATTTCAACACAAACAAAGGCGGACAGACGGACTCGATCAATCGACTTCTCTATGCATAAGAATTCAGAATAAACTTTAAGGCTCGGAAGTGGATATTGTAGAAATTACAAAGGGAATGACACTTGTGGTGATGACAAACATGCACATGCATTATATTTTAACTCCATTAAAAACCGCACTTATGAGTACATATTTAGTAATTACTGAAGTCAAAATTACATTACCAATAAAATCTTACTGACTGTTGCAATTTATTCAGTGTGAAATAAAATTTTACTCATTACTGTATTTTTTGGAAATGAGTAGTTAAAACACAACTTAATTTTACTAACGTTTCTTGCGATCGGCCTCTGTGTCACGTGCAGTGATAAAATAAAATAAAAAAGTAAAAAATTTTATTAATTATTAAGGGTCACGCAAGACGAAACAGTACAACATGCGTTTTACGAACTTAAGGTTCAATTAGACGTGCCATAACCATATAAAACAGCTGTTAAAACCAACCTTATGGGAAACACTGTACATGATTATTGGTGACATGCCATATTGCCACAGCCATAACCGTAACCATAGATATCAATTAAGTTTTGAATTTTACATAACCATACCCAGTTGCTATGGCTATGGCACAACTATTCGCTGGCAGTAAATATGATTACGGTTACGGCTATGACGTTATGGTATGACACGTCTAACTTAACCTTTATGTTTGAAGCGAGCGCCTCACGCTCGAGATTTTCCAATACAATAAGCTAAATAATTTTTGAACCCAGTAAAAAGTAAAGAATTAAATGCAGAAGGTTACCAACATGTTATATCATAATACTAGTGGATCTCAGCGTGCTTCTCTACGCATGAATATTAATATTGAATACCATGTGTATGAAGTCTGCACACATACCGCATACACTCATAGGCGCCTACTATATGTTATTGCGCCTACTATATGTTTTGTATAGACAAAAACACGTTGATCGATTTCGTGCAAACAATCCACACGACCATACGAACAAACCCTAAAAATTTAATCGAATTCGGATTGAACGATCGTGAGTTATAAAGTTACAACCAACTTGCAACAATTTTTTATATACGAGTATAGATTATAAACTGCGCATCTAATATTTAAGTTGAATTAAATTTTATTTGTTTAAATTAAAATTCAAAATCTACAGAGTGTGATATTTAATAGCACAAAATTTTAAAGTAATAATAAATTAATTAATAAAAATAAAATTAAAATTAATAGTAAAATCTATTTTATTTGGTACTGGTCCTTCAATTCTTCTAAAATATTTCAAATGCGCATAAGTTTTGAAAAGTTAGTTGTTGCATCTTTAAGATATGTATCTTAGAAAACTTTTCACTATTATTAAACTCAACGATGTGCCAATGCCTGTTTCAACGCGACGAAACAGCAGCGATGAGGCCGAACCTTTTCCTGTGTTGCATAGAGACGTTTCACAGCACGAGGTGCAGGCATAAAGTTTTGTACGTTCGCCAATGACAATACAGCCAGGTTCACAATTTACAGTGCAACGTCTATCAAGAGACCACATTTTTGGGGAACTGGTTGAATTTTCCGTACTGGTGGTATAAGAGAAACGTTTGACCTGTGTGCGTGCAAGGTAGACTTTAACAATAATAGATTTTTTTACTCTAATAACTACATACCATGCAAATGAACTCTTCTCCCTCACACTTGTGTACAAAGTTGGTAACATTGGAGTTTAGAACCCCAACACAAGCTTCACCATCTTCCATGGTGTCACATTTGTAACATTTTAAATCATTGATGCGTTCCTGGGCAGCCTGGGTACGATGTATAGCTGTGGTTAGAGATTGTCCTGCCACTAAGCAATTTAAGATATTATTGATTTAAGTTCTGTAAAAATCGTTAAGTTCTCTTATGAAAGTTGTGTCAACTTACTTGCAAAATGTTTGGCGGCCATTAAAATGCAAAAGATTTGATAAAACATTGTTTTAAATAAATATCTACATGTTTTGTTTCATAAATGAAATTTTAACTTTTTTTGTTTGCTTGCATTGTCCTGAAAAATTAAATCTATTCAAAGGCTACATGGCAAAAATGTCATATGAAGCAAATGTGATAAGGACCTGCGCATTATAACTCACCAATACATATATTTTCGAAAAATATCCAGAGTATTGCCAAACAAAATTTGAATTGTTTAAATGGCAATGACGTATTCGTTAATGTTATTGCCAGCTATTAAAAGATGTAACGAAATTCTTAAAATGTTTATTTCTATAAAAATAAAATCTAATTATAAAATACATGAATGATTTAGATTCAGTACAGCCTTAAGTATTGAAAAGCTTGACGACTTTGCAGGGGATACAAATCACCCACGTTGTACATTAAATCTATTATATGAGTTGGTCTTAACATACGCCAGGGCATGAAAGATAAGGTCTGCTTTTCACAGTGAATATCCTGCTCCAATTCCAAAGGTAGTGGCAGTTCATTAAACAATATACGACCATCTACACTGCGTTGCAGGGTGCAAGGTAAGCCCACCTGATCAGCCAAGGCTTTGAAGAGAATGGCTCGTTCAAATTTGCAACCGCTACGTATACGACCCAGAGGTATGTAGGTGCAATGCAGTTCCTTGGCTAGTTCCTTCAAATGACATTTAACGGTCAAATTAGAACATTCTTCAGTTGTGTGCAAGTCCAGCAACTTGAGATCGTGGCCCAAGGCTCGGTCTACCACTTGTGCAATAACACGAGCTCTCTTTGCTAAGTTATCAAAGTCAATACTCTTTGGGATTTTTTTGGGGTTTATGGCCAAATTTTGTGATTCCAGTATGGTGTTGACATCTTCCAAATACTGCGGTAGGAACTCATCACCAGGTGAACGACAATAGCACCAACCTTTGGGAATGGAAGAACGATTTGAATCATTGGATAAAAAGCAAGTCGAAGGTACTTTGACCACTAAGTCCTCGGGATCCTCGGGTCTGTTAAAATTTACCACAATCACCGGATATAAAGGACTGACTTCTTCTTTTAAAATACATTGAAACACTCGAAAGTCTTCGAATTTCTTTTTGGAAACCTTAAAATCAATGCCCGCCGTTATATCAGTGAAACCCAAACTGTTGCGTATACAAAACTTCATTGTAAGATGTTTAGAGAGGATACTCTCAATGGCCGGTGTCCAGGTTGGTACACAAAATGCATGTTTCTGATAAAGTAAAAGCCTGCAATAATAAAACTACTGACTCTGGAAGACATACAGAAAATTAACAAAAATTCTTACACTTCGAGAATACCCGCATCTTTGTAGGCCGTTACAAATCTTGGAAACCTTGTGGTTTGCATTATAAAATTTGTGGCAGCAGTTCTAACTTGATTCGAGGGTGACTGCAAGGCCCGTTTAATTGATGAATATAAAGAACATTGCGATATTAGCTCGTGGACTCTTTCTTCTTCCACTAACGAGCACAAACAGCGAAATAAATGTGTTACCAAAATGGCAGTGGAAAAAGAATTCTATAAATTAAAAGTTGAAAATTAAATCGAGATGAGAAATCTTTTGGAAACTAATTTCACCTTTAACAGGAAACCCATATTTGTAATCAATAAATCATTTGAACATATATCGGCCCTATAATCAGTATTGGCGGCCATTATTTCGATAGTGTTTAAAAGCGATAACAATAAATCAATCGAACGATATTCGGGATCTTGAGCAAAAATCTCTGCCGCAACGTCAGTGAAATTAATGCCCAAAATCATGCTGCTCGTTTTATGAAATGCAGCTGATAACAAGTTTTCTAGTAAGTTTGCTCCTTGTTCACGAGCTTTAATATTCGTATCCTTTTCTAATAAGATCTCTAAAATAAAAGATTTTTTAGGAGATAATTTTGTAGTGCAAATGTCGTTAACACTCACTTAAGATTTTCGATAATAAGCCGTGATCGCAATCGTCAATAACACATTGTGAAGCGATGGGGGATTTCATTAAACGATTTAGTCCCAACAAAATATGGGCATCTGGATTGTTATCACCATTGAGCAGACAGTTTAGCAATTTCTCAGTTATATTGGCTGAAACTAAACGCGGCACATATTTTTCTAATTTTGCACATTCCGCAAATACCCACAAAGCTTTACAAATCATTTTGCTGTCCGTGGATTCATTAATGTGATTTAGATATTTGTCAAATAGATTTAGTTCAAAGAACAAAGAGATCATAAAATCATGTTCCATTGCCGATGACAATACAGCGACGACAAGGTTCATTTCTTCTGCTAAAGAACTTTGGGAAAATATTTTCGTCAACTCCTGCAACAGGAATGTAGCCCTTGACGTGTTATTGAAAATATTTTTTTCACGAGCGTCCAAAATTAAACACTGTATGACTTTTAAGGCAGCTTTTCTTATTTCAAAAAATTCACAATTTAGCTCGCACAACAATCGATTTGTAGGAAACAAGTCTAGAGTTATAAAATTGTATTTTTCTTCAGCACTCTGGACCAATAATATTTTAAGCAACAATTCCAAAGAGTGCAATAGTACATCTGGATTAGTAGTTGCAGCA
This sequence comes from Gymnosoma rotundatum, assembly GCA_916610165.2. Classification (NCBI taxonomy): domain Eukaryota; kingdom Metazoa; phylum Arthropoda; class Insecta; order Diptera; family Tachinidae; genus Gymnosoma; species Gymnosoma rotundatum. The sequence goes on along the minus strand of OU744339.1, from coordinate 131,314,917 downwards.
ATTGTTGAAAAATATTTCATTATAAATGAGGAATCCTTGAGTATCGCATCAGCACATTGAGGATCCTCCAAGCATTTATTTAATATGACACTTAAATATTCACAGCAGAAGTCATCATCTTCCTTAAAATAAAATGGCAAACACAGCTGAACAATTTCACATATTTTGAAGAATTCCAATTCGATTAAGGGAATATTTTCAATAATAAAACTGGCCAAATACAGAGATAATCTTTTGACCATCACATTGGAATTTTGGTGAAATAACTCCTTCTGCAACAACAACTGCAATACATTTTTTTCTTTTAACAGCAGAATGTTTTCGTCATTCCTGCGTACGTATTCCACAATGTGCCTGAGGGCATTGATTAGGACCATTGCTTCCTTGGAGTCAAATAATAATAAAACTGTATCAATTGTATCCATATGTATGGTCAGTTCGGAAAAAATTTCATATTCTTCAACGCGACGATCCGTAAAAGCATTTCGATTAATATTTATTTTCTTTCCTTTCGACATTTTGTTAATTGCTTTTAATAATTATTTTTTTATTTGTATATTTTTAGTTTTTAGTTTTTTAACATTTATTTCATCGAACGCCGCATTTCGAAAAATTCAGTGTTGCCATTTGTTGGAACATTTAATACTTTTTTTCAGGGATCGTAACGGTTTTAAGCTTTATTTTAAAAATTGCTATTTAATGATTATTTTACAGTTCTTATTTTGTGTTTGGAAAATAATTGTTATTTTTCAAGTTGAATTTTTTGTTTAGCAAAAGAAATATATATTTTTCGGGTTTTATTCTCATTTTTGAATTAAAAAAAAATATTTTTAGTTTAATTTAAAAAATAAGGGCTTTTGTACGGACTCTGGAAATAATTTTGACCGTACATCAGTCAATATTAGCTTTAGGGCGGAAAATGCTAGCAGCATTTTCAAACAAAAAATATAACTTGTGTAATAAAATTTATTTATTAAAATATTTATTTTATCAAGATATAAATTCATCAGGTGTGGACTCTCTGTTACGGTTTTGAAATTAAATTTTATAAAATTTACATTTCTTAGTTTTTTAAATAGATTGAAAATTTTGAATTTTTTGCGTTTAAAATTATTTTATATTTTCCACAACAACGTTGAACATTAAAAAAATCAGCTGGGCTATTATGACTATCTGTAAATTATTTCGCATTAGTTAAGGCGAATTATCAGGTGGCATCGTTGCGGCAGCTGAATATTTTTTGCTTAATTTTCTTATGTGTAGAGCAGCTGTCAACAGTGTATCATTTAATATAACAAAAATTTTTTTTTGATTTTGTCCCAACCAGGATTCGAACCATCGATTTTATAAATGAATGAAAATTGACATATTTTTGAAAAGAAAAATTATTTTCAAATGTATGCGGACGTTCTCCAAAGAAAACAGGAAAAAACGATAGGCACCGCGTATTTACATTCATACTTATAACAGTCAATATGATACTGAAACAGCGTCTATAATGTTGTGAGCAAACAAGTACACCAATACCCCGGTTTGCGTCGCTAATTGGGACTGAAAAAATGAGACGCAAACCGAAACGACGCAAACTGAAGCAGAATTTTAAATTGTTTACGTATGTATTTGATTTTCGTAATAACTACGTTTAACATGTAAACAACGCACACCTGCAAATTTGCTTTCTACTAAAAGGGAAATCCCCTTTTTCTGCTTAAGCTTTGTAAAAACATTTTCATATCAACGACGCAAATCCAAGCATTTATGACGCAACTTCGAAGCCATGCGACGTAAGCTGAAACAAAAACGACGCAACATTGAAATTCTACAAACTTAAAAAAAGACGCAACTTCGAAGCGACGCAAACTGAAGCGACGCAAATCGGGGTATTGGTGTATGAATAATTAAAATAAAAGTAAAAAGTTGCATTTCGTGGCTATCCAATGGTTTAGCACAAAAGCAACAACAAATGTACAAGACGAGTTACAAAGAGAACGACAAAGAAATGCTTTAAGTTGTGTGTGAACTTTGTCTCACTAAATATTATAGATTAGTTGGTTAAAAAGATGATGTTTACGACGTACACAACATAAGGTAGATAGATGCGAAGAATGCTGATGAAGGATGTGGTGGTCCAGAAAATGCTTAAAATTTATTTTACAGTTACGGCTAACGTCATTTTACAATACATATGGGATACTGACAAAAACATGTTAACAGTATTCAATCGACATTCTTCACATGTGACAAAGTACACACAGTTTTATTAATATCTCGGAGTGCTTTTTTTCCTTTTTGCAGAATCACCTATTTTCTATATAGGAGATGTGGAAGATGTTATAATCGGCCATTTGAGTATCATTTGTAGTGCGTCCACAAAAGACTAAAAAAATGTAATTGACTGTTAGTGCTCATTTAAACCCTTTACGGGCAGCTTCTCAATGACGTAACTTATTTGAACTATTATTCGCTAAAACAGTATATGCATTGATGTTATTGTGTGATAAATTAATTAGAAAAGTCTTTGGTTACATCAACTTAATTTAGTATTTTTTGAATTAATATTCTGATATACAAACCAAAAAAAAAAACTTATAGTAATTCGTTATATAGATGTTGTTGTAAAATATTATTATCATGTTGTTCCTCTGCGTTCCTGAACACAAATAAAACAAATTGATTTCAACCATAAACTTTTATTTAATAATAAATTTCATGTTGTAAAAGTTTAACAATTTACAGCAAATTAAAGTCGTTGAGTTGTAATAAAACTTTAACGCCAACCGTCCAAACCTCATAGTGGAAATATTGTTGTTCTCAACAAATTAAAACAAAACAAAAAAAAAACACTTTGTTGGTGATAAATGCTCTGTTGGGACTATTAAGACTTTGTCAGTGTATGGTAACTTTTATACACGTGTACAAAATCAGTTGATACTTCTATTGTTCTCTAAGTCATTTAAGAATAGAAACTCTTAATAATTTCAGTGATTTAGAAACTATAAGACAACAACTTTTTGTAAATGAATCGTTGATAATTCTGGTTCCCACGAAAAAATACGCAAGAGAAACACTAGTGCTTACTGAAAATTAAAAATAAATTAAAAAAAAAACCTACAATAATATAAAATTTTAGCAGATATTAAAAAGAATCAATTCATTTAGTTTATCAAATTTAAAAAACTTTTAAAATTTTTTATTAGGTTCTTGTTCGGTGTTAATTATCAAAAATGAATTAATTCTTTTAAACTCTGCTTGCAATAACACCAGCTAGCTAACAAGGGGGTAAGTAACTCTTTATTTATTAATCTCTCAAAAAAATTTAATAAAATTTTTCTTTTACTTATAATAGCACTTGCTGAATTTTAAAAATTTTTTAAGTTTAAATTTAAATATATAATTTTTTTAAAATTTTGAAGCATTTTGTTTTTGGCACATTAAAATTTTCATTTTGCTAGAGAATTAAAAAAAAAGACAGATTTGTTAGTGGTCGGGGGACGTTACAAAATCGTGCTGATGATTTAAACTTTCTTCACCATCATCTTGAATACTTTCAATGAAACATTGTTGGCAACAGTTGCTTTTACAACAACTGAGATCGTTGCAGACACAATCCGACATGTTGTATGTTACTGGTGTTTGAACTTCCGTTTCTAGTTTTCGATTCAAATAATGTTCATTGTCGTTGTGTTTATCTTTAGATGTTTCCAATTCCTTGGCTCTTTCCAAATCGTCTGCATATTCGTCTTTTTCGTAAGTGCTCAAGTGAAACGAACACTCGGAATTATCATCGGAATCATCGGGATTTTCGCAATCGAAATAGCCGATCTGTAAAATATTTGAATTTTAATTAAAAATTATTCTTGCAAAAAACCGACTTTAATACAGATAGACGGATAAAGGGTTTCCGTATATGAAATAAAAAGATAAATCCATATACAAATAACATCACCTATTAGGACACCCTTTAATCTCCAATTTCAAATACGTAATAATACACGTTCTGTGTAAATTTCAATTGCCTGTCCATAATGGCTTAGAAGGTAAGGATGTGTGCATAAAATAACATCACTGATGGGACACCCTTTAATGTCTAATTTTATACTAAGCAGTACCGAATTGCATATTATGTGTAATTTCAAGTCGTGGACTTGAAAGATAAAAAGCTACGGCGACGTAAGTTGAATTATGTCACCTATGGGGACACCCTTTATTTTTTAAGTTTATCTCTTATTGTGAACTATAGGAATACCAACTTTGTGAATATTATATATGGACTAACGTTATGGTTTATTTAATAAATATCATATGGGGGCACCCTTTAACTTTAAATATAATAAAGTTCTAAGGGCCCCTAAGCCTGTAGACGAATTGAAAATCTTCTCTTCTTTTGAAGTCGGTTAAAGAAAAATAAATTTTTATATCAATTCAACAGTTCCATACCTGACAATCCACACAGCGACAGTCGTCGCACAAGCTGCAAGAATATTCCAACAATTCAGATAAGTCCTGTTGATTTTGATTATCGCTCTCATAAGACTTTGTCCAGTATTTTGATTTAATTAATTTAAAGCTTTAAAGGAAATTTATTGAAAAACAAAAAAAAAATATTAAATAGAAACTCCTTGTTTTGTTACCTCTTTGATGGCATCTTCTTTACTTGAGGATTTGCTTTAACATCTGCATCCTTATCAATTCCTTGTTGATAATTTTTTTCATTGGCTTCCTCATCTTCTAAATATTGCCAAAATTTTGATTTTTTCTTAAATATTTCTGATTTCGTTTTAAATCTGTTCGATTCAATTCCGCTATAATTTCCATGATGATTTAATTTTAAATTTTTACTGCTGCAGCTAAAGAGTTTTTGTAGGGCATGGGCAGCAGGCGAACACATGGTGGAAGAGGCTGACGACCAAACTGACGATGATGCAGTGGTTGTGGATGATGCTGTTGATGATGATAATGATGATGATTCAACATTATTATCACTTAGATTCGAATAATAAAGTTGAGAATTATTTGGCAAAATCTACAAAAATAATTAAATGATAAATGATGGTAATAAAAAAGCTCTAAAATATACATGTACATATATGTAATACTAGTATGTATATACATTTACATGCCACATGTTGTTTCTTTTTTTTTTTTTTTTTTTGTTATATGCTTGAAAGTTCTACACCATTTCCACTGCAAAACAAAATTTTAATAATGTCTACTTGAACTTCTTATTTTTTATAGTTTTGACTCATTTTTTATAGTTCTTTATTCTAGGTTTTGATATTTTCAAGGCAGATTAATATAATAGGTAGTGGCAGTAGATCAGTTGACTTTCTTGTTTACGTTTTCAGATGTCAAAATTTGTTTACACTTATTATTTTTTTTTCCTACAAAAATTTTTTTCTTACAGTGATGTTGTGGAAATACTTTTAAAATTTTCATATAAGCCAAGCCTCCTCATGATTTGTTTGCCTTTGTTTTTTTTTTAACATATAAATTCCAGGAACGGGGAAAATGTCCAAAAAAATTGTTGTTTTTTTTTAATAAAAGAGGCCTTAATTAATACGGGACTGTTAAATCCTTCTTAGAGTATGTAGCAAAAGTTTAGGGACTTATCGTTTACCTTTTTAAATCGGTGCTTTGCACTCCGAGGAATTTTACAATATTTTTAAAATTTTGTTCCAACATTGGCAATATTGGAGAGGGCTGGAGGGGGAACCGTTGTAATTGTTGACCTAATTTTGCTTTCATTCGCATTTGCTTTAGTTTGTCTTTATAATGGTTTAAACAAATTCGCTAGTACTGAAGTTAATTTAAATTACATAACCAAAAAAAAAAAACAAAAAAAAACATGGCATATGTACCACCTTTTTGGGGATAATCCTTAAAATTTTTTTATCAATTCAGAGGCTTGTAATTTTTTCAAGGTCTAATTAAATTAAAAAATTTTAACATTTGAGTTAAAAATAAACTTCTTATGGCTTTTTCAAAAAATTAAAAGTCCGAGGTACCTAAATTTGCGGCCCTACCCAGAAGCCTACCCTTCACCCTAGGAGCCCGACCGTTCGTAGATTCACTGAGAAACACTGCCCTGCCTCTGTAAAATTTCGTTGAGATACATTAAGTGTTTCCTAAGATATCGAATTTTGTAAAAATAAAATCGTTTTCAAACCACTGTGCGTCAGTTCATTTGACATCTGAATATATATATATTACAAAAATAAAACACATTCTCTTTACTTATTGTTGCAGTTGTTTTAGTACTGCTATTACCTGTAAAATTAACATGCCTTGGATATTTTATTCCTTTTCGCATTGCTTACTTTTGGTTTTAATGAAATTTTTTATTTTTTATTATTTGAATTTTTCGTCTCATGAATTTTAAGCGTTACCATTGTTGTTCATATGAATTTAAGGTAGTCTTCTTAGTTGTACAAAAATCAAAAAAATTGTGGGAAGGAACTCTATAGGATATTTAAAAATAAAATTTAAAAAGCCCTAATATTTTACATTTTTTTGATACAGAATGGAAACAGTGTAGTAAAACTTAAAACTGTTGACTTGTATTCCAAAATTATTTGGCAAAGTGAGCGACTTACATTGTTGGTTGATGTATTCAAAATGAATATTGGATTTTGATTGTTATGATTATTACTGCTGATGTTGTTATTGTTGCTGTTGTTGCTTTTATTGTTGTTGTTGTTGTTGTTTTTCTTGTTCAAATGATACTGATTTTGTTTTTTATAGTGATGCTTGTATTTGAATACCGTCGAATCCATTGTTGTGTGGAGATTTGTTTAGAACAAACAAAACGACACAAATACACCCACGAAAAGAATAGAATGAATGGAAACCCTAACGTTGCCTTTCATCTATGAGTTACTTCTTTTGTACCGTTACAAAAGACAAGGTATAAATTTAACTTTTATTTTATTTTATTTCTTTTTGATTTCATTTTATTTTTTTACTTTTTAGTTTGATTGTTTCTTTTCGGATGGTAGTGATTGGAGCGATGAGGATAGAGCACATTAACGAGTTTTGAAATTTTTTTTTAGCAATTTTAAACTTAAACAACTAAACTACTCCTCTGCTTTATTAGTTGTATGATGTTGCAGAAAAGGTTTTTATCTGTTTCCTTGAATAGATTAATTGAAGCGTTGAATGGAATTTCTTTTATGTTCTGACGTGAGTGTAAATTAAAAAAACAGTCACTCAAAGAAAAAATTCAAGTGAAAAAAAAATATAAATAATTCGTTCTAGTTAATGATGATTTCCTTTATTTACTGCCACATTCATAAAAAATGAAATAACTTTGAAATGTATTTTATGAAAAAATTTCCATACAAATATGTCGTAAAATACATTTCAAATCTATTTTAATATTTTATGAATATGGCAGTAAGTATTTCCACTTTTAATTCTATAAATTGTACTTTGTTTTTGCTTTAAATACTTTAATTTTTGTTCATATTTAAAGTCAGCGAAAAGGACAAACAAATAAAAAAAAAATAACAAAAAAGTTAAAATGCCACATTAAAGGATCTTTGTGATGCTTCGTTTACAAGGCCATATTTACATGTTAAAGCATTTCAGTGGTTGGCTGTTAAATACATAAATAATGACGTCCAAAAACCCGTTAACACAGACCAACACTACCACATATGGACACTTACACATGTAAAATGTTAGCGCTGTAGTACTCCACTTACTTCAACCTACAAATGGTTTGTTAAACAAACAAAAAAGAGTTTTTTTTTTTGTCAAAGTTTTAACTTGGAAAATTTATTACAAGTTATTAAACTTTTGTTGCTTTTTAGAAATGATTTTTATAGTTGTTTTGTTTTGTGTTTATGTTTGTGATAAGTTCTTGTAACGTCGTTAACATTTTAATGCTTCAAATGCCAGCTTCGTTTACTTTCTACAATTCTATTAGTTCATAAATCACTGGATGTCTAAATCCCTTTTTCACTTACAGGGATTTGTAGCTTTTAGCTATAAAAACAGTAGATGCAATCACGCACTTTTCAACACACACACACACATACTGATGTATGGGAAACGGAACCAAGGAGAAACCAAAATTCAGGATTTAAAATAAAAGAACTGATTTCGAAATTTAAGTGTAAAATTTTGAAAGAAAAATCTTCGTATTGAAAAAAAATCTTGATCCGCGTATTTGAAAGTAAAACGTTTTGTTGCTCTTGCCTCAGGAGGATGACTGAATTAAATATTTTGCGTGACAAATACTTTTGTTTTTCTTCTACATTCTGTTCACTTTATTTAGGAATGTTTTTTAATTTGTATCGTAGTATGAATTGTTGTTGCTACAACAAATACAGTAAATACAATTTGGCTAAAAAATAAAAAAAATTTCGCACATACACACACAAAAAGTATGTTACATAGCGCTGTTGACTTATTATTTCTTGATGCTCTTTTCATGTTAGTATGTGTGTCTTTCTCTCTCTCTCTCTCTCTCTGCTTGTTTAAGGCTGTGTTGCATGTATGTGTGTGTGCGTGAATTTTTGTTTTATATCTTCATTTTCAAGAGTTTCAATTTCCTCTTCAACTTAAATACGAGTTCAACTCAAATAAAATTATGGCACTAGGCCAGTGGCACGGCACACAAATAACAATAACAAACAGTTGATGTTAAACCATCTCCGCCAGCATCAGTTACCACAAACAACACAGGAATTTATTCACAGTCTCTAACCGCTTAATTAGAAATTTTTACAATATCAAACGTCGAAAATTTTAATTCCTGGATAAAATTATATTTCCTATTTGCATCACTCTGAATACGCTAAAGTTGTTAAAAGGCTTTTTTAATCCTTTGGATTTTTTGATCTTCTTAATATGAATTAGATGAATTAAAAAATTCGTGCGTTAACTTTCAAGCTGAAATATTATACGCCAATGGATCCAAGAATAAGAGCAGCTTGATTACTGTCATGATGACGTTGGATACTTTCTTTTATATCGAAAATTAAAGGGGCAGAAAAAGGAAGACAACTTTGAAGAAGAATGGCCGCAAGTGAGGTTTAATTCTAAGTATGTGATCACAAAAGGAGAATTATCCACGCGTTCTCTACAGACAATGGAGTCTTGCAAAAAGGGTTATTTTCAAAAATATTAAATTTAGGAGGCAATTTCAGAGCCAATTGTTTAAAAAGTAGGCTCACAAGAGCCTTTCAGATTCCATAAAGATTTTTGTCTTTGTGTGTGTTGGGCCACAGACTTCAAATATTATACTCAATAGGAGGCACTGATGCTGAGATCTTAAATTTTTTTATTTCTGAAATTACTTTTTCAATTTAAAATTGTTTCTGCTTTTTCACCAAAAACTAGAATTACACTCAGGCAACGCCAGCTGCAATCATCCAAAATAATAAATAAAATAATAAAACTGAATTTAAATTTCTGCTATCGTTAACAATACCAGATTGCTTTTTAAATTGTCCAATATTAGGAGCATCTACTGTTGTTTATCCTTTTAGATGGAATAATTTTTATCATTGATAAAAATGCGCATATTCAAACTCTCTTTACACATATTTTTTGATTTGTATTGTTGTTAATGTCTGTTCATTTTCATCTTTTTTCTAGAGCATCGCCACAAAGGTGCCTTCAACACTCCAGCCAGCATTTTCGTTTTGCTCATAATCATCGCCAACATCTCATTCATCATCAATACATAAAAAAACATGTTGTTTTTTTCTTTTAAAGATTAGTCTTTTCATCATGATTTTGTAGTAAATTTGTATTTGTTGTGAATACATTCAAACACACACACACACACACACACATATTTAGTAAAAATTTGCTGTTATTATTTTAAAGTGTTAAACACGTGAAATTTCATTTTCTAGCATTTGTTCTATATTTCATTTCTCATTTAATCTGGTTTGACTTCATTTGATACTCCTTTCCACTCGTTGCTCCAGCTTTTGCTTTTTAAGTTCAAGTTCTTTTTTATTAAAAATTGCTCTCACTTTTCAAAACAAAAAACTGAAAGTCGAAAGAAAATATTGGTTTCATAATTTATTGGGACGATTGGAAAGTGAATTGTAGATTTGTACGTGATTAATCTTGTAAATTGAGTTTCTTAAAGACATTGTGAAATCTACTTCCTTCGACGACTTTTACCTTTTTTTATAGGAAAAAGTTATTGGATTTATTGTTAAAGAATTTTTCAACCATTAATAAAATAGAGTTTTTATCAAGACGTGTGCCAGTATTCAATATAATTATTCTCTCATGCGAACAAATAAATAAGTTGAAGCCAGAACCATAAATACTGTTTAATTATTTCGCATTTAACATAGTCTAATCCACAAGAACCACACATTCGTTTAGTATTTAAGAAGACAATGGGGAGAAGGGACTCAGTGCCACGTGAAGACAATATTTAGCTGTTTTAGTTGTATTTGTTGTTTGTGTTTTAGGCCATAGCGTCATTTAAAATTAAAATATATTGTTTGACTAAAGAACTTTTTGACATCTACATTAAATGCATGTGTATTTCTACGTATGTATGTGTGCGAAAAAAGTAACCCAGCACACATGTGAGTATAATTTCCAAATAAAAATTATTAACAATTAAAAATGTTGTTTAAATTATTAGCTTGTGACGATATATTGAGAACAAACACCGTTTTATTAAATTATCGATTTTTAGTAATTTTTTTCAAAAGTAAATTTATTAGAAACCCTTAACACGACTCGGCGTTAAAAGCTGAAATATTGCGAATTAAATTTTAACTTGAATATCTCCGAACATATAAAAGATATAAAATCAGGTTTTTATAACATTAAAGACCAATATGTACCTAATTAAAATTAGTAAAAAAATTTGGCAAACAAATAATTAAAATATTATTTTTTGTGTATATAAAAAAATTTCTTCCCGAAAATTTTAATGATCCCCATACCCCATTTATGTGCAGGATGTCTACAAAATTTGGTCAGTTACTGAAAATCAATTGTTCTAGAATAGTTGGTTTTTAAAAGAATGAACTTCCGCGTATATTTTTTTTTAATCTCGAACATTTGGATTTTTACTAAACAAATACCCGTATTCGAACAATGCTGACTGTAGGGTGCTTCATAAGAATTTCAAAAAAAGATATCACTTTATCTTAAAGAGAAAATTAAAAAATTTTATAAATTTGCTAAAAAAAAAACTTTAAAAATCTACTTAAAAGTACTTTTGATCAAAATTTCACATTTTTTTAAATTTTTATAAAATTTTACTTTAAAAAATTATTACCATTAACCTAATGAATACAAACAAGGTTGTTTCTTATAATATTAGATATTTAAAAAATCTCTTTTTAAAATAGTTCTATCTTATATTTAAAAAAACTACAGGTGAAAAACTAAAAAAAAAAAATATTTTAAATTTAAAAGTCGAATTTCTCTAAAAGTATTAAACATGCCATGCAAATTCCTAGAACGTTTTTCCTTTATCTGTCTATGGAGATTACCAGAAATAGAAAAATGTTTTAAATCGGTTCACTTTTGATAAAGTTAAAAGCTCTGAAAAATTTTTCAAACTCGAGGTTGCCTACTTTCAAGCGCTAAATTACTACCCTGTACTGCAACAGAGGATATTCAAATGCAGCATAGGAAAAGTTTATGCCCTCCTCTACAAATCGCAGTTTGTTTCATAAAAATCGGGTAAACAGTTTAGAAGTTCTAGACTTTTATTCTACTTTTTTGTATATTACGCCACTGTACGCCACTGCTTTATATTTTTATTTATTTTAAATAAATTCTAAATCATAATGAGAATTCTATAGTTCTTTAACGCCACCGAAACAAAATCATGTTAAAAAAAAACATGCATCTAAAACAAGTTGCCTGATCATTTCATATTATAATAATCTAGACGTTTTAAATCGCCTATGATCACAAAATCATTGTTTGTGTTATGTAGCAGATGTGTGTTATGTAACAGAGCAGTGCAAATAATGAGGCAATAAAAAATGTAACATTTTTACTTTAAAAATAAGGCAACAATGCTTATGAAATATTTTTTTATCTAATGGTGTGGAAACGTTCTCTTAAAGCCTTAGTTTGAGCGACCAGTTGTATAAACAATAAACCAACTATTTACTATAGTTTTTATATTTTCAGCATAATAAATATTATTTCGTAACACTTTAACTCTAGAGACAGTTTAATGAAAAAAACATAAATATTCATCCGAACTTTAATTGATTACACTTAATACAAAAAAGAATTTTAATTCAAACGTTTGCTGGGATAGAATGAGTTAAAATGAAATATTGTCAAAATATGCCTTAAAAGAATCTAATATGTCTTTAAATAATTCTAAAACTTATAAATGTTAAAGTTAATATAAATTTATTTGATTATACACATACACCCACACATACATATACATATATGTTTGAATGGTAACAGATGAAAAACTGTTTGTGCGAGTACATTTTAATTTACACATACTCATACCCCTTCTCAAAACCAAACTCATACACTAAGTTTAATGATGTTAAAATGGCAGTTTCGTTTTATGACTTTGTAAAACATCATTTAAACTAACAAACATTCTCATAAAATACCAGACACAAATACAGTAAAAGTTTGAGGTTGAGTTTGAAAAATGGTATACAACCACAAACATTTTTAATGAATTATGACTTTCTTAAGTTATTTTAAAGGATCAAAGTACTTTTGGGGATGCAAAACTTAAAATAAATTATAAAACACATAAAACAAGTAATTTAATATTTTTAAGGAGAAGCCTAAGCAACACGTTTCTTTAGCAGCAACTTTTGCTGGCCTTTGCAGTTGCCACGTTTTATCCGTTTAACATTCGCCAAGAGAGTGGTCTTTTTTTTTGTCAGTTTTTGTCAGTTTTTTCCGCTCTTTAACAAAGATTTAATTATATCGTTAACGCTTAAATGTCACAGACGGTTATCTGCAATTAAACCAAGAGATAAAAGTTGTGCTGATGACATGCCTCATAAACAAACAGTGAGTGGCATGCTTCCAGCACAATTCTCATAAAACTTTTTACAACATTTTTATTAAGAAGAGTGTTTAATGCATTTTGGGGTTTTTTATTTTCTTTTATTATTTTAAGGTCATTTAAATTTTTTTATAAGTGCATTTGAAAAGTTTTAGGATTTTTTCTCTGTCGTTTTTTTTTCTTTTGTGTGTTCTTAAGTGAGTTTGAGGGGCGGCCAACTAAATGTTGCTTTAAGCAAAATTTACAAAAAAATATTTATTTTACAGAGCACTAGCATGAGTAGGGTTAGTATTAAAAGTGTTTCAGTAGTAAGAACTACAAATCTGAAGGACGTTTTGTTACCAAAAAAAAATATTCTGCTGCTTTTCCATTTATATCAATTGATTAAAATTTAGTTTTTTAGTCTATTAATCGGTAGAGAGCAAGTTGAAGGCCGATTTCTTATGTTTTCGGGAAAAGAAAATAAATTTTCTAATATTATTTATTATATTATGCTAATATCCCATAACATTTTTAAATAAAAATGCAATGCTTTTCCAACCAACAAATAAATTGCATTTTTATTTAAAAATGTTATGGGATATTAGCATAATATAATAAATAATATTATAAAAATTCCCAAAATAATTTTTAAAATAAAATTTTCTAAATTGTTTAACTTTTTCTAATTTTTTTTTTTTTTATCCGCTGCACATATTTTATTCCTGTAAGTCACACGAACAGGAAAATTATAAAACATGAAAAAGTATACAGCAGTATTTAAAATATAAAAATAAGAAATATACAAACAACGAAAAAGAAATGGAAAAACCTAAAATTTCCAACTTCTGCTCCACTAAGAGTTAGAAAGAATCCATCCCAATGAAAAAAGGCAGTTAGTAAGGGCAGGATTTTGTCGGACCGATAAATGGATTTGCATTATAAAAACTTCACTTATTAATATTTTTAACCATTTAATATTATTATTATTACTGAAAATAATAGCAATAAAAATTGGAAGTTTTAATAATACAAAGCTATTTATCAAGCAGACACAATCCTACCTTTAACTAACGACAAGTTGTAATAATGGCCCTTAGACTATTTATTTTAATTGTTTGTAATAGTTTTACTTATTTTATTGTTTATAGGTATTTTATTTTTTTTTTTTTACAAAATTTGCTTTTTCCATAACACTTTCTTAACACAATAAAAAAATATTAGATATGTGTGTTTTATTTTTTATATTATCGATAATTAGTCAACGTCGTCATTAGTTTGTTAGGAAATACCAAATTGATAATGATGTTGTGTTAAGTTGATGTTGTCTCAAAATTGACGACGATGTTGACGACGCCAAAAAGAATAAGGGTGATTATCTTACCACTATAAACGGGAGTTCGGTTTCTCCTTTTGATTTTCTTAATTCTTATTTGGTCAAGGAAATTTGAAGCAGAAAGTAAAATATTTTTGTTACATCTAAAACTTGGAAAAAAAATTGCTGATCAATTTGTATTAACAACAATAGGAACTGGCTCACTCCAAATAATGCACTGAAATGGGAAATTTAATAATATAACTCTTTATCTCATTATCTAGATTTTCCTTTGACTGAATATAAAGAAATGTCGAACAGTAATCTGGTTCAAATTGCAGAGTCATTACTGAAGTTTTCTTCACTAAATAAAAATTATATAGAATAAATTGGAAAAAATATTTTTCTCTCAGATTTTGAAAATTATGTTATGTATGTGTATTATGTAGTTTTTGATTGATTCAGTACTTTTTATTTTTGTAAACAAATAAATAATTGAATCAATTAAAATCTTTAATAGGTACCAGAGTTTCTTCCATGTTGAATGTTTTTCTGCTTTTTAAGTTTTTAGAAATTTAATATTTATGGACCCAAAAGAGCACATAATTATACCGTTGGCAGAAAATGTTTTTTTTTTCTCGTGATTTTAAAGGTTCAAAATTGGATATGTCAACGTCATGGTGAAAAAAAAGAAATTTCAAAACTTTTAAAAACTTCCAAAAACTTTTGCTGTTTAAGTCTAATCAAAATATGTTCAAAAGAACAACCCTTTAGAATTCCAGGAATTAGTATTTTTTTTTTTTTCGTTTTTTGTTTGAGTTAAAGAAAACTCAACCACAATACCACCTGTGATAAGAAAATAAAGTGCATCTATTCTCATTTTAAATCAGCTTTTAGAAGTCAATTTGATACGTTTTAAAACTGACAAGAGAACTCTGTTTTGTGTGCTCTTTTATAAAAAGTGTAATAAAAAGAACATTCTTTATCAGAAATGTTTTCAAAATTGATAAGATAAAAGAAAGTAAAATGCTTACCTCGCCTTGCGACTAAACAACATTCAAACAGTTTAGTATCGATTTAACTTTTAATGAAGATATTCATAATTTTTATTATTAATAAAATAAAAAAAGAAGAAGCAGAAAAAACAAGTTCAAAGTTTACTAAGAAATACACAACCGAACAAAAATGATGACTAATTTTAAATTATGTTTTTTGATAAATATTTTGCTGGTCTCATGGCTATTTGGCGAAACCTTTTCGGAAGCCATAGAGTCCAGTGATATGGAACACTTTTGTTATCCCGAACTACACAAAAATACCCGTAAATCTTGTGAATGTACAAACGAAGGTTCGCCACCCTGGGGTTTACGCGTTCTTAATATTGACTGCAGCTTCAAAAGTTTGCTGACGGCAGATTTTTCCGAAATATTGCCGCCGTTTGCTGATCGCTTAGACATGAGTTGGAATCAATTGGAGCGTGTGCCCATTTTAGCGAGTGACAGTTTAACGCAATTAAATTTAATGCACAACAACATCACCGTGATTTTGTCACAGAATTTTATGAAAATATCAAATCTTCGGGAACTCTACTTGAATTGGAATAGTATACAGACCCTAGAACCACATGCTTTCTCCGAACTGGCCCATTTGCAGGTGTTGGATTTGTCACACAATAATCTGCAGAATTTAGCTTTTAAAATATTTGCACCACTTCAGAGTCTAGAGTCTTTGTATTTATCTTGGAACCGTCAACTGAATCAAACTGAGGGCATTCAGGAATTGGACTTTTATCAGACGTATGGCGTGAATAATAAATTGCGTCTTCTTAAACTAATGGCCTGTAATCTAAATAACATTGTGTTGCCCATGAAGGTTGTGTTAAAAGAATTAGATTTAAGGCGTAATTTGTTTACCAAAGTCCCCCAGCATTTACCTGACAGCCTGGAGATAATAGATTTAAGTGAAAATTTATTTGAATCTTTAATGGAATCGGACACAAAAGGTTTAATGCAACTTCACGAGTTGTATTTGGAGGATATGACTCGTCTAAGGTCCATCGAAGAAAACGCCCTGATGCCCTTGGAATCTGTAGAGAAAATCAGTTTTCAAAACAGCCGCAGTTTAGTCAGCATGCATGAGTTTGCATTCGGTCCAAATGCCAGACGCTCAGCTAAACTTCGTACCTTGATATTTCGGGGCACTAATTTGCGTGGCTTCAATAGCACTTTGTCTCCTATATTCTACGAATTGGTCACCCTGGATCTCACTGGTGTGCCGTTACATTGTGACTGCAACTTAGTTTGGATGAAAGAGCTACGCATTGAAACCAATGGCCGTTGCTTCAAACCCTCCCATCTTAGAGGAGTTAGTTTAACTAAAGCCAATGTCAGTGATTTCAGTTGTGAGTTTTGGCCACGTTGGCTTTATGGTATAACTATTTTGGCTCTAATCGCTCTTAGCTCCATTTGTATTTACTTTATTGTTGTTGGTGTGAGATCCAGTGGTGGGGTCATTTTGCGTCGTAAAGTTGGTGCCGGAAGTCCATATGCTCGCGTTACAATAGAACCCAATCGTCAGGAACATTATTGATGTTAAGCCGCAGAATTTGGGAAAAGGAGTTGGTTGCTAAGCGCATGACATTTATATTTTATGTTTATATTTTTTATTTTTTTTTTTTTCTATATTCTGTAACAACATTAACTTAATAAACACTTTTATTTATTTAATGAAAATATTAAAAAAAAAACTTTCGGAATTTCGGTTCTTCTTCAAAGAGTTTGAAAATTTATTCCACATTTATCGAAGCCTAGACTGAGCTCTGAGCTCAAGATGTGAGTATTCTGGATCATTATACAAAGGGAAGTCGATTAAGTGACATCTATCTTTTCATAGCCGGTTTGAACAGTTACAAATCAGTCACTACTGCCACAACACTGTTGCTATTTAGTTATTTCTCTTTCTAACTGACGAGGCTTCTTCTTGTTTTAGTCTACAGTTGCACTCAGCTGTTGCTTTTATACACAGGCACCAATCACCACGTCTACCGACAATAATAATCTGCCTTGTCTAATCCACACTCCGGAAGGTTTGTACTGCTGTTTTGCATTTCGTTGCCCTTTTAAAACATTTCATCCGAACACAATTATATTTTTTTTTTATAATCTGCAGCCGCAGACATGCAGACACCTCTACCAACTTAATTTTCCTTAAATGCTGCAGTTGTTTAGCTGTTTTCCTTTTTTAATTAAGGCACCATCTAACATATCTTCAACCGACAGTATTAAGGTTTTATTTATTTTTATAAAACTATTGTTAGGGGTTTGAAACGGTAGATTTCGTACCGCGAGAAATTTACTTTCAATTCTACGAACAAGAAAGGTCTTATTTTAGTCAAGTTTTTTTCATGAAGACGCATGATCAAGTTAGTGGAGAGAGCTCCGACATAAGATTTCAAAAGAAGCAACAAAAACAATGGTAATAATATTAGTAATTAGGCTTTTTTATATTTAAATCATCAGTATTTTTCAATAGGAGTTTGTGGCAATTCAACAACAATTAAATGTCGTCTGAAATCATTCGAGATACCAGTAGTAAAATTTAGAATTTAAGATTTAATTAAAAAATCAACAGAAGAACAACTAGAAATATGTCTATTTAAATTTACCAATAGTCTTCTTCTTCTTCTTTTATATACATATATAAAAAAATTTGTCCTATGTTTGTGACTTTATAACTCGAGAACCACTCAACCGATTTTCAAATGAGTACATGCGTTGGAAAGGTCTACTTTCACTGATGGTTTATAAAAATTTAAAATTATAATTTTGTGTGTGGAGATGGTTTATCTGAAGTTTGCACGAAATCGAGCGGCGTTCGTGACTAAAACAAGCCTTTACGGCTGCACCGATTAAAAAAAAAATTAAAACAGATATAGATATTTATTTAGAAGCTCCAAAAAGGTATGTTTGTTTAAAGAAAAGGAACATGATGGGTAAATGGGAAAGAGGAAAAATGAGCAGAATTCAATTTAACAACAAAGAATTTCAGTAATATTTGAAAGATAAATAAGCCCTGATTCATAAGTTCCAATAGGCAGAAGGAAATTTGTTAAAGCTTCGATATAAATCAAATAAAATACTTATTGGGGTAGCGAAGCGTCCCGGGAACAACTAGTAAAAAATTGTATACTTAAAAACAAGAAAAATTTATTCTTAAATGTTTTTAAAAAAGTTATAAAATAATCCTCAATCGTGTATGTTTTCCGTTACCATTAATTTTTCTGAAGAGGCAAATAAACTCGGTATTCAAAATTTATTTTCCATAATTTAAATAAATAAAAAGTAAAATATATTTAGATTTAAGCAATAATCTATTTGAATTAATTTACATATTTTTTGTAAAATATAAAATAACATTTACAGTTTTAAAAAAATAAAAACAATTTCAACATCAATTTAGAAAAATCTACAGGGAGAGTGACACGGTGTATACGTATCTTTAATAAATCATTTAGATAAAAAAAATAATTTTAAGCTTTCCGTTTTGTTTATAAACAAAATCATTATTGTTATTCTTATTTAAACATTTTTTTTAATTTGTTTTTATTGTTTATTTATTTTTTTTGTCTTTAATTTCTTTAAACTTAAATTTTGTTTATATCAAAAATATTGAAAATTGTAAAAAAGGAAGCTGTACAAAATAAAAAAAAAATGCGCATACTCTAACAATAATTTCAATATTCAAAATTTGCTAGATTTGAAAATTGAAAACTTTTCACCACGCACCTAAAGATTTGGCCCAAAAAGCTTAATTGAAAATTAATTTTCAAGAAATAAATTTTCACCAAAATATTTCAGTTGCGAGCGGACCTCTGCACAGAGAAGAACAAAAAACTAAAAATACAAAAATAAAATAAAAATTCGATCTTGCAGTCCGCGGAAGAAAATTGTGAATAATTTTTTTTTCTCTATAATTCTGTGTATATATTGAAATTTTCTTATTTTTTTGCTTCAAATCTAAAAATATATACTAGATAAATTGTATAAGAATACACGCATACATAGTATAAAAGAAAAAGTTTTAAAAAAGAAAATATTTAACTTAATATTCCTGTGGTTTATTTCTAAAAAAATATTTATTTTAATTTAATGAAAAAAATTAAAAAAAAAATTAAAAAAAATATATTTATACGAATGAAATAAGAAAATTTATATTGAAACTTAAATGAAAGTGTTTTCATTATTAAAGTCAAAATAATTTTAAAAATTTTATTCCCGTTTTAGTTTTTTTACTTTTTTCATTCCCCCATTAAATTTCTTTTATAATAAAAAGAAAGAAAATCGCCAATGAGTCTGATTTCGTTCAGATAAAGTGAAATTGAAACAAAAATAAAATATTTCTGTTCTTGTTGAAAAATTTAAATAAAAAGAGGAAGCATTGGCTATAAAAAGGAAAAAAAGAAATTCAAATTGAATGAAATAAATTAAAATAAAATGCATTTTCCGCGCTTAAAATGTCTACTGACTGTTGTCATTTGTTCTTTATTTATGCTGAGTTTTCCCCAAAATGTGAATTGTGCCAACAAAAAAGGTTCTACGAACTCAGCATCTGCAGCTGCCTCCGCACCCATTGAACCCGAAGCTGTTATCGAGGAAGTCAATGCCAAGCAACTGGAAAAACTTTTGGCCGAGAAGGATTATGTAGCGGTTTTTTGGTGTAAGTTTTTAATCAAATCGTTTTTCTTTTCTTTCCAACCGTTTCCTAAACGACAAATGAATTTATTTATTAAAATTTTTATTTAATAAAACTCTCTGAGGAATTTTATATTTCTTTAAATTTAATGCCAATGTGCCTGCGTGTATTTTTGATTATATAAAGTTTTCTTTAAATAAGAAGAAAAAAAACTCAAGTGGAAAATATTCGTATTTCGTCTTGTTTTTTGTTTTTTTTTTTTTTTTGCCTTAAAACCTTTTCCGTTCTTTTTAAGTATTATTTTTTTTTTTTTTGTTTTTGTACAAGTCTTTCTAGATTATTTTTATAGTCTTTTATTTTACTCGAGTATTTTTGTCGTCTATTCATTTTGTGTTCTCTTTTCTATTCGTTGTGCTTTATGTGCGTTCAAGTTTAAATGCGTTGAATAAAAAATAGAAACATTGGCGTTCAATAGCGACCATCTGATTCCCTTTGTTCATATGGAAATTTGCGAACTCGTGAGAAATTTAAAATATTGGGGCATTCTGATCGCAGTTACTTCACATCTAAGTTCAACAAAGCCATAAAAAGCCTTATTTATTATTCCTTATTTTTAACAATAATTGTAATCTTTATATAAAATTATTAAAGTAATATATTAAGCTCCTTCGCATCATGAAGTGACTTCTTAGATTTAAATATAAATATTTTTTTAATAAAACATTGACACATTGTGAACCAGTTTATTAATTCTACATGTAAAGAAAAAATATGGTTGAGGTAACCATAATCTAAGAGCAACATAATATGGTTGCTAACAAAACATAGTATTGTTCCAAAGTATAAACAAAATTATGTTCAAATATAAACATTAAATGGTTAAATTAAAATATAATAATATGGCTGAAAATGTCATGTTATATAATTGAATTATAATATAGTCTCGCAAGTGCAAAATTTTCCTGATATAAAAAACTGATTATTTTTTTTTATTATTTATAAGCGATTTGTCATAAAAATTTAAAAACATAAATTCATAAAAAAATCAATTATTTGCTTAAAATAACAAATAAATGATTTCACAATTATGCTTCAAACACAAAAATAAAGATTTATATGCTTACAACACATACATTTTTACTTTAACTTTTTTTAAATGTTTTGGTTCCCTTTTTATTTGTTTTCATATTTTGCATTTGATTTTTAATTATTTATTTTTTACATAAATTTTTATGTTTTTCGATTTCTTTAATAATCAAAAACAATTTCAAATTTTAGCCGCCAGAAAAATTACTAAACTGTCAAGTACTACAACAAAACGATTTTAAGCGTAAACATTATTCTGTTGCTTTTAACCATACTTTGATTAATAATAATAATATATTATGGTTAAATATTTTATATTATTTTTAAAAAGTTATAAAACTTTGGTTGTGGTTGAAATTTTTATAAGATAAAACTAACCATGTTACATTTTTGTGCACAGTAACCATATAATCGTTAAAATTTAACAAAAAAAATGTTTGTCGTGACTAAAGTTTTGGTGAAAACAACTATAATTTGTTCTCCGCAACTATACATTGTTACAAAGAACATAATATGGTTATTGTGACCATATAATAACCATGTTTTTTTTCTGCGTGTAGGGTTCTGATAAATAGTTTTAGGACAGTTTATAAAAACAATTTCCTCCGTTAATTTTAAAATAATTTTACACTAACAAAAATTAAGTCGGTATACAAAAACACGGAATTTGCTAATGAGTATTTTTCAATACCCTTTAAAACCATACACAAGTGAGTTTTTAATATCTGGGTCAAATAATTAATTCTGCAATTTTTCCAACAGATATTCAACCTGTCATTCCTCTCATGCATCTGAACAGTGTTGTAGGATAAGCAGATTTGTTTATCTAAAAATTAGAGATTATTAATGGACAAAAAATCTCGCTTGGGCATTGGAAAAATTTTGGGCAATTTTTGTATTTAAAATCATTTGAAATATTATTGAAATTAATTTATTCTTTTGTCTTGCAATATGCCAACAAATATAAGAATATAAAATTATTTTGCAAAAAAAATTTAAAGATTAATGTTTTATTACGGTTATGATTTTGAGGAAAAAATAAAATATGTGATTACAACTTTAGCATTAAAAGTAAAAGTAACGCACATTTCATGTTCGAAAATGTCATTGCAACAAATTTTTTTTATTAATAATTGATGAACACCATGCAACAAATAGTGTGAGCATACTTTGGACGAAAGTTTATAAATATTGTTGCGTTTTTTTCCTTTTTTAACACAAACATATGGATTCTTTTTGATAGCAAATAACACTGAAGCTCATTATAATTTCTGTATTCTTACTTTGTGGCTTTATCTGGCTATAATTTTGATCCTACGGTCTTGTGAAACCTATGGTCTTTTACTTGCTAAAGATGCGTTATTATTATAAACGCGCCATCCACGCTAGACTACTGTGTTACTCCGGCGGGACATGAACTACTCGTTGCCTTGTTTAGTAACCTTAATCATCCGCAGACAAATCCACTACTCTTTTTATCCAAGCCAGTCATCCCCTTTATCTAATAATTGTCTTTTGCTTGTCGAGAGGTTTGTACTGCTGCTTCTTAATTTTTAATTGCATTATAACAATTATTACCTTCCGTTGTACGATCGTTTTACAGCAAGCATCTCTACCAACGCAGCCATTGAGGTTGCTCAGCTTTTGTTAGCTAATCGTGGTATTATTCTATACACACTCCATTAGTGGAAGTAACTTAATTACCACGCTCATACGGACAATAATAGCAGGAGTTGCCAGATCTTATTTTCGCAACAATATCAAAAAGTTGTTAAATTAAGACCATTTAAGGAATTGCTAAAATTACTGTTAACTACACTTTATGTACGCACGAGCAGTGCTTGTGAAGAATAAGGTTTTTCGGAGATTAAAAACAAAATGAGAATTATAAACAATTTAAAAATAATTTTCACTGCTGTGAAACGTTTAATATATCAAAATATTCCGAATAATAAATTTACATACTGATATTCTAAGAAATTTATTAACACAACGAGGAGGAATATTTGGAATGTGAACTTTTTGATTTTGTTTTTTACCAGTGAAGAATATCGATGTTAACGCTAGAATAGGTTTCAGAACAAATATAATTATTTTCAGGATTTTGTGGATAAAATCTTTAAATTTGGATATTCCACCCGAAAAACGATATTTAAACTTGTTGTTAAATTTTTACCAGAATTAAACGTTTCACTGTCGAATATTTTCTTAGTTTTGAAATCTGTTAAATTATGCTCCAAGAACGAATGGGCCTTAAAATGGTATCAAATGTTTTCCAAATTTAAACACAAGTAAAACCCCATTATACCCAATCCCAAGTTATGTTAATGTAGGGCTTTAAGATGACGATGATGATGATGCTTATGCTTATGCTCCAACGGTGTATGATTGTAAGAGAATGTTTAAGTATACATTACTATTGGTGTGTATGCCAGCTGTAGTTGCTATTGTGTGTGCGTGTGTGTGTGTGTGTGTGTTACTAATAAGACATTCAATGTGAATTTAAATAAGTGAAATAGAAAAAAAATTAGAAAAATGGGCCAGCAACAAGTGTATAAATCGACAGTGCTACTGCTGCTGTTTTGTTTTTGCTTATTTTATTATAGAATATAAAGGAAATTAAAATCTATAAAAGAAAATATTAAATTAACAATTTAAATGAAAAATTAGAAATAACGAAAGATGGTAACAGTACAAGAAATTTAAAATTTGATGTAAAAATAATTAATTAAATGAATTTAAAATTTAGATTGGTTGCATCAGGTGTCTGGAATTAACCTCAATTAATTAATTACTTTTCTATGAGAAAAAATATGTTGTGATATTTAAACAATTAGAAAGAAGTTCAAATAATCTTTCTAACAACCAATTATGAGGCAATCTATGAGAAGCAAGATTTTAACATTTAATTTGCAAATTTATAAAATAATAGTCTTAGGGAAACCTAAAAAGTTGAGTTGAAAAGGCTGGGAAAATACGCTAAAACTTTCCTTGTTAAGTGATTTCATTTGCGTATAAAATAAAAACACTTTAATAAGTAAAATTCAGAAATTCCTTATTTTAAATAGCAACTCAACAACAAATTTAATTGGGAACAGCTTCCAATTAGACTCGATTACAATCCACAATTTTTTTATAAATCTATTACATTACAGGGATTTGTTGATTGTTTATCAAAATACCCAACTCATTGGATACCAAACACTCATTTTAATTGGTCCACTTTAGTTTGAAATGAAATCGCAGATTTTATTAATATTATTTTTTGAAAATATTTGCAATTTAGCTTGTATTTTTTGATGTTTCCCATTTTGAAAATAATTATATTTTATTTCGAACGTGTAAAGATTAGGCCTTTGTCGTCAGTCTCTATGATTTTTTACTGTTAATGAATTGTGGTAAAGTGCGTCTTCTTGGATTTTCTTGGCTGCTAAATTCTTTTTAAAACAAGGAACAGTATCGTCTGCTCCATTATATCTACTTATACATTCATTTACCTCTAAAAAAAATACTTACACCGTGCCTCGTCATTTAAGAAATAGTAGCCACAGATCACAGAGCTACTCAATATTTGAAAAAAAAATTACAAAAAATACCTCACGTATGATTGATTTTAATTAATTACAATTTTAAATTTATATACAAACAGTTGTTCATAATTTTTTTTAATATTTAAAACCGTTAGGCACATCGCAACCTGTTGTAGATTATAGATAGTATGAAATACAACAAATGTATAAAAAATTGTTGTAAGATTCTGTTTCTAGAATTTTTTATATGCTAAACTTTTAAACCATAAAACATAAAATATTAAGTTAAAAAATGAAATATAATTTAAATAAAAATTAAAAAATTACTAAAACAGCTTGTAAAAGTATTGTAGAATTTGACGAGTTAACAATTATACAGTAGATTGTAAATAAGATAAATATTTTTGTTAAATTTTCGTTTTCGTTTCATTCATAAATTACGAATACTATTCTATATACTTCAGTTGTGCCAAGCGTGCTATTAAACTTATTTCAACAGAATATTAAGAAGTAAAATTCCTGCTAAATATTTAAGTTTTAAAGGAATGCTGGCAAAAACAGTGTCAGACTTAAACTAAATAAATATCAATACAAAATAAAATGTAAAATTATTTCTTTATATATATTTCTATTAAATAAATATAAACTCACATAAACAATATATAAGTCATTTATCCGTTCCTGAATTTATATTTGTGAACATATCAACGAATTAATGTCTACATGCCAAAACTTATGTGTGCATTTATTTTATATACAAGCAGTATTATGGTATTGTTTATTATAAATTTACTTATAAATATATCTAAATATATATAAAATCTATAGAAAAAAGATCAAGATAAATTAAATAAAATTCAAAAGGAACCATATATCTTATTAAATATATTTTTCGTTTTTATGAATACATATTCATGTATTCAGCCATTTATAAAATTATGTACACGTTTTTATGTTCTAAATGCCTCTTATATTCTATAAGATTTGTTTTTATAAACTATTATATTCTTATTATGAATGATACTTAAATATACATCAAGCATTAATAATTAATTACATAGTGTCAGCCCTATGTTTTAAGGCAACCTCACCACATACACTGTAAGATAAATATGCAAAATAATTAATCGAATCATCACTGCGAAGATGAGCTTTAATGGGTCGCAGCTGCCTAGGCTGCAGTTACCAATTAAAACAATTTTCGCATTACAAAAGTTGCTAAAAATATATTCTAGGAATTGCTATTGTGTAAAAATAATATTTATATAGATAACTAACATGGTGTACAGGTAAGAATGACCTCCTGCACTTGCTATATTAGAAATAGCGCTGACTTTTATCTAACAGCAGTGTAACATAAAAACTAGCTTATGTTTGAATAGATTAACAGTTAATCTAATATATTTAGGTTGCTTGCCTGCTCTTTTGAATATTTTTTATTATGATAATTTCTTGTTTTAAAATACCTAGTTATTTTGCCTAGATTCTTTGACCTTGATTTCTCGATATTAAGTTTAAAACATACTTAAAATCCCATCAATCTGATTATATTTTCAGTAATGCTTTGCAATAAAAACAACAAAAAAGATAACAGAAAGCTCATTCATAGATTATGTAACTTACCCGTCAGTTTTGTTTTTTCCGATTTAACTTAAGATGCTTACCCGTGGATTTTGTAATCCACATATTTAAATAAATTTATTTTTGAATGATATTAATATGACAGATGTCTTTTCAAGTTACGAAAGCATTAACTTTCATAATGCGCTTACATTTTGATCAGTATACTTAAGCAAATCTTCCTAAATACATACACGTTTGAACAACGCCACCAAATTATCCAGATTTACTGCGAAAATCAGTCACCCTCAGTGAAGAGGACCATTTTTAGCTTGACAGAATTGTTAAAAAATAAAGTTTCCTCAAGGGAAATGAAAATCTAGACAGATCCTACAGATTTCATAAATCAAGTAAAGTATATCGTTGGCGCAGTTTACGCGCTGGTTTATCACTGTACATTATATCTGAACTGGAGGTCAGGGTAGGTTCAATGGAGATCATTACAGCATTATGTAGAATTTTTATCTACACCCAACAAATTATTTTAGTTATTTTCACTGCCCAAATAATAATTTTTGCATTGTCTAAACATGTAATTAAGTAGTTTTCTTTGCTTCAATTATACTCATTAATCAGGAGGTATGCCCGTGAACACATGTTTGAATAACTTGAAATTTTTAGAATTATTT
Source organism: Gymnosoma rotundatum (assembly GCA_916610165.2). Taxonomy (NCBI): domain Eukaryota; kingdom Metazoa; phylum Arthropoda; class Insecta; order Diptera; family Tachinidae; genus Gymnosoma; species Gymnosoma rotundatum. The sequence continues at coordinate 131,288,073 of OU744339.1, read as the reverse complement.
ACTGTATTATATCTCTAGGTTTTTCATTTGATTTTCTTTTTTTTATAGTATCAAAAACAAAAAATATAGAAAACCAAGAAAAAAGGAAAACAGCGAAGAAAAGCTGAATGCTCAATTCAAAAGTATAAAGTATTTATGAATTAATGAAAAAATCAACAAGTTTTTGGGCAGAGGGTAATTTAAATTAATTTATTTTTTTGTAAATCATCCGTCAGTGGTTGTGTGGCAAAGAATAGAAAGAAATGAAAAAGAGATAGAAATATAATGCAAAACAACAAGAAAAATTAATGCAATAAATGAAATCCCAAAAAAAAAAAAACAAACAAAATTTAAATAAAATACATCAATTAATAAAAATTAACATTTCATTCATAGAAATAATAAATATAAATTGGGGATGGTGGCTGTTTAGGATGATGCCATCGATGATGCAGATGCTTCTACAGACTTGAAGACAAGTGTGAGAGAATTGGACGCACCCACTGTGCAAAAATCAACACGATATTTAAATAAACAAATAACGTAAATGCTAAAATCCTAAATGAAAAAAATTTTATTCATACATTTAATTGTTGGCGTTATTCTTCCTGTAATGAAATGGTTACCAGGTTGAAAATAAATTATTTAAACCTTTTAGTTTTATAATATGGCATTTCGTTTTAAATTTATTAATTGCGAAAAATTCAGCAGCAGTTTTTTTATAATTAATAAAAGCAATTTAAATTTAAAAAAGTTCGAGTGCTATATTCGACTATACCGAATCTTATATAAAACAATCTAGTTTAGTGAAGTATTTCCAATAAAAAAAATACATATTGGGGTGACAGAGATTTAAAAACTAAGAAAAAAAAAATAAAGTTAGATATATAATTATACATAAAAATGGCAACGGCTCTTAATGGGTTAAGCATTTTTTTCAAATTTTAATTTCGTGAAAGATCTCTTTAAAAGCTTTTAAATGGTACCCATATTGATATCTTAAAAAACATGGTGCACTATCGTATATTTCTATGAAAAGTTCAGGGGCCTTTAACTCGGAAAATATGGGCGAGCGCCTTTTTTTCAATTGATGTTTTTTTTAGTTCTTAATTCTCTATCGCCTCATATATTTGCTTTTTTGATTGTTCCAAATAATATACAAAAATTAGAGGCAGGCGTGGTGTTTTGCCCGCTGCCTCGAAGGTTTTCAATAGCAAATCTTGAAAGAAAAATCGTCAGAGACTTTTGTTTAGAATTACCTGACTACATTTAAATTTTTTTTTTTTTGTTTTGAGAATTAGGAGACCTGTATTTCTCAAATTGAATTTTAGGGTGAAATTTAGTTATGATTATTTTAATGAACAAGGAGATAAAAGAAGATGTATAAAGTATTTGATGTAAAAGCAAATAAATGATACAATTTCAAATTTAAGAATTTTTAAACTTCTCCAGTTGCTTAGACCAGCTCCTTAGAAATCAATGATTGATTATTACAATGGGATTTTATGTAATTTTAGCTTTTTTTTATAATTTTGCCCATTTTGCTGATTGTTTAACACAACTCTAAAGGAAAACTTTAAGCTTACATTAAGCAAAATAAGTCTGTCTTTAGGCTTACAAATTTAATCGAGTAAGTGATTTAGTATAAAGTTTAAATTTTCTTTCAATTTTTTCTAGGGTGGGCCTACTTTTGGCATTAACGCAGTACTTTTAGTAACAAAAAAATAATCCAATACAATACGAATGAACTGGATATCAATTGAACTGAAAAATTTGCACAAAAATATTAATTTTTCTTTGCAAAAACAGGGATAATCACGTCTTCAAATACATTATTTTTCTTTAACACACCCTTTTTTTATTTGGATTGCGATATATTTTATTCAATTATCTTCCAATCCATTAGGATTTTTTTAAAGTAATATTTAACAAAGTTATAAAAAATGACTATGGCTGATGAAATAGTTATTAGCAAAACTGCGCAATGGTACAAAATTGCATGACTCATTTTCTCAAAATTTTCCATACAGGGAATCTTTTTTTCTTATGGAATTTTTAACATGTTACAAAACTTTTCTTTTCAACGAAGGGGTTATAGCGCCCTCCAAAAAAATCTCTTCTTTACATCCGAAAAAAACATCGTATTTTTAACATTTCCAGCTGGTTTCACTATCTGTACTCGTTTCAGACGGGATCTAGCTGGTTTAATTTGGATAATTTCGTACACATTGAGGTGAATCCATTTCACAGAAGTAAGCTTTTGCTCCTGTTAAAGGCCGTATTGTCTCAGAGTAAAATTAAATAAAATTTTTCATTGATTAAATTTTTTTTATTTATTTTAAATTTTTGTTTCTTCGCTTGAAGTAAAATATATGATTGGTTCAATGAATTATTTGCTTAAAAATTATGAGCTTATTTTTAATTACCTATATAATTGAATCAAATCAAAATCTAATAAAATATCGATCTGAAAACAAATAAAACCTTCATAGAAGCGAAAACTTATTCTGCGTTTTTATTTAGAGTTACGTATCGTTAAAAAGATTGCTCAGGATCATAACAGAAATACTCTTAAATTTGAATGAAAGCCAACATGACAATAGTTTTTCCGTAGCCAGTTTTTGTGCAAAACTTCAAAAAGAATTATTTTCTGAAGTTTTCGAACAGATTTTTCATTTTTGGATTTATATTGGAAATTGTTGATCGAATAGTCCTAAAGTCAGATGTGCCATATACTTCGTCTTAATGATATTTAATAAGTTCAGGTACTTTAGCTTGAAGATAGAAGTGTTCAATGATCCGAGTAACTTCAAGAATCAATTTAGTTGCTGTATTTATTTATTAGTGCATAATTAAGACAGTTGCTTCAATTAAAACAACATTAATAAAATTATTTGATTGCTACGATAAAATTATACTTTGAATTTGTTTAAATTGAAGCCAAAATCTTTAAACAAATAACGACAACTTAATTTAAGAAATTAATATGTTTTTTAAATTTTTAATTTTTATTTTTTTTTTTCGGTTAGATGCTCGAAGCTGTGTTACCTGTGACAAAGTGTTAGCCGAACTCGAAAAAATCGATGATGACACCGATTCGTTCGGTGTTGATTTTGTCAAAATCAACGATAAGCGTCTAGCTAAACAATACGGCATTAAAAATTTCCCAGCACTTACATATTTCAGGTAAAAATCAAAACTAAAAATCATCAATCTCAAAAGATCTTCAAAAATCTTTCTCAACTTAAAACACACACAGGGAAAAAGAACCCATTATTTATGATGGCGATCTAATGGATGAAGAAGGTGTTTTAGATTTCTTAACGTCTTTGGAGGCGATGGACTTACCCGATCGTATTGAAGAAGTTAATGCTAAAATTTTGTTGAAAATCATTGAAGATACCGATTTTGTAGCGGTTTTGTTCTGTAAGTAAAAAACAAAAAATTTAAATATTTTTTTATAATTGATTTTAATATTTAAAATTTATATTCAAAATTTCAATTGAAAACAGTTAAGCAAAGAAAAAGAAAGAAATCTTTTTTTTTTCGTTTTAGAAAAATGTAAATAATTTCTTTGCAGTTGCAGTTTTTTTTTTGTTGTCATGTTCTATTCGATAATAATTTTAGACAGCGTTTTACAAAAGTAGAGTAGAATTGTGACTAAAACATTGAATACTTTTCAAAACATTCATGAGTGTAACAATTGAATATTCCAACAACAAAAACAAATAAATATTTCACATTAATGACATAGAATGAATACATTTAGCGAACTAACTGTAGTTTTGTGACTAACTTTATATATAAAAAATATTTAACTTTTTACAACAAAACAATACAAAGAAAACACACAAAGAAACTTTTGTTTAAATAAAAAATAATGTCCGATATCTGTGAATAAACATTTCAAAGACAAAACCTTTGTTTTTAATAATTAATGAATCTTTTGAATCTATTTTTCAAAAAACAATTTGTGTGGCACGCATTGGTAACAGGTCCTGATCATGCCACCTGCCCACCCAGAATAATGGGTAAGTTGATGCGAAACCTCTGAAGCCACAAAGTTTTCTTCATCCAAATATGCCTGACACCTTCCAATTAATTAAATTTAAATGTTACCCAAAATACCATTGAGATTTTGTTTGGAAACTTTCTTTTGTGTTGAATGATAAAAATTTTAATACCTCGCTCTGTCTCTCTCTCTCTATCTAACTCTAACTCTCTTTCTTGCATGCTCTCTAGGGCATATTTAACAAGATTGGGGCAGCAGGTGGAGAAAATGACTTTAAATAATTTAATTAAATTATTTGTTATTTAAAGATTTGCTTTGGCATTTGATAAACTTACTTACGAGGGCTCTTATATATATATCTGGGCTGGCAACACTGAGTGCTGCCAAGTGCAATCTGACATTTCCATTGGAAAGCTTGTCATTTTTAAGCATAATCGTACTCAAAACGTTTTGACGTACGACCCTTATTTGTGTTGTGTACAGTGACTTGAAAAAATTAATATAGAAAAAAAATGGAATTATCTCGTGAACATTTTCGTGCCATCATTTTTCACAACTTTCGACGTGGATTATCACGACAAGAGTGCATTGATGAACTTAAATCTTTGTATGGCAATGAAGCACCATCCTATAGCACTGTGAAAAATTGGTATACTGAATTTAATCGTGGCCGAAGCTCGCTCAAAGACGAATTCCGTGAAGGTCGTCCAAAAACGGCTGTTGTGCCAGAGAACATTGATGCCGTGCGTGAACTCATAATGCAAGATCGACATGCGACATACCGAGAGATAGAGACATCCTTGAACATTTCTTCCACCAGCATACATTCGATACTGCATGAACACATGGCCGTAAACAAGGTTTGTTCTCGTTGGATCCCGCACAATTTGAAAGTCGCTCAAAAAAAGGCTCGTGTCGATTGGTGCACAGAAATGTTGCAAAAATACGATTGCGGTGCTTCAAAAGACGTTTATAAGATCATCACAGGTGACGAATCATGGATCTATGCGTATGAGCCCGAAACGAAACAACAATCGACCGTGTGGGTCTTCAAAGACGAGCAAAATCCAAGGAAAGTTGTTCGTGGAAGAAGCACTTCGAAGCAAATGGTTGCCTGTTTCTTCGGCAAAACTGGTCGTGTGGCGGCTGTTCCGCTTGAGCAACGTAGGACGGTCACTTCTGAGTGGTACACTACAATTTGTTTGCCTGAAGTCATCGGAGAAATTCGAAAAACCAACAAGAGAAGACGAATCATTGTTCACCATGACAATGCGAGCTCTCACATATCGGCTCAAACCAGAGCGTTTTTGACCGGCTAAAACGTCGAATTAATGGGTCATCCGTCGTACAGCCCTGACTTAGCACCTAATGACTTCTTCTTGTTTCCGCACATCAAGAAAAAAATGCGTGGTCAACGATTTTCGTCGCCAGAAGAAGCTGTTGAAGTGCTAAAAAACCATGTTTTAGAGGTGTCTCAATTGGAGTGGAAAAAGTGCTTTGACAACTGGTTTGAGCGCATGCAAAAGTGTATAAATCATGCTGGAGAATACTTTGAAAAACAATAAAACCATTTTTGATTATAAATATTCGCATTTTCACTATTAGGCCAGAAATATATAGAGCAGCCCTCGTACACTGTCAAATGCCATATAAACAAATTATGAGTTTCTAGTTCACATTCTATACTCCACCAATAGCTTTCGTCTTGTAAAACATGTCTTCTTTGCTGCTGCTCTTTCATTGTTGTATTTACAAAGAACTTAGAAATAAAAATAGTTGTGTGATTTTTGCCACGTTCCTCTGCCTTTTTGTAACATCCTTCTTAATGTGTTCATGTAAATTAATTTCACTCGTTTCAAAAATTCATTTGCTAATATCCTTATTAACCTCTTGATAGCCTACTTGCTTGTCACGCTCGAACGTCTTTATTACATGTAAATATTTAAACATCCATTTGGGCCATTTGGCGAGTAATAAAAACATCATGAAGTATTTACTGACATTAAACAAATTCCTTTTTTATTTAAAAATAACAAAAAACAAGTGAAATAAATTTAAACAATGTCTGGTTCTAAAGAAAATAATTTCAAACAAACGAAAATGTTGTATGTGTGCATGTGTGTGTGTGTTTGTGTGTATTTAAAACAAAAACAGACAAAAGAAAACTGTCTACAAAATAGTTTTTTTTTTACTAACATCTCAAATTTTGACCCAATGTTGGTTTTTTTTCTATTTTGTTTTCGAACAAATGTGAATGTAATAAAACATGAACATTATTAAAATAAAAAGCAAATTCTACAATGTAAAACTTTACACCAAAATAGTTTTAGATACGGCCATAGCAACAACAATAAGTACATGCTGTATGAGACACAGTGTACGGCAAACATATTAAGTACATGTGAACTAACCTGACGTGAAATAGTGTATATTTGGAATTGTTATTTTACTTTGCGTTATTTACGCCTGGGTTCTCAAAATCGGAATTATTTTAATTTTTATTTTTTGTTTTCTTTTTTTATTAAATAAAATTTACATCCAATTAAAAACAAATCTGTAACAGAATTTTAAACTTTAAAAATGAAAAATAAAACTAAAATAGAGTGGTTTCTGTGGTTTTTGTGGTAGCGCATTTTGTATTTTTTTGTATTTTTATACCCTTCATTACAAAAAGTGTAAAAAGGGTAAAACTAAGTTTGTCATTCCGTTTGTAATTTCTACAATATTCATCTCCGACCCCATAAAAAATATGGGGTTCCGAGTACTTATGTATAGAAGTCGACTGAGCGATGTCCGTCTGTCCGTCTGTGTTAGTGCTGAAATACGCCAATCGATCAGATATAGTGTCGAAAGAGGTGCTATTGGAAATCAACAAAATCGGTCTATATTCTTAGACGCAGCGGGCAAAACACCACGACTACCTCAAATTTTTCTATTATTTGGAACAATGAGGTAATTCCAATAAAAAAAAAAAAAAACAAATAAACCGGCCGATAGAGAATTAAAAACTAACAAAAAAACATAAAGTGAAAAAATTGGACTCGCCCATATTTTTCGAGTTACGGGGCTCCTACATTTTCGAATTTTTTAAAATACCAATATTGGTATAATTCTTAAGCCTTTAAAGAGATCCTTAAGGAAATACTAAAATGTTTTACAAGTGCTTTGGCGCCGATGCCAGTATATTTTATACATATACATATGTAAAGAGTCCGCCAAATAACTTTATTTTTTTGGAAAATGCTATAAGAAAAACGCATTGGATGGTCAGCTGGCTTTAACTACTAAACCAATTGGACTCCGTATGGCGTCATACCAAGATCTTTATGCAAAATTTGTCTTAATAATGTCTCCGAAATGTTCAATTGTTGAGAACGACGGTGAATTAATGCTGATGGCGCTTGACGCACACTTTCTGCCACAGCAGCAATATTCTCGGATGTACGCACTGTTTTTTGCTTTTCACACTTTTGTTTATCGATGAGGGTGCCAGTTTCACTCACTTATTTCACAAGATAACGAACATACGGAGCTGACGGTGCTTCTCTTCTTCCAAAAACCGTACGCAATTTTCGCACACATTTTGCAACATTACCATGATTTTCAAAGTAATGTCGCAATATTTCCCAGTCTTGTTCAAGCGTTCAACAAAAGGATAAAACTAGTTATCTGTCAAATCCGACATGAGCTAAGTATTAACATTCACGAAATAAGCACTTGTTTTAAAAAAAAAAGTTAGAAGGCGGAAAATATATATGCAGTACAATTTTTTTTAATATTTGAAATATCGGCCACCCTCGGATTTTTTGATTCGAGTTACTTTACTAAACAAGATTTACATAGATGGTGAAGGGTATATAAGATTCGGCATAGCCGAATATAGTACTCTTAATTGTTTAATTCCATGTTGTGTTTGGTTTTGATTAATAATTGAAAATATTTTCCGCTTACAATTAAAAAAAATTGGCATTGTTTGCGAAAATCCGATATTCTATGGGAACACCTGCTCGTTTTTTTTTAATTCCTTTAGAAATTATTACAGAGGGCACACTCTCTGTGTCAGCTCCAAGTGCTGGCTACTATGATTTAAAAGATGATGCCATATAAGTCAAATCAACTACTCTACAGTTACACCATTTAGTACAATAGTATTTGTTAATGTAGCGGCCATAATATTGCAACTGTGAAACTGTGGCCGGACATTGTAGTAAAAGCAATGGCGTTAGGTTAGGTTGCACAGGCCGTCGGCATAAAGACCGACCCACTTGGGTCCCAAAGGTCCCGTTGTGTTGCCTGGAAACAGGATTTGCAGGGGATCAGATCCAGGCCATTACGGCACCGCCAAAGATCCCAATCCAAACCACCCCGAGAACCGGATAAACAAGTTTATCCTAGCAACGTCGCAGACAGATAAGTCTGCAAGACCATGCAGTCTCGGACTGCCGAAGATGGCCGCTCTATTCTCAGAAAGAGCTGGGCAGTGGCAGAGCAGATGCTCTACCGTTTCTTCCTCTTCCTCATCTTGACAACTTCTACAGTAGTCATGATGCGGAAGATGCAATCTCCTAGCATGGGTACCAATGACACAGTGCCCCGTCAGCACCGCCACTAGTATGCCCAGCTGCCCCCTAGGAAACCTCAGTAGATTTGCGGTTCTCCTATTATCGTACTGAGGCCACAATGTCCTCGAGACCCTGCAGGTAACCTCCTCAGACCATCTAGACTGTGCAGATCTGAGGAGTTCCTGCTGAAGTAAAGCTCTACAGCAGCTTAATGGGACTCCTACCAGTGGATCTGTCTCCCGGTCTACCAACCGGGTTCCCAATCTGGCGAGTTCGTCCGCAATTATATTCCCGGGTACGCCCGAGTGAGGCGGTACCCAAAACAGTTCCAGGTTGGAATGTCTCGCCATCTCGTTAAGAGATGTCCGGCATTCACGTACCAATGGCGTTAACATTGTACCCTTTGGCTAGAGAACATTAGAAAAATTATACTAAATTAATAATTTTAAATTTTATTATTAAGTTCTTTTTCATACTCATTTAAACCAAAAATAAATTGTATAAATTTCTCAACAATTCAAAAAAAAAATCGAAAAATACCACTTATGGCCAGCATAACTTGGGCCCAGCATAAAGCTAGACATTACCGTAAAAAGTACTAAAAAAAGAGAATATCTTAAAATACATACTAATGATCACCATATTTTTCCTACAATTAATAATGTAATCGATTTTCAGTAATTAATTATAAAAGTCTTACGACTTATTAAAATCATTAGGTTGGTAATCTAGTTGGGAAGTCCATACGCCAAAAATAATTAATTCTACACTCGATTACCTTTTCTAAAATTTTTTGCTGGGGTGTTCCAATAACGTGGCTTTTACTGTTGCAGAATGTTTTCGCGTCTTTTTACTGCCAGTACACAATCAGCGTGAAACAACTTGCCAATCTTTATTTTCAGAATTTTTTTTCTTACACGCAGTAGTTCAACAACAACACCAACAAAACTAACAATCGACATACATAAGTATATTAACTTTATAATAAGAACAACATAAGTGTGTACATATTTACATATACACAAATGAATACATTTTAACAAAATATACAAAATAACATTTTAAGTGTTTGGATTTAGAATGTAAAAAATTTTTAATAGTTCAGAAATTTATTTTTCAGTGAAAATTGGCATTTGATCATACATAAACATGCAGTAAATTTCAATCAATAATTTTGTTGTTATATTGATCAAAATTTAAATGCAGAATAATTCTTAAATTATTCGGTTCATTTTTCTTTTCATTTTAAAAACCAAACGCTTAAGAAATCTCTCTATATAAATTATATGTGTTTTATCTTTACGCGACACTCGTCGGATATTACTTAACAAAAAGCAACAATAACAACAACAAAAACAAATTGTTGAAAGGAAATAACAACAAAATATTGTCTGGGCTCTTGGCCAGTTTTTGTTTTAAAAATTTTAGTTAAAACACATTCATTCAGTGACTTTTTAACAAAAAAAAAAAAATATTTCTACTCTCCTTAAGATAGATGCTGCTGTTATTGTTATTGTTGTTGTTTTTGTTATTTTTTAAATGGATGTACTACACATAAATACAAATAAATACAATTTTTGTCCCTGTATTAGCAGTTTCGACTTTTTGCAGCCGGTGCGTCAATATTTGTAAAAATACAAAAATCAGTTTGTAAAATAAAACAAAAATCTTCAAAAAAAACCAAATAAATGAATATATTAACAAATTATTTAGTTTTAAAAATAAATTTAGAAAATGAAGACATACATTTCTAATAATTTGAGACGAAACATCAAAAAGATGAAGAACAAGGGAAAAAAATGAACGACACATTCGGGGAAAATAAATGACAAAATATTAAAGAAAGTTCAACAACAGTATTTTAAACGTAATACGAACAATAAATGTTCTCGTACAACTGCAGGCAAATGACTAAATATTTTTACAGATGTGATTTTTTATGGTTTTTGTAGTTTCAAATAAAAATAAATCTGGCGCCCGCATTAAAAGACATCACAGGTAGCAACACATTTTTATTAAAATCACACAAAGACTTTCCCCCTTTAATTTGAAAGAATATTGAATTTTTAATTGATAAAAAAAAAGTGATTCATATTTTCTTTTTAACTAGAAATTAGCTATGCAAATCAGGTTGGCCTATAACACAGTGTCAGGTTGGGTAGGGGTAGTTTTTAGAATGCAAACGAACGCATTTAATTTTTTATTAGGCCAATAAGAATTAGAGCAGGATATAATAAAACTTAAATCAATATTTACCATGACAAAAAAAAAATTCTTCGTCTTATTATCAGTTCTAACTCCATTTTACCCATAAAAACGTCATTGATGGAGAGATAATTTTTTATCGAAAAATTTACAGAGCCGCTTTGTGAAGCGGATTTTCATGAAGTTATTTTTAAACGTATAAGCAGCTATGACTCATCTCGAAACGATGGGAAATATTTATATTTACATTTATGTTATTTTTTCTTTTTGTCTACAAAACCTTATGAGAACACCTTAAACAAAAGTAAATCTTGTTTTTTTTTTACATGGGCAACGTTAAAAAATATCTTGTACTCGTTTGGGTGTTTTTTTAAACATGATAGAACTTTTATGGTGCACATGGTGCACATAATCGTCCGTCTGAGCAAGCCATCCGTCGAGCTGTGTACAGATTTCGTACCACATACTCTCTAGAGGATAAAATAACACCAACACGTCGAAAGAATATGCATACTGAAGAGAATATCGCTGCTGTAAACGAAAGTGCGGAAGAAGATCCAATTTTATCGATTCGTCGTCGGTCGCAGGAATTGGGGCTCTGTTCGTCCACTATGTAAAAAATTTTGCGCAAATATCTTATTCTAAGCCTGTATGAGATCCAGCTAGTCCAGGAATTAATGTCACGATACTATAATATGCGTCGTTCTTTCGCCGATTGCCAAATTGTATTCGGCGATTAGGCAAATTTTTGGCTTAACGGGTTTGTTAATAATTAAAATTGCACATATAGCATGAGACCAATCCACAACATACCCTACATACTCCATTGCATTCAGAAAAATGCATCGTTCGGTGTGGTTTACACGCTGGTGTCATCATCGGCCTTATTTCTTCAAAAATGATGCCGAATCTTACGTTACGGTAAATGGAGATCGTTACCGCACTGCGACCGCAACCATCGATTTATTGAAATCAAAATTTTGGCGATAAGTTGATTTCGAAAAATGGACCCGGCAATTGGCCTCCAATGTCGTGCGATTTGACACCTCTCGATTATTTCCTGTTGGGCCACGTCCAGCCACTGGTTTATGCTGATAAACAGGCAACAATTGACGCTTTGAAGGCCGTGTTATTCGTGACATACGGCCAGCAGTACTTGAAAAAGTGACCCAAAATTGGACGTCCAAATGCGCTTTGTCATCAAATCATTTTTATATATTAATACCATGTTTTGATCTTTCGTATAAAAAAAATTCTTCATTACAATTTAATTTTTAGTGTTATTTTTTATAATTTAAAGTTCTATTGGGCTAAAAAAACACCCGATGTTAAAAATAAAAGTTTTAAGTTAAAATAATAAAACCGAAAAAAATCTAAAATTTTCAAGGTAAAAGCTCGCCAATGGGTTACACAGTCGCAAGTCCATCAATTGAGAACCTGATCAAGACAACCTGGTAAGCCGTTGATTCCAGCATAAACGATTTTTTGCCAAGATATTCGTGATCAAGAGTAAACAAACTGTTTTAGTAAGCTATTAAGATACTTTGTTTCGTTTCTTTAGTGGCATTACCTTTGTATGAAAAATAGACTCACTACTTTATGGTGGGTTGAGTACTCAGCATTGGCATAATCATAAGAACAGTTGTTTTTAAGAGGTTTTAAAGTGTTGCAGCATCTATCTTCATTTACAGACCTCACTCGCAATTACATTTCTGCAGTACTGAATTTAAATAAATGGCTTCCAAATAGTAGTGGGTGGCTTAAGGGCCGCTACTCTTCTGCAAGGACTAATATACTTCGTCCCTAAGAACCGGAAAGGCTTGTTTGAAAGTGGAGACAATATACTTTTTTCTCTTTTCAACCAATTTCATTATTCCTTTGATGTCTATTATCTCTTGATTTTCTTTTCTTATTTGCGATATTTGCAGGCAACACAAAGGGTTTGTTTTGCCGGGTCCCTGTGGACTACTTTTTAGCTGCATACTTATTTAAACCTGTAAACTGTTACAAGATTTTTTCCAAATATTTTTAAAATAAAACAAATAAATTTGGTATTATTGAGCTCTTTAAGTCGTCAAAATATCTATAAAATTCACTACGTCTGGTAACCTTGTTGAAACATAGAAATTCTTTTTGAAATTGTTATAAGAAATAGAATTAGATTAGGCTTTGCTATACCACGTACCTTTTTCATCATTTTTTATCACTTGAAATTTAATGTAATTTTCATATTTTCACAAATCTCTTAAGAATCAATAATTGTTATTTTTTGTTTAACGATTTTGTAATAAAAAATCTTGTAATAAAAACATCTTTGAATAAAAAATAAATGAATTCAAATTGGCAGAATTTCTATTATAACAAAATAGACAAAAAAAACTTTTAAATGTTTAAATAAATAATGAATACAGAAAAAAAAAATATAAATGAAAACATCAGCCGTAGGATTTTTGCTAAACAAATGATATATGAAAATGATGGTTTTGTTGTTATTGTAATTATATAGTATCTAGCATTCATGCCACCTACAATTGTTGTTAAAAATAGAAAACCTAATACATATAGACAACAGAAGACACATATACACGAACTCACACCCAAAGTCACTCAGAATTTAAAACAAATAAATATAAATCTTTTTGTGAACATTGAAGACAGAAGACAAGTAAAAAGCATTTTTCAGTTTTTATATTGTTCAATCTGTTCTAAAGCAACCGAAATACTCACAACTATACACACGCAATTCAGGCAAAAAACAGAAGCAAAATTTAAAGATGTGACCAAATTAATGGTTTCTTCTGTTTGTTGTATTTTTAAAGCTGATAGTTGAAAATAATTTTCAAAAATAGAAAACAGGAAAAAATTTGCTAAAACTTTATCTTTTTTTCAAGTGAAACGATCCAAGATATTTTTGACTTTTTCGATTTATTACTACAATTTCTTAAAATGAAGATGAGAAAATAAAAACCAACTTTGGAAATTGTTAATTAATAAGTGTCGACCTGTTATTTAGAACAATTATGTGGATATTTATTTTAGGCACGAATGTGGCCATATCCATGTTCTATTTTCTATGTTTTATGTTAGGAGTGTACTTTTTCTTTAGTTCACTCATTCGGCCTGTAATTTAAACTGAAAAATATGAAAAAGTAACGTGTTTTATACAGTCAACGACCAAACAGTTAAAAAAGTTTATGTATTTTAAGCAAAAGGTATTTGGAACAAGCTGGTCAAAAATCAGTGTTCATTATCTTCCTTTAAGATTGGTAACAACTTTTTGGAAAATTGGAGTGAACGACAATATAAACCCTTTGTACGCACCCTGCTATTCTGCTATTGCCTCGTTTTTAATTGTTGATCTTTATACGTAGTATATTTAAAGTCCTACGTTAGAACCTAAGTTATGTGGACGGTCTCATATGCTCGTTAAAATTATACCCTCGGTACAAAGAGGTCTTCTTATAGATCCATGATGTAGGAAATTTTTAAATAAGTCCACGTTTACAGTATGCGATTTTTTAATGAAATTTTTTTGCAATTCTCTTTATAAGTTGCAGCGATTATTCGTTATTTTAAAGTAAACATAACCAACATAACCATCCCCTCTAAACTGAAGCCATACTATATTGTTTACCCCTCTTGCTTAACAAAAAATCATGCTAGTTTTATGAAAAGGTGAAAAGTGTAAATGCCGAAATGAATAATTTTCGATTCAGCTTAAATTTACATATATTTTCATTGCTTAATTTATTAACAAAGAAAAACCATAAAACAAACCCTTTTTGTTTTTGTTTTTAAAGAAAACATAAAAAATTAGCCGCTAGCAGAATGTGATGCAAAATTTTCTAGGTCGCTACATCCGTCATCAGCATACTTTTCACCGTAGGTTGCGTAAATTGGAAACAGGCATCATCTATTTAACCAACTAATTTGATAAATTAATGATGGTCAGGATGACAATATCTGGTTGGAGCCAGGCAAATGGTGTAGATTTTATTGCTCGTAGGTCTCAATGTTGTATGCTTATGCGCAAACGTTCGACCGAAAAATTGTGCTTTATCTGCACTATATATATGCACTATATATATGTATAACTATTAAGGAATCATAAGTTCTTCATGTTTTGGCATGAATGACGAAACAAATTTTCAAGTATCAAAATATGCTTTCAAGTACTTCACTTCATTTGATTTGCTTACTATTTATACCAACTTCATCCGGGTAAAAATTGAATATAACTCTTATGTATGGGTCGGTGCTTCAAAGTGTGTTTTGGAGTTACTTGACCGCGCGCAAGAGAGGGGGAAGAGGCTCGTATCTGATAGTAGGGTATACAAATCTATTGACACTCTTGAATAACGATGCAATGTGGGTAGTTTTTCGCTGTTTAATCGAGAGCCCAATGGAATGCGCTCTAATTAGATAAGAGAACTGCTTCCCGATATTACCACGCTTTTGCGGAGCTCATCCATTTGTGGTCGATTGGCCAGTGAATCGCACTATGCATTACAAAGAGAATTTGTGTTTAGTTTGTATTTGGGATCATCTTCTGCAGAGTTCTTTCCTGTCACTTTCAATGTAGTAAAAATTAAATCGACTGTCTACAAGCACTACTCCCTCTATCCTCCTTACCAAAAGCCGAATTTAATCGTTCTGGCAAAAAGCATTGCTTGTGTAGGATTCATCCCCTAATTGTTCGTTCGAGATAAAAAAACAACAATTAGAGTAAGATGAATATTCATTATCGGTCAATATTAATTTGGTTCGAAAAAGTCGACTAACGCTCATTCATTCTTCCTTTACAAGAATTAGAATAATATTGTGATGTGCTGAAAAAATAAGAATAGCATATTCGCCGACGAAGTAAAATAACTGATAAAATGGATATATTTATCTTCCTCCTTTCACTGGCTGTCTTATCTCTCATCTATCCCTTTGCTAAAAGAATGTAGCACGGTTACGAAAATAACTAAATATGTATTATTGCCTGAAGCGCTACTTCTCTTTGTAAAAAAAATCAGGGAAAAGTACAATGTAAAACTGCATTTGTTGCTTAACCTGCGGTTAGCAAAATGTAAGAATAAATACTTATGTGTTACGATTTATAAAGAGATCAAAGTAAAAAGCTTTGAATTGTGTGTTGACTTCGTCTAACGAAATTAATTGATTACAAATGTTCCTCGTATTCCTATTTGCAAAAGGTAGATAGATACTAGAAAAGCTGATAACGGATGTAGCGATTCAGAAACTGCTGTGTTATATTCTGCTGGTGTTTAATTTTTCCTGTTTTCCCTAAAGTTTACCATACAAATTTGTTAATGATCTCTTTTTCTTACTAAAAATTAAAAAATTTAACTCAAGTCGAATTAAAACAATTAAAAAATATTTATAGTTAGAAGCCTTAGACGAGGCTTTAAAACGAAGCAATAACTGTTACATTACTATCTACAGTTTATGTTTTCAAAATATTGGACACTACCTTCAAAAAGTTTTCTTTCTCATTTTTTACAATTAATTTTCTAATAATATTTGATAATTAAAAATTTCAGCTCAATATCTTTACTCGCGTAGAAAAAGAGAAAGTAAAAATGCCCTCCCCAGAAGAAAGAACATATTTTAATGACCCAATAATTTCACACACTTTTCTGAAAGGCACCATTACGGATAAGATTATCAATTTAGGGATTCTTGATAAGTTCATTGGGAATTACGGGATTAAATTTCTTTGTTTTGTTTTACATACATACATATATACGTACATACATACGTATAATATCTCATTTAAATGTATGTATTTTTTGATTGTAAACATTTGTAGTTCCCTTTTAAGTAACACTTTTTAAAAGACGTAGTAAATTCCGGAAATCGGAATTATTTCATCAACATACAATTCGTCCGCATAAAAGGTCAAAGACATATTTGTTGTACATTTCCCGCCGCTAACTTACAAATACATATACATTAAATATTTTTGTTTAGCATCCAAATTTCCTATTTATCTTCCTCTTTAAAGGTGAAGGTCACCTTTGTAAATGCGTGGGTTATTAAATTATTATTTTTTAATATTTTTTGTTTTTTTGGAAGCACATTTTTCTTCGCTTGCTATACAATTACACAATGAACATACAGATTTTCTATGTTTGTGAATTTTAGAGAAAGTGTGGGTTGACAAAATTTAAAATTTCATTTTGCTGGCATTGACACTCATTTGTAAATTTTTGATTTGAACGTTTAAGGCAAGTAAGACCATGTGTGTGATTGTAGTTCGTCACAAACTAAAAATCAAGGTTGAAAAAAAATTTATATATGTATGTATATAAAATCAAGAGAAAAACCTCCAAAAATTTAAATGGAGGATACAAAATTCAAGAATTAGTTTGAAATATTAAGAAAATAATATTAAAGAAAAAATAAATAAATTCAATGAAGCCCAAAGAAAAAATAATTTTTTTTTTGTACTAAAATATAAAATTAAAAAATGCAAAAATATATATTCAATTTATGTTTTGTGGAAAAATTAGCAAAAAAAAAGTAATTGCATTATAAAAATATTCAAGGTTTAGTCAGTGACCCGTCTCTCCCACATCGCATCAAAACGTCAACGTTCCCAATTGAATGTAACAATTTAAAACATATGTTTTCTTATTTGAAATGTTAATGCATTCAATTAATTAAATATATTGTGGCAGACAATAGTCATAAAATGACTAATTTATTAAATTGTTTCGGTGTTTGCTTAAAAACGAATTTAACTTGATTAAGTTAAAAATTTATATTTTTTTTATCAATATTGAAAAAGTACAAATATTTATATATTGAAATTAATAGAAATTCATAAAAGATAAATAATGTACCTGCATTACATTTATTTTCTTAATGGCAGTTGGCCAAACTACTTGAGATCAACAAACGATAGATTCTTAAAAAATAAAAATAAAAAATCAAATAAACGGAATAATAACGCACTAAAACAGCTCACAAGCCTACAATTTCCAAGGAATGTCTAAGTACACTCTCTGCGCTACCACAAAAAGTAAAAGAGTACCAAGCAGCTGAAAAAGTACTGCCAGTTATCAACCGACAAAAATTCTTTATTAAATAAAAAAAAATTTAAAAAATTTCATTTTCTTTATTAAATATAATGTGGTGGTAAATTGTGTTTAATGTGTGGTGAGTTTTAAAAATCATATGCTCGTTTTCACCATTCAATTAACCTGCAGCTAAAAGCTTTTATGTCCAAGCATCAGCTGTTACAAATGAGAAGGTAATTAAAAGAGCTTTTTAGGACAAATATTTTTTTAATTCTCTCTCAGTTCTACATTTACCACAATTTGATCAAGCAAGTTAATGTTAGTTTTATTTTAATTAAAATTAATATTAATTTATTAAGAGAAATGACATACAAAACTAATTCCAGGTTTAAGTCACTGAATCTTAGGGAACAATATTTTCTTTATAGTTGGTTATAAGAATTTTAAATTATTTCGATTGTATTTCTGAATGCTTACGAATTGTTTTCATCTCTTGAGAACGCCAATTGTGTTTTTTGTTTTTGTACTACAAGAAGGAAGAATACTAATTTAATTTAAAAAATTAAACGCATGTCGCATGTTGCTTTAAATTTATTTTTCTATTTCGGTTTTCTGTTGAGTTCAAGCCCCAATGCTTTGTTAAATTTTATAAACTTTTCTATGCCCGCCTTGCTTCCAAAATAATGCAATCGACCCCGTTTGTTAATTTTTAAAAATTCTGATTGTAAAAAAAAATTAATAAAATCAAAATTTGTCTTCTTCTACCCCGTAACACTGTCGATTAATTTGAAATGAAAAAATTCAAATTTACAACAATGACATCGTTCGTCGTTTGCAATGCACAGACAAGCCACAATGTCGTAAATGTGCAAAGGCATTGCAGGAGTTGGAGAATATTGACGACGAGGCCGATCAATTAGGCATCGGTTTTGTAAAAATACACGATGAAGCATTAGCGGAGGAATATAATTTGGGCAATTTGCCAGCATTGGTCTACTACAGACATCAGACACCCATCATATACGAAGGTAATGAATACCATCTCAAACTCCCTCCCCTCATTGAAGAACCGCTTATATTTTGATCATAAAATCCTTAAACACCCAACAATCCAAATACAAAGTTTCTAATGAAAATTAACCCCAACTCAAATACAGGTGAATTGTCGCGCGAGGAAGATGTATTGGAGTGGTTGGTGCAAAATAAATCAACAGGAGATGAAGATGATGTCATCGAGGATGTAACACCAAAAACACTGGCCACCCTCATCAGCAACATCGACAATTTGGTAGTTTTGTTTTGTATGTTGAATTATCTCAAGTCTTCTCGTTTCTTTTTTCAAAGAGCGAAACAGAAATAGAGAGAGAGGACAAAAATGAGTTTCCCATTAATTGTTGCACTGTTGTTTTTTCTGCCTAGATGATCATGGTAATGATGATTCTATGACCGTGTTGGAAGAGCTAGAACAAATAGATGACGACTGCGATAAGCATGGCATACAATTCGTTAAGATTGATGATGCCAAGACCGCAGAAGAATTCGGAATCGATTCGGTACGTGTAACTAAATGATGCAGTAGTATTTGCAATATTTGATTGATTAACTGAAATAATTTAATGCAGATTCCGGCTATAGTTTATTTCGAAAAGGAGATCCCCAACATTTATGATGGCGACCTCATGGATGAGGAACAGATTTTACACTGGCTGGTCTCTCAGTTGGAGCATGACGAAATCGAAGACGTTACCGATGAAATGCTCGATAAAATGGTCAAAGAAGGCCGAGTTCTGGCTGTTCTGTTTTGTAATTATTGAGAAGAGCTTTCTTGAACAGTTTTAAAAATAAAATTTTTGTCTCTAGATGACAACAATGATGAAAAATCCGAAAAGGTTTTGGAAGAGTTGGAAAATATTGACGATGAATGCGATCAATTGGGCATAACTTTCGTTAAAATCGATAATCCCGAGGAGGCCTTAGAGTACGGCATCAATAAAGTTCCTAAACTCATTTATTTTGAAAAGGGCATTCCAACAATTTACGAAGGCAATCTAGAGGACGAACATAAGCTTTTAAAATGGCTAGAAGAACAAACCAGCTCTGATCAGATCGAAGACATTACCGATGAAATGTTGGATTTGATTATCGAAAAAATGGTTCATGTTGCCGTGCTCTTTTGTAAGTTAAAAAGAAGTGAAAAAGGAAAGAAATAGCCTGGCACAGAAGGGGAACATTTTAAATTTTAACCGAAGTGGGTTTAAGTTTTACGAATACTGGCACTTGTACACATTTCGATATGGTTTATAGTTATGGGGTTAAATAAATGCAGCTTGCTAATGCTTATATTGACTTTAAATCAAGTCTCTTTTGCCTTAAAGAATTATTAATCTTTAGTGTTGTAAAATGTCGTCAACTAAAACTAACAAAAGTTTCAGAGACATTCCGACATAATTTGACAACTGACATCTAAGAAAAGGGCTTTGGAATTGAAAAAAATACACGCGAAAGAAACATGTAGGAGACTCAAAGTTATTTTTTAGACAAAAACTCTAATTCGGGAATATGTGTTAGAGATGTTCTTATTAGTATATAATAACCCTATAATCTGTATTTCATTCGAAATTCCAATGTTCGGAAAGAAATATGGAATAAGGGCAATTATCCGTTGTATATATATGTCAGATAAAAATTTTATAATTTTAATTTTGAAATAATCACTTTCACAGACGACAAGGATCAAAAGAAATCACAAAAGGTTCTGTCTGAATTGGAAAACATAGATGATGAATGTGATCAAAACGATATTGCTTTTGTTAAAATCGATGATGACAATGAAGCCAAGGAGTGGGGTATTGATGAATTACCTGCCATTGTATTGTTTGAACGTGGCATTCCTCATGTCTACGAGGGTGATCTGATGAAAGAGGACGAATTATTAGGTTGGTTGATGCATCAGAAACGTTATTCTGAAATTCCCGAGGTGACTGATGAAATGAAAGATAAATTGGTTGAAAATTCTGAACATTTGGCTGTTATATTTTGTAAGTTATTAATTTTTTACATTTTTCAATTAGTCCTTACAAAGTCCTTTATTTCAGACGACAAGGATGACAAACAAGATATTCGCATTCTGAATGAATTGGAAAATATTGACGATGAATTGGAGAGAGAGGGCATTGTCATTGTACGCATCGATAATGCAGCCGAAGCAAAGGAGTATGGATTGGATCATTTACCCGCTTTGATTTACTTCGAAAATAAGATACCTGCCCTGTACGAGGGAGATCTTATGAACGAAGATGAGGTTTTGGAGTGGTTGATCTTGCAAAAGAAAACCGCCACCATTGAAGAAGTCACTGATGAAATCTTGACCAATTTAATCAATGATCATGAATACGTCGTTGTTTTCTTTAGCGGGCCGTGTGAACCAGGTGAAAAGTGTGACAGAACTTTGAATGCTTTGGAAACGATTGATGATGAATTGGATGAGACTGGCATTATCTTTGTGACCACTGAAGACACCACCATTGCCAAGAAACTCAACATTAAGTCATTTCCCCAATTGGTATTCTTTAGAAATCGTGATCCTTTGCTTTTCACTGGCGACTTGGAAGATGAAGATGAAGTACTCTCTTGGATTACCGATGAGGAAACTTTAGAAATTCCTGGCAAAATTGAGGACGTTAATATTAAGATGTTGGACAAGATTCTAGCTGAAAACGAACATGTTGTTGTATTTTTCTGTAATACAACTTTTTTTTAAATATATAACTGAAAAAGATTAATTAACTTTTTCTCTCTTCTTTTTTCAAATGCTTTAGATGATGAAGACGATAAAAAATCGTTGAAGATTTTAAATGAATTGGAAAATATCGACGATGAATGTGAGGAAAAGAATATTGATTTTGTCAAGACTTCAGATGAAAATGTCCAAAAGGAGTACGACCTGGCCAGTTTGCCAGCTTTAGCTTTCTATAGAAATAAATTCCGAACCATTTACAACGGTAAGAAAAAAATGTTTTTATAAAAATTACAAAAAGAAAAATTGTAAACTTCGAAACTTCTTTTCGATAAGTCTACAATTTTTTAATATTTTTGAAACGACTGATATTTCAATTCAAGATGAGCATTATTTTCAAATAATTTAATTTTAAAATGATTTTTTTTTCTAGGCGATTTAATGAAGGAAGAAGAAATTTTAGAATGGGTCATTGATTTGTACGAATCCACTGCCGATGTCATTGAGTCTGTTGATCGTAAAACTTTGCAAGTTCTCATCAATGATGTTGAACATTTAGCGGTATTCTTTTGTAAGTTGAAAGTCCTCAGCTTTCATCATCTTTATTTAACTATTTCTTTTTTTTTTTAGATGATGACAAATGTGCCTCTTGTCCGGGAATTTTAGAAGAATTGGAAAATATTGATGATGATACCGATAAGCATGGCATTCAATTTGTCAAATCAAATGATGTTAAGTTGGCCCATGAAATTGGAATATTCGCTTTCCCGGCCTTAGTCTACTATGAGACAGGCGTTCCAATCATGTATGATGGTGAGTAAATCATTCAATTTCTTGTCAATTAAAACTTTAAATTTTTTCTTTGGGCTACAATTGCAGGTAATCTCAAAAATGGAAAACGAGTACTGCAGTGGTTAATCAATCAAAAGAGTAAGACTTGTATTACACCTTGTTACAAAAACGACCAAAGTTATCATTAACCATATTTTATCCAATAAAAAAAAAATAATTTTTTATGTGTAATTTGTAACTCATTAACAAAAATTAGTTCACAACTTTAACTATAAACAGCAGGAATCACTTCATCGTATTCATTAAAATGCCCGGAACACAAAATCTTATTTTCCTTTAGGAAATTTATTTTGTCTAAAAATCTTTTTAAACATTCCCTGACTTCGTTTTCAACTACTCCTCCATTTCTACCACCCTTTAGTTTGAATAATTTTTAAATAAATATTTTTTGTTTTGTAATTACAGTTGAGATTATGAAAAAATTAATATTTGGAGCTTTAAAGATTTTAAATCATTGTCTTCCAAAAATAATGGCATTGATTTCTTGGCTCTAATTTTTTATAGGATTTTTCAACGAGAAACTTTACTTCCACGTTAAATTCTACTTCTAAACTGAACGTTCTGATAATCTTCTGCATTTCATACTATTACTTTTTATCTCTTCTACTTCAAAAAACAAGACAAAAAGATAAGACTGATATCGAATTTATTTGGAAAACTTTTATGAAAATAAAATATTAAACGCATTTTTAGGTATAAATATTTTTTTACACTTAATTTTATTTAATTTCCCAGTTTGATGATTTAGAAAGTTGTTAGCTTTTCTTAAAAAAAAAACCCTTGGCAAACCAGAGGAAATCCTGTACTCGAGCACAGTGCTTTTATTTACAAAATATTATTATTTAAAAAAAAAATTTTATTCTAATAAACCGCCATTAACAGACAAATTGCGACTCTGATATTGAATTGAAGTCCTTAAGGCAGACGCCTGTGTTCATTTCTAACAAAATTTTTATCCAAACAATCTTTTTCTATGTGTAGTTTCTGTTAAGCTGCCCACACACGACATGTTTTTTACATCTGCCATGTCAAATTTCCCATTGTTAAAAACATTCATACCGTGTAGGGCTGTTGAAACATTGCTTCTGTAAAATACATGTGAAACGTCATCTGACAAAACTTTGTTTAGAACGTGTTCTATTTGGATCTGACAAACAACCTGACATCAGCTGTTTTTATAATTCTAAAAGGTATTGCCAAAAACCTATGCCGTATAATAACAACCAACGGCGGTAGCATTAACAGGCTGATTGTAATATTTTATATGACCAAAATCTGAAATTGCTTTTAACTATTTGATAGCAATCATGTAAATTCTGTATCATTATTCAATGCAAACTGATGTTCTTCATATTTAGAGTAAAAAAATATTTAAAGACGACTACAAGCCATTTTGAAACCGAACGGCTTAGATGTCTGTACAGTGAAATAAGCGAATGTGATCAGCTGTTGTAAACAAATAATAATTATCAAACATTATTATACATGTACGTTTGTGACCAAATATTAAATTATTCTATTTTGACTGACACACATGCAGAGTTACATATGACTCACACAGTTAAAAAGGCAGATGTAAAAAACATGTCGTGTATAGGCAGCTTTAGTGAGCGTAAGATATGATTTTTGCTTAATTTAATTTTTTTTTTTTTTTTTTTGATAAAAATTAGACAGTGCTGCCACACTGTTGATTGTTTGGTTAAAAGAAACTTGATAATGAAGAATATTTTCTTTTGTTGAATTTATAAAAATTAAACAATACATTCTTAGAAAGAATTTACGACGCATAATTTTATTTAATTTAGGCCCAGTTATGGAAGCGATGTACAAAAGTTTCCCCTTCTCTCTTCCTTCTTAGAGAAAACGTTTTTACAGTAACTCTTTTTTTTTTTTTTGTTAATATATTTATTTTGCAGCAGAATCAGGTTTTTATCCGTATCAAATGAATGAATAAACATTTAGCCATCATAAAAGGGTATTACAGTGATATTTTCCGTTTCTGTCACTAGTGAAAAAGTAATGCTGACATATATCTTGCGTAATTTCTGTTTAATGTCCTTTTCTCAATTCAATTTTAATAATGACTAATAATAGTAATAGTTTAGTAATAGTTGTTTTATTACACTTACTCAATACGGCCATAAAATTTTTAAACTCCGGTCTCTCGGAGAGGGAAACATCTTGCCATTCTAATTAACTCTTAAACCAATCCCTGGTTGCGGCGGACGCAATATCTTTAATTAAGAATAAATACAACATTATTTACATGTCACAGATTTTAATACTTGTATGAAATCTGGGTTTGATAGCGTGTTAGGCATTAACGAAGTTGGCTGCAGTTGGATGTTTAACTGTAGTCTTTTTTTTTAGAGATTTTATATAAAAAGAAAACACTGTGCTCAATTACTTATTCAATTAAAAAATTTCTCTCCTCTTCCTGTTTATATAAGCAAAAAAATTATGAAAATGCATGAAAAAATAAATTTGTTTTTTACTTGAATCACACTATAATTTTAAAGAAATGCACTTTTATTTGTAAAATATTTGTTAGAAAATATTTGTCTATTTGGTTTGCAAAATGAGAAAATTACTTATTCTTAAAAAAAAAATAATACGAAAAATGTGTATATAAGTATATATATGAAATAAATTCCGAGAAACATAGCTGACACAATGTTTTGTTAAAGAAAGAAATAATTTAAAAAAAATTTTTCAAATTTTAGAAAATTAATATTTTTTAACAAAAATCAAAACAACTCAAAATTTTTGCTTACGACAATTCTTTTTTTTTTTATTTAAAAACTATTTAAAATAAATTTTGATTAACACAAATACGAGTAAATTAGAATAATAAATAAAATTTTGTAATTTTAGGTATTTTTAAATATTGAAAAAATATTTGTTCTTTTGCAACTAAAAACAAACACATATTTAGTTATTTTAATTGTAAATAACCAATTATTATACAAAAATTGTTCTTATCAAATATTTTTTTCTTTGGTAAATTCTTGGATAATTGTTTATAATTAAACAAAAAAATAAAAAATAAAAAAAGTCAGCAACAAAAGCATTTTGTCAGTTATTAGTTTTGTAATATAATCTGTTTTTTTTTTAATTCGTTATTTTGCATAATTTTTTAATAATTATTGTTTGACAATTATTAGAAAACCAAAAAGAAATGCACGCTTTTTTTAATAAAATAAAATAAAAATAAAACAAATGAAAGCCACTTTGTAAATGCAATAAATAATACTTTTGTTGTTCTTTTCTTTGTCTATAAAGAAAAAACTTAAATGTTGAAATTAATTTACTAACTTTTTTCACTGTCTATAAAGAAGCAAAAAAATATTAAATAAATTGGCTGAAAAGTTTTAGATGTATGAAATAATTTTCTTTCAAAGCTTTGTTAAAATTAAAAAGAAAAAAAATCTTTTCACTTGAAAAAATGAATCTGACAAAATGTTTTTGTTTAATTTGTAAACAGATGACGAATGTTTCTATGTTGGAGTGGGTCATGAAGGCCGTTCAGCCAAGCGTGGCAACAATTACGTGACCGATAATCATAAACCATTCCAATGCTGTCCAACAAAATTGGAA
This sequence comes from Gymnosoma rotundatum, assembly GCA_916610165.2. NCBI lineage: Eukaryota > Metazoa > Arthropoda > Insecta > Diptera > Tachinidae > Gymnosoma > Gymnosoma rotundatum. Next base: position 131,262,099 of record OU744339.1, on the reverse strand, counting down.
AAATCAACGAAAGTTCCTAAAATGACTGCTCAAATAATTGGACAAGGTGATGCCAGCGATGGAAGCAAAAGACAAACAGGCAATTTTCAATTTGGCCCTGCCGACTCCACACCCCTACCAAATACTAAAACTCCAAATGCTGCTAACAAAGGCAAAAATCACAAAATACAAAAACCTTCCCAAAAATCTCTTAAGAAACCAAAGACTATTGAATCTGATGAAGATAATGAGGATGATGAGGATGATGACGGCAATCATTATAACGATGATGATGATAGTGGAGAGCCATTGGTTAAGGTGTCCTATGCCAAACACAAGTCCAATAACAAACCTGCTGCCAAAACTGAAAAATTACCCACCATTAAGACCGCTTCAAAATCTGCTACCAACTCGAAAAAGACTCTTGCTAAAAGCGAAGACAAATTGAATGTAAAAACCGGTACGTTTGAATTTGGAAAATATTTGGTCTGGTAGTCTTTTGTTTAGTAACTCTAGTTCCCAATTATTAAAAAATATATAGAAAAATAGAAAAAATTAAATAGATCATAGATTTTTTCCTTGAGTTTTGTCTTTTCTTCTATTGTGTTTCTTTTTTTTCTCTTCTCTTTTTTTCTCTTTTTTTGTAGGCTTTAATTATTTGCACAAACGACTAAAACATTTATATGACCTCATTTTTCAGGATATCTCGCTGTAGGAGAAAGGAAATTCGTTTGACTTTAATGAAATACAAAAATATAGTTTTTTTTAAGTAAATTAACCAAATGTTATTGAAAATCAATTTAGAGAAAAAAAGCATTTTAAATAAATTGCAAGCAAGAGTTTTTTTCGTTACCATAAAATTGCAAAGATTACATTAAACACAACAGCAACCCTGGCTTCTTATGGTTATTTATGTGTCGTTTTTTTTTAACCGCCAAAAATAAGTTCTCATCATCCATCAACCAATTTCCATTAAACTTGTTTCAAATCTTTAAAATTTTCTATTAGTACTAAAAATATAGAACTCAAATACATCTCTTCTCTGAATTAAATAATTGTATGCATTTTGCGCCACAGTCTCACTACATCTGTCACTAATACTAATACTACGATTTGTTTGAAAAAAAAATCACTTGCTGTTCAAATCTTCAAGCAGTTAATTTTTCTTTTTATATTTAATTATTTTGACGGCCATGTTTTGAGAAGCGCTGTTTTTTCAAATCGTAAAACGATAAACTTAAAGTTCGGTTTAAAAAAAATACGCTTTAATATACAGCACTGGTTGAGAGCTGCCAGATTTTGCAAATTTTAAGCGATTTATGTGTTCAAAACATGGAAGTTAATGATTTTTACTTCTACAAATTAGTTTTTATATAAAAATCTTTACACTATTTTTGATACTTTTTACAACAGTAACTAAATAATTTTAAAACTATTTCATAACACTAACACTCTATTTTACTAAATAAATACAATTTTATACTTTACAAAAACAAACAAAATTAAACTTAAAATCTCGCTAAATCTCGCTTTAAATTGCATCATATTTTATAATTTTTTTTTTTAACTTTTGTTAAATACTGTTTAAATTGTTAATGTTTTTAAAACAAACTAGGAATCATTTGTTACTATTTTAAATAAAAAATTGTTATTAAAAGATTTGTTCATAGAAAAAAGAAAAAACATATTAAAATATTTATTATTAAAGATCTATTTGTGAACAAAAACTAAAATCTAAATTCGATAATTAGAATCATCACTAGACAATAGCAAATTATAATGCAAAATTTACTTAAAAGTTGAATTGAATAGAAAAAGAATTATTTTTTCTCCAGTGTTTTGTTTGTTGGTGCACAGTTAGTTGCCGGCTTGTGTTGCATCACATGATTAAATGTTTCTCATTTATTAGAATTAATTTACCTACAAAATTTTGTGAATGTTAGAATTCAAACTTTCCTAGAAAAAACAAAAACTCGTTAAATTCTTGTAATCAAAAAAGAGCTTTAACCCCAACTATAAGTTGTAAAATCAATTATTGGCAACACTTGACTACAAACATGCCGTTAACTTCAATTTTTGAGTAAATGCTGGAACACCCTTGATACATAGTTTTGTTTTATTTCAATAAAAAATATTTTTGATGAAAAAGATATTACGATATAAAACTTTGAATTATATTTAAAAAAAATAAACTTTTTGTAATACACTTAAAAAAAATCTGTAACAGAAAATTTTACCACTCAATAATTTTTTTTAAGTGTAGCTAAGCTTTTGAAGCTCGTTTAAAAATTTGTAAAAAATTGCTAAATTTTATATATATTTTCGGTATAAAATTTAAAATCAATAAATAAAATAAAAAATATTTTTTTATCAAAAGAATTGTCATAATTAATATAATAATTTTTAAAATAAAATTAAAAGGAATTGTCATCAAAGAAAATTTTAAATATTATTAAATAAATAATTAATTTTAAATACACTAAAGGCAAATAATCTTCCAGGTTAAAAAACAAATTTATATTTGTTAAAGAGACTGTATGAAACAATTTATTTTTAATTTTTTCTAACGATTAGATTTTACAATAGCGTTTGTTTAAAAAGCAACAAGGAACTAATCAAAAACAAAATACTTTTAAATAATTACCTTAAAATCCGAACATGTTTTGCTTTCCTTTAACTACCACTGTTTATTTCTGCACGAAGTTCGGCTGTGACTTCCCAATTTTAAAATATAGAATTAAAGCAATTAGAAAAAGTATCATCTCTCGGATTTAGAAGTATCGAATGAGCATGTTCAAAACATTTTCAAAATATTTATAAACTCTTTTCTTTTAGCTGCTTATTTTCATGTCAATTGTCCGGAGGAATTTCTTATTTGAGCTAGCGAATCTCGTTGTTTATTTAATGTCAAACTAAGTCACTTTAAAATAAAGTAAGTGAATACAATGTGTATACGAGTATAAAAAATAATTAAGGATTTGAAAATATGCTGTATTTTATAATTAGTACCAATTCCCAACTGCTCTTATTTAATAAATAAATAACGTTTCGTTGAATTTCATGATTACACAGGAATTATTAAGGTAAAAAAAAATAAGAAAAAATACAAAAATTTTGTTAATAAGTTTTAATGTTAAATTAAATTTTTAAATTAAAATGTATGTCAATTTAAGCCAGATTAAAGTTATTCATTTGGTTATAGCACTAAAATAGTTTGGATATTTATTTAAAAAAAAATTAATATTAAAAAGAATTTTTGTGAATTTGTAAACCCTGGCATAAGTTTCGAAATTTGTTTAACGATAAGTTTATTCAAAGTTGAAAAGTATTAAAGAAAGAAGTGATTAGTTAACATTCATTCTTCCAGGTTGCTATTTACGAAGCTACCTTCAACAAAGCGGCAAACCTATCGTAGCTTTAGTGCTGAAATAAGAGCGTAATCTTTGTGTCTTAAACAGTAATGTTGTGGCCAGTTTTTGACTTCATATTTAAATAGGCATTTAGGTAATTTGTATTTAAATTTAAGTTTAATAAAGTTTCAGTTTTTCAGTCTTATTTAACTATGATAAAAATATGGCAGCATTACGAAAGACATAAACAATTATCAGTATTTTATGAAAAACAGCTGCTAAACAAACCAATACAAATTTTGTTAAAAGTATTTGAAATATACTAAAAAAAAATCTAGCGTTACTCATGTATTCACCACCTAAAGTTTTTTACTTTTTTATTTCCATTTTCAATTATTATTTTCATTAAGAACATAAAATATTGTTCTATCAATGGCTAAAATGTTAATTTAATTTTGTTTAGTTTTACGAAGCAACAACAAAAAATGCCATTTCCAAATGCCATTAAATATACTTAAAATGCACAACATTGGTCATTTAAGTCATATTTAAGTGTGCATTGAAAAGTAGACTTTTGTACTTAAATAAAACTTTAAATGACATTTAAATACGAGTACAAAGTCAAAAACTGGCCCTTAACTCATGTTGCTATATAAAACTCACTGCGTAGAAATAAAAAGTAGAGATCGAAAATTGCTAGATTCTCCTGAAAAAAAAAAACTAAATTATCATTGTTTTAAAAATTACGAAAAATATCAATATGATAATTTATTATTCGGAATCTTTTAAAATTTAATTTACTTTATTTGTGCTTGATTCCCTGAAATATAAATATAAATAAAAATGCTTAGTAATCCTCCCTCCCGTGATGCTCAGTTAAAATATAAAAAAAGTATTGTAGGTGTTGTATCATTTCCAAAATAATTTAGAAGCACAAAAAACAAACAAACAAACAAGCAGCCAACTTCACTACCAAACGCACTGTTAAATTCGGATTCTCCAATTGCTAAGCGTTGACAACATGTTAATTATATTTGCTTCATACATTTTGTATGTGCATGAGAATTGCTGTGAGATTGCTGATTTCTTCAGTGCTAAGGTTTGGCTGGTACCTTAAAATTAATCTTCCAATTCCAATTTTATTTTTATTTATATTATTTAACAAATTACAAACCAGTACATCTAAATATTCATGAAGTCTTATGGCTTAAGAACAATTAAAAAAAAAAATACTTTAAATGGAAATGTAATATGTCAACCTCAAAAACCACCCAAATTTTTGCAGAAATATTAAAGCAAAACACGTTCGAAATATATCACGCATCATAAGATTTGTTGTTGTTGTTGTTTTTTGTACATTTTTATATGCAAGTTCCAGGGGTCAAGGTAAACTTTTTTTAATTAATATTAAACAAACAATATTATTCAGTGGTATAGTTTACCGACTCTACACAGTTTATCCAAAAAAAGTTCAAAAGAATTTAAAGATTTTTAAAGATTCTTCTTTACCAAGAGTTTATAAAAATATAATTTATAATTTAATTAAAAATTTTTTTTATTTTATAAAAAAAAACTTCATATTATAAATTGATTTGTAGAAAACTGCTTAAATAAAAAACGCCCCCTCACTCGCTAAAAAAAAATAACAACAACAAAAAACAAACAAAAACCCGTTTTTGCGAAATGATAAAAAAAACATTTGTTTATATTCAACTCTGATACTCTCTAAATTGTATGTTGCATCAAACATATCAAAGAAACCTGTAAATTCTGTGTAGCCCGTTTCTGTTGTGAAACTTAAAAAGGTCAATTAAACTAAAAAAAATAATTTTTAAAAAAATACTTAAATATACGTATTTAGAAAAATAAGAATGCTTCCGTGATGCTCAGTTAAAATATAAAAAAATTGTAGATGTTGTTTCATTTCCAAAATAATTTAGAAGCACACAATTTTTTTAAACCGAAGCAAAGTTAGCTCTCAGAAGATTTCCCAAAACTATTTTGTTGCATTTAATGGTCAATCGACTGTACTAACAAAGTTTTCTAAACGTGCAGATATCTACATAATTGTAGATAGTTTTACTTCTGGTGCAGATATTCCTCGCAGGCTTCATTTAACTCATCCTTGATTTCTGAATGATAGACCGAAATTCCTTTTTTTTATTTCAAAAAAATATGAACATGGATATTACTTAGAAAATGTCGTTTCACTCAAGTTTGGAAAACCCGACCTTGGTTTAGCATTCTTGATGATTTTCTGCTTTAAGACTTATTTACTGACCTTCACAATAAAAGTGCTATTTTTTAAAAAATATTAAAAATTAAAACATATTAAAGAAATTATAATTATAAACCGATTAAACATTTAGGCATATCACAAAATTTAATTCTACTTATACTTAACTATTAATGATTTTCTCAAACGAGTTAATTTAAAAGAAAAAAGGATAAAACTTAAAACAGATTCATGATTTTCATGACTTTATTTAAGCGAAACGTGTAATTTCCCTCTAACTTACACACAAGGCGTAATTTTCAAAATATTTTGATTGATTTAATATTTCAAACACTGCAGTACTACAGGTATGTCCTGATAATTTCAAAAATTCATAATTTATTTTCAAGTTCTTAACATTTTATAAATTTAATGATTTTTTCTTTATTTCACAAAAAATAATTTAGGTAATATTGAGGATGAAAATCTGGTGTTCAAATGGATTTTGGAACAAAAAGCTGATGAAAGCATTGAACTAATTGATCGTGAAACTTTATTTGAATATATTCGCTCCAAAGACTTTTTGGCAGTTGTATTTTGTAAGTAAACGTAGCAACCGGAAAATTAATTGAGTTTGAAATTTAACAATTTATTTTTACACTGAAAGAAAAAGCTGCAAAAGCGAATACAGGACTGAAATTAAAAATGACAAATAACTTAAACTTCTCGTAACAACGCTAATTCTACTACTACTTCTAGATTATCAACACTTTTTTAATCAAGTTTAGTTTAGTTTGGTTTTTCATTTTACTAAAAAAAACTGTAACTGCTCATCAAATCTTAATTTTTGTTTTTTTTTTTTTATTTATTAAAATTTTTTATAACCAAAATAACATCATCTAACCTCCAAGTGAATTTGAATACTTTATTTGTTTTATTTTAGATAAAGAAGATGATGTTGATGCACCACGTGTTTTACGCCATATTGAACTGATCGATGATGAGGCGTCTGAATACGGCATACAAATTGTTAAATGTCACGACAAATTAATGGCCAAAAAGTATGGTTTTCGTAATCCTCCCGGTATTACCTATTTTCGTAAGGGCAAATACATTAACTACGATGGTGATATTGATGATGAAGAAGAGGTTTTAGATTGGTTGACAAGTCCTGCCAATATGGAAATGACGGATCATATTGAACAAGTCAATCGCAAAATGTTTGAAAAAATTCGTAAAACATCGGATTATCTTGCGGTTATATTTTGTAAGTAATCCTTCATTTAAGTCGGTGAAAGTGTGTGTGAACAAAAAACTTGTCAAAATTATAGTTGGTCTCATACCGCATAATAACGTAAAACAAAATCAGCACTATTTTGCGATCAAAATGAATTTACCAATCAGCGAAATTGTCATAGATACTAGATTTCATTTCTATGAATTAATTTCTGTGAATATGTATGAATTACAAAACGATACTATTATAACACATGCACTTGTTTGAAAGTAGTTTTAAATACTACTTTAGGTACTTTATTCAAATTGTTTATTAAAAGGTACTTTAAAAAAAGTACTTTTTGGTACTTTAAAAAAGTACTTTTTGACAACTTTTTTTAAAAACCATTAGAGAAGGAAATTCGTTAAAAATTTTCTACATTAGAATTTATTAGATCCTATTTCTTAAAATACTTTTTTAATCTCTTTTAAAAAGGTACTTTTATAAACTAATCCCTTTTTTTTTGAAAACTTACATTTTTGGATTTTTTTTAAATATACATTTCATTAGAGACATATCTGTCGATTTATATGACAGGTGAATGTGAAATGATTGTCTCATATATTGTACGACTAAGTGAGTTTGGATGAAGAAAATTTTTATTTATTGTTTTTTTTTTATTTAAAGACAGTGAAGATTGCAAGCAGTGTCCACGAGTCTTAGCTGAGGTAGAACATATTGACGATGAAGCCGATAAGGCAGGTATTGATTTCGTTAAAATCGATGACAAACAAATGGCCAAGGAAATGGGAGTGTTTGCGTTGCCTGCTATTGTATTCTTCAAGCCATCCTCCAAGGAACCAGTTATTTACGCCGGTAAGATTTCTTAATATTCAAACTGTTAAAAAAAAATTTAACTTTAATTATTTTATTTGTTAAATAATAATTCGAAATAATTATTATGTTGATGACAAAAAAGTTTTTTAAAATTTTATGTTTATTGCAGGAGATCTTTATGAAGAAGAACAAATCCTCACTTGGTTACTAACGCAAAAGGATCCAAGCGGGGATGTTATTGAAGATCTTGAAGGCGAAAAATTAATCAATTTAATTGAAGAGTCTGGTTCCATTGCTGTCTATTTCTGTGAGTATTTCTCACACACAAAAATATTCACAATATTCATTAACCAGCTGTAATCGTTTTGGTGGCACAAATAATATAAAATGTTTGTAAATAATTCTGTTAATTAAAAGTTTAAGAAAATATTCGTTTTCTAACAACCACAAGTGCTGACTGATTGTTGTAGTAAGAATAATATTTGTTGACTTTTGTTGGCGGATATCCCTGCCCTTAAATTGTTTCACTTTTTTTACATTCCAGGAGAATATAAATTAACAAAGTATAAAATACAAAAAAAGAATAGAACTTTCTCATTTTTGACACATATAGTTAGTGGACAAGCAACTATTGCCAGTTTCGAATGTCTGAACATTTTCTACTATTTGCTGTTACACTTTTGCGCAAAAAGGTTACAGCGAAACAAATGTAAATAATAAACAAGTAATTTACATTAATTTAATACATTAAATTTTAAGCAAAATACAAAAAAATAAATTTAACAATTTAGCTCTATTATTTCAAGAACAACTTTTAACCTGTGACTAATAAGATGATTTTTTCTAAATGTTGTTTCAATTAAGCTGCTCAAGTCTTCTTTAAAAATGTTTCTATTTTATTTTTATTTTTTTAAACATATTTAATTCAATAACAAAAAAATATAATACAAAATTCTACATTCGGTCACTTGAACAAATGAACAAATGCAACCAAACGAATCACAAACTCGAAAAATAATCTAGGGAACAAAACACAGTGTGACATCTGCAACTCAAAGGCGGCACGAAAGGCCAGACTTAAAAAAGAAAAAGAACAGCAGTCGCAGGATACTGGAGCTGGTGCAGCTGCTGCTGCTTTTGCTGCCACAGCAGATGGTGAGGGAGGAGAAGCTGGCGCTGATGGTGCAGCTGCCAGTGAACCATCAACACCTTCTACAAATAAACAACATGAAGATGGTATTGAAAAATAAAATATAACATAAGAAATCTCATAGTGATGATGATGATGATGTTAAGTGATGTTTTTGTTTTAAATATCCTAAAAAAAACCCCACTACCACCCAGTATTACACCAGCATTACATGCAACCATCATTACTCGAACCTCAATTCCCACTCTTGTCTTTTACCATCAATCCACTCAAAAAGCCCTTCACTATAAAGCCCTTGACATACATTTTTGTACAGTGATACCAAACAACCCCCTTAAAAGATTATTTCACCTTTGTTTTTAAATACTATTATAACTATTTAAAACGTCCCATCCCCTCTTTATTGGATTTATTTTAAACAGCAACAATAACAACTACTTAACCTTTTTGTTTTTTTATTTTAATTTGTATGAGTTACAAAACGGTACTATTTTAAAAAATGCTCTTGAAAGTAGTTTTAAATACTACTTTAGGTACTTTATTCACATTTTTTATCAAAAGGTGCTTTTTTTGGTACTTTTTAAATGAGTACTTTTTAGTACTTTCCGAATAAATGATACATGATGATGATTAAGTGAGTTTCGTATAAGAAAATTTTTAATTTTTTTATTTAAAGAAAGTGAAGATTGCAAGCAGTGTGTCCACGAGTCTTAGCTGAGGTAGAACATATTGTCTTCTTTGTACAAGTAAACGTTAAGAAATTTGTGTAGAAACATAAAATTTTTGTAGGTTTCAATTCTTAAAGCAAGTTTGTTTCAGAGATAACCTCCTCATTAGGGTCAAAAACTTTTCAAAAGGAGTCATATCTCAGAAGTATAAAGTGAAACCGACTTTGTCACTAAAAAAGTTGTCACAGAATATGATGACAATCATGTCACATTTGCTTGAAACATGATTTGGACATTTCAGTTCTATAAGTATTAGTAAGTTATTGCAATCGAAAACTATGCGCGATTTTTCGAGTAGAAGTGATTGATGACATCATGAAATTTAAATTTTGTAGTTTTTTAAAAATTTCAAAAAATTTTTAAAACTAAAAAAATTACGGATTTACTTAAAAATTTATTTTTTAATTAATTTTAATTAAATATTACATTGTATAAAAACCAACTTTTTTTATTTAAGTTCTTATATGAATTTTTAAAAAAAATTAAATTTTCTCTCGCATTTTGTTGAGACAATTTTAAAAAGAGACTGATTTTTTATTATTATTTTTTTTTATTTATTTGGCCATAATCGGTTACAATATTCTGCTTAAAAATGTTTTGTGTTTGGCTTCTTCACTGTATATACTTATTTGCTTGTGTTTTATATTTTTAAGTTTTGTTTTGTTTTTTTAATTAAAGTAAAAATCATAAAATTTTGAAATTTTGAATAAAATGTTTTTTTTTTCAATTCAACTATTTCATAAGATATCGATGGCTGTGAAGTTTGTACCAAAGTGTTGGAAGAATTGGAAAACATTGATGATGACTGCGATAAACACGGCATTAAGTTTGTCAAAACTAAAGACTTTTCTGTAGCTGATGGTTATGGCGTACACGATTATCCGGCTCTGGTATATTTTGAAAGTGGCATACCAAATGTGTTTGAAGGTAAGTACGAGTAATAACATATTCATGATTCTTATATTTATATATTTTAATGAAAATCTGTCCAACTAAAGGTGAGCTGCAAGAAGAAGAGGAAGTCTTACAGTGGCTTATCACCCAAAAAACTGAAGATCGCATCGAATTGATAACCCGACAAATGCTGGAAACAATGGTGGAAGAAACACAGTATTTAGCTGTTTATTTCTGTAAGTAGACAAAGTTATTTTTACTCTTTAAATCTGGTTCATTTCATTACACAAACTTCTTTTTGAATACATTTTAAAAAAACAATTAAAATTAAAAACAAAATACAACACAAATTACACTCAAACTCAACACACATTAAAACTCTTCATTTTAAATCAAAATAATCTCGTTACCAAATCAGTGCCACCTCAGCGCAAAGGCCAAAAATCACCAGTTTATTGTAGAACATATTGTGTACCCCTGTCCAAAAATGATGCCAGCTATTACAATTCCTCCTCGAACATCCCATCCAAGAAATTCCTTAAGAACTATATTTCACGCAAAAGAAAACGTATCGAAAGTCAAGGTATTCCTCAAAAGCTAAAACTAATAAAACATTTTTAATGTTTCGTCTTTTGTGTTCTTTTAATCCAGTTACCATTTTTTCTAGCTCTAACAAAGCCCATTCATACCATCTATCAGCCAGAGACTTAAAAGAATTAATTTATATTTTTTTTTAAATGCTGAAATAATTTAAGCCAACATTTTTTTGCATTAAACAATTGATTGTTCTTTTTTTAATTCTGAAAAAAAAAATTATTTATTTCGATTAGATCTTAATGGCAGGGTATACAGCTAAGCTTGAACGTTGTACCGTCAGTCTGCATTTAGATTCGAAATTTTTTTTATATTTGCAAATAAGTTTCGAATTCATAAAGGTACGGTTCTCTATAAGACATGGTTTCGAAAGTTTTGCTATTCAAAAAGGTCTTCAAAATTTTGCAGCTTCATATTCATAAAAAATAATTTTGGCTTATAAAAGGTTTATTGAACGAGTTTTTATAAAATTTTCTTTAAAAAAAAATATTTTTTAAGACGAGCCTTAGTATTTTCTTCGCTTAAATACGGTCATGATTGCTAACGGAAAACTAAATTAAACCCAAAATCCACAAAAACTACCAAAATTCAAATTAAAAAACTTTTCGTTCGCAAAATCAAGAAAAATCGTAACTTTCACTAAAAACTGAAATGAAGAAATTACTAAAATAAAAAATAATAAACAAAAATGACTAAAAATATAAATTTGCCAAATACACAAATTACAATAGAAGCTTTTGTTACCCGCTATTGCTTAGGTCTGATTTTGCGGCCTTTCTTGGCACTGTGTAATATATTACAGCCCTGTTAACTATGAGGCTCTAGTCCGAGCAGGTGAGAAGTCTAAAATTCAGCTTGGATCTTTTAGATCAGGCGATAACTATATTTCAAATAACTTTTAAATCTGATTACCTTAAGATTTATGAAATTGCTCATTTGTCCTCCCCCCACCCCACTCTCCAAAACCGTATTTTTTTAAATAAACATAAAATATTCCATCCCTTACATAAATGTCTAACTATCGTATATTTTCTAAAAAAACGCTGCGTTTTTAAATCGCTTACGTTTTGATAAACACAAAACGTAACTCTGCATGTTTTTAACCGCTACGATTTACTGACGTTTTTCAACCTTTTTACTTTCTATTTTGGCTTCAAACAACTACAATCAAAAAAAATTATGTCTGTATAAATCGCCAATTCAAAAGTAAGCAATTGACAGACTGTTGAAAAACTCCTTAGGAAATTTTTTGAATTGCAAATTTTTTGTTAAAATCGTAAAAAAGTTATCAGTTTTCATTCAAATAAAAAGTAAACACATTCAATTTAATCTGTGGATTATTTAAATTTCTAGTCAGAGTGTAGTTTAAATAAAATAAACCGGACCGCATCGGTATACACTAGAGGTCTAAAAGCGCCAAATTTCTAGCGTTTTCGTTTATTAGAACACCTTTTTGAGCGATGTGCGTTTTTTAGAACATGGGCGTATGTTGAAAATTTTTTGCAATCGGTACAGATGTAAGTGCCCGTTTTTCTCTCATCTAAGTCCCAGCTCTGGAAATAGATATATACTTCAAATTTCATTGCAATCAGTAAAAATTGTTTCGGATGCATAGAAATGCCCACTTCCCCTTTTTCTCCCCTCCTGGTCCACCCTTTTAAAATATAAATACCCTATTTTACCATGAGGACACACGCACAAACAAATAAATAAACAAACAAACTTACAAAGAGATTTATAATAAACCCAGGGCGCTTCATTACACCAAGCAAATTTTTTATTTGATTAATATGGAATATTCAGATTTCTTTTTGCCTATTGGACCTTATCTTATCTACATTGCTTTTTGTTAAAACCGATTCCGCGCATTTTTCCACTCCCTTATTTACCCATCCTGGTCCTTATTTTTTAAATAAGCATATCCTCTTGCAACTTATAAATATCTCTGTTTAAATTTTTTTTAAGTACGATGCAGCCGTAAATGTCCGTTTTAGTTATAACTCTCGTCGTTTAGTTATAACGCGTCGACCGAATTCGTGCAAACTTTAGATAAACCATCTGCACGACCATACGAAATAATTTAATCGAACTCGGTTTGACCGTTCGTAAGTTATAACGTCACAACACACTTGTATCAGCTTTATATATCAATACAAAGATATTAGATTTTCATAGCTTTAACTGTATGACAAGGTTTTGAGTATTAAACTCTTTGCTTTATTTTATTCAGAAACGAAAATAGTTTGTAAAAATCCCTCTTTTCAATGTCACTTCCTTTTAGCTTTACTCAGAAGACAAAACATTGAACCTTCTCTTAAATCACAATCCTGCCTGTCTTTTCTTTTTTGTTTCCTTTACGTCCACTACTAATAATAATTTTTTTTCATGCCCTAGTAATTACGATAACCAATCAGACCTTAGAAGTCGGTTCTCCTTAACTCAGGGTTGTACAACTGAGACATTCGTAGCGAGTATAATTACGCATTTGTTAGGATACTACAGTGACTCATATAACGGCATTAATAATTGTCTAGGCGGCTACACCATTTTACTAATGGGTTGAATCTTTAAGTATCCCCATCATTTCATCATATTTTCATTTACTTAAGTTATTTCTGAAAGTCGAATTGCAGATGATCGTATAAATAATGGGCTCAGGTTATCGCTATCCCTTCTGCATTACTTTGATTGCTACCGTTAATCCTTGGTTTAATGACACCATGTCTAGTCAACAATGATATCCAATCTCTTTTTCGCTTGAAAGCACGAGACCTAAGCATCGATATTATTATAGAGAGATCTACAAAAAGCTACAATAGGTTTCGAGACCAGAGAATATTTGTTATCCAGCGCATCAATTTTTAGACGTTTACTGCTCTACTATGTATCGCTTAGCTGACAAACGACTTAGACCTTTTATTTTATCAATGATATTTAAAAGTAGTTCTGTATTAAACAACTTAATTTTCCTCTACGTCCAAGCTTTTCGTGGCGATATTCTCTTTAAATTTCACCGCAAATTTAACCACCTAAAATTATGCTCAATTAATTATTTAATTATAGAAATAAATAAGTCCGTTAACTTAATTCGGTGGTGAATACCTTAATTTTTGACGTTTTCTTTAAGCTTTTTTTTATTTATAAACGCCATTAACCAAACTTAACAGCCCTTCTTGGAAATAACATGTCAGATGCCGAAAACTTAACTCTAAACACAAACACAAACAAAAAAAAACAAAATTAAGTAAAGAATTGTTTTGAAAAAAAATATATATTTTAAATTTTCAGATAAAATTAATTGCAACATCTGTGATCAAATTTTGGAGGGTTTGGAATTAATCGATGACGAATGTGATGTTTTTGGAATACATATGGTTAAAATACAAGATCCACAATTAGCGAAACGTTATTCTATTAAAACATTCCCAGCTCTGGTTTATTTTAGGTATGTTTTCTTAAGAATATTGAAAATAATGAACACGTTCTTGATTAAAAAATAAAAATGTTTCAATTTCCAAGAAATGGCAATCCCTTGTTATTTGAAGGGGATTTGCAAAATGAAAAATCGGTACTGGAGTGGCTAATCGATGATGACAATCGTGAGCTGGCCGATGAAATCGAAGAAGTCAATGAACGTATGTTGGAAAGATTGATGGCTGAATCTACTTTATTGGTGGTATTCTTTTGTAAGTTGAAATATAATTTAATAAAAATAATACATAATGCAAAAAATACGAGGGTAGTCCAATAAGTCTTTAAAAATCATAAATAAATCAATTTTCTATAATGCAGTGATTAGTTTAAAAAGATAAGCAAAATTGTAAGAAGGAAAAGGTATATCATACAACACTTAAAAAAATGAATTTATTGGTCTATCTTCATCAAAATGTAATACTAAATGCAATTGGAGAAATCAAGTTGAGCGAGTCTACACGCCGAATAATAATAAGTTTTCTGCACGATGTCTAGTTAAGGCAATTAATTGGAATTCAACTATAAAATTCACAATACAGATTTAAATAACAGTTAAAGTGCACGAACACGGGACATGTGCCATCTGGATTTATTCTTCATGAAAAATTGCTGAGTAACACCGTTGATAAAATGAATCATATGACCGATTCGAAAGTCTTAAAAAAGCTTTTTTAGTGGGCACAGATTTGTGTAAATAATTATTGGCTTCACCCTCGTATATGCCCTTGATCTTTTTTTATTTAATTTAATTTTTTTCAACAGACGATGAAGACTGTGCCGAATGTGAAGAAATATTAGAGGAATTGGAAGAAATTGACGGTGAAGCAGACATGTTTGGAATTGATTTTGTCAAAATTGCCAGCGTTGATGCTGCCAAGAAATATGAGGTCGTAAATATACCTTCATTAGTATACTTTAGGTAAGTGCTTGAAATTTTAAAGCAAATTTATCGAAATCTTTATTTTAAAGTTGTTCAAGTCTTTTTAATTATAAATTTTGTTCAGCGAAACAAATTAAATTCCAAATATGAGTTTTTCATATTTATATTTTTTCTATTATTAATATTGGATTGCTCGCACTTTAATTATTTATACTTCTTCGATTTATTAATACTTCTTCGATTTATTAATTTCATTATTTGTATTTCTAAGAAAACAAGTTCCTGTTTTATATGATGGTGATCTCCATCAACACGATAAAATTATTACATGGCTGACATCGCAAGATGTTTTCGAAATTAAAAACGAAATCGAAGAAGTCAATCGAAAAATGTTGGACAAATTGCTGGAGGAAAATGAATTCATTACCGTATTTTTCTGTAAGTTTTATTCAAAGAAAAAAAAATAAATAATTAAAAAATTAATAAATTTGTTGCCAGATGAACACAATCAACAGGAGTCCATTGCGGCCTTGGAAAAGTTAGAAAATATTGACAGTGAAACTGATAATTTGGATATAACATTTGTAAAAATGGCCGACTCTCGTTATGCCAAGAAATGGGGTGTAACCAAACTGCCAGCTATGGTCTACTTTAGAAGACGATTTCCAAGCATTTACAGAGGTACAGAGGGCAACTCTAATTTTAAAGCAATTAATGTATAAATAAATCTTTTTCCCCGACCAGGTGATCTCCTATCTGAGGATGAAGTTTTAGAATGGTTGCGTAAAAATCGTTTCCGTCAGCCTGAACTGAATATATTCATGTACGCCTTGATAGCCCTCTCTGTGGCCTTCGTCATGTACACAGCCTTTTTATTACAATGTTTTAAGCCCGCTCCTCCACCGCCACCCCAACATCCCAAACAATCGTGATATGTTTAAACAAAAACAACAGTGACTTAGAGGATTTCTATTTTTTTATTTTTATTAATTTGAAAATTTTAGTTTTTTTTTTTTTAATTTAAAATCAATACTATTTTTTACTAAGCAGCGTTGAATGAAACTCCTTAGTTTTTGAAAACAAAAATATCAAGTCAAACAAAATTCAACGAAAAATTCTTCCTTATTCTTTTCTATTTCGGACTCATATTAATTTGACTCATTTATAAACTTTTTAATTTTTGATTCAGTTAACAAACGAATGATTAATTTAATTTTTATTAGCGAAATTTTTTAATGGTTCAATTTATGTTCATTCTTGGAAAAGAAACAAAAATCGTGGACGAATTCTAAGAATTTGTTTAAAATAAATTTGTTTTGTTTTACAAAGTACATAAAGATTTGTTGGACGAAAGAGAGAGAGAGAGGGAGGGAGATTACTTAAATTTTGTTTTTGTTGCATTAAGTTGCCTGCTTGCACAGAATGGCATTGTCTCAAAATGTGATTTTTTTGATTAAAAATATTACAAATGTTTACAGACCCCCATAATTTAATTTCAAGGTTTTCAAATTCAAACTAGGTGAAAAGTTAAAATCAAACAAATTGTTAAACAATAAAACTTTAATACACACAGAGGCTCGAGGTGATAACAGAACAACCACAAAAAATTGTAAAATTCAAAAGAAAAAAAAATCCTTAATAAACTCAATGAAACTAAAATACTTATTATGTATTAATGTATAATTTATAATGTAAAAAACAAACAAAGCAATTAAGATATTTCGATACAAAGTAAAAATAAATTTAAAGTATAAAACAATAACTTTAGTGATTTAATTAATGTCAGCGTCAGTCAGCAAAATACATTTTTCTATAAAATATAATAATATCGAAATTAAAAGTAAAATTAAAATTAAGAATATATATATATACGGGCAATTATCAAAGCGAATTAGATGATACAAGCGCAACAGCGATACAGCAACAACGCATGGGAATGCAGTTTGCTTTACGATTGGGCTTTGGCTTAAGTTAAGAAAATATTAGAGCAGTTCTAGAGTAGATATGATCGACATAAAAAAGAGTATCAAATAGAACAATAATAAATAAAATAAAATATTTAACTTATGCAATCTTATATAAAAATTTCATCGGCTCTTAATGGGTTGAGCATTTTAAAAAAAATTTTAGTATTTCCTTAAAGACCTCTTCAGAAGCCTTAAAATGATACCCCTATTGATATTTTAGAAAATTTGAAAATTTCAGAGACCCGCAACTCGAAAAATATGGGCCAACTACAATTGTTTTACTTGCTTTTTTTTCTTATTTTTTAATTCTCTATCGCCCCATATATTTGATTTTTTTTGTTAGAGTTACTTCATTGTTCCAAATAATATGAAACAATAAGAGGTAGGCGTGGTGTTTTTACCCGTTGCGTCTAAGGACATGGACTGATCTTGCTGATTACCAATAGCACATCTATCGACACTATGTCTGATCGATTGGCGTATTTTAACTTTAGCTGAAATCAAGTTTGCCTTTGCACTAACACGGACGGATTGACGGACATCGCTCAATCGACTTCGCTATACGAAAGAAGTTAGAATATAAATACTACATGAGGTTCGGAAATGGATATTGTAGAAATTACAAAGGGAATGATATAATAATATCTAAAAAAAACCTTTGACAATTTTTAAAAAGCACCTTTTAAAATCTGAGTGTAAACGTTACAGACGTTTTAATAAAATAAATTTAACAAATTGCATTAAAAAATTAAATAAACAAATAACAGACATTTAAAAGAAGCACCTTTTAAAAAATGTCCTTTTAAAAAGCATATTTGGAAAATTTACATTAAAATATTTTTATTTTATTAAAAAAATGCCTTTTAAAGAAAAATTTATAATTTTCTTTTAATAATCGAAAAAATCGGGGTTTTAATATATTTTAAAATAATATTTATTAAACATTCTATTTTGATGTTAAAAATCCTGTCGTTACGCTAATTTTTACTAAGCTTTTAATATTTTTACTTTGGTAAAAGTGAGCTTTTTACTTATTAAAAGACTCAAAAATAACTTAACGACTTAACGATGTTAAAAAAAGCTTTTGCAAATTAATTCCCAATAAACGAGCTTTTAAAGGTTAGAAAGTGCTTTCATTGATTTAAATCTAAAAATCTGCTCTTCTTCTTTTTATAAACAGATAAAGGAAACAAATATGTCTTTCTTTTTCAACTTAAAAAAAAACAAACTGTTTAGTTTTAAAGGGATGCACGTATAAAGCTTAAAGGATACAACCCTATGCAACAGGGAACTGTCAAATTTTGACTTCGCAAAAGTTTCATTTGTTTACATTTCTCCATTTTGCGACGAACACACGAAAATTTAAAAGAGACGAAGTTTAAGTGCGCATATTTGAAAGCTTTTTTGTTGAGGACAACAACATTGATTTATTAAAAAAGGAACAAAAGTATAATAAATACAAGCAGCCCTGTCATAATGAACGCAGTCTAAAGTTTATCTTACTTTTGAGAATTTGAATCATCAATTACAACAACAAGAATAAATGTTTTATTTTAATGAAAAAGTTTTAAATTTAAAAGAAAAGTTTTAAATAAATAAAAATAAATAAAAACTGTTTAATGAAATAAAAATATTAGAAAGTGTTTTAATTAAATTTAAACTTTTTACACAAAAACATATTGAACGATTTTTACTTTAAGGTAAGTAAATGAGTTCATTAGTTTTTGCAGTCAACCCTGTATCCCTCAATCCACTTCTATTTTTATCTAGTTTTGAAAATTGTGAATTTATAAAGAAACTTAAAGTTTTTTTCTTTTTAAAAGTGGAAAATGAAAATTAAGAGAAACGTAACTTTTCTTGTTTTAAATAAAACAATGTATTGTGTCTGTCCTAAGGCGATAAACGATTTCTTTGGTGTTCACGCATTTTAATGTTTTGTGTCAATTTTTCTTTTCTTTTTTCATTTTTGTTTGTGATATGCATGTGTGCGTTTGTTTAAGGAAAACTGATAACGAATAAATACTAAACACAAAAATTATACATATGTGTGCGTGCATGCGGGAGAAAGGTTTCCCTTTTAGAGTTGTCAACTGTTAAGTTTTTAAAACTAGTCAAAATAAAAAGAAAGAAATTCCCAAAGAAAGATTTCAAATAATTATCTTTAATTTATAAAACGTCACTAATAAAATAGCATATAACTGTAAAAAAATTTACAAAATGAAAAAATTTTATAAGATAATATTCCATATAAACTAACTTTTTTAAAGAAAAAGTTTTGTACCATTTCGAGTTCTTATTTTCATCAATATTATCTGTTGGGTTTATTATGATTTTATATGGAATCGTAATGTTTTTGAGCAACATTTTAGTCATCTGTTGATTAAATATTTCGCCATTGCAGAAAAACACAAAAATGAGTAAAATTAAGTGTGTGTATCGCTCCTTTTTTCTCAAAATCTTATATTATAAACAAATTAATTCAAAAATTTGTATACCCTTCATCACAAAAAGTAGAAAAAGGGTATAACTAAGTTTGTCAATCCGTTTGTAATTTCTACAATATCCACTTCCGATCTCATAAATTATATATATTCTAAGTTCTTATGCATAGCGAAGTCGAGCAAAGTCCGTGGGCCCGTCCATCAGATTTTTCGAAGACACTAGATCAGCTAGAGAAAATTTAAAAATGCCATTCGATCAAACATAGTGTCAAAAAAGGTGCTATTGAAAATCAGCAAGTCCATGTCTTTCGGGGTAGCGGGAAAAACACCACGCCTACCTTTAATTTTTCCATATCATTTCGAAGAATAAAGCAATTCCAATCAAAATAACAAATATATGGGGCGGTAAAGAATTTAAAAATAAGAAAAAAAATCGAGTGAAAAAATTGGAGCTCGCCCATATTTTCCGAGTTGCGGGGCTCTGAAATATTTAAATTTCTTAAAATATCAATATGGGTATCATTTTAAAGCTTTTAAAGATATATTTAAGGAAATACTAAATTTTTTTTAAATGTTTAACCCATTAAGAGCCGATGTCATTTGTATGTAAAGTTATATATCTGTAGTACTTATTTTTGAATTCCCTGTCACCCCAATATTTGCTTTTTTGATTGGAGTTACTTCACTAAACTAGATTTACATACATTATAAAGGGTATATAAGATTCGAATATAGCACTCTTACCTATTTTTATTAAAAACTTTTTAAAATATGAACAAAAATTATCTTACAAGAGAGACGATTTAACATTTTTTTAAATTATTTTTTGCATTGTTATGCAAAAGCTATACAAAATGTTGCAATTTTTCACTGTTTTTCAGCAGTAAATAATGTACAAAACAATCTGTTCTTGAATTCACAACCCTCTTGTATTGTTGTATCGATTGTGTTATTGTATAAGAATACAAGTGCAAGCTTGTTGCTGCTAATTTTTATTCAAAAGTGTTATATAATTAAAAAATTTCAGTTAAAAATTTTTGGGAGTTATAAAGCCACACCGGGGACTTACTTATTTCTTTGACAAACTGGAAAGCTTAATATGTAAAACTGTTCTAATATGTAGATATGAGAAAAAGAAATTTCACATTATTTATAATTATGTTTAAATATAGTGCAATTATGCGATTATTTGAATTCATATAAGTAACCGAGGCGCACACGCAATAGAATTATGCCATACATTTATAGAAGATACACGACACAGATACACAACACAATTGCTTAAAGATTCAAAGCAATTTAATTTTAATTTTTAAATGTCGTAATTGAAAATAAATTTTAATATATAATTTTATAAATTTTAATTTATAAAGAGACAGTTTTTTTAAGTAAAGTTATGTATCTTGAAATTATATTGTTTTGAGCCAAAACTATTTCTTTATCTCTGCCTTTAATTCTGAAAGAAATATATTTACGTTATTAAAAACCAAATTTGCTGGTCTGAGGTACATTTTAAATATTAAATATTTTTC
Organism: Gymnosoma rotundatum; assembly: GCA_916610165.2. Taxonomy (NCBI): domain Eukaryota; kingdom Metazoa; phylum Arthropoda; class Insecta; order Diptera; family Tachinidae; genus Gymnosoma; species Gymnosoma rotundatum. The sequence continues at coordinate 131,240,842 of OU744339.1, read as the reverse complement.
GATAAATTGTACGAAAACAATCACTTATTACTGACTCGCTAAGTTAGCGTGTGGTAATTTTTAAAAAGCATCATCAACATTGCTAAAATCACTAAGTTGACTACATTGGACACTCCTTACTTTATATGAATTGTTTTTGTTAACGTATTCCTTTTGGCTTTGCTGAGGTTTTCTTTCAAGAGACGTAACTAAGCACTGGAAATTTTGTTTAATTTTCTTCATGTTTTGTTTTCTTAACCACCCATCATTATAAATTGAATGCGACGTTATTTATCATTGTTCGGTTTATTAAGCTTTGTTGTTGTTTTAATTAGAGTTGATGTCATGTTGTTTTTTTTTCTATTTTTTTTTTTTTCTTTGTTTATTTATATTTTCCAGATATTTTGTGGAAAGCCTTCAAGTTATGAAAACAAAACAAAAATGACCTGAACAAATATTTAATTCGATAGACAAAAAGCCATAGGGATCTTTTTTAAAAATGAAAGGTCCTTTAACATAAAAAATAATCACATAAACAAACGTGTGCTAAAGATATTGGCACGATTAGATTTACGATAGGAACAATGCAAGAGATAATGCTCGATATAAGTAAAACCTAAATCCAAAAATACTTTGAAAAAAAGTCGCCGAAATTTTACAAAATACTAGAGCAGTAATGCCGCTATTAATAGCGACCTTAATAGAAGATAATTTGTAAGCGAATTCATGTACATATGTCACATAGTATATTTGTCATCAACGAGGGTTTATAACTTCAAGACTACGTTGGTCAACAACAGGCTTCAGAATTAGAAACATTGGACAAAATAAGAACTTATCTTATCGTATGCGATGATGATTTGTTTTAATTGCGATTTTCGAATGAAAGTCACTGGAGGTTGTGTAAAGATTGAAAACCAAAATAAAATTATTAGATATTTAAGCTCAACAATTAATAAATGTTACGAAAGTAAGATCTGACAACCCCTGTTGTTGTTTCCCTATGAGCGTGGTGAATAAGTTACTTTAAATAATGGTGTGTGTATAGAATAATACCACACTTAGCTAACAAAAGCTGACTAACCAACCTCGATGGTTGCGTTGGTAGAGGTGCTTACTGCAAAACAGAAGATCGTGAGTTCGAGCCCACCTTCTGGCATGCGTACAAGGGAAAATAATGATTGTTATAATACAATTAAAAATTAATAAACAGCAGTACAAACCTCCCGAGAGGCAAAAGACAATTATTGTGTGAAGCCATGGCAGTAATTTAGTGGAGAGATGTCCAATTTAATATAAGATAATTATCAAGAAGCCGTTAATATTAAAAAGTAAGAACAGTAGCGGTTAGCGCAGGGAAGTGTAACAGCATAACAACAGTGTATGACAGACGTGTGTTGTGGCTATTGGATTAAAGGTGTAGTAGAGATGTCTATGGATGGTTAAGGTTACTAAACAAGGCATCGAGTAGTTATTGTCCCGCCGGAGTAACACAGTAGTGTAGCGTGGATGGCTGCGTTTGTAGTAATAACGCATCTTTAGTAAGTACAAGACCATAGGATTCACAAGACCGTAGGATTAAAAAGTATAGCCAGAAAAAGCCACTAAGTAAGAATACAGAATTTATAATGAGCCACAGTGGTATCAGTGCAATCAAAAGGGAAAAACGTAACAATTAAAAAACGGAAATGTTTAATCATTTATCACGTGAATGCAGTGTAACAGCTGATTAATTCTTCATATGATCTTTTTTATCATAGATGTCAAACTATATATATAAACAAACAGTAACAGATAACTGTTATAGATGCCAAAAATAGCTACTGCACTTGCCTGATCAATTATTGTGTTATCGTCAGTTAGCACTTCCTGCAAAAAGGAAAATATTTTTGTTGGTATTTATAGAATCTTTAAATTACAAAATAATTTAATTACATATCAAACAAAATTTTAAAAAGAAGCATATAAATTTGAAATTCAACATTTATCTGGGCACCTTAAACATTTATTTAAATTTTTTTAGCCTTTTAGGGATGTTATGCTGTAAAATATTGCACACTATTCTATTTGGGTTACGTGAAGAGATTCAAGTTTAAAATTTTGCTTTTGTGTGGTTTTGTTTTCTTTCACAAAAAACCTCATAAGCGTTAGAAAATGTAACCAACTAAATATAAAGCAATTATATTTCTTAATGTAAAATTTACTATTTTTTAAAGTACTTTTTTCTTTAAGGTACCTTTATCAGAATTGATATTGTAAAAGGCACCTTTAGAAAATGTACTTTTTTAACTTTTGTAAATTTTACTATATTTTTTGTGTTTTTTTTCTGTGTTAAATTTCACTCCTTTTTAAAATGGTACTTTTCCATATCAACATTTTATCCACATTTATATTTTATGATAATAAAGATAAATACAAAACTATTGACAATAATTTTTATTCATTTACAGACTTTTAACTATTGTTCAACTATTTCTGGTAAGAAAATTAACATAAAAAAATATTTTTATACAATCTCATTTCACTTGCATGTTGGTAGAATAAATGATGTCTGATTATTAAAACAAAATAAAAACAAATATTAGTAAAAATAATCACGAATAAAATAAAAATAAAAACTCACTTGAAACACCAAAATGAAATGAAACGAAAGGATTTACTAATTTTGTCTTAAATACAGTTTAAACATGCAAAAAAAAAACCATCTAAGCACATGCTTACATATTACACATGCATTAAACATTATGTGTAACATGTACATATACACATACTCATGCATCTTTACACACTAATAATGCACAATACCATTTACAACAAAAATCACCCACTATAATGGCCCCAATTTTTCAACAACAAAAAAAAAACAAATATATATAAATCCCATTTAAATGCAAATATAAAAATTTTTAATTTGAATTAATCTGATGTTTCTGTTTTCCAAGTGAAAAACTCGTCTATTAAATTTGTATAGAAAGAAGGCAAAAAAAAACTTTCGCTTGGAATACAGAAACACCACACAATTTCCAAAAATTGTGCAGTTAAACTTTGATTTTATATACGAACATAGTTATACTTAATAATTATGAAACTTCTATTTATATAAATATAAAACAAAATATATTGCTATTTGTATACACTCTTGGAAATAGATTTAGTTACACCAAGTATGTAATGTTATAAGTGCTGGATTCTTTAATGTTTTTAACTCGGCAAAAAAAATCTTTAGAGCCTTTTTTCAATACAATGAAGTATATTCTGTATTCCTACACACAGGAAAAGAACATGGTTGTGGTATGATGACAAGAACCATATTATGGTCTCTGCAATATTATGTGGTTGCGGTGAACAAATTATAGTTGATAATACTTTAAACACAATAAACAAGTTTTTGTTAAAAGTGGATCATTTAATGGGTTTCACGCATGAAAAGCACCACGTGACTGTTTCTAACTAAAAAATTTTTGCTAAAATTCTTATTAAAAGTTGATTTTTATAAGCATTCAAATATAATATAATATTATTATTTATAAACATAATAGTTTTATTTGTTCAAAGTATATCTAAATAAGATTAAATATTATTTGATTTAAAAATGTCTCTTTTTAAAGTACTCTTTTTTGTATAAAAATATGTTTAAACCTGAAAACTGTAAATAAGTGAACATTTACCCATCAGTAAACCCTTTAAATGAGGCGTTTAAATCACCATTAAAGAAAATATAATTTTAGCAACTACGAGAGTGAATACTAAATATTTTTGGAGAATTTTGTAGACAATGACAGAGAAACCTATATCATATGCTTTTCAATTTGCTTTTTTTGGCCATTTTTATGAATTAAAAAACTCGCTAATATTTTCATCACAGTGTTGCCACATCAATTTTTGTTAAATTTAAATAGGATAATGAGAAAGTGATTTACTGACACTAAATCTAAACTATGTATTTCCAACGTTAAAACTGATTTATTCGGCTTTAGTGTAAAAATATTAATTAGTAACGTAGAAGTAAGCAGCGGTTTAAAGTTGCCATAAAATGCAAAAAAAAAATTTTGTTTAAATAAATTAAGTTTTTTTTTTTTATTGTTTTTAAAATTCCGTTAGGTTTTAAATAACTAATTGTTTTTCAAGATGAAAGACCGTAAATGACCTTCACGCTTAACCACGCACATGCAGCATTTGATCAGAAAAGTATTCATTGCGGCCTGGAGGATTGAAATTAGAATGGTCTAAATATTTCTTTTAATAGATTTTTTTAATTCAGTTAAATTCTTTGGTTTCGTTTTGTACACCTCTTATCTGCCCTAACCTCAAAACACAAAAAACGTCTGCTTGAGACAGACTTAGTTTCTGAATATTAATTTGCTTTGGAATTTTGGTTGAAGCTTTGGCATAACCGGTCTGGCTATGTGTGCAGTTGCTGCTTGACACGGATACGTCTTCGGCGCAGTTCTGGGAAAGAAACACTCTTTTAGCATCATCAAATAGCGGTCCCCATTAACAGTTACTGTTACACAGTTTTCTTTAAACAGTTATGGTCACACGATGTACCTTGGTGAAACTACACACTACACAGTTACTCCTTCTGGAAGCAATTCCATCTTATTAAACATTTCTCGAGTACATTCACACCATTTGTCAAAATAGGTCTCATTGGACATTAACATGCATTTTGTGAATCTGTTGTCTGCTTCTACCATTTCAGTGACTTTTTACTAAATTCAAGGCGAAACGGCAAATCCACACGTTTTAACGTACTTATAATTTGGAAAAAAATATTTAAGTTATCATAAATGATCTGTTATTATCATACGAATCGAAACACTTCGATTTGTCTGAATTGAATTGCACCAGCCGCGGTTGTGTCTCGAATCCCCAAATAGGGATGTCGATGCTTCCGTCCCCGTGCGATGCTTCCAGATTCGATATACATGTTAGTCACTGGGGCAAAAGCAACCAGAACTTCCGCCGAAATTTCCTCTGAACGCATATGAAGAAAATTATTACGTTTTGTCTTGTAGCGCCATCCAGGTGATCACAAATCAAGAGTGTTTTCTAAAAAACTCAATATTTACTACTATTTTCTCTTCTTGTCAAAGAAAATAAATGAATAAACAAATCATATCACTTTCATACATTATTATCGTACACATTGCAAAATATACGTTTACACTCGAAACATAATTGCGATAATATTTAACACTAATATTTATACGTTAGACGTTAAAATGATTCCAATAATAACATTACTATTGTATGCATCAACGTCCGTAGTTAAAGGTTAAATATAAAAATACATTTCAATCATCATAGTATGATGCTCTTAGATCATTTAACCATGTTTTTTTACTTTCTGCATACTCGTGTATGCAGAAAGCGTAAATTCAATACTTTAAGAGTTAATTTAAGCCACTCACATAATTAAATGCAATAATTAGAACTTTAAAATTTGTTTTCCCTTTTTATACCCTTCACCATAAAAAGTGGGAAAAGGGTCATTTCGTGTGTAATTTCTACAATATCCATTTCCGACCCCGAAAAGTATATATATTTTGACTTCTTATGCATAGAAAAGTCGATTGATCTATGTCCGTCTGTCCATCTATCGTATATATTGTCGAAAGAGGTGCTATTGGAAATCTGCATTATAGGTCCATGTTCTTCGAGGCAGCAGGCAAAACACCACGCCTACCTTTAATTTCTTCAACATCACTTGGAACAATAAAGTAACTCTAATCAAACAAATAAATATATGGGGGGATAGTGAATTAGAAAATAAGAAAAAAACATCAAGTGAAAAAATTGGCACTCGCCCATATTTTCCGAGTAACGGGGCTCTGAAATATTCAAATTTTTAAAATATCAATATGGATATCATTTTAAAGCTTTTGAAAAGATCTTTCAGGAAATACTAAATTTTTTTTAAAAATGCTTAACCCATTAAGAGCCGAAGGCAATTTTATGTACAACAGTTTTTTTTATTTTTTAATTCTCTGTCACTGTCGCACTCCTACTTGTTTATATTCCTATCACAAAATCTAAAAACTGTAAACCATTTTGCGATTGGCAAATGTTTTTCTTACTTTTTATTTTGATCGGGCATTAATTTATTTCCTCGAGTGTATTGCTGTGCATTTTAAATAACTTTGCATTTAGAACCATTAACTCACATACAACAATGATAATTCACTCTATTTAAACAAATTTCTGTATGTATGTATTTTTCTATCCTTTTTTTCAACTCTTGTGTAACTTTCTTTTTTGTCTGTTTCTTCTTATCTTTTCTTTAACTTTGTTTTTTTTTTTTTTTTTGGTGTAAATTTTATGTAATTTTTGTAGTTGTTAATTCAAGAAAAAAAAACAAATTATTCTGCATAAACAAATCTAAAATAGGATTGAGAATGGCACCATTTAAATTAAAATTTCGAATGGGTGGTTCCCGTAGTACATCTCAAGAACATGAACCGGATCCTCAGGTAAATGAGGCCTTATTAAATCATCAAATCGTTTGTGGCATTGGAGCTAGTTCATCGACCATAGATTCTGTAGATTGCAATAGTTTGGTCTCACTGAACACAAGTGAACGAAAACTATTGTTACCCAACAAATGCAACAACTTAAAAATGGGTAAGAATTAAATAAAAATTTTGGCAAAAAAAAAATAATAAAATTCTTTTTGTTTAAAATAAACTGTATGTGGGTGTATGTGAGAGAGATAGAAAAAATTAATAAAATTCAAAACTTAAAAAAGCTTACATTTGCACTTATTTTTTTTTTAATTTACTTTTTTTGAGGTTATGTACTGGCATACAATACAGCAACTTAACTAAACGAAGATAATTTTTGCAAAAACCTTTCAATCCATTTTTTTCTTAAGTTTTTTATCTATAAAAAAAAAATCTCAAATTTCTATCACTTTCAAGTCCAAGTACACTATAACCTCCTTTAACAATCCTTGTCACGCCATAAAATAACTAAATTGCAATTTATCTGAAACACTCAATTAAAGCATGTCTTCATTATGGATTTAGATGTATAAAAACTATTTAATAATTATAAAAAAACAAGAAACAAGCACAAGTCAATATATTCATACGAATAACCATCATCATTTTGCAGGGTTCATAAATCAAAATCAAGTCAATAAAGAAGAAGAAAATATACCAAACACACCACCCCCATCATACGAATGTGTTTTAGAAGAGGTAAACTGAAATTTTTAATAAAACATTACACTTCACCCTTCACAGCATTGATTTCCTTTTCGATTGTAACGAATTTTAGCAAAGACAATTAGCCGAAGCCACAGCTACGCATAATGATGTTCAATTAGACGCTTGTTTAGAGCAATTAAGTCTTAACGAATTACCCTGTACGGATCCTTATTGTCGTGAGAATATAAATATAAACAACAACGAAACATCTGATACGATTCAATTGCAAAAGCAACAAGAAGAAGAAGAACAACAACACGAAAATCATAACAACGAACCCAAAGATACGAATCAATTAGACAACGACGAAAATCTTGTTAACGAAGACGATCGCAAAGAATCCATAGATTCGCAAGAATTATTGCTGGGTGAAAATATGACAGATTCATCGTCAGATCAGGAGAGGGAACAACTTGAAAACAGTTGTTCGGGCAGTTGTCAGCAATATACTTCGGATGATCAACAATGCAATTCAGATTGTCAGCAGTACAATACGGGTGGTACAGCATCGCGTTCGGGAAGTCAGGAAGAGGGACACCAGACCAACAGTTTCTATGATCCCCTAATGAATCACAATATTTACTGTAACGATGGTGAGTAGATTTATATTAAAGGTACATATTTTTTTATTTATGCAAATATGCGTTATGCGGAGCCAAAAGTACCCTTTAAAACAAAATATTTTTTTCAATTTATCTTCTAATAAAAAAATACCTCTTGTACAAACTATTTTATTTTTCTTTTTTTTTATCCAATAATCGGGTCTACTTTATCACTCCGTTTAAATGGCTTTTCTTTTTTCCGAACAAATAGTAAAGGCTGATAATTCCAAGAAGCCTGCTCAGCCGATTTAACTGTCTCTGCTTCCTATTGTCCTTCCTTTCACTGCTAGTTTAAAGTGTTGAATCATAGTTTCCACTGAAGAATTTCAATGATAACAGTCTTCTGTTCGCCTCCAAATAACCGAACGTTGGTACAAAGCAATAACAAGTGTACAAGATGAAATACAGAGAGAACAGCAAAGAAATGCTTTGGGTTGTGTGTGGACTTCATCTCACTAAATTAATATTGATCTGAATACTCCCCGTATTCTTATTTACAAAGTTAGTTGTTTAAATAGATGATGTTTACAATGAACACAAAATAAGAAAGATATATGCGAAGAATGCTGATGACGGATGTAGTGATCCAGAAAATGTTGCATTACATTCTGCTGGTATCAAAATTTTTCCCGTTTTCTTGGGAAAACGTCCTTACACATTTGCAAATAATTTTTGTTTCTGAAAATTTTTAGAAATTTAAAAGAAAAATGAACTTAAGCCAAAATTAATTTTAATTTTTTCATTTGTTAGAAACCAATTATGTTTAAAGCATTTACAACTCAGTCCAATAATATATTCACAACCATCTCTTACTTTAATTCGGGGCAAAGAGATGGTTTTCAAGGACCCAAGGAACGCTAGTGAACATGTGTAATAAAATTTTACTTTAATTTAACGAAATTCAAAACAAAACAAAGATTAACAAATTGTACTAAATATTTAACAAACACGGCCCAACTATGTCATATTTTAACTGCATTCAAAATTGCAGTAACCAGTAAATTTTTACTGATAATGATAGTTTACATTAAAAGTAGATTTTTCTGATTACTGTAAAAATCAGTATGTTCAGTACTGATACTGGAATTAAAATTGCATAACCAGTAAAATCATACTGATTACTGCAATTTTTCAGTTACCAGTGTTTTTTTTTTGCAAAGGTGACGGCAGGCATACAAGAGTCTTAAAATGCCCTTTTTAATTTAATAACGTTTGTGTTATATATTCATAAAAGTAATATGGTTTTTACTGCTAATTGAAATTAACATTTACTTATCACTCATTTTGTTGCAGTAATAAGTAATTTACTGTTAATAAAATTAAATTAAAAAGGTGGTAAACTTCTTTCTAATAAACTAATCGTAGAAAATTAGGTGATCTTTTCACTAAAATTGTTAACTTTAAAATCAATCGAGAGAATGCTTAACACTCCCATAATGTCTGGGTCTCTTTTAAGACTAACAAATGATTAGGAATAAGTTATTTCTTCTTCATAAAATTAGAAATGAAAAAATTACATGAATTTTATCATGTCGTAGAAATATTCGTTCCGTTATATTCTTAAAGAGTAAATTTAAAAAAAACCTGTTGGCATCCTTATGAAGTTGATACTAACTAGTGTTGCCAGATCTGGCGACTTATCGCAAATCTGATACAATGTTTACTGGCAACTAAAATTTAAGAATGCCAGATGGCGAGATTTCTGCCGATAATTCTTTTAAATAACAGACCGACGGACAAACATCGTAGCAATATTAAAAGAGTTACCTATTTACACTTTTTCTCTCTTCTCGCTCTGTAGCATCCCATTATGATGGTGATTACGAAAATCAAATGTACAATCATGATGATAATTCAGGAGAATACACTAATGAATGTAGTAACGAATGTAATAACGAATGTAGTAACGAATACTCCAACGACCATCATTGGACTGACAATCAGCAATCAAGTTCACAACAAAATATTCAATACGAAAATTGTGGCGAACAGTCACAGTATTTTCAACATCAGGAGCACTCTCAAACACCGGAAATAATCAGTAATAAATCGTCAAAGGAAATCTACAAGGATTTGGCCAAAGAATGGGGTATAACATGTAAAATGTCAGACGGATGTCGTTGTATGGAATGTCAGGGTCATTATTTCGACTGCGAATATGATGATGTGAGTAAAAACATAAAAATATTTTTTCATTAAAAAACACTTAAAATTACATGAGTTCTTTTTCATTAACTTTTAGAATGAACATCAAAAGACAGATGGCGGTTTGGGGGCAGGAACACCGATGTTTTTAACAGAAGTCATGCACGGTTCTGCCTGTAATATTTTGTAAAATACCCACCCGCAATCAAAATCAATTATACAATGTTTTTTTTTTTAAGAAACATTTTTATCTTTAAGCACTCGCTAAAATTAATAATTGAGTCATATTTTTTAGCTGAAATTTTTAAATTATATTTAATTATAAATATCTATAAATATGCATCAAATGGCATAAAATGAAGTATTACAACAACTTGGAATTAACAAACAAAAAATAATGCAAAAAAATGACAAAAAATATTTAAAAAAAAAATAATTTTTTTTCGTAATTTTAATATTAACATTTTTGTTAAATTAAGAAAATGGCTCTTGATTTTTTGTGCCAAAAACAAAAGAAAGCAAAAACAAAAATATTAAACTTTTTTTAACAAACACTTACTACGTTTACGAGCACTCTATTAGCAAATAAAAATTATTTCTAATTTTTTTCTTTTGTTTTAGTGATACCGAATAGCAATTTTATGTTTAACTAGGAAAACATTTGAACATTTTATAATTATAAACGCTAAAATATTTTTCGCTGAAGTTTTTATATCCAAAAACTAATTATTTAAAAATTTTCGTTTTTTAACAAATAACTTTTATTTCCTCAAAATTTAACTTTTAAAATTTTTTATAAGGCCTAATAGGCAAAAACGCTTAACCAAAAATAATAATATGGCAGCATTTTACACCTTATATGCAAATAGAGTAGTTATTGAGAAATTTAATTCACGGTTTATGCAAAATTTTCTATTCTCTTTATTTTTATTTGCGAATAAGGCGTGCTTATAAACGTAGAAACTTTTCTCAATTTTATTTTGTTATCCTAAATATCCATCTGAAATTCGTTTATTTGAGATATATTTTTTTCCTAGTTCGCAGAATCCATCATTTCGTTGTTAGAAAAATGTTCAACACCGTTTCGATTTTAATGCAATTTTCAACATTTAAAAAAATGAAATAATCTTAATTCTAATCTGTTGAAAGTAATGTTCTACAATTCGTCCTTTAAAATACGTTTCTTCTTCTCAAATGTTGTTCAGTGTGCAGTATTGGAAATAGAAGAAAATCTGGTAAATACGTAGCTAAGGCGTGATTGCGTTGTTGTTTTTAGCGAAACGAAATTATGTAATTTTTCACATCCATAAATCCAATACTTTCCCTTTTAGTCTTGCTCCTCCAATACTGTCAGACAATGGGATGCTTCTATTGAGTTCTCCCAACCCAATTATTTTTTGAGACAAAGATGCAGAGTGTTGTAAAGTAAAATCTAAATTAATGTTTGTTTTAGTTATTCAATTGCACCGCTTAATTAATTCCGTTTTACTTGTCATCCTTAAGAACTAAAAATTAGTCTTTAAAATATTATGAACTTTCACATGTGTTATTTTTCCTAGATCGTTTAGTTTTTTGACGGATCTCAAAATAAAAACTCTTAAATTGTTATTTTTGTATTTAATAAAAAAATATGTACCACTTCAGTAAAAAAAAAACAAAAAAACGATTAGCAAATTAATGAACTCTAAAAGCCTTAAGAACTAAATGTTTCACCCACGACCATATTTGAACCTTTTGTTTAAATATTATTTAATAATTAATTTGTAAATATATATTTTTCTACATTATAGTCAGTCATTGCATTCAAATCTAAAGAAAACAACAACAAATAATAAAAATAGATATAAACATGTAATAACAATAAAAAAATATTAAAAACGAACAAATAATTGTTTTATTTCCAAGAAAAAAGAGATTTTGAGAAGTAGTGTTTTCCTAATTATAATTATTTCTAATTACAAAAAACATAAATTAAGTTAAAATAAAACAAATATGAAACCTTTGCAAGACCATTTAATAAGAACACCCTCTTTGCATTCACGCTAACGTGAGTATAAAATCATTTCGTGATGACCACAAATACTTATTTTCGAATTAAAGTTCAGAAGTTTCTTATTACCATTCCGAAATATTTTATTCACTGATTAAATATGCTTGACTATTTTGAATGCATATGTAGTTGCTTAACTGTTGCTGTGTAAAAATGTGCAGCAAAAGCACGTGCATAAAAAAATAATGAAACGCATTTGCTTTAGCTGACATCGGGTCTCATGCATAAAACGTAAGCTTGAGCTCGGACTCGATTTTTTGAGTAAAAGGCGCTTGTCGTATGCATAATAAAATTAGATTTATTTGCTTTTAGTCACTGCTCACGTTTGATCTCGTCTTGCTCAGTTTGAACTACGTAGGATGAGATTGTGCTCATTTTCATATGCATAAAAACAAGCTTTTGCTTTCTTTTGTGAGCTCTTGCTCAAATTTTGTTGAGTCTGCCTTACAGTTGACTCGCGTACACTAAAAAGGAATCATGGCTGAATATTTTGAAAATTATACAGGTTTGTGTTCTTAATTAATTCGATAACGGTACACCTACCTGGAAGTTTGTTTGTTGAGGGATTAGAATTAGCACAAAGCAATTGTGACAAATCAGTTTCCCAGTTTTTTTTTTTTAAATTTGATTGTCTGTTTTACTCATGTCTATTTTATTTTTTTATGCGACATTTCATCTTAGCTATTTTTTTATTATATTCTTTCCGTTAATTCAGTGCTAAATTTCTGTTACACATGTTTCTATTGTTTTTTTTTTTATTTTTAATGCTTGATAATTGAGCCTTTTCGAGTAAATATTTATTTTGTTTTATTTTTTGACTAAAAATTAAGAAGTGCCGTCATTTTCTATTTTATTATTATTATAGAATTATAGAATTCTTCAGTTTCACTTGACGACAATTTTGCACTTCAATAATAATTAGACGTTTGATCCCCTTTGCTCAAGTAATTGAAATTGGTTTGAACTCATTTTAATGCATACGAAATGGTGCAAAAGCTGTTGCTGTTTGATTTAACTCGACTTACGAGCAATTGCTTACCTGACTCAACTCAGCGCCTTTACTCGTCTTTATGCATGAGACCCAATGTGTTTCTTTCTGCAGCAAAGCAATTAATTTAAAAACGTTTGCTGTTTCTTAAGCTGTTAGTTGTTCATTATTTTTATTTTTGCTATTTCTTAACTCTTAACTATGAACCTGGCGTTGACTACGACTGCTGTTTCTTGCTGTAACTCGCTGATTTTTAGCCCTTTTAACATTGGAAACGTATTTATGTATTTATTATTTACAATACGTAAAAAACATACAATAAATATATACAATACAAATACAAACGTTGTTTTTTATGCTTTTTTTCTTAAATAGCAACAGCAAAACACCAAGCAAACATCAACTGATTGCTTAAGCAACAGCAAACGTTTTCAAAATAAATGCTTCGCTGATTGCCTTACTGCAGAAGGAAACACATAGTCAGCTAAAGCGTGTGCGTTTCTTTCTCTTTTTTAGAATTTGCTTTTTGCTGTTTCTTTGTTGATAACGAAATATTTTGTAAATGCTGTGACATTTAGTTTTAAGATTTTAGTGCTGTTGCTATTTTTAAGCAAGCAATTTAAAGGTGTTCTTATTGTACGCTTGAGACTAAATTTTGTGTCAGAATTTCTTGGTTTAAGTGTTCTAGTAAAATTTCAAAGTACTCAGATCTATTTAAGGGTATTTTTATCCGTTCTCTGTAAGTTCCCTTAAAAATCACCATATTTAAAAATTATTTTTATGCGTTTTCAAAAAAAGAGAAGGTTGCCAATTATTTTTTTTTTTTTTTCATTTTACAATGTTGAGCTGTGAACGCAGAACTACTTTTTTTAAATGATTTTGAAAATTTTCTTTTATATGCTTACAGATTGCTTCTATTTAAACAAAGTGCATAATATTAAAAACTTAGAAGTGTATTGAACCGTAAAGGGTGTCCCAATAGGTGACATAATTTGGCTTGTCTCTTTTAAACCGTCATACTAAAACACTTGAAAACTGCAGAGAATGTGTACTTCTAATTCTGCTATAGCAACAAGTATAAAGCAGGAAAAGAATGCCCCTTGATGTGGCCTTATCTCTCGTTTGAACCATTATAATCAAACAGTACATGTGTCCGCTACAAACAGCTACATATGTCCGCTACAAATACAAGTAAAAAACTGAAAATTAAAAATAAAAGGTTGGCCCCATAGGTGATCCAATTTGACGTATATGGACTTATCTTTTAAACCGTTATATTGTAGAGGGAAAATTGCAATTTGGAAACATTTGTGGCATGTCATAACGTCATTGGACATAATTTCCAGAAAGTGCCATAATGTCTATCAACGTAGAGTCATAACGTCAGTGGATATCATAAGTATATTTTATGGTATTCTATGTAAGAAAGATGCAACGTTTTTATAAACTGGCTTGCAGAAAATCATTGGTAAGCGATGCCGCTGTTAGTTATGCCATACAAGAGAAAATCCTTGCGCCCGGCCGAAGGTAAGCGAACCCGTTGTTGTTTTGAGCGCTGACATAATGACACTTTTAAAGGTCACACTATGCCCTTACTAAAAACGACACAATATCTACGTTTGTCAAAGCGACATAATGTCCATGGACTTTATGTCACTTTTGGGCCCACTATGATATTCCATCAAACGAAGTGTGTTATTTTCTATTTTTATTTCATGTTCGGTAACATTGTGTCCGTTTGTCTTGTTTCAAGACGTTTTCCTTTTTGCAAGAATTATTTGGAAATGAATTGAAATTATTTTGGCTTAAGTTCATTTATTTTTAATTTCTAAAAATCTTATTTAGAAAGAAAATTTATTTTACAAATGTATGCTTTGATGCTTTCCAAAGAAAACAAGAAAATTAGAGAGAGAGAGGGAGAGAGAGAGAGATATTTAGAAATTAAAAATAAATGAAATGAAGTCAAAATAATTTCAATTGATTTATGATATTCACAGTTCAAATAATAAATTAATAAAAAAAAAATATTTATTTTTAAATCCATCCAGACATAAACATGCTTCCGTAAATCAATTTGAGTTAAGCATCAGCAAGACAATAACAAAACACTCCTCTTAGTCTCTAGTCGAGCTTATTTGAGGCGATAGACAAGCAGATGTGATATTACCAGATCAAGTACTGCAGATAATTCTGTTAAGCCGTCAAGTCCAATTGAACTTTAAGCCAAAGAGCCAATAGGATTGCAAATAACTTCAAATGAAAAAACAAACACTTGATTCTAAACGAAACAAAATTTTCTTAAATTGCCCAAAAAAATTTTAAAAAAAATATTCATATAATTCGATGTTAAATGAATTCGAAAATAACACAGTTTAATTGTCCATGATCTTTTTAGGACCGTTTCAAAAGTATAAAAGAAAATAAAAAATAAATAAATACTTTTTATTGGACATGACTAAGAAAAACTTTAAACCGTTTATCAATGGGTTTTTTAATTCTTTTTTATTTGGTTCTAAACATCAATTGAATGCCATTTACGAATTGCGTTTGGTAACACGCAACCAGAAACCGGAAGCATGAAAGTGAAAGTTTCACTTAAGGAATTTTGCCATGTGAATGGTCATGGTGCAAAATAATGGAATGAGTTTTTTAGCAACATTTTGGCCCGCTTGAAAATAAATTAAAATTCTTTAATTTAAATGAATTTATTTTCTTTTCCTTTGTTACGAGCCGAATTTTATTTTAACAAGAGTGCAGACATTAAAATAATTTTAAATAAAACAAGTAAAACAAGAGTGCTTTATTCGGCTATGCCGAATCTTTTTTACCCTTTACGATGTACACATGTAAATTTTGTTTAATGAAGGAACTCCAATCAAAAAGACAAATATTGGGGTGACAGGGAATTAAGAAGTAAGAAAAAAATTAAGTGCTACATAAAAATGTCATCGGCTCTTAATGGGTTAAGCATTTTTAATAAATTTTGGTGTCTCCTTAAAATCTTTTAAATGTTCATATAGTTTTTTATATGACCTTTTAATTAATTATATTTTAATTTATTTATAAAGCACAAGGTCTTTATCTTTTATTTTTATTTTTTCAATATTTCGCTACTCCTTTGTGTAGCATCGTCAGGAAAAACAAATATATAGCGAAATATTGAAAAAATTAAGGATAAATTTCTTGTGCTTGATAAATAAATTAAAATATAATCTTTAAAACGATACCCAAATTGCTATCTCAAAAAATTATGGTGCACATTTGTATTTTTCTAAGAAAAGTTCAGAGGACCATGACTCGGAAAATATGGACGAGCGCCAATTTTATCACTTGATGTATTTTTCTTATTTTTAATTCTCTATCGCTTCATATCGTTGTTTCTTTGTTTGGTGTTACTTCATTGTTTTATATGATATGGAAAAATTAGAGGCAGGTGTAATGATTTGCCCGCTGCCCCGAAGAACATGCACCGATCTTGCTGATTTTCCATAGGAAAAATTTCAAAACTATGTCTGATCGATTGGCGTATTTTAATTTTCTCTAGTCCATCTAGTGCCTTGGCAAAATTGATTTAAACACTAATACGGACGGGCGGACAGACGGACATTGCTTAATCGACCGCGCTGTGCATAAGAACTCAAAACTTAATGACTTTATGGGGTCAGAAAGCGATATTGACAGATATACCCCTTTCTACCTGTGGTAAAGGGTATAAAAAAAAATAATAAATATTAAGCGAACATGAAGCTTTACGTACTTCTTGTTCAAACATAACGATAACAATTTTAAAGCCAACTGAATCCTTTACGAATTCGCAGACATATAAACAAAAAATAAAATTTTTAACAACTATTTAAAGCCCGTTACCTGCAATAATGCTTTCCGTGGAATATAATAAAATAAACGAAATTTTATTTAAATTTATGATCTAAAAAGCTCTAAAGGGCGATAGAAACTTCCTGAAGATCCCTCCTTTTTTATCTCTTTTCCGGCAAAACCTTAACTTAAACATTTAATTCAAACAAATAAAAAGTTAAGTAACAACATTTAACATATAATTACAACAATAACAAAAAACGAGTACGAAAAAAAAAGAAAATGTTATAAAAATCAAACAAACAAATTGCTTGTTGTCATGTTATTTTTTCAGCTCTCTTTTCTACATGTTCCTTAAGACATTCATGTGAATTTGTTAACTTCACTTTATTTCCTATCTAGACACACACACGCACACATACACACACAATTTATGTGTACTAAGTGTTTTATGAACAATAGGAAAGACAACAAATTAGTTTAAATATTCCTGTTTCACATAAACACTAAAATCCTCAGATGGATGTCGCCCCAGTTAGCGCGTTGATGTTTGAAGTCTAAAGGCAGGGATTTTGTTGTTGCTTAGTTTTAATAGTCTCATGATGTTCGATAGTACGATTGTCACATTGTAAGTCGTAAACGTTTTGAAACGGCTGTCACACACACACACACTGCTACAAAATAATTGCTTCCCTTTCTAGTCCCCTTGATTTTTTCTGAAGTAATTTGAATGAAATGACCTTATCTTTTAAACCGTTATAGTCTATGTGCATTTCTAAGTCCACTATAAAAACAAAAATATAAATGTTTAAAATCAGGAATTAAAAGGTGTTTCCATAGGTGATGGCGTGGAAAATTACAAAATCTTCTTTAATTATTTATTTAAAAGTTTTTTATCTCTTTAAATATTAAATTTGCAATTGCATAAACTTAGAGTTGGCAAGCAAGGACCTTAACGAGGAAAGCCTATCCTAGAGTTTACCGGCAGCATGCTAACTTGGCTAGCAATATGGCAATGTTTTTATGCATTTTGCTTCTTTCCCTTGTACGGTTTCAGAGTCAAACTTTTGACTTCAGAAGTCAAGAAAAAAAAACGAAGTTTATTTAAAAGCTTTAATTGTTTCATGGTGACCCATGTGCCGCCCAGCTTCATTCGAATTTTAACGTGGTAAATAACTAAAGTGGAAGAAAAAATCGCTAAATGGACATTATTAAACACATTAAAAAGAATGCCACCAGATCGCAATTTTAAACTTTCAAGTTTGGTACCTGCACCGATTCTTTAACGATTTATTCAGTGTTCTAATATTTGTTAGTCTTTTCTCTCACTCCCAATTACTGATTGAACAAAAGTGTGTTTGTTTTTAAAAAATATTTCGCTTGTTCCAAACTGCCAGTCAGTCCGCCCATAAGTTAAACAACCAAATTTAGTTGCTACAAAGATTCAAAACTTACACTCAGTGAGAGTTAAAGCTTGGTGTATATATGTATATGGCGCCTTGAAATACAGGCTACTTCCGATTCAAAGCAGATTTTAAATTATAAAATAATCTTTAGATGCTAAAAACAGGAAATAAAATGGAATAAAACATGGGGTATTTACTTGTTGTATAAATAATTAAACTGAAATTAATGTCATTGAAAAACAATAACAATAATACATGAATTAAAACAACCAAAAAATATAACACAAATAACACTTTCAATAAACACAATAAACAGAAATAAATAAATTTAATCAAATAAGATGTCAGAACAAATGGCCGAAATAGAAGATTATTCAAATTTTCAAAATTTTGTAAGTGAATATTCGCATGTGTTCGTGTGTGTGTGTGTGTGTGTGTGTTTGTAAAGAATCTTGATTTACTTTTGCTTTCTAGTTAAGCTGTTCCGCTGTTCAGGATATTGAATTTGAATTTCGCTGCAGATATGTTCAAAACACAACGGAATGTCAAGAGAAAGGATACTTTATAAATTATTTAGATATAATGTATTGTTATTTTCAACCCGACAGCGATAGCGAATTGTATGGATATATATTGATTTTTTTGGGTGTAGGACTTCTGATGTTTTGGATTTTGGCAATATGCGCTGATAAATAGTGAGCAATTTTTGTTTGTTTATATTTTTCTTCTTTATTTGCGATAAATAATTTTATCTCTCTATCTCTCTCTCTCTCTCTCTCTTAAAGTTTCTGTCCTGCACTAGAAGTGCTTTCAAAAGCTTTGGGCTTGAGCGAACATTTGGCTGGTGTTACTTTATTGGCTTTTGGAAACGGTTCCCCAGATCTTTTCACCAGTTTGCAGAGTTCAGATAACGAATCGATGACCATATTTTCAAATGTTTTCAGTAGTGCAATTTTTGTCTCAGCCTTTGTGGCTGGTCTCGTTTGCCTAATACGTCCCTTCCATATCAGCGGCAGTGGTCTTATGCGTGACACTACATTTTTAATATTGGGTATCTTGTATGTAAATTATATTATGGAAACTGATAACTACGTGACGCTTGGCGAGGCTATTTGTAAGTATGAAAATAATTTATTTTTGCTTACAGATAAATAAAAAAAAAATCTCTTGAATAATATAAAAACAATAATAACAAATAAATAAAAATGATAGAAGTCGCTTAAAACGATGTTCCTTATTGAACAAATATACATTCGATCCACACACACATACAATTATCATTTTATTGTCAACCAATCAATAATGAATATTAATTAATCTTGTTTCAAAAAAAAATTAATAAATAATTTGTCTGCTGTTTCTATATAACAAGCGCTCAATTAGTTTGAAAAATGTGAGAAGAAAAGTACTCAGTTTTTGCATTACTTTTAATAAATCAGAAATGTAGAAGGATGAAGAATCAAATTGACAGACCAACGTGTAGAACAAAAGTAAAACTTTCTTTCATTTCATCCATCTCCTTTTCTAGTGTCCAAAAACAAATTCTATAAGAAAAACAACCTCATTTTTTAATTTAATTTTTCAGGCTTCTTTTCCTTATATATCCTCTATATAGCGATTATCCTAACAGATCTGCACTTGATTAAGAAAAGCGTAAATGGTAAGTAAATTATTGATTCTTAAGCAATTTAACATTTAATGTACATAAATCCGAAATCTCTGCCCCAACAGACCTGGAAAAATCAATGCTTTCAGGAACGATTTCGGGTAATTTAAGTGTTATTATTGTAAAAAGTTAAAATATTAACTTGTATTTATGTTATGATATTTTGAGTTTACGACTATAGAAATTATGTTGATTTAAAAGAGGAAGCCAGCATGGAAATTATAGCACAAAAATCAGGAGCTTTTGTAGATATAGAAAGCACACGTGCCTCCTTTTATGGGCAACATGCCAGCCCGAATGAGAACCTATTTACACAACTATTGAATTCGTTAAATCCCATAGAGGAAGATGATTGGTCTAGTGGTAGTTTCTTTGGAAAAACTATTCTTTGTATCACGGCACCCGTTTACATTCTTTTAGCGCTTTTCATTCCAAGTGTTAATTATGAAAAAGAAAGACATGGATGGTCAAAGCTGTTAAACTGTTTACAGATTGTAACTTTGCCGTTTATATCATTTTGTTCAATGTGTAAGTGAAATTAATTTGCTATTAAATTGCATGATTGTATTAAAGAGTATGTACACACTTACATACACACATATGAATAAAATTCTTATTTAATACAGTTGGATTAGAAAGTGTATTAGGAATTCCTATTATTTTATATGTTTTGGCTTTTACCATACCCGTTGCACTTTATATTTTCCTGCATACACGTACTGATGCTGCTCCTAGATATCATGTGGTTTGTATAACATGGAAGAAGACATTTCATATTTAATTATATTTGAATTTGCTTGCAGGCTTTTGCTTGTCTCTCTGCTTATGGCGCCATTTTTACAATTTATACATGTGCCTCGGAAATTGTTGAAGTCTTGTACATTCTGGGTTTGGTGCTGGATTGTAGTAATTCATTTTTGGGATGTACTCTTTTGTCTTGGGGCAATGGCATCGGAGATATGGTAGCTAATATAGCTTTAGCATTGCATGGTTACCATAAAATGGCATTTGCAGCGTGCATTGGTGGACCGTTCTTCAGTTAGTAACAGCATTAAAGAAATTAATTACCTTGAAATATTAAAATCTCCGTGAAATTTTTTCTTTTATACCCAGATACTATTTTCAGTTTTGGTTTGGTTTTACTTAAGAAAACAATACAGAGTAATGAAGGTCGAGTAGATGTAGGTTTTTATATACTTTGTTTCAGTAAAAAATTTACTAATAAATTTTCTTTTAAATCAGTTAGCTCCAGGTCCATTGGGCGCAAACTGCTTCGTGTTTCTTATTTTAATACTTTTTAGTGCGTTGATGTGGTCAACGACTACAAATTTTCAAGTTAGACGCTCGATTGGTATTTTTAACCTCATGATGTACTTTTTATTTATTTTGTATGCGATCTTATCCGAATGGGAGGTAATACACACATTTACTAAGCTGGATGATTATGGATTTGATTAAAACAAGATTTGTTTTTCTATAAAAATGTTTCGATCCAACCTGAAATTTTTTATTAAATATATAGACTTTTTTTTATTAATTATTTATGTATGTGTGCTTTTTGAATGTTATTTGTAAATTTTTAATGTAAAACAAAATCTAATCTCTCTCAATGCAACAAACAAAGAGAGCAATAAAAACAAACTGTAAAAATTTTATCAATTTAAATAAAATAAACTGTGAATTGTAATTTTTCGAAATGTTTATGTTCACTTTGTAAATATATAAGAACTATTGCATATAAAAAGACCAAGAACCGGAAAAAAATCTACGATGGTTTAAGTTTTTTACTCACCATTTTCGTTCCACATGAAAATCATTTCCCAAAGTCTTTTTTTTTACCTATTTTAACTAAATAAAGACCTTCGAAAAGACCTCTTAAATACAGCCTGTACTGTAAGCCTAAAAGTATGCAAAGAGTATATTGAAATGTGAGCAGCGTTGCCACACAAGAAATTGACTTCCTACCAATAATTTTCAAAAATCCTACCAAAATCGTTCATAGCCTACCAAAAATTTAGAAATGCATTTCTTGCACATAAACCCTGTTATACTCACTTGTTTTTTTTTCTGTAATTGTAGAGATGGAAGTTTGTCTTTTGGTGATTTTTAAGATGGGTGTTATGATTTAAAATAGTTTTAGAGCATACTACTCGTATGCAGAATGAACACCCATCCCTTTCCTGGAGCTAATCAAATTCGCTCAACCATGTTCTGTTCTAAATTTTCTTTTGACTGTTTCTTTACAATGTTCACTAAAAGTATTATATTATTTAAAAATGTTTTAAAACAAAAACATAGTTGAGGGAATATCGTCTTCTAAAGTTATATTATTTTCATTTAATTTTGGAGTTTTTGATTAAAATCTGAAAAAAATGCATGCAATATTAGTAAATATTTATGTAATTAATAAGTACATATGTATTTACAATTAAATAAGTATTTTACTTTTCCATTTTGTCTGTTAATTTTTTTAATACATACACTTGAAAATAAACCTTCACTCAAAAATATTGTTAATTTTAATTTCATAATATTGTTCGCGTTTCTTAAACCAGAGGTGGTTATAGCTTTATTTATCTGTGCTTTAATCATCTCTATGCAAAAAAGCAGAGATGTTTTCTATTACACCTAAAACAGTTTTTTAAAACATTTTATTTAATTGTTTATCTAATTCAAAGTTACATTTTTTTATTTTATCTTCTGAATTAATAAGGTGAAAAATTTACTATTGCTAAAAAAATTGCTACAGGAGGAAAACCTACCAAAAATTTAAAAAAATGCAACAAACCAACCAAACTACCAAACTGTTTTTTAAAAACGAAAAACTACCAAGTTTGGTCCGATTGGACCAAAGCGGCAACGCTGAATGTGAGTATAAATTTATCAGAAAAATACCCTAGAGACCTCAGAAATGGAGAGTACAAAAAAGCTTCGCAAATCAGCTCTTGTTTTATTCCTACTCGTTTTTGGCTCAACTAAAAGCTTGCAATTTTTTTACCGATTTTGTAAATATTTTGTTGTTTTTCGATTTTTTGGACAAATTTTCTGAATTTTCACAAAAATTAACTGGCAACACTGAACGTTGAAGATACTATTCGATACAATACGGTACCAATTGTAAATCTTTCTGACGAATAAAAACTTTAAGATGAAGCACAGATGAATTTCTCTTTATTATTTTGCTTTACATTTTAGATCCGTGCAGGTAAAATGATCTTGCTTCGAAGGCACATGTCTCCATTGTAGTTTTCATAACATCCCCAGCGCCTTTGTAACATCTTCATTTGTTGTTTTTAAAATCATTTCACCAAGGTGCAATGCTTAAACGGTTTATATTCCACTTTTTAGTTTTACAATTTCTGGTTTTTTAGTTAAAATCTCAGCAAAATTATCTGATTCATAAGGAGATCATCAACGTAAAGATCTTGCTTGAAAGTTTCAGAAGCTATAGGTCTTTGGTTCTCGTAACAATCATCAATAAAAAGAAAGAGTCTTAATAGTGAGAAAAGGCGCTGCTGATATTCCTGAACTTTTTCATTAGCCTCGACAGTTGTACTTCTGACACAGTTGTGTTTTTTTAGTCCAAATAGTTTAATTTTTTTTTTCCTCAATTTACCGATATCTTGTAGCGATGAGTCTAGGTTTTCAGCTTTTGTTACAACAACACATGATACCATTCATTCTGAAATGAATTTTGAACAGTTTTACCAATCATCATCATTTTTATCATCATCCAAGGGGCGGCGTTAATAAGACGTGGTAGGCCAATTATTATTGACTCAAAAAAAAAATCCGAACTTGATTTCAATGTGCTGGGTTACATAAAATTGCAAATCCGCCAATTTAAGGTGTTCAGGAGTAAGTAAAAAATTGGCGCTCGCCCATATTTTCCGAGTTACGGGGCTCCGAAATTTTAAAATTTTTTAAAATATCAAATTTTATAAAATATCAATCTTTAACGAAATACTTAATTTTTTTTAAAAATGCTTAACCCATTAAGTGCCGATATTATTTCTGTGTAAAATAAAATAAATTTACTGCCAATTTTTTTTTTTATTTTATAATTCTCTGTCTCAACAATATTTGATATTTTTAATGGAGTTACTTTAGATACTAAACTAGATTTACATAGATGGTGAAGGGTATATAAGTTTCGGCATATAGTACTCTTACTTGTTTTAATTATTTTTAAATAAACTAAATTTTTAATAAGTCCTGCCACTGTTGCAATTTGTACTGTAAGCAAGTAAAAAAATGTGCCATGACCGTTTCACTGTTTTTTCTACAATGACAAAAAAAAACAAACTTAAAGAATAAAGATTTCTATGTATTTAGCTAAATATATAAAATGACACAAAAAACAACGTAAGAATTGATAAGAAAGATAAAAAATCTGGCAACCCTGTTGTTGTTTTCCTATGAGCGTGGTGAATAAGTTACTTCAACTAATGGTGTGTGCATAGAATAACACCACAATTAGCTAACAAAAGCTGAGCATCCTCAATGGCTGCGTTGGTTGAGGTGCTTGTTGTAAAACAGAAGATCGTGAGGTCGAGCCCACCTTCGGACATGCGTACATGGGAAAACCATGATTGTTATAATACAACTAAAAATTAAGAAGTAGCAGTACAAACCTCCCGAGAGGTAAAAGACGACAATTATTGTGTGAAGCCATGGCAAATAATTTAGTGCAGACGTCTAATTTAATATAAGAGTAACAGATAATTGTCAAGACGCCCTTTATAATAAAAAGTAAGAACGGTAGCGGTTAGCGAAGGGAAGTGTAACAGCATAACAACAGCGAATGGCAGACGTGTGTTGTGTCTATTGGATTAAAGGGGATGACTGACTTGAATAAAAAGAGTAGTGGAAATGTCTGTGGATGGTTAAGGTTACTAAACAAGACATCGAGTAGTTCATGTCTAGCTGGAGTAACACAGTATTGTAGCGTAGCTTGTAATAATAAGGCATGTTTAGTAAATATGAGACCATGGGATTCACAAGACCGGTAGGATCAAGAAGTATAGCCAGAGAAAGCCATGAAGTTTGAGCACATAATTTATAATGAGCCACAGTGGTATTTGCAATGAAAAGAAATCCGTACGTTTCTCTTCTAAAAAAGGGAAAAACGTAAATATTAAATATTTAAGGAATAAATTTCTTCTTATATTCTGATCGATCATATACTTTGGGGAAAGCTAGAAATTTTCATATGGCGCAATGGAATACATGGGAAATAAAGAAAATTTAATAAAAACTAAACTAAATGAATAAATCGCAATGAAAATTAAAATACCTAATACAAGCGAGTTTAAATTGAAATGAAATTAAAATATTCTGCAGTTGGTAAAAAAAGGAAATTAAACGGAACAGAAACATGGGGTATTTACTTGTTGCAGGAATAATTAAACTGAAATTAATGTCACTGAAAAACAATTACAATAATAAATAAATTAAAACATAAAACATACAAAAAAAATAACACAAATAACACTTTTAGTAAAAACATAAATAAATAAATTTAATCAAATAAGATGACAGAAGAAAAGTCCGAATTAGAAGATTATTCAAATTTTCAAAATTTTGTAAGTGAATATACGGATGTGTTCGTGTGTCTTTGTGTGGCTTTGTAAAGAATCTTGAATTTCTTTTGCTTTCTAGTTAAGCTGTTCCGCTGTTCAGGATATTGAATTTGAATTTCGCTGCAGATATGTTCAAAACACAACGGAATGTCAAGAGAAAGGATACTTTGTAAATTATTTAGATATCATGTATTGCCATTTTAAGCCCAGCAGCGACAGAGAATTGTATGGATATATACTGATTTTTTTGGGCGTAGGACTTCTGATGTTTTGGATTTTGGCAATATGCGCTGATAAATTGTAGGCAATTTTTGTTTGTTTATTTTTTTCTCCCTTATTTACGTTAGATAATTTTCTCTGTCTCTCTCTCTCTCTTTCCCTTAAAGTTTCTGTCCTGCACTAGAAGTGCTTTCAAAAGCTTGGGGCTTAAGCGAACATCTGGCTGGTATTACTTTATTGGCGTTTGGAAATGGTTCCCCAGATCTTTTCACCAGTTTGCAGAGTATAGAAAACGATACGCTGACCCTATTTTCAAATGTTCTCAGTGGTGCAATTTTCGTCTCAGCATTTGTGGGTGGTCTCGTTTGCGTAGTACATCCCTTCCATATCAGCGGCAGTGGTCTTATGCGTGACACTACATTTTTAATATTGGGTGTCTTGTATATAAATTATATAATGGAATCTGATAAATACGTGACGCTTGGCGAGGCTATTTGTAAGTATGAAAGTAATTTGTTTTTGTTCAGAGTTAAATAATTTTCCACTTGAAGTTACAAAAAAGCTATTGCATTAGATGCGAAAAAAGTAGTTTTTTTTTAAAAATCTTAGATATATGTTAACTTGTCAAACAATCAACTTTTTAGATCTTTGCAAAAAAGAAATACTGTTATAAAATTACAAATAGCAAATGTTTTACTTTTAAATGTGTAAATATTGAGAACAAAATGCTTGAATACAAAAAAAGTATTCAATTAATAATTCTAATAATTGATTTTATAACTCAAATATCCCAAAACAGTTTCAAACAAAAATGCAATTTATTTGTTGGTTGGATATGCTGGTATCTATCTATACGCATTCCACTGGTTCCAACTTATCAGGAAAACTTTATTTAAATTTTTTTAAAAAAACCCGAAAACATTTTTCTTTAAGTTTAAAAACTTGAAAAACAGCATGAGAATTATTTTATTTAAAAAATGTTAATGCCTTAACGAAAATAACAAGCACGCTTCCAATAGCGAAGTCGATTGCGCGTGTCCATCTGTCTGTCCGTGATTGTGCTAAAATCAACTTTGCCAAGGTATTAACTTGAGCTAGAACAAGTTCTAATACGTTAATCGATCAGACATAGTTTCGAAAACTTTACTATTGAAAATCAGCAAGATCACTCCATGTCCTTGGAGGCAGTAAGCAAAACATCCTGCCTGCCTCTAATTTTTCAATATATATTTTCTACTTTCATTTGTATTCGTGTAGGTGATTGCGTTTATGATAAAAAAATTAATGAAAAAGGTAAGAAAAATTGATGAAATTGATGAGGATCTGACACAGTAACCTTTTTATTTGCCAGGCTGGGGCAATAACCGTAAGCAAAACGTACCATTTTCGAAAAAAAACCTTTTTTTAACAGAAAAACTTGATGGTAGAGAAGAATTTCTTATGTCGGTTTTTACTTAAACTATTCGATGGGAGATCTGCAGTCTGGTACATTTGGTTACACAAATATGATGAAGGGTATAAAAAATTCGCCTAAGCGAATATAGCACATGTTTTTTCTTACAATCTTTTCCGCAGTAGGATGGTTACATGCCGACTCTTAATGAAGACATAAGGCGTATTAAAAATAAAAATAACAGAGTTATATTTTAATTTGTCGAGAGTTATTTATTTAAAAAACCTTGTTATATTCTCAATGAAGTTTCTTAATTTTATATTCTATCTTAAACAATTCCTTTTGTAATGATAACATATTGTTACGAAAAGTAAGATCTGGCAACCCCTGTTGTTGTTAACAGTATGAGAGTGGTGAATATAGTTACTTCCACTAATTATGTGCGTACGAGTATAGAATAATTAGCTAACAAAAGCTGACCAACCAACCTCGATGGTTGCGTTGGTAGAGGTGCTTGCTGCAAAACAGAAGATCGTGAGTTCGAGCCCACCTTCGGACATGCGTACAAGGAAAAATAATGATTGTTATAATACAATTAAAAATTAAGAGGCAGCAGTACAAACCTCCAGAGAGCCAAAAGACGACAATTAATGTGTGAAGCCATGGCAGATAATTTAGTGGAGACGTCTAATTAAATAAAAAGAGTAACAGATAATTGTAAAGAAGTCCTTTATAATAAAAAGTAAGAACAGTAGCAGTTAGAGCAGGCAAGTGTGATAGCATAACAACAGTGTATGTCAGACGTGTGTTGTGGCTATTGGATTAAAGGGATGATGGCTTGGATAAAAGAAATAGTGGAAATGTCTGTGGATGGTTAAGGTTACTAAACAAGGCATCAAGTAGTTCATGTCCCGCCGGAGTAACACAGTATTGTAGCGCTTGTAATAATAACGCATGATTATTAAATACGAGACCATGGGATTCACAAGACTGGTTTGAATACAGAATTTACAATGAGACACAGTAGTATTTGCAATCAAAAGAATCCGTACGTTTGTCTAAAAAAGGGAAAAGCGTAACAATATTAACAAAACTTGTAGAACTCTCTTAAAACGATGTTCCTTTCTGCACAAATATAACGTGGATTAGAATCAAGTATGTGATAGAGATTATGCAACGTTATTAAAAGCGTTAGCTTTGGAGGGAGCTATGTCCCTCATTGCATTCTTTTTCCAAAAAAGGGAGAAAGATTAAATAAGATATCGTCACCTAAATTGCAAAAGCACGTAACATCGGTTTTCATAAGTTTACAGCAGAGGTAAAAAAATTATAAAATAGAAGCTATAGTACTTATGGTAATAACACAACTCTAGATTAGTATGCAGCAAAATATATTTAAGAAAAAAGATCTGGTTTCACGTTATGCCATGTACTTACGTTATTTTAAATTGCTGAATAAGCAGACTACGAAGTAAATCTCCTTCGTATTTATTGAATTTATTCTTTTTTCCCACCACTTCTAGAGAAAAAGTTCCTTTTTTAGTGTAAAAAAAACAAATTCTGTTTAGACATTTTAATTGATTTATGAATTTATTTTTCAGGCTTTTTTTCCCTGTACATATTCTACATAGCGGTTATCCTAACAGATCTGCACTTAATTAGAAACAGGGTAAATCGTAAGTAAATTGTTGATTCTTAAACAGTTCAGCATGTAATATAAATCCCAAATCTCTGTCCCAACAGGCCTGGAAAACTCAATGCTTGTGGGATCAATGTCGGGTAATTTGAGTACTATTTTTGTAAAGAATTAAAATATTAATTTAAATTTATGTTCTAATTTTAAGTTTACGACTACAGAAATTATGTTGATTTAAAAGAGGAAGCCAGCATGGAAATTATAGCACAAAAATCACGAGCTTTTGTAGATATAGAAAGAACACGTGTCTCCTTTTATGGGCAAAATGTCGGACTGAACGAAAATCTATTCACACAATTATTGGATTCGTTAAATCCCATAGAAGAAGATGATTGGTCTGATGGTAGTTTTTATGGAAAAATTTTAATTTGCATCAGGGTGCCCCTGTATGTTATTTTAGCGCTTTTCATTCCAAGTGTTGATTATGAAAAAGAAAGACATGGATGGTCAAAGCTGTTAAACTGTTCGCAGATTGTGACTTTGCCGTTTATATCAACTTGTTCAATGTGTAAGTGATATCAATTTGTTGTTAAAGAGTATGTACACACATATGAATAAAATTCTTATTTAATACAGTTGGATTAGAAAGTGTATTAGGAATTCCTATTATCTTATATGTTTTGGCTTTTACCATACCCGTTGCATTTTACATTTTCCTGTTTACACGTACTGATGCTGCTCCTAGATTTCATGTGGTTTGTATAACATGAAACAAGACATTTCATATTTAATTATATTTGAATTTTCTTGCAGGCTTTTGCTTGTCTCTCTGCTTATGGCGCCATTTTTACAATTTATACATGTGCCTCGGAAATTGTTCAGGTCTTGTACATTCTGGGTTTGGTGCTGGATTGTAGTAATTCATTTTTGGGATGCACTATTTTATCTTGGGGCAATGGCGTCGGAGACATGGTAGCTAATACAGCTTTAGCAATGCATGGTTACCATAAAATGGCATTTGCAGCGTGCATTGGTGGACCATTCTTCAGTAAGTACCAGTATTAAAGGAATTAATTACTTTTAAATATTGTAGTCTCTGTAAACTATTTTTCGTTTATCCCCAGATACTATTTTCAGTTTAGGTTTGGTTTTGCTTATAAAAACTATACAGAGTGATGATGGTAGAGTAGAGGTATATATGTTTTTATATATTTTATTTCAGCAAGAATTTCATATAAGAATATTTTCTTTTATATCAGCTACCTCCAGGTCCATTGGGTACAAACTGCTTCGTGTTTCTTATTTTAGTACTTTTTGGTACTTTGATGTGGTCAACGACTACAAATTTTCATGTTAGACGCTCGATTGGTATTTTTAACCTGATAATGTACTCCTTGTTCATTTTGTATGCGCTCTTATCCGAATCGGAGGTAATACATACATTTACTAACCTGGATGGATATGGATTTGATTAAAACAAGATTCGTTTTTGTACAAAAAAAAAATATTTTGATTCAACTTTAAATTTTTTTTATTTAATAAACAGATATTTGGATATGGCTTTTAGTCTTTTAATCAAGGCGATTCATCTCGCTTTTAATAGCAGGATTCAGTAAATAATAATTAGTACTAATTTTTAAGGCCAGGATTTACTATCATATGCATTCTGTCTTTTAAAATCGTTTCGATATGGATTTGACGGTGCCACACTATTATACAAAAAAGATCCAAAAAACATATGGTGTTGTATTTTGTTGTTGTTTTTTTCTTCCCCATCTTAAAAAAATCATCTCTGATCGCATAGAGAAAAAAATTTAATGAATTATTTCAAAAGATTTTTAAATTGCACAGATGTGTAAAAAAGTCTGTCACACACATCCACACTATCATGCTTTTTAAGCACACCAACTGTGTTGCCAGAAATTTTATGTGTGAAATCTGCGAAATCCAACAATATTTCGCGTAAAAATCTGCAAAATCTGCACTTTATTTAAAAAATCTACAATAAATCTTCAAATGCATTTTTCCTTTACTATATATTCTCTCGAATAGTTTTTGCAGAAATTAACTGAAGTCATTTAGTTTTCATTTAGTTAATCTTTAAAATCTAATACTTTTAAATCTCTAAACTTAAAGTTCAAGCCCTGTTTTTTATTTTCTTTACAAAATCTTTGGAAAATTTTTAGGTAAGATTTGTTTATATCGCACTGATCAAGACTCGTGCTTAAAATTATTTCAGCTGCATGAGTGCCTAGGTATGTGCTTTAAAATTAAAAAAAAAAAGAAAAAAAATGTTGCTTTGCTTTGGAGTATTTTACTAAAAGTATTAATAATACTAAGAATGTACTTTAGAAAGATAAATATATTTTATTAGTATCATTTAGGTTATAAAATATGAATATTGTAGTTTCGATTTGATTGATATGAACAGCAAATAAAAAAGAATTTTTTAAACAATATAATTCTAATAAGCGACTTACAACCAGCCTTTGGAATGGGTGTAAAATCTTTTTAAGTTTAAAATTTAATAAACTTTGGCCCATATTCATAGTTAAAATAAAGTATACTTTAAGGGAACTAAAGTCGGTTTTACTTTAGAATCGACTCTAACTCATTCATAGACAATTTAAAATATACTTTTGGAGAGAAAGTCAACTCTAAATTTTAAAACTACCTAAAGCTGTTTTTAACTCATTTTTACAAAATTATTTTATTTGGTTTAAGAACACAATACTCTTTATCTGATTTTTATACCAAAGTGAACAAAATAAACACAAGGTTACTTTTTTCAAATGTTTGTGTAGAAATTGTATGAAAACATTTATCAAATTTCAGTTGACACCCAGTGGAAGGCGTCTAAACTTAAAGTATACTTTATTCTTGACTATAAAAGTAAAAAAGATAATAAGAGCTTTTTATTTTAGATAACTATGAATTTGGGCCTTTGTATTTTATCAAATTGGTTATAATGTTTTGAACTGTTTCACAAATAATTGTATACATCTCTAGCTAGCGTCTCCACAGCAGATAGAAGTTTAAGTTCTGCATACGACGAACATAATACCAGTGAGTGACATATGCATTTTATTTATTCTGTTATTTTACTTTTTGAAATTTGGGCAACGGAATGTTTTTTACCTATATATTCTCCTTATAGGCTACGTTTTTGCCGATAAAATATTTACTGCCGTATTCATAAAAAATCCAAACAGATTTGAAAAATACTTTAGAAAAAATTTGTATGAAAAATTTGTCATAAAACACATTTAAATGTTATTTTATGTTTAAGGTGTCGCATTGGAATACTTCTATAGATTTTAAAATCTATGCATGAAGATATTTTATTTGAAAGGTCGTTTAATTTAATTTAATATTTTTATGAAAATTAAGAGTTGAACTGTGATTTATTATAAATAAATAAATATTGGACCATATTCATAGTTAAAATAAAGTATACTTTAAGGGAACTAAAGTCGCTTTTATTTTAGAGTCGACTCTAATTAATTCATAGAGAATTTAAAATATACTTTTGGAGAGAAAGTCAACTTATTCTAAATATAAAACTACCCAAAGCTGTTTTTAACTCATTTTTCCAAAATTATTTTATTTGGTTTAAGAAAACACTCTATATCTGATTTTTATACCAAAGTGAACACAATAGTCACAAGGTTACTTTTTTCTAATGTTTGTTTAGAAATTGTATGAAAACATTTATCAAATTACAGTCGACACCCAGTGGAAGGTGGCTAAACTTAAAGTATACTTTATTCTTGACTATGAAAGCAAAAAGATAATAACA
The DNA here is from genome assembly GCA_916610165.2 of Gymnosoma rotundatum. Classification (NCBI taxonomy): domain Eukaryota; kingdom Metazoa; phylum Arthropoda; class Insecta; order Diptera; family Tachinidae; genus Gymnosoma; species Gymnosoma rotundatum. The sequence goes on along the minus strand of OU744339.1, from coordinate 131,208,350 downwards.
GCTTTTTATTTACTTTAGCAAGTCGACTTTATTCTATAACTATGAATATGGGCCATTGATTTTAGTTTAAGTTAATTTTTTTAATTTCTTAATTTTTTTTTTTAAAGATTAATTATTTTACAATGGACGTTTTCCAAAGAAAACAATAAAAATTAGACAACTTAATAGAAGTTGCCACACAAATCATAAAAAAATCTGCGATTCTGGCAACAGTGCACACAAACAATTTTTGACAGACCGTGCGGCTGGCTTTTACTCGAACGTGTTCACGTTCTCGAAAACTATGCAACGAGAGAGTAGAAAAAGAGCACAAAAATGTGAGACAGAAGAAATTTATTGCAAGTTTTTCACGTATTAGTCAAGAAGCAATTTTTTACTTTTGTTTTCAAACTAATTGCTTTGCTGTAGAAAGATACACAAAGTCAGCTAAAGCAAATGCGTTTCTTTCTTTCTTTTTTTGCATTTGCTTTTGCTGTACGTTTTTCGACAGCAACAGTTAAGCAACTGCATATGCATTGCAAATAGTCAAGCATTTTTAATCACTGCTTGAAACCAATGAAAGTCCGATGTTTAGAATATGTATTCTCATAATTTTTTTTAATAATTTCTTAAAATAAATGCAAGCAACTTGCACATGTTAAAAACTTAACTATTTTTAATTAATATAATAAAGAGTAAATAAATTTTAAGTCTTTATTGGGTCGGTTAATACATCTTATTTAGTATGAAAATTTATTATTCGGAATCTTTTTTATATTTTAATTTACTTTATCCGTGCTTGATTCCTTCAAATATAAATATTGCATTTTTGAGTTGTTATTGTCTTTTTGTCTTATTGATTCAATGGAGTTCTCACTTAATCAATTTGGCTTTTGATATAAGACTTTCTAGTTTTCTATACAAAATTTGGGTAAAATTCATTGATATTTGAGCAGGAGTGAAATGGTCATATGGATATGCTTTCCCCGCAGTAATACATTCAATTTGTAGTTTTAAATAAAAAATATTTCATGAGAATATCACGAATTATTTATATTTGAAGGAATCAAGCACGGATAAAGTAAATTAAAACATCTTATTTAGTTTTTAACCGACTTCAAAAAAAGAAGGAGGTTATCAATTCGACTGAATTTTGCTGTTTTTATACTTGTGCTTCCATAACTCAATCATTTCTGCATCGATCTTGAAAATATCTTTTTTATTTGAAAGTTGATGCTTAAAAAAAATTCATATCACTATAGCTGCTAATGGCAAAAAGTAATACTGCTGTTGTTCGTTTACAATAAAATGTTTTGTAAATGGTGAGACATTCAGCCCAATTATAAACAAAAATTCCTTGTGAGTTCTTTCACTTTTGCTTTTCCTCCAATTATAAATTTTTCCTCTTTTGATCGACGGCGGAAAGTGAAAAAAATTCGGGGGAAAAAAGTAAGTATTATAAATTATATGAAAATAAAAAAAGCTCCCCTCAAATAACGATGATGCCACTTTTTTATAATTTTATTCCCACGGAATTCATAATTGGAGGAATCTTTTCTCGAGAAAAATTTGTTTCGTGGGAAAAGATTCCGTGAGAAAATTCATAATTGGGCTGATTGAGTTTTTTTATTTGCTGAAAAACATGTAAGCAAAGCAAAGATTTTAGTGCTGTTGCTGTTTTTAAGCAAGCAATTTAAACCCTGTTTTCAAGCATTCATTCAAATGCCAAGTAGTTTTGTTAATGTGAACCCATGCTCGCCAATGACAATGTTAATGTTACAATCGTGCGTTTTTCCCCTAAATTAATCCTGTTTATTTTAAGTAGCACCCATGAATTACCTACTTGCATGTTTTTTTTTTTGTTTTTTTTTTTTTGCTGGGTTACACTCTAAAGTGTAAGTTGAAAGAATAACTTTGCTTTTGTTTGTGAAATCTTTTTTCTTCGTACTAAATTGGCAGTCAGTTCGTACCTCTTTACGTTAAACTACTAAATTTAGTTGCTATAAACTCGTCAAGCGGTGAAGTGGTTAGAAATGTTAGAACAAATATTTAGTTGGAATTATTAAGCATTAATTACGAGAAGTTGACCAAACATTTAATAGGAAAACGGAATTTAAACTTAGTGACAGTTATAGATTATCATATGGCGCCTTGGAATACAGGCTACTTCCGGTTTAAAACAGAAATAAATACTTACACTTGATTCTATAAATAAAATAAATGAGAAAATGTGTGGAATAAAGAAAAAAGTTCAACATAAAACACAACTGCCACATTTAATAAATCAAAATAAATAAATAAATCTTAAGGAAAATAAAAATATGAAACCCAAATGAATTTTAATTTAAATGAAAACAAAATATTCTGCAGTTGATGAAAAAAGGAAATAAAACGGAACAGAAACATGGGGTATGTACTTGTTGTAGAAATAATTAAACTGATATTAATGTCATTGAAAAACAATAACAATAATAAATAAATTGAAACATCCAAAAAAATTAAAACACAACACTTTCAATAAAAACAGAAATAAATAAATAAATTTAATAAAATAAGATGTCAGAACAAAAGTCCGAAATAGAAGATTATTCAAATTTTCGAAATTTTGTAAGTGAACATTTGCATGCGGTCGTGTGTGTTTGTGAAACAGCATCCATCAATCATTTGTTGTTTCCTTTCAGTTAAGCTGCTCTCCTGTTCAGGATATTGAATATGAATATCGTTGCGAATTTGTCCAAAATACAACGGAATGTTTAGAAAAAGGATTCTATTTCAATTATATTAAAATAATGTATTGTACTTTTAAGCCTTCCAGCGATCTCCAATTGTATGCACTCATGATGATATTTCTGTGTCTGGTGCTTGTGATATTTTTGATTTTGGAAACAACCGTTGATAAATAGTGGGCAAATTTTATTTCGTTAGTTATTTTTATATTATTGATGACGAATTAGTTTTCCTCTTCTTAAAGCTTCCGTCCTTCACTCGAAGTGCTTTCAAAAACTTTGGGCTTAAGTGAACATTTGGCTGGTATTACTTTATTGGCTTTTGGCAATGGCTCTCCGGATCTTTTCACAAACTTGGCGAACTTAGAAAAAGATATGATGACCTTATTTTCAAATGTTCTCAGTGGTGCAATTTTTGTCTCAGCCTTTGTGGGTGGTCTCGTTTGTTTAATACGTCCTTTCCATATTAGCGGTAGTTGTCTTGTGCGTGACACTCTATTTTTATTATTGGGTGTCTTGTACATTAATTATATTATGGAAAGTGATAAATATATAACGCTTGCCGAGGCTTTTTGTAAGTATGAAAACTGTTCGTAACCTATCATGCAAGGCGAATTAAATACAAGGTGATAGCGGTGGCGAATTCAATTCTTTTCCCTGGTATTCTAACTGTCAAACTCCATATATAAAAAATTTATCTAACTTTTATACAGATTTTTTATATATGGAGTTTGACAGTTAGAATACCAGGGAAAAGAATTGAATTCGCCACCGCTATCACCTTGTATTTAATTCGCCTTCCTATCATGGCGAATTAATACAGGTAGACTCGTTGGCGAATTCTTTACTTTTCCCGTAAACGCTAAGTGTCAAACTCCATATATAAAAATATGTAAATTTTTTTTTATACGGTGTTTGACATTTAACGTTTGCGGCGAAAATTAATAAATTCGCCATTGCGACTACTTAGTATTATTTCGCTATGTAACCTATTTTGTTGAATTTATTTAAAACAGTAATTTTTTAATATTGTACATGTGCATACATGGCGAAATCACGCACCAGGTGGTGCATTGCATTTTCGCCGTTGCAGGAAATGTCAAACTTCATTTTAAAAAAATGTTTTCACTGATTTTTATATATAGAGTTTGCCATTCCTAGCAACGGCGAAAATGAATGGCACCAACTGGTACATGATTTCGCCATGATACAAACAAATGTAATAATAATTTTTTTGTGGGGAATTTTGTTTTAGGATTTTGTGGTGATTAGTATATTTTCTAATTTATTTAAAAACGACATTGATGGCTTATTGTAACAGATTGTTTGTAATTTTTTTAAGTACCTTTACTTTTAAAACGATACCATTTAATGCATGTCAGCACGATTTTTAAAACTTGTATAACATTGTTGACGCCACCTCAATTTACAGGCTAATTTTTGATACGGTTTTAGAACAGTCCTATAGATAGATCACATTTTTTGTTCTGATTTATATTTTATCTTTTTTTTTCGTGTAGCTTAAACATATGTTTTATGTATGTGCAAAGGTGCGGCCACGTTATTTACCATTAATAATAAATTAATTAATTAATAAGCGTAACCAATATTGTTACAAATGTTTATTTCAATCTTTGCTGACACTTATCATTACGAACGATAATTTATATTAATAAACCCTTTAAACTGAGAAGGAATTTATATTTCTTAATAAGTATTTGAGAAGGACGAGCATTTTTTTTTCATAATTTATAGGTTACGTATTTTTGGTTTTTTTGATTAATCTGACCGTACCTTAATTATTTAGCTAAACAAAAGATTAGGAATGACAAGAAGTGTAAAGAGTAAGGAGAACAAAAGTAAGCGATAATAGAGATTGGAAAATTATGGAATAAAAGCGAAAGGTAAAAGATGCAAAATAGTTAATCAAAGAACAAGAAACAATTGGAAGATGGTTATGGTGAACCAGAGATACGAATGTCTCAAGCTATTGTTATATATATTCGATTGGAATATATTTTCAAGCCTTAGAGTGCGGAAGAAGAGCAATCGTGTAATCAATCACAAGCCCAAAATACTGATTAAAGAATCAATTCTGCGTAGTCCCATCTCAGATAAATCAGATAGTAAGCTAAAGCTCCTAAGCAGAGGCAAGCAAATATACCGGCAACTACTCATCATCGTAGCAATACCTGCAAAAACATTATAGGAAATTACCATTCTTTTAAGATGAGCTCTTCGCCTGCAGTGGCCAGTGATGGTAGCTACTATGTATCCGTGCTGTCATGATATGTGATTAAAATTAACGTCTGTACCTGGCGCGAGGCCAGACCAAGGCTTGCAAGACCATGAATCTCCCCCGTGCTAAGGGATCGGAGCCTACCTATAAACTCCTCTGTTGAGAGTACAACAGAACACTTCCATCTATTCCTCTCGCCAGATCCGCAGATATAGACTTTTATTTAACCACAGCCACCACGTGTACCCGAAGGGACCTCACCAGTAACCGGCTACAGAGAGAGGCGGCTCTCTGTATGGGCTACCGGTTTCCGTGGTGCCAGTTTATTATTATTTATATATTATTATCATTTAGGGACACTGGTGTATTCTTCGAAAGTACCCCACTATCTATCCAGATTCAGTGCCTGCGCACCGGCGGACTGGTTCCCCCTATACCCCGAAGATACCTGTGTGAAAGCCTATGTTTTCTCAGCCAGACTCGAAGTACCCCCGGGGCATCCGTGCTGTCAGTCATGTCGGTTCTTTGGACACATCGTATTAGGCAACATCAGTTCGTCGCCTTTTGTGTCATTTGAATTAGCTCATTGCTTCTCCAACCCATCTCTGCCATATATGGTGTTGTGTGCCTTTATCAAAGTGAGAGTTGTTGTCAAAACCCCCGCAATCCCCTATAGAAATACATGGCATTCTTCTACCGTGTTTTATTTACTAAATAAATAAATATTAAATGTTTCGCGATTCATCGTGCCATCACTATTCTGTAGCAACTCCTAAATTGTTTTCCAATATGAAGTTAATAATTTACATACTCACCTCATTCGTTGGCGTTATTGCTACAACAGGTTAAGTGGTGCTCCTTTGATTTCCCTTTTCGTCATCGCAAGCACTAAAAACCTTCGGTTAGCAACAAAATAATTTTCTTGTTATTGCAAACACGCTGCTGGAAGATTAGGATAATTACGCTATGCTTTACGAATATTTAATTTGATCACAGGTCAAAGAAGCCAAATAATAGTTAAGCTTAAGTTAAATATACAAAAAAAGTTAAACTTTCTTCCAGTTTGCAAACAAATTTTGTATCAAATAGATTTTTATTATTTTAATTTAATTTTTCAGCATTTTGTTCCATATATATATTCTATATAGCGATTATACTAACAGATCTGCACTTGATTAAGCGAAGAGTAAGTAGTAAGTGAATTGCTAATTTTCAGCCTGTTAAATATTTCATTATAATTCGAAAATCTAAATCTCTATCCGTACAGAATTTGAGAAATCACTTCTTCGAGGAACGATTTCTGGTAATTTGAATATTCTTAAAAACTTGACAAATTAACTTGAGTTCTTGGCAAAACTTTTAGAAATCGACTACAGAAATTACATGAACTTAAAAGAAGAAGCTACTCTAGAGATTATAGCTCAGGGCTCACGATCTACTTTAAATGTAGAAAGTACACGTGGTTCGCATTATGGGCTTGACGTCGGTCCAAATGAAAATCTAATCGAACAACTATTAATTACGTTAAATCCCATAGACCGAGAGAATTGGTCGGCTGGAGGTTATTTAGCAAGAGCTTTAATTTGCATAAGAGTACCCGTTAATTTTGTTTTAGCGCTTCTAATTCCAGGTGTTGATTATGAAAAGGAAAGACATGGGTGGTCCAAACTTTTAAACTCCATACAAATTGTGACTTTGCCATTCATAACATTTTGTTTAATGTGTAAGTAAAATATATACTTTCCACAAATACATATATACTTACATTTATTTGATACAGTTGGACTGGATAGCGTGCTAGGAATTTCTTTTATTTTTTTAATTTTGGGTTTTACCACACCCTTGGCATATTTCGTTTTCAAGTCTACACGTACTGATATTTCTCCTAGATTTCATGTGGTTTGTATAACATGGAAAAGGACATTTCATATTTAATTATATTTGAATCTCCTTGCAGGGTTTTGCTTGCCTCTCTACTTATGGTGCCATTTTTACAATTTATACATGTGCCTCGGAAATTGTTGAGATCTTGTACTTTCTGGGTTTGGTGCTGGATTGTAGTAATTCATTTTTGGGATGCACTCTTCTGGCTTGGGGCAATGGCATCGGAGACATGGTAGCTAATACAGCTTTAGCAATGCATGGCTACCATAAAATGGCATTTGCAGCGTGCATTGGCGGACCATTCTTCAGTAAGTACTATCAGCAGTTTGAGAAAGGAATCAAAAAACACTTTTCTGTGTTCTTTTCTTCCTAGATACCATGTTTTGCTTAGGCGTGCTTTTAGTTTGTAAAACTATAAGAAGTGAAAATGGTAAAATACATGTATGTGTCTTTCTTAATATGTTTTCCTTAAGTACAAAATGTAAAAGTACATTTTCTGTTAAATCAGCTACCTGAAGGTCCGTTGGGTAAAAACTGTCTTGTGTTTCTTATTTTAATACTTCTCGGTACCTTGATGTGGTCAACAACTACAAATTTTTATATACGACGCTCAATTGGTATTTTTAATCTCATGGTGTACGCTTTGTTCTTTTTGTATGCGATCCTAGCCGAATGGGAGATAATAGAAACATATGCTGAAATCAAGGACTATGGATTTGAATATAACTAGATTCTTATTTGTTTTGTAACATATTTTTTTCGAATAAAAAATTTTTTATTAATATTTAAGGCCAGTATGTAGTTCTGCCCGAATTTAAGGTCTGAATTTATATACATATTTAACTCTACAAGGAATAATTATCGTGTAGAAAAATATTTATACAATTAAAAAATTTAAAAAATGAAATCCCAGCAAACAAATATTAAATATCAAAAATTTCATAACCAAACAAATAATCATAGCAAAATCATGTACCAGGTGCGTCAAATTATTTTATATCAAGTTTGATACATCTAGCAATGGCAAAAATGAATGAATTAATTAGCCTGTGCCACCACCTATTAAATGATTTCGCCATGCAAATAATTGTAGAACCAACCGAATCAATAACTAGGTGGCAGCGTAGGCGAATTCATTATATATATAAAAAAATATATAGTTTGTGTATATCTTGTTTGACAGTAGTGTTTCCGTCGAAAATTAATTAATTCTCCTACGCTTCAAACTTTGCCGAATCCTACATACCCTTCACCGTCTATGTAAATCCAATCAAAAAAGCAAATATTGGGGTGACAGAGAATTAAAAAATAAGGAAAAAAAATTAAGTAAAGTAAAGTAAAGTAGAAATGTCATCGGTTCTTAATGGGTTAAGCATTTTTTTTTTTAATTTTAGTATATCCTTAAAGATCTCTTCAAAAGCTTTCAAATGATATCCATATTGATATTTTTTTTCTTTTGACGTTTTTTCTTATTTTTTAATTCTCTTACGCCGCATTTTTTTGATTGAATGATATGGAAAAATTAGAGGTAGGCGTGGTGTTTCGCCCGCTGCCTCGAAGGAAATGCACCCACCGACCTTGCTGATTTCCAACAGCATCTCTTTCGACACTATGGCTTGATTTCAACACTAACACGGACGGACAGGCGGACATCGCTGAATCGACTTCGCTATGCATAAGAACTCAGAATATATAAACATTATGGGGTCGGAAATGGATATTGTAGAAATTACAAACGGAATAACAAACTTAGTTATACCGTTTATTCACTTTTTATGATAAAGGGTATAAAAATAATTGTTTGACATCGGAAAACCTTCAGAAAGGAGGGCTCTTTCTACTAAACTGGGTAATTTTAAAGAGCTCTCAATTCATTTCAGACAAGACTCTTTTTTGATAGCCTTTTGTCTGTAAAAGAGCTCATATATTTACAGCTCCGAAGATACAAATATTTGAGTGTCATGTAGAAGTCATGGCCATATGTGGGCCATCTTAAGGCATTCTTCAAAAGATCTCCTTAGGTGGGTTCTTCTAAGAGTTCTTTTTCAAAGTGCTCATTTAAGGGTTGGATGGGATACAATAAGTTTCCCAACGTTTAAGTATAAATATATATGCAGCAGGTTTGGCGCTGCGCCCAAAGCGCTGAGTCTATTTAATCTGCAACTTTTAAAATTTTCAAAACAAAAAAATATATAATTTAAATCAAATTTATACAAATTCTCAATTCTACTGATGTCGAAAGCTATAAAAGTCGACTTTCATTAAGCTGGTATTGCTACGATTTCTTTAAAAAGGAAGGGAAAAGAGAACAATTGTCTCATTTAAGAGTTTAGTTTATTTATTTTATTTTAAGGTTTGCAGCCTTAGCAAGAAAATACAATTCCTTCTACAATCAATTAAAATACATGAATAGTCATTTAGAAGTGTGATGGTAATAAAGCATTACATTGTTATGTGTTTTTCGCAAATTCATTCCCTCGTTCTTCTGCTCATAGTTACAGATTCAGCTAAAAAAAAACTCTTGGGCAGTAATATAACTAATAGTCGTTAGTCAGCCTTATAGTACCCAGTGCTGAGACATAAATCAAAAGGTGTGCCTTCGCCCCAGCCTTTGGCCGTGACAGAAACAGATGACAAAACATCTCAGTCAGTCAGATGTTGTTAGCGGTTGCTGGTACTGTGAACTTTTTATCTTTCCTAAGCAAAATTAAAAGTTGAGACAAGTAGCTGTCTTTTGCACATTTACTTTTGTTGATTTTAAGTTCCAATCTTTGTAAGATCTTAGCCCCTGTTACACTCTTTTAAGTGTACGTTTATGTAAAAGATACGTTTATGAAAGGCGATGGAACTCTTCCGCGTTGTAAGCTGATGACCGACTAAAAGTTCACTAAAATAAATGTTCGGTTTATTTTATTTTTATTACTGCAAATGTTTATAAGTGCAAATTAAACCAGAAATTAAATTTGTATATATTTTTCTACTTAATATAAAAATTGACCTTGATATTAGAAATCTACAAGGAAAGGAAATGTGAAATTGCTTAGAAAAAAGGAATAAATGTGTAAGTATGTACATGTCATTGCCAAAGGCATATAAACACACTACGGCAGTGTGAATTAAAAAACTTTCTTAAACAAACAAAAACCAACAACACTTACAGTGGTGGTCATATTATTTGTAATTGCCCCGTAAAAATTTTTAAAGAGTGTTGGGGTTATTGATAACATTTTCTTTTCTCTTTTTTGATGTCGTCCCTAATGAAAACAGCTTATCCTGTTTTAACAATAGTAAAGTTTTCAAATTGAAAAGGTCATCATTTTTCGCTCTTCTTTCCATTTAGTTTTTATTTTCACTTTTAAGTTTATTATCGTTTGAATTATAAATATCTTATGGAATTTACCAACTTGAGAAATACATTCATTCCGCTTTCTATATCTCGGTAGTACCACAAGGTATATGACACGGCCAGTAAACAAGCAGTTTCTCCCAAAGCAAAATACTTGTACATATTGAGAAACGAAGAAAACATAATAACTTTCTCTTTTTAAGAGGATAACGGCAATGTTGATAAAAAATATACAGGATAAAACAAGGCGAATTAATTACCAGGTGGTAGCGTTGGAGAATTTATTATTTTTTGCTGGTAGAAACGAATGTCAAACTTCATATATAAAAAATAGAACACAGATTTTTTATATATGGAGTTTGACAGTAGTGTTCACGGCGAAAATTAATGAATTCGCCTACGCTGCCACCTGGTAATTGATTCGCCTTGGAATAAAACAAGAGTCTTCTGGTAAATTAATTAGCGATATTCCTAATGTTTTGTCTGCTACTGTGCATTTCGTGGGGATTAAAATCTAAATGATTATAAAATTTGCTTTAGTGTAGTAACCCATGAAAGTTCAATTTTATTAAGGTGAGGTCAAAGTTTGATGAATTGTTTTTACAACTTTTATTGTAGATACAAAATATCCACACTACAGTAGGCATGTTTAATAACAAAAAAGAAGAAGATTTTTTGATTTAAATTGATACATTTCTATATTTTGATATGCAGGCAAATCAATTTAACAAACATTTTAAAAAACTACTAGAGATTTTAATTAATTGTTTTTATATGTAATGTACCTTAAATGGTTAGCAAGTTGACTACTAATCATTGAATTAGTACAATGGCCTGGGTTTATATTCTGGCCTCTGCGCATTTAACAATATTAATTTCATCTGAGATTTAGAATAATATGTGCCACAGTACCATTCTCGTCGGCCAAAGAAATATAAAAAAGTAAAGTAGCTGTTCCGGATTTAAAAAATGTTTAGAATACTTTTACTTAATAGCAGAGGCACTCTCCAACACTGCTCATAAAATAATCACAACATGCAGTCGCAGATTTGTGAAAATTTAAGCTTTCGATCTATCTATCACCCTTCTTCAGCACCTACTTCGTCTACTATAACCCTTTCCAAGGACGGAAACGTAATTAATTAGTAGTCATTATTGCCTGAGAGATTTTTTTTATTCCCATTTAAAACGGACGAACTTTTCTAGGAAAAACATCTAGAATTCTCTTTGCATTTACGTCCACACAGATGAACATGTTGTCGTCAACATTCCATTAGTACTGTTATTCTTCGGTTTTAAAATTCAAATGCAAAGAAAATGTCAACGAGACGTATCGCCGTGTACCGAACACAAAGATTTTTCTCTTCCAAATGTTCGCTTGTCTAAGCTCGAACTTGCAAAAAAATTAAATGAATGAAAATACATACATACAAATCAAACATATAAATCAAACGAAAACAAAGCACCATAACAAATATTTTACAGTTTTCAATCGTGTCAATTTAAAAATTATAAAATTAAATTAAAAAAGGAGTATTAATTTTACCAGGTGGCATCGTTGTGGCTGCGGACAATTTTCTATCAAAAGTTAAATTTTTTCATTAAAAGTTACATTTTGACATTTTCCCTAAATAAATAGTAATTTAATGTAATTTATTTGAAATATAGTAAAAAGATTTACTTCATATTTCAGTGAAAATAATAAGGCAACAAATTCATTTACTGAACAAAAATAAAACGAAAATAAAAAATATAAAAGTTAGGAAGAAAAATTCCATATCGATGATACAAATGAGGATTTAAATTAGGACTTAATACCAATATTTCGGTATGGAAAATTGCATGCTCTCGCCATTCAATAAAATTATTTAAAGTAGGATTTTTATAATAACTCCGTTTTATCTTTTCCTTTGAAAGATTGAGCATCGATAGAATTTACAACACTAATTATTTTTGAAATACCAATTTGAGCCTTATTTGCTTAAGTCTTTAACATTAAATTACTGACAATGTTTCTGTATCAGGAAATGGCGTTATCCATTTCCTGATAAAAATTAACAGACAACTTTCTTTTAAATCGAGGTATTGGTGCTTTTATCAAATTTTTCAAGCGGATTAACTGAAGTTGCCAACAATTTGCACAAGTTTGAACAGAATGCTTAGTTTTCCGATCGAAATGTATTATTTCATTATTTCACAATTAGAAAGAATTGTTTCCAGAAACATTTTGCTGTATCTAAACATGAAGCAAGAAACATTTCGTGTTTTCTCACGAATTGAACAGAGTAAAACTTCAAAGATGTTATTTTTACCTTATTTCAAACTAATTTTGTATATGGGATTCTGATTGCATATGTAGGTAACCCTAAGAAAAGTGCAGTAATTAATTGTGTTATAAATTCGCGTTGTATGAAGAGAGGCTTTTGTTACAGAGATGTCTTGATTCAACTCAAACTTTTTTGTCAAGCAATTTTTTTTTTAAGCAAAAGAACTACTCAAGGCCTTTCGATGATAAAAATATTTGATAATGACAACGCGAAACTTAATTTTTTATTAATTACAAAAGTAATCCCAACCAAAAAATCTGCCGAAAGAGTCAATAACTTTCCCAATTTTAAAACTTTAGTTCAAAAAGCACTGTCTTATCCAAATTCATAACAAACTCCAAAAGCTTTAGTAGAGTACTCGTAAGTCATTTTTGTCTGCTTTATATACTCGCACATGTCCAAAAAAAAAAAGAATAAAATGCCTTCACTTTGTAAAATTCATTGCGTGCCAGGCGAATATATAATTATCGGATTTTGTTTTCTTTCTTTTGTATTTCTACTCTGTGTAAAATAAGAACACAAGTAACATTTAGTTTCTTAAAGTTGTAGTTTCTTACATTTACAGTGAGTTTGTATGTTCATGTGTCTTTTTAAACGCAAGAAATGAAGAAATAAATAAAACTATAAATGGCAAGTTTATTCTTGGATTCGCTAGTTTTAACATGCAAAATAGAATTTATTTTTATTTTCTAATAAATAAACACAAGGTCAGATATTGTGCTGTGATTTATTAATAAAAAAATATCAACAAAATATATTATTTTCTTATTTATTTATTCACTTTAAAAGATCTCTACCTGGAGACATTAAAACAAGTAAAAGTGTTTTTATAAACATTTTAGGTCAGCCAACAAAGTTTTAGCCAAAATAACTTTTTCAAGTTGTTTGGAGAAATCTTTGGCAACGAAAATTTTAATAACTTATCAGCCGTAGGCATAAAAAAACTAAAAAACATGAGTTTGGCATGGATTGGGTATTGGATGGGGTGTCAGTGTACCTTTGCTTATGGTTTAATTTTTAAGATCATTGATAAAAAAGTACCGGTAACTACATGCGATCGCTCGTGAGATCCTGCGCCAGTTTCATCAATCATGCCAATACAATGCCAAGTTGTTGTTATGAATACGGCTTTATAACACGTTTTTGTTTTCATTCAACAAATTTCAATTTCAACAAATTTCAATATAATTCTCCGAACCCTTGAAAAAAAATATAATTTTTTACAATGTGAGGGTAATAATCCAGGCTGAGATAGAAATTAAATTTTTTCTGATGTTTGAGGCACTAAGACCCCACACATTAATGATGAGGCGATTATGTTAAATATCATAGCGTATCGTTAAACTTATCCATTAAAGGTAATTTTTCAATACCAAGAAAATACTACGAAGGAAATTTTTTGGACGCAAACAGCAACAAATCATAACACCTCGAGAACAAGTTGAACATTCTAGTTTCAGTAGCAGTAAATAATTCAAGTTGTTTACTAAGGTGTGCTAAGCAACAGCATGACAACTACTGGATATTAGTTTGTTTGTTGAATTGTAATATCGATAAAGAAACAACATTTCATATTATAAGCACCGCAAGTTATTTGAATAATGCAAAAGCAAACACAAGGATTAAACTCAGTTTTTTACTTAAACATGTAAGAGTGCTGTATTCGGCTATGTCGAATCTTTTATACCCTTCACCATCTATGTAAATCTAGTTTACTAAAATAACTCCAATCAAAAAAGCAAATATTGGGGTGACAGAGAATTAAAAAATAAAAATAAAATGGTACTGCATGTATAAATAATTTTACATAAAAATTACATCGGCTCTTAATGGGTTAAGAATTTTTAAAAAATTTTATAGTTTCCTTAAAGATCTCTTCAAAAGCTTTAAAATTATACCCATACTGAAAAAAATTTCGGAATTTTTCGGAATTTTTCGGAAAATATGGGCGAGCACCAATTTTTTCACTTGATGGTTTTTTCTTATTTTTTAATTCTCTACCACCCTATATATTTATTTTTTGATTGAAGTTGCCTTATTGTTCCAAATGACATGAGAAAAATAGAGGTAGGCGTGGTGTTTTGCCTGTTGCCTAGAAGGACATGGACCGATCGTGCTGATTTCCAATAGCACCTCTTTCGACACTATATCTGATCGATTGACATATTGTTTTTTTTTTTTTTTGTCGAGGCAAACTTGATTTCAACACTAATACGAACGGACAGACGGACATCGCTCAATCGAATATATATACTTTATATATATATACTTTATGGGGTCGGAAATGGATATTGTAAAAATTACAATGACAAACTTTTTCCACTTTTTGTGGTGAAGGGTATAAAAGCACACAACAAAAGCCAAAACCAAAACACAGTTAACCTTATTCAAAGATTGCAGCATAATATATGCTTATGTATAAGAATTTACAAATACATTTGTAGATACATATTTACGGTGTTGCATAGTTGTTATTGCTAAGCCAACATGTTATTATGAATGAATGAATGAAGGCATGTCATGTCGGCTGTCTGTTTACCGTCTTTCATTTACATTTTAGCAAAAAGGCAAAAAAAAAACGCAAAATCTTTTCGAATAGCGTAACATAAGTTTGTTTTGTTGGTGTGATGTGTTATTTGTTTCCTAAGAAAGACAGGTAGATAACTTAGAAAACTTAAAACACTGATAATAAATTATCCTTTAGTTGTTCTTGAACTTAAAAAACTGTTAGACGTGTCCGGAGCAACAAGAGAAAACCAAGAAAAGCGAAAAATTCTGTTAATCAAAAGAAAATTATTTTATGTTTTCTTTCTCGTTTTAGATTTAATTTTGACAAAGAACGGTTGTCGTTCTCTGAGCCAAATTTGCCAGCATCATTGATACACCTGGACCGTTTTACCATTAAACATCCATACGAATATATAACAGTAGATGACTTAAAATTCTACAGGAGAAGAAAACCAGCAGAGCATTTAACAAAGAGCAATATATGTCTGAACGAGTTAAAGAATGTGTCAGAGGTTCCCTTTAGTCCTTTAAAGTCAGAGTACAGGAGAAGTTATTTTGACTTTGAGCTGCCACTTAAAACTCTGCCGCTAAGAAGAGCCACTTCTTTGCGTTTGGAAGGTTTAATGCCATTAAATAGATCAGAGCATCAGGATCGCTATTTGTGGTTTAATCCAGAAGAATTTAAAAGGTAAGAAAAGCGACAAACGACACGTGCTACGAAATGAGATTGAGTAATTTTTACAAAATCCCTAAAAAAATGAAAGGAAGTTAACATTTTAATTTTGTTCAGCATTTCGCGTGAAATATTGTCAGAAGTCCATAAAAAATAATAACAGCGAAATAAATAAGAAATATTGTTGCTAAAGTAGTAGTCTATTTATTTGTGGAAAAAGTGCCGCAAAGTTTCTCGCAGCATGTTTTGAAACTAGCAAATTTTCTTGGCAACATTTTTTTCTTCAACTTCGAAATAACATAAGCAGCACTTTTTTCGTACGGAATTTAAAAAAAAAATAAAATTTTTCGCTAAATCGAACAGATTACAAGGCCTTAGCGCTTTAAACCAGATTTTAACACTAAATACAGTAAATTATGTAAATTAAATGATCACCGTAGTTTAGCATATTCATTAAAGCAGTTAAAATAAGCAGTGATATAATTTTTAGTTCCAGACGCGAACTTGTGATGTTGTAGTGTTGCACAAAAATTGGATATCATGTGACTACTTCAGAAAGCCTTTCAGCTATCATTAAGACAAGGTATCACCAATATAAATAAGACTGCAAACAAATGTCAATGCAATTTCTTCGGCAGGGATATTCTTCAATAAAAGAGCCAAAAACGTGTGGTCCAACTGCATGTATTATTCTAAAAATCAAAATAAATTAAACTTATTTTTTCCTCATGGTTCAATTGAAAAGAACCAAAATTTCCATTGTTATCCATTTTATTCATGTAACTGCTGCGATTGCCGTCGCAGTAGCTTATTCTGTCTGTCCAAATTTCTAAGATTTTTTGTCAGTTTCTGGTTGTATCTTAGGAATGGCTCAGATGATTTAGCCTTCAGGGAAATGGATCATGTCTGCATTATCGTATAGCATCGGTTTTTCAACGGCATCTTATGAAAAGAAATTTGAAAGGGTAGATCCAAGAGGACAAGTTGACACTATTACCGAACTCAATGCACAAAACAGCGATTGTTTGATCAGTTGTGTAATATTATGCGTTATCATATCTTCCATAAAAAGTCCCTAATCATGGCTCTGTAGCGGCCACCATTGGCCAGCATTTTCTCCGAGATGAAAATGCGGCTTGTAAGAAAAGATGATTTTTCTGTCAAGTTTAAAATCCCTAGCCGAGCGTTTGCCAATTAGGTCTTGTAAGCGTCTAATCCCTTTTAGATCCTTCGTTATATCAAAATCTACTGTTATGGTTTTTTTACGGTTATTCACATTATTATCTATTTCGTCTTTTAGGAAAAAGAAAATTAATTATTTTTATTGAACAAATTAAAAAAAGGAATAAAAATATATAATAAGAACCGAATTTAAAAACCCCTATGATTTTGTAAAGACTTCTTGGCTTCCTCTCGTAAATTGGAGCTTCTTGTAATATATTTAATCATTTTTATTTTAGTTCCCGTTCATATCCTATGAAAAAACCTGAAAGTTTACGATTGGCTGGTAATTTTCATATGGAACCTGAATACCGATCATCCTATATAATGTACCCGATGGTAGATAGGACAACTAAGATTCTACCAAGAGAAATGTTCAGTTTGCAGTCTCCTGTAAAAGCTGTGGCAAAAAATATCAATTCATCGTTGGATAGTGAAATTAACCAAAATGTCAATGAGAATAGAAAAGTACGTGAAAAGGCCAGTGAGTTGCAACAACAGTGTCATTTGCAAAAAAGAGCCATCACCGATGAGATTAAATACTGCGTTTCACCCTCCGAATATCAAAGACAGTTTGTGCCACAAATAATCGAAAAGGCACATTCCATACCACAAATGAGTCACATTAAAATGCAGGGAGATTTTCAAACGATTCCCGAGTACCAGGATAGTTTCAAGATGTATGCTAATTATGCTAAGACCATGCCCATTATTAAGAATGACAATTTACGCATGTCTGGTTCTGAAATTCAGATGAACTCCAATGAAAATTCCCAAATTGTGCCCGAGTACCGTGAAAAATTTAGCAATCTTCCGAAGGATGTGGTAAAAGAGAAAGCTTTGAAAACTGAAGACCATTTGAGGCCAAAAGGAGATTTTTCCAAAGATGTTCCAGAGTATTTTGAGAGTTTTCGTGATCCTCAAGTAAAACAAATACCTGAAAAGGGTAAATGTCGAGAACCCTACCTGCATTTAAGGGGAAACCTTGAATTTAATCCCGAGTACAGAAATACGTATGTAAATTTTCCACGCTCCAGACCAATTGTACCGAAACCTACTTCGACCTTTCGTTTACCCACCTCAAAAATTACATCCACCACAAACTCTTCCCTCAACAGATCTTCTAGTTCACCACGTAAAAACTCAAATGCCACAAACTCAACATCAAGTTTTGTGGAACCAGAAGCAGATATTACAGTCACACCGGAATACCGTAGAGCTTCTTATAACTATCAAATTCGAGAAAGATCACCCAAACAAAAAGCCATTGTGGAGGTTCCACTTCCAAAAAATGTAAAAAAGACTTTTAGTCGTAAATCGCTTTCTCCTCAATATCAAAAAATCACTACTGCCTCCAGTCGTCAACGCCCACCTTTGGTATTAGAGTCACAATCTTCTTCACCAGGCCTAGAAAATCTTGCCCAACAATACAAACAGCATAAAACCCCGAAATTTGGAAGACGGGCTGCTGAGTCAGTTTTGAAAAATGCTGAAAATTGTCGTTCTAATACTTCAATAATAGAGGGAAATCCAAAATATAGTGTGAAGCAACACAAAAATACTTACAATTCAGATAATATACACGATTCTTTTGTTGTTTTAGAAAATAAGTCCTGCAAACGGTCCCACTTGATGAAATAGTATTAAAAATTAATATAAATAAACATAAAAAAATGAAGTCAACGATCTCGTTTTCTTTTAAAAGGTTGTTTTCCCTTTAAGCCTGTTATTCTGCTCAGTTTTTCATGTGAAATGCTGTCAAACTGTGTTCATAAAACATGCATATAAAAATTCATGAAACAATGTTGCAGAAGTAGTACTCTCTTTTTATTGTAAAAAATATATGAATTGTTTCCGGCAACATTTTCTCAAAGCTGTAAATAATTAAAGTGAATATTATTTCATGCGAAAGTTTTAAATAACAGCTTGTCACCTGTCCATTTTGGATTATTGGTTTTAAACAAATTGGAAGTTGCTAATAAAAGTTGTTCTCTGTTCCTTATTCGAAAAAATACGAAATGTTTCTTGCATTATGTATTCTGGCTTCAATATATTTCCAGAAACATTTTTTTACAACTGCAAAATAATATGAGCTGCAGTATTTCGTTCGGAAATTAAACCAACATCAACAAATGTTGGGTGCTTAAGGGCCAAAAAACAATGAATGTTTTCTCCTTAAACTTAGTTCTGGCACCGCTGGCTGATTGTAAATTTTTTATTAACGAAATTAGTGGAGTTTTTACACAAGTTTCGCAACTTTAAACACGAGTATTCACTCAGCTTTCAGCATGGTAATCTATTTAAAAAAATTTGACGACAAGCAAGTGGTGTATTAAAGTTTGCAACGTTGCGCGTTGTTTTAATTAGTTACAATTCTGGCGAAACAAATGCAGCTGGTATTATTTTTCAGTACAAAAAAAACTTGCCAAAAACATTTCCTCTCATTTCAAAAAATGATTTTTTCTTATTAATTTTGTACTAAATTTTTGCATCGGCTTTTTAACGGCATCCCTTCTTTGTATCCGTTTTGTTGTTTTTGTGTTATTTGAAATGCCATAACTACAACAATGCATATAAAATTAAAATATGAAATGAAATGAAAATATGAAATATACAAATTCCGATAACAGCAAAAATGTTACAAAGAAATTCGCTGAAATAAAAAAAGAGAGATTTGAAAAGTGGGATCGTATTAATCTGGTCAATTTCAAGAGAATTAGTTTCAATTAATCACCGCTATCAAGACCCAAACTTCTGATGAATACAAAACTCAACAATAAAATAAAATTTAATATTAAACTGATTGCGTGGTGATAGTTATTTTGTATCTTATCTACTTTGATAATGAGAGTTGTGTATGCTTGAGGTGTGTGTACCTCGCACAACTGACTCATATCGTTAGTTATTTAGTATTTTGGAAAATTTTGCAAAGTTAACATGACAATCGCAACATTAAAGTTAAAGTAAAAAATAAAAATAAAATGAATAAAATTTTCTAAATATCAAAAATGAATTTCGCACATGCCAGTAATCCGCCGTATCATATATTGGGGTTAACGATACATTCACGTACCCGCATTTATGTTTCGTACATCATACCAAATGCACTTGAATTGCTTGTTTATATTGTACAAATTGCGGCCGATTGTGCTGTCAGTTACCAACATTTTTAATTGCATCAAAACGATTTTGGTTGGGCCACTCTAGGCTTGATATTAATACCGCCGGTCATTACCTGTTTATTAGTTTTAAGCTCAAAAAGTCAATGGATTAAACCGAAACAAAATGGAACTCGAGTTTTATTTATTTGTCAGCAACTTGCGCAGATGTTGTTTTTTTCATTCTTTGTAATTTATCGGTGAGTTTGTAAGTTAATACATATATGTATGTATATATAGTGATATCAAAATAAAAAATCCTGTAAGTGATGCGAGCCATCAAATTGAACAAGAGATATTTTACACGACGGCATTTTGTATGAAACTGGTTACATGAAAGATTTGTTTGTTGGCAAGCGGGGTAGACAAAATGTCATTGGTTAAATTTTGAGGGGATTTTTTTATACTTGGTTTGTGAACATTCGCTGCATAAGTTTTTGTTACAGAATTCGCGATGTTAAATTCATTAATTTTCGCCGAAAGCCTAAATGTCAAACTCCATATATGTACAGTAGCTCCAAGCGAAACTCGTACACCTATGAAAACAAATTTATTTATGTTATATGTCTAAAACTTAATAGGCTAATAAAATAAATTTACTTAATTTTAGTACAAAACTATGTACTTAATTAAATATCAGAAACGAAATTTTGAATATATCTTTATTTATTAAAATACAGATAAATATTTTAAAAAGTGGTAAATTTTGACGCCAAAGCCAAACTCGTACAGTCTTATTTAATTTGGAAAAATTGTTTAAAGTTGCTTCTAATTTCGGGATATTTCGTAAAAATAATTTAGAAGAATAGAGCCTTTCCCCATTATCACCGCTTTTATTGTCATTTATTTGAGTTTTTGTTTGACAGAGTTACAAAAGAAAACAAAATGGGTAGACAGAGAGGTCAAACTTCTGTTGAAGTAAGAAAATTATTAATTCAACATCATTATAATAATAAATCGCTGCGAGAAACATATGAGATAGTTGATAGAAGCCGATCAACAGTGCAATATTCTACAAAAAGGTATAAAATGGAAGAGAGGATTGCGAACAAGAAGAAAAGTGCAAATAACAAAATGTTCTCTGCTGGAGACGAGCAATATATTTTACGTCAAATAAAAAAGAATCCATTTTTAAGTGCTCCGAAACTCGCAGAAATTGTTGAAAAAGACTTAGGAAAAATATGTTGCCCACAGACCATAAGAAACATATTTAAAAGGGCTAATTTCAATGGTAGAAGGACAAGAGTTAAATCTCTGATTAATAAGAGAAATCAAAAGATAAGTTTACGCTTCGCCAAGGAACATGAAACAAAGGAAGCAGGTATTATTCACAGATAAAAGTAAATTCAACTTGTTTGGTTCAGATGGAAGACCTTATGTATGGAGAAAATCCAATGAGGAGTTGCTTGCCTAAAACATGAAACCAGCAGTTAAGCACGGTGGTGGGTCAATAATGGTTTGAGGATCATTTTCTGCATCTGGGCCCGGAGTTTTACAATTTATCGATGGTACCATGGATCAGCATATGTATCTGAACATTTTAAAAGAAAGTTTGGCAATTTGTAAGCAGAAACTTTGTCTTTGGGAAACTCTTATTTTTACCAAGACAACGACCCTAAGCATAAGGCTTACAATGTGCGATCATGGCTACTTTATAATTGTCCACATGTTATGAATACACTAGCCATGAGTCCAGACATAAACCCAATTGGAAATTTGTGAAGCTATCTCGATCGTAAAATTCGTAGTCATACAATAAGTTCTAAGGATGACTTGAAAAGAGCTCTTCAAGACGAATGGGGCAAAATTGAACCAAGTTTTTGCGAAAACCTTGTGCGCAGTATGCCAAATAAATAGAATAAAAATGGTAATAAAAAATAAAGGCATGCACAACAAATATTAATATTTAAAACCAACAAAATAATATTTGATTAAAGTGTGGTGTACGAGTTTGGCTTTGTCACAGAAATTACTATTATTTTATGTTTTTATAAAAAAAAAATTTTTAGTGAATAATAATTTGAAGTTATTATGTTTTGTTAAATTTGTTATAAAATGAACTAATAAAATAAATACAGTGTTATTTGTTAAGAGCTTCTTTCTTAATGTTATAAGATAGTTTAAAAATTTATCTAAAGTGTACGAGTTTCGCTTGGAGCTACTGTACGTATAAACAAGTAAAAGTGCTATATTCGGCTATGCCGAATTTTTTATACCCTTCACCATCTATGTAAATCTAGTTTAATGAATTAACTCCAATCAAAAAAGCAAACATTGAGGTGACAGAGAATTAAAAAATAAAATAAAAATTGGTACTGCACACACATAATTTTACATAAATATAACATCGACTCTTAATGGGTTAAGCATTTAAAAAAAATAGTATTTCCTTAAAGATCTTTTCAAAAGCTTTAAAATGATACCCATATTGATATTTAAACAATTTTTTAAATTTTAGGGCCCCGTAACTCGGAAAATATGGGCGAGTCCAATTTTTTCACTTGCTGTTTTTTTTTCTTATTTTTTAGTTCTCTATCGCCCCATATATTTATGGGGTAAGGGTTCGGGGAGTTTAAAACAACCAACCGGTGTTGCCGGGTTCGACTTTTAGGGTATTTTTACGCACTGGTGACATGTTTAAATCTTTTAAGTCTAGTTAGTGTTTTCTGTATTTTACAAGTGCAGTTTTATTTTATAGCAATTAATCGGTTCAAAGTTGTAAAAATTTCATGAAAATTTAATTTCATAGCCTTTGAAACGGGATATAATTTTTTAATTTTCAAAAAAATTATTGTGCTATTATTTTATATTATCCCGATTTCTTTTTCTACTGTATATGGTTGACTTTTTTTCGGCTCTTTTACAGAGTTAAAAGACAGTGAAAAATAAAATATCACAAAACACTACGATATAATTTATTTTAATCTAAAATGGCCTTAACCTCGTCTTAAAAGAACAAAAAACTTTTCGTTGGTCTCATGTATAAAAGCCCTAACTGGCATAATTGTGATCTTATAAGAAAAAGGTAAAAACATAATAAAAACTGTATTTATCACAACCGTTATTTTTCTACAATTGCATTCTATTTTTTTGATGATTAGTATCTGCGTGACATGTATTGGAATCACGAAAAAACTGAATTTGTAAAATTTCGAGTTAGGGAGTTTCTACATGAGACCAGCAATATATGCATCACTACCTGAACGATGGTCAAAGTAAGAAAAAATTTTTACTATTTTTTTCGCGATCAGCAATCTACAAAAATGCAATAGAAACTTTAAACATTTTCGCTGTACAGCAGTGTTAATAAATTTGAAACTATTACAGTTTAACGAAACTCGTATTTTGGTCCATTGAAGCTCTTTTTCATAACGATGACGACAAAGTGCGAATGGAGTGTTTAGAAAAGGCTGAAGAATGTTCGACATGTGAGCTGTACCGTTTAATACAGGCCTATGGACAATCGGCACCTCAAATATTACTCCAGCTTTTCCATATGCTGTCTGAGGACTTGTTTAGAGACTTTCAGACCAGTAAGTATACGAACGTTGAATCTTAAAATAAATTAATTTAAATCGTTTTGCGTTTTGCCTTTTTCACAGCAAACGTTCAGGCAATAAGTTTAGTATTCTCGGCTATTGATTTGGCCTCAGTATCTACAACTTATCAGCGTTTTGAAAGTCAAAAACAAGTTGGTCGTCATTATCCCTGGTCAGCCGAGCAAGAGATTGAAAAAAGTTATTTAAAAATTCAAAAAAATAAATATTTTCAAGAGGAGTGTTTACGCAAGAAACATGATTCGGAACGTTCACTTAGTAAATTTCCCGAGTCGGATAAAATAATTGAAAATTTTAAAGCGAAAACTGAAGAAAACAAATCAAATAACCAACAGCAACTAAATGACAACAATAATATAAGTACCGCTAGCCAGGAAAGTCTGAATGATGTTTCGAGCTCTTTAAGTCACACCGTGCAGGTGCATGGCCTTGATGACTTAAAGAATGAAGCTGTGGATGAACAAACAGTTTTACTGGCAGCGCACTTAACGGACGATGATAAAATTAAAACAAAACCTGTTCTACATCTAAATGTTAAAGAGCTAACGGAAAGTTTTGACCAATTGGATAAAGTGCCGAATACTCCACCTCCCCTGCCGCCAAAGATTGTCAAACTTGATGATACAAACAAGGCTGGTAATAGGCCAGGGTTGCGTACACAAAAAACGAACCAAAGTAATATTGAGACTAATAAAAGATATTCGAAAGCTTTTTCCCAATTGGACACTTTCAAGCAGATGCTGCTTATGAATGCCCAACTATACATTAAAGAAAATGTTCCTAGACCTCCAAAAATGTTCATCAAAGGAGTGGATAATACTGACAATCCCAGCAACATACCAGCCCAAACTCCCAATTCACCTAAGGACGAGGTTGACTTCTTCTTACCAGCTCCTGTAAAAGTCGTAAAGGGTATACAACAAGATGACTTTGCCGCCAAAACTGTTGCGTTTTTCGGCTGGATATCATTTGTCATTATGCGTATGCTTTCTCTATCGGCTTTTAGTGTCTTTTTCCCAAAGGCATTCCTTATCATAATGGGCGTGCACTATTTGATAATGTTGGCCTCCTTGTATTTGGAATCGCAATTCAAGGGAAATCTTAATAAGACATTATCCCTCTTTCTGCTCGCCTACGTTTACATATACGTTTTGCTTGAGTTTAAAGTCAAATTTAAACGTATACGCATTTGGTTTGTTTCTTATTTCCTACTTGCGATAACTGAAAACTTAACCATGACCCTGGTATGGTACTCTCGAGAAGAATTCGAATCGTGGTGGTTCGATTTCATTTTCGAAGGCATTATATATAGCGGCATACTATTCGTTGCCACTATAATCGTCTATTATTTTTTGTTAAAACCTAACGATGTTATATTTTTTATAGAGGATGAAGTGAAATACCGAAATTAAAGCAAATTCATGCGCAGCTCCGACATCTGCAAGTATCTACATACATGTATGTATGTTACCATGACAGTTTCAAAAATAATTGATTTAAACTTTTTCACGCAGCAATATTTTTCAATTTAGAAAACTTATTGGAAAAACAATTTTTATATTTTAATAATTTCAACGTCCCGATATTAATGAAAGAAAATGTGCGACCGCAATATTTTTAGTGAAATGAAGGATAATTATAAAAGTCCTAAATTAAAAAAGCCAACAGGTGACACTTGATCACAATAAACTATGATTATTTACCGTAATATTATATGATTTCTGTTGGATTTATTTGTAGCCACACGGGGACGCAGGTTTGAACAGTTCCTTTGGCAAGAGCTCTACAATGAATACATACGTCACAATGAGCGTATAATGAATGCTAAAATTGACAAATCGACCACTGAATACTATGATGAATTCTGCAAGGATATGCCTCCTGAAGATAAGGCTGCCAAAGAAGCTGTTATTAATCGTTATCCTTTATATTGTACTACCGCTATAACACTTTGGAATCATTCTGGCGATATAACAAAAGATTTCAAAAAACGTTATTCTATAACATGCCCAGTTAACGAGCAAACCGAACAGTTTGGTTAATAACCGTGATTTTAAATAAATTTGAACTTAAAAGAAGATATGTTTCTTTCTCTAAAGGCACAAAGAAAACACCTTCAGGAAAGATTAAATAATGTTTTAAAATTTTATTTCGGATTTTTTTAAATAAAAACTTCAGAATTTGCTTAATAAGTTTTGGGATCATTCCAATTTTCTTTTTTTATTTTTGTTTTAATGTACGGCACATGCTTGATCTGAAAATCATTTTAAATTAAATTGGTTTCACATCGCTAGAAAGGTGTTTCAAATCTCTACGGGGCTTTTTAACACAAGAGGGACCTCAGAAAGATATAATTTTAAAGCAGGGCAATTTTAAACGCTAATCTGTTTTGAAAAAACCAAAACATAAGTTGTTCACAAGGCGAATTAATACAGGTGATTGCATGCAAGGCGAATAAATTATAAGGTGGTAGCGATGGCGAATTCGTTAGTTTTCGCCGTACGCCCGAATGACAAATTACATCACGGCGAAATAATACATGTGGTCTCGATGGCGAATTCATTGATTTTCGCCGTCAGTCTAACTGTCTAACTCCGAATGTCAAACTACAAATTGCCTTGGATTTTTTATATGTGGAGTTTGACAGTTCGACAAACGGTGAAAATCAATGAATTCGCCATCACAACCACCTTATATTTGATTCGCCTTGATTGCACGGATACAACAGTGCAACAACACAAAAAACAACAGGGATTTTGTTGCTACAAAATCTAGGTATGTTGTCAAAAGCAATCGTTAAAAAAAATATAAAATTAAAAGAATAAACAAAGCTCAACAAGATTTTACAAAAACAAAATACACGTAAAAGCTAATGCAGTCACCTGGTGTCAATTCGCCTTGGTACGATCCAAGTCGAATTCATAACACGTATACTCACAATGACAATGAATACAACAATGCAAAAGAAATATATACATTTTGGTTTTGAACAAGTCATCTTCGGCTGTCTAAACCAAAAAACTACAATAGGAGATTATAACTTGTGACATTCTAAGAAGGAAAAATCAAAAGCGCAAAAATAGACATCGGGGCTGTCAAGGCCACCTGTTATTAATTTGCTTTGGTACGATCTGAATCAAGGCGCATTGATACAGGTGAATGCATTAGCGTTTGTGTGTATTTTGTTTTTGTACAATTTTGTTGAACTGTTAAAAACGTCAGGCAATATGTATGTATTTAATTGTGAAAAATAAGCCAGCAATTGAACACATACATACAATACACATACACACACAATACACATGCACACACAATATACACATACAATAAGAAAAAGAGCAACAATTTTGACAACTCGCAAAGGAAAACAGAAAACATATAATGACCGCATGAGCTAATGCATTCACCTGTTCAATATGCCCTGATCTGAATATTCTCTACAAAGTTATCAGTTTATCGTGAATAATGCTAGTTAAAATACAAATAAACACAACTTTTAAAATTGCCAGACTTTCGATTAAAATTATTAAATGTAGAGTAAGATTTTTTTGTTTTAGATTAAGTTAATTAAAACAAACTAAAAATTCTTAACTTAAATTTGATTGGCGAACAGTTGTATTTTAGTTAAGTTTATAATTCACCAATTATTTGATAAACAAAACGAAATATACCTTACATACGTTTTTATTATAATCTGGCAATTCGATCATCCGCTGACGTGTCTGTCATATCGCGAACGCTCAGATAGAACAATTTTGGTGAAGAAACAAGAAAATTATTAACTATTCTTAACTTTGTTAACTTTTTTATTAGAAGTTCTACTTCAAAGAATATAAATAGTATTATACAGTAATGAAAACAGTGGGTAAGTATTTTTACTAATAACAATATAACCCAGCATACATTTGTCTTACTACATGCAAAATGCCGGTGTTTGGTCAAAAGGCTTCAAATTAAATAATTTATTTCCATGAACAATATCTCTACTACTCATTTACTCGTCGTCAATCGTACATTTTATTATAAGGTTTTCCAAGCTCATATATTATTGAAGAGGTTTTAAAAATTTATACAAATGAGTATGTGTGTACATAGGTACATATGAACCTGTGCATATCTAATATTTCAACATATAACCACATTTTTATATGCCGGGTTATATCAATTATACACAAATCTGGTATTTTAAGAATGAAAATTAATATCATTATAAGGATTTTGGACGGAACACGCAATTAAAAAAAAAAGCTTTTTGGCTTAGGCAAAAACCTTACTGACCAAAATTAAAAAAAAAAAATGTGCCTTTAAATTTTTTATTGAGATGTAAATTACTCGGATTATTTACTTTTTATTTTCCAGCTTTAACACTCTTCTTGGCATTGTCCATTTGCTTATCGATTATCCAGGCTGAGCGTACCGTGGAAAGCCATTTAAATGGCAAAGACTTGCAACGCTTTCAGTCGGTTTTCGTGTCAGCTTTATCAGCTAACGACTTGCAATCTATTTACTACGCCACCTTGAACATAGAACCAACCAATGCAGATGAAAATAAGCAATTATGTCAAAAACTCATTAAATTGCATGAGGAATCTAAGTTGAACGTAAGTAATTTTTTACCTTAACGGCGGAGAAGTTATAAATTGATTTTTTAAGGAATTTGAAAAAGATTACTACTTAGTGGGAAGTAGAAAAATTTTGAAATGTACTGAAAAACTATCTGAAAAATTGATGTCGAAGATATATGCTGCTTTTAAAACTCCGGCAACATCATCGCAAGAAATATTCTACCGCGTTGCAACTCACAGATATTTAGGTGTACAAATAGATGAAGCTACTGTATCAAAAATTGTCAAAAATTTACAAGAGCTTTTGAAAAAGGACGATACTCTGCCTAATTTAGGTTATGCATTTAACGTAGCTTCCGAGTTAGGCCCGTCCGCTTCTTTTATCGCTGATCGTATTGAAGATGCCATTGTACAGGCCGATGAAGTAGACGGAAAGCTTTTGCAATTCGAAGGTGGTTTAAGCATTACAGCCTTAATTATAAATGGCGCCTTTAAAACGGCCAAAACCTTTGACAAGCCTTTACCTATAACTGCTGTACAAGCCGTCAAATTTGCTACCTATTTTCTTTCGAGACGTTCCGTACAAACTGCTAAGGGGGCTCATGTACTCATTGAAGCCTTAAAAACCCTTTCATCATCAACTAAAATTGCTCCTATATGCGTACAACTAATCGGTAGTGGTCAACTGAAAGCTGATTCCCCTCAACTTACAGTAGCCGTGCTTGACCTTTTAGGCAAAACTCTTTCTCCTGCACCTCAAAATGTATTTTCAAAGATATCATTGAAGAACGACAATACTGTCTTGGCTGAAAAGGTTTCATTCGTTTCAAAATCTTCTGACAAAACAATTTTTGTAGCTGATCTTTCATCTTATAAACCAGCCCGTGCTCTTTACGTTGCAGACATTTCAGTCGATTCTACTTATACACAGAGACTTAACTTTAAAGTTTTGGGCAAAGTAAAAGTACAGCAATTGGAAATAGGAGTTGGTGAATTGGATGCTAGTTCTGCAGTAAAAAAACAGAATGTGGCTTATCCTAATAAAATTAAAGAAAACCTGTCGGCTGATAACACTCAAAGAATCATGTTAAAAACAACGTTAGTGGAAGAAGGTCAAGTAAATAAGGTAAATATTGCGACAAAAATTAATCGATTTGACGATTGTGATAAATTTTGATCGATTTGAAAACAAAATATGTTTAATCAAGTATGCGACGTAAATCAATCGGTTTTAAATGGTATAATGGTATTCCGTCCGATTGATTAAGAAAAACAAAAACCAAAATATACATAATTTGCTAATGGTTAAATTGTTATGTTAAAAAACGAAAAAATGTTTAAATCGATCAATTTCATATCAACTATTTTGCAGAAAATTCAAATGTTTGCTTTTTTCAGCCCATTTCCGTTCACCAGTGTTTTGTACAATTCCGCAATAAGGAAAGTAAAGATGAAATCACTTTTATAGCTGAACAGGACAGTAGCAAGGCCTACAAATTTGACATGGATGTCAGCAATAGAGCTGGAGATTTTAAACATAAAAGTGGTCTGTATGAAATGTCTTTAATTGTGGGAGACTCGTCCATTTCTAATTCGTTCCAATGGCTGGTAGCCGATTTTGAACTTAAATTTCCACCTAATGCACAGGCAGGAGGTAAAATGAAATATATTGTTAATATATATTTAAATGTATTCCTTTCAAAACAACAATTTTCTTACTCCATTGCAGATGTAAAAAACCAACCCATACGTTCTGTTTTACCTGAAATTAAGCATCAATTCCGTATACCAGATAAGCGTCCTTCCCGAATAGTTTCAGATGTTTTTACCGGCTTATGTTTGACGCCCTTGGTTTTATTATTGGTGTTTTGGTCAAAGTTGGGCATTAATGTTACCAACTTTACCCTCCATCCTAGTACCATTGGATTTCATCTCGGATTCGGTGGCATTTTAGTTTTGTTTACTATATTCTGGTTGAAATTAAACATGTTTCAAACATTGCGCCTATTGATACCACTTGCCATATTTACATTCATTTGCGGCAATCGTTTATTGAGACGCATCTACGCTCAGCGTATTGCTAAAAATCCATCATCAGCATCAACATCAGGTGTAGCAGCATCATAAGTACATACATTTCCTTTTTAAAATTTTTTTTAATTTTAAGTTAACAATAAAAGGAACGAAAAATTAAAAACAAAAAAAAAACATTGATTTTAAATGTTTGCAAGGTTGAAGATTCAATAATTATTAGATTTTTTATTTAAGAAATTTTCTAACAACCAAAAGAAATCGTATTATTATTTTTTAAGTTTTTGTATTGCTTGCGTAGTCAAGTTAAATATACGACCGACCCCATACATTGAAAGTGAAAATTTAATCTGCATCCACAAAGCTCAGCAAGTTTGTGCAAATCGTCTAATTGTCGTGTAGAGAACATTTTTTTTTTTTTTTCTTAAAACTTTATCTTGAAAATAATAGGCTTCTAAACTTATAGAATCGTAATTGTTGTCAGTACTTATGTCTATGAATAAATATGTTAATTCCAAATCTAAAAAATTACAACTTAATTATAATAAGGCCCCTTATTTGCATAACAGAATTTTTGAGATTGTAGGTTTAAACAACTTCCGACAAAAATCCTTCAGTTTCCTCTGTAACAATAGCATCTATATTATAAAAGATTGCATGTAACGAAATGACAAAGCAAGATGCTCCTGTGAAAAGTAAAATGTAAAAAATATGAGTAAAATATATATACATATTTATTAAAGAAAATTTACCCAAAGTCCAAAACAGTGCTGACCCTGCGCCTACTAGAAAAAGTATAGGGACAGAAGCGATGTTAAGGGCCATTATTTGATGAGCGGTTGACAATTGGTGACCAAACACATTAACTGGAAAGTCAGCTTTTCTAATTCTATGGCTGGTAAATGCCACACCTACCAAAACAATCAGAATTAAAGGCGAAGTAATGCTACAAGAATATACGTTTAATTAAATTAACAAATCTATTCCAATTTCACTTACAGGCAATATATCATCAATACGATAAACACAAAAATGTAGTTGCTTTTAAAATAATCCAAGTTTCTAACAAAACGGCTGGATAGTCGAGGCATACTAGCGGCCGTCTTAAAATTGTTTACATTCAAAAACTCTGACCAAGGACGAATGCATTGGCGCGTCAATTGTATTATTTCCATTGGCGAAGGAATTTTTTGAAATTTAGTAAAGGAACTAAAATCAAAAGGGCTTTTAGTTTCTATGTTAGGTACATTCATATCTCCAGAAACATCCACTTTAACTTCATTCATGATGTGGCTTTATTTACTTATGTACTTATATTCGTATGGATGTAATTGTTATTAAAGATGCTGTGGATACAATGCTGATGTCACTTGAAGACACGTATGTATATTGTTTTGGTATTGTATTGGCTTTTGTTTGGATAATTTTATAAAATAGTTTGTAGGCGAAAATTTTAAATATGTATTTTAATCAGATTATTTTAATTCATATTCTTTTTAAACACACAAAGCAAAAAGAAAAATATATACAAAATAGATGACAAATTCTTCAAAGTAAGTAATCGATAACTTTAAAAATCTTATTTTTAGTATTGCCATATCATGACGCTTTTGCGTTTTTTGCGTGTGTAGTTTATTTACATCATCGAAATTTTTTCTAGGTGGCAAAATTGTAAATGTCTGAGAACTTGCGGCCGATTTCTGTTATATTTGTAAGTTTAAAAATAATAAAAGTATTTTTGGTACTCTACAAAAACTAATATTTTAATTAATTAGTCCTAGTCTTGAAATATTTTGGTATTTATACTTCCAGACATCACTTAAATAGCATTGAGCACTTAGCACGTATCAGTAGGGTTAGTGTTTAAGTAAAAAACAAAACTTGATACATTCAAGTTTTTATCTTTAGACAGAATTTTGATTTGATGATTTGCCTAGTGGTTTTAAGAAAATTTGCAGATATTTTAAAATCTGTTGAACTATTCTAAATAAAAAAGTTTATATTAAATGTTAAAAATGCACTTACCTGGTGAATTATTTTCCGATTATTAGCGCACATCTTTATAAATTGTGATTTTGTAAAAGTGTTTAGAGCCGATTGCAATACATTAAATTCATAAGATCAACCTGATGTGTAGACTGGATGACTAATTAGTTCAACAGGTATGTCTTATTTAATGTACACACATTTACATTTTTTTAAACTATAGTTAATGGAGTCTTAAACATACTATTTACTATGTTAACTTATAAATAAAAAATATATATAAATAAGTTAAATTAGCAAAACGGATATTAAAGTTTTGAAAATGGATTGCTCATTGTAATAAATCGTAATATAAACGTTAAAAAAAATCATAAATGAAATAGAGGAAAAGTTTACCCTGTCGCTCAGTTAATTCTAAAATTTTAGGTAGACTAACTTCCTTTTCGTGCTCTTATCATGTCATTTTCTTGCACTTGAAACATATTTTGCAATCTTGTTTTCGAAATATGTATTGAAATGTATGCAATATTAAAATTGTTGAAACATTTTGGAAAAATGAATTAAAATTATAAGAAAAATATTGACTTTAAATTAAAACAATTTAAAAATCCTTAATTTTTTTCTAAGCTGCCTTTTTTATTAAGTATTGAAATCGTTGCCGCGCAAATTGATAAATATTAATTATTTTATTATTTTTATTTGGTTATTGGTTGTATAACTTTAATAATACTCACATTTAATAAATACATTTAAATATGGATTTTGATTTTTTTTTAAACATTACAATGGTATTTTTTTGTATTTAATATATTTTAATATACTTATATAAATTATATGGTATAAGTCCATACATACATACTTTTATATTTATAATGACTTGTACTTTTGATACTATTGTAACTCTTGTTCTTTTGGGTTTTAACGTACAATTTTATAAGGTTTAAACCTGAATATTTCCTTATCATTTTATTTATAAAGTTAAAATAAACTCGTTTTGTAAAACGAAAGTTTTCTAAAACTTCAAATTTGTATGAAAAATACTAGAATCTTCCAGAACTTAAAACGTTTAGAAAAGTTTCCTTTCACAAGATGAGACCATAAGCAACATCATTATTAAAAATGTATGCACATATTAATTGTTTTTACATACAAACATAAATATGTAACGCGAGAAGTGGGTTTCAAGAATCACAAACAATACAATGCATGTGATGTTAGATGGTGTGTTTTTTTTAATTAAATTTTTCTCTAAGTGTAAATACGTGTATATACATGCATATATATTTGATCTCCTTTGAATGTTTCAGGCTCTACCTGTTGTACTTAAGTCTAGAAAATACACTGAGTTTTCATGAAATTTATTTGGGGCAAATAAAAGAAAGTCTAACAACCTGCTTAGGGAGGGTTCTGTTTTGGAGTTTATAGACCAATTTCACGCATTGCACCATACAAACAGGAATTTTTAATGCATTCCCGGGGACCTAATTGTGGACCTGGGGCCCCTCGCAAAATCATTAAGACAGATCTAGCAGCAGCCTGACATTCGTTGTTGTTATTACCGCAAACGGCATCAGCCTCCGAGAGGTATTGATAATCGCAAGCAATTTTTGAAGTGCCCTAAAAAAACACAATTTAACATATAAAGTTCGTATTTAAAATTTCTCTAAAACTTACGCATAAATAACAAAGTTGATGAACACCACACAAGGGTAAGAGTTCCTGATTAATATCGCCGCTTAGGAGATCAACATTGCGACATCGTTCAGCCATAGACTAAATAGGGATAAAGACGGTGCATACAATTGTTTGCTTTGCTTTCGTTTATTATTAAATTAACTTACCTCAATAATGGGACATTGATTGGTGCCTAAAATATAATTTTTATTGCCCAGATAAGCATCGTTTAAGGTTTCATAGCGATTTGGATTCTGAATAGTGTCTTCGAAGTCGCCAAATTCATTTGCCACATCAGGGTAACGCGTAAAACCTTTGCTCTTTTTCATTTTCTTTTTTATATCATCTTCATCTCTATCTCCGCTACTTAAATTAAGCGCTTTAGCAGCAGATGTATTCTTTTTTATTGCTTCCAGAGAATTATTTTCGTTGGCACCTTCTGAATCGGGATCAATTGTATTTCGCATTATGTGATTTTCATTGTCAACTGATTGACGTAGTTTTTCTAATGCCCTGCGCATTTTCTCTAAGCTATAGGCTGTAGCAAGTCGTGATAAAACACGATCTTTAAGACGTTGAATTTCTTCAGAATTATCAATACCTAAAACGAAAAACATATAACAAATTATTATCAAACATTAATGCTTTTTTAATAAATTAATCTGTTTTTTTTTGTAGTCTATATCATTCGCATCTGTTGATTAAATTAAAAGTTACTTTCCGATCAATGTGAAACCATTTGATCGATTATGTTCTTTTCTTCAGATTCCGATCCATCTCCATTGTTTTATTTTATTGTGGAAATATTGCGCACTCCACCGTAACAAACAAGGCTAATCGAAGTCAGGACACATAATAAAAGTAAATTTAAAAACCGCAAATAACTTAATTTCAAAGAATCTAAAGCCACTTTAAAACTTTTTAGAAATTTTTGTTTTCTAAAAAACCAATTTGCGGTGTTGAAACTATTTTCGATCGGAATTATGTTTTGTGACATGCCTGATAATTTAAAAATAATTAGTTTTTACTTGAGAGTAACTCTTTTTTTTACAAAGACTCTAAGGTAAACTTTTTCCTCAATCAAAAATTTATATTTTGAGGAATGATTTTTAAAATTCTTTAAAGCAGCTTTATAAAATTTTGTCTTATTATTAAGCAAATTATGAATTTGAACATCTCTGCTGTAAAATTTAATTAAAAAAGAAAAACAAAGTTCATTAACATCATTAATAATATCTAATGTCTTTATTTTCTAATGTCATTAATATTAGCAAAAAATTCAAAACTAATTTGATGGCGGATTATAGGTCCACCCACTGGCGTGCAAACAAAACATCGGCTACCCCCTAGCTCCCTCAAAAAAAAAAATATATATATATATATATTCGACCGACATTATTTCTTGAGTAGGAAAACTAATCCAACTCAAAGCTAGTGATGATGACTATAGAATCGTTTGAAAGCAATTCAGGGTCGACTTTTCAAAGCTAAAGGCGTGGATTAATGTTTTTCAGTATTGAAACGAAAAATACTATCCAGCAACAAATAATCACAAATGGCAAATATGGTTGAATAATGTACACAGAAAAACCACATATTCCAACTTTTATAAAGTAGTTTTCGATTTTTTTTCCATTCCGGTCACTAGTTGCACATGTGAAAAAAACTTTTCAAAATTAACGATTATCAATAATAAGATAAGATCTACAATGGCGCACGGACGCTTAGAGCTTCTTCTTAAGGGTTTCGTCGAGCAAGAGTTTTGGTTTCACTTGATGCGTGAGATGTTGTAGACAGATTTGCAGAAATAGGTTTTAAAAGGAAATTATAACATAAATTATAAATCCATGAAACCTAATAAAATATAAGTAACATCTATTGTTGTTGTTGTTAAATATTAATTATTATCACACATATGTATTTTTAATGTTTTAATTATTATTAATATTATTATTATTACGAGGGCTACTCTATATATTTCTGGCCTAATAGTGAAAATGCGAATATTTGTAATCAAAAATGGTTTTATCGTTTTTCAAAGTATTCTCCAGCATGATTTATACACTTTTGCATGCGCTCAAACCAGTTGTCGAAGCACTTTTTCCACTCCAATTGAGACACCTCTAAAACATGGTTTTTGAACACTTCAACAGCTTCTTCTGGCGACGAAAATCGTTGACCACGCATTTTTTTTCTTGATGTGCGGAAACAAGAAGAAGTCATTAGGTGCCAAGTCAGGGCTGTACGGCAGATGACCCATTAATTCGACGTTTTAGCCGGTCAAAAACGCTCTGGTTTGTGCGGGATCCAACGAGAACAAACCTTTTTTACGGCCAGGTGTTCATGCAGTATCGAATGTATGCTGGTGGAAGAAATGTCCAAGGATGTCTCTATCTCTCGGCATCAATGTTCTCTGGCACAACAGCCGTTTTTGGACGACCTTCACGGAATTCGTCTTTGAGCGACCTTGGGCCACGATTAAATTCATTATAACAATTTTTCACAGTGCTATAGGATGGTGCTTCATCGCCATACAAAGATTTAAGTTCATCAATGCACTCTTGTCGTGATAATCCACGTCGAAAGTTGTGAAAAATGATGGCACGAAAATGTTCACGAGTTAATTCCATTTTTTTCTATATTAATTTTTTCAAGTCACTGTAAACAACACAAATAATGGTCGTACGTCAAAACGTTTTGAGTACGGTTATGCTTAAAAATGACAAACTTTCCAATGGAAATGTCAGATTGCACTTGGCAGCACTCAGTGTTGCCAGGCTAGAAATATATATAGCAACCCTCGTATTAAGTTGGCACCTCTCAATAATTTTGTCATACCAAAGAGAAGTGTGGCTCCTTAAATTTTTATATATTTTTCCGATTGTATAAGAGAAAACTCGATTAAAATTGCAGTTAATGATGGTTTTTAAAGACATTATTAAGTTTGACTAACAAAACAGAGACCCGTAACATGCTACTGGTGATAAAAGAAAATAGACTATTAATTATTTATCGCACTCGCTCGACATAATACCTATTGAACAGTTTTAGTATAGGTTACGAAACTTGAAGAAGGAATACTAATTGCAGGAATGATATTGTACATAATATAAGACTTTCTTAAATATAATTTAATATCCAAATATATTTTTTTGTTCACATAAATTCGTACCCTGTTTGTGCCTGTGTGAATATTTTTGTCCGCCTCTATAAAACTTTAATTCCTAATAATATCACAAAGTACATGGTTTTAATATTTCTTGCTTACGTACGATAATATATGCCTGATGCCACAAAATCATCCAGATAAAAGCGTTTTTACAATGAAAATCGTCAGTTAGTGAAATGTGAAAAAAATTGGTAAAACAAGGTAAAATCGCCACATGAGATATCCCTTTTAATTAGTTTGTCAGGAGCAAGATCCTTTTAATGCTTATGAGGATTTGTTTTTTTTTTTTTTTTGTAGGTCTGCAATTAAGTGAATGTTTTATAGGGTTATGCTTTGAATTTTAAAATTTCATCCACTGATTATTCAAATCACGCTCTATAAATTGGAGGTTTATAAAAATGTTTCATGTTTACCACCAGGAGCTCTTCATGCCTCCCGGGGGATATAAGCAACTCTGATCGTACAGAAAATATTACATAAAAAAACGTTAACAAATCGGACAGACTTACCTATTTTAAAAAATCTGTCACACATTCTACTATCCTAATTTAGGCATACATGCCTTTTTTGACAGATCAACTATACCTTAAACGACTATATCTTAAAGCTTGTCGTGGCCTTTAGATATTTAAAAAAAAATCCAAAAAATTGCTACTGTATCACGCGCTTTATTACTAGTGGATCACGACACACAAGAGTTAGCTAAAAAAAATCATGTATGTAATTAGATGTTGCAATTTTGTAATATATGTATGTAGTAAAATGAATGATTAAAAGAGATATTAGTCAAGCTTAGCGCCAAGGTTCTCATATTACGGTATTTTTTTCCAAATCTGTGATTTTATTTTTAAAATGGGGATGAAAATTTTAGTTTGGGGATTGAGGATTTTTTTAAGGATATATTTTGCGTTTTGGGGATTTAAAAAGGTTTTTTGAGGTTTTTTTAAAGTTCCGTTTTTAGTTATTGTTATTATACTATTATAAAATACATTTTACTTTTTTGCTACGTAAAAGCTTCTATTGTTAAAAATTATGACATGTAAGTACCTCTGTAAATTTAAAAAATGAATTCGCATTTTATTTATTCAGTTGTTTTAGGAGGTTTTATAATATTATTTATTATATTATGCTTAATCTCATAACATTTTTAAATAAAAATGGTATTTCGCCGGTGGCTTAAGCCAGCGCATCAGGAAATCTTTTTTTTAAAAGCTAAAAATATTTTTCTTTAAGTATAAAGACTTCAAAAACAACATGAGAGCTGTTTTTAAGCCCATACAAAAAGGTTAAGGCCAAGGCGAATTAAATATAAGGTGATACCGGTGGCGAATTCATTTCTCTTCCCTGGTATTCTAACTGTCAAACTTCATATATAAAAAATATGTATAACAGTTAGATACATTTTTTATATATGCAGTTTGACAGTTAGAATACCGGGGAAAAGAATTGAATTCGCCACCGCTATCACCTTATACTTAATTCGCCTTGGTTAAGGCTTTTTTCAACAAAATTTCCAATAAACAAACCATGTTTTTATTTTTTGGATTGCTGTTAAATTGAATTTAATAACAATTTATATTAATATTTTTGGGGATAAATAAGATTTTCTTTTGGAGAATAGTGGGGATAAAATTCATCTAATTGGGGATACCACTCGAAAAAAATCTGGGAACCCTATTTAGAACAGTAACAATTACTTTTCTTACACTGCGGAGGGAGATTGGTTGGTATTATTAAGTTGAATGTGGTTTAGAAACAGTTCCATGGAAATCTCCATATTGTAAAATTTTGAAATAATTATCAGGCATGTCGCAGAACTCAATTCCGATCGAAAGTGATTTCAATTCCGCAAATTGGTTCTTTAGAAAACGAGGAACGAAAATTTTTTCGGAATGAAACCACTTGAATGAATTTGTGACATGCCTGTACTCGTATATACGAGAACCTATCATTATATATTCATATTTTTAATCGTATGTCTTAATATTTTAAATTAAAGGATCCTATTTATGTACTATATGTCACTTCTCTGACATAACTCAATCTTACTTGAATGAATAAATACATTGACTTGAGCTGGGATATCAAGATCTTGATTTTGAATTGTTCTAAATAAAAAATGTAAAATAAATATTTTTTCATGTAACGTTGTGCTTGTGATTTTCAACTGCTCTCGGATAAATATTTCTTAATCAGACATCAATATATAAATATAATTAATAATTTTCGACATTAAGAAAGCAGAGCCAACACCCACGAACTTCTTTTACAAATATGATTCTTCAAGTTTACAATTATATCGACTTAAATTATAATAATTTGATTACCTTCATGCGCTCCAGTGTATTTAATTGTCTCGCTGATAATAAAATCTTCAATCGCCTGTAACTTTTTGTTCATGTTATCCAATTTAGCTGGATCTATTTTCCGTTTTTTCTTCTTCTTTGTTTCCTCTGCTGACGACTGCGCATCGGCAATAATTTTTTTCACATCATCACTGAAAATTGAGTTTAAATAAATTTCGTTTCAACTTCAAACATAGAACCGGTTTATACTTACTCCTTGTTGTTGTTGTTTACAACGGGCATAGCCTTCTTTTTACGATCAAGTCCAAAATAATTTGTCCAATCTATAGATTTCTTACTACGCATAATATTAAAATCATCGATGGTATGTCCTAAAGTCTCCGCGTTACGTTTCTTTTTGGTTGCGTTAGCATTGCGTTTCCTTTTACGTTTTGCGTCTTCTTCCTCATCTTCATGCTCTTCGTGATCGTGGTCGTGATCGTGATCATGATCGTATTCTTCTTCCTCTTCTTCGCTATCATGATCTTCGTCAGAATCCTCTATTTGTACCTCACCTTCGTTTTCATGACTTTCATGTGATGTCCCATGGTTGCTGCGTTTGCCGTGTTTATGCTCTTTTGTGGTGTATCCAGAGTGCTGGTGAATATCAATTTCATGTTTTGTGTTGACGGAGCTTCGTTTAACAGTTTGTTCTGTTGTCTTATTTTTATCAATATTTTCCTCTTCTAAACGCATGTCTGTCGTTGTTATTGTATCTGATACGGGAGCGTGTGTGGTAGATGTTTTAGACTGACCATCACTAATTGATCGTTTTTTCTTATCATCTGTTCCACTGCCGAACAATTCACTCAGCTCTTTTTCCACATTTTCATCAGTTTTCTCCAAGTTACCTAAAGAAGGCATATCGCTGTTCATATGGGTTGTTGAACGTTTTGAGACGGGAAAACGTTTTTTACGGTCTGCATTGTAGGGCAACCAGGGTAACACTGGATACGAACGCTTTCTTTGCATTAACATATAATAGGGAGGCGTGCGCATGCGTTTCTTTTGTTCTTCATAAATATCACCCTCTATTTGATTCTCTTGTTGCTGATATTTTTCCCAGAGAGTTCGCAAGGCCTCCTTGTAACGAT
Organism: Gymnosoma rotundatum; assembly: GCA_916610165.2. NCBI lineage: Eukaryota > Metazoa > Arthropoda > Insecta > Diptera > Tachinidae > Gymnosoma > Gymnosoma rotundatum. The sequence continues at coordinate 131,167,868 of OU744339.1, read as the reverse complement.
CTTGACGTTCGTGCTCTTGAGCATTTTCAATTTCTCGTAAAAATTGATCGGTTAGTTCGGAGTGATCAGCAATATCTTGTGATTGGCGTTCGCGAAACAGAGTACCAGGAACATCATCTGAAATTCAAAGAGAAAAGCAAACGTTTTTGAAAAGAATTTTCTAAAAGCTTTTAATTAATCTCTGGATGTGTAGAAATATTGAAGTATCCTGCTTCAAATTGTCCTTTTCAAAAAACATCTCCTTTCATTCAATGACTTACCATACATATTAGTACGCTCTCTAAATACCGAAGAACGTTTACGATCATCTTGATACTGGGGAATGATGAGTTTATTGCTGTTCTCATCGAATTCATAGCCTCCAAACGGTCCTAGCGTCAAACCGCCGTGATCAGCAATATAATTTTCCCGTTCTAAATATTTGGCGAGCTGTTTATTCAAACGATTTCTAGGTTTTTTCAAGTTGGAAGTGTATGCCGCGTCTGTTAGGGGAAAGGTAGGAGAAAAACAAAAAAGAGGAAAAGTGTTTTTGCCGTTTCACATAAATCTCTTGCAGTTGAATGGGACATGCATTTTTAATAAAATAAAATAGTACAAAAGGATGAAGTGTAATGCGTAGATATGCGGCGGTGTAAAAACAAAAAATAAATAGCGATATTTTTCGTAAAAGCTTTTAAATAAGATTAAAAGAAATTATAACCCTAGCGAAGATGTCGAAAGTGGCTTAAATAAAGTGTTTCGTTTCCTTTAACAAAAACAAACATTATTTTACCTTCTTCCCAATAGTCTTGATCGGGAGTGCTACCAAAAGCACCAGCCATAAAGTAGGGCTGCTGACCAGGTGGGGCATTCAAGGGATATTCTTGGCGATGAAGCTCATCAACAGCCGCTTGTAAAGAAAATGGTGAGCGCTGACCCCAACATGTTGTTGCAAACATCACAAGTAGTTGTAGTAAAATCATGATGTGACCTTTAGCCTCCAATTTTATTCCTTCTCTCATTCAATGAGTAAAACTAAATGAAAACAAAAAAAAAATTGCATCACTTGAAAATTATGCATGCAATAGTAAAATAAAGAAATAATAATTTTATATTCATGATGGCAATAGAAGAATTAAAATAAAATAAAGGTATTATTTTATTTGCATAACAAAGACAATTATAACGTTTAATGAGGGTTGAACGAAAAATGTGAAATGATTTAATAAGTTTCTTGCTGTTTTCTTGTCACAATGGCTTTAAGACTCCTTCGATTCGAACTCATTTTCTTCAGCCCACATTCTAGCAAAAATGAAGGGTGTGGCTATATATTTTTCTTTTTTTTTTGCTTAAGAACTTTTAACTACTTTTTAACATAAAGATGAAGTCAACCAATAATTGAATTGAAACGTGCTTTAATTCATATTTTCTTTGTTGTTTTATATTCTTTTTTGCATTGATTCCGTCACGTACCAGAAAGACGATTTGGATTAAAATCCCAACCCTTGTAGACTTTTACTATTTATTTGCTTGAGAAATTAAGTGTGTGGTTTACAGTTCTTCCAAAATGAGGACAGTCTTGTAGAAGCCGTAATTGGTGCTCGCTATAACAACAAAGTTATTGTACCCTTCACAACAGGTGGAAAAAGGTTCATCTAGTTTGTCATTCTATGTGTAATTTCTACAATATCCATTTTCGATTCCATAAAGTATATATATTCTGAGTTCTTATGCATAGCGAAGTCGATTGAACGATGTCCGTCTGTCCACCTGACCGTTTGGGTTCGTGTAGAAATCAACTTTGACAAGGCACTAGATGAGCTAGAAAATATAAATGCGCTAATTAATCAGACATAGTAGGATCTGATATAGTAACCTTTTCATTTACCAAGCTGGGAAGAATAACCCTAAGCAAAAATTACAATTTTCAAAAAATTATTTTTTTTGCACTGAAAACCTTTTTGGTAGGAAAGAACTTCTTACGACGATTTTTATTTAAACTATTAAATGGGAAATCTGCAGTATGGTACATGTGGTTATACCTACATACAGATATGGTGAAGGTTATATAAGATTTGACATAGCCACTCTTACTTGTTTTTAACAAAATTGGGAAATATTTATTTAGATGAAAATTGCTTTCGGCAACTAATTAAAACGCTCTCATTTCAGTGATGGGACAGCACTGTATTATTTAAAGTCGCATATTTCATCAACAGAAATCAATTGTTCTATTCATTATTGCATAAATAACTCGAGGCCGCAAAATTTATTATTATATATGACTCAATAAAAAACCTAGCACCTGAAAAGCTCTTTTCTTTTTGAATAAGGAAAAGCTAAAAAAAAGAATTTATACCATGCCATTTTTAATGCATTTTTTACTTCTCTTTTTAAGTTGCAGCGATATGCGTTATTTTAAACAAAATATAAAAACTCAAGCCATACCATATTGCTTACCCCCCAGGCTTCACCACCAAATACAAATTTCATGCTTGTTTCATGATAAATTTTATAGTGTAAATTGGCTCTTAATCAATATTAAAACAATGAGGAAATAATTAAAAATCCCAATTTAGCAATGCACGTATACGAAAATTATTCTTTCTTCAGTTTGGATTTCGTTTAATAAAACATAAGCCTTTTAAATTTAGAATTGCTGCTGCAGAATAGGCTTTGATATACAGTTTCCAGTTTACAAATTTAAAGTAATAGTTCTACAATGACATTTTCGATTCATATAATTTTTTAAAGGGTTTACAAAAGCCACCAAGTGGTTGGAGGGATAAAGAATCAAGGTTAACGAGCAAAACTATTCAAACAAATTTTCCAATAAACCACAACTATCGGAAGTGAAATATCTCAGTCTATAAAACAAATAAACTTGCTCATTGGCAGAATCTCTTGTCTCAATTATGGTTTGAAGATAATTATGTTTGAAAGCTGACAAACAAAAATTCTATGAAAATAAAAAAATTTTTTGTCTACTCATGAAAAATGTTTGGTAGTTAATTCAATTACTTTGCAGATTCAGTAGATAATTAGAGAAATATTCTAAAACAAAATACGAATTCCTTAATAATTAAACTTTTTTCCTTCTCAACAAAAAACTCTTTTTGCTTTCATCAATTTAAAATTACACTTATAGGCAAATTTATCACGCACACTCGCAAACACTTATTGAGTATAAAAATGTTTGAATATTTTACGTTAAGAGATGTTTCCCTTACTTCTGCCACATCGATTAATACAAATCAACAGTTGGAAACTAGTACATACACACAAACCCACACACTCTCTTTTATTCTCCTGTATGTTTTTTAAAAATTATTTTACACACAACACATATTATAGCCATAGATTTTTTATTACGAATCACCCATCTAACATTTGAATTATTATTTTATCAACAAAGTCGTCTACGAGCGAACACGATTCGCCCTTTTGCCATAAATTTTTTTTAAATAAAACACTGAGCCCAAATACGTACACAGCTAAAGCAGCTGAGTAAAATTTAACTGTTTTCCGCAAACAAGGGTTTTTTATAGTTTTAAAATGTCAGCCACCTTAAATAGTTATGACTCTCAGGGCCATTATTACAACTTGCCGTTAGTTGAGACAGGATTTTGTTGCGCCATTAAAAATTCACGTACTATTTTTTTATTTACTAAATATTTACATTATCAATAATACAGACACTTTTTACATTTCAAGGTAAAAATCATGATGCAATAATTCATTTATTGATTTTAAATGTCAAACTACATAAAAAATATGTATTTTAAATGAAAAATAAAGCTACTGCACCTGCATGATGAATTATTGTGCTGTGGTAAAGATAATACCAAGGCGAGTCGATAGCAGGTAAATGCATTAGCTTAAGAGGACTTCAGGTGGATACCATTTTTTAATTCGCAAATCTGATTACTTGAAAGTTTAATTGGTTTTAAAGCTAATGCAGTCACCCATCATGAATTCGCCTTGGATAATATTAAATCAACAAGTTCAAAAAACTTAAAACCTTTAGTTACTATACCCTTCACAACAAAAAGTGAAAAAGGGTATAACTAAGTTTGTCATTCCTTGTGTAATTTCTACAATATCCATTTCCGACCCCATAAAGTATACATATATATTCTGACTTCTAATGCATAGCGAATTCGATTTAGCGATGTCCGTCTGTCCGTTCATGTTAGTGTTGAAATCAAGTTTGCCTCGGCAAAAAAAATAAATAAATATGTCAATCGGTTTATTGGAAATCAGCATGATCGGTCCATGTCCTTCGAGGCAGCATGCAAAAAACCACGCCTACCTCTAATTTTTTCATGTTATTTGGAACAATAAAGTAACTTAAATCAAAAAAAATAATATACGGGGCAATAGATAATTAGAAAATAAGAAAAAAAAACATTATGTGAAAAAATGAGCGCTCGCCCATATTTTACGAATTACGGTGCTCTGGAATTTTTTAATTTTTTAAATTATCAATATGGGTATCGTTTTAAAGATTTTGAAAAGATCTTAAAGGAAATACTAAAATTTTTTTAAATGCTTAACCCATTTAGAGCCGATGGCATTTTTAGGTAAAATTATGTATACGAGTATGCAGTACCAAATTTATTTTTTTTTTTTGAGTTACTTTATTAAACTAAATTTACATAGATGGTGAAAGGTATAGAAGATTCGGCATAGCCGAATATAGTACTCTTACTTGTTTTCTAATTTGTTTGCGTTAAATCTTAATCATTCAATATAGCGAATTATCTATGAGAAAATATTGTTTTATATGTAAATATGTATGTTTGCATATCTATATTCCTACACACAAAAAAATAATGAATAAAATTTCTTTTAAGAAACATTTGTTTGAACTTAACTCTAAGTTTTATTACGATTTTAATCGCTTTTATAAATTGTGTTAAGTTTTTTATTTCTTTTTGTCTTCACTATGAAAATATTTTTTTTTTCATTTAAGTATTTATGAATTTATGTATTTAATTCTATTAATTGTTTTACAGGTCCTTTTCAATAAGAAATTTATTTGAGTTTATAAATTTGGTAATTGAATACGAATTTAATTTTTACTGATTTTTTTTTTATATTAAATATTTGCAAATTTGTATGAGTGTATGAGTGTAAGCGAAAATGTATTAAATCTATCAACAGGTTATCTACTTGAAATACGAAAATAATGGATAAATGTTAAATGACTAACGCATATTATTTTCGAATGCCTATTATAGGGTTAGAGATTATTTTCTATTAAATGCGTATCAGTGTGGTTGTACCACCACTCTCGTACCATGAGTGCAAACGAAATACACATTTAAAGCGATTTATTTATCTTCAGAAAATGATGATTATTTTATAAGTTTGAGCTTAAAATTTTCTATTTTGAATTTATTTTTAATGTCTATAGAATCTGTTTTATTGTTTTTATTTTAAGAGTTAAACGGAGCAAATAAAACAAATTAACTTGGTATTTATAAATTTATAGCCACAGACACAAACACACAAACAAATACATTTGCCATAAAACGCCCAAAATGACACACAAATTTCCCAACATAATTAAGGCAGATTAAAAATAAATCAAAAATGTTAAAAGTATTTTTGTTTTTTAATTACAATAATTTGGATAAAAGTTGAATTTTAATATTTTTAAACCATCCATTTAACAACTAAATGTATTCTATAATTTTCTATGTAGAATATGTACACACTCATAAATGTAAAATCATTTTTTTTTTCCTTTAAGTGCTGTGACATTTAACCTTTAGGAAAATTACTTTTATGTAATCATTTAAATACCAACTTTAAAGTTAAAAATCATAAAAGTTTTATACTTACATGATTTTTTAATTTTTTTAAACTTATGTTCACTCTTTTTTCTTAAAATTTTTTATTACTTTTTACCAGTTTTCTTTAGAATATTCAATTATTTTTGTTTTTTATATCGTTCCGCGATGTTTGTTATCCTTTTGGATACTTATTGTCGAATGACTTGAGTAACCGAAATGCTTACGTGTTATAAATGCTCACATACGTGTATTCATTGACTTTAACTTAAGGACACTTGTCGCAGCAAAGTATACAAACATTCCAACCATTCGTCTTTGGTTTAAATGTATGGACGTAAAAATTCCTTAACATGAATGAATTCTAAATTTGCTAGTGTTTTTTGTATTGTTGTTGTTTTTTGAAACGAAAGAATTTATCCGGATAAATTGTTTTTGCTTTTCTCTGAATTCCTTATATTTCGCATGTTGTACATTGTTTGTCCGTAGGCTCTTATCCTAAATCAATATCCTTGCGCATGCTATATGCAAAATCTTCAAAAGGGTTTTCAGCTTTGTGAGATTATCGAAAGCCATCTAAAATTTATTTTCCAGAAGAAGAAACCTTATAAAGAAAGAAAACTTTTAAAAATATTTTTCTCAACTTAGTTTTTTATTATGTCGGAATGAACCGAAGTATTTGAACAATTTTGTAGTTAAATCATTTGAATAGACCCACATAATTATTGTTGCCGGCAGACTATATTTTTTTGAAAATTTAATTTAATTAAATTTTTTAGCAACTTCAATACCAGCATATAGCATAAAAAAAAATATTTAGAACCGTCTCTGAAAGAACAGTCTCTATCGAAAAAGCCGTGTATCGCATATGATATTGAATTCTGATCTAATTGTGACACAACCTCTGCGAAACTCTTTAGCGTCGCTAAGAAGCATTAAAATCGAATATTCTGGTATTATCGAACGTTTCTGGAAATAACAAACTTTTATTTAATAAAAACGGAAACTAAATGACAGAAAACTTTAAAGGTAGAAAGCTTTAACTTAAATTTTAAGAATATGTAAAATTAGGATACATCTTCGAATTAGAAATTAAGAAAATTGAAGCCTACAACATTTAGTTGAAAATATAATCTGCGTTCAAATTTATAAATAACTAAAATTTTATATTAAATATCAAGGGGGATCCATTACAAGGTGGCGGCGTAGGCGGATTCATTAATTTTCGTCGGAAACATTACTGTCGCATTTTTAAAAATAGAGTTTGGCAATTATGGTTTCTAGCAAAAAATAATGAATTTGAATTTTGAATTTGTTTTTTTTTTCAAATTTTTTGTTTTGTATTTTTTTACATTATTATATAACTTATACTTGAAACACTATTGGGACGAACGACGAATATCGTCAAACACAACAAATACGTCGTCAAAAAATCGTTCTGTAAATTCGTCTTATGAACACAATAACGACGAAAAAACAAAGCTGTTATAATTTTTAGTTGTTTATTTTTTGTAAGCTGCTAAGGTGACCATCAAAAAATAATATTGAAAAAGTTAAACATTAACAAAAACACAACCAAAAATTACTTTTTATTTAACTAATAATCTGTACACTTATTGTAACTGCTGCAAAATAAAAATACATAAATTTTTAAAGCAAAATAACTTTATTAGCTAAAATACTTCGAAACTAAAGTCAAACATGGTCACATTGTACTGATTTGTTCGTCGCTCGCCGGTGAAGAAATAGAAATAATTGTATTGCAAATTTCGCCGCGTATAACGAATTTCGTCCGACGTGTTGATTGTGTTCATTTTCATATACACAAATATGTTTTTTTTTTTACTTCGAATATTCGCGACCAAAAATTCGTCGTTCGTCCCAGTTGTGTTCCTAGCATTAAGCGATCACCGCACGATGTGAACTGAATGTTTTTGTTTTTGTTTTTTGGTAGTTAAGAAGAAGTTAACCTTTAAATAAGAAAGTGAATAAAATAATTATTTAAAGTAAGTGCATAGAACTTTTGATTATAAAAAGAGAAAATTTTTTGAACAATTTTTCTTTTAACAAATATTTGTTTCAAGTTAACTTTAAGGTTTATTACTTTTTTCATTGGTTTTATTAATGTTGTTGTTAATTTTTATTGCAGTGTTGAATATAATAATTGCTTTTTTTTCAATTGAATATTTACGAATTTGCGTATTTTACTTTACTATTCTATTCCAACAAAAATGTTGTTTTAGTTTATAAATTCAGTAATTTAATACGATTTTAATATTTTTATTTGTACGATTGATCTTCTAGAACCAATAAATATAAATAATTTATTTACTATATGCAAAAGAAGAGTGAAAATATTTTTTATACATTTTTATTAGCTAAACATTTGTAGAAAATTGTGATTTTTAAACTTATTTATAACTAATTAAATTTTAATTAAACCAAAATAACTCCGATCACTTTTATCGCTCAGAAATGTCATGCGATTTGAATGAAAGTCTCGAATATGTATCTGTTCGTTATGCCGCAGATAAATTAGACCACTCGTATGACAGGTATTGATGAGTGAAACGTTGCTGGGGTTGCCATTGTGCAAACATTGCAAAAACTCTTTATCATTATGAAATATAGTGAAACCGTTTTTTGGAAAATTGTTGTTGTAGCAAATTTGCGCATAAACATAGTAAAGTCCGGGTTCACGTACTGTTATTACACCATGTTCAACATGAAAATAACTATCGACATCCATTTCGTTGGTTAGACTTGGTTTTCCAATGTAAACATCGCCATTATGATCTGAGCAATACAAAAATTAATGGAAAACAACAACAAATATATATATAAAAAATCAAAGATGATGACAGCAGGTTTTCAAGAATAAAATTCACTTACTGGATATTTGCAGTCTATGTTTGTGGTAAGGAATGGTGTGGCTAACATGAAAGTGTGCCGCTGGCTTGATTTCGTTTGAATTGGAGGATACTGAAGCTATACTTTTAGCTGAAATTAAAGAATCACCTGAAAATTTAATAAACACATGGATGGATTATTGAGCTTTTAAAGGAAAAAGGATTAAAGGAAGATGTGTTTGTTTGGATATAATGTTTGTTGCATTTTTTTTAAATCGTATTACAAACACCCACCACTTTTTACTTGAGGAAACTTGCGTCTGCGTGAATGATGCATTTTAAGGAGGCTGCGATGTCTTTCCAAATTGTCTGTAGTGGAGGCATCTTTTAGTGTCCTAATGAAATAAATATTATTCTTACAATAGTTTCTACTTTATTTAGTTAATATTTTAAAAATACCTTAAAACAGTTGATCGTTCATTGTGAGATTTACCCTCAAAATTTTCATTTCCACTATTTAATGCTACAACTGATCTTATTTTTCTTTCACTGTAATTAAATTTAGTTTCTGAATACTTATTTTTATTATTGCATATTTTGTATACCTATGATGATGTTTTCTTTTGGAATCGTTGTACTTTTCAAAATCATCATATAAATTATCGTCACCCAAGGAATCAACACTCTCAGTTTCTTCTTCGTCTTCTTCAGTTTCTTGATAATGTCGGAATTTATTCATAAGCTCTTCATAATCTTCATAATCATCATCGTCATCATCTTCTTCATCATCATCATCATCATCGTCATCATCATCTTTACTTGTATTTTCACGGTCATTATCATCCTTGTCGACATCTGCATCGGGAAGTACATCATCAATTAGAGCGTTGTTATTCTATTAAGAAAAATAAATAAATAAATTGAAATGAAATGAAATGAAATAAAATAAAATGATTTAAAAAACAGACAATAATTAAAGATCAATTAAGATTTATACACATGGATCATATCACATTTTAAAACTTATATTCTACAATATAAAGATTATAAATGGTCTTTAAGCGTTATCACGCTTGTACATTCTAGCAAAAGTAAAAATAATATGACTCTTTTCATGCCATTTAAAATTGGTTTTTATCACTATTCATCTAAAAACACAAAAAATTTAAAACAAAACAGAAAAGAGCGCATTTATTAGTCTTTTGTTTGTGACATGGCAGAGGAGAAATTTACAAATTACTTTTGTTAATTTAAAATCTTGTTGTTATAAAGCTTAAAACACATAATATGCCTTTTCTTCAATAAATTGGTATTCTTTGAAAAATGTTTTTATACACAACTGTAGGATTCACCTGGTCATCAAAAGTATGCTAAACTAAGACCAAAAATACTTGGCAACTCTACACTCGAAAAAAGTGACCCAGCCTTTTTTATTTTTGCCTTGTCTGCAATCTTGCACCCCAGGGGAGGCATTATTATTATTCGCAAAACCACTTCTTGGAAAGAAGTACCCGGTCTAGCAAACTCGCCCGTCTTATTTTTCGCTGCATGGACCTGGATCCCGGAATTCAGCACCTGATTAAGAAAAAACTTACATTACATTCGTTTGCTGTTTTCGTGCACAGATCCCTCGAGGTCTTCAAGGCTATAATCGCGGTTCCACTGACAAAGTAAACTATATTGTTTTTTTTTTAATTTCTTTATCGGCACAATATTCGCTTTAAAAGTACTGTAGTGATCTCGATGTCTTTTCGAAATAATAACTGCTGTGTTAAAACCTGCATCTAGCAATAATACTATCAATGCCCACGACTTCGTATGCATAAAATTTCTAATTTTCTTAAAATTCAAATTTAGAAAAATGCGTTTTTAAATATTTATTCCAGAGTTCTAAACAGAGTGTTAAAAACTTTCCATATACAAAAAAAAAAGTGTTGACAACTGTTTTAGCACGATTATACCGATAAAATTGGGTGCTTTCACAATTGTATCTCTATTTTGTCACGAAATGACCTATTTTTACGAAAAAAAAAGTATTCTATATTGGAATGAAAGTTCTAAGGGACCTCCTCACAAAAATTGTGCTCAAGTCCACCCAATAGTTTTTACGTGATCCGAACACATATAAACAGAGTGACAGCCAGAGAGATCAAAATTCCAAAAACAGGTGTTTTGTATTCTATATCGATTATTGTCTACACCAAAACCAAAGTTTTCAAAAAAAATTTCATGTACTGAAATGACCCCGTTACAGTTTTATTATTTGTAAAGACGTGATAGCTTTAGGTTTTCAAGTCGACATAATGTACAAAATTAATTCCTCTAAAAATTGAAACTAAACGAAAAAAAATTTTAATACTTTTAATATCACGATTACCAATTATTTAAGAAATTCCACCCAAAATAATGTTTTAAAAATGGTGCTTTAAAAATTTTTAATTGAAAAAAAAAATAATTATAAATCAACCATCTTATTTTACATTACAAAAAGTAAGTATTTGATGCGGGTATTTCATAATAAATAATACGAGGGAAATTTTAGAAGTCTGCATATAAAATTTATTTTTCGAGTTGCTCCCTTTAATTATTCAAAATAAACAAAAATTCCATGGGAGTTTATTCACTTTTTTCCTTTTCTCCCATTGTAAATTCCCATTGTAAATTTGTTGTAAATAATCAAAACAGCTATCTTTTAATAATGGTGATGCCACTTTTTTTATTTCGTTGCCACAGAATTAATAATTGGATGAATATTTTCTTGGGAATTTATTTCATTCATTGATTCTTAAGTCCCTAAAAATGTAAGACATTTTTAAATATTTCTTTTTTTAAATCGGTTGCTTATATGCAGAAGTTCTTACTCGAGACGAATCTTTTTATTGGGGTTTTATGTTATGAAATTTAAAAAGGGAGTTATCAAAAACAAGTTGAATACGACAACAATATTCAAATCAAAATGTGTCCTTTTTGTTTATTTTAACTCGTCAATTACTTAAAATTATATCGTCGATTTTGTCAATTTTTTAGAGTGGGGGGTACATTCTAAATAATTGTGTGATTTTTTAAGCAAAACTATTTTTTAAAAATAAAATTAAATTTTGCTCTTCTTAGTTAAAAAAAAAACATTTTGAATTTCCTTCGTATATTTTGAAGTGTTCACCCTACACTACTTAATTAATACTACTTTATTAATATACATACATATAAGTAAGGAATGGAAAAACTATGCGGAACCAGTGTTCATCATTAATATATTCGTATTATAAAAATTAAAATCGCTACAACATTCATAATGTTACTGCAGCACGTGAACGCCCCTATAGAGGGGTCAAATGACGAAAATCTAACAAATATTATTATTGATGTTTTCTAATGAATATTTACAACAACAACAAGAAATAGAAAAATTTATAAAATAAAAATATTTTAATAATCACAACAGAAGAACATTGTTCACTTAATTAAAAGAAACAATTTCATTTAATTGGATGAATTTGAATTTCTACGAGTGCTATTCTCGTCCATGGCAAACGTATGCCAACTTGGAGGAAACAAGTAAATGAGGAAAATAAAAATTAAGAAACAAAAAAAAAACATAGTTTGCGGATTATTTTCTGAAAGCTAACAGTGGCGCCAATGCCAATTTTAAGCTAATTAAACGACCACACCAAATCGCACTCACTTCGGTTCAAATTGTATTTAAAAAGTATTTTAAAAACTAGATGGGTCTGTCTAGCCTTACTCGTAGTTGTTGTTGAATTGGCAACTGTACACATTTCTTATGATTTCATTTTTAAAAACACATATCTTCACAATTATTACTAAATAAGAAATCTCTAATTTTTAATATTTTTTTTAATATTTTGTACTGTGTGTTGCATTCGATCTAACAACGTTGCTTCTTCTTAAATGTAAAATGTTTATTAAGACCATTATTAATCGATATGCTTGCTTACCTCGTCCGCCTCTTTTTCTAAATCATTTAAGTCATCCAGATATGTGAGACCCAAACGTTTTTGCATGCTCTCGATAATCCTATTTAAACTTTGAACTTCTGTTTGCAAATTTGAAATGCGCATCGTATTCCATATCTACAAAAAAGTGAAAATGAAATTATATTATTATTTAAATATTTTCTTTACAAAAGTAATATTAATATATATCTTGCAGCTGTTTTGGAAACACTATGATATGAGAATTGTTAAATTTTTTATTAATGTGTACGTAAGGCAAATCCATAACAAGTGAATGCATTAGCTAAAACGCCCAACACATGATTGCCATTTTTTATTTACAAATGTCATCAAGACGCGATTCGATTTCACCTAGAATAAGCATTATCGGCGAATTTAAACAATTTAACAGGGAATTTAGCACGCTTCAATTGAATTAATGTATGAATTCGCCTTGCATGTACCTGTTGTATGTAACAAAGGCAAAACAATTACCAGGTGGCAGCGCCAGCGAATTCATTGACCGGGGAAATAGAACTATCAAACTCGATATATACAAAAATTTATGCAGGTTTCTTTTAACGTATTTTGACAAGCTCCAAATGCAAAAAGAATGATTTTGGTCGAAGCAAAAAATTTATTTCTACTACTTTTGCCGTGGCACAACTGTTTGGCAAACAAAGTTTTTGAATAAAATTTAAAAAAAGATTTGATGCGCTTAACCAAACGAGTCTTTTCGTGCAAAGAACTGTCTTGACATAAGGCTATTGACGCTCATATAATAGGTCTGTTTTTTTATTCTACTTGTGATATGATACGATAATTGTTTTCTTACTTCAAAATTGGGTAAATGAGAGCGGTTTTGAGAGAATAAAGTTCTTCTTCTTCTTCTTGCTCGAAACAGCCCAAACTTTTTCTTCGTACAAGTTATTTCAACTTGTGCAACAGCCTCTAAACACAAACAATATACAAAATAAATTATTATTTCTTTTTTTTATTAAAACAGTGTTCCCGTACTTTTATATAATTTTGTCTCTTTATGAGAGAAAACAATGCTTGCGCTCATTTTCACGAAGTTTACCCAAAAAGTAAAGAAACAGACCTAATAATTGTGCCCTTAAATATATGAAATGAGTTTCGATCAAATAGTGTACCAAAGAGGATTATGAACACTGAAATCATAGTAACTTGTTTCGGAAAGTATGCAGATTATCCGTCGCTGCGCTTAGACATTACAAACCTCAATGAAAAAGTAAAACTCTATGGTTAATGTTTCCATATACTTGGGTCTCAGTTTTTTCGAAATACTTAAATAATTTTGAAACATCCCTTTAAATAATTTCTAATAATCGCAAATACACATATATATGTTATAAATCTCTTTGTAAGTTTTTTTGCTTATTTGCTTGGCTAAAGGACTGAACCGGTTTTAATGAAATTTGAAACACAGGTACATATTTGTATATACTCATGGTTAAATAGGGCATTTATATTTTAAATAGCGGAGCAGAAGGCGAAAAAGAGGATTAATGAAATTCAAAACATAAATAGGTCCTAATCTATATCTGTTTCTAGGGCTAGGAGAAAAAGGGATAATAGACATTTACGTCCGTACCGACTACAATAAAATTTTAAACATAGTTGGATATATATGTAAAGGGTAAAATAGTCTATGTTTGCTTGGAAAAAAGGAAAAAGGAGGGGGAGTGGAGGAGAGGGAAAATTTATGAATCGTAACGGATCTCAATAAAATCAGATTTTTACGATCTTTGAAATACAGATATCTTCTGATTTATAAGATCCAAACAGACGTATAGATTTCTCAAGTGATCGAAGTAGATCCCAATAGCAAATAATGCTATAATATATTATACAGTGCCTAGGAAGGCCCTAAAAGTAGTCCTAGGCAACGCTGGCTACAATAAGCTAGTTTACTTATAATACAATAAATATTCTTTTTAATCTTTCACACTATTTACAAAATGAATTTTATTTATAACTATTTTTTTTTTCAATTAAACTATTGCGCATAACACTTAAAACAAGTTTCGCTAAAAGTGCTTTGATTTGATCACTTCACTTGACTAACCTCCTTGAAAAACTGTACCAATTTTGTAGAAAAACGTTTTTAAAACGAGAAAAAGATTTATTTGCATATAAATTAAAAATACACTTCTGGCAGCTATTACCAATATACAGTATGTCAAAAATGAATTTACGCATAAAAATTGTTTAAGCATTTTTTTAATTTATAAAAAATAAAAATATTTACTCAATTGTTACTGTGTTTTTGTATTAAAATTTTTTGAGTTTTTAATGGCTTTTTGCCTTATTGATTCAATGGAGTTCTTATTTAATCAATTTGGCTTTAGGTATACGACTCTGAGATTTTCCTTACAAAATTTAGATAGAATCCACTGATGAGCTATATATGAGCAGTAGCGAAATGGCCATATAGATATGCTTTCCCCGCAGTAACACATTTAATTTTTTAGTTTAGCTTAAAAAATTAATATTTCATGAGAATATCATGAAATATTTATATTTGAAGGAATCAAGCACAATTAAAGTAAATTAATATATAAAAAAGATTCCAAATAATAAATTTTCTTATTATAATCAAATAAATATTTTTTTTTTATAAAATGTTTTGGAAGGAAAAATTAATTCACATCAAAGATACTCAATTTCGAAAGTAACGAATGACTCTTTTCAGAGCACATTTTGTTTATTTCTGGAATTTACATGTGTCGGTCGATAGTTTAAAAATTTGTACAAGTACACTTAGAAGAGTGTGCGATGTAGAGCTTGCTCTTGCATTTCCGTAATGAAACTCAAATATTCTTTAAGAATTAAATAAAATAGAAAATTTGTTTTCTTACGTCTTCATGAACATTTTGCAACCAGCAAACGGCTAAAAACCATATCATAATCTGCAACAAAACTAAAAGTATATTATTTTTTTAAATGATATCGCTTGCCGTTGCATCGCTAAAAACTAAACATTTCAACACCAACACTGTAATAATTTTTTGCAACCATTAATGGTATTTTTTTTTTTTCAGATTGAAATCATATAAAATTTTTGAATTATTTATTCAATTGGAAAGTCGTCTTTTCATAAAATTTTAAATAATTTAAATATTTGTTTAATTAAAAAATAAGTATTTTTATGTAACTAATTATAAATTTGAGTCAATTAATGATTTAATTCAATTTTAATTTCAAAACTAATTGAACTATTTTTCTTTTAAATTCGATTCTTTACTCATGTTGAGGCGAGTTGGCAAATAAAAAATATGTAGCATTAAGTGTTAAAATAATAAATTTTATAATAAAAAAAAAACAATGACAAATTTTAAAATAAAATATTTAAGATCAACTAATAATCACAACAGAAGCATTTCTAAATTACAAAAAAATCTAACATTTTTTTAAATAAGAATTCGAACAGTATTTCTAATGTTTTGAGGAAGTTTATCTAACTCTAACTACCAATGTGTATCCTCGTTGTTTCCAATTGACATAGAGCTTCTTTTAAATTTGTATTCATTTTTGTGCGGAAGGCTGTTTAATTTCTTGAAAAAGTAATTGCATGATGTAAATTAATAGGTGCAATCGTTTGTTTTTTCCGTGAATAAACGACCACACTCTGCGTAACAATATTGTTACATTTTGCAGATCCATTTTAGATTATAATGCACACAAGCCGCATATGGCAAGAATGCGGAAATGATATATGTACTGCCTAACATCCAAACTAAAACCAAGCTCAAAATAAACCCATATTTTATTCAAAATTTTTTGGCAATTGTTTCTTGACTTAAAAAAATAATTTGTTCGAGAAAATAGAACGATAAATTTTAAAGTTCAAAAAAAACTTATTTGCATTTGTTTTTACTGAAATTTATTTATAAATAAATTTTATTTGTGGACACACAATAATTGGTAAAGAAAATAATATTAAAAATTATTAAAATGGTAACTCATTTTTGACATACTGTATAGTTACGTACACCTTTTTCCAACATCTATCAGAAAATTATAAAAAGGCATTCAGACGTTAAACTTGAATGAATTATGCATTTTACGAAATACAAATTTGTTATTTTAAATTCTACAACATTTATTGGAATTATTTCCATTTGTCTATTTCTCAATACTTTTATAGAGTTTCAAATAATTTATTGATTTGTTTCAATTGCACAATTAATTAAAGTAACAAATAATTACTAGATGGTTTGGTGCATAACGTTACCCATCAATTACATTCAGATATTTTGCAAATATGTTCGATACTCCTTCGGTTCTATCTGAGCGAAAAAAAATTTGATTTGCTTTTATTTCCGAGCAGTTCTTGTTTCGCAGCTGCAATATTTTTTTTATTATATTCTTTTAAGCTGATTGCAACTGCTAATAAATGTTTTGATTTCACATAATTTTTGTTATTGAGCTGGCCCTTATGTTTTGGTTTTTCACCGGACGAAGTACTCTCGTAAGATTACAAAAATGTTAACAACAGAAAATAAAATGTATTTTAGAAGTATATGAAATTCCTTTTTCTATAAGAAGACAAAAAATTAAAATTTTTTCGTTTATATGAAAATTCAAAGTGCTCCGATCATAGAAATTAAAATATAAAAAGAAAACTGTATATAAGCTCAAATATTAAAATAAAAATTATCATTTTTATTATTCATTTATTTATTTCTCATCACTTCGTTTTAACCCACTACTAAGGAGTTTTTTTTTTATTTTTTTCAAATTCTGTAATTTTTCTTGCCCTGGCAACTTTGATATTAGCAAAAAAAATAAAAATGAAGGTTTTGCAATAAGTTTTAAAACGCACAAAATTGATAACTTGTAATGTATTCTTACTGTTATGCCCAGCAATGTTCCTGTTAAAATAACTGCGATAGCACTTGCGGTAATTGCAAGGAAATAGCAACTTCGATGATGATTTGATGATGCTGTAGCACTTGAATGTGTTGTCACATAGTTTTCAACACTTGTAGGCGTTATGAACGGTTTTAGTGTCTCGGCCGTCATGTTTGTTGTCTTGATTTAAAAATTAATTTTGTTTTGCGTTGTTTTTTTTTCTTTTTTAATGGAAGAATATTTTTAATAAGTTAAGAATGAAAAAAATGCTGAATATCACTGCGATATATGTACGAGTATTTATTTGCTTATTCAATAAAAATTTTAAGTATTTATAATTTAATTATTTTTTTCTTTTTCATTGCTCTTTTTTTTAGGCGGCAACAATTAAAAAATTTTAAGTTTTGTATTCACTTTTCAAAGAAAAAGGAAATATGCTTTTCAGTTGTTTTGAAAAATAAAATAAAATCAACAACGTGTAATGAGATAAAAAAAAAACCAAAACAAATGATTGTTGCAAAAACAAGTTCTATTAATTCGACTTTCAATTTTCTGTAGTTTCTTATCACACAAATTACAACAACACAAAAGGAAATACAAATGTTTTGGAACGATTACGTTTTATTTTCTTTTTTTATTTGTTGACAGGAACTTTTTTCTTCGATCACTAAACACTGTCACTTAAGAACTTATGTGCGAGAGCGTTTTGTATCACAACTTATTTCTTTTTTGTTTTTTTTTTATTAAATTAATGAACTTCTCTTAATAACAGTTTATGTTTCACAGTATAAATATGTAGTTAAATACACTCTCTCATGCATATAAAATTATGTATGATGATCTTGTTCTTCATCTGCCTGTCCGATAATGTTGTTGGTAGTTCGCATCAAGTTTAAGTAGTTTATAGAATGATTATCGTAGTTTAAAAATAAAGATTGTCCGTTCGTTCTTATGGCTCGCACGCGACTGAAGTGAATTTCCTTTTGCTGTCATTATATTATTGCTCAATGAGACGGCGATTGTTTCCATTGCTGTCGTCGTGGTTGTTTCATTTTTATATTCTCATATTAGCACAAATCAGTAAGTAGCAGTTGGAAGTTCTTATAGCATGCAGCCCTAGTCAGCAACTTTGTTTTTAAATTCAAACCAAAAAGAAAAAAGATTGTTCTGGGATGTATTACGTATGTACTTTATGTTCGAAAGAATCTCAAAAATCTTAAGATCATGTACACATGTGTCCATTACACACCCTACGGCCATCACGACAAACAGAAATACAGTAATGTGCAAAAGAAAAGCAATATAACTAGAAAAACTAAATTTTGTTTATATACAATTAACAACAAAATTATTATAATAAATTTATGCCTAACATATCAAAACGAGTGCTATATTCGGCTATGCAGAAGCTTATATACCCTTCACAATCTATTTAAATCTAGTTTAGTGAAGTTACTCAAAAAAAAAAAAAATAAAAAAATTTGGTACTGCTTATATATAATTTTACATAAAAATTGCCATCGGCTCTTAATAGGTTAAGGATTTTTTAAAAATTTTAGTATTTCCTCAAAGATGTCTTCAAAAGCTTTAAAATGATACCCATATTGACATTTTAAAAAATTTTAAAACTTCAGAGCCCCGTAACTCTGAAGATATAGGCGAGCACCAATTTTATCACTGGATGTTTTTTAATTCTCTATCACCCCATATATATATTTTTTGATTGGAGTTACTATATTGTTCCAAATGACATGAAAAAATAAGAGGTAGGCGTGGTGTTTTGCCTGCTTTATCGAAGGACACGGACCGATCATGCTGATTTCCAATAGCACCTTTTCGACACTATGTCTGATCGATTGACATATTTATTTTTGTTGTGAAATCAAGTTTGTGGTGAAGGGTATAAATATTCCTCATAGTCCAGTTTTCTTTAAATCGTATGCTATGTTTACACTGTTAGGTTTTTCTGTGTTGCTCAAGCTGTGCAAACTTTTTTAACCGAGAAGCAAGTTTTCGTAAGACTGGCTCACTAGAGGACAATACCAATAGCCACCAGTGGTCGTATAGTGCGTACCAATGAGAATGTGGCTGCTGTGGCCGAATTTGTGCAAATCGACCCAAGAATCATCACATGATGATGCGATGATCTCAGGTTATTTGCTTACAAGGTAATTTTGACTTAATTAAATGTGAACAACCATTCGCTTCGTTACGACTTCCCTGTTTGGACCTTACATAAGCTCTAATAGTACATCCATCGAAATAGTACATCCAAGCGAATTCGAGAAATCATCTTTTAATACGAAAATTTATTATTCGGAATCTTTTTGATTTTAATATACTTTATTCGTGCTTGATTTCTTCAAACATAAATATTTCATTATATTCTCATGAAATATTTTTTATTTAAAACTACAAATTGAAATGTATTACTGCGGGGAAAGCATTTCCGTATGTTCATTTCACTACTGGAGTTCTCATTTAATCAATTTGGCTTTTTATATAAGACTTTCAAGTTTTTTGTTACAAAATTTGGGTAAAATCCACTGACGAGATATTTGAGCAGTAGTGAAATGGCCATATGAAACTGTCGAGTTACGATTTTAGAGTGGTGGTATTCTTAGAGCATTTCTGCTAGAAGAACTTGCTCAACAATCTCTTCAAGATGCAGAGGCAGAAGAAAAAAAAACAAAAAAGATAAAAAAACTTGGATTTGGAAATATGGCGCACCGTAATATACAGCTCATCAAAAAAAAAAAAAAAATCGATCGTGTTATAAACCGTCTTAGCAATGTCAATTTGTTGTTTTCGAGCTGGGTTTTGCCTCTTTTAAATTCGCCTGTAGAAATGCTCTACGAATCATGCGGATACGATCCACTTCCTAAAAGCTTATAATGTCCAAGCCATTCGTAAGATACAACCAAAAACAAACAATAAAGTCTTGGAAAAATGCACTGGCAGTATAATTTTGAAAGGCCAATGCAAGCGGCAACAATGTTACCTATTTGAAAAAAATTTGTTTGTTGACAAAAATACTCATACAAAATTATTAACACGTTGCATTTAATTTAACTTAGCAATGCCGTATAAAGCGGCCGAGCGGCAATGTTGAATTTAGTTCAACTTTTCGTTTTGTCGCTTTAATTTGTAAAATCACCGTTATTCATTTTAGCGATAAAATTTTTTTATTTCTGCGTCAAAAAAACTAAAAATGTTTTATATATTTTACACAAGCTTCTACTTTAAGAAGCCGCGTTCAATTGCCAATGTAAAATAAATTCAAGCGGCAAAAAGAACAACTGATTGCCGCCCGCGTCCGCATGCCGCTTACATTGGCCTCTCGCTATAAGCTACTGCGGCGACAGTTGTGGCAGTTACATGAAAACTACCGTTATGAAGATACTAAGCACTCTATTTTTCAATTAACAATTTTAAGAATTCACATTATACAATGAATTAAAGTTTTAGAAACATACACACATATATACAGCATCAACGTTAGATTCTTATAATAGTACAAATTTAAGTCACTTTACGCTCACATTCTATTTTATTTTGTTATCACTTTTTCTGGATTTTATTAAAAGTTTTACGAAAAATTTCTTATATTTTTTACATTTAATACTCGGTATTGCCGCATTGCAAAAGAGCACATTTCTATTTTACAATATTTCGGAAATGCAGGAATTTAAAACTAAAATAATTGATTCCAATTATTATTAAAATATTAAATTAATAAAAATCTCTTTTATTGTGTTTTATAATAATTTTGCAAAGTATCTTATGTATCTTATGTGCGGCTTATGCCACAGCTTAGTTTTCTTTAAACAGAGAATAAAAGATTTCCAAAAGTCAGAAAACTATTCGTTATTAAACACAAAAAAAAAACGAATGTCAAGACTACAAGATGGTGTTTTAAAAAAATGTTTGTGATTATTTTGCTAAATACTTTCATAAATAATTGTTTTTCTTTGTTTCTAATTTTTTAATAAGTTTCCAAAAGAATCTTTGTCGCAATTAATACGAAGAAAAAACATTTGTCACTGACAATATTCAATTGATAAGAGCGGCATTTATTCTTTATTTAAATTATCTCTGTTAAAAATGTACATATAAACCTATTTTAGAGCTCAAGCTAAAATTGTAGCTGCACATTAAAAACAAAACCTCTAGAGATAAAAAATAATATGAAATTCATTTTACTTTTTTGGAATGAACTGTGAACTTTTTTATACAAATTGAATAACGAATGTTGTTGTTGCTTTAAACGAGTGTTTTTACAAATCAAAATAATAAAATAAATAAAGTAACTGTATAGGGCAATTCTTTAATTTTGTTTAGAAAAAAGTTTCGGATTGATTCTATTCTTAAATAAATACGCTGTAGTTGCTGATTTAAACACTATTACAACTATTTTGAAAATAAAAAATTTATTAATACATAGTAGAACTTAAATGTACATGATTAGAAATGTGGTGACAAATTGTCTGCTTCTCTTACTATATTATTATCAGCGAATACACTTTGAAAATTATTTTTTTATGTAGAATTATTGCTTCGAGTAGTAAGCGTCCAGTACTCTTAAATATGCAAGAGGCTTCAAGGTATAAGAATGATACTCTTTTTACAAACAAATGGTGAAGAAATTAACACATTCTCATATGATATTATCTGCATGCAAATTTTGGCTTAAGGTCTAACGAAAAACTTACATTGAAATTAATTTATATTTGCGTAAGTTCATTATGGCAACGCCGTAAAAGAAAGAGACCGGAAACTGCCGTTATTTTACATGTATATTTTTAACAAGTGGTTGAAAGAATACAATCTGCCAGAATATACTGCAAAATAGACGTTTTTATTTTTTTATTTTTTTTTTTTTTTTGTTACAAAAGATGACATTTTAATTGTGAAGCTTTTCCGTTTCTGACTCAATCTTTCAGTTTTATTAGATTTTTAATCCTTTCTTCCATGTACATTTTTTTATGAAAAGGAAAAAGTGTAAAATAAGTTGACGGTATTTGTGAATTAATAGTAGTTAAGAAACTTGGTTTAAAGATAAAGAAGTCTCCATCAATAGCAAACACCATAGGTTGGTCACTGTAAGAATGCTTTAAAGATACTAAAAAACAGATAAAGTGCTTGGAAGGTAAAAAATGTCATTCTCCCAAAGAAGAATCTATTTTTATCTTAAAAAAAATTTAACAGAAACTATAAGTGTTTGTTACATCTTTCTAAACAGTTCATCGCAGGCAGAAACAACATGTCTTAAAAATATTCTCAGACAATTACTAATAAATTTTATCATTCGAAAAAAAAACTTCCCGTAATATTTGACTTTCTTTCCTTTCTGTTTTTCCCAATTGCAAAAAATCTTAAACACTTATGTGGATGCGATAGAATGTTTCGTTTGATGGCATTTCGATATACAGTTTCTTTTTTGTTTTTTTTTTTTTTTTTTTTTGTTAACAAAATAAGTTTCCTGCCTGCCTATAATGATTTTATGATATGCCCTGAATTAGGCAGACACTTTATATATTTAACAAAAAATAATAAAAACATAAAATTTTAAGTAAAAACTTCGTGTGTGAATCCATCCAATTCGCACTTGGCTGATTTATTTGTAACTTTCAGTTTAAAGCGTTCCAGTTTACTTTTGTGATTAGTTATCCTTTGCGGTCGTACAAGCATAAATTTTGCTTTGTTTCTTTTTTTTTTTGCAAATTTATTAAATATCAATCTAAAATATACATAAAAGATACAATAGCATGAGAATTTACTTAAAAGTACTACAACAGTAACAAACTACTTAAATAAATATAGGAAACTTTTAATAAGACAGTGTTAAGGGAAAACACACATGCATTTGTAAATGTTAATATAGAAAGAAAAGCAACTACTATCAGTTTCTCAAACTTCATACAAATGTTTATTGCATTATAATCTTTAGGTTAAATTTCTTTGTAAATCTCTGTACTTCAGTAATTTCCCTTTACGACTACAATAAAAGTAATACAACCATATTTGTTTGTACACAATTAACAAACATATAGAATTCGGCTTGTAATTATCAGCTACTTTATGCGTTTTATGCTAACAAAAAAAAAAAAAAAAAAACACATTGCAGTATGCATTCCATTAGACTAGACTTTATGCTCAATTAGTTTGGAATTTCTGTATTATATGTAATCCTCCAGTCACTTATACATTTAGCACTTTATTGATGCGTATAGGTAAAGATCCATAAAACATTTTGGTTTTATAATTACGTTTTGGCGACAGGTAGATTTTCGTATGTCATTTCAAATATTCTTAGATATCCAAAATAGCACCTAGCTAGTTTTGCTTATTTAGAAAAACTAGCAAGATTTTTGTTGAAATTAAGAGATACAAAATAAAAACAAATTTGTTTAGCCGCAATATTTTTAAAATTGTAGGAAAAAAACAATTTTGAGTTATCGCTAGCATCGACGTCTATTCAAGTTTGAAGTGCATTTTTTAACTAAATCCTTAGACATAAGCCAGCCGCCGTAATAAAACTCAGTTTCAAAGCTTTATTATATTTTTAATCTTAAAAATATAATGACGATTTACAGGACATAATACACACACGCATACAGTGAGAGACATACTAAGAATGTATTGACAATTTTACTCGTATACTGCAAATCTTGAGATGGTTCTTAAAATATAAACAAACAGCCAACAACAGGCCGTTTTTTTTCTCCAAAATATATTGCATATAATTAGGCTTCCCATTAAAATATTACATATTTTAGTTTTCAAATAAACAATAAAAAAAATGAGAATTCGCAGAAATATTGCTAATTTATCGGAAATATAATATCCAATAAACCGAAAATCCTTAAAAATTACAAAAAAATATTAAAAAAATGTATACACAAAATATTACCAATAATATAAAAAAATAAAAAGTGGAATTAAAAAAATGGTGAAAAGTTGTTGTCTAAACCGATGGTATGGCAGTATATAAAAGCGCTCTGCTGAGATTTCGAGCTTAAGCAGGTGGCTGTGTTCTAGAAAAATTAAATTTAAGATCAAATTTCATTAAAAACTTTTATTTAATATTATGTAATTTAAACTAAAAACTCGAAACTAGAAGACATTGACCTTTTTTTTCAAAACAAAAATTGTATTTTGAAATTAGCGAGCAAATCTTATTTATAAGCTAGGCTATAAGGTTCGTTGTTAAGTGGAATAATAGCAGTACAATTTAGATATCCATCAGCAGAATGAAATGCGCTTTCTGTTTTGCTACAACTTTTGCCAGCATTCTTCTTATTATTTTTCTTATTGTATATGTATATTGTGCATTGTGTTGCATGTGTATTGTATGTATGTGTTCAATTGCTTACTTATTTTTCACAAACACATACACACACATTGCCAGACGTTTTTGACAGCTCAGCAAGATTGTACAAAAACAAAATACACGCAAAAGCTAATGCAGTCACCTGTATCAATGTGCCTTGAAAAAGAGTAACAATTTTGACAACTCGCAAAAGAAAACAACAATTCAATTTGCTTTGGTCTGTATGTACATATTTACGTAAAGCTGAAGCTACCATCTGGTTACCAATTCACCTTGGAAAATCTCTATATGCAGTGAAAAAATTCCTTTTTTTCCCACCGATTTTTATGCAAATCATATGGCATCTTTACCCGGTAATTTTTTTTCCAATTTTTTCATTAGTTGGCAGTAATATGAGGGAGATGAAGAATATTTTTGTAATTTTATTAATTAATTTATTAACTTTATTTAAAAATGTAGAATTAAATGAAGTAATAGGTTGCGGTGGTTTTATTAAAAGTCATGCAGATATAGATTTTTCGAAAGTCGAAGTAAAACTGTAAGTATTATGTGAAATATTCAAAGATTGCCAAAAAATTTCTTCTTCATTATGGAAGTTTTATAAGATAAAAGCATAAAGTCTGTATTTTAAAAGACTTGAAAACCTTAGATAAAAGCTGGAACTTCACGTTTTAATTAAAATTTGTATTTTTTTAAGGTTAACCAAACAAGGAGCTTTGAAAGATAAAACGGACTGTTCACCCTCAAATGGTTATTACTTTCTGCCCATATACGACAAGGGAGAATACTTGTTAAAAATATCACCACCTCCCGGCTGGAGTTTTGAACCTGAGGAAGTGAAATTAAATTTCAATGGGCAGTCTGACATTTGCAGTTTAGGAAAAGATGTAAACTTTGTATTCAAAGGTTTTGGTATTACGGGCAAAGTTGCTTTAGGCACTGGCGGTGCAAAAGGTGTCAATGTGGAATTGAAATCTGAAGATAGCAAAGACGTTAGACACACTGTGACTGATTTAAATGGTATATTTTCTTTTACACCAATTATACCGGGAATGTATGTTGTAAAAGCCACCCACGACCAATGGTATTTTGAAAAAGATGAATATTCTGTCATTGTCGAAGGTGGTAATACGGTCCTGCCTGAAAATGCATTAGTAATATCTGGATTTGATGTTAGTGGACGTTTTGAAACACCTGAACAGTTAAGTGCTGGGGTAGGCATTGCTTTGTATAAATGTAAATCCGTGAGTAGAAAAATTAACAAAGTGGAACTTTTTTTTAAAAAAGTCTCTTCTTTAAGAATTTTGCAATTCCGAGATGTAGCAAAGAAGGTCTTATATCCACTGTATCCCACACAATACCAAGTTATGATACTTCTCCCTCTTGTTATGCTCAAGTTGATAAATATGGAGACTATATTTTCAAAAATGTAGCCCCCGGAAAATATATGATACAACCAGTCATTGTGAATGGAAATTTAAAACTCAATATCAAACCAACGCATATTGAGTTTGAAGTTAGTAATGACGTTTTGAGACTGCAAGAAGAATTTAAGGTAAATTAAAAAAAAAAAAAGTAAAGTCTGAATACCCCTAATTTTATTTTGCGATTCATAGATAAGTGGTTTTAATGTTACTGGCCAAGTGTTAAGTGGGCTTGAAGGCTCGCCTATTTCTCAGGCAGTTGTAATATTAAACGGTAAAAAAGAGGTGGTTACAGACAGTCAGGGTTTATTTGTGTTAGACAATGTAAATGCCGGAACGATCGTTTTGACAGTAGAAGCTGATAAATATAAATTTGCGGAACAACATGTTAAACTTGATCTGACTACGCCATCATTGCCAGCTACAGTGCCCTCGGCATATGAAGTTTGCGGCAAAGTGGTAGCAAAAACTTCATACAAGATTGGCATTACTAAACAGGGATCTACCTATCACACTACTGTTGATACCAACGCTGATACAGGAGACTGGTGTGCTTATTTACCTAGTGGAAAATTTAGCATAGAAGTTATGACTAACGACAAGGACAAGTCAAATGGTGTACAATTCTTTCCCGTACAACAAGCTATTGAAGTAAATTCTCAACCCTTAAAAGATATAGTATTTTCACAACTTAGGGCTACCTTAGAAGGTAGAATACGGTGTTTGCCAGATGCTCCCTTAGCTGCTTGTCTAGAGACTGAAGTAACTTTACATAACTTGGACGCCAACGGACAATTAAGTGGTCAAAAACTTACGACCAATGCTAAAGGTACTTGTAAATTAATTAAGTTGGTAATAAAATTATACCCTTTATATTACTTAGGAGGGAAGTACAGCTTTAGGAATGTTTTACCCGGACCATATGAAATCACAGTTCCTCAGTCATACTTGTGTTTCGATTCCACACGCGTGCTGATAAATGTTGCAAGCGCCGCTGAAACTGCACCAGACTTTGTACAACACGGTTATGAGGTCAACATTATATCAAGTCATAGAACTATTGTAAGATAATATTTCAGTAATTGAGGTATTTTACATTATTTTAAACTTGTATTAAATTGCAGATGAAATATTCTCATAGCTCTGCTACTAGTCCCGAATCATTTAAGCTGCTTTCAGGCGTTAATACGTTTTGTGTACCGAAATTCGGTTCGTATTCTATTAAATTGGAAGGATGTCATTTGTACAACGATGATGAGGTGCCTTCAACTTTTGATACTTCGGAAAACAGTCCTATTATTATCAATGCCAAAGCCCATAAAGTAGGTGTTCGCATACTATCACCAGATTCTAGTGTTGACTCATTGCAATTATTAGTTGAGTCTGATTCTTTTGGCGAACAGGTTGTAACACCTGTTGCTGATTCTCATAAAGTAGATGGCAAATACGCATACCGCTTTGAGACTTATTTGAAACCTGAGGAAGTGTTACGTATTACACCTAAAAGCGATTATTTACTTTTTGAACCCTCTACTAAAGACATCATTGGATCAAATGATTGCGTTGATGTAGCTTTTAATTTTATGGCCACCGAAGGTTTAATCTTGCGCGGAAAAGTTATTCCTGCAATCGAGAATGCAAAAATCACTTTGTCGTTTCCTAAAAATCCGGAATTAACAACCGAAACTACGCTTACCTCTCTTAATGGCGAATTTAAATTTGGCCCCTTCAATGAAAATTTATATTATGAACTAAAGGGCGAAAAAGAATCTTTTGTGTTTTCCGAGTTCAATTCTACATCTAATTCCTTTACTGTTCACAAATTATGTGAGATCATTGTTAAAGTAAAGGATATACATGGTAATGGGTTAAGCGGCGTATTAGTTTCTGTAAGTGGTTCGGAAAGTTATCGTAAAAATTTAATTACCTCTAATGATGGTTCAATTAACTTTCACTCCTTGTCTCCCTCTCAATATTTTTTGAGGCCAATCTTAAAAGAGTTTAAATTTGAGCCCAATTCAAAAATAATTCACCTGAAAGATGGCGAAACAGTTGAAATAACAATGGTGTAAGATGAAATTAAAAATTTACAATTAAGAATGAATAATTTGTTTTGCTTTGTTTTCAATTTTAGTGGTACACGTGTGGCGTATTCGGTTTATGGTACTGTAACTTCCCTAAACGGTGAACCTTTTGCTCAGGTCAATATTGAAGCTATGGCGAGTAATAAATGCTCACATCACCAAGAAGAGGCCATCACTGAAAATAATGGCAAATACCGTTTAAGAGGTTTAAATCCTGGTTGTGAATATAACATCCGCGTCAAGGATGCTGGTGTCCCAGGAAGCAATGTTCATCGTTCTTTACCTGAACACCGTGTCATTGAAATCGAAAGTGGAGATGTGTCAAATGTAAATTTTTTGGCAATTTCTCCTTTCAAATTTGTGGATGTAACAGTTCGTGTAACGGCAGCATCTAAAGATTTTTACAAAACACTAAGACTAGTTATGTATCGCAAAGGCTCATATGATTCTCCCATATATTCTCAACGTATAGAAACTCCACTTAATCCCAAATCACGCTACAATCCTGGTATAATGGTATTTTTGCCTCGTATACCTTTGGATGGCAAAACTTATATTGTGGAATTGAAATCATCATTATCGGACAAAACCTATACATATAGTGCGCCAGCGGAACAATTTGTTGCCGATACAGGCTCAATTTATATTGAACTAGATTTTACTCCCGAAGTTAAATCATACGAGTCGGATCTAAATCAAAATTCTATTTCGGCCTTAATTTTAGTAGCCCTAGTTTCTATAGCATTTTTCAAGCAAGATATAGCCGTAGATTTCTTAAATTTCGTGTGGTCAAAAGTTAACGCAATCGTTGACGATATATCGCAAAAGCAAAAAAATCACACTAAAAATAATACGCGCAGAGTTGAACCAATAAATCAAAAAGAAATTGAACAAATGGCCGAGCAAATTAATAACATTAAAAAGAAAAAGACTAAAAAAATCTAAAAAAAAACACCTACTTCATTTAACTAAAAATTAATAAAAAAAAAAGTCTCTTGATATTCGAGAGCTTAGACTTTTTTTATGAGGAAATGACTTAGCTTTCTTTAAAAAATACTTTGTTTGTTTTGTGGGTATATTTTATATTTAGGAATACTAAAAAAAGTAAATTTATTAAATAAAAGAATGATTCTTTGAACACTCATTTGTATATAATTTATTTATTTATCCAATATATATGACCCTTAAGACTTAATGATATTAAAGATTCTGTAGTACCTTAACGATAGCCTGATTGTTTAAAGACCTATAATGTCTGCAAAAAAAAAGTTTAGATTATTGATTAGTTTATCGATATGAAAATGAAAAATTTTTCTTACCCATAATGTATGTGGTCAACAGTTTGACATTGCTGGTAGGATTTGCCTATATACTGTATGGCCCATATAAATGCAGTACCGACAAAGAATGCTACAACAATTAATTTGACCTTAATCCAATAAATCCATGATAAAATGTGCCAAGCGTGATATGGATCTGAAAATGTAGTTTGGATTAAATAATTGCCAAAAAAATAATTTAAAAACATAATATTTTTATAGAAAGAAAAGTGAAAAATGTTTACAAATCTGATTTTAATATCTGTTCGAATGTACGAAAGTGAAAGTGTAGAAATGATTACTATGCAAACAAGTTGTCGTGATAAAGAAATTAAATAATACTTTTATAATACACACACACACACATACTATATATATAGATTATGAAGGTGTTAAAATAGAGCTCAATTAATTTTTTATTCAATATCAATTCAAGTTGTTGCAAGGTCATGCCATTTTAAAACAGTAACAGCTAGAGACTCCTGTGTATCAACAAGATGTTTCATCTAAGCCATAAATTACACCTGTACAATCACAATTACCTATTTTGTCGTTGGTACGAATAAATTTATTGAAATATTATTTAAGTAAATAAATGCCTCAAGATAAAAAGTTCATTGTTTGGATTACTCAGTCTTTAGTTCAAATATAAAATTTTTCAGTTTGTTTTTTAATACTCACACAAAAAATAGTGTCCCTTTTTTCTCCTTCGACCGTCTACGCCATGTAAGCTCCTTCTAATAAGTGTAAAATTTTCAGTTAACTCGCTGTTAACAATAGAACTACAAACAAAAATTAAATATATGCTTAAAATTATTAAAAATATGCGATTATTTTTCATTATTTTTTGCTAATTTCGAATTTTTGTGTAAAACCGTAATGGAACATAGTACGACCATAACAACGTAAGCTAATAAATCAACTATTTGTGGTATTATTTTATGGCAGTTTTTTATACCTTTTGCCACAAAAAAGTGTTAATTGAAATAACATTCAACAAAAGTCAACGTCTTCAAAGCGAAGAAAGTATTTATTTGTCACAATAGGGCTTGTAAGCATCATTATTTACTTAATAACAAAATCTAATTTTTTTTTAAGTATTTTGTAAAATTTTTGACAATAAAATATTTCGTAATAGATCAAATAATATTAACTATATTAAAAATTATTAATTAATTTTCCCTTCTAGGTGATAAATTAATATTTAAAAATAAAAAAACAACCAGCTCTTTATACAATTTGCAAACTTATGTATGAAATATTTAAAAAATATATATAAAAGTAAAAAAAAATCAAAATTTATTATTCGGAATCTACCATTTTGAAAAAACATACCATTTTCGACACGTCAACAGTAATAAGACTGATTAAAGTAAACGAGGCACACTTTCACGTTTAATGCATGTTAAGGACCGATTACATATTATGTCACCCACTAATTGCAATGAATTTAGTAAAAATGTTTTTCATAATTTATTTTTTTTAAGATAATTCTTTGTGAATTTTATATTTAGTTTTTTAGCAATTGTGGACATATTTGGAGACTTCTTAAGTGTACTGTATATCAGAAATTTTTTTTATTTTTCCATTCTTCTTATAAGATATTTTGTAAATTATTTATTAGTCTTAATAATATACTGAACATTTTTTATTGGCTTCCTGGGATTTATTACGAAATATTTGTCAAGGATTTTAGAGCTTAATGAACGCTAAAAATTGTATGATTGCTAATTTTTCGCCATAACACTTTTACAAGTGGCGAAAATAAATGAATTCGCCACAGCTATTCAGTGTAAAATACAAGTATTCTACCTGAATTCAATTTAACGATCTGGCAATACATTATTTAAAGTTTTCATCGTTTTTTGTAGCGCCAATTTGGCATCATTGTTTATTTTCGATAACTACTATTTGTCATCTCCAAAAAAATATTCTAATAAAAAAATCTTTTCTTTTGTGATTTATTTTTCACAAAATTTTTTCAGCTTTTAGATTTGCATATGTACAAATAGTAATAATAGACCACAATGGTGAATAAATTTAACTTTTGTAATTATTGTTTATTTGCTTTAATATTAAATAGTTGTTATTTGCTAAGTTATGGTTACAGAAATAGTAAGTTGCTTCAATGATTGAATCATTTCAAAACTTGTTTTTAATATAGTACGTATATTCATTTTCTGTTTTACAGTACGACTGCAAGATTATTTATGCAAAGATAACTTAATAGTTAACTTATTTAAGGATCCATCAATGACTTTGAAAGAAGATCGTGATTCTGCAGCAATTTTAACACAGGTGTGGAACACTACAATGCCAGGATTTTACTCCTCCAATAAAATTCGATATCACTGTGAATTTAAAGTACATAGTGATGAACCTAATCGGCCTTATCGTGGCATCTACACAGTAATTACCCGTTTGAAATTTCGTCATGATCCTAAGAAAAATGAATGCATAGATTACATACAGTTTTGGAATGGCAACCGTTCACCCAGTGAACGTATTTGCAATGACATCTCAATAGATGGTCCGGCAGAGCGTTTGATTTTTGATCAGCGTAACAGAGATGTTAGTGTTATTATACATATTGATAAGAAGGTAATGATAACGGAGCCATTAGAATTGCGTATGGTGTTGACAGCACATTCAGAATGTAAATACACAGGAGATTTTCTATGTGAACCAACAAACCCATATTCATGTATATCTCGTTATTTTGTACGAGATAACGTTACTAATTGTATGTACCCTTGTCGTGATGAAGTTTCATGCTTTCATGATGCCATTACTTTGGAGGAAATTGACACAACTAATGTAGCTTTATCGGCTCTAACATCTTTAATTTTTACGATGTTGGGTGTAGGGTTTTGCATTTGGATATGTTGGAAATATTGGAATTGTATCACTGTGCAACAGCACGCGCACGAAGCATCAGCCATAACGAATCGTCAACGCGTACAACGATCACATCTACATAGAAGTAGTGGGCAAACGGTAAGTTAAAAAAAATTGCTGATTTTACTCCTAAAACTATTATAATAAAATTCTGTGAGCACTTTAAACTTTAACTTAAAATGGGTTTGTGGCCGAAAACTCTAATTTTTAAATGACAAAATTTGAACCCATTTTATTCGTGAACTGTACATTCTAGAGCATAAATACCAAACATATACTTAAATATAGTTTTCGGCTTTAAACCAATTTTTAAACCATTTTAAACATTTATTTTAAAATTACCAATTTATTTTAGGATATTCCTTGTATAGAATTACCAACTGCTCCATCATTCAGCAGTTTGCCAGCAGTTCCGGTACATATTCCAGAAATAAATCATCAGCAAACAGAAGAAACACCTAAAGATTTACCGCCTAGTTATGAATCACTATTTCCAGATAGATAAATTTCTGTTACTTGTAAAAGTAATGAATTTATGTTAAATGTGTTCAAAGTCAAACACAAATCTTTTACAAACAAATCACGTAGACCTTTAAAAAAAAACAAGGAATGAAACTTGTAAAATAATATAAAACACACACATACACACACTCAGACTCTTCCGTTAAAGTTGCCAGGTGCAAATAAATCTTATTAGAAAATAGAAGATATGTAATTCCAAACAAGTCAAATTATTTATTAAGCAACTTTGAAACTCGAATCAATTAGTATCAATGTACATATGTATTTTGTGTAGAAAACATAACAATTTTAGTAAAATCTCATCTTTACAAAATCATGAAAACTTTAAATATAGTGCATTCAATTTCTAATTGATTTGCTATTTAAACAAAACATACATACAAAAACACGATGATACAACTACAATCTCTTTAAACTTAAAAAAAATTTATCCATTGTTAATTATATTGATATTAATGATAAGTTAAGTTATTATACATTTGTAAATATATCTGTTTTATTGTACGTAATTAATTAAGTTAATGTTAGTAAAATGTTCGTTTCTAGGATTGGGAAAATAAAAAAAAAAATTATAAAAAACCAAAGTAACAACAAGAAGAAACTCATAAATGAGTTATTGATGCTTCGCTATTTTTATGCAATTTTATTTGAATTTATACTTGAAACGAACAATATTTGCAAATAATCATTAAATATAAAATAATAATGTATAATTTTTATTTCAATATTTATTGCACATGTAAAATTATTTTATAGAAACTCCAATTCGTCTATTTAAAATTATATTGTACGATTTGTACAAATGCTTGATCGTTTAAACATAATTATTTGGTTTTGATTTTAACGCTTTAATTTTACTTTATGTTAAGATACTTGTTGATTATTTAATTAAAAATCTTTTTGTTTGTCAAACCACCATTAATAGTATTTAAATAAAAATTTAGCCAAAAATACAAAATCGTTTGTTACTTCTAAACACATTTTTTAGATTTTTATAAATCAATGAATAGGTGTAAGCATAGATTGGATTAAGTTTCACATCCCTGCATCTTAATATCCGCCCAGTGCTAAATCAACTCGATGCGCTAAAGATTTTTATCAAAATGTCAGCAATGTTCTTCTAGCATCGGTCTTCCAGGAGAGTCTGGCTATTGAAAATAGATTTGGTCCTCGTTATTAAAAAGAGGTTCCAGTGCTTAAGTTGTGTGCCCAATTCGTATGTAATACATTCTGAGGGTGTCGCTTCCCGCTATTTCTGAGCCAACTTCTAGGTACTGAGCAGCTACTAGACAAGGATTTTATACCGGCTTTAATGTAGGTAAGTAATCCAGTAGCAACGGTAGTGAGGAAGAAACATACGGAGAAATGAAGGCTTAGTACCATCTGAAATGCTTCTGCACTCGTAAAAGTTCTGACATCGCCTATAAACTACTTTAAGTAAATGAAGTATTTAACTCTGAACGTGTGTAGAGTGTTCCTGGTTCATCAAAGGACAGTTTATTTTGCGCTTCAATTTTTTGTTTTCCTTTTTGAAAACAATAGATGTAATTACAGAAAAATATTTAAACACAGGAGAGCTTTTTAAGGCAACTATGATACTCCTTGTATGGTTATTAGAAAAATGTTTATCCATTGTGAACCATTTATATTTTAATATAGTTTTTTTTAAACCATTTGAACTATTTATAATTTTTAAACGTAAAAACAAAATTTATACAGGCATGTTCTGAAAATCACAAGATTTCAAATCACTTGTGATTTTAAAATCACAATTGTGGTTTGATGTTGTTCTGAAAACCACAAAAGTTTTAACTTTTAGTTGTGATTTCACCTCTTCGAAAACACAAGAAAACAGCTGGTATTTTGTTTTAGTTTGACGAAATTTTTTATGTATTGAAAATTATTAGTGTTTTTCTTAAAATATAAAGTGAGAATAAATTAAAAGTATTGTTTTTATAAAAAACTAAAAAAAAACTGATAATAAAAAAGTAAATGCAAAATCACAAATTTCTTGCAATAGAAAGTGTCTTTAATTTTTTCATAATTTTATAAATTTTTTGGTGCCAATTGCTAATTTTGCTATAAAAATCAATAAAAAACATTTTAAGGTATTTATATTATTAATTTACTGCGAAGTTCAAAATAAAGTGGTTGAAAAAAAAATCATGTGATACTAAATCGGCAGGCATTTAGCTGACTGGTTTAAAATCACAAAATTTTTAAAAGTTTTGTATGAAGAACAGCTTTCTTGTGATTTTAAATCACTTTCACAAAAAGTGATTTTCAGAACATGCCTGATAATTTTTCAAATTAGCGGGGAGATGCATAATGCCAGATCCGCCACAAAGTATTTGGAATCGCAGAGTGTACAAAAATAACTTTAGGGGTCTGTAACTCCAACAATATGGATGGATGATGTTAAATTTTCGATCGATATCGAATGCCGTAATTTATATTTTGGGGAACTTTTTACGTTTTAGGCGATTAATTTAATTAACATATTGTGGTATTAATTCATAATAAATTAAATGACACTTTTGACGCTAATTTAAAAATTTTGTTTCAAATAAAGTTTTTATGCAAATTTATGTAGAACTAATTTACGTGAAATAAGTACAACTTTATATTAGAAAAAATTTAATTAAATAAAACGGAAACCGAAACTTAAAAAAAATAAAATGTTCAAAATGAAATCCTTTTTTCGTGCTATTTTCTATTGTTCCGAATAATTATTTAAATTACCGATAGATTTTATTTCGAAAATTAATTAATATATTAAAAAATTCCCGTTGTTTAATTTAAAAAATAAAATGTTTGTGACGACAACTTACCCTCCACCCTCCTCTTTCTGTTAATCAACCAAAATTTGTAATAATTTTGTATTATTTTTGAATATTTTTAATGATTTTTATTTTTTTATTATAATTTATAATGTATTGTACAATAATATTTTTGTTTTTGTCAAATTCACAGCAATAATAATAATAATAATAATAATATGATAGCAATATCCTAAATATTACACTTTTGTATTGAATTTTTGTATTTAGTTAGAAATTTAAACTTTCTTTGCTTCTTCTTTAATGCTGCTTTTATTTTATTAATTAATCTATTGGGTTGTATTGGGTAAAGTAAAGAATATGAAACAATTGTTTTTAGCAGTTTTAGATTTGAAGCATTATGCAAAAGTTTTATTGTGTTTAGGCCATAGATAATCTTAGCATTTTCAAACATAAAATAGAATTTGATTGCTCTCTGATTTAAAGATAATGATTGCACCACAATTCAAAGACGAGCTTTTGTTGCCTTTAAAAAAACTGAACGACGATAAGGATGAAGAAAATGCATGTTTAGATAAGGAAAAAAATGGCAAAAAAGTCGACAATAACGGACACGAATTTAACTTAAAACCTTTTAAAGACCCTGATGCCAAACTGGATTTTTTAGAAACGCAACATTTGCTGTTGTTGTTTTTGTTGTTTGATTTTGAGAGTAGAAACGTGACCGGCACAGAAGCTACTCTGTTATCGAAATGTGTATACGATCCTTTTCACCTGGGCGTTGTGCTAGTAGGCATTTTTTCCAAAAAGTCTTTGGACAGAATATCCTCAACCTCTTGCAGACAGTTGCTGACCTCAGACTCAACGTCAGCATGATTTTGCGGAGTAGGACAGGTAACACTTAAGGTCGAAAAGAAACCATAAAGATCTTGTAAAGTGTTTATCTGTTGACAAGTCAGCATAAAATGTTTGCCCCGCTTAAACGTGAAAGTCTGCAAAAAGATCAAAAAACTTTATAAATACGACATTTAAGCAATTCGTCAGTTTATAAGTCACCGGTGAATGTACGGCATATTTCATGTCCATTAATCTGGCTATACGTCTTATGTGGGGCACATACAAAGCCGATGTACCAGTAGTGTCCTCATTCACTATACCATTAGGTATTGAGGCTTTGTCGGTCACATCAAAATCAGTTCCAACGAATGCCCAACGGTACATTTGAAAGTGGGGTAAAAGTGTTGCTGGCAATACGCATCCCATTTCAAGTAATTTTGATGCTTCCAGCTGCACAGAACGCCAGTAATAGACATGACTTTGCGTCGACATGCCGTTATTTGTGGCTGAAGAAGACCACGATGCATCCATGCTAGAAGCCATGCGACTGAAATGTATATTAAATGAACCTTGTTCAAGCAAGAAGTGTCTGTCTCACTCAATATATTATTTACCTGACATCTTCACTTTCACCTTTAAGTTCCTGTTCAAGAGACAGAAACACTTGCACCATTTCAGCAATAATTATTGGCCACAGAGAGGTGACGTGATCAGGTGACATACGAAGCAGTAGAACGCGGAAACACAAAAATACCGCTGCTTGCACTGAAGGAACGTTGGATAACAATCTCAAGCTATTTGCTAATTGTTCTTTAAAAAAGTCAAAAAGGAAAAAAAAACAAAGAATTAAAAAAAAAAATTATATCCATTTGTAAAAATCTCTTTCTTTTACCTTGTATCTC
This sequence comes from Gymnosoma rotundatum, assembly GCA_916610165.2. Taxonomy (NCBI): domain Eukaryota; kingdom Metazoa; phylum Arthropoda; class Insecta; order Diptera; family Tachinidae; genus Gymnosoma; species Gymnosoma rotundatum. The sequence continues at coordinate 131,130,312 of OU744339.1, read as the reverse complement.
TGGCATGTATTTGTGATACTGGTCGAATTCACTGCAAAATATTACAAAGGCCAGACGTTTTAACAGCATTGAACGCTGTTCGTACTCCTGTTCCCTCGAAGTGAATATATTTAAGCTTCCGGTTTGCGTTAAGGAGACTCGACTCATCAGTTCGCGAAATGTGGTATTATCGTAAGTCATCAAGCTGTCAAGTATCTGCTTCCAAAAGGGCAAACAAGTGATGTCCATTTGAAAGAACGACGTATCCAAGAGCAAGTCCATCATGTCCTTACGCCAAGCTTTGCGTGTGTATTGGTAACCACTCAAGGAAGCCAACAGACTAGAGCAGGCATAAAACGAGGGTATGTTGCGTGTGGTATGATTTTTTAAATAGGGCGTTATGTTGTAGAGTAGAGTCGTTATAATTGAGACAACTTTGTCTTTTTCTTGTGATCCGTAGGCGACATCTAGCAGGTTTGCGAGTATAGCAGCCAAGACACTTTGAGCTTGTACCGAATACTTTTGAATGATCGCAGTTCCGCCGGCACTCGATGTTGATGTTGTGTCACCGTCGGTAACAATCGGTGCAATATCCTCTTTGACTGCTAAGTTTCGTCTTAGCCAGGTAGTTTGCTCCAAACAAGAGCCGGCAACATTGGAAAGAGAATCGACCAGTCGTGATGTGACATCGTGCAAGTCGCGTATATCTTTTTTATCCTGGAATGGCATTTGAGGACAACGTTGAACAAACTCATTCAGCAACATAAGCAGTATGAATTGAGCTGGCGGCGTTAAAGATAAACCGTCCTTTAAGAGAGCTAGCAAAGAAGTCCAAGAGTCTCCTAACTGGGGAGCTGGAGCCGACTTCATATAAAAATAGAATAGTTCAAGAGCGGATACGTCTATTTTTAGGTTTGTGGGAGGTCTGTGAATGGGCGGCGGTGATTTTACCACTTGATGAAGCGTTTGGACGAAAGAGTCCATGGGCATCACACGAATACTGGAAACCAATGAAACAAGACTTAGTTGATCGGTACAGGCCTGAGGCATCGAATTCCTTTGATACTGTTGTAGAACTGTAAGATTTTTGTATTCGTTGGCAAACTTTTTGCGATGTAATTCTCCGCGCTCTTGCCAAGTGACAGCTATGGCAGCCAAAAAGTTAGCACCATGATGAAGTGATATTGGCGAAAGGAATTCCATTAATTGTTGTTTTATTTGTCTTATTTGTCCCAAGTCACTGTCCCATATCGCAGCAACGCTAGACACTATACGTGGCAGATGAGAAAGTACAGCATTTCTGGCAGCCATTAGTTGTTGGTTTTTAGGTGCCTGAACATCTGTTTGGCCTGTTGAAGAACTAACAGACGATCCGCCGCCTCCTCCTCCTCCGCCGGGTAAAAGTGAGTGAACAATGCTATTAAATAATTGTCCGGTATTGGAGTTTTGCGATGCTATGGAACTTGTTTGCGGATACGCCTGATTAAACAATTGCGAGAGTGTAGTTTGTTGAGTATTGTCCAGCAGGCAATAGTGGCATAGAACGGTAATAGCTTCCAGTTGGGAAATGACATAGTCCGGTGGCAATTCCATTTGATCTTTTAGCTCCATTTTGGTAACATGATCAATATTATTGCACAATTGATGCACCACACTGATGACAATATTAGTTAAAGATCCAAATTTGAAACAATTTAAGGAAGATGTTACTAAATCAGTCCAGTTGTGGTGTAGAGGTTGCAAACGTTCATCCTGTAGCGCACTTAAAATTGCTGACAAAAACATGGGTTGTTGACTGATAACACAATTGGGTAGATATTTTACACAACTCGAAGAACATTCGCCTGAAGTTAAACGAGTAGGTGAAATGCTGGCTGAATCTGCTTGATCGGTATTCTTGTCTGTCGTTCCGTTGGTATCGTTCTTCAGCAGTATGACCTCGTATTCCAGTTTAATGACCACCATTAACAGTCTTAATAATTGTATTTGTAATGCCTCAGCATGCAAGTTGTCATCTTGTGGATTGTTAAAGTTTATTATCTGCTCGGCTATAGATGAACCAAGATAATGACGGTCGTACGTGTTCACTGATGAATTTAGACAGTGCAATATGACTTTTTGAAGTTTACAGCGAGCCATTAAATCGGCCAGATAGCAGGCTAAGCCTTTGCCCATGCCTTTGACGATTTCAATTAGCTCCGCGCAAATAAGAGTCAACAGCTCAACACTTTCGAGCTGAACACGACAATTGCCCATAACATCGGCTCTTGTGGGTGGCTCACTGGCTGAATCATGTGAATCAACGTGAAAAAATCCTCTAGCGTAGAAGAGACACATCAATAACAATACTTCTAAATGCATACAACCTCTGTAGCTTTGGGCGAATTCTGATGTTGTAATGCTGCCGGCAAAGCCTTTACCTGCTATACACTTTCGATGTCTGGTCAACAGTTGTTTTAATGAACCACTCGACAGAGAAGTAGTTATAGAAAGACAAAGGAACGTTCGAGTATCACAGGATATTATATTCCTTAAGGTGTGAAAGGCATACAGGGTTTGCTTTGTATCGTAGACGTTCATATAAATTAGCATGTGATTCTGATACAAGGGAATCAGCTTTTCATTTTTCAAACGATTTGTCATGAAACCCTCAAATGAGGTACAGCTTTTTGTGGATGATCTTTTGCTGGAAGCTTCTTGTTTGGCCAGCTGCGATGAGGTTGATTGTCGAAGAATTTCAAGGTTTTGTTTGCTTTTTTCTATGGTCTCTGGTGTCAGTTCCCATTCTTTGTTTTGTGATTTTGCTGAAGTTTCTAGATTTAAATTTTTTCTTTTTTCTTCAATATTGATAAATTTCGATGTTGTATCCTCCTCATCCTCGGCGCTTTCTTTGGCAATTTCTCCCGTAGTAAAACTGTTATTGCTATCCGTGGATATTTTCGATATACAACTCATACGTTTGCTATCCATTTTCTCTTTTTGACTCAATGGAGATTTGTTCGATTTTAGTTTTTTGATTCGGTTCTTTAGTTTCCTTTTGCGCTTCGTTATGGCGGTGTCGCGCACTTGATCAATAAGATCTTCAACAAAAGACTCAACCTGGCGTTCTTCGGACTTGGTATCAAAATATTCGTCAGCTGCATGAGCATCATCTTCCTGGTCCATTTCTAAGGATAGCGGACCATGTTCGTCTGTGGTAGTAGAAGTTAAACTTGTTTCTCCTGGTGTTTTTTCTCTTGTTAAATGGTATGTTTTGCGGTTTTTAATGCGATCGTGTTGTGACAAGACCTCGGTTACACTTTCAGTGTGTCCGACGTAACGCTTGAGAAGCGATTTATTTTCATATTCGTATGTCTGCGTTATAGAATCATCTTTTTCAGCGCTAGTTTCCCGTTGTTCTGATTCTGAGTCAAAAATGCTGCTATCGGATTCGTCAGTGTAGTCCTGATCGAATGCTGGATCATCATTTTCATATTCCTCAATGTCATCAATATCCTCATCTTCCATTTGAGTCTTGAAAAAAATATTTTAAATAGATTTTAAGGATATTATCTCTACTTTTTCCTCAAGTTAATAGAATCTATAGAGCCCATTAAATAAATAATAAATATACTCTTTGTAAAACCTCATATACGCTGTGTCTTTTTGGGTAATGATGGACATTTTATAATTCTTAAAATTCTCATTCAGTTTGTTATCTTTATTTTATAAAACTCTAATCAGTCTATTGAAATTAAAACAAGTAGAAATGTTGAATGAATGTTGAAAATTAAAAGAAAAAAGAAAGTTGAGAGTCGAAGGTTTACATTCGTTTAACCTAAAGAATTATAAATTTCGTTTTTTTTTTCTAGAAGAAAACTTTGACTGCGATAAGCAGCTACTCATGGATTTAAATGATAGTAACTGAAAAAGTTTTTAGCATTTTAAAAACGTATTTTATATTCAGTGAAAATATGTTTTAGAGTCTAAAAACAGTATTTTATTTATTTATATGCAATACATAGAAAGCCTCTTCCAAGATTAATAATACATATGTGCTGGTATAATTTATATCAACTTTCAAAATAAAAAGGAGTTCGGTCTCGATCGAAACAAATGGTAGTCAAAAGGAGCAAGGTCTTTGTCTATAAGGCGGGTGAACCAAAGCTTTCCATCCACTGTTTTTAAATAGTTTCTGACCGATCTTGCAATATGTGGCCGATCGTTGTCATGATGGAAGATTATGACCTCGTGTCTGGTCGAATATTCTGGACGTTTTTCATTGCTTGTTCTCTTTAAACGAATCAATTGTCTTCGGTACAGGTAACCTGTACTCATCGAACCCGATTTCAACAGTTCATAATACAAAACATCCTTCTGATCCCACCAAATACAAAGCATTACCTTGGCGTCATGGATATTTGGCATCGGCGTTGGTTGGCCGGGCCTTTTACATATGTCTTTTTGGGCTTTGAGTTATCGTAATGTATTCATTGTTCATCACCAGGAATAATACGATGCAAAAAGGACTTCTTTTTGTAGCGTTCAAGTATAATTTCAGACATGCAAAATCCCCTTTTATATGGAACCTAATTTCCTTGATTTTCATTGAATCCCAATGCATTTTAACGTAGGAAAACAAATTGTTGTATGACTTCCAATGAGAATGCAAGTTCTTCTCGCGTTTGATAACAATCTTCTTCGTGTTATGCTTCCAATTCTTTATGCCTTTCCTTGATTTGTGAAGAAATCACCACTTTTGAATCGCGCAAGCCATCATTCAGAATTATTTGAGTTGGTGGATGCTCGCCGTAAGCCAGACTTCTCCGAAAAACAACTTTTTCTTGACATTTACTTCGACATTATTATAGCGATTGAAAAATAATGTTGCGAATACACAACAAATATTGAATTATAATGACAGATGTCAAAAGCTCTCTCTTCGACCCAAACTTGTAGTACGGGAACGCACTTAATATATGTGATAGTTTGGCCATATGTATGTTTGTCCAAATCGACATTATTAACTTGACTCAAATAATAATAAGCTATTTAAAAGGCTCCCTCCCCTTCCCAGCCAAACAAATATTACAGTAAGGAATATAAGGAAATCATGAAAATCCATAGATGCCAGATACATTACACGTGCCCAAAAAAAGCAATATAAAAGCATTTTTTATTCTTTATACCTTTAGTTCATTAAAAATATTTGTGAGAAATTTCCTGACGAGCTAAGTGAGCGGTAGCGACGTGCTTTCACTTTCAATAATCAATATCGATGATTTAAATAATTTGTTCGGGAAAATAGCACGATAATTTTTGAAGTTCGAGCATTCTTTATATTTTATTATTTTTTAAATACTGGAATAGAATACGAAAACAACCCAAGGACAAGCAACAAATTATGCTAGGCAAATAATTTTGAAATTATTTTTTTTTTCTAATAAAACTTACAGAAACAATAGTCAATGCAAATAAAGATAGTAACCGTAATAAATATTATGTTGGTGTAGCGCTTCATCTTGTAACACTTCTTTTTTATTAAAATTTATTTGGTTGAAATTTGCAAATTATTTGCGATCACTGATTAATTCATTTATTAAAGCTTATAAATGTCGTAAACACACATTCTCTTTTCCAGTGTAACAAAAAATCCACATAATTTTTAATTTTCTAATGTATCGACCTTGAACTGTGTGCTGAGAGATTTTATATGAAAGAAGTTCGATTCGTTTTCATATAACAGTTTATCGGTAATAAAAAGTACGAAAATGGTTTAATTATAAGTGCAATAACAACAACCATGTAAAACAACTACTTAAAAGAACCTTATGGAAATCACTGTATTCGATTGTTGATGACGTAGCTGCCATACCCGCGATGCTCTCCCATAATCATATACAATTGGCTGTGTGTTGAATTGACGTATTAATTGCATATTTTTTATTATGTTCTTATTTTTCATCTCTTTGCTTTGTTTTAGTGATCTTTAATTTAAATTTTTGCTTGCTTTTCTTTTGCTTATTACTTTTTGGTTATTGTTTTATGGCACCATTTATCGATCACAGTAAACACGGTTATAGCCGTGGTTTTCGCTATGACATTATTGTATGAGACTTCTAAGTTAATCTAAAGTTGTGCCCGTAATTTTTCACCTTTTCGAAAAATTACTGGAAATACTTCTGAAGGCAAGATCTTGTTTTAGCTGGAACTACAACTAAATACAAATAACTTGTTCACCTTGTTTAAAATTTTCCCTTATAATTAAGTCAAAATCAGTTTAAAAAATCGATTAGAAACAAAGGCATTAATAATTTAGTAATACAATATAAATAAACATAAAAACATTTTTGAGTAAATAATAATTTTTGTTTTGTTTTTCCCCTAACGATGATTCAGCAGTGTAAAATCAACAAGTACGAGTTTTTCTCTTTGAAAAACGTAAGTATGTTTCTGTAACAATTTCTAAAATGTGTGTATGAATAAAAAATACTAATCTGAATGTTAACAAATGTTTAGAGAACAAAGAATCGCAATTTCATTTAAATAAGAATATCAAAACTAATTTGAATAAACTTTCAATTAAAGTCAATCTTATAAAAGACGTCAGGCATGTTACTGAAGATTGAGTAATCTTACCCATTTACCTCTTACCTCTTTAATATTTATTTTCTCCTTTACCTCTTGTGTTTCCGGTTCTTGATCGTCATCAAATTCCAATGAATTTTCCAAAGGATTAACAATTACTCCAATAGGTGTAGTAGGTGTTGGTGCCGCAGCCTCTATACTGCCGATATTTGGTGATGTTGAGGTTGATGCTGCTAAATCGCTTACGAAGTTTGATGTCTTGTTTTTGCTGCTTAGAGCGACACCGAATATTTTTTTGTGAAAGGTGCGAATGGGACTACGCTTCTTGTGATGACTTGTGGCATCAGTTATATAACGTATATTCCCATACTCTGAACTGACGGCATAAACAGCAGCCTCAACGGAACTATCAATATCAGTAGGATTATTGTTCTTGCCTTGACTGTTAAACAAAGACGATTTTAAATTTGCAATTTCCTCATTGTCTTTTGGCAAAAGATGTAGGTGAACAATCCCAATACGTTTGGTATTGGAAGCCAAAAGAATTTTATAAAGAGGTTTAACCAAACGCGAAAGGTCACCTCTTAATAAAGCCGATTGCAGCCATTTGGTTACACATGTCCTCACCGACATATATGGTGGCAGGGCCAGAGTGTCTAATACTTTAAATTGTAGTTTTTCAAAGCCTCGCGTTTGCTGCTTATCGCGCCCTAAATGCCAAAGTAGTTCGTATTTTTTGAAACTTATTGATTCGCTTTCGCCTAATCTATCAATAGATGAGCGTTGCATCAGGAATGTAGGTACCACACACATCATATAAACTTCAGAAGCTCTGTCCGCGTTATAAGAATAAAGAGCAGCGGCATTTTTCTTCTCCTGTTTGGAGGTGTAATTACGATTTTTCTCGGCCACTTCATATGCTGCCGTAAAATGTTGTTGCATTGTCTTTGCAAACATGCGATTGTCTATGATGCGCTCAACCAAACCACTTTCTAAGCAATTGTGCAGTTGATAGAGCAAAGCACACACCTGCGTGTTGACAACTTCGTGTTCGCCCAAATAATCCCACAGTTTTGAGACCAATAGTTGAAAAACTTTAGTGTGTCGTTCAATATAATGAACATGACCAAACTTTAGTAACGGAAGCATAACCACAAATGTAACTCCTGGGCTTGTGGTGTGTTCGATTTGTGATTTTAATAAACTGAAAGATTAAACAGGTACATAGATAGCTAACTTAGATAGTCTTATTACGGTTGTCAGTTTGAGAAATGTTACCTAATTAAATCGAATAGCGTAGTAATAGAAGAAAGTTGAAGTTCCTTATCATTTTGGGTATAGCATGCAACAATGCATAGAACCTTTAACCAACTCGGCAAGTCATTTACTACATTGAGATAGACATTTATTTATTAAATGCTTAAATTTAGAAATAATATTCAAACAGAGCTTACCATTCTTTTCCAGTGTTATATTCTTATTACAATTTGGAAATGTTGACATTTCTACCAACAAATTTACTGATAATTTAATTGCCTGTCGCAACGAAGATGATAACTGCAACTGGATTAAAGCTTTCAACCTGTTTTTAGCTAATTCATCGACTTCATAAGTATTTTCTTCAACATCTCCATTGTCGCTGCCATCGGTATGTTCGTTTTGTGCCTCATTCAAGGAACGATTCAACAAAGAATGCAACTGTTTAGATCTATTTACCACATGTATCTTGAGGGTTTCAAAAAGATTATTTATATCTAGTACACGACATGGATTTATGTCCTCGTAGACTTGTTCGTGTTTAAATATGTTTTCAACATTTGGAAGTTTATTATCAGACGTTAAGGTGTCTTCAGTTTGTACTTGCACCTTTACGAAGCATTTGCTCGATTTACTAGGAGCATCTAATGACTGGGGACAGATTTGTAATACTTTATAGCTCAAATAGACTTCAAAAAATATTTCATATTGTCTTATGCATTTTTCCAGTATTGTGGATGTGGCTGATGCCTCCTGTTGATGCACATCATCTTGTTGACTGCATGTATCCTGGTAGTTAAATATGAGGCCATCAGCCTGCTTTTTAGAAAGTTGCTCCAAAGGAGCACTTTTCGGTTCTTCCTCTTGATATTCAAAGTCTGGGGTATCAACAGGCTCATTGTTGGGATGCTTTAAGTCTTTTATAGATAATGATGACTTGTCGTGTGTAATTGATAGTTCTTGGGGGCGAGATTTTTTAGGACTCATACGTAAACGGTTAGCTTTAGCTTTTATCTTCTTTATGCTAGAAGGTGTATCCAAATCTGAAGATGACTGCCGAGGATCAATCAACTGTCCAGTGTCTGGGCAAATCTGAAATAAGGAGCTATTAAAACTATTGCTTAGTGCGACTGAAAACTTTTTGCTTGCCTCTTTGTCTAATTCAGATAATTTTGAAAATGATTTGGCTTTTTTCTTTTTGGTAGGGCTTTTACGTTCCATGTGCTGATTTGAATTGGATCTCCTTATATACTCCTCATCACGGTTTGATGAGACTGACTTGTTAAGAGTTTCGGAAGTGGCAAATTGATCAAGCTTTGAATCCGATTTACTTTTTTCTAAAGAATTAGAGCCAAGTATTGTCGATACAGGTTGTGTTCTGGCCAATCTATTGTCATCTTTATCATTGTCACTAGTTTTTGAGCCTTGTTGAAGATTGCGAGGCATTAATTTAATCGGACTACTGTATGCGAAAAAAATATATAGTAAAATATTATTTGAAAAAGTTTTAATATGAAAAGTCTTACGTTATCATCGGTTGTACTCTAGACACTATTTTCATGCAGAGTTTAAGAGAAGCCGTTACCTCATCATTGGTTAAATTTTCCATATGTACTGTCAGCATTTGTGTTATAGCTAAAAATACTTTTGGCAAATATAAACGTGTCGTTTCATTATACATTTCGAGAGAAATTGTTTCTAAAAGAAATTCAGTAAGAAAACAAATTTCTACAAGATCAGGATCGCCCGAGCCTACAACACATTGATAACGCTGGTCATTACTAATCGACCGATTTAAACAGTTTCCAGATGAATCTGTGCTGCTAACCTTTTTGGTCTTGAAATAAATATTATAAAAATTAAAAATATAAAGTTTTGTTATTTTATTATAGAATTTACCTTTTTACATGATTTTTCGTACATTGTTGTCATAAAGCTCCATATATAAGCTGGATCAAATGTGGCGAAAAGCAAATTTGAAGACTTAATAACTTCGACGTTTCCAGTGGATAGCGACATGGTGCGAATAATATCACACAACACATAATCCAAAACTGCACTGCCAATTTCTGCCTTGTCTAACAATGACACCATTATGCGATAAGGCTTTAAATCCACGGGAGAGCATTGTAGACTGAATTTTAAGGTATATATTAGGGCCTGTATGACAACATGTCTCGAATGCTGTTCAAAATAAGTTTTTGTATGTTCTTCCCCTTCCGTGTCTTCCGTTATGGTTATGTCCTTTACTGATTCGTTAGTGGGCGAATTTTTCATTACTTCAGAACCCAATAGCCATGAGTATAATCTTCTATTTAATGACATATCGCGCCTTAAGATCGTATTTAAGCCATTAGTTGCCAACTTTACCAAGTCAGACTCTGACAGAAGTTTTGTGTGCATAGGAAAACCAAGTAATAAAAATTCTAAGGTGTTTCTTTGAACGAGGACGACATTGTCATTAAGACAAGCGCACAACCCAGACATCATTATATCATGATTGTGTCCCATAACATAAATCTGTTCTTGCATTGTTGTTCGCTTATTGAAATGTTCGAGAAGATAAGAAATTGCTGGCAGACGTACCGATGCATTTGTAGCTACACACTCCCAAAGGACGGTATAAAAATGTGTTGGATTTACGGCAGTGCACACTTGAGTCAATAATGAACTAGTGCGTTCAAAATGATCTAAGCCACACTCATATCCGGGTAAAACACCACTCAAGAAACCACTCAAAGCCGGACGAAGTTTTTCGCCCAAGGGCACAAAATATGTTTCATAGATACCCAAGAGGGCTGGCCGGACGTTCATTGCAGCATAACCAAGTAGAGGAAACAACCCTGAACTAAAAATTATAATACATTTTTTAATAAAAACTACAACATCAATGTTGCAATGTTCGGAATGAAGTTTTATAATAAAAATTGAGATATTTTACCTATAAATAAACAGTTCTGTTGCCAATCTTTCTGGTCCGGTTTTAGCAAATATTACTGCATACGTTTCTAAAGCTTTAAGATGTACACCCGAGGGCAATGCAGGATGCATACATTGTGCTAGTCGCTTTGATATTTTAATACGTCTAGGTATAACTTGATACTGTGTATTACTGGAAATGGCCTGATAAGGAATTTTTCAATACATGTAGATACCTACTATATATGTGTATACTATGAATGAGATATCGAAAGTTAACCCACCTTGCTAAGTTTTCCCAGGGCTGATATAAGATCCGCCCATTCTGAAGAATATTCAAAATTTCTCAAGGCCTTATCTATGTTTGACATATAGTTTCGATACTTAGCCTCTGCCATAAGTTTTTTCTCCTCCATTAAGACATCAGCCGACTCCATATTGACAATCAAACGACAGAAGCTGATAAAGAATTAAAAACGATTCTTCGTTTTTGTTTTTAACTTGACGACGTTGTTTATTTATATCTGATGTAACTTTAAAAATACAATAAAAACAAAAAATGTATTATTTTTACAATTGCAAGAAATGAAAAAAGTCAACACAACCACAGAAGAAAAGTAGAGTAAAATGTGTGGAGTGTGTAGTCAAATGTAAGAATGGTTGATTGGTTATTTTATTTTTTCTTTTCGTTGGATACATCAGGCACACCACTACTACCTAAGCCTCATTAAGGGGATTTTTTTCTTCATTCATAATTGATTGACAGTAAATTTATGGTAAAATGATAATTACAACAAAAGATTTTCTTAATCTTAATATTTTTATTCGAACTGCTATTTACTTTATTACTTTTCCTTCAATTACTTGGATTTGTTTTTTGAATATCTTGCAACCTTTATAATTTTTTCCATCACTTTTGTATGTAAACATTCAACTGCTGACGCATAACTTCATTCCTTTGTCATTGCTGTCGTAATTACTGTTAAAATACATTCCAATAATGTTTATTATTATTTTTTCATCACTTATAAATTGTTTTCCGTATAATTATTACTTTAAATGTTTTTTGTTAGCATTTCCGAGTAGATTGAATATTTTTCTTTCACTTTTAATTATGTGGAAAATTTGCAATGTCTAAATAAAAAAAACATAGCTGAAGAAAATGAAAGTTGCCATACCTTTATAATTAGCAAACAATAAAAAAGGCTAGATGTTTGTTGCATTTTTAACCAATCATTTCTGCAGCCGTTTCGATTTAAAATCTGAAATATTCAAGTTGCTTGAAATCACAAAAACGTTTGAATTAATTAATTTTTTTATAAAGAAAAGAACACATGTCAAAACCTAATGAAGCTTTATTTGAAAAAAGAGCCAAAATTTTAAATATGTTTATAATGATAAATGTGACCTTTGAATGGAAACGGAGGATGATTCTCACATTATATTCAAAAGCACTAGATATAATAATATACGCTCAAGGTACTCGGTTTTGGAGCAATACAATAATACTACAGCATTTTTTAGGGAGAGTCGATAATTATCACGTAATAACCCAAGTTTTAAACGAAGCAAGAGTCAAACTGTAGGACTTTTTTTTTAATTCCTGATGGCATTCTGACCGAATGGTTCTGCCAAGTAGTTCTCCTATTCTCTAATTGTCGGAGAGGCACGGAGTAACCCCAAATAATAAAAAAAGGAAAATAATTTAAAAATTTACTTTTAACTACTCACTACAGAATAGTTTTGTCAGAAATGCTTTCTGGGATTTCTTGTCAGTTTGTTAGCGTAGTCCTAATTAAAAGGCAACCACCTTTTATTAAATTTTACTGTAGGGTCTTGCCATATTTGTTACACCTCTTATAAATTAGACAAGAATTGACAGACATTAACTTCATGTTACCGCTTAGTGTAGACGGCTTATGTTTTAACATGGTTGTTAGAATCAAATGTTTTACAATGTGAATTGGCATTTGCTGGTTGGTTCTTTATTTAAAAATTCTAATTTATTTTAATTAAAAAACACATTTCTTTCAATAAAGTAATAATATCTAATTATAAATTGTTTTAATTACAGCGAATTTATGCAGTGTTTGCCTCAACAACAGTCTTTGATTGCATTTTTTTACAGTAAATATTAACATCATGCCCAAGGCGAATTAATACAGGTGACCGCACGGCTACAACAATCCAACAACACAAAAAACAACAGGCAATTTGTTGCTACAAAATTATGTATGTTGTCAAAAAAATATTGTAAAAACAAACAAAATAAAAAATTATATTTGATGAAAAAAAGTGGTTGTAATTTTCAGAATAAAAAAATTATAAAAATTAAGTTACATAAAAATAAAAATACAGGAAAAAATACCAAAATTCTTTTATACGAATAGTTTGCCCAAATCACATGCATCGTTCCATTCTTGCACGTTGACCATTTGAAGACTAACATAATCTTCCACAAAAAAACCAAGAAATTATAAATGTGTTAATAATAAATTTGCTATCTTTTTACGCATATTTTGGTTATACACATCAGGAACTGCAAATACGGTTCCATGTTGTGGTAGTTTTCTCTAGGAATTTCAATTGTTTGTTTTCTATAAAAAATTAAATTAAAAAAAAATTTAACAAATTATTTTTGACAACTGTAATGTTTGCAGCTGATGGGCTTTTTCGCCCGTGCGATCACCTGTATTATTTCGCCATGATCATGCCTTAATGTATAATGTAGACTTGGTGGTGTTATCCACTTAGCGAAATTTTATTATGGTAATGGAGTACAAAAACTGAGAACTGTATTATCTGTAAGTTGGGTGAATTTTTTTTTTTTTATTTATTTCAAAGCACAGATAATAATTTAATCTGTGTTTCAAAGTTTGTAATAAAAAGCCTTCATGGCCAATCACATATTACAAGTTATGACACCTAAGTATTTTTAATAAGAGTATAGCTCATATTCTGACATGAGTTAAAAAGAATAAAATATAAAATTTAAATTTAATTATAAAACTAAAAACATATATATATATATATATATATATATATATAAATTAAACCCTGGTATATCCCCACTCCACTCGCAAAGTCACATAGAGACAGTAATCATTAAGAAGGAATAGAATAGAAGGTCCAATAGTTTTCTTAAAAGATTAATTTCCATCATAGGAGAAATACTTAACGAGTTTAAGTCTAAACAATTTATTCATAAATAATATTTATTAAATATAAGTGTAACGAAATCACATTTGCCTTATTGTTCAGACTTGACATAATACATTTTTCACGACAAATTGTCTTCAGAACTTTTTTATTGGCATAATTAAACTTTAAATTAATTTTTACATTATAAATATTTTCTGTCCATTGGCGTTTTCTTTGCTCGTTTATCGCGAGACCGTGGATACCATCTGTGTTTAGTTGTATAAGTAAGGCGCATTAGGTTCTCTCGAGCTACCTCTGGCCTGTTTTGTTTAAAAGCAGCCATAGCGCTACTGAGAGATTCATCTTTAATTAAGGATGAAGAGTTTTGCTCCGATGTAACTGGCAATGGTTTTGTAAATTCATAAGGATATTCGGGATCGGGATGCCAGGCAACTATTGTTTTACCATCTGTCGATACTGCTACAGCTTCCACTAGGCTTCGACCTCCAATGGCATTCTTATTAATAGAGAAATTCAAGGAATTTGTGCAAAACCTACGTAATAAACGTACACCCAACATTCTTAAAATTGTTTTGTAATAAATGAGATTGCACAGCCAGCTGTTTTTTTAATAGTTGCAAATATTGGTAGCAAAGAACATATATATATTAAAACTGCGTTTTGTGGAAATAATACACATATGTTTAGTGTTGGCACTATTTTTAAAATGTTAACAGTAGCGATTATTGATCGATTTGTAGATTTAGAATTCATCAGGTAAATGCAGTAACTATCTTTGACATTAATATAAATACATGCATTTTTTAAATGGAGTTTGACCTCTAATGCTAAGTTTACATTTCCCTCTTTTAATCATATTTGCGAAGCACTCCGTTTATGCGACACTTACTATATGCTTCGTTTCGACATCTTCAAAAAAAGTGATTTGACTTATGCCGACAATTTTAGTATAATTGTTTTAAGTAAATGATTTTTAAATTATATTTTGATTTTAATTACAAAAATTTCCTTTGCATATGACAATAGAAATGGAAAAAAATCAGGAAAAAACGCTAAAGCTATTTGCAGTTTTCGAGAAAGTAAGGTATTTTGCTCAAAATGAATTTTCATAATTATTGTCTGGACGCCTACACTACAGAAGCAATTGTCAGCATTTTTGAGAACTAGTACGTATTAGGCCCCTTTCAGATTAGGCAACTTTACCAGCGCAAGTCTTGTGTTTTTGGGTGTGAGAGGTTGGTTTGAAGGGGAAAGAATTGCCGAGATTAGAGTACAGACTTGCTTGTAGTTCTCCGTTTATAAACATTAAAACAGCAACATTTAGACGAATTGATACCTCTTTCTTTTCTGAAGTCGATTAAAAAGCTAAAATACTTCCTCCACTTAGTAAAATTTTAGTACGCCTTTTCTCTATACATAAATGGTTTTAAAAAGAGTAAATTTATTCACGGAATTACCCATTTGAAACCATGTTAAAAATAAGTCCAAATCTGTCATTGATTTCTTCTTATTTGGCATAATATTAGGTTTTTTTTTTAGTTGAATAAATAAAGTCTTGACTCAATTTTACATGCGTAGCCAATTACATAGAAAAATAAAAATAATATTTATATTTTTACATATATACTACATCCATATATTTACTGCGATACATATTTACATCAACATTATAAACAAATAAAAATTGAACTCTGCTTTTTTTTCAAAACTTTATCAATATTAATAAAAGGATAAGCTAAATTTATAATTGTTGAAATTTAACATTTTAAATGATCTCATTGGTTGCGCGTTTTAACACAATTAAATTGTTTGTATGTATGAGTATGTGTTTTTTATTATAAAAACATATTTTAAATCTATAACATGGAAGAAAAGAAAAAAATTAAGGTCATTTAAGTAGGTAGTTATTTCTAATTTCTTTTCCGTATTTTGTTTTTTCTGTAGCGACAGCAGTTCCAATTTTTTGCAAGTCATTTTTGAGCTTTGTGACTTTTAGGGTTTTAACTTATCTTGAACGATGACGCAGTTTCATAGTTTTAGCAAAACGTGTTTATGTGTTTCGTTCGTGTCGTATGGTGGAAGCTAAGTAGCATGCTAATACAATGCCTAATATTTGTATAAAAGCAATGCCTATGCCCACTCCAATTAATATTATAGCATTTTTCTCTATGCGCTCTTTTAGTTTACCAACACAACCCTCCTATAAAAAGAAATGTAAAATGCAAAAAACCAAAAGAATATTTATTGTAATTTTAGTAAAAGAATAAACATTCGGAATTGATTTTTGTTTTTTAATTACCTGATAGTATTTATCTTTTCCTAAAGCGGGAGATTCCGTGCAATGACCTACTCTTTCTTCAATGTATTGGGGACGACAACAGCTCGGTGGCAGAGTTTTGTTAGCACTCATTGTACGCCAATCAGAGGGATTGTCAACACCACAACACATTAATTTACGTTGGATATTATCCCAAGCCATTGTATCCTCAGAGTTTGAACGTTTTATAGAGTCTTGCAATGAATTTTTAATCATCATTTCCAAGTCACTTTTAAAAATACTGGCCGCTATGCCCACTGCTAATTCTACAATAAATATAATTCCTAGTAGAACAGCATACTAAAATGGATAAAGTGGCTCAAAAATAGATATTAAAGAAAAACAATTTTTTTTTTTGAAAACTTACTGCCAACAATAAAGTAGGTGACTCTTTGATGGCACCAAAACAACCCAACGAGGCAATAACGAATATAATTATACCAGTAATTATTAAAACAATTGGTGGCGCAGTAATCTTGCCCTCTATGAAGTGATCAAATTCATTAACATCAGCCAAAACTACAGCTCCAGTTATCAAAATGCCGAGACCAGAAATCTAGAAAAATGTTTATTAAAAATCTAATTAGTTTAAACTTACATACTCATATATGTATGTATGTATTTATTTTAATGTATTGTAAGTTCAAAAGATTAGTTTTTTATATAAATCAGAGTAACTCCTTCCAATTTTGCATTTCTCATTTAATGTTGCCTTTTAAAAAGGAATAAAAATGCATTTGCATTTTGTTTACTTTTCTGGTTTTTCTTATCGAATTAATCACGAGTAATTATTGAATGATACTTTTTAATGTTTTTTATTTATTTATTGCAAATTAATTTTAATGTGATTAATTCAGCAACGAAAGAGATGGTTGACTCCTGTGGGTCCAACCTATGTACAAACGGGACAAAGATCGGGAATGTTATGGTTGTTTATTCACCAGTAGGAGTTTTAGCGGATACACACCATCTCCACTGTGATACATATAAGGTACGGTTATAATGGCGCTTTCCACCCACTCTCGAGGAATCTTGTCAAAGCTGCCTGGTATAAAATATTAGATGCCGCTTTCAAACTCGCGTTAATATTTCCTGAGATGCCTCAATGTAGAAACTAACATTGTATTATGATAGCTTTAGAGCGCCTTATATATGATGTAACTGACTATCATTGTCCAATAGTTTTATATACAGCTAACAAGGTTTCTTTATTTATACCCAAAGTGAAGCTAGCTAGACACAAGGAAGGACCTTCGTGCTTTACTTTGTAATTTTGCCGCAGATTGCAGTGCCGTACGACGAGGTAACAAAACAACAGTTAACATGCAGATTTAAAGCCTTTTTCTATACATGCTGTCGATTGACAATGTTCGCCTGAAATCAACTGCACGCAAAACTATTCTATCCGCCTGTTGTAAGGGAATCACTCACACATAATCTGAGAATCTTATCTAATTGATGCTAAAAATTATCAGGACGTCAAGTGTTACTTATCTATCGATCAAAAATACTCTTGATTATACAAAATGTATGAAACAAACCAGAAGAGTGAAAACTTAACACTTAGATGGCTGTTTTTATAATTATTCCAGGCGCTAGAGAAGGTAATGATTAATTTTGATGGATTTGTTAGATATAATTTCGTGTGTAAAGTGAAACTCTAGCGTCTATGAGGTTAATGCACGTACTGGAATACCAAGTGTTAAAATTTTTAAAACGATCGGTTAAGAACTTTTCGAAATTAGCGACTTAAACACAGATAAAAAAAAAAATTTCTTAATAAATCATAATTAAAATAAATTTTAATTTTGCTGCGTATTTTATTAACTTTGATAAAAAAAAAATATTTACATACATACATATAGAACAACAAATATAAAAAATTTTGTTCGAATTGTTTTATGTTTGTCCAAAATGGTTAAATCGATCTCGACTAACAATGAAATACACTTATGTGATCGCTTTATTATTTGCCACGCCTCTTAAAAATCTGCACTTGATAGAAAAAACTTAAAGCTTATTCTTATTAAGAATGTTAAACCATTTAGCAAACATTCAATATCTTTTTTCAGATGCTAAAACTTTTTAGAATTTATGTGATATTTACGCGTTTATTAAATAAAAAATTAAAATACTTCATTTATGTTTAGCGTTAAGTACGAATATTTTTATAATTTATGCTCTTATACTTACAGCAAAAATCACATTAAATGCAAATAGAACATGTTTTATTAAACTCATGCCGCACGAGCGCATTTTAATTTTCATTTGGAATAAAAATTATTTATTTAAAAACAATAAATTAAACTAGTGGTCTGAATAGATGTATCGATAAATATTTTTAAAATGTCCAAAACTAAACTTTTTCCGATAAAAAAAAAAGGTTGTTTTTCTTTTATAAACTACCGTTCCAAATATGTGTTCAAAATAGCGGCTCAAATAGAACTGACCAAAATTCAACAATTCGATTAACGACCAAAGTTGCGTTGGTGGCCACAACATAACTTGTAACTAGGTCGTTATACTTCACACTTCCAACCAACCAAATGAATGAAATCAATTCTAAAAAAAAAACTCCTGGAAAAAGGGGAGGAAGTTAAGAAATTGTTGAGAAAACAAAATCGCTGTATAGAAGTTTTTTTACAACAAACTGTCAATATCGCTTGCTAGTGAAAAACAATAGAAACAATAGACCTAATTTTAACTTTTAACGAATGTGACATACTTTTATTTAAGTTCTAGGAGTTAGTTTACTTGCGTTACTTTAAATAACGGTCCTTTCGAATGTTATACACTCTTTACCATAATGTTTTTAATTACATTATGTTGTCATTCGCTTGTACAGTTATTATATACAAAATTAATCAATGCAAATTAACATTATGTTAAATAAAAAAGAAACCAGATTGTTTCCTGGTTTCCCGCCTTTTAAGACCAATTTTTCTCTTTTCTTCTTAATGTAAAAATATAGCTCTATAAAACTAACAGTAATGTTAACAAAAAAAAAAAAAGAAAAACCGTTTTATATTTGGTTTCTAGAAACTAAACCATCCATAAAATTTGTCTTTGAAATAGTCTTAGAATAATATAATTGGTCACGACTACATTTACCAATGAGTTTTAAGTGTCAAACTGTCTGCTACTTATGTCAACCTAATGCTAAGTTTTTATTATGCCTACGGCCCTCATTTTTTGCTTATGTTTTTTTTTTGGTTTAAATTTTCCGTGTTTTTTGAGAGAAATTTCGAAATTTTTTGAAGTTTTTCTTGTGATATTTCAACTTTTTGGTGAACGTTAAGCTCAAATGAACTTCAAAATTTTAAGTGAACACACATCATCGGAATGGTGTGGGGAAAAGAGTAAAAATTGTTGCTTTTGTATAGATTGATTCCTGCCATCTATGGATCAATCTATACATATAATAAAACAGTAACGGGGTCATTTCTGTACATAAAATATTTTTTCAAAATTTTGTTGTTGGTGTAGATATCTAGTATTCGATATGGAGTACAAAACACCTATTTTTGGAAATTTTGTCGGTCTGTCTGTGTTCACATCACGTAAAAACTACTGGATAGATTTAAACAAAGTTTTGTAAGGAGGTCCCTTAGAACCTTGGCTTCAATACAGAATACCTTTTTTTTGTAAAAATAGGTCATTTCGTAAACAAAATAGAGATACAAATGTGAAAGCACGCAATTTTACTGGTATAATGCTACTAAATCATTTGTCATCATTTCTTATTTATGTAGATGGAAAATTTTAACACTGTATACAGAACTCTGTAATAAATATTTAAAAAGACATTTTTCTAAATTTGAATTTTAAGAATATTAGAAAAAACACATAGAAGAAGTTGTAGTGACGGCTAGTTTAAAATATAACAATAAGAAAAAAGTCTTTAAGGATTTTTTTCTATTGAAAATGAAAAAGTGTCATCTAACAAATTAATTTGTTAAAAAATGCCAAAGGTTTTCTAAGGTCCTTCAAAAAAACGTATGTAGGCACATGGGATGACGTTATAACGACTCGCCCTACTTATAAAAATCCAGGGTATAAATATACTTTACGTGGGACTCCATAATATTTTTAAAATAACAAACGGAATGATAAAACTATAATACCTCTTTTATCTGTAATAAAAACAATTTTAAAAAACACATTTCAACTCGTTCCTATTGTCGACTGCTTCTCTAAAGAAACTTATTTCAACATTATTATTGTTTGGATTACGTATTTTTAGTTGACTCTATTCTTAATTACAATATTTAGTTTTTTTTTCGAATAAAGCTGCATGTTTAAAAGCCTTAGAAGCTTCTTTCCCACTCCTTTGCCATATAAGTTTTCTTGCCTGAATCATTCACATTTGTTTTTATTGCAAAAGTGTCGTTGACCTCTTTTGTTATTCCAATCGGTTTTGCGTTTCAGTTTCTGCAGGAACTTAATAAATCAGTTTCTTTTATGGAAAATGAAATTTGACCTGTTAAAATTAAGGTTGCGTTTATAATGATAATTATTATTTTGTGAAATTCCAACACATTAAAGAACGAACTATAATTAAAATGTACAATATCACGTCAGCATATTGAAATTTACCAACCTGGAAATTTTTGTTAATTTTTGCTGTGTTAAATATTGCGTGCGACGCAATTAATTCTGTTAATTGAAATAATACATATTTTTAAGACTTTGAAGAAGTAATTCCAAAATTAAGAAATTGGAATATTTGGCTTAGGTGGTGAATTTTAATTCGACAAGTCATGCAGCACGAACTCTTATAGCTGACAGATTTAGCTAAAGAACTATTTTTTGGAAAAAAGTGATGCTTAAGTAACAGAGCACGATGCAGAAAAATTGTTTTGGCTTTAATAAGAGTTTTTTTTTCTAAAGTGACCGATTTGTATAATTTTATAATTTTAACTTTCAACTGATTTTTCTTATGGTTGAAGTGCTTTTAAATCAGTGTTCTTAAACTAATCCCAAATTTAAAAATATTTATTCTCCGAAATCTTTTTGTTTCCACTATATATTCGCGGATTATCGCATATCTTTAGTTGTACCTCAAAATTACCAAATAAATATCTAATCTAATCTAATGTGCTGAATTCATTTCTTTATTATTTGTTTTGGCTACTTCTATATTTGCAAAATTAATTCCACTCCAAAGTATTACGTTTGGTGCCCATATGTAAGTTAAGTTGATAAAATAAAAAATTTGCCATTTTAAATCCTTCTCCTCATTGTCTAAATAAATCTACAGTCAGGCAGTGTTACTATTCGTTTGTTGGTTTGTTGTTTAAGTTGCCTATAAAGTTATTGCAAAAATAAATAAATTCAAAACAAATTTAAGCTGTCTGTCTATAACATTTTAGAAGTTTGACCACATACTGCAAATTACATTAACTATTAAAACACCCTTTAATTTCCAAATCCAAATTTTATACTTATGTTATAGGGGAGGTAGAAAAACAGGTTCTTGTAAGCTTCAACCGTCTGTGTAAAACTGTTCACACTTTAGTTTATAATTTTGAATATTTGTTTTTATATCGGCCATAGTTATCGACATTCTGTCTATTTTTCAAGCGTTTGCCTATAACAGTTCGAAATATATGTAGGCCTATATAGGTCAATTTAAGTCACCTATGGGGACACCGTTTAATTTTTATACATATTTATTTTTGTATTAGTTTTTGCTGTTAGTAGCTAACTATTGCTGATATGTTGATTCTTAAGTTTTAAACTGGTTCCCTTTACGGCTCATAATACCTTTTAATTTTTAAAATTTTAAACTGTATTTATAACACGGGAGCAGTCTGTAAGCATAAGCTTTTAAATAAGAAATAATTTGAAAACTGTTACAGAAATAACTGAGTTCTGCGGGCACAAACATAAAAAAGCAACATTCACACGAATTGATAACCTCCTTCTTTTTTGCAAGTCGATAGATAGATTTTAAACGCAAATCCAGTGATCATCATTGTTGTTTGGCTTAAAACATAAAATCCGAATATTTTTCTTCCGAATAAAAAATCGGACTTGAAAAATAATACTTTTACGAGAAAAAAAATTTAATTTAATAAATATTTCACTATTCAAATGTATTTTTCTAAATTACAATGCCATGGAGAAAAATACAAACGAACCATTTTTGATGAAAAATAATTTTGGATTTATTTAAAAAAAAAATCAAATATTATATGGTTTATGTAGAGTTCAAAACTGTGGATGGAATTATTTTATAAGAAAAAATCTTTTTTTTACAAAAAACAAAAAAAAAATGCATGCAAGTTAAATAAAAAGAACTTAAAATTAATAATAATTTAGTAGTGTGGCAAATACAACGGACAGTAGGAGTGGCACGGATAATCGGCTTATGGAAGCGCCACCAGTGCAGGGTAAAACGCCTTCAACATAACTGCAAGAAATGGAATTTCAAATTCTGTCATTTCATGAGATATTTAGGAAAAATAATTTTTAGTAATGGAAATTAACATTTATTTATATTCAAAGTTTTTGCGGGAAATGGATTTAAGAAAATTAATTTACGGTTATTCGTAATGAGTCGAAGCAAAAATTCATTGTGTTAGATTTTAGTCACTTAACGATAGTAATAGGGATGTGGTTGGGGATAATGGTATGTAGGTGGATAAGGATAATGTAATGGATAGCCTGAAGATATCAGCGGATAAACAACTTGGTCTTGTGGTTTGTCATGAGGTACATAAAATGTTGGTTGATCTTGAGATGATGGTGTAGAACATGATATGGCGGCATTGGGTGAATAATTTTGGCTAAAAATATAATTCAGAAACACAAACAAAACATTAAAAGTTGTTTTAATTTATAATGTCCATATTCATTAAACAAAACACAAATTAAAGCCCCATGTTAACTTATGTAAAAATAATATAATTTATTATTTTATATTGTTATAAAAATTACAACAAAAATATATATATTTACCTTTAAGAAAGAAACAAACAAACTTTACAAAAAAGAAATTATGAATTTCAAAATAAAACATTTTTATTACAGATAAAATCCTGCCTTATTATTCCCAATATTTTCTAAATATTTTTATAAGTTAATAAAAAAAATTATACAAAATTTTAATTAATAATATAGACATCTACATCCCCAATTATTATAATCTGAAAATGTAAATCTGTATGTATACTTTGTGGGAGAAAGTTACGTTAAAATAAAATAAAAACACCCAAAGACAACACACATAAAAAACAAATAAAAATAAGAAAAAATAAAAAATATACATATATAATTTAATGTACCCTTTAAAGCATTAAATGGTTAAACAACTTTTGTTTAGTACTTTTAACAAATAAAAATGTAAACATACACAAACACACATACACATGTGGTGTGTTGGTTTTTAGTATTAAGTAGAGTTAAACAAAAAACATAGATATTTTCTATGGAATTGAAGCAATGAAATGAGAACGAAATATTTACTTGACACCAATAACACCACAGCCAGCACGTCCTCCAGCATTGCCAGTTTTCTTAGAATCAGGATGAGTTGTTTTGCCCAAATCATCAATCATATCGTGTACGACTAGACCGCGTCCAAGTATTGTGCGCGGTCCTGTTAAGCTTATTAAATGATCTGTAAAAGTGGTATCAACAACACCATTAGCATTGGCCTCCACATTGCCCAGATCACCAACATGACGAACTTCATCACTGGGTCCTCCATGATCCATCTGAAAGAGCAAAAAAAAAAAATTGTTGTTGTTAAATAATGGATCTTATTTTCTATTAATTAAATTTTTATTTGTTGACACTTGAGTGTCCAAAAATAATTTTTAAGCTTTTCCAAAAATGTTATTCCATAAAAAATATTTTTTATTTTTTATGACTTTTCAAAATATGACATAAAATAAAAGATTTTTAGTGCTACGTATCCAAACGATAAAAACAGAACGTTATTAATATCAGTCTCTGTGGAACCGTAACACTACAACAACAAATACTAAAAAATTACAAATACTAAAATTAAAGTTAAAGGTTTTTCCCATAGAGACACAGGGTGCGTTTTACTATCTCCGCTATATTTTATATCGCTCCTTTATTGCAACATAGTCATATCTCAAAAAATTATAAATTTGTAGTTACTTAAGCAAAACTGCTCTTTTAGACCTTCTGTACATGTTGAAAAAAAAAAAAATCAGCAGAACCGAAGTTATAGCAATTGCAATTGCGGCAATTAGATCAAAGGACTTATGTCTTGAAAACTTAAATCGCATTTTTCCAAGTTCAAGTTTTTTTGAGATATGACTATGTTGCAATAAAGGAGCGATATGTTCTGTCACACATTTTCTGATTTCCCTTTTAATTAATTTTTTTTTATACCCTTCACCACAAAAAATTGAAAAAGTTTTTTTATTCCGTTTGTAACTTCTACAATATCCATTTCCGATTCCATAAAGTATATGTATATATTCTGACTTATAATACATAGCGAAGTCGATTGAGCGATGTCCGTCACCACGCCTGCTTCTAATTTTTCTAATTTTTTTTGCAACAATGAAATAACTCCAATAAAAAAAAAAATAAGTATACTCGTATGGGGCGATAGTGAATTGAAAAATAAGAAAAATAACATAACTCTAACTCCTGAAAAGATTGGTGCCCGCCCATATTTTCCGAGTTACAGGCCTCTGAACATTTAATAGAAAAGTACGATTGTGCACCATATTTCTTAAGATATCAATATGGGAATCATTTAAAAGCTTTTGAAGAGATATTTAAGAAAACACTAAATTAAAAAAAAAAAATGCTTAACCCATTAAGAGGCGATGACATTTTTATGTAAAATTTTATATAGTACTTAATTTTTATTTTCTTATATTTAATTCTCTGTCACCCCAATATTTGTTTTTTAATTGAAGTTACTTCTACTATGTGCCCATAGTTATGAAAGTGGTCTAAGTCAAAATTAAAAAAAAAAAAATGAATTTACCAGTTATTTTCATACCGCATTATTTTAAACTAAATTTATTATCAAAAATGAACCATTAGTGGTTGTCGCATAATGTATAAATATTTTTTAATTTATTCACATGCAATTCATTAAATATCTTGAAACAAGAAATATATGACTTAGACCACTTTCATAATTATGGGCTTTCATAATTAATGGAAGATTCGGACGACCACAGCACTCTTACTTGTTTTAACTTAAATGTGTGTTTATAATTTTATAACTGAGTACAAAAAATAAAACTTACTTTATCTGGATTAAAATGGCCACCCATGCTTAAGCAACCATTGGTCAAGTCTCCCTTTTCATGAACGTGGAAGCCGTGTTTACCAGGTGTTAAACCAGTTATATAAACACGAACATGAACATTTTCTCCACAAGCATTTTGAACGAATGTTACATTTCCATTGACTTGATTACTGTTAGGACTCGATATATAAGCAATGGCCTCAATGCGGGTATTTTTCTGAAATCAATTTTATCCAATGATAAATAAATATTAAGAAAAAACTTTTAAAAATTATATAAATACCTCTGCTGATATGGCTGATGCAGTGCTAACCGCCAAAATTGTCACAATTAGGTTCCAAGAATTCATACTTTTACTGAAAGAGTGAAAAAAATATCACATTTAATTTGTTAATATTAAATTAAATTTATTATTATATTTTTAAACTTTTATTTCCTTTAACTATTAAAATAAAAATAGCCAAGTGTTTTTATCAATGAAAACTAACTAACTAGTGACGTTGAATATTTTATTCAATGATTTTAGAATTATCAACTAGTAACTGAAAGTCTCTCGGGTGATACAAAAAAAAAAACTGTGCTTATTTATGTATGTATGTACACATGGAAAATAATTGTACTCAAGTAGAGTGTGTGTCATTTGGCAGACAGTCAGATAGGAACTTTGAAATTATAATACGTTATAAATATCTCGTGCTAGTTTATGACAGACTTAAACACACATTCTACACAGTTTGTATGCTTGTATACATATTTGGAACGAGTACGTACATATGTACATATGTATATACAATTGTATAAGCTTCCTGATTCACCTTCTCTTACAATAGTTTGATGATAAATAAATGGATTTAATACGGCACAATCAAAATTTGTGACGATTTACATCTTGTCGCAAGCCATGTTTTTTTTATCATTTTGTATTATTGACCTCTTCAATTAAATAGATACAATGTATTTTAACCTCAATATAATTTTGGATTAATTCTATACTTTCAGGAATAACAATGGAAATTGTTTTTATTTTCAATGTCTATCCAGGGTCAAATATTTAAGGTGAATGCTTTCGAAATTTGAATGTTTGTGTTTCTGGGAGATAAAAAGATTTTATTAATGTCAAACATTTCATAAAATTTTAATCGGAATAATAAATGAAATGGAAATTTAATTAAAATCATATTTGAGGGATCCACAAACAGTCACATGATAATAATAATTACAATAATAATAATAACACTGATCAACAATGAGTATGTTTCGGGCTTCAAAATACACAATTATTACGTGTTTTCATTCCCTGAGTTCAAAAATCACCTCGATAATGGCCAACTATCTCTTGTTTTCAAGATCACTTCAAGTCACTTTTTACATGCTCAACTTTCATTTTGTTGAAAAATTTAGTTTTTGGATGTTGGTACACCTGTTAACTGACAAAACCAAACGTTGTACAGCTATTTTGAGGTTATATACGTGGTTCTGTTCTTCAGATAATGCTTGATGTAGTTTCTATCGTTTTCTTATTCGAATTTAATGTTCTTGAGTGATATTTAAGTGTATTGAACGAAAATGCCACGAAGTTATGTGAATTCATCGAACAACCTTTTTTTTACATTTGTGGTGAAGTAACATTTTGGTCACAGAAAAGCAATTTTACTCTTGCTGTTAAGACTGCTTGCTTATCGGCATTATTTTAAAGTTACGTTAGGTGACCAAGATAACTCGTGATCTTCACATTTACGTTGTAACTCTTGTTCAGTTACTTGAAGAGAATGGCTGAAAAATAAAAAACGTTTTATGCCTTTTGCTGGGCGCATGGTTTGGCGGGAGCCTTCAAACAATATAAATGACTACTATTTCTGCTTGATTCGACCAAAAAACGTTTTATATTTTAACCCATGGTGTATCACAGAAACTAGAGCTAATATAATTTTTTATTATCATTTTTGTTATTTTCAAGCAAAATTTATTAAGATTTGACTCATGAAGTGGAGAAAACATTGTAATATATAATTTCAGAAATGCTAAAGAAAAGAGTAAAAGCGAAAAGAGTGCCATTTTGTGCGAAGAATACACTTCGGATATTTTAAGTAAAAAAAAAATACCTTGGATTAGTTGGAAATACAACTTTTTCAAGACAACGAGACCTGAAGAAGTTTGCTATTGCTTATCAGCAACAAAAGTGTCCATCTGAGCATTACGAAATCTTTCTGGCAGCAAAAGTGTTAAGAGAAAAGAATCTTCTTAATAAAAGTTTTTAAAATATACGTTTCCATAATTTTTTTTTCGTGACGAATCATGGATCTATGCGTATGGGCCCGAAACGAAATAACAATCGACCGAGTGGGTCTTCAAAGACGAGCAAAATCCAACGAAAGTTGTTCGTGGAAGAAGCACTTCGAAGCAAATGGTCGCCTGTTTCTTCGGCAAAACTGGTCATGTGGCGACTGTTCTGCTTGAGCAACGTGGGACGGTCACTTCTGAGTGGTACACTACATTTTGTTTGCCTGAAGTCATCGGAGAAATTCAAAAAACCAACAAGAGAAGACGAATCATTGTTCACCATGACAATGCGGGCTCTCACACATCGGCTCAAACCAGAGCGTTTTTGACCGGCCAAAACGTCGAATTAATGGGTCATCCGCCGTACAGCCCTGACTTGGTACCTAGTGACTTCTTCTTGTTTCCGCACATCAAGAAAAAAATGCGTGGTCAACGATTTTCGTCGCCAGAAGAAGCTGTTGAAGTGTTCAAAAACCATGTTTTAGAGGTGCCTCAATCGGAGTGGAAAAGTGCTTCGACAACTGGTTTGAGCGCATGCAAAAGTGTATAAATCATGCTGGAGAATACTTTGAAAAACAATTAAACCATTTTTGATTATAAATATTCGCATTTTCACTATTAGGCCAGAAATATATAGAGCAGCCCTCGTATGTTTTTAAAATATACGTTTCCATAATTTTTTTTTCGTTTAATGGTTTAATCTACAAACATTATCGGCTATATTATACAAATTAACGATTATACAAATTAACGTTAAAATTAAGTTATTTGTTTCAATTTAAATTTTGTAAATTTTGACGATGAAATAGCTATTTCTAAAGAAGAAGCAAATGGCTGGCAAGATGCAATAGCAGAGCCAACTAATAGAAGCAACGCCTTGACTTTTGGTAGATGGTGCTAGCGCTGGTCTTATGGAGCTTTATAAGAAAATTTTAAATATTTGTCTTTGAAGGCATAAAGCTAACAAAAGTCAAAAAACCATATTAACTAACTGAATCGGAATGATTCGAAATCTATATATATAAGTGGATTGTGACTTTATAACTTTATAACTCACGATCGGTCAAACCGAATTCGATTACTCGTAAATGTTTTAGGGTTTGTTCGTATGGTTGTGTAGGTAATTTATATAAAGTTTGCACGCAATCGGCCGACGCGTTCGTGAGTAGTGACTTTTCATGACAATATGTGATTTTGTCTATATAAAAAAATAACAACAACAGCAAATACGAAGGCGCCTATGAGCGTAACCTGTGAGATGACCTTGTTTATACACACGGTATTCAACGTTAATATTCATGCGTAGCGAAGCACGCCGGGATCCGCTAGTACTTTATAAAATCTCACATATGCCTTTTAAATTCAAAGTAATTAATGACTACGCAACAACACATTAAAGTTTAATAAACTTATCGAATAACAAGCAGTTGCAATTTTTTAACTCACACAGAGTTAGTTTTTATTTTATTATTAAATGTCAGTTAAATGTTGAGTATGCATTTTTTTTTTGAATATAACTCGGCATTCGAACTTAACAACGAGTAAAAATTGGTTGTGTGTATGATACGGGTTAGAAATGCCAATCGCCATTTCTTTTTAAAAATTCCGTGATTCTTTGGCATCCCGAAATCTCGAACACTTTCAAAATAACGAGAAACTTCTTTTAAATAAACAAAATTTTGTTATTTTAGCATTTATGTTATTCAAGTATTAATAAAAATTATTGAAAAATATTATTTATACGTAAAATTTGATTCGTTTTATAAATCCCGACATTTGAGATTTGCCGAAACTGCAGTTTTAATAGAAAATTACACATGTTAACAAATGTATTAACAATTACAGGGCTCTTAACATTACAATTAGAACGAAAGCGAGATGTAGTAAATTTATTATTTTTGAAAAGAATAAAATTTGCAGAAAAAAAAGAAAAAAAAACGAACGATTTACGGTAGAAGTTCTACAAAAAACTGAACTGTGTGCTAATTTTATAAAATTTTGGCCAGTTTAACTGGTTGGCTTTAAAAAAAAAATTAAATGATAGCTATCATATCCTTCAATGTATGTGTGTTAAGTCGAGATACATACTAAAAATCAACTACCAGTTATTATTTGTTGCAGAAACAACCAGTTTTACTGCAAAACTGATCATGATTTGCATTTATTACGACCTTTATGAAAGCAATCACCTTTAATTATTTCGAAATTTATTTTGCCAAGGAGCAAACATTTGGTAACAAGGTTAATAAATATACTCGTATCTCAAAACAACAAAATTCACTTAACAAAACATAAAGCAATTTAACACGTTTTTTTTTAATTTTTTTATACAGTTTTTTTTTAAACCTTGATTTGATAGAATTTTTAATTTATAAAACAAAGCAAAAATTTCAACAAAAGCTTGAATTTTATTTTCTCTCATAATTATAAATTTTTAAATACTCGGAATTATTTATATTTTTATTCAATTATGTAATTCCCTGTTTTACTTACCCCATCTTTTATTTAATGTTTTTATTATATTTTGTACCTGTTTTATTTCAGAATTTTTTTGTATCAACTACGTTTTTAAAAAAACAACAGAAAAAACTTCCGACCAATTTGGAGTGCAACTGTTTTATTCAACAGCTTAAAAACAACTGTTCTCTTGTGGATACAAGCAGAACTCTTTAGATCAACTATAAAAATAATCAATCCATTTCATACAAAAGCAACTGAACTGCAGATAAAAAGCTTATCAAGAGATTTTACGAGTGTTATTTTATTAAAAAAAAAATAAATAAATAAATAAGAGCACCCATATTTTTGTTTAAAAGTAAATAATTCGAGTAATAAACAATTAAGAATGCTATTTTCGGCTATGCCGAATCTTATATACCCTTCACCATATATGTAAATCTAGTTTAGTGTAGTAACTCCTATCTAAAAAATTAATATTTGGATGACAGAGAATTAAAAAATAAGAAAATAAAAATTCAGTACTATATATAATTTTACAAAAAAAAAAAAAAAAAAAAAAAAATTCGTCGCCTCTTAATGGGTTAAACATTTTTAAAAAAATTAGTATATTCTTAAAGATCTTTTCAAAAGCTTTTAAATGACACGCATATTGTATTAAAAAAAATATGTGCACAATCGTTCTTTTTTATAGGCCTATAACTCCGAAAATATGGGCGAGCATCAATTTTTTTCACTTGATGTTCTTTTTCTTATTTTTTTAATCTCTATTGGCCTATACATTTGTGTTTTGGATTAGAGTTACTTCATTCAACTAGATTTGTTCCGAATAATAAGAAAATTAGAGGCAGGCGTGGTGTTTTGCCTGCTGTCTCGAAGGACATGCACTGACCTTGTTGATTTTTAATAGCCAAATTTTTAAAACTATGTCTGATCGATTGGCGTATTTAAATTTTCTTTAGCTCATCTAGTACCTTGGCAAAGTTGATTCAAACCCGAGCACGGACTGACACACGGACATGGCTCAACCGAATTCGCTATGCATAAAAACTCAGAATATATATACTTTATAGGATCGGAAATGGTTATTCTAGAAGTTACAAGCGCAATGACAAACTTAGATATACCCTTCTTCCACTTTGTGGGGTTTGTCCATTTTTTTATTTTAAATTTACAAAATCTGAAAGTTATTTTGGCTTTGGCTTGAAAAATGCATCTTTAACTACCTTTCATATTATATTTATTGCGAATTTGGGCTTCTTTATTATAAAAATTTAATTTGCGTTAAAAAAATTTCACTCGTTTAAGTATATGATAAAAAAGTACTCTTAAATAAGTACGGACTGGTCAACATCAAACTTTTTGAACGACAGATATTTCGTACACATCTGTCGATGGCAATTTTGTACAAAATTCAATACATCATTACATCATGGTCGCCTAACACGAAAACCTGCTCAAATTGAAAGTATTCTTCTCGTGAATGTTAAGTAATTCAACATTCACTCGAAAGTGAAATATATTTACATTTTTGGTGTTCTGACTTTCACATTCTCACATTTTTACAAAAAAAAAAAAAAAAAAAAAAAAAATCGTGTGCATGTAAACACACAAAAAAACAAATTTGCGAAAATATTTTATTTTTGTGTGGATGTAAAATTTGAGAATAAATCCCATAATTATGACTTTAATTAAAAGTTGTTGCAGTAAACGGGTACAAATATAGATACAAACATATTTGATTTAAAAATTAATATTTAAAATTTCGAACTTTTATACCAGTTGGTTTTAAGCCAAGGCGAATTAAAAACTAAGTGGCCGCACGGCTACAAAAACAAAAACCTAATGTAATTTTGTTGTTGCAGAGTACCATGTTAATGTCAAAAATAGCTGACTAAATAAGAAATTAATTTTTATAAAATGTTTAATTTTTTAATTTCTTCAAATTATTTGAAAATTTTTTATTTTTAAATTATCATGGCGTAATAATACAGGTGATCTCGATGGCAAATTCATAAGTTTTCGCTGTAAACGCTAAAAATCACACACCATATAAAAAAAATTATACATATTTTTTTATATATGGAGCAGTGCGAATCAATTACTAGGTGGCAGCGTAGGCGGTCTGTGTATAATTTTTTATATATGAAGCTTGACAGTACTTTTTATCAGCAAAAAATAATAAATTCGCCTACGCTGCCACCTGGTATTTGATTCGCCTTGATATGGAGGTTGACATTTAGCATTTACGGCGAAATTAATGAATTCGCCATCGCGACCACCTTGTATTATTTCGCCATGAAAATTATTTAAAAATTTTGACAACAACTTCGAACATAAACAGAAACCAGCTGGACTATTAAGACCACCTGTAAATTATTTTTAAGCAAATTTCGAACTTCAGTGAAAGTGCATTTTGAACAGTTTTTCGTTTTTTGTTTATTTTTTTTTACGAAAATGTGGTTTTTAATTAAGAATGTTGATGTCAACATTTTTTGTTGTTTAGAGGGTATTGAACAAAGCGCAATTATATCAATAAATCAGTAATAAAAGATAATTTTTAAGATTATGACCGTAACAAATTAATTATGATAATATTAGGTCTGTTCACTTAAAATCATGTTACTAAGTAAATTAAAGTTTTTCCAATTATTTATAAAATCAAACAATTATATTAAACAAAGTCCAGCCAGCAGTAGAACAAACAACAACTTGATTTTTTTTTACTTAATTCTATAATTCAAAATGTTTGATGTTTGGCATTACTGGCGTCTGCATCATTGTTCTTATTTGTGTGCCTTTGAAGTTTTTCTAAACATTTATTAGGATTGTATTTTAAAGTAAAAGTTTATAATCATAGGCAAATGGTAGAGTTTTACCAATGAGCCACTTTATTTATTTCTACTGTTTTCAAAATTTAAAATAAACTTTCGAAAAAACGCCATCGAAGAAAAGTTTAAGCCTAGAAAGTTACTCAAAACGACTACAAGAATGTCACATAACTTAATTCTGATCGAAAGTGGTTTTAACTGCGCGAATTGTTTCTTCAGAAAACGAGGAATTAAAATTTTTTTCGAAATGAAACAACTTTAAAATTTCCGAGTGGAATTTAGTTTCTTTGAAATGTTGTTTTTTGCGGTTTTTAAATTTACTTTTATAATGAGTGGTACTTACTAAGATTAGTGTTGTTGTGTATTTCGGTGTGCGCAATGTTGCCACATTTTAATTAAAAAGCATTTTTTAGAAATAAACAAAATCGATCGGAATCTAAAAAAGGTAATACAAAATTGTTCGGAATGGTTAATAAGGAACTGAAACCATTCCGATCGAAAAGTGTAACATGCCTGAAGTGATATAAATATGTATGTACATTTTTGACTACTTAATAGATGTTTTATTTTTATCACTCAATAGATCCAACTTTTACTAAAATTGTAAATAAATGTGTATTGATTTTTGTTTTTTTGGAACCCCAAATAATAGCCAATACCCAGTAGCCAAAAACTCAATACCTAGATAACGAACGTGTCTATTACTTCTCAGTTACAACCAGATGGTAGTTATCTCAGTGAGTATGATGAGAGAATAACATTCTTCTGAAAAAAAACAAACACATTTGACTTGAACACATTAATTGAGAGATATTGAATTGAGAATAAATACTTAGAAAAAGATAGAAATAAAGTAATTGCATTTTCGCATATTCAATTTTATACATGGAAAACAAACGATGTCAAAAACTACGGTATTATGTTTGATAAAAGTTAAGCTTTAGCACGTAATTATAAAAGATGTTCGTGTAATTATTTCTTAAATATATATATATTTTTTTTTTTTTTAATAAAAAATTTTTTTTTCAATAAATAAATATATATTTTTTAATATTTGGGAATTTGTATGAAAAAATGAGAAAAAACTTTTTCTAAATTTTAATTAACGTGATAACGCAGAATGGTTTTCAAAGCCTGTTGTCCTTTTTTATTACTCTATCAAAATAAGAGATGATCTAATTTTAAAAAAACAGTGGCCGGTAGCTAAAGCATGACTTCTGTTGATAAAATTCTAATTAAACCTAAACCAATAAATAAAATTTCAACTGAATCAATACAGCGTTATTAAAGCAGAAATGCCGTCCTTAATTAGTTGCAGTAGGACCAGATGTCCTAATGTGCTAGCAACTTAACATAACATTTCTTAAAATAAAAACTAAAGATTTTTTTGTCCATTACTGTGATAAATATAGTTGAGTAAGTTGTCACTTGAAAAGGAAACAATTAGACCATGAGTTCACATCCCATCGGTCGCATAAATAAAGAAAAAACGAATAATCTTAATTTATACGAATAATCTTAATTTAAGTTAAAATTAATTAAATTCTAAATTTATAAAGAAACCAGAAAATTTATACAGTACAGTTGGTGGATGAGTTGCTTAAATAGATGAATAAATGGAAAACATCACTGAAAACCTTCCTGAGTCGCTTATAAGAAAAGGGAAAGATTAATGAGATGGCCAAAAGATTGTCAGATATGTGATGGAAATCGATCGATTTGAAATCGTTTTAAACAATAATAAAGTAATTGTAGAAATTTAATGAAAAGTTATTGAAAACTATATTGAAGATATTTAAAAAACTAAAATAGTAAGCATATCACAAATATTTTCGGTTTAAAATCGTTTCGACTTTGAAATATATTTCCAACGCATACCTGTGTGTGTTCGATTCTCGCCGAAGCAACAACATATTGCAATCTGGATCGCAAGGACAAGTGATGATAGAAATCAATTTAGCTAGCGTAAGAAAAAGTGATATAGAGAATAATTTAAGTGCGACAGAAGAGAAACAATCAAAATTATCCTTTGCTTGAAAAAGGAAAAACGTAACAATATGGTGGATCGGGATATAAATCAATAGACGCACATGTAAAGCCATAAAATCTTCTTTAAAATTTCTATAAAATTTGTCAGCATAACAAAACTGTAAAACACCTCCTATGTCCTTACCTGTCTCTATGTGAATGTGACGATTTGTCAATCCAGAGCAGTAAGGCCTCGCCGAGTTATCGTAATGATAGCGTATTTTTACGCATTCAAAAAGGCATCTTGCATGTATCCAATCGAGAGAACCTGGCCGTTTCAAAAACTTTCTTTTTAATGTTGTTTATTTCTTTTTTTTTAATAATTAAATCTTACTTTATTAATTTTCTATTTTATTGCATCTTTGCTTTACACCTGGTGAAAATTTACAAATACATAATTTAATAACTAATATAAAATACATAATTGCAAGAATATAAATTAATGATAATATAAAATGTAATAAAACTTAATTAGCGATATTATCTATTACACCGTAAGAAATAAAAATCTATTTAAAGATTTTAGAAATCATCTTCGTTTTGTTTTTCGTGGAATTTTTTAACTACTTAAAATTAAATCTCTTCTTGTAGACGAAAGAGATTATTCAGTAATTTTCATATATTGTGTCGATGTCTTCCTAAAGACGATGTATTGATGGGATGTTGCGTTTGCGTAGCACAATTCTCAATTAGAACACTGCTGTTATTTGTTTGATGCTCATTGTTCACTGTGGTATTGTTATTATTATTATTGTGATGGTTAATGTGGGCACGTTTCATTGGACGCTTACGTTCTGAGTCGGGATTAGAACTAAGTTCAACAGTCTGTAGACTTTGAGCTCTTTGCAAAGAGAGTCTTAAGGGCTTTTTGGGGGGAGTTGGCCTAACAGAACGGGCCTCCGACATGGTATCACTGGTTTGTGAGCGTGCTTTTGCTCGTGAATTTTCATTTTCATTATCAAAGTCTAGCGATTTTACACTGCGCATGTCGGATGGCAGTCGTGCCCTTAACGTTTGCACTTCAGTGCCACGCGATGTATCACGTCGGCGTTCATAATTTCTATAAAAAAAAGAAAACAATACAAATTAAATTAAATAAGAAGCTAAAAACGATTAAAAGTAATTGTATAATGCTTTCTTACACATTATGATGATTAAGATGTTCTACGCTTCGGGCCAATGTCTGGGCTTTGCTTAGTGATTTATCATAGCGTTCTCGCTCTCGATCTCTATGTCTTTCTTTGTCTCTTTTATGAGATAATGGTGGCATAAAGGCCGAATCGCTATTGATGGAAATTTTGGAAGCTGAGAGTGATCTGTTTGAAATCATTACATTGATATCGTGATTGCTATTCTCTCTTATAAGGGTTTTTGTTATGTGCGCTGCCGATTTACTTTTGCTTAAACCCTGATGTTTATTATTTTTTTCGGGTGTTTCATCTCCCAACAACTCTATCGGTTTGCCACCAACCAAAGTTGTTATATAATTCCCCCGTTGATAAATCAAAGGTTTGTCTGAGGGTGTTGAGGGGGGTGAAGAGATGCTGATGCTGGTTACATGACCATTGTTTGCACAAAGCAATTGTTGGTTTGTTTCTTGATGAAGTTGTTGCTGTTGATACGCTTTTGTTTTTTGTTGTTGTTGGTGTTTCTGCTCCTGTTTAGCAGACTGTAATTCTTTTACTTGCTCCTCCAGATAAGAGATCCTGTGCTGTAAACGCATATTATTTTCTTTTTCTTGGTCCAATTGCTTTTGTGGTATTGCTGCAGGCTTTTTCCTTAGTACCACCATTTGACATTTGCCAGTGTTACCAACAAGTTTTTGGAATTCATCTTTGGTTTTACATGTTACTAATTTTCCGTTCACTTCCAGTATACGATCACCTTTGTATAAACCATCTCCTTCCAAAGCCCATTCTACATAAAATACGCCAGTGACTTCGGGTAACTCATGAGCAGCCCATCGTCCTGTGGTGGCTATGACGGCATGTATACTAAGTATTATCCCACCATTAAGGATGCTTTAGAAAAACCAATGAAAAAATTTTAAAGTTATCATGGATGAAAATGACAGAAAGAAAGATGTTCTCACCTAAAAAGACTTTGCGGTTCGACGTTGGATTTTTCTAATCTCGCTTGCAGTGCTCTGGCCTCTTCCACTATTGATAATAGCTGTAATTCCTCACGACCCAAGGCATATTCCAATTCTGCTTGTCTTATTCTTACATCTATGTTGCTGCAAATAATTTTAATTATAAATAATTTTGTTATTTACGATTTCCGTAGAAATAAAAAACTTACTCTGTAATATCCAGCTTTTCTAGTGCACTTTTTAAATTTCGTATTTTAATCTTTTTGTTCTCAGCCTCTGTTTTTAGCTTCTGTAATTTCTGCTCGGCCGCTGGTTTGTCCTCCTCATCTAAAGGCGGTCCAGAGGGACGCGGCAATTTTCCTAAGCATAACTGTATTCGCAAATTTTGTATAACCGACTCACGATCCTGTAAGGCAGAACGCAATTCCTTCGATTCATTGCGGTTAGAACGTGAAAACAATGTTCCACCTAAAGAAGTTCCTTTGCGCCTTCGTCCGGTGGTGGCGCAATGAGATATGCTCGTACTTAGATTTGATTCAATGTTGGATAACGCTTTGGTACTTAAATTATCGTGTAACAAACTATATTTGGTAGAAGAGTTATTGCAACCTTTTGGATTTAATACAGTCTGAAATGAGGTAAATTGTATTGAATTTAGTTTTTAATAAAAACAAGAATCGTCATAAGTTTAAAATGTTTCGTAATGAAACTTTTGCATTTAAAATAAAATAAATTTATGTTTAAAAGAAAATTTCAAGAAAAGTTTAAAAAAATTCCAAAATCGGATCCTTTCATTTTTAGTTTTTAAATGGTAGGAAACGACATAAAACATTATTTCAGATGTTGTTAATGGAAGTAGGCACCAATTGAACGATTTATTTATTTATTTATCTAATTTTGAATGAAAATGCCTTTTTCTAATTTAAATACTCTATAGTTTTGGTGACGATACAAATAAACAGAATATCAAAAAAACAAAGATAAATATTTTTTTTAATAA
Source organism: Gymnosoma rotundatum (assembly GCA_916610165.2). Classification (NCBI taxonomy): domain Eukaryota; kingdom Metazoa; phylum Arthropoda; class Insecta; order Diptera; family Tachinidae; genus Gymnosoma; species Gymnosoma rotundatum. Next base: position 131,092,173 of record OU744339.1, on the reverse strand, counting down.
TTAAATTTATTTTCACTTAATTATATTTCTTTTTTAAAAAATTTTTTCGCCATAAATTACAATTTTTAGGATCTGCGCAATTTTTAAAATTTTATATCGGTTTTTCACCGAGGTACCCCACTTTGAAGCAACATGGAACCGCCCGGTAAAAACAGGCTAGTTGTTGTAGCAAAATGCTTATTTTGAATTTTTATATTTACAAAACAAAAGAATGTGTTAACCTATTCGAGAGAAATTTTCAAATTTACTTTTTGGTGTTCTGTAAAACGAAATACCTTTCGGTTTTGAAATTAAGTAAATAAATTTGGACAAAAGCAAATCGAGTACCATTTTTTGTATCAAAAACTTGCGAAATGCAAAAAAGAAAACTTAAAACATAAAATTTCAAGTCATTTCTTTATAAAGTAAAATAAATTTTAAAAGTTAACAAATATATTTGTTTAAAGAAACATGCAAAGATTATTCATAGATGTACTGTCAGTGATTAAAAATGCTTGACTATTTTCAATGCATATGTAGTTGCTTAACTGTTGCTGTGGAAAAATGTGCAGTAAAAGCAAATAGCAAATGCATGAAAAAAAGATAGAAACGAATTTGCTTTAGCTGACTATGTGTTTCTTTCTGCAGCAAAGCAATTACTTTAAAAACGTTTGCTGTTGCTTAAGCAATCAGTTGTTTTTTATTTTTAATTTTGCTTTTGCGTAACTCTTTACTATGAAGTTGTGGCTGACTACGATTGCTTTTTCTTGCTGTTATTTGCTGTAACTCGCTGCTTTTTATCTCTTTAACTTTGGAAACATATTTATGTATTTATTACTAACAATACGTAAGAAAATACATTTTAAAAATGATGTTTTTATTACACTATTAAATGGTGTTTTTTTTTTTCTTAAAAAGCTACAACAAAAGAAGAAACAAACATCGACATTGCTTAAGCAACAGCAAACGTTTCAAAATAAATGCTTTGCTGAAAAAGAAACACAGTCAGCTGAACCACATGCATTCCTCTATCTTTTTTGAATTTACTTCGTTTATAACGAAATGTTTTTCAAATGATGAGACATTTAGTTTTTTTTATTTGCTGAAAAACATGTAAGCAAAGCAAAGATTTTAGTGCTGTTTCTATTTTTAAGCAAACAATGTAAACCCCGTGTACTGCAAGTATGTCTAGGAATAGTTTGTAAGAAATTAAACACTACATCGCTACTTTAATGCAAGATTTCATATTCATGCTTTTTCCATATTTTTGATTTTTAAAATTTTTTCTCGAAATAAGCTTAAGTCCCTCGATTAACAAATTACAATTTTATATTTCGTTTCTGGAAATCTCTCGCTTTTAAAATATGAGTCGATTTAGAGAACAGCCTTGAAGGATCTTTAACAGAACTATCATTAACTGGTTTTTATTAGAAATACTGAGCATTCGCATAATTAGAAATTTTATTATAAATTAAAACTATTATTTTTGTTTATGATCTCGGTGTAATTAACTAAGCAATGTTGTTATTTTTGGCCCTGTTGGGCTTTGTATCACAAATAAAATGAAATAAAATAAAAAAAATATTTATTTATAATTTATATTTATTTTTAGTGTTAAAAAAGTTTCAACAAATTGAACTTTAACTTTTATTAAGTTTACGCTCGAAATATACTTTAAACGTATTAAATACAAAAATATGTGGTTTTTGATTATTTTTCACAAGCTCTTGGGTATATCGTAAACACCACATTCACGATTGGCTGGCAAAGATACATCGATTTTGCTGGGATATGGTAAATTTAAATTTTCCATTATTTTAACGAATTCATTTAGAGATTTCGTTAGTCGAGGGTTATATTTTTTCTCTTCCCAAACAGAACTTTCCATTTGTCCTCTGTAAATATACAATATAATTCAGAAAAAAAATTTTAAATTAAATTGGTTTCAAAAACTGTACACGTAGTCATGAGCTGGATATATACGATAATTGTCAGGTAAAGTAAAAATTTTATTATGAACATTTTCATATAAAATTTTAGAGTTGCCTTCTTGGAAATCGGTGCGTCCACAACCTCTGATTAGCAAAGCATCGCCGGTAAAAACACAACCTTGTTCATGTAAAACGTAAGATACACAGCCATTTGTATGGCCGGGAGTAGCCAATATATCTATTTTGTGTCGACCAAATTGAATATTAGAACCCTCTTGTATGAGTATATCAGCTTTAGCACCGCTATTAGATGATATTACTGACTGACAACCAGGCAACAATTGTTTCAGCCAACCGCTTCCGGTAATGTGATCAGCATGCATATGAGTATTTACTGAAAATAGTGTAGTTTGGTTATTAAAGGTTTCAATTTACAATAATTTTTACTAATTTCGTTTATGTTAAAGATATTATTGTTAAACATGAACTAAACAAAATGTAAATTTTCAACAAAGTGTTTAATTTTCTTCTGAGAACTTGACTTAACGTTCATACATAGAATTTTTTTTTTCAATTCGTAGTTTTTTTTTATTATTAAGGCCATATTAAAACATTAAATTTTAAATCAAATTTTTTATGAACCCAGTAACATAAATTGTAGTTCTAGTAGGAATTTCAGTAGGACGATCGCTTGTTTTCCTATAAATTTTTAAAACAACCACAAAATTATACATTTATTTTTATCAAAGATTTCAAGCAGACAGGTCTGAGCTCTTTTCTACATCTTTCACGCTTCTACAAAATAAGAATTGCGGTAACAAAACTACTCTACTGTAAACGTGAACTTAGTAAAGGCGAGAAAGGGACTCTTTTTTATAAGAGCGTTTTGAAATAACGACTCCTTAACACTTCTGAAAATTTCGTTCTTTTACGAAGTATTTTATAAAATAATTATTGACAGAAGTTGCTACTTATATTAGGAAGCATATTTTTACATAAATGAATTATGATTTTTCATTTAGGCTTAAGTTCTTTATTAATTGTGATTAATTTTAGATGTAACAGTAAAATTTATATACGTATCAGCGGAATGAAATGCATTATTTCTTTATAATTAATCACAATTAATAACAAGCTTAAGCATATTTCAAAAATAATATTTCATTTGTAAAAACAGTTCGAATAAAATACAGTTTAAAAAATCAGATTAATTTTTGCGAACCCCTTGTTTTCTTTTTTTTTTTAAAAGAGTTGGATTCCAGTATAAGTTTATGAATTATCTGTACTTCATAAACTTTATGCTGCATATTGGACGCAGCCAAATTTAAAATTAAAAAAGGATGCAGCCACAGGAAACACATCTGCATGGAATTTATTTCACACACACATTGTAATGTGTGCAATACAATGAGAAATTGAACAGTTAAGTCAAGTTCTGTTAAGTCAAGTCATCTATACATATATTCATATGTGCATCTTCTAAAGCATTTTTTATAAATTTTGGGTAAATTATTTAGCCACAAATGTACAACAGTTAAGTTAATTAACATTTGTTATCTTTAAATCAAAAACAAAACAAAAGAAACATTCATTAATTTCATAATTTTGTGTAATTAAATTTTTTTCATAAAAAATAGTTTATGACAGATTTGTTTGTTGTTGGCTTAAAAAGTTATAAATTAAACAAATGTTTATTATCTACTAAATACTTACCAGCATATTTTAAAGTGAATCCTAAATCTTTAATTAACTGAGCGTCTCGTTTTGCTTTTTCTAATACCGGATCAATAATGATAGCTTCCTTTGAACTTATATCAGCCAATAAATAGGAATATGTGGAGCTTTCAGTATCAAATAACTGAAAAAATATTCGTATACATTGTAAAAATCTAGTTTAAAATCAATTCTTATTTCAAATAAAATTACACTTACCTGACGAAGGAAAAAATCCTTTGAGAACGGAACTCGTGATGGCATGACCAAGCTATGACTCAAACGGATTTGCTGCTGTTTGATAAGTAGAGGAGTTTGTTTTATAACTGATGATCTTGTGGAGTGTTTCAGCAGTGACTGACGCAAAGTCGAAAATAAGCTAATTGCCGGCCGTTTCATTGTGAAGCTTTTAGTAATCACTTTTAATGTAATTTTTTTTATCTAAACGTTTAAAAATCAACAAGAAGTAGCATTCTCGCCATAAATTTCATTGCGTAGTTGTTCCAAAAGCAGAGAGATAGGCAGAGAAGAAATAATTAATAAATCAGATACACACGTTAACATGAAAAATGAACACGAAATTATTTTAGTAACTTAGTATTTCATTTTAATAGGAAAATTCAAATGTTTTGAAGGAAACCAATTTCAAACAGACGTATTGGCGGAATTCATCTTAACTTGTTTGTTTGTACTTACAGTTTATTAACTTTATGCTTTTTTAATTTGTTTGCAGATGCAACTTGATTTAATGGATATAAAAGAGTTATTTTTAAAATAATTTATTTCTAATTATCTTATTTGCCATTTGTGTTTGTTACAATCTGTTCTTGTTGTCATCAGTTTATTGCTTGCTTTCCATAAAACGTAAACAGCTGATTGCTTTCCAAAAATGAAGATATATATTGGTATTGATGAGCTTTTGTTTTCTTTCAATTTCCAATAAACTTATTAATGTCATAAGTTTGAGCTTTTTTCCAAAAAGCTTTAGTATCAAAAATAATGTAAAGCTTTAAACTTTCAATCCATGTCGTGATCGGCATAAATAAGTTTTGTTTAGCTATCGTCGACACTTTCGATCCCTACAACTTTAAAATTTAAAACGAAGAATATATGTATGAACATATGCATGTATATCATTGATTGAAGTCTAAATAATAAAATTTTATTACTAAAATGGTGTTCTTTAGTGCAAACAATTTCGTTCCGAAGAAGCATTTTTAGATGAATGAAAACAGAAAAATTTCGTTTATTGGACGAAGCAATCACTAACGACAACGAATATCTTTTGGCTTAATTTGAACGGTTTGAGGACAGGATAGCATTTAGTGTCACGCAACACCTCCTAAAACCACTCAGGCCAACGCTTTAATTCGAACCCGTCAGGCATATGGTATGGGCCTTTTAAATAAAAAAAATTTAATTTGCATAACCAAAGCGACAAAACGGAACACTATTACTATCGCTACGTTGTCTGTCCGCCTTTCACAAGCAAATACTCAGAAGGTGTATTATTATGGCCACTGCAACATTAAAAAAAGCATTAACCAGAATAATGAAATGAAGTTTAAAATAAAGGGTGCCCCCGAAGAGACCTGATTGTCATTAATGCAGCCCCATTTTAAAATGTTTTTGGCAAATACTTTTAGCACTGTTTTTGCTATACAGCTGTAAAGATGTGTTTTTTTTTCTCTTAAACCATTATAGGCACACCTGAATTTTAAACAGAGTGTGTATTACCATGTCCACTTTTTTAAATTAAACACTGTCCCCATGCAGACGTGACTTTTGGAGATAAGTCTATCTTTTTAACGGCAACAAGTATAAGATTAAAATACTAAAGTTTTAACATAAAGGATTTCCCCTTTAAGGATGTGTTTCGATCAATATGGCATAAAAATAAAATTAATGTAATATAAATATGTAACATATATTAAATGGTATGGAACCGTTCATTCATGAGTACAACTCGACTTTAACAGATTTATTTCATTTATTTAAAACATGTAAGTTTTTGTCTTCAAAAGAGTTATAATAATTTAACATGTTGAAAGCGATATCAAATGTTTCACTTTTCCAACATTTTGTAAGAAGTTTTCTAAAATAAGCATTTTAGAAGAAAATCTTATTTTTTTAATACAAACCGTTCTCGTCCTTTCTATTAGAACCACAAATGTGGATAGGGATGACAAGTTATTATTTAAAGAAAAAAGAGAATAGAATGGGCACGATTAAATAAATATTCGAATATATTGAAATTTAATGAATTCGAATTGCTTTTTACATTAAAAGTTTGAACGATATAAATTCTATTGAAGCAATTATATTTCAATTTTTTTTAATTAGTATTGTTTTATTAAATATTTTGTCCAATGCCACAAAGCAAAAAAAAAAAAAATTAGAAAAGTTTTTATTGACATTGCCCACTGTATATTTTTTTAAAATATATTATCTGTTTCCGGTCAATAACTAAGTGTATATTTTTTACTTTATATAAACAAAATAATCAATTAATAAAAAAAGGAAAATCAGTTTTACAATATTTAACCAAATAAAAACTCACGCACGCACACATATACAATCAATTGCATACATGTGCTGAAAAAAAGTTAAAAACTTAATGATCTCAACACAAACAGTCAAATATATTTGTACGTACAAAAATAAATTCGTATTTAACATGAATATAATGAACTGTTTTGAACTTAAAATAACAATTTTACAACAAAAACACACAATAGACAAAAGTAAGTGAATCCATTTATTATAACAAAAATAACACTTGGCTTTTATTTTCTTTCCTTTTTTATTTTTTGGCAGGTGGCGGGGGTGATTTGTGAAACGTTTGTTTGGCTAAAACTTAATTTGGTTGAATTATTTATTTTGTTGTCTGATTCCTTGGTTCGCTGGTTGGCAGGTTTGTTTTGCCCCAAATTTATTTGAGTGGCTTGTGATCCAAGAAATAAACAAAACCAGCATAATAATGCCAACACAAAATATAAAATAATTTTTTTTTTGGCGAAAGTAATTATTGAACCATTCAAATGATGATTTAAAGGTTTAGTTTAAGCTTCGCTTCACTTTTTTTTCTTAATTAGTTTGTTAAATAGCAAATAGATTTTATAGACAGAATTCGTTTTAAACAATTCAAGACTAAAAGTCCAGTTGTACATTAAAACAAGTAAGAGTGCTTTATTCGGCTATGCCGAATCTTATATACCCCTTACTGGTACTGTGAAATAACTCCCAAATGAAATAACAAAAAAAAAAATAAATAAATAACTCCCAACAAAAAATTTAAAAATCCCATACAAATATTTTGGAGGTTATTTCATCATTTTTCATTGGGATTTATTTTTTAATAAAATAAGTCCCAAATAAAAGAACTCCTAACGGGATTCTGTTGGGAGTTATTTCATTTATTTTGATAATTGGGAGTTCTTTCATTTGAATATAATCTTTGAATTTTTTAGAGTTGTTTTGTTTTTATTTCTCCCCCATGGTATATTGAATATCGGTTTCACTTACAAACATTCTCTATATATCCGGTCTTTGGCTGGGCTGAAAGAAAGATTTCCTCTTCTATGGTATTTCGAACACCGGCTTAACTAACAAAATATTATCATCCTTCAACCTTCAGTTATGGTTAGAAGTTAGTTTATTTTAATTAATTAAAGAGCTATTGTTAGGAGTCACCTTATGGACGCTATTTAGGAATTATTCCATTATTCTAGCTACAGAGAAAACTTATAGTCAGCGAAGCCAGTGTTCGTTATACCATAGAAAATAAAATGTTTTTGCCCGGCCGAAGGTTAAATCCTTCCATCCGGCCGGAGGCCGTCTTACACTGGAATGGCTTAAGTATCTCCCTATGTTAAATGGAACAGCGGCTTCGCCCACAAAATATTCTCTGTATATCCGGCCATTGGTCATATATCTATGATATATGGTATGATATCAGACCATAGAGGTTAAAACAGTAAAACAGTGCCCGGGTGCAAATATAATTTTCATTGGGAATTATTTCATTTTTGTTGGGAGTTATTTCATTTTTTTGTAAAAATATTTTTATTTTGTTAGGATTTATTTCATTTGGAGTTATTGCATTGGGAGTTATTTCATTTGGGAGTTATTTTACGGTACCCCCTTCACTATCTTTGTACATCTAGTTTAGTAAAGTAACTACAATCAAAAAATCAAATATTGGGATGACAGAGAATTAAAACATAAGAGAAAAAAACTAAGTAATTATTAAAATTTTAAGTATTTTCTTAAAGATCTCATCAAAAGCTTCAAAACGATATTTGAAATAATTTGAAATTTTCAGAGGCCCGTAACTTGGAAAATATGGGCGAGAGCCAATTTTTTCACTTGATATTTTTTTTAATTCTCTATTACTGCGTTTATTTGCAAATAAAAATATTGTGAATAGAAATTTTGCCTCATAAACGGTGAAATAATTTTTTATTTGCGAATACCTTATTCAAAACAAAAATTTCTGATTAACTTCACTATATGCATATAAGGTGTAAAATGCTGCCACTGTTTTTTTTTTTTTTTTTTTTTTTTTTTTGTTTAAGTGTTTTTGCCTATTAGGCCTTATAAAATTTTCAAAAGTAATATTTTGAGTAAGCCGAATTAATTTACAGGTGGGGTAATAATCCAATTGATTTTTGTTTATGTCCGACGTTGTTACCAAAGATTTAAAATAATTTTAAAAATTAAAAATTTTCAAATAATTTGAGAAAGTAAAAAAATTGTAAATTTTATAAAATTAAATTTTAAAACCCAAAAATTATAAAAGGTTAAATTAACTTCGGCTTCCTCTTGCTTAATCATCTAATTTTTACATCAACGTGGTGCTCTGCAACAATGACACTAGGCCTTTTTTTGTAGCAGTGCGGCCACCTAGTATTAAATGCGCCTTGAAACTTTGTTTTTTCCCCGATTTACGGATTTCTATTTCTAAAATTTAAAATTCAATTGTGGTTTATTTCTGAATTCAAAATTTTTCTTGAAATAGTTTTTCCATTATTTTTCTCTATTTTACTTTAATTTCGATGCTTGTGAAAAAACAATATTTTTGGAAATGTAGACTTTTTGTCAAAAGTTTGATGACATTTATGAAATTTGAGTTTCTGTTGAAGTTTTAATAAGTAAAATTTTTTTATTTATTTAAGTTTAAATTTGTAGTGAATATTTCGATCTGTTAAATTTTTGGTTGTTGAAATTTTGAAATTTCTTTGGAAATTTGTCATTTTATTAATTTTTTTGTTTTAATGAATATGTAAAGGGTCCGCCATCTAACGTTTTTTACAACTAGTGCTTATTTCGTGAATGGTAACACTTAGCTCATGTCTGGTTTGACAGATAATTAGTTTGGTCCTTCCGCTGAACGAAGATGGTAGTGTATACGCTTGAACAACGCTGGGAAATATTGCGACATTAAGATGACGATTTAAAAAAAATCATCTTTTCAGATAAAGCTAATTTTGATCTTTACGGATATGTAAATAAGCAAAATTGTCGCATTTGAGGCACACAAAACCCGCTCGAATACATTGCAAAGCCGGTGCACTCAAAACGAGTCACTGTTTGGTGCGGATTGTGGTCCAGCGGTATAATTGGGCCATTTTTCTTCGAAAATGAGGAGTGGCCGTTACAGTCAATTGCGATCGTTATCGGGCCATATTGAACGAATTTTTGTTCACAAAAATTGAAGAGGAGGATATTGGCAACATTTGGTTTCAACCGGACGGCGCTACGTGGCAAACACAGCCGAAGCACACTGTTTTTTTATAGCATTTTCAAAAAGAAAAAAGTTATTTGGCGGGCCCTTTATATACTTGTATAAAATCTCGATTTTTAGAAATTGTGATGATACATTAATTAGACGAATTATTTTTTATTTCTAAGCAAATCTTATTTTCTGAAAAAATTTTTTTTATTTTATTTTTAAAAAATAAAGGCATCCGCCGGTTTTTTTTTTTTCAAAATTTAAGCCTGGTTAATTACCAAGCTCCTTCTTCACTTTATATAAAAATTGGGTCCACTTTATAGGTTCAAAAAATTCATATTAATATATGCCTTGTTTTTATAACTTAATTGCGAAAATTCTTACATTAAAATATTTCCGTCATTATGTTTAACGCAAAGTGATCTAAATTTAATAATAAATGTTTTAATTAGGTAACTAAAAACTTTAAGAGTAAGATTAACTCTAACTCACCCTGTATAAAACAAAGTACCCATTATATTTTAATGTAAAGCACTGAACACAAGTCGGCGACTTCCATACAGATTGACAACTAGAATATTTATATTGTAAAATTTTTACGGACTTAAACTGTAAAATCATATAATTATGTATCCAAATTTTAAAACAGCACAAAAATAAATCTTAATTAAAAAAAATATAAAATAACTGTATCTCATCTTCAAAACCCCAAGTTTATTTTTTGCTATTCCAAAATCAGAAAGATATAAAAAAAGTTTTATTTATCTCATTTTTTCAATACATTTTATAGAAATTCCCACAACCACCACCCGTAAGAGGATAAAGACATATTAATAAATAATAATAATATTTTAAATAATTTTAATATTCAATTTCATTTAAAAAAGTTTTGTAAACAAAAATACACATAAATATATTGAGAAAATAAACACCTAACCTCAAAAATCAAAATAAAGAAAACAATCATAAGATAATTTGTATTTCCTAAAACAGATTTGCTAATATTCTTATTTACAACTCACCATTGAAGCTGATTTTTGTTTTGCAAATGCACGATGAGCAGCTGATATTGGTTCACTTATAACACTACCTCCGTCCATGTTGTCGATTAATTGAGATCTGTAATGGAAACCGAATCAAGACATTGTATGTAAATATAAATATAAAAAATATACAAACAACTCTAGTGTTATATAATACTGCGTATGTATGTGAGTAAAATTGAGTAAGAGACTTGGTTTTTATACACCAGCCATGATCTGTTTGATTAAGTTACTTACAATGACACATCTGTATGATCATTGATCAGATTAAAACATAAATTTGTTTTGTATAGAACTAGATTTTTAATAATAATATAATGAATTATATGTATGTATGTATGTATTTATGTATGTATTATATTACATAAGTACTAACAATGTCATACTCAACCTACAAATATTTTAACCATCTTTTTAACTTTAACTTAAATTCATTTTATCATGCACGCATGAGTGCATGCAAATATTTGTTTTTTTTTTTTTTTTGCTGATTTAGGTTTTTCTTTCTTTCAATGAAAATGTTCCCACAATTCATCACCCATTCATATATAAAATTATATTTCACTCCACTTTATTTTTTAGTTCAAACTGCTTAAAATGCATTTATTTCTTTGTAGAAAAAAAGTCAGCGATTCTTCCCGCTTGAGTTAAGTTAAGGAAGAAAGAAAGTTCATTTCCCACCATCATCATCAGCGATGTTATTGTTTTTTATTTTATTTTTTATGGTTTTTTGTAATTGCAACATATACTTTTAATGTAATATTTGTTGGCTGTTACTAAAAGTCTTGTATGAGTACGGAAGGCATTTATAACTAACAAATACGCCACACTTTTAAGGTGTTCACACTAGCTGTCGGAAAAAAGATTTTTTGCACGAAAAAAGGACCTGAATGAAGAAAGAAACAAATATCACACGTATTAACAAAAAAAAAAAAATATTTTTGATTTAACAAATTTCCTAATACTTTACGAATATCAGCATTAGACTTTAATTAACACAAACGAATGAAGCCAATAGGATCTTAAAAGTGAAGGCAATAATTGCAAAAGTACATTTTTTCAGGTTAGTTAAAAACGAAAGTTTAAACATTAATTTGATACGATTTTCTACAATTTTAAACAACAAGGCAAAATATATTTCGAAAGATAGACTCCAAGTTTTCTCACTCAGTCGTTTCCTTAAATATGAAGAAAGAGTAAAATCGCTAAAAGCCAGAGCAGGTGTAGAAGAGATGTAGTCCACCATTGATAGTATGGGCACATCCTGAACGACAATTTTAGAGTGACTAATGTCCGGCCTAAGCCAGCGTGAGAGGGCATTAAGTCTGGCTGCACAGCATTTGGCCTGTTGCAACACCAGGACTTTGGTGGATAACCAGTGAAGAAGGTCATACAGACCACCCTTTATCGAGGTTGTTCGGAGAGCCTCAGTAATCAAAATGGCGGATGTTCTCCTAACTTTATCAAGAGGCTTTTGGTTAACCGCTTTCTCGAAAGCGTGTCACCAAAAAACAGTACCATATAGAATATTTGGCTCGATTACTGCCTTATAGAGTCAGCAATGTCATCAGCATAAGCTATCACCCTATTACCCGTTTGGTCCAGTCACCATAGCAGCGTATTGACTGTCAGATTCTAGACGAGGGGAGACAACGGGCTGTATAATCAACAAATTTCAATTCAAAATTGTATAAGTTTTCTTGAAAAAAAAAACTGGTCAACCGTAAGCACCCGTTATGTCTAAAGCTTTTTCAAACCAAATTTTATGCCCAAAATTCATTACTGATCTGCTGCTTCGCTTGCGGCTTAAGTAGTATTTAGCGCAGCAAAATTCGTCGGTCTCGCAAAATCATGCAGTGTCTTTTATAGTTGACGTTCACAGAAACTTCCTTAATTGTACTTATTATCTTAATTTTATTGTCATATCTAAACTCAATAATTTATTTATATATTATCTATATATAACTTAACTTTGATTTTAGACGTCTTCTCTTTTAGGTGCAGCTATTTGACGTCAAGAAACAGAGTCGTCTCCACCAACTGATTGAGGAATTTTTCTTTACATTTGCTAGTTTAGTTTAGACATTATTGTTGTCTTTTGTGCAGCAATTTTCCGTAAACTGAGTTTAAGCTACTAAAAACGATTGCACCACTCAGCCAAACGACCAGATATAAATTTTCAAATGACGTTATCGAGGTACGTCTTCATTTCATAAACCTTTTTTTTAATTTTTTTAGATTTAGTGTATTTGCCCTTTACCAAGGATTCGTAGAATATCATTTAACTAAACATTATTTTGATTTCATGAGATGGTGATGGTTCATTCAGGTATAGATTATCTAAGATTGAAAATTTATATAATTAATTTTAGCATCTAAAAAAATTTATATAATTTTCACTGCAAGTGTAAAAGCACTATTAAGTTATTTTTTTTTTCATTTAGCTTATTTTTTGTAAGAGCAGAGTTGTTTCTGAATTAATTTATTCAAAATTATTTTATTCACTTCTTATTTAAAATTAGAGTTCATAGTTAGTTTTGGCTTTTAGCTGGTTCTGAGCCACTGAACTATAACAACAATAGTGTTGATAATTACAAACATACTTCTTGCTGTTATTTGCATTTGTATGCGGTGGTAAAGTACATAAGGCACAACTACACATTTAAGTTGGACTATGTGAAGTTATTCACTTTGAGGTCTGAAGTTTTCCTTCAATTTTAAATACACATTTCGTATTCTTTTGCACCAGTTTGTTTGCCAGTTTAAACAAATAAAACCTCGCATGTTTGTTTTATTTCTTACAACAAAGTTACAAATAAATTTAATTCAAGAGTAATAATAAACGACCATTATTAATTCTAAATAAAATGTAATTATATTTTAAGACATTAAGGTCATTACAATTAATAAAAAAAAGTTAACTTTCGTATCATTCGTATGTTACGTTTCATTCTAAGGAGAAACTTGTTTAGATAAGAAAAGGATTAACCACCACCGCGCAAGGTGTTTTCTTCAGAAATACTGTTTAATAAATAAAAAGCTAACTTGGTTATGGAACTTTTAAAATACTTAGCCGAACCGTTTTTTATAGCAAAATATCTTTGCTCTTCAGTTATTTTGTTCAGAATCAGCCTTTCAAAGTGGCCTAGTACTCATGTCGCAGAGTATTTCGCGCAGCACGGGATCTTAGTACGTATTTGGTTAAATGGATGTACGCAGGTACATTAGGTCCAATTCTTACATATGGATCTGTAGTTACGTCGCAGACCAGCTGTATAGAGTTTAGAGACCTGCCTATGTTGCACCTCATTTACACTGACCAAAGTCTTAAATCTCTGGATGTTGGAGATCGAGGACAACCTTCTGTCTATACCACTTTTTGAACTGACTTTGATAGAGTGTTTGAATCTATCTCGACAATTAATTAGCACTTTTGTCGCTCTTCTCTTATACTCCTTCGTCCTTGCCAGTTAGACAATGAAAAAAAGACTGAATATGCTTTCAGTCTTTGGATTCCTACACATAAAGACTGCTATAGTAATAAACGGCCGATCGATATAGCTTTTCATATCATTTCATATCTTTAATGTGGTGTCAGTCGCAATTTCGTTAATGACTATTTAAAGGAGTATCTTTAGACAAGAAAGACAGAAAACAGGTGACGTAATCAGGACATATGTAGGATTGCATATTAACGAGGAGTGCATCTCTTGATAGAAAGCGAAGCATGCAAATTAAAAACACAAGTCGAAAGGATATTTTAAAATTGCTGGCAGTACTGACGGATTACTGGACACTTGGAAAGCATGTAGATCGATTAAGACTTCCATGATCAATGATCATTGTAAAGCTGTAAGGACTGGAAAAAGGAGAAGTCAGTCTTCCACATTCTCTTAGAATGTTCCGCCTAATCTTTCAGGAGCCATTAATTCCTTGGCAACTACATAATAACTGACGCTGATAAGATTTTTAGAGCCGGGATTGGTAATCTTTAAAGATATCTTCTGTATACAGTGAGGATATAAGACCAACCCCTCTGTTGCATACCTGATTGGACAAGTGGTATGTTCTTATTGAAGCGGGGTTCCTGCCACTCTACTTAACTGTTTGTGCGAAGCAAACTACCACGTTAGCCGACCCTGTTAAAGAACAAGGTTATTGTAAAGGAATACTAATTTTTCGGCATTGCATGGTGCAGAGTGCATTTTCGTTTTAAAAGAATTCTCATACATTTATATTGTACAAAAAATACTTTGATATACGGGGTTCAGTCATATTTGTGTTAAAACTGCATATCTTGAAATATAATAATAGAAAAGCTTAGGTCCACAGCTACAAATTGCTCTGACAATGGTTGTAAAATCTATAAAATTACAATGTCGCTCATTTAAGTTCATTATTAAAAAAAATCTGAAACGTTATATACTTATTTTTAATAGAGTTCATCGATTAAACATTTGAATTATTTATGTTTAACACATTTTTGTTACCGTTAAAAGTAAATAAAAAATAAGTAAAATTTTACATTTATGCAAGAATTCTATTATTTTATTATTAAACAAATGTTTGTCTCAAAAATTGCAATTGTCATTATACACAACCTACCAGTTCTATGTTTTATACATACATACATACATTCATACATACATACAAACAAACATACAAGCAAACATACATACATACATACTTATTTCCACAGTTATAATCAATTTATCTTTTGTGTCTATTTTAGAAAATCTAGACAGTCCTGTTGTCAAACAGTATTTGGAAATTTGTTGTTTCGTTACAAGTTTTTTTGGCTCTTCTTCCTTTTGTGAGCTTTACTAAGACTTATCTAACATCTGGATCCAATAGGAAAAATTACAACAACAAAAAAAATACTCACTTGTCAAAACAAGTTCGTAAATTATTTCTTGTTCCAATTTTCATATGAATGAATTGGGAATGTGCGTAAGTTAATTTTTTTAACTCCACGCGGTTGTCATATTAAAGAAGGAACATCTTTTCTAATTCTTGTTTAAAAAAAACAAATCCTTATTAAAATGAAAACAAGAAAAAACAAAAAAAAATTCTACTCAAAAACATGGTTGCCAAGTTGAGCGGTTTATAAAGCCTCGATTACAAATTGCTCAAATTTTTACGATTTTTCAAGTTGCCTAACATTTTATCAATCTATTTCACATTTAAATAGACTCCAAAGTCTAATTATAAAACGAAAAAGTGTTCTTATATCAGAGGTGTTTTTTGAAATAAACATCTGCAATTATATATAAAAAATTTATAGAAAAACGAACCGTAAAAAAAACAAGTAAAATAGTGCATTTACATTACACCGAAATCTACTAGATTTGACTTGAAATCTCTTTCAGAATCCAGTTTGTTTACACTTTATTTTTTGACACTAGCAAGATTTCATATTGACAAAAAATCTAAAAAATCGGTGTTTAAAAATGTTTATTGCATTAAAATATAATTTACACATTTATATCGTCATATTAGTAACATTTTATGGACAAATTTTTATTTTTTTTTATAAATTTTCTTTTTTGTTTTATTTAAACTGTAATTTTTTTCTTATGCAGCGTTGTATTTTTGCTATAATGTGAAAAAACCATAGTTGTAATACAACTGGCAAAATTAGTTTGGGTTAGACGCAATTGATTTATGTCTGAGGATTAATTTTCAAATGTAATTTCGTTTTGACCCCAACTGGTTTGTGTCTGAGGTTTAAATTTCGAAATCTTGCTTCACACAGATCTTCTGAACAGTGTTGTATAAGAATTTCGTACTTATTGCACAATAAATTAAAGAGTTTTTTTTGGAATATTGAGTTCAATAATGGCTTTTATTGAGGAAAGCTAAATATTGGGTAATGTCTGAACAGGCTATAAAAAGAAATCAGCTGCAGTAATACAAACCAAATTTAAAAAAATGAAGGACATGAATCTTGCTGATGTTCAATAGCAAAATTTCAGAAACTATGTCTGATCGATTGGCGTATTTAAATTTTCTCTAGATCATCTAGTGTTTTGGCAATATTGATTGATGCTTGATTCCTTCAAAAATAAGCATTTTATGATATTTTCAGAAAATATTCGTTATTAAACGCTATTTAATATAAAATGTTTTACTGCGGGGGACAGCAAATCCATATGACTGACCATTTCGCTACAGCTCTTAGATACAATGCACAATGAGTTCTACCCAAATTTTTATAGAAATTAAACGCTCTTTGTTCATACAGGCGCACCTATTTAAATTCAAAAATATTTTAGCACCTTGTTTACTTGATGCATACTTCTCAAAACTTTATTTTATTACTACAACAGCTCTTTTTATTACAGCGGTCTTTACTGACGACCAGTCTTGCCAGTATTTTTTTGAGCTTTCTCGCCAAATGGCTTCTTCTTCTTGAATATCGCCTATATAAAAAATAACATTACTTATAAATACTGTTTAATAAATACCAAGTGCATAATAGGCGTCTTTAAATTTTAATAAACTTCTTGAACTGCAGAAAATTTAATTGGAAAACTAGCAATAAACTTTAAAAATTGCAATGCTTTCTTCAATTTTTGTAAAATTAACGTATCAGTTACATTTAAAACAGTATTGTTTAATTCATATTGAGAAACGAATTTTGTGAATGTTTTTCTTCTTTCAATTTTTTTTTTCTTTCATGTCATATCTCATTTAATTTTAACAATTTTGATTTTTTTGTCTCACTGCATTTTGCGCCATTGCCATTTAAACTTTAATTCTAAAATTAATATATATATATGCAAATATATACAAGGCACGCAAAAGATATGCGAATTTAGGTAAACGCCAATATACATGCATTTTTAGTCAACCTTAAACATATAAAAAAAGCCACCAGGATTCTTTTTATCTTTTTTTAATACAATGTTATCGTAGAGAAAATAATAAAAATATCCAAGAAGTTCGCCAAGTATTTTAAATGCCCCCAAGAATCGCGCTTCTCACCATTTTAAAATTTCTATTTCTATAAAAATTTTTATCGCCACGTTTGGCGAGAAATCGCCATAGCTGACAACACTGCTGACGACACTTTTAAATCGAATGTTAGCAGAACATTCTCTTCGTTAGAGTTGGGTTTATCAGCTCTTTAAAGTGAGTGCTCTTTTCAACTCAGCTAATTAGAATGAACTAGTTCGTTCATTTAGTTCAAAGCTCATTTATTGAGCTAAAACAACTGAGCGATTCCAGTTGATATGTTTAGCTCAATTGTTTTTAGCTCATACAATTTTTTGTGACATTGAGTACTCATTTACTCATACTAATGAAAAATTGTGTAATTGAAAATCGATTAAGATATTTTTTATATGTAATTATGCACATTTATCTGACTTTATTTTCGTAAACCTTTAAAATTAAAAAAAAATATTTTCTGATTACTAAAGGATGATTCTGCTTAATTTGGACCAAAATAAGATTAAAGGTTTCACTCAAGTTTTAATGTTATATTTGATTTAATATAAATAATGATGAACTAGAAAAGGCGCTCACAAAAGAGCTCAGTAAAAAGAGTGCTGCATTTAGTTCAATTCACACAATTCACCACTCTACTCTTCGTATATATTTATATGTTCTCCCTTCGTAATTGTGTTTTATAGTTTCAATAAATTTATTTTTAGAATTTTAATTTAATTTTAGAATAAATACTTTTATTTGTTACTTTTTAGCTATAGAATTTTAATAAAAAGAGGGGAAATGAAAATAATTGGATTTTTCTTTTTTTTTTTCTTTTAACAGCAATAAACGAAAAGAACCCTTTTGTTTTTGCAACTAAATTGCACTAAAAGCGGACTTCAAATAATAATGTCATGCTCCGGCGATTTTAATATAAATGTAGTTATGCGTGTAAAAAATTCCCAGAAATACATACAAGTTTAAGTTTTAAATTTATCTGGTTTGAAGCTTTGTAGGATTATAAATTTCAATGAACCATCAATGTGTTTTTTTTTTAATTATAAATAACAATTTAATAACTTTCACAAACAAAACTAAACATGTTTTGGATATTAATAATATTTGCAAATAGGATTATAATCCGATTTAGTTATTAATTATTTATAACTGTAATGAAATAACTGAATAATTTAAATATGTACGCACTTTAATTCACAATTGCAGCAACTTTATTGGTATAAACAACTTCCATCTATTATATGTTACCAGGTGTTTGCCTATAATGTAATTACCTACATACATACATACATAAATACATATTTGCATTTTTAAAAACTATTTGGTTTTTGATTTCTTGAATTGAACAATACGTAGCGCATGCCTATCATCCCACACAAAATTTAAAAAACAGAATCTAAATAAAATTATTTATATCTAATAATAACTGCAGCACGATTGAATATGAAGAGAGGCTAAGTGGATCTATGACTTTACCTTCTTGTAACATAAAATACGAGGGTAAACCAATATGTCTAACTTTTAGTAGTCTAACTATTTTAGTAAAAAAAAAAAAAAAAAAAAAAAAAAAAAAAAAAAAAAAAAAAAAAAAAAAACTTTGTTTCAAGTATGAGAGGTTCGTCATTGAAAATAACACAGTTGGAATAAAATATTAGTTAAGTTAAGAAAATCCATTCCATAGTTAAAGAAAAATGTGCTATAATTTTGATACCGAGATTTTTATAATTTTTAGTACAAACTTTACATTTGAACTCAAAGTGCTTAAAAAACTTTAAACTCTTTTAGAATTTTTTTCTAGCTAAAATATAATTTTTTTTAAAAGAATACACCTACTTGCATACGTGCCTGACTTAAATATCCCATAGAACCGCTGTCAAAAGCTTAAACAGTCTTGGTTTAGGAACACAACACACGACGGAACGATATTTTCATACAAATTTGACATAAGTTATCGTTCAACGACATTGCCGCTGAGATAAAATTTATTTTATTTTCTTGTCGGTTTTCTTTAATCTCTCACCTTTAGTCTCTCACTCTCCTAACAATATTGCCACATATTTCCAGAAATATTTGTATTTTATAAGCATTTGAATTCACAATAATAGCAAAGGCAATGTGCCTTTAAACAAAAATAGAATAAAATACGTAAATAAAAAACACTATTGAAAAGGTAAAAATATGATTGAAAAAATAAATGAAAAGGTGAAAAAAATGAGCCCGTGTATCATCTTTAATCAGTCATTTATTTTTTGTCCCTCTCTTTAATCTGTACAGAAGATTTTGAAAAGTTCCATTGAATCCCTTGCAAGATTAACCAGTCCAATAGACTCTAATGCCATGTACATGTTAAATGTACTTAATATTCTTTACATTTCATCGATTTTTTTTTTAATAGAATTCATCTGATTTATTTATATGTAATAAAATATTTAAACAAAATATTTTTGAAAACAAACACAAAACTGAAATGAAAATATTAATAATGCCGTCAGAGAATCGTCGTTATTTTGTTCACTAACTCTCAGAAACGATAAATCGTTCCGTTACCGTCGTCTGTTGTGTTCCTACACTTGTTCTCCAGATCCATATTTGTTTGTCAGAGTTTTTTTTTCTGTTTTCAAATTCATGATAAAATATTTCAATAAATCTATCGTGCTTAAAGGAAACTTAGTTCAAAGTTAGTTAAACAAAAATAATCAATTTAAAAGATGTGTTTTTCTATGTTTATGACTTCTCAACCTCCCCTCGTACTAATAAATTTCAGTAGAGAATGAGTGCATCTTTTATAATTATTGTATTATTTTGTTAAAACAAAAAACGAAATAATTAAACAAAATAGAATTTAATTAATATTCATCTGATGATCTCACAATATTGTTTTTGATTATACTTTTTTTAACAATACATTTTAAACACTGAGTGTTTCTTATTCATCTTCTTTCAGGTTTAATGGCAGGCCTTTAATTTTTGTCTTTTTTGGTATCGTTTTCAAATTATTAATTTTCTTGTTTAGTGGGTGTTCATTCTTCTTTGATAATTATTTATTTATTATTTTTGATGTTGTTGTCAGCTAAATGATTTAATTACAACAACATTGATTAAAAGCACATACGTTTTTCTTGTTTTAAAAATATGTTTTTCGATCATTTGAAAACAGAAAATAAAATCATACCGCCTTCATTTTTATCTACTGGAGAAAAGAATTTTAATTGAGTGTTGCGTCATTTAGTTGCGTTATTGTAGTTTATTTTTAGCTTCACTGCTGTCATATGTTCTTATGCTGTATTAGCAAACTTGAAAAACGTCAGCCTCTTTAGCTCAGTGGCAGAGCACTGGTCTTGTAAACCAGGGGTCGTGAGTTCAATCCTCACAGGAGGCAAAAACTACAATTTAATTTTTTTTTAATTCTAACAATTATTTTAACTACAATAAATCCTCTTTAATAGGGCATTTTAACTTTAATCATTTAAACAAGTACTTGTTTGCGGTAGTTTCTTAATTCTATAAAGTAGACTTATGACATGTATGTATGTAAATTTTTTGTGTTAAGGTTTGTTGCTTTATTTTAAAAGCTTAAATTAATCATTATTAACATTTAATGTGGTCGTACTTTAATTTCAGTGTAATTAAAACGAAACAAAACAAATTAAATTTATACTTTTTTCATTTTTTTAAGTTGTTAAAAAAATAATTTTGTTTCGTAAGCAAATTATTATTTTATAGTTTCTTTTAATTTTGCTAAATTATTTTTTTCTTTTATTATTTTAATTTACTATTAAAAGTTATAAACTTTTGACAAGAATTACAAATAGGTTTTATGTAGGATTCTAGGTTAGACTCTGTCAAAATAATTCAATTAAACAATTGGGTCAACACGAAAATTTGAAATTCTTAGTTTGGAATTGAGAACGATGCTTCACAAGACATTATCTAGAAAAATAAAATACAGGTACACTTCAGCTTTTAATTAGAACAACTGATTATAAACTCGTAAATTTATAGAAATGGTTTATATTTATTGATTTTTTTTCATGATGTTTAATATTAAAAAAAGCTTTAAAAGAAACTTAGGAAACAATTTAACCTCACAAATTTTAAATGCAGCACCTTTTTTGAAACAACTAAGGTATTATAAGTGTGTCAGGAACGCCCTTGGCAGTAAATATTCCAAATCTAACAAATTTTATTAGTTGTTATTTCCGGAGTTTAACATACTGAGGATCAAATTCTTGATTAATGGTTGATCCATCATCATCTTCGCTGCTCCAAAGAATATATTTATATCAATTTTCAGTCCGATTCCAAAGAAATTCAAAATCCATCCCTTAGAGAATCTCAAAAATTCCTACAATTCGCTCTGTTAAAATGTCAAATATAGACATCGCGCAAACAAACTCCAGTTTCGCCATCTTTCGTTGTTTCCATAAAAAATGGTCTGATCTCTTACTCTGGTGTCAGACGATCAAGTTTTCATTTAAGTTTTAAAGTTTCTCTAATTTTTATTTTTTATCAATACACTCCCTCTTTAAAAATTTGCTAAGAATTTGCTTTCAAGTTTTCCTTTAATCGAGTGTTTCAAATTACATTCAGGAAAACAGCTGATTAAGGTTTTTCCTCGAAAAAAATTTATTTGCTTTTTTGACGACATCTTGCTTAAAAACTTGCTTTGAAATTGCGTTCAGCCTACGCCACAGCTTTCAATTTTTGTGAATTTTGACAAGTATACATTTCTTGCAAGAGAATTGAACAAAAACTTGATCGTGTGACTGCACTATTAGAGAAACGTAAATTTTAAAAAATGGCCTAAAACCCATTCAAACTCGAGCTATTAAAAATATCAAATATGGAATTCTATAGAAGGTTTCCTCTCAAACAGTTCCCATTTATTATGCCAATTTTCGTTGTTTCCACGAAAGTTTCAGTTCACATGCATAACCCGAATTTTAATTCCTTTAACAGTGCTATGTTATCTTTTTAACAGAGCTCTGTTGAATCCAAAAGTTTGTGTCAAAACTAAAAATTTTAAAATTTTCCTTCACACCCAATTTTTTTTTCTTCAATAACGCGTCGGATGTCAAATGACGACTTGTCTGGATTAGCTTTTAGAAATCCTTCTGATTCTTCAATCGGTTTGCTCTGACGTTTTTCGGAATCTCCTACTACGTAATGTGTTAATTAAAGTGTGTATTGGTTTTTGTGCTGCAAAGTATTAAAAACGTTTTCGAGTGAAAAGCTGAAAAAAAAATAGTTGCTCTGTGCAAGATTTTTTTCCTAACAAAAACGAATAGAGTCTAAAGAAAAGTAAACTATTTCGTGTGGAATCGTTACCACGGAAGTTAAGGATTTACCTAGTTTTAAATTGTTTGATCAAGTAACAGTCGTATTATTAAGTTCCTTAACTAATCGTTTAAGAAATGGCAGCTTTCGAAATAAACAACAACAATACAGAATAAGTAATTTACCTTAAAAGTTCTATTTAGCTGTCAGCAGATGCATGTATTTATTATTAAAAATTTAACAAGTAAGGGTGCTATATTTGACTATGCCGATTCTATGTAAATCTAGTTTAGTGAAGAAACTTCATTCAAAAAAGCAAATATTGGGTTGACCGAGACTTAAATAAATAAATAAAATGCCATTGGCTCTTAATGGGTTAAGCATTTTTAAAAAATTTTAGTTTTTCCTTAAATATCTCTTTCAAAGTTTTAAAATGATACCCGTATTGATAATTTTAAAAAATTTTAATTTCAGAGGACCATAACTCGGATAATATAGTCGCCAATTTACTCACTTGATGAATTTTTCTTAGATTTTAATTCCCTATCGTCCCATAGATTCGTTTTTTTGATTCGAGTTACTTGATTGATCCAAATGAAATGGAAAAATTAGAGGTAGGTGTGGTGTTTTGCCCGCTGTGTCTAACGACATAAGCCGATCTTGCTGATTTCCAATAGCACCTCTTTCGACACGTAGTCTGATCGATTGAAAAAGGCAAACTTAATTTCAACACTAACACGGACGGACAGACGGACGTCGCTGAATCGACTTCGCTATGCATAAGAACTCAGAATACATATACTTTAAGGGGCCGGAAATGGATATTGTAGAAATTACAAACAGAATGACACAGTTAGTTATACCACTTTTACCACTTTTTGTGGTGAAGGGTATAAAAAGAACATTTTTATACAAGTGCGGATGATTCGCAAATTTTGGTAAAAAAAAATTTCATGCGATGTCTGACTTACGTAAATATTTCGAGTGGCGAACCATTTTAATAGAAGTCCAAATCTTATTTTGTCACCAATTTACATAGAAAATGTTTGCTGGGTATGATTTTCGTTTTTTGTAATAAATTTACATGTCGGCACTTGTACATTTAGCGATGTGTGCAATGTAAATGTTGTTCATGTTTCTTTTAAATGAGCTTAAGAGATCATTCATCTTCTTCTTCTTCTTAAATTACACCAATTTTCCAAAGAGATTGAAAAAGCGAGCGATATATGCATGTTTATAAGTATGAATGACTGTCTGTCTGGCTTAATAAATTTTCTTTAATGTCGGTTTTAGGTTTTTCTAGTGAAACAAAAGAAAAACAAATTTTAATTTTTGCCGTTGATGTTATTTGTTGCCTATGTTTTTGTAGGTTTTTTGACATTTTAATTGTTTTTTGTCATCTAATTCTGGAGTCGTCGCTGATACATGCATACATTGTATTTTAGTATTATTGTTGCTTTTGGCTTCTGTTATTTTTGTTGTTGGAAACAGACACACATGCATAGGAACATAAATTGTGTCGTTAATCTAATACAATTTCGTAATTAAACTAATTATTTTGTTAGTTGCAAAGAGAAGAAAGAGGTACAAGTAATAAATTTACGAAAATTAAGTTTAAAAAACTAAACGACACAGAAAAATTTAATGGATGCTAAGAACAGCAACAACATAACTTGTAGCAAAAAACTAAGAGAACGGAAACTGAATGTGCACAAAACATTAAAACACTGAACAAACAAACATGTTTACAACAAAAGCATCACACATCCATATAAATATTGAGAATGTTTTTTTTTCGCCATTCTATTTTTTTATTGTTGTTCTTGTAGTGTTGCTTCAAGTTGCATTTTTAAATTGCAACATTTAATTTACCTGTTGTTAAATAATTTATTTATTGTACACGTCACCCCAAAAAGTGGAAAAAGGGTTTAACTAAGTTTGTCATTCCGTTTGTAATTTTTACAATATCCATTTTCTACACCATAAAGTGTATATTCTTATGCATTGCAAAGTCGATTGAGCGATATCTATCTGTCCGTCCGTGTTAGTGTCGAAATGGAGTTTGCCAAGGCACTAATTGAGCTGCAGAATCAATTAGACATAGTATCGAAAGAAATGCTATTGGAAATCAGCCAGATCGATTTATGTCCTTCGAGGTAGCAGGCAAAACAACACGCCTACCTCTAATTTGTCCATATCGTTTGGAACATTGAAGTAACTCCAATCAATAAAACAAATATATGGGGCAAAAGAGAATTAAAAAATAAGAAAAAAAACATCAAGTGAAAAAATTCTCACTCGCCCATATTTTCCGAGTTACGGGCCTCTGAAATATAAAAATTTTTCTAATATCAATATGGATATCATTTAAAAGCTTTTGAAGAGATCTTTAAGGAAATACTAAATTTTTTTAAAACGTTTAACCCATTAAGAGCCGATGACATTTTTATGTAAAATTTTTTTCAATTCTTTGTCACCTCAATGTTTGCTTTTGGTAAAAGGTATATAAGATTCAGCATAGCCGAATACAGCACTCTTACTTTTTTTTTAAAGAAAACTACAAAAAATTTTACTTGAGGCTACAGCAAAGTTCATAAAAGCAGCACATAAAAATTAATATTTACACAGTATAACAGAATTTTTTTTTTATATATTTTAACTTTTTATAATTTCGTCATAAATCTTTAATTTTTATTTAATCGTTTCAAATAATGTATCTTCAGAACCTAAAACCTTTGGGTTTAAAATGCTAAACTTCGTTGTATATTTATTTATAACCGAGTTTTTTAGTTGTTTTTTGCTTCAGAATAATTTTAACCAAATTGGGCATATTATTTGATACTGATTATTAATTAAGTAATTATTTTAAATTATTGTTACAATATATGTTCCTGAAAAAAGTGAAAGTTGAAAGTAAAGTAATAACCACATCAAAATTCCATTTCATTTTAATATAATTTTTCAAAACTATAAAATTTATTCTTAAATGCAAAAAGCAAAAAACTATAACAATGAACACATTTCACTTTCGTTATTTCTTTTTTTCTAGAGAATACTATCATTGTGAACATTTGAAACATTTGCAATTGAAAAGATTTTTTTACTATTAATTAACAACTTAAAAATTTTTACATCATCAAAATAAAAGAGATATTAAAAAATAAACTTATAAAATGAATATTTCATAATAAAAACTAAAAAAGAATTGAATTAAATTGAGAAAGTTTCTTTAAATATTTATTTCTTTTAAAGAGAATATACAAAGTCATTGATAAAATTTGATAAAATTATAAAATATCGAAATTAATCAAAAATAATAACAATGAAGAATAGAAACGTTTTTTTATTTGCCATAAAAAAAATATATAAATGAAAATCTGATGATTAACATGTGAATCGATCACAACCGCACGAAATATAATGAAACACTAGCACCCATCTTAAAAGAAAATAAAGATAATAGACTCAACAAATACATATTTGCATACATACATACATATATGCATTCATTCATATGTAAATATGTATATCAATATGCATAACTTTTGTTGTTATTGCCTTTATTAATTTAAATTTTCAAACAAATCATTGTTTTTCATCTGAAAAACTCAATGGTAGACTGACTGGCCAGTCTTATAATAAAATCAATATGATGTAACGTCTTTGCAATCTGCACTTTAGTTTTTCATTTAATGGATAAAATTCACACAATGAAAGTAAAAACACCAAAAGAAATTAACGATAAGTTAGAAAAAAATGCATGAGTATCTACATCCGCGTTTAAAATTATCTAAAATTAATTAAATAATAAATCTTGTTGAGGACAGAATCTACAATTCAGTTTTTCTTGGTCGGCTGCTAAAAGTGCAAAAGTAACGTTAGTTTATAGCATAAACATCATCATTAACCCACAGTTTACATTAGACAATGCTGTCATGACAATAGAAATGCATGCACAGTTTTTCACTAATACATGTACATATTTCAATTGTCTAAATTACTGTCTTGAATATTTTGAAGACAGTAAACAAGACAGTGATTTGACGTATGCCGACAAATTTTTTTATAATTGCTTTAATTAAATGAAATTTTAATTAAATTATTAT
The DNA here is from genome assembly GCA_916610165.2 of Gymnosoma rotundatum. Classification (NCBI taxonomy): domain Eukaryota; kingdom Metazoa; phylum Arthropoda; class Insecta; order Diptera; family Tachinidae; genus Gymnosoma; species Gymnosoma rotundatum. The sequence continues at coordinate 131,065,439 of OU744339.1, read as the reverse complement.
TTTAATTACTAAAATTTTCTTTGCATATAACAATAGAAATGGAAAAATAGCAAGAAGAAACTCTAAAGCTATTTTAAATTTTCCGAGAACGTGCTCATAATGAATTGTCATAATTATTGTCTGGACGCCTATACTACAGAAGCAATTGTCAGCTTTTTTGACAACTAATGTGTATTATTTTATTGTCATGACAGCATTGTCTAATGTAAACGTAGCGTAATCCACGTAAACACAACTGATAATATATAATGATGAATTTACCATAACAAAATCTGCCGAATATGCATGAAAAAACAACCAACAAAAAAAGCAACAAATAGAGAATCTTTGTTTTTGATTCAGGCACATAAGCAAAGAAATCAATGAAAAAAGTACATTTTAATATTTATTTTTTTAACACTTAGTTAACGATTTTTTTCTGTTTCAAATTTTCAAGAAATGGCTCTTCGAAAAAAAGTTTCATTCAGGTGAAGAGTTCAACACAGAAGACTGTGTTACGGCTCTTCTAAAAGTTAAGGAATCGCTACACAAGTAAAACTATGCGATTTCTTATTTTAAAGGTACAAGTGAACAAGGCAACATGTCCAAAGAATCACACATGCTTATGGTGTAAAAAGTGGTGCACGAATTGTAAAAAATTAAGACAAACAAATTTTAAAACAGTTCTGTGTATAATTTAGAAACTCTGTCTAGAATATTTTTTCTGTGCTCATTTGTCGTTTTAAACACGTTTGTTCACTATACAGTTTGATAAACTTGAGCAAATATAAAAATTAGCTCACTGCTTAAATAGCACAAACGCTGTCATACACCACACAAAGTTCTAGCATAAACAAAATACTCGTACATGCATACAAAATAATGTATTTTTGACAATTTATCGAAAAAAGAGAGCAAAACAAAGTCAGCTGCGATAAAGTAAATAATAAGATTTGTTCACTTTCACTCCTTCTTATACTTCAAATTTATTCGTTTGTTAGTTGCCTAAATTTATTTTACGCAAATTCTCGTTTGTATCGTTTTTATACCTTTCACAACAAAAAGTGGAAAAAGTGTATAACTAAGTTTGTTATTCCGTGTGTAATTTCTACAATATCCATTTCCGACTCCATAAAGTATATATATATTCTGATTTCTTATGCATAGCGAACTCGATTGAGCGTTGTTCGTCTGTCCGTCCGTGTTAGTGTTGAAATCAAGTTTGCCGAGGCACTAGAAAATAAATATTACAATCAATCAGACCTAGTGTCAAAAGAGGTGCCATTGGAAATCAGTATGATCGGTCTATGTCCTTCGAGGCAGCAGGCAAAACACAATGCCTTCCTCTAATTTTTTTCATGTCATTTGGAACAATAAAGTAACTCCAATCAAAAAAATAAATATATGGGGCGATAGAGAATTAAAAAATAAGGCAAAAACATCAAGTAAAAAAATTGGCGCACGCTCATATATTCCGAGTTACGGGGCTCTGAAATTTTCAAATTTTTTAAAATATCAATGTGGGTATTATTTTAAAGCTTTTAAAGAGATCTTTAAGGAAATACTAAAAAATTTTAAAATTGCTTAACCCATTAATAACCAGTGTCACCAAAATATTTGATTTTTTATTTGAGTTACTTCACTAAACTATATTTACATAGATGGTGAAGGGTGTATAAGATTTGGCATAGCCTAATATAGCACTCTTACTTGATTTTTTATTATTATTATTTGATAAAGTTTGCAAATTCACAATGTGCTGAGATTAGTTTGAAGAAACTTCTAGCAAATTATTGCAATAAAGAACATAAAAACAAACGTTGTTTTTTATTTTCGCTTACACTTTTCAAATACGAATTTTCACAAAAAAAATGGATAAAAACTCGCACATACACTTTTCAATTATTGCTTTAATGCTCGCTCTTTTTCAATATTAGAAAAAAATAGTTGCAATCATATGAATATAAATCAGTTTAATTTGCATTAAATGTAATTGATCTTGAACTTCGATCCAGTATCAACAAGTAGGTACAAACTTTAAAATTATAAATATGATTTTTAAAGTCCAATCACCATTTATAGAGAGAAAAATGCATGTGCGTGAAGATAAATTCCAATTTAACTGACAATGTTAAACGAGCACTGTTAATCACTTAACAGTTGTTAAAATTTTGAACTTCATTACTTAAAATGCTTAACTAACAGAAAGAGTTGTTTACAAATTACTTATGTTCGTAAAGGTTTTAAAGAAAGTTTTAAAAATTTGTTACAGTTAGCGCCATTATTACAATATGGTAAGGTAGAATTTTGTCTGCTTGATAAATAGTTTTGCATTATCATAACTTTTGTTTTTATTATTATTAATAATAACAATACGAGTATATAATAATAAAAAATAATAAGTGGAGGTTTAATAATACAAAGCCGTTTACGTTTCAACAAAATCCTACCTTTAACTTGTAATAATGGCCCTTAAAGTTTAACATAACGCAACATACATACAAGTACGTGTAACAAGCGGGTGAAACATATGGAACATTTTTATTTAGTATTAAATTATCTTACAACATTTAAGTCAATTAAGAGTCTTAAAAACAAAACATTATTTCTTTTTAATTTGTAATGTATGTTTAAAATAGAAACTCACTGCCATTTTCTAATGATGCGTTACACTTACCATTAAATAAATATGATGCATCTATAAGAATGATTTCTTTCGGTTTATTAATGTTGCGTGAAAATAAATCCTTCAGATTTTACAAATAAAACCATTCGTTTATATTCTAAGCAGAACAAAAAAGATCAGTGTATAAAATTGTTGTTTTATGACGAGATTTATTAAAGATAGTGATTGAATGGCGAGAATTTTAATTACAAAAGTTTTATTGTTTTTATTTATTTTATTTTACTAGGATTTTTTAGAAATGTGAATGCATGTAACCTTTTTTATTAATATTATTTGTTTCAATATTTTATTTTTACACTTATTGCTCTATTGAGAAAACAATTTTACTTTTGGCGTTTATTTTATTATTATTTTACTTTTTGTTTTAACTTTTAAACGAATAATAAATATTATGGGTAACAAACAAAAACAACAATACGCAGAAATTGTATGTATATTTCTTTGTATGTGTGTATACAACAATAAATAATTAATTAAATGTTGTTGCTGCTTTTAATCACTTGTGCACTTGTAGTTTGTTCATTATTACTTATAATCGCATTGTTGTTATAATTGCATATCAATACTTTCGAATAAATTTAAAATTGAACATAAATTAATTTTAATGATGTCTATTAATACTTGTATCTATTTCGCTTTTCACATCGATTTTAATTTAGCAGCCAATTTTATTTGTCTTTAAATACGAGTTTTAGTTAAAAATCTCAAAATTGAATGGTTTCCTTTAAACTTTTTGTTTAGAATTTTTACAAAAAAAAACTGTACACACGCGCACCACCGTCTTTCCGATTAAAACAAACAAACTTTATCAACAAACATTTCAGACTGCAAGACAAATTCAAACTAAAGTAATGAAACTCACTCTGCTTTAGGTAAATTCATTGTCAGGGATGATAAACTTAATACGATTGTACTTTTGTGTTACAAATTTGAATTCAAAGGAATAAAAGTACCACAATTGCGCATTTAATAAAATATTTTTATTTCAATGAAAAGCTTTTGCTTTAAATTAAATTATTCAAGGTTTAAATAACCATCTTTAAAAACAAAAAACCTTAACTTCAATCTATTAAAGAATAGTAAAATTTATACACTTTGTAAAGGCATATTTAATACAAAGATGAGTGATCCAAAAAAATTTTAAGATCTAAGAACAACTCATTCTCAACCAAAAAAAAATAAGTAAAAGCTATTTAAAGTCATTAACAACACAAAACAAAAAATATATATAAAAAAAGCATTGCAATAAACAAAAGCAAATCATTTCTCGTATTTTTTATAAGCATTAAGGATCAATTAATACTCCGCGTCTTAAATAGTAGCCCATATGCTCTCAAATATTTCTTAGAATTAACAATATTTATGTAAAAATATTATGAAGGCTTTTTGTTTTGCTTTCAATAAAACCAAACCAGTCATTGATGTACAAATAGTACCTACAACGTATGAAAAAATGTACTTTATCATCCCTGTGTTATATGATCATTAACAAGTAAACAATCTTTTGGGAGGTTTACGTTATTAAGAGAACCAATGTTAACTCATAATATTGAGTACATATCAGAGATGGAAATGTTAAAATTTTCGGTAAATTTTTTCTTTTCAAATAAACAATTTATTTAATATTACAATAGCGAATTTTGAAGAAAAAATATTAAAGCTTATCATCATAGTCTTAAAGTTAAGATACTTACTTAACTTAAATTCAGAAAGAATTGTGCATTTTCTAAAAATTAGATATAAAAAACAAACCCGCTTAAGCGCAAATAAAAAGCCCTTAAAGGCAACAATTTATTTGAAAATAAATCAAACAGCACAAGGACGCTGATAAATAATGATAAGTCGAAATAACACTTATCCAGAACTAATTTGGATAAAACAAAAACTGTGGCATCTATCGCGTTGTTGCGAGTAATTTAAGTTTTCTGTTAAAAAGTTACTTTTAATTTTGTTTTGCTTGAAACTTAATACTATTATTTTAACAAAAAGATTTAAAAAATTATTTTTTTATAAAAAAGACTAAAAACATTTCTTTTTTTATTCAAAAAAATAATAATATTTTTTTTTGTCCCTGAAGTTTAACAGACATAGCTAAACACGAGCGTAAGGTGTCCGCACATTTTGTATGTAGCATACCAAAATAACGCGGCGGCAACGCTTTGCAATTGAAAAATCAGATTTCGACAAGGCGTTTATTAATTAAAAATAAATGATATACAAAAAGCAATTTTTATTACTAATAAAATTCTAATTTAAAGAACACAAATACCAGAATTGCCATTCTTATTTAAATTATCAGGAAACTTATGTTTCTTTATTTTAATAACCCTGTTTTGACGTAGAATTGGCGCTTTTGTTTAGGTATGGCATTTCAGCGTAAAAGTTTTGCGGAAGAAAACATTTCGTTTTCCGCTTTTATTTAGGTATGGTGAACCTTCTCTTAGCGGGCAACCCTGTTTAGTAGTAAAAGTCTGCTTTTTTCGCCAGAACAATTTTTAAACAAAACTAATTTTTAAGCAAAGTATTTTTCATATTACCCCGAGTTCATGGTTTATAAATATAAAATGTCTGTTTTAGTACAGTAGTCTGCAGCTAAGCAAATCGCTTATAAAGTCAGAAAATATTAATTACATTTTAAAGTTAATCCTCATAGAATTACCATTTTATTATTTTAGGCATTCGCTTGCACGTCTTGCTTCATGCAGGATATTATGTATGGGCTCACGAAAGATCAAAAAAAAAAAAAATGTTTAATTATTTAAACAAATTTATGACCTACTAAAGTAAATAAGATTTTAATATATTATGTATTCCAATTAACATTCATATGTTTTTTACTATAAGAACATCAACATATGGTAAACATGTTTTAAACATAAAATAGAAATAAATAATTTTCCTTTAAACCTTTTAGCATGAAAAAAATTTTTTATTAGTAGGAATTTTTTGGGAAAGATATTTCCTGCATTGTTGCATTTTGAAAGCAACTGACTGACTCTTAAACATGTTGCTAAACAAGTTGCACACAATTTGTCATTGCATCTGTTAAATAAAAAAAGAGAATAAAAGTAATAAATTTCTTAAACGGTTTTGATCGTAACTGATTCCGGTCATGATAAGTAACACTTTAAAAATAAATTAAAACAAAATTAGGTGTGTCTGTCTACAAGTTGGCCGTGCACCCATAATGATCCTTTCATTCACCATTAATGCAGCAGCCGCATAAGCGCACAAACACAATTTGTATCTGCTTTGCAATCAACCATCTCTTAAGAAATTGCAGCAGATGTTTCTATTATTGCTTCTCTAGGCTTCTTTCTTATTGTTTAAAGAAATTTGATTCATAAATTTCACCCTTGATAACATTAGTGCTACAAATTACTTATTAGAAATAAAAAAAGGTGTTGATTTAAATATTGTTTGACTTTATTATTGTCCTTATTTCCTTTAACTTTTAAATGTTTAAAAGAAAAATAAACAATAAAAACAACCACCTTAAACTTATGTAAATATGGAGCAGCTATTCCGCTTTATAAGTATTTTGAATTTATTTATTAGTGAAGAGTTTAAGTTTTTTTTAAGAACAAAATGTTCTTTCTGAATCCAGATGCATTAGAAAAATATTGTAAATTTAAATAATTTTGCTAGAACACCTAACAAAAAAAAAAAATAGAGTATAATACTGGATAAAGGTCTAGAAGCCTTTTTTAAGTTTGTACTTAGTTTTAAGGCCCTTATCAAGACCTTAAAACTGTAAACAAATTAACCTGATGAAAATAAATAAAGGCAAGGCAAGTTTAAGAAAAGTGTGTATCCTAAGTGCCCTATTTTGGTAACCTGCTGAGAAAAGATCTGGAAATCTCAAATACTAATTTGAAACTAGGCGTAAAATTTTGTTAAGGAGTTGCTGATGTATTTTAAAAATATTTCGTTTCTACCCCACTGTGGCCACATATTTTATTAAAGATTTAACTCCATATTCATAAAAATTGAAATAACTTTGAAATGTGTTTTATGAAACATTTTCCATACAAATTTTTCCTAAAATACATTTCAAATCTATTTCAATATTTTATAAATACCGCAGTTAAAGTTTTAAAAAACTTTCGTTAAAATTTTTATATTTTAAAGCGAAATTAATAGGAAATATATTTTCTTTTGACAGCTCTGCGCTTCTGTCGCTAAAGATGACAATAAATTCAGGTAATTTACTTTAAGTTTGACATGAATACAGTCAAAAGAAAGAGGCTCATAAAATACGTGGGCACAAGTTTATCTTAAGCCTGACATGGTAGCGTTCTACGAATTTAAAAGAAATGGGAGATAAGAATGAATAAGAGTAGGCCTTGTATTATCCGTCATCAGTGGGGCGTAAATTGTTTTAGCTAGTAGAAGTACGATATCGGAATGTTTTCTTAGTTCGCAAATACCTTATACTAATCACAAAGTATATAGCTTTGTGATACTAATACTAGAATGTTTATTTAAACAGTCCATATTTACACTATGCAATTTTTTAAATAATTTTTTTCTCAATTTTCTCTTTAAGTTACAACGTTATGCGTTATCTAAAAGTAAACATTAGCAACAGTAATTTCTACTCAAAACTCTAAGCAATATGGCTTACTCCTCCTGCTTCACAAACAAACAAAAATTTCATGCTAGTTCCGTGAAAAATTGCATAGTGTAAATGCCGTATTATTATTTAATCTTTACATTTTTTAGTTAATTAGAAATCCTTATATTAGTAGTACTATTATTCCGGTTATTTTTTTTTTTTACCCTGTATTTGTGCCCATAAAAGTGAAAGTGATGTAAGTCATATATTTCTTGTTTCGAGATATTTAATTATTTTTTATTCAAATATAAATTAAAAATTATTTTTACATTATGCGACAACCACTATCTAATGGTTCATTTTTGACAATTTCTTAAAAATTACATTGAATAAATTTAGTTTAAAATAATGCGGTATGAAAATAACTGGTAAATTCACTTTTTTTTAATTTTGATTTAGACCACTTTAATAATAATGGGCACATTTATAATTTTATAAAAACTTTCGTCAAACATTAAAAAATATATTTTCTCACATGTACCACTTTTGAACACATGTTTTCGAAAAAATTAAAACAGATTTTAAATCACTTTCCCTTAAATAATTAAGAATAGTACCAAAATGTTTATCAGTATGCATGATGAAAAAATTACAATTTTATATAGAAAATAAATGGGGTACAAAATGTTTTTACCCATCTTTACTAAAAGTCTCTACGCCGGCAAAAATCCGTGCGTTTTAGGAGTTTACAATGTTTATTCTTAAAGATTAAATTTTTTTTAATTTTGAAGTGTTTTGCTAATGGAGCGTGTGGTGTTGTAATGGCTTTTAGGGGACCTATTCAAAGAATTGTAAGTGTATTTTCTTTTAATTTAGTATTTTTAAAATTTTTTATTTGTTACAATACTCACGATTACAAAACTAAATATTCTCTATTTTCATGTTTTTTTTAAAGATGAACAATTCAAACACGTGATAAAAAATAAGGGATGCAGCATACAACAACAAAAACACAGAAAACTCTTAAAAAATTATATAAAACCAAACTGATAATAGTTCTTTTTTTCTTTGTTATTAACTGTATAAATATGGAGTGGTCTTACACTTTCGTTCAATGTTACTTAATTAATGTGTAGTGAAATATATTGACGGCTTTCATACCGACCTGTTGTCAACTGCAACATTTATAAATCGCCCTACACAGCGGAAGGAAACATTTAGAAAGAAATTGTTACATTAATTGCAGGCTTTTAACCACCTTTAAATTCAATTCGCACCACTCATTGCATTCTAGTGTTTGTCAGCTTTAAGGGTTGTTCAACAACAACAACGACTAGAAGATACCACCACCCCAACCAAGCTCTTGTTTTAATTTTTATTAACTCTTCTTTTTGCACGCAAATCACAAATACACAACAGCTGCCTGCTTTTAGACTTAAGCATGATTTATAAATTGTTCATGTAATCTGTCACTTACATTCTGGATTTGATTATTGGATTAATGTGCTTTGCACTCTATCCGTGTCATTCAATCAATTGTATATAAATAACTCTCGCTAAAAACACCTTTTGCTACTGGAAAAGTGGCAACTGCACATGCGTCACTTACATCATGAACATAATTATTTTGAACACTTGAAGTTTTTATGGAAGGGAGAGTAAAATTGATTTATTTTCACAATGATAAAATTGCATATTGTTCACTACATCCAGTTCATGCCCCAGTGAATACACCAAATGCCACTACCTTGAAACGATTAAATCATGGCCTCACTAGATCCCAGAATTTTTTTCTTTTCGGATTGAGTAAGATCCGTTATTACAATGCTTGTGCTGGTAAAATGCAAAACACGATTATTTTCCTGCACTTTCGGTTTTAGTTTAACCACTTGGTCTTTTTACTCATTAACTTTGAGTTTGAAAGTTCTGACGCACTAGATTTACATATATTTTCTCACAGTGCAATGAATTAAAATACATGTCGAAAATATATTTTGAATATTTTTTTAATTAAATATTTAATATCAAACTTTAGTCTAAATTATAGAAATTACCAAAATGTAAAAAACAATCCTTAAGGTATTGTTGACACTGACAGAAATCGGGAAAAGGCGGTACCAAAACCTCGTACATGATTTTAATCAGATCAATATATTTATTTAAAGCCTTGGAGTAGTCGCCGGCATCGTAAAGACGCTTGGCGGTGCGTGTCATCATTTCAGTATCCTGCAAAAAGAAATTAAGAAATTAAAAACATTTTTTATTTAACATTTGCTCACTTAAATCACAGTATTAGATCTATTCAGTAACTAAAACTTGTTAATAATTGTTACTAGAACGTGTTTACGTACTCAAAAAACTAACAAGATTTTGACAAAAGAGTGTAAAAATGTAAAAGAAAAAATTGGTTGCAACTTGCAAGTTTTTGCTAGTAAAAGGTGTGTTCAATAACTTTAGCAACGAGAGAATAAAACAAAAAAAAAAAAATTCTTTTATCAGAGATTTTAAAGCAAATTATTTTGTTAACAAAATTAAAAACCAGCTGTTTGACTTATTATTGCAAGTAAAAATTTTACTAGCCAAAACTTACAATAAATTATTTTCTCTCTCATATTTTTACGCTTCTTTTTCACTCTCTCGTTGCTAGTTTTTTGAGTATGTGAACACGTTTTAGTAACAATTAGTAACAGTTTTAAGTTATTGAATAGACCTATTATATTTCTTAATAAGCAAGCGAGAATGACACAAATTTGTTTCATACGTTTTTTGTCAACTATTTGACTAATCTGACGGTACCTTAAAAATTAATATCTGTAAAATCTGACCATTAAATATTACCATTTTTAAAGTAAATATTTAAGAAGGAAAAAATTTATAAAACAATAGACCAGTAAAAGCTTATGAAGGAAAAATTAAAAAAATTACTCTAAGAGCCAGTTTACATTAAGGGCATTGTATCAGCTACAAAAGTCATGATGTAGAAGTTTCTAGGCAAGAGGTGTAGAGAAGCTTACGGGGTTAGCAAAAGTAGCACGAAATGCATCTTCATTACTCTTTTCAGTTTTTTCTTTCATTCCTGTTTCTCTCTTTCGTTTTTTGCAGTTCTATGCTTGAGCAGTGTTACCAAAATGGCTGTTTTTTTTCATATTGTTCAAAAATTGTTGAAAAATTAATACGTTAAGTTTATGGCAACACTTGAAAAATTGATTGATAAAACATTATAAAATTCTCTCACTTCCTACAAAAGAGTCATAATGTATACGAGTGATGACTTACGAAGATACTCCAAAAGAGAAAACAATAAACAACGCCGAAAATATGTTAATGCGCCTTGCACCACATGGTACATGATTTTGCCATGTAAACAGCACCGCTCCATAAATTTGAGTTTTTGACATTGCACATTTCATTTCCTATTACCCGATCAATTCTATATTGTAAAGATATCTGCTATCTATCTGCTTCATCGAAAACCCCAACATCAAAATCTGATTCCGTTTCAGCTAAAAACTATCTGCATTGTTAAATTTTGTGGTATTTTAACCCGAAAATCACGCCGAAAATAAAAATTGTCTTAAACCCCGGGAATTGTTTCCCTACGCTTTCCAGGTTAAAAATTAAAGAGTATCGCTACGGAGACGTTATTTCACGCATCTGACCTTATATTTAAGACCAAGGCGAATCCATTACTACATGACAGCGTAAGTAAAAAATCTGCAGACGTTTAAAATTTGCACAGAGTGTACACTCTATAAAAAACTGTATAACAAATAAAATTAAATTCCTATAGAAAAGCTGATCTTTATCATTCAAATCACAATCTTACTCACCTGCATTACTTTTAAGCCCTTCAAAATATTTGTACACTCCAAACATTTAGGACACTTGATCATAAAGTCATTGCAAGATGGTGGCACCTCAACAACAGCTGTACAGTTATTAGGGGCATCACAACGAAAACGTATTACATCAGTGGGTAAATTGTCAAACGTTGGCCAGTCCTCTAAACAGGCATCACAACAACATTCAAATTTATATAAATCCAACAATTTCGATTGACGTTCACTGCGACTTTCTTGTGTATAAATAGGTCCATAATTTTCCGAAATTTGTATGCCAGCCTCAATAGGTTTAACGGTATTTATATGTATAGTAGTGCCGCGAAAATATCTATAAAATTTTGAGACGTTTGTAACTTAACACACTCTAAACGCTGAAATACCCACCTTACAATGCTCGGATCACAAGAGTGATTGAAAAGAGCAAGATTCGGATACAAAGCTCCACCAATAAACAACGTCTTTTCACTTCCATCCTTTTGAGATTTATGCAACTCAGCTACCTCGTGTGTATTGAATTGCAAAAATTGCAAACTTCTTAAAACCAAAGCCTGAATTTTAAAAATATCTCCCTGTTGGGGATTATCACCGAAATAGTTCGATTTTAACAAACATTTAGTTAAAAAACGGGCCATTAAAGTGTGTTGAAAGAAATTTGAAGCCGATCTGGTGCCTTCGTGCTTTATCAGATGTGAAACTCTTCTAAAATCATCTTTCGGCAGCCTGCAAAGTTTAAAATGAAATCTGATTTTAAAGTAAAACTTGAAATATTTTCTTACTTTTGAATTTGTTCAATAGAAAGTTTTTCATCTACGCTGGCTGCAACCTGCAAAAATTCTTCCACTGCTGTCTTGGCAAATATACGTAGAGCCATGTGACAATTAATCGAAGCTCCCGAACTCCAAATTGTGGACAATATACCGCATTCATATTTGTGATAAGAGCCCATGGCTCGTTGCTGGCATTTTTCAGAACAATAAATGATATCGGCACACATTGGACAGGCTACTGGGATGGCAGTTCTAAAAGTACACATATAATCAGATAATAATTCTTGCGAAAAAAAACCGACTTCAAAATAGATTTCATCTGTCTGCATACAACAGTTCAAGTGTATGGCCACATAAATTAGATTACATTAACTATTGGGACACCCTTATATCTCCAAACTTTATACATGTTCAACTGTTTAATAGTTTGGCAATATACATTAAATTACAGCAACTATAGGGTCACCCTTTAATTTCCAAATTCAAATTATATACTTGCTGTTGTAGTAGATTTAGCATTCAGGTTATGTGTAAATTTCAGCCGTCTGTGTATAACGGTTCAACAGATTGCCCATATACATCAGATTATTTCAACAATTTAATTTATAATATAACATTTTTATACTTCTTATTATACCCAATAATGTAGTGGACATTCTGTTTAAAATTAAGGTGTTTGTATACAACGGTTCAAAAAATACGGCCATATAGAACAAATTACATTAATTTTGGGAACACCCTTTAATTTCTAAATTCAAATTATTCTTGTTATAGCGGTCTTAGCAAAACATGTCCCTTATAAATTTCAGCTGTCTGTTTATAACGGTTTAAAAGTCCGGCCACATACACCATATTATATCAACTATTGGGACACCCGTTTATTTCCAAATCCAAGTTTATACTTGTTGTTATAGAGGAGTTAGTAATACAGGTTCTTTGTAAATTTAGATCGTCTGTCTACAACTGCTTAAAAGTATGACCATATACCAAATTAAATGAACTATTGGTGGACCCTTTAAAGGCCATAGCAATCGACATTGCGTCAAATTTACAAGCGTTTATCTATAACGGTTAAAAAGATAGGCCTATGATTTCTAAATTCAAATTATAAACTCGTTGATATACCGGACTTATAAGTACAGGTCCCTTTTAAGTTTCATCATTCTGTCTATAACGGTTCAAAAGTTTGGTCACATACACAAAATTACATTTACTATTGGAACACCCTTTAACTTCCAAATCCAAATTATTTTATACTCGTTGTTATAGCGGACTTAGCAATACAGGTACGTTGTAAATTTCAAAAGTATGGACATACACATCAAATTTAATGAACTATTGGCGCACCCTTTAAATTATAATTCTTAATATTAATACTTGTTACTATAACGACCATAGCAATCGACATTCTGTCCAATTTGTAAGCGTTTGTCTATAATGGTTCAAAAGATAGGCCCATATAAGTAAATTTACATCAATTATGGGGGCACCCTTTAATTTTTAGATTTATTTTTGTATAACTTTTTGTTATTGGGAGTTATAGTAATACGCAGTCGTTTTAAATTTTACAGAAATGCCCTTTACAGTTCATAATACACGTAAAAAATATGTATGTTGTATGGGGACACCCTTTAATTTTTAAGATTATGAACTGTTTTAAAAATCAAACGTTTCTTTTACCTTATAAAACAATAATCGCAATGAGATTTGGAAAACTTTTCCAACAGAACCGCTACAAATGGCTGTTCTATCAAAATTTCTTCGCCAACTGTAATATCGGTGGCAGCTCGCGCAAATCGACCTTCTTCACGACTCTCATCGAAACGTATAGATGGACTGATTAGCTCTTGTTCGTCGGGTATTGTCAAATTGGGAACCGGTTCAGACGAAATGCCTTTTTTCTTTTGAAACTCAATTTGTTTTTGGGTACGAGGATCTCTTTCTAACATCTTAATCATCGTCATGGCGTCCATAATCATTTTAGATCTTTTATCAGATGGAACTGAAGGAGCATCATCCAAAGCAGTTATAAATTTTCTACGAATACGGATGGATAATGCTGTGTAATAATAAGAAATAATTAGAACGCTTAAAAATCAATATCTACTTAAAACAATGAATGGTATTCGGATAATCCTTTTTGGCCATATAACATCTGGCCTGACGTTCGTAAAGTTTGTATAGTAAATCTTTAGGATAATTATAATCAACAGAACGTTTGATATCTATTAGAGTCTCATCGTATTTTTCCATATGATACAGAGAAGCAGAGCGATTTGCCAATATAATTGCCTTTTCAAGAACTGTGGAAAGTAGAGCAGTAATTCAAAAGATATTATTCGTATGTTCTCTCTTGTATTTACCTTTATCTTGGGGCAAAGCTAAATAACTTTTGGTATATAAAACCATGGACTCCAGCCATTGCTTCGATTTAAATGCCAAATTTCCTTTTTCCTTGAAGGCAGCTGCTGTTGCAGAATTTTTACTTTCAAATTCTCGCCGTATTAACAACAACTTGCCATCTTGCTCTTGGACACCTTTTAGACTTTCCAAAAATTCTACACGTTCTAGATCATTTTTACAAAGTGTAATTTTTTCAATTTCTGCATCGAAGTTATTAATACAATTTTTCAAATTCAAGTAATAATCGGCGAAAAACCCGCTGCGTTCGGTCAACGACATAATTTGTTTTTTTTTTAACTAAATTTTAATTTTACTTTAAAATGTATCCATATGTTGTTAAAGTGCACGACTCGTATTGTTGTCATTAACTGTAAGAAAATTGAACTAAAATCACTAATTTAAAAAAAAAAATCTTTATGACCAACAACGTGGGGAAGTAAATGTCTTGTATGTGTACATACACATTCTTTTAACTCATTAAATGGATATTTTTAGATCCGAATATTATGGCAACCAGAAAAGAAAATTTTGTTTTAAGAGATTTCGAAATTGAATTTAAGAGACTCCCATAAACAAATATTTATACAAGATGCCAGCAGATATTTAGATATGTATGTAAATGTATGTAAGCAAAATATTAATAAAAAAAAATAATTTTTATAGGTTAGAATTCAGGGAGCAAATTACGGCATTCGATATCGATCGAAATTTACATTTAAAATCTATTGAAATTTCGTTCGATATCGAGTGCCGTAATTTGCCCCCAGGGCTTGATTGACGAGTTCCTTCTTGGACTGAAAGATTTAAGATTTTTAGATTTAAGAAGATCTACACGTAATGTTCTTTTGACACGACTTCGAATTAATTTAAATTGTTTTGAGTGTATGACTATTCAATTATTATCTGTTCTGTGTCATGGGAGCAAATTATGGCACTCTAAATCAATTGAAATTTTAATGGAAATTAAATGAATTTTTATTCGAAATAAAACACATTCAACTAAAGCCATACAAATCTGAATGATTTTTAAACAGCAATTAAAAAAAATAATTTAAGGCAATTGTAATTAAATTTAAAACACCGACGTCTTTTAGATAGAAGAATGATTTCGTATTTAACAGATTTTAAAATATACTCTAATGTACAAAATAAAAGAGAGCCATCTGATCCCCAATACTTTTGCTCCTTATAAATCTCTCATACAAAAAAGTACCCATCAAATAGTTGTTCCACTAATTTTACACATCTCTAACAAATGTAATCCAGTTATGTTTAGAATAGCTCCAGTGTCATTAATCTTCATTTTAAAATCAGTATAAATTTGGATGCAAAAACGGGTGTGCAAAAAATAGAACCAGTTTTGAAAAATAATTAACTTTTACAAAAAATAAAATTCTTTTTTTAATTAAAAGTGTATAAAAATGTAAGCTTAATGTTTTTTAAGTACAATTCGTAGGGAATCTCACAACATTTTTATGTAATAGTATTTACAATAGGCAGAGAAAAACATTGCACCTTTGAGAGCCGGGAGACATTGAAAAACTCCATAATAAAGGAAAAAGTTAAAGACAAATTGTTGAAATAATATGATGCTCTAAAAAATGGTGGGAAACGCCTTCAAATATGAAAGCAAGGCAGAAAATAGAGGACGCCTCTAGTGAATCGAAAAATTTTGCGTCATGGAAAAAAAAGATCCTTTTGTCAACTTTTCCATCGTTAAAAAGAAGCATAATCTAGATATTTCTACCTTAACCATAAGAAAGCTTCTTATTAGAAATTATTTGAAGGCTAGAAGTATTAAGTAGAAAGGTCCCATACCTCAGTAAAAATCACCTAAAGAAAAGATTAGAATTTGCCTAAAATCATGTGGATTGCTCTTTAAACAAATAGAGAAATGTTCTATGGTCAGACGAAACTAAAGTAAATTTTTTTTAAATCAGAAAGAACAAACCTGCCTGTACGAAGACCTCCCAACACCGAAATCCGTTCACAATACACCACAAAAACCATTAAACATGGAGGCGGAAACATAATGGTATGGGGATGTTTTTCGTATTATTGTATTGGGCCTTTATTTCGGATTGAGGGTAGAATGCTTATTGTACAAATATTCTTAATGACACTATGATGCTTTATGCCAAATTGTAAATGCCTCTTCGATGGGCGTTTCAACAAGACAGTGACCCGAAACACACATCGAAGCGGGCAAAAGTTTGAAGAACATTATGTCAAGGTTTTAAGCTGGCAGGCACGGTCCCCAGACTGAAATCCTTTCGAAAACTTATGGCAAATAGTAAAAAAAATAATGTATCAATATTTCGTAAAATTAACACATATTTATATATTTCGTTTTTTCAGTTATGCCACTATTTATGTAAGTGAGCAATGTGTACATATCATTTTCAAAACACACAGTATCTTCTATCACTCATTTACTGATTACTGCATTTTTTTTTTTTAACATAAATCAGTAAAATTTACTGAATTCTGATCTTATTTTCAGCAATCAGTACTTTGTACTGAATACTGTTTTTTCTTTCAATAATCAGTAAAATTTACTGAATACTGATTTCTCTTTTCAGTAATCAGTACTTTTTACTGATAACTGAAACACGTTATGCAGTAAAAAAGTAATGCAGTATGCCCATGAATGAATTTAGTAAACAAAAGCGGTGTTTCAAGGCTTATTTATACAAGTGGTGTTCTCAATTCTGTGTTCTTCAATCATTACAACTAAAGCTGCTGCAACAAACGCCATTTTAATTTTTTTGTTTTTTTTATTTAAACACTTATTTAAAAAATATATTTATAAAATGTAAATGCAGAGTTGTATTTCTTAGGTATTGTTGTAACATTTTTTTTTAATAAAATGGTTTGAAACAAAAATTGGAATATTAAACCAATCAAAATTCATCACATCCATATCGTCTTCAGAATTGATTTGCGTTTTCAAAACGATTGTTGTTCATCACATACCTGTATGCCTCTTGCTGTGTCCATGGTTTGGCGGAACCCTACAAACCATATAAATGACTGCTATTTCTGCTTAACTCCACCAATAAACGTTATATATTTTACATATTTTGTTAACGTTATACATTTTGACCCAATAAAGTAGCTCTTTATAAAATTTTTTCATTGTAGTTTTCGTTTCGTTTTTTTTTTTTCAACCCAAAATTAGTAAGATTTGACTCATGAAGTAAATGAAACATTATGAAAATATTTTTTTTGTTGGCCAATGTAATTTATGAATTTATGGTAAATTGTAGTTGTAGACATCAAGACATTCTGTACGATTGAGAATAGTAAAATAATAAAAACCAGTGGCAAAAATGCTATTTGGCAAATGTTGTCATGATGTTTAAAGTGTATTATGAATTGCAATAAATTATGAAATCTTACTTATTTACTTTAACTACTTTCGTTAAAAGTCAGGTGTTTTTATTTTATTTTTATTAAAGATCAGATCTTTATTTTCATTTGTATAATTTAAACAAACTGGGATTAAATAATGTTTCTTTTCTCTTCTTTTTTTTCGATTTGAGTTTATAGTTACAAGTCTATAGTTGAAGTCTATTTAATTATATAGTAAATCTGTTTAGATGCATATTTATGTTGTTTAAAATATGATATTTTTAGTTAATTATATTAAAATTAGCGATTGCCATAAGTTCAAGTTTTTTTGACGACTAACACACAATCAGCATGTTTTAAATTCTTCAGTTTCTTTAAGTCGTTTAAGCTTATTAGGAGGACTACTCTAGTCTGTATCTTTTAAATATTTCTTAATATTGGCTATTCTGTAATATGCGTCGACGAAATGAAACTTTACTTAGAAAACAAAATATAAAATTTCATTGAAAACAATTGTTTGTTTGTAAAGTAGAGAAAAAGAGAGAGAAACGAGTTTCGTTTCTATATAAAATTTTAAAAAGAAATTTTTGAAATTTTGTTTTTGGTTTTTATGTAAAATTTCACCACGCCGTCGCCAATTTTAAAAAGAAATATGTAAGATAGGAAAAAAAAATAATTAAATTAAATAACAACGGAAGCATTAACATTTTTTATAAGAAACTTAAAAATTTTCCAATGCAGGTACGTTTTAATGAATATTTTACGCTTTGCTTTTTTCGCTTTATTTCAAACACAAGTTGGCGTATTGCGGGCAACGGTTGTGCCCCCCGTCGAAGCTGTAGATGCATCCAATTTAAAGTCTTGTGTTTTCGCACACATTTCGCAAATACGTTCGTTTTTCGAATTAATATATGTACAATGAAAACAGCTCCATTCCTTGACACTGGTATTTGTTGTTTCATTTGGCAATGATTTATTTGTATTTACTGTCGATGAGGGCGAACTCTTGCGTTGCATAGTCTCATTACTGTGATATTTTAAAGACTCATTCTTATTGTTGTTATAGTTCATTTCCTTGGAAAAAGTTTTATTGGCACTTGTCTTTTGTTGTGTTCGATTAGATTGATATTTTGTGTTGTTGGTATTGGATTTTGAAGTGGTCGGCTTAAGAGCCGATTTTATTTTCTTTTTATTAAAGTTAGTGGAAGCTGAAGTTGAAGCGTTATGAACCGCATTGTCTATTGAATTATTTGCTGATAAAGAGTTCTCATTCCCAGAAGATTTGTTTTTTTCATTTGGTTCTAGTTGCTGAACCTGTTTGGCAGATCTAATTTCATTTCTAGAATAATCAGATATTTTCTTATCAGCCGAATTGTTCTGGTAGGATGTGGGGTGGTCTTTATTGATATCTAAGGACTTCATATCTAAGGACTGAACATTTACGTCCTTGTTTTTATCCAAATCTTTAGAAGAACTACTTTTTTCCTGATAATTGCAATAACCAGTGTTACCACTGCCATCATGACTTTTTGGAAACTGTGCAGGAGAAGTGATGCGACTCCGATTGTTTTTCAGACATGTCTGGTTATTTGCTGATTCACAGCTCATGTCAGTGGTGTATTCGCGTTCTTTAATTACATTTGCAGAATAATCACATATTTTCTTATCGGCCGCATTGTTTTGGCGGGACATGGGGTCTTCATTGAGATTTAGAGACTCCATATTTAAAGACTGAACATTTACGCAGTTGTATTTCTCCAAATCTTTAGAGGAACAATTTCTTTCTTGAAAATTGCAATTACCAGTTAAACAGCTGCCATCAAGACTTCTTGCAAACTGTGCAGGAGCACTAATGCGATTGCATTTGTTGTTCAGACATATCTGGCCGTTTGCTGATTCACAGCTCATGACAGAGGTGTCTTTTCGTTCTCCGGAGTTGTACTCATACTGGCTTCCAGTATCTCTTACAGTAGGTTTAGCATATGTATCATCATTTGTAGAAGGTTTGCCAGAAATGAACTGTTGTTGGCCAATCGATGTGGTTGTCGGCGGAAGGGCCTTTTCTAAACCATTACTTACGCTATAACGGTTATCCACCATTATTTCGTTGGATGCGTTAATACCTTGGTAATAGTGTGGTGTTGCTGGCTGCAACACGTTTAGATCTTTGAAGTTAGTTAATTGTTCGGATTGAAAAGAGGGCTGCCCCTGAAGAGAATCTTTTAATAATAAACGATTTTGTAAGCCATTGCTGGATTGGTTAAAATTGGTTCCATTTGTATTAATCATATAATTTTGCTGGTATTTAGAAGCCGAAGTATAGATTTGCTGCTCTGAAAGTGGTTCATATACGGGCACTTGAGGAGTACTGTAGCTGGAGAAATCAGGATTGTTATAGACATGAAGTTGATTTGAACAATTTAATGGCAAAGGATCACGATTACCAGAAATATTATACGGATGAACATATGCTGAACTTGAGTTTAAGTTGGAATTACTACCTACACCACCAGCACTCGCTCTTCTAATTGATGTATTTGCCCCGGCAACAGCAGCGTATGAAATATTGCTGCTACCACCACCTGTAGAATTGCCATCAATATAATCATATGGGGATTCATACAAATTTTGATGATGCTGTTTAACATGATGATAGTAATTTTTATTTTGATGTTGTTGCTGATGTAGGTGTTGGTATTGGTGTTGTTGTTGCTGTTGTTCTCGTTCTTGTTGCAAGTGATGCGGATGAAAATTTTGATTTGCTGTGCATTCTTGCAATTGATGGTCAAATGAATGGCGTTGCGGCATTATGTTAAAGTTACGATTGGATGCTTCACTGTAATGTTCTAGGCTTCTGGAGTGCGACATGTGTGGCAAGTGAGCCCCCTCACCCTCGCTTGATATTCCTGGATGATGGCCATGTTGATATTGTACCGCTTTGGACATATGATCGTAAACTATATTCGTTGCAGCTGACTGGCGATGTCCAGGTACACTGCATATGCCATTTGACTGTGCTGTTATTCGATGCCTTAAGGCTGGAGCAAACTGTTGAAAGTGTTCGCACTGACACTGTTGTAAACAATGCTGTGAGTTTGTTGCAAAATAATTCGATGATGGTTGTACATCGATGAAACCATAATTATCTACCAATTGCTTTTGTCTATAGCGATGACGTTTTTCCTCAACAGAATAAGCAAGAGCTTGGACTATTTGTGAAATGCTGCCTACAAATAAAGGAACATGTACATATGTATATTGAAATTATGTTTTCTTTTCTATTTGTTGTGTAATTATATTTTTATATTTTCTTATTTACCACTATATTTTTCACGATATCGATAGATATCTAACAAAGAAAAATTTAGGTCAATAGCATCAAGTCCTGCATAGATGTGTTTTATTATTTGCAATTCGATATAAGCTGTCATGGCATCACGGGAAACATTTGCAAGTTGATCCGGACATATAGGACCGTCTAAAGTGAGAATATCTTCCGAAATACGTTGATACCCCATTGCTTCAAATAAGCTTTCAGCATTTGGTAAATTTGCTTTTATTTCATGCTGATAAAAACCCGAATACATCTAGAGAAATAGATTAATATTTAATTGAAATTATTAAGTTTTGGCAGCAGTCTTAGCTTAAGACGTTTTACCTTTAATATTCGAAATTCTTTTCGCCATGGTTTCGTTATTAAATTATTAGCATATTGACTAATCCAATCGAAAGCTGTTATTGCTTTTTGAACGCTAAATTCGTCCAAGTTTCGAATTGAGCTCTTCAATACTTCTTGTGTTTCAGGTAAAAAGAATTTGCGATCAGGTTGGACTAAACCCAAAAACTCCTTTAAGTAATCTGTAACCAAAATATATTTAAATGAAATACATTTTTTTAAATATAAAAGAAATCACCAAACCAAAAATTTAACAATAAAAAGGAAACTAGTTTTTGATTTTATGTTGAAAGTATGTATGTATATATGGTAGGGAAATTTTGTGTACAAAAGTGAAAATGAACAAATTTTAAGTTAATATACACTCTTTTGTTGCACAAGTATGATACATAACTTATCATTTTTGACTATGAATAAATCCCAGCAAAAAATAATGAAAATTATTTCTCTTAATCACTTCCAAAGTAGTTAATATCAGATATTTTTTTAGATTTTGAGAATGAAACGACATATAATTTTTTTTATAAAAACTTTTAGAAAAAGTATATTTTTGTTGACTTTGTTTTTTGAGTTTTACTTAATTATAAAAATTACTTTAAAACTAACTGAATGGAAACGCAGATAAGTTTCCTTTTTCTTTTATTTAGAGCAAAGTAAAGCATTTAAATTAATTGTGTAATTTAAAGATTGTAAAAAGTCAAGTCATCTGTCTGCTCTGACAAACGCCTCTATTGTTAAAAATTGTGGTATTTTTCCTCTTTGTTGTTTGTTTTTTTTTTTTACTGGGATGGTACATAAATAAAATTTAGAGTTTTTTACCTTCCAATTTTTTTCGTATGTCCAACTTTTTTCTACTTTCCTCAGTATTTAAAAACTCCCAATGCAGGTAGGTAATTTCCGTATAGAATGCGTGTAAATTATTTTGAGCCATGAAGTCCGACATTTTTATTAAGAAATATCAGTTTCAATTTCGATTTTATTTGCAAGATTTTACCTAAAAAATTAAAAATAAAGAGCGTAATTAGTTAAAATATTTTAATTGAGTTTCTAAATGTCAACCTTTTGAGGAATGGAAAAAGGAAAACATTTATTAAAACATATTTATTAACCGACTTTAATCGAAAAATAAAAAAAAATAAAAACAATATGAAAATTTATTATTCGGAATCTTTTAAAATTTAATTTACTTTATTCGTGCTTAATTTAAACCTAACTAAAATGTATTACTGAGCTATTTGAGCAGTAGTGAAATGGCCATATGGATATGCTTTCCCCGCAGTAATACATTTTAGTTAAGTTTAAATTAAGCACGAATAAAGTAAATTAAATTTTAAAAAATAAAAACATCATCTGTGCGATTGATTGCAATAAATAAAAGTTTATATTAAAAAAATATGTAACACAACCGGCTTTGTAAAAATTATAAATACATTTTGTGTACACACATACATACATACATATGTATGCACAAAAATATATTTTTGTTTTGCTTATAAAAATACTAGTTCATATTAAACGACTGCTATATGATAATCTATATATAAAATTGAGCAGCAGCATAGAAAAAAATGCGTTGTTGTAACGTCATCAAATAAAAAAAATTGGCAAACTTTCAATCCAATAAAACTAGGGTCTTCTGTGAGAAGGAATAAATAAAGACCAAAAAAAAAATCAAACAAAAAAAATATTTGCCATAATTTTCAGAAGCAGCAATAATCTTCATGAATGAGAAATATTTTACATAAAACGTGCTAAAACCAAACAAAACAACAACAATAACCAACGATACCAAATGGCAAGTTTTACAAACTACACAAAATAATGCATTAAAATCATCTCTATAATGATACCAGCATGCTTCCAGTCAGACAACAGAATGAAATACTGACAAAGCAATTCCTGGTGGTATGTCATTAGCCCAGTCAACCTAAACACGAGGTGATAATTCGAGATCCGCCACCTCTACACATCCGGCAGGAGTTCAGGCGTTATGGTTATAACATCCAGTATATCATTCCATTCTTCAATAAACCGGATGGCCTTCAAAAATATCCAAAAACAATTGCATAAGCAGACGATCTCAGAAGCAATGAATGGCTACGGATGCAATAGGGTTCTGAATGAACACCTTCCAGCGAGTTCTGAAAATTATAAGCATTTACCCAGGCAAACAAGATCAGTTATGTCATAGTTAAGATCTGGATGGTGCAGTATCCTCAACTGTTACCGTGAGCGAATAGTTCCTGGCATTTTAAATCGTTGTCCTGCCCAATTCCAATAAGTCTACGAAATTGCGCCCTATAGACCTATGGATTCGAACGGTTGAAGTTGCGTAACTTATACAGCTCCGAGTAACATCTCATGCCACACACTCATAATTAATCTTTTATCTTTTCAGTAAAAAACTCTCGACTACAGCAGAGCTGTTACAACAACGATACCCACATCTTTTATTTGATAAAGAAACATTACTGTTCTCATATAAAAAATTTGTCATAAAAACTCCATTTTTGTTGACAAAATAAAATAAAATGAAAACGAAACTAAATAAAATAAAAAATGATACGATATAATTTTCCATAGAATTTAGATTTCTTTGCAAGAAAAAGAAGCATAGCACGAAAAGCAAAAACACACTGGCCATCCCATGTTCCTTTGCAATTAAGTAGTCATCTACTTTAATTATATTCGATACACTTCGTGTGGTCCATTGGACGGCCATCAAGATTCATTGCAAACTTTAATGGTCTCTCATCAGCCTATATTAAGACATAATATATGCTCCTGCTGGATTATTCTTCTATAGAAATAAAAGCAACAAAAAGGCATAAAAACTTTAATTACTAATTGAATAAAAATTCTTCAAAGTATTTTACATGTTAATGTGCTTATTTAACATATGTATCGCACTTGATCAACAAAAGGGTATTAATTAACTCAAAATTTTTAAAGCCTTATTCATAATCAATTTTTAAATTTATTACAGATTTATAAAACCAATTTTGTATGCAAATTATGTGTGTAAAGATAAATACGTCAAGTTAAATACGTTTTTTTAAAAATGTAGCATGCGATAATTTTTTTCTCCCATACATACAGTACAATTTGTATAGGAATTTCTGGACTTTTTTAACGAATACGATTACAGCTACCAAACCCTACGATCTCGGAGAATCAAACCTATTGGGAAATCAAAGGCACATACAAAGCTATTGAACTGTAAACACAGTTTATTCAAATTGAATTTGAGAAATTTTTTATAAGACGTGGAAAATTGACTTAGTGCAATTTTCTCATATACGATGAGTTCTGTGAGGGATTTTGTCAATGTGGCCAAACCCTTCGATCTCGCGGAATTACACCTATTGGGAAATCAAGAACACATATAGAGCTATTGATCTGTAAACACAGTTTATTCAAATTGAATTTGAGAAATTTTTTATAAGACGCGGAAAATTGACTTAGTGCAATTTTCTCATATACGATGAGTTCTGTGAGGGATTTTGTCAATGTGGCCAAACCCTTCGATCTCGCGGAATTACACCTATTGGGAAATCAAGAGCACATATAGAGCTATTGATCTGTAAACACAGTTTATTCAAATTGAATTGAGGAATTTTGTATAAGACGCGGAAAATTGACTCTGTGTAATTTTCTCATATACGATGAGTTCTGTGACCAAACCCTTCGATCTCGGAGAATCAGACTTATTGGGAAATCAAAGGCATATTTAGAGCTATTAAACTGTAAATAGAGTTTATTCAAATTGAATTTGAGAAATCTTGTATAAGACGCGGAAAATTGACTTAGAGCAATTTTCTCCGTGTGTAATTTCTACATTATTAATTTCAGAACCCATAAAGTATACATAATTCTTACTTCTTATGCATAGCGAAGTCGATTGAGCAATGTCAGTCTGTCCGTCCGTGTCAATCAATCAGACATAGTGTCGAAAGAGGTGCTATTGGAAATCAGCGTGATCCGTCCATGTCCTTCGAAGCAGCAGGCAAAACATCACGCCTACCTCTAATTTTTTCATGTCACTTGGAACAATAAATTAACAGACATACTTAAACAAGGGCTGAAAGCGTTTTTTTTTTTGCTGTCAAAAGTTCTCATGCCTGTACATTTTGTATGGAGCACACTGAAATAACGCGGCGGCAACGCTTTACAATTGGAAAATCCGATTTTGACAAGGCATTTTATAATAATATTAATTAAAAAACAAAACAATTATTTACAAATGTAGCGGACGTTTTCCAAAGAAAACAAGAAAAATTAGACGCTAGCAGAATGAAATGCAGCATTTTCTGGACCGCCACATCCTTCATCAGCATTCTTTGCATCTATCTACCTTAGGTTATGTACATCGTAAACAGCATCTATTTAACCAACTAAGCTTAATGTTAATTTGGTGAGACGAACATTTTTATCCCTTTAAAGTAATTAGGAAAGTTATATATATTTTTGCAAAAGATCTAGTTCAGAAATTAAAAACATTGTCCGGGGTGTAAAATTTTAAACAAAAGTTTTGAGTGAAAATTTTTAAGTTGACCTTTAGTTTCGGAGTTGCGGACCTCCAACGTTTGTATGTATAATATGGCATTTATCGAGTATTTTATGGCGTAATGACGCAATATGGAAATCATCGAAAAGGTAATTTTTTTGCTTAGATTTCCATTTTACACCTCGTAAACAACTTTTTTTAATTTTTTAGTTGCTTCCGTTAGCTAGACTTAAGCCTTAATTTTTTAATAACCCTGTTTTTTTATCATTTTGACAAACCGTTGGCGCTTTTGTGTAGGTATGACATTTCAGTGTTCAAGCTATGCGAAATAAAACGTTCCACTCTCCGCTTTTATATAGGTATGGCTATAACTCCAATCAAAAAAATACTTTGAGTTACGGGGCTCTGAAATTTTCAATTTTTTTTTTTTAAATATCAAGCTTTATTTATTTATTAGTTTAATAATGATTATTTGACCCTTTTTTATTAAATTATTTTCTATTTTCTTAAGCTTTGGGTCCTTATATTTTTTAATAATATTTTATTTCAATATTTCGGTACTTTCTGCGTACCTTCTTCAGGAAGTACCGAAATATTGAAATAAAATATTATTAAAAAATATAAGGACCCAAAGCTTAAGAAAATAGAAAATAATTTATTTATTTATTTTATTTATTTATTATGAATAATTTTCTAATACAACAAGACATATATCTTATAAATTAAAGTATTAGCTTTTAAAGAGATTTTAAAGGAAACACTAAAATTTTTTGTTAATGCTTAACCCATTAAGAGCCGATGGCATTTTTATGTAAAATTGTATATATGCAGTACCATTTTTGTTTTTTATTTAAGTCTCCGTCACCCCTATATTTGCCTTTTTGATTGGAGTTACTTCACTAAACTAGATTTACATAGATGATAAAGGATATACACATGAGGCCAAAAAACAAACAACACAGTGAACAATATCCGTTTATATTTTCGATTTATTTTATACTTGATGGTTCTTTTCAATTATTTTTAATAAATTTATTTATTTTACGTTCTTAAAAGTTAAAAGGAAGGAAAAATATTAGTAAAAAATATTTAAAATAAAATGAATTCAAAAAAAGGACAGCTTTTGATGTGGACAAAAAAATAGGTGTTGAGAATGAATGAAAGTAATTTTCAATATTCCACTGTGTGTTTATTTTACTTGTTTATACTTTTAGATATTTGTAATAATCTAGTTCACTAAGTTTGTAATTTCCTATTATTTTTATTTTTTCTGAAGTCTTGTGAATAAATTTAAACTAACAATAGGTGTATACAAAACAACTTAAAATTTAATACTAAATTTGAACTAAAAAATTGTTTTTCACAAATAAAAACGAAATGATATTATTAATACCCCGTATAATTGCCATTGTTTTTGAGGACAGCTTCCGTTCTACGAGGCATAGACGAAATTAAATTACGGCAAGTCTCTACCCCAATATTGTACCAAACATGTTGAATGTTTTCCCATAATTGGTTTTTATTACAACAAGGAAGCTTGAAAACTCTTCTTTTTAATTCTCTCCAAAGGTTTTTAATTGGGTTCAAGTCGGGGGACTGACTTGGCCATTCAATAACGTCTATCTTCTCTTGAAGAAACCATGCACTCACCAATTTTGATGAGTCTTTTGGATCGTTATCCTGTTGGAAAATCCATATGAGAGGCATATTTTCCTCAGCAAAGGGTAGCATAACATTCTCTAATAAATTTTTGTACACAAATCTGTCCATTGTTTGCTCTATTCAATGAATTGGACCTACTCCATACCAGGAAAAGCAACCCCATTTCATGATATTGCCTCCTCCATTCTTGGTCTTTTTTGTGTACCCACTATCGAATTCTTTACCTTTTGGCCGACGAACATTTCTTTCTGCGTCGTTTTCAAATTAATTGATTTTTGTTTCGTCGCTCTAAAGGATATTTCGCCACTTTTGTTCTTCCTCTACTCCACACCAATATATAAGAGCCAAGGCAAAATTTTGTCCTCTTCTTTAAATTGTTAAATTGCTATCCTGCCTTTTAGACCTGCCTTCTCTAATCTTCTTCGCACAGTTCGTGATGACACTGTATTTCCAATTTCTCTTGCAATTGCCTTAGATGACTTAAAAGGTTCCCGCTTGGATAGAGTAACTATGTGGTTGTCTGTACTTAATGAAGTTTTTTATGTCTGTCTCGTGTTTGAACGTTTTTTTTTTTTTTTTTTTTTTTTTTTTTTTTTTTTTTTTAAAGCGTTTGTTACAAAATTCTCAGACCGATTCAAAGCATCTGCAATAAATTTATAGGTTTTACCTTGCTCGCGAAGTTTAAGAACCAGGAGTCTTTCTTCATTACTGCAATGGCGCCCACGACCCATCTTATACCATGTTCACATTACAATTCGAATGACGTTGTTCGCTCTCTTAATGACTTGTGCTATTTTCAGTGTTCACATTGCATCTAAGTAATTGGGTTTGGCAGTTGTTTGTTTATTTCGTAGAAAACACGTTGGACTGTAAAAAAGTTTTGCCATTTTATTTTAAAACAACTATTTTGTTTACCTTTTTTTGGTCTCTTCCAATACTCTAGCCGTAGATAGTAGGCGCCTTGACATTACAATTTTTTATGATATTTTTTTTTAATATATTTCTTCTCCATATTTATTTAAATTTTTAATGTCCAATATCACTTTTTTATTTGTTTACTTTTTATTATTTTGACAGTTGTTCAGGTAAAACTTCGATATAAATTAGATATGACACTGATTTTTTCGTAATTGGCGTTTTAATTCAAACTCAATTACCTACAAAATTGGTAATTCGCTCTCAAAAATTTGTATGGGGAATTACGTTATTCTGTTGGTAATTAGTGGCTGAATTACGAATGGGAGAGCGAATTATGAAAAAAGCTGCAATGTGAACATGGTATTAAACATGAATTTCGTCTGATATAATGTTTAATTTATTTTTAATTAATACTATTTTACTTACTTCCTTAAGTTTTTTAAATTTTTCCACAATAAATCAGAGTTTGACTAGACTGAAAACTACACACCTATTATTTTGTCCAAGTAAAATTCGCACTTAACCCTAGAATGTCATACTTATTTTTATGTCGAAAACATCATACTTCGTCGAATCGACTACGCTATATTCAAAAGGATGATCTGTATATAGAAAATTTCCAATGCTTAGTTTTTTCAATAGTTTCTTATGTATTTTATTGAAATAAAACAAATAAATGTTGTTTTTAAATATAATTTAATCATAAAAAAAAGTTTCACAGTACTCCTTCAGAAGAAAAAATATAAAACAAAAACATGCGTCGTCATTTCGACGAAGTATGATATTCTAGGGCTAAAAGAAAAGTGCCGCACTGTTTATCTGAGACAAGCTTATTTTTAATGGGATTCCCCTTTTTTTTACTTCTACGACAATAATAACAGACTATTTATTTGATAATTTTTGCATGGCCATATGTGTACATATAAGACTTGGCATAGCCCAATATAGCGCTCTTGTTTTATTTTTTTTATGTTAATTCGATTTTTTGCTGTTAACCTAACAGAATTTAAGGGATATGTTAACTAACACAGGGTTGCCAAAAACGAAGCTAACTTACTTGACAATTATAAATTTTTATTATAATTTTGTGTTTTAACTGGATTTTGTTGTTCTCGAGTCTCTTTCAAAAAAAAAACTTAAGGCTTAGGGAAAGCGAGGGATTTATGTATTTAATGAATTCTAATAACAAAAAATGTGATTATATTGTTTTATTGCGAAGATATATTTAAGTAAACCGAATTTTTTTTAAATAAACAATTTAAGAACATCCTTGACAAATATTAGGTCATTCCAGCTACATATGTACATATATGTACTTAATACCAACATTTCAAAACTATATGTATTTGATATTGAAAAAGGCAAGGCCCTAAAAAATTAGGCTCGGCTAATAACTATCACAGCGGCTATTTTTGTTTCTGACGCACCCAAGCAATATTTCAATTGCATATCAATACATATTTAAAAAGGTTTATGCATAGCGGACACAATTTAAACAGAAATTAAGCAAAAGATATTTTAAAATTTTAAAACACCTTTCTTTTACCACCATTTTTTTTTTTAACTTTAAATTTTTTTTGAAAATTTAAATAAATTTTGAAGTTTTTAGAGCAAAAAAGAGAGCAACTGCTGTTATAACTGTTATAATTTTAGCGTGGACGCGCCTTAAAACTTACTTTCATGGCGAAATAATACAGGTGGTCTCGATAGCGAATTCATTAATTTGCCGCAAACTCTAAATGTCAAACTCCATACATAAAAAATATGTGTAACTGTTATACATATTTTTTATATATGGAGTTTGACATTTAGAGTTTGCGGCGAAATTAATGAATTCGCTATCGAGACCACCTGTATTATTTCGCCATGCTTGCTTTCAAGGCGTATCAATTATTGCTTCGCCTTGCTTGCTTTTATAAAAGATTAATTCGCCTTGCCCTCATGACTAAGAG
Source organism: Gymnosoma rotundatum (assembly GCA_916610165.2). Taxonomy (NCBI): domain Eukaryota; kingdom Metazoa; phylum Arthropoda; class Insecta; order Diptera; family Tachinidae; genus Gymnosoma; species Gymnosoma rotundatum. The sequence goes on along the minus strand of OU744339.1, from coordinate 131,035,135 downwards.
TGGTTTTAGATTAAGGGCATTGTAGCTGACTCTTTTATTGTTTTCTATTTTGGAGCATCTCCGTAACTCATGAAGCGTTTACATTATGACTCTTTTGTAGCAAGTGAGAGAAATTTATGGTGTTTTATCAATCAATTTTTCAAGTGTTGCTATAAACTAAATGCATAAATTTTTCAACAGCCCTTTGGTAACACCGCTCAAGCATAGAACTGCACATGACGAAATAATACAGGTGAACGCACGGGCGAAAAAGCCAACAGCTGTATACATTACAGTTGTCAAAAAAATTTGTCAAAAATAAATAATTTGTTAATTTAATTTTTTTTGATTGCTAATAGAAAACAAACAATTGAAATTCCAAGAGAAAACTACCACAACATGGAACCGTATTTGCAGTTCCTGATGTGTATAATCAAAATATGCGTAAAAAGATAGTGAAATTATTGTTAACACATTTCTAATTTCTTGTTTTTTTTTGTGGAGGATATGTAAGTTTTCAAATGGTCAACGTGCAAGAATGGAACGATGCATGTGATTTGGGCAAACTAGTGGTACAAAAGAGTTTTGGTCACTTTTCCTGTATTTTTATTTTTGTGTAACTTAATTTTTATAATTTTCTTGTTCTGATAATTACAACCACTTTTTTCATCAAATATATTTTTCTATTTTGTTTGTTTTTTACAATATTTTTTTGACAACATACATAATTTTGTAGCAACAAATTGCCTGTTGTTATTTGTGTTGTTGGATTGTTGTAGCCGTGCGGTCACCTGTATTAATTCGCCTTGGAACTGCAAAAAACGAAAGAGAGAAACAGGAATGAGGGAAAAATGAGAGAAAAAACTGAAAAGAAAACTCAAAAATAATATGTCGTAAGATTTTTACTCTCAGTTTTAAAATACGGATGGAATTTGATAATATTTTCTCTTGGATTTTACGTACGTAAAGTCGTACCCAAGGCAGATTTATTTTACTAGGTAGTGTCGTCCGCCCAGCTGGTTTGTAGTTGGAAATGTCAAAAGTTTTTGTATTTTCCTTTGTTTGTTTACGAATTTCAAAAAACATTAACAACAAGCGTTTGCGAGACAAAGCAAGCATGTGTAATGATAGCAATTATCTTTTATTTCTCTTTGTGTTTTTGACGTTTCCAACCCACAAAACAAGGCAGATTTATTTTACTAGGTAGTGTCGTCCGCCCAGCTGGTTTGTAGTTGGAAATGTCAAAAGTTTTTGTATTTTCCTTTGTTTGTTTACGAATTTCAAAAAAACACTAACAACAAGCGTTTGCGAGACAAAGCAAGCATGTATATTGAGAGCAATTATCTTTTATTTTTCTTTGTGTTTTTGACGTTTCCAACCCACAAAACAACAATAAAAAGGCATGTTGTTTTTGTCAATGTTGTATTTGTTGTAGAGCCGCTATTACCTAGTAAAATAAATCTGCCTTGCCACAAAACAACAATAAAAAGGCATGTTGTTTTTGTAAATGTTGTATTTGTTGTATTACCGCTACTACCTAGTAAAATGAATATACCTTGGTCGTACCCAAGGCAAATTGAATACTAGGTAATCGCATGAGGACAAAAACAAAAAACGCGTGTATTTTGTTAGTGTAAATTTTAAGTGTATGTGTCAATAAGCAGTGACGAATAATATAAAAAAACTCAGAAGAAAAAGAAATTCATAAACAAATGCTTCTTCATTTAATTTTTCCTTTAGTCTTTTAGCATATCAAACAAAGTTTTACTCCCGCGCTCGGCTTTTTTTGCAAACCGGATTAATATTTCTTCATATGTATGCAAATGTATTTTATAAAATGTGTATTTTGTTGAAAAAATAAAACATTTTGAAAAATGTTTCTCAAAGACTATTTTTCTTCTTTAAGTGAGTTTTTCTTTTGTTTTACTTTATATTTTAGCTGCACTACTTGGGCACACACATTCTTTTTACTTTTCACTTAAAGGCATTTCGCACTTTCACTATTTTATAAACAAATTAATTATTTAAAAATATATTTTCAATTTTAATATTGAAAATGTTTTAAGTTTTTAAAATGGCGCGTCAACAAAATGTAAACAAACTTTGACGTTTGTTCGAAAAAATGTGTAAAGCGAATTCGATCACCTGCGCTATTAGTTTTACCTAGTATTCAATTTGCCTTTGTCGTACCGTCTAAACCCCCCTTTACGGGGTAGCAAAAGTAGCACGAAATGAATATTCATGACTCTTTTCAGTTTTTTCTCTCATTTCTGTTTCTCTCTTTCGTTTTTTGCAGTTCTATACTTGAGCGGTGTTACCAAGGGGCTGTTTTTTTCTATATTATTCAAAAATTGTTGAATAATTTATACATTTAGTTTATGGCAACACTTGAAAAATTGATTGATAAAACACCATAAATTTCTCTCACTTGCTACAAAAGAGTCATAATGTAAACGCTTGATGACTTACAAAGATGCTCCAAAATAGAAAACAATAAAAGAGTCAGCTACAATGCCCCTTAATGTAAAACCACTCTATCAGCTACAAAAGTCATGATGCAGAAGTTTTAGGCAAGAGGTGTAGAGAAGCTTGCGGGGTAGCAAAAGTAGCACGAAATGAATTTTCATGACTCTTTTTAGTTTTTTCCAGCGTTGCCGCTTTGGTCCAATCGGACCAAACTTGGTAGTTTTTCGATTTTAAAAAACGGTTTGGTAGTTTGGTTGGTTTGTTGCATTTTTTTAAATTTTTGGTAGGATTTCCTCCTGTAGCAATTTTTTAGTAATAGTAAATTTTTCACCTTATAAATTCAGTACATATAATTAAAAAAAATGTAACTTTGAATTAAATAAACAATAACTTTGAATAGTGCTACCACTGTTTTCAAAAACTGTCTTAGGTGAAATAAAAAACATCTCTGCTTTTTGCATAGAGATGATTAAAGCTATAACCATGGCTTAAGAAATCCGAACAATATTATGAAATTGAAATTAACAATATTTTTGAGTGAAGGTTTATTTTCAGAAGACGACATACCATCAACCAGGTAAAACCACTCTTAAAATTTTTGTTTTAAAATATTTTTAAATAATATAATACTTTTAGTGAACATTGTAAAGAAAAAGTCAAAAGAAAATTTAGAACCGAATGGTTGAGCGAATTTGATTGGCTTCAGGAAAGGGATGGGTGTTCATTCTAAAAAGATAAACTTCCATCTCAACAATTACGGAAAAAACCAAATGAGTATAACAGAGTTTATGTGCAAGAAATGCATTTTTAAATTTTTGGTAGGCTGTGAACGATTTTGGTAGGATTTTTGAAAATTATTGGTAGGAAGTCAATTTCTTGTGTGGCAACTCTGGTTTTTTCTCTCATTCCTGTTTCTTTCTCTCTCTTTTTGCAGTTATATGCAGGGCTGCCGTTTTTGGTTATTTCTAACCAAAAGTGGTTATTTTTTTCTTTAATGTGGAGATGTGAATATTTTTTTCATTTTGGTTATTTTTTCTCCAAAATAATAATACTCATATACATATTTTATATGTTATACTTTTTAAGCTTTTACATTCTTCAATTTTTCGAATTGCTACCAAGCCAACTGAAAATAAAACAGCTGTGACTAAAATCGCTAGTGCTTATAATACTTTTCTTTTACAACACTGTCAACAGCTTTTAATTTTACTAAATGTGAAATTTCGCTTCAAAATGCAATCAACTTTTAATAAGTAAATCTATGGTCTCAAACTATTATACTGTGAACTGCAAGTTTTGTTTACTTTGTTTTAAACAAACTTTTATTTTTTTTAACATACGTGTACAATCGTTACTTATTACATACATAAATATGTAGGTAAAAGAATTTTAGTTTTGTTATTATTAACTAAGGAACAAATCTAGTTTACGGGCACCGCACCAAAATTAAAAAAAAGTTGACTACGGGGTGCAAAATGCAATTTTAAGCAAAAAATATAAAATGAAAAAATTGGCGGCAACCCTTAGTTTCGGAGTTACGGACCTCCGAAGTTTTTGTATCTAATAAGGCACATATCGAGTATTCGATGGTAGGATGGGACAATATGGGTATCATTGGAAAAGGAATTTAAGGGCCTATTCAATTAAATAGAAAAAAAGTAAAAATAAAATAAAAAAATCAGGTAAGGCTCCAAAAAAACTATTTTTTCCATATAAACATAACTTTACTCAAAAACGAAAGAATTTTCTCCTCTATGGTATAAGCAACAGCGGCTTCGCTTTCTAAAGGTTTCTTGCGTAGCCGGCCTTCGGCCGGGCGCAAAGATTTTCTCCTCTAGGGTATAACCAACAGCGGCTTCGCTTTCTAAAGGTTTCTTGCGTAGCCGGCCTTCGGCCGGGCGCAAAGATTTTCTCCTCTGTGGTATAACCAACACCGGCTTCGCTTTCTAAAGGTTTTCTGCGTAGCCGGCCTTTGGCCGGACGAAAGGATTTTCTCCTCTATGGTATAACCAATAGCGGCTTCGCTTTCTAAAGGTTTCCGAATAACTTAATTTATTTTGTAAAAAAAATATTTTTCCGCACCAGATTTTTTTATTATTTTTTCAATTTTTCCTGCTTCAATAAATAGCCTCTTATATTCCCTTTCCAATGATACTCATATTGTCCCATTCCGCCATCAACTACTCGATAAATAACATATTATATATAAAAACTTTGGAGGGCCGTAACTCCGGAACTAAGGGTTGCCGCCAAATTTTTCACTTTACATTTTTTGCTTAAAATTGCATTTTGCACACCGTAGTCAACTTTTTTTTTATTTTGGAGCGGTGCCCGTAAACTAGATTTAAGCCTTAACTAAATTCAAATCACATAAGTTACATTATAAATATGTATCCATTTTAAATGTTTTTTAATAAAAATACTACATATTGAAATTTGGTAATTTTTTTTTTCATTTGGTAACTTTTAAAGCAAATTTTGGTTGTAAAAATTTTTTGGTTGTGGCAGCACTGGTTATATGCTTAAGCGGTGTTACCAAATGGCTGTTTTTTTCCTATAATATTCAAAAATTGTTGAAAAATTAATACGTTTAGTTTATGGCAACACTTGAAAGATTGGTTGATAAAACATCATAAAATTCTCTCACTTGCTACAAAAGAGTCATAATGTAAACGCTTGTTTACTTACGGAGATTCACCAAAAGAGAAAACAATAGAAAAGTCAGCTACAATGCCCTTAATCTAAACTGGCTCTAAGCTTCTCTACACCTCTTGCCAACAAACTTCTGCATCATAACTTTTGTAGCTGATACAATGCCCTTAATGTAAACTCCCTCTAACGAAAACATAAAAAGGGGAATTACCGATTTAAACATGGTTAATAATTAAATTGAAATTGTTAAAATGAATGCAGTAGAATAATAATTAAACACTAACAAATTCAATATCTCGAATAGTAAATCTTTTTATTTAATCAATTAACTGTCCATATTTTGGTCACTATATTTTAATTTTGAACAAAGTTATCAACATATTAAAGGTAGTAGTACATAGTAGGTAAGGATATACGTTTATTCGCATTTACGACTAATTTTGTATAGAACGGTTACTCTATCATATTTTTTTTAGGAATAAGAATTAACGAATATGAAGTAATTGAATAAGTAGATTAAGACAAAAATATATTTACAAGGGCTTGTGTAATAAAACTATAAATACCTTACAAAAATACAGCTTTAAAGATGTTTTTTGATGTCAATCAGTTTTTTATTGGTTAATATGAAAAATGCTTTAAGTATGAATAATAATTATTAGACCGGGAATACATTCCATTGAAAATACAATGTTTACAGATGGTGGGGTGGGTGCTCGGTTAAAGTGGTTGCATGGTGATGTTTGTTCAGATAATATATGTAATTGTAGGAGTTTTTACATTTATCACTTTTCAAGCTCGTATTAATCTTTTAAAACGAAAAATTATTCGTATTTATGAATTTAAAAGTATGAACTTGATAATAAAAAATGTTAGAGAAATTTCTTTTATCTTTTCACATTCTTCATCACAGTTTTCTCACAATATGAACAATTACAAAGGAACTACGCAATATTTTTTAACTTTTAGTTAAATTTAATGTTTAATTTATTTTTAATTTCTTTGTTATTAAGCGTTATGTTGTAGCAGATAATAAAAAAAGAATTTAACAATTCCCGATTTATTTTAATTGAATATAATCAATCTTCCGTATTTTTGTATAATGAATGGGGGTTTTCACACACGATTAATTTTTAATCCGCACAACTTTTGTTCTTTCGTATTCACACTAGACTAATTATGCTGGCATAAAATTGTGCACGTATACACAGCTTTGCGTGTGTTAGTATTTTCTTTGTTTATTTCATGTTTAAGGCAATTGCCTTTCGTTCGTTAAACACATGCATAAATTGCGGAACATACTTGGATAAAATAAGTTATGATGAATTGGCAGTTAATTTTAGGAATAATTTCTTAACTTATGCCACATTTTCACAAGATTTCAATTAATATTTTATTCATATTTGACAAAAAGTTCGTTTTCAACGTTTTTCCCTGTAAAATACATATAAAAATCAACTTAATTAATTTTAAACTTAAGTGCTGTTTCTGTATTACAGGCGAACAACTCGTCTGAAAAAATTATATAAAAAGCACTGTTTTTTTATTTCTATATTCTATTTTTATTTCTATATTAATCGCCAGAAACAGCATGTTAATTTCCCTTGATAAAATATAAGAAAATTTAATTCAATCATAACAAATCTCAATCATGTACATAATTACATCATTTTCTTCATATTTATCTTTACTCGTCGATGGACAACTAAACACTAAAAATCGCTCTGCAAAAAAAAACACGCAGAACCTGTGTTTTCATAAGTGTGTATGTGTTAGTTTTGTTCTGCTTGTGCGGGGTTGAAGCTGGTTGAAAAAATTGTGCTAACCAAAAACCACTCTCCTCACCGAAAATGCCTACAAACTGCGATTTTATGCCAGCACAATTGTTCCAGTGTGAAAACCCCCAATGAATTGTCTGAAAAATTTTAATATATCTTAAACACAGCTGCCAGATGTTTTTACTTACTTGACCAAGTTGAATTGAATACAAGCTAAAACTAACAGCCCAGATGACCGATTTCGCTCTGACTTTTTAAACTTATTGCGTCAAAATTAGTTTACATATTATTAACGCCCAATTTTAATATACAAAATTAAAAATAAAAGAAAATAACTTTCAATTTTATAATTCAGAAAAAGGTAAAGAAAAATATTTATAAATAAAAGCAGATGTCAAAACTTTTTATAGCGCCATTGTTTAATCATGAATTTTGTACAAATACTATATTAAAACGTGAGTTAAAGATAAAAATATATATTAATCTGTAAAAAAAGCTTTAAGTTTTGTTATTAGGTTTCATTTATTTGCATTATGATCACGCAAGAGTAAAGCTAGCTACACACAACGCAACGTGTTTCTGAAATCTGTTGCATTTCATTACAGATTGCGCCGTCTGAATTCGTGTTTCAGGTTTCACTTCAGGTTGCAATCCAGGTTTCATTAACATCAAAATGTTTTGATATTTTCTGGTTGCGTTGAAACAGATTGCATTGTTTGTATTGCTGTTTCATTATTTTATATGTTTAGTACATTGACAACAAGCAAGCTGTAAACATCTCAGTAATTAAGAAAGAACAAAATGGGATGTGAAAAGGGATAAATATAAAAATAAAATTATAAAAGCAGCAGTATTTGTAAAATTAGTAATTGAATATAAAAATATTGCTATAAACGCAAGCATTGAAAAAGTTAAAAACAGGATTAATTTTTGAATCCTCTTTTCCGCTCAATGGTAATGTTATGATATAAAATAACAGAACTGAGATTGCGTTTATGTTTCACTGTTGGTTTCAGTGTTTGTGTCAAAACATGAAACCTGAATGTGAAACGTGTTGCAGAAACAAATTGCGTTGTCTGTACTCAGCATAAAATTTAATTAACAAACGAACAAGACTAAATATCAAACACCATATAAAAATGTATACAAAATTTTTATGGCATTTGAATATTTTTTTTTTTTTTTTTTTTTTTTTTTTTAAATCTTAATTTAGTAATGGCAGGGGTATATAACCATATCGCCAGGGTATCCCACAAGTATTTTGATATAACTAGTCTCTCCAGGAACTGCACATCGACCTATACCTTCGTATAGGAAGTGGAAAATCCTGTAGAATAAAAAACGTGCGCGTTGCGACTTCAAATATAACCTCACTTTTTTGAAAAAAGGAAAATCTGCTCGCACGCAGATGTTCCCCCTTCGAGATAAAGTAATAAACTGATTTGAATATTAATGAATTCGCTATCGCGACCACCTAGTATTGATCCGCCTCGCCAAGATACATTTATTTTACTAGGAAGTAGCGGCTCTACAACAAGCATTGCAAAAATAACATGGCTTCTTATTGTTGTTTTGCCAGTTGGCAATGTCAAACACAGAAAGAGAAATAAAAGATAATTGCTGTAAATAAAAATGCTTACCTTGGTTTGCAAATTGTTCTTGTTAGTGTTTTTTAAAATTCGTAAGCAAAGTAAAATACAAACAACTTTTGAAATTGCCAACTACAGCTGGGCGGACGACACTACCTAGTAAAATAAATGTACCATGGCGAAATCAAATACCAGGTGGTGGTGGTGGCGAATTCATTCATTTTTAGATCAAAAATGTATTTTAAAATAAGAAAACGTAATGCGGAGCTTAAAGACTACAGCATGACCCAAAAAAGAAAATAAAAAATTAACTTATATTTTGAAAATAAATTAACTTTACATTCTGTTATTTGGCATTAAGGTCATTAATAATTATTATATATATTTCCTTTACAAAAAAATTAATTAGGAATAACTAATGAAATAACTTCTGAAATTTATAATTTTTTATAAGCATTTTCATATAAGCCAAAATTTTAAACTTTGGTAGCCCGAAATATCTCTTCTTCTTCTCGGGCTTCAAGCCCGATGCACCCGTTTAGAAGTTATGTAATTATTTTCAGTTTTGCGCCAAAAATCTCCTACACTTTTTACAATAAAGTTTCATTTTCATTTTATTGTGACGTATATGCGCAGTAGGAAAATTTGTTGAATTCGCCGTGAACACTACTGTCAAACCCCATATGGCTGGTCTCATGTAGAAAGGCCCTAACTCGATTTCAATACATTTCACACAGATACACCTTGTCACAAAATTTGAATGCAATAGTATCAAAAAAATAGGTTTCTAAGCTTTTGCATTTTTAATATTACATTGTGATAAATACAGTTTCTATTATGTTTTTACCTTCTCCTGTAAAGTTACTTATATGCAAGTTCGGGCTTTTCTACATGAGACCAGCGATATATAAAAAAAATCTGTGTATATTTTTTATATATGATGTTTGACAGTACCAAGGCGAATTAACAACTGGTAATTGATTCGCCCAAGGCATATTGATAGAGGTGACTGCATTAGCTTTTGCCTGTATTTTGTTTTTGTAAAATCTTGTCGAGCTGTCAAAAACGTCTGGCAGTATGTGTGTATGTATTTGTGAAAAATAAGCAAGCAATTGCACCACATGCAAACACAATAAACACATACAATAAGAAAAAGAGCAACAATTTTGACAACTCGCAAAGGAAAACAGCAAACACATGTTGATAGCATGAGCCTATGCAGTCACCTGTTCAATTTGCCTTGGATTCGCCTCGCTTGCATTGAATCACTTAATTGACCGCCTTAGCGCCGCCGATTTTATTAATTACATCGACTTTGTGAAGTGGACGCATTATTGGTTTAAAGAAAATCCTTAATTGTCGTCAATAAAAAATTAACTAGGAAATGCAAGACATTGAGCTTGGATTTGCTGAACACTGCGAAAGTCAACGGCTTACTAACGTTTATTTTCCAAGTAAACTAGGGGGCAAACCGGCGTGGCTTCATTTAGGCAAATTACCCACTAAAGCTTTAGAATGCAATGTTTGTAATAACCAAAAAAGTTTTTTGTGTCAAATTTATGCTCCTTTTGATGATGAATATAACTTCCATCGTATGGTATATGTATTTGTTTGTCGAACAGAATCATGTAACATTGCTAATAGTAATAGGTGAGTGATCCTCATAAATGAGCTTGATCTTTAATGACACTTGTTATTTCTTAAAAGTAACATTACCATATTACGAAGTCAGCTGCCGCTAGAAAACGAATTTTATCCTAACGTACCACCTCCTGATGAAGGCGATATTGTGGTAAGTGCATGTTGAAAGTAAAGTAGCCCAATAAAACAAATGTGATACTTTATAGCCTGAAATTTTGCCAGACAATTTTACATTGTGTTTTGCATGTGGGTGTCTAGGACCTTTCAAATGTGGTCGTTGTAAAAATGCAAGCTACTGTGGAGCTCAACATCAACGATTGCATTGGCCTTATCATAAATTATCATGTGGAACTGATGGCTCATCTAAAGCAAGAGATCAGCCTATTCCCCAGATTTTATTTCCAGAATGGGAGATTGGCATGAACTCTGTTGACGATAACACAAGAAGCGATTTGAAGTCTAGCATAAACGAAAAAGAGGAGCTGCAAAAGTTTGAGCAGTTGAAAGAATCTGGTAAAGCAGGAGTTTTTCAAAGTTTACCCGAATCGGAATTAGAAAACTATATGCAAGATTGTGGTAAAATAGATGATAAATATTTTCAAATATTCCGCAAAGAATGTGAAAAAGATCCTTTGCAAATTTTACGTTATAAACGCAAAGGTGAAGTTTTGTGGATATCTGATCCCGAAAAAACTGTAAAAGAACAGCTTGGAAGTATACCTAACTGCGAACTTTGTGGAGAAAAAAGATATTTTGAATTTCAAATAATGCCACAGATGTTGAATTATTTGCAGGATTCTAATTTGGACTGGGGTATTATAGCTATTTATACCTGTCCAAAAAGTTGTCCGTTACCAAAAGACGAAGGATATGTTGAGGAATTTTGCATAAAGCAGGATATTTTAAATGTATAATTTATCATTGTGTTTTATTATACCTAATAAAATGTAGCACAATAAGTTTTATTTCTCTTTAGTTTAGCTTGATAATAGGAAAATGACGATGTTTAGAAAAATCAAATTCCGGCTGACGTTTTGTATCCTTCTGATGTCCCTTTGCCAACACGTTCATTACAACATAGTTTATTTTTGCGACTTGTAACATGTCTAGAATCTATAAGAGAATCACATTCGAAAGAAAATTAAAATACCATAAATACCTATAAGACATACTTCTTGTTCAGGATTTTGCATTGATTCCAAAGCATTTCGTGCTTGATCGAAATGTTTAGCTGCTAAATCATAAATTTCTGATGATGGCGGACTCATCATATGCTCCCGTATACTCTTGAACTCTTCATATGATACCGGAGGCGGCGAAGTCAAATTAGCGAACGGGGCGAACCGACGATTGAAGCGAATTTCTTCATTGTCAAACTTTGGCATTGGTTGACGTATTCGTCCATCCTTAGTCAAGGCACACATACCTTTATAAAAACCACCGCACATATTCAACAGCGCGTGATAGTAAAAAATTTCCTGACGATATGATTTTTGTTGTTGCTTTTTGTTCTTTTTAGGCTTTGGCTTGTTACGATTCTTGGCGGATTGACTACTTTGCAGTTTGCAAAGCTGTTCCTTTTCGTATTCTTCTTGGGCCAGTAAATTTTTTTCAGTTCTAGTTAGAGCCGAAACAATGAAACCTATGAGCAATTCATAGGGATACCAATAAATATATAAGAATTCATGTACCGAGTACAATTCCAATTCAAAGCCTGACAACAGGTAAAGCATCATAGCTCGAAAGCAGTTATATAAGACCCAAGTAGCAAATTGGGTACTATATTTTAGGGCGGTAGCTGCTGGTTCATTTCCTTCCGCAGCTTTTTCGTTAGCCAACATGTTGAGATGAGAATCCAATCGTGCTGCTTCTACTTGTATACTATCGAAACTTTCAATAAACCTAGCCAACTTGTCACGTTGGCGAGCACGATTAAAGCCACAAATGCGTAAAAACTGAGTAAATGTGCTAATGCAATAGCGAAAAAATGTATCCAAATTCAATTGTATGTCACGTTCCATAGCTAAAGGATTTTTAGGACTCAAAATTGGAGGAGAGTTAAAAGCCCTTACGGAGTCCCATAAAAAGTCTTTAACAGGAATTGTGCCGAATATTAAGCGACGACTAGATATAAAAATGCCTTGAAGTATACTCCGCGAAAGAATACATTGTCCAGATTTGCGACTAAATTCTATAAAAAAATTCTTCAGAACGAATTTCAAAAATTAATAAAATTGAAAACCTATTATAAATATTTACGATGTACATAAATACAAAAAATATATAATGAGGGATTAATTCTTACCAAGGCGGAATAATAGTCTCGCATACGTATTACTTTGCATGCATATTTTAAACGATGCACTAATTCCTCTAGAAACATTAAGCTTGAAGGTCTATCCCGCATTTTTACACTTCGAGGAAATGTAGGTGGTTGACTACGATCATGTATACGGGGTGAAAATCCAATTGGATTTGGTGAGTCAGCTAATATAAATACAAAGAGAATTGAAACCCAATATAGAAAATTAACTCATTTGTTTTACCTCCTTCTTTAGGCTGGGTTCCTCTGTCAATAGTTTTCTTTATTTGTGGCGTTAATTCTAAACAAGTATTTAAATGTTTGTAAATTTCATTAATTACCACTTCGTCAATGCTATTCACCATAGCACAGTCGAAACTAAAAATGGATTGATAAAAGTGACGCATAAACCGCAGACGATATACTACAGCCATAATATCGTCAGGCTGATCCGACATCTTGCTCTGCCTTACCAAATCATCTTCAGCACTCTTTAGCATGGCAGGAATCAATGACGCTTGACAAGAATCCTCTGGAGCTAGAAGTGAAGAATTTCCATAGAGTTGAAAATCTTCTTCTTCATTGACACAGCTCGAAATAATTATGTTTTTTATGTGTATAATTAAATGTCGCACAGTATGGCAAAATGCCTTTAAAGATTTATCCTCTATTTTTGCAGGAGCATGCAAATAGTAGCAAGTAAATAATACTTGATCCATAGAGTTACCTTCCAGCCATGATACTATACAAGTAAATAAAGCGTCAAAGATGCCAATAATTTCCTCATTTGTTAGCCCGTTCAACTTCAAAACACCTGCCTCCACTGCTGATTCAAAAGTATGTAGATTAGCATCATTTTTGTTATAACCCATGCCTACATCCATTTTTGGATCCATCATTTCAATTGCCGACATTGCTTCGAACAAACCGAATAGTACATCCTGCGCCAATTCACCTAAATTTAATTCACTACAAGCTGATTTAAAAACCTGCGTTATATCGATCCAACCGTATTTGGGATATTCACTGGTGTCTTCATTATTAGTACGCATTATGCGTTGCACTTCAGGATCTATAAAACCACAATCTTCTATGGGATATTGGCCAGCTTCGGATGTTTCCGATTCCATTGATCCTATAGTAGAAACCAGCTGTGTATTGCCAGTGAAAGCAGCAGCTGCCGCTGCAGCAGCCGTTGCAGCCTGAAATCCTGGTTCATTTACACTGTTATTGGTATTGAAAATTATATTATTGCGCTTTATTTCAAAACGTCCTTACAAACACTTACATGGGGTGCATGGCCTATTAATTATTTCCACCAATTATTGCATGAAATATTTTATTTTAAATATATATCAGTAATTTCTAAAAAAAAATACATCAACCTAATTTATTTTTCAAACATCTGTTATAAAAGCCTTTCAGAGTTGCTTAAAACTGTATTATCAAGGCATATTGAATCAGGTGACTGCATTAGCTTTTGCGTGTAATTTGTTTTTGTAAAATCTTGTCGAACTGTCAATAACGTCTGGCAGTATGTGTGTGTGTTTGTGAAAAATAAGCAAGCAATTAAACACATGCATACAAAACACATGCACGCACAATACACAATATACACATACATAAGAAAAAAAATAAGAAAATAAGCAACAATTTTGAGAACTGGCAACTAATAATTTAATGTTTAAATCAAATGCGACTACCACTAAATGCGACTACCACTACTCGGTGGCGACTACTGGCAAAGATATTAACAACGCAAAGTGGGTCCGAACTGTTGATGGGAACAAAATTGTAAATCTGTGTTTTTGTGTTGCGGAAAGGACATTTCAAAACTATGTAGTACTTAAGTTTTTTTCTTATTATTTATTTATTTTTTTTTTTTGTTTAATTCTCAGATATTTATGTTAAAATTTTGTCTTACGTTTTATATTATACTTAGGATTTTAAATTATTTAAATTTATTAGTTTTCCTTTTTAATGGCGGGAAACCAAAAAGTATACCCTAGCGATATATTCTATAAGACTATCCCTAGTTATTGTAAAGCTATGAAAACAGCCTCAAAAATTTTAGTAAAAAAAATTGAAAATTTTATGTAACAATTACAAACTTATCAGACATTTTCCACACGATTAAATTAAATTTTTAATTTTAAAAAAATGAAAACGAAAAGAAAATGGTCTTTAATACAATTTGAGCACAATAAATCTGAGTAGAAAGTTATATATTTTACGACCATGTTTCGACAAACGCAAATTTTCAAATCTTAAATTCGGCTTAAAACTGCCGCATCTCCAAAAATTGTTGGCCGCTTCAAACCGTAATCGGCAATTTTAAGCGATGTTATTAAAAAGTATCAGTGCACTGTGTTTTTCACTTTCATGTGTAAACGTCGAGTTAACCCATGATTGTCAGTCCGGCTCAGCTAACTGAAATTTTCGTAACCGAAATATACTGAAAAAGCTTCGACCTTTTTTAAACAGCAACTAGCCAGTTAAAGATTCCACGAAGTTTAGCGTTTTTGTTTTTCTTCCATCCGCGAAGGAATTTAGTCGATAATATTGGGATAATGAATTATTGTTCAAATACCTTTTATTTAATTAAAACTTGCTTTATACTGTATTTGAATATATGTATGTATGTATGCTTAGTATAGCATATTGTATGATGTAATCTCTGTATGTACCATTGTTTAAAATTGTTCATACTTTTACTATATAATAATTTGGGTATTTCTAAATAATTTTTTGTTTTTGTTTTAAAGTCATGCCAACTTTTAACGATTTGTAGAACGTGGAATTAACTAAGAATAACGTAAAAAACTGTTTACGTTATAAAAATTTTTTAACAATTAATTTTGAAGACCACATAAATTACATCAAGCTTTTAACAAACTAAATTTAATTCAACTTTGGAAAAAATTATAATTGAATATTATGAATGTATTTATGTATGATGTTTATCAGTTTTATATAAGAAGAGTTGTAAAACTATAAGAATTATATGCTAAAATTGTATTAATATAAAAAATAAGTTTTCATTTTACATGTTTATTTTTAATTTCTACAAAAAAAAAAAAAATTGATATTGTGTGATTCCCGTTAAGAATTATAATCATAACTAGTAGTATTGTTTAAGAGGTTTTATCATTTAATTCTAAATTTCCTTGTTGTTGCCTTTTGTAACGCTGTTCTTTACGCCAGGCATCGATGCGTTCCTTAAGTTCAATATTTGGCACCAGCATATCTTCGGTTAAATGTTGGCGATTAAAGGGATCCGTGTTGCTATTCAATAAGTGGCGTGTTATAATGGCTCGATCCATAATTGTGCCGGATGGCAACACAACTGGATCTGACATTAAAGTGTCCATTAGAGGATCCTTGAATTCATCAGGTGCATCAGCACACTCGTCTTCAGACTGTTGATTAGCAACTTAAAGAAAGAAACAACCAAAACATATTTATATATCTCTTTTGACTGATTTTCGATGAAAGTTCGAAAAAAATAATTACCATAAATATCATGCGCTTTTGTTATTAAAGATCTGAATTTTTCTACTTCTATTGCTGAGCGTATACTCAAGCGTTCTATGCGATTGGCAGCATCATCAAATAAGTGTTTTTGGAAGGATCGTTCGTCAGCTGCCAAGGCCTGGGCAAATCTATCACAGTCTAGATGTAAATATATATCGAATATTTGGCCCAACAAACGTCTAGGTTCCCAGCCATACTTGGCTGGATTGCGAACTTTCAAGTCATTGCACTTAGGACCGCATAGTTGGTGCAAATTAAAGTTTAACATGGAACTTAAGCGATCGACCAATTCATCGCGCATAAAGGGTTCCTTAATATCATCCTTTAAATGTTGAATAGAAAAAAAAATATTTGAACAAACGTTTCCATTGCTACTTTCATAAATAAATTATTTTACTTACAGTCAAATAATGAAACATTTCTACCGTTTCTCTAGCCAATGTCAAATACGAACGACATTGACGCTCATCAGTAGCCAACTGTGATAAACGACTCTGTTGTTGTTCAGAACCCAAATTAGACCAAGCCGGTTCGTTTAACATTAAAACCTTTTTTTAAAACGTAAACGATAAATATTTTCTAATTTTCTATTTTTTTTTTTTTTCGTACAAACCTGTGTTTGGTGAATACGCTTAAGATTTTCTAAACATTCATCCAAGAGGAATGTTGTGTCATTCATAAGCATATTGATGAATTTAACAAATTGTTTGCCATTATTTGATTCATTAATCATGACTTGGCGATGAACTGGACTTTCCCACATTGACTTAAACAAATGACTAATGTGATATCTAAAATAAAGTATCAAAATTTGTTTTTAATTTATCTATAAAAATAGAGAGTTTATTAAAGTTTACCTTATGGTAAATTTATCGTAAAATTCAGTACTTTGTCCAGTTGTCTCTATATCTACATAAAACTTCATTAGAGAACTACATAATACAGTCTGAGCCAAGTCGTGATTCCATATCTAAGAAATAAAAAAAGAAAAACATTTTTCAATGAAAAACTGACAGTTAGTTGCAGAGTATTTAAACTTACCGAAACGTTGAGAACATTTGCTGGACCCAAAGAAAAGACAAACAATACTTCGACCAATTTGGCAGTAACGTATGGATTTTTAATCATATGTGGTGCGCAAACACATGTTAACAACCACGTTATAATTGAATGGTCAATAGCGTGACGTATGTCATTTTGGGCATGTTGCATAGCAAACAAAATGAACTCGGCAATATCGTCGATATACCATTCTGGCAGTGCGGAAAATGCATCAGTCGGTTGCAATTGCTGTGGAGTCATTTTTGCCATAAATGGACCTTCAATAGCTCGGCCCTCCATTTGATAGAGCAAATATTCGCATACGGAAGAGTAAAAAAATAGGCAAGCATTCAATAGTTTAGGATCGAGCAGACAAACTTCACTACAAAGTTTCGATCTTGTTAATTTTTTAAGTTGTTTAAGCCAACGATCTCGGAATTGCTTGTTTCTTGAGGCATAAGCTGAATTTTCCCAATGTGATTTAGTGCGATCAATTTCATCGATTAGCTTTTGCAATTCTTTAATGGCCCGGGATTTTTGTCTGTATCTTTGGATGGCTGGCATAAAACCCAAATGGTGAGATTGCAGGGTGAGAAACCAGCAGTGCGTTTGGAAATTGGCATCTGATTCGGTATTAGCGTAGCCCATTTTAATGAAATTCTTGTATTCTTCATCGGTAAAACGCAACTTTGTATCTTGTTCTATAAAAATCAACGAGTTTTTGTAAAAGGGATAATAAAGATCGATGCGATCTAATTTTATTTTGACCGATAATTGTTGCAGCACACACATCAGATTAATGGCGAATCCATCGCGAGCCAAAAGTTTTTCATCGCTAGCGAATTGTACACGTCGTTCGTTGTGCCGCAATATTTGTGAAACATATTCAAGAGTCTTGGGACGTGTATTGACATTGACGAGCAACGATAGAAATACTGAATGCATTAGTCCACGCATGGTAAACAATTGCTGTTGTTACAGAAGCAACAATAAGTAACACAAAATTTTAAATGAAACTTTTGTCTACTTACCCATCTAAATTTACCGGAGTTAGCGGCCAACGCATCACATTTACCATGAGCTTCAGCGAATCTAACATTCTCTTCGGCAAAAAATGAGACCGACAAGAATGGACCCAAATAACTGCACTTAACAATCTCTCTACCAGGTATATGTGTACAAAGTGGTGGCAAAAAGTTTATTTGCTTGGCCAATAGGTCACACATTGGTCTAGCTGTGCCCACCTTAGCACCCATAAGTTTTGACAACAAATCCATATGGTGTGTTATAATTGTGGGCGAACATAAGTTTCTCTGCATACCCATAAAAAGGCCTCTCAGCATTTGGGAGAATATGAACTCAAAGTCTTCCGTTTTTTCATAACAGTGGGCGATGTATTCAAACAGGAAGTCATCGGGTACACGTTCCTGATAGTACAACTCCAATAAGGCCGATTGATCTAATGCAATATTGAGATTCTCATATATTTTATCAGTTAAAACCAGGGTAGTGGTAAGAAAAATCTGATTTAATGTCATTTTAAGAGTTGACTGAATCATTTCTACATCTTCAGGCTTTTCTTGTGATGCATTTGAGTTAAATTTATCACTTAACTGGCGATGACTTTTATAGCATTTAATTAAGTGTAATATAACATTATGTTTGGCCAATGCCATGGGTGTAAAAATATTTGAAGATGGTGTTGGACAAGTTCCAATGAATTCTGAACTTGTTATACCTACAGAACATGCGAAGCAATTTTTTTCATTTATTTACAAAAACAAGAAAATGTCACAAGTACTTACCGCTCTGTAAACCTCTTGATGTTGAAGGGTGGTCATCAACAACGTTGGCCATAATTTCTTGAACTTCTGTATCATCACTTTTAATTTTTTTAGGCGTTGAATAAGTGGGCGTACTTTCATTTTTGTTACCATCTTTTGTTTCTTCCGCCATTACAGCACCAGTCGCACCTTCAGATTTCATATCGGCGTCATTGTTATTAGCATTTGTACCCGATCCATCTCCAGTCTCTTCATCGTTATACAAACGCAAAACACATTCCACGAGCACATTAGTTATCACCGACTCAAAATCAAACCGTTTTTTCGGATGCTGTTCTATAAAACTAGCAGTTTGAGGACATATCATAGAACCAGTGCAATACTCATTCCATGTTGCGTTGAGAATTTTCGAAAGCATAGACTCAATACGTTCATCTAGAGATTTCTGAGGTTTTGATGATAAAATATCTAAAAATGCTTGATTTTGTGCAGTTGGCTGTTCCGACGTTTCCATATTTTCAACAGCTGTATCATCTACCTTTTTTGGCAAATTACTATTATTTTTCATGTTACTAACAAACGAGGGAGAAGATGGTGGTCGTAGTGTTAATGTTTGACACTTTGTTGGTGTTGTTGAAACCGATTTCATTTCAACATCAACATCCATTTTCTGTTGCTCCGCAAGTGGCAATATTAATTCCACACATTCTGCTTCTTTTAAGGATATATCTTGAGATGCTGTATCCTCTTTTAATGACGACGAACTTGTGCTGTTTACAGGTAAAGTTGCTTTGACCAAACGGGAAGAATTCGAAACATTGGTAGCTGCACGTTGTCCTACAGATAAATATATTTACATTCTTATGTACGTATGTTTTTTGAGTACACATCAAACTTACCTTCTACATTTTGCGTATTTGAGTACAATGCACTTTCATTGGATGTAGCGTTTGTTGAGGATTTTGCTAAAGTGCGTAGTCTTCGTGCTCGTATCTATAAAAAATTTATTTTTATTATAGTACAATTGTTCGAAAAAAGTCTTACCTCCTCTGCTGTTAATTCACTCATTTTTGGACCATTTTGTTCCTGTTCCGACATTTTGCAGCTACAATTTTTTCCTTTGTTATATTATGTTTTACTTTTTTGACGTATTTTACCTATATATATAAATTTTTTTTCTATTATTTCTGATTTTCCCTTCGCCAGCTGATTTCGAACCTTGCTTCTTATTGGAAATCTTGTTGTTTGATAGCAAAAGTAAAAATTTGAAAACAATAGTTTAAATTTATGTTCTGCACTATATTTCTTAATTAATTTACTTTTTTTGAACGTCAATCAGTTTTATTTGCGAAAAAACTTGTATTTTTCCTTGTAAATAAATCTCTACTGTTTGGAAATAAATTTTTTTCCGCAGCCTAATAAAACAAAAGAAAATACAATGACAAACAAATTTTCATAAAGCAAGTTGCCAGACCGTAGGCCTAAACGTAAAAGCCTCTAACCAAGGCGATTAACCAGGTATACTCACGGCAAAAATTAATACAACACTGCGAAAGATCTATGTACATTTTGTTTTTGAACAAATCGAATTCGGCTGTCAAAAACAAGGCATATTACAACTTTTGACACTCGGTGAAGGAAAAATCACAATAGTCACCTGGGCTGTCAAGTTCGCCTGTTATTAATTCGCCTTGCCTCTAACAAAAAGATGTTTTTTTGTAACCAAGCTAATAAACTTAAATACTTACTTCATGTAACATATCTTTTAATTTGTGAATATAATTTATAAAATAGGAAATCAAAAATTTAATTATTCTTCAATCGTTTTTAATTGAATAGGAGGAAAAATAAATACATTTAGACACGTTTTAAAGTGTGCGTCCAAATTTTGAAACCGGTTAACCGATTTCATTTTTAAATAATTTTTTATTTACATTTTTGCTATGTTTGAAATATATGAATTAAATTCCATGCAGATACTCCGCATACCTTTCTGATCTTTTCATTTGAATAATTCTTTGCTTTGTAAAAATTTAGTTTCTATTTTTACAAAACATCAGTTAAAAGTTCTACGTTCTGGTCAAATATTTTAGAAATCATATAGACCTTACAAAGAGAGGCGATTGAGCAATAATTAAAATTATTCAGATTTAATAAACAAACGATATTGCAAAACAAATTTAGCTTACTTTAAAAATCGTTTATAGATTTTAGTTTATTTGCAATTGATTCAATCCATGTCAAGACGGTCTTCTATTCCTTAGTAAGGCGGTAATTAAAAACACACGCCTAAAAATATTAGCGTGACGATGACTGTAGACGTTTTTCATTTCAAAAAGTCGAATTTACATTAAATTTTGAATAATAGAAAAGTTCATAAATAATACTTAAGCATTATGTTATAAATCGTAAATGAAATAGTT
This sequence comes from Gymnosoma rotundatum, assembly GCA_916610165.2. Lineage (NCBI taxonomy): Eukaryota > Metazoa > Arthropoda > Insecta > Diptera > Tachinidae > Gymnosoma > Gymnosoma rotundatum. Next base: position 131,013,946 of record OU744339.1, on the reverse strand, counting down.
TTTGGTAATCATTGAATTCAAACAAAATCTAAAACTAATTGAGAACTATTTCTGATGATGAATGAAATATTAACTTTGCGAACCTCGATTAAAATACCAAATTTTTGAATTTTTTAAATTATTTTTTATTTTATATATTTTCTTTCGATTACTTCCTTTTTAATAATACAATGCATTCATTTTAACTAATTAGTATGCTTTTTGTTAGTATTTAATCTTTTCTTTGTCATTGACTGTCACTGGTAAAATACATACTTATTTCTTATTAAATTTTTGTTTTTACTTAAACGGGTTTTTCCGAAACTATGTATTCAAGAATCGGCACAGTTTAGTGTATTAATTAGTTCAACTTTTTTGCATTTATATATAATTATTTTATTTGTTATATGTACTTATGTGTGAACCCTTTTTAATTATTTATAAAATAATGGACCTGCGTTAAAATGTGTGTGTATGTGTGGTTTGTCTCAACTTAGTATCTGGTTAAATTCAAATTAATTAGTGGTCATACAAAATAATCAAATCTCAAACATTATAAATAAGACGAAATAAAAAGACTTAAGGCAACTTGGTATATTTTCAATTGGCTTTATAAAAATGAAAAAAAAAAAATCCCAGTCAAATTTGTTTTATTTTTTCAATTTTCATATAGTTTTGCCAATATTTTGTGTATCGTTATATGTGTTTGATAATAGTGGAATATTTACCAAGAAACTGATCCTGAAATCTCTTTTTATATTTCAGTAAAGTAATAATTTATCTGCCTAAAAGTATGCAATGAAAACCCAAACCTTTTAAAGAAAAACAAAACGATTTCAGTGTTTTGCAATTTTATTACTATCGATTTATAATTTTCACTACATATGTATGGATGTATGTACTTATTAAATATTAGTAAATGTATTTCTCCTATCATATCAATTTACTAATATATTTATTAATCTTATTTCTTTTTTTTTGTGATCATTTTTTGTTGTTGTCTAATGAGATTCATTCAGGGACCGTTAAAGTTATGATTTTTTTCAAAAGATTAAAATTCCAGAACATTAAATATTTTAAATGAAATTTATAGAATGCAGAACGTATATAAAAAATCAAAAAAACTTAAACCAGTGAATGAATAAGAAAAAATGGTTTAAGTTCTATGTGAAAAAATTGTTTGCTCGAAAATATTTTTCTTTCAAAAAATTAAATTTTTTATGGTTTAGAAGTTAAAAGTAAGTGATATTTTTTGTAAGAAAATGAAATGAAAATTAAAATGAAAAAAAAATATATAAAATTACATTTTATTTAAAGTCTAATTGATTAAACTTAAGTCAACCGACTTTAATATTTGTTTTTATTTTTTATTTATTGTTGTTTTCGGTCCCTTGTTTATATATAAAAGAAAGTTTCATTTTAAAACTTTTTCAAATACGAACTTTAAATTGGTGTTTTACTGCTAGTTATAATATAACAAATTTAAATTTTTCCTTGATTTTTTTTGTGTTACACTGTAAAAAAAATATTAATAATAACGGTAATTTAACAATCTTAAAAACGCCATAAACTTTTTACAACTCTCAGCAAACACGAATGTAATAGTTTGGATCCTAAACAATCCCTTATAGATTTTTTATACTACTGTTTCTTTTTTTAATTAATTATTACCAACAGTGTCACTTAATTGTTGTTTGAAACGATCGACAATTTCTTTGAATATATTGAAATGCGTAAACCGTGGCCGTGGTCGATTTTTATTATAATTTTTACAATATAAATAAGTTCTTCTTAGTGTCTATAGTTTTGTTTTGTTTCAGAGCCTAAAAGAGTTGAATACAAACGAGTTATGAAGAAATGAACGTCAGTCACTGTTCTGCTCAAGTAACTCAGATCTTATAAAACGCAACCAAAATACATGAACTACAAAAAATTACAAATCCCTTTAGTTTCAGAACACGGGTGTATCAGAGTAAAATGTAACTTTCTCTCATTAAAGAGCCGATTTTCATTGATTTAATCACCTGTTTTTAAAACAAATTAATTTTACACCTTTCAACTCTTTTAAAATCCGCTTTTATACGAAGTATCCATCGTATGCTTGAATTTTTTTTAACGAATCTCTTTAAAAAAACTGTTTTGTTGTGTAGAAGAACGAGGAGCTTAGAAAAAAAGGCGTAGGTTTTGTTTTTTAATTTCATTTTGAATACATTTGCATGCCTGTCGTCATGTTTTACTTACAGTCATTTTTGTCACGTGATAAAAATATATTTGTTATATTTAAATTTAAATAAATACAAATAAATACAAAAAATAAAAAAACATGTAAATTAAGCACGAGAAGCAAATACGCAAAGTGAGAGTTTGACTCACGTAGGATGGGTTCCATACCATATATGGATCACCCCTTGTTACAGCGGACATAGTAAAATACACTTTGGGTAAATTTAAAAAAAGGCCCTCCAAAAATCATGTTACCATTGTGACCGGGATAAAGTGACCTATTTGATTAAAATTTTTTATATTTGTTTTTATAGCGACTAGCAATAAAAAAAAAAAATAAAGCCATACATGTAAATATTACGTTACTATCGGGATACCCTTTATTTCCGTTTACTTGTGCTTATTTTTAGAGCAGACACAGCAGCAGTACATCCCCGTAGAAATTTCAAGCGTCTGCCTATAACATTAGAGCTGCAAAACAGTCGATAATACTATCGATAGTTTTATTTTTGGCTGACTGTTCGATAGCGATAGTATCGTACAGCAATAGTTGCCAGAATTAGCACTTAAAAATTCGATAGCATCGATTTTAAAAGAACATCGAAACTGTACCATCGAAACAAAATATCGAATGTGCCGATTATCGTTGTTATAGCGCACTTAATTTTCCAGATACTGCGCAAATTTTAGTGATCAAAGTTTGATCACTTTCGGAACACTAAACTATTTAGTATTTGTTGTAATAGCGATTAAAATGTTATACCGTATTAAAATTTCAAGTCTATCTGTTACGGTTCCTGAGATAGGGAGATGCGACACACATTGTGACGCCAACAATACGGTTACGTTTTTACACTTTATGTACAGAACCCTAAAAACAGGCAAGTGATAGCAATCGAACGATTTTTTCACATCCTTTAAAAACGATTGGTTACGCACTCTTATACGTGACAACTTGAAGATAAAACCGTTACTATTTTTTTTATTCAAATTTTCAACTAAATTAAAAACTAATTATGGATTCAAAATGCTTTGTGTGTCCATAATAGTTCACTCGTCCTGCAAACAATTTTCCCTAAATATTTTTATGCAATTCATTTTTATTTAAGTGCTCTCAGCATTTTAGAAGTAAGAGTAAAGCGAAGTAAAACTTGTTGAGTTTTCCCTCTGGCCAAAAAAGTGCACATTTTCCTCTACCCTTGAAGTACAAGACTTTATATTCACCCAAGAATTAATTTGACTTTACTGAGGGTAAGTAAAAAAGGAAAGTGTAAACGTGGACTTACCACGTTTACACTATGCCTTTTTTAAAGTAATTTTTTTTTTCAATTTTTTAACAAAACATAACCAACATAAACATCCCTTCTAAACTGGAACCATGCTATATTGCTTACCCCTCTTGCTACACAATCAAACAAAAATTTCATGAAAGTTTAATGAAAAAATGCATTATGTAAATGCCGTATAACTTACAATTAATTTCTTTGTTTCAAATTATAAAACTGAAATATCTTTGAATTTTAAAGAAGTTTGATTAAATGGAAAGTGTTTTTGTTATCAACAGTTTACACAACTGTACAAAATTGGTGTTCGAAATATCGGATTTATCAATACAACAGTGCGAATTGTTTTTTTTAGGATTTTTTCTGCCTTGCTTTTAAAAAGTCACAGATTTTTACTTTAGAAAATATTTCTTTGATAACAGTAGCCTTTTTCTATAACTTTTTTCATATACACAGAAACGTGTATACATTTTCATTTAATTATTTTGTATATCTTTCAGCGAAAAGTCAACGATTTGAATTTTTTGTTTTCGAACACAGATTACTTTTTTTTAATAATAAAAAAAAAAAAAACATAAAACTAGCGAGTAGGTTCAATTGAAAAAATATTTGTTGATGTATAATGCAATAAAAAATAAGTTAATTTATTATTTTTAAGATCAATATAATAATTAAACAGAATCATTAAAATTTAAAGCAAAGTTTGATTTTAAATAAAATATAAAAAAAAAATTAAATTAAATAAAAAAAAAAACAATTGTTTCTTCACATTTAAATGTTAATTTTGTTTGCTTTAGGTTTATCACAAATTTGATAAAAAATTATTTAGAAAAAAGTGCTTGTCGTAGTAGGTGTGGGTGTGTGTGTAAAGTACTTTGAAAAGCAATTTTCGAAATAATTGAAATCAACTTTGTGATATTAAAAATTTAAATTTAAAATTAGTTTTTGTGGTGCTGTTATTTTTAAGATATCAAGAGACAGCTTTTCTAATGTTAAGCTTTAATGTTTTTTTTTTTAATTTATTGTATTGTATCGTAATTTATGTATGTTGTATGTATAATATAATATGTATGTATATGTAATTATAATATTTTATTTTTCTTTATTTTATACGTAGAGGGAGGGGGCTTTTTTAACATTACTATTATTATTATTACTCTCTAAAATGATTTTAACATTATCATCGATTTGATCGTCCCGTTAGATAATATTTATTCTTTTTTAAAAAAGATAAAATAAAGTCAAACTATAATAGATATTTATTGTTTGTGTTTATCGAAATGAAAATTTTCAATTTTAAATAAAAACGCATTAATTTGTAACATATTGAAAAGATTTCATTTTGATTTGTTAGTCTTCGTTTTTTTTTTCATTAAAAGAAATAGAACATAATTAAAATAATTAAATTACTTAAGAAAAAAAAAATGCCTAAAACTGGGGGACACATGATAAAAATACCACCATCTTCTTCTCTCTCTCTCTCGGCACCTATTTATGTATATGTTTGTATACAAATACATACAAGAAAAGTTTGTATACATAGATGTCTTCCAATATAATTTTGTGGGTTATAGAATATTTTATATTTTTTTAAACATGCGACGCAGTGTTTTGCGCCAGCACAAGTTATGCGCAGCATTCGTTGCAGTCACCGGTTGCGGTGATAAGGACTTTGAGGATGGGAGACGCCAAAATGACGATATTAAGGATTGTGATGGAGATCGATTGTTGGCCTGCTTATTTTTTTTGGAGGGTGAAGGCCTATCCAAATAAGAAGAAGCGGCAGGCATTGAAGGTGATCGTAAATACGATGCTGTTGTGCAACTACCGACACTTAATTCACTGTCTAAGGGAGCTGGCAACGACAAACAGGGTATGCAACGACGTGGATGCAATCTTGGCGTTTGTAAAATTGGTACTTGTACAGAGGATGAGTCAGAGGAAGAGGTAGATGTAGAACAGGAAGAAGTTGAGGGTGATGAAGTTGGTGTTGTATTGCTTGTTGCCGAAGCCGATGTTGCAGCAGGTGTTGTAATTGATAATGACAATGGTGGCGTTGCTGGACAGGGTTTAATTAGTCTATTTTATCTTAGCCAAGGATGTTGCAAGCAATCCGATGCTGTTGCCCTTTTGGCTGGATCAAATTCTAGCATTGGCCTCAAGAAATGTGCAAAAGCTTCAGCCTCTTCTAATGCCCATTCGTATTTCTCGTGCAACACGTCGACAAGACCCCACGGCTTAAGTCCGGTAATATTTCGCAGTTCACCTTTTCGATTAAAACTGTGTGTAGCATAGGCCCCACGAAATATAATGTGCGGCGGTATGGGTCCCAACAATTCTATAATGTGGGCAATATGATCTTCGTCGCGTGAATAGTTATCACCCGAATGCGGTTCAAACAAATAATCTCCAGTTGCCAATTCAAAAGCCATGCAAGCTGTGCTCCAAATATCGGCTGAGCAATCATAGCCGGCTCCTAATATGACTTCCAACGATCGATACTGTCGTGTCTGTATATCTTCGGTGAAGTGTTTGTCGACCCAACATGCGTTACCCAAATCAGCAATTTTAACTTCAAATTCACACGGGTCCAGGGCTGGATCTTTCTTAGGTGTTTGTTTGTAGGGACGTTCTGATGGAATATTTGCTTTGAGCTCTTGTTTTTGCTGTTCCAATAATTGTTGCGGATCAGATTGTGACTGCTGTTGATTATTTGAATTTTTCTGATTATTATGCGGTTTGTTGTTGATGTTGTTATTGTTATTCATTTTGTTTTGGTTGTTCATTGCAGACTGGGTCTTGTTTTTTTGCTTTTGTCGTTGCTGTTGTTGTTTTGCACAATTTCCAGTATTAGACGACAACTGTCCCTTTAAAGTGGCTGACGAGCTGCTTGATTCATTTAATTCACCTTTAATGGTGTTGCTGCCACTGCTTGACGATGGTGTTGAAGTCGTCGTTTCAGTTCTTACAGTGTCATGCTCTTCTGTTGACTGCTCCTTTTGTGTTACCTGCTGCTGTTGTTGATTCGATTTTTCTAAAAAATTAAAAAAAAAAAAATCGTTCGAATGATCATCATAAGATAGATGGATGTGGAATAATAAAATACTTACTTTTGTTCTTCTTTTTCTTTTTCTTCTTATTATCTTGATTAGCAATCGTAGAAGCTTCGATTTCATCAGCACCGAGATTACCAGTAGTACCACCCGCCTTTGCTCTGATTGGTGGTTGTTTTTCTGTTTTTTTAACAGTCGATTTTTCATTGATAACTACGATTTCATCATCGTCGTCAGCGTCAACATCTGCGGCATTCTCTTCAACAACACTATCGGGTACTTGTTTTAAGTCCTCATCTACTTCAGCCTCAGAAGCATCACCGTTTTGCATATTCTTTAGTTGTAATCTAGATGATTGTTTTAGAGTAACAGTACTACCACCGCCACTATTATCACGTTGAAGTGGCTTATTTGAATCCACACCTTTAACTTCGGCCTCTTCGGCACCAGTTTGTTCTAAATAATCCCACTGCTTCTTGAAAAGTTCCAATCTCTTTTTGGCCTTTTTCTTTAATTTTCTCTTTTTGTTCTTACTCATCTTTCCCGTAATTTGTGGTTCGCGATACTCTTTTGGGGCGCGACTAACAAACGATGGAAACATTTTAAAATTCATAACATACAGTTCGGTAGCTTCATTTGCCAACTTTCGTACGTAATTATCGTCCACGCACAGCAGGACGTTCTCTGGTTTAATGTCGGTGTGTATAATTTTACAGCATTTATGCAAATAATCTAGACCCTCGAGCACTTGGCGCGTTATTGTTTTAACATTTTCGATTGGTATGCCACGATAATTCGATTTTCGTATAAGTTTCAAGAGATTATCGCCCAACACTTCAAATACCATGCAAATGTGAGTGCCATTTACACCGGTTATCTTAAAATCATCCAGTAACTGAACGGTCTTTTGACGGCGTGGATTGTTCGGTTCTGAATCTCGTACGGACTTGAGTATTTTTATTTCATCTTTTGCCGTTTCAGCAAAATGATGGGCAGATTTTACAATTTTTATGGCCACATATCGTTTTTCTTGCAAATCCCAGCAAAGCCATACGGTAGAGAAATGACCCCATCCCAACTTGCGTACGACATGATAACGTCCTGTGTCAAATACAATAAAACCAATTTTTAATTCATATTAAACATCAGTAAAAATGAAAAAAAAAAAATCACCTAAAAGGAATATAAAATCTGTAAATTTTGTAAAATCGTCCAGCAAATTCATAATGGATTCATCATTTTGCACTGTGCGTTGCGTTTGATTAAATTATTCTGATTTATGTTTAAAAGAAACTATTTCATTTATTTCTTCTTGTTTACTACTGCTGTCTGTGGTCGTTACCTCTCATTACACTCAATGTCAAATTGAAACTGGAAAAATGTTGAATTTTGTATTTTTCTATAACATCAATTATTCGTGAAGGAAAACAGCACTTTTAAGGAATCTTTTCTTCAATTCATATTGAAAAAAGTATCTCATAAAAATTAAGTTTGTGCATTTAAGGCAATTGAGTCAGTAAAGCTACCGATAAGTCATTGTCACTGCCGCTTTTCAAGAGCCTTTTAGGCCACTTTAGACATGTGAAAAACGAAACTATTCCCGGGCAATGTTCAAAATAGTCGTAAGTTATAGGTGTGTTCTTAAGACACAGTGTAAAAAGAACAAGGATCAATAGGTGAGTAAGACGGCATGTCCGACTTATGCTGATTTAAACATTTGGAGACCCCAGGATTGACAACTTTCGAGGTGTAAGCGAAAATATATTGTCGGCATTTTCATGGGTTATCAGGTGGCTAAGTCCACGTTAACACTATGTCATTTTTTGTGCAATTTTTTTTCAATTCTCTTTATCAGTTGCAGCGATATTCGTTAATTTAAATTAAACATAACCAACATAAACATCCCCTCAAAACTGAAGCCGTGCTATATTGCTTACGCCTCTTGCTTCACCACCAAACAAATATTTCGTGCTAGTTTCATAATAAATTGCATAGTGTAAATGCAGTATTAGTAAATAGTAGCTTTACGCTAATCCGGTATCATGTAACATTGTTTGGAAACGAATCACGCTAGATGCTCTAGTTCTAAAACTGGATGTGTTCTTATAAATATTAAAAAAAGTTTATTTTTTCTTATTCTATTTTTATTTAAATTATTAAAAGCAGATTTTTATTTAAATATTTTTTAGAAATTAATTAATAAAATAGAATTCGTATAAAATTATTAGTTGAATGAATTAAAAACTCAAGACAAGAAAAAATAAAAATTGCCTTTCGTGATCATATCAAAGGTTAGTACAAAGCAAAACCAAATGTAAAAGACGAGTTACAGAGAGAAAAGCAAAGAAATGCTTTGTGTTGGGTGAAAACTTCGTCAAACTGAATAATTATTAATTAATTACGAATACCCCTCACCCCTCGTATTCTTATTTACAAAGTTAATTGGATATATTTATGATGTTTACAATGTGCACAATCTAAGATCGATAGATGTGAAGAATGTTGATAACGCATTTACCGATCCAGAAAATGCTGTCTGCATTATATTCTGCTGGTGTCTAATTTTTTCTGCTTTTTTTGAAAAACGTCCGCATAAATTTGTAAATATATTTTCTTCCTTAAAAATTTTTAGAATTCAAAAATAAGATGAAAATAAATTTTAATTTATTTATTATAAAATAAAATTTTAAAAGTTGTAATTCTTTCACAGTTCTGTTGTAAATTCTTCTTTCGTTTAGAAGCACTACATTCTGTTTATTAATGGTGCTCTTCAACCAAATAAGTGCAGACATAAATATTTATATATCGTTATCTAAAATGCAAAAGGCCCTATAAAGACAAAACATTTATTCATTAATTATTCAAACTTTTTCGATTTTATTAAAAAAAAAGAGAAAAGTCACACTATAATTTCGAGCGACTAATTTTTTAAAGTATAATTTTATTATTTATATTATTATCTTTATTAAAACGGAACATTATTATATACACATATGTATATAACGCCATGAAGTTACCCTACACATTGCTACTGACCCATTTTAATAGAATTAATTTTTGTATTAGATTTATTTGACAATTTCTAAACAAAATATATCCTTTATCTATTTAATGACATTTATAATTAAAAGCTACACTGTTGAGTTCTTTCCTACGCTCTGCTATAGCGACTGTAAAAATCTTTATAAATTTACATTTTGCTGTGTATCTCGTCTAACTTTACCCCTCTCTTCAAAAAATGTGTTGAAGATTTTAATATTCGAATTAAATCAGATAAAAAATTGCAAACTTTAAGAGAACAAAACAAAGGGAAAAAGTGAAAAAAATTCAGAGGAAAAATATCTTTCAAAGTAAGGGGTATTCTTCTTTATATGAAAAATTGTTCACGATTGTAATTTGGGAAAAAAGGAAAAGTATTTCGAGCGAAAAATATTCATGATAGAGGTAAATATATTTTTGCCGTAGCAAAAAAGAGAAAACTATGCATAAATTAAGTTAAAAGAAGGTTTTAAAAATATATTATATAAATATCTAATATAAAAAATATAAAATATATCCGCGCTGAAATTTTGCTTATGATTTGATAATTAATAATTTATTTAAAGTTTTATTTATGCAAATTTCTAATTTTTATGCAATAAAAAATTTTAAATTTGAATAATTTTTATTTCTCGATAGCTTCAAACCATCTGACTAGATCTTAAGACAAGGGTTTTTTTTTAAGAGAAGTACCACTTCAGGCAAAAATACCTATTTAGTTTGTAACCGTTCTACATTCTTTAGGAAATGGATAGATGAGAGATAAGTTAGGAGGTGAAAGGAGTCATTTTATAATTTATTTTACTTCGCCGGCAAATATGCTATAAAGAAATACCGACAAAGGAGTCTGCATATGCATAATCAAGGCGAATTAACAACAGGTGGCCTAAACAGCCCAGGTGACTATTGTGATTTTTTCCTTCTTCGAGTGTGAAAAGCTATAATCTCATTTGCTTTTGACAGCCGAAAACTGCTTGTACAAAAACAAAATTTACATGTTCTATCGCAGTGTTGTATTTATTTTCGCCGTGAGTATACCTATTATGAGTTCGCATTGTGTTGTAATGCTAATTCTTAATTAGTACTTATATATACTTATATTAAAATGACACTTATATATAAATAAGAACTTTTCAATTAACCAATTAAAATAAATCGTTTTTGAGCTGTGCTTATATACAAATGTTCTTTAACTTCCTGTATAATAAATCCGATCCAGTCTTAAAGTCATCACAAGTGGAAAAGTTTGTCATTCTGTTTGTAATTTTTACAATATCCATTTCCGACCCCATAAAGTATACATATTCTGAGTTCTTATGCATATCACAGTCGAAGTCAGTGTTTGTGTTAAATTCAACTTTGCCAAGGCACTAGATGAACGGATTTTTTTTTTAATCAGCAAGATCGGTGTCCATGTCCATTAAGGCAGCGGGCAAAACACCACGCTGCCTCTAATTTTTCCATATCTTTTATCAACTTTTGTTTGTATTCCTGCAGGTGGTTGTTGGTTTATAAAAAATGTAAGAAAAATCGGTCAGCTTTTCACCACTTACTATTTATTGAACATTGAAATATGTTAGGATCTGAACATAAAAACATTATAGTAGGAAAGAATTTCTTGCGCCGATTTATGGTGAAGGGTATATAAGGTTCGGCAAAGTGGAATATAACGCTCTTATTTGAATTGCACGTTCAATATACAATACATACGCTTATGTGATATGGATGATGAGTATGTTGATATTTGACCGTTGCATAGTTTGATTTAATCATCCACCCTTTATTCTTTATTATCTTTGTTGTTACTAATCACCAATTACTGTTATTTGTGTTCTTGTTGTTACTTTGAAATTAGGCCTTGACAAATGTGACCAACCTTAATTAAAGAAAAACTTGACCCGCAAATTTGTTAGAATATGTAGAAGCAAGAGTAATTGTTTTGCTTTTTTGTTTCTTAATTTTATGTTTTCAGAGCAAATATATTACATTTCTAATAAGAGTTGCCTTAGAAACGTCGTCAAAAGGGCTGATTAACGTCAAAAACAAAAATCACTTTACCAAACGACTCACACCGAGAAAAGATCGCCTTAAAAAAGATTAAACGATTAAAACGAAACTAACACGAGTGTGATAGAAATCGATCGATTCAAAGATATTCGTTTTTTAAAATACCCTTCGCAACAAAAAGTGGAAGAAGGGTATAACGAAGTTTGTCATTCCGTTTGTAATTTCTACAATATCCTTTTTCGACCCCATAGTTCTAAGTTCTTTTGCATAGCGAAGTCGATTAAGTGATGTCCGTACGTGTTAGTATTGAAATCAAGTTTGCCATGGTACTAGGTCAGGTCAAAAGAGGTTTCATTCGAAATCAGCAAGATAGACCTTCGAGGCATCGGGCACACGCTATATACACTACCACGCCTACCTCTAAATTTTCCATATCATTTGGAACAATGAAGTAAATCCAATAAAAAAAACAAAAATATGGGGCCATAGATAATTCAATAAATAAGAAAAAAACATAAAGTAAAAAAATTGGCGCTCGCCCATATCTTCCGAGTTACGGGGCTATGAAATGTTCAAATTTTTTAAAATATTAATATGGGTATCACTTTAAAGCTTTTGGAGAGATATTTAAGGAAATAATAAAAATTCAAAAAAATTCTTAACCCCTCAAGAGCCGATGTCATTTTTATATAAAACTAGATGAACCCGGTCTGCTTCGCTACCCCCCTCGTTATTAAATAAAATTAAAAGTATTGCGAAAATTTAATGACGATTGGTCCAGTAAAGACTATATTACGATTTTTAATTTTTCTAAAAAGGGGCGGGGTCGGGGCGGGGTCCCACCCACTTTTCTCCTGGTACGTATTCCTAATTATGCCAATACCATATGTACCAAATATTGTCGACGTAGGTCAAAAAATGCCCAAGATATGACGATATTAAATTTTGGGTTATATGGGCGAGGCCACGCCCCTTTGTCCACTCCCAACTTTATATAGTCAAGAATATCCTATTGCGAAAATTTAATGACGATTGGTCCAGAGTAGTTAAGACTATATTACGATTTTTAATTTTTCTAAAAAGGGGCGGGGTCCCACCCAAAATAAGACGATTTAAATTTTTGGGTTATATGGGCGGTGCCGCGCCCCTTTGTCCAATTTAAACTTCATATAGCCTATTATTCCTTCCAGAGTCACAGTAACATGCTGTGAAAATTTTAGGAAGATCGGTCCAAGGGTTTGGCCTCCTATAAAGCACAAACAAACAGACAGACATTCATTTTTATATATATAGATTATATAGTACTAAATTTTTTTTTATTTAATCCGCCGCTTATATTGTGACGACGTTAAGTTTAAGTGAATAACTGCCATCCCTAAATTAGCGCGTAAGACGCAAAGCAATGTAATTCATAGCTTTTGCGCTGATGTGTCATCCCTAAATAACAGCGTTAACTTCGTGTCGTTAAAAGTAATGTTAACTCATTTTATTTCATAAAACCCGCTGTATAAAAATAAAAACAGAGATAAAACCGCTTGATTGCCTTAAAAATAACTAAATTGTCACTACTTTTCAACCATAACAAAACAAAACAAACCAACAAACAGCAAACTTCACTTCCTAACGCACTGTCAAAATTGGATTTTCCAATTGCTAAGCGTTGACGCCAAGCTATTTAGGGAGGCTTCATACATTTTGTATGTACATGAGAAATTTTGACAGTTATCTTGCGCTTTACGCGCTAATTTAGGGATGGCAGTAACGTTTAGAAACTACACGTTTTGAAGGAATCCAAACATGATTAACACTTTTTATTATTATTAAACACTTTATTAGAGCTATTATTTTTGAGTATTTTTCCTTAAATATCTAAAAGAAATATCATAAGGTAAAGCAAATTAATAAAAATGCTGTAAAAACAATAAAGGGACTATGGTAGGTTCCAGGAAGTTGCAAAGTAGCAGCACATAATAAACTTGTTTGCAACGGCTTTATGATTGTTTTTTTTTAGGAGAATAATTGTTTAGTTTAAGAAATTAATTTAATTATAAAATTAGTAAAAAAATTTACATTTAAGGCCATATTTCCTGTGGCCTGCACATATGCGTAATCAAATTACATACTCAATAAACTTGTATAAATTAAGCTGATTTTTTTTTTATTAATATTGTCTATTTAAGCCATTGCATGTAAACAAGTGACAATTAATTCAATTAAATGCATTCGTTTTTGTAGTCTCCTTTTGTAAAAATTATTATATTCATTTTGAAAAGAATAATTTGTAAGGGAATAACGAAAGAAATTTGTTGTAAAATTAAAGGGCGAAATTTACTCAAGTTTTTATAAATTATTAATTTATTAATTAATTTCTCTTCAACTTTATTGAATAATAGTGTCAAAATCAATTTTTGTGTGAGTTTTGAAGCTGTCTTTAGGAGGTTAATCAAACGTATGTTTGTCACATAATTTACCTTGTTTTTTGACTTTTTTTATTTCATTAAAATAATCATATAATTTCTATTTTAAAAAACTTAACATCATCATTACAAATTTAAACGATGCAACGCTATTCATAGAGGCAAACAGGTCTTTTTTAAATATTCTTTGTATCACTTGGGCCACCTGATTGATATTTTTAAATATTTAATCATTGGCATCTTATTGACAGCAAAAACCTTTTCAATTCAATAAAAAATTGATTTGCGCACCGATTGGTATTTTGTTTTGTGTACATTTATATACGAGGTACGTTTAATCAGTAACGGACACTTTTGTCTTAATAAACTTTTATTTAAAAGGAATTCTGCTGTTTTCAAAGAACGAAGGAGAAGAAAGAACTATTAAGCAAGCAATGGATTAAGTAATACAGTTTTATCAATTTGTTAATAATGCAACTTTTCTAACTGCTTACTTCGGCTCCTGCTTTACTGATGCATGCACTTTATAAATTCAAAAGAATTTATTTACGAGGCCTGCTATATATATTTCTGGCCTGGCAACACTGAGTGCTGCCAAGTGCAATCTGACATTTCCATTGGAAAGTTTATCATTTTTAAGCATAATCGTACTCAAAACGTTTTTACGCACGACCATTATTTGTGTTGTTTACAGTGACTTGAAAAAATTAATATAGAAAAAAATGGAATTAACTCGTGAACATTTTCGTGCCATCATTTTTCACAACTTTCGACGTGCATTATCATGACAAGAGTGCATTGATGAACTTAAATCTTTGTATGGCGATGAAGCACCATCTTATAGCACTGTGAAAAATTGGTATAATGAATTTAATCGTGGCCGAAGCTCGCTCAAAGACGAATTCCGTGAAGGTCGTTCAAAACGGCTGTTGTGCCAGAGAACATTGATGCCGTGCGTGAAGTCATAATGCAAGATCGACATGCGACATACCGAGAGATAGAGACATCCTTGGACATTTCTTCCACCAGCATACATTCGATACTGCATGAACACCTGGCCGTAAAAAAGGTTTGTTCTCGTTGGATCCCGCACAATTTGAAAGTCGCTCAAAAAAATGCTTGTGTCGATTGGTGCAAAGAAATGTTGCAAAAATACGATTACAGTGCTTCAAAAGACGTTTATAAGATCGTCACAGGTGACGAATCATGGATCTATGCGTATGAGCCCGAAAAAACAACAATCGACCGTGTGGGTCTTCAAAGACGAGCAAAATCCAACGAAAGTTGTTCGTGGAAGAAGCACTTCGAAGCAAATGGTCGCCTGTTTCTTTGGCAAAATTGGTCATGTGGCGACTGTTCCGCTTGAGCAATGTAGAACGGTCACTTCTGAGTGGTGCACTACAATTTGTTTGCCTGAAGTCATCGGAGAAATTCGAAAAACCAACAAGAGAAGACGAATCATTGTTCACCATGACAATGCGAGCTCTCACACATCGGCTCAAACCAGAGCGTTTTTGACCGGCCAAAACGTCGAATTAATGGGTCATCCGCCGTACAGCCCTGACTTGGCACCTAATGACTTCTTCTTGTTTCCGCGCATCAAGAAAAAAATGCGTGGTCAACGATTTTCGTCGCCAGAAGAAGCTGTTGAAGTGTTCAAAAACCATGTTTTAGAGGTGTCTCAATCGGAGTGGAAAAAGTGCTCCGACAACTGGTTTGAGCGCATGCAAAAGTGTATAAATCATGCTGGAGAATACTTTGAAAAACAATAAAACCATTTTTGATTATAAATATTCGCATTTTCACTATTAGGCCAGAAATATATAGAGCAGCCCTCGTATTACTTTAAAAACTTATTGAAAACGCCTAGCTCTAAATTTATATTCTTAAGGCAGAATTAGTCTTTACTTTCAGTTCCGTGACGAATCAGCTGATCAGTTTCTGTTAAAGGAAAAATATTTAGTTGTGGTTTGTTATTACTTTAACGTTCAGTTCAGTTCTGTTCCGTTCAATTTAATAGAAAATAGAATTCAGCGTTAAGTTACTTGAAAGTTGTTTGGTAGTGAGAGTGCAAAATTGTAAATAAACCTATGTTTGTTATTGTAATTGTAGTTTTTTTTGTTTCGTGTTGTGTATTGTGTTTTCTTCTTTGTTTATTATAAACAGCTGATATTTTGTTACAGAGAAACTAATCACAATAATTTATGATATATATAATGTATTTGTTCAATTCTTATATTGTTCACACCTAATATTGTCATATCGGTTGAATTGTCACATTATAATGGACAAGTTTAAACTTTTTGTTAATTACTTTATTATGAGAAAGTTGAATTAAAGACACACCTGCAATCATTTTATTTATTTGGCCTACTTGAAAGCTTAGTTTAATTATAAAATCTGTTAAAAGTGTAGTCATCAATCAGCATACTTTTTTAACTTTATTTGAGTAAAAAATATCCATAAACTTTCTAGAGAAAACAAAAATTGTATTTTCTCCATATGTGTAAAAAATAAATTATAAAAAAATTAACAAATGAAAAAAAATGACAGTCTTCGTTTTTAACCGAAGGATGTTTTGAAATTTTTTTCTTCGCTTAAAACTTTATGCTTATAGATTGGTCCAGTTCATAATCTTGAAAATTAAAGGGTGTCCCCATAGGTGATTAAAATTCACCTTTAGGCCTATCTTTTGAGCCATTATTAATTGACAAGCTGAAGTTTACAAGGAAACTGTTTTGTTGAGTCCGTTAGAAGAACAAGTATTCAATTTGAATTTAGAAATTAATGGGCGTTCCCAAAATTGATGTAATTTGACCTAAGTGACATTATATTGTGAACCGTTCTATGCAAAAACTTAAAAATTAGACAGAATGTCCAGTAATTTGTCTGGTGTAATAAGAAGTATAAATATTTAAAATTATTATTAAGAGGCTATTACAATGTTGATGTAATTTGATGTATGCGGTAAAACTTTTGAACCGTTATAGACAGATAGCTAAAATCTGTTTTGAAGTCGACTTTTTTTGTTTGCAAGAATTTTATAAAATTATTTCAATTGTAGGTGGTAAGTAGACTTGCTTTTTTAAGGTTGGTTTTAACTATCATATGATTATTGTTGTTATTGTTATTATTTCCTGGGAGAAAAACTTATTTTTGATATAGCTGTAGCTGGTCTTCGAAGGGAAGATCGATTCAATTGTGGGAACGTGTTCTTTTAAAGCTTAGATTTTCCGACAAGCTATTATCTAGTTGTCTGATCTGGCAACTCTAAATTCATGTGTGCTTAGTTTCGATAACCCTTTTATTGGCCAATAGACTAAAATAGTACTGGAAAATCCACTGCTATCGAAAAACTGGTGAGACTTATTTTTGACCTCAACATACACAAAAACCTTATGGACTGACAAAATCGTTGAATGATTCTTTTTAATAGAAAGACAGATAATTATCGACAACAGAGCGCTATAAGTAAATGTGGTGTTTGCTGAAAGTTTATTTCTCCAATATAACGGCGATGCATTCTATAAAGCGCAATCTTTTTTTTTTTGTATTCTCAATTAAAACTGTATACCTTAAAAAAACACCCATTATTAATTTTCAATATAAATTAGTGCTCATTCAACAGTTTCAGACAAAACTTGATGTTTAGAAAATTTAAAAGAAATGACATCGAAAGCCGTATGCTTTTGAACACAATAATTTTTAGATTTTGTGAGGTAACTAAAATGAAGCATCAGCAAATATTTATTTTTTTTTTTTAACGTCATAAAAACTAATGAATATATCTAATGTTATGGAATATCAAAGTACATATACCAAATAATTTTGAATTGGCTCTTGCAAATAACTTTAAATATTTCAAATGCAAACCTTTAAATAACTCATTACACTTTCAAGAGAAAGAAAAAATCAAAACTCAATTTATTAACAGACATCCCCATGACGAGGCGATGTGTGTTTAAATTAAAACAAGAAAGAAAAAACATTTGAATATCAAATTTTATTCACTGCAATTTTACATCGTAAACATGTACGACGCGCGCATAAATGTATTTTGGCATATGATTGGTCTAAAAACACATATTTTTGTAATTTTTGATTGCAAACAGACAAATGTTTTTTATTACATCAAAAAGTTGGTTTCAAATAAAAAATAATTTTATCAATTTTGTCGCTTTATAAATTTTAATCAGAACTTGTACCTTTAGTGCCATTCTCATTTAGCAAGATGTTTGAAAAATTCTTTGGTTAACACAATACATGGACACACTGCGTTATATTTTAACTTCATTAAAAATTGCAAAAGCCAGTTAATTTTTATTGATTACTGATAGATCATAATGGCATTAATAAATTTTAACGTTTTCGAATGTTATAAAACATCCTATTTATATCATACATTATTATTTTCAATTTAAATATATAAACCCGATTATGAATATTCTCACGGAATTTCTTTCCCATGAAAAAAAAAAATTTCTCGAGAAAAGATTCCTCCAATTATGAATTCCGTGGAAACAAAATAGTAAAAAAGTAGCATCATCGTAATTTGAAGCGCGATAAGTAGATTTACTTTTTTTTTACTGGTAATGAAAATGAAATATTAGTAAAATTACTGTTTATTTTGCAAATAATCAGTACAATAAATTGGAGGTAAAGATTGAATGGCAGTATCTATCAGTAACATTTTATTCATTTTTATTTATTTTAAATTTATGTTTAATATTTCTTAAGGCAAGTTAATTTTAAGCTATAAAATCAACACTGCATCACTAAATTTGATGTAGAAACTATTTATTTTTGTTCTTTAAATACTTAATAAAATAAATCATGATTCTTTAGACTCCACCTCACCTCAGCAGTGTTGCCAGTTTTTTTCGCCAAATGGCTTGTCGAATATCGCCAATATATGGAAATATGTAATATTAATTATAAAAACATTTCAATTTAATTTATTTTTTATTATAAAACATAAAAATGCATAAAAAAAGTTTTTGTTCAAAAATGAAATTCAGTTGTAAAAGTTACATTAGTTTTAAATAACATTAAAAAAAATAAATTAACATAATTAAATTAACATAAAATTAAATAACTTAGCTAAAAAAAAATTAATCTGTAGCATTTAAGTAATTTTTATAATTAAAGCTTAAATCTCGAGATTATAAAAATAAAAAAAAAAATTGATCTAAAAACACATATCAATTATTGAATCAAATATTTCATTCCCATTTTGTTCAATTTTAATTACGATCTCTAAATCTTTTAAAAATCTCTTGAACAGCAGAAAATTGAAATTGAGATAGGTACATACTTATAAAATTTTGAAATTGAAAATAAACTTTAAAAACAGATATGTTTTCTGAAAGCCGATCAAGCATTTCTTTTAGCAACTCTTTTAAATGTAAAAAAATCCTTGTTGTAAAATCAACGTATCAGTTTCATTTAAAACAGTCTCTTTCAATTTAAGTGCTGTTTCTGTATTACAGGCGATCAACTCGTTTCAAAAATTTATATGAAAAGCACTCAGTTTTTTGAGTTATTTCCATATAAATTTTTCAAACGAGTTGATCGCTTGTAATAGAGAAACAGCACATTAGTTTGAAATTCTGCGCCAAAATTTATGTTGTTCATATTAAAAAACGAATTTTTTAAATGTATTTTCGCTTTCAGTTTCTATTAATTCGTCGCTATTTTTAATTATTACATTTTTTGTTGTCGATGTTATTATTACAAAGACGAATTTATTCAGAATGAAAAAAGGTATACATAAAATCCAAAACGAAATGTACATATAATAGTTGTATTATAGAGCAAAGTACTTAGTATAAAACAGAACATATTTGTATATAAAACAGAATTCAGAAGGAATAATTTCATTATATAAATATATTACTAACACCCCTTCTCAATATATTCATATATTGCATATAATAAATTTATATAAATTTGAAAATATGTAAGAAATTAATTTAATTACATAAGCCAATTAACGTTATAAATTTTAATATTTTGATCCTCTGTAAAGGTTTAGTTAAAATATCAGCTAGCATGGAATCCGTTGGACAATAAGTATAAGTAACCTTTGAAGATTTATACAATTCACGAACGAAATAATATTTTACATCCACATGCTTGCTTCTGGGGGATATTTTCTCATCCTGCAGCATTTTTAGACAGCTTTGATTATCTTCATAAATTGTAGAATTCTGCACATCAGTTCCTAATTCTTCCATTAGCTGAATAATCCATAAAAGTTCTTGAGATGCCTCAGCTAGAGCAATAAACTCGGCTTCAGTAGATGATAACGTCACTTGTGATTGTTTTCTACTTGCATAGCTAATTACTGCATCACCTAGCTTGAAAATATAACCACTCGTAGACTTTCGGCTATTGATATCACCTGCCCAGTCGGCATCGGCAAAACCCTTTCAGCTCCAAATTAGATTTAGATCCCACACACAATTTCAAATTTTTAGTGCCCTTTAGATATCTAAAAATTTTTTTTACTTCCGTCCAATCGTTATCATTTGGATTATTTATCTTCCGGGATAATATCGACACAGCAACAGCAATATCAGGTCGAGTATTATTGGAAACATACAATAGTGATCCAATTGCCTTTCGATATATATTATTGCTTTTAAGTAAACTAGTAGTACTTCTTTTAAAATATCCAGGATCCATAGGAACAGATGAACACTTTGCATCCTGCAGGTTTAGTTCATTTAATATTTTATCAATATACTTCTCTTGTGACAAATAAAATAAACCGGCATTGAAACTTACTTCAATTCCTAAGTAAAGCTTTAAATTACCTAATTCCGTTATATTAAAATGTGATTTCAGAGTTCTTACTACTTCTTCGATTTTTTCTTCTGATTTTGAAGCTACTATAATATCATCTACGTAAATTAAAATATATATTAAATCAGCATTACCCTTTACATAGAGACAAGGTTCAGCCTTTCCCCTTCTGAATCCCGAATCAATAAAAATTTGATTGATACGAAGATTCCAACAACGTGCTGACTGCTTGAGTCCATACAAACTATGATTTAATTTACAAACAAGACTTTCCTTTCCAGGCGTAACAAAACCTTCTGGTTGTTTCATATATATTTCGGAATCTAGCTCACCATAAAGAAACGCCGTCTTAACATCAATATGGCATACTTTCATATTTTTGTTACTTGCAATGGCTAATAAACTTCGAAATGATGTCTGCTTTACAACTGGTGCAAAAACCTCATCGTAGCTTTCGCCATACTTCTGCGAAAATCCTCTTGCAACCAATCTTGCCCTGTAGCGTTTCGCGCCATCAAGTGTTTCTTTTATTTTGAAAACCCATTTGCAGCTAACTAGTTTGCTATTTCGGGGTTGTTCAACCAAGTCCCATGTGTTATTATCTTGCAACGCTTTCATCTCTTCTCTCATAGCATTTAACCATTCTTTGTTGTCAGGTCTTGATACTGCCTCATTATAGTTTATTGGATCATCGCTTACACAAACTTTATAACCGTACCTTTTAGGAGGTACACCTTTATTAGATCTTGAAGAAGTTCTGGACATAGTATTAGAATCAATTTGTGTTTCTGAGTCAGTTGATGAAAATTCTTCCGCAGAAGCAAAACCATACAAATCGTCCGAGCTAATCTTATCTAGATCCTCTGACACTTCTGGTTCTTGCTGTGAAATGTGCTCTAAATTGTTACTCTCAAAAGGAAAATTTACCACTTTGTCCTCAGAACTACCATTATCTATAACAACACCAGACGAAAAAATAATTTTTGGTTCTAAAAACTTCACATCCCGACTAATAATAATTTTATTGGTATCACAGTTCAACAATCGAAAAGCCTTCGATTCATCAGCATAACCAACTAAATAACATTTGACAGCTACATCATCTAATTTTCTACGCTTTTGCTTGTTTACATGAGCATATGCAACGGTACCAAAAATACGAACTTGACTTAAATCCGGAGCCTTACCAAACCATAATTCAAATGGTGTCACTTTAACTGCCGATGACAAAAAACGATTCTGAATGTAGTTTGCATTATTAACTGCCTCAGCCCAAAACTTAATTTGCATGTCTGCATCATACAGCATACACCTGGCCATCTCCATTAAGCTTCGATTCTTCCTCTCCGCAACTCCATTCTGCTCAGGTGTATAAGGACAAGTAAGTTGATGAAAAATACCTTTATTCTTGAAATATTTCTGCATCCTGGTATTTACAAATTCACCACCACGATCAGTTCTTATAATTTTTATCCGCTTTCTAAACTGGTTTTGTGTTTGTTCTACAAATTCTTTAATTTTATCGAACGCCAAATTTTCGATGGAATGAAATATACAGTACAATACCGACTAAAATCATCAATCAATGTCAGAAAATAACGATTGCCAGCAGGAGTTATATTTTGCATTGGTCCGCATAAATCACAATGTATCAATTCTAAAACTTCTTTTGTTCTTGATTCTGACGCTTTAGGAATTGGATTCCGAGTAAGCTTCGCCCTTAAACACACTTCACAATTTGAAAGACAGCTACATTTATTTATGTTTACACCTTTGACCAATCCCCTATTTACAGACAACTTAATAGCATCGATACTTCTGTGCCCAAATCGTCGATGCCAAATATGAATACATTCTCTTTTGCAATTTGACAATTTATTTGCTCGATAGGATGAATGATTTAATACAAATAAATGATTTTTAAGAAATGCCTTTGCACAAATTTTGCCATCTTTTGAAATTGAGCAAATATCCGATTTAAAATGAACATCGAAACCGTCACTAGTCAACTTGCGAACAGATAGTAAACTACCATCTAATTCGGGTACATACAGAACATTTCGTACATAAATTTCTTTACCTTCACATAAAAGTTGACAATCTCCTTTTCCACTAGCTTTCAGCTCAGTGCCATCAGCCAAATAAACTGTCTCAAATTGTTTCTTATTAATATTTATAAAATATTTCTCCTCACAACACATATGACAGGTTGCAGCTGAATCAACGAACCAATCGCCATTTGCTTTTTCCTTCATGACACCGAAACAAATATTCATATTATTATCCTTCACAATTTTTGCATTTACCTTATGTGGCTTGTATGTCTTATTATTTGGACAATTTCTTTTGAAATGACCTGGCTTTCCACACGTAAAACATTTAGGAACAAACTTCTTCTTTTGTATTTTAAATGCAGCTTCAACCTCTTGCTCACACCCTGAGTTTCTCTTAAACTCCTGAAGCAACTTTTCCTTTACTAAATCAAGCGTAAGGTCGGCTTCAGAGCGCATTTCCAATGATGATATTAAAGAATTATAGCTCTCCCCCAATGTTCCCAGCAAAAAAGCAACTGATTTATGCTCTTCTACAGTTTCACCTAAGTCTCGTAATCGATCAACAATTGTTAAAAACTCATTGATGTGGTCTTCCATGGATTTTCCATTCAATAAACGCATTGACGACATTTGTCTAAGAAGACTTACTTTGTTGGACATATTCGATTTTTCATGATGTTTCTTTAAGGTCTCCCAAAACTGTTTTGCAGTTTTCAGCTGCTTTATTAGAACTTTTTGTGATTCCTCCACAGCTAGTCCAATAGCAGCTCTTGCCTTTCCATCACGTATCAGCCACTTATCATCCTGTACCTCCGGAACAGCTCCAACAACAACATCCCACAACTCCCTCTCCAACAATAGCAATTCCATGTTGAATTTCCAAACATGATAATTATTGTTGGACAACTTAGGAAATTGTGCATAAGCTGTATTCATGTTCAAAGATTTTTTTTTTTAATATAATTTAATAAAACAAAAATTAAACGCGAGATTCTGGGCCCATAACCTATTACAAAGACGAATTTATTCAGAATGAAAAAAGGTATACATAAAATCCAAAACGAAATGTACATATAATAGTTGTATTATAGAGTAAAGTACTTAGTATAAAACAGAACATATTTGTATATAAAACAGAATTCAGAAGGAATAATTTCATTATATAAATATATTACTAACAGTTATTTCTCATTTAACTTTTACAATTTTGATTTTTGTATCTCACTGCCTTTTGCTTTAAACGCCTTCACCGTTTGACATTATTTCAAAAAATAATATATCGCACCTGTTCAACTAAAAGGCTTCAACACAAAATTTTCAATTTTTCAGTAGAGATAAAAATCTGTTTATGTTAATATTGAAGCGACATAGCGGTTTTTTAAGAAAGAGTAGTCAAAAGAATGGGAAAAATTTGAGTTGATCAATATACATATATCGCTTTTAACAAAAAGTGAAAAATTGAAAATTTTGAGTTGACGCCCTTTAGTTGAACAGGTGCGATATAGTATTTGTATATACAAGGCATGGCGAAATCATGTGCTAGGAGGTGGCAGTCAAACCCCATATATAAAAAACCAGCATCAAATTTTTTTATATGAAGTTTGGCATTTCCTGCAACGGCAAAAATGCATAAATTCGCCACTGCTACCACCTAGTTAATGATTTCACCATGATACAAGGCATAAAAAAATAGGTGCAATTATGAAGTCAAAGCGAATACATACATTTTTAGTCAACTTTATATATATAAAATAAAGCTACTAGGATTTTTACATTTTTTAAATGTGATGCTATCGTTGAGGAAATCATAAAAAATAGCCAAAAATTTCGCCATGTATCTCGCCTCACGGCATTTCAAAAATTTTATCGCCACGTTTGGCGAGAAATCGCCATAACTGACAACACTGCACCTCAGCAGGAAAAATTGCATACTGAAAGAGGAGTCCACGAGAAATATTTTTTTTTCAATACCTGTGAAATCCGAAAATAGTGTTGTTATCTTTTGTATACAGTGGTGAGCAAAAGTGAAGAAATAGCATAAAGTTATAAACACAATAAAAACTCATCTTGCCGTTTATTCGAAGTAAATGTAAACTAAAAATTCGTTAAGTTATAATTGCTTCCATTAATCCAGTTTTGCACATTTCGTTCTTGATTTTGAGCTACCGTTACTTCAGATTATTTACTTATTTGTTTATTTATTCATTATTTATTATGTATTTGTCTTTTTTTATCTAATTTTTATAGAGGTAAAAGTTTTAAAATTTTTGTGAATTTTTTAGTTGTTTAAAAACTAAAATAAAGAAATATTATTATTAAAAATGAAAGCAACAAGTCACTCTAGCTTTCAACTTGCAAAATGAGAATTCTAATCCGGTGATAGAATCTATTTACTTTTATTTCTTCCGGATCGTACAACTCATCTTCAACAAAACAAACAAACAAAAATTTAATGGAGGAATTCGTTAACAGTTAATAGATCAAGTTTATAACACATATTTATTTATTTATTTATTAATCCATAGTGATATAAAAGCCTTATAAGGCCAATTAAACTATATTACAAAGTAAAATCCCTGAATATAAGATACTTATATTTGCTCATACGTTTTAAGGCTCATATGATGGAAGCGTCTGTACTAAGAAATTTCTAGTACATTACGACTTACAACTACATGTGTTTAATTTTCGTATATTATTCGATGACATTTTCTGGTTAATCACTTAATTAATTTTCATTTCAAGAAATTAAATTAGGAGCAACAACTAAATTCAAAAGCATATTTCTCTTAGTTTTAAAACGTATTTATTTAAAGTTCTTTGCAGCAGGCATAAGCAATGTTCACGATCATTTCTTCAAGAATATTTTAATTTTTTTTCATAAGCTTTATAGTTCGCATTGGGATATGTTGGAATACTTTTCCATATTATTTGCGTACTTTAATTATTTATCTAATTCAAGTAATATATGTATGTATAAATTGTTGTTGTTTTTATAAAAAACTTCATTGCCCTCTACTTACAACTTCCCTGTCCACTTGTAATTGATCGTGACGTAGTGCATGTGAAACTAGAAACAATTTTTTGAACCTCACTAACCTTCTACAGTTACGTAATTATAGAATAACAAACGTCCATCGTTATTAGGGAAGACAATGCCCCGTTCCGTTTTACATAATGCAGTTATGCAAAACTTTTTCAAATGTATTTTTTAAGGTTTTTTGTATGGTTTGTGTAATTAGCCAAAACTTTGTTTTTTTTTTGTCTTTACTTCAGGGCTTAAGTATATCTATATGAATGTGAACTTTTAGCAAAGCAATTACACAAACTGTTTAAGGTCCATTTGTTAGAAATTTAACTTAAATATGTAAATAAAACAATTAAAACAACTTACCTTGAAACAGATCACCAATATTAACGGGATGGTAGCCTCCTTTACAGTAGTCCTCTTTTAATTCTTGTTCATCGTTTTCACTGTTTATTTCGGATTCCTCAGAATCGTTGGAAGAACTACGTGGTGGATAAAGATATTGTTGTAGCTTTTGTTGTGTTTGTTGCAACAGTTGTTGATTTTTTATATGATCGGCATGATACATAGGATTATTTTTGTATTGTTGATTATGGTAATGCAAGTAATCATGTTGGGATGTTTGTTTTCGATATTCATCCTCATGATCGTTATCATCATTTTTATGGTTAATAAGTTGAGATTGTTTTTCTGTTTTGTTTGTTGGTGTTGCTACGTTAGCTGGAGGTGTTTGCACACAGTTTACCTCATCTAATGTATTGGATGATCCCGTTATAGGTGTATTTTCAGCTAAAGAATTTGAACCGCTTGATGAGGGTGGTGCACTTAAAGATTTCGATATTTTTGATGAAACGTCGCAGACTTCAGTTACGAAGTTGGGCGCTTGTAGACCACATTCCTCCAAATGATTATTGGCAACATCTGGTGGAGATGAATTTCCTTCAATAATATCGTAACGTTGCTGCTGATTCTGCAGCTGCTGCTGTTGACTACCGGCAACACCATTTGCCTTACCGCGTTTCTTATTTGGCTTGTGACGTTTCTTTTTTGCTTGTATGGCCAAAACCCGTCTGTTGACGTCAGCCTTGTTGTTCATATTTTATAATTTCTGGTTGTTTTTATTGAGCGAATTCTACACACACGAAACAAAAAATGGTACAAAGATAAAATCGGGTCAAACTTGCCTAGGACTGAGAGCGTTGCAATAGTGTGGTTGCTGTTGTGTTTATTTTTATTTAAGGCATCTTTGTCATACAAATAATTTTTTAAGTCCTTAACTTAAAAATTCAAGTATAATTTTCTTAAAATTTTTATTTAAAGTTTCGATTTTACAACAAACCCACACTAATAAACAAACACTCAAATTTTCTTCTTCAAAATGATTTACATACGCACATACTATGAATGATTAAAAAAGAGAACAAGAAAAAAGTATTGGTAATTTTTTTCAACTGGAATTTTCTGTAATTTCACAATACGTTTTCACAAAATTTCAACGGTATTCATCCAATTGTCAATTTTGTTTACTTAAAAATTCAAATATTACATATAAAAGATTGTTTTTTTTTCAACAATAAAATAGAAAAATATCTATGTTAAAGTTAAACTTTTGATTGTAAAAAACACACACATTCTCAACATAAAGTGTAAAACAAAAACAAAAAAGGCAACCAGAGCAAACAATCTTTTTAGTTCTTTATTTGACCTCTCTTTCTATTGCACACCAACAACATGTGTTTTTTTATAAAGCACCGTCTACTTGTCTTTTTCTTAATTAATCACTTTTTTGCATATATTTTTTGACATACTTAGAATTTTCTGCACATTAAGAAAAATAAGAAATGTTTACTGATTTTTTTAATTCCTCTTTTAAAGAATTTAAGTATGTACTATATATTTTAAAAAATTTTGCTTACATGTGCAATATTATAACTAAATAAAAGGTAGAAAAACACGCTGATTTCTAGCTGCTGAAGAAATGGCAATAGCTAAATTTCACCAGTGATAGTAATTTAGCGATTTTTTTAGTAAAGCTCGATAAAAGGTGATGTAAGTAGTAGTAAGAAATTAGAGCTTTTCTGTTAAGTTTTGATTTACACTTGACAGTGTTCGTGAGAAGTTTTGTTCGATTCTGTTTCGAAGTTTCATTTTGGTCCACAGAATAATTGTTTTTACTTAAAGTTATGAATGATAAGGCACATAGCGAAATTGTAACTGATGATCAGTGATCTTAAAGTCCAAATAAAATACTGATTGCCTCCATACCCTACAAATTTAACTAGTTGTTATTTATTTATTACAGTGGACTACAAGTATTAAATAAGTAAAATTTATAAAAATAAGGCAATGAAAGAAATAATTATATAAGAATTATCATTATATAATTATTACCGTATTCATAGAAAATCAAAATAGATTTGAAATGTATTTTAGAACAAATTTGTATGAATATATAAAAAATAAAAAGTGTAGATCAGTTCAACTGAATCAACAAAAATATTTGACAAGCTTAACTTTGAATTATTTACTTTTACATTGGTGCCAAGTGCACACAATGTTTGTGTTGCGGCAATTTCGATTGCCGTACTTTTATCTGAATACGTCTCTTGTTAATATTTCACCTAAACTGCAGCCCTTTATCATAACCTTTAATAGTGATTTATGAATTAATAAAAATGTTTTTTCTAAAATACTAAATTTTTATAAAATACTTAATTTTTATGAAACAACAATGAAAATTTTGTTTGTTAACGAGAGGTGTAGAGACGCAAGCGCGGTAAACAAAATTGCAAAGCTTAAACTTTGAAATGATGTTTTTACGCTTGCTTTGTGTGACGGCCATACCTAAACAAAGGCAGAAAGCGTTTTATTGCTGTCAAAAGTTCTCATGCCAGTACATTTTGTATGGAGCATACCGAAATAACGCGGCGGCAACGCTTTACAAATGGAAAATCCTATTTTGACAAGGCGTTTAAAAATAATAATAATAATAATTAAACAAAAACAAAACAAATGTTTGTTTTTTTTATAAAATTTTTCAATTTACACAAAACAAACACCAGAATTGTTGTTCTTTTTTAAAATAAATAGGGAAGTTATAAATATTTTTGCACAAAATCTAGTTTAGAAATTAAAAAACTGTGTCCGGCGTGTAAAATTTTAAGCAAAAATTTTGAGTGAAAATTTTTAGGCTGACCTTTAGTTTCGGAGTTACGGACCTCCAACGTTTGTATGTATTATATGGCATATGGAAATAATCGGAGAGGTAATTTTTTGCTTAGATTTCCATTTTACACCCCGTAGACAACTTTTTTCATTTTTTAGTTGCGTCCGTTAACTAGACTTAAGCTTTAATTTTTTAATAACCTTGTTTTTTATCATTTTAACATAGCGCTTTGGTTTAGGTATGGAATTTCAGCGTTAAAGCTATGCGGAAGAAAACATTCCGCTTTCAGTTTTTATTTAGGTATGGCTGTAAGTTCGTTTTATACGTTTTGTTGTTTAGGTGTTGTTTGAAAAATAAAAACACAAAAAACTACAATAACGAATATCAAATTTAAAGCAATATGTACAAATTCCGATGGCATAAAGTATTTCATTAAGGCGCACGGTGAAACTCGCTGAAACTTTAAAAGAGAATAAAAAGTGGCATGAAAAATGCTATATACATATTTCTATACAAAAGAGAATGAAAGCTAGTTATTTCTGTATTAAATCCGGTTGTGTAATTTGTAATTTGGGTGTTGGCAATCCTACATATGTTATTGTTTTTCTTCAGGTTGTTTTTCTTTTTTATGTAGAGAAATACATAAATAGAAAACAATCATGATAAGAATTTCTTTCAAAGAGTTAAACTAATTTTCCACCTAAAAATAAATAGTTGCTAAATTATTGAGTATAAACAAAAATAATTAATGTTTGTTCTAAAATAATAAATTTAGAAATCTAAATTGAGAATCTATTGATTAATTTTTCAAGTAAGTTTCTTGTATTGGGTTTTAGAGTTTAAAACATTGAATTTTTTTTTCTTTTTGCTTAAAACAAAGACCTAAAAATTATGATATTGGATGAAATTGTGTCATGGTATGTTTAAAAATTTTATCTGTTTTTAAAGCACAAGCAGGTTTAAAGTTTTACTTTTTCAAAAGGTATCAAAAAAAGATTGGCACCTATGACAAGGAACCATGGGAGAAAACAGTTGAACAGAAGATACTCGATGGATTTAGCAGTGTTACACTGAAAACAGCAAAACTAAAAACTGAATTAATTGATGTGGACCTAGTAAGAGGTTTGTATAAAAATTATGAACATTTATGTAATTTTGAAGGCTTATTTTACACTTTGGTATAAAATGCTTCTAAAGATGCATATGTATATTTAAGTACAGAGTCCGTAGCTTTAGAAAAATACAAAGTTTTGTCTTTTTTTTATAAGTAAATGAATATAATATTTTCATTTAGTAGTAAATGGGTCTCCTATCAACTGCAAGAAATATACATAAATATATACTGACGTATTCATAAAATATTAAAATAGATTTAAAATTTATTTTAGGACAAATTTGTACGAAAATTTTGTCGTAAAACACATTTCAAGCTTATTTTATTTTTTAAGAATATGGCAGTAACTAACTTTGGGTGCTTTAAATATATTAATATAAATAATGTGTTCTAATTTACTAGATCGCAGATATAATTTAATTTAAATTTAAATAAAGATGATATTAAAATTATAACTGACAAAACCTTGTGAAATTTCTCATTGTTATAAAATTATATTTACTTTAAGAGGCAAAAGAGTTTTGTTTAATAGCTAAATTTTTGCACTGTGATAACATTTGTGCTATTAAATTACATGTGCTATGACCAAACATTATTTGCACATTGGAATTGTAAGTTTTTCTAAAACCATGTACACAATCGTATACACAAATATCGCAAAAAGATATCATTTGTGTAACTATGATAATAAAAATATTGTTAATGTTTTTTTATTGTGTCTGTTTTGCTTAAACAAAACAGACCTTCACAGATTGGTCTTATCGGCGTATCAATTTCCTTTTATTTAAACATAAATTATATAACTTTTTGCATGCTTTTGTTTTAAGAGATTAACTTTTAGCAATGTCTTGTAATTTTGTAATTTTGTAATTAATTTATTGTAATTAATTAATTAATTAATACCATAAAAGAACGAACAACAATTTAAAGAAAGAAAACTTAAGACTATAACGTATTATCTTAATAACAATAAGTAAAAGATATTTTTCTTTTAGCAAAATATTACGTTTAATAGTTTTATTTATTTTAATAATTTTATTATTTTTTGTAGGTTCTACATTTCCTAAAGCTAAACCGAAACAATCACTTTTAACTGTTATACGTTTGGCTTTATTGCGATACTTTCTTTTACCGCTGTATGCACAGTGGTGGGTCAAACAAACCTCCACGCATGCGTTTGGTCTTTTGCTGTTTCTCTATGTAACACAAATGATTAACTGGGCAGTTTATATATTCAACAATAATCGTACAGATCAAAATATTGATATTAAAACAAACTCAACACAATTGCCCAAAATTGATAATGTTGTTGGCGATGATGTTGGTGAAAAAGTGTCTGGCACTGAGGTTGATGTTTTTTGTATCACTTTTGAAAAAATAAAATTATGCAAACTAATAATTTTATTTATTCTTGCAGCATATCATTTCCATATCTGAGCTGCTTATTCCAATGGTTTTAAGCCTTTTACTTAGTTTGATACACTCCCAAATTGTGGCTACTAATATTGCTCAAAGTGGTTCCAAGTGCAAGAGAAGACGTTACTCAAATACCAGCCAAAATGGTAGACAAACTAAAGAGCCCAAACTGCGTAGGCGTAAAAAACTGGTCAAGTAAGCATTCAAAAATGTAACATGAGTAGTTTATATTTTTCTTGTAAGTTTGTTTCATTAAAATTCCCTGGAGACGATCAAATACACTTATTAACGTTCTGAAGTTGTGCACGTAATCGTATGCATGTTCGCGTTGTCGGTAATATTTGATAAAACGAAATGAAGGATGAATAACATCAATGATTATTAGGTAAAACGTTAAAAAAATTACGGTTCGAATATCGTTAGAAACTTATAAAAGTTATTGCTCCTCTAGGATATTGTTCTAGTGCTAAAATCTATGATTCATAACAAAAAACAAAATTTCATTCAGAGTTTTCTTTTCAGATGATCTTTCTTCTTTTAAAAATTGCCCAAAATGACAATCACAATAAATCAGGGTTCGATGACAGCATGCTTACATATGAACGCCGCAAAATCAAAATGCAAAAGATGATTGCCGAGTTCATTTGCATGTCTGTGGCAAGCGACAAGCACTGAACATTCACTCATGCGCAAAAATTTGACGTGTTTATTTGATCGTCTCCAGAAGCACTTAATATTTAGTTAATTTGATTATACATATTTTTGTTTTATCTTCAATGCATTTTCTAACGCACACATATTCATATATGAATTTAAGAAAAATATATTTTCTTATTTAAAAAAAATTGTTTCTTTCTCTTGGTTTTCCATCTTTGTTTATAAAACTAAAAAAGACAACGCAATCATGAATTATTTGAAAATGCCACAATAAAATCGGCCTTAATAAAAAAATATCCAACTGAAAGCGCCGAACTGTTAACCAAATCAAACTCTGAAATTTCTTGCAACGTCAACATTATGAAGCA
The DNA here is from genome assembly GCA_916610165.2 of Gymnosoma rotundatum. Taxonomy (NCBI): domain Eukaryota; kingdom Metazoa; phylum Arthropoda; class Insecta; order Diptera; family Tachinidae; genus Gymnosoma; species Gymnosoma rotundatum. The sequence continues at coordinate 130,981,335 of OU744339.1, read as the reverse complement.
CAGTGTAACTAAACCCAGTTTCCATTCTTCATATACCGACAAAAATTCTCTTCATTTACAATCAACGAACATATCGCGTGCTGCATCCTACACATCGCTGCCAACAACTCAAACTACTCAAAGTACTAAATTGGAATTAGATCTAATTGATGTCGCTTGTAAAAAAACAAATTACGAAGAATTTCTGAATCCAGACAAAAATAACGAATGCCCGATAAGAAAGCGTAATGTTAATTGGAATTCACCAATTCACAATTTTGCAAATGTAACGGCAACGATGACGACAACACAGGAAAAACAACAGCAAACATCTCCGCAATCAATTTCCACCACGAGCAGTACACACACATCGAATGTTGGAGAGAATTCTAGCATTTCATCAAATAGCACAAGTGTTTCGCCTACAAAATCTGTACGTATCGATGAATGTGTTCAAGAGTTTTATGAAGATCTTATTAATCGCACAATGGAATCTCATGCAAAAAGTCCATTGAACTTCCAAGAGCCTGATGTAATGGGTGTTAACGAAAGGCATTTTCCGAATGCACGACGCACAGTTGGTGAAGATGACGGATTCGAAAGTCTTAATGGTAAAAGTTCTAGTGGTGAAGATACAAATGCTTCGACTCGCATTACAAAAAATCAATTACGTTTGCGTTTAAACACACTCGACCAGCATCAACGTGTACAAAATTTGAATGAGGTAAAAGAAAGAACTAAATAACGTAGTGTTTTTATTTTTCAACATCTTTAAACTGTATAATAGAGCAGAAAAAAAGTCTGCCGTATGCAGTGTATAAAGAAAAATAAAATCAAAGTTGATTATTGTTGTTTTTGCCTGAACTTTGATTTTTGTCTTTTCTTTATAGTTTGGACAAAAATCTTTAGTTCATTTAAAATATTTGTGAGAAGTTTCCTGACGAGCTAAGTAAGCGATAGCGAAATGGCAATCGAGACGTGCTTTCACCTTCAATAATCAATACCGGGAAAATAGCACGATAAATTTAAAGTTAAATTATATTATTAATTATTCCCGTGTTTTTAATTTTTAAAAAACAATTAACTTTTTCTAAAGATAAGTAGTAGAATAGAATTTTTTCTGCCGATTTTTATTTAAACTATTCAATGGGAAATCTGCAGTATGATACATGTGGTCATACATATATGGTGAAGAGTATATAAGACTCTTACTTGTTTGACTGAAAAGTCAACAAACAATTTAAATTAAAGCATAAAACTTTTATTCGTACTAGAAATTCTTTAATGAAAAACGCAAAGCTGATAGCGCACATTTCCTTGTAAATTATTCTCTATTTAGCGGATAAAATACAATAATGTTTTTTTTTGTAGCCCTCACAACAGAGCACCACATCGATTTGTTATCGGCGAAAAGGGCCTCTTGCATCTGCAAACAATTTAGACTATAAGACGAGCAAACAAATGAACATTATGCAGCCACACAGTATTAGTTCTGAAGAGACGGATGAAGACGGTGATGATGGTGAACTCATGTGCAGTCCAACTTCACCAGGCAGTGCATCAAACTATAACGAATGCACAACATCAGCCACAGAATGGCTCGGCATAACAACCAACAGTGAGTCAGTCAACAAATAATTAATACAAAATTAACCAGAATAAAAACTTTTATATACGAAATATCCAATTTGGCATTAAGGTGATGACTGCAGTTATAGTTCTGAATATGACAATTCAGATAATTATAAAAGTAATCAATATTCTGATGAAAATGGTGACTTGGATTTCACACCGACTACCATATTGAATTCCCATGGCACAAGTGATAGAAGTATGTACAAATTTGTATTGCATAATCGATCGCGTTTTTCAAATTTAATTTAAATTTTAATAATTTTAAATTTTTACTTTAGTCAGTTGTACGATTTGGGAGCAAAGAGAAATAAAAAAAGCACAAATGTCGGTTTTGGAAATATCATCTTGTATTATTGACAATGTTGAATCAATGCCCGAAACAAATGATTACATTTATATTGGAATATTTTTTTCACTGCTGCTTTCTCTGATACCGAGTTTCTGTCGCCTGTGTGAAGTTACTCTCGATACAGAAAATCCAAGTGAAATCAATTATTTCGATTTGCCAATGATGTTATGGGAGAAGGCCTCATTCTCGTTTATGGCCATTTTGCGCTTTGCCTTCGGTCATACGCAATGGGAGCGCACAGTGCTGGTCATTGGATTAATACAACGTATTTGCTTGTCACTTATTCTGTTTATGCTTTTTGCTGTAGCCGAAAGGACTTTTAAGCAGAGGTATGAAACAAAGTTTATAAATACAAACATATACATGCATACACACATACCGACATGATTTCTTACCATTTAATAAATGCACGATATCATGAGGTCTGTGATGACAGGCGTTTAAACGATTTAAAAATATAAGGCATGTCACACATTCCGATCGAAATGGTTTTAATTCCGTATTAACCAAAAATGTTTTCATCTTCAGACTCATTCATAAAAAATGCTGAATCTCCACTTTTTAATTTTTATACGGCAACATTGATCACACCAAAGTAACAAAAAAGCTAATCTACATAAATAATAATATAAAATAAAAGTAATTTTAAAAACTGCTAAAAACAGTGGCTTCATTCCGAAGAATTAATTTTTTTCGTTTTATGAAGAATTAATTTGCGTAATTGAAACTACTTTCGATCGGAATGGAGTTCTGTAACATGACAATATGTATTTATTGGCTGTCACAAACCAAGCGTATTTTCTCGAAAAACTAAATATTTGCTGAGTTAGAGATGTTTCAAATTTTAAGTGGGCTTACAAATTAAAAAAAAATTCAAAACACGCATAAAAACACATTTAAGAAACAACGCAAAAAGTAAATCTTAGTTGTTGTTGCAGCATTCTTTTGATTGGCTAATGTCTATACAAAACCAAAGAAAAGTGAAAAAAAGGCTGCCATATATTTTCACAGTAGAGCAATATAGACGTTTTAACTCGACTATATCTAGAAATCGCAGTTGTGAGCACTACTAATAGTATTTGACAAAAAATTGAACAGACAAGTTCTCTGTAAAACATACATACATACATATTACTTCTCATCTTTCAATTAAATAAAGTAAATTGAAATTTGTTAACAAGTGCAATTCCACCTGTTTTAAAATATGTGATTTCATACAAAAAACTTTTGTAATGACAAAAAATATCCATCATCAATAAATAAACAGTAAAATCAAAGACATCGAACACGAATAACTATATAATGTTTAAAAAAAAAAAAAAAAAAAAAAATTAAAATTTTTAATTTTAGATTTCTATACGCAAAACTCTTTTCGCATTTAACATCATCACGACGTGCTAGAAAATCTAATTTGCCTCATTTTCGACTTAATAAAGTGAGAAATATTAAAACCTGGTTAAGCGTTCGATCATATTTAAAGGTGCGTATGCCAGCAGACTGCAAAAAAAATAGAAAATAAAAATATTAATTACACATTTATTGACTTCCAGAAACGGGGACCTCAACGCTCAGTGGATATTATAGTTTCAGCTGCATTTATTGTTACCCTGCTCTTGTTAGCATTTTTAAGTGTAGAATGGCTAAAGGATTCAGTTCATTTACATTCACATTTGAATTTAGAGGCTCTAATGTGGTCCACAACTATTGGAATTTTCCTTTTACGTTTTATGACTTTGGGCAATAAAATCCATCACAAATATCGCAGTGTTTCTGTATTAATAACAGAACAAATTAATTTATATCTTCAGGTGAGAATTGTTATGTAATAAAAAAAAAAATCAGTACTAAATTCACGAATAAAAAACCGTTATGTCTTCTAAAGCCACTCACGCCAGTAATATTTGCAACTCTGTATCTGTAAAAAAATATTAAAAAATATTGGATTGTCTTTACAGAAAAAATAAGTTGCTATTGTCATTACTAACAAGTGTGGTGTGTGTGTGTCTGAACAGAATAAAAAGGTAAAATTGCCTAGAATGGTTTTCCAGCGCCTTTGCATTAGAACATCAAATAAGATGCTTAAGGCGCCTGAATTAGAAAAAAGAAATTGTGGACTAAACCTTAACGGAGTATTATTTAGTGAGGAAAATAACAATATATCAGTGTCTGACAGTCGTGGCTTAGTTGGTTCAAAGGACTTAAGATTTTTGTAAAAGAGAAATAATTTCAGACTCTTTTTTTTTCACTTTTTCTCTCTCAACAAAATCACACCCGCTGCAAAAAAATTTGACGTGAGGGAAATCGGTATTTGATAGTTTCATTTCGAAATAGCGCCATCTGTTAATCAGCTGTTCAAATACTCGAAACAGGCAGCACATAAACATCAAGACGTAACCTCTACTTACAAGAACATGAACAAATGAATACAGTTATGTTCCTGTCTTGCTGAAGTCGATGGCGTGTGTCCGTTCAATTAATTCAATACAAAATAGTAAAACAAGAATTGATATTGAATATTTATAATCGAAAACTCCCCTACGCGTAAGCAGTGAAAAGGAATTTCAGAATATGGTCTTTGCTTAGATTCAAAAATGTGTGAAAAAATAAAAATTTTGTTTTTGGGGTCGAGTGGAAAATTTTATTTTAGGACATAACTTGTTATTCATCTTTACGTAATCATGTAACGTAACACTTTCGCCATAACAAAGAAAATTTCATACAAAAAATGTTTGCTACTGAATTCATATTTTTAATTAATTTTTAATAATTAATCATATTATTTATTTATTAATTATATTATAATGGAATACATGTCTATTTATAATATATTTTAGATAGAAAAAAAGCCGAAGAAGAAGGATGAATTAATGGTCTCAAATAGCGTTTTAAAATTAGCATCTGATCTCCTTAAAGAGCTTGAAACTCCATTTAAAATATCGGGACTTAGTGCTAATCCTTTTCTTTTTACCACCATTAAAGTGGTTATACTGTCAGCCTTATCAGGAGTTTTAAGTGAAATGTTGGGCTTTAAGCTTAAACTGCATAAAATCAAAATAAAATAAAATTAATTAAAATAAAATAAAATAAAGTACCTTCTATTTTACATACAATTATTAATTAATCTTTATTAGTAAATATTATTATTTTTTTAATAATATTTAAGCAAATTGAAATTTATTGTAGATTAATTTTATTTCCATTGTTATTTTCTGTATTACGTTTTATTAATATAGAATTTAGAAAATGAAAATTCTAAAACAAACAATTGCCATAAAAAAATTTTAGTTGAAAGTGTGTTTCCTATTTTTAAAATAAAATTCTTATTTTGCAATCACTAATAAACTTGAAGTGTTCAATTTTAGATTGTATTTTTTTTGTTTGGTATGCGAATTATGTATTTATTTATTATTTAAAATTTGCTTATTTTAAGAAAAATATATGAATAAATAAAATATGGAAAATTAAATGAAAGACTGTTTTCTTTTTTGAAAATTTTTAAATCATTTTTCATGCGAAGATTCTTAGAAATAAAAATTGTTTGTGGAAAATTTTATGGTTTTTGTATGACATTTGAAAATTTTTGAAACAAGAAATGCAGAATTAAAGAAGGCCTTGAGATTTTGAAAACAAGAGTTTAAAGTTCTGAGCGGTAATTGAACTAATATTTGTATTTTTGTTTAATTTATTTTTAATTGTTTCCGGTAATAAAAAAGTTGCCACTTTTTCTTTAAAAAAAATTGCCTGTTAAGCGATTTCTGTCTCTGAAGAAAAAAAAATCGCTTGCGTGACACACTATTTTTTTTAAACAGTCACCTGGAAAATAGTCGTCTGTGTGACAGACCAATTTTTTTTCCTAAGAAAAAAATGTCACCTGTGAAACATAGTTTTGTTCCGAAGAAAAAAGGTCGCCATTCCGACAGAGCAATTTTTTTTAAGAAAACAAAAAAATCGCCTTTGAGTTATATTATATCTTTTAGAGCGAGTCTTAGGCACTTCTTAAGTACGTTTACAAGGTTTTCGGCACCATTATCGATGAAAAATTAAAATTCCCGAATTATGTCACTGGCTGTCGCCAGAGAAGAGTCAAAATCATAATAAGTGTTGCCAGAGGATTGCGCTGGTATAAAACTATTTTGGAGTTAATTAAATAAATAATTATTTATGTTATGCAGATTATCTCAATGCATAAGCAATGTGTTCGGAAATAAATATTCTTGCATTTTAACTCCATTTGATTAATCGAAGCCACACTGCAAAAGATTTACACACTTGTGATGGAAAAGTGTATGAGACACGTTGCCATCTTTTTATTTTAATTCCAGCAGAATGTTTTTATCTTGATAAAGTGAAAATTTCATTATAGTTAATGCTTCGTTTCTCTAAATATGATTAAGGCTTCTATGATTATAATGTCCGTATGATTAGTTAGTTGCATTGTAATGGCCAATTATTATTAGGCCAATTTTATGCTGAGCACGTTTTTTTTTTTTTTTTGTAATAAAAACACTATCGGGTTTGTTTTCACTACAAAATGTATCTTCTTGTTATAAAAATTGTTTAATTATTGTGTTGAAATTAATTATTAAAAATTAAAAAGGAAATGTAAGTTTAAAACATCATATGCTGTTGGAATGTTTCTCACCACTGTTTCACATTTCTCATACATTTGGTTAGTTTTTTTTCTTCTAAAAACAGCTGAGCAAAGATATCGGACTGCACATACATAAATATGTAGATGTATAGCTGCGTACTTTATTCAACCATAAATTCTTCTTTCAGCGAGTAGTCCAGCAGTAAGCGATCTCCTTTAGTGCAAACACTTTCTTGTTGGCTCGTCGTTATAACATAAACAATTCGTCTCATCCTACAATATGACGTTGCTCCCATAGTCGGCCGGTTTCGAGCCTATAAAAACTATTTCTAGAAGAAACAGTTTTACATTCAAAAATAGTTTATTTAAATTATGTAGTGCCGAACACAATCTTTAAGTTTTGAATTCGTGCAAGTTTACATATTTTAGGCAAAGACTTCATTTAATTCAAATTATAAACGGTTTTCCATTAAAAGAGATCTTACTATCTAAAGACTCGCCTGCACACATCTCCACTTTGCACTTTTTTTTAATCATTAAAATTTTTACCCCAAATATTTTTCCCATTTTTCTTACAAGTAAAGCGGTCGAAAAATATTCAAACAAATTCTGTTAAAAGTCTCTAGACTTTTATAGCACACACAAAAGATGTACAAAATGTTGCTAATATTGTACATTAAATAAATTGTCAAGTAAGAGTGCTATATTCGGCCATGCCATATACACATCACTATTATTGTAAATCTAGTTTAGTAAAGTAACTCCAATAAAAAATAACATTGGGGTGACAGAGGGTTAAAAAATAAGAAACAAAAAAATTCAGCACCATAAATAATTTTACATAAAAATGTTATCGGTTCTTAATGGGTTAAACATTTAAAAAAAAAAATTTAATATTTCCTTAAAAATATCTTCAAATGCTTTTAAATAATACTAATATTGATATTTTAAAAAATTTGAAAATTTCAGAGGCCCATAACTCGAAAAATAAGGGCGAGAGCCAATTTTTTCACTTTATCAATTTTTTTTATTTTTTAATTCTCTATCGCCCCATATATTTGTGTTTTTGATTGGAATAACTTTTTTTAACTAGAATTGTTTCAAAGGATATTGAAAAATTAGAGGCAGGCGTGGAGTTTTGCCCGCTGCCTCGAATAAAATGGACCAATAATGCTGATTTTCAATAGTAAAATTTTAGAAACTACGTGTGCTCGATTGGCGTATTTAAGTTTTCTGTAGCTTTATTTTCCATACGAACTCCAAATATATTGGGGTCGGAAATGGATATTTCAGAAATTACACACGGACTGAAAAACTTAGATACCATTTTCGCACTTGTGGTAAAGGGTATAATTAATGAAGGCAAAGCTATTCCAGGTAACAACAATTATAACGTCAGTATAATTCTTATTGTAGCATCATATCTTTCATTATGATTTTTCCGGTTCAAATTTGGTTAATAATCGTTGTTTGCGATTCCTGACATAATCATGTTTTTATTTCATACTTATTTGGGAGAAAGATAATTAAGATTTGGAACAACCATCTTAAGCCCATTTGCTTTTCACTTTAAAGATTTCTATTTTCACTTTTCTTTTATTGTTTAAAAGCTGCTTTGTTAACGCCATTAACTTAATTTATTTTTATTTCTTTTTCGTTTATCCTGTTATCATTTGTTGTTGTTGTGTGAGTGTCATAAAATTTTTATCTAGCAAATTAATTTTAGAAAGTTTTAAATTTTGCATTAATAAATACACACATTCATACATACATAGATGAGATAGGTCTCATGTAGCAACGCATGTACGTTCCTTACGTATCTTTGCGAAAAACGAAATTCACTCAATTTTGAAACAATTTATTAAATAGTTTATAACTTTCGATAATGTCATAAAAACTTTAACACGCATAAATATGTAAGTACACACACACACCCATGCATACTACGGCAGCTACTACGACCCTTTAAAGTATGTAATGGTGGTTGTTAACCTCTTTTTTTGTTGCCTTTTAACAGGGTTAAAACATAAATTTCTAACTGTTAGATACAAATTATAAATTATTACGGCAGCTAATTTCGTGTTATGCTCCCATTAATATTTTCATTTTAATATTTAAAATATGTGTAAATAGATATTATCATACAAACGACATACATATATGTTGTCATTAGCGTACGCATGAGACTTGACAACCTTTTCTCTATTTTAGGCCTTTAAATTATACGATATTTTATTAAAGAGTTTAAAACAAAACTTAATAGCTGAGGGAAGGTTAAGGCAAATATAATATATTTTTTATTTTAGTATCTATATTATGCTTACAAACTCAATGTGTTTCAATCATACACTGAGAGAAATATTGACAAGTTTCCAAGATCCAAAACTTTAACTAAAAACAAAATCTTGTTGTTAGGACTGCTTAAAGAAATAAGAGAACATATTAAAATCCTGTTGGTAATATATTTCGTATTTTGGATAATTAGGGCCAATTTTTGAGTTCGTATTTAAATACGCATTTAGTTAATTTTCATTTAAATTTAAGTTGTATTTAAATGCAGTTTAATTTTTTCAGTCTTATTTAAGTTCCCATTTAAATATCACAAAAATATGGTAGCATTACGAAATATCAAAATAAATCTCCATTGTTTATGAAAAGCAGCTGCTAACAAACACAATGAATTGCAAATTTTGTGAAAAATATTTTAAATATATTAAAAAATGTCAGCGATACTCATGTATTCACCACCTAAACTTATTTTATTTATTGATTTATCTTTTTAATTAATATTTTCATTAAGAAATGTATGCAAAACATAAAATATTGTTCTATCAATGGCTAAAATGTTTGTTTACTTTTGTTTAGTTTTGCGAAACAACAACAAAAATGCCATAACCATATGGTAAAACTGTATTATTTAAATGGACTTTAAATGCGCAAGATTGGTCATTTAAGTTTCATTTAAGTGTGCATTAAAAAACTGAATTTTGTACTTAAATAGAACTTAAATTTAAATGACATTTAAATACGAAGTCAAAAACTGGCCCTTAGTGATTGTTTATAGTCTTTTTCCGTCGCTGGACTTTCTCGCATTTATGATAAATTTCATTCAGAATTTAAGAAAAAAAAAATCCCAGGGTTGTATAACGTCTAATTAAACTTTCCATCTCTGACTGACTTAATACACATTTGAGATGCATTTCCATTTCATCCCGACCCTATCTATTCTTTCGCAGATGATACTAAAATTAAACAGAAAAAAATAATTTTATTTTTTGATAGCCGCAGGGGTTGAACCCTGGCCAACCAGATTTGTAGTCAACGTGCTTATCACCTTGACTACAGCAACCTCGGTTGGCTGAACATGGAATAAATCCCTTGCCTTTAAATCGAATTTTCATAAACACTTCACCCTCTACCATCTTCCTTCCCACAATTAAATTTACTGGTTCTGGCAATGTAGAGGTCACCCCCTGAGTACTGGGCCTATTGAAAAAAAAAATGTTTCCCAAGTTCCGTAGCACTAAATTAAAACTGGATATTTTTGAAGATAAATTCTTCTGGTAGATTAAGTGTTAAAAATCTTTGAACTAGAGACACCTATGTGGGAAGGGCTAAGCCACCGCCAGAACACATTAAACCCTCCCAAATTTCGTTGCTTATTATAGAAATTCTCATACACCACACAATTTTCTTCTCCGTAAAAAGGTTTTAGCTCTGGTAATGCTCTTGTGTAGGTAACTTTTTATTGGGGATTTCTGCTAAGATTCTTTTAAAAATAAACATTTTGTCCTACTGGTTTTTACACTCCAAATTTGAAATAATACTCTTCTCTTAATAATTTGTTAAGAATTGAATTAAATTTACAGGTGCACGATTTTTCACAGTGTACTCTCCTGTCCAAACAACTGAGATCATAAGTAAAATATAATTTTATTATTATACATACATACATACATGTATATGTTCATATGTTAAGTGTTAAACTATTACTTTGGGCGGGCACTATTAAATAGAAAATACATATTCAGATCCAGATGTATGTAAATACGTATGAACATAAGTATGTCCTATTTTTTTTTACAACTGAAGCCTACATTACCACCCACGGTCTACTGTCTCTTCTCGTCACCCCTAATGAAGATAACGAACAACGAACGAAAAGTTCATTTTAAATTTTAACTTAAAAAAAATTTTTTTTTTTTCAAAACTTTACTTCAATTTGCATAAAAATGAAGTACTTTTTGTTTTATTTAAATGCCACTTTTGTTCCTGCAACTGTCAATATTGAAAACAAAAGACCAGACAAAAAACTTTGCAGACAATATCACTCCCGATATGTTATCATGAAACTCATCCGCCATTTTCTTCTTCTAGTTTAAAATTGTCTTTTCTTTTGTAAACAAATGAATTCAAGAAAAAAATTGTCTTTTTTTAGTTGTAAGTTTTGTATAAGTTTGTGTGCATATAATTGAAGGAAAAAGTTAACGGTATAATAAGAGAATGTGCCATGTCAATTGATAAAAAGTTAATAACTGAATGAAATATTAAAATAGAAATCAAAGAACAGATCTGTCATGATGGCGAGTATGAACATACATGGAAGAAATGTCAGGGCAAGTTAATATGTTTTAATATAATTACAGCTATTTATGCACATATACATATATATGTGTACGAGGTGTACTACGAATTTTAAACAAAGTAAATTCTTGTGAAATTTTAAGCTCCAAGTTAAATATGTATATTTCAAGTGCCCAATTAAAAAGTAAAATACCTTTAGAAACTAAAATCAAGACTCCAGTTGATATTTTATTTTTTTTCTGCAATTCTCATTTTTATATGAGAAAAAAAGAAGTAAACTAAGTCTGCTTTCTTTTCTCTTTTTAAAAAAATGAGAATTTCTACAAAAAAAGATTGTGAAATGCGAATAATTTTTTTTAAAGATATAGTTTTAAGATACACAGATACAGCTTGATTTTCTATAAAAATGCAAACAACTTATTGCATTAAAAATTGCATCAAATAAACTATGTCTTTCCAAGTGAATAGTGGACTTTTCGAGGAGATAGTTGAAGAGGGAGTGTGATAGATAGAACGTTACAATTGACAACTCTACAATTACACGTTTTATTTCTTTTAGACTCTGAAGCAGGATCATTTCACTTTGAAAACCTGCTAGTGATTACTACTGCAGTCTTGGTTTTTATTAATATTGTTACGAAAGTAAGATCTGGCAACCCCTGTTGTTGTTAACAGTATGAGAGTGGTGAATAAAGTTACTTCCAGTAATGGTGGGTGTACAGAATAACAATACCACAAGTTAGCTAACAAAAGCTGAGCAACCTCAATGGTTGCGTTGGTAGAGGTGCGTGCTGTAAAACAAAAGATCGTGAGTTCTAGAGCCCACTTTTGGAATTGCGTACAGCGGAAAATAATAATTGTTATAATGCAATTAAAAATTAAGAAGCAGAAGTACAAACCTCCCGAGAAGCAAAAGCCATAACAGATAATTATCGAGAAGCCCTTTATAAAAACAAGTAAGAACGGAAGCGGTTAGCACAGGGAAGTGTAACAGCATAACAATAGTGTACGCCAGAAGTGTGTTGTGGCTATTGGGTTAAAGGGGATGACTGGCTTGGATAGAGGGAGTAGTGCAGATGTCTGTGGATGGTTAAGTTTACTAAACAAGGCATCGAGTAGTTCATGTCTCGCCAGAGTAACACAGTAGTGTAACGTGGATGGCTGCGTTTATAATAATAACACATGTTTAGTAAATACGAGACCCTACGAGTCACGAGACCGTAGGATCAAGAAGTATAGCCAGAGAAAGCCACAAAGTAAGAATACAGAATTTATAATGAGCTAAAGTGGTATTTGCAATCAAAAGACAATATTATTGTAAATTGTTGCTCAAGTTTGTGATGGTTTCTATGAATATTGATTGACAAGTCGATATACATATGTATAATTTCTGACCGGGTTTAATTTTCTTAAGCATTTTTTGTGCATTTTTGATTATTTGTAATAAAATTGGACTAAGAATACAAGATTTTTTTACTCACTTCAAAAAAAGAAGAAGGTTATCAATTTATCTAAATTTTGCTTTTTTAATATTTGTGGCCATTCATTACTGAACCGAATTTAATTTTTTTTTATTTTGTAGGCAAACAGATTGGTCTCGTTTTAAAAACAGTTCAGTTGCTTTTTATATAAAGTTTGAACTGTACAAAAATAATTCTGAAAATATAATGGTGCCCCCAAAGGAAACGTAAATTGTGTGGTCCTATCTTTTGAACCGTTATAGACGAATGCTTGAAAATTGGGCAGAATGTTGATTACTATGACCGTTATAATAAAACGTATAAATATTATAAATTAAAAGTTAAAGAGTGCCCCAAAAGTTCATTTAATTAGATGTATATAACCGCACTTTTGAACTGTTGTAGACAGGCGCTTGATATTTACAACGTACCTGTATTGCTTACTCCATTATAATAACAAGTATAAAATTTCGATTTTGAAATTAAAGGGTGTCCCAATAGTTGATGTAATATGATGTTAATGGCTAAGATTTTGAGCCGTGACAGCTGAAATTTAAAAGGATCCTGCATTGCTAAGTCCGCTATAGGAATTTAGAAATTAAAGGGTGTTCCCATAATTGATGTGATTTTACCTATTTTTTTAAGCGTTATATACAAACACTTGAAAACTAGACAGAATGTCTACTACTTCATCTGGCACAATAAAAAGTAAAGGGTGTTACAATAGTTGATGTAATTTGATGTGTATGACCAAACCGTTGAACAATTTTAGACAGATGGTTAACATTTACAAAGAACCTGTATTGCTTAGTTCGCTATAACATTTAGATTTGAAAATTTGGATTTGAAAATTAAATTGTGTTCTCTTGATTTATGTAATTTGAGCTATATGATCCTATCTTTTGATGCGTTATGTACAAGCACTTGAAACATTTAATTAGTTAAAATTTAAATTAAGGCTGTTTTAATATTTGATGTAAAATGAGGCATGTGGCCAAAGTTTTGAACTGTAATATATAGACTGCTAAAATCTGTTTTAAAGTCGGTTTTTCTGTGCAAGAATTATTATAGACAGTTTTTTTCCAGAAATTGAATTTTAAATTAAATTATTAAAAAAAATTAATTTTTCAAGGAAACAGTTTTTCTCCAAAAGAAAAAATTCAAACACTTTAAATTATAAATTTCACACAGCATTTGCTGGAAGGGAAAAAATATATATTTTTTGCAATTACTATGGCTGTCAACCATCTTCCGGTTTATAATTATTTAGTCTATTTTAATTTAAAATGTAACATGGAAAAAGAGCATGAAAAAAGCCTACAAGATGTAGGCTTCATGTAAGGAAATTATTATTTACAAAAAGAAAACAAATAAAACAAAAATCAAAAATGAAAAAGCAACACAGACCCATTTCAAATGAGAAACGTATTGAATTATTATTTTGGCTTGCACAGGACACACCAAACAACCAGCCAGCCAGCTAGTTTTGCAGTCAAGCAGGCAATCGACTGAGTAACTGCCAGCCAAAATCATCAATGTGACATCCCACACACTTAGCTGCTGATAAAAGCAGCCACAAAATGTAATTTCACTTAGAAAAAGATAAACTTCAAAACCAAAATATTCATTCAAATGCTTAAAAATCTCAAGAAAGTAAAATAAAATAATTGGTTGACGCTTAAAAGATCAAATAAAACGAAAATTGTTATACAAATTTATTTCTAGAAAGTGTTATGAAGTTATTAAAACTAGAAAACTTTGGCAAATTCTAATGTATGTAAAGGGTTGTTCAAAAGGCACAAGTAGATTTAAAAAGTTTATACAGATTTTTTTTCCTGGTTGTGGGAAAAGTCAAAGTCCTCTTGATTTAATATCATCGCCAGAATGCAGGGGAGCCTCAAAGAATCTTGTTTACACAGAGAAGCATGTTACGTATTTGACGCCTATTTGAAAAGTAATAAGAGGATGTTAGCAAAGGAGATTTGACCCACGAAACGCAGGCCTTTAAGGTAAGAACAGAAGCATAAAGTATAGAAGTCCCCCTTGCACCTTTTGCAATAGACGTTTTGTGTTCAATTATCAAAACTTTGTGGTGCAGCATAAAAGAGTTTTAACATATCTAGACTCGGTTGGGAGTTGAATTCGAATCGATTAAGGTACTTAAATTATAATAAAAAATAATAAAAGATTTTCAAAAATGTTCCTAATTAAAATAATAAAAATATGAAATATTAAAAAATAATCGGCCCTGTTCTGCGAACGAATCCGAGTAAATTTATCATTTTAAAATGAATTCACATTTTCTTGGAGTTCTCTAAACCGAATTCGCACAATTTTACTCGTTTTAAAATCGAGTAAACAAACCTGGTCGAAAGTAAATTGAATGCAATTTTATTCTTAAAAATGACTGAAAACACAAGTAAAGAACCAAGGCACATTAATTTTACAGGTAATAGCAGTTCTAAAACAACTACAACAATAAGTAAACAACATGTATTTTGTTTGTGTAAAATATATTTTCAGATGTCAAGTTCAAATAACGCACAGTGGTTTGAAAAAGTTTTTTTTTTTTTTTTTTTTTTTTTTTTTTTTTTTTTTTTTTTTGACAAAAATGGGTATCTTATAAACCACTTAATATATCTCAACGAAATTCAACAGAGGCAGAGCAGAGCTGTTTCGCAGTAAATCTACGGACGGTCAGACCACTAGGGTGATTGAGGGCTTCTGGGTAGGGCACCAAATTTGGGTACGTTGGACATTTTATTTTCAAAATGTCCAACGTCCCCACTAAACATGCGTTAATATTACAAAGGCAGCCTTCCACGCTACAGTACTGTGTTACTCTGGCGAGACATGAACTACTCGATGCCTTGTTTAGTAAACTTAACCATCCACAGACATCTGCTCTACTCCCTCTATCCAAGCCAGTCATTCCCTTTAACCCAATAGCCACAACACACGTCTTTTTTTTTTTTTTTTATAAAGAGAAGTAGCACTTCAGGCATTAATACCTACTTAGTTTTTTTGTAACCGTGCTACATACTTTAGGAAAGGGATAGATGAGAGAGAAGACAGGTGGTGAAAAGAGATAGATATAGTCATTTTATTAATTATTTTACTTCGCCGGCGAAAATGCTATGAAGATGTACCGACGAAGGAGGCTGCATGTTTTTATGTTAATTCTGATTATGTATTTATACCATTAAACAGAAAAAAACATTTTTTTTTCTTGACTGCCGCAAGGGTTGAACCCAGGGCAGCCAGATTTGTAGTCAACGTGCTTAACACCTAGACTACAGCAGCCTCTAACGTCTGCCATATACTGTTGTTACTCTGTTACACTTTCCCGCACTAACAGCTACCGTGATTACTTTTTGTTGTAAAGGGCTTTTTAACAATTATCTGTTACTCTTTTATTAAATTGGACGTCTCCACTGAATTATCTGCCATGGCTTCACACGATAATTGTCTTTTGCTTCTCGGGAGGTTTGTACTGCTGCTTCTTAATTTTTAATTGCATTATAACAATTATTATTTTCCACTGTACGTAATTCCGGAGGTGGGCTCGAGAGTTCACGATCTTCTAAATACTGTAAGCAACTCTACCATTGACCCATTAAAGTAGCCCAGCTTTTTTTTGCTAATTGTGATATTTTTCTATACACACACCATTGTGGAAGTAACTTATTTATCACGCTAATAGGGACAACAACAATATGGGTTACCAGTTCATATTTTCGTAACAATTGGTATATTAATTTAGACAAAATTTCGTTTAATACAGTGTAAGTAAAAAATACAATGTAAAATGCCATTTACTACATTTTAAAATTTCGTTTACCAACCCTGACGGAAAATGACTTTCTTACTGTTAAAGGAGTTGCCATCTTTAAAAAAAAAAATTCCGCAAAAAATATAGGTTTTTTCTATGTCTTAAAATCCCTCTTGATAAATATTCTACAGCTAAAGTAAAATACTTCTACAAATGGTCAAGAGGTTTTGTTTGTTGCGTAGTAGTACCTGGTAAAACTCTTGGTTTTGATCCATTTTTAACCGACTTCAAAAAAAGAAGGAGGTTATACAATTCGGCTGAGTGTTACTTTTTTATATTTGTGCCTCCAGAACTCAGTCATTTCTGATCCGATTTTGAAAGTTTTTGGTAATATGATAGATTATGCTTACAGATTGATTCCGTTTTAAAAACAGTTCATAATCTTAAAAATTAAAGGGTGTCCCCATACAACATACATATTTTTTACGTGTATTATGAACTGTAAAGGGCACTTCTGTAAAATTTAAAATGACTGCGTATTACTATGGCTCCGAAAAACAAAAAATTATACAAAAATAAATCTAAAAATTAATGGGTGTCCCTATAATTGATGTCAATTTACTTATATGGGCCTATCTTTTGAACCGTTATAGACAAACGTTTGCAAATTGGCCAGAATGTCGATTGCTATGGCTGTTACAGTAACAAGTATCAATATTAAAAATTATAAATTAAAGGGTGCGCTAATAGTTTATTAAATTTGATGTATATGGCCATACTTTTGAACAGTTGCAGACAGACGCTTGAATTTTACAACGAACTAAGTCCGCTATAACAACAAATATAAAATTTGGATTTGGAAATAAACGGGTATCCCAATAGTTGATTAATATGGTGTATGTGGCCAGACTTTTGAACCGTTATAGACAGACAGCTGAAATTTACAAGGGACATGTTGTGCTAAGTCCGCTATAACAAGAAGCTTATAATTTGAATTTAGAAAGTAAAGGGCGTTATCAAAATTAATGTAATTTGTTCTATATGGCCGTATTTTTTGAACCGTTGTATACAAACACCTTTATTTTAGACAGAATGTCCACTACTTTATTTGGTATAATAAGAAGTATAAAAATGTTATATTATAAATTAAATAGTTTATATAATCTGATGTATATGGGCAAACTGTTGTACCGTTAAAGACAGACAGTTGAAATTTACACAGTAAGTATATAATATGAATTTGGAAATTAAAGAGTTACCCTATAGTTGCTGCAATTTGATGTATATTGGCAAACTATTGAACAGTTAAAAAAGTATAAAGTTTGGAGATATAAGAGTGTCCCAATAGTTAATGTAACCTAATTTATGTGGCCATACACTTGAGCTGTTGTATGCAGACAGATGAAATCTGTTTTGAAGCCGTTTTTTTTTTCGCAAGAATTATCTACAAACAGTTTTCCTATTTGTTGTACAAATACTTTACAACTTACGAATATAATTTTCATAGTCTTAAATGCTTAATAGATTTTTTAAATACAATTAATCTTTTAAGTTTTGAAACAGGAAATAATGATTGAAAATTATCTATCGAAGAAAATCATTCTTAGGCCGCTATTTGACAGTCATCACCCAGCAGTTCTTGCAAAAAACTTCAATGTAGAAATTTTTAGCAGCTTGTTGTGGCAATCACTATGAGACTTATTCCTGAGTTGTGTCAAAAATTGCATGTGTGTTTAAAAAGTCTTGAAATTGTGTATTTGACAGAGCTTTTCACAGGTCTGTTCGACTTTTCTGTCTTTTATAAAATTTCCAAAAAATAATGGCTTCTGTGCAATCGGAATTGCATTTTAATTTGTGCAAGTGTGGCAACTTATAACAGACATTTCCTTCATAGTTTTCTGAGTAGGACAGAATTCTATCAGATATTTCTGTGAATGGCTTGCTTGCTTTGTAAAATAGCCAGTCATGGCAGGAAATAGCTGACTCCTTAAATGTTTTACTTTGAATTATAAAAGTAATTAATTGGAATGCTAGGAACACAACTGGGACGCACGACGAATTTCGTCCAACACAACGAATACGCCGTCAAAAATTCGTTGTATAAATTCGTCTTATGAAGCACAATTAAGTCGAAAAAATACAGCTGTTATACTTTTTGAAGGAAGCTGGTAAGGTGACCATAAAATATATAATTGTTGTGTTGTGTTCCCAGCATAAGTTTAAATGAAAAAAATTTATTTAGAGTATTTAAAATTTACGAACTACTGGTTACCCACAAAAGCAATGTAATCGATATCAGAACGCATCCGTGCTTAAACTCTTTAATTTTGGCTTCCTTTGCTGCTTTTGTTACACACACTTCAAACACTTGGGCTTAATTTAGTTGGAAATGCGAGTTGTAAAGTGGTTAGAGGACAAAGAAATAAGTAGAGACCATTACAATCGCATTAAAAGAATTGAAAGCAAAAACTAGTAAATGAGAAAAAGCAACAAATGTGAAAAAGAAAATCATGGAAAAAAAATCCTGACACCACTCAGTTGTGACGATGACAATGATTAAGTTGACAATATTACAATGACTGCTACTATATTCTTGATGAAAAAAAACCAAATCGTAAGAAATGAAATAAAATTAAAACAAACAATAAATTGTTTTTGAATATGAAATAAAAATTCTTTAAATCTTAAATCAATAATTTAAATCCTTCATTAATTTTAAAACACCCGACCTTTTTATTTTTTTCGTTTGACACAATTTTATTATTTATTAAGAGTTTCTCTTACTCCTATTGGAGCACATGTCGCTAATAGCGATTCGTTTTAGTTTTCAGGTGACATGAACTGTTAAAGATCTTTTAATAGCTGGGTGATAGAGCGGCTATCAGCGGATTTAATGAATCAGTGCAACAGGTCAACTTTAAAGGGGATGCTCCACAGCCATTACCGGGAGAATACTTTTTCATAGCATGCAAGCAGTTAGCAGTAGGAGCAATTCACAAAAGAATCTGCCTGGCCTCTCTATAATGCTTAGCATTCAGAAACTTTAGAGCTCTGCGAATTGCCACGTTTACAGTTTTTTATAGTTAGCATCACTTTGACAAAATTTTTCTTCTTATTAAAACTCATTATTATTTAATAATTAAAACTAAAGGTGACTTTGGAATATGTTTTTGTAATAATAGACCGGCTGTAAGAGTTGATGGAACATGAGATTCCGTAATTTGTGATTTATGAAAATTCTGACTGTCCGTCATGGAAACAAAAAAAATTTTTTGCTACAAAAAGTTCAACTGTCAATTTAGCGTGTTTATGATATTTAGGCGATTTTTGGTTAATGCATGTATATATTCTTTTTGAAATATATTTTTTTTAGTACCAATCTTAATTCTTTGTTTTCAAAGAGAGCCTACAGTGCTCATAATTTAATTATTCGAATGATTACAACAGCTAATTAATCATTAAAATTTCATAAACTTCTGGCAACAGCAGAATCTCTGGCTTTTGGTGTGTGTTTGTGAAAATATGCACCTGAGTTTGTTTTTGTTCGTTTCTCTTCTTGTATTCGCTTTAGCTCAGGACAAAAATTCAAGTAAAAAACTTTATAAAATAATTTTTTAAAAATTTCGAAAAAAAATCCTTTTATGTAATTTAAAAAAAAAATTGTTTATATAAAAAAAAAAAAAAATAAATAAACAAAAACATTCAAAGCGTCGGAGAGAAAAAGAAGGAAGAATTAAAATTGTGTGTAAATTGATCTGAATTATTTAACCATCATTTACCACACACTTTAAACACAATGAAAAACGCAGACTTAAAATGCAGTTGAAATTGAAATGTGCACAGTGGTCGGCGATTGAGAAAATTGTACCAATAAATCTGAAAGACTACCACCCAGTAATATTTTTGAAAAAAATAAAAAGCAATATTATTGCTGTTATCAAAACGGAAAACATTTGGACACATTATGAAAATATAGTTAAAGTGCAATAACGTTTAAGATCATCTGCAATTAGATAACATAATTTCAACGATGCTGTCTACAATTAATGAATATCAATAAACACGTCCAGCAGAGGCAATGTATTTCTGAATCTTATCAATTAAATCAATTGTATAATTTTGTTCATTGACGACTTAAAGTGTTTGTATTATTTAAGGTGTGATAGTGCTAACGGGAAAATGAATGTCTACTTTCAATGATATATTTATTTTCAGAGCTGGATTTCTCCTCTAGTGTTGTTATTTCGCAGCGGCTTGAATACAATCACAGTTTATCAAACCAATCTCACGGGTAAACCTTTATTTACATTTTTATATCCTTCACCACAAAAGGGGAACTGTAATTTCTACAATATCCATTTCCGACCCCATAAAGTATATTCTGACTTCTTATGCATAGCGAAGTCGATTGTGCCGAGGCAAACTTGATTTCACAAAAAAAAAAAAAAAAATAATAATAATAAATAATAAATAAATAATAAAATAAATAAATATGTCAATCGATCAGATATAGTGTCGAAAGAGGTGCTATTGGAAATCAGCATGATCGGTCCATGTCCTTCGAGGCAGCAGGCAAAACACAACGCCTACCTCTAATTTTTTCATGTCATTTGGAACAATAAAGTAACTCCAATCAAAAAAATATATGGATCGATAGAGAATTAAAAAAGAAGAAAAAAAACATCAAAAGTAAAAATTGGCGCTCGCCCATAAAAATAAAAGATAAAAAAAAATTGTCTGCATATCTTTACTATCTTGAATTCCACTGTAACTGTCTCCTATACATTTTAACATTTAACTGGCTCTAAGTGATACAAAATCTGTACATTAAACCAACTATAATAACTATTAAACTATTCCCAATGCTGCTGCTAACACAAAGGAACACACATGTGCTTCTCATATTCAGAAAGTTAGTTAATGGCATTTGGAACCAATGTATGTATGTATGTATAAGTGTGCATAAGCTTGTGTGTGGTATAAGTGATGGCCTGGTCATTAAGTCCAGTCACTAATAGAAGTTGACTTTTAAGACAAAAGCCGCTTAAACTTTATTTCAATTGCAATGCATTTGATATCATTTTTATAGTGAAGTTTTCTTCTTTTTTTTTTAAGATGTTTTTAATACGAACGAATGTATGGGGCTTTCCGTAGCTGAAATAAAGTAGTAACAACTTTATTATTATTATTGTTATTGTTATTATTCTTGAGGCTATTTTAGTTAGTTGGCCACCTTGTTTGGGGATATTAATAATCGTATGATGTCTACGTCGATAATCTTGGAACAGAGTAGCGCTTGGGAAGCCAACAGTGCAAATAGTATTTAAAAATTAGATTTAGCTGTTGCGACGTAATGTTCGAATTATATTTAAACATTTTTTTAGTATGAAAGAATTCTAATTGTAAAAAATAATACGAAAAATAAATTTTTAATAAATTTTTTTTTTCATTCAAAAGATCAAGATCATGACATTAACAATTGAAAGTGAGAAAGCTCATCCTAGAAGTAAAATGTTGGTCTAATTTTTTCGAGCTTTTCCTACGTTACAACTAACACGAACAGTGTTGGCCTCCTAGCCGTCAATTGTTTATCAGCATAAACTAGTGAATTCATGTGGCCCCATAGAAAATATTCGAGAGGTGTCAAATCGTATAACTTTAAAGGTCAAACTATAATTTCAAAAAGTTGTTGATGGTGGTCGCTGTATCGCACGTAGCGCCATCCTACTGCAACCACATCCCGCCCAGATTAATGTCAATTATATTTTTAAAGAAAAAATCATTGATCATCGTGCAGTAACGATATACATTGACTGTAACGTAATATTCGGGTTAATTTTGGTAGAAATAAAGTCAATAAAACGGCACCGTAGAGTCATTTTACTCCATGTGCGGTAATTTTGTTTATTAACGAATCCGTTAAGCCCAAAATGAGACGCCTCATCGCTGGACATAATTTTGTAATAAATTTAATTAATGACTGATTTCTAAAGTGAATCTGGCTAATTTGGTCACGTTGTCAAGCGTCAATCTGTTCATGATGATCCCCCCGGTGGCACCAAGAGTCTGTGCTGACCTAACCTAGGTGCAGACGAGGGTCCTCGGGGGTATAGGGGGAACCAGTCTCCCGGTGTGCAGGCACTGAGGCTGGATAGACAGTTGGGTACTGTCGAAGAATTTTACCAGTTTCCTTAATGATAACAATGTATGAATAATAACAGCCTAAATAAACTGGCACCACGAGAACCGGTAGCCCATACAGAGAGCCGCCCATCTCTGTAGCCGGTTATTGGTGTGGTCCCTTCGGGGTACTCGTGGTTGTGGTTAAATTTTTCTATCTCTGCGGGTCTGGCGTGGAATAGACTGAAGTGTGCTATTTCACTCTCAACAGAGGAGTTTATGATAGGCTCCGATCTTATAGCAAGGGGTAGATTCATGGTCCTGCAAGTCATTGTCTTAAAATTGCACAGAATAGTGGTTTGACCACCGTCTGATAAAGGCTTACTGCCAGGTACAGACGTTAATTTAATCACTTATCCTGTTTATAATGATTTGCCAGAGTATACTGATCAGAGATGTCAAAAATGAAGGGAAGTATGACACAGCGTTTGACATTTAACCGTTCATAAGTACAATCGGGGCTCACAAAAAGCCCCCATTATTTAAAAATAACATTTTAGAGGGTTTTGGATTTTCTTGAGCAGAATTTATTTTTTCTTAGTAAGTCCATACTTTTGTTTGTTACGGAATGACTCATATATTGTATACATATATGTATTGGTAGAAACATGTGCGTTTGGCTGCAAGTATAAAAAAAAGTAATACTAAATTGCCAACATGTAAGTATTAAACAAAGTATGTTTTGTCAACTACATTTACAAAAGTTTAGTGCACACAAGTGCATGTCTATGAACATTAAATTCGCACAATTGTTTAACAACTTAAAAGAACAAATGAAAAAAGAAGAAACTGAATTACAAACGGAAATCTAATGAATCTTCATGTTAAACTTAATGTTAGACAAAACCTGCTTACAAATACCTGACGGACTGAGTGGCTTCCTGACTAAGTCGTTACCTGTTCAGCCTACTGATTTTCTTTTTGTTGATTAGTCACTGGACATTGTCACCATAAAAGAGTTCATAGACTGGAATTATCAAGTTGATAAATAAAATGTTTAAAAAGTATTACAAAAAATATTCTAATTAAATGTAGAGTTAATGCGAATTGTGTTTAAAAAAATATTTCTTTCGAAATATTATTTCAGTCCATACTTTAATTAATTTAAATTTCATTTGCTCAAATAAAATAACAAAAATTGCTTCATAAAATTTAAAATAATAATAAATAATGTGTAAATAATCTAAGATTCCTTTTTTTTAAATTTTGGTGTTTTGGTGAAATAGCAATTTTTGGTAAAATTAAGATTCAATTTTTCAATTCCAATTGTAAAATATTGTTATTTAACCGACTTCAAAAAACGAAGGAGGTTATCAATTCGACTGAAAGTTGCTTTTTTATGTTTGAACTTGCAGAACTCAGTCATTTCTGAACTGATTTAGAACATTTTTTGTAATTTGATAGTTTATGCTTACAGATTGGTCGCGTTTAAAAAACACTTCATAAAATTAAAGGGTGCCCCCATACAGCATACATGTTTTTAAGCCATTCTTTTAAATTTAAAATGACGGCGTATTACTATAGCTCCCAATAGCAAAAAGTAATACAAAAATAAATCTAAAAATTAAAGGGTGTCCCCATACAAGATACATGTTTTTTACGTGTATTATGAGCTGTAAAGAGCATCACTTTGTGTATTATAGTATAAAGTAATACAAACATAAATCTAAAAATTAAAGGGTATCCCTATAGGTAGCGTAAATTGACCTATATGAGCCTATCCTTTGAACCGATGTAGACAAACGCTTGAAAATGGGACAGAATGTCGACTGCTATGACAGTTATAGTAACAAGTATTAATATTTAATATTATAAATTAAAGGGTGCCCCAATAGTTCATTTAATTTGATGTATATTTTCACACTTTTGAACAGTTGTAGAGAGACGATTGAAATTTACAAAAGAAACTTATAATATGAATTTAGAAATTATAGGGTGTTCCCAAAATTAATGTAATTGAACCTATATGGCCGTACTTTTGAACCGGTATATACAAACACCAGTATGTCCACTACTTTGTTTTTTTTAATAAGAAGTATAAAAATTTTAAATTATAAATTAAAGGGTTTTACAATAGTTGATATAATCTGATGTTTACGGCCAAACTATTAAACCGTTATATATAGACGGTTATAATTTACAAAGAACCTGATTGCTAAATCTACTTCAAACGAAAGTACAAAATTTGAATTTAAAAATTAAAGGGTGCTCCTATAGTTGCTGTAATTTGATGTATATTGCCAAACAGTTGAACTAGTATAAAGTTTGGAGATACAAGGGTGTCCCTATAGTTAATGTAATCTTATGTTTGTGGCCATACTTTTGAACCGTTATGGGCAGACAGATGAAATCTGTTTTGAAGTCGGTTTTTTTCTGCAAGAATTATTGTAACTGTAATTATTTGCTGAAAAGTAATTTTTTAAGAAACCTTTTTTGTACAAAATTATAACTTTTCGTTATTAAATTTTAACATTTTTGTGGAATTTTAATATTTTTGGAAAAATTTGGAATTTTGGTTGCATTTCGATTTTCTTCTAAAATTTTGGTTTTTGGTGATTTTTTTTTTAAGTTGGCCATTTTTTTATGAAATTGATATATTTTTTAAAGTTTTGGCAAAGATTGATTAGTTTTGCTAAAACTTATGCTTATGCTTTAGTTTCCGACTTTTATTTTTGCATACAATTTTTATTTTTGTGAAAAATTTTTCACAATTGCGATAAAATTTTTTTTAAGATTTGAAGTTTTTAGTTTTTTTTTTTTAATTTTCACCCTGACCAGGATTCGAACCATCGATTTTACAAATTAATGAAATTTTCGGCTTTTGGTTCTTTTTAATTAATTTTCTAAACATTTTTAGAAAGAAAAATTATTTACAAATGTATGCGGACGTTTTCCAAAGAAAACAAGAAAAATTAGACGCTAGCAGAATGAAATGCAGCATTTTCTGGACCGCCACATCCTTCATCAGCATTCTTTGCATCTATCTACCTTATGTTATGTACATCGTAAACATCATCTATTTAACCAACTAAGCTTAATGTTAATTTGGTGAGACGAAATTCACACACAACTTAAAGCTTTTCTTTGTCATTCTCTTTGTAACTCGTCTTGTACATTTGTTGTTGCTTTTTTTTTTTTTTTGTACTAGCAATTTGATAGTCACAAATGCAACTTTTTTTTTTTTTTTTTTTTTTTTTTTTTTTTTTTTTTTATTTTTAATTATTCATACTTGTTTGCTCACAACATTATAGACACTGTTTCAGTATCATATTGACTTTTATGAGTTAAGTATGAATGTAAATACGCGGTGCCTAGCGTTTGTTTTAATTTTTAATTTTCACCCTGACCAGGATTCGAACCATCGATTTTACAAATTAATGAAATTTTCGGCTTTTGGTTCTTTTTAATTAATTTTCTAAACATTTTTAGAAAGAAAAATTATTTACAAATGTATGCGGACGTTTTCCAAAGAAAACAAGAAAAATTAGACGCTAGCAGAATGAAATGCAGCATTTTCTGGACCGCCACATCCTTCATCAGCATTCTTTGCATCTATCTACCTTATGTTATGTACATCGTAAACATCATCTATTTAACCAACTAAGCTTAATGTTAATTTGGTGAGACGAAATTCACACACAACTTAAAGCTTTTCTTTGTCATTCTCTTTGTAACTCGTCTTGTACATTTGTTGTTGCTTTTTTTTTTTGTACTAGCAATTTGATAGTCACAAATGCAATTTTTTTTTTTTTTTTTTTTTTATTTTTAATTATTCATACTTGTTTGCTCACAACATTATAGACACTGTTTCAGTATCATATTGACTTTTATGAGTTAAGTATGAATGTAAATACGCGGTGCCTAGCGTTTGTTTTAATTTTTAATTTTCACCCTGACCAGGATTCGAACCATCGATTTTACAAATTAATGAAATTTTCGGCTTTTGGTTCTTTTTAATTAATTTTCTAAACATTTTTAGAAAGAAAAATTATTTACAAATGTATGCGGACGTTTTCCAAAGAAAACAAGAAAAATTAGACGCTAGCAGAATGAAATGCAGCATTTTCTGGACCGCCACATCCTTCATCAGCATTCTTTGCATCTATCTACCTTATGTTATGTACATCGTAAACATCATCTATTTAACCAACTAAGCTTAATGTTAATTTGGTGAGACGAAATTCACACACAACTTAAAGCTTTTCTTTGTCATTCTCTTTGTAACTCGTCTTGTACATTTGTTGTTGCTTTTTTTTTTTTTTTTTTTGTACTAGCAATTTGATAGTCACAAATGCAACTTTTTTTTTTTTTTTTTTTTTTTTTATTTTTAATTATTCATACTTGTTTGCTCACAACATTATAGACACTGTTTCAGTATCATATTGACTTTTATGAGTTAAGTATGAATGTAAATACGCGGTGCCTAGCGTTTGTTTTAATTTTTAATTTTCACCCTGACCAGGATTCGAACCATCGATTTTACAAATTAATGAAATTTTCGGCTTTTGGTTCTTTTTAATTAATTTTCTAAACATTTTTAGAAAGAAAAATTATTTACAAATGTATGCGGACGTTTTCCAAAGAAAACAAGAAAAATTAGACGCTAGCAGAATGAAATGCAGCATTTTCTGGACCGCCACATCCTTCATCAGCATTCTTTGCATCTATCTACCTTATGTTATGTACATCGTAAACATCATCTATTTAACCAACTAAGCTTAATGTTAATTTGGTGAGACGAAATTCACACACAACTTAAAGCTTTTCTTTGTCATTCTCTTTGTAACTCGTCTTGTACATTTGTTGTTGCTTTTTTTTTTGTACTAGCAATTTGATAGTCACAAATGCAACTTTTTTTTTTTTTTTTTTTTTTTTATTTTTAATTATTCATACTTGTTTGCTCACAACATTATAGACACTGTTTCAGTATCATATTGACTTTTATGAGTTAAGTATGAATGTAAATACGCGGTGCCTAGCGTTTGTTTTAATTTTTAATTTTCACCCTGACCAGGATTCGAACCATCGATTTTACAAATTAATGAAATTTTCGGCTTTTGGTTCTTTTTAATTAATTTTCTAAACATTTTTAGAAAGAAAAATTATTTACAAATGTATGCGGACGTTTTCCAAAGAAAACAAGAAAAATTAGACGCTAGCAGAATGAAATGCAGCATTTTCTGGACCGCCACATCCTTCATCAGCATTCTTTGCATCTATCTACCTTATGTTATGTACATCGTAAACATCAAAAAAAAAAAAAAAAAAAAAAAAAAAAAAAAAAAGTTGCATTTGTGACTATCAAATTGCTAGTACAAAAAAAAGCAACAACAAATGTACAAGACGAGTTACAAAGAGAATGACAAAGAAAAGCTTTAAGTTGTGTGTGAATTTCGTCTCACCAAATTAACATTAAGCTTAGTTGGTTAAATAGATGATGTTTACGATGTACATAACATAAGGTAGATAGATGCAAAGAATGCTGATGAAGGATGTGGCGGTCCAGAAAATGCTGCATTTCATTCTGCTAGCGTCTAATTTTTCTTGTTTTCTTTGGAAAACGTCCGCATACATTTGTAAATAATTTTTCTTTCTAAAAATGTTTAGAAAATTAATTAAAAAGAACCAAAAGCCGAAAATTTCATTAATTTGTTTTTAGTTTTTTTTAATTTTTTTACTAAAATTTGGCTTATTAGCAAAAATGTAAGACTGAAGGGAAGATTTGGATATCTGTTTTAAACTTATTTGGGACTTTCAAAAAACCTCTCTCCTGCCAAGAACTGTTAAAAGTTCAAAAAAATATAGTTTTTCCAAACAAATATTTTAAAATTTTGATCTTGATGTTTCCATTATTTTTCCAGGTATAATTATTTATTTTCAAAACGCTTTTCATTTAAATATTTCATTTCATTATAGAAATATTTGTTAAAGTCATTAAATCGAAAATTTCACTTTAATGTTCAACATTAATTTGAAAGAAGCGGAAATAAAAAAATGTTTCCGTTTAACCTTTTTTTTAACAACGCCAGACTATGACGACGCTGCGGCCACAAATTGTAGCAACATGTAATAATATCCTTTGAAGAATACAAAAACAAATAAATTACTTACCCACACACACACACACACATACAGAAATGATAAAAAAACGACGGCCATTAGACAGACAGAACTAAATGCGAACATTATAAAAATTTTAGACAAACAAACAACAACAGCTCGAAGGATTTTTTGTTGTAATTTTAGAACAACGCGAAATGTAAAACAACAATAATGAATTATAAAGTAAAAACCAATACGTTTTCTACGAATTAAATGTATACGGAGTGGGTCACACGTGTCCTTTTGCAACTGACAAGGATTTATTAAAAAAAAAAAATAATAAAACAAGAATAAAGTTCCCTGAAACTTAAACAAAAGTAAAAGTTCCACGTTCAATCGCCTGCAGAAAACGTAAAATACTTTTTGTGTGGAATTTGTTAGTTCCTGGAAGTCTAGTGTTTTTTGTTTTGAAGTCACAATAAAATGAGTGACATTTAGTTGTTTTTGTTTTTTGTATTGTCTGTAGAAACCTTGAAAAGGAAAGAAAAATAATAAATTTTATTTGTTTATCGACTTAAATTTGATATTTTTCGATTTGAGTCGAAAGTTTTATTCTCCAAAAGGGGTTTCTCCCAACAAATGAAAGCAAAAGTTAGATTGGTATTTCTATTGTATTGCATTTAAAACTAAGTTCGTAATTTTAAATATGTACATTTTTATGTCTTTAGTATTGAAATTATTGGAAGTACTGAAATTTTCTTTTTATTTTCAAAGGGAATAATAAACTTTTTTATAATTATAAAATAAATAAATTTTTTTTTGCACTAATAAATTTAATTTTTATAGAATAGAGACTTTAAAATTGATATAGAAAAAATTTTCGAAATTCGAAGATAAGTTCGAAATTTCGAACATAATTCGAAATTAAAAAAAAAAATTAATTTTTGTTAAGGAAAGCTAATAAAGAGTTCTTTGAAGCGAATTGTGGTTGTAAAAACGAAAAACTGAAGCAGTTTGTAACTGTTTTGGGTTCCTTCTTAACCTTCGATCTATTACGTTTATTAGGAACTTAGTTGTCTGTACTTTTAGGACTCCAATTAGTATTTGCCTGTCTGAGTCTAGTTCCTGCCAGCGCTTAACATACAAATTGCAGTGAAGTTTCA
Organism: Gymnosoma rotundatum; assembly: GCA_916610165.2. NCBI lineage: Eukaryota > Metazoa > Arthropoda > Insecta > Diptera > Tachinidae > Gymnosoma > Gymnosoma rotundatum. The sequence goes on along the minus strand of OU744339.1, from coordinate 130,951,580 downwards.
GACTCTACCATAGAGCTGCAAAACAATCGATAGTACTATCGATAAAATCGATAGTTTTATTTTTGGCTGGCTATCGATAGTAATTTTTCAAATGCGATGATATCGAATAGCGATACTTGTCGGAATTACAACTTAAAAATTTGATAGTAACGGATGTATCGATGATTTAAAAAAAAAACTATCGAACCTATGTTATCGATAGTTTTTCAGCACACTATCGAATGAACCGACTATCGATAGTTTTGCAGCTATAGTCTACCAGACAAAGACTTTAAATATCATCTCCTTTCTTTTAATTCCAATTTTCCGGCGAGTACTTATTCGATGACCTCTGCTGCTTTGAGTTTATTTTAGTTTCAAAATATTGTCTGTTCAAAAAACTCGTTTCTCCTTTTGCTTGTTTTTTCGATATCTTCCAAAAAATTGTGGTTAAGTATTGTTTCTGTTGTTATTGTCAAATAAAAGGAAATCCTTTTTTGGCTTTTGTGGTTTAATGCAAATTAGCAAAGTTAAAATGTGTTTTGTAACTGTCCGTCTGCCATTCAATCTGTCCTTGGTTTTCTTCCAATTCCTCAATTTGTGTATTATGGCTGCTCTTGTAAAAGGGGAGCCCTGCCCAAGGATTTGTTGCCTGTTTGTTTGTTTGTTTGTTTGTTTGTATGTATTTAAAAAACATGATAACTAAAGCTCTTTCACGTATTTAAGTAAATAAATCCCATGGGGGAGCATCAAACGCATCGAGAACACGTGTAAATGTTTGCAAGACTTAATTTTATGTTCTCTTGTTTTGTTTTTTTTTCTGAAGCAAACACGCGTACGAGTAAAAATAAATACCAACATGTTAATTTTTTTGGCAGCTGAGTGAGTGTGTGTATTTTAGTTTGTTAGGATTTGTGATTTTCACCACAAAAAATAAGAGTTTCATTTTAATATTTATTGTTGTTAAATGATGCACGTGTCGGTTGTATGCAACAGCATGATAAAAGCAAATGCTGTAAATATTAAATCTGTAATCTGTCTTAAACTCTTTACTCCTGCTAAATACATTAAAATGTTGTAGTTTTTCCTGGTGTAATGAGAGTCGTAATAGTCTGGGTTTTCTTTATTTTCCAATTGGCAAAGTTGAAAGAAGGCCTGCTTGCTACTGGTGCTCTATAACGAACGATCTTACATAATTTTAATTCGAATAACAAACAACTTAAAACCTGGGAACAAAAACAAGGAAATCACTTTATAACTTTTGCTTATTTTTTCTACGTTTTTGACGTGTGAGAGAGAGTGTGTTTGTGGTTTATTCGAAATGTAATTCAATATTGTTCTGTGTGGTTTTCTATCAAAACATGTTTAAAACAATAAAATTGTTATTTAAGTTTAATTAATAAGTTTTTTATTTTATTAACAATAAAGAAGGCAAGTAAATTATCGAAAATGTTTCAGCAGTTACTTTTCTAACAGTAAATTCTGAATGAATATTTAAATTTACTGATCAGATTTGTTTAAAGTTCTAGACATCCACAAAGGAGTATTTAGTTTGATTTTAAAAATAATGTTCGTGAAGTACAGCTGACGCTACAGTGGTTCCAGTCTACAATTTTCTTATTTCGATAGTTGAAATAGATTTTATTTTGCTTAAAAATTTAATTTCAACAAAGTAATACTTACAACTCTCTAACGAAAAGTACAATAAATACTGGAAAGTGTAAAGATGACAATAGTTTTGAAAACCTTAAAAAACGACAATTTAATTACCATGACTATCAAAGTCTACATATCGAGCCTTTGCTACAAGAGAGTCGTATCTCGAAATTTTTAAATTCTGAGTTGAGCATGCAGAAATGTTCCTGAGTGATATTTATCTATCTTGTAAAAAAAACTATGATTTTATCTTTAAAGGTTTTAATTCTACAGGTTAAAAATGTCACTATGGCTTAAAAGGATTTGTAATGTATCCCCGAACAGGTTAAAAAGAGTTGCAATCAAAAGTAGAGGGTACGTGCGGGAACAATACGCCAATTGCACTAGAGTGGTATGGTTATAGTTTTTGATAAAAAAAAGATGGCAGATGTCAGAAAAATGACGGGAAGAAAAAAAAAGAAGAAGATTAGGAAAAAAGAGGGAGAAAGAAAAAAAACTGAGAGGGTTGAAATAAGAAAAACAAATTCGTGAGAAAAATAAAGAAAAAAAGGGAAAATAAGGAAAGTTGAAAAATAAAAGTATAAAATAAAAGAAAAGTAATTAACGAGTTGTGTCGAAAAAAAATAAAGTTAAAGTGCAAGTGTTCTTCCTTAAGGAGTTGTTGCTGTGAAGGGCGGCTAAGCCGCGAAAGTGTTTGATACATTACATCTGGGAGGAGGTTAACAGTAGCCTACCGAGCGGACCGTGCACGTTACGTTTATTGCGGTTAGGATCGGAATTTTTAACTCACCACACGCAGGCCTTGGGTTGAGCTCAGGCTGAGGGGTCTGTTCTTGCGAGATTCTTAATTTATTTGGTTTGCTTACTGTTATAAGATTTAAATTTTTCTTGGGGACGATTTAAACGACCACCGGACCATACTTTAACTTTAGCATGTTCATGCTATAAGGAAAATGCATTAATAACAAAAAAAGGTGAGTTAAGGTTTAAATACCTGTAGGAATAAGTCAGGGGCAAAATCTAATATTTAGGCCATGAATTTGCATTGAAAGAGGGTGGGCTGGCCAAGCAGCTGAACATCCGCTGCAGACCGAAGAACTGAGCGGCGGCGATGACGCGGAGGCTTGCAGGAAGGATAGGTTCTGGTATCGGGACTTTCCTTTTGATGAGTGTTGTTTTTTTAGTTTTATCCCAGTTATATTGTTTTGTACAGCAGCTCGTGGATGGGGTGATGGTGAACTTCGCACCTTCTCTACCGGCTAGGTTGGGTATTACCATCCTTTTTTTTAAACCGTTTTACCCATGAGTTTCTGATAGGTTTATTTAAAGCAGTCTCTCTTGCAGCGAAGGCTGGATATGAAATAAAAACCTTGAGTGTTACTGATATTAGCATGAGGAATATGAACCAGTTATTACGTCTAGCCTACTAGAAGTTTTTGTTTATGTTTTATATGTTTATGTAGGGAACGCTCCTTTTTAGAGTTTAATAGAAGTCTCTACTGTCCTTGTTTGAACGTGCTCAAGTATTCACTCTGAACTAAGCCGATGACCTTACTACGTTTTAGTATTTCGAAGCGTTGTAATCAGGATTTTTTGTTCCCGAAATTCCTATTCGTCATTCCGTTTTTAATTCTTCAGTATCCATTTCCGACCCCATAAAGTATATATATTCTGACTTCTAGCGCATAGAGAAGTCGATTGAGGGATGATTGTCTGTTCATCTGTGTTAGTGTTAAAATTAAGTTTTCCGAGGCACTACATCAGCTAGAGAAAAATCAAAAATGCCAACCGATCAGACAAAGTGTCCTAAACACCACGCCTACCTCAAATTTTTTCTTATCATTTGGAACAATAAAGTAACTCCAATCAAAAAAATAAATATATTGGTCGATAGAGAATTAAAAAAGAAAAAAAAACATCAAAAGAAAAAATTGGCGGTCGAACATATTTTCCCAGTTATGGGGCTCTGAAATTTAAAATTTTTTAAAATATCAAAATGGGTATCATTTTAAAGCTTTTGAAAAGATCTTTGAGAAAATACTAAAATTTTTAAGAATTGCTTAACCCATTAAGAGCCGATGTTATTTTTATGTAAAATTTTACATATGCAGTACTAAATTTTTTTTATTTTTTAAATCTCCGTCACTCTAATATTTGCATTTTTTATTGGAGTTGCTTTAGTAAACAAGACTTACATAGATGGTGAAGGGTATATAAGATTCGGCAAAGCCGAATAATGCAATGTTACGTGTTTTTATTAACAGTCGTACCCGCAAAGAAAAACATTGTTAAGTTAATCATATTGTAAGAGCAGCATATGATGATTGCATTTTATGGCAAATATTTTTATTGTTAAAACCATATTGTTACCTATCAAAATTATAACATTGTAACATGTAACGATAATTATGATTGAAATATAAAAATATTATTATTTAATATGATCATAATATCATAAAATGTAAAGAGAACTGAAAAGTTTTGGAATAAACCTTTTTGTTATAAAGACCACTTAATTTCTGAATAGTTATAGAACTTTAGTTACTGCAAGAATGTTATCAAAAATTATTTAATATTAGTAACATGCTAACTTGACTAAACAACTATAGTTTATTTACTACAACCATATATTGGTTACAGTGAGCATCAAATGGTTATTGCGACCATACCATATCTTCCTGTAGGTTAATACAATGTTCAAAAGAAAGGCAACGATACTTTGTGATAATTAAAAGGAATCAACCCATATCTCGTGGTTGGCATAGTATAAGTTTTTATTGATGCGATCTCAATATTTTTTTAAATGTAAGAGCAATGCCCGTTAGAAATTTCATACTTATTTAAGGCAGGAAGAAACAATAAGAAATAACATTTCTTTTTTTTTTGTACAACAATTGTTTCAAACTTTGTAGCACCTGACACAACTACATATAAAAGAATGTGAACGCACTTTAATGATTAAAAATCATCTTTATGGACACAATAAAAGATTTTTGAACTTTATTTGCAGCAAGAAAATTTCTATAATTTAAGAAATACTTTTCATTTTTCATATTTTCTTTTCTTCTAAAAACTTTTCACTTTTTATGGGAGTTGCAAAGTTTGTGCATTTAAATGTGTGTGCGTTCGTGTGTATGTGTGTATGTTTTAGAAAAAGATTCTCTTGTTGTCTGGTGTGTGTCTACATACCAGTCAGTTTAATGTCCTGCGTGATCCTTAGCATTTTTCTTTTTGCCTGTTGTTGCTTTTGTTAGATTTGTTTTGTTGTTGTTTTTGTTTTGCCAAATATACATACTTTGTACATTTTTATGTTGCTTGGATTTCATTCATTCATTCATTCATTCACTCGAACGTTCAAACATTCAGTCCGTAAAGCTGTCTTATGATAATAATTTAAGTGCTTTGTGGTGTTTGAAAAGAAACACATGCACACGAACAGTTGAAACAGTCGTTGCGCTCAGCTTTAAAATTGAAGCAAAGCAGACACAAATGAAGAGACATTTAACAAAGACACATATAAATTAAAGGATTTAAATGAAGGATAAAAGAACATAAATAAATTGTCATACATGTGCAAACACAATTTTAATACTTTCTGTTTTCATTTTAAGGATTTATGGTTTTTTTTTAAATTTTTTTTAAGACTTTTGTGGTTTCGTATTTTGTTTCAAAATGTTTTGTTTAAGTTTAAGAGGTCATTCTTAAGTACTTTTATTTAATGCTGTCTAAATAACGAAAGATTAGAAAATACTGGTATTATTATGGACTGCTAGTGAAAACATGAATAATTATTGTGGTCCTTCGAATTAGGAGTTCCTAGTTTCTTTGTTTTTATAACATCAGATTGTTTCAAAGAAAGATCTTCAAAATATACACTTAGAACTAACTAAGTGTATATTTTGTTTCATTCAAGTTTCCATTTTTCCATTGCATCGAGAGGATATTTGACCATTCAACAAAACGACCGTATTTTTTTCGTAAGAGTGTACAGCAGAATACGATACAGTTAATTCCGAAAATAACAAAAATGAAATTTAGAAATCTGAATGACATAACGCTGATGCGACAGCACACAGCCAAAGAATCAACCTGTTTCAGTTACAGATCCCTTTTTAATGGCCTGATTAAAAAATATTTCTCAACTTGATTTTATTTAAATATCTCTGCTGGCTTCGTTTGATGTCATCGTTTAAACAATGTTTTCAGACTTCTTGTTTAAAATAATTTTACAGTCTGATATCAAAGTTTTTCCAAGTTCACGAGCTAAATTCGTGAGCAGAAGAAACTTCTAATCATAGACCAATTAGAATAGACATGTTTTAAAATCGACTTTGACTAGTGATTTCACTAAATTTGAACAAATACTTCTTTTACAAAACAAAAAAAAAAATCTTATATTAAAGCTAACATCCGGTACAAATGGGTGAGCGCAAAGCCGCTTAATTGTTAAAGGAAAAAATAAGATTTTTCGCATAAACATCGATTTTTAGATGCAACACAATAATTTTCTTCGAAAACAATTTATACTTAGAGCCAACTTACACCACGAAATTAATCATGAAACTAGTAGCATTCAATTTTTGTTTGGATGCTTGAGGTGTAGAGATGCCAGCGGTGTAAGCAAAATGGAATGGCTTGCATTCCGAAAGCCTTTGTGCACGTTCGTTGTATACGTTTTGTTGTTTGTGTATTATTAAAAATAACACAGGCAACTATGTTAACGAAAAAAAATTTAAAGCAATTTGTAGAAATTCCGATGGCGTAAAAGATATTATCGTTAAAGGTCACGATAAAACTCGCTAAAACTTTAAAAGAAAGTTGAAAAAAAAATGAAATGAAAACATGGCGTAATGTTAATGTGGACTTTAACAAGTAAGAGTGCTATAGTCGGCTATGCCGAATCTTATAAACACTTCACCATCTATGTAAATCTAGTTTATGCAAATATTTCTGGTGAGAAAGAATTAAAAAAAAAAAAAATTTGTCACTGCATATATATAATTTTACATCGGCTCTTAGTGGGTTAAGGATTTTTAAAAAATTTAAGTATTTCCTTAAAGATCTCTTCAAAAGCTTTAAAATGATACCCATATTGATATTTTAAAAAAATTTTAACATTTCAGAGCCCCGTTACTCGGAAAATATGGGCAAGCGCCAATTTTTTCACTTAATGTTTTTTTTTTTACTTTAATGTTCCAAATTACATGAAAAAATAAGAGGTGTTTTGCCTGCTGCCTCGAAGGAGGTGGACCGATCATGTTAATTTCCAATAGCACCTCTCTTGACGCTATGTTTGATCGATTGACATATTTAATTTTTTTAGCTGTTCTAGTGCCTCGGCAAACTTTATTTCAATACTAACACGGACGGGCAGACGGACATCGCTCAATCGACTTCGCTATGCATAAGAAGTCAGAATATACATATATACTTTATGGGGTCGGAAATGGATATACGCTTTTTCCACTTTTTGTGGTGAAGGGTATCAAAAAACTTCAAGTCACTGATCGTCAGAAAGCTTTACGACAATAAACAATTTCTTTGGACTTGTATGTGTGTATTCCATTGCATCGTTAATTTGATTTACTGTTCGAATCAACATTTCTTTTAAATATTTGTTGTTTTTAAATTACTGAACAGAGACGAACCAATAATAGTTTATCATGTCTGTCTTCTTAAATTTTTTAAAAATAATGGCCACTTGTAGTTAGGAACGCAATGCAAGCAAACAATAGGCTCTAATTTCACACATGTGCACACACAAACACACACATCTGTACGCAAACGTGAAATAAAACATCGATGAAAACATGAAAACATAAATATGCATTAACCCATCAACCATAATCATAATAACATTAATTCCATGGAAAAATCATGCCTGGCTAGTCTTATTGTACTTGTTTTTTTGGCTTTTCTTTGCTTCTGTTGTTGTTGCACTAGTAAGCTTTTTTTCTTTTTTGTCATGTTTTTGTTATTTTTTTTTTTTTGAATTAGCTGCTGTTAAGTAGTTTAGTTCTTCTCACTGCGATGCATTTAACGGAAGTTCGTTCCGTTCCACTTGGAAAATCTGCAAATGTAGAAAGTACAAATAACTACTACAACAACATGATTATTTATTACTAATAAATGAACTATACAAATCCACAAATAAAGTAAGAACAACAACACAAATAAAGTACAGAGACAACAACAAAGCACATGCTGTATTTATGTAAATTGGAATTGATAATAAACAAAGTCAGCTGAGTTCAAATGCATGCGCATTTAATTTTATTTAAAAAAAAACTATTTGTTATTCTCCCTTTTTCCCACTCTTTACATTACACTCTTTTACAGTGTTGCCAGGGAAAGACAAGAAAAAGTGTATGCTTTTCCTTAAAAAAAGTTACATTTTTGCATTAAAAGTTACATTCTAAAATGTTCCTTAAAAAAATAATAATTTAAAATAATTAATATAAAATTTAGTAAAAAGATTTAATCCATATTTCAGGGAAAATAACAAGGAAACAAATTCATTTACTAAACAAAAACAAAACGAAAATAAATTAATGAATAAATTTAATAAAATTATTTAAAGTAGGATTTTTTTAATAAATCCGTTTTACCTTTTTCTTAAAAAAAGATTAAGCTTCGATAAAATTTACTACAATTATTATTTAAAAAAATGCCGTTATTAAGGACAAATTTAAAACTTCAACATAAAATTACTTACAATTTTTCTGTAATATAATCCTGAAGGAAATTAAAAGACAACTTTCTTTTAAATCGAGGTATTGGTTCGGTTGTCAAATTTATCAAGGGGAATAACTGAAGTTGCTAACAATTTGCACAAGTTTGAATAGAGTGCTTAGTTTTCCGCACGACATACAGCTCATATTATTTCACAAATGAAGTAAATTGCCAGAAGGAATTGTTGCCAGAAACATTTCGATGTTTCTAAACATGAACAAAGAAAAATATCGTGATTTCTCACTAATTTAACAAAGTAAAACTTCAGCAATGTAATTTTTTGTTTGTTCAGAAAGGTTGATATGTGAATCAGTTGCTACTTTAACTTAAGATATTTTTGTTTTGCGGTTTTTGAGTTTTATTTTTTTTAATTTTAATGTTGATTTAAAAATTTGTTTAAATAATTTGCAAAAGTAATGTGAAAATTAAGTTTTTCATCGGAAAGATTTAATTATATTGTCGTCTTTGTTGTTTTTGCTGTAAGACATTATTAAAAATTGAGCTACAAATTATTTTTAATGTTGTTGTTTTTTTTTATTTCGATAATTTTAGGTCTTTTACCCAGCAGCTATTTTTGTGTTGCCTAGTATAATTTTTTTTCGAAGTTGTTAATAACTAAAATAATTTATCTGAGATGTATAAAAAATAAATAAATATTCCTCATGAAATTTGTTTTTATCCGAGCAATTTTATCAATTCTTTTTGCCATTGTATGCTGCCAGTCACAAGAACATCCTTTGCTAGTAAACGCGAAACAAATTGTATGTTGCCTGTGTCAAAGCAACTAACAAGTTTGCACAGAATGCTTAGTTTTCCGCACGAAATGCAGTTCATATTATTTCACAATTTGAAAGAATTGTTGCCAGAAACATTTCTATATTTCTAAATATGACCAAAGACACATTTCGTGTTTTCTCACGAATTGAACAAAGTAAAACTTCAGCAATGTTATTTGTTGTTTATTTCAAACTAATTTTTATAAGGGATTTTGATGGCATTTGCAGATAAACTTTGTTTTTAAAACCGAATTGATGTGTTACGAAAGGTTGATATGTGAAAAGAGATTCTTACCTCAAATAACTATTACTATTTCAGTGATATTACTTTATTTCGTGTCTGTACGAAAATTTGGCCTAATATAACAAAATTATACATGTTGCATAGAGCTTTTAAAAGTTACAAAAAATGTAGCCAAACGGCAACACTGCTCTTGTAGGTCTTATTGTGATGACTAGGGCTGCCAGATTAAGGGCTTTAAATCAGTTTATAAACATTTTCGCATTTGAAATACAAGCAGTAATTTTAATTTTTAAAAACTGTTTGTATTTTGCTTATAATCTTTAAAGACTTGAATATTTTTTTCGCAGTACTCTTTATAACACTTATTCTTTATGGTAAAACTCCTAGGGTTATCAGCAAGACAAAAAAAAAAAACGGAACGAACAGACGGATATTCTAGCGCACTAGCAACAGGCCAGTGCAGTCCCGGGGCTTTAATCGCTCATTTATTATTCCTTACTATGTATCTAAACAAGCTGTAGTGTATTATTCGGTACGAAGTGTTTCAAAAACTCCTCTTGCACTTGTTTATGCTGTGAGTTTCAATATCGTAACATTCCCTGTCTAGTTCTCACACAAAAATCAAGTTGTATGCTTTAGAGAGGAATAAGTAGAAAATGTAGAAAGTCAAGAATTGAGAACTAATTATCATATGAAATGTTTGGACTTGTGTGTCACTTTGCCATATGGTGCGGTGTTTTGTTTGCTTGCTACTCTCTAACTTTAGATTGTGCCGGTGTTGAGTGTATCCATGCACACCGTACCAAACAGTCAACTATACGTTGTCATTTAGCACGTTCATACCTCCAAATAAAAATATGTACTTGAGTCTGAAGCAATCCTAAGTTTCATTTCAATTCGTTTCAAATTTGTTTTCATTTTTATTTTTTTCAATTATTTCTTATGCTTTTTATATATTTTTCATTTAGCAGAAATTAAAGTTGTGTTTGTTGTTTTTAGTTTGTTTAATGTTGGACTGTGTTGTTTAGTTGCGTTCGTTGGTTGGTTGGTTGGTTCAATGTTGGGCGCTGCATTGAATTTTTATGTTTCTTGTGTCAGTATTTGTCGTGAGTTCATACGGTTTGGAAGCCTGGATCGGGGTGTTTGTAAATGCCCGCTCTTGTTTAACTAATAATGTTTTTAAGTTCTTTTTTTAATAAATTTTAAAAAGCTTGTAAAATTAATACTTAGGCTGCTTCAAACGCTTGTTTAAAAAATGCATATGCCAATAATACACTAAATTTTAATTTTTCTAAATTAAAATAAAAAAAAAAACATTTTGCCGGAGCGTGTGTATGCGTTTATTTGCAACAGGAGTGTAAAAAATAGATTTGTAAACAAACGTGAAATTTGTTTAATTTATATTCTGCCAATTGACAGCTGTCAGATTTTGTGAGTGTGTTATGTATTGATTAAATATTTTTTCGCAATTGCCGGTTTTTTTTGAGTGCAAAAAGTGAGTGTTTGTTCTGTTTGTGTGTTTCGAAATCTTCAAAAGAAGTTTGAATTAAAAAAACAAGAAAATATTTATTTACAATTTTATTACAAGAATGATCTAGTTTAGAAATTCTTTTATATGTATCAACAGCCTACTCAAGTTTTAAAAGAAAAGTTTCCAAATAAATAATAAATAATGAAACAAAGTGGGTTTGGTATTGCATTTTAACAAATGTTACAAAACTTTACAAAAATATAAAACTTCAAAATCGTTAATTGGAATATTGATGTTTTTAGCTTAGAGTTGCTACAGATTTTTCCACCGTTTTTTTGGAATTCCAAAATCAAAAAAGGTACCCTATTTTATTATTAATTTTAAATGAAAATGATTCAATTAACAGGAACGACGAATAAATTAAATTAAAAAACTGGTGTCCGCAATTATCTTTTAGGAAATATATATTTTTTTTATTAAAAAATTATTTTAAGATCAGAAGTTTTAAAAAATAAAAAGATCGCATAAAACAATTTTAGTTCAGGAAGCTTAAAGTCTGCAAAATTGTAAAGAACTCTTATGATCCAGTTTCTAAATGTTTCCGATTACCAAGAGAATATTCAAAATTTCTGTATCGTTTAAAAGTGTCTAAAACTATCGTTTGATGGGATTACATCACTTTTCGCATTATTTACCGTTTAAAAGGACACGATTCCTTATCTTAAACTTCATGTAATGGAACACCATCCTGTTAAAAAAATCGCTGGAAAATGTATGTTAGATGCAAGTCAAAATGCAACTCTGATGACACAGAAAGTATTGATAATAATAATAATAAAATATTGATATTATTACATATAGTTAAAATTAAAATATGCAAAGATCATACGTGTCAGAGTTGCAATTGTTGCTTTTTTATATGCTGCACCGATTTGGCTCTAACTAGAAAAGCTATTTATTTGTTGTCGCAGTTTTTACTTCTTTCTTCTCTTAAACTTTGGTTTCATTTACGATAATTTTTTTGCTTAGCAGAAAGATTTTGAAGTTCAACGTATATTGAACTTGAAGCCTGCCTTCGCTTACTGGGGCTTTCTAAATTTCAAACTTTTTTGCCACTCGGATAGATTTTTAGCTACAGGGAATTTGGGAAAAAACTAATTATTATTTTAATTTTGAGGATAATCTCTATCTCCCATAGAGGTTGTTAACTTTTCAAAACTCAAATTATCGAAAATAAAGTGTTGCCAGCTAAAAATATAAATTTCTGACATTTTCCATAAATAAAAAATTAAAAACTCAAATTTTTTCCTTTATGTTTTTTTTTTTTTTATAAAATATAGTATTTTTATTATAAATAAATAAATAATAATAAGATAAAAAGGAAAAATGTTGATTAAAAATTTGAATGAGCTTAAATAAGAAAAATAAAGGCAAAAAGCGTTGCCACCTTTTGCAACAAATTATTTATTTTTCGTTAATTTTTGACTACTAATACTTTTTGTTTCTCCATCAAATAGTTTATTACTCAAAATTAAAAGAAACTGTTAGATAAAAGATGATTTCATATTTTTTATTGTAACAAACTATAAAAAAATTAAAATTAAATTTTTAAATCCTATAAAATTTGTATTAATTAAAAACGCGAAAAATATAAATTGAATTGCAACGAATTCCTAAAAAAATACAGAATATATAGAACTGATGAATTTAAAAAATAAGCTGAAAATAACAAACTTAAAATAAAGTTAATTTTAAAACATTTAATAACAAAATTTTTTTTATTAAAAATTGTTTAGTAAACCATAGAAATAAAATTAAAAAAACGAGAGCAAAAAATGAATATTTAAAATAATTTTATATTTTTTTAAATTATTCCCAGAACATCACTATAAATCAAAACATATTAAAATCTCTCATTCGATCAAAAAGTTTATTAAAAAAATTTAACTTCAAATCGAGGCCAATTTTGTATGGATTATTGCCTTTCACCAACAATTTTAAAAGGTAAATATTTGAATTTTATTTATTTAAGTTGAATTATTTTCTTCTTTAAAGATCTTTTAAACATGTGATTAACTGTTGTCACCATTTGTACTGTACAAAACTGACAGCCTTTTAAAATAAACATTTTGACAGTTAGTGGAAAGTTTAGAGATCAGAGTTAGTAAAATTTGAGCATGATGCAAGGACGACTCGGTGTCGTTGTTATATAATAATTAAAAAAAGTTGTCCTCTACTTTTTACCTTGAGGGCTGTATTAAAATCGTCAAAATAAGTTTTTAATATTTTAATTTTGCTGCATTTCTTGTCAAGCTCTCATTTTCATCTAGTGGCGGAGACTTAAGCGTAATAAAATATTTGACGGAAGTTTAAAGATATTATAAACAACAAATTTATTCACTTAGTGAGAATTATGTAAAAGGAATAAAATACTAATTTTAATGAGTGTAAAAAACAACAACTATTAATTGTGCTTTAATTTTTTAACTTCCTTTTCTTTTCTGTGCTTCCGCTGTGAAACAAATGTGAAAAACTTAGTACTTGAATAAGTTTGTTCAGTGAATGAGAATTATAAAAAAAGAACAAAATACTAGCATGAATATAATTTATTCATCCTGATTTACACAATGTAAGAAACAGTTTACGAAAAATTATTGGAAAAAATCAGGAGCTTTCTAAAGACATTTTCAAGCAAAAAAAAAACTTTCATATGTTTTTAAGCCAATAAAATAAGAAAAAATATATAATTTCATTCAATTTGACGTCAATAGATTCGGGTCATTATCATAACAAATGGTACTGCGGTACTTAATGACAAGTCAAATGACACATTTACCCCTTTTTGAGACGCTTAACACTGAACAACCGAAAAATTAGAAAAGAAAATTAACAATAATAAATTAAATAAATAAATGCAAAATTAAATCATTACAAAAAGGTGCGCCTGACGTGAAACATAAAATAAACAAATAATAAAAAATTAAAAAAAAAACAAATAGCAAAACATGACTGTGAGGTGTAACTGCATGCAGTGTTAAACAATTTTTCTACACCAAATTTTCAACCAAAACCGCAAAACCAAAGTATTTTAGAAAAACCAGAAACGAAAAAAAAATAAAAAAATAAATAATTAATAAAAAAAATTGACTTTAGTCTATTCAAAATATTTCAATAGATTATAAGGATCATTGATTTGGCTTTAAGACACCAAAGAGAAACAACAATATAAAGCTGTCAACGTAATGAATGTTACTTTGCCACCTTTGCATTGTTTATTAACTTCAGTTGCTACTTTGACTTCAGATATTTTTGTTTTGCGGTTTTTGAGTTTTTTTTTAATTATAATGTTGATTTAAAAATTTGTTTAAATAATTTACAAAAGTAATTTATGTGAAAATGGACTTTTTTGTCGTAAAGATTTAATTATGTTGTCACCTTTGTTGTTTTTGCTGTAAGACATTATTAAAAATTAAGCTACTAATTGTTTTTAATGTTGTTGCTTATTTTTTTATTTCGAATAGGACAACAAATTTAGCGTTGCTTGTATGAGCTGATTTTGGGTCTTTTACACAGCAGCTATTTTTGTGTTGACTGGTATAAAGAAAATTGTTCGAAGTTGTTAATAACTGAAATAATTTTTCTGAGATGCCAGGAAAATAAATATATATTCCTACGTGCAAGTTTTATATCCTAGCAATTTTATCAATTCTTTTTGCCATTGTATGATGCTAGTCATAAGACCAACTTTTTCAGTGTTGCCAGTAAACTAGTAACAATTCGTTTATTGCCACATTATCTGATTCGTCTGCAAAAGAAAAAGTTTTTGTTTCTAGGACAACTCTTCTTATTTATAGAGAAAATTTTAAAATTTTAATAATCCTCTGTAATATTGACCAAATTTGTTAAAAGAAAATACGTTTAAATAACAGAAAAAACTTGTGTGAAACACAGCAACATTTTCTATAGAAAATCTTCATGTGTGAAACGCAGCAACATTTTCTATAGAAAATCTTCATGTGTGAAACGCAGCAACATTTTCTATAGAAAATCTTCATGTGTGAAACGCAGCAACATTTTCTATAGAAAATCTTCATGTGTGAAACGCAGCAAAATTTTCTATAGAAAATCTTCATGTGTGAAACACAGCAACATTTTCTATAGAAAATCTTCATGTGTGAAACGCAGCAACATTTTCTACAGAAAATCTTCATGGCGAGACACAGCAACATGTTCTGTAGTAAATCTATATGTGCGAAATTTAGCAACATTTTCTATAGAAAATCTTAATGTGTGAAACACAGCAACATTTTTCATAGAAAATCTTCATGTGTGAAACACAGCAACATTATCAATTCAAAAATTGCATGAAGCCTAGCAACATTTTCTATAAAAAAGTTGTGTTAAACATCACCGCAACATATTCAGTAGAAAAGGATGTGTGAAACGGTGACTTCATTTCATTAAAAATCTTATATTTTTTGGAGAGAAAAAGCAGCTTAATTAGTTTTGGAAGACATTGAAATTTGTTATAAGAACATTTTCTTATGTCAAATAGATTTTTTCAATATAAATATACCTTGAACCCAGCAACTGAGAACAATGTAATTTTTTGTCATGTGGCGGCATTGACATTCAAATAAAAAGAGAACATTTCCAGTAGTTCCTAATGTACTGAAGAGATCTTATCATTTGACTGCACTGGTTTCAGAATTTGTTTGTAATTGTTTCGTTATTGAGGCATTGACGCCTTCATTATCTAATCACAAAATTAAAACAACAACTACAAATTTATATTAAAAATAAAAGAAATAAAACATAAAATAAACAAAAACTGTGTATAAAACCACCGGAATTACTTAACATTTAATATGGACAAAAACAATACAAGACCAATCGTTGTAATGAGGATGGGAAATGTGGTGGTGGTTGGTAAAATTGATGACGAACTGTGTTTGAGGGTTAAAGCAACGGCAACAACACGAACAACTTCACTAGCGGAAGTAAATGACGACACGAAAATGCAAATTTAAATATTTTCAAGTTAATTTTATGACTTTTTATAGTTAATTTAACAATATTTTTAAATTGAAGTAAAAGCACAAACCAAACACACAATCAAATTTTTATACACCTGCCTTAAAGTATAAACACACACGAATTTTAAAGTCATTTTAAATAAAAATTAAAGTAATTCTAAAGAAAAAACTGTGAAGCAAAATATTGTGAATAAAAAAAATTTATATTTTTGCTGTCATTCTTATCATTTTCAGTTTGATTTGTATGTTTTTTATGGCTTTTTTTTCCATATCAAATTGAAAAAGTTTCACAATGTTTCGTCTGTCTATAACTGTAACTGCTCTACTAAGTTTAAGGAAAAACTTCAGTACAGATATTTTGTATCACAACCTAAATAAATATGTACAATTTTCTATTTATTTATACATAAATATTTTTTATATTTTATTTGTATTCTATTATAAAACAAATGCTCAAACTCCTAAACAGACATGCCACACAGACACATGCACATAGAGGAAAATGTTATAGAAATCGTAGTAAAGTATTTTATATCTTTAAAGAAAAATCAAATGTTGGCGTTGTTGTTATTATTGTTGGTGGTGGTGATGATGGTGGGGTTGTATGTATTAATGTCATTTGATCAGTTATTCAATCAGTCACACATACTGTCGTTCATTTATCGATAACTTTGTAAAGGAACATAAGTTCAATGAATACTTACAAATACAAATTTGATGATATTTATGGCGTCTAGCAACATGTACGAGGTTAAGTATTAAAATTATTTTGCAAGCGGGCTTGTAATTAAATGAAAAACACACATTCTTCTTTGAATGCTTCGAAAGGGTATTTTTTCTGCATTCATTTTCTGTATAAAAAATAAGTTTGTGAAAAGGTTTTAAAAGAATGAAATTCAATGTGAGTTTTTTCCTTTCAAAAAGGGCCTTTCAAGGAAAAAGAAAAAGATTTAATTAAGTTCAAGAATTGTTAGAATACCAGATCAATTGAAGTTTAATTGCAGCGACTAATACATCGTTTTTTGTTTTGTTTTTAAAGAGCATCTTATTTTCAAACCGGAATTTATTGTTTCCAGGTACGAAAAACCTTAGTTCTAATAAAAAAAAGAAGTTGCTTGCTTGTTTCAAAATTAGCTGCTTGTAAGTTATTCATAGAGTGTTGTGTTGCTCTTGTGTTATGCTAAGCTGAACTATGTTATCCTTTCATAGCACATTGTACTGTTGTTAAATGGATTTTATTTTCTTCACTTAATTAGTACTTCAACACATTTTATGCTTGTGGAGCATTACATATGTAAATATGCTTAAACTATACGCAATGCTTGCAGGCCCAGGCAGCATTTCACATTGTAGGTTAACTTGTGAATTTTTTATTTTGTATAAAGAAGGCGGACTATCGATTACACATAGAATCCTACTTTTGTTAAAAAGTCCCAAAGTATTGTTACATATTTGTAGCAACAAAAACGTACCTTCAATAAAAAACGAGCTGAATAATTTGTTTCTTTCACCACCAAAACGTGTGGTTTGTGCTTGTAAACAAAATAAAAGGAAAAATTAAGCAGTTGTCTTGACAATTTAAATATAAAAAAATACCTTTTAAAGTTTTCAGACTGAACATTTGTATTCTTTAAAAGTAAAAATTCTTTTTTAAAATTCCTTTTTTATGTAAATAAAGTTTTCTTAAAAATTATAAATTTCAAAAAGTGCATGTTTACTAAATTTACACTTTTTTTCTGAGATGAATTTTAAGTTCAAAAGGTGTTTTTTCATTGTTAAAATGGGATTTTTTCAAAAGTACCTTGTTTAAGGAATTTTTCTTTCTTTTAACTTTCCGACCCTCGTACATATTACTCCTACTATCTTTAACAATTGCCCTACATCAAATAAATTAAATTACATTAACAAATTTTATAAAAACTTTTACACATACAGTGCTCACCAAAGTGATAAGGTCACTTTTATTTCAACCCGTTCATAACAATTTGCTACAATAGAATGGTGCCATTTAATAAAGTACTTGTTGCCAACATTATTCACTTAAAAAGCATTTGCCACCTTTATTCCTTTTTTCTCTCTCTCTCTTCGCTTTGTGCTTCAAAAAACGAGCATGCGATAAAAAAACTTACGTTAAGATAATGTGGAAAAACATCCCATCAATGTCCAGCCGTCTTTTTCTGTAATTCTCGTAGCTAAATCTAAATCTCGATCGCTAAAAACCTAACAAAATATGGCTAAAAGTATTACAGAATAGCATTTGTACCAAAAATCGCTAAATATAGTTTTTGTTAGAGTTTTAGCGATGGAGATTTAGCTTTAGCGATTTACGGAATAAGGATCAACGGATCAAGAGTCATTTAATATTTTTCCTGGAAAAAATCGCAAATATTCAAATCACTATTAAATGCTCGAAAGAAATAAAATTTTTATTTTGTAAATTAAGATGTGAATTGAAGTTTTTCCAATAATTACTTCTGGATTTGACTTAATTCTTACTCTTTATATTTCTGTATAACACAAACGAAATAGCAACTGACCTTATCATTTTGATGCGCACCTTGTTAAAAGTATTGTAAATTTGTATAAATTGTAATATCTGCTACATCTCCTTTAATACATGATGTGACATAAAAAACTTTTGATTAATCTTTTGAATTGAGCTGACGACAAGTGTGTGATGTCTTTATTTGTTCACAATAATTTATAAAAATGTAAATAAATAAAGAAAATCTTTAAAGACTATTCATTGATTACTTAAAGACACATTGAGAATTTTAAAATATATTGCATGACAAACAAACGCAACAGTTCACTTCCGCCATTACGAAAAAAATAAGTTTCACCTTGAGATGTGGATAATTAATTTTTCTATTAACTTTTAGATAAAATGACAACAGATTTGCCAATATGACTGTCTCGGTTTTTAATTTAGTGTTAAAAATATTTTCAAAAGAAAATAAATATTTTCAAATAAATATGCGAGGGTTAATCCAATATTACCCGCAAACGTTTTTTTTTTTACCGTAGTCTCTTGAATACTTTAAACAGCGAAATTATTTAGCCTTTAATCTGCGTGCTGTTAGTTAGTCTGAGAGGATAATTTTTTTGAGTAGGAAGTGCTGGTCACAATTAACAGCTACTCGAGCAAAGAAACTTTTTTGAGTATAAACAATATTTTTCGCATTTTTATACTTCAAAGATAGAATCCTATGCCATCAATATATCCTTAATATCTTCATTTTTTTGTTTCAAGCCTGGTCTTTCATAAGAATTCTAGAAAGGAAAGATCTTTGTCCTCTTCTTTGTAAGGGCTGGATACCATTTGAAATACTCCGCACAGTTACCAGCGTATTAAGGTGCGATCCTTAAAGGGGCTTAATTTGTTCTCTCAACAAACAGGCTTTTCTTCAGCTTGCCGGGCATTATCTACCTCGATATAGTTGCCAGACTAACTAGAATACATTGTAAATCGTAATTATTTCATTGCAGGGTTGGGAAACGAAAAAAGTGGAGCATATTATCAATGCCTTCTCTACACATCTGTTATACTTTATAGTTCTTCAATTAATGAAAATAAACATTTTTAAATGCCCGTACCTATTGGAAACCTTTATAATTAAATTTTTCTAAGGCTTTAATATTAAAGCAAAAAAAAATCGTTCTTAAGGTCAAAAAGTTTATCGGTGCAAGTAGTAATTAGAGTGCAAAAGATCATACACCATAATGCCACAGATTACAACACAAACAAATTCTCGTCTGTAAAATTAAAGGCTGAATAAAAAAAAAATGTGAAAATAAAAAAAAAAAAAAACAAAAATAAAAAAAATCTATTCAACATGCCAACCCAACAAGTTTATGAAGTTGAAACACACGAAGAAGAAAAAAAATTATTAAAAACCATTAGAATCATTTTACTTGCGTACATCTGTATGTATGTATGACTGTTCATACATACTTCAGCCATTCAGTTATTTAGTCTGTTTCATCTACTCATTTTAATACTTCAGATCAATGACTATTTGCTATTTTTAAACACATCAACAACACAACAGCACCAGCCTCACGTTTTCAACTCCCCAAGCTGAAGAAATCAAACTAAAATCAAACAAAAACACTCTTTGGATATCGCGTATGCAACATCAACATCAACATCAACAACGAACAACATCATCAGCAATTGTAGCAGCAAGCAGCAAGTACGCGTTGTCTTTTCATCTGTCCAACAACCAGCTGCTGCTGTTACTGCTGGTGAATGCTTCAAGTGCTAATAAACTTTATGCGAGACTTAATATTCTTTCGCAAACGCGCTGTTTTGAAGTTTGATCGTTTTGGGATTTTTAAGCGGATTTGTTTCTGTTTAAAATCTTATTAATTTTATTTTTATTAATAATTTTCTTTTTATTTATAACTAACAAGAGAACAATATTTTTTATTTTCTCTAATAGACAAGACTTTTGCAGAAAAAAAACTTGTTACAGATAAATTAAGCTGAAGATGTCTTATTAATAAGATTTTGCTTTTACCATCGCAAATCAGTTAAATACGGAAAATGTTTAAACACGAGGTTTGTGCGAGTTTTTGATTTAAGTAGTGAAAATGTAGTATTTTTCTGCAAAGTTAGCGATTTAAATTTTTTTTGCGTTTTTTATGATTTATTTGTTTTTCAATTTTTTTTCTGAATCACAATTAGTAATAAATTTTAATATCATTTTTATAAAATTCCCCTTTTGTTTCTGGATTTTAAAATAGTTTACTGATTTATACGTTTGTTTTAAATTAGCGCGTCTATTTTAATTAAACAAAGTTTTTTTTCTTTGGTTGAGTAAAATTTACTTCTTCCACTATAATTATTAAACTATGATTTTATTATGTCAAAAACTAAGTTTTATATGGGTCCAATGGAGATGGGAGTAGTCGCATGTATATATTTCTAACAATTTTTGGATCCGAAGGGTATTTAGAACAGACATTAATTTAGTAACTAGCACAGCAGAGGTAATTTAGGACAATTGAATCCTTCATAATATGTGCGTCCATGTTCAGTTCCAATTCGAAAATATACATTGCTGTATTTTTCCTTTTTTAGTCTCTATTGATTTTGAATATTTTGAATATTTTCTTTCTCTGTGTATTCTGGCTAAATTTGTCTTGTTTAACTATCATGCGTCTCTAACCCATGCAACCATCCATATCACAACACCCTGTGTTTATGATGAGGCTCGTTTGTTTTTTCTGTAGTTTTCCTCACTGAACTTATGCTCCGTTAAGGGGGCTTGGACTACGACTTCCTTGTTTCATCTAGTGCGGCTTTACAACAGATATGTAATTTAGATTAACGTTCGTACCTGGAGCGAAGCCTTATTTGACGGTGGTCCAACCACTATTATGTTTAACTTAAAGACCATGGCTTGCAAGACCATAAATCTTCCCCTTGCTATAGGGTCGGAGTCTACCCATAAAACTCCTCTGTTGAGAGTGTAACAGCACACTTTGTTAGCACCGCACCTTGCAAGCGGACACCAACTTTAACCAATAGCCACCACGTGTACCCCGAAGGAACTTCATAAACAACCAGTTACAGAGATGGGCGTCTCTCTTAATGGGCTACCGGTTCCCGTGGTTCCAGTTTATTGAGGACACAGGACAGTATCCCACTGTCTATCCAGATTTGTGGTGCACACCGGGGGACTGGTTCCTCCTATACCACCGAGAACCCTCGTCTATGCCTAGGTTAGATCAGCACTGACTCTTGGTGCCCCCGGGGGGGATGCGACTTTATAACAATTGTTTTTCTTTTTTAGTAAAGACACCGCGAGGGGTGTACAGCTGTTATTCACTTATTCCCAATTTAAGCAACACATTTAGTTTGGCCACTCAATAACAACTATTTCTGTCTCTGTTCAAGCTGCCGCTGGGATTTAAACTCATGACTCGTACGTTTAACAAACAAGCAATTACTTCTACTCACGCATACAATGCGACTATTCAACGTGCGTTAGCTAGCTTTTCGTTTTAACCATGTAAACACACCACATTTAGTGGTGGTAGCAGCAACTCATTTAAGTTTTTGTATTTTTTAACATAAAACCACCAGTTCCAAAACATATTTTTTATACTGATATTGGACCAATAACTTTTTATTGTATTTACAAACACCAGCAGACCATCAATCAGTCGCCATTGGGCTGTAGATTGTGATAAGAAAAGTGAGCAATAAAAAATTCCTATTGCAATCATCCTTTGGACAAGTTAAACAGTTTTATCTCAATTATAAAAATTGAAAAATTTATATCATAATTACTTTGACGTATAAATTACACAGATTTAAGCTTAAAAACTTTCAGGCAGATTTGCTAAATGACTGATAGTTTCCAGGCTGCTGAACTGAACATATTAAAATCACCCAGTGTGTTTGTGTGTGTATGTATGTGTGTTTATCAGTAAATTAAACAAAACGTCATAAAATTTATGTGAAAATTATTTGAAAGTAAATAAAAAAAATGTGTTAAAAAATTTTAAATAATTTTGAAGCAGGATGTTAAAAAGTTTTTTGGTTTTAAACTCTGGCTAAAAAATCTTTTACATATTTTTGCGATGGGACAACAATTTTATTTGAACTTAAATGACCTGCGAAAATGAAGTTGTCACATAAAGTCTTGTCACGGGAAAAATTATACAAAAAAGAAAAGCAAAAAAATTATTTACGTATTTATATTTATAAATCCTCACGCATGTTGCATGACAATCAACCATGTACGCAAAAAAAAAAAAAACAAACAAAATAATAAATAAATGAAAAAGAAACATTAGGATTCTTTAACCATAAACATTAAACATAAAAAAACAAATAAAAAGCGAGAAATGTTTTATGATCGTATCTACCTTTTTTATGCAAAATTTACGATTCATAATGATAGACATTCATATGTTAAAAAGAAATTATATACAAAAAATGTATAAAAATGTTTGAAAAGCAAAAAAAAAGCACTATAAAAAATAACGCATACAACACACGCTAAGAATTAAACAGAAACAGGTATTTATGAACATGCGGTCCCAGTGTTACCTGTACTTGATGTTACCGACTGAATGTATAAATTAACCATAATATTGATTTACTTCGGCAGTTCAAAAGTGATCAGAGCTACAAATACGAAATAAACCTGCCAGGGCTTGAGAAACTGACAAGCTGTCTATTCTCTAGGCTCTATATGGGGTAATAGAGCGACATTTGTTTTTAAGACAGCTTGAAAATTATCCCTCAATATGAATATCAGGGCCTTGAAATCTTAAAGCTCTTTATTACCTGTCATAGGAACGATTGGCAGTGAATTAAGAAATTATTCTTATTTTGTCTTATGGCTAAATCATAATTGGTGCGTAAAGCGTAGACTTTCTGTCGCGCATTCAAAGTAAAATAACTAATAAAATGGCTATTTGGTTCAACAAACAATCGCCTTAATAACCACATTTGACGGCCGTCTCATCACTGTCTATTGCCTAACCTCCCGGGGGCACCAAGAGTCTGTGCTGACCTAAACTAGGTGAAGACAAGTGTCCTCGGGGGTATTGGGGGAACCAGTCCCCCGGTGAGCTGGCACCAAATCTTGATAGACAGTTCTAAACTGTCGAAGGATGCACCAGTGTCCTAAAAAAACTGGCACCACGGGAACCGGTAGCCCATACAGAGAGCCGCCCATCTCTGTAGCCGGTTATTGGTGAGGTCCCTTCGGGGTACGCAGACGGGTTTGGATAGTCTCCAACCCTCAAGCATGGGGAAGTTCATGGTCCTGCGAGCCATGTTCTTGAAATTGCAACTCTGTTGGCTACGTCCGATGGAGGGCGCTAGTCGACGCTTTGTATTTCCCTCACCGTCAGGTTAGGCCGTTAATGGCAGGTACTGACGTTAATCTGTATCACGTATTGTCCATTGCCTTAACGGGGAGGGCAGTGGTAAATAAAAAATTGACGTTTTTTACTCTCTATCTCTCCCTACTTTACCAAAGATTGCAGCACGGTTACAAAAACAACTAAATAGGCATTATTGTCTGCAGTGCTACTTTGTTATGTTCATAGAAAATGTATGAATCAAATTTAAAGAGCGCAGTGTCAACACTTCCGATTTTGACAGCGAGTAAAGTTGGGCGCTTAAAAATGCTTTGTTATTGTTGAAAAGTAATAATAAATTTTCCTGCAAAAAAATTTATGACCGAAACTTATAAATTTTTGCAATTTTTATTAAATTGTTGCTACCAGCGTTGCCGTTGTAGTGGTTTTGATATTTAATTGAAATGAAATTAGTAGACAAAATCTAAGACAAAATCTAATTTTGGACTTGTGCTTAAAGATATTTCTTGTGTGGCAAACTCAATAGGTTTTATAAGCCGATTTTAAAAACGAGAAGGTTATCAAATCTTCAAACTCAATCATTAAAGAACCGTTTTTAATTTCGAGAACTACAGGGCATTACCTTACAACACAAGTGATTTTTACGTGCCTATTGAAGCGAAATAGGCACTCATATAAAATTTTAACAAAGAAAGTAATAAAAAATAAACTTAAAAATTAAAGGGTGCACCCATAGCTCACGTAATTTGATTTAAATGTGTATTTTATGTCCGCTATAAAATTGGAAATCAAAGGGTATCCCCATAGGTAATGAAATTCGATGTGTATGAAATTCTGAGAAAACAAATATTTTTTAAAAATAAAACCCCTGATGTCATACTTAATGTACAGGTATAATGAATTTACCACATAAAATAAAGTTTGGTTCGACACAATTTTTATTTCATATTCGATGAACCTCTGTCGGTCTGTCTGAAGTAGGTTTTTTTCCGAAGAACTATTATTAAAATTGTTCCAAAGATCAAGCTAAATCTGTAATATTTTTTTGTAAAGTTATGGGGTCTTAAGGAATTTTGTTAATTTTTTGGAAAACAATTTAAACTTTTTCTGTGTCAGTTGGAACACTGTACTAAAGTGTCAGTCATTTTTTGCCTTTAAGAATGTGAAAAAAAGTTTGTTTTACGCAATGACCGGTATTTCGTTCAACAATGACGGTCAAATGATTAGCACTGTTCCTAAGTCAATTTATCAATTTTTGTTTAATAAACACATCGCTGACGATTTTAGAGGATGTTACGGTTATAGCCTCGCTTTAGTTTGGTTTTGTAGAAATTGCTTTTTAGCAAACTCTTTGAAATACAGAAAGTTTCCTTTTCTTAACAATTTTTTTATTGGCGACTTAAAACCAATTCTTACGAAATTATCGTTTGACAAGACTATTTTCGTAGCTTTAGATTGAAGTTTGTTTGAAGATTCTTCTTTTAAATTAATGGATGGGCGTAAAGGATCCTCTAGAAAATATCTTAGTTTGGTTTTTTTTCTTCTTCAAGCGGTAGATATAGATTATTTGGAATTGCCGATTGCTAGAACTATTCAATTTTTAAATCATTTTCTCGATGTCAAATTTGTTTTAGAGAAAACATGCTTCTCTCTCAGCTGTTTAAGTTTTATACTAAATGTTAAAAGAGTTTGTCGTTCTTGGGCGTTGTTAAGTAAAGTCCCTTGTATAAAGTGTTTCGGATGAAGACCATTTTCTTAGCATCATATTCAAGGAACTTTTTTAAAATTATTTCTTCTATATCAATAATTTTTATCAAAGTGGCAGAGTAGGACTTAATGAATTATTGTTTGATTTAATTTCTTAAACCTTTTGGTTTAAACAGTTTTTTTAAATGACTGTTTCAGGAGGAGTTTAAAGGGGATAGGACAAATTATGCGTCTGATAGTTCTGTAAAGAAAATCTAATTATTTTTTTACGATTTCAAATTATATTTCCCCACAACTAAATCATGAAACTAAAATACGAATTTATTCATTAAATCTCTTCTTATGACAGATTCTTCTCATGTTTTTGACGTTTTAATTTATTCGAATGTTTTAAATACTCAACTCTTCATTTTTAAAATCAAGCAATTTCTTGATTTGGCTTAAAGAAAAGAAATTGTATGTTTTTTTTTGTTTCTCTTTATAAAAATTCTTTATTTGTTAAAGATACCTTTCATATGACTTAACAAATCAAAAGGCTTTCCCTACTTAACGTAGTTTTAAGCCCTAAATAATAAAAATGTATAAATTTAAGTTGGAAAAAGAGTCAATTTGGCCATTAAGTAGTTCATTTACATACGTGCGTATAAATTGGAGCAACACTTATCGTATGAAGCCTCAAAAAATGAATTAATATAAAAATGAAAATATGTGATGATATGACTGACTGACAGACAGACAACCAGTACGTTTGTTACATTATAATTTTTGGGTTACCAAATAAATTGTAGGTTATGTTTGCATTTTATTTTGTTTTCCCATTTAAGTACTTCTCTTTTATTTCTTTATTTTACATTTTATTTTATTTTATTTTATTAAGGAGGGTCTCCACAAAAAAAAGTGTTCCGCATATGAATGTCAAATAATGTTAATTGTTGTCTAGTGTTTGGCCCTGATAAGGGTTACAACAAACGTGCTATGTTTAAAATTTAAACTTAATACTTACAAGTTTAACAAACATTACAATTAAAGAAGAAGAAGAAGAAACAAGTAACATTAAAGACTAAAAATAAATATAAAAAATTACAAAATAAGTTACAAATGTAAATATAAAAATGAAAATGAAATAACCCGGCAGTTCTGGTGATTATACAGAATTTGTAATTATTGTTTAAATTTTTATTGTTTAAATGAAATATACAAAAAGCAAGCAACGAAAAACTTACAATAATAACAACATTCTAGATTATCTTGAGTCATTAGAGAGACTTTTGACACAAAAATACATTTGCTTGTGGCACATTTTAGGTTATTGGGACACAGTAAACTGACAAGTGTTTAAATCGCCGATTAGAAAAGAATTAAAATTGACTACTCCCTAGATGACTTTAGATTAGTTAAATAATAATTAGCTCAGCAGTTCAGCTTGCCAGAAAGTATAAATTTTTAAAATGGCCTTTTAATGCTGACAAAAATTTTAAGGCAATGTGACGCTTAAGCTTTCCTTTACTTCTTCAACAGTCATGTAAAATTTCAGTGAAACTAATTTTTTTGCCAGCTGCAAAATGATCCCCCTCTTTGTTTTGCCAAATCCCTCACTTCACTACAAATATTTAGAGCCGGAGAAGTTTTTACTTCAACACGAAGTTGATTAATTTTCTTAAATTAAATAACGGGAATTTTTTATTATATTAGTTAATTTGCAAAATAAATTCTTTTTTCGTGCTATTTTCTATTATCCCGAATAATTATTTAAATTACCGACATTGATTATTGAGGGTCAAAGCACTTCTCGATCGCCATTTCGTTACCGCTTACTTAACTGTTCAGGAAACTTCTGACAAACATTTTAAATAAACAAAAAATTTTCGTCTAAGCAAAAAAGCAAAGACAAAAATCAAAGTTTAAGCAAAAACAACAACAACAATTTCTTCAACTCTACACAGAAAGAAAAACTTCATTCTAAATTGCTTTTCGCCAAAATCCTGACTTAAAATGTTCACACAGAAGTGTTGGCGAAGCAAGCAGAAATAAAGTTATTTCTATCAATTAATTAAAAGCCGAACCAAATTCTTTAATTTAGTAACTTAGATTGTTCAAACCAAAATTTAAGAATTCATAGCGTGATCGAAGAAAATTGTGACAAAATGTTTTACTAGAAAATTAATTGACTCTTTATGTAAAAAGAAAGGGTTGGTCATATGATAATAAACAATCCAACTGAACACACTTTTCATTTTTTTAAGGGCGGTATAGTGGTCACTGATCATAAGAAACATGCTTTTCATCATGCGATTTGTTTTAATAGGCGAGTTAAAGCGTCTAGTTTGCTCAAATATGAAAAGATCTGGCAGCCTTTTCCCCTTGTTTATTTTATATAACAAAAACTAAGAGAGACTTATTAAGTTGTTTTTAATTGTGTAAACAGAATAATATTTTTGTGATTTTTTAGTGATTGAATCTACTTAGGGACAGCAAAACAAAAATATTTTACATGAGCAAAGATTCCTGTTTTCGACTGTGTATTCATCTTTAAAAACTACTGGGTACAATTTACACAATTTACTTTTGTAAATTTGTTTAACTTCTGTTTTCTTTTATTTGCGTTTGTGGTTTGTTATATAACATTTGTTTAGTTATCAACATTGATAAAATACTAAAAATAAATCTACCTTCACCCACTACCCAGGGCAATAAAATAGCAGCAACAATAATCATCAGTGGTTTAATTAGCAATTGTTTTTGTAACGATTTATTTTATTACTTTTGGTTAAACCGCAATACTTTTGTTACAATTTATATGAAAAATTAGATCGATTTGTTTGTCGTTTATTTTGTCTTTCTTTTAGAAACAATAAAAAACAAGAAAATAGATACTTCTCTTCAAAAATCTTTAAAGGCTTAAGGTCATTGTAGAACGTCAATTAAGTCAAACAAATCAAACTTAAAGTAATGTGTTATTTAATGTTATTCCTTTCACTCTTAAGCTTTTGTTTGTCTAAATGACTCTTTAAAAATATTCTTTGTTTTTCTGTTTTCTCGTTTTAGCGATTAAAACATACTTCTAAATAATCTTGCTTCAAATTAAGCAAATGTTGTTCAGATTCTCCTTTATGTTCCTATGTTTGTTCAAAATGTTTGAGCAAATAAAAATACAAACGTTATAAAGCTTGGACGACTTGTATGCTGGCGTTAGTGTGGCTTTAGTAGCAAAGAAATTTCTTATAAATTTTAGCCATAATAAACTTCAAGAAAACTTAAAACCGTATTCATTACTGGAGTCAATATTTATTGCTAAACAAAGTTAATAAGACCATTACCGCCAACATCTAACGCTGGAGATTTATAAATTAACTAAATTTTAGGCTCAAAAATAAACGATGTGCAGCACATGGGGCTACAGCTAAGTGGCGCAATATGTACCAAACACCAAATGCCTTATTCGACAAATTGCATGAAATCATGGAAACGACTCCGCAAGATTTTTTCTCGGTACTTGCTTTCGAAGGTTAGAATTTTTTATATTCAATTTTCTCGAAAAATTGAGAAAATAACAATTTTTGGTAAATATTCGATAATTTGTTTTTTATATAGGTCGAATAATCTGTTTTTCAACAAGTTTTTAATGAGGATAAAAATATTTTTTTATTCGATTAATCGGAAGAATTTTATTCGAATTCACATCGAAGTTTACTTTTTTCTTGCTAACTAATTTCAAGAAAAATTTAATTTGAAGGAATTTGTTCGATTATTCGAATAATATTATTCGAATAACTTTTCACTTTAAATCGCTAAATTTAACTTACTAGGTTAAATAAAAATGTTGTTTAAATAAAATAATGTTTTTATTGAAATTTTGAAGTTTAAATATTTGAATGCAAATATTTCTTTAAATTTGATTTTCCACTGGAATTTGAAAGCATATTAATTTTTTTACACTTCTCCCTGGCCTACTTAATAATAATCTAACTTTGTGTTGTTTGTTGCCTTCTAATGTCATTGTTACAACTGATTGTTAAAACTTTTATGACAAAACCCTTAAGATTTACTTGTGTTATGAGAACAAACATACATTTTTAAAATTGTCGTTTATTTGGCAATGTCGCACTAATCTAAATTTACTTAAACAAAACATACAAACATGTACAAGTTAATAAAATATTCAAAATGTGTTTGACTATAAATAAACGACATTTTCTTTTACACATGTTTTCTTAATTATGCTGCCATTTAAGTGTTTCAAGATTTGATTAATAAAATGTATTCAAATTATTTCAAATACTTTAAGCCTTCACATTAATTTTAATTGTTACTACACGATGAGCATGTGTTGTTTGAATAAATGGCACATAATGTGCCCGTCAATATGATAAGGTTCCTGAATTTAGATTGTCTGTCTGAAAAATGTCACGTTATATAACATAATTCGACATACCGCCAACGCGAGCTTTACACGACGTGTATTTGCCAAATGACTAATTAGTTTAGCGAATCATATGTAATTTCAAATGTACATATGCATGTATGTATATATAGGTAATTTTTAAAGTTTTTACTTTCAAACGTTCATACACGACGTGTATAAGTTTTATATATGGCAAAGTGACACAAGCCATTTGACAGAAAAAAAATAATGTCGTGTAAAACTGGCATAACAAAATTTGCATGTTTAAGCTGAATGTTTTTTTAATATCTTTTAACATTAAATTAATTACATTTTAAATTAATTATATTTTCATGCGTATTTTTTTTAATCAACAACAACTCATTTCGCATGGATGGGGCTTAGTTTCGTAGATGCACCGAAGGAACTTTTTATCGATCATCAAAACCAGAAAATGCCTTATTCAACTGTTTCATGAGTTGTACAGCATGTGCAATAGTCTCACATTTTTTACACATTAATATCATCCAGTTTAGCAGAAAGAAGGAATTCACTTGTCATTCTTATTTTCAAAAATTTTGCACTGATAATATCCTTAAGAAAAATTCAAACCAAGAAGAAAAGGAGTTGTAAGTATACAAGTTTTAAATATCTCAAGAACTAAAGCGAAAATTAATTTTTCTGATATTTCGATCATTTTCCCTTTGAAGGCTTAATTTCTCGAAAAATCACTTTTGTTTCTTAATAAAGTTCTTAAGGAAAAATAACAAAATTCATTTCCCAATGCTAAATTTTCTATCAAACGAACTTTGCTTATGATATTTAAAACTTGTAAGTCTGGCAACACTTTACGAGTAGGGTTCTACGACACTGACCCATCATTATAATTTAAATGACTTTTGCTAGATCAACCTGGAGGTTTATTGAGCCAGTTTTACTCAGTTATACTCCATATAAAAGGGATGTTATTGGTTTTATGGACTGTGTTCATATCCCGACCGATGTCGATTTAACAACTTTAATTTTCTGCTTTTTATACTATTTAACATTACTGCGTTCTCTAAAAGAAAGGGCTGTATCAGCTCGAGGCGCTTTTAAAGACGTAAACATAAGGTAGTGTTGTGAAATATAAAGCTTTTTATCTGTTACTAACAATTAATTAATGGGACTCGGTGTTACTCCTTAAAAAAGAAATTAGTTGGCAACACTGTATGGTAGAATTAATGGCAAACCTTACTATTCTCTTGTTTTGGAACGACCTTAATATTATTTAATCCATTTGTTATTTTAACTACACATGAGTAAAGTTACAATTTCTAGGGAAAATCTTAAAAGTAACTAAAGTGCGCCGCTACCAAAAAAAGACGGATAGTCCCAAAATACTGTCACAACTGTGGGCATATTACGGCATTCGATATCGATCGAAATTTACATTTAAATTTCATTGAAATTTCGATCGATATTGAGTGCCATAATTTGCCTGCTGATTCGTACTCAAATCTGTTATATCACCAGATGATTAAAGATTCTAAATACTCCCCAGCAAGACTCCTCGAATTTGGTTAAAACTACAAATAATGGTTAATTGGCCTGCAAGATGAGTAACAAATATCCTTTTGATGTTTATTTATAGTCGATGAAATCAGGTCAGTTGGTAAATAAATGGTCGGACTTTGTCCCAGGCAAACGAGAATTATTATGATCGATTACATAGTGTCGTAAAGTAAATATTGTCTCAAAAAATTCTATGGCTAAGCCGGTGTTCGAGAGATACTATAAAAAAAATATGCATTACAAATCGAAGGCTGGTTTTTGTGTTGCCGTGGGCGATTTGTACTAAACCTTATCATTTGAACGCGCACCTTTGCAGTCCCATATGTGTATTTGAATTGATATTTAATCAAACCAATAATTAATTATGTCTACATGGCTGATTAACCAAACTGCACTGAAACACAAACCACAAGTGATTGAAAAAAATATTTTTTTTTTATAAATTTTGAATTAAATTAATTTATTATTCCAGTGACAACTTTAAATAAATAAATAGCCAACACCTAATAAAGTAAAATTTTGTAGAAATGCGTTCATAAATTTTACTATTGATTTTTTTTTTATTTTTTCTTTCTTTTTTTTGAATTACATTTACCAAAAATGAGAGTATATACAAAGTAAAAATGACATATCAAGAGCTTTTAAGCTACAACCACATACGGTGGGGTTGATAGGCGCACTCTAATATTTTAATATGAAAAAAAGGTGTGACAATGTGACCATGATTTTATTAAATAAAATTTTGTAATGTGAAACCCCAACTGTGTAATAGAAAAGAAGAGCTGAAAGAGAAGGTAATGAAACTCGGAATTCGTTTACGGTGACAATTAATTTAAATTGCGAAAGCTCATAAAAGAAGTTAGGAAACACCAAAACCATGACTACTAAAAGTAATTAAAATGTACAGTGGAGAGCAAAAAAAATAAACACAAATGGAAATTATGAAGCTTCACATTGCTCACTTACACAGTGGAATAAAAACTCTGTTATTCTGCCAATGTAGGAAAGAGCAGACTCTACTACAGTTTGAGCCTCTATACTACTTTGCACGCAGAAGCGCTGAAAATAGTGTCCGATATTTTGAAAAAAATGAAGTTGGGATTTAAAATATTCAAATGCAAATAACTTGTTAACTAAACACGATTACTTTACGGTTTTCACTAGGCTTTGAAGGCCTTAACAAAGCATTGCTTTGGAAATGTTTAAAAATATAAAACCTGATGATAAACAAAAATATGGCAACCTGTACAAAAATGTACATTTCTGAGATATTGAGACTTAGCACCTTTTGCACCAAAATTTAAGCTCGAATACTTTTCGATCGATCGGTATATTTCAAAATATTTTCTTTCGACTCCACTGCTATATAGTAATAAAGGGGCGGCCGAGTTTGCTAGACCAGCATCTGCTTGATTATCTCTAATATATCTTTAGAAACTTTCCGTAAATAGGTTAAAGTAGGTGGCATAATCTGGACACAAGAAGGGTTGCCAGATTGCATGGAATTTGGTTGGTCTA
The DNA here is from genome assembly GCA_916610165.2 of Gymnosoma rotundatum. Lineage (NCBI taxonomy): Eukaryota > Metazoa > Arthropoda > Insecta > Diptera > Tachinidae > Gymnosoma > Gymnosoma rotundatum. Next base: position 130,918,678 of record OU744339.1, on the reverse strand, counting down.
AACTTTATTGAGCATTAAAAATATTATGCGAAGCACTTTTTCGATAAGTAAAATAAATTCGCAAGGTCGAATAGAAATATGCGTTTGTTTATAAAGAAAGAGTATTCGTGAATTTCAAATCAATTTTTTTTTGTTTAAAATTAAAAACATTGCATAATAAACCAATTAAAAAAAATTTTAGTCAATTCTGTTTAGTCAGAAATATTTGGACAATTACTCCCTACTACACCTGGCCACAACTTCTCTATTGTTATTTTTAATTGAATATATAAAATGTAAAAACCCCTTCAATTTTTTGTTTTTTTTTTTGCACACGACTGCTTTAATATGACTTTTGTGTTCCAACCGAACCCTAGCACAACCATAACCAACAAATGTATAAAATACAAAAACAAAAAAAAAAAAACATATTTAAATAAACAAACCACTCTAAAACTTTAAAACAATTTAGGAAGTTTTATAGCTTCACTTTAGTTTATTTCAGCTAAAATTAAGAAAAAGTTTAAATAACCACCGGATACCATAAACGCCAACACAGCACAACAACAGGAGAACAAAAACAAAAAAAAAAAAAAAAAAAAAAAACAGCAAAACAAAATTGTATTTACAATTTATGGATTTTACGTTTTTGGTTCGCAAAGATTTATTAAAAAATATTACCAGGCTAAAGAAATAAAATTTGAAGTAACAAAAAAAAAAAAAAAAAAAAAAAAATAAAAAAAAAAATAAAAAAGAAATAGAAATAAAAATAAATTAAAAAATGAATAAAAAAAATAGCAAAGCTGCACAATGGGGTGGTGTAATGTGTAAAATTTGTTCGAAAGTCTGCACAACAAAAATTTAGCAAGAGGTTGGTTTCGTTGTTGGAACTCGGCAGGGTGAAGACCATTTTTTATACGGTTTTAAGCTCAAAAATCATTATAGAATTTAGTTGTAAATTATATTGCGATATTCTAGTATGAGACTGTGCCCTGTTTCGCTTCTCATGCCAACCTCATGCACAGTTTTTATTATTCGTATGATCGTAAGTGTAAAGTATTGAAAATTATCGTAAGTGGTAATAATATTATCCCAATTCATTAGTTCCACTAGTTTAAAGTAAAGTACGGTGTATTTGGCACAGAGCAGTTTTAACTTATTTTAAATATTCAACCCTGGGCTGCCTGGGAATGGAAAATTTCCATTTTACACGTACATATATTCATATTCAACACGACGGAAGCGAATATTTTTCTCAGACATTTGCAAACGTGCTTGAAGATTTATAGAATATAAATTTAAATAAATAAACTCGGAAGAAAGCATGTAATATTTGCACTCACAAAAGTAAATTGTCTTCCAGTAACTTCAAATAACATAAATATCTCATATCTGATTGCATCATATAACTTTCATTTCATGAGTTACTTAGCGGTGAAATGTGGAAGCCATTACGATTCATATAAAATTTGAAGCTCTGGCGGATCAACGAACACTCATAATTTAATTTAAATTTCAAGTCATTCTGTGTAAGACTGGCATTAACAGTGAAGAAAGAGGGCACATAGTTGTTGTATTGGTCTGTTAAAAATCGTCTAAATAAAATTGTTAAGAACCATGACTGGAACTCAAATTTAGTCTGAATGTATCTGAAACCCATTCGAACCCGCTTTGCTTAACGACTCAAAACCAACTGGGACCCGATTATCACTGTAAGCAGTAGGATAAGCAAATTCAATCATAAAATAAAATACGAAAAGTATAGAATAGCTTTACACACAAAATGTTCAGCATAGGGTTGCCAGATTAAATATTTTAAAATGCTTGACATTCATCAAAAAATTTTAAAATAAAAAAATTATGACAGAAGTATAAGTGTCAACAGATTTTCAAATAAAAAACGTGAAAATAATATTTTCAATTATATTTCAGTTAAATGTTCATTTGCTTCTTATAAGGATTTGTTTAAAAAAATTTTTTAAATTATAAAAAATAATAATTATGTTATGTATTTCTGGTTGGACTTTAAAAAAATTATTAAAAAATTTGTTCTCTTGATTATTGACCATTAAAAATTCTTGTGAATCAAGTAAAAAATAAAACCATCTGACAACCTTAAAGATCAAATTAAAATATTAAGTAGATATAATTTTTTAATTTGATGTTTAGGGTTACCAGATGGTCTTGTTTTTTACTTGATTTACAAGAATTTTTTATGGTCGCCAATAATCAAGAGAACAAATTTTAATTTTCTCTTAAAATCTAAAATCACTTTTTCTTAATAATTGAAATTGTCTGCCGTTTACGGTTTAATATATAAGAATATATGGGCACACCCTTTAAGTTTTTATTTTATATATTTTAATTTTTTGTTTTAGCGGACCATACACTTTTTGTCAATTTAAAGGTTTTTATATTGCGGTTCACAAGAAAGTCACGTTAAAGTCACGTTTAATGTGGGGCACCCTGTTTCTGCTAACTTTTTATTTTAAACTTGTCGTTATGGCAGACATAATATATATCATGTTTTTGCGCGAATTTCAAAGGTTTGAAAAGACTAGCGTATGTACATACAATTCACAAAGAGGTCACCCTTTGATTTTTAAATATTTGCTATTTTGCCTGTCGATATACGGACATAATTATTATAAGCTTGGTGTAGAAGACACGTAATAATAATGATAAAAAAGATTCAATTATATATGAAATAATAACGTCTCTACTGGGGCACTCTTAAAGCAGGCATGGTGCTACTTCCTCTGCTACAATTTATGTATAAAGCTGACTATGATAATTTAAAAGATATGGCCAAAATCAAGATTTCTATGTGAACACCCTTTAATTTTTAATTTTAGTTTTTATACTATAAGCACATTCTAAATAAATTTTAACAAGAAGATCTTTTGGCGGTTCTAAGGATAAGCGCGCATACGCAAGTCACTTCTTTTATGGGGAACCCTTTTAAATTAATGTTTTTATACAAATTGTTAAATCCGGCATATTATTATGTACTTTGTAAAAATTTCAAATGTCCGCCTATAACGGTTTAAACATCATTTTATTTGATGTTTTAGCGGCCATAATAATGCAACCTCTTCTTCCAGAGATTGAGACGTTTTACAGACAGACATATCTACATTTATTCTACACTCTTTTTCTTGATCACCTTGTTACTATTATGAGAATTTTTTCAAACTCCCTAAAGGTTCGCTATATATAAAGCTTGTATTGAATTTTTTTTTCTCAGCCAAGTTCACATTCAGTGTCTTTGGACAATTAATCAACCTTTTTCTTCACATCCCACGATCTTATAAAAGTTGTGTTAAAATAAATTTTGCACATTTTAAAGTTGTTTTAATTTATCTTCTGTAACAAAGACTTTCCACATTTTTCACAACTTTCACATCATCTTGTCAAGCAAAACAGATTATTTTTTTTTTTTGCTTTTAACTACAATCTTCTTCTGCAACCTCATTTAACCTCTGGGATTTAGTTTTTTTTTTTTTTTAAATGAGATTTTCATAACGTGCCAATTTAAACTTATTTTACGCCAATTTTGCAGAAAATTAATTATTAAATAAAAAAAAATATATGAAAAGAAATAATAAGACCTTAAGCTAATAACTCGCATACACGCATTATTCAGCAAAAAATAAGTTCAGAAAAAAAACGCTTATATTTCATTATACAGTGAAGGTGCAATGGAAAAAAATCATTTTTTGCGAATTAAAATAGATACAACAACTATTGCAACAATGGCGGCTAATTTAGGCCCACATGGACAGATTTTTTTTAAAGAGAAAAACAGACGAATTAAAAACAGCTACGAGTACAAGACACGTAATAATAATTATGAGTACTTAGCGTTTTTTTTTTCTTTGGCTTTGCATGAATTTTTATTTATTGTCAGCCCACATTTGAAATGTGTGCAAAATCCAACAAATAGTATATCTAACCCAGCAAACACACAGGACGGGTAATAACATGTCTTCTTCTTTAGTTTGGCCTCATAAAAATAATTTTTTAATGGCGCTACACGGATGCTATAAAGTTACAAAAATTAAAAAGACAAATAAATTTTGTTCCAAAAATTTTAATGTATCGAATATTAAAAAATGTAATACTAAGAATCCTAGAAATTTGTCCTAGAAATTGTCCCAAATGTAATAACATAACGCTTTACGAATTTTGTGGATAAAAAAAATTGTCCCAAAAATTTAAATTTGTCACAAATATGAAAAAAAATGATGCTAAAAATATCAGAAGTTGTCACAAAAACCAAAAGAAATATTAGAAAGCAAGGGAAAAATGGGGAAATTAATTAAATGGGCTTAAAATTTTTTATAAAAAATTTAATTTTAGGGCCAAATATTGATTTTATTTTAAGATTTAAGTGATCACAGATGAAAGCCCGTTTCCTTCCAGGACGTTAAGGTATCCAGATAAATGGGGTTTGAATTTTTTTATACATAAAATTAAATTTGCCCAATCACGTTTTGTACCAAAAGCGGCATCCCAGAATCTGCTTATAAAAAAGCTCTCTCAAGGTGTAAAAATTTGTCACATTAGAGACAGGTAGTTGCATATGGTACTTTATGAAGCTACCTGCCCGTAAAATCCATTTAATGTAATAATGATAAAAAAATGGAATTTATTGACCGCTAGCGCCCTCTGTGCACAATGTTACGAACATAAGCTAAACATGTCTTTGAAAACCATTAATAATTTTACACAAAATCGTTTCCTTTAAAACATCAATTTCATCAGGTGGCTGGAAAATTTCTACTTTTACAAAATGCTCACTATCAAAAAAATCACTGGTTTAGTTTTCGCAGGTCATAATTTTTCAGTGATCTAAATTTGTGTTGAGGAAAAGTCATGTTCTTTTTCAGATCGAGAATAAATGTAACTGCGTATGATGATAACTACTAATAATGTCTAATCAGTTGCCGGTGCCCATATGAACCAGGATCTACTAAGCGATATAAGTACAAAAAGGTGACAACTCGGGAACAGCAAGGTATTCTGTTCCTGCAAAACGCTGTCAGAACCCATATAATAAATTAGTTGAAAATAAAAAATAATGTTGCTAAAGTGATGAAGTTATGATATGTTTCCGGCTTAATGTTTATATACAGCAAAATGTTTCTAGCAACAATTTTTTATAATTTTGTGCGGAATTGTAAACAATGATTTTACTTGATAATAATCAAATTTTTCAAGCAAATAAGCAAGTTTGAACAGAGTACTTAATTATACAGTGGTGTTCTGTAAAATAGAGCCACCTTGATTTAACATTTTTCAAACTAAAAATAATGTACACCAAACTTTATAGTTACTTATTTTTTTATATTTCGGTTTACTTATAAAGTAAAAAATAAAAAATTAATCCAAATGTAGAAATTCAAAACTTAAATAAAAATGTATCTATAAAATTTTTACAAGTCACCAGGTCCTGCCTGCGCATAAAAATAGAGCCAGCAAATTTAGTTACCTAAAATAATTTTTTTTTGTTTACTGACCGGATTTTTTCTTATTAATTATTATTTATTTACCTCAATACTTCGTGGAATAACCCTTATTTTTTATAACGCCTGAATATAGTTTTGCCATTTAGTCCACAAGTTTTTGGCAGGTTTCTACAGGAATATTTTTCCACGCATCCTGAATCAAAGTCCAAAGTATGTCTTTAATAAATGGATTTATTCTTCAAAGATACATTTTTACTATTTGCCATAAGTTCTCGATAGGATTTAAGTCTGGGGACTGCGCCGGCCAGCATAAAAACCTTGACATTATGTTGTTCAAACCAATCTTTTTCCCGCCTCGATGTTTGTTTCGGGTCATTGTTTTGTTGAAACACAACTCATAGCGGCATAAGGCATCATAGTGTCATTAAGAATATTTGTATAATAAGCGGCATCCGTTCTACCCTCAATCTGAAATAAAGGCCAAATACCCTAATGCAAAAAACATCCCCATACCCTTATGTTTCCGCCTGCATGTTTAATGGTTTTTGTGGTGTATTGTGAACGGAATTCGGTTTTGGGAGGTCCTTGTACCAGAAATATGCTTCTTTCTAAATTAAAAAAATTAAATTTCGTTTCTTCTGATCATAGAATATTTCTCTATTTGCTTACAGGCCAATCCACATGATTTTGGGTAAATTTTAATCTTTTCTTTAGGTGATTTTTACTTAGGTATGGGTCCTTTCTACCACTTCTAGCCTTTAACTAATTTTTAATAAGAAGCTTTCGTATGGTTGAGGTAGAAACATCTAGATTAAGCTCCTTTTTAAAAATGGAAGAAGTGACGAAAGGATCTGTTTTTACATGACGCACATTTCGTTCTTCCTCCATTTTCTTCCTTGCTTTCATACTTGACGGCGTTTTCCACCATTTTTCTTTATTATGGAGTTTTTTATTGTCTCCCGGCTCTCAAAGGTACAATGTTTTCCTCTGCCTATTGTAAATACTATTATATAAAAATGTTGTGAGATTTCCTACGAATTGTACTTAAAAAACACTAAGCTTACATTTTTATACACTTTTAATTAAAAAAAGAATTTTATTTTTTGTAAAAGTTAATTATTTTTCAAAACTGGCTCTATTTTTTTTGCACACCCGTCTTTGCATCCAAATTTATACTGATATTAAAATGAAGATTAATGACGCTAAAGCCAATTTAAACATAACGGGATTACATTTGTAAGAGATGTGTAAAATTAGTGGAACAACTATTTTATGCGTACTTTTTTGTGTAAGGGATTTATAAGGGGTAAATGTATTGGGTATCAGGTGGCTCTATTTTATTGCACATCATTGTATATAATTTATTTTCTGACAAATATTTGTAAAGTAAATTTGACGCTTGTCATAGGTAATTCAACACGTAGCATTTCTTTGTCTGCTTAAAATTTTCATTTTATATTAAAACACCTATAAAAGACTCAAGATTTGTGTTAATTAAAAGAATAAAAAGCCAATTGTAGAGATGAGTTGCATAACGTTTATGTGTTCCATAGTTGCATTTTTTATGCTGGCAACTGTGGATCCTCACGAAGTAGATATTACATGTGAAACGTGCATTTAGCGACTTTAATGCAGAAATTTTAAGTTTTTTCTTGGTGTTTTATAATTTTCAAAATTATTCAAAATATTCCAAAATAAATTTGGTTTAGAGTTTCACACCGTCTCATTACATTTGTTTCTATTGCAAAATTTGAGGTGTGAAAATTTTCATTAATTTTGTATTTTTTTTTGTCACTCATTATTCAAATAAAACGTAATTTTTCTTTAATCATCTATTTAGCCTTCATTAAACATGTTTGGGTTTTTATTTTAAAGTAAAAGAAACTGCTGAATATTTAAATTGAAATAAATTTTAAATTAAAAACATAAACCAGAAAAAAATAACGCTCGAAAACTAGTTTCAATTTAAACCATGACGAAAACAACTTGAAAACACATAAAATATAAAATTATTCTTATTTTTGGTTAAACGTGATTAAGACATGATTTAAAACCCCCAACCCATTCAAAAAATATAAAAAACAAACAAACAAAAAATAAACAAGCAGAACCTGTCTTTTTTTAATCATCTGAAGAATTATGAATAAAAGCAACAAACAGCTGAAATTTAAAATCACAAACTCAACATGTTTGTGACACTTATTTGGTGTTTTTGTTTTTGGTTTTCTTTTTCTTTTCTATTCAATCAACATTAATTCTTAATTTGGAGTTTTTTTTTGAGTTTTGACTGAAAAAAATATTAATTTCCGCAAAAAAATTAATCCTCTCATTTGAAAAAGGAGAAAAAAGCTGAATGTTGTTTTTCGACCAAATTTTTCTGTGATCGGTGTTAAGTTTAAAAAAAATTTGATTATTTCATATGGAATCTTAAAACTTCATTAAAATATTATTTAAACTAATTTTCTTGAAGTAATAATAAAACAGTTAAAAAAATAAAATTAGGAAGCAAAATCGAGTTAAATAATTACTGCCATATTCACAAAAAATTAAAAAAAAATTTTTTAAATGTATTTTAGGACAAATTTGTATTGAAAATTTGTCATAAAACACATCTCAATGTTATTTTACTTTTTATGAATATGGCAGTTAGAATGTAATATTTAAGTTTATCAATTATTATGCCATGTTAGTAACACCACACAATTAAGTAAAAAATTTCTAATTCAAGATTTGCTCTTTCTAACCTGGCAAGCAGCCTTAATTTTAGTTAAAAGGGTCAGTTAGGTGCGAGTTTGACTCACACACAAAGGGTTGTGTGTTCCATGTAGAGGCAACTCTTTCATTTAAAATTTTACTAATTCCTATTGAAAATTTACAATATCTGCCAATAAATAATGCTGCTATCTTCTTCTTAGGAAATTTTTTTTATTTGGAATTGTTTAATTTTTTTACATTTTAACAGCTGTTTACGGTCAAGTGTCTCTGTTCTGCAACTAAAGTGACAAATTTCTCGCATAAAAATGTTATAGTCCTCCTGTTTTACACGAGGTGAGCCAGAGTTAATCATAAACTTTGCAATATTACGAAAATAAATGGGGCAGAATTAAATTTAGCTCATCCTGTATGAAGCAGGATGACTATATTATTTTCATGTGAGAAATTTCTCACTTTAGTTGCAGAATAGAGGCTCTGACTTAATTTCAGTAGTTTCCAATTTTTTTTCTTATATTAATGATCTTAAAAAATTTTTGGTGTTTTTTTCTTTCTTTTTAAAATAATTTTTGATTTTTTTGCTTTCAAGTAAACAATTTTTATTTTCTCCGTTAAGCGTTTTTTGTTTGGCTTTGGTGATTTATGCAATTTAATATTTTTTTTATTTTTCAGTTTTAGCAATTAATTATCTCTATCAAATTGATAGGGTTTTTTCGTTTTATGCTTTTAGCGATTTTTTTTTCAAATAAGCGTTTTTAAGTTTTTTGTTTTTTTAAACTTAATAAATAATTTTAAAACAATTTTATTCAGCGATTTCTTCTATTTTAACGCCATTTTTTCAAATTGTATTCGATATTTATCTTCAAATTTTAGATCTATTTTTTATTTTTGTGGTTTTTTGCGTTTTAATTTCCATAACGGTTTTAGCGCTTTTTACTTTTTTTGAAATCTGAAAATTTTTCCCGTAAGGACTTGAGTTGTAGGTTTTTCCATTTTTATCAGCTTTCTGATTTCCAAAAAATTTTTGACTTTTTTTTATTATTTAAGCGTTTTTCCGAGATCTAAATGAAATTTTTGAAATTTTTTTAATTTTTTTTTAATTTAAAAAATTTTTTTTTTTTAGATGCTCTTTTATTATTTGCATTTCTCTGAATTTAAGATATTACATTTTTATTCATTCAATTTTCCTCTTCGTAGTTTCGCTGCAATGAATTTTTGAAGATTTTGTGCTTTTCTTTTTAATCTTTACCAGCATCGCATAACGAACTCATAGAGAGAATACAAAAGAAATAAAACACTTTAAAGGTCTCAACCTTTTTATGGGTCATATGTTGTAACAAAAACAACAACACGATTATTATAAAATAGCAACATACATTGTATATGACTGTAGTCATTATTGCCACAAACGCTGTAACTTGTTTTTCTAAAGATCAACAATATCTATAGAACGACAACAACACTTATTTTGTATTAAATAGTCTTTTTTTTAGGAAAATCTTTCTTTTTATTATTTAGAGAGATTTGCCGTTATTTATGAAAAATATTGCTCCATCAATTCATTTAAAATTTATGCAGCCAGCAGCTGTTTTTTTTATGCCTCTACAAAATGCAAAATTGCAACAATTGAAATTTAAACTATTTTTTAAAAATTCGTAATTATTTTAGTTTTTTTTCTTTTTTTTTTGTTGAAAATAAAATTGCATGCACTTGCATAAATATGGCTCATAGACACAAATGCTGCTTATGGCAATAATAAAATACTTGTGCTAACATAATAAGTTACTAAAACACAATGGAATTTCAATGCTTCTCATTCAATTCAGAATATTCGATTTTGTTACAGTTCATAAAAAAATAGAAGGAATAATTTTTCCCATTTTATGACAGAGAGGAGAAAAAATTGTTGTCTTATTTTAAAATGCAAATCATGTACGTGCTTTTTATTGTTAGTTTTGCGATTGGCGCCAAAGTGCAATTGATTATTGTCAAACCAAAATGATTGCAGGTTTTTTTGCCTACTGGGCACTTGAACGAAAGACACTTTTTCCAGCATAAAATAAGAAACAAAATCATAATGTCTCTTAAACAGAACTTTTTTCAAGAGATTTTTCTAAACTCAAAGTAAAATGTTTTAGAATTTTTTTAAACGTAATTTTTTTTTAAAGCGTTTTCTTTAAAAAATCAAACCTTTTTATATAATTAAAAATTAAATTAAGTAAATAAAAATAAACTGTTATAAAATTTTAAAATTCTTTAACAGCCATAGACAGCTGAACAAGAGCGAAAAGCTTTTTTTTTTGGTGTTAAAAAAGTACTTTTTAAAGATGCTTTTTAAAGCCAAAGAACATTTATTAAAGAAATTTTCGGAGTAGCTTTTTATGTCTTTTTGTAAATGGCACTTTTTTAAGAACCCCTCTTGTAAGAAAGACGGATTTAATTTAATTTATTTTTTTTTAAGTTTTGTAATATTTCTAGTCTTTAATTTTTATAAATATGGAATTCTTTAAAAGTACTTTAATAAAAATATCATTTTGTTAAGAAAGAACCTTTGCTAAAAAGTCACTAAAAAATGTGAACCTTCATAAACCTTTAAAAGAGGGTTGCAAGGCTAATTTTTTAAAAAGAAGAGCTTGATTGTAAAACAACTATTTTTAAAAGTTTAAAAAATTAAATTTCTATAAAAAATTACTTTATGCAACAAACATACTTTTTTAAGAATCCGCTTTAAATAAGAAGAAGTTTTAGTAGAAAGAAAATTTATTTTAAAAAGGACAAAAAATGAAGCTTTTTTTAAAGTACTTTTCATAAAGTACTTTAGGAAAAAGCTTTTTTAAGTTTTTATTTAAAAAAGATATTTGATTGGAATAAAAGGATTATGGAAGAAGAAACAAGAAAAAAGTACATTTTGTAAAAAGGTACTATTTGAAAAAGTACTTTTTTTGAAATAATACATAAAAAAGGAAATTTGCTCTCTTATTTAAATACGACTTTACATATTGCAGTTTTTTATTTTCAATAAATTTTGTTTTTGTTTTTATATTGGAAACGTTGTAATTGTCAATTAATAATTGTATCTCAAGTGTTTACATTTTTGTTTTTTTAAAGCAGTTTATTTTTATTTTTTATATTTAAGTTCTCTTTTTTCTCATTTTATTTTCCAATTTTTCTATTCTGTTTCAGTTATCAAATACTTTGTGCTTTTTTGAGTCTTTTGCTTTGAGGCAATTGTTGACCTAGATAACGGAAAATTTATTAGATCCTACTGCAAGTTACAATTTTATTGTTGTTTAAATATTATTTATGTATGAGCGAATGTAAATTAGAATGGACTACAGTCATGTGCCTGTCTGTCTGTCTGCTTTTCTGTATCTCTATTGAACATCACTTAAACAATAAATAGAATGGAATGGACATTGTAGCTGCTACTTTAAAGCATTTAGTGTTAGTAGAAGTTTAGGCCATTATGAAGGCCTTCCAAATTGTTTACAAAGTGCTAAAGGTTGCCAAGAAATTATACAATAGAAAAATTTATAGCGCAGCAATAAAATTGCTGCAATTTTGTTTGTTCGTATCCCGAAGTCAGATTTTTTATTGAAGGCTTTTTGAAGCCAAGATTTTAAAGGATTATTGGTTTAGAAGCCAGAACGATGGTGTTACTTTCCTGGCTTAAGATATAAATCTACACTTGACTTGAAATAGTAAACAGTCAGGCACAATGCAAAAAAAAAAATAATGGACAATAAAAGGAGTATTTTAATGAATTTAAGACCACAACGTTGCAATGTTGTCTTTCCTGTGTTCATCAACATGTCAATTAAAAAGTACAGCCTTAAGGTCTTAAGGTTTGTCTTACTCCTGTGTTTGAAATATGTCGAGAAAATTCTGATGAATAGCTTTTCATGTTTCCCTTTACGATAAATGAAGGAAAAACCAATTTGTGTTATTTTAAAAATGTACATTCTCTTCGAATAAATTATTAATTCTTCGTGTAAACCTTAATTGTTTAATTAAGGTTTTCGAATTGACTTTATCTTTAGATTTTAGGACTAGAAAGATAAAAATAAAAATTTCTTAATTACGTGCACAAAACTTTTTTTCTGAGTTATATTCTAATGTGGGACATTGCCCTTTAAGTAGTAAAAACTTAATAAAGTTTTGAAAAAAAGTTTTGTTAAATTTTTATTGAGTTGCATAAAAAAAGCAGAAAACATATAAAAGTTATTTAGAAACCAATAAAAATGTACTGCACGCACTTAAATATTAATTCTTATTTTTATTTTGAAAGGTACAATTTTGCAATAAAAAGTGTTAAAAAATATGCGCTTAATAAATGTGTTAATAAAGTACTTCTTGGAAAAAAAAAAACAGGGAACATATGAAAACGAAGCTAAAAAAAATTAAAAATTTTACCAAGATCTCTGTAAAAAAGTACTTTTTGTAAAAGAGATACTTTTTGCAAAAGAGGTACTTTTTGTAAAAGAGGTACTTTTCGTAAGAGTGCTGGTAAAAAATTTTACACTACAGAAATTAAAAACAATCTTTTATTATCTTTTACAACAGGTTGTTTAATAAAAGTTCCTTTTTTTAGCCGGACATTTTTACAAAAAAAGGTACTTTTAGTTGAAAATTGTACACTCTGGCAATTTAAAGCAAGTACGTTTTGGAAAACAGGTACTTATGTGGAAAAAAAGTACTTTTTGGAAAAAAGGTACGTTTTGGAAAAGGGGTACTTTTCGTAAAAGAAAGCTGGTAAAAATTATACACTCCAGAAATTAAAAATAATCTTTTATTAACTTTTACAAAGGTTGTTTAATAAAAGTTCCTTTTTTAAGTCGGACATTTTTACAAAAAAGGTACTTTTAGTTGAAAATTTTACACTCTGCCAATTAAAAGCAAATGTTTATTTTGTTTTAAAATAGGTAGTTTAAAAACATAATTTTTAAAATAATGCAGTTTCTTAAATGAGGAAATTTAAAAAAGTATTTTTTTATAAAAGCTACTTGTTCAACAGACATTTTGAAATATTCTGATTAAAAAGCATTTTAAGCTTTATTAAAATTATTCATTGTTGTAGTATCTATTGTAAATACACTTAAATATACAACAGAAAAATATATTTGAAGAAAGCCTTTTAAAACAAAAATGAATTTTATAAGAAGATACACCCAATATTTAATGGAACCCCATTTGACTCTAAAAAAAACACTTCGGAAAAATAAGGTTATAAGAAAAGCAAAACATGTTTTGCTATAAAAAAATGTACTTTTTAAAAGGTTTTGAGGAAATAAAAAGTCTCATCTTTTTGAAAACATAGTTATTGACAAATACATGTTTTAGAAATTAATCACGGAGAAAAAAAGTACTTAGGAAATTTTTTTTACTTTTTAAAAAGGTACCATTAGCTATTAATTTATGGTACTTTTTACAGAAAAGTACTCTTACTAAAAGTTTCGTCTAAATATTACATTTTTAAGAAATGCTGTTAAAAATATAAAATGAAATTAATTGAAAAATTTGAAAAATATTTCGTGCTAAATAGGAAAATTTAATGAAAAAAAAATGTTTAATAATTCTAAAAAGGTACTTTTCGCAAAAAAAAATATTTTTGCCCAGTGCTTTAAATAGTACTTAAAAAAGTACTATTTATTATTATCTTACACACAAGAAATTATTTTCGTTACAAAAAAATAATTTTTTTTTGTTATAACGTACTATTTGGTGAAAAGTACTTTTTCTTAAATTTACATTCAAAATGATTAATTTGGGGATTTACTCTATTTCATGCTTATTATCGGAAGGGTCGGTAAACGGTGACTAATTTGATTAACTTTTGAAAAGCCGCACTATTTTCCGTTATGATTAGATCAGCGATTTCACTAAGGGATTTCATTGAATTATTATTATTATGCGAACAAATTAAAGACTTTGGACGAGTTTGAAGATAACTTTGTGAGAAATCTTGCTGAAAAATTTTTCAAAAATCGATCTAAAAAATGTTAATTTAATAATAATAATTTGTTAATTGAATTTCCCCCTTCGTCTAGATTTTCAGTTTTTATTTCAGTTTTCAATTAAAAAATGCAAAATAAAAAAGAAATTCCAAGATGTGCCTGAATAGTTTTATAAATTAAACGCAGATATTGAAATAAAACGATTCATTTAAAATGTTCTTATTATCATCATTTTCATAAGTCGAGAACAGAGAACAGCATTTGGAATATAAAACTCCTCAAGAGGGAAAGAAGATAAATGAAAAATTATTAAACATTAAAAAAAGATTATTGTAATAAACTTAAAAAAAAATACGAATTCAGTAAATTCTTTATTTCTCTTGATTTTGTAATAGAATTAAGACTTTATTTTTTTTGCCATATTTCTTGGGGATTTTCTTTTTTTTTTACTCGTACTCAACATTTTTCCATTAAAAGAAAAAAAAAAACGTGTACAAATGCGTAGATTTTGATCTGGCATTTGTGCAAGTGTGTGTGTGTGTTTTTATATTTCTTTTTGAATTTCATACAATCAACGGAGTAATTTTTTTATTCTTTAACTTTTGGTAGGCTCAAGTATAAAAATGATTTTAAAATTTTTTTTAATATATTTTTTTGTTAATATTTCACGCCATAACGTCTGGCGTTGCGCATAATTTAATAAAAATTTCAATTTATAATTGTAAAATGAGCAAAAATAAAAAAGAAAAATAAATACTAAAAAACTCATGAACAGAAAGGAATCAAAATAATCAACAAACCAAGTAAAAATAAATATATAAAAATGCATTAATCAACAGAGGAGTTGTGGAATATTAAGTAAAAAAAAAAAGAAAAAAAAAAACAATTACTTGAAAACAGGGAAAGATGACTTTAGAAACAGAATTTGTAAAATATATTTATTTATTTATTTTTACAACAATATGATGCAGCGTTGTAAGAAAAGAGGAATGTGTGTAGAATTAATAATTTATTATTAACTTATCGTGCTTTGCATAAAAAGGGCTTTTAAAGTGTGCTTTAATGTTGCTAAAGCAAAACTTAGGGAAATTATTTTAAAGACTTTCTGCTTATTGAAATAAACAGTATTAAAGGCAACAAAACAAATCTTTCTATAAATTTTTAAAATCATTCTCATATTAGGTGAAGTAAAGCTCTGCATTATAAGCTTTATTGGTAAACTGTGTTTTTGTTTAAAAACTTGTGAAACGACCTATGAAACTTATTTTTAAATGATGATTTTTTAAAAGCTATCTTTGAACAAGTGTTGCTGTAAAATATAAATACATAAAATTAGAGCAGATATATTCAATAAAAAAAAGTTTTTTTTTTTTTTGTAAAAGCTAAAGCTTTTGTTTTTTTTCACAAAGATCTTGCAGTAGAAAAAAGCTTATTAAGTAAAAATTAAATATATATTTTTAAAATTTTTTGATTTTAAGCAATTTTTAATTTAATAATCATTTTTCTATTTTAACCAAAAGAAAAATTTTAATTCGGTTTAATTTTATGCACATTTTAATTTCAATATGTTAAAGTTATTTACTAAAGAATTTACTTTTAAAGAAAACAAAAAAAAGCTAAAAGCTGTGTAAAAAAATATTGATATCTCTAATGAAAAACTTTATAATCGAGAATTTTATTGTGGGAAAACTTTAAAAATAAACAAATATTAAAAGTACAACAATTGTTTTCCAATAGCGAAAGTTGTATGCTTTCAAAAAAAGCTCTTAAGGAAAAAAATTGAAAGAGTGTTTTAAGGTTTTGAAAAACTCTTTCATTATTAATTTTAATAAAATTTCAAATAGACTCTTTAAACAAAATGCTTAAAGCAATTAAAAATCTTTTCATGGTGAATTTTTTTTTTAAGAAATATATACTTTTTTCAAAAAAAGCTATTTTGACAAAAATTAATGAAGTTGCTATTAAAAAATATATTTAAAAAAAAATTTAGAAAAAAATGCTTCAAAAAATAATAAAATTTAAAAAGTGGAAATTTCCTTTTTGTAAAGCTTTTTTTTTTGTTACGTGAAATGTGTTTGAAAAGAGCTTTTGTTAGAAAAAGATTTTTTGTTAAAAATATCACCAAAATTTATTTTGTAGAGATAAAAGCTTTTTTTAACATTTAAATAAAGTTTTGCCTCAAAGATTTTTTTAAAAAAGTACTTTTTTTAATTAATTTTGTGAAAAGCTTCATTTAGAAAAAATGCTTTTTTAAACTTTAGATAAAGTTTTTCCTAAAATAATTTTTTGAAATGAAGTTTTTTTTTATTAAATTTTGTGGAAAGCTTTTTTTTGGATAAATAATTTTTTGTGAGAAAACAGTTTTTGTTAAGATTTTATTTCTTGGTGAAAAGAGGAAAAACTTTTTTATGATAAATAGATTTTGCTGAGATTTTTTTCGAAACGAAATAATTTGCTTTCGTAAAAGCTTTATTTTCAAACAATTGTTTTTAACAAATGTTGTTCAAAGGTAATAATCGTAAATTGTACTTAAAATGGCACTTTGTAGAGATAAAAGTATATTTTAAGATAAAAGTTTGTGAAGAAGGCGTATTCCTCTTAAGATTTGTTAGGAGATATACCTACATATTTTTAATCAAATATTTATTGAAAAAAAGTTTCTGTGTTTAAAGCTTTTCTTAACTGTAAAGAGACATTTATTTATCTTTAAAAATTTTCAAAAAATTATTGTGCTATTTTTTATATTATCTCGATTTAAAATATAAATCACCGATATTGATTACTGAGGGTGAAAGTTTATTTAAATGTTTGTGAGAAGTTTTTTGAAGAGCTAAGTAAGCGGTAGCGTAATGGCCATCGAGGCGTGCTTTCACCGTCAATAATCTATATCGGTGATTTATAATTCAAATCGGGATAATATAAAAACAATTTTTTAGAAAATTAATTATTTTCATAAACTTTTTCTCGCGTTTTTAATTTAACATTTATCTTTGTAAGCATTAAAAAAAACTAGGTGGAGAGAAACTACAATAATTTATAAAAACAATTTTTTCGGTTTTAAATTGATTTATTTTTTTTTTCTTTTACTTTGCAGGTATTGTAGACTTGAAAACCCTAAAATAAATGTATGTTTAAGGTAAAAAAGAAAACAAATGTTACGTAATAATTATTTTATTTGGTTTTTTGGTCAAATAATGAGCATTTTTGGTTCTTTGTTGAAATATGATCAGTGATTGAAATCGTGATAACTTAACAAAATTCTTTCTGGCTAAATTGAATGTTATGTGGACGACAAATATGCCCCTATATCTCGCAGCTTATGCCTTTATATATTTATTACCTTTCATTTATTTTAGTTAATAGAGTTACTTTGAAAATTTGTTTTTAATTTTTCTCTTGAAAAAATTTTTTCTGCACGTGACCCAAGAAAAATATGATTAACCGTGATTCTGGGCAGTCGCGTGAGTGGTGTACATCTCTGGTAGACTGTTTTAAGTCATAAAAAAAATAATAATTTCCCTTAACTTTTCATTTCAATTGTACGAAGCTTAATTTGCCGCTGACCTTTAACCACTTTCCTTTTGGTTTTAAGAAGAACTTTTTTTTTCTAAAATAAACAATTTTTCTTTGATTTTCCATTTTTATTCTCAATTGTTTTTTCTTTCATTTGAATACCTACCTGATGGCGATAAAGCACAAAATAAATGCTTTTAAGTCATACTTTTTTCCAGCATTTATTTCTTTTACCATTTTTAAAAGTATAAAATGTGAAGAACGGCATAGCAAACAATAACGCCCCTACGTGATACCAAATGAATGAAATAAAAAAAAATAATAAAAATAAAAACATGGAAATAATTACTATAAAAAGATTTAGATGAAAAACTCATTAAATCCATCACACGATACACATGTATAAACACACATTTACAAATAGAAACTAATTAATATATTCATATACATTGTATATACAATGTATATAAACATGTGTACATTGTAAAAATGTTTATATACCTTAGGGACTTTGCTTTTCTTTTTAGTTTAAAGTAAAGATACAATCATATATTAAGTTTTATTTTGCCCGGCTGTTCACAGGCACTTTTTATGCTCTATGTTCTATCTGAATGCATTTGGCTTTAAAACGGAATTTTTACTGCATTAAAGAATTTTAATTTGAAGGAAACAATGAACATGTTTGAATTGAAATGAAAGTTGTACACGTACTAATTCTTTTAAAATGCACATATGCATACATATATAAATACATACATACATACATACATGTCTACCTACATAAGTTTAAATGTTTCATCAAACATTTGTTTGCTTTTGTTGAGTGAGAAGAGCGAAGAAACAATTGCCCTATTCACAAGCCCCCTAGTACGTGCTAAGTGCTAACAAAATACAATGGTGCTAGCTGTGTTGTTGGTAATTTTATTAGAAAGTTAAAGTTTAAAGTTGAAAGTTGCCAATATAAAAACTGTTCTTTAAGATTTAATATTGCTTTAATGACTCGATTTCTAATATTTTGTATGGTACCGACATCACCTATACCAAAAAGAGATGCTACCTTACGAACACAAGCACCATTTCCTGAAGATCCCAAGCAGTAAAGTACATTTTTAAGCTACAAGTCAATGCGTAGTTAGAGCCTTTCGCAAATTGTGTGAAAAACATCGTCATTTTTTATAAGGTTGAATATATAGGCAAATTCCTCTGGCCGTAGTCGTATCATATGAAGAAATCTGTTTTCATCAAAATATCTTAAAACCCGATTAAGCCATTATGATTTTGGTAGCCCTAAATGTATAATTCTGCGACTGGAGAGCAAGTACATTAGGTTCATCCTAAAAATGTCTTGAATTTCATCCTCACACAAAAAAATTATTAATTTACTTTTTTCTGTTTTCTCCCCCATTTGGCTTATAAATAACAAATGATGAATAGCACTTTTCTTCTTCTTATTTACTTTTTGACGTATGAAGTACAATGTACAATGGCACACTGATACAATGGTTGTTCACAAAGAAGTAAACAAAAGGTAGTATGCAATACTACCTACACCTTAGCAGAGCTTGTGAATACGGCAAATAAGTTTTGAATTCTAGCAACCAATGTTACCACTTTGAAATTTAAATTTAACATTTAACATAACAATTTAGTTGCAATTGGAATTTCTTAAGATCGAAATGAGATTAATTATTAAGTTAAAAAAAGATATAATAATAGCGAATATCGAATGTAGTGTCTTTCTGAAATACTTAAATTATTATTTCCGGCTTTCTTAACAATACCCAGCAAAAAGAATCGATTACATAAAATTTTGTAGAAAATAATGAGTACGTATTTTAAGCTATTCTCTTTTAACATAAAGAACTAGTTTAATTACTGCTTCCTTTTTTGGGAACTAATAAAATGTGTTTTGTAAGCGAGTAACAAAAAATAGCAACCATAAATGTAAGTCATTATATGACAAGTACTTTTTAAGGAAATGTCTAATTTTTTGCTGGGTATAGAAAGAAATCGATTGATTGATAATTGATAACTTTGCTATTTCTTGTAAAATACAAAATTGAGTTCTCTGATTTGCTCTGTCCCTCAGGGCCAGGCGTATCGGTATTTTGGCAGCCTGTTATAGTTTCCCGAAGATCCTTGCTGAAGACTCCCCAACCGTATTTTTCTCATTTCCTTTCCTTTTCTCTTCTTTTCTTTTCTTGTTATCTTCAATCCTGCCACTTCTTTTAAAACTCTCTATCTCACTTCTTTTGATTTTTTCCCTTTTCCACAATAATTAACACGGCATCTTTGTGTTAGACCAAAGTTGTTGCGGACGTTATTTCAAAATTGCCCGCTTTAGTTGAGAGTGTTTGATTTCAGTGTTGCCCTTGCCTACAGTTGAGAATAACATCAATCGTGTGAAGTCGCCACTGGTAGGAAAGTTTTGCAGCTGCAAGAAACATTCGCAACTTTTAACAAAAATAAAAAAAAAAACAGAGTGGTACCTTGTTAGCATTATTTTTATCTTATTATGCACTCATTTTTTCTATAGACTTTTAACCGTATTTCGCGTGATGTGATAAACAGAATGTCATGCTTAACTTAGAAAGGAAAGTAACAACACAATTGTGTGAGGCAGTCGTGGCTGAATTGGTTTAAAGGTCTCTTAGTTGGTAAACAGGCAATCATGACTTCGAAACTCGTCGGTGTCACAGAGAGTATTAGGACATTAGCTAGTGCGAATATCTTTAGAGTAACACGCGTGTCTTTACGTTTACTCTTAAATATGCTAAAAAAATTAATCGGTTAATCGAATAATGTTTAATCGATTAACGGTTAATCGATTAACTGTTTATCGATTAATTACCCAGCCATTGGCATTTAATCTCAATTAGTACAAAATAAAAAAAACATATAATTTTCTTCTTTTTCTTTTGCGGTTTTTATAAATGTTGAAAAATATACATATACATTCCCACAAATATATACATACATACACACACAGTATAATAAAACAATAAAGTTTTGGAAATATAAAAACTGTTTCAAATACATACAGCAATTCATATGTCCGTCCGTCCGTCCATTCGTCTGTCTGCCTCTAAAATGTTTTAATGTGCATGAATTTAATGAATTTATTACATTTTTTAATTGTTTATTACTCAAACAAGTATTGTAATTTGTGGTTGTTGTAGTTGTTACTGTTGTTGTAGAATATATGTATTGTTATGGTAAATTTGTATTATTGTTCAGTTTGTTCGTTCTTAATATCAGCCATCGACATTCTTTCTTCTCTTATGAGATGCTGTTACTGTTTTGTTGTTGATTTTAAATAACGGGATAGCCGCAATATTTTTACTCCATATAATGGGTAATCCCAAATTCCCGCCTGATATAAATTTTTCGTGCTAAAGCTTTGGCAATTAAACAAAAACTTTAAAAGCGAAATGAAAAGGTTCTTCTAAATCTTTACAGTTTATTCTATATCAAACCCATGACTGCAAATCTTGGAACACCCTTTGCAATTAATCTTTCTGTACTCATACATACGTTACGCCTCACAGAGCATGCAATTACCCAAACATTCATACGAACGAATACATACAACGGCAAACAAAATCAACAGCTTCATCGCTCTGCAGAATCGCAGCAAAAGCAACAACAATAACAATTGTGCATGCTGTGTTTTATTTTGTTAAAAAAAAAAAATTTAATTCCTTAGAAAACATTCATTGAAAAAAGGGGGAGTAGAGGAAATTCAGTGAACTTTGTGTTGTAAAAAAGATTCCCGTTAAATGTTACATTACGCGAAGAATGTATTTGCCGTGACTTTTTTCTTTTGGAACAGCAAAAGAGTCAATTTATAATTAAAAATTCAGACCCAGTCTGAAATTCACAATGTGATTTGAAATTGTTGAGAAAATGTGTCTCATAAAAAAAACTGAGAAATATCACACGCAAACTCAAAAATGGGTTGTTTTATCAGGTGTATGAACCTGACAAGTAAAAATATACAAAAAATTTTTTATCCTAGGAAAACGATATTTAACCCAACCACTAAAATTTCACTAAGAACTCACAATTTTCCAAACGAAATTGTGCCCAAAATCGAAATTTCTAAAGAAATTTTTTAAAAAGATTAAAAAAATCATGAAAAAAGGAAGTGTTAAAAAATAAAGAATCGGAATCAAAAAATTGCTTTGCAAAAGTTATGGCTGCCATATCATTTTTTTAAAATTTTGGTCTATAAATATTGTGAGTAAAATCAAATTGCAAAAGAAATTAAAAATGCAAAAAGTTAATGTTACTACAAATTCCGATAATTTCGAATATAAATTAATGTAAAGTCTTAATTTTCTATCCAACTAAGCATGCTCCACTCCTGCACGGCAATCGTTGTGTCTATTCTAAACAATAGGGTTCTGTATATTTTTCAAAAAATTACGCAATCAAATTTCCGAATGCATATTTTCAACCGCTGCCTTTATTTGAATTTATTAAACTTTTTTATATTTTTAAAATAATTTTTTTAATTCGCCTTGAATATATACCTGTCTAATATCTATTTGTTACTTAAGAAGTGACCATGCCATTAATTATATTGTATTTGGAAACATTTATTTCTTAACAAAAAATTAATAAAATTAAAAAATTCTCGTATTCTATTTCTTCTAAGCAAATGTGTAAATAGAAAAATAAAAATTGATAACTACCTTATAGATAGCTACGAAGAATGCTGGCCAAGGTTGTAGCGAAACAGAAAGTGCAATTAATAATGAACTTAAACTAAAAGTGAAAAATAGAAATTTATATCTTTTTATATATAAAAAATTGTTACAAGTGTGTTGTGACTTTATAACTCACGAACGGTCAAACCGAATTCAATTAAATATTTGGAGTTTGTTGGTAGAGTCGTATTGATGGTTTATCTAAAGTTTGCACGAGTTCAGTTGACGCGTTCGTGAGTTATGTCTAAAAGGAGCATTTGTGGCAGAGGCAATATTTATGTAGAAGTTTCGAGAGGTTATAAAAAAAAAAGAATGGGACGGGTAAGTGGGGAAAAGAAAATATGCGCGGAATCGATTTTAATAAAAACCAATTTTAAGAATAAGGTCCAATAGGCAAAAAAAAATCTGTTATAACTTTTATATTAATCAAATCAAAAACTTGCTTGGAAGAGTGATCGCGGTACGATTATTCTCATTGGGGTAGCGAAACTCCCCGGTAATAGCTAATTCATTGTTCAAAATGAATTCAAATAGAAAAACTAAAAATCATATAAAATTAATTTTTAAAGGGTAGAAAGCCTTCTTTTTTATGTCTTTATCCTTAGTGGGTGTCAAAAAGAAATTTTTTTATTGCATTCTTTGCTCATTAATTTTTTATTATTTAAAAAAAATTTAATCGCGTTTTGTTAAAAATTATTATTTTAACTAATAATGAAAAACTGATAATTTAAACATTTAGCTAAGAATACTTTTATTTCAATAGACACAAAAATCCTTGAATGAATTCATTTAAACTACTGATCGAGCATGTAATGTGGTAAATGATGGTATTGAAAACAGAAAACTGTGTATCAGTTACAGTTTAAAACTCTAATACAATACCACGACCTTCTCTGCAATACCCTTTTCTAGCCCACTATAATATTTATATGCATTGGCTCTTCATACGTACACTTTGACATTTAAAACCATTCAAAGTTGTTTGCAACACTATCGTGATAAACTCATTGTTGTAAAGTGAAGCAAAGGAAGTTTGTCTTGTTTGTCTGTCTCTCGGCTTCCACATTGAAATTATAACAAAAAAAGAAGAGAAAAGAAAAGAAATCTTATCACTGCCACCACCACTTTGTTTGACACCATAAAATAAGAAAAAAAATTAATACATCAACTACAACAAAAATGATAAAATTAAAAAGTAATTACATTTGATGTAGATGATGTTGGTTGCGTTTTTTTTATTATTTTATACCAACAACAACAACAACGATATACATATATAATTACCATGATCTTGTATGTTTAACATTGTGAACGAACGTTAGAAAATGTTCATTTCTATGTTTTCATCCAAAAGTTGTAACATTCTGTTGTAGAACCAGATACACTTTTCTAATGCTCTTTTACAAATGTAATCAGTTGAAGGTTGTGATGGTAAATTTCATTACAATTGTTGTTAACACATTCTATCAAATGTTTTGTTACCTCTTCTAACACACCATCTATCTATTCGTCTCTCTGTCTTGTCTCTGTCTTGTCTATTTGCCTGCTTCCCGTTGTAACTTAAAAGGGCTTAAAAGACAACAACTGTTTTCATTACAGCCGTGACATTTAAAGAAGAAAACTACAAATTAATTATACCAGTTTGCTGCCAAGAAGAAAATCATTGCATAAAAAGGCCAGTTAGAAAATATCATGGGGAAATGATAAAACTAACGGTAAAACTGACATTCTATCCATCCATCACTGGAGATTTCTTTTTTTAACGAATATATGAACAACAGTGTTTCGATATCTGTTTTCTTTTTTTTAAGAACATTTGTCGATAAAGTGCAGTAGAGCAAAGTTTTAAGGAAATGAAAACACAACATGAAAAAACACGATTAAACTATCAAATCATGTTGAGAAAGAAAAAAAAAACTGTTGCAGACATAAAATTTAATTGTCATAATTAAAAAAGCAATGTAATTTAAATTTAATTTATAATTCTAGTAACTTTGATTTTATCATCTTTAGGTCAAATAAAGGGAAAAGTTTTTGAAAAATTTAAGGTTAGAAAAATTTATTGAAGTTCCAAAAAAATATGTAAAATTTTTTTTCTTTAAAATAAATTACATTTCAAAATGCTTGTTATTCGAGGTAAAAAATAAAATTATATAATATCAATACTCAGCGGGAAAGTACAAAAATATGTCAAAAGGTTATTAAGAAATAATGGAAAGAAGTTTAAACGTCGATTGTTGCACGAAAAGAACGATTTTTCTTTACAAATAATAAAAAAAATTACAAAATGTATATATAATATTGTTTTCCGACGACTTTCACTTAAATAAAAATTAAATTAATTTTTATATCAGATATAAAAATCTTTAAAAGCTTTCTTCGAACAAAAAAAAAAAAAAAAAATTCTGTGCAGGTGTTGGTAAAGGGGGGTTTAGACGGTACGACTTTACGTACGTAAAATCCAACAGAAAATAATATAAAATTCCATCCGTATTTTAAAACTGAGAGTAAAAATCTTACTACAGATTATTTTTGCGTTTACACAATTGGTATGGGTAAAACACATCAAAACTAAAATAGCTGTTTGCGAAAAAAAACATCCCTGATCTAATGATTCGTACTTGTCTTTTGAAAATTTCCAAAAAAACAAAGAGAGCCATACGACTGTCAAATTTTCATTCGTATTTTCTTTCAATTTGTGCAGATTCATTACGTATTTTGTTTAGACGATCCCACTAGTACAATTCTGCACAAAAATTTGACATTTCCTTAGACTTCTGTGAACATGTAAACCGCCCTTAAGCAAGGATGCCATATATTTCTTGGCAAGCGTGAAAATTTCTTTATCGTGCTTGATTTTTTTTTTAATATAAATATTTTTTTATGATATTCTCATAAAATATTTATTATTAAAAAATACAAAATGAAATTTATTACTATGGGGAAAGCATATCCATATGGTCTCTTCGCTACTGCTCATATAGCTCATCAAATTTTGTATAAGAAACCTAAGAGTGTTACGAGTATGTCAAAAGCCAAATCGATTAAATGAGAACTTCAAGATCTTTAAGAACTTCAATTAATCAACAAAGCACAAAGACAGTAAAAACTCGTAAAAGTAAAAAAAAATAACATAAGAAAAATTCCGAATAATAAATTTTCATATTTCTAAATTTATTTAGCGAAACATTTTTTAGTCTGTTGACATTGTAACTTTTTGGCGATTTTCTTCCCTGATTTAACCAGCCTTAAGAGCAATAAATTTTTCTTAACAAATATTGATATGAAAGCGATAATCGTGTGTCAACAATATTTTACTATATAAAGTCATTTTTATGTCATTATTATAATCTGGCAACTTTTTCATTTTATTTATGTTATTACAGCAAAGTGAATGATTCATAAATATATGTACCAGGGGTGGTTAATGGCTCATTTAGTTTAGTTTATTAAATTTTTCGGTTTTATTTTAGCAATATTTTTGTGTGCCCACTGTTGTAATTGGGATTTATTAACTCTAAAAATATGTTAAATATTAGTAGAACCCATTCGTCTCTGAAATAAAATACAGCATAAACTTCTTGACGTTTTCTTACGTGTTATTAATTATATAAAATGAAAAAACATATTTTGCATTTCTTTTGTTCCTTCCCAAGAAATTTTAAATAAATTCAATTAATATGCAATAAATTTAAAAGAAGATGTTCCTGAATTAATAACAATGAAGTGTAGGACCAGTTTTTCAAAACTGCAACTTACAGCAACTACAACTTACATAAACAATTTTACAAAATTTTGTTGCGTTTTAATAGCATTTTACTTGTAGTTGTGTAAGTTGTAGTTTTGAGAAACGGGCCTCAGATCTCAATTTATTACATATTTTTTATTTCTTTAAATAAACAATAAACAGTTTTTAGCAAACGTTGTACTTTTTCAATGTTCACTAATCCTATATTTTGCAGTTTTGAATAAAAAAACAAATTCCATTTGTACGTGTAAGTTTATGTACATAACTTGCCGATTTTTATACTTTTGACGAGTTTTAGTTTTTGCAATAAAAGTTTTTTTGTTGCATAAAATATATTTTAAAAATAATTAGAATATTTTTTTACAAAAACTACAAAAAAATATTTTGGCGATTTTTAAAGTTTATTTTTGAAAACCTGGCAACCCTGGCAGGTAAATAGTATTGAAATACAGGAATAATTCGCTTTTTAACTGCATAGTTTTTACGTCAAGGAAAACTCGCTAAATTTTTTCTTGACACTTTAAATATTAAAAAGTTCATCTTGTTTTTTTTCGAATACTACTTCCTCAATCCTTTTTACTTCCCATAACAAAATGTCGATTTTATGGTAACTATGAATTTTTGGAAATTAATTATTAGTTAAATTTGGATTTTGTTGTGGATTTTGATTTTTTTGTTGCGAAATTCGGATTTTATTGATGACTTTTCGTAACTCGTGCATTTTTCGTAATATTCCGATTTTTAGTCGAGTTTCTGTTTTTAAATGAAGTCAGTTGTTTTTATTTAATGCTTTCTTGCGTTTTTGTAAAATCGCCAATATTTGTTTAAAACATTTTTTTTTAAACAAACCATTTTGATTTGTTAAAATTTTCAAAGTTTTGGGTAAATTTATATAATTGTGAAATTTCGCTGGAAATTCAGCAAAAATAATGAGAAAAAACTTAAACCCAATCGCCATTTATTAAAAAATCACTATGATTTTTTTCAATTTGTGTAATTTTGCCTGAAAGTATCATGACTTTTGTAGCGCTAAATGTATTCAAACCACTTTATCTTTTGTACTAAAATTTGCTAAGAAATTTGAGAAAACCACATCCCCAACATTGAACTTGGTTTACAGCCGCGAATATATTTTGCTTCTCTTTAATCCACAATGAGAATAAAAGAATCGATTGATATTTGTCGTCTAGATTTACAATTTCCTTAATTGTTTATGTTTTTTTTTATCTTGTAATTTAATCTTGATTTTATTCAATATTTTGTTTTGTTGTCGTTAAAATCAATGTTTCATTGCTCTTCTTTATTTATGCATTTTAAACAACAACTAACTGCAATTTATAAGTTTTATCTAATTTATAAAAATAAGAAAAAAAAAACAAATTGGGAATAAATATTCAATTACAAATTATTCTCACTTACTAAACAAATGCGAGTACACGCACACACACAACAAAATTGTCTGTTGAAATGTGTAAATAAAACTGCATCTCATCACGTTTAAGTATCAATGCGTGTGAGTGTGTATGCGTGTGATTATTTTTAATTGTGTTTATTATAATTTTTGTAGTTTATTTTCAATATGACATGACAATGACAGTGTAAATACATTTCAAAACTTTTGCTACAAATGTTTGAACGAGCATTGAAATTCGAATTGAAATAAACAAATTAATGTTTGCATTACGAGTGCCCTCGTTTATATTCAAAATAATTGTATGCGTTTGCATACATCAGCAGCATCGCTTTTTTTATCTGGAACTCATCAGCATAAAAGATTAAATTACTTAGAATACACACTTCCAATGCTTGACAGGCAGTTAGACAAACAGACAGACAGACGGACGAATGAATAAACTTAAAATAGCAATTGTTGATGTATGACTTGTAGATAAAATTCTGACAGCATTAAACCGACGGAGGGTTGTTTAGAAAGTTTTTACTCAAGCTATTTTGCAGAGAAACAGATTGAATTCGGGACGTGCTTTCACCCTAAATAATCAATATCGCTAATTTAAATAATTAATGGGGATAATAGAAAATATCAAGAGAAAAAGATTTTTTTTTGAAAATTAATTAACAGATTTAATTCTTTGATAAAATCCCCATTTAAACAAATTGTCACGAAAATAAGATCTGGCAACTCCTTATCTGTCTGAAACAATAGAAGCGAATTTTGTCCATTAAAAATGTTGTATTGTGTTTCTGATAAGAGAAATAGAGTAGAGTAAGTTCCACCACTAAGAAGTGTGGTGTATGCGTGAACAGTTTAAAAGGAAAAGTAAGTTGACACATGTTGAGCAGCTGCTGTAGATGTATTGGTATTGTCTTCTTGCTTTTTTTTTTAAGTGAAGATCAAAAGTCATAAGTTCAAATCCCAACAGAAACAAAAATAATTTTGTTGAGGATTATTGTCATAAAATATTGACTTTAAATAACTCCCTTTATAAAATTGCAATGGTGTTTTCTTACGCGAACTGTGTGGCCAATTTCTCTAACCCCCGGCAACAGATTATGGCTGAACAGAAATTGTTTGATTGGGCAATGGAATTGTGTTAGAACCGCAGGCCATGTAGCACAGTTTTATTGAGACTGCATAGCGCGCACATAAATATCGCCTACTGTGGATAGATCGAACCCTGTTTTCATATCGTGATTTTGTGCGATAATGGTTTCAGCTTAAAATTAAGACTAAACGGTGACAGACAGTGACAGATCCCAATTTTGAATTATTTTTGAAATATTTTTCAGCAAACTTGTAAAGTTTTATTCTAACTGTTTCCGCGAATGGCGGAAAATTCAAAAATTGTGTAAATTTATTACATCAGCTGTTTATAAATCTCTCCCGCATGGAAGTCATAGAATTACCAAAGAATAATGTTTTACACTTAATATTATCAATGCATACGAGTGTTTTAAGTGTTTTCTATTTAAAAATCAAAGACTTAAGAAATCACCTTTTAATAATTCGCTCTCTCTCTTTCGCCCAAGACTTTTCTTTGTCATTCTTGTGTTCGCTAGATTTTATGTGTCACCGTGTGTGGGGAGAAATATTATGGAATGAGTTTTTTTGTTTTCCTAAGCCACAAAATCTAATTTTATAAAATGATAGAAAAAAAAGACTCATAATCATGCGGCAGACCGACAGATAGAAAACTCTAGCAAAAGCAAACAAATCACACACTTCCACTGCAATTATGAATTTTAATCAATTTTAATATCTTTAAGTATTAAATCTATAAGATTGAGTATCTATAAACATTTTTCATTTTATTAAAACGCATTTGCATTCACAAACAAAAAGAAAAACGAAAACAAAAACACAATGTGGGTGTTGAAATTGAAGATGTGCGTTAAGTGTTGATTTGTTAGACAAACAACAAAAAAGCTGATTTAAGTGAAAAGTTTAATTTAATCTTAAATTTTAGATGCTCATCTATAAACTGTAATCTTATAGATACAAGTCCAACACACATGTACATAAATGCATTCATATTTTATAATTCAATGAAACTAAATCTTGGAAATTTTTTATTTATTTTTTCCTTTTGAGAGTTTGTTTTAAGAGCAAACAAGAAATTGAGCTGCGTTCTTGTCTGCTTTTTCTGTGGTAATTTGTTGAAATAAATTATTAAATAAAAAAGATTAAAAAGTAGATTAGACTAAATTTAATGTTTTCCATGAATGAATTTTAATATTTTTTTTATTTATTATTTATTTAATTTCTATTCGAAAATGTGTAATTTAAAACTTAAAAACTTTCAAAACGAAATGTTTTCTTAAGAATGGCTTTCAATAAATCAATGACAATTGGAGAGATTTATGTTGCAGAAGATAGAGAAGACTTTTTGAGAATTTTTAATAAAAAAAAAATATGACAAACTAAATAAAAGATTTGTAATTAATATTTGTCAGAATTTGTAGCATCAAACACTTTTATTAAAATAAAAAATGACAAGAGATTTAACTCGATATCGAATACGGTTGTAAGACCCCAGTTTTATGTTCATAATTCTCATTGTGTTCACTCCTGGAACCACTTGTCATTTACAACAAATTTAAATTCCTGTGAAAGCCTGAATTCTTAGCAGTTGAATATATAAATCAATTGGCACAGATTTAACCACCCAATATTTTAATGCTTGACTGTATGGGATGGCCACATAAAATAATCGAAAACTGTTCACCATGATCAAAACAGAATTCTCATTTTGTTTAAATAAAATCATTGTCAAGTGTTGCTCAAGTCAGCAGTTTGCCAATATGAGTTTTTGTTAGTTTTTCAAAATGTAAAAAAAAAGTTTTTAAGGCGAAGATTAAAAGAAAGAAATGTGATTTCCAAAAATTAATTGATTTCAGAATATTTTCCGATTACAGGCTGCAAGTTTTCGGTCAATTTAGGTACTCCATTATTCCACGCAATAATTAAAATTAATAATTTTGGCTATTGAGTGGTTAGGTTAGGTTAGATCCGCTTGGCAATCGCTTTGTATTACATGCAAAAGAAAAAGAGAGAGGGAAAGGAAATATGAAAAAGAACGGAGGTATTAAAGATGATCTGAGTTTTGAAGAAAAAATTAAAAGGAACGTTATAAAAAATATTGCAATGTAATTCGGCTAGACCAAAAGACAGTCCGATCAGCAGATGTTACATTCCGCTAAGGAAAGCTAATGTGTCATATACCGACTGATCCATATAAAGGAACTGATCCTTCACGGCTTTTTTAAACAGGCTAGCGAAATATCAGTTTCCCAGAAATTGTAGTCGATGGTTAGCCAGCTTAAACAGGAGCTAAAAGAATATGTTCGCTTCTTTTCTCATACTGGCAGCCCCTAATGTAATCATTGTAATTGAGTGCTATCCTTACGCCATGGGCTCTGAATTTATAGTGTCCTGTAATCAGGAGAGGTAGTGCCATTGTGCACTGGCCAGCCCTAACAATTTCATTGTCCTAGCACAACCCAACCTCGGTCATATAACAATGGACTGTTATTACGCCTCGTACAATATAGAAAGCATCACAATGCCCAGCTTGCAGCAGAACCCTCCCTTTTGCCCGCTCATCAGCAATGTGTTTGGTCAGAGTGTCTAAATCTTCACTCACCTAATAGAGATTGACGGTTGAATATTTCACCATCCAAGTTAAGGGTTTCCGGTATCACTAGACTAGTCTTAATGTGGTATGCATACCCGCTATCATCTCCTCCTTCTACACTATTGTACCCGAGAAGACGTTAACATGTACTTAAGCCTGAAATTCCCGCAGAGCCATCCCCATGTTTACAGTGCTTAGCCTTATGCCAGCTAATTATCTTCTTCATTTTTAAGTCGGTTAGATAATATACAAATGCGCTACATCCCATCAGATAATATAGAGTTTTGGGGTATTCCAAATTTCACCTAAAATTTCATCCACTGTATTTTTAGGTTCAGTCTGTGTTAAAGTTTTAAAAGTTTCCAATAAAACTTGCACTAGAAATCTATTAAAAATCCTATAAAAGAAATTACTGGGCATTCAAAGTGTTGCAATCAAACCAGAGAATTGGGTTGTTGGTACCAACAGGCAGTTTGAAGAGTTTTTTGAAAGTTTTACAGAATATTTTAGAAACTTTTCTAATATCCAATTTTTAGAAAATGTTTAAAGTTTTGGTTTCCAACATAGAAAATTCTGCTTGTAAATACTTACTTTTGAAATGTATAATTCTCATTTTGTTCTTAAAAATTTTAATACACAACTGAAGTATTATTGAGTTTTTTAAAAATGTCCCATGAGATTCGTTCTCCACACGCAGCACCTGTCTTAAATATTCTTTTTACCATTATATGTATTTTTTTTTATTTAAAGGTTTGTAAAATTGAAAACCGTAAAAAGCAAGTTAACCGTAAATTCTTTAATAAATTCTTCTATACTGCCATTCTAACAAGCAAATTATGTCATTACAACTTGTAGTTTCATGTCTATTTCGCATATAATTAATTCAGTATTACTTAAGTAACATGCTCAAACAGTTGTCCACATGTCCTTTTTAAAGAAAGACATATGAGCTATTTTTATAAATGTTTTTTTGCTGACCCTATTTTTTTGAACTAACCCAAGATTGTATCATAAACAGCAAAAAAAAGTAATTAAGTTTTTGTTACTTAAAGGTTGAAAATATTAGGAAAATTTCTAGAAATTAAACACCATCGCAATAGTAAATAACAAAAATTATTTAAAAAATATTATTGAATAATTTTTGTAATATTTTTTGTTAATTTATAGAAGTTAGTTATAATTATTTAAACTATTTTAGTTTAATTCGGCTTATGTTCGTGAATGTTTTAATTTCCAAATTTATTAAAGAAGTCAAATTATTTTTAAAAAATTTTTGTGCTATTTTTTTTAAGAAAACAGAAAAAAATAGACACCATGAAAATGTAGTGCATTATATTCTGAATCGCTACATCCACCATTAACATTGTTTGAATTTAACTACCTGTGGTTGTATACATTGTAAACATCATGTACTTAACCAAATAATTTTGTAAATAAGAATACAAGGAATATCCATAATCAATTAATATTTAGTTAATTACAAGAAGTACACCGCGTCCTTAAGATTTTTTGTTTTTTGTTTTTTTTTTTTATTAGTTGCAGAGATATATTTGTTCTCGTTTTCTGTCAACGAATGCAATTTAATTTTTAATATTTTTATGCTATTTTCTTTACATCACAATAGCTGTTGTTCCAGTTTCATGATTGTTTTGAAGCAAGCATGAATGTGCGCTACCTTGCGTTTTATTTAATATTCTTCATTCCTGAAAATGCTATTGGTCGAGCTCAACAATTTGTAAATAAATATATTTCTTAATAAGTTTTGAAACTAAACTATAAGAGAACCTAAGCCGGATAAAAAATTATTCATTTGATTAAATTTTTCTCTTCCACCATGTTCTTGTTTCTTGTTCTTTATTCTGTTTTTTTAAAACAAAATCAAATTCTTGCGAAGGCTTTGCACGACATTCGCTTTAACTTAATGGAAGCATAAAAGTGCGAGTGTTTTTTTTTAATTAAAATTTTACGTTTTATGTTGGCCAAATGTGTGTTACGAAAAACATATTTATTTACTTAAAATATTTTGAATATCTTAACAAAATCTCGTTAAATGTATCGATGTGATTTCAAAAGACAATAAACTTCACTTTTTAAAAGGTTTAACATTTTATCTAAAATATAAATAACATATTGTCGCTGGCGCATTTGAAGTAAGATAACTTAACCATTAGTTAGCTTAAAGTTGGCCATAAGTGCACTTGAAAAACGAAAAAAATACTTTAAAATAAAAAACTTTTTTACAAAAAATATTTTTTATTTTAACAATTTAAATTGCTATTTATGGGCCATTTGATTAAAGTCTGTTTTTGTGTTTTTTGTTTCTGTTTATTTTTTTGTTTTATTTAATTCGAGTACATTTTTGTCGTTAGTTATTTAGAAAATAAAATAAAAAGCAGCAACAAAAAAAAAGAGCCTTATAAAAAAAAGTCAAAATTTAATACAGAAAGTGAACAAGTCAAGCGTACAATGAACGAGTTAAAAAAAAGTACTTTCCAACAGCATGTTTAGTAGCGCTACAGTTTAATTATGGGGTGAATGTGTTTCATACAGAGCTGGAAGGCACAAACAGTGCAAAAAAAAAAATTCTCGTTGCTATTTAACAATAATAATTCTTGCAAAAATACTGACTTCAAAACAGATTTAAGCTTTCTATTTTTAAGGACTTAAAAGTTTGGATACATGTATTAAATGATATTAACTATTGGGACACCCTCTAATTTCCAAATCCAAATATTGTATTTGTTGTTATAGCAAACTTAGCAATATTGTTTCTTTGTAAATTTCAACCGTCATTCTACAATTGGTAAACAGTTTGGCCAAATTACATTACTTATTGGAACACCCTTTAATTGCTGAATTCAAATTTTATACTTACAGCGGATTTAGCAAAACAAATTTCTTGCAAATTTCAGCTACTGTCTATAGCGGTACAAATGTTTGGCCATATACATCAAATTACATCAACTATTGGGACACCCTTTAATTTCCATTTCCAAATTTTATGCAAGCTGTTATAGCGGACTTAAGATACTGGATCTTAATAAATTTCAACCTTCTGTCTACAAGTGTTTAAAAGTATGGTCATAAACATAAAATTAAATGAATTATTGGGGCACCCTTTAATTTATAATTTTGAAAATTTGTGGTCATTATTATAACGGTCATAATAATCGGCGTTTTGTCCAATTTTCAAGCGTTTGTCTGTAA
Source organism: Gymnosoma rotundatum (assembly GCA_916610165.2). Lineage (NCBI taxonomy): Eukaryota > Metazoa > Arthropoda > Insecta > Diptera > Tachinidae > Gymnosoma > Gymnosoma rotundatum. The sequence goes on along the minus strand of OU744339.1, from coordinate 130,884,289 downwards.
CCGTTCAAAAGCTAGCCCCATATAACTCAATAAAAGTCACCTAAGGGGACACCCTATAATTTTTAGATTTCTTTTTCTATTATTTGTTGCTATTGAGAGCCATAATGATACTCAGTGTTTTTAATTTCAGAGTGGTGCCCTTCACGGTTCAAAACACACTTAAAAAACATGTGTGTTGTATAGGGACACCCTTTAATTTTAAAGATTATGATCTGTTTTTGAAACGGGATCAATCTGTAAGCATAATCTATCATTTTTTATTAGAAATGGAGGCACAAACATAGAATAAAGCAACATTCAGACGAATTAATAACCTCCTTCTTTATTTTTTTATTTGCGAAAAAGGAATTAGTTTTTTAAGAAAACTATTTTATTACAACTTGTAGTTTCATTTCAAGTTTTCCAATGTTCGCTTAAAATTTTCTAAAATTAAAAATAAAAAAGTTTGTCATATATCCTTTATTGCAGCCATACGTGTTCGCTATAAAATGATTATTGTAACAACGTCTAGGATATTTTACTTTATTTTACCTATCTTGTCTTCAGTTCTTTATTTCGCAACAAGCGAAAGCATTCTGGAAATTGGAGCTATGTGAAAGCATATGGACGAAACCCTGAATCGAGATCTTTTGGCAATCTCTAAGTGGGGCCTTGCAAACAGGGTTCAATTTAACGCTCGTAGAACCTAGTGCTGTGTGCTTTCGCACAGGCGTACACATTAATATGCTATCTTATCTGTAATTATGGGTGATATAGATATTAAGGACTCAGAAGTTCTCGATGTTCTTGGCATAATGATTCAATGTGATGTTCGGTGGAACAAGAAATACTTAACTCCATCTGATGTACTTGATATCTATATCACCTATATCAGACTGAAAATGGAATACAACTCTTATGGACCGGTGCTTCAAAGACTACTTGGGAGTTAATCGACCACCTGCAGGAGAGAGCGAAAAAGAGCGCATTCCTTTGAGGTCGATTGGTCGCACTACGCATTACAGAGAAAATTCATTCCCATAACCTAATTTATGGCACAATGCGTTGTATAAGCAGGGGTCATCCCTAATAAAAAAAACACATTTATATTAAGATACTTCAGAAATGTAAAGGAACTGGTTCTCTACATATCTGACATTATTGATCTATGGATACGTTAAAACTCCAGTAACTCCCACTAACAAATGAGAAAAGAAAGCGATCTATGGAAAAGAATGTCATGGCAAATGCCGCCTTTAATATTCACAGTCAGCTCTATTTTATTACTTCAAACTCTTTACGATTTTCCTTTTCAAATCCAGGCGTTCTTTTCAATTTGCAAATAATAATTCATGAATTTTAATTTTACTCTTCTGTTGCACTTCCCTAATTTTCTCGACCTGCTCAACCACCCAGACCACCGTTGCTCGGGCAGTGATTATAACACACTGCTTTACCAACCAGACCTGTTTTTGATCAACTTAGCCGTAACTGCCTACACTGTTTTATGCCTATACTCTCCTCATTGAAATAATTCTCTGTTATAATATCGACCGCTATTTTCTTTTCGGCTTGAGCAGCTGTTGTTTTGATATGTAGACGCGGCTTCACAATAATTTTCTTTCTTTTCTAATTTGGACTAAGGGTTTTTGCTGCTGCTGTGCAGTTATTGACTATTTAAACAACCCATGCCAGTCATATTAATTTATTTTTTTGGCCGCCAATGGGTGTTGAACTCATGATCTAATAATTTTAGATCTCAAATTATAAGAGCTACTGAAAATTTCTTTATAACTCATCTGGCCTGAAGAGTGATTTTCTTTTTAACTAAAAAAAATGTTTCAACGTTTTGTTTCCAAATCTTAAGGATTTACTTTAAGCTTTCATTTCCGCAAGAGTAGGGTATTTCGAATTCGTTATTGCTGTTGCAAATACCTTCAGTAATTTTTCTAATGTGAATGTTTTTTTGTTTTTTGTTTTTTTCAAATGCTGTTGAATAAAATTGTATGAATATCATAAAAGTATAAATTAAGCATTCCATATAACAATCCGTACAAACCAAGTGTATGCATACAACAACAAACAGCAACAACATTAAGAACAACAAGAGCATTTTACAATAAAGCAGATATGCACTAATGTATGCGCTATTCAACAGTAAATTATAAGTAAAAAAAAAATAAAACAAAAACACACTACAAAAGAAAGAACACAAAATAAATATCAAACTGATACAACTGGAGTAAAATGCCAGAATATACAGTGGAGTGAAAGTGGTTTATAAAGAGTTGAAAAATATAATTTTTTTTTTATAAAAATTAAAGTCTTGAGAAAAAAAATTATTGCTTATGATTATTTAAAAGTATTTATGAAACATTTAATTTTCTTATTTGAAATTTATAGTTGTAATTTTAAATAAAAGAGATTTTTTATAAAGATTTTTGTTACACGTTATTTTACAGTGATTTGAAAATTAAATCAATATTCAAGTAGTATTAAGTAGTTCGCTTTTTAATCTTTAAAAAGTTTGTTTATTTAAAGTTTAAAAAATATCTATTTTATTTATGTTGAGTGCAAGATTTTAAAATTATTACAATTTTGGAAAATTTTATTAGTACAATAAGCAGCTTGAGATGTAATTTCCATATCTTAAATTAATTTTTTTCAAAAATGAAATTGGAAAATATTTTTCATATATCCTTTTTTTTTGGAAAATTTAAAGGAGTATTTTAAAAGAGATTTATTAAGTTGCTAACATTGAATAATACGTAATTAAATAAATTTTTAATTTCAAATTTAAAATTTCAAGTCTTGATTTTACACAGTTTATGCTATATCATCGGAAAATAAAAACACAAACATTTTGCCTTTGTCAGACTTTTAATTTTTCACTTTTTTTAAGCACTTTATTTATTTGGTAAATCATCTGCTAAAAAAAACCTCCCGAACAATGTTGCACTTAATTTTTAATCTTTGTGTAAGCTCTTAGTTATCAATTTCCAATTTTCATGAGAACTTAATACACAATTACTTTATCCTTTATTCTTTCTTTAAAAAAATATTATAAAATATTTTAAAATTTCAACCATAAAGCGATAACAGCTAATAAAATATTCGTATTCAACAAAAAAAAAAAAAAAAAAAAAAAAATAATAATAATAATAAAATAAAATAAAATAAAAAAATATATTATAACCATATAATTATTCAACAAATTTTGAGGAAATGTATGACTACAACTTGCAGTTTGAGACGCAGTTTTCAGACCCCGATGAAATTTTTTTCTAAAAGAAAAAATCAAGATGTGTTTCGTATATCCTTTTTTTGAAAAAAAATAAATACTTCTTAAAATGCTTTTTTTTACATTCTTAACATCAAATATGAGCATTAAAATATTTCAGTGATGCCATATTTTATAATCAATAATAATTAAAATTTAAATGACTAAGTTTTAAGTTCTCGTGGATATAATTTATGTGAAAATTTTTTAAAATTTTTGCAAGAAATTAAAGTTTTTGGTCTAACATTGAAATTTTTTAATTTTTAAGTGATCACAGATTAAAGCGCTTTTCTTCCTAGGATGAATAGTTACCGAGATAAATGAGTTTTATTTTTATTAACTTAATAAAAAATATGATTAAAAATTTCTATAACCACTAAAAATAATTATTAAAAATAATTTTTAAAAGTTGTGTGATAACAAGGGCATAGCCAGGATATGAAATACGGTGGTGCCACGAAGATTATAATTTTTTCTGATTATGAATTTTTATGATTTTTACAATTTCGATCTGTTTGAGGAGTAATGTGCGTGGATCTTCTGAAAATTTTTCTAGAATTTTTTCCAAAAATTCGTCCTTCTTCTCACCAACCAGCGAACGGCTCCGACAATGAAATTAATAACGCCTTCCTTATATATGGAAAAAATAAACCAGCGCCTTCAAAATACTCGCCAGCTCTAAGTCGGCTAATTCGTTCCATGTTATTTTTGTTGCCAAGAATTATACCAAAGCTCAATTTCTCCTTCCACATCATCCAACTCATAAAAATGCACAAACGTTTTTGTGGCATCTTTAAGCTCTTCCAGCTTCAAAGAAATCATGTTTGATGTGTGCAAACAATTGTTTTTGTCGTATAATCTCTGGTCACACGCTAGAAGCGAAACAATGACTTCGTACTATTTGATAATAACTATGTATTTTTCCTTCAATCGAATAGTACCTTCAGTGGATTTTTAATAATTTTATATTGTACGCATGTAAAAAAAATTATTATAGAACTAGGTGGGTGCCACGGCCCTCTAGGCCCATACCTGGCTACGCCCATGTGTGACAACATGTTGTAGCTTAATGTGTAGTTGTTATATACCAAATAATTTTTTATTTGTCATTAAGGAATAAGAACTTCTCCAAATATCCTTTTTTTTACAAAAATATAAATAAAATATAATCCTCAATGTAGCAAATATTTAAAAGCTTTTAAATTTTGCAATAAATTAAAAAAATTATTCAAAAACGATTAAATATTTTCATTTGTCCTTTTTTGTCGTTTGTTCTTTAAAAACATCTTTCTTTTATTTCACTGTGCGTATGTTCATACAAATTTATTATGTTAAAATTTTGTAATACAAAGAAAACTTTTGTAACAACTGTTAAAAACAAAAAGCGTTTTAACAAAAAATGAATTAAATACAGCTAAATATTGAAAAAAAACAAAACAGCGAGCGAACAGTAAAAATACGAATCCATTGGTTGTACAATTGGGATAATAAAAAAACTTGTCCTACTTAACGAAAGCCTACTTCTTTCAGCTGCATCTTCTTTTGCTCATAAATATGCATTTTTGGTGTTTTGTTTTTTTCCTCATTTTCCTAATTTTCTTCATCTGTTGCCAGTTGTTTTTAATGAACAACGATGTAAATATATTCATCAGCATAATGAAAGCAAACGAAATGGGCATCAATTAAACACAATTTACTACTTATTACAGCGAGTCTCACAGCACTTTTACTCAAATCACTTGTGTACGTTAATCATGACGTTGATAAAGTTGATTTTTCTTATTAAAATTCATAAAAATTGTGTTTTTTTCTTTTGTTTTGTTTTTATGAATGAATTTTAAATTATTAAAGACAAAAGATAAAATCTAAAGAAAAGGAAACTTTTTAATGAAAAAAAGTGAGAGAAAAAAAAAACGAAGCTTCAGAGTAGAAATAACTGTTTGGATTTTTATATTGAAAATAAACGATTTTGCAATACAGGTATTGAGACATATTTGAATAATGATTAATGAATAATTCAAATACTGAAAGTCATTTTCTTAGCTAAAAAAAAAAAATACACTTAAAAAAGAGCCGCTAATGTTAAGGATTGTTGCAATAAGAATATGTTTTTAAAGAATTATTGTGATAAAGTTTTATTTAATTTATTTCCAGGCGTAACAACAAATTCGATTGTTTGCTTCAGCCGTGTAAAATGAACTTTTAATTTATGTGCCAGTCCCCCAACACACTAGTGATGGCATTTGTTTTTTAATTTGGAATAGATTTATATTTTCATAGATTGTATTTGGGGAATGTTTAAATGCAAAAAAGAGATGTATTTTAAGCAGAGCTGAAAACAAAAAACAAAAAAAAAAAACGTTTCGCAAACGTTTTATATTGACATAAACTTTTTCAAACGTTTACGCTTTGTTGTACTTATTTTTGTACCCTGGTTTTAACAAAGTTGTATCTTAGTCGTAAAAATTTCAATACAGTTTCAAAAACTTACAAATACTCGATACCATACGTAGGAGCAATTAATTAGATAAATAATGCTTATGAATTATCATTATTTTTACTAATGGTAATGCTTCTTAATAAAAAGATTTAAAAAACAAAATCATTTTCATTGGCTAATGATTAATTAAAACAGGGTTTAAAGTGCTTGCTTAAAAATAGCAACAGCACTAAAATCTTTGCTCTGGTTACGTGTTTTTCAGCAAATAAAAGAACTAAATGTTTCAGCAATTACAAAATGTTTCATTGTGAATGAAGCAACAGCAAAAAGCAAATGTGAAAAAAGAGAAAGAAATTCATTTGCTTCAGCTGACTATGTGTTTCTTTCGGCAGCAAACCATTTATTTTTGAAACGTTTGCTGTTGCTAAAGCAATAAGTTGATGAATGTTTCTTCTTTTGCTGTAGCTTTTTAAGAAAAAAACCACCACTTAATGGTGTAATAAAAACATCATTTTTAAAATGTATTTTCTTATGTATTGTAAGTAGTAAATACATAAATACGTTTCCAATCTTAAAAGGGATGAAAAGCAGCGAGTTACAGCAAATAACAGCAAGAAAAAGCAATCATAGTCGGGCACAACTTTATAGTAAAGAGTTAAGCAATAGTGAAAATAAAAATAAAGAACAACTGATTGCTTAAGCAACAGCAAACGTTTTTAAAATAATTGCTTTGCTGCTGAAAGAAACATATAGTCAGCTTAAGCAAATGCGTTTCTTTTTTTGCATTTGCTTTTCGCGTTGCTGCACATTTTTCCACAGCAACTAAATATGCATTGAAACTAGTCAAGCATTTTTAATCACTAATCTACAACTGTGTCTATGAAACAGAAATTTAAATAATACGATTTGATTAAAATTTCATTATTGTAAGTTTTCGTCAATCTCCTGTGAGTTAAATTACATATGAGTGCAGACATACAGCTTGATTCCACACTATTTATTTCCGTACTGAATATTTAATGAGATTGGCAAATTAATTTTTTTATAGAAACGGAGCTGGATTATAAAAAGTTCTAATCTGAGCGTCTTGAGTTGTCCTTTGTAAATATAATTACACCTTCTAAAATAAGGAGAATATCTTTCTGTTGCTATCCTAGATACGTAACAGCTATCCACCATATCTTCGTTGTAAGCAAATGGCATTACGTTATTTTTTCAGAAAACCCTTACTACCAAGTTAATATTGTCCTTTTATCACTCTGTAGGCTGCCAGCACTTAGTGTTTTTTTAAGCTTCTTTTCTTTCAATAGGGTTTCAAATACTCCTTTCTCTATTAATTTCTTCATATTTTCCGTGAAGCAATTCATTACTATACAATTTCTTTCTTTTTTTAAGGTTTTGAAATAGAAGAGGCAATTAATGCTAATTAAGGTGTGTAAGCCGTCACTCTTCAGTTATGTGATCTAAGTAGAATTTATAAGACAAAAAACCATTTAATACGGCATTTACACTATGCAATTTTTCATGAAACGAGCATGAAATTTTTGTTTGTTTGTGAAGCAGGAGGAGTAAGCAATATGGTATTGCTTTAGTTTTGAGGGGTTGTTACTGTTGCTAATGTTTACTTTTAGACAACGCACAACGCTGTAACTTAAATAAAAAATTTAGAAAAAAAATGCCTCAAAAAATTGCATAGTGTAAATCTGGACTAAATGAGCGTTATCATGCAGGAGAATAATTTTCTTATTGATTAAGTAAGAGTGGATTTCTTTTTCCTTGATTCTATATTAGAGGGCTCCAAACTTTGATTTTGAACTCAAAATATATGCCATGGTCATGGGGTTTCCTTCTTCTTTGTGTTTAGCTTTAAAATTAAATCTTTATTAAACCACAAGTCGGTTTCTAAAAAATCCTTTTCCTCTAACAGACAGTGTGACATTATTTTTTTAATTCACTTTAAATTTCCTAGAAAAACTTCCTCCATAATCCATTTAATTTTGCAAGTTTGTGCAGTCTTTCGTTACACTCTTGTTTCTCTCATTTAAATCAAAAGCAGATGACTTTTATGCAACTCAAATTTTAATATTTTCGCACAAAAAACAAACAAGTGTTGGTCATCACAAAGTTGATATTTTTTAGTGGGTCAAGACGTCCAATTCTGCTAGGTTTCACATCTTACATTTTTAATCAAAGCTAAATTATGAGTTCACCTTTAGTCAAACTCCTTGGACTGCTATTGTAACCAACAAGGATTTTTATCTACAAATTGAGTTCAAATCCTTAATGGTCACTTAACTGTCCAACAATAAATAAATAAATAAATATCTCAATTTAGTTTTTCTTGTCATTTGTTCCTCTTAATTTCTTAAAGTGCAGTGAATGTCCAAATATCACCTGCTGCCTTAGCAAGAGTTCGAGTGTGCATGTGTGTTCATGTTTTGTTGCAACACATAGTTAAAGCAGCCGGCGGTTATATGCAATTTTTGCCGTTGAAATGATGTTTGAATTGTTGTTTAAGCATAAAATCACCTACTTTCATTGAATTTGATTGGATTGTGGATTTGGCACACAACACAGCACATGTTATCCATCAATAATATCACAACTCAATAATGTCTATAAAAACATGATTTTTTTCTCCCCAAACACCATCTTCAAACAGCAGCCATTCATTCAATCAATCGCCATCAACAACAACATTAAGAAATTCCAAAATGAACAAAAAAAATAAAAACATGACCAGCAACATTAAAAATATTGCTGTTGCTGTGGATGTTGCTGCTATTATTTTTTCAATTAATCGTGTGCATCCGTTAAAATAGAAAAAAAAATGTTTGTTAAATGCTTCATGTTCCAATCATTGGAGAGTTGTGTCATACACACACTCACCTGCGAATTGCAGATAGAAATGTTGCCATCTTGGCAGTTTTAACGTTTTACAAAATTTCAATAATTGATGATGATAATTGTGGCATGACATTCATGGTGGACGGAATGTATTTAAAAAAATATATTTTATTATTCCATTCATTTATTTGCAATTATAAGCATTTTAAGGTTGTTTTTATTGCAAATCAAATCTGTAAAGCAATTTAAAATTATTTGGACAAAAGTTAAAAAATAACAGAAATCCCTATTGCCTTTTCAGTAATTTTTATAACTTTTCAAAAAAAATTTCCACAGCAAGTTGCATACAATTTCACTTCAGTTAGAATTAAAACAAGAAATTAAAAAAAATATATATATTTTTAAAATCTCTTTAAGTTTTACACCTGCACGTCTACTCATGCATGTAGGGGTTTTTTTTTGAGTCAAACGCACGTAAGTTATTTAAACATAAAATTGCTTGTTTTATTACATGGCCGGTGCACAACTCTACTCTAACTCTTTTGTTTTATCTAATGCAATCATTCAATAATTTCCAAAAAAAATTCTTTATTCCTTTTATTTTTGTGCTGAATACATTCATGAACAGTTAAAAATTCTAACAATTTAAAAAATCTCAACAATTCTTTTTCACTCCATTAATTTTATAAAATTCTATGAAAAATAAGAAACTTATTATAAATTTATTTTATTTATCTTTCATTTTCCACAAACTAATTTCTTTATTAATAATTTAAATTGTTTTTTTTGTTTGTTTTATTACAGAAGTTTCATGGACCTACCGCACTTTAATTTATCACACATGCTGCATGGGGCACAAACAAACACAACACAATGTGAATGAAGAGATGACAAATAAGTAAAGCAAAGTGTGGTGCTGCAGTATACTGAGAGGGGGTCGACCTAATAAACACTAGTCAGCCAGTCACCAAGAAAACGAATAAATTTTATTTCTTTTTATTTTTTTGCTTTGTTTTTTGTGGACTTGTCAACATTAAAAGAAATTTATCAAATTCAAAGAAAATAAACAGAAAATTAAATTCAGTATTCTTGATAATTTATTTAAATCAAAAGAAAATAATAATAATAAAAAAAAAACAATAAAAAATTAAGATTTAAATAAATATGAACATAAAGTTTTGAAATGCAATTAATATTTATCAAGTTAAAGTCTAAAAAAATGTTTAAAGAATCCGGAATAAAAAGATTGTGAAAAAATTACGAAATAAAAAAATAATAAGAAAAAGAGTGCCTAGAATTATTATTAAAAAAAAAAAAAAAAAACAAAAAACAACAACATTTACAAAAGATAAAAACTGCTCAAATAACCTACATTTTTTGTAAAAAACAAATAAAATAAAAAATAAAAAAACAATTAAATCACAAATCAGAATAATTATGGCTTTGCAGCTTCCACACGGTTGGAATTGCACAAAACGCGTTTTAAAAACAAACATTTTTACAACACTAAACCAATTTACAGTAACAAAGTAACAGTAAATTTTACTCTCACTCTTTCAAAAGTAAAAACATCAGCAGAGTTCATTGTGTAAAAAGAAGAAGAAAAAGTGCAAAAAAGTGTCTTGATTTTTTTTTTTGGAAAGAAAATCTTTAACTTCCATAAGAATTACTTCGATTGTGACAATAATTAATATTACAACATCAACAACAATAAATATTTATACAAAATTTACAATAACAATATTTTGCAATAATGTTGGCCGGCATAAGGAAACGTTTAGCACGCAAGTAAGTACAAAATAAAGAAAATAATTAAATGAATGTAAACAAAAATAAATTAAACAATTGCCCCTCTTTTTCATGAAAAAGTAATGAGCCAATCATCTTAACGGCGTTTTTTAGCCGCCATATAAGATGAATATCATATCATATCATATCAAATAACAATATTTGAATTTTTTAAGCCTTTTTTTTTTGGCCGTCCTTCTTTTTAATGAAAAAAAAAAGAAACAAAAATGTGACGAAAATGAATCATATTAAATATTAATTTTAAAGGGCTCAAATTTGATTATAAAATTGATCGCCTTAAATAACACAAGAGCGACTTTTTTATTTAAAAATTTTGTGTGTTTTTAATAAATACCAGCTGTCGTATTTATAAAATATTAAAATGGATTTTAAATGTATTCTAGCACAAATATAATTGACAATTTTGATATATTTTAAACACACATCAAGCCTATTTTATGTTTTTTATGAATATGGCAGTAAAATTTGCCTTGTCTGTTTAGGTCTGTCTCTTCGCTCTATTTTCGTTCACTCGCCATATGTTTCTCAACCGTATAGTCTGTATGCGAAGAGTGTATTTAGACATTATTTTCTTCATTCTTCTTCCTATAATCCAAAGTCATTGTTTTTGAATATCCTTTGCATAATAGTCCAATAGTTAAATGCTGGTCCATGCGAGTTCAAAATTCATATATGTATTTGCTTAAAAGACAAAAAGTCAAGGGCTTTTTTTCAATGTATCGTCAAGAGTGATGAGCTTATTTATTATGTTATGCCGAAATATAAAACCTGACGAAACAATATATGCTAACGTTATCATTTTCAATCGGTCATTGCTTAGATCATTAAAGTTATTTTTCAAGACTATGATGGTTGATTCGATAGCTGGGAACAGCTTGAAAAGTGAAAGTCTGATCCCAATTGCCGTTGTAGACGCCGTTTCTTCTGATTACCCATTGTTCAGATCGATAGTTGAGCACAATTTCCATTCTTCTTGATTGCTGGATCACCTTTAAATATTGGCCGATTTTAGAGTAGGACCCAAATGCTACCAGAGGCCAGGATTCACTATCATACACAATCGAACGATTAAATCACACAAAAATCTGACAGAATTCTGTCGTAATTTAAAAATCGCTTCAAAATGGCGTCGTAGGTGCCACACTTTTATACAAAAAAGATGCAGGAACATATGGTTTTAATATTTTTTTATTTTATCTCATCATCTCAAAAAAATCAACCCTGATCGCAGAGAAAAATATTTTAGTATGATAATTTATCCTGGCCTTAAGAAGAGAGGAAGAATTGCTGAATAGCGATGAACAAAACCTGGAATAAAATTTCAAATTTTAATGCAGTAAATATGAACGTTGTCCATTTATTCTTCTACAGAGCTGAAAACCAAACATTAAAAAATTCACCGCTTAAAATAATTTAAGTCAGAGGAGAAAGTACTTCAAAAAAAAAAGAACTTTATTTAAATTAAAAAAAAAATGTTCTAAATTTAAATATTTAATGCTTTCAATTTAATTAACTTTTTTATCGTTTTATTTTGTCACAGTTTTTCTTTGAAATATTTCGTTATTGAGTGTTTGTTTGTGTGTTTGCGTATGGGTTTGTGCATGCATCAAATTTTTTGATGATGTTGTGACAGAATTTGTTTAATGTGAATTTTCTCGTTCAGTTTCATTAAGTTTTTTTTTTTTTTATTTTTGTAATAAAGCAGTCATAAAAATTAGGGGTCACTGAAGATATTTGTGTTTTATTTTTTTACTTTTTAGTGTTTCTGTGTTCTATTTTTCCTTTGGTTTCATGCTGACTTTTATTATTATCATTATTATTAAATTTTTTCTAGGGAAGCAATAAACCAAAACAAGGAAAAAACAACTGTGAAAACAAATTGTCATAAAACTTAATTACCGGCTTAGTTTTTGTCCATTTTAATTAAAAATAATAAAAAATAAGATTTGCTCTAGAATACAATATTGTGTAATTTGAAGGAAATGGGGAGTTTTTGTAAAAAGGATAACGTTCATTAAAAATAAAATAAAAAAATACGGAAAGAAAGTAAATAAAAGTTAAATTCTTAAGAAGATTAGAAAGGTTTTGGTAAGTTGTATTTTAATCTTTAAAACGATAAACAATAAACATCGCACAAGTGGGTTACTAAAGCAGATCTTTATTTTTAGTTTCCTTTTTAACTAACTCTTCTTTCATAAGTAAGTTTAGGTGAACTCCTTTACTCAGCAACAAGTTCGGTGCTGTCAATCTCGTTGACTTTGTTTGGCTTTTATACCCTATTTGCATCTCTTTTTTCTTACCTTGTACGCAACCAATAAGTGCTACAATAAATTTTAAAGCAACCGGGAGATACATGAGAGCTGTGTTTCACTCTCAGTGGATTATCGTTGGCATAAATGGATGTTTTATCCTTTTAACATCACGCTGAACATCTAAAGCTTCAGATTCCATAAAACCTCTTTTATCCATGGTTACTGACGAAGCAGTATTTACAATAGTATGTTTAAATATATAACTTTAGGTCTTACGAGCTTTGAACCCAACTAAGCTCGCATGACCACATTCAAAAATTTTTTTCCAAATTTGGATTAAGTTTTTACCATGGACTTAATCATAAACAGTATTGGCCTATAATTGAACTAGAACATTTAGGATTAGAATTAGACCTGGATAACCAACCTAACGCAGAAGGGAATGTAAGCAAAAATAAAAACGTGGTTTGTTTGTTGGTAATTTTTGTTAAAGCTTTAACATTTCTGTATTGACTTCTTAAATAACTCTCATGTTGTTTTTGAAGTTTTTATACTTAAAGGAAATGTTTTTGGTTTTTCTAAAAATGTGGATAAAGGTTTCCTGATGAGCTGGCTTAAGCAACCGGCGAAATACGTATAGATACCTGCTTTTCCAACCAACAAATAAATTGCATTTTTATTTAAAAATGTTATGGGATATTAGCATAATATAATAAATAAGACCTGGAGGTCATTTAGAAAATTAAGAAGATAATTATCAGTAAGACGTTTGAAAGTCATATTCAAGAGATGGATTCCAGGGTATCTTAGAATGGGTTGAAAAAAGCACTCTTATATAGAAAAAATTCAGAGATCTGAACAAAGTAAAGTAGTGAATTAAAAATAAAATCCTACTTGAACGAACGTGAATAAAGTCTAGGTAAGAAACCCGCTGAAGTCAAGCAAATGATAAATTAAATACCGATCCTGATTTTTTTTTTTTCAAAAAAAATTTCAATGCGAGTTAGCGGTATTTTTTATATTCTCCCTAAAAACAAGAATATTTAATATTTTTGTGATTTTTAGTATGAGTATGAAACATGTTTGACTACAGACATCTAAAATCATTGTTATAAAATTAGCTTTTCTTAAGATATAAAAAATAACAAGTCATTAATAATAAAAAAAATACATTAACAAATGGAAAATATTAACAAATGGAAAAAATCTATTGATAACACAAAAGGTAAACAAATTGCAGATTACATCAGCATTTTTGTACAAAAAAGTAAAAATGTTAATTTCAAATAGAAAATTATTTATAGGAAAAATATGTTAAATTTAAGAGAGACATTAATGTGTTTTAAAAAGAAATTGAAATAAATAAATAAATACATTCAGATGTATTCATAAAACTTGAACATAAATTGAAATAATCTTAAAACCTTGAATAGGTTTTATTATCATGTTTGAAAACGTTAATTAAAAAATACGATTTTCTGTCAGTGTATTTATTTACAAATGTTAAACAATATGGCATCTTTGTTTGAAAATTACAAATGATCGTTATGCAAAAAGCTTTTTTCATTTCACAAATAATAATAATTATTTACGGTTATTTTCTCTCTAATTACAGTTGTTTTAAGTGTATAATTAATTTTCATGTTATTTTTCATTGACGCAACTACACACATATTTACTCATCTTAAACTTTAAAAGAGGTATCAAACACTCTCACCAGTATTTTTATATTAATAAAAACTAAACGGCGGATTTCTAATGCTCTTTGAAATGACGAAAAATGTATCTGTAGTTGTAGTACTTACTCACAGCAAAGTTAAAGCAGATATTAAAAGCTATTGTTTGATGAACAAAACATTATAACCCAATGAACAATTTATATTTAAATTAAAAAAAAAAAAAAAAAAAAAAACAAGAAGTTCTTTAAAATATTTGCTTCTTCGTTTTTAAGTGAATAACGTAGTATCGAATATTTTTTAAATTTAAAAACTGTCTGTTGGAAATCAGGTCATGGTTAACTTATGACCTCAAAGAACTGTATTAAGTTTTTTGTTTCCTGAGGCAAAAATATTTACTCTTAATAATCGCCTAATATTTTAACATGAGTGCACCTGAAAGCAGTATATTGAATTAAGGCGTAGCAGTATAATGTCAAGAGCTTAATACCACATCATGGTGGGTAATCGAAAATTGTCAAACTGAAAGATTTTTAAGAAGTTAATAAGTGTTTTAACAAAATAGTAGGTTTACTCACATGGACCGTTAAATATCATTATGAGCTTAAATACGCAATGAGATATAGGCGTTAATTAAACTTCCGCCTCATGTAGTTATTAGAACTAAAAAAGAAATTAATTAAAAATTGGAATTGCAAAATTATTTACAGTCCCTTCCTATCTCATTAATTATTTTAAGTCGAATCACTCCCATAACTTCTTAGTCTAAAAAAGTTTTCGTTAGTTGTTTTATATTTCGCATCAGTGGCTGTTTTGCTAACGCCAGTCATTAGGTTTCTTTATGTTTTTGTAGATAGTTGCGATGCCAAAAGCCTTACAGAGTTGTCCAGTACGTCAGTCTGAAAATGTAAACTCTCGTACTCAAAATAGATAAGATTGAAACAGTGGACGTTGAATACAATCGTTTTTGTTTATTTCAAATATTCAGACGATATAAAACGATATTGGAGAGTAAGAGAGGTGTTTATAATTCTAAAGTAGTTAGAGCCCTAAATTTTTGGCTGTGACCTCAAACAGAATTGATTGGGATACTGGGCGTAAATTTGGGGATATGAGTGTTAATATTCCCAAATCGAGTTATAAATAACAAAAATAAAAAATTTTTAAACAAAAGTGATATTTTTTCTCATCTGAGTGGCATTAGGTAAGACCTCTAATGGATTACAGTTTGTTGTTTGTAACTTTTTTGGTAATCATTCACAGATGAGTAATAGTTATTTGCTGTAATTTATATTGCTTTCGATGCACATTTTTGAACAAAAATTTAGCATTTTACACAACTTACGAGTATATATTTATTTATCCGATTGTGTTAAAAATTGTTTGCTGGGCAACATGAACCTAAAGAAACTTTCTTAAACACTTTTAATGGTTAAAAAAGCTTAAAAAAAGTTCGTTTTAAATTAAAACTTTTAAAATTTTTAAAGCGCAAATAATATTTAAATAATTTTTTTTTATTATCTATTTTATTGTTGTAAATCAATTTTTTATAACTTAAAAGAAAAAAAAAACTTAAATTATTGACACATACGATGCTTACAAAATTTGTAGGCTTTAAATATTTTAGAAAATTGCCAAAACAAAAGTGTTTTTAAATTATAAATAATTATAATAAAATTTTGTTTTCCAATGTAACTGTGACTCGTTCGTTTTTTTTAACGCAAAAAATCGAATTCTGGAATGTTACAAATAATAAAGTGCTTTTGTTTTTTTTATTTTTACTTAAAACTAGTTTTTGTTGTTAAAATTCCTTAAATGTTTTAAATGAATGTTTTTTCTTTTGTTTTTAAATTTTATTACAATTAATAATAAATGACTTTAATTATTACAAATTAGAAATAGCAAAACAGAAAAAATAGAAGTTTTTTTGAAAATTATTATTTTTCTAGTTTTAAAGTTTTTGCACAATTTCATATTTCTTTTTCAAGTCCACACTTTCATTTTTGGGATCGTATTTCTTTTTCATCATCAGCTTAGCACGCATTTCCGCAGCAGTCATGGGCAATTGTAGGCTGCCTGCTCTAATGGTGGCATTTCCATTTCCGCTGCTACTTCCTCTTTCCGTTGACATTTCTGTTAGTGAACCATTGCCGGTTTGCGTAGGCGAATGACTACTGTTGCTTATTTTATTGTTCATCATAGTGTTAGTGGATGAAGCCATGGTGGCTGTGGATGCTGTTGATATATTGTTGTTGTTGCTGTTATTGTTATTGTTTATGATTTGCGGCGGATCATTTACACTGGTAGCTTTGTCAGTTACATCCATACCGTTATTATTGTTGCTGTGCGCACTTGAACGTTGAGATTCTTGTGAGGGTCTTTTTGTGGACACCATTGTAATGCTGTGAATATTTTCACTAGCACCAGGTAGAACCTGTTCAGTTTTGCTAGTCTCCATAGACTGGCCATTAAACATTGAACCGTCTCCTTTCCCATCCACATCAATCAACAGCAACCGTACCTCACAGGAAATAGCTTTTATACGTTGCACTACTTGTTTGTGAGTCTCATTATTAATGGCCACTCCATTGACTTCTAAAATACGATCACCCTCCTTAAGGCCAGCAGCTTCTGCCGGTGAATTGGCATCAACTTTGCCAATAAATTGTCCCGGCTTAGCCTTCTCCGAGTGCAAGTTAAAGCCGTAGCCATCAAAATCCGGTCGCTTTACAATGTGACACAATTTGGTGGCTGCTTTGTTGATGACATCAGGACTAGAGGCGGCAGAAGCTGAGGGTGAGGAAGGTTTCATTTCATTTTGTGACATTTTTATTTATTTAAATTTAATTGAAGTTTTTTCCTGTCAATTGTTTATTTTAGTTTTTATTTAAATACCGGCCAGCCGTTGTAGTTTTTATCAATGAACGTTTTAATTTGAAACTGAAATGAAATAAAATTAAGAGGAAAGGGCAAATTAGAAAAAATGCTAATTTAAACTTTATTGTTAAAAAAAAATACGGCATTTCACTGAGTGGGTGGAGTTTGTTTTATTGTTATTCGATCTGTTTATTCTGTTGTAATAATTAAATGGCCATTATTCATTTATCAAAATAAAAGCGAAAACAATAAGGAAAATTGATTAAATTAATCTACAATAATTCAGATATTTCCAAACTGTTCTTAAAAAATGAAAAAAAGATTTACATGAACAAGAATTTTAGTACTAAAAATTTTTAATATTTTAATTAAAATTAAAAATTCATCATAAAGATTTTGGTAGATAAAAAAATGTTAAAAAATTGCGATTTTGAAAATTATGTACTAAAACTTAGTATTTAAAAATAAATTAATACTAAAATTAAGTACTAAAAATTTTGTACTAAAATATTAATTTATTAAATTAACTAAAAATAATAATTAAAATTATGAAACTAAAAATTATGTTGCAAAAAACTCGCTTTAAAAGATTATGTACTAAAACTTTCGCCACAAAAATACTATCATCAAAAATTTATTTAATAATTAAAATTAAAGTGCTAAAATATTAAAGTATAAATAATTATTCAATTTAGGCTTAGAGATAAACGTTCTAACTGAAATAACGGCAAAGGTTCCATGAAACAAGAAACGGTAATTGTGCACGTAAAGTATTAAAGACTTTAAGTTTAATCACTCTTATAAGTTTATTTAGCACAAAAATAAACAAATACTTGAATGTATAAAATAAGTGCTGCCTACGAAGGAGCCTTGAATTGTACTAAAAGCAGATAATTATAGAAGAAAAAAATTAAATCAAGATAACTATTTTTAATTTTATTTGAATTACTAGCGAATGTATTTGAATTGAACACTCTCGGCATTAGTTTTATCGCATTTTAAGAAATAAAAAAAAATATAATTATTATTGAATTGAAAAACCACACATCAGCAAAAGTTTTATTAATTAAGGAAAAATAGAAAACATTTAAAATTTTAGATAAATCTTAACGAGCTTATCATATTATGAAGATGAATTTTTTGCTTTGGTTGTTAATTATAGAAATTAATGTTAAAAAAACTTTGTTTCTTTAAATCCCAAAGTAATTTATTTATTTATTTATTTCCTTCATAACTTATTATAAAATGGAGTTTTTTTTAGTTATTACTGCGCAATTAAATATGTTTTGTGTACATTTCATTCAAGCGTAAATTTTCTTATAAATGAACTTTAAAAAAAATTAATTACTCTTTGGTTTTTGTAGGTTGTTATTGTACTTTTATATTTTTAACGATTAATAAAACCTTTTTCTGTTTATTTGAAATTTTATCTTAAATATTTAAATATTGCAAAAAATGTTGTGACGCTTGATTATTGTGCAAACAGCAGGAAAATAAATTTTTAATATTTATTAAAGCTTTTGTGTCACTGTTTCTTTTTTTTTTTTTGTTCTATTTAATCTTTAGAAATGAAATGTTTACACATTAAACAGAATGCAGTAAAAATATCAACTGTTTTAACTTTTTATTTATTGCCTGTTTCTAATTAAAGAAAAAATTCATTACAGTTCACGGAAATGTGTTCTAAAAAATCTATACAAATAATAAAGAAAATACTAAAAACCTTATATAAACTATAATTAAGCCGTTTCCTTTTAAAGAAAAAAAAAAAACAACAGTAGCAATAATTGAGTACTAAAAAATGTACTAAAATTAATCATAAATTGTACTAAAAATAAGAGGTTAAAAGCGGTTCTAAAACAAAAAACTAAACCTAATGTTAAAGAAGTAAAAAATAATTTATGTTTCAAAATTGGTACTAAAAATAAAGCCTTATTGTACATAACATACTAATATTTAGAACTAGATTTTAATATTTAGTACGATCTTATTGTTTTAAAACTAAAATTATGTTAAAACTTTTTAATAATTTCCGAAACACTCTTACCAAATTGTTTTATCACAATTCAAACAATTGGCAATTTTAGTTCTAAAAAAAAGTAGTGCAATAATTTTTTCGGTATTTTAATATTGAAAACGACGCAATAATTTTTTAAAGTATTAGGCTAATTTATAGTTTTTCATATTATAAAAAAAGTACTAAAATTTATTAAATAAATAGCGAGCTAAAATTTTTTGAACACTATTAAGTATTCAATTTAAATTATAGCTGATTTAAGAAACAAATTTAGTACAAAATTTTTGTTTGACACTTTTTAATTCATTGCTTTAGTACAACAAATTTAGTACTATTTTTTAGTTAAATACTAATTTTTGTTTAACAAATATCTAACATAATTTTACTTTGTTAAACATAGTTTAGGCTTTCACACAAACACTTGAATACAATTATAGAATATTTATTATTGCTTAACATTTGTTTTAGCTGGCTCTGCTCTAAGCTGTTGCACTGTTAATGTTTTGTTTTATACTTTTGTTATTTTTTTGGCAGTAATCTCAGTTTCTCTTCTAGTCTCTAAAGTTTTTTTTATTACAAAATTCGCTTGAAATTCAAATCTGAAGTCATACCAAAACATCTTTAAAGATGATGGCGTGTAGTTTTATTTATTAAATATAATGTAATAACAATATTTTAAAAAAATGACCATTTGCGCACTTAGCTGTCGGTTTCAGGTGAAAAGTATTAAAATGGACATAAAAAACCTTAGATAATCGTATAAAAATGTATTTTAAAGTTTTTTTTTTTTTTTTTAACACAAGTTTAAATAATGCCACCGCAATTATTTAAATATTCAGTTTTTATTTCAGCTTGATTACGTACTTTAATACTAAATACATTTTTATATATACATATATAAAAAAATGTGTCTATTTTGCATAATAATATTAATTTTGCGGTTAGTTTTTTTTTATATAAATTTATAGAAAAAAATTTAAGGAATTGGGATTCACTTTTAATTTAAAATTTATTCTATAAAAAATATAAAATAACATATTTTTTTGCTGACATCATAAAATTTTTTCCGCCATTTTAATATTTAATAAACAAAAAATTGTATTTTTCGAAACAATATTTTTTTTATTGCCGAAAAATGGAAAATTTAAGAAAAAAAAAATAGTTTCTGCGGGTAAGTTGTCTTTAGTGTGCTAAAAATGTCGCTTTTTTGTAGACGAGAGAAATCAACAACAAGTCAAAAAACTGAAGACACTTGCGTTTAGCTCAGCACTTTGTAAGAACAGAAGAGTGTTTTATATTTTAGGCTTTCGACCTTGGGGTAAACTATAATAAGAAAACTGAACAGACAAAAAGATTCTCTAGAAGACAGCAGTTTAAAAATTTCCACCATGACAATGTTCGTGTAAAGAAGCTGAATTATCATAACAAACCATTATTTGGTGCAGCAAAAGAAAACTTTTGCCTCACCCGCCTAATACGCCAGACCTTGCTCCTCTTATCAATCAAAATATCAACACTTCTTTTAGCATGGAATTCATCTACAGCGTGATAGTTGAAAAAAAAACACAATTTATTACAGGCATTACATTGAATGGCCTTTATGATTAAAAAACCACAAAAACATTTTCGTACAGACAATGAAGCAGTTTTTTCAAAAGTTTCATTTAATAAAATTTTGTTCCACATTGCGAGACTGTTGCATTCATAACTTAACAACTTGTTGAAATTAAATTTTCATTCTCTTAACCATGGACCGAGCAACCTTTTGTTTCAACACGTTAGAGAATATTTTTTTTTTTTAGCTTTTACATATCTTTAATACAGCGTAAAATAATTGTTGAACAAACCTCTCAAAGCCGGCTGCATTGAATTCTTGAATAAATTTTATTGAATAAAAACCAGTTTGTTTTTTTAAGCTTGCAATTGAAAGACGAATAAAAATAAAAAGAATTTCAAAAATTTGATGCTGTGCGCATGTGTGAAGTTTGTTTCCTTGAATTCGTTTATATACGTTTTATTATTTTAATTTTTTTTTCATTATGATGATTATTATACATCTTAAATATTTGTTATTTAAATTTTTTTTTTAGTTTTTTATCTTAAAATGACATATTCCTGCTTTCATTTTTAGTACTATTAATATTAAAGCAATTTTGAAGTGCTTTATCCTTTTTACTTAAACTTTTGTAAAACCTAAACTCAGCACTCTGGAATCTTCTCGTATTTTTTTTTCTTTTATTACTTTAGAAAAAGTTTTTGAAAAGTAATAA
This sequence comes from Gymnosoma rotundatum, assembly GCA_916610165.2. Lineage (NCBI taxonomy): Eukaryota > Metazoa > Arthropoda > Insecta > Diptera > Tachinidae > Gymnosoma > Gymnosoma rotundatum. Next base: position 130,862,842 of record OU744339.1, on the reverse strand, counting down.
TCAATGATTTCATTAAATTATTTAAATAAATTGATCTTTTAAAGTTCAAAAGATTTATTTTTACAAAGTGTCTGGTTTTTTGTCGCTATTTAAGTGAAGTTTGCTCTATTGAAATCAGAGATGTTATTCTCTATATTCACTCATTTATGGTTACAACATGTTTTTCATCTACAAAACATTTGTTAGGCGCCTATTAGTCAGCGAATAACACACATTTTTGAGATAATTACTTTTTTAGCTGAAATAAATTTCCTTTAGAAGTAAAAAATAACTTTCAATGTTAGAAGGTTTTATCGTATGACCACAAACAAACTAAACCCTCTTATCTTGCTATCCACAAATTTCTAAATAATGCTAGATACATACAAGGCAATATTAAAACAAACTTGAGCATGTTTCATTTAAAGTTCCCTCGTGTGTAGCAATGTTTCTAGTTGAAATTCATGTTTCCTTACAGGTTGCCTAATATATAATTTTTTTTCTGATATTTTATATATTCTAACACAGTAATGCCTCATCTGTATAGATGTTTACAATTTTTAATATTTAAAACAATAAAAATAAAATTCTTTTTAAATTTAATTAAAAACACGGGAATTATTTATAAAATTAATTAATTTTTAAAAAAAAGTATTGTGCCATTTTTTTTATTTAAATCTCGATTTAAATTATAAATCACTGATATTGATTATTGAGGGTAAACGTTTACTTAAAATGTTTGTGAGAAGTTTCCTGAAAAGCTAAGTAAGCGGTAGCGAAATAGCCATCGGGACATGCTTTTACCCTCAATAATCAATATCGGCGATTTATAATTCAAGTCGGGATAATATAAAAACAATAGCACAAAAATTTTTTTTATTAATTAAAATTTTTTTTTTTTTTTTTTGTAGAAATTAATTAAATTTTCTCTCTTCTTCATACAATATTTCTTCAAGAAAAATAACTATGCGTTGCTCTATTAATTTTTTTTACTGATCTTTCTTCACATGTTTCTGTGTGGTTGACTCGTCTGTAGTGAAAAATGAAACATTGCTTTTAAAACACGTTCCATTTGATGTTACGTCGTGCGTATTTTGCATAAAAAACCAGACTAAAATAATAATCAATAATAATTAACACAAATTTAAGATCAACTTAAAGCTCAATAATAATAATGAAAAAAGTGCAAAAATTACAATTTTTCTTTTAAAATAAAAAGTTGATTTCTTCAAAATATGCAATATTTACGGTTTTTGAATAGTGTCGAAAAAGATTTAAAATGTACATTTGTGAGTTAAGAGATGCCAAAAGTACTTTAAAAGTGTTACCATTTTATGTTTTTTTTTTCACTTAAAAGTTCTCTTCATAGTTTCATAGTGAATCTACGATGATAATAGATTTAAAAATATTCTTATAATGCGTTATTTCCCTTAGTAACAGTTTAATTTTTAGATTAAAAATATAAACGTGCTCAACTTTGAATATGAAGTAAACAAAAAAAAAAAAAAAAACAAATTGTAACAAAAGACTTTTTGATAGGCCGTTTTTTATTTCATTTCCTCCATTTTTAATCACGACTGATTTCAGAGAGCGTTTTTTAACTTTTTTTAAATTTTTACTTAACATTTACTTTATTAATTAGCGGGGTTACTAACTAACGATATATTTACTTTTTGTTTTTTGTTAACAATATTTAACAATAAATAAATAAATTAACAACAAAAAAAAAACATGAACTTATTAAACAGTAAAAATGATAAATGATCTCGCACAAAAGTGTATTTGTTTGCTTAATTTGCCGCAACTTAATCATTTAATAGCAGGTGGGGCATAAGTAATGGCAGCCATTTAGTTACAGGTGTATAACTTCAGCTTTGTCTTTCAGTTGAAAGGAAAAAAAATTATAATACTGCCTCACCCTGTAATAAATATATAAATTACTTGGGAAAAATTATCTGCTTAATTTCAAATTTGGTTTTACAAATCTTCCGTCTTTCATTAACTCTGATGAAACAAACAAATAAAAAACAAAAAAACATTTTTTGAAACAAAAAGATTTTTTTATTCATTTGTGAATAAAAACTCAAAACCGGAAGCATTTAATTTACTGTGAATCATTTCTAATTGTTAATAAGCTTAACGTCTTTCTAATCGCTAAATAATTGTTGTGGCGATAGGAAAATCTTATTATTAAGTGTTAAACTCATTGATCAATTATTGACTTAATTACACATAAAATTAAATACACGAATCTAACAAAAAGCATTAGAAACTCATTTAATTTTTTTTTCGAATCAAGGAATGAAAACTAATTTAATGTTTTAATTATTTAAACTCATTTGGTTAATTATCTGTCAAAATTGTATTTTATAGTATTTATAATTATTATTTTAATAGAAAAGGTTACAAAATAATATTAAAATTTTTAGTCTTCTCAACTATTGGATACGCGGGATCTCAATGTTACCGAAAACTGTTCCCGTACTACAACTTTGGGTTGAAGAGAAAGCTTTTAAGAGAATAAAATTCTTCTTCTTTTTATCAACTGAGCAACAATCAGTTGTTTGAAAAGTAAACAGTAGCAAATACAAAAAAGTCTAAAATTAATTTTTCATTTTAGAACATAATTAGACGATAAGTGTTCTCTAGTTAAAGCGTTTATTACGTTGAGTGAGTGTACTAGAATCGTGGTAGTTTCACTCTTGTCCGCTGTCTTGTCAACAACATCAATTTTCTTTAGTGTATTATATTCTATTCATATTATAACACTAACAGTTGTGTATGCATAACAAAAACTTAGAATAAATTTGGCATAAGTGAAGATATTGATAATGCTCCCAGTGTGTTTTTTCGTACGGCCTGGCACTTAAAATCATTGTAGATTGTTGCCGTCACCCAAAACTATGTTTTGTAACTATTATCGGTGTCAAGTTGTGTGGAGAGCCTTACAGAAACCCCGCTTAGATTCGTGACTTATGCTAACCGCATGTGAAGTTTTTGTTATGCATACGGCCGTAAATCGTCAACGAAGTAATATAAATAAATCAGACGTTTGCCAATTAGACTCACACGTGTAGAGACCCATGTTATGTATGTTTAAGTTTTACGTTGTTATTATTTGTTGCTGCCTATAACGGTTAAAAAAAGATAAGACAGTATACGTTCAAATTCAATTCCTCATTTCTTCAATTTTAATAATATTTTTTATACTTGTTATTACAGAGACTCAAATGGGTTTCTATAGCAGTTCAAAAGATGAGGCATTATACTCACTTCTCTATGGGGTCAAACTTTTGTTTCTAATGCTCATGTTTCGACCTCACAGCGAATATTCTACTACAGACTCCGTGTAACTTCCAAAGTCTGCCTGTAAGGTTTTAAATAGAAATAGCATTTCTATGGAGAAACTCGTAGCTTAATTTTACTGCTTCTTTTTAATCAGTGTAGCGATTTTAATAAAACAATTTCTGTATTTTTTCTAGCTTAAGTTTTAATCTGAGGTGCAGACGGTCATAAATTTTACAGAAAACAATAGGTTTACGTTTCCTACTCTTTGTGCATGGAACTCTAAAAATTACTAAACCGGCCTTTAGTTAATGTTTTTACTTAACACGAGAGGCGCGACATAATCATAATAATATAACTCAACATATAATTGCAGAGTTGTTTAAAAAGATTTTTCTTTCACTCCACTTCAACAAATGTCACCTTCACACTATTCATTTTTGAAGAAAGTGAGCGAATTAATTAATAAGCATTTTTGTTTAAATATTATTTCTTGAAAAGAGACAGGATAAATAACTTAAAAGTATTTAAATTGTGAAAAATACGGAGCAACAGTAGTTTCTTTTACGGTTTTTTTGTTCTTGTGAAGAAAAGCTTGCTGTTAAATAGACAATTGCTTAATTACTTAAATAAAGCTTTTAAACTCTGAACGACAAAAGCCTGGAAATTAAAAAACTTCTTATAAATCGCGGTAACTTTAATCCTGAATATTTTTTTAACCTGTTTATATTATGTGTAATAGTTTTTATATATTTTTTCTTTTCTTTTAATATAATTTCCCGAAATCACCAAGATTTATTTTGTTTTACCTTTTTTTAAGTGATTTGTTTGCCCGCAATATTTTTATCTCATTTTTCATCCCATGTATTTATTGTATTTGTTTCGAACGAAAATTAAATCGCCTAATTTTGTTAGAAACGGTACATTTTTGCGAAATCTTAAATATTGAACCTTTTTGTGTGCTTAAAGGCGTGTCCGAATCTTAAAAAAACCATGTATTTCTTTTCTAAAATTTCAAATATTATTTCTTCCCACCAAAAAATTTTTGAAAAGGTAATCGAGTTTGGAATTAAGCATTTTTGGCAGAAGTACTTCCCAACTAGATTGCCAACTAAATGATTTTAACAAGGCAAGAGACTTTTATAATCAATTACTGAGAATCGATTACATTAATTATTGTAGGAAATAATGAGTATAATTAGTACGGTAGTCTATTTTAACATAAAGAACTAGTTCCATTACTACTTTCTTTTTTGGAAACTAATGTGTAATGTGTTTTGTAAGCGAGTAACAAAGTATGGCAATCACAAAAGTAAGTCAATATATGGCAAGTACTTTTTAAGGTAATGTCTAATTTTTGCTGGGTTATGGCGCATTTAAGTTTTGTTTGTTGTTCTTTAAAAAAATTAATTAATTTAAACATTTAGGGTCCAACAAATCTTATCAGGCGAGATAAATATGTAAACATATTACTCGTACCGTGTTTGTATTCATTGTTTTATTTTTTAACAAACAAACTAATTTTGAAATATTTATTTTACTTTTTTGTTGATGTTATATATTTTTGGCTAAGATTTTTCTAACCATATTTCTTCATGTGGTATGATGACAAAGTCTGTTATTAATTTAAATATTTATTTAAAAATTTCTTTTAAATGAAATCAAAAATAGCGTCTTAGTAAAAAAGTTTGCAAAAGATTACAAAAAAAATTATCTTCAACTTTAAATAAAATAAAAGAAAATACTGGATAAAATCGTTATCTTATTATAATTTAAATGATAATGAAACATAATTATTAAAATTTAAACCTTTAACAAATTTTTAAAAATCTGAAATCTAACATAAAAAATAATAAAAACTCATAAACAAGTTTGATATTCTGCAAAAAAAAAATATTATTATTTTCCAAACTTCGTCAACAGACTGTGCTTAGTTATATGTACTACGTTGTATCCGTCTGTGAACTAACGCAAGAGAATATGAAAATAAGTTGAATGGAAAATTTCGAGTTTTATGTGGACTAGGAAAAGTACTAAAAAATTAAGTACTTAAAAAAAATAAGCTACCTAAAATATTTAAAACTACAATTTTATTACAATATCCAAAGGGATGAAAAGTTGTACTAAAATTTAAAAAAAAATCGGAATTGCTAATTCTATAGTATCAAATAAAAAATAATAATAATTTTATTACTTTTCGGTGTATTTAATGTAATGTGTACTTAATATGTACTTCAGTCCTTTGAATTTTGGTACTAAACTTAATATAATTTGAAGTAAAAGTTTTTAGTACTAAATTGTTGTGCAATATTTCATCGTATTTATTATCAGTTTATTAAGTACCAAATGATTTATATTAAGTTTTTAGTACTTAATTTATATTTAAACTTTGGTACTAAGAACTTTGTGTGAAACGTTTTTCGCAATATTTTTGTTTTTGAATAAAATATTTTTGGGGCACAGTTAAGTATTTCGGTTTTGGAAATTTCAATCCCATTTATTACCTCAGCTTAGAATTTTTTTTTAGTACTAATGGGCATATTTTCTAAATAAGAAATTTGGCGTTAAGGAACGAACTATTTTGAAGTTTACTACTGGAAATATTTAGTACCATTCGAATAAAAAAAATTAGTACACCTTTTTACAATTGCTCTTAGAATTTGTTTTTAGAATCTGCTTCTACATAATTTCTCGTTTCTTTTTTCTATATTTATTTTAATTTTTTTTAAATGCAACGCTGTACTATAACTTCCTTTAGAAGTTGCTAAGGCCATGAAAAACATTCTTCAAGTCTATGCAACTAATTAAGGACTTTACACACACCTAAATATTTCTACATAACTTTTTTTTTAGAAGATTATTGTCAATAACTAATTGTTGTTTCTCTCTTTTGTTTTGTGTTTAACGAATATTTGTATGAAAATTTAAAAATTTTTATTTTCAAGGTTTAAATAAACATTTATTCACTTAATTTGCGCTGGAGGATGATTTGTATTTGTTTTGTTAATAAAACAATATAAAAATTAAAAAAAAAATAATAAAAATACAATAAGTCTGTTGAACAAAAATAACACATAAAAACACGAAATTCAATTATAATATTCAACAAAAAATACAAAACAAAACATTATCAATGAACTCGTGTAAATAAATGTTAAAATAAATAATCATCCATGCAATTCAATAAAATTATTATTTAAAATTTGTTTTGTTGTTTAAGATTTAATGTTTTTTTTTTTATTGTAATTTTTTAACTTATGCGATTTCGCATGTCATACGTACTTGTGTAACAAACTTGTTTAATTTACACATGCAAACTGGCACAGTGGTTACGAAAACATAATAAATTTCACAGAATGTTTTTTTAAGGACAGGAAAAAAATAAAAGAATTAAAAATAACAATTAATTTAAAATCATTTTAAGAACTTGTGTGTTCAAAAAGTCAGCCATTTCTTTCTTAGCATAAAATTCATATTTGTTGTGCTCGCAAAGACGAAGCGTGTGCATTTAGGGGAAATATTTTAATCCTATGGAAGTCTAACCATTATATTTTAAAAGCAATATTAATTTCGAAAATGCACCTATTGCCCATAACTAGAAGAAAGTATATACGAGTTCAACTTAAGTTTTCTTTAAATTAAATCTTTTCTATAAAGTTAGCTTTATGAAGGAAATTGTGCCTTTATACGTATTTCTACTTTCCATAAGAAAAGCATTTAAAGAATTTTTTTTTTAACCAAAATATTCTTAAATTTTGTAAAATTCGTTTAGTATCCATTGAAATGTCATCCTCTGTTTAAATAAATATTAAAAATTTATTGAAATTAATTTTTAATACAAGCTCTTTTTATTCCACTCTACTCCACTGTACCATGTCTGATGTTTGTTTGGAAGTCAAAACTTTGTTGTTGTTGCCTTTGAGTTCATCACTCAAACAATTCCATTAAATAAAAAGAAGAAGATCTTTAAGCGAGCAATAGTAAAGTTTCAGTACAGACCAAAAAAAAAGTGTATGGATTGTTAAGAGTACATTGCTGTTGCAACAACCACAACAACAGCTTACACTCTAGCAAAAAAAAAAAAAAATTATGTAAGAAAGTGAAATCTACTTTAAATATCACTAACGTTAATATTGCCACCATTAAGGAAAATAGTTATGCATACGACTACAATACATTTTAATTAATTTTTTAACAAAAAAACATAAAAATGCTCAAAAAATAATAACTAAAACATATAAATCTTTCCATTTTTCCTTTTGATGCAGCCACTTACATTTGTTGCTGTAAATAAAATGATTTAATCCTGTTTTAATTAACTGATCTTGACTTTATTTTTGATATACTTTTTTGTTTTATTTAAAAGAATTTATTCTATGACTTGATCTTGCTTTTTTATTTTTGTTTTCTTTCATAAATCTTCTGCTAAAACGTGTTTCTTTATTTATGTTGTTGTTATTTTTAATATTTATTATAAATGCTTTGATTTTTTTCCTATAATTTGTTAAAATATTTATTTATACCGTCCGTTATTTAATAAAAAATATTTTAACGTTTTTAAGTACGAACTCCAACTGAAACCAAATTTTCTTGCTCTGGCTTCAGAAACATTCAACAGCACCACATTACACTCGTTTAAGCAAAAAGAAGAAAAAAAAAAACAACAACCTTTATAGACACAAATACATTTAGCCGAGTTAACAGGTAACCAACGGAAAGTAAAGTTGCCAGATGAAATAGAGTTAAAATCGCTGAAATAAAAAAAAAATTCGCAGATGAAATGCGAGATATTTTAAAAAAATTTTGAACGTGTGGGTCAGTTGATCAGTTAGTAATTTAAGGGTCTGACAAAAAGCAACCTTAAAATTTTAGATTTAAATTTTTAAAATTTTTTTTCAGTGATTAGAAATTTCGTTTTAATCGATAAAATAAAATCATAAAAATAGTATCCTTTTTTCTACTCGAAATATACCGACTTTTAGTTTTAACTTAAATGTATAATTCTCATAAAGTTTGAGTTTGCATTTTTCAATAACAATTAACTTTTTTATAATGACTTGAAAATTTTTATTTTAGGCACTAGAAGAACGTAATTCATTTTCTAAAGCAGTTAAGGCTTCTTCAGTATTTTTCATATTTATGTTTTATAAGCCTTAAGAGATAAAAATTTAACACAATGCAAACTTTTATCATATTAAAATTATTCACTTGACTATTTTATTGTTTACTAATATCGTCGAATCTGGCAACCGCTCCCCAAAGTAATGATCATGGAAAAGCACTTTTGTTCTCCAAACGTGGTAACGTCTGCTATAAAACGCGATAAACAAACCTTAACAAAAAAATTATATAAAAGAGTCTCATATTTTCTCTCAAAATCTCAAGTTTTCTCTTACTGATTTTGAATAGAAATGCATTATTCAGGTACGAGGGTAAGTTCAAATATTTAAATCAGAGTCATATTTTTTCCTTCAATATATCAGTTAAAGAAAAATAAAAAACGCGCTGCGCTTATTTGTTAAAGACAAAAAGTGTTATTCCTCTCTAAAACCGGATAAATGATTACAAAATATTTCGTATATTCACAAAAGATGAAAGTTCTTTAGGATGGTACATAACTGCTGATGAAACCTACATAAAATAGTATGTGCTAGAAATACAAATATAGGGCAAAATTATGGCCAGCTCCAAAAATCGGTAAATTTAACAAATACAGAGAAAAATGCACAATTTACATAAAAGAAATTTTTGTTACATTCTTTTCTGTTTCCAAATTTGAAAAAAGTGCGAAGGGACAAAAAGCGTTCTTTTTTTAAGAGAAGTAACACTCAGGCAATAATGCCCACTTACTCGTATTAATTATATTACCTTCTTTGAAAAGGGATAAAGTAGAGAACATAGAAGGTGAAGAAGAGTGATAGATAGAATGCTTCATTTTCTTGGGAAATATTATCTTCCAACAAGTTAATTAATCTTCCGATAATTCCTGAATAGAGTCTGTTAAACTTAATGTTATTAAAAAAAATTAAAAAATCTAAAATACGTAATGACTTTCTGAATGACCCTCGTATAGCAGAACCAATAAAACGTAGGCATAATTTTGGATAAATAGCTGCTTTTATTCACAGAACTTTGTTTTTGTTTTTTCTTGTTTCTAGGTTCTTTTTGATTTGGTTTACCCCGTGTGGTTTTTATAGAAACCTTAATAAAACCTCTCAACCCATATCACACATCATTAAGGAAAAAAAAACAATGACACACACACTTGCATACTTGCTTACATATTATTAATAAAAAATAGTTAAGCTCACAAAACCTGTTTCGTACTACAACAACAAAACTATTTTATTTTTACACCTCAAATCTCTGCATGAGAAAAGAAACACAAATATTAAAATCAGTGATAAAAAAAAACGAAGACTCACATTTCAAGATTCTCTTGGATTGTTTTTATTTTGAACAAATATTTCAATTACTATCGCTCTTAATAAAATTTTGCTGATCAAAATTTGAACATAAAGAAGGGAAGATTTGAGATTCTTTATTGGCTTTACTTTACTTCAAACAGTGTACCACCAGTAGCGTCTTATAATAACTAATTTAGAAAATAAAATCTTTTTTTACTTCACTTTGAAAGCAAGCGCACGCAAAACAATTTAAGAGTCTAGAATTTTTTTCAACTTGCCGATAAATTCCCTAACAGATTTGATTTGCATCAAATCAGAAATCAAATAAAAATATTTCGTTTTAAACTTTCGATCCCCTTTGATCAATAAAAACCTTCTTCCTTGTGTGGAGCTTTATCACAAAAAAAATCCAGCAACTTTGTTGCTCAAAAAGAAAGAAGCAAAAAACTTGAATGAAATACAAGCTCCCTAAGCTCCGAAATATTTACGTAATTACAATATATAAATTATACTATATTTCTTATAAGTTTAATAAATTCTGGCTGTCTTCTCAACTTTTTCTACATGCGACTGCTTCAGACCCAAGTTGCAAGGGTAGTAATTTAGTTCGAACATCTCAGAACATCAAAAGTAATTATTATATAATTATTTTTTTTAGAGATTTCGACTGCCTCATCTCAGATGTTTTTGACATTAGGAGACCAAATAGTTCAGGTCCGGCTAATAAAATTTTTTCTAAATAAATTTTTAATGCAAAAACAGATTGTTATTAATTTTCATATTATTTATTTTCGTTCTCTTTTGGTCGTCAGCTTTATAAAAACAGACACGGCCTCTTAATAAAATAATAAAAAAACACTCTCCTCTCCTCTTTGTTAAAAAAAAAAAACAAAAATGTGAATAACTGTCTCTTACGCTTTACCTTTATACATAATACACTTCAGGGATGGAAATTTTTTATTGTTAATTTTTTTCTTTGTGGAGTAATTTGAAACTAAAAGTTTGTTTCTTTTGAACAATCGTACTTAAGTCCTTAATTTAATTGTTTATGTTTTAATACGATTTTAAAAATCAGTAAATGATTTTTATTTTATTTAAAGATATTTAATATATATTTGTCCTATTTTTTTAATTTCTGATTTTATACTTAATTTATAAGTACCTCAGAAATATGATGGTAAGGTAGGCTCATTTAGGTCTGGATAAAAGTTAAAAGGAATTAAGAAGACGGATCAAACAAATAAAGTGTGAGAACAGAGAAGACAAATATGGGTACATAATCCATAAATAGACTAAAATCATTCATCTCTCTCGTTATCAGTCAGATGATTATAATGCATATATGTATATATATACCGTTAATTGCAATATCATTGCATAATTATAATGGCAATATCAATGTCGGAAAGGAGCAGAGTCCGATAAAAAAAAATTCTATCCCCGAATTCCTGCAGTATACGTTAAATTTGGTGAGTTCATCAGCTACGTAGTTACGGGTATTGAAGCAACGTTCACTTTTTCTGGGCAATGGTAGACATTTAATTGAGAATCATTGTTAATTTTAAGATTTTATAGTGGTGTAAAATGTAAAATGTTGTAAAAAAATGTGCTACTTATAACTAAACAATAATGTCAAAATATAAACGGCATAAAAAGCAAAATCACTTAAATTTAAATAAAAAAAACAGGTTTATTTTTCTGTTCAATATGGAAAAAAATATGAATTACCATCCCTGATCCACCTGGCTTTAATTGTTTTTCAATAATGATCACGATGTTTATGATGATAATAACGTTGAATTATCAATAGAAAAAATTTCTTCTCTGTTGTTGTTGTTGTTTTTGTTAGACTCTTATTTGTTTTGTAATTTGTTACTAATTTTTATCATGAGAGAAGCTTTCATTTTTTACGTTTTTCAAATTGTGTTTTGTTAACGAAATAACTTTGTTGATATTGTTGTTGTTGTTGTTGTGTAAGCACCAAAAAAAAAATACCTCATAAAAAATTACATTTATGAAAGAATTCAATTGTTAATGGAGTTTATCTAAAAACAGTCACCTTCTGGCATTTAATTGTAGTGCTGTGACATGTTTTGACATGAAAATTCTCATGAAGCAACTTTTTTTTTTGATAAACTATTTTTGTCTTATTTATCATATTTATTTTGTGTCAAGTTGATTAAAAGTTTCAACAATACCTATTTGCTTAAGAATTTCAAAAAATTCATTTAATATTAATGGTACAAATGTTTTAAAACTTAGTGCATACAGTGCCCAACAAAAGTCTGTACGCAATCAGAAATTATAATTTTGTTTTATCCGATATTTCTAACTATCCACAAATACAGATTTTTCTCTTAAAGCTCATAGTTAGGTTCATAAGTGCAACATTGATTTATGAGCTACCAATTTGATGGACTGGAGAGTACTGTAGGTTTTAGAAATTCTTCTAAAGTTTTTTTTTCAAAGATAAATGGTTAAAAGATAATAATATATTTAATTATGTCTTAATAATAAACGATCAAACATTTTTTTATTGTCCAGACTTTTAAATAATTAATCACAAATGGAAAATTCAATAAAAATAAAGAAAAAATATTAATATCATATTAATGGGGTGTCCCCATACAACATAGATATTTTTTACGAGTATTTAGAACCGTAAAGGGCATCGCTTAAAATTTTTAAAACGCCTATCACTTTAACTCCTAATAACAAAAGGTAATGCAAAAATAAATCTAAAAATTAAAGAGTGTTTCCTTATGAAATGTATGGGCCTATCTTTAGAGTCGTTATAGACAAACGCTTGAAAATAGGACAAAACGTCGATTAGTATGACTGTTGGAATAACAGGTATAAACATTCAAAAATATAAATTAAGGGGTGCTCCAGTAGTAATTTTGTTTTATGTTTATGGCCATACTTTTGAACAGTTGTAGACAGACGGTTAAAATTTGTTTTAAAGTCGGTTTTTATGCAAGAATTATTGTTAGTTAACTGTTAAAAAAAATCTTTTTTTAAATAATGGGCGCATGCAAACTTTTGTCGGGCACTCTATTTTTTATTTTTAGTTACTTATATGGCAAATATGTTGTGTTTCAATTAACAAAACAAATTGAATTGAACGAAACAAATTGTTTACGTTTTATTATTAAAAATGCAAATGATATTGCAATTCATGATTAAAAACATGTTTTTAGAGAAAATTTCGTAACTTATAAATTCTAGTAGGAAACACAAAAAATGTTAAACTTTTTTTTTTAGAAAAGATAAATATAAAGTTTGGCTGAATTCTGAATTATCATCTTGTACAATCTATCCACTAAAACATAAATTTTTTAAATAAAAAAATTAATTTATAATTATTTTTGAAAAATCTAAAAAGATTTCACTTGCTGTAATGCTACCCTCGTCAATAATTATTTTCTAAAAATTTTCACATATAAAATTTCTTTAACTTAGTGAGGGTTTCAGCAGCGATATTTGAATGTTTAGGATGACATAACACAAAAAGAAAAAATTAAAATTTTGTTGTACTTTATCCACTGGCCTTCAGTCTTTCCGCAACTCTTAGAAAACTTGTATGTCTGTCAATTGGCTGTGTAAGAGAAATACAAATTAAATTTCTTTTTTTAACGAAATTAAACTCAAGGTTCAAATTTTAATCAGCTCAATTTTAAAAAATAAAAGTGAACAAAATTCGGGAGAAAAAAGTAAGTATTATGAATTATACAAGAAAAATAATATGTAAATAAAAAATAGGTCCCCTCAAATCACGATGATGCCACTTTTTTATTATTTTATTCCCACAGAAACATAATTGGAGGAATTTTTTTTTTTTTTGAGAAATTTTTTTCCGTGAGATACAAATTTCGTGAGAATATTCTTGATTGAGCTGAATGTGTTTTTGGTTTTTGAGGAAAATTTCGAATTATAGATAATTAACTTTTTTTTAATATTATCACTTTGCAAATTATTTCATTTGTTTATTAAATTAAAAAATTGTATTTAATTTTACTTTAGAAAAATTTCATCTCTATTTTTCAAAAAACTCATCAATTATTATTTATTTTTTTCTTCTATGAAGTCATTCATTATTGATGAATGAACGCTTAATTATCATTTTAAGGATTTTTTTGTTCTTCAGAGAAATTTAAATCTCTTAATTAATCAGTGACAAACAATTGGTAATGAGTTTGTCAAAAGCCAATTTTTTCTTCAATTCATTTTTCGCTATTGAAATTAAAATTCAACAGAAATGAAACGTAGGAGTTTTACGTAAATAAGATTAATGAATCTATTTTATTTTTTTCAAAGAATGTTTTAAAAAAAACTAAATTTCCACAACTGGAAGTATGAAATTGACTTAACTCGACTCACACATACATACAGGGCTTCACACATGTCTATAATTAAGTTTGAAAAAAGTTTTATTTTCTTTTCTTCTTATTTAAGTTTTCTTTTTTTTTTTAATTGTTATTTTAAATATTGATGCAGTCATTGTTAAAATTATTTTAACAGCTGTTTTTCTAAGAAAGTTATTTATTCAATGAAAATAAATAATAAATTATTTATAGTTGTGCCACTTAATTTACTATTTGTGTTTTTTTTAAATTGGCATCAAGTTTAATGGAATACAGGGTGTCAAAATTAACACCAGCCATATTGAGTTTTCATCTAAATGCTGTAGGCGTCAAAAAGAAGAAAAAATATCCGATATATTAGAAAAAGAAGATATTTCGAAAATTTTAATAATTTTGACGTTTTCAGATCAAAAACAAAATAAAAACTGAACCGCTCGCTGGTCTGATAGCAACACCTGCTAAAAATTTCCCTTGTTACAGACTATAGAAAAAAGAAAAATAGAATAACGTCAGTTTTTCACTGAAATGCAGGAATATTTAGTAGTGATCGTTAAATATTGAAAATTTTTAATCGTCTTATGAAAATCTCATCAGATTTTCTTTTTTACAGAATACAATATCGATATCACCGCAGGCAGAAGATATCTCCAGTTTTGATAATTCAGTTCTGTGATTTATATGTTTTGGTCGAAATAATTTTTTCTGAAGTTGATGCTATGATTAAATTTAAAAAAAAATTTGATTTTTGGAGTCAAAGTTTTAATATTTTATGAAATTTTTTTAATTTTTTTGTTTTGTGATGTTTTAATTTTTTGTGAAATATGGATTTGGAATTTTTTTCGCAATGTAGATTTTTTACATTTTCGCGTATTTTACTGAAATAACGCTTGTTCTTGTAAGTTTTAGTTTCTTAAAAAATTTTATTTTTTATTTATTTTATTCTTTTTCTAGTTATTTATAAAATATTTTCCGGTAAATTTTTTTTTTTAATTTTAAGTTATTTTCTAAAATTCGATTAAGTTTGGAAATTTCAATTATCATGTAAAAAATTTCGTAAAATTTAAAAGTCAAAATTTTTTCTTAAGAGAATTTTCTTAATTTTTTTTTTTAAGATTCCGTTCTTTTTTAGGTTAAATCGAGCTTTTATATCATCGCGAAATAATACAGGCGGTCTCGATGGAGAATTCATTACTTTCGGCGGAAACGCTAAATGTCAAACTTCATACATAAAAAATATGTATAATATTTTTTTATATGATGTTTGACACTTAACATTTACGGCAAAAGTAATGAATTCGCCATCGAGACCAACTGTATTATTTCACCATGTTTTATATAATTTACGAACTCCTAGTTGATTTAGATTTCAATTTTTTTTTTATATTGTTGTTACTTTTTTGTAATTTCGCAAAATTCTGTTAATCTACAACTTTTCTCAGGTATCAAATCACATTTACATTATAATTTTAATTACGGTTCTGTAAAAGGAGAAAACTTCTCCAAACATTAAATTTGTATATTAAAAATATTTAGAAATTATTCTGTCAGGGTTTGGTTAAACATCACCATAGTTTTCAATTTGCCATTAATTATAAAAGAACCACCCCCTTTTTTGTCAGTAACAAGGAAATAAATTTTCCAAAAATGAAACAAAAATAATGGTGAGAAAATTTATACAGAAAAACTACTTTGCGTTTTATAAACGAATTACAAAAAATCATTTAATTAAACACAAAAACTACAAACTTTTGATAAGAAATGAAAATAATAATAGTAGTACAACGAGAACAATAGAAAAAACCTAACAATTGTTATGGAAAATCTATTTTCCTCAAAAGGAAATAATATAAAAAAACTATTTTATAAAAAATGTTAGAATTTTTTTTTGTTTTAGTACAATTGCATGATAAATTGTAATAAAATAATATCTAAACAGAAAATAGTTTAAGCGAATAGAATTAAATATTGTTATGAATAAATTTTACCTTTTTCTACGGGGTAGAAAATCTATTTGAAAAGGGGAAGTTTTTTAAATTATTAAATTGTTAAAACACCTCAAAAGTTTTAAACGTTATTTCGTTGATATCTTTCACAGCAACTTTAATATGAATTGGTATGAATTAAGAGATATTCGAAATATAAAAAAGTACTTTTTTTAAACTACCTTTTTTCAAAAGTACCTTTTTCAATAGTACCTTTTTTAAAATACCTTTTTATAAAAGTACCTTTTTTTAATAGTACATTTTTTTAAAGTACCTTTTTTAAAAGTACTTTTTTAAAAAGTATTTTTTAAAGTACTTAACTAAAAAGTATTTTAGATTGTACATTTGTTTAAAAGTACTTTTTTTTAAGTACTTTTTATGTTTAATATTTGTAAAAAATTAGAAAAAACACAATTATGAAAAAGTATATTGTTTTCAAAACTTTTTATCTGCAGGTACTTTTCCAAATCATTTTGCATCCAATTTTTATAGTATCTTTGTTTATTAAAAGAGGGTTTAAAATTGTCTCTTAAAAAAGAATGTACCCACAATTCTACAATTTCAATATAAAATTGTGTAAAAAATTTTTTTTTTTCAAAGTACCTTAAAAGTACCTAAAGTATCTGTAAATATATGTGGAATTTCAAAAAGGATTTAAAATATTTTCATTTATTTAATTTATTTTAAAATATGTTTTTCAAGTATTCCAACAAAAAGTACCTTTTTAAAAAGTACTTTCTTCAATAGTTGAAAAATATCGCAAAAAGGACTCTAAATTAAAATTCCGTATTTACCAAGTGAAATTTTGAAAAAGTGTATTTTGATTAATCTTCAATTCTTAGACTAATTGCGACCTGAATAATTATTATTTGTTTGTTTCTTCCAATTTTTTCACAAAAATTTATGTAATTTTGAAATTGTAAAAATTAATTTGTTTTATGGAGGATGTTTTATATTTTCCCTAACATCTGGTTCATTAAAAATATATTCATCATTCCAAGAGCAGACAGTTAAGAGGGAGGACAGACAGACATACCGACAAACAAACATATCAGTTACGGAAACAGAAAATAAAAACATAAAAAGCACGAAATCTGAAAAAATCTATCACCACTCAAGATTCCAACAATCATTATTCTTAAAAAAAAAGAGGAAAAATCAAAAAAAGAAAAGAAAATAAGTGATAAAAGTTCCACCCTCCTATTTTTACTTTCTGTTGAAGTTCAACATGATGAATGTCTTTGTCCCATTTCAAATCTTTTGCAGATGTAAAAAATTATTATTAAAGAAAAAATCCGGAAAAAATCATCAAAAACTAAAAACTATTTGCGTGATGATGAAATGGCGGCATCATCAGCAATGTGTTTCATTTCAAAAAATGCATTTTATTCAACTCCCCCTACCTTCAACTTATCATGGTTTTATTTTTTACTCTTCATTTTGCTTGTATGATTGCAAATTCTAGTGCCTGTGTGTGTGTGTGTGTATGCGTGTCATAGTTTTTTGTCATCAGTAATTTTGTATTTTTTTGTTTTATGATATATTTTTGACATTTTCTATAATCGCATATTGTCACGTTATATATAATTTGGGAACAACATCATAAAAATATTTGTAGTTTTTTTTTTTTTTTTGAAATGCGACAGGTTTGTCACATTTTAAGATTTTAGTTTTATGATCGTTTTTATTTTACATACATTTATTTTCAGCATAATCTTGTAACAAATTGAACATGTGTGACGAAATGAAACTAAATTTTTATATTTTTCTTAACGATAAAAACATCAATTTTAAAATCCATAAAGTTTTACATTTATGACAATAAATAAAAAAATATTATTTTTTCATTATTTATTTACAGTTAACATAAAGCTGTCAATACAAACAAAAGCGAATTTAAAGATTGACATCTTTATTTTAATTAACCAAACAAATCATTAAAAGAATGTAATTAATTTTTTTGTTTAACAATATTTTTTTATAAAATTAATTTAAAGCAGACATTCAAGTTGTTTCAAAATTTTGAATTTTTAAAGCGTTGGAAACCCTACCAAAAAATATTTTCACACCTGACAGGAACAACCAAAAAATTGGTTCCGACTTTTCAAACAAATTCATCCTAAAAGATGCAGCACATTTTTCGCTTGATGACTCTGTTCGTGGTTAAAAATATCGGAAAACACTTTTTATAATATCCCACTACTGTTCAGGTTGTATTTAATGGAGACAAGAAAATGGTGGTCGACCCTTGTTATTCCATAGACGACCCCATTTAATAAAAAATATTTTCATTTGATATCAATATTTTATGATTTTTTCTACACATGTGACTTATAAATACATACATATGTATGTCTTTATGTTAGCTTGAATTTTCAGTTATTTAAAATACTTAGAAAACATACATATATAAACTTGATACTTTAATAAGTACTTTTAATTTAAAAACTTTGTTAAGCTGGTATTTATACAAAAGCATTCATTTAATGAAATCATCTCTAAACGGTATATTAATAGCAAATCAGTTGTATTAACAGTTAAAAAAAAAAGGTACTTTATTAATTAAGGTACTTTATTAAAATATACTTTTTTACAGGTACTTTTGCTAATTGAACTGAATTTGGAGATATTTGTAAATTATATTAATAGTTAATAATGTTTGTATTAAAAGCTAAAAAAATATTCTAATTGAAAAGGTATTTTTTTTTTAATTTTCGTATATTTTTGGCAAGGTACCTTTTAAATGGTACTTTATTAAAACACACTCTTTGAAGGAATTTGGTAAATAAACTGATTTTGAGGTAGTTGTAAGAGCGTATTTCTAGAGTAGTTTTTAAAATTTACTTTGGAAAAGGTACTTCTAAAAAAGTACTTTCTTAAAATATCATTTTTTTAAACACAATTTTTTTCAACTTAGTTTTCTTTTTTCGAAACTATATTTTAAATAAGCACTATTTTTAAAGTGGTACTATTTTTTAGTATGTTTAATTAATTAAATGCTGTTTCTTTTAAATTATTAAAAATTTTTTTAGAACAGCAAGGATTTAATGATCTTAATATTTTTGAAATTTCGAGTGATATACCAAACGGGGGAAATAGATTTTTTGTAATAAAATTCCTTGAAAAAAAGATTGCTTCTGGAACTAAAAGAGTTTTTCTTAGTTGGTCACAATTTTCCTTAAAAAAAAGACAATTTAATACATATTACTCATCATTTAGCAAATGTTTTATCAATTGCTTGGCTAAATTGTTTAGAAGATCTTCTGTTTTTCTATCAACTGCATGTTATTTTTAAATGACAATGAAAAACAAATTTCTTTAATATTCCGATAGTGATTCAGTTTCATATGTCAAAGTTTCTTTTGCCAACTTAAAATACATTTCGTTTAATTTACTTTAAATATAAAACCAAAACTAATTTAAAGGTTTAAAGATCACTTGAGCACACACGCAGTCATGCTGATTAACACTCCTATAAATATCTGGCATATGCATGAATAATTTTTATTGAAAGCAAACACATTATAAAAAGACGCATCACCAATTAAAGCGTTAAGAGTAAAAGTGCATTTGCTGTTAGGATTCATAATAAAAAGACTTTCTAATTTAGGTTTTATGCTGTGATATTTGTTGCCGCAGACACAACAGGGCACACTTCTGAGCACTTAACCCTTGCAGACCTTTAGGGAATACATACTTCATACGTAGTAAAGTCGTAAAAGCAAGTATGATTCACGTAATGTAAAGTTGTTGCAATTATACTTTTCTGTTACAATTTAAAACTAAAAACTTTAATGATACGCTAATGACTGGTTCATTTGTTACAATTTAGTTATATGGTGACTGTTGAGGTTGGGCTTAGAAACAGTCCAATAGTAAAAAGGTGAGTCTGAATATTCGAAAGTGGAACAAAAATCAATTTTAGTTTTTTATAAAATTCCAATTCTTTTTCGGAACCAACAGTTTCTTGAACTTATCTATAAAAATGAAATTCGTTTAAAACTGAGAAAAAACATAACAACTTTATGCTAATTTTTTATTATGCATACAGCACTGCATTTCTTAATATTTTTATAAAACTTTTTACTATTTGCTTTTATAAAACATATAAAATTGTCTGCCATAAAATGCTGATACTAATAATGATTTAAGTAAATTTTCCTATTTTTATTAAAGCAACTTACCCGACAATTTTGTTTTTTTTTTCATAGATTTTATACATTATTAAAGTAATAACTTACCCGAAAATTTGATTTTTTTAGAGTTTAAAGAAATCTTCCTAAACGAACAAACGTATTTCTTTACTGTTCTCTCTGTATTTCGTCTTGATTTTTAGAAATTAAAAATAAAATGAACTTAAGCCAAAATAATTTCTATTCATTTATAACATTCACAGTTCAAATAATTAATAAAAATTAAATTATAAGCACGCAAGGCACAGCGAGCATTCTTGCTTACTTCATAACAATCAGAAGGATACTGGAACAGCATCTACAATGTTATGAGTAAACAAGTAAGATTGATTAAAAACAAATTTGCATTCGTGTTCAATCGATGATTGAAACAAAGCAAAAACAAATGTACAAGACGAAATATAGAGAGAACAGTAAAGAAATACGTTGGTTTGTGTTTAAATTTCGTCTAACCAAATTAATGTTGATATGAGTTATAAGTATTCTCGTATTCTTATTTAAATTTTCTTTCTAAAAGACATTTTTTATAGGTTTACACAACATTTTGACACTCGATTCATTTCAATTTCATCAATCACATAAGGCCGAGTCATTTCTTTTCTAATAGTCAATCAGTTTTCGCCATTTTTTAATTCACTAATAAAGGAAATAGTGACAAAAGGAACACAAATATTTTACTTCTATTATTGATTCGAACCAATTTATTAAAACTATTATATAAAAATCTAATTTGGGTCAATTGTCATATAAATAAAAATTCAAATTAAAAACATCAAAGATTTTCAGAATAATTTGAGTTTGCGTCCCTGCTAAGATTTATTTTTTAAATAAATTTTTTCTTAAGTAGAACATAATGATGTTGAAAATATGTTTTTCATCAAGAAAATTTGTTACAAACACACTTTTAAACGAAATACTAATTACTACTTTAAAGTGATTGGTTTGCTGAAAAATAAATAATTTAAAAAAATACAAACTTTACTGGACTTTAGCCAAAATGACTAAATATTAATGTTAGAATGTATTTAGTGTTTTTACAAAAATTATTGTTTAGGCAACGGCTGATCGCCTAAATAAATATTTTAATCTGCCAAATATAAATTACATTTATTTTTTAAACTTACAACTGAAGAATTTAGTTTGTAACTTTGAAATTTTATGAAATTATTCTTGTGCTTTCAAGTGAAGCAAGTGTTAGTAAAGTTTATATGATTTAAGAGTTTTTTTTTTCAAAACATTCCTTCACTTTTATTTGTACATATTTTCCTTTCAAAATTATTAAGAACAGGAAATTAATCTAAAATTTTGCAGTTGTAGTTGTGTGCTTTGAACATGAAGATGATGTTTACAAACAATAAATAAGGTCATGCTATAAATGTCCTCAATGTTTATTCATGTATTTAAGGTGCCTCGCACAGTGGGAAAGTTTTCGTTGGAACTAAAAAAAACGAAAGTAAATTTCGAAAACAATAATAAAAACACTCTCATTAACATTGACGAAATACTTTTTTTTTTTTATTAAAAGGGATGTTCTCTAGTTAATATTGTTACCAGCAACTCGTGGAAAATACGAGAAATAACTGGGATGAACGCATTGATGCCCATATTAAAATCAAATTATACTTGAATAAATATTTTTACTATTAAAAATGGTTGTTTTTTACATTTATTTTTGCTTCGTCGGTTGATCACGAATGCAATTTTTATTTCAAAACATTCTTACTTGTTTCCTCGCAAAAAAAAAATAGATGTTGTTTCAGTATTATACTGAGTGTTATGAGTTAAGCATGAATATACATGCGCTGTGCTTTGCCTCGCTGTACAAGACGAGTTGCAGAGAGAACAGTGAAGAAATACTTTGGTTTTTGTGTGGACTTCGTCTCACCAAATTAATAATAATTTGAATATACCTCGTATTCTTATTTACAAAGTTAGTTGGTTAAATACATGATGTTTACAATGTAAACAACCTAAGTTAAATATAAGCGAAGAATGCTGATAAAGAATGCACCGACCCAGAAAATGCACATTACATTCTGTTGGTGTTGAATTTTCCTTGTTTTTTTAGAAAGCGTCCGCATACATTTGTAAAATAATTTTTCTTTCTAAAAAAAATGATTTTAGAATTAAAAAAATTAACTTAAGCCAAAATTGATTTAATTCCTTCATAATATCTACAGTCCTTTTTAATATCTAATTTAATATAAATATTTAAAAAAATATATTTTTTCTTTTTTGAAATCAGAAATCCTGTGGCCGGTTTAAAGTCTTTATTTTAATTTCTATTACTTTACCCCACTGTGCATGAGTGTGTGCGTATTTAACTTCATGTTTCATGCCCACATATCATGCAATCATACATATTTTTTGTTGTTGTTTGAATTTGTTGAATTTTATTTATTTTCGCTTTATAATTAAAAACCATTTATGCTCCATATTCATATTTTATGTTCAAAAAGAGTTCATTATTCCAATTTTTATTTTCATTTAACACTGCTTTTAACATATTTTTTTTTGTTTTTTTTTTTGTTTTCTTGTTGTTGTTGGTAAACTGAGGCAAGTGTTTCAAATTTATTAACTTCACCTGCTTGGTGTGCAGGTTTATGAATATTTGAGGCTGGCATGATGCAGTTGGGCCAGGGAAGCAGCAAGCAATCTTGCTGTTAGTTATTTTAAGGCCTTTCAAATATTTTATTCATATCAAATACATACACGTTGATTAAAAACTACAGCAGTTGTTTTTTTTTACAAAAAAAAAACACTCTACTTTTGCGTTTATTTTCCAACATCCCTTTTACATGTGTTTTAGTCTAAAATCGACTTTCGAGGCTTTTAAAATTTACACGTTCAGTTTATTTATTTATTACAAATTTAAATCAATAGTGGCACCTTGCCAAAATGTTAACAAAATATATTGTAGTCAACAAACAACAACAAGAACATCGACAACAACAAGTTCATAAAAACAACTTTAAATTGCCTTTTTGCGTTACAGTGGTGACATCAAAAAAATAAAACTTTTAATTGAAATGTGTTTAATTAAAACTAAATCATACTAAAGTTTTATTATTATTAAATTTATTACGTCAATAAAGTGGTAGTGGCATTTATAGATCAGTTGCGCCTTTTTTGTTACATTTTAATTAATACTGACACCGACCGACGGCCGTATAAATGAAATTTGTCAATTGCATCAAACCAAACTCTTCAATAGAAAAAGAGTTGCGCTGAGTTAAAATTAAAAGTATCAGTTCAATTAACTTTTTATAGTGAGAACAAGACTCTGCTTGATTGTAGCTACCGAATAGTTGAATTCACTTTGGAGAGAGAAATACAGAAGACAGCTTATGCACGGTAGACGAGGGATGGTATTATATTCATATTTAAAACTATATTACAGTGCCTCTGGTGTTGAGTAGGTTAATTAATTTGCAAGAGTCTGTACACGTGTTTGAAATTTGTTTTATCAACTTAATGTTAAATATATGATTGCTGCTTCGGTTGAGTGTCCAACCAATTAGAAGTCACCGTATCTTTTACTGAAACTTTACAATATTATTTTAAGTTTGAATGCACTGGAGAGGACTGAGCCATACCATAGATTTCTGCTAGTGAATAGTTATTAATTTTATTCTGTTTTTAATGTTTGCAGGAAAAAGAGCTTGAGTCTGTCTAAAATCTTACTATTGAGACACAAAATGATCATTTTTAAAAGGTTCTAAACTGTCGTGGACCCCCAATGTCTGATTTCGGGCAGACAAGGCCTCAGTGGCTCTTTGTGTGTGTAGAAAGACTACAAGCAGATACTGGGGTATCAACCCTGGAACGTCGTACTGGCTTTTCAACACGGTTGTTGAACCCATACTAATGTACGGGGTTCTCGTATGGTGGCCCGCACTGGGCAGACTGGAGAACTGCAGTACACTGAACAGGATACTGCGAATCTCGGCCTATATAGTCACCGGTGCAATGCGCACTACTCCATCGAAGGCCCTTTTTACCATGCTGCCATGCGGCCATTTTGTGTTGTTCCCCAGCTATTCCCGACAACATCGATTACGGCACGCCCATCCCCAGGTCTGATGTTGGTTTCATAGTATCAACGTCGGCCACGTCGAACATGCTTCGTATAGATGTGCTTGATGTCTATATAGACGGGTCAAAGTCAGACACGGCGGTCTTTATTCCTAGATTTCGGATCAGAATAAAGTTCTGGCAACAGGATCAATGTAGGCTGAGATCTCAGCCTACACTGTTTGCTGGATGAGGTACCACAGGATATACGGAGAGGATATCTGGATCTGTACTGACAACAAGGCCGCAATTAACTCCTTAACTCGGGTGTCTATACGACATCCAGATTGGTCCGTGAATGAAGGACATCTCTCGACGAGATGGCGAGACATTCCAACCTGGAACGATTTTGGGTGCCGGCTCATTCGGGCATACCCGGACAAAGTCGCCAGATATGGAACTCGGCTGAGAGACCGGGAGATAGTTCCACTGGTGGGAGTCCCGTTAAGCAGCTGTAAGGCTTTATTTTAGCAGGAACTCTTTAGGGCCTATGCTAGGAGATTGAATCTTCCGCACCATTACTACTGTAGGAGTTGTCAGGATGAGGAAGAGGAGGAAACGGTGGAGCATCTGCTCTGCCATTGTCTAGCTTTTTCTGAGAATAGTCCGAAACTGCATTATCTTGTAGACATGTCGGTCTGCGATGTTGCTAGGATAAACTCGTTTATCCGGTCCTCGGGGTGGTTTGGATAGGGATCTTGATGGTAGCGTAGGGACCGTTATAGCTAGTTTAAGTTTCTAGCTATATCTGTCATATAATAAATTGAGGTTAAAAATTAAAGGGGTTTTTTCATACGCTCATCGTTTTTAGGTATATGGACTTATTTTTCGAACCGTTTGAGGCAGACACATAAAATTAACACAGACTTCGTAAGTCCATGCCCGCTAAGACGACAAGTAAAAAATGTAACATTTAAAATTTAAGGGTGCTCCATACAAAACATGACTTTTACGAATATATTTTTCTTATTTTTATTATTTTTATTTGCCCAGAAATCTTCGTGATTAAATCTAACTCGCACTGGGCGGATTTTTTTTCTTCTTAATTTAACTTACTGTTTAATATTAATTGAGATTTAGCAGCATTTTAACTGTTGTGATAGAATTTTCATCGCCATAAATTTAGTTGTTCAAACAACTGTTAAACAATGTTCCATTGACAATTTCTGATGGTTGGCGTTTGTTGCATTTATTTCCTGACCAACTTTTATGTTTTTTCAGCCAATAATTAACCACTGTTTTTTTCACGTTTGTTTTTTTCTTCGCTTGAAGTTGCCAGGTTTATTATGGTGCTGTCATTTTATTACTTTGGGCATTACAATATGCCATCAACTAAACCAGCTGCAATTTAAGTATATTTTGTTACTAAATTAACTTAATGAAATTTGCAAAATACACTATAATTGGTTTTTAAATTTTATTTAATTATGTTGAACATGTATCATTTTTAATTACATACAAAATTTAAAATATGGAAATTTACAAAAAAAAAAAAACAATTCCTGAATGAATATCTGTTACAGTGCGTGTAAATAAAATTTAATTTATTATAATTTATGTGGCTGAATTAAAAATAAATGGCTTTTGTTGCCATGCATTTGATTAAAATAAACTTAAAAATTTATTTACTTTATCATCAAGTTATTTTTGTATTAATTTACTGTCACTAATGGGTTGTCGCTAGGCCAAGTTACATGCTTAAGTAACACGACCAAATAGTAAAAGCTTATTTCCAAAATGAGTGACGACACCATATTGACTAGCAGACAAGGCATCATTGCTTCCTTCTGCGGAATTGTATAAAATTGGGAATTATTAAGAGGTTTTTTTATGGCTGGTATATGACGGACACCGGAAACTCTTTCTTGCAAATCCGATGGTTGTTCGAAAGTCCTTAGAAAAAATTCCTCAATTAGCAGGATTGAAAAATACGCGGAGGTAACACGTATACGCTTGGCTTGACCTTGCTAGAATTTTGCTTGTAGAGTTGCTTAAAAGCCAGCATTAAGCCTCTGCCATCGTTCGTTATAACACTTTAACAATGTCTGTCCTCATAACTCCATTAAAATGATTTTTTAATTTATAACATATTGTAAATAATAAATAGTTGTATAATGTACAACCAGGCTAGTTGTAAGCTGCTATACAACAGCAGTGTATATTGTTCAACTTCTTAAAATCACAAACTTTTAAAAACCAAATTATGTAAATGTGTACCGAAAAATAAAAATGTAAACAAACTTGTACTTCTTGTAGCAAGCCGATGATTTAGCACACATACAACAGATTGTGAATTCAACAATTATTCCACTTTAATGCGGTTGATTTTATATAAAAATATTGTCACGAGGTAGAAATGACAATTCCTATTTACACACAAACACTTTCTACTCAAAATAATTATCAAAAACAAAAGTGACACTTTGTTATAATGGAATGTCAATTTTATTTTATGTTTATTGTTTATCTAAACAAAGGACTTTGTTTTTGTCCTGCAGAAAACAGTTCACAACCTTTTTTAGTTGTTGCCATTGTCGTTGTTGCTGTGCTGTGCGTTGATTAAAACAAATTGTGGAAAAAAAAGAAATTGTAAAAGAAAAAAGAAATTGCGTAAAATGAAAGTATGTCAGGGATTATGATATGTGAGTCACAATTCATAAAGAGTCACCAGGCGCCTACTTTTGCTTTTAAAAAGACACATAAAGAAACATAATTGTCATCGTTGTTTTTATCATTTCAAACTTAAAAAGTATTCGTGCATACTTTTTTTACATCTATTGTTTTTTTTTTTTGTTACCATCATCATTATTACAGCATTTGTTTTTTTTGTTTTCCTTAGATATCAAAGGAAAAAGAATAATAAAAATAAATTTGGCACCTCACTCTTTGACAGCGTGTAATTTAAAAAAGGCGCCCAAGATGCTTTTGGGTAAAAGAAGAGAGAGGGAGAGAGAGATTTAAAAATTTCGTTGCCTTTTTTAATTTAGATTAATTTTTAATTTTTGTTTCTCACCAGTATTAAAGGCAAATGTGGGTACAGTGATAGTCAAAAGTTTTGCAGCTAAAAATGCATTTTTTCCATTCCGTTAAGACGGGGAGAACAATGTTTTTATTTCACGATATTAAGCGTTACCTCTCTAATAGTATGAATTAACGGTGCCTCCGTTTTTAGGAGAATGTTTAAACTGTTATCCTCAAAATCATTAAACTTGGAGTTCTCTATGTGATACTAACATCCTTCATAAGATATTTTTTTTTTGCAGTGCTTTTTACTCTGATTCAAGTGGTATTGTATTCATGAGTGGTTAGAAGAAAATTTTTAGCTTTAAGACGGATGTTTTGAATCTCGTAACAAAAACTAATTTTTTATCTTCTTTAATTATTATTAACTATTGATCGACCAGCCGTTTTATTAAATAAATTACATGACAGTCAATGCTTTCTGCTTGCAAACAATTAACAACAATTAACTGGCATGTCACACATTCTGCTCGGAATGGGTTTTATTCCGTTTTAACCATTTCGATCGAATTTGTTATACCATCTTCAGATTCTGGTCGATTTTATTTAATTATAAAAAATTTAGAAACTGGCAACATTGGTCACACTAAGTCTAAATAAGGATACAAAATAAAAGTAAATTTAAAAATTGAAAAAAAAAAATAAACTTGGAAAGAAAATCAATTCCACTTTGGAATATAATACTTGTTTCATTCCAAAGAATTTGTTTTTTCATTTCTTGAAGAGCCATTTTGGGGAATTGAACCACTTTTGATCGGAATTGAGTTTTGTGACATTTCTGTAAGTTTGCTGTTACAACTTCTTACTGAGCGAGACCAAGAAAACTCATTTTTTTTTTGCTTTTATCTTAGTCCAATGATATTCAAAGTTCAAAATACTTCATATTGAGCGATTTTTTGTTTCCATTCCTAAATATTTTACTATGGCCAATGCAATTCTATTTTTAAACACTTGATAAATTGGGCTGGAGTTGCCAGAGATAACACCCCTAAACCTCTCTTTTAATACTCCCACTTCCAGAAGCACCTTCTTTTTAACTCAATAAGGGAGAGAACTAGTTTATCTTAAGAGGACACAGGCGCCTTTGAACATAGTAATCAAGTTCCTCTTGGTCATGTATCCCTTGGTTCATACTATTTCAAACAGAATTAAAGTAATTTTCTTTTTCCACTCCTGATCCAGAAAGCTTTTTGTGGACTTCATCTAATTCGACCTACAAGGGCTAAAATGATAATTATAAAAAAATAATAATTAATTAACTGTTGGTACTTTCGATTTAAGATGTGACCGAAAAATTAATTCTTTCATCACAAGATCTCAGTGGTTGCTCTTTTAAAACTTAAATCACGAAAAGAAAATTACTTTAATGTGGAGTTGCATGACAACCGCGTGGCGTAACTTATAGGTCAGAGGCTCTGATCCCGCTCATGGTAGACCATTACCAAAAGCATGAATTAAATTTTATACTCAAGAATTTTTTATGTGAGCGCAGGTTGAATATTTTTACTCACCCTGTACGGTAACACGGTGAAGTATTGACCCCAGTGTAGATGTTTCCTTTAAACCTCGAACGTTACTCTTCAGCACAACGAATTTGATTTTCATTATTTGTAAACCCATTTATCTTCCACCTTTACACACCCTGTTGGTTTTCTTGTTCTTATTTAATTTTTATTAGTTGGACTTTTTACAGCTGTAGATTTTGAAAGTGTCTCATTTGAATGTTTCTTTCTTAAGCGATTATTTTTATATTTACAACCTTTGAAGTATTTTATCTCACCTTGCAGTTTTTATGTGGCCATAAACTGTCTTAAAAAGATCTAAAAGTAGGTTAACATTTTCTAATGTTTTTGGAAGAAGTAAAAAAATAAGCAAAAAGACAACAAAGAAAACCACAAAAACCTTTTTGCAAAAGTCCTTTATGAAAAACTATAGGAAATCCTTAAACAAAATTATAAAACCATAAATATTTTCATTCACTATCAAGTTTTCCAAATCTGTTACCAAACAGAAGGTTGAAGCAATTTATGGAAAAAAATCTGGTGCAAAGGTATTTTTTGTTTGTTTTACTCTTTAAACATTTTAAGTTTAAGATCTTTTCTTACATAAAAATAATGTTTGAATACATGAATGAATAAAATATACCCACACACATGTATTTTAACAATTTCAGCAGCGGCTAAACCAGACAAAGTAGAACTATTCACACTCACTATTTCAAATAGTCATTATCTAGTTTAATTGTGATTATATCTGACAAAGAAATAGAACTTGGTCTTATTTTTTATCGTTTAGAAATTTAAAGGTCATGTGTACGGATTGAATAAATCTATAGTTTTTATTTAACATCTTAGAGGGCTTTAACTCGTAGGTAACAAAAGGAAACATAGAAAAGAAAACAAAAAGCGAATTAAGACATGATCTTAAACTATTAAAGGGTTTGCTTTTTAAGGCCAATAGAACTTGAAATTGTATAAAAAACACAAAAAAAAAAATGTTATTAAAAAAATTGCATTAACATTCAAAAAGTATTTCGGGAATATGGTAACCACGGCTGTGCTTGAAGAAGCATATGCTGGACGTCCAAAAACGGCCATTGCTGGCCATATGTCAATTGTTGCTGCTGTATGTGACTTCACGTGGCCGCACAGGAAATAAAAAAGAGGAGGCAAATCGCACAACCTTGGAGGCCAGTTGACAGGTATATTTCACAAAATCAAATTGAATTTTAACAAGTCGATAGCGGCGATCGACGCACAGAGAGGTATTTTGTCAATCTAGCCGGACATTACTTTATTTTTATGTTATATTGTCTCTAAAAATTTACTAAGCGCTCCTAAAATAATTAAACTTGTGAGAAAAATTTATTATGGTCCTAGGCTGTTAAAGCTAGAAATAGAGAAAAATTGGACCAAGGAGAACGGAGTTCCTCTTAGAAGAACTAATCCTACTTCTGAAAAATTCAAGTTTCTTTTTTTTTAATTTTTAAGTCATTTTGTTTAGCAATTACAACTTTTACTGTCAAGGAATATATAAGTTGGACTTAAGCGATTCAAAAATGCCAAATTTGCCCCGCCCCTTGTTGTAATCGGTGAAATAAAATATTATTTGAAAAAATAATGTAATTATTAAATGAAATGGATTACACACGCCTCAAAACCATAGAAATCAATTTATATGGGCAGGGGAAGGTATCCCTTCAATTCCAGCCCCAAAAAAGTTCCTGTGAAAAAATTTTTTTTCAATTTTATTTTGCCAATTTCCTAAAAATATTTATTATTAATGTTTCCACTACCTTATGAATCCCCGCCTCCCAAAAATATTATTTAAACTATATTTTTGTAATTTCTTACTTTACAGTATTTTATTTATCTGAAAATAATTCATTTATTTATAATTGTAACGGTAAATTTAATTTAAAATTATTTATCTATTTATTTATTTATTTATTTTGGTATCTTCTGCAGCAAAACTTAAGTCTTAAAGTAGCAAAAGTTTACAAACCGTTATTTTAACATTTATTATAACAATAGTACAAAAATTAGGATACAAAACAAACATTGTTACAACTAAAATAAAATTGCAATAAAATTAACGATAAGAATTATACATATTAAATTAAAAATACTTAATTATAAGAGGTTAAGACAAATAAATGGATAAGAGGTCATAAAAGTTTTAATCAGTTATTGTTATTTCAATCACTAAATTGTAGCTAAGAATAATATTGTAAAATTTGCCTTTTAAAAGATTAATTTATTTTAAAAATACTTTTCCTTTTTACTTAGATGATAATGAGTGCCATGGTCCTTGTTTCTCTAATACTTCAAAGAACTCTCCGAATCTGAATCTTCTTCCGCGTTAAGTACAGGTGGAAGCATGAAAAAAAGGCAATAACTTTTTTTTGGTGTGGGTCTTATACTAGTAAATAGTGGGTCCGGCGCAAAAACGCTCAACCTTTTATTTCTACAGTATTAAAGTAGAGATTGTAAATTTTATAGTTATATATAACATTTTTAGAATCGCGATAAAGATCACTCTCAAAAACCTTTTCACTTCCTTTTTTACAAAAAATTTAACAAAAAAATCCCTTTTTTTAATTTCGAAGGAAATTTTTTATCATAAAAATATAACACAAAAGTCTTTTTAAAATTAAATTAGCAGCTACACATGTAGTCTTTTTACAGGAAAAAAATTCAATACAAAAATCTTTATTCGTTTAGCCACAAAAATTATACTGCAAACCTCTCACAATCGTAATAAGTCAATAAAAACGTATGCGATTTATCCAACTTTCCTGAATTTAACAGAGTGCCAAAAGGACAAATCTTAAGCAAAAGCCCTGAAAATTCACTATACGGTGCAGAATTTTGTAATCTATCCAGCTGCTTACTTTAATGTTTGCATTTCTCAAAATTAATTTTTGGCCTAATGTCCGGCTAGATTGGCAAAATACCCCTCTGACGGCGACGTATGGCACATAACATTTACCAAAAATTTTTATAAAAATATTTAAACACTTTTATTATAAATAGCGACCATACTCTGTAAAAATTTCCAGTGTCTGAAAATTATGTCTATAGGGACACTTTTTGTTTATTTTTTTTTTAAATACTGATATAGTTATAAACAGAATTATGATTAGAAGAGGAAAGCAGCAAGAGACACTACCGCAAATTCATTTAAAATTAAGAAATAAGAAAATGCTGTAAATCACTCACTTTGAAACGTAAATATTTTTAGCTGTTACTTCTTTTATTAACTCAATATTTCTGTAGTTTTAAATAAAAGTTATCAAAAAAGCTTAATTCATTTTAATATTAAACTCAACAAACCTCCAAGAAGATTTAAGAAAAAAAAAAGACTTTAAAAAGTTTCTCTTCAACTCAATTAAACTTCATGTAAATTTATCACAAATATTTTGACTTTCCGATAAACTCTGCCAAAGAAATTCAGTGCAGTTGTTGTGTGACCCATTTAAAAGCCAAACCAATTTTAAAAATAAAATAAATGCAGAGTTGAGAAAAAAAATTGTTCTAGTAAAACAATTTTTACTTTATCATCAACTAAATCTTGTTATCTAACTTTATTTTTTTTTCTTCAGACACAATGGTGCTCTAGCTGCACTCAATAAATAAAAACCCAAAAATAAAATTTTTATAGCAATAAAAAAAACATTCATTCATAAACTAGAAAACCACTAAAATAATGTGTTCAAAAAGCGCACAAAAAAAAATATGGAAAAAAATTAATGAACAAATTTTTTTTAAAAGTTGCCAGTGTAAAGTCTCAGATAGTGTCAACAAAATTCTGTCAAGAAATTGACAAACAACAATAAAAACTACTTAAAATTAGAGCTTGAAATGAATACCAATAACAACAACACCAACAATTTGTTTTTTTTTTTCAACTATCAATGAATATTTTGGGTAAAGTTAAGTTGAGGAAAACAATTTTCATAAATCCTTGTTAAGAAGTAAACAAGTTTTTGACACTTTAATTTATCAACAACAACAACAACAACAACAGAAACGAAAACAAAAAGTTAAATTATCATATTTATTACCGAAAACATGAGAGGTACAATTGGTTTATCAGAACGTATGTAACACATTAATTTAATTTCATTAATTCCTATTGAGGCTGCTGTAGTCAAGGTGGTAAGCACGTTGACTACAAATCTGGTTGCCCTGGGTTCTCAACCCCTGCGGCAATCAAAAATATTTTTTTCTGTTTAATGGTATAAAAACATAATTAGATTTAACAGTAAAGCATGCAGCTTTGTTTATTGGTACTTTCTAATAACATATTCGTCGGCGATGTAAAATAATTAATAAAATGGATATATCTATCTTCCTTCATCACCTGTCTATCTCTTATCTATCCCTTTCCTAAAGAATGTAGTACGGTTACTTGTAACTAAATAGGTTATGCCTGAAGTGCTACTTCTCTTAAAAAATCTAACAAAATTCTAATGCTTTATGGACATTACAAAAATTAATTTCAGTTCAAAAGATAATTGTTTAGTTAAACTTAAATTCGTTATTTAAATGTGATGGCAGGTGAAATATATTTATTGCTCTGCAACAAAATGAAATGGCAACGTCTGCTTCTGGAAAAAGCTTCAGGATTTTACATGACTTTTAGCTGAGTTAATGTATTCTTTAATAAATTAGAACATACAAGAAAAAACCTTTTTAAATATTTAAAGCTTTTTTTAGAATATATTTCTTAAATAGTGAACGTCACTTGCATTGAACAAAATACGAAATAAGTATACCTGCTTTAAATAGTGTACAAAAGCTGTGCCTTTAAGCGGTTTTTATTCATTAAATATGTGTTGTATTTCATATCTATGAAAACGGTTGTTGTCTGTTTTTCTGTTTATAATGTTTAAGCAATAGATTTGATCAAATTTGGTTTTTGTTTTATTGTTTATAAATAGATCTGCATACAACGGCAGTAAAAAACTTTAATAGGGTAAAAATGTGGCAACGTTACTTACAAATAAAGAGAATTAAAAAATTCTCGCGTACGAGTATAAAAAATACTTAAAATTCTGATTGCGATATTTTTGATACTCGTTTTTACAAGATTGGGTAAAATAAACACCGAAACTTTTTATTGCGGTGTTTAAAATACTCGAGTATGAAAAGTATAGAATAAGTATGCGGTGTACTCATGAGTTGCGATGTACTCATGAGTTGCGATGTACTCGTGCAGTTCTCTGGTCGGCATTGACTCGTTAAAACCTCTTGTTTTTTCGGCTGAACGAACTGTATTATCAATGTTGGGCCAGCCTTACTTATAAAAAAATATGTTTCAATGATACTTCCGCCGAAAATTCACATTTATGATGAAGAATCCACCAATATGAAAAGTGCTCAATATTTCTAAGAAAACAGTGTTTGGATTCACTTGTAGCTGACAGCTATCAAATTATTTTCTACTTAGTTACTTGTGTATCTTTTGTTTAAAGAAGTGATGAAATCTTACTTGTACAATTCTCTCTTTTTACCGACCACTACTTTGTTAATGTGTAGTTTTGCGCTTAAATAGTTCCAACTTAGACTAAAATTTGATGATGCTTAAGTCAGACTAAGAGATCAACAACACTTAGCATTGAGTAACAAATAAAAAATGGCGAATGTAGTCTTAAGTAAAATTTATTTTTATCACTCTTTTTATTATGATGTGGCCACTGAATAATATGCTCCAGGATTTTAAGGACCACGTCAAATGAAAGGTAAAAAATATTTTGTATGACCGAATATAAATTTCAAAGTTGTTTTTTTTACAAAATCAATTATTATGTGAAAAACATTACAGCCGCAGCCCACTTCAAGTCAAATTCAAACCACATCAACAGTAAAAACAAAAATATTGCCAAATGGGTAAAACTGCCAAATTTTTTTGCCATTGAATCAAAGCAACAAAATGTTTTATAAATAAATTAAAAAAAAAACTAAAAAAAAATAATAGTGGAAAGTCTGCACGAACGTAAATGCAATGTAAATGTTTGAATTTTTAAATAAATGCCGTATAAACAAGCAACATGTCACTTAAAATTTTAACAGAGAGTTAATGACACACAATGGGGTATTTAGGTGCTTTTCCTGCTCTAATTTCAAAGTTCAAGTGATAAAACAAGGAAACATATCAAACAAAAATTTTATATTCAATAAGTATTCTATTTTATTTTCTTAAACTGTATACTTTTTTAGACAATATCCAACTTTCAAGTATGTACAATGAATTAAAAGTTTTGTTTTTTTAATTTGATATTTTAGTTCTTTGTTTTCCATCCCTGCCCAATGTATGTACATATGTATGTTGATATATTATAGAACAACAAATACTCGTTTTCTGCAAACATTTTGTACAATTTTACAAGACAGATGCACGTTTAAATTAACCCAGGAAATACACACAAGACGCATAAACGCAAATAAATAGTCAGACAAGCAGACAGACACGCAAACAAACAGAAAATCTCTAGACTTTATGTCTTGTTAGGTTTGTTTGTTTATTTTTTTATTTAATTTATTACTACCATTTAAGTAGGATAAATGCCTAAATAACAAATATTGTTGGAAAAAATAATTGGAAATAGAAACAAACTTTAAAAAAAAAGAATCTTTCACTTAGATAAAAAAAAACTTATCGTTTGTATTAAGAAGAAAGAGTTGAGGGCAGCTATTGAATGAAGCCTATGTTGAGATGGGGTTCTAAACAATGTCAGTGGAAATGTGGAAACCGATTTTGATACATTGTTTCGGTTGTTGAGACATCGGCGCTTCAACATGAAGGCTTTTGTGTTTCAGAGTTTTGTTCACGAAAAGTTTTTGAGGCAAAAATTATTTTGGGTTATTTATTACTATTATTATTTTTTTAATAATTTGCACTTTTGGTAGATATTTCTTAAAAATGCTTTTTAAAAAACAAATAACCTCAAAGCATCAATAAAAACGATTTTTGTTTGTTCCTATTAAAAGCAATTAAAAAATTATTTTCAAAAAACGCTGAAATATGGTAAAAAAAATTTGTATAGATTATTTCAAATTTAGGTTAAAGCTAGAAAGGCTGTTAAAATCAATTGCATTTGCATAAAATAATATTTTTTTCGTTAAGAAATACAAAAAATATTAAAAAAAAAAATTATTTTAACACAAATGTTTATATTGAAGCACTGATGATGTTAAAATGATTTCGACCGTAAAATTGGGAATTGTCACTTAAAAGCTGTTTTGGTAGCGACTCTTAAACTTTAGTTGCAGTCACTTCTTATGACTTACAATTTGACAAATTTTTATCACACATGTCTCAATGAAATAAATGGTCACTTTGTTTGGGTAACCTAAAAAAATATTACAACTGCCGTAAGAGGGATGCTAGAAAACTTATAAAAAAATCTATAGAAAACCAGCAGCCTTATTCTGTAAATCGCTTAAGCGAAATTTTCCATTGCTAAAAATGTAAAAAAATTGTATTAAGCGATTTTTCGCTACAAATGCTATTCTGTGACACTTTTTGCCGTTATTTATTTTAAGCTTTTTAGCAATCGAGATTTAGATTTAATTACAAGAATTACGGAATAAGACTGCAGGACTTCTTAAATCAACTCCACAGAATTTTCTGTAAGAACCTAATGCCACCCCATATTCTTTATATGCATTTTACTCTTTCTGTAAAATGTCAAAAACTGTAAAAATTTTGATAAATTTTAAACCAAAAACTTAATTTGAGCGCTTTAGACATATTTAGCCGTTAATTTTTCGTATCCCATAACTGTGTTGATTTTTTAAAGAAACAAATTTTGTTTTCTTACAAAAATATGTATTTGATATAAATGTCATTTTTATTCATGGAATTAATCTGAAGTAAACCAACCAACAACAATAACCAGTTCATTTGGAAAAATGTTAATAAAGTCGTGTGTGTTGAAGTTTTCTGTTATTTGAAAGAGGTGCAGCCACGCTGACTTACAGAATATAATTTTAAAGTCACACATATGTTTGATAAAAATCTATAAAATTTTTAGTATTTTATTTTTTGTTCTTGCCTTTTTCACATACTTATATGAATTTGTAGTTTACGGTGGGACAAGAAAGGGAAATAAATGGATTTAAAAAAAAATATTGAAAAGGTCTAACTATAAACGTACTCTTTTAAAAATATCAGAAAGAAGTACAGTTCAGATAATATGAACGCTTGAGATATAGAAACAGTACGCTGAAAAACTTAACTATTTAATAAAGTAACTTAGAAAAGTTTTCATAAAAGAACCCCACTAAGAAAAAGGGCTAAGAGAAGATATTTAAATGTACTTAATACCTTAAAAAAATATAACGGTTACGAAAGTCAAAGTATCTATTTAAATAATTCTTGCCAAGAAACCATATTCAAAACAGAGTTTAGCTGTCTGCCCATAACGGTTCAAAAGCTTGGCTATACACATCAAATGATATAAACTTTTCGAACACCCTTAAATTCTCCAATCCAAATGTTATGCTTGCTGTTAAAGCGGATAGGTTCTTTGTAAATTTCAACCGTCTGCCAACAACTGTTTAAAAGTATAGCCACATACATCAAATTAAATAAACTATTGGTGCACCCTTTAAGTTATAATTCTAAATATATTTGCTTCTTATTATAACGGTCATAGTAATTGACATTCTGTCTAACTTGAACGGCTTAAAATATAGACCCATATAGGTCAATTAACGTCACCTATGGGGGCACCCTTTAATATTTAATTTATTTTTGTATTACTTTTGCTATTGTGAGCTAAACTGATAGGCAGTTTTTTTAGTTCTAAAGTGGTTCCCTTTACGGTTCATAATATTTATAAAAATATGTATGTTCTATAATATCAACCTTTAGTTTTTA
The DNA here is from genome assembly GCA_916610165.2 of Gymnosoma rotundatum. Classification (NCBI taxonomy): domain Eukaryota; kingdom Metazoa; phylum Arthropoda; class Insecta; order Diptera; family Tachinidae; genus Gymnosoma; species Gymnosoma rotundatum. The sequence goes on along the minus strand of OU744339.1, from coordinate 130,825,148 downwards.
AAATCATGAAATGTTTTTCAAACGGGACCAATCTAAAAGCATAGGTTTTAAAGTAAAGAATAAATATTCAAAATCGGTTTAGAAATGACTGAGTTCTGCGGGCATAAACATAAAAAAGCAGCATTCACATGAATTGATAACCCCTTATTTTTTTCAAGCCGGTTAAAAGCCCGCACTTTCACCACACAGATTCCCCTCGAAGTGAAAATTGGCATCATTAATTTCCCGTAAAATATATGTTCCCTTCATTGAAGAGCGATTCAAAGTAAAATTAATAATCAATTCCTAATTAGTGTAAATAAGTAGGATAGATAAGCTTTGTTAAAATTGGTAAACTAAAGTATAAAAAAATAAATAAAATTTTAAGGAGCGAATGGTTATTGATTTGCAACATCCAACTACTTGTGCGGGTTTGCAAAACGGCTTTAAGCCCTTGAAGTTACCTGATACATTGCCAGTGATCCAGTTCAATAAGAGTTAATTTAATTTTTGTATAAGATTTATTGGACAAAATTTTTAATTAAAGAAAAAGTTCTTTCCTAGACACTGCCATAAAAAACAAAGAAAATAGTTTACGAACTTTTGCACACGTTTTCTAAGCCAAATTATTTAATTCATTTGTTATAATGTCCAGCAGTTCAATTAATAATCTCAAAAAAAAAATTAAAAATTAGCAATTATTTTACTTCTCCTCTTCCACTGTATTATACTTAAACCATACTTGCATTCGTCCAATGTTTTTTTTTTCTGCTCTCATAAATATATTAATTTTCCCATTTGTGACTTGGAAAAAAATGTTTTAAGTTTTTATTTCACACAAGTGTGACTCGTAAGTACAAAGATAAATTTTTATTTCAATTGACATTTTAATCTAAATGCATTGAATTTTAAGAAAAATGTGAAATTAACAAAAAAAAAAAAATGTTAACGAAAATATAAAAATTGCTTTTATTTTACTTGCATAATTTGTTTTTTATTTAAAAAAAAAATAAAATTATATCAAATTGAAACTTGTTGCAAAAATATTAACAAAAATTTTAACTTTATTAATTCTGTCAATTTCAGACAACTTGATATAAAAGAATGTGAAGATGACGATAAAGATGATTTGCATGCAACAGCATTTGTGCCACCCACCAATTATATAAAAATTTCTCAAGGAAAAATACAATTAGTTCATCAGCCGCCACCACCAGCAACGACGCCATCAACATTGCAGCCGTCGCTACCATCTTCACCACCACCGCCACCACAATTATGCAACCAAAATATATGTAACGGCTTGGAATCACCCAAAGACAAGGTTCGTATAAGAAATTTTTATCATTTTGTATGGCTAATTGGTATTCACATGGTTAACGCTCCCATAATTTGCCTCCCTGATAGGATTTAGGTACTGGTAGCTAATTTAGTTGTTATTGATTGTATTTTAACTTTATAAAGGTTTTTTGTTGTTGCTATTGTAAATCCTTTTAGAAGTTATCATATTCTTGTTTTAGTCATGGTTTTGGTGAGTTTAATTAAGCATTTAAGAGCTTATTATTAGCTTTTAAGAATGTTGGAAATAAAACGAAGTCCTCTTTGGCCCACACGCTACACTTAACATTACTGACATATTAGGAAAAAAACTCATGGACACTCTAAAAACTATTCTGAAAAGGTTTCTTACCAAAAGGAAAAAATTATATTTCTTAAATACTTTTGAAATTAGTATTTTGGGAAAGTGGTTCAAAAAATTATATTTTTAATGGTACTTTTTTTTTAAATAAAGTACTATTTTTATATCAGATTATATTTTCAAAACGATACTTTTACCTAAATAGAGGCTCTATGTAGGTCTTTAAAAAAACTTTTAATTAAAAAATGAGTTTGTTAAAATGTACATTTTGTAAAAAGGTGATTTTTGAAAAAAGGGAATTTTGTACTTCGCTAAAATTCTAACTTTAAAGTGAAGGGTACTTCTTGATAAAAAGAATTTTGAATTAAACTTGCTTTTAAAGATAAGGCTATTTTTTGTAATAATAGTTTTCTTAGTGCAAAGAATTAAGGTACTTTTTAGTAAAAAGATTTGCTGAAAACGTACCATTTAAGAAAGAAGGTATGTTAAATATCTTAACTCAGAAGTTAGTTATGAAATTTAAGCAGAAGTTTTCTAATTATTTTTTTTTGAGGAAATTAAAAAAGTACTTTTTAATATCAATATTAATTATTACATTAAAAAAAGTACTTTGCAGTAAATAGATATATTTTTAGTATAAAGTAACTTTATAATTAAAAAGTTTTTTAAAGAAAAAATTATCTCTTAATAAAAAAGGTACTTTTTACACGAAAGTACTTTTAAGTTCAAGGATAAATTCCTATTAATTTCCAAAGAAAAATTGAATTTCAAAAAAGGTTACTTTTTATTAAAAAATAATTTTTGAAACAACAATTTTCAATGTAAAATGTTCAATTATTTATTTATATTTTTGTTGTTGCATTTTTGCTGTTTTATTCCCATCAAAAATATTTTTTATTTAAAAAGCTACAATTGTATCAACTTTTAATTCAAATTGCTAATCGTTTTCAGTTTCTTTTTTCCCTATTCGCAACATTTCGTAGATACGGGTAAAAACCGTTTAGTACTAAGCATTTTTTTCCCAGAATGTACTTTTTAATGCATTTTTCCAGGAATGTACTCTCCTGCAAAAATATTTAGTTTCTTTAAAACTCTAAAACTCTTTGGTTTGTATTTCAAAATTTTAAAAGCTTTAAAACCTAAAGTACTTCTCTAGAATCTCATTCAAACAAACAAAAAAAAAACCGCAGTAACTCACAATAAATTTTAGCTAATAACAATTAAAACTACAAAAAAAAAGAAAAGCAATAGCAATAGCAGCAGCAACATCAATAAAAGGAACAACAAATAAAAATGTACAAACGACAAGCAAACACTATAAATTTTTTTTTAACGTTCATTGAACTTTTGCATTTAAGCTGGCTGCTGTTTAAATAGAAACGTTGTTCCCTGTTGCAATCTGCTACTGAAACTTTTGAAACAGTTTAAGTGTGTGTGTGTGTGTGTATGTGTGCTTACTTGCGACATGTTGGCGGCTTTAGGCAGCAATAGTCACAGTCACAGCAACAGTTAAACTACGCATTTTTGTTCTCACAAAGGAAATAAAAAACGCAACAACAGCAACAACTGAAATTAAAACGGCGAACGTGATTGCACTTTTCTGGGTGCCAGTGTAAACATGCAGACAAACATTTAAAAGAACAAACTAACAGCCAGACACACAAAACACACACACACACAAACATGTCTAGAAACAGAAAAGTAACTAACAGATGAAGTTTTCAACAATTTAGTGCCCTCTTACAAAATTACAACAACTGAGTAGAAATACACACACTCATGTTGCAAAGAAACATTTATCGTTAACTATTGTTGCTACTTTTGTTGAATGTTTGAGTTTTGTTTTTTTTTTGTCTTTTATTGTTTCTCTACGATTTACTGAATGACAAAAAGAACAGCAACGAACAGAATAGCAAACAACAGGCAGCTCAAACTGCAATAGAATCTGCTGCTGCAGCAACAGCAATAAACAAACAGGCATCAAAGTAACAACAAGATTCCAACGTTATTAAGTGAGACGACATATTTGGGCATAGCACGTATTTGTTTACTTTTCTTTTATTATTCGTATATTACTGTCCCTCGTATGTGCTCCTAGATTTGTTTCATTTTGTAACTGAAACAGAGTTCTAAAGGAAGATTTTTTTAAGATTTTTTAAAAAAGTACTTTTCACAAGAAAATAACTATTTTAAAGGTATTCTTACTTAAATGGGTTTTTTCAAAAGGTACTTTTTAATGTTTTAATTTTTCCAATTTTGAAAAGAGGCTTGTGAGGTAAACGGTAAAATTTCTTTCTTTTTCTTTCTTTTATAAAACAAATTTCTCATTAAAAATTACATTTCCGTTTGAAGCTAATTTTTTAAAGCTCTTTTTTCAATAAGGTACTTTTCGGAAACTGTTTTCTTAAAGTACCAAAAATAAAATTCATTTTTTACTGAAAAATGTAATTTCCATCAAAACAGTAACTTTTTTTAGAAAGTACTTTGTTCAAAATATAGATTTCGCAGTAATTATTTTTTATAAATTAAAGTGTCAATAAAGTACGCTTTATAGAAAAGGTACCTTTTTAAAGAATGATATTGAAAAGCAACTTTTATTATAACTAGATTCTTTTTTATAAATTGGTACCTTTTGTTAAAATACTTTTTTTCGAAAAGTACTTTTGTTAAAATATTTTTTTCAAAAAGTACTTTTAATTAAAAAGTGCTTTTTTTAAATAAGACTACAATGATTGAATACAAATCACTTTTTCTTGAGCATTTATAAAAAGGTACTTTTAGCTTTTAAACAAACTTCGATCTGTTTAAAGTTCTGCTTCATTTAGTTTATTTTGAAAACTAATTCAAATGAAACCTGTAGCTAAAATATGAATAAAATGTATTTACAAAGTAAAAAAAAAACAAAACACAACTTTGTGTCGTTGTAACTCTTAAGAAAACGAAAAGAAACACAAAAAAAAATAAAAAATACAAAAACACAAAAAAAGAATATCAACTACAACAGACAATAGAATCTATTCAAAAGTAAAAAAGCTTTTTGTAATTTCATTTACATTTACATTTGTATAGAATACATTCTCATTTTAACAGGATATTGCAAATGCATTATTCACATATGCCAAACACTGACAGATAAACATACATAAATATACAAACATGCGATGAAACATACTACTGAACCTGGTGTAATGTAAGAACAACATTTTTAAATTTTAACCATAAATCTACTCATGCGTGATTTAAAGACATTTTTTGTTTTTATTTATTTTTTGGTTTTTCTTTTAAATTTTTTACTTATTTTTTTTTTTTTTATTGTTATTTAACAAATTCAAATTCTTGTTTTAGCGCAAGTGTATCTCAAGCTACAAAACACTTGCTGCTGTCTGTGTAATCATTTTTTAAATTGTAAACGTGTCTTAACGAACTTGATACTCTACAGTAAAATTTGTTTTTACGGTTTTGAAAATCAGCGAATAAATCTATCGATTACTTTTATGCCTGAAAGTAAATAGAAAAGTTTTCAAGAAGATGGATAAATGTGACCTTAATCCATGAGGTGTAATGTTACATCGTCTAAATTTTTTAATATGAGATTTTTCTTTAAAGAAGTTTGGAACCTAATTTCGAACTTTTTAGTTTAAGCAGATTGTTCAATTTAAAAACCGAACTTGTATTAATTGATATTTTTTATGATAAAATGCAGAATTTATGGTTTTTTTTCGAATTTTCATAAAAAACAACAGCAAAGGATGCAGCACTTTTCATCGTCAGAATAACTTTCAAATTTTATTGCCAATAAATAAGCACAAGCGATTTAAATGAAAAGTTTCAAAATCCAACATTCTGGGAAAAATAGTCCGTCACTTATGTAGAGCTTTATTTCTTTATTTAACAATGTTTTTCTTGAGGCCACTCCCACGTTGTAAAGTGTTTCTGATATAATGGCAAAACTTTTAAAGAAGGACTTTCCAGAAATTTCATGATACAATTGCAAAATGGTGTAAGACTTTCTTCCATTGAATAAAAAACTTAAACTTGGTCAGTACAACGATTTAAGGCAGTTGCTTGGAATTGTCAAAAAACTGTTCAGTATTCTATAGAATAGAAAATAGAATAGAAGTCAGGAAAGCCCGCCAGAATTTATGCAAAACAATTAATTAATTATTACGATAAAACGCGAGTGTACACTTGATCAGTTTCGACGACAACAATGAACGATACTGAGTTTTGAATGCTTCGCATCCTTGTGGAAATAGATTGGCGGCGAAGACTTGAACGCTAGACCAGATTTTAACGATTGAAGAAAATATTCAAGGACTTCTTCTTTCTACTTTAAGTTTAGCACATTAATTAATGGAGAATTTTTTGTTTTATATTTAAATTCTTCAAACTTGTTACTTATGTACTTCCTGTTTTTAAGCGAGGTTTTTAATTTAAAATCTAATGTAGAAATTGCCGTAATGCTTAAGATTTTTGTCTTTTCAGACATCAAAAGATGTAGTGCTGGCAAATTTTTGAGTGTGGTCCCGGTTACCGAATATTTTCATTTGTACTGGATATTCAAATAATCAAAATGTTATTCTTCACTTTCAGAGTTGTATTTTTTAAGTTCATTGTGTATAAGTTTTTTAGGGTCAAATACAACTCTGTTAGAAACACAACTCTACCTGTGCGTAAAATAAATCTCAATCCCTTTTCAAAAAAATATTTTCAATAAAATATTTTAAAAAAAGAAAAATTTCATATTTTTTATAGTTTTGAGGAAAATTAAACATTATGGAAATGTGCGGGCTTTTTTTAATTTCTTACAAGCTAGACATTTAAATAGCTCAAATGTTTTAAATAATTTTTATGAAAACCGAATGTATATTAGTTTAAAAAAACACAAGGGTTAAAAATGTTTGTCGGATTAATTGATGAAAGAAAAAAAATTATTTCGCTTCAAACTGAAAACCAACATCAATTTCGATACTGAAATATGTGGACCAGCCGTCAAGAGATGACCCCTACTTCTTCGATGCATTGTGCCCGCGCTAGGAGAATAGGTAGACTTATGTTTGTGGATATACGACTTAATCATTCTTGTATTGAAATTGACGTCGTAGTAACGGTAAAATAGCGAAAGAAATTACACATTTCGTTGACCTTTCTTTCGATACTGGTATGACTGAACAGTTTTGGTACAAAAAAGACTGAGATTACTAAAAGTTCATATTTTGCTATTTAAAAAAATTATTCTTGGAAAGTTACTATTTTTATGCAAAGCTTTTAATGAGAAAGTACTTTTTCTGTTCTAAAGGTATTATTTCCTTGAAGTACTTTTATCTTAGAATGATATTGAAAAAACCTTTATTATTTAAATATGTGTTTAGGTTAATTTTAATATTATGCTTTTTTTCAAAAAGGATCTCTCTGCATTACTTTGTTTCGTTTTATTCATTTCTTTTATAAAAAGGGACGTTGTGAAAAACGAAAATTTTTTAATACTTTTTTAATTTACTTCTACAAAAGCTCTTTTCTCTATATATTAAAAGTAAATTTTTTTTAGCAATTTAAGTTTCTTCCAAGGGAACATACTCCTCTTAAAAAAAAAGTATTTTCTCTTTAAAAAGGTACTTTTTTCTAAAAAAAGGTACTTTTTTCTAAAAAAAAGGTACTTTTTTCTAAAAAAGTATTTTTTCCCTAAAATATAATTTTTTCAAACGCAATTTTTTTTGTAAAAATGTGCTGGTTCTTAAAAAGGCACTTTTACTCAAAAAAAGTATGCATATACATTCTGCCAAAATGGTACTTTGTCTTAGAAGAAAATTTTTTAGGTTAGTTTTTCTAAGAATTGTTCGTTTTTTAACATAACTTTTAGTTAAAAATTGCTTCCGTAAAATTCTTTTTTTTAATAAAACTTGTGGTATAATTGGTACTTTTGGGTCTTAAAAGACAGTGTCCAACATTTTTCTATAAAGCCTGTATTTTAGCAAAAACATTAAAAGATATTTAAAAATTAAATGTTTCTCAAAAAAGTTATTTGGATATATTTTGGGCACAAAATGTGTTAAATAAATTATATTATAATTTTCGCTTTATTAATCTTAATATTTAAATATATTTGCTTTTCCGAATATTTCGTTGAATAAATTGATTTAGATAAAATCTCTTAATTTATTTTGTATATTTTGTAGTTTTTTCTTAAACACGTGTAAATTCAAAAAAATGTACACAAAATATTATTTCACTTTCCCTAACCGGTACATGGCACACATAAAACCCATAGAACACAACACATTTATTTATACGCTTAATATCAAATCGCTTAAGATTTGTTGCTTTTATTAATTAAAAATAGTTGAGTTTAAAACCAACAATATGATTTTGATTTACATTTTTTTCTTTTTATTTTTTTTATTTGTTTCTGCCAATTCGAACTTTAAAACAAAACACTTTAAAAAAAACCAACCCATTACACAGGATACACTAGAAAATCGGATAATTGAACTTGAAGCAGCTCTACTGAGACTTCAGGAAAAAGTTAATAACGTGAGTATTTAATATTTTAAAAATAATTTTGAAAAAGACACTCTGTACGCGAGAAGAATATGTCCAATAAATGGTGATGATGGATGTAGCATTGATTCATAGCACTCTGCTCTTTAATTTTAATTAACCTAAATATTTTTTAAAAACTTTTCTTTCTTATAAATTTAGATATTAGAAAAGAGGTGAACTTTAAAAGCTGGTCAAAAATTTTTTTAAGAATTTTTTTTGTTGTTTAAATATTAAGACGGAAAAAATATTCATATTTTTTTTTCTTCATTATCTAACACAATTTGTGTTTTTTATTATTGTTGTTAAATCTTGCCTCAGCAACAAATATTACTGACAGCAAGTGACATTTTATCCATGTTGTACTTTAGTGGTCAATGAATAAATATTTCTTGCAATTTGTGTTTTGTTCAACTGTCATCATAAACAAATAATAATGAGGCTGCCAGAGATAAAAAGAAATTTAATGTTTTGCTAAAGTTAAATGGAACCAACTAAACGAACAGATGAAATTGCTAATAATTATTATTACTTTTATTTAACATTTTATTGAATTTTTGTATAACTTTAAGAATATTTCACAATAATTTTTTTACGAATATTAACGCTCTTTATTTATATATTAAATTCTAAGATATAAAAATATATTCACTGCAAGTATGCTGCCTAAATAATAAAGACAGGATTTTCTTTTTATTTTATTAAATATTTACCATTTTTAATCAAAAAGTAATTGGTCCATTTTTTGAAAATTTTACTATAGAATTAAAATGACATTTTTTCCAAATCAGAACTTTTCAGAGTGCGGTTCCTTTTCATCTTAAAAATTTTTTCCCCAAAGAACTTTTTATTCAAGTGGTACTTCTTGCTTATATAAAGAAATCTCTCATTTAGTAGAAGAACGTCATAACTTAAAAAATTACATTTTTAGAAAATCATGCAAAATTATTCGCTATACCATAATTCATATTCTGAAAAAAAAAATATATATATATATATATATATATATATATATATATATATATATTGTTACGAATGTAAGATTTGGCAACCCCTGTTGTTGTTATCCGTATAAAAGTGGTGAATAAGTTAATTCATTTAATGGTGTGTGTATAGAATAAAAACCACAATTAGCTAACAAAAGCTGAGCAGCCTCAGTGTGCGTGCTGCAAAACATGAGGTCCTGAGTTCGATACCGCATTCAGACATGCGTGCAACGAAAAATAATAATTGTTATAAGCATTTAAAAATTAATAAACAGCAGTACAAACCTCCCGAGAGGCAAAAGACAATTATTGTGTGAAGTCATGGCAGATAATTTAGTGGAGACGTCCAATTAAATATAAGAGCTACAGATAATTGTCAAGAAGCTCTTTAAATTAAAAAGAAAGAGCTCTAGTGGTTAGCGTAGGGAAGTGTAACAGCATAACAACAGTGTATGACAGACGTGTGTTGTGGCTACTGGATTAAAGGAGATGACTGGCTTGGATAAAAGGAGTAGTGGAGATGTCTGTGGATGGTTAAGGTTACTAAACAAGGTATCAACTAGATAATGTCTCGCCGGAGTAACATAGTAGTGTAGCGTGTATGGCTGCGTTAGTAGTAATAACGCATGTTTATTAAATACGAGACCATGGGATTCACAAGACCGGTAGGATCAATAAGTATAGCCAGAGAAAGCCATATAAAGTAAGAATACGAATTAACAATAAGCAATAATAACAATCCGTACGTTTGTCTCAAAAGTGAAAAACGTAACAATATCTTATAATCTCCTCATGTGAACGAAAATACTGCCATGTCGTGCATCGAAGCTACATATGAATTAAAAACTTTAAACTCGTTTTTTCTCAAAAACAAATTTTTTTGAGTTATGTCGTTCTTTTAGTAAATGGGAAGTAGTGTTTAAAATATTTATTGAGGTGAGGTCAGATTCAACAAATATTTGACCAAAAAAGCGTAAGCACTATTTTAACAACTGTTTATTTTATCTTTCCTGACACGTATCATTACCAATGACGAATTATAATATAATATAATATATTTGATATCTTACCTTTTATATTGAGTACCATCGTATGTTTCTTAATAAATATTTGAAGAGGACAAAATTTGTTTCCATAATTTAGTTCTTACGTCGTTTAGTCAAATATTTGACTAATTCGGACGTACCTTTAGGTTGTCCTTTTACTAAAATATATTTCAAAATTAAGAACGTACTTCTAGAGCCATCTTTAATAATTAAAAAAGTACTTTTCTTTAAAAATAAATTTTTTCGATTATATTTTATTTTTTCTAGAAATCGCCTTCCCTAAAATTTATGGTTTTGCAAAGTACCTTAAATTCAAAAAATTCTTTCTGCTTAAAATGTAATTTTTCTTAGAAGGACATTTTTAAATACAAATTTCCATTAAATGGCATATTTAAAAAACGTACTTTTGTTTGTGACAGACTTTTTCTTTAAGTGGTACTTTTCCGTCATTTCCTTAAAAAGACATTTTTCTTTGAAAAGAGTTTCTTTTGAGACTTAAAAAAGTACATTCGCTTAAAGATACTTTCTAAAGATTTTTTACGGTACCATTTGCAATAAAGGTTTTTTGTTTTTTTTTTTGTGGCAAAACTTTTTAATTACTTTTTAAGAAGTTAATTTTTTCTAAACCCCTTTTGTACTCTTGGTATTTTTTTCAGACTAATAAATAGTTTGAAAAGCATTTAAGTTAATATTTTGATACGATATAACCATTTTCAAATATTAATTTTTTTCTCATTTGCTTACACTTTTGAATCAAAGGTTGTTAGTGTAAAAAAGTTTAAAGTAACCTTTTGTGAAATTAAATATGTTTAAAATGAAAACTCTTATCCTTTATAGAATAAAAGTAAAAATTAGAATATCACGGTCTCATTATTTCTCAAAACAAAATAGGATTGTTAGTTAAAGCTTTGTTTATTTTCTTAGACATGTGTTGGAAATGACTAAAAAAATGTTTTAGACATTTAAATGTTTAATGCATGGTTCTACATATATTTAGTTGTAAACGAGCATTTCTGTGTGTATGTATGTTTATGTGAGTATCTTCTAATAAATGACATAAACATTTTCACTTAACACCCAACAGTAAAAATTGCGATAGAGAAGAAAAAAAAAATACTAAAAGACCTCAACGTTACTTGCGTGTCAGCATGCATAAATTGTGGAGTTTTTATCTTAAATAATAAGAAAAAAATTGCTGATTCAACTTTAATTTCCGCCAGACATATTGTTGTACAAACATTTCTGAACAGTTACCAACATTTGATACATCCCAATGATTTTGTGAGTATGTCAAACTTTTAGTGATTTTTGCAGAATCTGCTAATTGTGAGCATTTTTTAACATCACATTCTAGTCGAAGCGATAAGTCAATCCAACTTCCAATCCAAAATATATTTATTTCACTTTAGACGTAATATGTCTCCAAGTGTTTTAAAACACAACCTTTAACTACAATTCTAAATTAATAACTATAGAAAAAAAAGTGAATAAATAAATAAAAAATAAAATAAATAAAATTATTATGGGCTAAATTTTAATTAGCTTAAGAATAGTCAACTGCTTTCTTTTTAACTCTTAAAAAATGCAGGCTTAATTGGCGCATATGTAACTCATAACTACAACAAAATCTGAAACTTCTTGAACACAAAACTAAAGTGCAGAAGAATGCTCTGAACTTGCACAAAAATAATTGTATTAAAAGAGTCCAAATTGAAAAATTACAACAACAAAAATTACAATTGGGGTGGTATCAATTGTAGGTGTTTTTTCTGTTCAAGTCTTAAATTTAAAGTATTGTAGAATTGAATTAGAGTTCGAAACAATTTGGATAAATTGTACCCACTACTTTTTAAATTACCCAGGAACAGCAAAACATAAATCTTTTTTATTACAATTGTATGAAAAAAAAAACGAACCGTTTCGCAAACGTCTCATGCTGATATAAACTTTTCAAGCCTTTGCGCATGATCAAAACTAAAACAAATACTTTTCGAATAGCAAAGAGCGAAAACGAATCAGTTGGTGATTCACTCATCTACTTGCTTTGACACACTAAAACAATCGTACCATTATTTAATTTTCAAAAAATTATTGTGCTATTATTTTCAATTTTATTATCAAATCACCGATATTGTTTATTGAGGGCAAAAGTTTCCTGTGTTTTTAATTTAATCGTACAATTAAGTTGTGTAGTTCGTTAAGAAATAATTATTTATTTTCCAGCTCTAAGGCATTTTCTTCTATAGTGAGCAAATCAATGAGAAAACGTTTCCGAAACAATTTTTCTCAAAACTTTTCAATTTAATGTAGAATATGTTTTCACGAGCAAAACAAGTACGACACTAAACGCTACAATACTTCACCTTGTTTCTGTTGTTTGTTATACTCACTATAAAGAATAAAGCAAACGAAAGCAAACGTTTCGTTTTGCTTATTTTCGTACCCTGGTTATTACTAGTTTTATGTCGAAAGTGCTTTTTAAAGAAGTGAATAACTTTAAACAGAAATATTAGATTTGCTTTAAATGTATTCTAACATTTATTGCTTAATATGATTAATGATAGAAACCCCAAAAAAATCGCGGAACAACGGCGCCGATACAATTTTGACCAACTCTAAAGAGTTCCAATAAATGCAAAATTTCGTTAATAAAAGCACAAAAAAATGTAAACTAGATATAAATGAAATCAAAAAAAATATATGTTCACACCCTCAGAACTACTGGAAATATTTATTTTGCTGTTTAGTAAAAAAAAAGAAAAACAATTTCCCTTCAAGCTAATGTCCGTTCTGTAATACAACACTTTCATTGGAGCGTCTTAAATATCTTTAAAGTTTTTCTATTCGTTTATGTGACGGTTTAAATGTTTTTTTCCTTAACAGGAAAGAGTAAGTGTTTAGAAGAAAAAAAAATCACTTATGTTAGAGCTTAATGTGTTGATCCCAATTACTTGTTGTAAAAAAAATGCAAAAGGGACAAGAAAGTCAGTCTACTTTTGCTTTTGTAACATTAAATAAATATTGTTAGAAAACAAACAGGAATCTAATGGTTACAAAGGGGACGGGCTGTCTTCGCATATACAAAACATTTTAATAGAAAAAATATTTTTTTGTTTGTGTGCTGTTGTAATGTTTTCAAAAGTATTCAAACAGGACATTAATCCTGTTGATGTTTATATGTTTCGTTGGAGTTTTTACTCCCAATATTGTCCGGTTTGTAGTTAAAATAATATTTCCGCGGGCATTTAAGTGTTTAGACTCGTAGTTTATGTTTTCTTTCTGTCTATTATTTTTTGTTTGAAGAAAAAGGGGGTTGATCTGGCAACTACTTTTCAAGCACAGTTGGACATATGTTAGAATTTTAGATTTGTTTTTTCAACAAATGCAATTTTGATATGAAATTTATCGGATTTAAAATAATTTTGTTTAAAAGTCATAGGCCAGATCTCACTAAATCTCATACCAGCGCTGGTTAATAATTAAATCTAATAAAAACTATTATTTTTATCATTCTGCACTACATGTAAGTTTTTCATCCCATTTTTTGCGTTCCTTTGCATCCGTTAGATCGATACACTGTTTAACCCCACATCTCCGTTTGAAGGAACTAATGCTTCTCTGCTTCTTTTTTTTAAATTTTAGACAGATTAGCCAGGTACTGGTTCGATATAATTTACAGACGATATCCTGCCTGCTCAGAGCAGGAGCAGAGAAAATGAGTTACAGTCTCATTATCTTCCTTACCTCCACCACCCATCTTGCGACTTTGCAGTTACTGAAATTTTATTTTGTGGCCTCGTCAGCTTTTTTTATTGTCCTATTTCTATCCAACACAGACTATATAATCCTGGCGCTAGTCGCACCTTGAGCCATCTTTCACCCGCCTATTCAAATAGGTGGTCATTAATATATTTCATGCAGGCTAAAAAATAGGATTATTCTTTGTAAATCAACGACCGGAATTTAAGAATTTTAAATATCCCAAAAATATATTTTGGCTGAACTCATTTACAACTCATTATTAGGAACGCAAAGTCTTTACACGAAAATAACAATCTGGCTACAATTTACACACAAATGAGAACAACGGAATTTACGATGTTGTTTTGTAATGCAACAGAAGGCATCAGTGCAGCAGAGAATGTAAATGGTCCACAACCTCTCAGAGCTATGATTACGCTCTATAAAGAGATGGTGCAAAATATTTAACTTGAGAATATTCACTCAGTAGTAATATCACTGTCAGTTTAGGCCGTCGGGACGTGTCCTAACCCAAGTCATTTCTTACTATGGAAATAAGCTTGTCCCATTTTGTAGCATCAATATTTTTTCTATTTCTCAATAATTGCCATCTCTGGAGTATTTACTATTAATGACATTCTTATGTTTTAAAAGTTTTAATTCTTTAACTTTATTTTTCCATTTCAATTTTCTATGACGTGTAATGTTTATGCTTTAATGGTCGATTTGTGGTTTCTTCCATTAATGATTTTTCCCCCTTTTCAAACATATAAAATCATGTTCAAATCCACTGCAACCCCAAACACACTCACTTTTGAATAAAGGAGCAGGGGGGATTGGTCTGCTGTCATATATAGATCTTTACTGCATTAAGCTTGAGTAAATATTTAGTGTAAGTTTGTGTATTTTGTTTTCTTTGCATTCGTTAAAGTAATTAAATTGTCTTAAATGAAGTAAAATATTTGTAATCACTTACATTATTTGTGTTTATGTTTTTCAAGACACAAATCAAATGTTTGTGTATGAGTGTGTGTGTGAATACACATGTGTTTTTCTGCAAAATGTAAGTGAATATAGATAATTAATGAATTAAGATGATAAGGACCAAATTATTTCAACAGTTTTTGACATACAAACTTCAAACGTTTTCTTGTTAAAGTATTTAATCATTTAAAACATTTAGTAGAAGTAAAAGGAAAAAAACTTTTCTAATAACTTAAGCGGATTTTTGGTTTCTACTGAAAAACAAGCATAATAATATGATAGTTAGTAATAGGTTATTTCGTATACTTTTATGGACGTAAATTAAAATTTAAATTGCACATATTTCTATTTACTTATTTTGACAAAGGGCTGAGTATATAATTGTGAATTAATGAAATGAATTAATGAATGAACTTTTTAATCAAACTAAAGATTGTTTGTTTCCACAATTATGATTGTTGATAAAATTTGTTGTGAAAAAACACAAAACTATCTAAATGTTATTTTCACAAATGTTCCGGTTTAATTGATGACGGCTTCATGTCGTAAAAAAAATATATGAGGCCGTGTATAGTGGCACGGAATATGCATTCCACATTGAGGTTACAAAATTAAGTTTTTCGGATAATTGCTAGTTGCTGTAAATTTCAACTTTAAATACTTTTTTTTAATATCTGCAACGTTGAAATAAATTAAATAAATTAAAACTTTATATTGTAAAAGATAACACAAAAAAATTAAATTTTAATGAAGAATTTTTTTACACGAAAGATCAGAACATGGCGTTAATATTTACAAGTGATTTCGGGCATATGGCCACCGCGGCCGGGTTTTTACTTTTTCAAGTACTGCTGGCCGTATGTTACGAACAACACGAACAATGTTTTTCACCAAAGCGTCAGCAACAGCTGGTTTTTTAGCATAAACCAGTGACCAAATCGCACGACTTTGGAGGCCAAGTGACAGGACCATTTCTCGAAATCAACATATCGCCAAATTTTGATTTTAATAACTCGATGTTTGCGGTCGCCTTATGGCATGTGGCGCCATCTTATTGAAACCACATTTCGTCCGGATCAATGTCAATGTTTTCAAACAAAAAATCATTAATCATGGTGCAGTAACGATCTCCATTGAACGATACGTGAAATCCGGCCTCATTTTTGAAGAAATAAGGTCCGATGATGCCACCAACGTGTAAACCACATCAAACGGTGCATTTATTTTGGATGCAATGGAGTCTGTAGGGTTTGTTGTTAATTGCTCTTACTCTATGTGCGGCAATTTTGCTTATTAACGAATTCAGACGACGGCTCAGATGGACAAATATGTGCACCATAAAAATCACGAAGTCATCTATAAGTGGCACGAATTGATTACTGATTTTCAAAGTAAACTTGGATGATTTGATGGCGTTGTTCAAGTGTGAGTCTATATGATTTGCCAGAGTTTACTGAAAATAATAAGAAAAATTTTTTCTTCAATATTTAATTTTTAGTGTTATTTTTTATAGTTTACGTTTCTATCGGGCCTAAAAGAACACCCTATATTACTAAAATCATTTACATTAATTTTTGTATATACTTAATTTAAATATTTTTTTCACACATGTAAATCTTATTAAAAAAAACTGTCATATTTAAAAAATAACAAAAACACCAATTTTTCATAAATCACAAATGAAATTAAACCGGGCTTTTGGAGCTCTTTTTATTTCGTTTTTAATGAAATTTATTAAATTTAATGAAATTTATGAGAAGAGGTGCCGAAAAAAATTTAGAAATAAGCAGTACCTAGTTTCTGTAACTTAAGTGAGAAATTTCTCACATGAACATATAAAAGTCATCTTTTTATTTTACACAGGCTCAGCTAGAGCAATTCGTATATTTTATAAAGCCATAATTTACTCTTGTTTACCCTATCAACAACGCGATGACTACTAAACTTTCATGTAAGAAATTGTCACTTATATTACAGAAACAAGCCACAGGTTAGTAATTGGTTTTTAATTTCTATAAAAACTGTATTTATTAAACATACAAAAATGCAAGTTCAAAAATGAACTCAATTAACTTCATTGACCTGTCTGTCTTCACAGAAATGACCACCAAATAAAAACTGAAAAAAGATGACTTTCTAAAATAGGACTAATCGAGCCCCATTCTCACTTTAAAACAGTCATTTTGATAACAAATGTTTGTCGGTGTTGCTTTTAATAAAATCACAAAAATATCCCTTCCCTTTTTTTACTAAAATTAAAATTACAAAAAAAAAAGAAAACCTATCGGAAACACTAAAACACATTATTAAAAAGTTTTAACCATTTACGCAATCAAGTTTGAGAATGCTGTCATAAAAAAAGATAAATCTGTTTTATTATTTTAATTCAACTATTTTCATTTTGCCTCCCCAAGTTGAGCAACAATTTTATCTACTTGACCTCATCATTCAATTTCCGTTACCAGAATTTGTTGACAGAAATTGTTACTCGAAATAGAGAAGAAAGGACTGTCAAAAGTAAAAGGACACTCCTCACATATTGAGGTTTTTTTTTTTTTTTGTTTGCTGAACACGAATTTTCCATTTAACACTTTCTCCATTCTATTGTTAATCTAAAATCTATTGAAACTTTTATACTCAGCATTCAAACAATAAATTTATTTCAAATTTGCTGATAAACAAAAACTTTTTTATGTTTTTTGGCTTTAAATGCCAAAAATATAGCAAATAATCTTTTTTCCTTTCTATTGAATTTATGGCATTAAATTTACTCTAGTTAGTGTTCATGAATGAACACAAAAAAAAAACACACACACACACACAAATTCCACTTTACCAAATGGTAAGTGTTAAAGAAAAAACAAAAAAAAAAAGGAAGAAAATGCTTAAAGCAAATTTAAGCCAAGAAAATTTGGCCTTTATCCCCGGCATTGGATTTTAAGCCAAATGCGTAAAATTTATTTAGCATTTTTCAGGTTTTGTTTTTTTCTTGGTCGTTTAGTTTTTTCATTTCGTTGCTTCCTTATGTTTGAACTAAATATCTAAAAGAATTTTCATGCCATTAAAAAAGGAAAATATTCCTTCAAACGAGTTGCTTTTCTTTCCTCAGAAAATATATATAAAAAAAGTTAAACACTCTTTCTTGGGATTCTTGCAGACAATTTAAAAGTGAATTTATTGGTTTAACGATTTTTTTTAGTTGGTTTCAAGATACAAAAAAAAAACTAAAACAACAGATGATGAAGAAGCCAAATATGCAGAAGTAGTTCGAAAAAAAAGTTAATTGAAATGAAGAACGATTTAACCATTTCCATTTGGATTTTAAGATCGATTTCTAATACAAATTTTTATAAAATTTACTTACCACAGGTCAGTACATTTGTTAATGCTGATTAGGGACTCGTAATGCATATTGCCGAATGTAATTGAAACGGATTGTCCGATTCGTTTATTATGGTTCTGACCTTTTACTGCTAAAACTGAACTGCACGGTTTATTTGTCAAGCAAAATCCAAAATTTTTCTATACTTATGTGCTTGACCATTCACTTATGACACTTCCAAAGTCTTAGTTACAGAGTTTTTATTACATTGTTATGAAAATAAGATCTGGCAACCCCTGCTGTTGTAGTCCGTATGTGCAGGGTGAAAAACAGTGGTGAATAAATTACTTCCAGTAGTGGTGTGTGTATAGAATAATATGACAATTATCTAACAAATGTTAAGCAACCTCAACGGCTGCGTTGGTAGAGGTGGGTGCTGTAAAAAAGGAGATCATGAGTTCGAGTACACATGGGACATGCGTGTGCGTGCACAGGAGAAATAATAATTCTAATAGTAGAATGCAATAATAATTGAGAATCAGCAATACAAACCTCCCGAAAAGAAAAAAATAATTATTGTGTGACTCTTTGGTGGATAATTTAGTGAATTCACGTCTATTTAATATTAGAGTACCAGATAATTGTTAAGGCGCACTTTATGATAAAGAGAAAGAGCTGCAGCTACCAGTAACACAAAATACGAGGTCTGCTATATATATTTCTGGCCTGGCAACACTGAGTGCTGCCAAGTGCAATCTGACATTTCCATTGGAAAGTTTATCATTTTTAAGCATAATCGTACTCAAAACGTTTTGACATACGACCATTATTTGTGTTGTTTACAGTGTCTTGAAAAATTAATATAGAAAAAAATGGAATTAACTCGTGAACATTTTCGTGCCATCATTTTTCACAACTTTCGACGTGGATTATCACGACAAGAGTGCATTGATGAACTTAAATCTTTATATGGCGATGAAGCACCATCCTATAGCATTGTGAAAAATTGGTATAATGAATTTAATCGTGGCCGAAGCTCGCTCAAAGACGAATTCCGTGAAGGTCGTCCAAAAACGGCTGTTGTGCCAGAGAACATTGATACCGTGCGTGAACTCATAATGCAAGATCGACAAGCGACATACCGAGAGATAGAAACATCCTTGGACATTTCTTCCACCAGCATACATTCGATACTGCATGAACACCTGGCCGTAAAAAAGGTTTGTTCTCGTTGGATCCCTCACAATTTGAAAGTCGCTCAAAAAAAGGATCGTGTCGATTGGTGCAAAGAAATGTTGCAAAAATACGATTGCGGTGCTTCAAAAGACGTTTATAAGATCGTCACAGGTGACGAATCATGGATCTATGCGTATGAGCCCGAAACGAAACAACAATCGACCGTGTGGGTCTTCAAAGACGAGCAAAATCCAACGAAAGTTGTTCGTGGAAGAAGCACTTCGAAGCAAATGGTCGCCTGTTTCTTCGGCAAAACTGGTCATGTGGCGACTGTTCCGCTTGAGCAACGTAGGACAGTCACTTCTGAGTGGTACACTACAATTTGTTTGCCTGAAGTCATCGGAGAAATTCCAAAAACCAACAAGAGAAGACGAATCATTGTTCACCATGACAATGCGAGCTCTCATACATCGGCTCAAACCAGAGCGTTTTTGACCGGCCAAAACGTCGAATTAATGGGTCATCCGCCGTACAGCCCTGACTTGGCACCTAATGACTTCTTCTTGTTTCCGCACATCAAGAAAAAAATGCGTCGTCAACGATTTTCGTCGCCAGAAGAAGCTGTTGAAGTGTTCAAAAACCATGTTTTAGAGGTGTCTCAATCGGAGTGGAAAAAGTGCTTCGACAACTGGTTTGAGCGCATGCAAAAGTGTATAAATCATGCTGGAGAATACTTTGAAAAACAATAAAACCTTTTTTGATTCTAAATATTCGCATTTTCACTATTAGGCCAGAAATATATAGAGCGGCCCTCGTACGACATAGATTCCATAAGTTTTCAAAAGTCTCTGCATTAAGGAAACGGTGTAGATATTCATTATATATTTGTATGTGTGATGATGTGATATTAAATTCCTTAACATTCTACGATAAAAATGAAGACAGCCTTAATAGATTTTAGGATCTATTACGAGTAGATATTGTTCTGTTCAATGGCTTCAAAGTGAATTCATTTTCTCATTGTTTTTGATTAGGAGGAGGGGAGGGTAGAATAATATTTGATACAACATTCTATTAACTGTGTGCATAAGAAGTGCTTTTGTTTTTATTATTACGAGTACAATATACCAAGTCGTATGTATATTAAAGAACTAAACAAGGAATGTGTTACTCGTTACTTACTTAACTGTTGTTATCTTCATTTGTTTTCTCTCACATAAGTTTCTTATTTTTTTGTTTCCTTTAAATCTACAAATAATGATTATGTCCTTTTCTTTAACATTAAGTAACTTTTATGGGATTTTTATTTTCTTTTCATCGTTTGTTGTTTCCTTAAATTGAAATAAATAAAATAAAATTCCTTTTTATTAATATTTTGACGACGTTCGTGTTTAATGTGTGGTTGTGTGAAAGAAACTGTGTGTATTTGTAGTTGTAACAGTTTTTCCGCTTCATTGCAGAATGTGCCATAAATGACACGTTCCAGTGATTTCCGGTCACTTATAAAATCAAATTCTTTATACTTTTCTCTCATTTTCTTTTCTTTTTCAATTAAATAAATATATTTTTAATAAAAGCCAATTGATAAAATAGAAACCAAATCGTAACAGTTCATTTATCATTTGGGCTGCATGGCAGTGATAACAATCTTACTAATAGTTCCACAAGGTTTCTTTCTTTGTTTCTTTTGTGGTGGGAGGGGGAGGGTGTAAGAAGAAAATGTTAAGAGCTGAAATGCGTATTTCTTTTTCCTGCAAATAATTGTTTGTTTGGTGTTGATTATAATTTTATTAATTGTTTTTCTTTCGTTCAAATCCAAGATCTGTTTTGGATGTGTTGTGGATTGGAATGGCTGAAAAAACAAAAAGCAATTATTAAATTTCATTTACGAATTTTTGTAAGAAACTAATTTTATTAATAAAAGAAATAAATTTTAACATGAATTTTGACATCAAATTTATTTTGTTAACATCGAAGAATGTGATCACAGTTAGGTGCAATATTTTTAAGACAGGATTAGGTTCGTTTTTGAAAAGATAAAAAATTGAGTTCTTATTCATAAAACATTAAAATAGAATTTAAATGTATTTTAGCACAAAGTTGTATGGAAAATTAGTCATAATACACATTTTTGATGAATATGGCAGTTTATCTGTAAATTTAATAAAATTATTTTTTCATCAAAAATCGAAATTATACAAAAAAAAATTATCCAAACTTCATAAAAAATATAAATTTCAAATAAACTGAATTTACGCCAAAAATGGAAATTATAGCATAAAAGTTAAATTTTCGAAAAAATAAAGAATCTGTAATAAATTAGAGTTTAAAAATAAGATGCAGGTTAGAATTTTCGAACTTATTTTTTGGCCCAAATTTATACTAAATTTTAAATGTATTTTCAACACAATTTTTAAATATATAGAAATTTAATTTTCTTTTTTTATATTTTCCAAATATGTTTTCGAAACTAACTTCAAAGTTTTCGAATTCTATAATTTTCATTTCTGTTTTTTTTTTTCTTCTTAAAATATTTAAAAAAAATTATGTAAATAAATTTATATAAATAAATAATAATAAATTTTAAATTTATATAAAATTATTTAAAAAAATAAAATATTTAAAAAAATTCTAAAAATATTTAATAAGTATATTGCAGCTCAATATATGAAATTTCCAAAACTACTTTGAAAATTTCGAACAAGACGTTTTAATAAAAAAAATTCTAAATTAGACTAAAAAAAGTTATTTTTTTTTATTGTCATTGTATCTTTCCAAAGTTCGACCATTAAATAATTGAATATTTAAATTCTTGAATAAAAAAGTGTTTGATTATAAACTTTGGATTTCGAAAATATTTTAAACTCAGATCACTGTATTCATAAAATATTAAAATAGATTTGAAGTGCATTTAAGGACAAATTTGTATGGAAAATCTGTTATAAAACACATTTCCTTTATGAATACAGCTGAGGAGATTTCTTTAAAAAAATATTGTATAAAAAATCTTAAGATTAAATATTTTAAAAATTAAATAAATTTTTTTTGCATAATTATGCGTTGAAAAAAAGTTGAAAAGAGTTTTTCATAATTTATATTTTCTATAATACTCACAAAATTTTAATGTCCATTAAAAACCTAAATCAGTCTGGTTTCTGGAGTCTTTTTGAGCGCTAATACTCCATAAGCAGAAAATGTTTGTTTTCCTGTACAGAGCGCCATCTGACGAGAGTTATTAGGCTTCTTCCCCTCATCTTCTTCTGGAACGAAAGGAACATCAGGCGGAGAAAGTATTAACACATAATGTGTCAATCACAAAACATTCTGCCTCTCTCTGTCAGCTTGACCACAAAACACAGTTGTTGAATAAAACTCCCAATAAAAACTTAGATTTTTTTCACTTTAAAAATCTATTTTTCTTTGAAAACATTCAAAACAAATCTAAATTTTTTCATCCCCAGGAGTCTTTTAAAAATTAACAATTTTTATTTCTTTTGTGCTTTTTCTAATGAAAATGAAACAAATCTTAAAGAAAGAAGAAAAAATACTTCTTAATTTTTATTTCTTTTCTGCTTTTTCTAATGAAAATGAAACAAATCTTAAAGAAAGATTTTTCTTTAAATTAAAAAAGAAAAATTCTCTTAAAATTTTATTACAATATTCGCTCTTATCAATTGGACATTTAAGATGTTCATTGTCTGTGTCAGCAGCAACAGCAATATCTTTCAACAAAAAAGCTCAAGTGTTACTTTAAAAATATTTCTTCTTTTTTCAACTTTTTTTTACCACCATTTCTTTTGGAAGCAACTGCCCACACTACGGTCAAATGGCTAAAGCCTTAAAAAGGAAACAAAGAAAAACAAAAACAGGCTGGAGGAGTTTTGAGTCAAGCATAAATGAATGTGAACTTTTGTCGTTGTTCATACTTTTGTAGAGCTAATAATGCCAACGACATCACTTTTTTTATTTGTTTCCAAACTGCTGTTTCAAATGCTTGAATGGAGTCTGAGGAAAAAAATTGCCAAGTATCAATGTTTTTTAGTGTCATTTAAAGGACTGAAGAATTTTTGTAACCAAAACATTTCTACAAAGTTGAGAAGATATAAAAATGAAGAAATGAATTTTGTTGCAAAAAGATGTTTTGGTTGGTGACACGCCAGCCCCAGCTACTCTTTAGGAAAAAGATGAATAGAAAAAACTCGCCTCTTAATAAGCAATTATTTGCAGGCATTTTAAACGTTTAAAATAAATATTTTGTGTTGTGTTCATCACTGCACTGCAATGGCATGAGCAGGAGTATGAATGAACAAAAGAATTTTCAGGCCACTTAAGGAAAAGAGAAAGATACTTCAGAGATTTTAACACACAAAAGTTCAAAGGGATTGTTGAGCGAACAAATAAATGTGATGGGGCTACTTAAAACAAATGGGGCATTTGCAACTTGATTTTATTCTCTCACACAGTTAAAAATATTTTCAAAGTTCTAAAAGTATTTGCAATGGGATTGGGTAATTGTAGAGAATGTATATTGTGGCATCATTTGTATAAAATGCAGCGCCATCTGTATTTGTATACCTGCGAAATGCTGAGAAGGAGGCGCAAAATCAGGCCACCACACTAGCGAGGATGGACATATCCTATATAATTTGGAAGTGTTGCTCTACACTTAGGTCCCTCTGGTTGAGGGGCCCAATTTACCTAGGTCTGTGCGGAAGCAGCCTTTTTTAGAGCCTTGTGAATGATCCAGATGTCCTTATCGCTTGAATTTTGAATAAATAAGTTTATTAAAAAGGCTTAAATAATTTAAATTTGACTATATAAATTAAAGCGATGGAACCACTTTTAAAACTTTATTTCTTAAGCTCTGTACAGACGGTTTTGTCAGATCTTACAATATTGCCAGACCTAACAATGTGCTGACAATGACAAGGCAAATAAAAATTGTCGCCACAATGTAGATTGTTAGTTCACACGATTGCAAGGCATTTTTTAGAAAACCTGCAATTTTATTGTTATCTGACAATAACTTAGTTTACACGGCATTAAGTATTGCCAAGTGGCAAAAATTTTACAGCTCTATTGTCAGAATTAAAACAATTCAAGAGACAATTTTTTTTAATTATTCTAATGGAAAGTATTATAAAAGTTACAAATTACAATTATAAATTTTTTTAAAAACAAATGAATATTAATCGAAACGAAGAAACTGCAACGATTCGAACATCTTACGTTTTTAGCGAGAATCAAGAAGAATAATTCTTGCCAAAATCCGAATTCAAAACATATTTCAGCTGTTTGTCTTTTAAGGTTTAGAAGTGTGGCCACATACATCAACTATGGGGACACCTTTTAATTTTTAGTTTTAATTTTCAAGTGTGTGAATATAACGGTCCAAAAGATAGGATTATATATGTCCCGCGCTGTGATGTATACGGCTGAGATACCTCGGCGAGCGGTGCTATAGGGGCCTATCTGATATATCGTCACGGGGTTCAGGTAGGATCAGCTTCTTGGGGCGCAGTGGGTCACATACATCAAATTATATCAATTAGTGAGATACCGTTAAATTTCCAAATCCATACTTTATACTTTTGCTGTTATAGAGGACTTAGAAATACAGACTCTTTGTAAACATTAATTTTCTGCTTACAACCATCATATACATTAAATTAAATGAACTATTGGGGCACCCTCTAATTAATAATTTTAAATATATATACTTGTTATTATAACGGTCATAGTTATCGACATTCTCTTCAGTTTTTAAGCGTTTATCTATAAAGTTTCAAAAGATGGGCCCTTAAAGGTCAATTTACATAAAAACTTTCGGTCACTACTAGACTTGTTCCTTATTCCGGTTTCAACTACTTCGAGTACTGTTCCTGAAGTTCTAGCTACCATTTACAAAGTGCGTGTAAACAGACGAGTTCTTTCCCACCATCAAATTCACCCCGTGAATTACCTTCGCTGTTCATTTATTTTTAATTTATAATTTCTTTTTTTTTTGCTTTAATTTTATTTTTCTGTCTCATTTTAAGTTTTTTCACTTTTTTCATTTACTTATAATGGTGAAAGGCCAATACAAGCGTCATGCGGCAACAGTTTTACCTATTTGAAAAAAATTTGTTTTTTAATAAAAATACTTAAACAAAAGTTTTAACACGTTGAATTTAATTAAACCTGGCAATGCCGTTAAAAGCAGCCGAGCGGCAATGTATAATTTAGTTGAACTTTTTGTTTTGCCGCTTTACTTTAAATTCTTTTATTCACTAAATCGTTATTTATTTTATTTATTTTTCTTTTTTAAATTTTTAGCATTTAAATTTATTTATTTCTGCTTCAAAAAACCAAAAATGTTTTATATTTTTTACACAAGCTTTTACTTCGATAAGCCGCATTCATTTGCCTATATTAAATAAATTCAAGCGACAAAAAGAACAGCTGATTGCCGCCCGCATCCGCATGCCGCTTACATTCGCTTTTCACTATAACTGACAATGATATCGTTGTCAGGTGTTTAAAATTTCCAACATATTATGATGTATTTTGAACTGAGAATGTCTGACAATGGCAAATAAAAGTGTTCACATAATTGTAAAATGACTGATAATATTCTGATAATTATCTGACAGTTATCTGACAATGGTTTTTTTGACAATATTGTCAGACAAAAATTGTTAGTTCACACGATTGTTAGGCGTCTTCCGTCTGTACAGAGCTTTACTTAGAAGTTTAATTTCAAAGTATTTCTCAATGAATCTGACAAAAGCCTGTCGCCAGAAAATTTTTTAACCTTTTTTGAGACATTATTTTACTTGCAGTGTGATGAAAAATTCATTATGTCTTTATCTTTGTTCTTCATGACAGTCAGCCAGCTGAGTTTAAAAAATTATTAATATTTAAGTGTATCGAATTTCTTACTGTCACTTGCTGCCCTGTTAGCCTTTCCATATTCATAATCTTCTGTTTTCTTTAGTAAATCTAGCTACGCAAGAATAGAAATAGAGGTCTTCCGAGATCATTAAATTAGTTCCCAGACTTAAATCAAAGAAATTTAAATTGCACTTCTGACTGCATACAGTGTAGCTGACAATTGGTGAACATTTCAGAAGATACAAATTTTAAATAAAAATTGTATGAAAAAGTTGGTTAATCTGCATTTGCTACAAATAACTTCTTAATTTCGAAGCTGAGTTTTCCTTTCAGCTGTTTTCTCAAGGAACAACTTCATTCTATGCATGTGTTAGAGCATCAGTAAGGAAACTATTACTTCAGATAAATTTAGAAGAAAATTTCGCAAACACTTAATTAAGGTTGTGTTTGAATCAAAATTTGTCCCTATTGCTTTAGCTGTCAGTTGCATTTGATGCATTAAATCTTCCATGTAGTCAGGCCTTGGGCATGGATTTATTTTTTTTTTTTTTTAATTATAAATTAGCTTGTTATTAAAAAACAAACGAATAAATTATATTTATAACAAAAGCAAAATCTTGTGTTAAATGCAGAATTATTAAAATTGAAAAAAACATACACGTGGCAAAGCATTTTTTTCATTTTTTAAACTTTTTGAATTTCAGGGTCGTTTCCACACTAAACAGTTAAATTTATATTTGTGGTAAAAAAAAATTTGAATCTAATAAAAATTTTATTTTTTAAATAGAAACCCTGGCAACAGCTTTATGCCAAAACAATTGAATGAATGATTCACCCACCATATTGACCCAAACCATGGCTTTTGCAAAAATTAAAAAAAAAAACTATATTAAACCATCAAGTAAACTACCCCTGAATAACATCCTCGCCTAATTTTAAATTTTCAATGAAATTGTTTGCAATTTTTTTATTTTGTGCATTTCATAATGAAAAATCGCCATAGTAAATTGAACTCACACTTTTATATTAAATTGACATGAAAAGTGAATATGATGAGGCTTTTAGTTGGTTAATGAAGTGAGAAGCGTATGACATTGGAATGGTAAAAATGTGCCGCGTGTTTTTCTTGTTTTCGTTTTTTTTTTTCAAAGACAAAAGAATTCATCCTTGTTGTTTGTTTACTTTGAAATGTTAGTTTTTTTCTGCCCTGCCTCTATATAAAATTTGTTTATTGTTGAATTTTTTTTTTCGAACACCCACCCTGATAATGCAACAAGCTTTAATTTATTTTGAACAAATGCAACCAACCCCTGGGTCGAGTTACCAACAGTACCAACATCATCATCTGCCATCTAGAGGAGTAGTGGCAGTGGAAAAGATCGTTAAGGTTTAGCACAAAGAATTGTTTGATTAAACAGCTGCGTTTTATAAACTTGAAATTTAAATTAAAATTTCTGGCTTAACGCTGTTGAAAACCAATATTTACCAATCGACAGGCGGGTACTCTTCGTATAAAGTTAAAGGATAAGAGTTTTTACTTTGTTTTCTTTTTATGTCTAACTCCACTAAAAAATCACAATTTGCAAAAATATTTAACAAAATTGAACAACGGGAATTTTATATTAAATTAATTTATTTAAATTGTTTTCCTTTTTTTTGTGCTATTTTTTATTTATTATCCTGATTTAATAATTAAATCACCGATATTGATTATTGAGGGTGAAAGCACGTCTCGATAGCCATTACGCTACTGCTTACTTAGCTCTTCAGGAAACTCCTTACAAATATTTAAAATAAAAAAAAAGAAATTATTTTTTACAAAAACAATGCCTTTCAAAATTTGAAGTGGACATCTCGAGTGGAATTAAAAACATGCCTGAATATTTAACTTTAATCAGTACTTAACCAGAAATTTCACAAAATAATAAAATCGAAATTTTACAAAAACTAAAATCAAAAATTACAGAAAAAATCTATATTTTCAAAAAATTAAATCTCATAAAGTTTAAGAAAAAGTATCAAAAAATTCACTTAAAATGTATAAATTTATAAATCGATATTTTATTGAAATTTTGAATCACTCATCAAATAATCCAAAAAATTTTGTGTTAAAACCAAATTTTCAAAAAAAAAATTCTTAATTTCCCAAAATCCATATTATTATTAAGAGAATCATTGGTTTTTTTGATATTTATTTTTTCTGTATTATTAAATTGAATAATTTTAATGGACCACAGTACTTGTTTTTTTAAAAGCACTTTGAAACATTTTAATGTTTTAATATATAAAAAATAAAAAAGACCCATCGCTTAAAAATTAAATTAAATATAATTAATTTAAAGGTCAAATAAAAAACTTTATTAAAGTTTTAATTTTCAAACAATCTCCACAAACCCAATTTCGTTCATAATAACATCCAAACGCTTCTTTTTAACGGAAAAAATCCCAACTGTTAATTTAATTTAAAGCGAAAAAAAACTTTAATGTGTGGCCATTAATCGAAACTAATTTTAAAGTAGGAAAAGTAATAATGTTGTAAATAAAGTCTTAATTGAAAATTTTTATGCCATCTTTAGTTTCTTTCTTCCAGTTAAATGCTGCCTGCCCCTTAAATGAAAAATGAAATACGAAACGCAAAATAATAAAAAAAAAAACTAATTACAAAAAAAACAATGCTTGGCCGGTTATCTGACCGTCAGCCTGGCGGGTTGTATAAAATTAATTGAATTTTAGAACGTAAAAACAATTCATGTTTAAACTTAAAATTCAGTTCTGAATAACAGCAAATACAAGGCAAAATCGTCATTGTTTAACATGTTTTTTTCTCCTCATTTTTTTTATTAGTTAATTTTTATTATGTTTTGTGTTGTTTTATCTACATTTTTGTGTTTTGCTCGAGATATCCTTAAACAAGAAAGAGAAAAAGGAATAAAGGATTTTGTTAAAAAACATACATAAGTAAACTGATTATTTGTTATTCGCTCTTGATTTTAGGAGAACTGGAGTTTCATGTTTGTGCTTGTGTTTCGTTTTCAGTTCATTCCTCCTTGTTTTGTTTACATACAGTGCATGTATATTAGTGAATGCATGAATTTTATTTTTTATTTTTCTTGGCATATTCTCCAGTTTCCGGCTTGATGTTTAACTTCTCAAAATACTCTCCCTCTCTCTATCAATGACGTTCAAGTTGAAGGTTCATTATGGGGTGGATGGAAACTTTAGTTGCATTTCCTTTTTTTCATACAGTTTTTACCAAAAAAGTACCATATTCATTTTAATAATTTAGGAACCATCTAGAAAATTATTTAACGTGAAAAAATTTTACTTATGATTTGATAATAATTGGAGGTTTTATTTGCCAAATAACGGATAACTTCCATTAAAACTAATGAAAAAAGTGATGAAAATGAAGGGAAAGGCTGATACCATTTGTAGAATTCCTTTTCAATCGTTTAACTTAAGTGAGTGATGTCGTCACATCAAAGTCTTAAATTCGAAATTTTAAAAAGTGAAGTTAAAACATACAATTGAAAATACTTGTGAAATACTTTAATAAGAAAATTTATTATTTGGAATCTTTTTTAATATTAATTTAATTTAATTGTATTTGATTCCTTCAAATATAAATATTTCATCAAATGTACTAGTGCGGGGAAAGCATATCCATAGGGCCATTTCGCTAGTGCTCATGTATAGCTCATCAGTGGATTCTACCCAAATTTTGTAAGGAAAACCTCAGAATCGTATACCAAAAGCCAAATCGATTAAATGAGAACTTCATTGAATCAATAAGGCAAAAAGCCATAAAAAAATTTATACAAAGACTATTTATTTTTCCTTAAATTTTTCTATATAAGAGTTGCCATCGAAAACCATTTATAAGTATTTGTTTACAATTTTTATTATTATATTTTTTTTCAATAAATCTTTACAAATAATTTTTTTTACTTTCAAACATTTTTTTAAAAATTTTTTATTTTTAAAATTATTTTCAAATATTGACAACAAAGTCGAACATAAACAAAAATCAGCTGGTCCATTAATACCACCTACTAATTAATTCGCCTTGAAAATATATAGAGAATATAAAGAAAAGGTTACCAGACCTCACAAGAGTAACTCGTTGAGTTGAAAGATATTCGCTTAAATACAATGCGATACATTTCTTAACAATCTTATCGTTATTAAAAAAAAAAATAAAGAGTTTATAAATAGTCCTATAAATTCAGGAAAATTTTAAGTGTTAAAAAATTAATTTCGTGATCCATTTGTTGGACAGATTAAATATTTTTTTTAATAAGCCGAACTTTTTTAAAAGGCAGAAATTGCAGGAGAATATTCAATCCATTATAAGTTAGTAGCCAAGGCGATTAAATTCTACGGTGGTAGCGATCGAATTCATTGATTTTTGCCTTTAACACAAATGTCAAACTACGTATAAAAAAATTGTTTACAGATTTTTTATGTATGGAGTTTGACAGTCAGGCTACGGGAAAATCGATGAATTCACTTTCGCTACCACCTTATATAATTTTCGCCGTTATCTCAAATGTCAAACTACATATAAAAAAATTTTAGACAGATTTTTTATGTATGGAGTTTGACATTTAGCGTTTACGGCAAAAGCGATAAATTCGCCATCGAGACCACCTGTATTATTTCGCCATGATAGAGAATATAATGGAAAGGTTATCAGACCTTACAAGAGTAAATCGTTGAGTTAAAAGATATTCGCTTAAATACAATGCGATACATTACTTAACAATCTTATCGTTATTACATAAAGAGTTTTTAAATAGTCCCATAAATTTAGAAAAAGTTCAAGAGTTGAAAAAATTAATTACGTGATCCATTTGTTTAACAAATTAAACATGTTTTTTAAAATAAATCGTACTTTTCTAAAAAACAGAAATTGCAGGAGAATATTCAATCCATTATAAGGTAGTAGCCAAGGCGAATAAATTATAAGGTGGTAGCAATGGCGAATTCATTGATTTTCGCCGTTAAAACGAATATCAAACTACATATAAAAAATAGTATACAGATTTTTTATACATGGAGTTTGACAGAAAGGCTACCGGCGAAAATCAATTAATTCGCCATTGCTACCACCTTATTATTGATTTGCCTCGATTTACTTTTAATTTTCGATAAGAAGCTTTCCAATACTTTTAGCAGGATAGCTTTAAATGTCCAAAATAACCTATTTTAGGGCATTTAAAATTTCACGTATTTCTTGATTTTTGTTTTAATATATTTATGTCTCTTAAACCCTCCGGTGGCCCTTTAAATAAAAATTCAACACGAACAACCGCCTCACACAGCTTAAATTATAATACTTTCTTCCTGTGACCATGTAAAAATTATCAAATTATTTCTTTAAATTGATGCCGAATTTAACAATTGTGCTTAAAGTCCCTTTAAAAAATGTCCCATTTGTATGCTACAGTTTTTATGTGTCAACCCTAAAATTTATACACAAACAGCCAAACATCTATTCCATGCATCTCTTTAATGGGGATGAAGATGATTTGAAATTGTTTTTATGTTTTCCCTACTCAGTCAGCCGCCGGCTTTAACTCAAGATACTTCTGCATGCAGTTTTTTTGTTTCACGTGCAGTCTAAACTTCTTCTCGTTCAACGAATTTTATCGCTTTCTTTGACGCTGCTTAAATTTATCACTTGTGGTTTTTTAAATTATCAGAATTTTTTCGCTTGAACTTTGTGGTCTGCAAAAAAAGGTGATTTAGTGGATTTTCTATTGCTTTTTTCTGTTAATAATGGTCACATAGAAAAAGCTAAAAAGCACAATAATTTTATTGGCTAAATAAAAAAGCCAACAAATACAAGCAAAACAGTGAGTTCTTTAGAAGAAAAGTGAAAATTTTATATGATTTTCCAGACATCACTTTAATTTAGCAAATACACGCAAACCTTGCGTGAGGACCCATGTACGTAGTTTAATGAATGTGCTCTATATGTATGTGTGTGTGTGTGTGTTTGATTTCTAAGCGTATGTGTGTTTGTGAACAAGCTAAGTGGGGTGTTGTCCTTTAAAGAAATAAAATTTATAACAAAAAACGCAAAACGTAAAATCGAACTTAATTGTGGTTTTGTTGTCATCATTGTGGTCATCGCTGCTGTGTTTCTTGTGTGTATTTTAAACTAAAATAACAACAATAATCTTAGAATGGTAAGCATGTTTTGTTTGTTTGAAATATTTAATAACAGACAATATTTAATTTTTAAATTTAATTTTAACGAAGGTAAACAGCTCATAAAATCCAACTTACAAATTAAAGGCAAAGCCATAGGATCAAAAAAAAAACTATAAAAAAATTATTTAAGGCAATTTGCTTTTATTTATGATTATTTACTTTCCAATTTTGCAGCGGATGAAATTTTGGAAGGTCACTGAAATACATTTTTGTTTTAAAATTAATCTCCACATTCCAATAGAATCTTTTTACGCCGAACTAAAAGTTGTGTATGGGAGCTGCAACAGTTTATCACTCACATATTTACTGACAAATATCGCCGATAAGCAACGTTCAATGGAAAAATAAGTTTTATGAAAGTGTATCATCTCGGAAGCTAGTTTTCGTTGCGAAAAGTAATCAAGCTCTCAAATCTCTCGCTCAGAGTACTCAAAGCGGCAACATTTCTGAACCTCGTAACCACAGCTGCCAGATTTGAATATTTATCGTAACTAACGATTTTAGGTGCTAAAAATGGCAGGAGGCTGCTGTATTCAAGTAGCTTAGGACGTTGACTACAAATCTGGTTGGCCAGGGTTCAATCCCTTCGTCATTCAAAAATTAAAATTCTTTTTTTCTGTTTAATGGTATAAATACAAATTCAGAATTAACATTAAAGAGATGCAGCCTCCTTCGTCGGTACTTCTTCATAGCATATTCGCCGGTGAAGTAAAATAACTAATAAAATGACTATATCTATCTCTTCCACCTGTCTTATCTCTCAACTATCCTTTTCCTAAAGAATGTAGCACGGTTACAAACTAAATAGGTATTGTTACCTGAAGTGCTGCTTCTCTTTAAAAAAAAATACATGTTACCGATATGAGAAGTTTTGCCGTCAATTTGACTATTTTGAGGAGTAAAACTAAAAGTTATAAAACTTTAACTTTTCTTTGCCGTTGGTGATGGTTATTGATATAATTGACAGGCAGATGATTTTCACCTACGTGGATGACTTTGGGTTACTAGTCGTCGAAAAATTCCTTTTCACTGTTACTGAAATCATGCAGGCAGAACTAGGCGAACGTTTACTGCGGCTATGAATGAAGGTCTAGCGGTCAACCTAGAAATACAATATAGAGGAACTTGAATTACCAAAAGTAAAAAGAGTGCTTTTAAACGAGCAGAGGAGATTAATTACCTGGGCGTTTGCTTAGATAAAAAATTGTATTGGACGAGGAAAACACAGAAAATTTAAATAGAGTTAAAAATGATCTCAATGCCGTTGGTTGCAAGAGAAATATCTGAAGGCAATGAGTTTAGAGATGACCATCACCCAGTACTGCATGTGCAGTGTGGAGTTGTCATAAGATGGATTTAGACAACATTTTGGATTTAATAGCGATAAAGGTTTTTCTGAGCCGGGACAGCAAAAAGGTATTTGCTGTGATGTCACAATATAAAAACATGCATTCTGTTGATTAATTACTACACGTCCTGCCAAATTCATGCTGTGGAGGAGTATATGGAGAATTGTCGGGGGCCTGAAATTGATAGGATAGAATCTCTTGGATGCAAACAATGACCTGTCGCACAGGTACGACTCAGATTCGCTGGTTGCTATTGGTCACGCTTCTTGGTGAGTAACTTGAAATAAATAAGACGCGTCAAATATGCTACTGCATGGTCACAAAACTGCGCGATTGAAATGATCTTGAACGAATTTACAAAAAGGACTAGCGCATCCACTCTAACAATCTAGTTTAACTATTTGCACACAACTTGCTATAGTTGCCACTCAAAAATCAAGATAATAATCAGCAAATAATAATCCATTTTTAATCAAAAGATTTTTACTTTAAAAAATAAAGGAAAAGAATATAATAGAAAACAGATGACAATATTATTTGAATATTTTAAAGTCATTTTAAAATAATTCAAAAATTTTTTCTTAAAACATTTCTTTTTAATTCTCTAAATCAAAACTATTTCAACAAAGGCGGTAGTGGCGGCGGCACATTGTCTAAAATATTAAACACTCGTACGAGTTGAATGACTACAAAATGATATTTCACTTGTCGAGACTACAAATGATACAACTACAATTAAATTATGCCTAAAAACGGGTTTTTCTATGAGACTGTTATTTAGTGTGTATGTGTGTTGGTACGTGTGAGTGCCTTTGAAATAACAGTTAAATATTTAAAGAAAAAAAAGTATTAGGGTAGAAAAGAGCACAGGAGATGGCGGCAGTGGCGGCTTATAAATAACAACAATGAATAATGAAAAACAACAACAACAACAACACAATAACAAAATAACGGTAATATTAGGCGCCACAAAGCTTAAAGCTTAAAAATAAAACATCAAAGAGTTCCCATTATAAGGACAGCAAAATGAGTTCCAAATTAATAAACAAGAACAGAAACAAAGAATTTATAACATGCCAGGATACCCTCCTTTCAATTAATCTGGTTTCTGATTTAATCGCTCAATAGGAAATGTAAATTATCGAGCTAAAAATTTAATCGATAATAATTTGATTAATCGTTTAGCAATTGTACAAATTTGCAATAAATAAAAAACCATTAATAAATAAAACTACAGAATTTATATTTAACATTCAACGGATATTGCACACATAACAATTCAACACTTTATAAAGGGTGTTCCAAAATCTATGAAAATTTTAATTAACTAGAAACTACATCTTGCTTTTCTTTCGATTGTTATTTTGTTATTAGATCACATAGCGAAACGATTAGGGTCATGAAAAATGGCTTCCGTGGTTTTGCGACTCGAAATTTTTCGAATGTTTTTTATTTAAATCGATATTTTTTTTTTTAAATAAGAGTGCTTTGTTCTGCCATGCCGAATCTTATATACCCTTCACCATCTATGTAAATCTAGCTAAGTGAAGTAACTGCAATCAAAAAAGCAAATATTGCGGTGACAAAGAATTAAAAAATAAGAAAAAAATTAAGTGCTTTAAGAGTTTTAATTAAAAATGCCATAGGTTCTTAATAGGTTAAGCATTTCTGAAATATTTTAGTATTTCCTTAAGGATGGCTTCAAAAGCTTTAAGTGATACCCATATTGATATTTAAAAAAAATTTAAAGTTCAGAGGCCCGTAACTCGGGAAATATGGCCAACGCTATTTTTTTTACTTGATGTTTTTTTCTTATTTTTTAATCAAATCATTCTCTTTGTAATTTGTAAGCAAAAACCTTATGTTTGATTGAATTATTAATCACAATAATAATAGATATAATAGTAATGTGGCGGTTGTGCACAGAAAGGCAACAAGATGTATCGTTTAAGAAAGTTTATATACAATCAATCGCCACAGCACGAGAAATTTAACTTCTGCAAGTAATTTTTCCAACACTGAATATGTATGTGTAAGAAAATCAATTTTCATTTTAGTAGGGAATAGCGATGCCCCACTTTTGCTACTTTTATTTAAATTGCATTTTCCCTTCCTCTTTTGTATGTATGTTTGTTTAAGTAATGATTTTGACTAATCATCTGCAATAAAGTTAAAAATCAAACCTCTCGCATACAAATGAAGAGGTTCATTTTTTTCAACCCATTTCAGTGCATTCCAATTTGTGCTAAAATTTAATTAATAATAATTATTCCTCAACATGTTTATGTATATTTAACTCAGCTCTTAGCAATGCGCTATTGCTCTTAATGAAGTCTATTGTTGTTTCAAAAAAAAATTGTTTTTTCTCCAAAAAAAAAAAGTTCTTTGTTGTCTGTCTATCCATTGGAAAAAAATGGAGGAACAAAAGAATGCAAACAAAGTAGCATTTACTCATACGAATGAATATTAAAGGATGAAAAAAAAACTAACAAAATTTCAATTAGTCCTTGTTATTTTGGTATTTTTTGAGCTTTAAGGGTTGCTTGCCATATTTCGAATTATTCAAATACGCACATTTGGTAGTTTGACAATGTTCTTCGTTTTCTATAACAACGAGGTTTAATTGTAAAGTTTAAAATGGAAATATTTTTAGTACACAAATCCTTTGATTATTACTAATCTGTAAACTTGTTAAAGGCAATTGAAATTTTAAAAATTTTTTCTATATTTCAAAAACTAGATTTTTATTCGAAATTTCGAACATAAATTAAAACTTAATATTTTTACAGTTTAATATAAAACACTATTTTTCGGTGTTACAGTTTTGTTAATAATTTAAAGCCAATTGAAATTTAATATTTTTTTATATTTCAAAAACTAGATTTTTATACGAAATTTCGAACATAAATTAAAACTTAATATTTTTTACAGTTTATCAATAAACACAATTTTTTTTCTGTGTTCCAATTGGTCTTTAAAATATATTTTTCTGTATTTTTCGAAAATTCGAAATTCGAAATTATTTAAAATATATTTTATTGTTTATGACGAATACTTGAAAAATTATTATTTTTGTCCTTAAAAAAAAAATTAGTTACTGCCTGTTAATTAAATATATTTTATATCTTAAAACCATTCTTTTAACATTTTGAACATAACTTCGAAATTGCAAGTTTCAAATGTAAAAAAAATGTTTGATAGTTTAAAGTAAAAAAACTAACTATTTTGGATTAATTTTGCCCTCCAATAACTTTTCCGTTAAAATTCGAAATTAATTCCGAAATTTTAATTATTAAATTACTTAAAAATAAACACATTTACTACAAAATAATCTATCATTTCTATCATTTAAGTGATACCTAGACTTTAAGTTCGAAATTTTTAGTATACCAAAAAATATTTTTGTTAAAAACTTTCTCATTTCCGTGTCAATTAGACATTGAACTGAATTTTTCCCACATTATAAAAGTTCCGAACCAAGTTCAATTTAAAATAATATTTAATTAAAAATCAACAAAAAACTAAAGACTCTTTAAAAAGCAATAAATTGTTTTCTCGAATTCTTAAAATTCAATTTATGACAATTTACCAAAAGCTAATGTTGCACTCTTTAGTCAGCTGCTCAAGTTGTTAGTTTATTTAATTTCAAGTAACTTGTCAATTGACTCCCTTTAATCGAATAAACTCTAACGATGTCATTGTAAAGTTTAAAAGTTGGTTGGAGTGTATCAACAATTGGCAAGAAAAATTAACAAACCAAATTCTAGCAACATGTTTAATTCGTGCGGACGTAATGTCATATTTTTTTGACAAACCCCGTTTGACTGTAAGCCAAAGCAACCGCCTTTTGGCTGCAACAACAAAAAAAACTCCCCCGCTAGTTAAATGCGTATCAAAGCCAGTATTTGTGAAAAAAAAACAAGTATCAAAGTACTTAAGAACTAGCAGCAACAAAAATAACAACATGGTTAATAACAATAGATAATAGAAACTTGTTTGCACACGCAATATGAATGAGCGTATGAGCAAATGAATGAATGTCTGTCTGTCTGCCTGCCTGCCTGAATGAAAAGGGTACTAAATCTATAAGTCTGTCGCTTAATCCTGTCAAAGAAAGATTCAATTCCTACTATTTGAAACTTCATGTAGATTTTCTTGTATATGAAAAACACACCACCACCACCACCCACCCACCACCTACAGTGCAGACATAAATTGCAATAAATTCCTTAAAAAGGGGTTACAATTTTTTTTATGTTTGTACGAATGTATTTATTATTTATTCAAGTGCTTTTTTCTTTTTTATGTAGAATATTTTTTTTTTTGTGTGGATTTTTTATAGTTGAATAAATTTGGTTACGCTAAAAGGATTTTCCAAAAATATGAATCTGTCCAAATACATAATGTTTAATTAATATTATAATGGATTTAACAATGGGTGGTGCACCAATTTTTCTAACATGACGTTTCAACATGATTGTAATGCCGTTTTATGACTAAAGGGAAATATAAACGGTATAAAATGGAGTATTAAATTAAATGGCGATATTTCATTTTTATTATTCGAATAATAATAATAAAAATGAATATAAATTTTTAAAATAAAACGTAATACCTATCGTTTACTTTATTCACTATTTCACAGATCAATTGTTTGATGTAGAATTTTGGTTGACATTCAAATCTTGGACGGATTAAATTCTTTATTTCCAAAAATTTAATCGAAACAAGTCTAGTGTTTTTGTAGTTTATCTTCAGTTATAAGGAATTATCCCATACATAGTTATAGTTTTATATACAGGCAACTTAAAATGAAGTTATTAAAAAAAAAATATTTTAGATAAAAAATTGCATCAAATGCTTTCAGAAGAAAGCATTTGATGCTTTTATGTTTTTTTTATTTTAATATTTAAGAGATATTTTTCTTACATGAAATGCCTGAGATCTTGAGATTTTTTCCGTAAAGAAAACTTCTCAGCATTTGAGATTTTTTTCCGTATAAAACATTTCTCAGCATTTTACGTTTTTTCTGTAAAGAAAACCTCTCAACATTTAAGATTTTTTCCGTATAGAAAAGTTCTCAGTATTTGAGGTTTCTTCTGTAAAGAAAACTTCTAAGTATTTAAGATGTTTACCGTAAAAAAAAATTTCTCAGCTTTTGAGGTTTTTTCTGTAAAGAAAACTTCTCAGCATTTGAGGTTTTCTGTGTAGAAAATTTCTCAGCTTTTGAGTTTTTTTCTGTAAAGAAAACTTCTCAGCATTTGAGATTTTCTGTGTTAAAAATTTCTCAGCATTTGAGGTTTTTTCTGTAAAGAAAACTTCTCAGTATTTGAGATTTTTTCGTATAGAGAATTTCTCAGCCTTTGAGATTTTTTTTCGTATAGAAAAGTTCTCAGCATTTGAGATTGTTTTTCGTATAGAAAAGTTCTTACCATTTTTTCCGTAAAGAGAAGTTCTAAGGATCTAAGAATTTTCCCGTATAAAAAATTTCTCAGCATATTTTAACATAAAAAATTCGTTACCAATTAGAGATTTTTTTTAATAAATTTTAAAAGATCTTGCGAGATATTGTTTAACAAAGGAAACTGGCAAAATTAAATATATTATTTCTTAAAAAAATATTTCAGAATATCGCAAAGAATCCGATGACTTTTTTAGAAATAAAATCTTGCATAGAAAAAATTTTAAAACTTTTGGCAATTCATTTTATATAGATTATTTCTAGCTAAGACTATTGATATAATTATTAACTTTAATTTTACAATTTAGTTTTAACAAAACTTTTATCCAAATTAAGTCTCTTCTTCATCAAATAATAAAGGAATTCCTGTCCATTAATTTTTTATTTCAAATTATGAATAAATTAAAATTTAATTGTTATTTTCTTACTTTGTTTAAAAATTTTAAAAGTTTAGATTTCTCTATTGAATGTTTTTTAAAGCTTTCAATTTCATCGGAAAACTCCTAGACATTCAAATGCCAACAGCTCATGTAAATTTCTAGTCATTTATTTGCACATGTGAAGGTTTTTATACTCTTAACACTTAACTTCCGCTGTTTGGTGTTTTTTTTCTTTATTCTTGATGTTTTTCTCTTTGTTTTGGCAAATTAATAAACATTATTATTGCTATTGTTATTATGTTTTATTTCCTTTTGCCAACACTTTCACGTTTCCACAACAAATAGAAACATACATACATACATACAAAGCAGACAGACACACACCGGCACATATGCCATAACAACATGAAAAAGTAAAATTGCTGACTACAATGGCGTCAACGTCTAACAAAGTAGAGGTTTTTATATCGCTTCCGTTTTACATTTTTCCCCCCCACCCACCACTTCTTATTGTGAATAATATTAGACAGGCGCCACTAACCCTACTGTATAAATATTGAAAGAAAGATTAAAAGGAGCTTAAGAATATAAAGGAAAATTTTAAAAGAGCTTTAAAAGGAATTTTGTAAATTTCTTAAAAGAAAAATAAATAAGATTTCTTCGTTACATTTTGTATTGGAATCATTGTAGAATATTGCAACGGAATTTCATTATTAAATCATTTTTAATTTGCTTTCTTGGCGGTAATTAATTTCAATTAACTTCACAATTAACTTGAATGTGATGTCAACCCCCCAAAAGGTTCGATTATTTGCGAAGTAGCAACTTTTGTTCATTGAAACACTCCTGGTGTTACTGCTCACCATTTTATTTGGCAGCAAATTAAACACATCTGTGATCCACAAATAAAAAACTGTAAAATTCTCACATTCATGATCCTCTTTGTTTGTGCTATTTTGTTTAAACATCAGATGAAAACGAATTTGATGTGACCGGATAACTCCTGGCTGAAGACTTTTTTGAATTCTGAAAAATTTTAACAACAAAAAAGATTTGAGATTTAAGAAGTAGAAGGGATTATTTCAAGATGTGTTTTTCTTTAAGGAAATTGTTCAATTTTGGAGAAGTTCTACAGCAAAAAATTTATCAGAACCTTTAGGACCTTTCTGCACAATTTTCTTTTCTTTTTTTTTTTTTTTTTTTTTTTGTTGTCCTTTACCTTAAGAAAATTTCTCAAATATATCAGACTCCGAAGTTTTCTCTGTAATATTGTTTTTAATTTAAGAGCTTTTTCATACATTTTAAAGCCATTGAAAATTATCTTTTAATTTAATTTTTATCTATAAAAATTTTTTAATAATTTAAAATTTTTGCTATAGAAAGGGTTTTCTAAAAATACTATTGTATAAAAACTATAAAAATCCATGATTTCAGACCGTCCATATGGACCCAATAGAAAATTTCTCGGATTAAAAAATGTTTCTCTTTTTCCTATAGCCCTTTCAGACCTGACGCAAAACTATTGGGAATTTCTTTATAATTTTTGGAACAAGTGGTCTCTACAGCGTATGAAAATATAATCAATAATTAGGCTTTATTATTTTTATAACCTTCAAGGATATTCAGGACAGCCACGCCTGACACGCACAACTGATGCACTCATTAATATTTTTAACTAAAACGCATTGGTATTGCATAAAACGATTTCAATTAGTTTTAAATATTCAAGTAACGGTAAACCGAACAGAAGAGAAATGTGAGAAGCAAATCGATGCATGCCAGTCTATTTCACATTGGGCAAACAGAAGTAAAAATATTGAGACTCACCCGCACAATCCATGCACCACGGATCACTTTAATAAAACTTCTCATAATTAAAGATATTTTCTGTTTGGAAAAGTTTCTTAAAATCTGGAAATTTTAAATACTTGTTCTAAAAGAAAATTCTTATCATCTGTATAGAATATTTCCAAAGTCTGAAAAAAATTCTTCAACTTAAAATTGTGTTTTCTTTTCTGATTTTTAATTTAAATCAGAGAATTTTATCCTTTAAATTAAACTTTAAATTTATTTTTCTCTAAAAATTTTCATAATGAAATTTTTTAAATTGTGATCCCAAAGATTATATATGAAAAATTTTCTTTTTAGAACTTTTAGATTTCTTTCTACTTTACATTTTGGTAAAAAAGAAAATTCATTT
Organism: Gymnosoma rotundatum; assembly: GCA_916610165.2. Classification (NCBI taxonomy): domain Eukaryota; kingdom Metazoa; phylum Arthropoda; class Insecta; order Diptera; family Tachinidae; genus Gymnosoma; species Gymnosoma rotundatum. Next base: position 130,783,256 of record OU744339.1, on the reverse strand, counting down.
ATTTTAAAGTTACATTTGCCACGTCACACGTTGAAGGCAGTTAACAAACACTTGATACAGCTTCTCCATTCTCCTTTGTAAACCAGCGCATGCAACACAAATAAGTAGTTGGTGACAACAGAAAATATGTTTAAAAAAAAAGTAAAAATTGTTGTGTTGCGCCTTTGTGTTGAATGTTTTAAATTTCATGTGATATTTTTGCGTTGACATGTTTGCATTTTGACAAGTGATTTACGAGTTTTTTTTTCTCCCAGCACTTTCGTTAAGGCCTGGCCGGAAAACCCCACTTTTTTGCACGCTGCCTGGCATCTGTGTTAATGTTATTATGATTCTGTTTCGTGATGAATGTGATGCTTTTATATTTCCGGATGGTGCATGCTTTTCTAGTTTTTTTCTCATGGATGCTATTTATTTTTAAAGGAATTTTCTTTAAAGAAAAGCATAAAATAATAAAAAAATTTATTTTTAAAGAGCAGTTAAAAAGTTAATAAAACCGGTTTAAACATTTTTATTTACATATTGTTAATTTAAAAGAAGATGCGCAGAAGAGTTTTCGTTCTTAAAACAAGCGTGTCGTGACCTTAAAATACTTATACATCACATGCTGCCTAAAAGTATGTGAAGGATTTTTTTTTTGCAATTAAAATAACTCCCTGCTGTCGAATTCTGAGGGCTTGGTACTACAATGAAATTTTGAAATAGCATTTCCATAAACTGAAACCGTAACGTAGTTAGTTAGTTTATTACCAAATTTAAAATAGACAAAAAATAAATAAAACAAAACAATTTTAAACAAAAAAAGGAAGGAGGAAGGAAAACAATTGGGTTTTGTTATATAAAATATTTATGTTTATTATTTTTATTTCATTTTATTTTGTTGTTTTGTATCATAAAAATTTAATAAAGAATTTACAAAATAAATAAAAATCTGTTTCAAAAGTGTGCTTAATCAGCCTCCTTATTCTTACACTAGCCTTCTGTTAAGGTCTTTCCGGTATCCAAAAGTTAGTGTCAATTCGAATATCAGCTGTTTTACGATTCAGTTAAACATTGTCCACAAGTCTTAATAAAAAAAGAAATGATATTTTACTTAGAAATCTTTTCCAGAAAAATGTAGGATACAAACACGAACTCGTGCCTGAATAAAAACTGTTCGTTGATTATAATTCGTTATTATTGACAAAGTTCACATATTAATTTACTTCGTTAAAGTGGTTACTAATTCTAGAAATACAAAAAATCGAGACGTGCTTTCTTTCACCCTCAATAATCAATATCGGTGATTTATAATTTAAAACGGGATAGTAAAAAAAGCAAAATTTTTTTGGAAAATTAAGTAAGAGAAAATTTTATTTGATGGATTTAGTAGCGAATGTAACATTTTCTTTTATTAATTAACTTAACGATTCGAAACTAAGATAGAAAACTACGCGCCAAATAGAAATTTAAGTTCTTTATTTAGGAAAAAAAGAAGTTTCTCTCTCAATAATTTATTTAAAATCTAAAAACGCATCGCGCCAACAAACAAATTATTCCCTAACATTTTAGTTAATAAACAAAAAGCAATAAAATTTTTAATCACTTTTGTTTGTCACGAGCAATGAAAAACTTTCTTTAATTAACTTAAGATGTAAAACATCTATAAATATAAAAAATTGAGTGATTAATCAAGACATTAATTATAAAAAACTTTTAAGAAATTTTATCAGCAGTAATAAAAAAATATTTTATTACACTTTTAGTCGTCGTAACTGTCATAACTCACAAACAAAAAGACATTAATCTTAATTTTATCTGTAAAAAGTAATTTTAAACTTCTTAGTTTTCGTGTACTTCTTTTCTTTTTATTGCATTTTACTCAATTTTTATGCATTTGTATTACAAACACTATAACAACCCGCCCGCCAAAAAAAAAAGAAGTTGTTTTTAAGCAGACCACTTACGAATTGTGTGTCAATTATTGACATTTCTTCATTCAGCCTTTTAAAAATTTAATTGCCATTATTTTAAATGAGTTTTAAAGATGAAATCCATCAATATGACAGCTTTTGTTTTCAACATAATTACCGTTATAACAATTATATAACTTATTTTTAATACTTTATGTCTTTTTAATTTTTATATAAACCTTCTTTTTTCTGTCATTGCAGAGCCAATGCGGGTCACCAACATTTGAAAAAGAACTGCGCCAGCAATTGGAAAAGTGAGTAAAATTGTAAACAAATGAACAGACGAACAAAGAAATGAAAAGTTAAAGAGACGAATGATCAAAAACAATTCATTTCTTCAATTGATTTGTTCTGTAATTAATGAAAGCAATAAAAGCAATAATAATTCTTATTTTTTCGCAGTTAATAAATATTCATTTTACAATTTAAATTCGTTTTGCTTTAAAAAAATTTAATTGAAAACATTAAAAGAACAGAAGAACAGAAGAACATTTGCCGTCATTAAAAGGATAAATCGTGGTACACTTTTCTTATGCATCTGCTCACTTATTCAGTCAGTCGTTCACAAACATTTTAATGATAGACGTGACTAATTTCAAATTAAATTGCTTGTGTTAAAGTTCTTTTTTTAAAGCAAAGTTTCTCAGTAACAGTAAAAATTGTCCAAAGAAGTGATAATTATTTTGTCTATAAAAAAATTTGCCTCAGGAATATGTAAAAGTTATCACAGCATTCTGTGCAGTTTGTTACAGGAATTTGTTCAAATGTTCAAACAAAAGTTGCATCAGAAATATGTGCAAATTTTCTGTAGTAAAGTACAATTGGGAATCTGTGCAAATTTTCTGTAGAAAAGTTGAATCTGGAATCTGCGAAAACTTTCTGTAGAAAAGTTGCCTCAGAAAGATGTTCAAATTTGGAATCTGTGTAAATTTTCTATTGAAAACTTTCTTCAGGGAACTGTGCAAACTGTCTATAGAAAACTTGTCTCAGAACTGTGTGCAAATTTTCTATAGAAAAGTTGCCTCAAAAATCTGTGCAACTTTTCTATAGAAAAGTTACCTCAGAAATCTGTGCAAATTTTCTATAGAAAAGTTGCCTCAGAAATCTGTGCAAATTTTCTATAGAAAAGTTGCCTCAGAAATCTGTGCAAATTTTCTATAGAAAAGTTGCCTCAGAAATCTGTGCAAATTTTCTATAGAAAAGTTGCCTCAGAAATCTGTGCAAATTTTCTATAGAAAAGTTGCCTCAGAAATCTGTGCAAATTTTCTATAGAAAAGTTGCCTCAGAAATCTGTGCAAATTTTCTATAGAAAAGTCGCCTTAGAAATCTGTGCAAATTTTCTATAGAAAAGTTACCTCAGAAATCTGTGCAAATTTTCTATAGAAAAGTTACCTCAGAAATCTGTGCAAATTTTCTATAGAAAAGTTGCCTCAGAAATCTGTGCAAATTTTCTATGGAAAAGTTGCCTCAAAAATCTGTGCAAATTTTCTATAGAAAAGTTGCCTCAGAAATCTGTGAAAATTTTCTATAGAAATGTTACCTCTGAAATTTGAAAAATGTCTATAAAAAATTTAATTAGAAACCTGCGCAAATTTTCTGCAGAAAGGTTGAATCTGAAATCTGTGCAAGTAAATCGGTAATAATGATTTCCAAGTTAATTTCAATTTGTGCTCCAATAATTTTCTTAGCATTAACATTTAACAGTTAGTTGCATTGTTTTTTCTTACTTCGCTGCCATTAAGTTTTCAAGCACATATTTTTGCAATCACTTTTTTTTTTATTAAAAAAAACCCAATTTGCACTATGAAAACAACAAACAAAAAGGAATTTCAACCTTAATTTAGCGTTTAGAGTCAGTCCCAAATGGAATAGTAATTTGGTCTTTGTTATTTCGTTTTAAAAATTTCTATTTTCAAGCAAGAAATTTTCAAAATGAATAGATAAAATAAATCACGACGATGATGGCTTTAAATGCACTTTGTGTGTTCGAGGAATATATGCATGTGTATGAGTTTGTTGTTGCAGTGTCATTATATGCCGCTTAAATCTCTGGGCTAAAGTTGAATATGCACTTTACAAAATGCCTGATGGTGATGGTCTTATTACTATTATTTTTTTTTCTTCTATTTATTTCTATTACAACGTGATACAAGTGGCATAAATAGTCGTGTTGTTAATTACACATGAGCAAGTTTTGTTACTCTGCTTTAATTGCCTGGAAAACACCATCAATCACGATCCTCGTGCCGAAAGAAAAGTAACAAAAGCAACCTCAAGCTGAACTAAATATTATGCAGAAACATATTTTTCTTGAATTTGAATACATTTATTAATAAACCAAGACAAATCTAAATTTGTAAAGCGGTTAAATAGATAATTTCTGCTAAATTGTTGAACTGTCGAATAAAATTAAGGGCAAGAGAACAAACTTAAGTAAAGTTTGAATGTGTTAAAAAGTGTTTTTATTGTTTTCAGTTTTAAATTAAATAAAAATTAATATTTTTTATTTCTTTCTATTTTTTATTTTTTCCCTTTTTGTATATTTTCAGCATGAGTCGTGTCATTAAGTCGAAAGAGCGTAAACAAATACAAACATGCCGGGACCATAAAGCTCTACAGGTTTGTAAAGACTGTTGCACCACTTCCTTATAATAACACTTAAAATCTATCTTAAAATACCTCAATAGCATTTGAAGAATAATTTTGTTAATGAAATTATTACTCCTTCAAGAATTTTGATAGTTTTTCACTTGAATTAAAAATTGTGACGCTGTATCGAATACTTTTGTTTAATTGTAGGAATATTCCCATTCTCTTTTAATGCTGATGTCATTTAGTGTGAAAATGTGAAGAAACAAGTTGAAATATAATCGAAAGTAACTAGAGATGATTAAAAGAAAAAGTAAATTGAAAAAATGAACTAAAGCATTGACATCTTTAAAAGCTTTTCAATAACCGACAACTTCTCTACGCGCATAAAAAAATTGGCTTCCATTCCTACAACGTTTCTATAAGAACATAGGAAAGTCTACCTTGTTGACAAGTTTTCTATAGAGAAAAATATCTCAATTAATAAAACTCTCTTTCTTACCGAAAAAAGAAAAAGTTTATCTCTTTCGGAGTACTTTTCTTCAGTTAAAAATTCCTCATATTGACAAATATTCTGCATAAAAAGTTATCTCAGTTCTGCTCTACACAGAAAATATTCTCAGTCATCGACAACTTTCCCAGAGAGAAAATATTCTCGGTGACCGAAAAATTTTCTATAGAGAAAAGTTTCTCATTTATTGACAAATTTGCAATAAAGAAACTTTCCTTTTTTATAAAAAAAATTGACAATAAAGTCAGCAATTAATCGATAACTCTGTAACTAACAGTTAATGACTGCTTTTGTGGCAGGTACTGGGAACTTTTCTTTATCAAAATTAGCTAATCTAATGACAAATTGCTCTTTTAAGGCAACAAACAATTATTTCTTATAAAAATTTAATTTTTAGAATAAGTGTAGAAATGCTAACTCACGGATAAGGAAGCGGTTGCGTTTTAAGTGTTTTAAACCCTCAAAAAGTTGGCATAAAATGAAAATCTTATTTAATTTTAATGGGTTTTCTCTTATTTTTCAAAAGTCTCTCTTTTTCGCTGTTGCCACCATTTCTATGTGACTTCAAAAAATGAAGGAGGTTATCAATTCGTCTGAATGTTACTTTTTTATGTTTGTGCCTTCATAACTCTGTCATTTCTGTATCGATTTTGAATTTTTTTATTTTATTTTAAAAGGTTATACTTACAGATTGGTCTTGTTTTAAAACACTTCATAATTTTAAGAATTAAAGAGTGTCCCCATACAAAATACATGTTTTGTACGTATGTTATGAACCGCAAAGGCCGCCACTTTAATATTAAAAAAACTGCGTTTCACTATAGATCCAAATAGCCCAAAGTAATACAAAAATAAATCTAAAAATTAAAGGGTGTCCCCATAGGTGACGTAAATTGACCTTTATGGGCCCATCTTTTGATTCGTTTAGACAAACGTTTAAAAGGTGGACAAAATGTCGATTACTATGACCGTTATAATAACAAGTATAAATATTCAAATTGGGTGCCCCAATAGTTTATTGATTTTGATGTATATGGCCATACTTTGAATAGTTGTAGACAGACGGTTAAAATTTATAAAGAACCTGAATTTCTAAGTCCGCTATAATAAGAATTATTAGGTTTATCCCGAAAATCGAAAAAAAAGCATTTTATTAATTTTAAATAAAACCCGCGCATAAAACCTCAGCGCATTAAATTAATTTTTTTTCTCTCAAAAGCGGAAATCGCTTTCGCAGCCTTGAATTAGTCTTTCTACAATTGCTTAAGAAAAAGAAAAAGCATTGAGGTCTCACCTTGTTTCAACTGTTATAAATTTTAGAATTATATTTCAAGCTGAACCCAAATCATACCAAAAATATCAATATAATCTTTCCTTCATTAAGTAGCTAACATTTCCAGTTTTTTCCAAATTTAAATGTTTTTTTGTGTAACATGACTGTTTTGCATTAAAGGAGCGAAATTTTTACAATTAAAATTGCTTAGCAACTATCGAGTTTTGTATAGAGAAAAAAATATTATTCCTGTCGATTGCAGCTTTTCTAGACGAAAATTTCCAGCCGAAAAAAAATATTTATGCAAAATACGTAATTGAAATAAAGTCTTCTTTTAGGAAAAGAGAACGCCCAAAACCCACACACAATACCATGACTAATGGTAAAAAGACATAATTACTATAAAGAGTTCAGTCAGTGCTAATGCAAATTTAATTAGCAACATTTGGAAGAAAAAAAAATTGAATGGTAAAAAGTAATTAGAACTTTTAGCAAAAAGCCACGTAATGACAATTTAATAAAAAAATTAATAAAATTTAAATTTAAAATTAAAAGTTTAAATATTGCTATTTTTACTCTTGTTTTAATAGACACGTTTTGCTCGCCAGGAGAATTTATTGCACACGTTACAACAAGAAAACAAAGCTCTTTTGTTACGCATACGACAATACGAACACTGTTTAGATGATGTGATGCGCAAAGTTGTGGACGCTATTGTGGCCGAAGATAATTTACGGGAAGAAGTGTCACTTTTAAAAAGTCGCGTTAGAGATCTGGAAGCACAAAATGCTGCCTTATCAGCCAGTCCTGCTAAGGGTCGTGATGAAGGTTATTGCACAATGAGCAGTGGTCAACCACAACCCTCAAACGGTCATTTAGAAGATTTACCTGAAGAGCCAGAACAATGGCTGTTGCCGGCTGAACCGTGTTCTACGGAAATGGAAGACTGGAGTATGTCGCAAGAAGAATTGGCTGTGATAACATTAGATGAAGAAAGAGAACAACAACAACAAAATCAACAACAACAACATAGAAGACAACATTATAAACTAACTGACAATGATTGGATATGGAACTCGACAGATCTGCTTAATTCGACAATAGTCGAAACCGATTCAGTGGCTGACAATATTTCACAATTGTTGCAGCAAAAGGTATGCGGAACCAAAGAGTTTTAAAAGAAAAAATATTTATAAATTATGTCTATTTTTTTTAAAGATTATTTATTCCGAGGATGAGGAAGTGGCTTGTACAGAATTCACTAATGATTTCTACAAACTTGTTAACATACGTTCCAGTTCTGCACGTAGTCTTTATTCTTATATCGAAGGCGACACAGATGATGAAGACGACGATGAGGACGAAGAAGATTCCGAAGATGATGAAGTAGAGGATGATGGCAATTCAAGTTTATCACCCAGTCATAAACGATTGCGTTCAAAAGTTTTAAAATCCCGCCAAAAACAACCCAGTCCAACACCCAGCGAAGCTGGAAGGGCTCAGGTTGTAAGTTGTTCCTCTAGTGAAACCGATGACTTTTCACATTGCACCACACATCAAGAAATACCGTTAGAAACTTTAAAGGAAAACGAACCTCTAGCTGAAGAAGAAATGGCGGACGAGGAGGAAGAAACTATTGGCCAGCATAGTGATATCGAAATAGAAGATGTACAATTGGACGATGAATTACAAAGGCATCCAATTATAATGAATCACACCAATCATCAGCGACATTTAAGCGATCATATGAGTGAAAAGGAGTGTATAGAGCAAATCATTAAAACTGAATTGAGCAGAACACCAAGACATAAGCTAATGAAATCTCAATCGACCATCGAGGAAAGGGAAACGAATAATATATTAAGACAACGTCAGCAGGAAAACGATCAAATATCGAAGGTGGTCAGAAGTGGTAGTGTAAATGGTAATTTAGTTATTAAGGCCAAATATCAAGAAAGACTACAGATATCCAACAATTCCTGGAGACGTAGTAATGGCTGGAAAAAAATTATATCACCCTCTCAATCGCCCACAGTAGCATCTCCTAAAAAGGTATGAAAAAATCCCCCTTAAAAAAACGTATAAAGTTAAATGAAATTAATTTTTAATGCTTTTTAGGAAATAAAATCATCGGAATTGAAGAGTCCTTTAAAGGTAACGCCTACACGCATACCTTCATGTAAATCAAATTCAACATCCCCCAACAATCAACAGCAACAAAAAGTCTCAACAAATTCGAATCATCTCCAAAATTCTCAACAGTCTTCACGTAAATCAAAAATTCCTCCGCCCGTTCCCGTAAGACGTTCCTATGCCAGTTAAATCGTGTTACAAAACGAATTCTTAAACTGAATAAAAATTAAATTAATTTAATTTCTTTTAAGAATCGTTTGTGCAAACAAAAAATAATATTAAAACAAACAAAAAAAAAGTGGCGTCATAGTTTAAGTTAAATATAAGTTCAGTAACCATTTAATAAAAACAAAAGACTAATATGTGATAAACATTTGAAAAATATTTAAACAAAAAAAATTAACATTAAATTCAAAAACTGAAAACTAAAAACACCAAATTTATTAACAAACAAATTAACTGCCGTTTCAATAGACTTAAAATTTAAACAAAAATAAACTAAAGACACAAGAAAAACCAAGACGAATCAATCACCAACTGGTAGCGATGGCGAATTCATTGGTTTTCGCCGCTCTTAGGGGTATTTTGCCAATCTAGCGGGACTTTACTTTTTTATGTTGTAGTGGCTGTAAAAATTTACTGAGTGCAACTTGGAAGGAAAATCTGTTATGGTCAAGGTAGAAAAAAAGAAAAAAAAATTTGGACCCGGGAGAAAAAAGTTCTCCTTAGAAGAACTAATCCTACCTCTGAAAAATTCATGTTTTTTATTTTCCCGTCAATTTGTTTAGCAATTACAACTTTTAATGTCAAGGAATGTTTAAAGTTGGACTCAAGAGATTCTAAAATGTCATTTTAAAATATCATTTGAAAAAAGATTGCATTATGTACATAAAATAGATTACATACGCTTTAAAACCATAGAAATTAATTTATTTCTTCAATTCCACCCCCAAAATATTCCCTGGGAAAAATTTTTTTTTTAATTTTTTTTTTTAAGTTTCTAATAATATTCATTATTAAGCTTTCCATTACCTAACCAATCCCCGCCTCCCAAAAATATTATTAAAATGATATTTTTGTAATTTGTTATTTAATAGCATCTTATTTAATTGAAAATAATTAATTTGTTCATAATATAACTTCTTTATGATTGTGACGGCAAATTTTATTTAAAATTGTTACAGTTAATTTATTAAAAAAAAACTCCTCCTTTGCACTAAGATGTTATTGAGTGCCATGGTCCTTCTTCCTCTGGTTATTCAAAGCCCTCTTCCGAATCTGAAGCCTTTTTGGCGTTAAGTACAGTGAAAGCATAAAAAAAGGTAATAAACTTTTTTTTTTGAGGTGGGTCTTATAATAGTAAATAGTGGGTTAGGCGCAAAAACGCGCAACGTTTTTTTTTCTACATTATTAAAGTAGAGATCGTAAATTTTATAGAACCGCGATGGAGATCACTCTCAAAAACCTTTTCACTTTTTTTGACAAAAATAAAATTACCAAAAAAAAAAATGTTTTTTTTTTAATTTCGAACGAAATTATTAAAATTAAAAAAAATTAAATGAATACAAATAGCTGCAAATATAGCCTTTCACAAGAAAAACATATTATAAAAAATCTTTGTTCATTTAACAACAAAAAAATATATTGCAAACCTCTTAAAATCGCATAAAGTCAATAAAAACGTATGCGATTTATCTAACTTTCCTGACTTTAACAGTGTCCCAAAACGACAAATCTCAAACAAAAGCCCTAAATATTCACTATACGATGCAGAATTTTGTTATCAATCCAGCTGCATACTTTTCTTAAAATTAATTTTTGGCCTAATGTCCGGCTAGATTGGCAAAACACCCCGATGTGCGCCGTTCCGTTCGTTAATGTCAAACTCCATATAAAAAATATTTAATAAGTGCTTTGATTTTGTATTGAATTGGAACTAAATTTATGGGAATTTTCGGAAACTTTATTAAAGAAAAATATCTTTATGGAACTCACTAACAACGGGCGAACGAACACTTTGTTTAAATTCAAATCATTTGGAAGTAAAAATATAACAAGTCAAAGTCTTTTCCAAAAAAAAAGATCTACACTTTTTTATAAATACCGTTTTGAAATCTATTATTTTCTATTTTTGTTTAAAAATATTTAGTATTTCAAAACACAGTAGATTTTTTCCTTTCAAAAAGTTTCTTTAATATTTCACTAGAACTGTGCAAACTTTTTATAGAAAAGTTGCTTTAGATACAAAATAAATTTTAACTTCACCCCACTCTTTAAGACGAGAGTGTTCTTTAGGGTTAGAAAATTTAAAATTTATTTCAGTAAAAAGAAAAAAATCTGTTAATTATGATTAAAGAAAAAAATGTTATTTTTTCAATTTTATGCAGGGTCACCGTAAAATTAAAATCAGTCCATTATTTTTTTATTTATTTTAATTTCATTTTGTACATATTTTTTAATGAAAACAAATTGATAATTTTTAAGCGAATAAAATTATTGTAATTTTTTTAATACATTTTTTATGCCCGGGTATAAAAAACATTGAGCAAAATATTTATTTAAAGTATTTATAAACAATAATTAATATATTAATATTAAGTTAAGTTTGAATAACACATTTTCAATAACTGCCCAGGAAAAACAATGCGTTTAATTAATAACTAGTTTTTATATGAGTGACGTAGTAATTATGGAACTATTTCGTTTGGGAGGCTGAAAATTATTATTATAGAGAATCCCTAGAATTTAATTGTTTTTATAACTAAACTTATATCGGTTCATTTATTTTCTTTCAGCAATAAATACTCAGTATTGCTGAACAGAAATTTTTGGAAGATATTATTTTCGAAAAAAAAATTTTTTTGCAAATGAAAACACTGCTTTCGTAGTGATTTTTACTTTTTAAATAAAAAAATGGAGACTTTTCAAATTGCCTTAAATGTCATTTTACGAGAGAAAAGTAGAGAAAACACGTATTTAATATGTGTTATGTGTGTTTTTTACATCACTCATACAACGATTAGAACTCATGCATGGAACTCCGGTCAATGCTTTTTATTTGAAACTATCACCTTTGAAATAAGTTCTAATGGAGCGTTATAAAGTCAGTAACCATTTCGCAGAACAGAACGGAAGCACGTGTTTTAAACCAGGTCATGGTTTGGAATTGTTTAAGTTTAAACAAGTTCCGAGATGTCGTTAACCAGACAATTAAAAAAAAAGTTTTTATTTAATTTATCTTAAGCGTATTTGATTTGATTACTTTACAAAAATTTAATATCTAACAAACACAAACAAAATATTTGCGGTCATCAGAAAGCATGGATTACTTGAATGAAGCATGTTAATTTTTACTGCTTAATAGAAAATTTTTTCGATTTTAGGCGAATTTTGTTTAGATTATTTTTAACAATTAATGGATTAAATGAGAATTATATTCAATCAAAAAAGCAAAAAGCCACCAAATTCTTTTACATTAGGTATACCCTTTCCCTGCAGTAATCCCTTTTTCTGATGTCACTAACATATTTTGCCAGAATATTAGGAAATTTTTTGTCGTAAGAAAATAATATTTATCAAGCACGATTAACTGTAAAAATGATTCCAAATAGCAAATCTTGATCTTTTAGCTGTATGAAGAAGGATTTTCAAAAACAATCATTATGACTTCGTTTTTAAAGCTGTTGCCGTGTCACCTGTTATTTGGGTTCCACACGTTCCAAAAAAAGTTTTTAAAAAATCTGAATTATTTCTTATAATGTCCGTTCGAGATCGTGTAATTTTAAATTATCTTCTAATAAGTTTCCTGGGTTCATTTTTTTTTTAAATAAAAATAAATATTATTTTTAAAAATCAAATCTGACTTTGTTTAGGGACTGTTTTATAATTTATTTGGGGCATATTTTGTGTAAAAATATTATTTATTCAACTACAACAATATTATCTACATATATTCATATATTTAATGTAAATTAATGAACCGAAAGACATTAAGTAACAAAAGTTAAAGTAAACTAATAAATTAAGTAGTCTTCCGCACAAAAAGCAAAAAAAAAAAACAAATATATAAAAAAATTAAAGAAAACATGAAATTAAACATTAAACCATTTAAGCAAAAACAATAAAAGAAGAAGTAAAAAACACTAAAAAGAATTCCATTTATAATAAAGCTAATTAGAAATAAAATAGAACTTACAAGGTTTCTTTCTTATAACAATATTTATATTATATTAAAAATAAAAAATAAAAAAAAATAATTACTATTATAATTTAAAATGTAATAAATGGTGAATTATTTATAATAGAAAACAAAAACAACAACAACAACAACAACAAAGTAGCTTTGTTAGTTATTAAATTTATAACAATTGAAAAACAAAATTTATTAATTAGCACACACACATACACACTATACAAAAGTTAAATATATATAAAATATCACACTAAACAAAATACTTGTACTATAGGGTGATTTTTAAAGCGTTTGGCTTTATAATTAAAAATTAATAATTCAACATTCTTTTAATCGCTGATCAAAGCGATAGTTCGACAAGGTAGTTAAGGCTAAGGCGCCAAATTGCATGGTAAAGCTGTCTAGATAATTTGTTTGATAAACTCACAGTTTAATAGGTTTTAAAGCTTTAAGTGTGGTGGGAGCCAAAGGGGCGACTCCTTGCTGATATTATCTGATTCACCTCATTTATTTTTGTCAAAATTTCGATTGACTAAAGCACTTAATGCGATTAATTTTCCTTATTCTTCTTCACAATTTGTATACCCATCACCAGAAAAATTGAAAAAAGGTTTTAACTTAGTTTGTCATTCCGTTTGTCATTTCTACAATATCCACTTCCGACCCCATAAAGTTTATAAATTCTGACTTCTTATGCATAGCAAAGTCGATTGAGCGATGCCCGCCTGTCCGTCCGTGTTAGTGCTGAAATCAAGTTTGCTGAGGCCCTAGATGAGCCAATCGATCAGACATAGGTGCTATTGAAAATCAGCATGATCGGTCCATGTCCTTCGAAGCAGCGGGCAAAACACAACGACTACCTATAATTTTTTCACATCATTTGGAACAATGAAGTAATTCCAATAACAAATAAATGGAGCGATAGACAACTAAAAAATAAGAAAACAGTAAGTGAAACAATTTGCGCTCGCCCATAATTCGGAGCTACGGCCCTCTGAAATTTAAAATTTTATTAAATATCAACATGGGTATCATTTAAAAGCTGTTGAAGAGATCTTTAAAGAAATACTAATTTTTTTTTAATGCTTAACCGATTAAGAGCCGATAGCATTTTTATATAAAATTATATTTAGTAGGTGCTTAATTTTTTTTTCTTATTTTTTAATTTTCTGTCACCCCAATATTTGCTTTTTTTATTGGATTTACTTCAGTAAACTAGATTTACATATATATGATGAAGGGTACATGAGATTCGGTATAGCCGAATAAAGCACTCTTACTTGTTTTGTCTCATTTGTATTGTATCTGCATATTCATTAAAAAGAATTGGAATATTTTATATTTGAAATTAGCAGCAGGCTAAAATATCACGCAGTGCGCGGCAAATATAACTGGGATTGTACAGACAATTAAGCGGCAATAAATTCACTAACAAAAGTGCAATAGCACATCAACCTTTTTTGGATGAGTGGACATGAGGATACTTTTGGCAATCGCATTGCTGCAGGATAAGTGCATTAAAAAATTTTGTCTATTATTGTTGAGTATATCTGCCGAGAGGCGAAAAATAAAATCAACCTAAATATCAATCAATCAATGAACATAAAAATGTTTTGCCACAATAACTACACAGTCTTATATTAAATAGACACTAAATTTCAATGAGTTTGAAGACAGTAAACTCTTACAAGAGGACAAAAAATAAAATAACAATTAACAAAAAATATCTCCCCAAATGGGTAGACTTCGTAATTTAATACAAAAAATCACCCTATATTTCTCCATTATTACAATCTTTTTCAATAATTTGTTTTGATTAATTTTATTGTAAAACTTTTCTCACCTTTATGAAGGCGTTTTATTTTATTTACCACAAATAAATAATAACTTCAACTTCAGCAGTGTGTTTTAAAAGAAAAGCTGTAAAAAACAATCTAAACATTTTAAATGTTCCTTTTTCTCCCATTTATTTTCCTTTGTTTTCTTTTAATTTAGGTAATTTGAACAAAAAATATCCACATTGTAGGTCAGTACAAACAATAACAACAAATAATAATATAAATAATGAATACTATTCAAGGATTATTTATAACTTATTTCAAATAAGCAATCTAATGGGATGTGGCCTAATTGTTTTTAACACGGGTCCTTAATTAAACGAAAAATAAAAAAATAAAAAAACTAATATTTAGAAAGTATATTTCCAAAATATTATTGCATAACTTTAATATTTATAATAAACAAATTACAAGAAAAATTTAAACTTGAATGTGTTTTTATAATTAAGAATTTAGATACTTTTAAGAAGCACAAGAACGGAAATAAAATTAGTGGCCGTTATTACAAGTGTTGTTTTGCAGGGCGGCAAATAAATTAATTTAAAACAGAACGCCCATTCAAAAAAACTTTCATTCGGTCTTTAGCTTATCGGCGCACTTGAGATTAACATCATACCAAAAGTTAATTGTATAGGCTGCAAGTTCTTAAGTTTTGCTTATAATAACGGGCCTATTTGAATATTGTCAACTACAGCGCTATTTTCTAACACATTTTTAGTGAAATGTTAATGGGGAAAAATGTACGGATACCTTTTACAAATAGTGCTTTTTAATGTGCTTGATATAAACTTTACTGCCAATTTCATCCCATGATATTAGAGATTCATAGAGAAATCCTATTTTAATCTCGTTACGACTCTACAAAATTATAAAAGAACAAACCTCAAATAACTTTCAATATTTAGACAATATTTTACACTTTAATCCCAATTCCAAATCGATTTTCGACAGCGAAATTGCTGCTCATTATTTTTTAATTTTAAGTAACACAATAAGACCAAATATCTTATTGTATGTTCACCCTACGATATATTTCTGGCTAAATTTATTTTAAATATTTCGAATATCAAATATTAGAATTAAAAAAAAACTCTTGTGGCTATTGAAACCCAAAAACAATAACTGCCATATTCATAAAAAAAATAAAATAACCCTGAAATGTGTTTTGCGACAAAGTTTTTATACAAATTTATCCTAAAATAAATTTAAGTTCTTTTTTTGTATTTTTTGAACACGGCAGTAAAGGCTGGTTCACCCATTGTTTCGGAACAAAATTTTTGTTGTGAGAGAATTTTAGTTTTTTGAGAGTTTGTTCTGAAACGATTCACCCAGTTCGAACAATTTTTCTGGAAAAACAAAGCTACCATATGAAACATATGTGTAAGCGAGATGTGTTACTTTACAAGCAGGCAGCACTGTGACAGAAAATTAAAATCACTGAATGCCGTTTTGTTATAAATAAATTCTAAATTAAAAAAAAACTTTCATAATTAAATCAAAAAATGAGGTAAAAAAAATTGAGGTAAAAAGTCATACAAGCATTCTCTACCCGGCTTTTTTATTTCTGAAATAAGCTTCAAGGCAAGGGATTCATTCGTTGAGATCCATGACACAATTTTTTAAACTTATTTTCTTTTATTTTGTGTTTTATTATAAATATACCAGGCAAATTAAGGCAGGTAATCTTAAGAACAAAACAAATTTTAAAAATAATTATTGAATATCAATGCAAACAAAGAACAAAAAAGTATGTAAAATATATTTTTTTGCTTGAAAGATTTTTATCACGTTAATTAATAAAGTGGCAGCTCAGTTAAATTATTTTTTAAAAGTCGAATGCAAGACTTTTAAAAAATAATCAAATGAAAGTACTATTCTCAATGTACTTTTTATAATTTGTAAAAAAAGTACTTTAATAAAAAAAACGGCTCCTTTCTAAGAACAATGTCTGTCACGGGCCTGTATCTTCCGAAGGTATATTAATATAATAATAAAATCAAGTTAAAAGGGGTGTCCCCAAAGGGCACTTTAACGGCAAGTATAAAATTGAAAATTGAAAATTAAAGGATGATCCGTATACGACGTTATTTCACGTATACCGGCTTATCTCTAAAATCAGATCGTTAAAAGTGTGCTCACTATAATAACAAGTATAAAAAAATAAATAAAAAACTTACTTATATTGTCGCAAAAATATAAAATTAAAGGATGACCTATTTATAGTAGGGAACTCTTTCTGCTAAGTCCCACTCTGAATCGTTAGGCTTGTTTTATTTAAAAGAATACTTTTTCAAAGAAACTTTCTTTAAAAAAAAATTTTTTTAACAGGCAAATTCTCTACAATGGGTCTTATTTATATTGTGCTCTTCTACAAAACGTACATTTGCTGTCGTATTCATAAAAAATAATTGTGACATTAAGTTCATATCAAAAACAATCTCTTAAGACCACGAAACCCCAAGAATGAAAAATTTAACAACTTTACAAGAGGTAAAATTTAAAAATATTTTCGATAACAGAGTCGGTTTGTTAGTTTTTGTTTGCCTGCGTAAAAATTATGGGAGGTTCCGGAAACTGTCTTTTGTAGGGTTAAACTCAAGTCAACTTAAATCAATCGTAAATCTTTTCTTTTTTGTTTTTGTTACTTTTAGTAAAAAAAAAGACATTTTTGTTTCTTTTATTTGTCACAAATGAAAAAAATATTTATAAACAACAGCACTACAACAAGAAAATATTTAACCGTTATTCGAGAAGAAGAAAACTAAAGAATTTCAAGAAGCACAACATTTACAAAAAAACGTCACACAAAGCGAATCTTAATAAATATAAAATGTAAGTTGTAAAAATAAAACAACAACACCACATTACACAAATTTATTTAAATAAAATTTTAAATTTACTTTAAGGGCCTTTTTGCAATATTTTAACAGAGAAAACGAATTAATCTTAAACACCCCAAATCGCTTGGAAATCTTAAAAGAAGGTCTACCAACAAATCAAAGTAAAACAAATTTATTAGGACGGGGAACATATGGTACAGTAATTAAAGCTATTTACAAAGGTAATACATACAGAGATACATACACATTTACATTCCTTATTCGAGTGGTATTTAAAGAAATGCATTTAAATTTTAAGCAAAACCTGTGGCGGTTAAAATAATAAAAAATGTACAAACTACACTCAGCGAAGCCAATGTATTGGGTTGGTTACATCCAAATATAATAAGAATCTTTAAGGTAAATCTTTTCAAAAAATATATATATAAATATATATATATATATATATATATATATATATATATATATATATATATATATATATATATAAATATATAATTTTTATCCTAATCGTTATTTATTATAAATATTAGATTGAGACCACACCAAATTTTTCTATAGTTGTAATGGAACGTTTTAATGGACCATGTTTGCAAAAGGTTTTAGATACAATTGAATTGCCTTTAATGCACCGCGTATTGTAAGTATTTAAATGAAAGCATTTTGTATGTACGATTACATTTTAAAATGAAAGAGGTTTCATAATTAAAAAGTCTCTCGCAAAACACTTCTTTGTAGTTTAGCTTAATAATTGTAATACAAAAACAGTGGGCAAATTACGGCATTCGATATTCGAAATTTACATTAAAATTCTATTACTTTGATCTTTAAAACTTTAAAACAAGATTCGATTAGTCGGCCATAAACGTAATCATATTTACTGCCAGCAAATAGTGGTGCCATTGCTATACCCAACTCTTACTTGTGTTGCCGTTTCTTAAAAAGAAGCGCAACGAAAAATATAATCTAAAACTATCCAATACAGTACGGAGAACGTAAGAATAATAACAAAATATAAGACAAACAGTTAATAACTAAATTCAATAAAGGTTTGTATGGTTATGGTAAAAATTAAAATTTAAGGTTCAAGTAGACGATCCATAATCATAACCATGTAAAACAACTGTTCAAACCAACCTTATGGGAAACACTGTATTTGATTATTGGTGAGATGCCATAATGCCATAGCCATGACCGTAACCATTGATATTAATTCTAATTTGATTTTTACCATAACCATATACAGTTGACTATTAAATTTAGGTATTAAGTGTTTGTTTTTTATTTTGTTCTCATTTTTCGCATTCGTTGCATTGTATTGGCGAGTTTTAATTTATATTTTTCATTGCGGTGTTTTCTTAACAAACGGCAAAACAAATAATAGTTGCTTATGGCTATGGCACCACTATTTGCTGGAAATAAGTATGATTATAGTTATGGCTATGGCATTATGGTATGGTACGTCTAATTTAACCTTTAATTGATATCTATGGTAACGGGTTTGACTATGGCATGTTACCAATAATCAAATATAGTGCCACCCATAAGGTTGGTTTGAACAGCTGTTTTATATGGTTATGGTACGTCTAATTGAACCTTCAGCAACTATCTGCTTTTTAATTTAAATTGGGTTCATTTCAAATGTTTCATATGCCAGTTACAGCTGCTTAAGATTAAATTCAAAAAGCCACAAACTAAAATTTAATATTTTTAAATACACGTAGCTTCAGGAAATAAATAGAAATACATCAATACGCAAACTTTCCTGTTAAATGATTAGTATTTATTTATTTTTTTGTATATAATCTGAATACAAGCCTTAAAGGCCAACTTAATCTAGATTTATACGGCTAAAAAATTTTATAACTAAAATTACAGTACAGAAATTATAAAAAATTATGGAAAAGTATTCCATTCAAACAATAAGAATATCGTTTGATTGCCAATAGCACCTCTTTCGACACTTTGTCCGATCAATTGACATATTTATTTTGTTTTTTCTAACGGATCTAGTTCCTCGGTAAACTTGATTTCAACACTAACGCGGGCGGACAGACATAAAAATACCATCGGCTCTTAAAGGGTTAAGCATTTAAAAAAATGTTTAGTATTTCCTTAAGGATCTCTTCAAAACCTTTAAAATGATACCCGAAACTTGGAAATTATGGACGAGTGCCAATTGTTTTTACTTGATATATTTTTTTTAATTCTCTATCGCCCCATATATTTATTTTGCTTTTAATTGGAGTTACTTTATTGTTCTAAATGACATGACATGTTTTGCCTGCTGTCTCGACCGATCATACTCATTTCCAATAGCATGTTTTTCGACACTATATCTGATCGATTGACATATTTTTTTTGTTTTTTTTTTGTGAAATAATGTTGACCGAGGCTAACTAACACGGACGGACAGACGACTTCGCTATGCAAAAGAAGTCAGAATATATATTTTATGGGGTCGGAAATGGATATTGTAGAAATTACACATGGAATGACAAACTAAACTTAATTATACTCTTTTTCTACTTTTTGTGGTGAAGGGTTTAATAAACATCAAAATGTTAACGTTATTATAATGAAACACAAAAATACACTTGGCACAACAAAACTGCTTCTTAAAAATGTTCATAAGACAGACAACATTGTAAAATTTACCAAATTTTATTATTCTGAACTATAAATAAGACCTCAGGCATTTTTCATGTTCCATTAAATCAATTATTGCTTCTCTAAATATTTTCTGCAAATGAAATACTTGCGATCGAGGTGACTGAAAAAGTATTTTTTTACTACTTTCTAAATGTTACATTTAAGAATGTTTATTTATTGGTGTTTGTCAAAGTATTAGAATCGAATTAGCCGGTTTAATCATATATGTTATATTCCCTCGCTACCAATTAAATAAGTATTTTTTTTTTTTTTTTTTTTTTTTTTTTTTTTTTTTTTGTTAAATTAATTTTTAGTATTGCCCTCGATATACTGTCAGGATTAATGTATTGTCACAAAAACTATTTGTTACACATGGATATAAAACCCCAAAATATCATGGTACAAATGATATATCCAAAGCCTCAGGAAAAACAAAGCACAAATACAACTTACAGAAGTTATAAATGTAAATTGTGCGATTTTGGTTCTTCAATCAAAATATCGAAAGAGAATCCACAAGCAACAGGTTTGGCAATGGTACGACGATAAAAAAAAATTAACAAACAAAAAAGTTGAAACATTTCTATAATTTCAGGGCACTGTACGTTACATGGCTCCAGAAGTTTTGAAGGAAGAACACCTTACAGCAGCGGCTGATGTTTATGCATTTGGCATTACATTGTGGCAAATGTCATATCGTCTAATGCCCTACTATTGGCTAGAGTGCAATGAAGTGGTGGCCTATCAAGTTGTTAAACATAAACTGCGACCCAATGCTTTGCAATCCAATATTCAGGAAATCAAAAAATATTCTTACAATTATCATGGAAATTGTTTGTGTAGAGCGAATTCTACAAATTTGTCATACCACTCGTTGGAGAATTTACGCAATATTTTAAATAAAACAAAATGCGAATTGATAACCGAGAAAATATCAAGTGTGGAATATCCGGCAAACAAATCTGATACGAAAAGAAAACCTTTACAGGAATTACAAAACAATAAGAATTCGAATGTGGAACGTGATTTACTACAACAAGATTTTATGTTTCCGGACACATTTACTTTAATGAATGTGTTTAAGAATGACAGTGTCATTCTTAATTCAACACTTAAGGAGCGGATGTATGAGGAAATATTTAAATCCTGCTGGCACAGTGATTTCAGCCAACGACCTACATCCTGCGAGTTGATTAAAAGTTTTAAAAAATTTATGTAAATTTTATACAGTTTTTTTTCATTCATTTTATTTCATTTCTTATTTCTGTTTGATTTTAAGTGTTTTTACGTTTGTTTTTAATTATTTCGCATGTTTTTTTTATATTTTTATATTTGTTCTATATCCCATTCCACAAAATAAATTTTAAAAAATTTAAATTTTTAACTTTTTATTTCAAGCAGAAGTTAAATTAGGATTTTCTAATTTATTTTTTTTAAACACTCTTACCCCAAGAAACCCTTTTTGCAATAAATACACACATGCAAATTAACATGCTTCTGTTTAAGATAGTTTTCTTTTAAAATATTTTGTTTTAGTTTTAATTTTATTTTACATTACTTTCTACACAAACGTGTTTCCTCAACAGTTGCCTAGTGTGTACTTAACATAACAAAACTATTTTTATATCGTGTTATAGCAAAGGATAGTAAAGCTTTCATAAAATTAAAAAAAATATATAAACGACCAAAAATAATATTATTTATTTTAAAATATGTACAATTTATTTGCGATAAATTTGTTTCTATAACTTTAATTAATATCACGAAAAATGTATGATTACAATAAGCTTTGTTTCATCTTAGATTAGATAAACAATATTAAATACCATTTTTATCTTTTGTATCTACATTTTTTTCTTTAGTTATTTTGTTTAAAGAATCAATGCTTAGTTTTTTTTTTAACAAAATCAATAGATTCTAAACGTAAAATATTTACTTAAATACCCAGCGTAAAAAAGTGATTAAGTTTTAAAGGAATCACATTTTCAATTAATTCAAAGAAGTTAATTTTAATTAGTTTTAAAGGAAAAGTTTATGAATTTCTTGGCTTAAAAAATCACAAGGGGAAGTCAATGAATCTTTACAAAAATATAGAAAATCACAAAGTAAGGTTTTCTGCATATTCGGTAATTTTTCTCCGAGATCTCTCTTTTAAATCGAAAATGTAAATGCAACAACTATAAACTCATATCGTATGTTTTTGGCGACAAAACTAAAAGGAGTCGTTTTCTTTTCATTTCTTCTCTTTTTGAGTCAATATAATCTAAAAAAATTATTTAAAAAATTTAATTTCAACAACTTGAAGAAAAGAGAATCAAACAAATTTTTCATACAAATTTGTCCTAAAATATATTTCAAATCTATTTTGATTTTCTATGAATACGGCAGTAAATGTTCTTTTTTCTAATGTTAATTAACTTTAATCGTGCTTGATTCCCTCAAATATAAATATTTGATGTTTATTATTTAAAACTACAAAATGAAATGTATTACTGCGGGGAAAGCATATCCATATGGTCATTTCGCTACTGCTCATATAGCTTATCAGTGGATTCTACCCAAATTTTGTAAAGGAAAAATCAGAGTCTTATATCAAAAGCCAAATTGATTAAATGAGAACTCCACTGAATTCTTTTCTCTAATGGGTAGTGATAACTTTCTCCACCATTTTGTAAGACCTTAATTCGTCTTTAAAAGTTACATTAAAACTCATTAAACCAATTGAAACTGTGTTTTCGAAGTTTACATTCCTTTGTTCTTAGTGCTTCTTATATGATTTCGAAAGGATATATTGACTTGCCCTGCCTTAACTAATTGGCCTTTACCTTCAGAAGTAAGTGAATTGTAATTTTATTTATAATTAAGAATAGTAACTATTCAATTCTATTTCATCATTTTGTTACGTTTATAGGTTATGCCGCAATCCGATCATTTTATTCGTTAAAAATTTATGAATAGAACTGAATAAATAAATACACTGCAATGTAATCGTTAACTGTGTCTTTTTTAACTAGATTTTTCTTATTTTATCTAATCCTCAATTACTTTTCACAAACAACAAAACGAAACAATACTTTAAAAATACAACTTTACATGAAGCAGATGGAAATCACAAACAAAACCTTTTAAAAACTTTCATTAAAACTCAATACTTCTTAACTTTTTTTCGGTACTTTTAAACAGACAATTTCACTTGTCTTTACCGCTTCCTTAAAAGTTCTCTTTTTTTTTGAACTGGGTGGTTTCACTTATTGCTATTGAGACAAAAGGGTTTTAAAAATTACAAACATTCGTTTACACGTCATTTTACTTATGTTTTTTATGAAGCTCTGCAGTTTCTAAGCGCAAGATCTAAAAAAAAACAAGAAAAAAAATTTTTATAGAAAACTTTTAATTTAAAAATTTTTACAAAAACAACTTACGTGAAATATATCTTGTATTTTATCGGTGATTAGTTTTCTTGCTACCGGTTCGCTAACTCCCCTACTTTTTAAGTCATTGATAAAGTCATTCATATCAATAGGTTTGCCAATGTTTAAAGTTACCCTTTTGCCCCACCTCATAATGTAAGGTTCAACATTTGGTAGCACATCGTCCATACCTTCATGCCACATGGGTAAAATTATGGGCACTTTGGAAGACTCGTATATAATGCGACCGACGCCCCACTTCAAGCGCATTTCCTCTTTCGTCATATTAACTTTACCTTCAGGAAATACATGAACCCACTGACCCGATTTAACTTTTTGCACACAAATATCGACAGCCTTTTGATAGACGCCATGGCCACGTATAACGGGAATGCATTTTCCTGCGTAAGATGTTTAAAATTTTGTTGAAGAAAAAGTTTTTTTGATTTTCTATAATTCCTATTTAAATTTCAGAATGGATGTCTTGGTGAAAGAGTACTAAATATAGATCGACTTTAGTATAAAATTAAATATTCCTACTTTTTTAGTTATAAGAAAGATTTTCTAATTTAGTTTTGTTTTTCCTTTTCCTTTAGAGGTTACTTAAATAGTTGATAAACCGTTTTTATACCCTTCACCACATAAAGTGGACAAGTTTGTCATTCCGTGTGTAATTTATACAATATCAATTTCCGACCCCATAAAGTATACATATATTCTGATTTCTTATGCAGAGCAAAGTCGATTGAGCAATGTCCGGCTGTCCGTCCGTGTTAGTGGCCGCGGGAATTTACAAAGTAAATAAATAAATGTAGTGTCGAAAAAGGTGCTTTTGCAAATCAGCATGATCGGTCAATATCATTCGAGACAGAGGGCAAGACACCACGCCTACCTCTTATTTTCCAATATTATTTGGAACAATGAAGTAACTCCAATAAAAAAAATATATAGGGCGATAAAGAATTAAAAAATAAGAAAAAACAGCAAGTGAAAAAATTGACGCTCGCCCATATTTTCCGAGTTATGGAGCTCTGAAATTTACAATTTTTTTTTAAATATCAATAAGATCCGAATATAGCACTCTTACTTATTTTTTTTTTTTTTTTATTCTAAAAGATCAGTCACTCTTATTATTGTATGTATCTCTCCGACCGTTTTGCCTTCCATTATCGCATTATTGGTTACTGTTTTTAGCATTAACCACATGCATTTGATATTAACTAAACTATAAGTTGATTTCTCTTTTGCTTTTCCATATGACTAGAATCTATCGCGTTCTCACTACAATGGGATCTTTGCCCCGAACGAGACGCGTCACACTCAGACAAATATTGTCAACTTAGCAACAGCTGTATCAACCGGAAGTTTTTTTTTCCGATCACAGCAGAGCTCTACAAAAACCAAAAATATTGAGATGTTGAAACTTTACGAAAAACTATAATTTTTCACTTTATAGGTGATATTTTACTTTTCGCTTTTATTTTCATAAACCTGAAGCTGCAGAAAATCGAACTTTCCAATGCTCACAATGTGGTACAAGTGAGTGAGAGCTTCTTTAATGCGGTTATTGTCAAATTCACCTTGACGCACCTAATCTAGAATTTAGAATGTGTTTTGTAGCAATTCAATAACTTTGTATCAAAATCAATAAATAATTAAAAACAAAAGATGGTAGATATTTTTTAATCAAACTATACATGAACCTCAGCGTGACTAACAATTTTTAATTTAGTTTTTTTAACTACTTGCTCATTTTTTAACATTCTGAAATTTAAATAAAAATCATATATTTGATTTTTATTTTTTGTAAAAACTCACCAAGCATAAAAAATGAAGAATGATATTTATTCGTAAAACAAATGTCATTGGCAGCCATAGCCCATCTAGCTTTTAGAGAATCACACGCATATCGCAATGGCAAGACACCTGAAAGTTTTTAGTTTTGGAAAAATAAAAAAGAAAATTAATTTAAATGTTTTGTTTAACTTGGTGCTACAAACCCCATAATCCGGGATCATCAAAACATGAATGATGATTTGATATGGTGACTAAGGGTACTCCAGGTGGTCGCTTAGACACAGCCTCTATCAGTCTTTCTTTATTATACACTTTTGTTTTATTCATAAAAACTGCAATATAAATATGTACATTGTTTAATTACATTAGAAATTATAGATCTGAAGATAATAAATTCATTAGTTAATAAATTAAGCGGCATTTTAAAAACAAAGTAAAAGCAGTGGGATATGTGTGTGAAGGAAAATAACAGAGAAATAAATTTAAATGAAAAATATTAAATAAAAGAAAGCTTGAAAATAATTATAATAATTTTAAGAAACAAATATGTCACGTTATTGTAAGACCCTTAAATACTGTTTTTTTATTTAGAAGATAACATTTGTACAATTTAATGAAATCTAATATTTTAACAATTTGTTTCTAAAAGTATTAAATCCCAAAAGACGACTGAGGGTTTAAGAATATCGTCATTCATTTAATTTATTTCTTTATTTAAAAAAAACAACAGATATTAATTTCGACATCAAACACTTCAACTTTTAAAAGCGAATATTAGTAACATTAATTTGCATTTAAGTTCAATGTCATTTAATGAGTTTTAAACAAAAAACAAAGTTGCGGTCAATTAAAGGGTGTCCACCGGGAAGGTATACTACTTTGTTTTGCCGCCTCTTCGGTAAACATTAGTCTTGACAGTTCAGATGTGGCAGGCTTGAAGTAGACACGTGGCAAAAAGGGCTTGCAGGCTAACAGAGGCGGACATTTATCTGATATTATATTCCGTACATAACTGGCGACATTAAATAAAACATTTATCATTATAAGATCCATTCTATTTCGTTTAAAATTATAAACAATCAAAGTAGTATAACTTTCCGGTGGACACCCTGTATTTGACCAAATAGACGTAACCACTAAATTATGGAAAAAAAAAATTTTTGTTCTTCTCAATAGTGGTTACTTTTTTTTAGTAGATATTTGACTATTTTTAATACTCTTCTAGTTTTTTTTGGAAATCATCGATAAAATCCGAAATGCAATTTGTTAAATTAAAAAACATTTTTGTAATATTTTAAAGGATTCTGTGTGAAGTCTTTTGAAAAAAATTTCTATTGTGTTTCTCCGATTAAACGTTTTTCGAAAAAGCTTTATACAAAAACTTGAAGTTTCTAGTAATTATTGGTTTTTAAAAATATTTCACTGAAAAAGCTTTTACATAAAGGCTTACGAAAAAAAGTTTAGTTCAAAGTTATTCTAGCTTTAAAGTTATAATAATAATAGCTGTTTTAGAAACTCTTTTCAAAAAGCTTTAATAAAATAACTATTTTTGTAAAGTGTAATATTTTTGAAGTGTCTTTCATGTATTTCTTTTAATGAGGTTAACGTCAGACTAATCAGACCATTTAATTTTGTTTTCTTTTTTTGCTCTCCTTTGTTCATATGTTTTGTTAAAAAACCAAAATAAAATAAATATTCATTTTGAAATGCGTTAAATTAATAAGATCAGTTCTTATCAATCTTAATCATCATCAGCAGTATTGAGGAAAAAAGATAAAAAGTAGAGCTTTGACTAAGCTTGAAAGTAACAAAGATGATTTTGAAAAGTAAAAGAGTTGAACTATAAAGTTAAAAAATTAAAAATATAATATAAATTTATTTAAAAAATCTAAAACTTTTCCGATTGAGCTTTTTGAAATAGTTTTTAGTAAAAAAAAATATGACTTTATCGAAAAAGTTTCACTAACAGATTAATTTTGAAAGAACTTTTTTAAGCTTTTTGCAAAAAAACTGCAAGCTACAAGAACAAAATGTCTTTCATTCGAAAATACCTTACAATATGAAAGCTTTTGTACAAGCAAGTCTTACCTAAAAGTGTTTTTTTCTAAAAATCTTTTTGGGTAGAAACAGTTTTTGCAAATCTTTCACAGAAACGCTTTAAGAGCTTAGTTTTTACAGAGATTTATATAAAAAAATATATTTTTAAAGCTTTTATAATTTCTTTTTAATAACAATTCTAATTTCAAAGCACAAAGTATTTGGTATACAAAAATTAATAATAATTCTGTAATTAAAATAAAGCTTTTCAGCCCAATTATAAACAAAAATTCTTGGCGAGTTTTTTCACTTTTCCCTTTTCTTCCATTATAAATTTTTTTCTCTTTTGATTGACTGCGGAAAGTGAAAAAAATTCCGGGAAAGAAAATAGGTATTATGAATTATAAAATAAAAATTATATGTAAAGAAATAAAAACTCCCTTCAAGTTACGATGATGTCACTTTTTTATTATTTAATTCCCACGGAATTTATAATTGGAGAAATCTTTTCTCGAGAAAATTTTTTTCATAATTGGGCTGTTTGCTTTAAGAAATTTTTTAAATTTCAAACAACAGACAAACAACTGATATCTTTAATAAGGAGCCTCTTCAGCAAGGCGAATTTACTACCAGTTGCAATATAATCATAACAAATTTGACAATTTGCTAGTAAAAACCGAAATAAGATACTTTTGAAAAAAAAGATACACAGCGTATTAAGCACGCTTGCTGGCTTAGTGGGTCAAAAAGAACTAATTTCTTTTCCCAAAAAAAATATAGGGAAAGGACACTAGCAAAAAAAAAAAAATATCAAAAATTTTTACAATAAATTTTGATTAAATTTATAATAGTTTTTCTCTGTTCTTTCTTTAAAAGATAAAATATTTTTCAAAAATTTAAACAGACCATAACAACTGGACAACTGGTCTGTTAGTTACAACTGCCTTGAGAAGGTCGACAATAAACGAGAGCATAAAAACAACATCACCCAGGATTGTCAGATTAGGGGATTTATACCTCAACCGGGGATTTTATTTTCAAATGGGGATGAAAATTTCAGTTTGGGGATGGAGGAATTCTTTAAGGATATATTTTTCGTTCTGGAGATAAAAAGAGGTTTTTTGTTGATTTCTGTTTTTGGTTATTATAATGTTACTTTTGTTAATTGAATTTAATTTTTTTAAGTATAAGATTGCTGGTATGGTAAAAAAAAACCATGGCGAATCAATTACCAGGTGGCGCTGCAAATTCATTCATTTTCGCCGGAATTGTTAATGTCAAACTCCAAACTTTTAAAAATATACAAAGATATTTTTAAATATGGAGTTTGGCAGTAAGGATTACCAGCAAAAAATAATGAATTCGCCTATGCTGACACCTGGTAATTGATTCGCCTTTAACAAAACATTGTTATAATTATTTTTTTTAAATAATACAATTTGTTGTGACACTTTTGTTCCATTTTCAGAAATGCTTTAATTGTATCTGCTATATTCAATACAATTTCGTCCTAAAATACATTTCAAATATATTTTAATATTTTAAATAACAATAACAGTATAATTTGTATTGGGGATTGTTGGGGATAATTGAAATTGTGTTTTGGGATTTTGTGAGAATAAAATTAAATTGATTTGGAATAAAAAAAATCTGTGAACCCTGACCTCACCTGGCAAAGTTAATTAGTCTTGCTCTCAACTAATAATTAATAAAAAATATAAGCTTTCAACGTTCCAAGTAAATGTAATGTAACTAAAAAGTATTGTTACGCTTCTGAAAAATAGTACAGTACCCATATAATTATTTCTAAAACTATTCTAATACATTTAAAATAATTAAAAATACACATTACAAACTTCCATCACACGACTGTCAAGAAAATAATTATAATAATGCGGTACAAAGAAAAAAAAACTAATGAATCAGAGAAAACACAATCTGCGATCATTTTTGTATTGTTATTCATTGTATTTCCATTGTTGATATTTTTGTTTTATTTGTTTTTCTCGTTTTATATACGACAAAATTTTATCAAAAAGTATTCTTAATAAAAAAAAAAATGTAATTATTTGTGTAAATCTATTTACGTATAACGTGTTTACATTCGTTTGCCAACAAATTTTAAATGACATAAATTAATGCAAATTTTTATGTTTTTTAATATTACAAAATTTTATTGGATCGAGTTTTTTTTAGCCATACTGCGGTTTGTTGTGTTTTTAGTGCAAGTTTTTTTTATTTTAATTAAAGAAGAAAATTTATATTTTGTGCAATTTATTATTTGCATTTCTCTTTTCATTTCTTGTTATGTACTCGTATGTATATTTTTGGCAGTCAGGCCGTTGAGCGTTTTACGCATATTGGATCTTAATAAACAAAATAAATAAATAAAAAGGGTTTTTGGCCTTGAATCCTAATAGTGATAAAAGAACAAGAACATCTGTTAAATTATGTTTGTAAAATTATGTAATTTTTGCTAAATTATTCATTGCATTATCAACTTTTTGATATTGATTTTTTATTTTCGATGCAAAAAAAAAAAAAAAAACACACACACAAACAAGACAATTGTGAAGAAGATAAAAGATCACGTTTTAAGAAAGTAAAATCACTTTAAATAAACGAAAATCTTGTAAAAAAAAAACTACAAGCGACCTTGAGCATCAAAAGAAAAAAAAAAGAAAATTGGTACACATATTAATAAACTGATGACAGATGTGCTAAATAACAATGAAAAAATTCACCTGCGTTACTGATTTAAAACATGCTACACATTAAAAGCTAGCAAATGCTCTTTACGTTTTATTTGTAAGAATACCAGTCTTAAAAAGACATCACCCTTTAGAACAGAAATATTAACAAGTTTTTAAAGGAAGACTTCATTGTTGAAGACAACAAATCTTTTTTTTTTTTTTTTTTAATTTTGTCAAGCAGTAAGAAATCTTTGTCAATGAAATTTAAAATTTATATCGTATCTTTATAAAAACAAATTTGGCGGGATCTGGCAATTTGCCACTATTTAAATACAATGACCCTGAGTAAACATACTCTTTAACGAAATATTAACAAAATTTAATTTTATTATGGATGAATCTTTGTCAAACAAATAAAATGCTTATAGTTTTGACAAAAGAAAAATCCTTGACATGCAAGCGATTTGCAGTCTCAATCAAAATATTTTTTATAATATTTTTTCTCACACTTTCGTATCTTTCTAAAAGGCAGTTAATTATTAATTATTGTCTACAAATCATAAATAATAAAAGCAGTAAATCGAGTTCAAAATAATTCTTGCCAAAAAAAAACCAGCCATCAAAATAGGTTTTATCTGTCTGCCTATTATAACAGATCAAAAGTATGGCCCTATATTTACAACAAATTACATTAAATATTGGAACACCCTTATAATCCATTTCCAAACTTTATACTGTTTATACAGTTTGGCAATATACATCAAATTACCTCAACTATAGGGGCACCCTATATTTTCCAAATTCAAATTATATCAACTATTGGGACAGCTTTTAATTTCAAAATCCAAATTTTAAACTTGTTGTTACAGCGGAGTAGGCGATACTGGTTCTTTGTAAATGACAACCGTCTTTCTATACCTTTTCAAAAGTATGGCCGTTTACATCAAATTAAATGAACTATTGGGGACCCTTTAATTTATAATTTTGCATTTTAATACTTGTTACTATAACGGCCATAGCAATCAACATTTTGTCCAATTTTTAAGCTTTTGTCTATAACGGTTTAAAAGATATGCCCATATAGGTCAATATACCCCATCTGTGGGGATACCTTTTAATTTTTAGATTTATGTTTGTATTGCTTTATACTATAATGCACAAAGTGGTGCTCTTTACAGCTCATAATACACGTAAAATTTTTAAGATTATGTACTGTTTTTTTAAATAATCAACACTCAGACGAATTGATAACCTCCTACTTTTTTTTAAGTCGCTTAAAAACACTTATTGTGCATCATTTCTAATAAGACGTCCTTAATAAGACCCTATTAGTCCAATTTCTGAAAAAGTTTTGAGATTTAAAAAAAATATCTTTTAAAGAATATTGTTTTTCAGCAAAATTCTTTGAGAAGTGACCCTTTTTGAAAAATATGGAATATAGGGTGTTGTACATGTGCTATTCCATACTTGTCCTTAAAACAATATTTCCATATATTTATTCGGACTTGTATCATGTGTGTTTGAAACAAACACAAATCAAAATTTATCAAAAAATTATTTCCAGCATAATTTTTACATATCTTCCATGTTTTAAAAGTGGGCATCCGTCCCTTTAACAATTAAATAAATGTAGCATTTTCCACCTCTTGTGATTGTAAAAGAAGGCCAGAAATGCAACTAATAAGGCCGATACCTTGAAACCAATTAATCATAATTAATCAATTTATTTTTTTTTTTAATAAGTCTCAAAATTATGGTACTGTCAAAAACAAATTTGAGAATTATTTATAACGTTTTTTGTTGAAGTCGTTAACACCAAAAATAAAACAATGTGTTATTATAAGTAGTGTAAGAGTTCGAGCAACATATTAAACTATTCTACAAAGAAACAAAAAAATATGGATTAATTAATCAATTTCATATTTAAGAAACAGTGTAGCCAATTAAACAAAGCTTTTTTGCCCACCGGTTTACGCTGAAATTTTTAGGAATTAAGTTATATTGTGAATATTAAATATTGTTAACCCCTTATTATTTCTGTTCAGCCCGATTTACGTCAACTCTTATTGAATTTAAACTAAATACTGAGAAATAAGTCTGTTGATTCGTTAATTTTTCCAGTTTATTTAAATCTCCTAAAGTTAGCGGAAATTTATAATTTATTTTTGACTAATTTTCTCTCGCACCAAATTATTTACATCTTTTTAAATTCTTTTTAATCCATTTAAATCCTTATTTGTACATTCTCACAATGTAAGGCAGGAAAAATTATTTTATCGCAGTTTTTTGTTTATTAAATAAGAATAGAAGCTTTTTTGGGAGACAACACATGACCTTGAAATGTAAAACTGTTTAAAGTCTACAACTGAAATTTATAAACAGGAACATTCTTTCCAATAATTTATGTGTTCAAAAACATTTTCATTTCTGTAATAAGGATTAAAAGCTGTTGCAACTCATATATGAAGAAGCAATATGAATTGTATTTTTTTTTTTTTTTTTTTGAACTCAACTAGAAATTCTACCACGACCAATATTTCGCTGGATAGCAGCGCTTAAAATCATTCGATTTTCTTAACTCTTTAGAACAAAGCAAAATAAAAATGGTGTAGAGAAGGAAACAACAAAGAAAAGTGTAGCACAATGAAAACGAAAATGAAAAGAAATCAATAAATGTACGACATGGCTGGCAGGATAATGAATGAAAAGTATGATTCATTAAACAAAAAAAAAACATAATCAAGTTTGGTTGGTACTCACCTAAAACAATTTTACTAAACAATCCTACGGTAAAGACGGCAATTTGACTAAAAATGTACCACAGCCTGTTGGGATTTTTTAATCTCTCAAATACCCAATCGATATTATACGGTATTCTCGCCGAATCTCTTGCTGCTGCTGTGGTAGTTGTTGCTGCTGGTGCTGGTGCTGTTGAATTTTCTATTTGATGATTATGATGCTGTTGTGGTTTTTGTTGTTGCAAATGCTTTAATTGCATTTTTTTTATAGATTCTTCCTTCGTATAAGTTGAAAATACTGATGATGTAGTTGATGTTTTCATATTGTTGGAATTGCAACTACTATTTTGTTGTTTTATTTTTGTTGTTTTGCCGTCATTAACAACACTTTCAGATTTATAGTGTTTATGCAGTGTCTGTTGATGGGGTTGTTGTTGCTGGATGTGGTACTGCGGTCGGAGAGAACAGTTTATGAAAATAAAAAATGTACCCCATGTTACTTTTTTGTTTCATTAATGTTCCTTTGTATTTTTAACAATTAAGTTTATCACAAGCACACAAGTAATTAATAGAAAATGTTTACACGTCGTTGAAATTTTGTTTTTTTTTTTTTTGTGTTCTTACTTTTTGATTTATTTTAATATTTAATATTTTTATTTTGTATATGTATAAATTTACATAAATCTTCTTTTTATTTAGGATTATTTTAAGGGGGGTTTTTTGTTCTTGTTGAGCTCTTTGTGGTTTTATGATGAAGGATATGCTGAGAGTATAAAAGCACTTACTGCTCTCATATTTATTTTATTGCTCTCTGTGTGCTGTCAACTGCAATTCTGTTTGTTTTATTTTTTTTTTTTTTATAAAATTGTCGGAATACACTCAGCAAAATATTACAAATTTTTACTTACAGTTATGTTCAAAACATGTGGAACTGAGATAACGTACGAACATGATTAATAAGATCAAATACTTTCTTCCAATAAAAATTTAATAGTTACTAGAAAATTTTTCTGATGGGGACTTTAGATCTTTAATAAAGAAGAAAGTTATGTCATGTAATGAAAACTCCATAAGAAGAAAAAGTTCTGGAGGCGAGAGGCCTTAGCTATCCCCAGACAGGCCAATGTTTATTATACCAACAATTTTGTTTTTACAAACAATACTACAAAAAAATTTTCTGGAATTTAAAAAATTGACGGAACTAAGAACAATTTCCGATCTAATGTAAGTAGCAAGAAGTCGAGATAAATTTCATTAAAAAGAAAATATATATAAAATTTTTATAAATTTTGCATTTTATATCCAGTACTGACTGGTTGATAATAAAACAAAAACATTGTTTAGCTGGCAAACTGTATAATCCACTCTCTCTTCTGGTCTTATATTAAGTATAAATAAAAAACAAACACTTAATATTTTTTAACAATCTTTAGTTTAATAAATTTAATTATTCTAAATACACAAGTAGAAAAGGTGTGTTGTTGTTTAATATTAAGGAAATGGTTATTATTGTTAACTCGTTGAGTCGTTAGACCAATTACAAAGTTCGAATAAATTAGTTTTTAATAATTTTAATAATAATTTGCACACAAAAGTTTGAATAAAATATTAATAACCAGGTTTGAAAATAGAGGGCGTATCATTTAATTATTATTTCTTGCACGTCTTTAGAGCTTCACTCTTTAACCTTAGCACAAAATATTACTTAATGTAACCGCATAAAATTAATGCAGAAACATCTTAAAACAATAATTTAGAGCCAGCAACGTCAACCGGCTTTTTCTTGAAAGTTTATAAACTACACTTTGCTTTATTTATTTATTTGATAAAACACAGGCAAAAAATTATTGGCTGAAATGTAATTTAGTTTAAAACTAAATAATAACGGTTTTTTCAGTTAAAAAAATATATATATAAAAAAACTGAGTAACAATTAAATCCACTGTACATTCCAACATTGAGTTATTATGCGCATAAACATGATTGAGTTTAAAGTTAAGAAAAATTTAAGAGAAAATCATTGTAAGAGTAACATTAACTAAGACATTATAAAGAGTACGTGAAATATTTCAGGAAGTGTAGAGATATTTTTATTATGCCACAAAGTCTATTAAAATTTCGATATATTCAGCATACGTCATGTTGCACAAACAAACAAAAATTAATAACTTACTTTAATTTTGATAAATGTTTTTTATTTTCGATTTTTAATGAGTTAATTGTATCTTGAAGAAGTGTACACATGGATTATTTTATTTTTTCCCCCATTTTATCCACATAATTTTTAATTATTTACACATTTACAACGCTTCGAAGACAGCACGAACTGAACGGTGGAAAGTGGTGACACTAACTGAATCGAATAAGTATGCACTTCTCATTAAGATGTGTGTACTCAAATTCAAGAATATAACACAAGCTGTGAAAAGCGTGCGATAAATTGAGAACAAATTTATACGATTTTTATCTACACTTTTTTTTTTTTTTGTTTTCAGATATTATTTTAATAAATTAAAAGCTATTAAATTAAAACTAATAAATACTTAGAAAATGAATTATCACTCACGTTTTGTTAAACCAGTTGTTCGTGTTTAAAGATTAAAACAAAATTTATTTGATTTTCAAAAGAAAGCATTTAATAAATATGTATATAAGTATATATTATCAGCTTTGTCACAGATTTATTTAAACTTGTATTTATTTTTGACGTACATATGGGGCATTCCATACGAAATGAACAATTGCAATATTTTTTCACAGTCATTTATTTTTGGCTTAAATGTACACATGGCTTTAGATGAGAGATGGTGGGCAGGTAATATTTCATTTATGATTTTTGTCATGCAATGGACCTCTAAGATGTTACCGTTTTTGAAATTTGCTTTTGTCTAAATTAAAAATTTCCAACAAAAAGGAAATAAAAAATAATTTACATTTTTTAATAAAAAAAAAAAAACAAATATTGTTCCTATGACAAAATATAAACGATATTATTTTTTTTTTGTGCTGTTTGTCTTATGAGGAATGCCCCATACAGTAGTTAGAAAAAAATTGCGTACTTATATATTATAGTAAATTAAAAATGCAATTTTTCCAGCTCATTGGCTCAAAGCTTTGATATTTTTTAACCTTATCAAAAAATTCAAGTCGTTATCAAATATGAAGAAATAATTTCAGCTCTGAATAGTAAAAAAATCATAGCTGGGAACACTTAGAAACCAGTTTACCATAGATCGGGTAATTAAGTACTATTTAAAATCGCTAATAAAAATAAACCAATAAATAATTTTTATTTGGGTTTTTCATATGGTTTCAATTAACTTGTATGTAAAATTTTATGCTTTATCGAAATAACCAAACAGATCTATACTGAGTAGGTATAAAGGTCTTTATCTTAAAAATTAATTTATATTAAAAACTCAAAATTTCTAAAAAAAAAATAGATATTTTGGCAAAAATTTGATACTTTACTAAAAAT
Source organism: Gymnosoma rotundatum (assembly GCA_916610165.2). Taxonomy (NCBI): domain Eukaryota; kingdom Metazoa; phylum Arthropoda; class Insecta; order Diptera; family Tachinidae; genus Gymnosoma; species Gymnosoma rotundatum. The sequence goes on along the minus strand of OU744339.1, from coordinate 130,747,126 downwards.
CTGGATTTACCACAAAAAGAGTATGTAACATAAATTGCTAAAGAAAATACTTTAGCAAAAATCGAGACGTTAAAACTTTTCAATAAAAAATAATTTTTAGGAAAAATTTCAAAATTTCGAGAAAAACTAAGATTACTCCAAAAATACTATTTTTTAAAGATTGTTTTGATTTAATAAAAAATGTCGAATATTGATATTTACACAAGCAAAAAGTTGAGTAAAGAATTAAATAAATATATATATTGTATATTTTTGCACAAAATTCCAACAAAAAAATGGCAAAAGTTTTTATTACTGATGATACTAACTTTGTTTTTTGTTTGATTATTAAGGTACGTTTATAGACGAATTTAAGTAGTATATTTTCGATATAAATTTTAAAGTAAACAAGTCAGAGTGCTGTCGAACGACAATTTTTTCCATTTTTTGTGGTAGAAGGTAAAAAGGAAAAATTTTGTGTCATAGTCGAAGTCGTTATTTATTTAATGAATAAATAAATACATATACCTATTTCAAAATGAACTGGATATCAAAATTTCGAACATTGCGAGACTCTTTACCTAGAAACCAATAATATTATAATTTTACCAAGCAACCGACGAAATATTGTTATTTTACAAAAAAAAAAAGAGTTTTTGCCACAAAAACCCAGTTTCCTTTAAAGGAAAGAATAAATACTCTTAAACAAAAATTCAAAAAAAATGTGATACCTATCTACACATACTTTGAAAAGAAATTAAATAAAATTGAAAATTTCAAATAGCTGCATAAAGCACTAGAAACAATGTTTCTATTGTAGTGGCGTGTGCCATAAAACGGTTTTTTAAATCTTGCGTCATCCACATGTGGCACTTATATTATTTCTACGTTTTTAAGCATACCCAAATTAAGATAAACTGGTGTTATTTTTCTGCAGCCCATTTCCATATCTTGTCTTGGTGAAAAAATACTGCTTCTGCATGGTAAATAACATATTTAGGAAGGATTTTATGTTTGTTGCACATTGCAACACCTCCGTACAATCATATTTAAAAATATATTTATATATGTATATAAAATTATTTTAACAATGCAAATGAAACTGTTGGGCTTAAATCGATTTTCTTACAAATGTCTAATTAAAGAAATTCCTTAAGACAAATTTGGACAACACTGCACTTACCCTCAAAAATTTGCCCATGGTTTGCCTGTAGTTAAATCGATAGAAATTTAAAGAATTGTTTTTCCAACACATAAATAGCATGATTAACTTTTTTATTTCAGAAAATAAATTACTTATTAAACTTCTGTTAAATTCACCATAAATATATATATATATCTCTTAAGCTTATTATTATTTAAGCAGCTCACTATCAAGCCAAGAAAGCACGTCACTCAATAAATATATGCACATATTCCACTATTAAAGTATACTGAGGTTTTCGTTCGAATTTAGCCTATAAGCGCATGCCTAAAAGATTTTGTTTTCTATTAATGAGTTATATAAAACCTATTAATTATAATAAATTGTAAAATTATGCTTACAAATAAGAAAATACAAACTAAAAAACACCTACACTTTCAGTGAAACAGCTGGATTTTGACAATTTCATTATTGTTGTTTGAGCAATGATGCTATTAGTTCAAAATGACTGTGTCAGTGCATTAAAAAGAAGCATTTTGACATATTCTTTATATGCAATTTGTTGTTGGCTAGAATGTTTTTGGTAATTTTTATAAACAATTGAATCATTAAATTATAATAATTTTAAATTTAATTAGTTTTGGAACAGACATACGGCATCGGGTAGACAATCTGCTTTACGCTGTAGAGAACGCTTGGATCAGGAATTCATACAAAAACTAGATAGCTTACATGATGGCGCTTTACGCACTGGCTTGGTATCTCAAGAAGATTTATATGAGGCATACCTCAAGTCTCGCCAAATAGAGCAACGTCCAAATCGTGTTAATATGTGGTACACGTTTGGTATAATGGCGTTCGTTATGCTTTTAACACCAATCGTTTATCACACACTTATATTTATATTGAGCATTAAGTGTTTCTTGCCAAACAACCATTTAATTTGGGAAGCTACAAGACCAATTAGTGATTGCGTATATTGTGAAGGCTTAACGGGTCCATTAATATTAAAAAACATGACTAAAGAAGAGTTTGCTCCATACGCCTATTCTTCTTTGCCAATTGTTATTAAAAATGCCGTTAATCATTGGCCAGCATTTAAGTTATTGAGTTTCAAGCTTTTAAAAAGTACTTATAATCTTCATACGAATTCCTTTGATGAAGATTGTAATTTTTTACACTTTTATTCTGATCTGAAATCTGTAAAAGATGTTTTAAATATGCCAGAAGAAAGGGCCAACTTAAGCAAGGGTTCCGCGTGGTATGTTGGTTGGAGTATTTGTCACCTCGGTGTCTTGAATGATTTAAGAAAACTTTACGGAAGGCCTCACTTTTTACCCGCAGATGCTGAAATGTCCAATGCAGATTATATATTTCTCGGTTTTGAACTAGGTTCTTATATGCATGTAAGTTCTTATATATTTTATTTTGATTAAAAACGTCGTGACCATTGTGTCCGCAGTTAGATCACAAGCACCGTTTAATGTGGCAAGCTCAGTTAAAAGGTAATAAGAGTTGGTTATTGGCTCCAGCACCCGAATGTGACCAAGTCTGCAACACTTTTTCATTTGTAGTTGAGCCTGGCGATGCAGGTATATATAATTTATCATTAAAAAGTAAATTTTTTTACTTGATTTTTCGCTTTAGTATTAGTAGATACTCGTATTTGGTATCATGGAACCTCAATACCCAAAGGACAATTTTCTTTAACTATACAATCGGAGTATGGATAAATTAGCAATATCAATTTTTAGTGTTTGTTCTTGAAAGAAGTTGTAAATTAATAATGCCAATAAATTCTGTAGTGTGATATAAAATTAAGAACTTTTGATTTCATTGCATTCATTTTAAAAACTATTTTAGCTTTTTATTTTACTTCTAATGTTTAAAAACAATTGAAAACATTGTTTCCAAACTGGCAGAGATATACTACCTACATTTTCCTATGTGTTGTTTTTTAATAATGAAAGTACATATGTTTATTGATAGAAAAATTAAACTTATATTTAGCATCAATTTAAAAACTTAGTAAAGTAACAAATTGGATAAAGGCGTTTGCGGCTTTAGGCTTAAGCCATAAGAAAATACTAGTGGTCAGTTGAAGATCGATTGCTCAGAGTTTTTTTTTTTAATACCGCAATACTGCCCAAAAATTCTTACAGTGTACGGGATATTTTAAAATGTTTAGTGAAAAATCGAATATTTTTTGTCAAGGAAATATTCCAATTTTAACCTCTTGTTCTACAGTTAACTAAAAGTGACATTATATTTATCACAAAATATAACAATCTCTTTATTAAAATACCAGAAAAAAATTTTCCGGCGTCATTTTAAAATCTTGGTTGCGACCAGTAAAAACAATATTTCTTCACGGATCAAGTTTATAATATGGTAGCCTTACAAAATATAACAGTATGGTACCATTATTTAACATCTCTGTCTTAATAATGGAACACGGATTTTAAAGACAATTAGGAAAACAGCGAGCTCGCCTGGACTTTGCATAAGTTTTAAATTAAAATACAATAATCCGTTGGTGTTAAAATAATGTCTGGGCACTTTAGGCCACCTATTTCTGCCCACGTGTTGCGAAAAATTAAACAAATAAACCTACCCAAAGAAAATGCTGTCTACATGATCAACCGCAATCCAAGAAATTTGGAGAAACTACGTATTGGTTACAAGCCAGACGGCTACCATCTAGAGAAACCCGGACGCTCCTTTTGGCATAAATTAGAGGTGAACGTAAGTGGACGCTACGTCAGTGCCGAAGTTAAGCATTTCGAAAATGGTCCAGTAATATTTGCCTCTACATCAGAGTGGGCTATTAAGAAGCAACTATTTAAAACAAAGGATACAGCGGCCTTTGTAAACTTGGCAAGAGTTCTAGCCAATCGCTGTCAACAAGCCGGTATAACTGAAATGTTGTGCAACATAGAAGCAGTACCTGGTGGCAAATTGGATAAATTTCTTAAAACTGTAGAAGACAACGGTGTAGTATTAAAAGAATCCCCTCGCTACGTGCAGCCTAAGGCTTGGGATGCTGAAAGGCCTGAAAAGCCTTGGGAAATATTGGAGGAAGATTTAAAACCGTCTACCGAAGGCAAGCAGTTACCTAATTTGTAGTTTTTAGATTTGTTAATAAACTGTAAAGATGTATTTTATAAAAATAAAGAAGTTTGTTAAATAATATCAAGTTAATGAATCCAAACAAATATTGCAATATATCCTTAGAGCATTTTTATTTTCTTTGCACAAGTATTTATCTTCTATACATTTATAAACTAAAATTATTCGTATTTGTGTTTAATGTCGTTCCAAAGTTTCTGCAAGAGATAAAAGTTAATCATTAACCCATCATGAAAATTACATAATTAAAATGAGATTGATACTTACGCCTTTATTTGCAGAAATAAATATTTGGTCGGCAACTATGTCAAATGCGCGCTCAAAGAAGAACACTGAACCCATGATGACTACAGCATAGGTGGAAGTCCTCTTGAACAAGGTGTTGTATAAGACTTTCATTTTTAAACGCCTATTTATTTAATTCTACTCAAATAAAATTATCAGACTGGGCAGAAATCACTTCACAAACAATTTATTCAGTGTCAAACCAATATAATAATTCACAATAATATGTACAAATATGCCCAGATTAAAAAATACTTTAAACTTGACTAATGATGCCAGATGCTATACTTAGGTTAGTGTAAAAATAGGGCATTTCTACTTTTGAAAAATATTATCTTGATTTATGTTAAAAAGATTCACGTTACTTTCAAAAGTATTTTTAAGGCATGGTAAAATATTTTTTATTTAGTTGTTACAGTTTATTCTATGTGTTACTCCAAATAAAGGAACTTCTTGCCATGTTCCAATAAACGCTTGTGGTCAATAATCTGGCAATACCATTACCATGTCATCATTTTTTTACAGCAATCTGTTAGCTTTAGCTTCTTGTATCTTTTAGATACGATTTTATTTTTCACAGACTCCACATTCCGGTTATTAAATTTTTGCAGAAATCTAAATTTTACATTTTTAAAATTAGTTCATAAATTCTATACTCAAAAAAAAATAATAAAATGGTAGACTTAACTGGCAGCTCATCACCTTTTCAGCAAAGTATTTCCGATTTGGTGTTTTATGTGCCTGCTGTAGTAGTTTTTGGGTTGGCTGGTAAGTTCTCTGTTTTTATTTTCCTTTTGTTTTACTATATTGAATGAATTAGAAAGCATATTAATTTAGTATTAACAACTACATATGTATATAATTAATATATAATTAATTACATACACGCAATATTGATAATGAAAAGCATCTTAAAAATTAGCATGTTTGTTTTAAATTTTTAATATGTTAATGCTTTTAATTTCTCATTTATTAAAAAAATTAGTTCCAACGTTCCTATTGTTTTTAAATTTCACCCTAGAATTTGTCTCCACAAAGTATAAAGAGATTTTTAACTGTATTTTATTTTTAACGGATGCGTTTCGCTACCCCAATGAAGCCTTTTTTTTATTTGGCAATGCACGCTAATATGAAAGTTATTTGTACGAAATTTAAAAACCCTTCCCCTCACAGTTCCCTAAATAATCGGCAAAAACTTTTCTCCCAATCGGTGCATTATACATAAGGGAGTTTCTAGTACAAAAATTCAGTGCTTGTTTTTTTATTTGGACAAAATCACACGTTTTCATGAAAAGTCATAACTCACAAACGCGTCGACCGATTTCGTGCAAACCATCTACACGACCATACGAACATACTCTAAAAATATAATTGAATTTGGTTTGACCGATCGTAAGTTATAAAGCAACAACACACTTGCAACAATTTTTTATATATATAGAAGTTGTAGATGAAGTGATATTGAGAATTTGAATTCTCAAAATATGTTGTCGTCAGTAGTATTCTTGTAAAAGTAAATTAATAAAAACCTACAAATAATGAAAGAACTGTGGAAGGAAACTTAGAAACTTAAACAAAAATATTAAAAAAAAAATAGAATTAAGGTTTAACTTTGCTGGCGGTGACAAGATTAGAAAATGTTGTTTTGCTTTAAGAAACTCAGAAGTTTTTTTTTTCATAAAAGGATACAGTACCTTTTTTAAAATAGATCATTTCTGTAGAAACAATCTTAACAATTTTAGTTTATACTATTGCTGTCTATACACATAAAAAGTTCCATTAATTCTTAACAGTGATTAAAGATAAACATGTCTTATCTTAATAAACTGATATAAAATATTAGAAAATTATATTTTTTTCTTCAACTCTGCTTACGTGTCTGTTTTTTATTAGATGTTATTTTTTAACTAATTATTGTAGTAGTAGTGAAACGCTATGTAGCTTGTAGCCCCCGAAAGAATGAGTAAATTTGTGATCTTTTATAAACCAAATAAAAATAGTGCAGAAAAAAATTGCCAAAAAGACTTGTCAAATTGTTTGTTTTTTTTATGAAAATATTGTTTTTTTTTTATTCATTTATTTATTAAAAACTTAGAAATATGGTTAAAAAAGTACAGCTGCGGTTACAGTTAGATTTATAGATATTATGTAGTTTTTTTCTAAGATTCGCCAGTATCATCTCCTATCATCCTTTACGAAAGTTGAATTTATTTAGCCATTTCATATTCTAAGGACGTTTTTATTATAAAAGAAATGTTTAATATATTTCTACATATTAAATATTAACGCCTGAAAGTATGCTTGGATTCTAATTACCTTCCGGTGATTGAGTAACAAATATGCAAAACAGTGATTAAAAACGCTTGACTATTTTCAATGCATATGTAGTTGCTTAACTGTTGCTGTGGAAAAATGTTAAGCAAAAGCAAAAAGCAAATGCAAAAAAAAAGAAAGAAACGCATTTGCTTCAGCTGACTATGTGTTTCTGCAGCAAAGAAATCAGCAAAGCATTTATTTTGAAAACGTTTGCTGTTGCAAACATAGTCAGCTGAAGCAAATGCGTTTCTCTAACTTTTTTTGCTGTTGCTTTGTTTGCATTTTAGTGCAAACATACTAACTTGCACATATCGCTGGTCTCATGTAGAAAGGCCCTAACTCGATTTTTTACGAAATTGAAATTTTTCGTGATTCCAATACATTTCACACAGATACACCTTGTAACAAAATTAGAATGCAATAGTATCAAAAATAACGGTTTTCTAAGCATTTGCATTGTTAGTATTACATTGTGGTAAATACAGTTTCTGTTATGTTTTTACCTTCTCCTGTAAAGTAACATATATGCGAGTTAGAGCCTTTCTACATGAGACCAGCGATATATAGTTTTAGGATTGAAATAATTTGCATAAAAATCTTTTAAATTAATTTACTTTAAAAGATAAAAATAAAATAAAAAAATAATAAAAATAAAAAAAAATCTTTTAAATTAATTTACTTTAAAAGATTTAAAAAAAATTTAAAGCCAACAGATATTTAAAAATGTGTGTGCGTGTTTTTTGTTGTATTATTAACATTACACATTTTTTGTTATCATTAATTTAACATTGTAGTTTATATTTTAGTACATTGATGTATTTATGCCTGAGTTTTTTCTTTCTCTATAAACACCTGCCAATAACTATGCCATAGTATTGGTGAGTCTAAATTAATAATATCAATTCCTATGTCTGTGTTTTTAATCTTATCATCCCTGTTTTGCATTATATACTTTATATACATATATATTTATATAATGTTGTATTTTACTGATAAACTACTTAAGCCACATTATCACTTGTCTTCCTTTCTTATAGCTAGAAATTTTTATTCGAAAATACCTTTTTTTTTATTAAAAAGCAAAACGCAAAATTAATGCATAAGTATATGACTACCATGAGCCAACGTTTTTGCTGACGTTGTCACAAACAAATTCGTTTTATTATTTATTGGTTTTGTTTTGAGTTAAATTAAGTGAGAAAGCAAAAAATTTCAAATAAACAGAACTGACCAAAATTTGACTTGCGATCATATCAATTTTTACAGTTGTTGAAGTTGTTTAAGACCCAAATATTTTTCAGTAGTTTTATAAAAAAAAAAAGAAAACTCAATCGTCCATTACCGTTATTCTTTAGATCTAAATCACATTCATTGTTTGGTAGGTTGGCAATATACCAAAAAAAAGAACAATTTCTTTATTAATACAAAGTAAAAAGTGTGTAATAAAATATATTCAAAATTATATACTTATATGCTAAATTGATAACAATAAGTGATAAGAAATTTAGTTTGAAAAAATTAAATAAATTTATTTAAGGAAACATTAAACTTTAATAGCCACGTATGCTTTTTATGTGCATGTTAACTAATTTAATTTACTTTAATTTCCAATGTGACAAAAAATAATTTATACATTAATGCTTAACAACACAATGTTCGTACATTTAAAAAAAATATTTTTTATGGATTAAATATTTTGGCAAATGATATGACTGATAAATACAAAACAAGGTTTTACTTAATGCAAAGTGTTCCAAAATATCTAAATTATATCAAATTTAACCTGAACAATTTTCTATTATTAAATGTTTAATAACATTCAAACATTATTATAATGAGCAAAATGTTTGTAAATAATTTTAACAAATTTTTCTTTAACAAAAAAAATTGAGAAAGAAAAAACCTTTTCATCTCTCTAAATGTATGCAAAAAAAATGTGTCGCAACTTTGAGTTTCTGAAGCAAAAACAAAAAATAATAACGTATAGTTTTAGGCCATAAAATTTAAGTGGCCAATTTTTTAATAAGAATTTTAAGAATCTTAATTTATCATAAAATAAGCTGTCATTTAAAAATGTAAGATTTGAGGGACGTCTTAAGTATCGGCCCAAAATTCTTGTAATCTGATTACAATTAAATAAATTTCTTTTTCTCAATTTTTATTATCTTTTGCATAAGTGTCTAGTTTTTTATTGTGGCCAACTCTTGTTTTTTATCAACAAAATAAGATTTAAAATATTTTTATAATAGACAGTTGAAAAGTATAGACTGCACACGCTTCTTTCTAATCGCTACTCTTTATCTCATTTTGAGGTCATAAAGCTGCTACCGGAAATCGTTTTTTCATTCTGTGTGCGAAAAAAGATAACTTCAATAGTGATTAAAGAAATTTTTAAATGCTTCACAAATACAATAAGGCAAAGGAATTAGCAGGAGAAATAAAAAACTAATAATTGTCATTAAATATTTTTTCCTTTTAGATTTAAGTAAGTATACATATGTTGCAGAATATTTATTAGGCTCAAAAAATATTTCTAAAGATTATTTACTACTGTCAAAAATTAGTCTCTTTTAATATCTATTACCTAATCCTTTGTTTTTGTATCGCTTTTCAAAACTAGAAAACATATAAAAAATATTTTTAATTCGAATGTTATGTATCAAAATCTTTGAATTTTAGGAAAAACAGATGTTCTCAGATGATATTGTGAATGTGGTTGCTTTAAAATGGAATTTCTAAACAAATTCGAAAATTCGAAATTATTTTCGAATTTTTAAAAATTAAAAATTTTTTTATTAAAATAATCATTTCTCCCTTATATTTCAAAATAAATTAGAATTTTAACGTTTTTAGACAATTTTGTTAAAAAAAAAGACTCACGAACATTCAAAATAAAAATGAAACAAGTATTTTTTGTTTGTATTTAAAAATTAATAATAGAAAGGTTAAAAATATAAAATTATAATTTTGTTAGTGCGAAAATAAAAAAATTTATATAAACATTTTTTGTCACATTTTGTAAAAACCCAAAATTAAAATCCCATAATTTTATTTAATTAATTGTTCAAGTAGTTGAAACAAATTGCATAAATAATACACTTTTATTTAATTAAATACTATAATACAAATGTTTGTATTTTGTTAATTTTTTTATTCTATTTATGCTGCTCATTTGTAAAATGTAAAAAAATAATTGTCTTACAAATTTTCTTACTAAGGAAATGCAGTTTACTGAACCATTTGAAAAAAAATTAACAGCAACATAAGCAAACAAGTTTGTATAGTTTCAGTTAACTAAGCAAAATTATAACAAAATCAATTAATATACAAATACTAAAAAATAATACCATGAATTAACACAAAACAAAAATCTTACAAAAACACATTAATACAAGAACAAAAACAAAAACAAAAACTACCGATTCTGCTTAAATTTTACAAAACAAAAAGAAAACAAAAAAAAATCCTTAAAACTCCACTTTTTAATCAAAAATTTCCCCCAAACAACAATTTATTAAAACTTCATTTAGTTCGAAATCATAAAGTTCTTATAAAGACATCATCATGGCCGATGATCCCATCAATCAACAGCAATTTGAGGCAGATGTTCTTGCAGCTGCTGGTCAAGATGGTTCAATGAATTTCATCGATCCCGATGGCAATACCAAATTACCCAGTGTGGAAGAAGTATGGAAACTTATTGAACAAATGGATGGCATAAGCGATGAAGAACGCGCCAGAATAAGAGAAAGTTTATATAATTCCCAAGGTGGTTTAGCAGAAGACTTTTTAAAACATTATGCGCAACCAACTGTTGGTCATACATCGTGGGACTATATGATATTCATTGCCATGATTGTTATTTTAGCCCTGATTTTTGGTAAGAATTGAAATTTACTAACACTTAAGTTCAAGTGTAAATTTGTGAAATCGAAAATGAATCATTGATGTTTTGTTTCGCCAAAAACTATATCAAAATTAACTTTCGAAAAATTCAAATTTCACAAACAAATGTCGGTTTCATCGAAACACAAAACTTTTCTGAAAAGCTTCTGTAAAGTTGCAAGTTTTCAACAAAAAAAAAAGGAACACACAAAAAACTAAGTATGAAAAAAATTCAATGTCCCACTAATTTATGGAAATAAAACCAAAAAAATCGAAAAGTAAAAAAAATAAATTGAATTTTACAAAAATCGTGTTTGCACCAAAAAATAAAAACTATTTCGTAATTTAAGCAAAAATATATATATATATTTTTTTTTTTTTTTGACTGAAGGATAAAAAATTTCGCGAAAACGAAATTTCATCGAAAAATTATTACTTCTCCAAAAAATCGAATTGTCAAAATAAACAAACTTTTCCATAAAATCCAAATTGTTGTGCCGATAAATCATATCGTTCATTTACTTCAAGAACGTCATAACTCAAAATTTAAAATTTTGGAGTTAATCATACAGAATTGTTTGCCATTTCATTCTTTAAATTGTGCATTAGTTTCATCTTTATGTCTTTTGCACTTTCTACGTTTTAAGAGAATAAGTCGTTATTTCATTTCATGTTTGGAAACTTTCTCTGTCAATAAGAACGACACATTTTAAGTTGTGGAGTAAACTTCATAACATAAATATCATATCGCTATCTAAAACATTGCCACATTTAGTTTTGTGAATGTTTATTTGAAAAAAAAAATATTTTTAAAATGTATCGATTTTTCGCATATAATGTATTATTTTAAATTATGGCTGTGTTGATGAAAAATTTTAAGTGAAACTCTCTTGTTCTTTTCACAAATAATGACATATTTTAGTTTAGAACACATTATCGGATCTATTTTTACAGCAATAATGTCATAATTCATACATCCCACATAGTTTGTCCAAGACCTCCCCTTAATTATATAAGTCCTCTTTTACACACGTCAAGTTTACTTGATCAGTTTTTGATTAATTTTCTTTTGAACCGGAATTTGTGTTCACACAAACACCGTCAACTTTGTTTCATCAAGTTTCATTTTCTTTCACTTTCAACTTTTGCAACTTCTATTCTGCAGCCAACTTCAAGTATAAAATTTTCTTCAACTTGATGGTACGGTCAGGTTTGTACCTCTTTCTATTCTCTTCTCCGCTTTCTCCCAAGAACTCAAGACTTGGTTTTTTTTAATCATGAATCATTTTACTAATTGTAGTGGGAACTTAAGCAGTCTGATATTTTTATCGATGGTGAGAACAAGTCTAAAACTTAAACTGCGATTATCTTGAAATGAACTTTTTTGAGTTATGACCTTCATGAAGTAAATGAGCGATATATATATTTTTTAAATTTCGCTATTCTTAAAAGCTTTTCTCGAATGTCACATCCCCAATTCCACACAGTTCTCAAGATTTCAATAATATTTAGCATTTAAACATTGAATCGATCAATAATTAGTTATTGATACTTAGTGCGAGAACGCTTTTAATTGTGACTCTAATTGTTTTGATAAATTGTCTACCTGTGATTTTAACCAGATATTCTAAAGCTTTCTTTTTTACATTTAAATAGTGTTTTAATAAAATGTTAGAATCTGCGTTTGTAAAGGCTTATAAACGTGTTTCGAACGTGTAATTAAAAACAAAAACCGGGTAATGAAATTTGTATTAAAAATAAAAAAAAATAAACTTTGTTTTTTTAATGAAGGGAAACAATAATTTTTTTTATGTAACAACTTAAAAAACATATTTTTTTAATGTTAGTACGAGGGGAAGTCAATAATTGTCAGATGACTGTGGCGCAATCCAGTATAACATATATTTTTATAAGGCAAATTACAGTTTATTATTTTATCTCGAAGTGGGAACATCTGTGTGCGAGCAGATTTTCCTTTTTCAAAAAAGTGTGGTTATAATTAAAGACGCAACGCGCACGTTTTTTTCTTTTCTCAACTGGCTTTTACAATAATGCCATCGTGTTTTTAAATAAAATAATAAATAACAAAAAAGAGATAATTATTTATACTTGAATATCCTGTTCCGGATTTATCACTTGCTATACGAAGGTATAGGTCGATGTGCAGTTCTTGGAGAGACTTTTTACATATATCAATAAATTTTGTGAGATACCCTGGCGCTGTGGTAATGTACCCCTGCCATTTTTAAATTCTAATTAAAAAAAAAAAATAAGGCAAATTATGTGAATAAATCACGTTCCAATTATGAATATAATGATCGGATTTACACAAATGCAGTTTGGATGAATAAATATACTATTATCCGATTTGAACTTTGTTGAACATTCAGCTTATTTTCCACCTTTGGTTGTTAGTGTTTTTCCTTTTCTAAATTTACCAAAAAAAATCTGTTGAAGTGAAAAATTATTTCTTCGACAAAAGTCTAGTTTGAAAACTTTTTGGTATTTTACTTTGCGTGGGAGGCTTAAAAAGTAAGAGTGTCGCTGGATTAAATGTATCGAGATTAAAAATTGCATACAGAAAACTCATTTTTTTTTTTAAATTGAACAATAGTTTAATTGAATTTTTGTTTTAAGTCGTGAAGCAACTTGTCATTCAAACTAAAAAACTTATGACAGTCGTTGTAAATATTTTATTACTTCTTTGACGAACGCATCTTGAAAAGCAAATTGACTGATTATCAAGTAGTGTGCAGCCTACTTTACAACTGTTCTCAATTTATTGGAATTTCGACATCAACTTGAAATCGAAATTTTTCACTTGTAACCGCAGCTTTAATGTTAAAGTTTCAATGTTTTTGTAAAGATTTATTAAGTTTCCTTCGTAGGCAACCGCAAACAAAATGGCTTCCTAAAAGAGTGCACGCATATTTATTTATTAGACATGTGCCCGGTCGTTTGTTTCAGTGACCGGTCTTTTTCGGTCAATTATCAAAGACTGATTCGTTCGTTCAATGTGTCAATTTGAAAGAAAGGAGCCGGTTAAATATCTAATTTCGTTCAATTAAGTCATCCGTTCAATTTAACCCGTACACTATTGAACGAAAAGACCGGATTTAAATGACCGGATCATTCCGTTCACTTGATTGATTCGGTCATTTAACCCGTTCGATCGCGAACGACACAGCTCTATTATTTATTTTTCTCAGCTTTTAACAACTTCTTTAGCACACAAATTGTACGTCATTGTTGTTGTTTACAAGAAATAATAATGACGAGTGTTTATCGTCATGGTTTGTTAGATGATTATAGTTTGTTAGACATGGTACGTAGCAAGTTTGATTATAAAGTCTACCAACATAAAAAAATAAATAAAATAAAATCAAATAGCAAAGCTTTTTTGTGTTTTCACAAGCAAATAAAAACAAAATTAGAAAAGTAATACTTTAAAAGCTTTTATCAGTTAGTTTTGAATCAAACATTGCAACAAGCTGTTAGGGAATGATAAAGCGGCTCATGCTTTTATATTTCAATTAGAGAGTTTTATAATAAATAAATAAAAAAAATAGAAAACGAAAAAAATGCCAGATAATAACGACGGCGAACATGTTATAGAACAATTAAGACAATCGGTAAAATCAATAATTGAAAAAACCGGTTCAAATAAATTTGTTCACGAATTGGTCGATAAGATCCATAAATTGCAATTACAATTAGACGAATTATCGAACACAGATAAAACACACTTTGTACACGAAATGAAAGATTCTTTTCGCGCCACCATCGATGAGATCGAAACAAAACTAATGCAACATGCTCAATTTGAAAGAGTTTATAATTATTCAATATTTGCTGCCATTATATTTTTAATATTATTTTTATTTGGTAGGTTATTTATTATATTATTGCTTTTTAATACTTTTAAGTTTCATTGATTGAATGATTGATTGATAAATTGCTTTCATAAGAAATATAAATAATGAAATATTTTAATTAATTTGTTTATTGTTTCTGTTTTAATTTTTAATTCTAGCTCTCTTCGGTTATAAATTGTACAAATCTTTAATGGAGAAGGAATTGAAGAGACAAGAGAAACTTAAACTCAAACAATCGAAAAAAAGCAAAAAAGCCAATTAAATCATTCCATTTATATTTAAAATTAAAAGGCACGAGGTTGTCAGAAAGGAGGCTTTGTTTTTTTCCTTTTTTTTTTTTCTTTTTTTAAACCAGAGATTAATGTTTAAGTAATATAAAAGTTATAGCAATAAAAGAGTTAAATATAATAAAACAATGTAATTAATTGTATAATTTTATTCAATAATTTTCTTTAAATTAAATATAATTTTTTTCACTTTTTTGTAACATTTATTTTGATTTTTTTTATTTAATAATTTTTTATTGACGGTAAGGCTGAATACACAAGAGTACAAGCAACATAAAAAACGAGTGAGAGATAATATTCTTCTTCTTAATATTTTTATATCAGGATATCAAGTACCTCAATCTTTTTGTGTTAAAAAAAGAGAATTATGCCCAGCATAATAAGAAACACGGGCTTTCAATATGGCATATTTTATTTACTATAAAACTTCAAAGCCCTAATTTGAATGTGATTTCAATTTTTCCATATAATAGCCTCTGTTTACGCCTTCTTAATAGGCTGGCTAGACAGCAAGGATTTAACTCTGTCTTCATACACTTGACAACTTTAATGTATTCTAATAACATGTTCAAGTTATTTACTGCGCTTAAGGGTCCATAATCTTATAATAGTGGTAAATTGAAGGTAGTTTATAGGCTGAACTTTGGATATTCGCTCAAGGTAACGTTCAAGTGTAGTTGAGATGTTTAAAGTGCAAAACACTCATATTCTATAAACGGAAAATACGTAACAAAAAGTATGTATATATGATTATTGGTATAATTAAGAGTTAAGTGGAACTAACAAAAAATATTATGAAGCAATTAATCCAGTTTTTGCATTGAAAGTCTTAAGAAAACTATTGTTAAAACCGGAGTACTGTTATTTTATTTATAAGTTAAAGAATTTGTAATCTTTTTCTTGATTGAATATAATTCTCATTTAATCAATAAGATTTTGGGCATAAGTATTTACAATTTTTTTACAAAATCTACCACTGAGCAATGGCAAAATGGTTATGAGAAATATTAATGGTAAAAAATGTTTTAAGTATTTTCTGTTTAATTTCATCAAAAATAAAACACGGTTTTTGCATTTTGTTTAAACTTAAAAATATACAAAAATTATTTATTTTGAGTTAAGGATATCCTGATTACTTTTAATACTAATTTACTTTAATTGTGCTTGATTCTTTTAAATATAAAATTTCATGATATTCTCATGAAAACTAAATTTAAAACTAAATAATGAAATGTTTTACTGCGGGGAAAGCATATCCACATGGTCATTTCACTACTGCTCATATAAAGCTCATCAGCGGATTCTACCCAAATTTTGTAAAGAAAACCTCAGAGTCTTATATCAAAAGCCAAACTGATTAAATTAGAGCTCCATTGAATTAATAAGACAAAAAGCCATAAAAAAATCAAAAAATTTTAATACAAAAGCACAGTAACCATTGAGTAAGTTTTTTTATTCAAGCACATTTAAAGTAAATTAATATAAAAAAGATGCCAAATAATAAATTTTTTTATTCCTTTAAATAAATATTAAAGTATTTTCAAGTTTCGGCGGTTTTTAAAATAATTTAATTTTGAACTGACTTAATTATATAAATGGTTTTTGCTTATATTGGTATAAATTTCCTTTACTGGTCATCATCATCATTTTCAAAAATTTGTTCAATGGCATCTTCTTCGAAATCAGTTTCATTCAAACTCATGCAAGTTGATGTTTTAGAACTTTTTTCGCTTCTACAATCATCTTCCGAGTTCAATATTTCATAGGAAATATTTTCTATTTGTAAAACTTCGCTAGATGATTGCTTGAGCTCTTTTTCCTTTTGCATATTTCTATAATAATTGGAGTCTTGATGTTTTGTTTGTATATGCCGTTTAAGTAAATTATAAGTTAGAAAAGTCGCATCACAGCCGCTTTCATTTAAATATTCAGCACAACAAAAGCTAAACAACAATATTGGAATTAAGAGAAAGAGACTTTTTAAAAGAGAACCATAAAGTTAATAATTATCATTTGAATATTACTCTTTTTTGTTGAGATGTCTTTTTAAGTGACACTGTAAAAGTTGTTTCCTTCCGAATGCTTTGTTACAAATTGTACATTTAAATTTCAACTGATTATTGTGCTTGTCCATATGAACCTCCAAAGATGTTTGATAATTAGTTACAAAATCGCAAATATGACATTTATAAGAAACTGCTGGATGAACCTTAATCAGAAATAATTTTGTTTGTTTTTAATTATAAAATAATAAAAAATAATTGAAAAAGCTTACTTTCTTCTCATGTATATCCCGTTCGCTTTTATGAAAATATCCTTTATTGCAATGTTTACAAAAATAACGCTTTATGTTAAGATGTACTAAATAATTGTGTGATTCCAAGTTGCGACGATGTTTAAATTTTTTAAAGCAGATATCACATACCACAGGTGTGTGATATTTATCAATATGCTGTTCTAATAACTTTTGTGATTTTATACCTCGTTTGCAGTGAGGACATTTAACGTTGGCTTAAAAATCAAAAGGATAAACAAATTAAATATTATCATGTGTTAATACATGTGTGAATTGAGGAATTACCATTGTTATGGCTTCGAGCTACATGAACAGCCAATGACATTTTCGATGAGCATAGTTGTTGGCAAAACTGACACTTAAATTCGTCAGGTGAATTGTCGTCAGTTTTATGCGGACGTTTCTTATGATAATATAATGAGGTCCATATTGGATAGAACTCTTGACAACTCTATATAAATGATAATTTTAATAAAAAATATGCTTTAAAAATAAATTTGTTAATGTTAAGGTTAAGTTCATTATAACATATGAAATTAGTTGTAAAGCATTATTTGCATTAATAAATGATTCGTAGAAAGAAGCAACCTATTTCAAATTAGTCTACTAATTTGGAGATACTTTTAATATTATATTAATTTATATTTTAATCATTCATTTATTCCATTGCCAAATAATACTAAGTGGTCGCAATATGGAGTTTGATATTTAGTGTTTGCGGCGAAATTAATGAATTCGCCATCGAGACCACCTGTATTATTTCACCATGATTTATTCCATATAAGTTGATTGGGCTATGAGGCTTTTTATATCGTAATGAATGAAAAAACAACTTGTAAAAAAATTTCTTTTATTAAAAGTACCACTTATAAAGAGTACTTTTTATAAAGGAACTATTTTTTACCAAATTCTCTTTTAATAAATAAAAACTGCTCAATAGAAACATAAATATGAAGTTTCTTTACTTACACCAATGTTGCAGACAAAATAACGTGTAATTGGAAATGCCGCCCGTCGTTCTTTGAAATCTTTATGGTTAATGGTATGGTTTCGCATGTGACGTAGATTCTTAAAACGTTGTCGACAAATACTGCAAATGTATATATCATCACTATGACTTTTACTTAAGCGATGTTCTTTAAGTTGTTTAATTGTAAGAAAATCAAGAGAACAGTTTTCACATGTATATGCCAAACCTAAAGTTTTCTCTTCAATTGTCGATGAAAAACAAGGTGAATCTTCATCTGATTCAATGTGATTCTGTGCAAGTTTAAATAGGAAAATATAATTTGGAATTAAAAAACGTAACATACCAGGTTAACTGAGTTTAAACAACCTTAATTGATTCCAAATTATTGGTAATAACACCACATGTTGAACAAACAAACGTCTCCACCTGAACATCAGTTGAATGAGATCTCAGATGATTATTATACGATGCCTTATTAACAAATTCTTTTTCACAATAATTACATTGTTTAACATTGGATTTATTATTGTGATATATGTCCTGCAAAACATGAATCCTATTTAAAAATTATGTAATAAATCTTATATTAAATAGCTACCATGTGTTGAGTTAAACCAAATTTGTTAGTGTACTTTTTAGGGCAAAGCGTACAGCCATATTGATATTTTGAATCCTCATGCAATTCCATATGGCTTTCAAAAACATCCCTTTCCTTAAAAAAACGATCGCATCTAATGAGAACAATAAAAGTTTGATTAACTATCTTGTAGAGAATTAAAAATATGTAAAATTAAACAACTAATGACTTACTGTATACAAGCCATTGCAGGCTGAGGTATATGCTGATACTGAGTATGTTCAAAGAAATCATTCGAATTATTAAATAAATCACCACACAATAAACAAACTTTTGGTCGATGGTAGGTTAAATGAAATTGCATGTGGAACACATATCTATTGCAATTTTGTATTTTCAAGGCAAATGAAACAAAAATTATTTTAAAAAATTGTTCAGCTTATTAAAGGGGAGGCAACCATTGAAGCAGTTTTCCCAAAACTATGTTTTTTCAATGGCTGCCTTGCATGTATCCAACATTATTTTATAGCTTAGAAATACCTTTTCAAAGATTGGAAATCCATATCACAGTTTTTACAATAATTTGGTGATCCAGCTTTTCGTTTAATATTACGACAGCAAGAGTGTTTATTAAATTCCACTATATTTGAAAATGATTTTTGGCAATCTGGACATTTACCATAAATTGCTATGCTAAAATTCATAAAGCAAAAAGTCAGAAATTGTTTGTTATCTAAATAAAAATTGTATTACCTTTCAAACTTATCATAATGATTTAGTATTAGGTGCCTTGCCAAAGTCGGTAAACTATTTACATTTTCCTCACAATCTTTAATAACACAACAAAACTGTTGTTCCTCTTCAAAATCTGTTATACACGGATGTTTTAGTAATTCTTCAAATGTATGGAAATTATGAAGACATAACTAAAAGGGAAAAGTGTATTCATTAATTGGTTTTCGCATAGTATTCGTCAATACTAAATTTTATAGTCAAAATATTAAAAAAAAATCTAAATAAGGATAAGAAAAAAAAGAAGCTAAAAAACATTTTAAGGGCCGAAATATAAAATAAAGTTTAAAATTAATTTCTGCTCTAATTCACTAATATATTTTAAGTCGTAAAAAACAAGGATATCATATTATATTTTAAAGTCTTTTGGAAATTTAAAGAAAAGTGTAACTTACTTTGCATTCCGTTTTCCAATCTAATTGTAAGTCTTGAAATTTTGTTACTAAAACCTTGTCCAAATACTCATTTAGGTCGACGCTGTCATATTCTTGAGAGCAATTGATTTCTTAAGAATAGAAGAAATTTATTTAATATTAAAAGTTTTTAATTTTAATTAATTTCTGTAAATATTTGTAATAAAAATTACCTTCTATTAAATACTCCTCTTCAAGAGAAATGGCATCGTTTGAAACATCATTATGATCGTTTTCAATAATTTCATCAATGTCTTCTTCCCCTCCTATATTTTTCATTTCATTAGATGCAAAAGATGTAGTAGCCGTTTCCGGCACATTTTGAATATCAATTTCTGTTGAATTTACATTTTTAATTTTTTCACCAGCGTTTATTTCACTTTCTTCATTGATGTGTGAATCATCTTCATAGTAGATATCGTCGATTTCTTCAATTAATACATCTTCCATATCAATTTGCTGATTCTCGTCAGTAGCAATGTGGATTTTATCATGAGGATGTAATGTTTCATCCAATGTTTCCTCTTCATACACATAATCATCCATTGCATTATTTTGGTCACTGCTCTTTGTATCACTATCGTCGACTGTTTCATTTTCCATCTCAGAGAGTTGTTCATCTTTTTCACAAGTTTTGGCTGTATTCTCTTCTAATTCTATTTCTTCACTGGTTTTCATAGTATTTCTGGTAACCAAGACTTCTATGTCCATATTTTCGGCGGCATCATCCTCAATAAATTCTATATCCTCACCGCATTCTTGTTCGCTAGAATTTGTCACTTCTATTGGGCAGGTAGCTATTGATGTATTGAAGTCTTCTTCGCATCTTATAATAAAGTTTTTGTTTGGAAAATTTTTAGTAAAATGATTATCATCTCGATTTTTTGCTTGGGTAAAGCAATCAGCCAATTTTGTATTATCTTCGAGTTTTTCATTATTTTCTATACCAAGTGATTTTTCTGTACCTTTTTGTTGCAAATCATCGTCGTAAACTGAGTTAGTGTATTTAGGATCTTTCTGCCGCAACGCCCTCACAATTTTAACTTCATTTTTTAAAGTGATACCTGCCTTCCCTTCTTTAATACTTTCCAACTCGGGATCTATTTCACTATTTTGTATATCCTCCGTTTTAATAATCTTCGGATCAAATTTGATGCCTTTGGAAATTTTCGAAGCAGCAGTCTTATCGCCTTGCTCTTTGACATGTTCTTCCAAGTCATACAACTCTATTAGAAGATTAACGCAATCATCACATAAATGTTGCTTTCGATCGTTTCTAACTTTGATATGAAAAAATGACTCCACTAAGGTGGGTAATTGCAGTTCCAGGCCAACTTCATCATAAATCTCATGAAACTCCTTTTCCTTTGCAATAACCGAATCTGTTTTGCAATATAAACAGACACTGGTGATTGTGGAAACATTAACCGCCATCACCTAAATATATTTCAATACGGCCCAAGACGTTACCGTTATATTGTTTAAAATTATTTGCTTGCAAAACAAATTTACAATTAAAATATATTTAAGAGAAAAATAAATATTTTTTCACAAATGTGCATAGATTTGCGTTTCTACTTGTCAATAAGCCACTTGTCAGCTGAATGCTGCAGAATGTTAAATTTTACTAATATGGCAATATAACTTAAAAAGGGAAATAGTGCTGCCACATTAATATTTATTTTTTTAATACACTAAAACATATTTTTACGCTGAATTTGTAAAATGTACAAAATACATACATTTTTATTATATCGTATGCGTTCTACTATTTTTAGTTTTTTATCTACCTTAACCCTTAATTGTGCTTGCTTTAAATTTAAATAATTCAGGAAAAAGATTCCATATTAGTTTTATAAGTTTGTTAAGCTTTTTTTGTGTGCTAAGAATGTTCTTTTACTAAAATTGTGTTTTGACATATTGCAATAGAAAATAAAATATTTAACTTTTTACATTCTTTAATAGTGCATAATAGCTATATGAAGAATTAACAATCTGAAATTTATTAGAAGTATACAAAATTGTATTACATGTTACAAATTATTGTCGATTATAATTTTATTTCTCAACTTACCGATGTAAATGCTGCCAAATTAAAAGTATATGTAGGATTAATTGATCGTATGCATAGAGGCACATCAAAACGGTACGTCATAAGTAAGAGTAACTTGCGATTCACTTTATTCCACCCCATCCATTTTGAACAATACAAATAGTGGGAAATTTCTCTACTCTTAGAAGTTACCTCATTACAGAAGTAACAAAGTATGTAGATTTGGGACAACATGCAGAATTGATAAATTAAAAACTTCATAAAACTGGCATAGTCTCCCGGATCAGAAAGCTAAGAAGTAGTTAGTTAAATATTTAATTTAAAATAGATGATAAAACTTTATCACTTACAATAGACATTCCATAGAAATTTGCCACCAATACCATTACCGAACAAGCAATTTGCATTGAAACAGGAAAACTAACAAGTTTTTCAACAATAATTTTAATTCTAACAATTTCGTCATAAAACTGAATACAGTTCTTTAGTTGCAATGTTATTTTGCTATTATCTAAGAACTTATTTTCTTCTGTACCCAGATGCTCTAAACGGTCACACAAAATATCCAATTGACCTTTTAAGTGCATAAGAAATGAACACGATAAAGAATCAAATGCTACATTTGTATAGCAGCCAATAGAAACTGCTATATATTGATAAAAATACATCATAAAATAACGCCATTTTGTATCCATATTAATTGGATTATAAACAGGTATTGGTAGTTCGGTGTTATCCACAAAATACTGAATCACTATGAAAAAATGTAGAGTACTCAATGCAATGGAATAGTAAACGTTTCTCATAATCCGACTTAAATTTTGTGACTGTTTAAACAATTTAATTTCTCTATTGTTAGTCGGACAAAACATTGGTCGATGCAATGTGTCGATTAGTTCATAGTATAAATGATTTTTGAATTTTATCGTATAAAACTTTGAAATGGCAGCCACAGAGCTGGCAAATATAACAAATATTTTTATAACTTCATTTAAATCGGTTATATTCGTTATAAATTGTATAAAGCAACTTGCATCAAAAGTCAGCTTCCACAAAAAAAGTATGTACGATAAATAAATAGAATGAAGTGTACGACATTGTGGATTTACAGATTCCGTTAATTTCCATAGGCCTAATAAACGAATTGTCCATGTTTGATATTTGTAAAATGTTTTCAAAGTTTTATGATGATCTCTGCTATTCATGTTGTACTGCGTGCGTCTTTACCCTTTAATTTTTTAATAAACGATAATTTCTTGAAAAATATAATAATTAAAAGTCTTTTATTTTTTTTTTTTTAATTTATTTTAAAGAAAAGCTGGTTAATTCATGTATGAATCACAGTACATTAGATAACGTATGTTTTATAGCTACAAAATACAGTACGAGCTCGATTTGCGCAACAGAAAGGAAACCAGGGTTGTTGCTTTTACCGAAAAGTTGTGATAACCGACCACTAAAAATTTTTTTTAAAAACTCACCACTGTGTAACTCAAGTTCATTAAATTGTAATTATTCAACATGAAAAAATCACTTATAAAGCAAACTGATGAAATTTACGTTTTATATATAAATAAAAAGCAAAACAAAAAATAATCTTCTTACGCATTTTACACGTGTATATACATATATGAGTTCTATATATAAAAATATGTTTAAACCCTTAGTTTAAGGGGAAGAATGTTGAAATTTTTGTTTGAGTTTTAGACTTTTTAACCTCTTGGGAAATCGCAGATTCCTCGATTTCTTGAAGAGCGAATAATTTTTCATAAGAAATGTCATTTTCTGTTTCCCGCTTCATACAAATGTCAAGGGATTTAATGACATCATCTACTTTAACTTTTTGTAAAGTTTCTACAATTTCTTCGACTGAAACGTCTATATTTTCCTCTGAATAATTTTCTCTGACCCATTCTGCAACTTTACCATCTGTTAAGTTAATATCCGGTAAATTATATTGCAACAAATTTAAACTGAATGGTGTAATTAAAGCCTGTTCTTCTGCTATCTGATCCCTTAAAAAATCAATGATCTTCTTCGTCAGTCCATTGTTCGTTAAAACATTAAAACGTTCCAACAATTCTTAATAGCGACGCTAGAAACTTTTAACTAAAAGAAGCCATACAATTATTAAAAGCTTTAAGCTTTTTTTCCAAGGCCGTGCATTTTGTGTCAATTAAATGTGTTAAAAGGTTTTTTATACTCGGCTGCCTTAAGTGTTATTTGACTTCCTGTACCGGATTCAGCGTTTCTAGAAAATTTTTGTATCGCATGCCCATTTTTTTAATTCTGTAGACTGTGCTCTTTTTGATCAATACAAGTCTTTTAAACAGATTCACCAAGTTGCAATTTGCTCGAAATTTCCATTTTTTGTTTTTTGTTAGCTAAACCACTTTTTTTATTACTCCAACATTTATTAAAATGATATTTCACTAAGCTCACAAAAAACGCAAAGATTTAAAAACAAAACAAAAAACTAACTGTAAAAGACAAATTTTTTGCATATATAGATATACAGTAAGAGTAAACAGAATAAAATAATATGTAAAACTATCGGTATCAGTGAGGAAAATTCTTAAGATGGGTTATTTGCTAAAACTATGTTTCTAAAGATATAAATTCAAAGAGAAAATTCCATTAAATTTTATGAAACACAAAAAGTTGCACTTATCGAGACTGGTTTTTGGAAAAAGTTGCACATATAAAAACTGTAATGTAAAAAAATTGCGTGTTGCGCTAATCGCGGTGTTGCAGTTATCGATCGTTGCGCAAATCGAGCTCGTACTGTAATTTAATTATTTAAAAACAGTGTTAGGATTGACAGAATGGATATTTACATCTCATTGGATTATCATTCCACTTTGAAAAATTACTGTTATTATACTGTTGAACATTTATAGGTTGTATAGAAGCAGCGTTTGATTTCTCTTCGCTTGAATATGGCTTTCCCAAGC
This sequence comes from Gymnosoma rotundatum, assembly GCA_916610165.2. NCBI lineage: Eukaryota > Metazoa > Arthropoda > Insecta > Diptera > Tachinidae > Gymnosoma > Gymnosoma rotundatum. The sequence goes on along the minus strand of OU744339.1, from coordinate 130,722,171 downwards.
TCTTGTTGAGCAGAATTAAGTTACAAACACTGATCCATTTGTTTCTAACGAATGATTTAAAAAGTGTGGAAAAGAAGGGAGCCTTTCAAATCGGTTATAACTCCTAACCTTTATTATTACAATATCCAGACCAACTGCACTATTCGAGTACAACAAAATGTAAGGCATATAAACAACAAAGGATAAAATACATGTTTATGTATCTGTGTATTTATCTCAATGGATCGTTTTTTTAATTAAACGTAGTCTATTGATTTTAAATATTTCCTGGTACTACTGTTGTCAATACTGACATAACTAGTAACTGGTTACAAATCACTAGCAATTCACCATTACTATCGCAAGAAAATTGAAAATTTCCAAATGAATTTTTCTGACCCATTTCTCTAAATCATATTTAAAATAGCAACCAAATCACAAAAACATTTCCGCGAGTACTTATAATTTTACACGCACAACAATTTTTATAAACATCTTGATTATTTAACACTTTGCAATAAACCAATGCATGGTGATTCATATCTGAATCAACCGAATTTTCTTACATATGAATTACAGTTATATGTGTACATTCATATTTGTTATTATATTTAATTTTGGAACATACAGACATAACAGAATCAAAATAAAATTTTTAATCCTTTAATACATAAAATTAATTATTTTAACTCCAGAAAACTTATAAAATAGTTGTCAAAATTTACCGTTATAGTTCAACTATTACTTTATAACAATGCCAAAGAGGAAAACGTGTTTACAACAACAGCGATTTTTTGTTTTCCTTTTAAAATAAAAACATTATCAAAAAAGCAAATAGTTGATTTAATGCCCATCAATACACGCCGAATAGTTAAAACACAATTTTAGCAAAATATTAAATTTCTTCAGTTTTTATAAGAAAATTTAGATTTTTTTAGGAAGACCAGTTAAACATAACACAGAGTTATACATTTCGTGGTTCTATTTTTTCGCAATATATTTGCATCTTGCTATTATTTATTACAAGTGTCGCACATTCGTTATTTTCAAAACCTTTCGGACAGTTAACACATCCAGAAAATGAACTACGTTGTTAAGTTTGTTACGTATTTCAATAATGTTATGCAGATTCTTGCTGTCTTAGACATTTTTTAAACTTAAATAGAATAAATCGAACTAGTAAAAAGTGTTATGTGCTGATTACGTAATACAAGCGATCAACACGTCTGAAAAAATTGTATGAAAGGCTCTCAGTTTCTTGAGTTATTTCTATACACATTTTTTAGACGAGTTGATTGCTTATATCATATAAACAGCACATTAATGTCCTATCTATCAATTATACTTAACCAGAATAAATCAGTTCCGCTTTGCAGGCCCTTTCATAATTTTCGTTAATACATATATAGTATGTTTGGGTGCAACCGTGCCCATTACTTCAACTCTACCATTTAAATTTTAAATCAAGGTATGAACACAAATAATACGAATTCATTTTCCAAGGTATTAGATTTAAAGTATTCACTTTGTACATGGAAGGATCTACTGTGATTTTTATTTATTTACTTTGTATTAACGTAAAACCACACGACCGTTATTTTAAAACAAAAAGTAGTTTTTAGTGCCATCCAAGCATACAGAATATACTGTCAAAATTACTAGAAAATCGGTCCAGCAGCTTAGCTGTCTATAGATTCCAACTATACATATATACCAACAAACATTTTTTTATATGTATAGATTGAGTTCAATCAGTACTTATTCAAAAAGCCTTGTTTATAATAGTTACCACGTTCGGCTTTATATCCCTCCTTCTTTGTAGAATCTGACCGCGATATATTGAGCTTGAGAATTGGAATCTATTTTTAAAGCTTTATTTCTCGATTTTGGTTTTAGCCGAGTCTCATTTTTAATTACGAATTTTAATAAATCAGGGGTCAAGATGATCATTTGAAGAAAATCATTTTGGCACCTTTGATAATTTTTAGTATTTAGAACTGAATTCCATAACACAATACCATATGTTTTGCAATGTAAGCGAGGTGTTGAGCTTCTGCAATCTGCGCCAACTTCGCTTTAATATGGCTTGTCCAAGTTAAGCGCCTATGAATATAAATTATTCTTCCTCTATATGCTTGATTTTAAATTGAAATTTTTTGATTTTTAAGAAACTTGGGTCACCCTAAATTTTAATTGCTTGGTATTTTCAATTATGCTAATAAGCCCAATTACCTCATGTATACTTACATATGTATATTATGAAACAAGAAATAATGGGTTTTTTTTGCAAATAATATTTTAAATTAGCAATTTAATTATTAATTCAATATTTTATCATTCATCCACCCACCTCGTTGATATGATTTTTTGCTGATATAATTTCCACTGGTCTTTTCGTTTAATTGTTAATGCGTTTAAGAAGGGCAAAATAACTGTACGAGGAATTTACTATCTGTAAAAGAAATGAAAAATAAATATTTAAATATCTTTCTTACATACTCAATTAAAAAGCAGTAAAACTAACCGAAGTAAATGCTGCTAAATTTAGCGAATAGCAACGATTTATGGATGTAATACACATTGGTCTTTCAAAACGTAGCATCATGAGCAAAACCAATTTTCGATTGTTCTTATGCCAATTATACCATTCGGACTTATAAAGATTATAAGATAGTTCACAACTTTTTAACGATACTTCATTAGCAAAATAGAACATTATAAATATTTGCGACATCATGCAACCCTGGTAAATAGCAATTTTTATCAATTTTCCCAGTTCTCCAGAATCGGAAAGCTTGCAAGGGAAAATATTTTAATTTTTTTCTACATAAACTCTCTTATTTTTTTGTAACAAAACATTATAAATTTTCTGATATTAATGGTATGTAACGTTGTTTTAAATATTTTTAAACTTACCAATGACATGGCATAAAAATTGGCGATCAATACAAATACAGAACAGCCGATTTGTAATGATATCGGTATGCTGACCAAATACTCAATATCATGCGATAGTTGCATAATATCATTATAATAACGCATACAATCTTTCAACTGTTGCAATATTAAATCTTGTGTGGAATTTCGATTTCTGTCAATATTTTCCAGACGATGTCCCAACATATCCAATTGCCCTTTGAGATGTATGAAGAAAGATGATGACAGCGAGTCAAAGGCCACATTAAAAAAACATAAAATAGACACGGACAAAACAACATATAAATACACTAAATTATATTTCCAAAATGTGTCCAAATCAATGGGATTGTAAACACTAACTGGCAAATACTTAGTGTCACTTGAATATTGAGTGATGGTGAAGCAAAAGCACGTTAAATATGAAAATTTTGCATAAAAACTGCGCACTTTTGCATTCAATTCAATACATTTTAAAAATATTTTTTTCTCTTCTGGATTTTGTGGCAGATATTTGTTATTGAATATTAATTTGAAAAATTTTTCATATGACTGATTTTTTATTTTAACCGTTATAATTTTTCCCAACACTCCAATAGCTGTGGCCAACACGACAAGTACTTTAATAACTTCCTCTATACTACCGATGTTGGTGATAACTTGCATGACCATAACAAAGTCAAATAGTAGAATCCAAAATGTAAAAAAATAAATAAAATATATTTTATACATCGTTTTTAAATATTTCGGCGTTTTGGGCGATAATTCCCATAGAGCGAAATACTTAATCGAAGTGTATTGTTTGATATAAATCTTTCCGACTATTTTTCGGTACTCGTTCATTTGTCCTTTTAAGTTTAAGAAGTTTAGTATTCACAAACGAGACATCAGTTAAAGTTTCAGTTCCTTTTATATTCATTAATCAATTACATGCTTAAAACATTGCTAATGTGATTTTAATTAATTTTCTGTTTACTGTAAAATAATTGTTATTTAACAACATTAAGTACTGCACGATTTTGTTCCTTTTAAAGTCTAGTTCTATTTTCTATCCTAGAATTGTATTTATATTTTCACAAAAAAAATTGTGCTTTACATCTGCTTGCCGTATTTAATTTTAATGCTGTTCTATATTTTTAAACAATTTGGAAAACTCTCTAGAAGTTAAAGCATTGCTTTTGGCGATTTTATGCAGGCCGTCTCAATTTAATTATTTCACTATTTTAAAAATTTACATTTATTTGTTAAATAAGAGTGTTTATTAAAACTTTTGTTATTTTTAATTTTCTACGATATTTGATTCGTTCAATTATTTGCGAAACGAAAATTTTAAATAAACTTTAAACTAAAAGTTTTTTTTTATTTCGCTGGATTTATAACGATTTTTTCGGCATTCCTTCATTATCCCTTCTAATCTAACTAGGGTGTCAGACGATCAAGTTTTCATTCAATTTTTAAAATTTCTCTCATTTTTTTTACCAATACACACTCACTTTAAAAACTTGCTGAGAATTTGCTTTCAAATTATCGTTCAATTGAGTCTTTCAAATTTCATTCAAGAGAACAGCTGATTGAAGTTTTTTCCTTCAAATAAATACTTTTTGGTTTCTTTATGACATCTTGCTTAAAAACTTGCTTTGAAATTGCGTGCAGCCTACGTCACAGCTTTCAATTTTTGTGAATTTTGACAAGCAGTATGTGTAAATTTCTTGAAAAAGAATTGAACAAAAACTTGGCCGTGTGACTGCACTGTAAAACAAAACGAAATGTGTATAAATACAACTCTGTTTCCAACATGTCAAAAGTTAACATTGTTGTGTCAATGAGCTAAAAGTAACGCCTTTATTATTAAAACACCTTTTAAAATAGTTTGTGGAAATGGTAATGGTGATGGATGAATGTATGTTGAATGACGTAGATTTTATACTTCCGAAATCAGAAAAAAACATCGACAACCCTTGAAACAAAAATGAATTAAAGCACCTAAAAGTTGTATAACTTTGCTAATTACGGACCACGAAAACTTCAAATATATTCTGGCCTGAAGTTAAAACTGCAGCACACGTTTCAAGTTATGTTTAGCACAGATCATTGGTATAACGCGCTAAAAACCACAAACACTTACAAGTTGTAGATTATTTGGTCTCAGGGTTAATAAAGGAGGTTGGCAACTACCATAAGTTTTAAAATTTCCACTACAGAAATCAGTGCAAAAACAAGCAAAAAAAGAGATAAAGCTACAAATTAAATTGCAAATAATAAAAAGAGATTTAAATTAAAATATATTTTATTACTTCTGGTCATTTTTATATAAAAGGCTTTTGTGTAATTGTTTGTTACCTAACTTTTCTAAATTAACACCAACAAAAAGTAAAGTTTAGTAGGGTTTAATTAAATTCGACATAATGTTATTCGAATTCTAAAAGCATTAAATAATTTAGTTCTGCTTAAAATATTTTCGTAATGTTACACTAATTTTGCACCACCAGCAATGGCAAAACATTGATTAAAAATTCATATTTAAAAACCGGAAAAGAGAATTTATTATAGAGATGCGCACCAGTCACGTGATAAGCGTAAATCATGTGTGATAGTAATCTTACTTTTTTACTACGTGAGCGTGCGTATGAAACACTGGTTTAAGGGTATTTGCACTACCAGTGCTTTTAGCGTCAAATTAATTTTTTCTCTAACCTTAAAGGAGAGTCCCGGCGACAGTTGTTTAAAATGAACTCGATTTAAAACCTTTCAAAACAGCAGTGTAACAAAGAGATATGAATCTTGGATGAAAACAGTACATAAATTGTCTTTAAAAAACTGAAGAATTTATTAAATTTATATACATACGAGGGCTGCTTTATATATTTCTTGCCTAATAGTGAAAATGTGAATATTTATAATCAAAAATAGTTTTATTGTTTTTCAAAGTATTCTCCAGCATGATTTATACACTTTTGCATGCGCTCAAACCAGTTGTCGAAGCACTTTTTCCACTCCGATTGACACACCTCTAAAACGTGGTTTTTGAACACTTCAATAGCTTCTTCTAACGATGAAAATCGTTGACCACACATTTTTTTCTTGATGTGCGGAAGAAGTCATTTGGTGCCAAGTCAGGGCAGTACGGTGGATGACCCATTAGTTCGACGTTTTGGCCGGTCAAGAACTATCTGGTTTGAGCCGATGTGTGAGAACTCGCATTGTCATGGTGAACAATGATTCGTCTTCTCTTGTTGATTTTTCGAATTTCTCCGATGACTTCAGGCAAACAAATTGTAGTGTACCACTCAGAAGTGACCGTCCAACGTTGCTCAAATGGAACAGTCGCCGCATGACTAGTTTTGCCGAAGAAACAGGCGACCATTTGCTTCGAAGTGCTCCTTCCACGAACAAGTTTCATTGGATTTTGCTCGTCTTTGAAGACCCACACGATCGATTGTTTACGGTCAGGTGTTCATGCAGTATCGAATGTATGCTGGTGAAAGAAATGTCCAAGGATGTCTCTATCTCTCGGTATCTCGCATGTCGATCTTGCATTATGAGTTTACGCACGGCATCAACGTTCTCTGGCACAACAGCCGTTTTGAACGACCTTCACGGAATTCGTCTTTGAGCGAGCTTCGGTCACGATTAAATTCATTATACCAATTTTATATGATGGTGCTTCATCGCCATACAAAGATTTAAGTTCATCAACGCACTCTTGTCGTGATAATCCACGTCGAAAGTTGTGAAAAATGATGGCACGAAAATGTTCACGAGTTAATTCCATATTTTTCTATTTTAATTTTTTCAAGTCACTGTTAACAACACAAATAATGGTCGTACGTCAAAACGTTTTGAGTACGATTATGCTTAAAAATGATAAACTTTCCAATGGAAATGTCAGATTGCACTTGGCAGCACTCAGTGATGCCAAGCCAGAAATATATGTAGCAGCCCTCGTACATATGTGTCAGAATATTTGCAGAATTTTCCATTTTCCATTGCAGTGTGAATGAAAGTGCTGAAATATATAAATATTCACAGCAAAATTAAGTATATGTCTTTATAAAATCATTACAATATTTATTTCGTTTGCAGATATTTTTTTAATAATTCTTTTTGTATTAAATTTCTTTCAGAATTCTCATTTTATTTTTAGAAGGTTTTCTAGACATACAAATTGTTCTTAGAAAGAAGTTATAAAAATGTGGGAAAAGGTTTTTTCCACGCGGCTTGAGCAATTTGTAGAATAAGTTATGACACTCTATTTTATAACCCAAAATTAGAATTAAGTTGATAACGAAATTAAATAACAAAATCTTTATTTTGTGTTTTATATAAAAATAACGCAAAGTGACTAACACTCGTTTGGTCAAAGGAAATTTTAAATAACTATATAACCAAATAAGCAATTTTAAGTCATGCTTTTTTTAGTTCAGCTTTAATTAAACAAATCAGAATGTAATGTACTTCTAGATCGCCAAATCTCTTATTAGAATTCTTCGTTTTACCTTCTCTAGGTAGTGTATGCTGTTATATACTTAACCCTGCACCGTCATCCTTCGTCAAAATGACGACGCCTGTTTTTATCTTTTTGTTTTGATCTAATTTTTTGTATAGCGATAGTTGCTTGCAATCGGTTTTTGCTTAATATTAATTAAAAAAGATCTAAATATAAATAAGAAAGCTATTTTGGCACTTACTTTTGCTCATGACATGTATTATATTCACTAAAAGTTCGTCGTAGTCAAAATGACGAAGGATGACGTTACTGTACAAAAAATTAGATATTTAAGATATTTTTAAATTATAGATATTTTTAGTTTATCTTAATATTGAGTATTAGTAGTTTTACTTACGAGTTGACTCAGAAGGTAACGAAGCTGTTTTTAAGAATCAGCTTTTCTCGACAACGGGCATTTTTGTAAACTTATCAAAAGAAATTCTTGGGTTATTAGTACGCTAATAAAAAGTATTAGTATTGAGTGTTGCGCAATCTAAATTTAATTTTACTTCAACTCACATAAGGGTGCAGGATCATAATAGTGAATGAATTATTTTGTTTTTACTCACGATACCATCTCATATACATTTATAATAAAAAGGAAATCAACCCACCAACTTTAAAACTATTAAATATTTACAAACTAAAATTGTTTATTATGTAATTAATAGCAAATTTGTAAAAAGTGCATAAGTATGTGCAAATTACGTGTACGCACCTTCATAAAGGAAATAAAAAACTTTAACAGAAACATCTGAAAGCACATTTTGCAGACCATTCGTGTTTTTTTTTATTATTTTGCAAGACAGCAGGTTATAAACCGTCATTATAAATTAATAAATGTGATTGATGGGTTTTTAAAAACAGTTTTTTTCTTACTTTGGTGATCTGCATGCTTATAAAATAGGTCTGACACTGGGGTTTTCTCAAAGACTTAAAATAATTAAAAAATAATAATTTTATATGAAACTAAAATTAATTTAAATGATATAAAACGAAACAAAATCTCAAAATAATAATTGGTCATTCTTAAGTTTAACATTAAAAGAGCTTAAGGAATATGTTTGAATTATTATTTAAATTCTCTAACAATACGCAAGCCTGAGTATGCGATTGATACTAAAGTTTTAATGTAAAATATATTTGTATTTAGCTTTTAAAGTTTATATTAAAAAAAAAATTTTATATGCTTCCGGGTTTTTAAAAATTATTGCTGTTTAAAATTAAAAAAAATTATAAAATAAAATAGATTAAAATTATAATATAATAATTTACAATAGGAAATAGTTTATCTCTAAAAAGTGAGAATTAATAAAAATAAAACACTTTTTTGGTGTACAACTTTTGTGAATTTGGTTTAGAAAAATTAGTGATGTAAGTAAATTAATTATCTTTACATTTTTTAAAAAATATAAGCAAAAACAATAGATAAAAATGTTGTACACCTTTGAAAAAAATAAACATGCTAAAAAGTTGTAAAAAATTAAAATACATATTATTTTTTCAATTCGGCATACGTTATCGAGAAGTAATTTAACTAATTTATTTATTTATTAACATTGAAATGCACTGTAAAAGCTAATTTTAAACAGTCACTTTTGGAAAGACTAAAAACAATGAAAAATTAAATGCATTGTTACTGCACTTGTACTAAAATATATATTTGACTATTATCCACTACTTAACTAATTTTCATTTTTATTGATTAATTTCATAATTACTTTTCCACTTTGTACTTCTAGGCCATATAAACTACCATCTCGCATTTCGTTATTTAATACCTCGTCGGTAACGGCGACATGTATGCCAGCTGGGCCGGTAACATAAATTAAACTTTTATTATTGACATCACTGAAAATATTCGAACCGCTGCCCGAATATTTTGATTGCATGCCCCAGTTATGAAATGGGGACGAATTATCCATCATGCCGTTGTTACCACTGCCAGCTGCTGAGGCGCTGCCATTATGTGTAGAACTTTTGGCAACAATTTCATAAAAACCGGGAAGCTTAAATAGTTTTTGTAATAATTCTTTAGATGTGTTAGAGATAAGATAGATAGCATTATAATTATTTCCATCTAAACTAACATAGAGTGTTATTCGTGGTGTTATGGCTCTGGAAATGAGGAAAATTAAAAATTATTTTATTTAAATGAATAACTTTAAGTTTGCATTTGACAAAACTTACTTGGCTCTTAAAATGTTAAACATGCGAATGCCATCGGCAAGACCACAAATTTGTATTAAATCTTCTTTTGACATTCTGAAAAAAAGACAAGCAAATACAAATAAAAACGACAAATTTAATAAATAAGCTGATCTCTAGAATCATTAATATTACATTTATTTAATAAAAAAAAACTTATTTGGTTTCCTTTTCAATTATCCTAACGTTTTAGTTTAATACATAAAATCTTCGGCGATTTCCAGAAGCAATTTCTTCCAAAAACTACCTCATTATTTATAAAATATGAAAATTATAAATTTTTTTTTTAATTACTAAGGACTTTTGTTTAGCTGTAAATTTTTTTAAGAATTAACGATTTCGTAAAAAATTGGTGAAATTTATATTAATGATTTTTAGAATTTTTTTTTTTTCGAAATTAGTGATTTTCTGTAATGCCAGCTAGCAATATTTAACGATGAGGAAAACAAGTGAAGAGAGTTAGTTGTAAAGAAGGCAGAGATAACTTACAATAATAGGTTATGACTGACAAAGCAATTTTTAAAAATATGAGTAAAACCAAAAATGGATCACTAAGAATATGTATTTCATATATTATATTCAATATATATATATTCACGAATGATCTGACAAATCATAAATAAACAATGGTTCACTAAAACGAAGTATTTTTGAAACTACAATGTTTGCTAAACTTTCGAAATTAAATTAAAAACTAGCTATGCCGAATCTTTTATACCCTTCACCATCTATGTAAATCTAGTTTATCGAAGTAACTCCAATCAAAAAAGCAAATATTGGGGTGACAGAGAATTAAAAAATAAGAAAAAATTAAAAAAAAAAAAATAAAAAATATAAATGACAACAACTCTTAATGGGTTAAGCATTAAAAAAAAAGTTTTTAAATGATTTAAAAAAAAATTTAATTTCCGAGCGCCAATTTTTTCACTGCTTATTTTTTAATTCTCTATCGCCCCATATATTTGCTTTTTTGATTGGAGTTACTTCATTGTTTCAAATAACATGGAAAAATTAGAGGTAGGCGTGGTGTTTTGCCCGCTGCGTCTAAGGACATGGACCAATCTTGCACCTCTTTCGACACTATGTCTGGTCGATTGGCGTATTTAAACTTTTGTTAAAATCAAGCTTGCAAAATCAAACAGACGGACAGACGGACATCGCTCAATCGACTTCGCTATGCATAAGAAGTCAGAATATATAAACTTTATAGGGTCGGAAATGGATATTGTAGAAATTACAAATGGAATGATAAAGTTAGTTATACCCTTTTTCCACTTTTTGTGGTAAAGTGTATATAAATAAGGACATTTGCAAATCTAACTATTTGCGGACAAATGTCGAAGTTAATATTGCTTTCATAGAAGCAAAATGAATGAAAGAAATATAAAAAATGAAAAAGTCAACACATTTCGTTTGTTTTTACAAGTGAAAATATAGTAAAGAAGCCGTCATTTGTTTATCAGAGTTTTAAGCAATAAGAATACCAACGTGAAAATCAAATTACGGTTTTCGTGGCGAAGAACCGTTAACAGAAAATGCATGAGAGGATTCAGATCAAAGTTCGTTTTCTTTTTACAAGCAAAAGCCGCTCTCGAATGTACTCTACGAGAAAAAATAGCCTAAAACTAATAGACGATATTATTTTCGAATACCATGATCAAAGGGGTTATTACCAGACAAGGACTTTAAGTTCTTATGCAAAGCCTGCAAAAAATATTACTTCTCAATAGCTTGAGTTCTCATTTGTCGACGGGTTAAGACAAATGGGAACTCAAATCATTATTTTATTAAATTTTAAAACTAATTGTAGGGAAATAGGTAAATAAAAGCTTTGGAAATTTTATATTGGCATTACTCTTTTATAAATTATTCAATGTATTAATATCAAATTAAAAATTATCTGCTAAAAATAACACTTTGTTCAACAGTTAATTACCTCATAATATCGGCTCCAGAAAAATGGGCAAATGTTGACAAATATGATGTTAGACGATGAAATGTCAACCACTGTGTTACTTGTGCCGGTGTAGATTCAGGCATAATAGTAATTGAATTCTAAATAAAAGATTAAAAAAAATTAATAAAGTTACATGCAGCACAATTAAGATGAGGTAAATGCCTTTTAATTTTATTTTCAAAGTGATCAGAATTTTCTTTTTTGTTTTTTTTTTTTGGAAATTTAATTTAAAAAAAGAACCAAGTGATTCGTTACCTCTTTTTTTGTAGCACAGTGTAATTAAATCTTTGAATGCAATACTCACATAATCATCGGCATCAGTTACCATTGCTGGAGTGTTAACCATATTATTTGGATCCATTATTTTAAGACTTGTTGAATTTGTTGAGGAGACACTATTAATGGCTATAGGACTAGCATTGGCATTTGGTGAGGCACCAGTAAATGGTAAAATACCATCATATTTTGGCATATGTACAGGAGAGTTGGGCCAAATTTTCATACTAAAACAAATAAAAAAAATTAATTTAACATTTAAACTTAAACAAGTGACACAAACAAGATTCTTGTATACTCTTTTATTAAAAAAAGACATTGTTTGTTGTCTTATGTTGTTGCTTGATTTTAAAAACACTTTTATTTTTGTATTGTTAAGCACATTAATTCAATCATATTAAAGATGTTTGCTCATATAAATAAAACTAACATAAAGTTGCAAAAATACATTTTTATATCATACAGATAAAAATATTCATGCACTCTCTCTCTCTCTCTCTCTCTCCCACCTCTCTTTCATACTCTATATCTTCCTCTCTCCAAGAAATGCAGCAAATATTTATGTAGTCGCTTACATGATTAACTAACGTAACCAACATTTTTTTAGAATAATAAAATAAGTTGAAGTTGCCTTACTATTTTTGTAGTATTTAGAATATAGATTCCATAGTATAGAAAATGGAATAAAGCATCGAATCTATACTCAGTTAATCGTGCTTGCGACAATTTGTAACAGCAGAGAAAAAAGATTAAAAAATATATATATAGAACTTCTAAATTTTTTGTTTACAAAAACCGGTTGATCACCAACATCATATAAAAAACTCATGTTTGATTTGTTAAACAATCAAACCATACGAAACAAAGGAACTTGTTTTAGGTTTTTAAGTATAAATGTGTTAAGGAAACTAAAGAAAATTACAACAGTGGTCAAAATATTAGTACTAAAGAGTGACACAGAAGCGCTTCTTTAAAATCCAAAACTCCAAAGGATTTTTTATTATCAGAAATAAAAAATATTTACTTGCAACGCACAGTGATTGATGATCAACTAATTTTATGTGTGTGAATTAACAACAGGTGCCCTTAATAACCCAGGTGACTAGTGTGATTTTTCCTTCTTAGAGCGTTAAAGGGTAAAATCTCCTTTGCGCTTGACAGCCGAAAACTATTTGTACAAAAACAATTGTACATTTTTCTATCATAGTGTTGTATTTATTTTCGCCGTTAGTATACCTGTTATCAATTTGCCTTTATTTAAGGACGCTTAATGCTGAATTGTCTGCCATTAAATGACCTCGGATACGAATTATCCAGAAATAGATTTTTTTTAAGAAGCCTAAGAAAGTCCAATGAAGCTCTTCTTCCTATTATGAACTAATTTCAAAAACACAGAAAGGTACCGATTAATGTATTTAAATCTCTAATGGCGTTTTCTTTTCTGACAAAAATTTTCTAAAAAATGTTTGAAAGTGTAAGTTAAAAGTATGTTCTTTAGAAAATATGTTGAGTAAGATATGTTACATATTTTTTACCATAATTTTATGTAAGAGTAAGTATGCTACACTTTTTTTTAGTATCTCTAACGCTTGATAAGTGATGTTTGCTTTTGTTGCTAAACCCAGTGTTAAATTACTTTATGTTTGAAACGCTAATTAAACATTACAGACATGTACAGGTAGTTAAAAAAAATTCAAAGACAGTTTTTGTTCTATTGTGGCTATAAAATGTGAAGCAATTTTTCGGGGTTAAGGGAACATGCAAAACATTTTTTGTAATTTTTAGGTAACATTTATTTTCAGAAAAGAAAACGCCATAAAAGTATTTGAAGCTTTAGTAGAAAAAAATTATTTTAAATAAAAACACAAAAAACATAAATTCTGAATAATGAAGTGATTTGCTGGTTCCATGTATATTTATTATAGGGAAGTTCGACCCTCGAAATTATAACCAACAGTGACAAGAATAACAGCAATAAAGTTGTTAGCAGAATTTGCGAAGCCCTTTTTGTTGGTAAACTTAATGCAAGATTCTTCTAACAATTCGTACATAACTTTTGAAGCGCAATTAAGCAGCATATTGTTTTCCTAATTAAGGCTCATTTATTTAATCATAAAAATAAAATTTAAATATCTGCTCTATTGAGCCTAATTAATAACTTCATGGCCACTTTTACTGAGAAAATCTATTTCTTTTTAGCATTTTCAATATAAAAGTGACAAACAAAAGTACAATATTAATGTTTTTTTGTTTCCCAATTTATTTAAATTCTCTTTTCTAATTTATTAAGCACAAGGTCAGTTTTATAAAATAAGAATAATTTTTAATATATTTGTTTTCTGTTTCCTGAAGATGCCACCCAACGGTGTGGCGTAATATTGACCTTGTGCTTAATAAATTGAAAAAGCAAACAAAAGTACTTTTACAAATAATTTGTACTACAAACGTAAACTAAACATTTAATGGTTGCACGGTTAGATTTTTTACTTTTTCAAAATTACTTGACCTAAATAGGATTTCATTAGATAAAGTTTTTAGCTTTTTTCTTCATATCTGTTTAGTTTTCTTTCGCAGTGTTTAATTGTAGTGCACATATTTTGATCCTCACTTTGTTTTACTTATTAAACTGTGCCGTAGAAATTTTATAGTTTTCTTCAGTAACAACCACTTAGAGCCAATTTACACAACAAAATTTTTCATGAAGCAAGTTTCCTGACATTTTTGTTTGTAAGCAAGAAATTTTGTGAAATAGGCGGGGTATGCAAAATGGTATGGCTTGAATTTTGAGGGGATGCTTTTACACTTGTCTTATGTGCCTTCGCTGCATATGTTTTACTTTTTGTGTTTTATTTTAAATAACACAAACAAATACAATAACGAACATCAAATTAAAAGCGAAAGTGTACAAATTCCTATGCCATGACATATTTTATCGTAAAAAGACACGACGAAACTTGCTAAAACTTTAAAAGACAATTTAAAAAATGGCATGTTGTAAATCTGCACTTATTTTAAATTTTAATCATAAGCTAAGTACAACCCATACATAAGTCCTCGTCCAGACATGCAATTTTTGCTTCTAAAATTTTCTTAAATTATAAAATTTAAAATTGCATTCGTGTCCACACATTCAAATTTTGTATCTGCAATTTCGAACTTGATTGCTTAGATTTTGTTTTTGCTTAAGCTACGAATGACAAAACAAAAGGAAATTGCAAGTACTTAATATAGTGTACCCGTTTCTATTCGTCTTTCCCTCCTCTTTCACCAACACACTCAAGAGTTGCGCAACAAAAGTTGCAAAGTGTTGACGGGGAATAAGCAAACTTTTTTTCTTCGGCAAACTTGCTTGACACAGAGTTAAGTGTTAAATACAGGCAGATAGATTTTCATTTATTTACAATGATTGGAAAGAAGAAAAGTTGAAAAGAACTCAAAGGTTCTTTTACTGTCTCATAAAAGGTTAAAAACAACATGTGGTTGCAGACAATTGGAAAGAAGAAAAGTTGAAAAGAACTCAAAGGTTCTTTTACCGTCTCATAAAGGGTTAAAAACAACATGTGGTTGCAGACAATTTCATCTTGTAATTTTGTATTATGCTTTTAATAAATCCGGTTATTCTTCGTTACTCGTTCATATAAATAGTAAAAACTATTTATACCCAAACTGATCCACAGTTGTGTGTGTGTCTGTATTATTTAGTAGAAGAATTGCCGCTGCTGTCTGCAAATCTATATTTTACATTCAATTAATAAAAAGTATGAGAAACAGAGACTGCGCCTGCGACTGCAACCTGTCATGTTTAAAACATAATGGAGAAGATTAACGATATAGTTTTATTCGAAGTGTACTTTCACATATTTTTATTCTGCCATAAAGTAAATTAATTTCACAGAAACTTTAAAACACAAAGTTACTCGTAAAAATAAAAGTAAATGACATCCCAGCAAAATAAAAATATCTATAACTGCCACCAATCGTATTACGATACAGGCCAATATTTTTTTTTTTAATTTGTTCACTCTTTTCGTAGGTTTTTGTAACCTTATATTGATACTAAGCAACAGTTTAACAGTTTGAGAAAGTAAATTTTGTTTTTAACTCCAGCGCATTTTCACAGTGTCATACGTATAATATCCAAAATTCGTTTCATTCCTTTTAACAATATATTTTAATAACACATTTGTTTTTCTAAAAGTAAAATAATTTTAAGAAAATTAAAGCTTAAAACAATATTTATTGTACAAACTGAATTAATATATTTTTTTATTCGATAAAAAAAGTTTTCTACTTCTCTAATTAATCGAACGACTTTTAATAAAATTTTAAGTTGTAACACGAAAATGAGTGAAAACCCAATCCTTTACTTGTTGTTGTTGAACAAACTAATTTTAAAATATTTGTTTATATAATTTTTAATACATATTTAAAGAAATGAGCTTTTTAAGTTTAATATGAATATTCGATTAATATTAAACAACTTTCTAAAAAAAATAGAGCATAATAATTAAATATTTTCAATTCTAATTTAGATATTTTAATTCAAATTTTCCTTCAAAACACTAATTCCGTACTTCAATAATTCACATAATATTTCTTTTTTATATTTTTTTTTTTTCAAGTAAAAAATCTCTTTTTTAATCGACTAAATTTTGTCTTAATAAAAATTTAAATAGTATAAAGCTTTCTAAAAATTTACGATTAAAAATAGGCAGCAAGTATCGATTGTTTTATAAGAAAAAGCAAGGTGTTTGGAAAAGTTTTTACTTAAGACATTTGGAATGGGTTGAATTTACGATTTTCTACTGATTTAAGTGAAACGAGGACAGGCTTCCAAAGTTACTTTAACAAATGCAACATTTTATGCCATAATTATAGCATTTTTTTGATTTTTCCATTTAGACGTTTTAACTCGAATATAAGTAGAGATCGCAGTTGCGAGCTGTGTGGCAGTATAAGGCCAAACGTCTAACAGAAAAGTCATTTCTGCTTTAATCGGAGTTGTTTTGCTCTTCATAACCCAGTCAACCATTAAATATGCATTCCGAAAAAAGACCTAATAGAGCCCTAGGGAGGTTTTCCTGAGCATGCGTTAAAATTGCTCACGCCATGACTTCTATATGAAACTCAAATATGTATATATTCGGATCTATAAAAATAAGAGCTCCTTTAAAGTAAAAAAAGAGTCTTTTCTGAAATAAATTAAGATCTCCTTAAAATGAACTAATTTAGTAGAAAAAAGCCATTATTGACTCTTTATGAGCTTCGAAAAATTAGTTGAGTTTGATTCATATGGTTTGCTAGGAGGGAGTTTTCATCCTACTTGAAGTGTGATAGTGTAGAAAAAAATGTTATGTTACGTTGAATTTTTTGACAACCACAATAATTTCTTTCTTATAAAATCCAATGCAAATATAAGGTCTTGTTATGTAGTGTGAAAAGGGCTTTAACAGTGATAGCAAAGAAAATATCTCTTAAAGTGTATTTTTTTTGCAATTAAAAGAACCCAACAAAAAATAAATACATGGCAAAATATATAAACAAGGAGCTTTCTAAATTTGAACGATCATAAAAGCATTGCAAAATTTGTTCTCCGTCAATCAATTTACGAGATAAACAATATCGTGCTACTGTTTACTATGTACCATTGAAAAGTCGTACAAATTATTTTTATCAAATTATCAAAGATCTAAAAATACAAAATTTCTTTACAATACACTGTATGATTTTCAACTTGTGCCATTATTTCGAAAATAAAAAGTTTTAGTTATTGAAAAGACCTTAATATTTTGGTCGGTTTCTAAAAGATACACAACAAAATTATAAAACGTTGATAAATTAAAAGTTTTAATTGATTGTATGAAGTCGCTATTTTCTTTTGTTTTATATTTTATTAATAAATTTAGAAAAAGAAAAATGCTGAATCACATGACAAAAATTCATGTGCGCATTAATTCGAATACAAAAATTCTAATAATTAATTAAATATTTTATCATCAGTTTACAAGTTAGTTAAATAAATAATAATTATTGATATTGTAAAATAAATTTGCTACGCTATTCTATTTAAATTTATTGAATTGAAAATGATGTAACAGGTGTAAGTCTTTAATGAGTTTATACATTCAAATTCAAAAGAAATATATTGGCTTGTTTAAAACAAACACTAAACACTAAAGTAATTGTTTTCCCTTGCATGTACAATATGATTTTATTTATCGAACTTTTAAATCAATTATAAGAAAGAAAAACATTAACATTTCATACATTCAATTGTTGTAAAGACGTTCGCTCGGTTTGTTAGCTTGAACGTAGAAACTACTTATTCGATTTCAAACGTTCTATAACCAATGGTACGAGCGAACCTGCAGGTCTAACATACTAAGTAGAGCTGCAAACAGTTGCAGAATGAGTTTACAATACCTCCGCAGACGCAACCTCCACCATTGTCAAACAGAAAAATTTATTTAGAGAATGTAGACCGTAGCAGAGGGCGTGGTACTTATTATCATTTACCTAAGAAACTAAGGCAACTGTCCTTACACTTGAAGTATTTTTTATGAATTAAAAATATTAAAATAAAAGTTGCAGCGACAGCCGATGTTGGCAATTTGAATTTGTAAAAATAAAGTCGCCAAATTTCGGAGAAAATATCGACAAAAGTTTCATAAATTTCAATAAAGTATAAAGGCACTTGTATTGATACTTTCAATAAGGTTTTAATCTTCTTTAATAAAGACAATTAAATGCATCGTAAATTTATTTTTAACTCGTACTTCTTAAAGTTCAAGTGATGAAAAAATATATTAAGTATTTTTCTTGGAAACAGTAGAGTTATATTTGAAATCCCTTCTGTGAAAAAGTAATAGTAAAATTTGCAGAATTATTCTTTTAGTTCATAAATAAGTTGAAGAACAACCTTTTATATATAAAATTAATAAGTTTTCTGTTAAAATCGTGATTAGGTGCAAGAACAACATTACAAGACAGATACTGACGGAATAACATCCGCCATTAAATAGTTCGATTAAATTAGAACTTAAAAAGCAGGATAAAAAATAATGTTAAAATATTAAAAATATTTAATAAGAATTACATAAAAGAATACTCCTTAAAAAAATCGCTCTAATTTGTAGACAAATTAAAAGAAACCTTACTTATGATATATTTTTTTGAAATAAGAAATTAGTTTTTTGTTGAGCTCTCTTAAATTCAAGTAATCTTTCCTGACTTTCTTAAGATTTCATAAAAATTATTTTAAACGCTCGATAGAAACACTTGGTTACAATGACAAACAATAAAAATTAAATTTCTTACAGACATACCTAAATAAAAGTGGAAAGCTAAAATTGTCTACAAGAACAATGGTTCCCATATTGTATCTATACCATATCGCCATGAAATACTCGATATATGTCATATAATAAATACAATCTTTGGCCAGCCCCAAAATGTTCACTTAAAATTGCATTTTACACCCCGTAGACAACTTTTTTATTTTTGAACTGCGTCCGTAAACTAGATTTGTTCCAACATAAATATAACTTCCCTGATAATTTTAACAAGAATAACATTTCTGGTATTTGTATTGTGTAAATTAAACATTTATAAAAAAAAAGAATATGAGTTCTTTAAATTTTTAATTCATTTTCATTATTTTTATTTTAAATGCCTTGTTAAAATCGGATTTTTCAATTGTAAAGCGTTGCCGCCGCGTTATTTCGATATACTTCATGCAAACTGTACAGGCATGAGAACTTTTGACAGCAAAAAAAAACGCTTTCCGCTCTTTCCGCTTTTCGCTCAACATGTAATACTCGCCAAAATAAGGATAAATAATATTAGTAATAAATCGCCAAATCAGGCAACCAGAACGGATTGCGAAGTCGATTGAGCGATGTCCGTCTATCCGTCTGTCACAGAAAAAACAAATATGTCAATCGATCAGATTGAGTGTCGAAAGACCGCTCAGCATGATCGGTTCATGTCCTTCGAGTCAGCAGGCCTACATCTAATTTTTTTATGTCAGTTGAAACAATAAAGTAAACTCCAATAAAAAAAAGGAAATATATGGGGAGATAGAGAATAAAAAATAAGAAAAATACACCAAGCGAAAAATAGGGCGTTACGGGGCTCTGAAATTTTCAAATTTTTTGAAATATCAATATGGGTATCATTTTAAAGCTTTTGAAGAGATCTTTAAGGAAATTTTTAAATTTTTAAAAAATGCTTAACCCATTAAGAGCCGATGGTATTTTAATTTAAAAAATATATATGCAGTCCAATTTTTTTTTTTATTTTTTAATTCTCTGCCACCGAAATATTTGCTTTTTCGATTGGAGTTACTTCACTAAACTAGATCTACAAAGATGGTGAAGATTCGATAGCCGAAAATAGCACTCTTACTTGTTGCTTTTACAAAAATGTTAACGAATTTTCCGGCTGAGAGTTGGAGAAGTTTCAGCGAGCATTGTATTGATTATAAGAAGCTTTTCAAATTTAAGCAAAAAGAAATTATTATTTTATCACGACAGGAGAGCAATTAACCCATCGATTTTTCGTCTCAGTCTGTTTTTGAGCAGTTCTTGCTTTGAAATTTAAAAAACGAAAATCGGTAAAAAGAGCTAAAAGGGTATTTTTAAGCTCTGCAACTCATAAAAAACATTGTGTCAGTTTAAAGGATTTATTATTAGATTTTCGCTAGTTACATGACGTACAACTTGTTTCAGTACATTAAAACATTATTTAAAAAATAATGTGAAATCAAACTAGTTTTCAAACACGTTAAACTCTTGTAATGTATTACAGTTAAATATGAAGCAATGACCAACCATTTGTAAGTATTAAATTTATCAATCGTGAATACTTACTATTCTGGACTAAAGCAACCATTAGAATTCTGTGTATTAGTTGACACTATTAGGTCCAGTGGTATATCTGTCATAATTGTACACTCGTAGCTGGGTTGAAATTTATCTTGTTCCGATTGTGGACGTTTTTGGATTTTCTCTCTGTCTTGTTTGTGCTTACGATCAGCTCCCTTTAATTTGAAAACCTTAAGAAAAAAGTGTAGATTATTACAAAATCGGCAAAAAAATAAAAAATAAAAAAAATTGTTATACGAAAATAATTTTATCTTAAATAAAAATATTTTGTTTGCCATTAATAGTTACCTTGATTTGACAAGCTGCTGCATGAATAGGTTGCTTAGCCACTGCTGCGAGCGTGACCATTGAATTGTTGGATGCTAGCTGTGGAGGTGAACCTCCTAAAGGTGATTTAGCTCCAGTTGATGCTGAATTATTAATATTATTATTGTTGTTATTATTGGCACTGTTTGAATTCTCAATGTAAGTTTCAATTTGTAGACGAAATGGTACACCCTTTTCGCCACCATGTTTTTTTGGTGTAAATTCTGTAGATATACAATTGACTTTAATATAAACTCCCACCTCCTTCATGGGATCCCATAGTAATTCTACGGTATTTAAGTAATTTGGATTTAAAGGCTGTGAAACATGACACAGGCCATACGATAAAGGTAAATCTACTTCAATTATACGTTCACCAGGACGTGAGGCTTGCCATTGTTGCATTTGTTCACGTTCCATATATTGCAGACGACGCTCGTGGAAACATATTTTTATTACGCTCTATAAAAATAAAAGAAAAAAAACAACAAAAAATGATACAGTGAGACAAACAAAACAATTAAATAAAACGACCTCTTTAATCAATAGAATGAGAAATAAATTTATGGATGTCTAAATGTATGTGAAAATATATCATCATAAATAAGTTCATAAAGAAATAAAAAATGAAACTGTAATGGTTTTCCTACATTTAAATGGCAAGTTAAAATTTTTTAGATGCTATTCTTCAGATGAGTAACGAACATCTTATTTAACATTAGCATGTGATTGCAAACTTTTATTATTTTCTTTATTACACATTAAGTTAAGCAATTGCTTTCAATTAAAATCAATTTAAAATAATTGTATGACACTGTAATTGAGAGACAAATAAAAATTCTTTTGCAATTTGTTTTTTTTTTTAAATTTTTTTTGCCACATTTGAATTCTTGTGCTAATTTTCTTTTGCTAGGAAATTTTCTGACATGTGTACATATGTACCTTTAAAATTTTATCTCTATATAGAGATAAGTCGCCAATTTTCTTTAATTTTATTTCATAACTTTGCCCCTGATTCAAATATGTGAGTGTATCTTCATTATTTTTAGTTGCAATTGATGTGGCGGCCGCTAATATATATTGAAATCTGAAAATTATAAATTATTATTATAATTTATATAGAATTAAGGATAAAATAATTAAGAAAGTAATCGCAACTACGTACTTGTAATCATCAGAGTTAGAAGTTGTTGATGTAGATGATGCAGTTGTATTGCGTCCTGCTGGTATTTGTTCAATTTTACTTGCATCAACTACGGTCAAAAGTTGATGTGGCACTGTAGTGTTGGCTGCTGAAAATAAAGAATAAGACTCCATTCATTTAATTGGCTACTTAGCGTGTTACATAAAATAATTTTAAAGTCATTTAATTTAAACTTTAAAATTAAAAAAAAAAAATTATTAAGGCATTAAAACTTTTATGAGGTTAAATTAAAAAAACAATTTGTCCATTCCTACGTCTAACTGACAGTTAATTCTCCTTTCTCTTAATAAGAGTAGATTCAATTTAATAACCATTTAAAAAAGAAGAACCAAAGTAGAATTATTATGTTATTCTTAACTTTCCAGAAATGACCATTGACATTTTTTTAAAACCATATGGTCCCCCTGTAACAATTTATTCTTAAAATACATTTATTTTTTTTTGGTCGCAAAGTAACCTCAATAAAGAGTTTTTTCTAAAATGTTTATTTTTAATTAAATTCAAAATTAATTAAAAACAAGTAAGAGAACTATATTCGGCTATACCGCATCTTATATACCCTTCATCACATATGTGTAGTGAGTTAACTCCAATCAAAAAAGCAAATATTGGGGCAACAGAGAATTAAAGAATAAGAAAAAAATTATGTACTACATATAGATAATTTTACATAAAAATGCCATCGGCTCTTAATGGGTTAGGCGTTTTTAAAATTTTTTAGTATTTCCTTAAATATCTCATTAAAAGCATTAAAATGATACCCATATTGCTATTAAAATTTTTTTTTTTAAATTTTAGAGGCCCGTAACTTTGAAAATATGGGCGAGCGCCAATTTTTTCACTAGATGCTTTTTTTTTAATTTTTTAATTTGCATCATATATTTGTTTTTTTTGATTGGAGTTACTTTATTGTTCCAAATAATATGGATAATTAGAGGTAGGTGTGGTGTTTTGCCCGCTGCCTGGAAGGACATGGACCGATCTTGCTGATTTCCAATAGCACTTCTTTCGACACAATGCCTGAACGATTGGCGTATTTAAATTTTTTTTGCAAAAGGAAACTTGATTTTAACACTAACACGGACGTACAAACGGATATCGCTTAATCGACTTCGCTATGCATAAGAACTCATAATATATGTATATACTTTATGGGGTCGGAAATGATATTGTAGAAATTACAAATAGAATAACAAACTTAGTTATACACTTTTTTCACTTTTTGTGGTAAAGGGTATTAAAATTAAGAGGTGAAATAATTCTATTAAAAAATATTTATAAAAATGCCAAAAACTCACTTTTGTAACTTTATAACTAGACTTTTTAATTTAAAGCTATACAAAAGGAATGGGTTTTACCATTTAAGGCTGTTATTGACATTTTATCACTCTTTAATTTTTTAATTTTTATCCGAATTAAAAAGAGAAAGAGGTTATCAATTCGTCTGAATGTTTGTATCCATCAACAACTTCATGATAACGTGGAATTGCTAATTAGACAGCTTTTTTTATTACTTTATACTGTCTGGGTTATTTGGATGTCGTAAAGTGATAACAGTGGGTGATATAAATTAAAAATAAATATTAAATAATTAAATAATTTTGCATTATTGAAATTCTTATGGAAACGTTTTAAGAATGGAAACTTTTAACGTAACAGCAACAGAGTTGTATTTTATTGAGTAAAATAGTTGGGTTAACTCTAAACCGTCCAAGAATTTTTATTATTTTGCAACCGCTAACTGAACGTGAAGCACATTTACAGAGCCAAGTGGAGGATGACTGAATATTTTTAACCTAAAACAAACGTTTTCAATTGAAAAAAACTAAAACGAAACAAAAATAGTTAGATTAAGAATGTAACTCATAAAAGTAATTAAAATAAGATAATATGTATTATTTCATTTTTTAAATAATTATTTAAAACTAGAAATTTTCTTTATTTTTAGATATTTCGCCATCACATGGGAAAAATTCCAATAAAATTGATAAAAATAAAATTAAAATAAATTTTAAAATCAAGATGTTGTAAAAACTCCCCAAGCCCCAAATTTTAGTTATTTAGAAAATAAAAGTAAATCACACATATACACATACACATACATATGCAAAAACTTGTGTTCTTATTTTGCTAAAAGTTCCTTCAATTTGAACAAATCTAAGACAAAAAAGATTATTAATCTTTTGAAACTTAATAAACAAAGCACTTAGTAACTTAAAGGTGGGCTAATTTATGATGATTAGATAACGTCTGAATAACTTGAAAATGTTAGCGCCACTACCAAAAAAGTTTCAAGAAGAATAATATTTATAAAATGCGGTTAAGGAATGTGGAAATTTTTTATTTTTTCTTTTTTTTTAGATTTTAATAACCTGTATTTGCATTTCTTAACAAACAGTTTAACACAAATTAATTAAATATCTCTAGCATGACTCTTTAAAAAAAAAATCGTTGTCCGGCAAAATAGAGAAAATTGAAAAATGAGAAATTATTTGCTGTTTTGCTTTTAGAAAAATTTATAGATTTGTTTGTTTTTAAGTTTCATTAAACATATTTTTTCTTTAATAAATGTAAGTATATTAACTAAACAAGTTAATAAATGAATGAGTTGCTAAATAAATGCATGAATAAATTCGACTGTTTTTGCTTTTTTGTTTGCACACAATAAAATAAAAACAAATCAATGCTCATTAATATTGAGTAATTATTAAGTTTTAAAAGCTCCTCATTGTACAACTGATCTATTAAAAGCTAGTGGATGATAATTTTCGTTCTCAAGCGCTATTGTTGCTGTTTTAGTTCCTAATCTCAGTGAGTTTAAGTTGCTCAATACCACGTAAAAAATGCCAGTGATTCCTCACCACATTCTTTTTAAAGACAATCAAGAATCAACATGCTAGTAGAATAGTTAAAAGTAGTGGCAAAATAAACCAAGTAAACGCAATCGGAGTATGCTGTATCTATAGAATAGTTTCGTATAATTCCAGAAGGTTTTAGGCCGAGAGAGAGAGAGAGAGATGAACTATAAATTTAGGTGCCCCGATAAAAAATAAGGGGGAAATAAATTCAAGGGGCAAATTACGGCATTCGATATCGATCGAAAGTTCAATAGAATTTAAATCTAAGTAATTTGCCGCCAGAAAAAGAAGAAGGACCTAAATGTTACTTTTTTAACAGAAAAAGATTTGGACGATGTCACTACAAAGCAAAAGTAAGTTTTGATACATTGACGGAGCAAGAGAATTGTTTTAAAGGAAAATTGTGTCATGCATTAGAAATATCACAAGAAGGAAAAAATTCTGGGGGATACTAAATTTGTTCTGGCGATGGTTACCCCCTGCCAAGACAGGACTATCTGCCCCACTGCCTTTATACATATGTACATCTAAAAATATATCACCGAATTAAAAGGAACAGAACCCTTCATGGGTGAGTCAAATTCGCAACTTGAGGCTTTACTAAGTATAGTGAAATATGAGTTAAAAAGCTTTTAGTGCAAAGAAATGTAATTTATTCCGCTAGTATTAGTAATAACGGGTCCGCCATCTAACGTTTTTTTTTTTTTTTTGTAACTAGTGCCTATTTCGTGAGTGGTAACACTTAGTTCATGTCTGATTCGACAGATAATAGTTTTATCCTTCCGCTGAACGAATACGATTGTGTATACGCCTGAACAACGCTAGGAAATATTGCGATATTACTTTGAAAATGTATGCGAAAATTGCGTAGGGATTTTGAAAGAAGAGAAGCACCGTCAGCTCCGTATGTTCGTTATCTTGTGAAAAATGTGAAAGAAACTGGCATCCTCATCAAAAAAACAAAGCGTGAAAAGCCAAAAACAATGCGGACACCCGAGAACATTGCTGCTGTGGCGTAAAGCGAAAGTGTGAAAGTGTGCGTGAAGCGCCATCAACATCAATTTACCGTCGTTCTCAACTATTAAACATTTTGGAGACGAATTTTTCATAAAGACCTTGTTATGATGCCATACAAAGTCCAATTGGTTCAGGAGTTGAAACCAACTGACCATCCAATGCTTTTAAAAAAAAATTAAAAAAAAAAGTTATTTGGCGGACCCTTTACTTTTACGGATTCTCTTTACACAGTTTTCAGATTACATTAACTATTTTGCAGGATACCATGTGTTTGCTTTAAATCGTCAAGTACATTGATTTCTTGCGTAACATAAGTTTCCAGGATTGAGATTTTTAACTTAAAACCGCTTAATGCGCATTAAATAATTTTTGTTTACAAAATATAAAAGAATTTACAAATATAATTAATATAATATTTCTTAAATAAATCAATATTAAATTTTATTTACTTGATGTTTTTTGTTTACAACGTTACGAACGTTTAGATTTAAAATTTTTGACAAGTAGTAAGAAAAGGTGAAGATAATAAACTAAACTAAGTTTATTGATTGCCTAATTATTTTCAAAGTTCACTTACCCTGTTCATTATTTAAATTATTTCCCTTATTAGGCGTTGAGTTTTGATCTAAAATGCAATTACTGTCGATTAAATCAGTTTTGTTAAGTTTTTCCGATGATGCTTCAATATGACCCGAAGATGTTGGAAGCGTTGTCGGTGATTTTTCATTTTTATTTGTTGGATCTTGTTGAATGTTTAAGGAATTTTTATTAATTTTTAATTGGTCTGTTTGCGGTTCTTGTTTAAGGGCGGCAGGTAAGCCAGAGGCGAAACTCATAAAAGATTCACTTTAAAAATGAAAAAAAAATAAGAAAAAACATAAAATATATAGAAATAAAAAAATTTCTTTATCGGTTTTTTTCATCAGAAATTCTACTTTTCAAAGCAACAAAACTTACCTATTTAAATAGGAGTTACTATTGAACTCAGTGTTTAAATCAAATCCAATATCATCACCCCATGTGCCACGACCTGAAATTGCAAATAAAAAAGAAACAATTTAACATTTATTTAAATTCAGAGCAGATTTTTACAATTCATTTTAATTATGAAATATTTTTCAAAAGTCTTTATTTAATTACAATAAATCTTTATAAATATTAAGTTAAGACAACAATAGACTTTTTTTATTTAAATGATTGGCTATACGGTAGGAAACGATGGATTTAAAATAAATCAGTATTAAAATATTTAATTTAAAAATCGAATGAAATTCATCTCACCCTTTTAAAAGAATCGTTTTCATATCGACAAATATATGTATGCATACATATATATCACAACAACACAAAAATACTGAAGTCACACAAAATACTGAAAATCATTAAAAATAATTTTATTTCACCAAAAAAATGTAATTTAAAATATATTAAAAATTGACAAAAAATTTAATTTGTCGAAAAAACGAGAAGCCAAATTGAATTTGAGATTTTACTGGAAAATATTAAATTGAGCGAATATAAAATTAAAAAAAAAAACAACATTTCAAAAGAAAGTAAAAATTAAGTTAACAGTTAAAATTAATTATTCGAAATTCCAAAAAACAAAAATACACAAAATCTTTTTAATAAAACCATAAAAAACTACAAAAATAAATTTAAATTCATAAAAAATAAGAAAAATTATTGCAAATCCTCAGAATTTTGTCTCAAGGTGAGTTAAGGACAGAGGAATCTGGGAGGATAAGGGTTCACAAAGGGATTTTTTTTTAGGAACATTGTTTTGTGACAAGGTTGGGAGGGCAGTTTAGGGCATAACATCTGCCTTAGAAGGTCCTGTTTGTGTGAACGTTTTTTGTTTTTTTTTTTTTGGTTTTTATTTTGGTGCATTTTTTGTTTAGTTTGTTGTGGCTTTTTTATGTAAATTTTTTATGTGCGGCGTACCCAATGGGAAGGGTTTAAAACTAACTAGGATATGCTTGCCGTCAGGAGAAATAAGCTGGTCAGAAACCTCATTGGTCGCTGCAGCCGTAACATAAACTAAAAAGTCGTCAAAAAGTCAACGTCTCACCAAAAGGACTAAAATTTATTAAAGACAACGAAAGTTCATCAAAAAGCAACCAATTCTCCGAAAAATCGAATCGTCTGTTGAAAGAAATCATTTTAAAATCGAATAAAATCCAAAAACGTAGAATTCTGATTGAATTCTGATTCGACTTTAGTAAATAAGGGTTAATTAGAAAAATCTGCACTACAATTCAAAAGCATTAATATTTTAATAAATATTAAAACATCTTATTTCCACATTTTCCGGTTTACCTATTGCGAATGATAAAAAAAGAAACATAAGGAACTCTGAGTCAGAGTCTCTGACTAAAATAGTGCTATATTCGGCTATTCCGAAATTTATATACCCTTCACCATGTAAATCTAGTTTAGTGAAGTAACTCCAATCAATAAAGCAAATATTGGGGTGACAGAGAATTAATAAAATAAAAAAATTTGGTACTGCATATATATATCTTAACATAAAAATGACATCGGCTCTTAATGCGTTAAGCATTTTTAAAACATTTTAGTATTTAGATACACATATTGATATTTAAAAAAATTTTAGAGCTCCGAACAATTTTTTCACTTGATGTTTTTTTCTTATTTTTTAATTTTCTATCGGCCCATATACTTTAGAAAGAAACACAAAGTCAGCTAAAGCAAATGCGTTTCATTCTTTTTTTTTCATTTTCATTTGCGTTTTGCTTTTGCTGCACATTTTTCAACAGCAACAGTTAAGCAACTACATATCGCTTCTTTATTGCAACATATTCATATCTCAAAAAATTAAAAATTTATAGTTACTTAAGCGAAAATGCTCTTTTAGACCTTCTTTACATGTTGAAAAAAATCAGTTTTATATTAGAGCTGCAAAACTATCGATAGTGGCGCCATTCGATAGTTTCGATAGTATTTTTTGATGCCATCGATACTATCGATAGTTTTTGATTCTTGAAAAAATGTCAATTATGTATTTTTCCAATATAATATCTTAAAACATTCTTTAAAGTAAAAATAAAACTGATATCAATGTTTTTAATATACAGACATGTGTACGAGTATATATACATTAATATTTAATGAAAAAACAAACCTCTTTTGACACTATATCTGACCGATTGACACTTTTTTTGTGAAATCAAAACACTCAAACGGTCGGACAGACAGACATACGGACATCGCTCAATCGAGTCCGCTATGCATAAGAACTCAGAATATATATATAATTTATGGGACTTTCACTTTTTGTGGTGAAGGATATAAAAATTCTTTCAACTACTGTAGTTAACTAAAAAGAATTGATTTAACTTAATTCTTACAAAAAAAAAAACGGACTTCAAAACAGATTTCATCTGTCGGCTATAACGGTTCAAGAGAGTGGCCATAAAAATTAGATTACATTAACTACTAAAACACCCTTATATTCTCAAATTGTATACTTGTTCAAATGGCAGTTTACATCAAATTACAGCAACTATAGGGGCACCCTTTAATTTTAAATTATATACTTGCTGTTGTAGTAGATTTAGAAATCAGGTTATGTGTAAATTTCAACTGACTTTCTATAAGGTTCTACAGTTTGACCATATACATCAGATTATATCAACTATTGTAAAACCCTTTAATTTAAAATTTTAATGCATCTTATTATACCAAAAAAAGTAGTTGACATTCTGTATATAATTCAGGTGTTTTTATATAACGGTTAAAAAGCACAGGCATATAGGTCAAATTACATTAATTTTGGGAACACTGTACAGGTCCCTTGTAAATTTCAGCTGTTTGTATATTACGGTTTAAAATTTCGGCCAATTACACCAAATTACATCGACTATTGGGACACCCGTTTATGACTAAATCTAAATTTGTTGTAATAGCGGAGTTATTAATACAGGTTCTAAAGGTATTTATGTATTTATTTATTTGGCATCCTTTAATTTATAGTTTTAAATATTAATACTTATTACTATAACTGCCATAGCAAACGACATTCTGTCCAATTTGCAAGCGTTTGTCTATATGTGTTCAAAAGATAGGCCCATATAAGTAAATCTAAATCAATTATGGTCCGCCCTATAATTTAAAATCAAATTATAAACTCGTTTATATAGTTGGCTTAGCAATACAAGTCCCTTTAAGTTTCAGCGTTCTGTCTATAACGGTTCGAAAGCTCGGCCACATATTTGAAATTATATCAACTATTGGGACACCCTTTAACTTCCAAATCCAAATTTAATACTTTGTCTTATAGCAGATTTAGCAATATAGGCTCGTTGTAAATTTCAAGCGTCTGTCTACAACTGCTCAAAAGTATGGCCATATATATCAAATTAAATTAACTATTGGCGCACCCATTAATTTAGCAATCGACAGTCTGTCCAATTTTCAATCGTTTGTCTATAACGGTTCAAAAGAGAGGCCCATATAAGTAAATTTAGACTTATTTTTGTATTACTTTTTTGTTATTGGGAGCTATAGTAATACTGTAAGTCCCCTTTACAGTTCATAACACAAGTAAAAAATATGTATGTTGTATGGGGACACCCTTTAATTTTTAAGATTATCAACTGTTTTTAAAACGGAATCAATCTGTAAGCATATTCAACCATACTACCAAAAAATTTTAAAATCGTTTTAGAAATGACTGAGTTCTGCAGGCTCAAACACCAAAAAAAAAACCGCAGTCGAATTGACGACATCCTTCTTTTATTTTGAAGTCATTTAAAAAGGAGATCACATTTGATTATTTACGTATGTTCATATTTATATATTGTTCAATTGCTGAGAAGGCGTCAGAACAAAAAAAAATAATAATAAACTACGTTAGCTAGCTTATTGTGAGAATCTACAACAAATAATTAATAGATTTTCACTTTATATACATAAGTACATATGTAATGATAACCATTATTATAAAAGGTTTACAGGTGGCGAAATTTGGATGGTGCATTTTGCATTTCAATGTCTTCGTCATACCGCTTTTATGGATTTTGTTTTAGAAGCCTTTTTTTGTCGATAGTATCACTATCGAAAAAAAAATATCGATAGTCTGCGTAAAACAAAACAATCGATATTATCGATAGTGCCATCGATAGTTTTGCAGCTCTATTTTATATCCCAAGCTGAACCGAAGTTATAGCAATTGCAACTGCAGCAATTAGATCATAGGACTTATGTCTTGAAAACTTAAATCGCATTTTGCCAAGTTCAAGTTTTTTTGAGATATGACTATGTTGCAATAAAGGAGCGATATGCACTGAAAATAGTCAAGCATTTTTAATTACTGGTTAATTCACCAAAAGATTTAAAACTTTTAGGGAAGAAATCCTATTTAGATGCAAATTTCCAAAACTAATCAGCAAAAAAAAAGTTCCAAATGATATGAAAAAATTAGAGGTAGGCGTGGTATTTTGCTGCTGCCTCGAATGACATCGACCGATCATGCTGATTTCCAATAGCACCTCTTTCGACACTATATCTGATCGATTAACATATTTACTCCTTTTTGTGACACTCACACAGACGGACAGACGGACATCGATCAATCGACTTCGCTATGCATAAGAAGTCAGAATATTTATACTTTATGGAGTCGGAAATGGATATTGAAGAATTTTTTTTTTTGATGAGCTTCTTCGCTCTCTCCTGCACGCGGTCGAGTAACTCCATAATAGTTTTTGAAGCACGAGCCATTTTTGGTCTAATTAAGGTGAAATAGATAGCGAGGAGATCAGAGGGAATGAAGTATTTCTTACACCGTTTCAGAAAACCTAGGCACTTAAATGCTTCTTTAGCGGCCTAAAAAATATGCTACAAAATATGAACATCGAGAGCTTCTGATTATGAGCGTTAAATTCAACCCAGTTCGCAAGGCCCCACTCAGAGATTGCCAAAAGATCGCGATTCAGGGTATCGTCCATGTACTTTCGCATAGCTCCAATTTTCGAAAGGCTTGGCCTATTGCGAAATGAATGGCATATGAAACTGTCATCTTCGAAAGAATAGATAGGGTTGAAAATCCGAAGTAGAAGGTCGTTAAAAAAATAAGAAACAGGGTAGGAGAAAGGATGGAACCTTGCGGTACCCCTGAATTAACCATTAACTCGTTTATGTGGTTCCATCTATAACAACTCGTATAGTTCGATCCCTGAGAAAGCTCGATATGAATGGAGAGAAGCTATCACCGATACCAGAATCAATAAGTTTTGATATGACTGCACCATGCCACACTTTATCAAACGCATTGGAAATATCTAAAGCCGAAATGGTGAATGGATTGACACCATTTTTCCGAAAGGAAGGTCAGTAAGTCACCCGTAGAGCGTCCCCTACGGAAGCCGCACTGCCTGTCACTAAGTAAAGTGTTGAACTCCAGATATTGCGCAAGATGGAAATTAAGCCTACTTGCCATTACTTTGGAAAGTGCAAAGCAAATTACAATTGGCGATAATTTTCAGGGTTGCTAGCCTCTTCCTTTTTAGGGATTGGTGTTACATTAGCAACCTTCCATTATGGTGAGAATTCACCAACATGGTATAAAATTCTTAAAAGTTTTGCTAATGAATGCGCTAACTTCGAAGAACACTACTTGAAGACCAGTGCTAGAATTCCATCAAGACCAGGGGACTTGCTTATGTTTATTGTATAGAAATAACCAAAGAAATTGAGTACTTTTCTTACAAATTTTTTAGAAGAGTTGATCGCCTGCTATAATCACATAAGTTCATAAATGAAATTATTAGAATTTTCTTAAGCCATTCATAACAAAGTGATAGCATAATAATTGTAATTTTGATAAATACTAAATTTATTTATTTGATAAATATTCAATTTATCAAAATTGATTTTGATTTAATTTAATTTTTACTAAATATGAATAAAAACAAGATTTTATAAAACTATAAGTCTGAAAACTACGATTTAAGATACAAGTTGAAAATTACGTTTACCATCCCTGCCATATATGTACATACATACATACAATACATCAGCTTATCAATAAAAGAAACATTATCTCCCATACGAGTTTATCAATCCGCGTAACACTTTTAATTTATTTCTTCAGACAAATTGTAAAGTTTTGTACAGTTTAGCTTGTCATTGACGTTTTAGTCACAAGTCATCATCAGAAATTAGGAGAAAGATATTCACAATCATTCGTACCCATTACTAAACTATTTTGGTTACAATAATATTTTTGTATCGTACTATCACAGTTAAACAAGTTGTTCATTTTAGGTTTTTTTTTTATTTATACTGTGTTGGTGATTGTGTCGGTAGGCATTAGACGACGATAAGCTTTGAAAAAACATTTATTTGAATCTTTTATTTTATGTATTATCTTTTCTTTTGTTATTTTATTAAAGACTGTAATCGCTTAAAACATCCAAGAAATTGAAGAAAAAAAAAGAAATGTGGAAAGCTGAGATGTATTTTGTTTTGACTATTAAAATATTCTGTGTTTAATAATAAGAATGACGATCAAAAAGTTACTGAATGTCATTAGGTATTGATAATGATCGTCAAAAAAAAAAAACTTTTATAAATTTTTTATAAATGTAAATTTGTATACGAAAAAACTGATTACGAACAGGGATCAAGCCGCCTTTTATTTGGTAATAGACTCGTTCATATAACAGAAAAATTCAAGAAAAAAAACCTGATTTTTTTAGTTTTCAGGTGATTACAACTACAAAAAAGTATTGTTGGAAGCAATAAAAATTTCTATTAACTGATTGTAGTCAATAAAAGTTTAATAGCTTTAATTTTTATAAATTATTTATTTGCCAAATATCGTTAATCGTTCGCTTATTCGTTCGTTCCAAAATGTGTTCGGTTACTGCATTTAATATAAGTTGCTCTCTGGCTAACTCTTATGTGTGGATATTCACTTGTCATACCACAAAAGCTTTTCTTTCAAAGTTTCTAGTTCCAACAAGCATTGCAGACAGTTAAGGGCGGGGCACATAGAATCCGTCATACGTTGTATTCCGACGTGTTCAGCTGAAGTAAGTAACGACAGATGAGGTTGGCACAATAAGTACTTTGCTGACGGATATCAAATCAGCTGTTTATCTTTTTATCAGTGTTGCCAGATTTATATAAAATCTAGTAAAAAGTTTTATTCCATGTGTCTGGGAAAATAATAAAGCAACAAATTTCATAACGATAAAACTCATAAGGATTTAACATTAGGATTTAATACTAATATTTCGTTATGGAAAAGTCCATGCTCTCGCCATTCATTAAAATGAGTAAAAGTAGGAATTAAAAAAAATCCGTTTTATATTTCTCTTTGAAAGATTGAGCTTCGATAAAATTTACTACACTAATTATTTTAAAATACCCTTAATAAAAACAAATTTGAGACTTTTTTGCAAAAAACTTCAACATAAAATTACTGAGAATTTTTTTCTTCTGAAGGAACTTAAAAGACAACTTTCTTCTAAGTCGTGGTATTGGTACGGTTGTCAAATTTTAAGCGGAAAAACTGAAGTTGCTAGCAATTTTAAACAAGTTTTTTACAGAAGCAAAATACATGTAAAATCTAATGCCGTCACCTGTTGTCAATTCGCCTTGGTTGCGTTGGTAGAGGTGCGTGTTGTAAAACATAAAATTATGAGTTCGGGCCCACCTTCGGACAGGATTAGTGATTAGATTAACGTCTGTACCTGGCAGTAAGCCCTTATAAGACGGTGATAAAACTACTATTCTGTGCCATTTTAAGACCATGGGTTGCAGGACCATGAATCTACCCCTTGCTATAGGGTCGGAGCCAATGTTTAAACTCCTCTGTTGAGAGTGCATCAGCACACTTCCATCTATTCCACAACATACCCGCAGAAATAGACAAATTTAACCACAACCACCACATGTACCGCGAAGGGACCTCACCAATAACCGGCTACAGAGATGAGCGGCTCTCTGTATGGGCTACCGGTTTCCGTGGTGCCAGTTTATTTAGGCTATTATTATTCATACGTTATTATCATTAAGGAAACTAGTAAAATCCTTCGACAGTACCCAGCTATCTATTCAGCTACAGTGCCTGCACACCGGGACACTGGTACCCTTGTCTGCATCTAGGTTAGGTCAGCACAAACTCTTGGTTTTCCCGGGGGCCCACCTTTGGACATGCATACAATGAAAAATTAAATTTTTCATAATGCAATTAAAAAATGAAGAAGCGCAGGGAAGTAACAGCATAACAACGGTGTACGGCAGATGTGTGTTCTGGCTATTGGATTAAAGGGAATGACTGGCTTGAATAAAGGCATAATGGAGGGGTGTGTAGACGGTTTAGGTAGCTAAAAAAGGCATCAAGTAGTTCATGTCTCGCGGGAGTAACACAGCAGTGTTGCGTGGATGGCTGTGTTTGTATAAAGCATGTTTAGTATGACCATAGGGATCAAGAACTATAGACAGATAGAGCCACTGAGTAAGGAATAGAAAATTTATAATGTGCCACAGTGGTATTTGCAATCAAAAGAATCTGTACGTGTGTTCTAAAAGGGATGAATATGTATTTTAATCCAGTATGAATCACTAAGTTTCTTAGGTAATAAAAGGATGCAAAAGATTCGGATTTTTTTTTCTACAGTAAGATTACATTTCTCAGCTTTTTATTTATTTTCTTCTAACAAAAATTACTGCAAGGTATTCAATATTTTACTGTACTTTTCATCCTTGATCTACATACATACATACAATCAATATAAGTCTTGCGTAGCTGCTAAGACAAATACAAAATTTAACATTTTAAATTTATAAAATGTTTTAAAAAAATTATTGCTGATTCAAAAAATTAACAAATATTTGTTAATTAGCAATTTCATGCAGACCATCATCTCTCTATACGTTTTAAATGTTTAATGAATTTCGAAATTCGTTAAGTTAATCAAAAACTAATCTTTTGATTTTAATATTTTTTTTAAGAGACAGTTTTTCATTTCGAGAGAGCAAATGCTTTAAGTGTTGTTTCTTCACATGTATGATGCCCTTACGATACGATTAAGCTGAGTGTGATACAGTGCTAGTGTACACAAATGAGTGTTTTTTTCCGCTTATCGCCAAGACGCTTTAAGAAAGTAAACATTTAGTGATAAGACACCCAGTCATATTCAATGTTACAATAACAACACATTTTATTGTTATTTAGCATGTGTAGCGTTTGAAGACAGTTGAATAAATATAAGAAGTACTTCAAGCAAAACAGGTTGATTAAGCTTCTTGAAACTTTGTGAATGTTGTTAATGCAAAAAAAAAGTTCTCATCTTAATTTATCTTGTTTTGGAGCAACTTAGCTATGTGAGATAAAACTTCGATATATCTTATCTTGTCATTCTGTTTGTAATTTCTAGAATATCCATTTTCGACCCCATAAAGTATATATATATTCTGAGTTCTTATGCATAGCAAAGTCGATTGAGCTATGTCCGTCTGTCCGTTCGAGTTGAAACCAACTTTGGCAAGTCACCAGATGAGCTAGAAATTTAAGTAGGCTTATCGATGAGTTATAGTTTCGAAAGTTTTGCTATTAAAAATCAGCTAGATCGGTTCACGACCTTAAAGGCAGCTGGCAAAACACCAGGCCTGACTCTAATTTTTCCATATTTTTTTTCAACTCTCGTTTGTATTTCTGCAAGTGGTTGTGTTTTATGATAAAAAAAAATTAATGTATTTTTATTTTATATTTTACCTGATACAGCAACCTTTTAATTTACTATGCTGGGACGACAATCCAAAGCAAAAATTAAATTTTCGGAAAACAAATTTTTTTAACAGAAAAACTTTATGGAAGGAAAGAACTTCTTGTGCCGATTTTTATTTAAACTCTTCAAAGGGAAATCTGTTACATAAGGTTATGCATGTATGGAGTAGCGTATATAAGATTCGGCATAGACGAATGTAGCACTCTTACTTGTTTTCTTTTTAAATGAAGTAAGGCAAAGTAAAAAATCGAATAACACGTGCAAGTAATAAGACTTGGTGGTGAGCTCATTCAATTTAATTATAACCAGCAATAAAGTGCAAAAGAATCCGAGACAGTAACGCTCCCTTACTACAGATAAATTAGTCTGGGGAGGGCTAATCCACTCCTAGCAGAAATTAATCCCCTCCTAGAATTGTTTGTTTCTTTTTATGGAATTTCTAATACATGGCAAAAGTTTCTTCTTCGTTTAAGGGCTAAAGCCCCCCAGGAAACTTCTTTAGACACGCTGATGTATTGCTCTCAAGAATTCAGGTCTTCGCAAGCATGTTGAAACTAAGTTCCTACATAAAAGATATAACATAAGGTGTTCTTGGTATCTAACCATTTCTATTGAAATCATCTTAAATTAACTTACCATCTGACTAATTCGACCCCTATCCATATTCTTAATAATTACCAGTGAAGCCTTATATTGCTTTACTTTGGCCAAAACTTTTTTCATCATTCGAAAATATCCTGCTTTATAAAAACGTTGTCCCAATTGTCCAACACAGTGTTGTGTTTTTGATCACAACTGTAACATTTTTGTTTTTACCTTCAGTGTTGCCAAAATTATTTAAATGTGAAGATTAAAAATTTTACGACTAGGAGTCGTAAAAAATTAAAAGAAAAAACACAAAAAAAAACTTGAATTAAATAAAGCAAAATTCAGATATTAAAGTAAACATTTAGTGTGCGGATGTTAATGAGCAATTTAATTCACATGAGTCTATCCAAAGCTAATTTCAAATGTTTTCAATTTACTTTTGCGAACTTGAGTATAAAATAACTTTGTGTATAAAAGCAATATATCAGCTAATAGTCGTCAATTTATTAGAGAAAATAACGCAGGAAATTTTTGAATTAACTATTAACAAAGACAACAGAAATACTAAGAATTAAATATTTATGTATATAAACAAGTAAGAGTGCTATATTCGGCTAGCCGAATCTTATATACCCTTTACCATCTTTGTAGATCTAGTTTAGTAAAGTAACTCCAAACAAAAAAGCAAATAAAAGCAATTTTGATACTGCATCTATATAATTTTACATAAAAATGGCATCGGCTCCTAATGGATTAAGCATTTTTTTAAAATTTTAGGTTCTCTTCAAAAGCTTTAAAATGATACCCATATTGATATTTAAATAAAAAAAATTAAATTTCAGAGCCCCGTAGCTCGGAAAATATGGGTGAGCGAAAGTTTTTTTACTAGATGTTTTTTTTTCTTATTTTTCAATTCTCTATCGTCCTGTATATTTATTTTTTGATTGGAGTTACTACATTGTTCCAAATGACATTAAAAAATAGAGGTAGGCATGGTGTTTTGCTTGCTACCTCGAGGAACATGGACCGATCATGTTGATTTCCAATAGCACCTCTTACGACACTATATCTGATCAATTGACATATATACTGTATGGGGTCGGAAATAGATATTGTAGAAATTACGCACGGAATAACAAACTTAGATATTACCATTTTTCTACTTTTTGTGGTGAAGGGTATAAAATTGTTGCAAGTGTGTTTTGACCAAGGCATATTCATTCTACTAGGTAGTAGCGGTTCTACAACAAATACAACAATGACAAAAACAACATGCCTTTTTATTGTTGTTTTGTTCGTTGGAAACGTCAAAAACACAAAGAGAAACAGAATATAATTGCTCCAAATACAAATGCTTGCTTTCTCTAAATACAAGTGCTTGCTTTGTCTTGCAAACGCTTGTTGTTAGTGTTTTTTGAAATTCGTAAACAAACAAAGGAACTTTCAATATTTCCAACTACAAACCAGCTGGGCGGACGACACTACCTAGTAAAATAAATCTGCCTTGGTTCTGACTTTATGACTCACGCAGTGCCAAATCAAATCAACGATTCAATTTTTTGGGTTTATTCGTATGGTCATGTAGATAGATGTTTTATCCAAAGTTTGCACAAAACCGGTCAACTCGTTCGTCAGTTATGACTTTTCATGACAACTTGTGATTTTGTCCATAAAAAAAACAACAACTAAAAACGTGTGCGGTATGTATACTATGTGCTGACTTCATACACACGGCAAATACACGTTGCAGCACATACACGTATACACATTAACAGCAAAGCAATCTTAACAAAATCAGATTCTGTAGATATTTAAGATAAAGATATCTTCTGGTCTATAAGATCTAAACTGATTTGATAGGTTTCTCATGTGGCCATAATATATTATACAGTGCCTAGAAAGGATTTCAAATCAGGCCCGTGTAATGCTAAGCACAATATGCTAGTTTTGTAAATTTTAAAATTCCTTGAATTACATATACGAATACACATATCGCACTTGATCAACAACAGGGTATTAACTCAAAATTTTAAAATTTTCAGTAGAGTCAAAAAACTGTTTGTGGCCACATTTTAATAGAATTTAAAAATTCAAATATACCATAGGAAGCAAATTCCATTTAAAAATATATTTACATCGTTTTTCCTAGAAATCTGTGCAAGTATTGCAAAAAAATCAATTTTTTCAGTTAATACCATTTTTCTGAAATTTTTCAATAATAAATGAAACAAATTTTATCAACAAGACAGTATCAACTCAAAATAAAACCAAATTGAAAAGAGACTCAACTCAAAATAATACCTTTTTGTTGAATTAAAGGTAATCACTACATTATCATGAATATGGTCTCAAAAGTGATTTTCGAGATGAAAGAGTAAACGGAATCCGTTGAAATTTTTACAGTAGATGATAATGATGTTGTTAGCTGATTTCTTGAAAAAAGTGATATTTCAAAAATTTTGAGTTAATACCCTATTGTTGATCAAGTGCGATATATCTTTTATGTGAAATTTTTGAAAGATCCGTAAATATTCGATTAAACGTGCAGTATCATCAAAAAAGATTTTAACTAATAACGGCTTCATTTGACATTTGATGAAGTGTAAATGGATTGTACCTGTACTTTCCGCAGAACTACACGTTTATTTTAAATATTTAGAATAAACGTGTGTAGAGTGTCTAAATGTTAATTCAATGGGGAACGTCAGCCTTAAGGCTAGCGATCAGGCTTTCTTAGTTTTAAAAATTTTAATTGTGCAACAGTCGTTGTTCTTACTTATCAAAGAACAACTACAATTAAAAGAGGACACAAAATTCACTTCTTCACAGAATTAAAAGATATAAAGAATCCATTGTCATAGTGATAAATAGAGAAACTAGCAAGCTCTTTCAACAGTAAGCATATTTTTTTTTTTTGTACCATATTATTTAAGGTCACGACTGACTATTCTACACAAACGCATGATTCAGTCTTTAGAAAACCTGATACGCATGAAGGTGCCAACTATGATCCTACTATTTTAACTTACATATAATTTTTGACAGTCATGATGACTAAATCCCATAGTGTGTCATGACCTTTAATAACATTTTTTTAAATACTTTCAACTAAGTATTCTTTCTGTTTTTTTCTTTCTGTTGTATTTTTATACTTCATTAAACTTTTCACTTACCGCTATTTAGTCTCTCTTTTTTATATTTATCCTTTTCAGTTAATTGATTTGTAGATATTGTAGATATTTTTGCTGGTAATTCGCCAGTCTGTGTAGAGGCAGTGTTTTCACTCTGACCTATATCCAAGGGATCCCACTCCATTCGTCTTTTACGCGAACCACTATTCAAATATATTGTTTGGACGTCAATTATTTGCGGACCTGGAGAACCTTTTGATTGATCGTCTGTCAAAAAAAAACATAAAGAAATAATATTTGTATTTCAAATTAGGTCACTGCTTTTGTTTTTTATTCTGTTTATGCCGCGGGAAAGCGAAAGGAAAAAAAAGTAATTTTTTAATTTTTTTTTCCACAAACAGGGATGTTCAACAGCTGTTCAACCACAAAGCAGGCAATGTGGCATCCAAAAAATTAAAATTTTAAGTATAACGTTAACACATTTTTTTTATGATATACTGCCAAAAATTTACCGATTTATTATTGTGACCGAATTTTTAAACATTTCCCAAGTCTGGCAAAGTAAAAAATTTTATTAATCTGTATGTTTAAGAATTACATTATATTAGCGTAGGAATATAATAAAAATATTAATAAAATAAAATCATTATAGGAATGCGTTTTTTTTTCTGTGACCGTCAATTATTTTATTCGCGAAATATATATCATTATTTACGACTATCAACTGTTAAAAGTCAGTGATGATTTTGAAATACTCAAGGTGCATATGTCAAAGTCGAAGTTGTCATTTTTACAAACCGTACATGCAAGCAACGTCTGACATAACTAGGCTTGCCAGAGCCAATTTGCCAAAAAGCTTGACATTGCCCAAAAAAAACTTGATTTTGAAAAAAAAACTTGACAAATAAAAACACTCATACTATTGGTTTTTATTTAATTTTTTTATTTTTTTTTTTTGTTTTCATAAAAATTACGAGTATTAGAATAAAAACAAAAATATCATAAAAAGTAAAAATAACAGAAACAATGTAAAAGAAACAAAAAACAATATAAGAATAAAAATTCAGTCGTTATATATTTTAGAGAAAACTTAGGCGTTATTTAAAAAAAATATAGGTACTTAATTAAGAAAAAAATATAGGTCCTATTTATTTTGCCACATATATTTCGTATTCTTAGATACAGAATAAGTTAATTCTCTACCATCGGGTGTTGTTAAAAAATTTTGAAAGTTTTTGCAATCCTCATTAAAATTTATTCTTCGGCTTTTATTAGATCGAAGGACATTCTATTCCTATCTTTGGTATATAAAAATATGTATCATATTAGTCCTTAGTTGTATTGATAGTAAAAATATGCTCCTTCGATGTGTTTTTTAGAAATATAAACTTACTTTTTTAAGTATTATTACATATGTAGCTAGAATAAATTTGAGAAAGAAAGTTAACTTACAAAAAACATTGACAAAACACTTTTTCACTTGACACTTGACGGGCATTAAAAAACTTGACAATCAGGCCAAATCAGGCCCGTCTGGCAACCCTAGACATAACCTACAATATAATTCAATTTTCTTCGGTGAGCAGTTCTGTGAATGCTAATTTTGGTCATTAAAAAACGGTATACTTATGTAAAGAAAGAAAAAGTTGTACCACTGAAAGCTAGATGCTTTCTTATATAAAAATAGAACACGCTCTAAATGAAAATATGTCATATCTTTTTTTTTTACACATGTATTAAAACACAAGGAATCTTTTAAACCGTTTAAACGATACATACTGTTACG
Source organism: Gymnosoma rotundatum (assembly GCA_916610165.2). NCBI lineage: Eukaryota > Metazoa > Arthropoda > Insecta > Diptera > Tachinidae > Gymnosoma > Gymnosoma rotundatum. Next base: position 130,679,811 of record OU744339.1, on the reverse strand, counting down.
TTTTTCCCTTTATGATGACAACCGTACGGATTCTTTTGATGGCAAATACAACTGTGGCTCATTATAAATTCTGTATTCAAACTTTTTGGCTTTATCTGGCTATACTTTTTGATCCTACCGGTCTTGTGAATTCCATGGTCTCGTATTTACTAAACATGCGTTATTATTACAAACGCAGCCACGCTACACTACTGTGTTACTCTGGCAACACATGAACTACTCGATGCCTTGTTTTATTAACCTTAACCATCCACAGGGATCTCCACTACTCCTTTTATCCAAGCCAGTTATCCCCTTTAATTCAATAGCCACAACACACGTCTGCCATACACTGTTGTTATGCTGTTACACTTCCCTGTGATAACCGCTACCCTTCTTATTTTTTATTATAAAGGGCTTCTTGACAATTATCTGTTACTCTTATATTAAATTGGACGTCTTCGCTAAATTATCTGCCATGGCTTTACACAAAAATTGTCTTTTGCCTCTCGGGAGGTATGTACTGCTGCTTCTTAATTTTTAATTGCTTTATAACAATTACTATTTTCCGTTGTACGCATATCCGAAGGCGGAATCGAACCCACGATTTTCTGTTTTACAGCAGGCACCTCTACCAACGCAACCACTGAGGTTGCTCAGCTTTTGTTGAGCTAATTGTGGTAGTATTCTATACACACACTATTAGTTGAATTAACTTATTCACCAGGCTCACGCAGATCACAACAATAGGGGTTGCCAGATCTTATTTTCGTAACAATATAAATGTATTTAATATTTTGGAAAATCTGACAAGTCATATGTGAAAAAAACGTAGTCTAAGGACACCTTTATTAATGAAAATGAAATTTTTGATAGATTGCATTTGGAATTATGAAAAACTATGCTGCTAATATTTTTTTGTTTTCAATCAATACTGAACACTGCTATTGTTTAACATAATGTACATAACTTACCCTGCCAAGACTCTTCAGAATTTGGTGGAGAGTCAACAAAAGTTATTACTGGTTCATACTCTGGCCCAAAATGCTGATGATGAAAACCACTTATTATGTTACGATTTGTTGAATTAGCAAGCTAGAATAGCAAAAATAAAAAATGTCATTTTTTTAGTTTAAATTTCTTGAGACAAATACACACTAAATTTATAACAAAAGTTTAAAATCAACAGCAAACACATGTTGAAAGTAATCATAATTATCACTGTTATTAAAATTAAAAAATTGAAATAAAAAAAAAATAAATTAAAATTATAAAGAAAAATTTATGGAAAAATTAAAAAAAAAATTGTTTGGCACGAAATTTAGGATTTTTTTTATAAAATTTTTGTACTAAAAATGGGGTTTAAAACATTGAAAGTGAACTGACTAAACTTTAAAAGAGTAAAAACAATTGTAAATCTTATTAATTCATTGTGTGAAATTAAGCTCAACTAAATATTATTATCAATAAGGTCGGGCGGGCATTGTGAATTAACTATAAAAATAAAACAAATTAAACGAAACTGACTGATAGATAATGTTTAATAAATATGATGTGCACATTTTTTATAATCGTCTGCTCAAAAAAAAAACCAAAAAAAAACACTCATTTCATTTAATTTAACAAAGTACTCGTATGACAGTTGGTAGTAACTCTATTTAAATTGTTTTCATTCTTATCAAAATAATAAAGAATAAATATTTCGAAATAAATACTCAGATATGAGTGTATAGTATATAAATTTATAAAAGTATTGCAAATATGTAAATATTAAAAGTAGACGTTTTTTTTTGTGAAAACAAGAACCTGTAACCTTTCCAAAAATAGATTTTAAATTTATTTAGCTTAGAGTTGGATTAACAAATGCCTCTTAAAATGAGAACATTTCAAATTCGTTAAAAGGAACCAGTTAAAAGTTTTTCAACCAACTGAAAGTACCTTTTAGAACAAATTAACTATTAGAATGTTTAGTCTCCTTAAACATAACACAATTCTTTTTAAGAGAATGGATTCTTAGTCCTCTTTCACACACGTCAGTTTTACTTGATCAGTTTTTGAATAATTTTCTTTTGAACCTGCATTTGTGTTCACACACACACCGTCAACTTTGTTTTATCAAGTTTCGTTTTCTTTGCTTTCAACTTTTGCAACTTCTATTCTGCAGCCAACTTCAAGTATAAGTTTTTCTTAAACTTGATGGTACGGTCAGGTTTGTACCTCTTTCTATTCTCTTTTCCTCTTTCTCTCAAAAACTCAAGACTTGACGAGTCAAACTTGATGTGTGTAAAAGGGGACTTATTAAACGTATAAATTTCTTATTAATAAAAGTGCTTTTTACTATTTTAACTTATTGGAAAAAGTATCATGAAAAGATGTTTTCAAAAAAAGTCTTTTCTACAAGAAGTACCTTTTAAGAAAGTACCTTTTTAAAAATTTATTTTGTTTTATTTTTTTGTTTAAGGCACACTCAAAGTGACTTTTTTTTAGAAAATTTCCGTTTTATTTAAACTTTTTTTCAAGTTTTTTTTTGAATATTAGAGTGCCTCTTTATAAAATACCTTTACAATATTTTCTTAAAGAATTATTTTTAACACTATTAGCAAAAAATGCATAAATATTTTCTTAGATATACATTTTATAAAAGACGCTCTTTAATAACATAACTTAATTAAAAAATGCACTTTCGAGAGCGTATCGCTATTAAGCAAGATTATCGTCCTAATATACCATCAACAAAAATATGGATAAGAAAACAGGAGATCCATTTAAAAAAAAACTACTTTTATACCTTTTAAAGGACTTCTTTTTAAGAAGGAAACTTGTTAAATAAAATAATGATTTTTTCAAAAGCGTGCAGCAGCCTTGTAAAAGTTTCGTTGAAAAAGCTCCTCTCGTTGGGTATTAATAAGAATAAAGTTTAGCATTAACCATTTTAAAAAAATTATTTTTTAAGAAGGGGCCTTAATATAGGGTCTCTAGAAAAATATAATTAATTTTTTAAGTTTTGACAATTTGAGATATTTAATGGAAAAAATTATTTTGTAATCTTGCAAAAAGTATATAAATTTAAAAATACATTATTGTGCAAAAACTTAAAAAAAACTACCTTTAAATTGCCTGCATTCATAAAATTATTATTGAAGCCCTCAAAAGCAGGTATTTAATAGATAAAAGCAGACATCCTCTAAATTTCTAGCCTATAGCGGTTTAAAATATATGGTCTGACATGCCAAAATCTCGTCTGTAATCAAATTAGTTTTTGTGATTTTTCAAATAACATACAAATGTATTTAAAATGTTTTATTTTAAAAAGATTTTAAAATTTTGAGAACAACGTTAAACATAAACAAAAATCAGCTGGGCTATTAAAGACCAGCTGTAAATTAGTTCGTCTTGCCTTTTTTTTTATTGAAAGGTTTTTAATATTTAAGTCAAGGCGAATCAATTACCCGGTGGCAGCGTTAGAGAATTTATTATTTTTTGCTGGTAGAAACGAATGTCAAACTTCATACATAAAAAATAGTGTACAGATTTTTTATATATGGAGTTTGACAGTAGTGTTCACGGCGAAAATTAATGAATTCGTCTACGCTGCCACCTGGCAATTGATTCGCCTTGATTTAAGTTTATTATGTCATAATGAGTTGGAAATACATACATATACATATATGTATGGATTTTGAAAGAATTTTAATGGACGTAGAATACATTTTAATGGCTTTCCTTCCTATCTACACCGATGAAATCAATTTCAAATGGTGTGTAGTACACAAATTTTATATTGAAGGAAAGAGGACTTTTGGCTAATTGGTAAAATCTATTGGATTTGTTCTCTTATTCCCTTCTTCCAAGAAGACAATATAAATAATTCGCTGCATATCTTGGCTATAGCCTTTTTTATCTTTGTCTAGCACCCAGGAAACAGCACATACACTAATGCAATGCATTATGCTGCAGCAAGAAAATTAAATTTTTTTTTTTTTTTGGAAAATGGATGCAAAAAAAGAGTAGAAATATCAATTTTATGCTTTTCCATCCTTTGTGCGCTATCGAATAGCTCCAAAAGATACAAGGATCGGGGTCAGTGTGACCGGATCCAAAAAAAATTTTGGAACTAAATTGGCACCAAAAAAGTGCTAAAACATAGTGCCAAAATTTAAATGTCTTAGTTCTAAGCAAATATTTTCTTGGAGAGTTCAAAGTTTTATCATTTATGCTTACGCTGCCTTAGAAATATTTATTTGCATTAAAAAAAAAAACAAATTTCTTTAAACAATAAATCATTTTTTAAACATAAAGAGTCTTAAAAACGCAATAAAAATAAAATTTCAGTCTTTAAGTTAAATATCACCTACACCAGTGATTAAAAATACTTGACTATTTTTAATGCATATGTGGTTGCTTAACTGTTGCTGTGGAAAAATGTGCAGCAAAAGCAAAAAGCAAATGCCAAAAAAAAGAAAGAATCGCATTTGCTTTAGCTACTATGCGTTTCTTTCTGCAGCAAAGCAATCGGCAAAGCAATTACTTTGCTTTTTGCTTTTTCTTGCTCGTACTTGCTGAACTCCCTGCTTTTTATCCCATTTAACATTGGAAACGTATTTATGTATTTATCACTTACAATACACTAGAAAAAACATTTCAAAAACGTTGTTTTTATTACACCATTAAATGGTATGGGTTTTTTTTCTTAAAAAGCAACAGCAAAAGAAGAAACAAACATCAACTTTTGCTTAAGCAACAGCAAACGTTTCCAAAATAAATGCTTTGCTGCAGAAAGAAACTCATAGTCGGCTTAAGCATATGCGTTTCTTCCTTTTTTTTGCATTTGATTTTTGCTTCGTTTATAATGAAATGTTATGTAAATGCTGAGACATTTAGTTTTTTTATTTGCTGAAAAACATGTAAGCAAAGATTTTAGTGCTGTTGCTATTTTAAGCAAACAATTTAAACCCTGACATACACATGTGTACATAAATACGCGGTAGGATTTGAGCACACAACTTTTTAATTCAGAGATATCAAAAAGTGGTATTATTGCAATTGTTACACGCGAAAAGTAGTGTTTTGCAGAAAAGTGCATTAATTACTTTGTGGAACATTTTGTAAATTTAATTAATTACAAGTGCTAAAAAATGCTAAATAAAGAGTTGGTAAGTGCTAAAAATAGTGCTAAGTGCTAAATCGGTAATTTGGCTGCTAAATCAACAAAATAAGTGCCAAATCTAGCACCGAAAGTGCTAAAATGGTCACGCTGATCGGGATATACATGAAAGTTTCTCGCCAGTTTCTCTGAGCAGCTTCTATTAGTGGCCTGGGAAAAATTTATAATGATCGTAAAAAGGAAAGAAGCCCTAAGCTCGATTGTGAGCAAAATTCAAAATTTTGAACCATGTGATTTGACTGTTGCGTCGTCTAGCTCAAAGACTTTTACTCTTAAAACTAGGGTTCTCAGGAACCTTCGTTTGTTCAAATATTAAGACCTTTTACCGAGTGGGGCCTTTATTTTATATGAGTTTAGGCATCAGAAATGTTTAGCCATAAAATTGTTTATAACAAAATCTCTAAAATGAAACATTGCCTACAAATTAGAGAATTTCCTGTGTCAAACGTTGTCTTGACACAAAATAATCGGCCTTTCTAACCTAACCTAACACTGTCTCAAAAAAGCATTCGAACTATAAAGTGCAAGTAAATTTTATAAAATTGTAAAGGATTTGGTTTTACCTGTGAATGATTTGTTGTAATCTGACTATTATGCTGCAATGTTGTTGCCTGTAAATTATTTGTATTGTGGCCGTTGTTGTTATTGTTAAACTCCATTAAATCTGTATGGTGGAAATTAGTTAAAGAGTTTTTGGTTGGCCGCTGGTGCTGCTGCTGCTGGTGCTGGTGCTGGTGCTCCGGCTGATAGTTTTGTGGATTCGAAGGATTTAAAAGCGTTTGTATCTCTGGCTGATATTCCAAAGGGAAAGGATCAAACAATGATTGTAAATCGGTATAGCTGGATTGATGGTGGTGTTGTTGCTGCTGCTGCTGTTGTTGTTGTTGTTGATGATGATGTGGAAGGTTAGCAACCAGCGACAGAGCCATTCGGCTTATAAAACACAATCTAAGAGCACTTGAAAAAGGCTCTTCAGATGTGTTTAACAATATTAAGTTTTAACACTTTTCAAAAATTTTTTTATTTTTCAAAATTTCAAGATACCGTTAAAACTTTCTGTGTGAAACTTTGAGCTTATATTTTCCTTAATTTAAATATTAGACATTTTTCGACGCCACTTTAGCATTTTTGTTTCACAAGTTTTTCACAATATTTTAGTTTTTAGTCCGTTATTATAATTTAAACGATTACGTTAACAACTTTTTTTTTTTGTTTGTTTTAAGGTTAGGTTTTGTTAAATTTTTATTTTTTTTTTATTTTTGCTTATTTAATACACGTTTGTTAAAGTTTTATAAAATACAAGCATTTATATCATCGGCATCAAAGAAACGGATGTTATTATGTTCATAACTCATTATTAATTAAAACAACACAAAGAAGGAGTTGTAAAGTTTTTTAATACCCGTGGTCTCTCGCTGACGATGGCTACGCAATAGTGTATTTTCAACTTTTAACAGCATTTTGTTGATCAGGCACATATAGCTTCGAGGATACTCATGGAAAAAGAAGGAAGAATTCATAGAATATTTTATTTCAATTCTCTCCATTTATTGTACAAAAAATATTTAATTAATTATCAAATTATGATTTTTTTATACACAAAAATAAATAACAATTGTTGAGTTATTGCAGGATCTTCTCTTTTTTAAGAGTTTTTTTTTAAATTATATTTTGATTATTTTTTTTTTTTTCAAAAATTATAATCTTTTTTAATTGCAATGTATTCTTTCAGGATTCCGAGTTGATAATTTTTCAGCGCAAGAAAGACACTTCTACTTGTTGGCTCAAGGTGTGTAGTGCTTGACGGTTATTTTTAATCTGGGAATTATTTCTTAGTGATCTTATTTATGTGTATTTTGAGAATTCAAACAAGTTTAGTTGGAGAGTTTAACTTACGTTAATATTTGTTTATTATTTGCGTTGTTTTTATTATTTGTTTTAAAGTCTTGTATATATTTGCAAAAATTATTGATAACTTTTTGCTTTGCTTTCTTATATATTTCGAATGTTTGTTTTATTTTTTATTTTTCACACTTTGTTTTATTTTGAAAAACTTTTTTTTAAGAAATTCGTTTTAAATTTTTTTTTCTCGGCTAATAAAGTCTACTAATATTGTTTTTAACTTTAAAAATTAAGTTAAAAGCACGGCTCTGTGATGTTAATACAAGTTAGTGGAGCAATTTTAATACAACGAAGCAAGGCTTCGCATTCCAAAAGGAGACCAACATCTTAGTAGTCAGAACCTTGGTTGAGACAACCACCAGCTTACGCGAACGACAGTCCAAATAACAAATAAAATGGAACAACAGCTTCAAATCAAGTGTAAGAACGTTGAGAGCTAAACGATCAATGAAAGTGCGGCCCTGCCACAATTTTTGTTCGTATTGTAACTAGCGGCGGTAGTAGTAGTAGTAGTAGTATAATTGTTATTGATACAAGTATGTATGTATAGTTGTTGTTTAATATATGTTTGGTTGGTCGGTTAGTTATTTTGTTTGATTGTTTGTGTGCACAAAATATTAATAGAATATATGAAAAGATGCTGGATCTGCTTTCTTGCTAGTGAGATAACTACTTTTCCTTATATTCTACATAGTTTAATTTCTGTAGTATAATAATGAACACTAGTTATTGTTGTTGTTGGCGGCGACAACGAGGTTTTATTTGATTAGTTGCAATAACAACTCACTTAAAAGAAACAAATAAATTTTTAAATAACACAATTATTCAACAGTTTTTCTTTTTTATATTTGAGCGAGATCGAGAGAGCAAAATGCTTTAATACTCTTTCAATTTATTATTTTAATAGTATATTGAATGCTCACAGTTTAATTAATAATATTCAAAAAGAAAAAAACAACAATTCACATAAATTTGCTTTATAAATTCATCAATTATAATTTGCCAGTTTATTAACCAACAACTTGTATACAAATTTATATTTATTTCAGCGGTTTTGAACGCAGCTGTTGTTATTACTGTTTCATTTATTATTTTATTAAAATGTATAGCAACAAGTTATTTGTTATTATTGTTGTAGGCAGCCTGGGTTTGTTTTGAAATTGAATGTCAATCTAAAAATCATTTGATTAAAGTTTCAAATTCAATTGTATTTGTTTTGTATGTTCTTATGCACACACATATGTAGGTACATATATATGTATATACTTATTATACATATATTATGTGTATATAATCTTTTAATATTTATTTAAATTCAGCCTAGGCAATCTTAATCTTGTGGAAAGAAAAAAATTAAGAATTCTTAAGAAAACAAAAACTAATTATTGATGACGTTAATAACGGGTTTGTCGTTTTGTTATTTTGTATCCACTTGTATATTCACTCCTTATTTTTTTTTTTCTTTTTTGTTTAACACACTATGAGTTTTTGATAACACTGAGAATAATGAAAAGGCATTGAGTAAATAAGTATATTTTAATTATTTCTCTCCGTTTTTTGTTATTACGACGTTGTTACGTTAGCAGATGGCGAATAAAGACTGATTTGACTGAAGCATAAAACAATTCTCTGAACTTTTCACTTCTGAATAAAATCATGTAGTAAAATTTATTAAAGAGCTTCCTGCTCGAGAGTGTTTCCAATACACAAAAGTCAGTTGAAGTATAAGAAATCTAGCATTTGTGTACTTAAAATCTTGTTATGTTTTCTGATTATTAGCTCGTTTTAATTGCTACTGTGAGTATAATGGAGTATTTCTACACATTCAGAGTTAAATGAGAATGATGAAACATGTGAACCAACCAACTTTGCTGATTATTATAATAAGTGACAATTAGTTGTTGTTTATTTTTGATAACAAATTTTACCACAAAAATCTTAAATATGATAACAAGTTTAATCTATTACATACATGTACCATTTATATATACATATATATATATATATATATATATATATATATATATACTTATGTATATACATATGCCTAGTTTCTAAGCATATATAATGTTAACAAACATAAAAGTAACAAGAGCTTTTATCTCAGTATTAAACGTTTAAAAGCCAGAACGCGTTTATAAATTTTTACTAAAAAAAATATTATTTCAATACTACAGGGTCAGCCATTTCATAGTCCGGAATTGGAAATCTGTTTGTGTAACATAAGCTTGATAGAACTATCCTTTAGGACGACATTAAAGGGGTAGATTTTGTGAGAAAATTTTGTAGTGCTGATATCGAAAACCGTTTTTGGGCCGATAGTTGCCTTAAATCTGCCTTGAAATACTTACTAAAGGTCTTGTTAGTCTTTACTTTCTTTAGCTGTTCTGTTTCGTACCATTCTGCTTTTTAAATTATTGTGATTAGTTTTTCTGTAACAACATGTCAGCTGTTTAAATAAACAAAAAAAAAAACCCAATGCACAACACAACAAAAAAAATAATCTACAATTACAATACCAAAAGTTATTTTGTTTACAATTTTGCACTCACACTACCAAACAACTTTTAAGTAACTTAACGATGAATTCGTTTCTGTTAAATGGAACATATTTTCCGTATAACAGAAACTGATCAGCTGATTCGTCACGGAACGGAAATCGAAGAAAAATCCTGCCTTTATTTTTACTGATTCGAACGAAATAGTAATAACAAACCACAAATACATATTTTCAATTTAACAAAAACTAATCAGCTGATTCGTTATGGAACGGAAAGTAAAGACAAATTCTACCATAATTTTCGACATCCGTAAAAAGACAGCCGACAGTTTTTGCATTTATTAATAAATATTGACCAAAATTAAAGCATGATTAAACTAAGAAAAAATCAATTTGACAGCTAGAACTAAAAAAATTACGATTTTATTTACTTAGAAAATCGGTTTAATCTATCGATATTTTACTTTTATTTTTCGTTGAACCCTCACATATGTAACTATTTCCATGCACTCAGTTATGCGAGGCAGCAACAAAAGCTAAAAGATATTTTATTGATTCAAAAAATATTTTTGAAATATTTTTTCTATTATATGATAATTTTGAATTAAAAAAAATTCCAGTTATACTATTTACATACCATAAAAACACCAAATGCCAATAGTATTTTAATCGCGAAAACAACAACACCATTTAATAAATCTGAATGTATTGCGTTATTATTTAATAACTTGATCATGAATTCATTTAATTTATTGAGGGTATGGTTTCATTAATTAACACACTAATTTGGAAGCTTACATAATTAGAGCAAAATGTTTTATTATTTTTTTTTCGTAAATTTAACTCTATCACATGATATAAACTGCGCAAATTTGTGTTTTTAACTTTTACTCCGCTCATCAATAACAACATAAGATTTAATGTACAAAGAAAAATTTTTGTAACGATTAAAATTAAATTTGTAAAAAAATAATGTTGCCACTTAAAAATAAAAAGGTGAAAACCTTAGACATGAAAATACAACACTTTTTTGTAGACTTCCGGGACTAAAGATGCCATATAAAATGGCCGACATTTACACAACTGTCACTGGTATTACAAATCTGGCAATATTAATAAACATATATTTGTATACAAACTTTAAAACATCAGGATTTTTCTCCTTGCTATAGAGTATTTGGTATTATAATGGAATTATCACCTAGTGGCGAACCTGTGGATAAAAAGCCTATTTTGACTGCAGATGGTCTAATTCAATCAAATAACCAAGCTACTAATACAACAATTATATCTCCCACTACTACTTTGACAGCTACTAATATTGACATCGAAATCTTACCTGTCATCTACGATATTATACGTTGGTACGTATTGTTTATGCTTAGTGGTATTGTTGAAATGGTAATCAGAAAAATAGAATGTTTTTTTGGTTAACATTTCAACACGTAATGTAAATTAATATATTGCGAAATATTCAGATATCTGGGTGACAATCAAATTGTATTCTGTTGTTAATAAATTCTTAAAACCATTATGTAATTTTTTTTTAAATTTTCATTTTTCTAGTGTGGAAAAGGATCCTAAAGATAATACGGCTAAGCAACGTGAGTCTCAAGAGTGCTGCCAAAAGGTGAGATAAATCTATCCAATTCCTGCAGATGATCTTATTAATAAGAAACATTGCTTAAGTTCTATCTACTATAATATAACTTTTTATAGATCTTGGAGCTACAAAAACGATTTGAATCAGCCAGGGCACAAATTCGTCTTCTTCCCGGCATAGATTACAATAAAGAAGAACAATTGCAAAAATTAGAATTGCTTAAAAATCAATTAAAATTAAAACAGCAACTAATACGCAAATACAAAGATATACAATTTTAACATACATAAATTAATTATTCCTAGAATATGGTCCTGCGTATACTCATGCGATTTTTAGCAAATAATGAACAACTTATAAATCGATTGGCTGAAAGTTATCCAATACGTAGAGCAGCACAAATTGTTGTTTCTGTTATGTATCGAGCTAAACATGTTGCAGAGGATAGGGGATTACAAGGAATGACACCAGAACGTTTTAAGTGAGTAGTTACGTACATTACCCAAGACTTATTATAAATTTAATGAAGCCGAGTTTTGTCAGATTAGATATATAGTTTTTTTTTACAATTGCATTACAAATTTTGGCCTGATGGCCCTGACATTGAGTTAAATCAAATGAAATGATGAAACTAAACAGTTTAATTAAGGCCACCAAAAATTTGTAATTGTTAATATTTGGCCTGATCAGTTTGAAGCAGTTTTGTTTTTTATTATGCCCATTTGTTTGTAAGTGTGTTTCGTTTTTTACTATAATAAATGGTTAAAATTTTCGGTTGCGAGTTTGGTTAAATATTGTTACAAATTTTAAAACCGTGAAAGCTTTTTTCCTTAAGCTATGCCATTCGAAAATTACCAAATAATTATACAGGCAATAACGTTTGTCATTTATTTCAAAATCTATTACCTATGGGCATCTTTTGTGTGAATTGAATTTGTGTTGTAATATAAAATAAAAGAATTCCCTTATGACCACTTTCAAGCATTTTTTCATTTCGAAGACGTTAGTAGTAGTGATGTTAAGAAATAATTAAACCTTTTTTTGCAGATCATTTATGAAGCTTTTTAAAGGTAATATAAAACAAGAAATTCAAGGAGTTGAGGAGGAGCTCAAGAAAAAGAAATTTTAGTTTATTTTTATAAAGTTTTAATTACAAAAACAAATTATGAAATTTCAAGACTTTAGCAACAAATAAAAATATATATTTAAGTAAAAAAAAAAAAAAAAAAAACAATTGTGTTGTTAATGATTAATTTAGAAGAAAAACCATTCAGATTTCTTTGCAGTGCAAACAAAAAACAAATTTAGTTTCATATTTTTTAATTCTCCATCGCCCCATATATTTGTTTGTTTTTATTTTTAATTGGAGTTACTTCACTAAACTAGATTTGTTCAAAACATGAAAAAATTAGAGGCAAGCGTGGCGTTTTCGAAACTATATCTGATCGATTGGCATATTTAAATTTTTTTCTAGCTCATCTAGTTCCTTGGCAAAGTTGATTTCAACCCGACATCGCAAAACATCGACTCAAAATAGCAATACATACTTTATGGGGTTGGATATGGTAGAAATTACGGATTAACAAAATTATCAGGCATGTCACAAATTGCGATCGGAATGATTTTAATTCCGTATTGACAATTCCGATTGATTTTTTTTTACCTTCTTTAAATTCCGATCAATTTTGCTTATTTCTAAAAAAATGCTTAATCTCCCCTATTTTATTTAAATGTAGCAATATGCGCATACTAAAGTAAACAACAAGGATAATCTAAAGAAGGACACATAATAAAAGTAAATTTGAAACCCGCAAATAACAAAATTTCAAAGAAACTAAATTCCCCTTTGAAATTTAAAAGTGGTTTGATTCCGAAGAAATTTTTCGTATTTAGTTTTCTGAAGAACCAATTTACGGAATTGAAACCACTTTCGATCGGAATTGAGTTCTGTGACATACCAGTATATATACCATTTTTCCGATTTTTTTGGTAAAGGGTATAAAAACCTAATTTTGTAAATAACATCGTGCAATGTGACGTGCTTTTACGAAAACCATCAAAAAATGGGCGGCACAAATAACAATTGGCAATGCCAATTAATTGTTCATGGGAATAAAAAAATTATTCCCTTGAGATTCGCGATAAAGTTGCATCATATTCTTTTATTCGATGTGTAAAAAAGCACTTTCAACTCAAAAGATTTAATTTGATTAAATGTTTCAATTACCCAAAATCTGTTTTAATTAAAAAAAAAAAAAAAAAAAAAAACAAAATTTTCTGTTTTCGAAAAACATTTATTTATTTTTTCATTACTATTTCTTAAATTCCAAACAAACTTTTAAAAATTTTCCTTTAAAACTTAAATCAAAATAATTTTTATATCCAAAAAATTGTATTCTTCATTTTTGTTTTTCAAAAATTTAAAATTAGATTCTCTTCATTAATTGTTAATTAAAACAAAAAAGAGTTTTAAATTGATTATTTTGTTTGTTATAATTATATTAATTAAACTGATTACATATGTATGTACGTAAGTAGCAAAATAGTCATCTGTTGTTTTTTTTTTCAAATTTATCTTTTCGGTTGTTGTGGGTTTTTTGTACATAGATTTATTTTTTATAAACAAGCAATTCATTCGATTTTATTTCAATATATCGAAAATTTAAATATTCATGGAGCTTGATTCTTTTTTATTAAAAATGTAATTTTTATTAAAACAAACATATAAATTTATGTTTTACTGAGCTTTGCCAGTGATATGTTGTGAGTTTGCTGTTTGCATTGTAGCATCAGAAGCATTCGATGGACCAGTTGTTACCGGCACTTGTCTCTTGTTATGGCGTTTATTATTTTGCCGTGTGTTGTCTCGCTTGTCAACAGTTACTTCTAAAACACCATCGTTTTTATGAATTTTCAATTCACTTTCATTGGGATGTGTCTGCTGTTGTATTTTATTACTTGTATTTGCTGCCTGCACATTGGGATTCTGGTTTTGATTTTGAGGTGGTGCGTTGTGAGAACTTCCTTGACCTTGAGTGCGTGCCTGCATTTTATTAGGTTTTGGTCGATTTTGGGCAGCCACCGAATTAGTAATGGGCTTCAAAACATTACCAACAGCTTTAGTACGCCCCTCGCGAAACACCATACGTTGGCCGGATCGTATATATTCCGGATGTTTAATAAAGCGAAACTTAACATGAGCTTTGTCACCAGTCCTTAAGCATTCTTTTGACATGTTTACGATAGAGGCAGTTTGTCTTATGCTGCCACAGTGTACCATGGCCTGATAACGCGATGATATAGTAGTGGGATGATGTAAAACTAAAATTTCGCCTTCGAACTCCCAGCAAGCTTGAGGTTTTAAATCTGGACTCACCATTACCATGCCCTTACGTATTTGAGATCGTTTGATTTTTTTTAAAGCAAAACTTGCTGTTTGACCACCCCTCACCTCTTTCACATTCATTCGCTTGCGGTGTATGCTCTTAACAGCTATGGGCATAAAATTACCCAAAGGATCAGGTCCTAACATAAGAACATCGTTGAGTTTTATTAAACCCTGAAGGCAGGTTCCAGATACAACAGTTCCTACACCCGGTACAGAATAAGTATCATCAATTTGAAACTCTGCCGGCAAATTATCCTGGCCAGTCATGCGTGTAGTCAGGAGATTAAGAAACATTTTGAGCAGATTTAAATTTTCTCCCGTTACGTTTGAGACTTGAAAGATGGGACACAACCTTTCAGATACGAAATTGGTGGCACTTAAAACAACCTCATCAGGAGTTTTGACCATAACTGGTACCTTGCGGCAGCCTTGAGATTTAAGGATTTTGAAGAGTAACTTTAGATTGTCTTGTAACACATTTGGAGGGCACATATCTATTTTAGTGACGACCACAAAGACGGGTACTGACAAAGCCAATGCTAAACCTAAGTGCTCCTTAGTCATGCCAACAATGCCAGCATTGGCACCAATCTAAAATCGAAAATTAATCACATCAACTTGTTTCTTCTATGGAACGATTTAATACCAACCATAAGCATGCCAAAATCCGGTGCATGGCCTGTCATGCCAAAAACCGTGGTTTTAAGATAACGTTCATGGCCGGCCAAATCTATAAAAGTTATAACCTTGGCCGATTTTTCACAGATTTTTACCCAGTCCAAAGTTCCATGATCAGGTTTATTTACAACATTTCCGATACTATCAAATCCTAAAATCATAAATAAATAACTGAATTTTCTTTTTTCCTTAAAGCATTAATGTACCTAAAATATCATTTCCCACAGAACTGGTGCGACCACTTTCCATTTCGTGTTTGTGGCGAAATAAACGTTGGCGAGCATGACCACGACCATTATCCAATTCGCCATGTGTTAATACACCCAATAAAGTAGATTTTCCAGCATCAACATTACCCACTACAGCAACTCTGTTCAAAAAGATTTTCAATTCAAAAACATTTAAATCGATAAAATTATAAAGAATATATTTATGTGTGTTTGTACCTGATTTCCATAAAATCTGATGTATCGACACGTTTGCGTATTAAATACTGGCCAGTTGAACCTTTTTCTACTTTACGCTGCCTCAGCAATACCATATCAGCATCAATGGTAGTGGCTAACGACTGCAAGGTTGCAACGGCAGCTTTGTATTCTTCTTCATCTAAGCCACTATCCACACCATCTATTGTTGTGTGTATATAAGTATGTGTGTATGTGTATTGTATTGCAACAAATGTTTGCTAGCAAATGAACTCTTTCTTACCTTCTCCCACACCAATTTCATATATAGTTTCACCACGACTATCTTGCGTTCTTTCTTCCAAACGTTTTTTCAACAATTCAAATTGTTCCTCTGTTGGACTAACCAAAACCTTTTTACCCCTTATAGACGAATAATCTGTACGTGGTGCATCTATATCGGAAAAACAATCAGCATGGGATGAAATTCCTCCAACTCCTCCCCCTCCACTGCCATTTCCTATAGCCGGTTTCATAATTCCCAGTTTAGGCCCTTATCAATTTTTTGCTTTTTTCTTCTTCTTGTTTTGTTAATTTATTTTCGTCGAAAAAATTTTTGATCTTGATCTGCGCTGTTCAACATTTCCTTCTTAACAATTCTGTTCAAATTGTAACTTTTTGGGTTTTCAGCCTTGAAATATTAACAAGGAATTATTTATTATTATTAATTGTTTTTTAAGTTTAACTTTATGTATAGAAGAAAGAACTTGTTCCGCGTTGTAACTCATCTCTTTGTACACTTTGTGCCGCCTGTTTGTTTGCAACTGATAGATATTGAATATGTTTCTATCGTTTTAATACATTTTGTCGATTATGATGAAATTTTTTTATTACAAAACGTAATGATGCAATAAATAAGAAAGTGAAGAAATTAATTTAAGGAAATATAACAACATGAATTATATCTAAAAACCATCCGACTTGTTTCATACGATATTTGTTTTGATTTTGTTATGAAATACCAATGTCCTCTTTCTTGGGTTTAATTCAAAAATTTTATAACACCAAAATAACGTCCCAAAAGTAAAGTACAAATATTTACACTTTTCGTAGGTACGAGAAATGCCATACATTTCCTAATCTTATTGCAGTTTTTTATTTGTACTTGAACTTTAAAATTGGGTTTTAGAAACTTTCGTTAAAAATTAAGTAATATTTGGAAATGCCAACTAAAAGTCCTGAAATACAATATAATTATGGTACTTTTTTCTAAATTATTATTTTTTTTTTTTTTTTGTAACAACAATGCTTTGAAAATTCCAAATCTTTCTTTATTCGAGTGGAATTTACAGCAGAAGCAGAAATTTTGATATACACATATTTTAACTTTTGTGGTGTTATCTGTTACGCCATTTAACCAATAAAACTCATACTTAATGGTTAAGAAATAAATTAAAAAATTGTAAATTCATTTTTCTATACATGGCCGTCTTAATATTGAGTATGCGCATGTGTGGGGGACTGTTAGTATGTCGGTGATTTAATAGTTACGATCCCATCGCCAGTTATTAAGTTCATAATTTCTATGTAAATGCCACGTATCTGAATTTTCTTTCAGTGTAAATTCTAGGCAAACAAAAACAATTTCAAAAGCAAAACAAATTTAATAAGTCATTTCGAATCGTTATACAAAATAAAAAGGGATAAACTGAAAGCAAAATAAAAGTAAAGAAATTTATCGAGCATAAAGGTGGAAAACAATTTGATATATTATAAATGAAACAAATTTTTCTTAGTGCAAACGCAAGGGAAAGTTAAAGGAAGAGAGAGAGGGATTTATTATTAAACAATATTTGTTGAGAATATTATTTTTTATAATTTTGATTTATACAAGTTACTTTTCTAAATGTTTGCCTTTAAAGTAGTTGGGAAAAATTATATATAAAAATATCTGTAAATAAAAGTGAAAGGATTTTTATTTCCTGCTTTTTTCTATCCAAGTGTGTATGTATGTATAGATTTAAAACGCACAACATGAATATTTACCTTCTCTAATCAGTCTAAATTTTATTATCGTCGTAAGCAGAAATTTTTATTTGCTTTTAAATTTGTTTCAATTACATTGACACATTATAATTTTGAGGAAAACTTATACAGACAATAAAATTAAATTGTATATCTATTAATTTTACGCTTTTTAAGTTGTTTCTTATTTTCTAACGCCAAATAAGAGTACAAGAAAAATACAACTAGACATTTTGACGTGCAGTAAATATTGTCTACCTGCTGCAAAAAATAAAACGCCAATCTGTAATTATAGTAATGGCATAAGCATAAATTTGACTAGGAAAATTTGCATATATTTGAAAAAATTAAATAACAAAATCTTAAATAAACATAATTATATACATGTTTTTAGTAATTTAACAAATGTCTTATGAAAGTTATGAACAAATTAAAAACAAACTAGATTATTTTCAATTATCAAAGCCAACAGTGTTACCTGCTCGTTAGAATGCTTTTGCTGCACTCTATTGTGAATGCTTTAACTATCACAATAATAACTTGGCATTATTTTTCTCATTCCAGTCATTTTTTGACAATCGTGACTGGTAGATTTTTTTTAGCAAAGGATTTTTGAAGTCACCTTTTTTAAAAGCCGCAGTTTCTATTGTAATTGTTGCTGATACAAATAGATATACTTAAATATTTAAATAACAATGTCTCGCGGTAGTTCGGCTGGATTCGATAGACACATAACTATATTTTCCCCTGAAGGAAGACTTTACCAAGTTGGTAAGAATTTAAAAACTCATGTTTTTGTTCTATTTGGCGACTTATATAGTTTGTAATTTAAGAGTATGCTTTTAAGTCAATAAACCAGGAGGGCATAACATCGGTGGCTATAAAAGGGGCTGATTGTGCAGTGGTTGCCACACAGAAGAAGGTTACAGAAAAACTAATCGATCCATCAACTGTTACACACTTGTTCAGAATAACGAAAAACATTGGCTGTTGTATGACTGGCCGTATTGGTAAGTGGAGTCTTAGCTATACTTTTATGAAATTAATTAAAAAAAATGCTTTTTAGCTGATAGCCGTTCCCAAGTGCAGAAAGCACGTTATGAGGCTGCTAATTGGCGTTATAAATATGGCTATGATATGCCCGTCGACGTTTTGTGCCGCCGTATAGCCGATGTTAACCAAGTATACACCCAAAATGCTGAAATGCGACCCTTAGGCTGCAGTAAGTAAAATTTTACAAGGCTTCCTCTTTAAACATACTTTTTGTAATCAAATATGCAACCTTTTGAAACCATAATTTCACTATTAAATTTTTATATTTCAGGTATGGTTTTAATTGCCTTTGACGATGAAAATGGACCATGTGTTTTTAAAACTGATCCGGCTGGCTACTATTGCGGTTTTCGTGCTGTGTCTGTTGGTGTAAAACAGACTGAGGCTAATAGCTATTTGGAAAAGAAATACAAGAGCAATTTAAATGAAGAGAAAACTATACAATTGGCCATTACTTGTTTGTCCAATGTATTGGCTGTAGACTTTAAGCCAAATGGCATAGAAATTGGAATTGTTAGCAAAGAAAAACCAAGTTTTACAGTACTCTCTGAAAAGGAAATTGAAGAACACTTAACCAAAATAGCAGAAAAAGATTGAATTTATTGACAGCAATGCATTTTAAATGTTTTACTGCTTTAAAGTTTAATTTCAAGCTATTGTAATAAATTCTTTTTATAAACTAAATAAAGATTTGTGGAAATATGTTTTTAAATAATAAAATTATTAACATTAAATCATCCAGGAAAGCTGTACTAAGTTTATTGCTCTTGTGCGTAGCTTAAAAAATCGTTTAAAAATTTGTTCATTTTTGCAAAACAACCTAAAGCCATGTCAACAATTTATTTCTAATAAACTTGCTAATAAAATGCATGTATAACCAAAATTTTAGTAATATAAAAGTATATTTTTTCTAAAACCCACAATCAATAATACTACTATAACAACTTTTCGCTTACTACGGGTAAATATTAAAAAAAAAGGAGCATGAAAATGTGGCGTTCACTTCTTTGTGTAAACTTTTCCACCATAACGTGCCACAAATGCATTCACATCAAATTTACGTTTGCAACCCTGATAATTCATGTATCGAATTTTGCCAAATATGGGCCTTTCTGCCCAACCCTGGTCGTGGATGCCACCAATAGACCACATACAACCTAAATGCAAAAAAATAGGTATTTGTTTTTTTGTCATTTTTGTTTTACTGTAAAATACTTACCAACATATCCATTAGGATCTCTTCCATCTAAACTGTACTTATCATTAAGTAAAATTGCATATTCCAATGCCTGCTCTGGTGATTCGGTCCATTCCAAAATCTTTTTAGCCCAATACATACGCATAAATCCGTGCATTTTGCCTTCTTTTACAAGCTGAATCTGAGCAGAATTCCATAAATCATCATGTGTACGGGATTGCTCTAGATCTTCAAGTGCATAGCAAGGATTACGTTTGTCTTTGCGATGATCATTAAGAGTTTTAGCAGCCCAATCATGTAAACCTTTGAGATTATCGTAATTTTTATTATAATAGCAAAAATTATCAGCCAATTCTCTACGGACAATTGCTTCTTCACAAAAAGCTTCCACAGACTCTTTATATTTTGACTTGTGTTCCTTAACCTCTATGATACAACGTTGGACAGAAATTTGGCCGAAATGGAACCAAGGCGATAGTCCTGACAGAGCATTTTTTGCAGGATCATTACGATTTTCATTATATACTTTTAAACGTTTCATACAAAATTCTTGAAGCTCTTTACATGCTGCCTTATAACCAGGCTTTATGTTAACCACTTCATCCACTGACATATCACATTCTAAAGAATTGTATGTTGCTTTCCAGTCTACTTGTTTTAGATCCGCTTTGAAGTTTTCATTATGTTTAATTAAGGGAGGGAATTCGGTTAAAAATTCTGGCAGCTTTGAGTTTATTTTATTACGTATTGTGCGGGCGCCATATTCCTGTTTATCCGATGCTACCCAAACTGGCACCACATTGTGAGCATCTACTTGTATAAAAGGTACTTCTTTTGGTAACTTTTCTTTTACGTCTTTAACCCACTGCACGTCTTCACGCAAAGGCGAAAAATCGCACACCACCGCTGCGCAATCATGCGCTGCAATAAATGCCGGTATGCGATCTCCGGCTAAGCCTTTAAGCAATTGAAATTGTATATTAAGGTCGCTGCAATCTTTGGCTACTTCCTCCAAACCACCTAACATAAATTTATAGTGTCTCAGTGTGACGTTAACAAGTTTTGGAAGCAAACAAAATATTACCACCAAAGGCAGTTCTAATTTGAGCGCCAAACGCTGTGCGTACAATAATGCCCAGTTATCCTGAACGCGCATATCTCTTGACATCCAGTATACAACCGGTCCCTTACAATCTTCACGTACTTCTTCTTCACAACTTAAAATACGTACGCGTTTCTTTTTAAAGGCAAACTCTTTAACACTCTCTGAGCATTTTAAACGTTTTTCATGAAGGGATTCTATAAATTTTGTTAAACTGCCATCATCTACACCAGCGGTCGAGGAACTTTCTACACATTTATTTAAACTCTTAAGTTTTTTGTCAGAATCTTTAGCTTTTGGAGATTTGCTACTTGAGGTTCGCTTCATGGCGTATAGCTTGTTGTAATAAATAGAAGAGACTTTGTTTAAAGTTAATAACATTCAAAATTACCAACAAAAACATGCATTAGTATCCTGTTATTAGTTTAAACTAATTATTGGAAATAAATGCAACAGGGTTGCATTTTGTTTATGTTTTGGAATGTTAATGATTACTGGAAAGTATTTCACAACAAGAATATCAGGGTGTGGGTAAGGAATTATATATTTTTTTAAATAATTTAAATATTTCAAATATATTAATATACATGAATCGAGTAGAAGAAGAAGAGAAGAAGTTGACACAATTTAGCACGAAAATGTTTAAAAACACAAAAATACAATTAAAAAAATAAAGGAGAGCCATATCAGAATAAGTTCCAACAGTATTGCTCCACCAAAGCTTAAGATCTGTGTGGTGTAGTCTTATAATATGTTAAACGACCGTTATATGTTACGACAAATTAAAAATGAATCGAGCTAAACTCGAGCTCAGTTGTAGCTTTAAAATACTAACTTCTTCGCTTGATGAATTAAAAAGAATGAGAACACGAGTAAAAGCAAAACACATGATTTCAAAATATGACACAATTAAATATTAATGTTTATTTAACCTTTACTTATTTAAATTTTCTTCTCTAAATTATTAAGCAAAAGGTTAGTTTTAAAAATATTCAGCCCAATTATGAAGTTTCCCTTTTTATTGGCTGCGGAAAGTGAAAAAAATGCGGGGGAAAATGTAGGTATTATAAATTATGAAAGAGAAATTTAATGTAAAATAGCAAAATATCTCTCTTCAAATTACGGTTATGAAACCTTTTTTATTCCCACAGAATTCAGAACTGAAGGAATCTTTTCTCGAGCATATTTTTTTTTTCGTGAGAAATTCTCTGAGAATACTGATGATTGGACAACTAACAAAACAGTAAACTCCTAATACTTCGTTAAAGAAAACAATAGACTTTTGTTGATATATTATTTATGTTTCTTTTGTATATATTTTCTGCAACTGTTTATACATACATAATTTCTAATAATATGTTGTCATTAAAATTACACATTCGTTTTTAATTTTACTTAATTTAAATAGTTTTGTTTTCTGGGTTAAATAAAGGAGTTGAAATTGGTTTAGTTTTTTATTTGCTGTTTGTAATAAATATCAATTGTTTTATTTAAATAATCTATGAAGATGTCTTTCTCTGATATATATTTAGTTAGCAAGATTGGTTTGTGTGTTGTCTTTTGTTTATAGAATTTTTCATAAATACATTGTACAAGTTTTTTTTTATATTTTTGTTTAAAGAATATAAATTATAAAGATACATTTGTTAAATAGATATAAAATAGTAAAAAGTTAAAGATGTATGCATTTTGAAGCTAAAAGAATCTTGTATGTAAAATAAGTGTTTAAATTAATGTAAAATGATGATAAACATTAATTAGGAAATAACTATTACAATGGAACGGTATATAATTTCATTAACTAATATGTGTTTTTCTAAAGCAAAATTTAATTTTCTTAAAGAATAAGTTAAATTAATATAAAACAAAACATCTTAAAAATAGTTACACTATTAAATTTTTCTACTAACATTTTTAATTCGTAAGAAAAGAATATTAAAAAAATTTCAAGTAAAAGGTCTCAAATCAATATTAAACTTTTGAAAGTATAACTACTAAAGCATTACATTATTTTGGTTAATTTATATTTAATAATAATTTACAAAATAATAAATAAAATTATCACAATTAATAAAACCGTTGATAGAATTAAAATAGCGGCCCACTGACGTTTATCTATGAAATATAAGAAAAATAATACAAACATTATTTTAGTTTTCATTATCAAAAAATTATTTTCAATTTTTAATTTTTTTCCATAATTAGATATGTACATAAAATATGAAATTTGAAATTATTATTTAAAGCTATTTATGTTAATCATGCTGGATTTCTTAACAGAAAATAAGGCTTAAGGAGTAACAACTTAAAGATATTCTCTCAAAAAATTTATTATCAAAAATTAATTAAAACAATATAATTACAATTTTACGAGATGTTTTCGTGCTTTCTTGATAATAATAATTACGAGTATATTGCTGTTAGGGCCATATATATATCATTTTCCCGCCGTATTCTAAGTACTGTTTGTTTTTTATGATGCGTTTAAAGCTTGCAAAATGACGTACTTTATACAGCAACCAGCCATCAAGCACGTTTGGTTACCAGATACTGCCAGTATACAGAACGACCCTAAATGAAGAATCACGAAACTGAATAACCTGAGACTAAATAAGTCGCGCGCCAAAATTTTTCTAAAATTCTACCGAAAGCAATTGTAGCACGTCCCGGCTATTATTCTGAAAACTCACTGAATTTTTACAATCTCTCAACTTTTTGTTGTTATAATCGACAATCCTGCTTAAGTAAAAGCCAAGATTATGGACTTGTATGGGACCTACCACAATGTGCCTGAAATCACTTTCCCTTCGCTGATTCCCTATACAAGCGAAATATTAAATAATTTAAACATCTTTGTCAAGGGAAATCTCAAGCTCTTTTTCGGATTGCAAAAAGTGGCAATATTGTGGTAGTGGATCCTTGACAATCAGTAATTTTTACTAGTTTACTGGCGTCAAGTGAAGTTAAACTGTGAAGTTAACTTTGAATTCAAAATATTTGTTAAGCTGAGAAAACCATAAAATTCTGTGACTGAAAGAAGAATGAACTTTCTTGAATCAACGTTAGGTTTTGAGAAATTCGAACTTCCGGTGATAATTTACATTTTTAGTTAACAGTAATTTGTAAACAAACTTTATTACCATAAGTAATTTTTAAATAATAATATCTACAAAATATAAATTCAATTATGACTCCCATTTAAAAAATAAAATAAATTTTTTATTAAAAATTGTAAATAATTTGGTTAATTTTCAATAATTCAATCACCAAATGGCGAACTTACCATTATTCATGTGTAAAACTTTGGCCATTTTCTTCATTGTGGAATCTAGCTTGGATTCAGTTGTTTCGAACTCATTACCAAAATCATCCAACATTCTAAATTTAAATATATGTATATTTTTTATAAAAAAATATTTAATTCAATAACTACTTACACTGCTTGTTCATCTAATTCTACGCCTATTTGGCGTGATACAGTCTTCAGAGTTCCTATCGAGTCACTAATCATGTCCAATTGTTCATCCTGACCCTGTATCATGCGCTGCTGCACAGACACTGTTTCGCCAACGAATCTGTGCGATGGACTATCCAATGAATTATAATGTCCCGGACTGTCTAATGCATTTTCCAGTTTGGAATATTTTGCGCCACTATGACGTACTGATGCCATTGTGCCTGCTAAAGTACTTGCTACACTGTTGCCACTACCAACACCGCTACCTACACTACTAACGTTGCCACCGTTAATCACACCACCACCGTTTGACAAGGAGTGCGAAGTTAAATTTGAGCAATCAACCAAATGTGTTCGATCGCTTAAATTATGATGATGTTGATGATAATTAGGTGTGTTCGTTGAATTGTGATCGTTTTCCAAAATTAATTCGTGCTGTTTTTGTTTATTGTGTTCATCCAAAAGTGGCTGATGTGCTGTTATATCCCTGTCTCGAGCACGATTCAGGCTCATCTTCTCTTTCATCTGTTTGACTTCATCGCGAGTATTGTCGATGAAATTCCGGCGACTAGTAAGTTCTCTGTTATCAATACGAAATTTATGTGGATTTTTTTCAACTATACGTAAAAAATATTGAAAAGGAGTTTTAAGCTAAGGAAAACCATACACAACACATATGATTTTTTTTTTTATTTTGGGACTGACAGTCAAAAGTTGATTTAAATATCGTTATTTGTCAGTGTTTTTTACTTTGTAAACCATGAAGGTGTTCCTTTGGGTTGAACAAAAGTATTACTATCTTTCGGCAAAAATTTTTTTAAAACCTGTTTCGAAATAAAAAAAATAAAAAGGAAAAAAAAACAAGTAACTAAGTTATCCCTCGTTTATGAAACAAATACAATAGACGATCATAATTTCGGAGTATTTAGAAGTTGCCTCGCGGTTTTATACTTAAATTATAATTGAATTAAAACCAGACGAGTAAAAATAACAATCCAGGCTACATTTCGAACTCAAAAAAACTATAAAAGTTTTAGCAACAAAAGGCCAAATTGGGAACTAAATTTCAATAGAATTTAGGAGCAAAATTTAATCGATACACAACGATTTGGACCAGAGTGGCAATCGCTGTAAATTAGCAGACAACTTATTGATTACGAACTTTAATATTTATACTACAAAATCAAATTTAAAGGGTTTTTATAAAATTAAAAAGAAAATTTATATATATATTGTCAGTTTCACGTAAGCCCTCAAAAGATAATAGAAATATAATAAGCCCAGCTAAGGCTACCGAACTGAAATTCATGAAGAAATTCTTACAAAGACGGTAAGAAGCCGTCTGTGTGAACTATACACGTAAAGCTCTTTTACTCAACAAAGTCCATAGAGTGTGGAAAGATTGAATAATATTGATATTCGGAGAGATGTTTTTTTTAAGTATGGTTGTAGACGCACCTGAAGAAGTCTTTCGGTTCAATGATTTTAACATCACTAAAACAAAACTATCAGGCATAGAGGCAGTGATATCGAATGGTAAGTCATATCCATACATCTTCTAAGAGAAACAAAGACCAAAACAGTTGAAAAGTTAAAAAAGTTATGCTGAGAAGGAGCGGCATTCTCAGGAAAATAGCGACACCCAGAACACCCATCTAACTTTGTAATCGCTAAATATTAGAAAATTGATGTTAATCCTGTAGAGTAACGGAGAAAATTATTGAATATAAACCCAATAGCAAGTTGTTGAGAGGATTTAAAATACATTTCTGGCACAAATTGCCATAGTTGTCTCTTTTATGTCGGAAAGATTAAATTTTAATTATCAAAAATAACGACCAATTGAATTTTTCTTTTCTATTTGTTTTTTATATTAATCTCAAATAGTAATCGTTTAGTTGTTATTTTAGAAAATGTTTTTTTGTTCTTAACTTTCAAAATAAGGCAAACCGTGATAAGCATTAATCACACACGATCATTTGGCGTCGGACATGAATATAAGAAAAATAGTGCTTTTTTCATTTCCCGACTGGGAAGAACAATTATCAAACGCCAATAATCGGGTTGTCATGAAATCCAAGTCGGATTTGATAATTATCGCTTTTGAAATCCGATATTGGATTCATTAGGTGTCATGAAAACATGTCGGTTTTGTTATTTTCGATTGGAAATAAAACCAATATTCGAATCAGGTGTTTTCTGTTTTTGCTCTTTTGTTTACAATTTTAGTGCATTTTTTTACAAAATTTTCCAAATTGTACTTAAATATTGCTAAAAGTTGTGTTTTTTAACCGACTTCAAAAAAAGAAGGAGTTTATACAATTCGGCTTAATGTTGCTTTTTTTATATTTGTGCCTCCAGAAGTCAGTCATTTCTGATCCGATTTTGAAAATTTTTTGAACCATTATAGACAGACAGCTGAACTTTACAAGGGACATGTTTTGCTAAGTCCGCTATAACAAGAAGCTTTGGATGTTCCCAAAATTAATGTAATTTGTTCTATATGGCCGGATTTTTTGAACCGGCTTAATACTATTGAAGGACTTTTGCAACGTTAAAATATACCACCTGTGTTGCAGTTAGCAGTCACGTTACGCTTTTTAGTTGAAGGATCTTATCAGAGGTCTGTTGGCAAGGAATCCAGTATAAGTTTTGGTAGAAGCACTGTATCAACAGTGTTGCACGATTTGCTCGTGGCTATCGAGCGTTACGTTTGCCCGCAGTGGGTAAAAAGTAAAATTAATACTCGTATGTTACTTTTAACTTTTTTATTTACTTACATTTTTGCAAATTATTTAACTGTAATAAATAAAAACAATTTATTAATTAATTCCGTCAGCTATTAACCTCTTGTTTTACTTCCAATAAAAAAAAGATAATTATGGATTCTATGACACCTAAAACCAATAAAATTTCAAGTTAGAACACAAAACCGATAACTTGGATTTCATGACACCAAAGCGATTTTTTTGTCGGTTTTAAATCCAATTCCAATAAAATTGGATTCCATGACAACCCCGAATAATATGCTTTTTGCTTTTTGAATTATTGTTTTCCTACTCTAGTATTTTAAATAATCAGACATGTCACAGAACTCAATTCCGATCGAAAGTGGTTTTAATTCCGTAAATTGGTTCTTCAGAAAATGAAAAACGAAAAATTTGTTCGGAATCAAACCAGTTTTAAATTTCAAGTTACAGGGTAACTAAAATTAAAGTTTGAAATTTTACTAGTTTTAAAATTGAAAAATTATGGTTGTCAGAGCTGTAAATGAATCATTCATTTTTTAATTAGTTCGCAAATACTAATTAAATTCTTTTTTGTTGTAAAAAGAATTAATTTAAAATGTATTTAATTCGTAACGAATTTAAATCAAAATAGAATGAATCATTCATTTACAGCTCTAATAGTTGTTATCTATAAAACAACATTAAAAAAATACAAAATTTCATTTTAAATATTTATAAATTTTTTTTAACCTCTTTAAAAATCGCTGCTTGTGTTTAATAAATTCTGAAATAAATCCGATCTCTTTTTATTGAACAATTCATATCAAGATTTTGCAAAAATCAATAGATCTCAAATTTCCCTCCCGGCTTAATAAAAAAAAAACTTTCTGATCGAGAAGGTTTTAGGTCATCTGTTCTCAAACAGTAAGAGCTCTTGTGCATCCAAACTCAAATTTTCTACTTTCTTTGAATTATTTTCTATTAGATTCTTTTCGCCATGCGTTAATAATAAACCCAAAAGTGAAACAAAAACAAAAAAATCAAAACAAAATTTGCAACAAAAAACAAAAAAACACAAAAATAACAAGAAAATACGATTTTCAATTGTTATGACAAAAACAGAAACATATAAAAATTGATTTTTCACATATTTTCCTTTACGTTTTCAATTGATTAAACCAAAATTCCATTAAACTGTACAATTAACCATAATAGTTGATGTCTTGCCAAATATAGACAAAATGGAAAAGAACAAAACATCTCACAAATGTTAAAAAAGGATATTGATTGTATCTTCCAAATCTTCTAAATCCCATTCAATGCTACGCAATGAATTCCTTAATTCATTTGTGGTCCATTCAGCTTCAGTACTGTTACAATTTTCACCGAGTTCACGCCAACGTAAATATAGACCTCTTGTTTTGTTTAAAGCTTTAAAAACTTCACTAAAATTAAAAAAAAAAAAAAAAAATAAAAACAAAACACACATACATATACATATTTGTAAGAAAATAACTTGAATATTGGAATTTATTTTTAATACGCACTCTTTCACCACGAAAAAAGGATCTTCCAACGACATGACCAATTACTAACACAACTTTTATGCGTTTTCTTTTTTATTTGGTAATTTCTTTTTTATTTTTGACTTTATTTCAACAATACTATAAATTTTCATGAGTTTTCTATTTACTGTTATTTCTTTTTTCCTTGTTAAAATATGGTTACCAAATGTCTATCATGTAAAAAAACTTGTTTTATTTATTATTTTTAACTGTTTCAAAACAACCCTCTTTTCCGTTTTAATTTCATTTGGCCAACACTAGAAATGGGGAGCAAGTTTTTTTGGAGTTTTTCTTATCAAATAATAAAATTACGTAGCAAAAAATAAGATAATCTTTGTTTCAAAAACACTTTTTCATTTAATTATATTTTGTTAATTTTTGTTACTATAATTGTTATAATACAAGTTAATATTAGGTATTATAAATTTTGTCTAAATGTGTATATCTTATAATTGTAAAATAAATACATGTAAATAACTTCTATTTTTTTTTTTTATTCTTAAACACGTTTGTTCTTAACACGACACTATTTTCTCCGAAACTAAAAATACCGTTGTAAATGTTCTCAAAATACCTATAAATTTTCTGTGTTTATGCTGCACATATAATGGGGAGACGATATAGTAGACTCACTCCATTCGCCTTCTGTTACCCTTCCATTATTTATACTTAACCCACTAAAGTGCAAAAAATAATTTCAACGAACATTTTCAACAAGTTTTTCGGTTGTATACAAAAAAAAAAGTAAAATTTTTATATTTCGGTTTTGTTTAAATTAAAAATGTAAATAAACTGGTTGTTTAGATTTAGCGCGACAGGCACAAAGTTCTTCAGAGCCGTTTTGCTGCAACCTATATATAAATAGGCAAACACAAGACTTTGGGATCCCTTTTCTCCTCTGTTTTGTTAACCGATTTTGTTTATTCTTCCACATATTTGTAGATATTGTCGACCTTTGCGTCTTTATCTCATTTAAATCGTATTTAAAAAATAAATGGCACCTTAAATTGCTACCACTACGCATAAATTCAAAACATGGGTGTGTGCAAAATAAACTTGCTCGAATTTTGACCTTAAGGCGAACTATTGTGCAATCTATCAAGAAAATTAAGAAAAAGTGTTTCGAAAATTTATTTTAAATAATTCCAAATAAAAACGTAAAGAAAAAAAAATCAAAAGTATTCTGCTTTAAATAAGATTTTGGAAAGATTTACATTTATGTCAATGGCAGAACGGCACACCTAATAAAATTCCATTTTTGATGAAGTATCATTAAAAGTGATAAATACTGGGCAAGAAAAAAAAAAAACGTGAGTGCACATGGAATCGTAGTTTCACAACAAATCAAAAATTAGCAAAACATCAAAACTAAAACTAAAGTAATCAAAATTATGTCCTAAAAACAAAATTGTATTAAAAATTTAAAAATAATTTATGAATAAATAAATAAAATCGAAATCTAAAAATAAATATTTCACATGAAACCCGAAAACTCAACAAACAATCAAAAATATACCGAGAAATTATAATCGTACTCGAATTTCGAAAAATCACAAAAAGAATCAGAAATTTAATAAAATCAAAATATCATAAAGATTCGAAAATTTAACAAAGTATGAAAACTTAATTTAATGAAATAAAAATAAATAAAAATTATGTACCTATAGTTGACACGGCTATTAAAACGGACAAATGGGTTTCAATAAATTACAAATGGCGGTGAATTCGCCATTTGATCACACGCGTTCACGAATGTAATACGGATTTTTATCGGCCACGTCTGTATATTTTTTAAAATCCTATGAATGGGAAAGAATTATGGCTTAGGGGGGACACTACTTTATATTGCATTGAGAAATCAGGTTTTTAAATCTGTCTCGGCACTAGAATTTCAACCTTTGTATGAATAAATTGGGGCTACGGCCCATATGGTTTTCTGAAACGCTTGTTTGCAACCAGCCTATGGTTTAAAATATATTTAAGTGAAAAACAAATTTTGGTTTCGGTACTTAAGCCTTTGAGTGAATAGTTACTGTTAGAAATACCACCTTGCACTCCAACAATAGCAAGATGAGTGCAAAATATTTTAATACATATGATTTTGTTCCATTTAAGGGTTAAGTTCAAAAGTAAAATTTAAAACAACCCTCTCTCCTTATTAGAACTTAGTTTGCAGAGATACCAAATACCAATTGGACTGAGAAAATTTTACTCCTAAAAATACTTTCATTTTCAAGAAATTTATAGTTTATTTTCTGATTATTTACCTTTTTTATTGCTTCTTGTTGGATCAAATTTATGTTTGTAACATTTTCAATCTACGAAAAAGTGTTTGTTGATTTAGTTTTTATTTATTTTGTTTACTTTTTTAGTGTTTGCTCGATTAAAAACTGATGAGGCTGCATAAACAATTTCCCAAAAAAAAAAACAAGTTATGCCAGATTATAAAAGTTTATGACAAAGGAAACACTAAACAGCTGTTTAGAAACAGTGCTGGTTATTCAGCGATTTTTTAGTATATAAAAATAAAGTACTTTATTCTTATATAAGAGGCTAAAGCTGTGTAATTGAATATGATTTTGTTCATAAAAAGAATAACACACGTTTATTATATAAAAGCAAAACGATTTGTATTTTCTTTAAATATTACAAGCAACTTGCCATAGTCTGCCATCAATAAGGTCAGCAAAATGAAGATGTTTTTAAAAATAACCACAAAATAACTTAAAAAAATATTTTTATCGATTTTTTGAAGATGTGAAAAAATTTAATAAAAAGAATCATTTCAAGAAATATATAACATTTATAGGAGAATCATATTTACTTTAAAGGAAAATGGGAAATGGAGCGCAAAGCCACCTAAAAAACATATTTAACAGCCACTCTTTATCTGGAATTAAAAAAAAAAAAATATATATATATATACCCTATAATATTTAATAAAGATTTTAGATAATACTTTCTAGCAGACAGCGAAACTGATTAAATTTTAATATTTTTTTTTAAAACATAAACATTATTAAGCAAACCGTTTAAAATATAAATTAGGAAAAAACATTTTATAAAATTTAATCTTAATCTTTAACAATACTTTGAACCACATGTTAATCTGTGCTTTAAACAATAAAGTTTAACAATGAAAAAAAAGGAATAAAGGATTTATTATTTCGTACAGCAATACTAAAAGAAGTTGCCATATTTTTAATAATTAGGAGGGCTTGGCAAAGCTTATCTGTTGAACGCTATTCTTATCATAAAGGAAAAATATATTTATTTAAAATAAATAATAACATTATTTGAGTTTACAGAAATGCTTTAATATTTAATAACATTTAATTATTATGCGTACACATTTTTTTTTTATATGCGAATTAATTATAATTTTTGTTTCGAAAAGTAAGTTGTATCTTTGTAACCATCTATCCATGGTTATTAAAAAACACACACATTTTCTTTAAAGATATTATTTATTAGTACTTAAGTACTTTACAAAAAATTATAAAATAAAATAACAGAAATATAAAGCAATAATCAATGAGGTCTATCGCAATGCCAATAACTGTTATCTATACACAATATAAAAATATACAAAGAGAAAAATTAACTGACTTCATAATAATTGGCTAGAGGTAATAAATTAGTTTAACAATTGAAAGCGTATTGAAAACAAGAAATAAACGCACTCTTTTTATAATTCCCAATTTTAAGTAAAATATTAGAAACAAAAAAATGTTACAAAACAATGCGGTGAGCAATTTACATTTTGACAATGAAATACGTGTGGTCCAACAACCTAGACCAGAACCAAGAGGTTTGTTTGAAATTACTAAAGCAACGAAATTTATGTTGCTTATGAATAATTGCTCTTGTCGCAAACAAATTTAAGTTAAATTGAATAACTTTTGGCTTAAAAAAATGTAAATTATCAATTTCAACATAAATGTGGCATATTTTAATAGTTTAAATAATAATCAACAGAAATTGTTATTTTGCTTTATTTAAAAACATTTCAATATCTTATCTAATTCTCGCTCATATGCTTTACTATCTATGTATATACCAATTTTAAGTTAGCTGGTAAATTATAACCAATAAATTAAATTGGTTAATAATTTCATCATAGCTTTTCATTTTATGAAATTCATTGTATGTTTTTGCTTTAAAATATTTTTTTTTACCTTATCATTTTTTCTATTTTGCAAACACCTTACGAATACTACATTAAAATCTGGTCGTTTTTAAAGCAAATGAAATAAATTTTTTCTACCGTTAGTACATTAAATTATCAATGTATTTACACTATATTATACGCTGAAGTCAGATTATATACTTAATAATATGCTATAATGCAATGTATTCGAGCAATGTTGTTGCTGTACTCTATATAATTGCCTTATCTCAAGAATATGTGACAATAGAAACGTTCCATGTCCGACACGAACCTCTACGATAGATCCGCGTTCTCTCAACGTTTCTCGTATCTCGGCATCAGTAAAATGTCGCAAGGCGGCTGAGCTAAACTTGCAATTCACCAGTGCTATTTTCATATTACAATTTGTTGTCCAGAATTGCTTAAGTTAAAGCGCTAACCATTCACTTCGCGTACCCGCAGTGACAGCGGCCCCAACCAAAATATTTGAAAATATTTAGAGATGAATTAGAGATTTCTTGACAAAAAAAAACTATCAATTATTTCTCGCTGTCTTTTGGGCCTTTAAACTGTCTTATGAAACCGAGAACAACTTTAGGAAACAAAAATAAGTTCTCAGTTTGCATTGACGGAATTATAGTTTTTACAAAATCTTTGAATGACAGCTATAATCTGTTTCTTTGGACCAAAATTTACTGGAAGAAGAGATTTGAGCATGGTCGAGGTAAATGTATTGGGTTGACATAAATACTCCTGATCGAATTTTGGAACACGTTACAGGAATGGACGGTAAATGGAACGGCTTAAAAGTGATCTACGATAACCACTAACAAATTGTCCAGTACCTTGTTTCTGTAACTAAAGTGAGAAATTTCTCTCATGTATATAATATAGTCTTGTTTTATATAATTTACTTTGGTTCATCTTGTGTATAAAATATGATTATAATACGTTGATGTGACAAACTTCACACTTTAGTTACAGAAATAAGGAACAGAATTCCTCGGGCCTCACTAACATTGATGTGACAAACTTCTCACTTTACTTACAAAAACAAGGAACAGAACCTCTTGGCCCTCACCCAATAAAGAAGAATAAATTCTATATTAGTACTTAATAGGACATCAGTAGGGTATCTCCATATCGTTTTATTGTGTGATTTCTATAAAGTCGAGATGTACGGCAATCTGTCCAGGTCATTCTTTCGAACCTGTAGACAGTATTTTATAATTTTATGAAGTTTACAGTATTTGTTATGCTCAGGTAAATTAAATTTTAATTTCTTAATATTTTTCAGTTTTGGATGGACCAGTTAGTATAACATCACAGCCCACAGGTAAAAGATCTGAATTAAATAAAACTATTAAAATTATAATTATTTTTATTTAAGTTTCTGTTCGCATACCATTACCAATTTCTACCATCGAACAAAATGCTAGAATCGGTGCCACATACATGCCCTTGACAGGTTATAGTTTCTTAGTTGATCTTCCCTCTGTTCATATCGAACAAACGTTTGAATTAAATGAGTGTAAGCTGACCGATCACTTTAAATATCGATTTTTTTTAGTTTTATAACAGAACATTATTTAACACATTTACAGCTTTAACATCTGTTTCATCAGAAAATCGTTTTGTTGTGCGATCCCCATTAGGAGATGCCATATATGCTGCTTCCGAGTCCTCTACTGAAAAGAATCGTTTATTATGGGGTGCTGCCCGTCCCTTTCAAATGCACCTGATCGATAAAACTTATCAGGAGGCAATGGTTTTTCATAAGAAATTCTCGTTGGGTTTTATGTGCTGTCAACCTAAAAGTTTAGAGGTATGGATACCGCCGGGTAATATACTGGGCCGTATTGTACAATCACCGACCATAACAATGCCAGAATTTTATATTGAAGATGGTGCTACAAATTCGCCAACATTTTGTATTGAAGGTCCTGCTAATTCAGGTTGTTTTTGCTATTGTTTTCCTAAAGAAACATATTTTAAGGTTAGTTAAATTCAATATAACTGAAGCTGTATGTACGTACGAACAATAAATATTTTTTATATATTTTAGGTACATTCTGGAGGCGATTTAAGAGCCTCTATTGATCGCAAGTGGTCGGTGGCGAAATCGCAATACACTACGAATATTTATTTCAGCGACTCTAAATTAAATGCCAAAGAGAGAGCATTAATTTTAGGAGCAGCATTTCTTTTGGTAGGCGTAACATTAAATATGATGCTTCATTAAATATGAAATTTTCTGAAATGTTACAAAGTTAATTTTATATGTATGTATTTTTTTTTTTTAATTTCAGGAATATATGTATTTTCAACAACGTTTTTGAATAACAAAAGGCGCTTATTCATATAAATTAATCCAGTTACAAAGTGTTAAAAGAGAAAATTTGGAGTAAAGATGTATATCGCTTGCGCAATGGCCTAAATAATAAAATTATTGTATCCAGTAATTAATGTTACGAGCAGTTTTAAGATATTAAAAATTAATTTATTTTTTAATAACCAGGATTTTTTCTTTGCAAATTAATTTCATTAAGTTGGGGGAAAATTAAAGTAGTGAAAACAAATTTTTACTAACAATCAATGCGTTATTTTAATCGACTGGAAATATTAACTCAACGCCAAAAATGGCGACGACAAACTAAACGGCAACATTAACATCAATTGTTCTTAGTAAATACCAAACATATGGCGACAGTCATCGTTTAATGACAATATTGACAACGGGAATACCGATTTACAACAAACGAAGAAAAACGACATCGTTTTGTGTTGACGTCGCCAAACAGAATATGGGTGATTATTTAAAGTTTTTAAACCTCTATAACTACGTAAATAAAACTCCGTAATTATTTAAACACCTAAAAATATTTTTAAAAATATATTTTTTTACATAAAATTGATTAAAATCTTTAAAAGTCCATAACTCCCAAAATAAATGCACCCAATTTTACCGTTTCAATGGTACTAAAACAGATGTCAGCATATTTTTTTTTAATGAAAAGTTTTTAACACTGTCTACAGAACTCTGGATAAATAGTTAGAAATAAATAATTCTAAATTTGTATTTTAAGAAAATTAGAAATGACACTCAGACGAAGTCGTGGGCACTTGAAAGCATAAATAGTCGGTTATAAATTTCTTCCAGTAATTTGGGTTTACTACTCAATTTAAAAATATAAAATATGAAAATATATATAAAATATATAAAAATTTGAAACATCAGATTTATTTCCTGACTTAAAAAAGAGTATAATAAAATAATCCTGCTAGATACGTTAAACAAAATTGGCAAAGGGACGGCTATGCCATCAGCACAATTAATTAAAATGCAGGAAAAATTAAAAACTTGATTTTTTGTTGGTAACATTAGTTAAAGTTTTGAATAAAGTTTTCGCGATGAGCTGGCTGAAGCAACCAGCGATATATGTACAGATATGTACCAGCTTTTTCAACCAATAAATACATACACTGATGGACAAAAGTCACCCTCATTTGGTATTAAAAAGATTATAAAAGCTCCCATTGAATGAGTAAATTTTTTTTGTAAGATCTGGGCTTATTTTCTGCCATTCCTCTTGCAGTGTTTGCTTAAGCATATTTTAGGACGTAATATGATGTTCCCGAACCCGCCGATCCAA
Source organism: Gymnosoma rotundatum (assembly GCA_916610165.2). Lineage (NCBI taxonomy): Eukaryota > Metazoa > Arthropoda > Insecta > Diptera > Tachinidae > Gymnosoma > Gymnosoma rotundatum. Next base: position 130,643,261 of record OU744339.1, on the reverse strand, counting down.
ATAGTCCCATAAATGCTCGATTGGATTATGATCGGGTGACTGTAGTAGAGTTTTCAGGGTATGGGGAGCTTTGTACAAGATCCACAAGCGAACTATTTCTGCGGTTTGCTTGAGGTCATTGTCATGTTGAAAATAATAGTCTGATTCAATGCCAAGCTTTTGAGCACTTTTCTGCAGATTTTCTTTAAGGATATTTAGGTTAAGGCTTATGTCCATTATTTCATCTATAAAGACGAGCCTTCCAACACCAGCCGCCGACATACATCCCCATACCATGATTCCAGCACCACCGTATTTTACAGTTGTATGTATGTATGTATAAAGCGTTTTTATTTTAAAATGTTATGGGTTATTTATAAGCACAAGACACTATTAAATACCCAAAATAATTCCTGAAATAAACTAAACAAATTTTTACCAACAATATTTCACATGTTTTTCTGATTTATCTGCAGATTTTAACTATAAAAATAAATACACAAATGAAAGTAAATTTTTTAATAATTTTTTATTTTATTTTTGTTTGTTATTTCAAACATTTCTCTTTTTTGAATTTTTCTCTTCACATACACAAAACATTACAAATAATGTAATTACATTTTGATGTAGAGTATATATACATATATGTATGTAACTATATATGAATAAATGTTTGTATATATAAATCGCTTTATATTTTAAAAATTAAGAAACATTAAATTTATATTAAATTTTTTTCAGTTAAATTTTATATACAAATATGAATAGGTTTGTGTTTTTTTATACATTACTATATGTATTTATGTATAATGATTTTTATCCTAAATTTTCTATATATAAAGATTTGTTAATAAATTTCTTGAATAAACTTAAAATCTAAAGTTTCTATGACAGTTTGAATTGTAATTTCTTTATTATTTTGGACACATAAATTTGTCTTACTTTTTTTTGTAAATGTACATATACATGTATGTATGTATGTAAATAAGTTTTTTCTTTTGTACAATATTGAACTAATAAAATTATAAATATAGGTTTTTTTTATATACTTATGCATATATGTATTAATTATATTACATTTAAAAAATATTTTTTAAAATTAAAATATTAAGAAACTTAATTTAAAAAAGAAAATAAATTTTTAATTCTTATTGATAAGAGTCTCATAGTCTTATTGGATTTTACTTAGCATTATTAAAACAAAAACAAAAAAAAACTATAATAAAAAGTAATTATAAAATAAGAAAAAAATAATAATAATATGAATTAAACAAAAAAAATTACTTTTTAACCCAGGAAGAACTTTGATTATTAATTATTTTTTTTTATTTTTTAAATCACCAATTTAGCAAACTTTTAAAATTTAAAGCAAAAAATATTAAAAAAAAATATTGTTAAAAAAAACAAAAAAATATAACTTCAATTTAAACATGTTATACATTAAATTTACTACTTTTAAACAAAAAGAGAACTATAAATTTGAATAGTCTCATTGGTTTGGCTTTTGAAAATCTTGTCTGATTTTATGATAGAATTTCAATTTATTTTGCTGTATATTCTTAAAAATATAAACCTTCCAGAAAAATTTTTACGATATTTTTCCGCCACTAGTTGTAGAATGAATATTAATAAATGGCAAAAGGGTTTTGTTACTTCTTCAGTCCCTTCCGGTAGTACAACATTTTGACTCCAAATAGATCACAGAAATGCAACAGGAAAATTAACGCAATACAATCGATATAGAATTTGCGAAAGCCTATTGGAATTTTACATTTGAATATAAAAAAATTTTACAACTGTTTCCAGGGCAGTTTTAAACTGACAAAAAAAATTATCTTTTCAGTAGAAAAATGAAAACAAAAGTTGAATCAAAATACTAGTTTAAGAATTGTTCCATATTTACACTATGCAATTTTTTGAGACACTTTTTTCTTTTGTATTTTCTATTTAAGTTACAGCGTTATGCGTTATCGAAAAGTAAACATTAGCCACTGTAACATCCCCTTAAAACTCAAGCAATACCATATTGCTTACTCCTCCTGCTTCACCAACAAACAAAAATTTCATTCTAGTTTCATGAAAAATTGCATAGTGTAAATGCCGTATTGCTCTTAAATAAAGCTGAGCTGATAAAAAATTTAATTGTGTGTATAGCAGCGATATAATAATGTTTTTTCCTGGGATGTTCAATTATTAAAACCTTTCCCTAAAAATACTTTTTTTTCTTTTGGGCAACAATTGAAATTTGTATTAAATTCAAGACAAGTTTTTGCAGCCGCTCTAAAAAACCAATTTTGTTACTTTTAAAAATTCAATTACTTGTAAACATATTTTAAATATGCATACATATGTATGTATGTAGTATATTAGATTATATTAGAATTTCTTTCATTAAATCTATATTTTTTTTTTTCTTAAAATGATATTAATTTTGTATGTTTGTATATCATTATTATTATTTTTTTTTTTTTTTTTGGTTCATTTTAAAGATTGTATAAGTTTTGTAAGATTGATATTTTTATTCTAATTATTTCAAATAAAAATCTCAGAGCTGATATTTTTATGTATGTTTGCATGTATGTATGAAAAACAAAAATCCCAACCTAAAACTTGTGTACCTAACGGAATTGATTTTTTTTGTTTTTTTTTTTTTGGTTTTTTTTTTGTTGTATATTTTGTTCTTAATTGGAAATGCAAATAGCTTTTAGCTAACATATGTATAAATAGTCCTAGGTTTTGAAATTTATATTATGTATTCCATACGATATGTGTTTTCTAAAGGGATATGATGAAAGTTTCATCGCTTTTGTTTGGTAGGTTTGGTCCTGAGGATTATTTTTTCAACGTACTACAAGTTTTAGACGGTTTCTTTGAAAAGTTTTGTTTTGTTTTGTTTTGTTTTGTTTTGTTAATGTTTTGTAGACGGTGGGGGTATATAGTGGTGATACTTTGTGTATGAATTTTTAGAAGACAAATTTTTATATTTTTCTTGTATGCCTGATGTATATTGAGAGTTTAGGGGTTTTTCTCTCATGCCACATGTTTTATCCGGTCCAGCAGGCCATGATAATATGTTCGTAATTCATCTGTCGGGATAGGCAAAGACATAATGTCAGTTTGCCGGACTAGACGCCGCATTATGGTATGAATTATTAGGAACTGTATCGGGGCATAATCGTTTTTCTTGTGGCTGTTGGTGTTGTTGTTGATCTTGAAAATCTTTATCACTTTCCTCGCCATTGCTAAAGGAACCTGGTAAACGCCTTTTCAGATTATTATTTAGGGCTACGGCAACACTTTCGTCCTCCGATGTAGAATTAGTTCTTCGTGGAGTATTGGCCGCACTATTGTTATCCAAAGAAGCTATAGCAGTAGCAGCAGCACGTTCGGCTGCTGTAAAACCATCCTCAGAGGCACTGTCCTGTGAAACTAAACCCGTATTTGAGTTGTCGCCCGAGGGTGTCGTATAGCTACCCAATTTGGAGGAAGGATCTTTTTCGATAAGCTTTTGAGCCAACACCCGCAACGAAATAAGCGAATTTTCACAATCACTAGTGTCGATTTCGGTCAGACTTATGCCGGCTCTTTCGATTTCAGCATATGTACCGAAAGGTAACTTTTGCAAGCATTCTAGTTTCTGAACGTGTGTCTTTGATCGTAAATGCTTGGCCAAATGTCCGTGTATACGAAAGGCTATCTTGCAGTCGGTGCATTCAAAAGGTCTTGGGTTTGAAGTGGTAGGTACGCCAAATGTTGAAGTCATTATTACTTTATTTTTATGAGCTTCAGATCTTTCGTGTTTTTGCAAATGACCCTGAGTGCGGAACGATACACCGCATGGATCACATTTATACTTACGTTCCATGTAATGTATATTCATGTGTAAAACAAGTTGGGATTGTTTTTGGAAGGTTTTTGAGCATATAGAGCAGACCGGACGACCGTCAGCATTAGAAATTTGCGGAACTCGCGGATGTGCAGGCAGAATTTCGTTGTTATTTGTAGTGAAACCATCTTCACCCACTATAACAGTGCGCGTCGGTTGATTGGCATTATTTGTTTGACTGCTTGAGCCTCCACCCGAAAGTACACCACAAAAATCAGTTGTACCCGGTTGTAATATAGCGGCCGGTAAGTTAGCATTGTGTGCTGGTTTATCATCAGATTTTACCGCTGCCTTTTTTGACGGTGGCTCCTCATCAGTTTCTTCACTTTCATCCGATGATTTCAACGATTTCATAAGAGATTTCGAAGAATCAGTCTTTTGTGCGAATGTGACTGCAATTGTTGAAGTAATTGATGTATTTTCTTTAACTTCTGTTTTTGGCAATTGAAGGGATGATGTAATTTCTTTTTCATCAGCTGGCTGTTCGGTAGCTACTGACGAAGCTGCGGAAACATACGTAGTATTTGACCAGGTAATAGCTGCGGTGGAGCCAAGTGATACACTTGTAGTAACCGCTGTGCTTGTATTTAATGCTGAATTAGAAATTATTACATTAGGATTAACGGTCATGCCACGGCTTAGTTGTGTCTGTTTGATTTTGTAATATTGCAACGTCTGCTCTCTGCGATAATCGTAAAGCATCATGTCTTCGTTCAGCTTGTGATGATTCTCTTCGTAATTATCGGCGTAGTTGCGGCTAACTTTGGATGATACCGATATCATAGTCTTCAAAAAGCCAGACTCATTCTTATTAACTCCAAAGATAACATCTCGTATCTGAGCTTGCGTTTGCACTGGTCCTGGGTTCGACGAAAACGATGTAGGAGTTTGTGGTACAGCTTGTGTGGGAACTACATTCATTGCTCTGGGTTTCGTTAAATCCATAGGGGCTGCTTCAAAACTGGTTGCACTGCTGGTGCTGATATTAAGTTTTGGCTCTTTAGGATTTGAATAATATTGTTCTTGCTTCTGATAATCGAAAGGAGGCTTGGGCGATGTATACGAAATTACTCTTCTAATAGCCGGTGTTGAGCTTGATGATGCATTTATACTAGAACTAACAGTTGTGGCAGTTAGTTGGCTACTGGCCACAGAAGTTTCTAGGCTTTGTGTATGTATGGGAGGAGTCATTGAAAGAGTAAGTAAACATCTAGCTGCCTCATGTTCTAAATGAGATTTATTATCTTCGGTCGCGGATGCATTTATATTTTGCATAACATTTGATTTGGCAGAATCAGACTCATTACTGCTCTCGGTTTCATTATCGCTAGAATCCCCATCTGAATCTGACTCGCCATTACCCATTGATGATGTCCTACCACCCGCCGATGTGGACGACTGCTGATCAAATTCAACGTCAGGTTCCAAAAAATCCCCATCGGCTGGCATGGGTCCAGGATTCAAGCCTAATTCAATACATTTCTTGTAGTGGGTTTTAGACTGCATGTGCTTCGTTAAGTTGCCTTTGGTTTTGAAACTAAAGTTGCAATGTTTGCAGGTATATGGTCGTACATCCGTATGCGTACGTATGTGCTTTTTTAACATGGAGGGTTTTTTACATCTAATACCGCATTCAGAGCAAACATACTTTCCACGCCCTCTACCTCTAACGTAAATGTAATTCTCATGAGATTCATAGCCACCCTCTAAAGTTTGCGAAACCGTATTTGAACTTGAGAAAGATGCTCCAGCTGTATCTTTAGAGATCTCAAGTTTAGTTTCAGAAGAAGTTTTATTTTCTTTTGTAGTCGTCGTATCCCTTAAGGCGATTGGTTTCAGTTGATGGTGGTAGCATTTATCCCAGGTACTAATGAATGGCGTCATAACAGTTTGTTGTGCTGCAACCAGTGTGTAAGCAATTTTCTTTCCTTTGGCCATAGTAAAGATAAGTGTCTTTTGTCTGGAATCGTACAGAGACATAACATCTTTAGGTTTTAAACCCAAAGGATGAGGATTATTTTCTGCACATTGTTGCCACATGCTGTACATGGACAACTTGTGCATATCTTGAACATACGACGGCTGGGGACAATTAAGTGTACAGTAAAAGGTTTTCGTGCTGCATTTCAAGCCCAAATAAGTATAGGAGTTCCCGTTCAAATACAATTGGACACATTCTTTAGAAGGTCTCGGAGTTTCTGGAGAGATCAATGGCAATGTATTGGCAGTGGGAGTTATACCGTGATGACGTTTGGGTGTAAAAGTACCTGGCCTTAAAGGTAAGCTGGTAGGTCTCAAAAATTTCGATTTTGCTTTAGATTCTGCAATTGAACTTTCATTGTCGAGATTAGGCGTTGCTACGTTAGTGTCAACATGTAATGGAGTTAGCGTCAAATTGGTGGGAGACATGGATTTGCTGGTGTTAAATGGCTGTTGAATAATTAGTTGTTCTCGTGACATTTTGTCCAAATTAAAATGCCGAGTTTCCGCATCTACTTGGGAAGTTGAGTTGAGTGTTTTGGCCTCACTGCTATTGGTACTTTTACGAGGACTTAGGTTATCGGCAATGCGCATAAAATTAAATGACTTGAGAGATTTTTCATTGTCATTTATTGCACCAGTAGTTTTATTGTTACTGTTACTAGCACCCCCTCCTGACTGCCAATTTCTAACATTGCGCATGTTTGCTGAGGGTGGGGCCCTATTAAATTCACTCGGAACATTTTGCACTCCACCAAATGTTGGCTTGTTAGCTATTAGAACATCGCTATTGACAATTTGATGTGATGTTGACATATTCATAGGACTTGCCGTTTGGTTGCTATTGGGACTGGCAGTTCTTGATAACTGTTTTTTGTTTTGACCTTGATTAACTTCTAAAAGATGGTGATGCTGCAAGTGTTGTTGGTTTTGTTGTGGTGTTGGTGGTGCCAATGGCAATTGGGGCTGAAGGCTATTTGGTCCTGGAATGCCAGGAACATACGGAATTACTTTTTCTGTTAGACCCAATGTAAGAGGGTTAAATGCCGTAATCTGATTTATGGGAGGAAATTGGAAATGTTGTGGACCACTGGAGGCCAACCCTAAACTTAGTTTGGGTGTAAATTGGGCACCGGGCATCAAAGGCAAGGTTACCTTGGTTTCTTTTTTCGGCGATACCTCCTGAAAGCTGCCTCCTGATAACAATGGAGTTCTGATCATTTTAGGACTTTTATCTACATCGTCACATTCTGACAAGGGAATCATACAACCTCCCGAAGAGGTAAATCGTTTGTAACGTTCTTCCTTCTTCGCAAGCTCTTGGGCGCTTAACAGCTGCATCTCGCCACCACTGGTTAGAGAGGAGCGTTTTGATGAAAAATTTTCTAAGGATTCAAATTTTAAACGTTTACTAGCTGAATGATCTGTCATATGTCCATGACCGTACATAGGATCCTCGTGCATTTTAGTTATTATGACTTCCTCGCATTTGGACTTTGATTCATTGAGTGAATAGTCCACAAGAGGCGTATTTCCTAATAGAGGTCCCGGTGAAGGCAGAGGAGCATCAGCAAAACGTATTGGAGTTTCATTTAAAGATAAAAGAGACTTTGACGGGGCAGCTATAATTAAATTAGAGGACACTGAAGCTGAGCTTGTACTGGTTGCCATTGGTTGGGAACTTGGTTGGGTAGATGTCGCTGTTGTAGTATTTGTACATGAATTTTTTGATGTGTTGGCGACTGACGCACTTAGACGATTTAAAACCAAATTGCTAGGTTTCGTCTTCAATTGAGACCACGCCAACTTTGCTAATGACAGTGGATTTTTAGATAAAATTTTAAAATCTGGCATGTTTGAACGGAAATATTTATGGGAAGGAGAAGAGGCTGGCGAATTGCCGCTGCTATTAATACCTTGACAGTAGGTGCTATTATGTAGTTTCAGCTCCTCAGCAGTTCGACATTCTAAGGAGCACAGTGGACATATGTAAACTGCATCATCTCCTGTTCCTGTAGGCACAGCCAAGCCACGAGCATTGAGCAATAAATTTTTAATTATGGAATTATTAGAAGGATATTTTCCGGTAGAAGTGGGGGGTTGTGGAGTACTACAATTAGAATTTGAGGAATTTGATGCTTCATTAATTGCTAAGGCAGGCGTCAGCAATTGATTTTGTCCACTTTGAGTCTGTTCTATAGAATGACGCTTTCGCGGAGTGGATGGTGGTGGAACTTGTGCTTGTGGACCCTGTGGAGTTTTATTTAAGTCTAAACTTTCATCAGGTAGTTTTGTTTTTGCCGATAAATTCAAGGGTACGTTTGCCATTGAAGCATGTGCAGATAAACTGTTAGTTAAATTTAATGTTGGTGAGGAATGCGGCTGCTGTCGAGACTGCGTTGGTGTTATCGTAACGACAGTGCGATATTGATTGTATTGTAATTGATTACTGATCGGCACTGCTGCATTTACATTGACATTCTGTGGTTGGACTATGTGTTTGCTTGCTGAATGTTTGGAAGCTCCATTCAGATGTAAGGCAGTTGAGACTTCTTCTACATTTAATTTATCATGATATAAATTTCGTTGCTTGTGAATTAGATGCTGCTGTTGTTGTTGTTGATACATAAATTGCTGCTGTAGTTGCTGTTGTTGTTGCAATTGCTGCTTTTGTACAATAGCCTGTGCCAATTTGACATTTGTTGGTGATTCGCTTGGTGGTCCTCCTGTTGTGGTTTGCAAAACTTGACTGTTGCTTGCCGAATTCGTTGAACTATTGACACTACTACTGTTGCCAGTAAAACTTCGAGAACGGTTAAGAGTCTTTGGATATTTCTTTTGCAAAAGAAGCTCTTTATTTTCAACTATCGCCTCATTTTGTGATATCAGCTTGTTAATGTGTTCATTTAATTTTTCTTTATTCTAAAAATAAAACAAAATAAATAAGATTGGATACAAAACATAACTTAGATTTTCAGTTGCCTTACCAAAGTTACCTCTTGCAGTCCCGAGTTAGCTGCTGTTTGCAGCAATGTATTTGGACTGCTGTTGTTGCAAGCAATTGAGGGCGTTCGTGGATTGATTACAATTTGTTCTATAATTTCTACATTCGCTTTGTTGGTAATTGAATTTTGTGGATTAAGGGGCACCGTAGCACTACTTACAGTATTAGCCAAAAAATGCAGGGGATTTTGCGGTGTAAGATGCGCTGTTGTGCTATTGACGAATGGTGGGGACATTTTTGAATGATGCACACTTCTCGAAGTGCTGGAATTGATCGGAATATGATTTGTATTTGACAGCTGACTTGAGGGGTTGATGTGATTTTGAGATAGTGATGAGGCAGTTTGAGAATGAGGAGACTGTATAGGGGGAGAAGGTGGTACGGCTGCCTGTGCTCTGGAATGTGATATGAGCAGTTGTTGATTTTGTAAATGGTTTTTTTTAACTTTTAAATGATTGCAAAATCGCTGTTGTTGTTCTGGAGTCATTGTGCAAACCATGTTTAGCGAATCGAGAACAGGATTAAAAAATGCTGGATCCACGATTGAAGTGGGATGTAAAGCTCCAGAAGCTGGCATAGCAGGGGATTGTCCCAGATAATCCCAATAATATGCAGCTGATGGCGGGGGTCCCAACAAGTGATGAGATGCTTGTGATTGCATTTGCTGCAATCGATGTTGGTACATTTTTTGCAAGTGATGGGAGCTGATTTCGTTACTTAATTTCATTTGTGTATTTGGCGAGGACGTTGGATGATGCGGCAAACTAGATGGTGATTGTTGCGGCGGCGGTGGTAAGTGAATAGTTGAAGGCACCACAATCTTCTGATCGCTAGCAACAACTGATTGCTGATGATGATTAATTTGCATTTGTTGAGATTCGGGTAACTTTTGTATTGTGCTTGCATCTTTTTGGGATGCCGCCACATCAGATGAGCTAGATACTGCTTCTGCTACTGCTGCTGCTTCCTCCTTAGCTGTAGCATACAAAGAAGCATTGTGGAATTTTGGTTTATAAGGCTTATAGTCGATTGAAGACTGTTTTTGGCTACAAGTCAATGCAGAGTTTGTCGCTGCAGTACTAACAGAAGAAGCAGGAGGCAGTGTTCCGGCAGCTGGAGAGCCCAATGGAAATTTGTGAGACTGCTGTTGTAAGTAGGTTGGTCTAACAGCTGTCAGCGTTGCAGATGATATTGATGGTACTGCAGCAGCATTAGAACTAACAGATATAAATACCTGCGGCTGATTTTGTATGGCAAGGTTTTGTGGAGGTTGCGTCTTATGTTGCGTTATAGCAGAATTATTGAGCTCATCAATGGGAGATCCAGTGCGACTAAACTGTAGTTGAATAAAAAAATTCAATAAGAACACTTTTTAAAACATTTAAAAACATACCATTTCAGAACTGCTGTTACTTAACTCTGCATCAACATCTTGGTCTGATAGGCCATCTTCAGCATCCGGTGATATCTCAATACCTTTTTGACGCGCTGCATGTGAGCGAGATCTATAAAAATAATTTTTACATGAATGAATAAAATAAAGGAAAGAAGAATAGTATCTTCGATAGAGACATAGAATTCTAGAATTCTTTCAATTATCATTACGATCTTGGAAAGATCACATTTCTCAGGATTATGAAGCAGGCTGGAGAGATAGGCGAAGAAGGTGCTACGCCTCTCTGCCCCATGTATATCTTAGTTTCCACAGTTCTTTTATGAATCACATTTTATTTTTGTTGATTTTTTAAATTGTGAAAACTAAACGAATGTTAATAAAGTGTATTTAGTCACATTTTTAAGCCAAAATTTTTTTGAAATAAATTCAATGGAATGGCTAAATGGTGGTATTAAGATTATAGTTCCTCTTGTTATTTCGTTAAGATCTAAACTTAATTCATCATAAGGAAAACTCGTAGAAATTTTGGGTAAAGTAAAAAAGATTTTAAGTTTTTGGCTTTCATAGACTAAATGAGAATTATGGTTTAGAAATTTAATAAACACATTTTTACAGATTTTGTGTGTGTTTTTATAATTATTGTAACGAACCTTTACGTAAGTAATTTAAACAGTTAAATTGCTATTAGTTTGCTTACCTGCAATGTTTATATAAATTGCTTTTCGTTTTAAAGGCAATTCCACAGATCTCGCACGGGTAGGGTCGCTCGTTGGTATGAGCTCGAATGTGTTTTTGTAGAACCGATGGTTTTGTACAGCTTAAATCACAATAGGGACATTTGTAACGCCCACCACCGCCAGCAGTAGGTGAGCTTGTATTTAATGTTGTCACTCCACCGCTATTAAGATTGGCAGGTGAAACTAAATTTGTATTATTATTCGTGTTATTGATCTCTATGGAATTTGAAGGAAACACTACGTGTTGTTGTTGCTGTTGCAATTGCGTCTGTTGTTGTTGTTGTTGTTGCTGTTGTGCTAATTGGTGCAACACTTTATTTTGCTTATAACTGCTACTATTCGTATTGGAACGATGTTCATCGTTCAACAGCTTTTGAATTTCGTGATTACTGAAGACGCCGTTCGTTAAATGTTCATCATTTTTATTGATGTTGGCTGGAGTTGGTATTAGTGGTTGTTGCTGGGTGATTGTTGCTGGTGGAGGAGGTGAAGATACCGATGAACCAGCTGATGACCTAGATGTTGTACGCAAGCTTTCCGCCTCTTGACAAACATCACTGTCCGTTGTGCAGGCTAATCTTTTAAATTTCTTGTGCAAATATTTTGAATTATTCCAAGACATTGACGATGCTACATTATTATCAGGAAATTCATGTTGTTTTTGTTGACTTTCGCTTTTGTTGCTGTTATCCTGTTGCTGCTGCTGTTGCTGCGTCAGCTGATGTTTTTGATCTCTAATACTATTCTTCACACTATTATCACTTGTATTATTCATATTTGAACTATTATTATTATCTTTATTAAAATTTCTATTATTACTACTTATTTTATCAACACAAATATTATTTGCTGCTGTATTTGTTGTTATTGCTATCGCTGAAATACGCTGTTGCGTACTACTTGCAATATTGGCATTAATGGCGGTGGTATTTGATGTTGTTGTAGTGGCAGGTATATTTGTTGCATTTAATTTTAATTCCTTTTCATGTATTATCTTTTTGGTAGCTTCATATTGATATTGTTGTTGTTGCTTCTGCTGCTGTTGATAATTTGTATTATTTTTAGCATTTTGTTGCTGCTGTTGTGATGCTAATTTTGCTGCTGCTTTAATTTGTTTGGCCGTTAATTTCTTTTGTGTTGTGCCTGGCGTTGTTTCCACCATTTGTGTTGCAGTTTCGTTTGTTTCTTTTGCCTCCCGATATGTTGTTTTTTTGTTATTTGTTGTTGTTGTTGTTGTCGTCGTTGCTGTTGTACTTGATGTTTTATTTTGCTGATGATTGTTGTTGGTATTACTTTGTAATTTTGTTTTATTGTAATATTTCGTTGTTGTATTTGCAGCTGTTGTTGCTTCCATGTTGGATACATTCAACTCGCCGTCTTGTTCCTTCTGCTGCTGCGGTTCTCTAGTACCGCCAGGATCATCTGAAATTACAAGGTAGGTAAAAAGTTTTTGATTATATTATGCTTATATCCGATAGCAATTTCAAATAAAGCTCCAATTTATTTATTGGTTGGAAAAGCAGGTATAGATAAAGTATATATATTGTGACTTCTTATGCATAGCAAATTGTCCGCCTTTCCGCCCATGTTAGTGTTGAAATGATTTCACAAAAGAAATTAATATTTCAATCAATCATCGGTCCATGTCCTATGAGTCAGCAGGCAAAACACCACACCTACCTCTAATTTTTTCATGTAATTTGAAACAATAAAGTAGCTCCAACCAAACAAAAATAAACATAAGGGGCGATAGAGAATTAAAAAATAAGAAAAAACCATCAAGTGCAAAAATTGGCGCTCGCCCATATTTTCCGAGTTACGGGGCTCTGAATTTTTCAAATTTTTTGAAATATCAATATCGGTATCATTTTAAAGCTTTTGAAGAGATCTTAAAGGAAACACTACAATTTTTTAAAAATGCTTAACCCATTACCAGCGGATGACATTTTTATGTAAAATTATATAGATGCAGTACCAAAAATATTTTATTTTTTAATTCTCTGTCACCCCAATATTTGAATTTTTGATTGGAGTTAATTCACTAAACTAGATTTACATAGATGGTGAAGGATATATAAAATTCGGCATAGCCAAATATAACACTCTTACAGCCATACCTAAATAAAAACGGAAAGCGGAACGTTTTCTTCCGCATAGCTTTTACGCTGAAATGCCATACCTAAACAAAAGCGGCAACGGTTTGTCAAAATGATAAAAAATAGGGTTATTAAAAAACATTAAGGCTTAATTCTAGTTAACGGACGCACCTCAAAAATGATATAAAGTTGTCTACGGGGTGTAAATGAAAATCTAAGCAAAAAATTACCTTTCCTATGAATCCCATACTGTCTAATTCCGCCATAAAATAACGTTTCGTTTCTGCACTAGATTTTTTCCAAACATATATGTATATAAATTTCCTAAATATTGCGTTATTTCGGTATGCTCCATACAAAATGTACTAGCATGAGAACTTTTGACATCAAAAAAACGCTTTCCGCCCTTGTTTAGGTATGGCTGTTACTTGTCAGAATTAAGATTAGAATTTTTTTGAGAAAATTTACTAAATTTAAATTTACTATTTTTAGGCAAAGAGTTTTTATTTTGTTATTTAATTTTGCTAGCAAAACGCTAACAGAATAAAATGTATGCATTCTTGGCGTCATATTACTTAATATTATTACTGTCGACTGTAAGTTTAGAAACACTACGTATCAAATGCATTTAGTTTTTTTTTTTTTTTTTTGTTTTACGCGCACAAAATTAAACCGCATTTGTTTAATTATAAATAAATCGTTAATAAGTTTGAGTACTAAATTTCTTTTTATTAGAATAGTAATCATATTTGAGGTTAATATTAAAAATAAACATTTTTGAAATTGCATACAGTCAATCAACGTTCATACAGTGCGCAAAATAAATTTAAAATGTTTTTATTCCACTAACTTTCAGAGACTCAATGGTTTAAATCTCGAAATAATGTACTAATTAGAAAATTGCAGTGTTAAGAAACTCTTTGGATTCTTTTTTTAATTGTTTAATAAAATAACAATATAAATATAACGCAAAATTTTAAACGACAGTACAACAACAATTGTGGTGCCAGATTTAATTCAAATTGTCAGCGAGAATATTTAAAAAGTTTTACACATTAAACTTTTTTTTTTATCTATTTAACAAAACAAATATATGTCGATTTATTATTCTTATCTCTCTTCCCAGTTTCAAAACAAATTTCAAATGTTAATTCTTAAAAGTATTCTGATTAAAAGTTCAAAACTAAAACACTGTTAATATATATAATTTTTCAGTGTTATGTACTATTTAAAACACGTTCCTTTTTTAAAAAAATAATATGAAACAAAAAAAAGACACTTTTTTCTTTTATCACTGCCAGTTATTAAATAAGTTTAAGACCTTATCTACTCTTGGTAGTCTAAAAAATTAACAACAAATACAATATAATATAATAATATATAATATAAATATAAAAAAATAAACAAAAACTGTGCAATATAAAAAGAAAACTTGATTAACATAGAAAATAACACAAAAATAATATAAAAGTTTTTATTTTATGTGTGTTGTTGGTGTTTGTATGAATAATTAAGAATTTAATAAGTTTAGCTTATCTAGCGTTTTGTCAACTTTTTGTTATTCAATACAACAAACTTCACTACACTCGTCAAATAACGTTTATTTATTTATACGAGTTTTAAATAAATTTACTGTCAAACTTGTTCGCTTTAAAATCATTTATTCAGAGAAAGATTTCATTGAGAAGAGTTTAACAAAATGCATTATGGTAGCGGTGATGCCAGTGTGTTGCAAAATTATGTTACAAATTATAAACAACGATCAAGCGTTTTTTTAATCCATCAAGCAAACAGTAATTTTATTTACAAATATTTTCGTTGCTCTTTAATTTAAATTTGTATATGAGTGTATTTATTTTAGTTTTGTATTTTGTTGTAGCAGGTCAATTATTTCGCTGTCTGAATTTGCCAAAAATTTTAAGAAGATTGATACGTAACAACTTTGTTAAGACCTGCTTATCACAATAACTCTCACTCAAGCAAAAAGATATTGATTCTTATATTGAGATTATATTTTAGAATTGATAAGAACTCAATAATTGAACAACAATTATCCCCTTCAAACTATTAATAAGAGAAAAGCTATTAAGAAGGTTTGTCAAATTCTACTGCAATCAAACTGCAAAGTTTTTATCAAAAATACGTTGAAGCTCAAAAGTATAAAAGTATTTTTAAAAATACGGGCGTAATTCACCCTCACTAAAATTTAACACTAACGAATATCCGTCAAGCTTTTGGCCGTTCTACGTACAGTCAAGTTATCTGGTGGATGACATTTTAATTTTATGTAAGGTATTATACCTTAAAAGAAAAAGATCGGAATAATATATTTAGAGAATTGAACTTTACCTTATTTTCCGAATAAGCCTTTTTTTATATTTTGAGAATTGATAATAATTGCATTAATTTATTTCCTTGCTATTCATAAATGCATATGAATAAATGTAGCTACATTCATGCACAAGTGTGTATGTGTGTGTATATATATGTATAACTATTTTTCTTGATAATAATGTTAAACAAAAATGCTTAAATTTAGCTTTTAATTCAATCTATCATTTCCACTACAAATAGCATACATGTGTATGTATGTATGTACATATTCTTAATGTAAAGCGGAGGTGTTGGTTGTCGTACCGCAGACGTGTTGCTGTTAGTAAAATTTTGCAATTTGTTTACCATTTTGTTGTTGCTCATAAGTTTTCAAAGAGTTTTTTATTTTAACTGTTATCGCTTTATTGCTGATTAAGTGCTTGCTGACGTCAGTAAAAATATTGCAAATTCATTTGTTACTTATTATATTTTTAATCCAATACTGTTTTTCGATGGTACTAAATAAAAATACAGATAGCATTTAACTGGTGTAATATAATGCGTTGTAGCAGTCCCTAGTTAGTGGCCTTAAAAATTATCGAAAATGTTTTTTTTATAAAAGGATACTAAAAATTTTTCAGTAAAAAAAACTTAATTTTATTTCAAAAAAAATGTAGCATAATTTTGAGTTAATATTAAAGATGTAGTAGTAGTCAGTTATTAATAAGTTATTTTTCATATATAAAAATTGCTATCAATATACCGGTATATGTAAATATGGCAACTCATATTTCATGGCACTTTTCTTTTTAATTTACAGAGAACAAAGTCTACATAAAACTGTCGCCGGCTTAACAATTAAAATTTCATCTTTTTATTTAATTAATACTCAGAAATTTAAGCAATTTACTTAAAATCTAAAAATCTCTTGAATTAGAATATTTTTTGAGTGATATATTGAATGTTTCGAATACATATCAAGAATTCTAAGAAAGTTATAAAATTTGTAAAATTTCTAGCATTTACATTTTTATTAGAGTTCCTTGCAAGCGAGTTATACCCTCTATATTTTAAAAGCAATTTTTGTTAAATTTATGTAAAAAAGTTATACATATTTTTTTAAATATTGAGTTTGACATTTAGGGTTTCGGCGAAAATAAATAAATTCGCCACCGCGCCCACCTGGTATTGATACGTCTTGCAAGTGAATTTGTAAGCAACATTTACTCTTAGACACAAGTATGCCAAGAAATACTTCTGGCAGGTCTATTATGGTTTTTGGCAGTTAAAAGAGGCTGTCAAATTTTACAGTTAAATATTTCCACCTTATAATTTGGCTATGATCATAGTGTCAATAGACAGCCAGTAAGACAGCAGGGAGCATCATTAATTAATTATTATTTAAAAGTTCATATGTATGATGTATTTAAAAATATGCACATTTTTCGTAAATTGATATTTTTATAAAAGAAAAATTGGTGTTTTGGCGCTAAGAGAATTTATTTCTTTTTAATTGACTAATTTAAGCACATTATAATGAATGCATTTATATTGTCAGTCCATTATTGAAATAAAGACCAAAGTACAAGAGTACAACAGCCAGATTGTTGTGCATAGAATAAATAATTTCATTATCGACAATTATTGAAATTATAATGACTGCTGTATACAAACCGACATATAAATAATTTATTGAATGTGAAAGTATAAATTGCGTACCTATATTAAATTATTTGTAATAAAAAAATTTAAATAAGTCAATAAGATCACGGTCAAATAAAGCAACAAAACTTTTTAATGTTCTAAGAAACAAGTACTCTAAATCATTAAAAACATAAAGATTGTAAAGAAATCGTGTACCTACGTCATCTTGAAAAAAGGATAAATTGTTTCTGTTAGTTAAATCTAAATAAAAAATATTTTTCTGACTACGAGGGCTGCTCTATATATTTCTGGCCTAATAGTGAAAATGCGAATATTTATAATCAAAAATGGTTTTATTGTTTTTCAAAGTATTCTCCAGCATGATTTATACACTTTTGCATGCGCTCAAACCAGTTCTCGAAGCACTTTTTCCACTCCGATTGAGACACCTCTAAAACATGGTTTTTGAACACTTCAACAGCTTCTTCTGGCGACGAAAATCGTTGACCACGCATTTTTTTCTTGATGTGCGGAAACAAGAAGAAGTCATTAGGTGCCAAGTCAGGGCTGTACGGCGGATGACCCATTAACTCAACGTTTTGGCCGGTCAAAAACGCTCCGGTTTGAGCCGATGTGTGAGAGCTCGCATTGTCATGGTGAACAATGATTCGTCTTCTCTTGTTGGTTTTTCGAATTTCTCCGATGACTTTAGGCAAACAAATTGTAGTGTACCACTCAGAAGTGACCGTCCTACGTTGCTCAAGCGGAACAGTCGCCACATGACCAGTTTTGCCGAAGAAACAGGCGACCATTTGCTTCGAAGTGTTTCTTCCACGAAAAACTTTCGTTGGATTTTGCTCGTGTTTGAAGTCCCACACGGTCGATTGTTGTTTTGTTTCGGGCTCATACGCATAGATCCATGATTCGTAACCTGTGACAATCTTATAAACGTCTTTTGAAGCACCGCAATCGTATTTTTGCAACATTTCTTTGCACCAATCGACACGAGCCTTTTTTTGAGCGACTTTCAAATTGTGCGGGATCCAACGAGAATAAAACTTTTTTACGGCCAGGTGTTCATTTAGTATCGAATGTATGCTGGTGGAAGAAATGTCCAAGGATGTCTCTATCTCTTGGTATGTCGCATGTCGATCTTGCATTATGAGTTCACGAACGGCATCAATGTTCTCTGGCACAACAGCCTTTTTTGGACGACCTTCACGGAATTCGTCTTTGAGCGAACTTCGGCCACGATTAAATTCATTATACCAATTTTTCACAGTGCTATAGGATGGTGCTTCATCGAAATACAAAGATTTAAGTTCATCAATGCACTCTTGGCGTGATAATCCACGTCGAAAGTTGTGAAAAATGATGGCACGAAAATGATCACGAGTTAATTCCATTTTTTTCTATATTAATTTTTTCAAGTCACTGTAAACAACACAAATAATGGTCGTACGTCAAAACGTTTTGAGTACGATTATGCTTAAAAATGACAAACTTTCCAATGGAAATGTCAGATTGCACTTGGCCTCACTCAGTGTTGCCAGACCAGAAATATATATAGCAGCCCTTGTAAATTTCTAACTAATATTTGGTACTATTTAAATTTAAACTTTTATTGAAGTTTAAACCTCAGTTAAAATGCCAATACATTAATAAGTTTTTTGTGTTTTGCTTAGGAAGCCTGAACTGTGTTGCCAGACGGTTTGGCGATTTGTAATGTCGTAAAAATAATAGAAAAAAAAAATAAAAATAACTAATTATAGCGTTAATACATGTAAGAGGTTTTTTTAAGAAACCGGTCAATTTATTTAAATTGTTTTCCTTTTTAAAACATTTAAAATAATTTTGATTTAACAACCTTATACCTACCAATATATCCGTTAGTACGTACATATGTTTAATATTATTAATTACACATTTCTTAACAGCACTCACTTTTGATAAGAATATTGCAAACGATTTTTCTTACAAAATAAGAGCACTTAAGTAATTTAAATTTTAAAGGAAACAAATTTTTCAATTCTCATAACGAAATCTGCATTTTAAACGAAAACAATGATGAGTTCTATATTTTATTTAGAGCTCATTTTCCTAAACACAATTTGCATTTTTTAAATTTTATTCAATTAATAAAAACATGAAAATGAACTATTAACAAAGAACACATTAATTTTCTAAACGTGTATGCTTTAATACATATGTAAGTAGATGTACCTACATACTACATCAGTATATCGCGATTTATTGTTGTTTGTATTTTTCTCTTCGAGCACAGCATATAAAATAAGAAAAACCACTGTCAAATATCTACTACATTTGACTTCAAATGCGAACGAAACACGACTAGACGTATCAAAGAAATTCATTCAATTTCCAAGTAAATTTCAAAAAAGCCATTATTAAACTGAGTCAGGCGAGCTCCGGCAAACAACAGGCAGACAGGCACACTAGTGCCAAAAGCGAAAACAAAAACAAAATAAAACAGCTTTATAGCACATTTATGTACATATATATGAATGTATGTATGTACGTATGGATGGATGAATGTATTTAATAATAAGATACCTACAACCTCACTAAATGTACTATATTCATACTTACTAATGCCACTAGGAAAATTTATCACTAGCAAAGTACATACAACAGCAAATTGGAGAGAAAGAACAAGAGTTTAATAGCAACAGCTAAATTCAAAATATAAATAAAACAAACAAAACAAAAGCACAATATAAAAATATTTGCACGATTTTTTTTCTTCTCCTAGATAGTACACACATCCATACAAACTTATTTTCATCCAAACAATTAAATGAAGAGAGTCAAGAATAAAAAAAAAAAAAAAAAATATGGGAAGAAAATAAAAATTATTTCATATTAATAAGTAGCTCCCCAATTGAAGTGAGAGTGTATTAAGAGCAACAAAACTGGTTTGGTAATAAACGAATTTCGAAAGTACGCTATAACGGTATTAAATGATATGTACGAAATTTTAGGTTATATAATCTTTAATCTTAACTTCATAATCGTTTTAAAAATACATGTTGCAAAAACTTTTTATTTTAATTTTTATGTTTTTAAAATTCATAAATAGTTTTTTTTTCGTTATGAATACAAAACATATTTTTTAGAAATATTATTTGATTTTTTTTTTTCAATATTTTAATGATATTCTCACAAAGCTTCTATAATACAGAAAAAAAAGCAAATAAGGATATTACTGGGGGAAAGCATATCAAAATGACCATTTTGTAACTGACTACGTACAAAGTATGCAGTGGACCAAGGCAGATTTATTTTACTAGGTAATAGCGGCTCTACAACAAATACAACATTGACAAAAACAACATGCCTTTTTATTGTTGTTTTGTGGGTTGGAAACGTCAAAAACACAAAGAAAAATAGAAGATAATTGCTCTCAATACACATGCTTGCTTTGTCTCGCAAACGCTTGTTGTTAGTAATTTTTTGAAATTCGTAAACAAACAAAGGAAAATACAAAAACTTTTGACATTTCCAACTACAAACCAGCTGGGCGGACGACACTACCTAGTACAATAAATCTGCCTTGCAGTGGACTTTAGTCAAAAATGATTATCGTTGCTAAACACAATTAAGGTGCGCAAATTTATAAATAAGTGTGGATAATTTAGTTGTTCAAATGTCAATCTATTCATGATGATTTCACAGAGTATACTGATCATTATTGTCAAAAAGTGATAATTCACAAGTGGCTCGATTAAGAAATTCTTTTGTGGTAACATTTGTATTAAAAGCAGTCATGTAGTGTATGTGAAAATGGCGATGGTATAGGAAGTGCGTTCCTGTATATTACGAGCTGTTAATAAATTTCAGCAATTAGCGAAGATTCGCTGATAAGGTAATTGACCAACGCTCGGATGATTACTATTTCCCACCTTATTTTTTTGTGGCTTTTAACATCGATTTTTCTTAACTTGTGCCAGTTCTCGCGCTTAAAACTATTCGCCATTAGGAATTAAATTTAAGATTTTATTTATTTTTTATTTTTTCATCCTAAACAGCAACGTTGCCCAATTGTGTTTAGTTTCCCGTGCTTTCTTTGCTTTTCATGAAGCAAGAAAATTGGTTTTCATTTGAAATAGAGTTATCTTAAAAACGTTTCTGGTTTTATTCTTTTGCCATAATGATATGCACCTGTATGTATGTACCGAAAAACTATATTTTATAAGCAACGGAAAAAATTGCAAATTTTTCTGTCACTGTATTGTAGACGCATGTAGGAACAACTTAATTTGTATAAAATATAGAAAAGGTATTAATCAAAAAGAAATATTATAGGTAGTTACCGATTACAGAAATGAAATGATTATTTACATATGTACCTATGCCAGTCTACGAAAGAAAGGAAATAAAAACAATGTATTGTTTTTGTTGTGGAGTGTATATAAAACGTCAAATAATAATAGTAAAAGAATTCAAGACGTTCATACTTTCTTCCTTAACATGCACACATTTTTACATGTGCATTATGCATGTGTATATGTATTAAAACCCAAATCGCAATACATATTTACACAATACATACATATGTGCAAGTATCAATGTATGTACACTTAATTAAACAAGTGTCGTTTACTGTATGATTACAGTCAGCAAAATCAAGTAATTGTGCTTGCAAAGGCATTCCCCAAACAGTGGGGAAAAGACAGAAGTATACACAATCATAAAAAGCGAAAAACAATATCAGCCACAAGTACAATATTAAATGATACACACACGACGTCGTCTGTCCCAACTAGCAAATCAACCAGCTAAACAACAGCCAACGCAGCAAGTATTAAAAAAACATGTACGTACAAAAACTACGCTCCTATAAGTATAGAAGCGAATACCGCAAATTTCGCACTTACTCATAGTGTGGAATATAATACACAATAGGAAACCCACTACGAACACAATAAAAGCGAAAACACACGTCTAAACTTAAAAGCAAAATATAAAAAATAAATAAAGACGACCAAAAACAATGTACATACATTTAACAAACAGAAATAAATACATTCTGCCGCATACATGCATATTCTCTTACATAAACACATTCATATATTAATTGTTAAGAAAAAAAAAAATAAACAAAAAAAAAACAAGCTGACTAACTACTAAAACTGCTGAAGGTTTGGGGAGCACCATACAAAACAAAACAAAAAAAAAAAACAACAAAAAAAGAAGAGTGAATATAATAAGATACAACAACAATAACACGTAATGATTAAAGTAAATAACCAACAACAATAGAAAACCAAATAAAAAATTATAGCTTTTTTTGATTTTGTTTTAATCGAGATAAAAATAAAAGCAAAGCGAAATGACGAACGTTTTTGAACAAAAAAGAAGAGCAACAATTGCTTATATGAAGAAATAAGATCCAACAATATGTATACAATAACCTCTTATGTTTGTGTAATTGTTGTTTTTTCTCTTTTTTTTTATTAAATTACAATAACAGACACTTATTTATGTTCCTACAGCAGTTGTTAAGTCAAAACATTTCCAACTAAATTAAATTACATACACACAATGGTGTTTAATAAGATATGGTCGAATTTACTGTTTTGTAGGCTTAGCAACTATGCCCACCCTGTAGTTTTTACTTTTGGCTATAAAAAGGTAAACAGATATTTGATTTTTAAAATGTGTTAAAAGTTTTCACCTTCACTGTAATTTGAACATTACAAAATCATACACGATTCAAACAGAAAAATTATTCATATCAGCGTTGCCAAGCGCCCCATAAATTGGCGCGTTTTTAAATAAAGTTATAACGCCAACGAAGAAGGATTTGAATATTAGGAACTTAATGTTGATTCTGTATTATATGATTATAGTCAGCAAAACCTATGCGGTTAATGCTAAAAAAGTGTAATAAAAAACAATTAAATGTATTTACTAAATTTTAAAAAAAAATTTTAATATTAATTTCCTCAAATAACACTGAAATAATTTCAATTAATCTTGAATTTCTTAGTTGTTATAAAGAAATAAAAAATTCTCTTATAACTTAAAATTTTATAAGTGTAAAAATTTAGATAAAACTAAATCATTTTGAAAGGAGTGAAGTCCATAGCTTTAAAAATTCTGTAAATAAAAATCCTTCATCTATTTATAAAAAAACTGATGCAAGTGTATTGTGTTTTTATAACTCACGAACGGTCAAACCGAATTCGATTAAATTTTTGGATTGACAGTTTATAAAGTTTGCATGAAATTGGTCGACACGTTCGTGATTGTTTGTTTGTGCGTGCGTCAATCACGGCTAAACAACTTAACCCACATTAATGAAATTTGAAACACGAGTAGATATTATCCTCATGGTAAAATAGGCTAGCAATATTTTTAAATAGCCGACCAGGAGTGGAGTAAAATGGGAAGCGGGCATTCTTATGCATCAATTTTAACAACGTCTCGGCCATCGATTTAAACATGGATAGGTCCTTATCAATCTTAAAAAAGCAGATTCTAAAGATATGTGAAATAAAGATATGTATCCTGATTTATAAGATCCTTAAAAAAGTTGATCGATTTCTCACATATTCGGAGTAGAAAGATAGGCAATAAAGGTAACTTTTTTCTTGTGAAAGATCAATCTTTACTTTTCTATCTTATTTTTGTAAAATTAAAAAGTTTTTTGAACGATTTATTTAAGGTTACCACGTACAGTTTTATGTAATGTATAAAACATCCAATTTTTGTACCTGAATGAAATTAAAAAACAAATATGTATTAATAAAACAAATAATTACTTCTGATGTAGTCATCGACTTTTGTTAAGTTTTAGTTCACGCTGTTACTAAAAGCATTTTGAGTAGGGGACTAGCGCGTTTTAGTTATAAAAAGTTGATAACGCTGATTATAAAACTATTTTCCACAACACAAATTTTAAAATTATAAAGCGAGAAAACTAAGTTGAAATTTTTTTAACGTATTTGTATATTTGTATTTCTAATGAAAACTGTGTGTATGTTTGATTTTATTTTAAATTATTAACAAGAATAAAATTATACAAAGTACGATAAACAAACTATTAAAAGTTTTTAATCATTCGGCAGAAGTACCTAAAAGCGATCAACCTTGCCAGAATGATCATTTGTGAAACATACTGAAATTTTTTATAAAACGCCTAGTAATTGTAACTCTTTTCACCTGTAAAAAATATTTGTTGAATATAAATTAACGTCAACGAATAACTTAAAACCAAAATATTTTCAACGCAAAATTGAAATTACAAAAAAACTTCAGGAGATTTACTGGAAATGTTAGATAAAACCCAAAGCATTTTATTTCTCTAAAATAGAACAACATTTTGTGGATCAGCAAAATAAAAAAGTATCTTGTGATTGCTTGTTTAATCTAGTTTAATTTATTTAATTTAATTATAGTTAATCGTTATATTTTAACATTAAAAGATAACTAAAAGAGCAAAGCAAATAAAAATATTTGTGTTTTTAATCAGGGATTCTGGCAACACTGCATTAAATATAGATCTCCATTTTTTCAATGGATAACAAATAAATGGTTGGATGTTTTTTTATATTTATTTGCAGATATGAACAACTTAAACAACGCAGTTACTTAAAATGTAACAGTCAAGTCGTTTCAAAAGATAAAAATAAAAAAACAGATAAATGAAAATAATAATTCTATCCAAACGTGTTCACATACACACGCATGTGTGCCTATGTGTATGTTTGTATGAATGCATAAATGCATAAATGCGAGTCATGACAGTTCAATAGAAATAAGAAAACCCTCAACTCAGAAACATCCACATATTGTTGTAGTTGTCTTTATTGGTTTTGTTGTTATTTAATTTAGTTTGTTAGGAAATTACATATTTTTTTCTTTCAAAATATTTCTACTTAATAATCTTTAATAACACAAACTTCATTGTAAAAAAAAAAAATCATTAACAGACATTAAAAAAGCTCTTAATTGGCATCACGGTATCCCTTTGTTTTATCTTTAGTTTATTAATCAAAATTCTTATAAATTTAGTCTTACTAAGCAGAAACGTAAGTTTTCTAGAGTTTCTATTTAATTTTCTGTGTGTTAATAATAGAATAATAATTTTAAATTTAATAAATAATACTTCTAGTTTGATTATTTGGTAAATTGCTTAAAAATAATTTCCAGAAATTTCTGCTGAAAATTTTTTTGCACATAAATAAACAAACAAATCACAATGAGAAGCTGCTAATTCTTTTAAATACTAAGTAAATAGTTAAAGAAAGAGAATATGAAACGCAACAGTTTATTTATTGTTTTTAATACATTTCAATATTAAATAACAACAGAATTATGGAATCAAGAAACATTTAAAATGAAACAGGGTAAATGAGTGGTGGAGCCAAGTAACACGCGTCACAAAATAAAAGAAATTATATGTATGTATGTATGTGTGTGTTTTTATATGATGCGACAAGTATATATATGTGTGTGTATTTGTTTTGTTTTGCAAGTGGCCTTAAAAAGTAAAAAAATATTAACAAATATAGAATTATTTAGCAGCAGTGCAAAAAATGTAATCAACAGTTAAATCATAAAAGAGAGGCAAATATGTATGTATGTATGTATGAATGAATGTAGAAAAAAATGGAGTTTAACTATAAAAGCATAGATGGGAGTAATTAAATAGATGAACTAATTAATTGCCAATTTTATTAGCACTGAATTATTAACATTTTTGATTATTTTTTTAACATTACCAATATTTGCACTAATCCAAATGCTTTTTAATGCATTAAATGGTTCTAAAGCATTAACATTAAAAACGTCACACCTTGCACCAAATTAACACCTTAAACTATAAAAAAATTTGTGAGAGATATAGGTATGTTTTAATATTTTTAGGAAAAATGACTCACTATTAGCAGCATATTTATGTTCGTGGTGACTTTAAGTCTACGATATTAATTTTTAAGCTTATGATAAATTATTTAAATTTTCAAATGAACCATCTTCGAAAGTTTTATTTGTTTTAGGCGTAGTCCTTGTTAGACTTCTTTAATAAAAAATTTCTGTTTCATAAAAACAATTATTTTCTATTCAATTGCAATAAGCATTTCAGCGATTTTATTTTAATTTCATTACCAAAAACATCGATACTATCGCAAAAGTTGTCCATATGTCCATATCTTTGTCCGCCATATTGATACGTTTTAAAACTAAAATTTAAAATTAATGGGTGTCCCAATGAAGATGTGATTTTCATATAAATGTCCTCATATTTTAAACTGTGATAGACTGGCTTTTAAACTTGCCGCAGAGTGATGGCACTTCTTTTTTGGATGCAAAATTTTTATTTAAGTTCAAATAAAATCGCAAAATAACTGCAATGTTTTTTCAAAGGTGTTCACTAACGCAATTCAAAAGAAAATGAATCTGTTTGTGTGACTGAAATTAAAAGTTCGCATTAGTATAGAAAAGCAAAAAGGTGAGCTAGACTGTTTTGATATTTTTGCACTTCGCCTACTGAGAACCCTGAAACTAAAGTTGGTACTTTTTTTGAGCGGCCTGCGGGAAAGGTACCAATCATAAAAAGCATTTATGAATTATCCTAATGTTAGAGATCTACAATAGTAAAACATTCTCTAAATTTAAAATAAGATAGTTTGTGTTTTCAAGCTTAAGCTAAACGTGGTGCTATGGGGAGGGATATCCCCCATTAAGTATCATAAATCTCCAAAACTACAATGGTTGAACTTTTCGGAGTTAATGCTTAATGTTACAGGATCAGGGGACGCATTCTCCCCATATAATAGTTAAACTGTCAAAATAAAAGTCTGTTCTCAAGTAATATCCTGGAGCTATAAAAAAAGAAAATGTGCACGCTCTATACAAAGGCAATTTGAATTTTATCTGTATTAAAAAAATGGTAGCGCAGCACGCCGTTTTTGGTTAGTAAGATAATAACAGTTTTTGAAAAATATAATTCATATAGTAATTGTTTTGGCCAGCACTGTATAATCATTCACTTGTGTCTCTTAATAATCATGATGATCGACTAAATAAAAACGTAGTTTTTACATGTACAATTTGTTTGTTATCTGGTGTTATAAACAATTATTGAGGAGAATGCCTTAATGACTGACTGACTGACAGGCTGGCTGATTAGAGACACTGTCTCTCATTCTAATGAATTTTTATGTCGCCAGTAATTCGTGCTTTGTCGAGTGCATGATATGTTTATATTAAAATTGGTATTCACTTGTTATTCATTGTGTTTTTAATAAATCATTAAAAAAAATGGTGGGTCATACATTAAATTGTAATTGATTTTTTGTTGTTGCTTTGGTTTAACATAATCATTTATGTAAACAAAATATTTTAGGTCAAAATTTAAAAAATAAATAAATATTTCATTAAAATTTACAAAAACTTTAACAATTATTTATGAATTTTAAAATTTTGGCTCGAGGGAAAATATTTTCGTTTAATTTAATGCTTAAATTTGAACAGGAAATTCCCAAAACATGACGTCAAATGAGTATGAACACTTTTTTCTTCTAACGAAAAATAAACAAACCGAAAAAAATATTATTTTCTTAGAAGAAAAGTTGGAAAAAAATTTAAACTCATAAATTTCGAAATTTTTGTGCTTCATAAAATATTAAATCGTAAAACAGAATTATTTATGTTTTTTGTTTAATTAACAAAATAATATTTTGCAGTGAAAATTTCAACGAAAAAATTACAGTGCAGCAGATAAGTTTTTGAATACAAATCATCTATAGAAGAATTGTGCCCAGCCAAGGTTTTGAAATTGGTATCCAATTATCTCATGAGTTAGCCGTTGGCATTTTCTGATAAAATGGCTTAGCAGGCAAATAAATAAAAATCCCAAGCGTTATTACTTTTCTAACTGGCTTTTAAAAAGAACGAGGTTATCAATTCGTGTGAATGTTGATTTATTTTAATTATAAGCCCGCAGAACTCAGTCATTTTTAAACCGATTTTAAAATTTTTTCTTTGTTTTAAAGGAGACGGTTTAAAAACAGTTCATAATTTAAAAATTTAAATTACAACATATACGAGGGCTGCTCTATATATTTCTGGCCTAATAGTGAAAATGCGAATATTTATAATCAAAAATGGTTTTATTGTTTTTCAAAGTGTCCTTTTGCATGCGCTCAAACCAGTTGTGAAGCACTTTTTCCACTCCGATTGAGACACCTCTAAAACATGATTTTTGAACACTTCAACAGCTTCTTCTGGCGACGAAAATCCTTGACCACGCATTTTTTTCTTGATGTGCGGAAACAAGAAGAAGTCATTAGGTGCCAAGTCAGGGCTGTACGGCTCTGGTTTGAGCCGATGTGTGAGAGCTCGCATTGTAATTGGTGAACAATGATTCGTCTTCTCTTGTTGGTTTTTCGAATTTCTCCGATGACTTCAGGCAAACAAATTGTAGTGTACCACTCAGAAATGACCGTCCTACGTTGCTCAAGCGGAACAGTCGCCACATGACCAGTTTTGCCGACCTTATAAACGTCTTTTGAAGCACAGCAATCGTATTTTTGCAACATTTCTTTGCACCAAATGACACGAGCCTTTTTTTGAGCGACTTTCAAATTGTGCGGGATCCAACGAGAACAAACCTTTTTTACGGCCAGGTGTTCATGCAGTATCGAATGTATGCTGGTGGAAGAAATGTCCAAGTATGTCACTATCTCTCGGTATGTCGCATGTCGATCTTGCATTATGAGTTCACGCACGGCATCAATGTTCTCTGGCACAACAGCCGTTTTTGGACGACCTTCACGTAATTCGTCTTTGAGCGAGCTACGGCCACGATTAAATTCATTATACCAATTTTTCACAGTGCTATAGGATGGTGCTTCATCGCCATACAAAGATTTAAGTTCATCAATGCACTCTTGTCGTGATAATCCACGTCGAAAATTGTGAAAAATAATGGCACAAAAATGTTCACGAGTTAATTCCATTTTTTTTCTATATTAATTTTTTCAAGTCACTGTAAACAACACAAATAATGGTCGTACGTCAAAACGTTTTGAGTACGATTATGCTTAAAAATGACAAACTTTCCAATGGAAATGTCAGATTGCACTTGGCAGCACTCAGTGTTGCCAGGCCAGAAATATATATAGCAGCCCTTATATAATATACGGTTTATTGAACCGGTTTAGTCTATATTCAATTTATAAATTAAAGAATGTCTCTGCAGTTGATGGAATTAAATGATGTTATTCGGTTTTGATATCGGTTTTTTGTAAGAGTTATGTACCGATTTTATAAGATTTTTTTTTCTCCGTTTTCTGGTGGACCCGTTACTAAACTTTTCAGCGCTCTCTTAAGTGTATTATGCAAATGTTTAATTCAAAAATGAACTTGAGCGTGATTTATATGTTTTAAATTATTTTCATATGATTAATATTTAGGCAGCTCACGACTGTTTGCCATTTTTGTTTATTTTAGGGTTACAGTCAGAGGTAGCGTGTATTAAGCCCGCAACTCTCTTGGAATAGAAAATTATTAAACGGAAAATACAGGTAACACTGTTCTAGTAGTTTTCAAAGCTTTATTCTTCTTCTCTTTTAGAAATTTTGATGCCGTTTGTGGAACTTCCCACGATTCTTTTTATGGGATCCATGTTCAATTTGCATCAATTTTTCAGTCTAGATATTGAGTACTGGCGATGCAAAAAAGTTTAAGTAAAATAGTTTAAAAAGCTCTGGCTGGTCACTTAATGTGAGAAACTGTACATTAAGTAAGTAAAATATCAAACATTTACTGCCGTACTCATTAATTTTTTTGTTAATGAAATTTGTTTTCAAACAAATTTTGCATGAAAGTGTTGAAATAAAAATCAAATTATTTTTTAAGAATACGGCCGTCAAAATTTCAACCAAAAATAAATTGTTATTTGTTTTTTTGTTGTTAAAAGGGAAAACAAAATAAATATAAGAAAGAATATTTTAAATAATTGAATTGTAAGTGGGCATCATGGGTATTTAAAACGAAAAGTATTCAAGAAAAAAAAAAATTAAAAACACTGCAAATGGTTAAACTTATTGAATGAAAAAAATTCAACACTAAATAATAGAATATAAAGAAAAACGAAAAAAAAAACATTAAAATCTTAAAATTTTTTTTATTATTTAAAAGAAAAAATTGTTTCATGAAATTAGATCATTCGCAGACATTTCTCAATTGTCGTATTTTGAACTACAAAATTTGCTTAATTTAAATTTTAAATTTAAAATATAAATGTTTTTGGCACGAAATTTCAATTTTGCTCTTATTTTTTGTGAAAGATTTTTTCTTCTTCTTATTTTTATCTTTCTGTCGACGTAGAATTTTTAGAATGTATTTTAAGACAATTTTTGTCTTTAATTAATTTTCTGAACTTAATTGTCTTGATTTGAATGCAAAATAACAGCAGTAAACCAAAAACAAGTGTAAATTTGTTGCTATAAAAAATGCAATTACTAAAATGATAAAATATATTTTTAAGTGAGACATTTTAGCATCTTTTTTTTGAATACTACTCGTAATTAATGTCTAATTGTTTGGCTGGGATTAACTAATTAATTTTTTTCATTTTTGAAAAGCATTGTTTTGAAAGAAAAATGTTTGAAATCAGTTCAGTCACACAACTCTGCAGATCTCAGATCTGTTAAAGCAGTTTTTATCTGAAGTTCCAATCTTCAAGCTATTGACATTGTTGTAATGTAACATTTTTAAAGTGTAAAATCGGATCAACAAAGGCAATATTTCTCGATACGTCAATTGATAAATCCACATGTTCGAACGCATCGACTAAGCCTATTATGATGAGGAAAGCGTCTGAACAAAAAATTATAGTATTTTTATTTCAAAGGGTTTATTATGGAATATTTTCGTATATAGAAGTGCGAACCCCTAGACAGCATTTACACACTTACATTACTTTCCTGCTCAAAACTATAAATTGATTACTTTTGTACAGCGTTGCCATTTGGGTCTTTTTGGGTACTTTTTAGTGCTTTTAACATTTAAAAAAACGCGAAAGTATTTTAATACATCTTAAGAAAATCAAGAATTTTCGCCCTTTTTCAGTGCAGAAACAGAAAATTTATATAAATATTTAAGCAAACTGTCCAATAATGGTTTCTATTACTAAAATTTTAAAATTTGGTGATTTTTACCCGTTTTTGTTAATTTTTTTCTTGCGATTTTACTCGCGTCTGTTCTGTCCAAAAATGTTATGTTATTGTTGTTTTGCGTTAGTTAATCTCTCTTTTATTTTCAACTTAAACAGTTTAAAAATATTACGGTACTCAAACACTCCAAACCGAAATAAAAAAACAAAAATAATTTATTTATTATTTACTGTTTGTTTTCATTAATATGAGAAATTTTTAAAATTATTATTGTACACAATTAAGCATAAGCTTAATATTAAGGTCTTATTTGCCAACAAACATTTTACGTCCACTTAAATTTTTTATGAAATTTTCTTATAAACAAAACATGCGAAAAGAAACTTACGCATTCACATACAAAATCACACACATGTTTAATTTAGCATGACGCAGTAGGGGGTCAAATCAATTTATGAAGAAACAGTCATAAATTAATGCGAAAAATACAACAATAAAACTGGTTTGTTTTTGCAATGTTCGAGTACCGAAGCAACTTTGTTGATTAAAGATTCAACATGGAAAAGAGGCAAATAGAACAACTGACTGTAACAAAATATTTTGCAATGTAGGTATGTAACTGTTTTTATTTTTTTTATTTTGAAGTAAACACATACATACATACATACATATGAAAATGTAAATTTAAATGAGCGTGGGTTGAATGCTTGAGTTGAGAGCACATTAAACAACAACTTAAGAGCAATCAAAAGGGGGTATTCCTCATTTTAAGAATAAGGAAAACAATCAAAGATAATAAAATAAATATGAAATAAACCTAAAAACTATGTAAGTTCATATCACATATACCTACATACATTTGGATGTGGCTGTGTATATGCACACATGCAAGCGACAAATTACGCTCATATGGATATATTGACTCTAATATACAGAGTAAACACAGCCGCCCAAATGCACAAAGAAACATAAATAAAAAATGTGTACAAGCCAGTGTTGCCAGAGAAAAACAAGAAAAACGCTTTTGCTTTTACATTCTTTCATTAAAAGTTACATTTTGAAACTTTCCTTTAATAAATAATAATTTAATGTAAAATATATAAAATATAGTAAAAAGTTTTTTTTTTCCATATTTGAAGGAAAATAACAAGGCAACAAATTCATTTACTGAACGAAAAAAATAAATAAATAAATAAATAAATAAATAAAACAATAAAAAAAGGGAACAAGGAAGTAACGTATGAAAAAAATTTCATACCGATGATGCTCATGAGGAGTTTAATTAGGACTCAATACTAATATTTCGGTTTGGAAAAGTGCATGCCTGGATGTTTTCAATAAATCCGTTTTACCTTTTTCTTTGAAAGATTGAGCTTCCATTTAAATTAATTTACTGCACTAATTCTTTTAAAAATACCGTTATTAAAGACAAATTAGAGCCTTATTTGCTTAAAACTTTAACATAAAATTACTGATAATTTTCTGCAAATTAATCAGGCACTTCCTGAATCAAATTAAAGACAATTTTTTTTCTAAATCGAGGTTGTCAAATTTTTCAAGCGGAATAAAGAAATCCAGCTCATAATTTTTCACAGTTAAGAATAATTGTTTCCAGAAACATTTTGCTATTTCTAAACATGAATAAGAAACATTTCGGGATTTCTCACGAGTTGGACAGAGTAAAACTTCAGCAATGTTAATTTTTGTGTTAATTTTAATCTAATTTTTTATATGGGATATTGATTAAATTTATTAAGAAGGGTTGAGAGAGAGAGAGAGAGAGAGATTGTTAAGAAAGATTCTAACCTCCAATAATGAAACAGGTACTCTTTCAGTGATATTACTTTATTTCATGTCTGTACTAAAAGTAACGAAAATTAGGCCTAATATAACAAAATTATAAATGTTACGTGGAGCCTTCAAAAATAGCAATAAATGTAAAAAATGTAACCAAAAGGCAACACTGGTACAAACATTATTGATTTCAATGCACCTACAGTTGCCAGATATCATAAAATCTTTCTTAAAAATCATTAAAAAATTACAAATGAATGATTATAGTATTTTAAAACAAGATATTAAATATTAGAATTGCTATCATTGGCATAGATGGATAGGCCTGTCTGGGGAGAAAGTCATAAAAAAAATTAACCCCTTTCCTGATTTTTCCACACTACATGAAATCGTTATTCTCCTTGTAAATGTAAAAATGCGCATAAATTCAATAAAACGAAATCAGTTGGTTAAGCACAATTTCAATATTGCTTTCTTAAGCCGCTTGCTGTTGCTTACAACTTTAATAAATAGGTGGTGGTTCCATTTACATAAAGCTACGATTTTGAAGCCGACATGTAAGCTCAAGTGTCCCAAAGAGATGCATTTGCAAGCGAGTATTTATAATTTTGTAAGTAGTAGGAACGTGGTCATATCAAAATAAGTTAAAACCTTATCCTAGTATGAAATACTACGCTATTGGCTATTTATTACCCCGGTAGCCGATAAAAGTCTTTGCAGGCAACATATACACTCTTTGGACTGTTAAGTTTTGCATTGCTACAGTCTGAATACATCTATGAGCTGTTGTTGCTCCGCTAAATCTATTAAGATCATCTACCAGCCATTATAATATCTGATATCTCATTGAAACTTATAGGTCTTTGAGTTAATATGAAGCACATTTGTTTAGGACCCCTTAGGACCCATTTTAAATCCCCATTTCACAAAAACTCTTTACAAAGTTGTATTTTGATTAGACTTCAACTATTATGGAGTTGGACGTAATTAGCAACCATGATCATAACACTATATTTTGGTTCTTGTGGCAGATCATTTGCATCATTATTATGAGACCATGCACGCATTAAGTTATTGCGCTTAGTGTTTAGTCGCTCAAACTGATTTACCTCATGATAAATAGTCTTTAGCGCTGGTACAAATGTTACATAAACTTCGTTTCGCCGGCTCTTTTCGTAACGAAAAAAAGTTATAAAATAAAATACTTCACACGATGATAAATTTTCGCAGAATTTTGCATTTATTTAAAAAAAAACTCCTGTAATTTTTTGATAGTCAGTTCAATTCTGTTAAAAACCCGTCAAAAGCATGTTAA
Source organism: Gymnosoma rotundatum (assembly GCA_916610165.2). Taxonomy (NCBI): domain Eukaryota; kingdom Metazoa; phylum Arthropoda; class Insecta; order Diptera; family Tachinidae; genus Gymnosoma; species Gymnosoma rotundatum. The sequence continues at coordinate 130,608,967 of OU744339.1, read as the reverse complement.
ACGGCAAATCTGGCAACAGTGTTCTCTAGCATTATTGACCCTACAAATTAAATACACGAAAGCATACATAATATGTATGTATGTATAAATGCTGTGTATGAACAAAAAACCAATACAAGCATTAAGGGATTTCCTTAGGAAATTTTGATTTTATGTGAATAAATGTATTGCTGTTTTTCGTTCCACTTCAAAAGTTTTTTTCGCATTTTAAGTGTTACGTTTAAGACTTTGTTGATTTTTTATTAGACTGCCAGTTTGTCCATGTGTGCGTATGTGTGCATTTGAGTTTAATTATTAAAATGACCTTCTTCTTGCAGATTTGAATTGTTGTCTTATGATACTTTGTATTTTTTATATGTATTTTTCTTTAATTTTTTTTAAAGTTGCTGTTATTATTTTCAGCATTTTTTTATAATAATTTTTAACTTCTCATAACGAAAAAAGAAGGAGGTACAAGAGAATTAAAAATAAATAAATGGTTGTTGTATCTTCAAACTACATACAAAAGAAAAGGGAATGAAATAAAAATAGAATTCCTATTGTTTATGCCAAGTTATAATATTGTAGCGTAGCAGGTATCCTGGCGCCGTTTTAATGACTTTTACGTGCAACAAGTTTTTTTTAATAGATGGTAGCAGACAGGGTACAGTGATGATTAAAATTATAGTAAGTCAAATAAAATTCTATATAATATCTACAGCTTCTACGCTTTGTCAAAAGTAAATGTTGTGCAAGACCTCAATTTAAACGCTAGTGTTGTAAGTAAAGAAATAAATAGGAAACGATTAACTCAAGTATTTGTAAGAAAAAGAGCACCCAAAACAGTAGTGGTGTGCCCAAAATAGAAACTGTTTACGGAGCACGATTAAATCACAAGAAAATCTTATCCAATTCAGTCCTACATGGGAAAATTGCAAGGAAAAAAGTGTGTATGGGTGCCACACTGTCACACAAGAAAGATACAAGCTAAAATGCAACTCCGATCGTATAGAAGCAATAATTTGTTGACATTTTTTTTAAAGATTAGCAGTCGGACAGTGCTGTCAAAATGTCGGTCACAATTTTTTTTCTTAATACACACTATGTTAATTTTTCAACACACATTCGATTTTTGACAAATCTAACGACCAAGTCTCCCGGCCTTCGTGGCCTCTATAAATATTGTAAAATTTTCTACAAAAACGTTAAAAAAACTATGATTTCAAATGATTTCTTAAAATCAATTTTAAATTAAAAAAAAATATATATATATATATATATATATACATATACATACACACAGTTACAAAAGTATACATACGATGAATTTATTTTATTCGTTAAAAAAAGCTTTCGTTAATTATATTTTAATTTCTTTAATTACTAAAAAAATTAAATTTATTCAGACTTCGGCAAAAAACTTAAATTCTATCCAATTCTTTTAAATAAAAATTTGTTTTGGAATTGAATTCTTTGAAAGTCTTTGGATTCCCTGCATAAGAAAATTTTCTACCGTTTCCAAATAAATAATATTTTCACTCTCGGATTGATGGCATTTTTAACTTTAAGACAGTTGAGCCAATAAATTTTTAATTTCTTAGAATCAAATGATTGAAGTGCATGCTCATATTTCAGTTCTTACGCTATAAAACCAAATATTTCCTGTATCATTTTTAAAGAATATTGCATATAATCTTTATTTTGAACAATATGTGGTTAGGGTGAACATAACATTGTTATCTTTAACAATACTTTTGTTACGATAAACAGGTTTTTATTTTCTAATTGTTGAAGCACTAGGTCAGTTTTTTTTTAAATAAAAACATTGTTTATCCTTTGATTTTTTTTCGATATTTTGCCACACGGTTAGGTGGCATCTTCATGAAACAGGAAATAAAATTATGAATAATAAGTTTTTTAAATACAGCTGACCAAGTGCTTAAACAATAAAAAAATAAAATTAATTGTTAAAGTCAAAAAAACTATAATATTTTAAGCAAGTTTTTGTGAAAATTTGATAGTTAAATAGTTGCAACGCAAAAAAGAAGATGGTTTTCTTAAAGTAAAAAATGTTTGAAAAAGTTATAACAACAACCAAAGAAGTATCGTATGTATAACCATAATATATTTCTAATAAACATGATATTTTGCGTTTATACGGTCGTCGGTAAATGAAATTAAATTTCTAATATACAAATTTTTTAACAATTTATTTCGGATGGAGAAAAATGAACAGAATTCAAAGCTCTCGGAACGACATTTACGGATTCAAAACTGATCTGAACGGAATCTTGAAAAAAAAAATGAAAATAAAAAAAATAAAAATAGAAATTATTGTTTTCAAGATAGAAAAAATTCAGTCGTACATATGTGTACTTTAGTCACTGTGTGTATATTTAATATAAATTTAATAATTTAATAATATATGTTGTTGTACTAAATGTGTTAATCGTTTTTTTTTTTCAAAATTCATTTGAAGAAAGTAAATATTTATTTAATTTTTTGTTCTTGAATTTCTTTTTGACGCCTAAATTTTACTATTATTTTAATTTTAACTGTAATATTTCTGTGCTGTTGTTGTGTCATTCATGTTGTTTATGTGATCAATAACAATTGAGTGCGAGTGTGTAGATGTATGGGTATGCACAAATGTAAAGAGAGTAAACGAGTTTGTATTCAAGTGGTTTTCTCGATATGACGTAGAATATTCATAAATTGTTGCTGTCGTTTTGTGTTAATATTATTTTGTTTTTGTAGGGTATTCCTCTTGTTTGTTGATGCATGGATTTGTGTGTGTGTGTGGATGTGTGTCGGTTTGTTTCGTTTTTAGTTTTGTGGTAATTTCGTATTTGCTTTTTTTTATGTTCAAGTCAAGTGGGTTGTATTTAATTCTAAAGAAATTCTTAAGATTTTCTAAGAATAAAAACGTCTCTACAGATTGTTGTCGTCTATTTGTAGTTGTTTTTATTGTTGCTTTTTTAATGACTTGGTGTGCCGTATATTGATGCTGATCTTAAAAATCATTTGCACACTAAAATAGATTATTCTTTATATCTACATATCTTGATTTAATATACAAGAAGGCAATAAAATTAAAAATAAATAATAAAAATATAAAATCATCATCACTTACTTGACTATTATTGGGACTTAACAATATTTTATTCCAGACATGTTTAAAAGTCAGATTTTTGATAAATTTTCATGCATAATTTTTGTTTAGAATTTATTTCTAAAAATTTTAAATTTTATTTGCATAATTTTTCACTTAAATTTGATAAATTATTTTTATGTTTTATTTGTTTTTTTTTTTTTTAATAATTTTTTTCTATATAAATATATTATTAATGGGTATAATTTTTGAATTTTTGTATAATTTCTGATTAAAATTTGCTTTGAAATTCTTATAATACATTTTTGTTTTGCTTTGTGTTCTTCTCTCCCGTTCTTTAATTATTACAATTATGCTAAATAATTTTTTCACAACAATAAATTTTTTTTATTATAAAAACACGGTCGTTTGTTTTTTTATTCTCACTATTCAATATAAAGACAAACAAAATAAAAAAAAACGTTTTAATTCTTTATAGGAAACTATTGAAAATTCAGAAAAAGAGCAAGCGAACACGCGTTATAGAATTTATTTCAAGACATTGCCACTCAAAGTACGATCAACAACTGTTTTGGCTGTGCTACCGTAACAGCATTTGCTTGGATCATACTAAACTACACAAAACACACACACACACACGCACACTTTTCAACCGACGATCACACAACAGCAACAGACTACGTATGAAACAAATTGTTTACTGCCGTCGTTGGTCTAGACGTCAGTCTGACTGACGCTTGTTTGCAACAACAAATTAAATAACCAACAGGTCTATAAAGTTAAACTGAGCAGACAGACAGTCAGCCACAGTGACAACAGTTTGGTTTCTTTACACACTCGCGCACACACACTTAAATCGAGCAATCAAGTAGTTAATTTAAATCAGTGATGCGCAAAATATAAAATGTATTTGTATTGGTGAGAAATATAAAGTTACACTACGAGAAAAGTTGTTTAATAAAAAAACGGTGTTAGTTAGTAATATTATAAGAATTACACATAAGCAAATAATATAAATTTAAAGTATTTTAAATTAAAGTAAAAAATTTTAATTTAAACAAAATTTAGCAGAATTATGTTATAAAATAATTTTCATCTCTTAAACTTAAAAAAATTGATTAATGAAAAATTGCTGTTACTTGGTAACATTATAAAATAGTGCACATAAGCAATTAAATTAAAATTTAATTTAAGTTCAAGTAAAAATTTTATTTCTTAAATGTAAGAAATGTTGCTTAGTGAAAAAAATATGTTACTTAGTAACAGTAAAAAACTAAAGTATTTTAAATACAAGTAAAAATTCTTATTAAAAAAATTATAATAAAAATAATCTCATAAAAATTATATATGAAATTTTCTATTTTTATATTTTTTTTTAAATTTCGAATGAGCATAATATTTTTTAAGTTAACCGAGTTAACTCTGTTTCTTCGTACTTTGAAGTTCTAAATTCAATTTATTTTAAATAGCGACTAAATCAGCTAAAATTACAAGATCTAAGATAAATTATTTCTTTAATAAATATATTATTAATATTAAATGTATTATGAAAAGTTCCAAAATGCCTTTTTAAAGTATCTATCTCTTTTTTTTAATATTTTATAACATAAAAGGCATTGCATACCTTTAAAAGCATTTTCAATCCTAAAGTATTTTTGAAATGCCATACTTCGCTTTTTTACTGTAAAAAATTAAAAATTTTTTCTTTTAGTGTGTTAAAAGAAAAAATTCATACATCCGCGCGCATGTGCATTCGTCGATGTTTAATCAACGACTAAACAAAAGAGCATAAGAATGTGTGTAAATTATTTTTCCACAATTGTGGTATGGCTTGCGCATCACTGATTTAAATACAACTATACACTGCATGGCCAGTGTTGCCAGAGATTAATTATTAAATCTTGTGATACCGCTGCTCCTCACCCCTGTTTTGACTCAATTCCAACTATTGTTTCGATTCCGCTTGTGGACTACTTTTGGTACTGTCAAGGCGGACAAGAATTGTATTTGGAAGATATGCAGGACTTTCATACACACCGTGTACTGCCCTCAATATCATCTATCTCGAATTTCATATCGGTCGGATCATGTGTGAACAAGTCGCATTCTGTCGTAAAGATTTCCAATTCTATACAAGTAATTTTATTACTTTTTTTTTTACAGATTTTAAGATTTACGGATCCTAGCCATGGCAAGCTCTGAGCTTATGTCATGCCCTTAAGGGGACACACAACAAGTCATAAAAGTACAAGTGTCTTTTGCTTCATCGCTCTAAGCAAAGACTTTTCATTTCTATGTTTGAAGAAAGTTGAAGTTTGTAGAGCTGTCACTATTGAACCTTCTTTCCGATCCTTCGATTACGGATTCGATGGCCTAGCAAAAGTTGGTGTTACGCTATAGAAACTGAAGTCTCTTTGGTTACTTTTCTCTATTCTTCATTCACGTATATGTTCCACCAGATGATTCCCATTACGCAGCGAAGTTTGTATTCAAACTGAAGGCTGCAAACTCAGATTTGAAAGATTGTGCCTTCGGTTGTCGAATTTCTTTCTGAAGAAAATATGTACCTGTTTCTTAAAAGACATGTAAAGTTGATTTAGGAAATATAAATTTTATAGAACACAGAGACTTAATGAATTAAAATACAAGTCAACACTTTCAACGCTTTGAATCATATTTTTTCTAAGAGTCAGCTGGCAACTTTGCATACAGAGACCAATTAAGTTAATAATAGATTATGCCGCTTTGCTCTAGCTATTTAATTTGAGCATATGCAATAATTTATAAACATTTAAATGCACATACAAACTGTTTAACATATTTGTTTCATTAACACTTGCGTTCAGCAGATACGAATAACGACTGCTAATGTGACTACAAATTTCATACAAATTTCATATCTGTTCTCATATTCTCTCGACATTTAGCAATTGTTTATTGAAGAGCTGCCGGATGTTTTTGAAAGTTAAAATATTTGCTAAGAATAACTCTTAAAAATTTTATTGAGACCAACATTTTCGCTGGCAGGATAAAGCAACACTGCAAACTTTTTGTGGAGGTGTTTAGAGTCGTTGCTGGCAGGGTACAACTCAAAAACAAATATTGAATGTGCTATTATAACCCGTTGCATTTTAGATGAGCTATGCTTCTAACGTAGCTAGAGGATCTTGAGGTTGTGCTTCGTTAGAGAGAAAAGTCATAGAAAGAAAGAAAAATCATAAGAAGTCGATGGCTTTTAATACAGTTTTGTAAATAAAGACGGCTTTAAATAAGAGCTGTTATTGCTGTTTTATTACAACTTAATGCCGAATACCCTAGAAAATCCCGCCTTCTTGACTCTTCGCTAGTAAGAAGGTCCATAGAAATTAGTCCTTAAGTCTTGTCTGCATTATAGAATTTAAGGGCTCTTGCCGTTTCTGGTTCCGACCACTGATTTTATTTAATTTTGGGATACGGCGGTTTTAGCGAAATCAGACCACTGTTAAGTTTTTTAGTGATGACTCTTCGGTTTGTTGGAGCCTAAATTGTGTGTGTGCCGCCAATGTGTAGCTCTGATCTCTTCACAAAATGCCATGTTGACTAGGTGAGACAGGCCGCTATGATGAAAAAATATCACTACAAGCATTGAGACCTCCAAAGACGTATTGTGTTGAAATAAGGGCAATGAGACAGTTAGTGCCACCCTTACCTAACCTAACATTGGTTTTATTTAGTTTGAAACATTTAGTTCTAATTTACCAACACACACACACGGACGCATATCAAGAATTTCATGGCCTCTCTACTCATACCAAGTTGTCGTTATTGCTGCTGTCGTCGTTGTTTGTTTTTTTGTTGTTGTTCTTCCTATTTCTTTGTTTTTTTTTGATATTCTTTGGTTTGAGTTGCTTTGGTTCATGTTTTGTATCTTCATACTTATTCTCATACATAAAAGCACTTAAATGTGCATGTATGTATGTATGTGTTCGTATGCATGTGAATATTTATCTTTTATTTAACAGTTTTTACACGTTGGTTGGTTGTGACTCTGGCAAAGCAATTCACAAGTAGACGTACTGTCCATATGCTAACTGAACTTGGGCGACATGTCGTAGACAATGTGTTGTCTCCGATTTTTATATCTACAAACATACAAACTTACATTCATATGTATTTTAATATATATTTTGTTAAATTTGTTTGCTGTTGTTGTTGGACTTATTGACATATGGGGGTTTACTTGAATGTAACGCTGGGTTGGTGCAAAGTCGACTGCATTGTCAACTTTTCTTTGATATTATTTTTGTAAAATTATAAAATGTTGTTGTGTACCACTGTATGGGTGTGTTAAGGCATTTTCATTTGTTTGCGTATGTGTCATATGTCTTATTCTATTTGGTTGTCACATATTTAACTTTATTTAGTAAATTATTGTATTTTTATAGTTCACATTGTTGTTTTTGCTGTTGGTTGTTGTTCTTTATAGTCATCATTTATTTATTTATTGTGGCTGTTTGTTCTTGGCTCTTCAGCAAAGAGAGGGAATTCCTTTATATAAAATACAATACTACAGGATGTATTTAAAGACGTACACCATCATCAGCCATGGGAATTTTCTTTAGCAGCTAAAAAATTTTTATTTTTTTAATGTGGTTTTTGTCACATCATTTTATGGTACTTTTTTACAAACACACTTGTTAACGTTTAAAAGTTTGTATTTTTTATTGTGTTCGCTTGATGAAAAACTCAAATTGATTTTAATTAAATTGGCCAACAAGGTTAATTGTCTGCTAATATTGAGTACTAAAAATTTAAATTATTAATCAGTAACATATAAAAGCAAAGCAGAGAAGAACTTATATTAGAGCTTTTTGGACAAATAAAAAAAAAACAATTTTTAAAGAAAAAATTTTTTTCTAATAAAAGTTATATTCGAATTTTTTTAATTTAACAAACAAATTTAAAAAAATTTCCTTTTTTCCAAAAAGTACTTTTTAGTCAAGTTGTGTATTTACAAAAGTACCTTTTTAAAAAGTGTCTTTAGAGAAATAATTTTAAAAGTTTCTTATTTAATTAAGTAAAATTTCAATAACTTCAATAGTTAGAGTTTAACTTTTAAATATTTGAAGTTAAAAAAACCATTTATCGAAAACAGTACTTTAAAAATTTAACCCTTTAAAAGCAAGTATCTTTTGATAAAAAGCATTTATTTATATAAATAATACAGTTATTTACAAGAAACAAAAACGTTAGTAAATTTTCAACTATTTCAATTTAAAAGCCAACAGATTTAAAAAAGTACTTTTATAAAAGAACCTCCTTGAAAAGTGTCTCTTAAAAAAATTTTGCTGTTAAAACAAATTCATTAATCAATATTTCTTTTAGAAAAATAGCCTTAAAAAATTGCCATTTAATAAAAGTACCTTCAAAAAGAAAATGTTTCTTAAAGAGGTAAAGGAACCTTTAAAAAAATTTTGTTTTTCTTTGAATTAAAAAAAATACTTAAAATTAAAAACATAAATTTACTTTCAATATCTCTGATTTAAATAATTTATTCAGGAAAATAATACAATAATTTTAAAGTTTGATTAATTTAAAATAAACACTGGTTAATAAGTATCTTTTTTCAAACCTCTACAAATATATTTCCTTTAGTAGGTACATTTTTAAAAAAGTACCTCCATAAAAATCATTATGAATAATTCCGTAGTGGTTTTATTTACGCCTTTTTTTTAGCAAATTTACTTTCAAAGATATCGAAAAGTGGAATGAAATGCAAATTAAAATTGCAGCAAAAGAAAAAAATAATAAAAAATTAAAAAAAGTTTTTTTTTATCAAAATGTTCATTTCATAATAAATTAATTTATAGCCAAGTGTACATGTACTTAATCAATTTTAAACACCAACATGTGAGCTTATATTCATGGTATATACATATATATGTGTATGTATGTGTATATATGCAAATATATGCATAAATAAAAATCGTCACGATAAATTAAAATTGAAATAAAAAACAGAAACAAATAATAATAAAAAAGAAACATGCAAACAGAAAAACAAACATCAAATCAACAATACGAGTATTTTAAACACCGACAAAGTGACGACATTTCTTGTTGAAAATGATCATTTGATCGTGCATTTCAATGACACACCAGCAGCAACAGCAGCTTCCAGTCACTACTACAGTTACAGCAAAACATACAAAAGTGAACAATGGGTCTACAACACCCGCTTTAGGTGCTTTTTATAGTTTTATACACATAACCATTTTTAATCAAGTTTTGCCCCTCGCACTTCTTTAACGATGTATTGCAGCTCATAAACAAACAACGACAACAACAACAAAATACAAAAAATATGTTGGTAAACCATTGATTACTAACTTGGCCACAAACACTTATTTTTTAACTTTGAATTTGTCGGTCTGTCTGTTTGTATCAAAAGCTTGTTTTTGTTTTCCTTTAAATAAAGATCATGAATCAATAAAAACCAGTTTTTCTATTGTGTCCGCGCGTGTTTGTATTTTCAGTAGCTTAAAGCAAAACAACGGGCCAAAAGCCACGCAAACTTACAAAACTCCATTCAAAAAATAATCAAGAAAAAAAACCATCACTTGATCATTAATGATGATCATCATTTAACAAAGTCATGACTAAACACAAAAAGAGAAAAAAAAACAAACAACAATGGATTTGACGAACCGGCAAAATTAAGAAAGACTTAAATGAGAAAAAGATAAAAAATGTAAAGAGGGGCAGTTTTACAACTGAATAAAAATAAGACCATCATCACAAATCACACACAAACAAAAAAGCAGACTCTCAAATACACATGCACCAACACAAACTTCACTGTACGTGATCAAACTTTAGTAACAAAATTAAGCCGAGTAAGGAAAAAGCAACAAAAAGTGGTTCGATGACATTACACACGACACAACAATTCCGTAAGAAAACAGAAGAAAATTAAGCAGAGACTCTTAACATTTTGCACAGTGGGATAAGCGAACTGAAATAAAGTTCAAGATTCCAGTTGTTCCTTCAAAAGATTTGTTACACGCAGAAAAAAATATATAGAAAAAAACTACTGTACTTTTATTTTCAACCTTAAATAGATTAAAATCACCTAAATTGGAAAAATATTTTACTCGTAATTAAAAAAATAAAAATAAATTTATATTTTTAACTGACTTAAAAAAAAAGAAGGAGGTTATCAATTCGTCTGAATGCTGCTTTTTTAATGTTTGTGCCTTGTGTGAAATTTTTTTGTAATTTGACAGACTATGCTTGCAGATTGGTCCTGTTTTAAGAACAGCTCATAATCTTATAAATTAAAGGGTGTCCCCATACAACATACATATTTTTTACTGTAAAGGGCACTTATTTAAAATTTAAAATGACTACGTATTACTATAGCTTTTAAAAAGAAAAATAAATGCAAAAAAAAAGAAATAAAAAATTAAAGGGTGTCCCCATAGTCACGTAAACTTACTTATATTGGCCTATCTTTTGAACCGTTATATACAAACAAACATAATTTAGTGCATTTTTTGCTTTTGCCTTTCAACAATTTATTTTAAAATCAACTAAATACTCGTACTCGTTCACATGTGTGTGATCACTAACAGTGGTGTTCAGTATTTCAATCATTCAAACAACAGCAACAACAACAACAATGATTACAATGAGAAGTTGAATCAAAAGTACTTGCTTTATAGACACAAACAAAAAATATATACATAAATAAATAAGACTGGAAGTGCAAAAACGAGAAAAAAATCGTTTAATAACAAGTCAGCAAGAGTTGTTGTTTTTGTTTTTTGCTGTTTAAGAAGCTAAATTGAGGGAATCTCGCCTTTGTGGCGACTTTTTCATCATACAAAAATACCAATTTAACAGCAAACTGATCCAACAAACAGGCTCGTCATATACAAAAAAAAAAAAAAAAAACACATTTAACATGTGTAAGTGCACACATATGGGTATGCATGTTTATACGTGTATCATCGTTGCCAGATGAAGTTGAAAAGTTTTTAATAAAAAAATTTTTAATGAAAATTTAAGCAAATAATTTCAAAAAATAAATCTCTATGGGCGTTTACAAAAGATTTTTGCACAATTTCTATTAGAGGCGAGTCAGAAGTGTAAAAGAGGTCTTAAAAAATTTAAATAGCCTTTAAATCTATGAGATTATAAAGTGACGCTGCTCTAAAAATCCAGGTGATTTAACTTTTCATTTATTTAATCAATGCAATATAACAGACACAAGACTTATAGAATTGGGTTAATTTAACACATGAAGATTAAGCAGAATGTCAATTACTATGAACGTTATAATAACAAGTATAAAAATTTAAAATTATAAATTAAAGGGTGTCCCAAGAGTTAATGTAATTTAATGTTTGTAGCCAAACTTTTAAACCGTTATAGACAGACAGCTGAAACTTACAAGGGACCTGGATTGCTACGTCCGCTTTATCAACCAATTAATAAATTTGATTTAGAAATTAAAGGGTGTTTTCATAATTGATGTAAATGGACCTATATGGTCATCTCTTTTGACTCGTTATATACTGCTTAGTATAGTAAGAAGTATTAATATTTTAGATATTAAAATAAAAGGTGTTACAATAGTTGATGAATTTGACAGACAAATTAAATCTGTCTTGAAGTCGTTTTTTTGCCAGAATTATCTGAAAATTGTATAAAATTCATTTACACAGGAAACAATTGCGAATTAAAAAATGCAGCTGCCATGTTTTGGTAAAAAATTGTACACTTTAAGTGATGAAAATATTGAGGCAGAAACTACATTAAATTTCAAATTACATAAAAAATCATATAAGAAAAACCGCGGGTTTCATACAAAATCGCTAACTTTGCAACAATTTTATAAATACACTTTTTCAGCATTCCTATTTTGCTACGTCTTTCACAAGATTCAACGTATTCAAAAGCCACATTAAAACATTGTGTTTTAAGGCTTTTGATTCCATTAAGGCCATAGTGCAACCATTTGGCGTCAAATTGTTTTTAATTTAGTGCATTTTTTGCTTTTGCCTTTCAACAATTTATTTTAAAATCAACTAAATACTCGTACTCGTTCACATGTGTGTGATCACTAACAGTGGTGTTCAGTATTTCAATCATTCAAACAACAGCAACAACAACAACAATGATTACAATGAGAAGTTGAATCAAAAGTACTTGCTTTATAGACACAAACAAAAAAAAGTATACATAAATAAATAAGACTGGAACTGCAAAAACGAGAAAAAAATCGTTTAATAACAAGTCAGCAAGAATTGTTGTTTTTGTTTTTTGCTGTTTAAGAAACTAAATTGAGGGAATCTCGCCTTTGTGGCGACTTTTTCATCATACAAAAATACCAATTTAACAGCAAACTGATCCAACAAACTGGCTCGTCATATTAAAAAAAAACACATTTAACATGTGTAAGTGCACACATATGGGTATGCATGTTTATACGTGTATCATCGTTGCCAGATGAGTTTGAAAAGTTTTTAATAAAAACATTTTTAATGAAAATTGTAGCAAAAAATTTCAAAAATATATCTGTATGGGCGTGTACAATAGATTTTTTACAATTTCTATTAGAGGCGAGTCAGAAGTGTAAAAGAGGTCTTAAAAAATTTAAATAGCCTTTAAATCTATGAGATTATAAAGTGACGCTGCTCTAAAAATCCTGGTGATTTAACTTTTCATTTATATAATCAATGCAATATAACAGACACAAGACTTATAGAATTGGGTTAATTTAATTTAACGGCTTCGTACGGTTGCGAGTTAATGTCACAGGATTATAAATTATGAAAATACCTCAAGAAAAATCTAGCACAACCAAATTACAGCCGAATGTGGTGAGTTGGTCACAATGGCGTTTTCTAAATGGAATGCAGGTTATTTCACATAAAACTATGTTTCTTTGGCGTCTATACAGTTTACTTTGAACAAAAATTAATTGTTCACTCGTGGTTTAAGAGACTGACTCTTGACGACAATTGCATCACTTGTAATGTTTTCGAAAAATTCATTGTGACGAACGTGCCATTAACATTTTTGCAAGTGCCTTGTTAACAGCTAAGTCGCTGATCTTTCGACTTATAGACGGGGATTTCCGTTTGAAAGACTCTTCGTTGCGTAAAATCACTTTTTGGCAATAAATTTAATGCATCTATTAACACAACACTACACAGAAAATGTTGTTAAAATAAGTATTGAATTTATATTATTTACAACGTTGACCCTAGAAAGCTCTAACATAAAAATAAGTCACCAAAATCTGGCAACATTGTCAAGCATATGTAATTTTCTTATGAATACGTACCTATTGAACAATAAATAAATCAGATTTTTTTTTTCATAACACATTCTCTTGGTATGACCACGAAATGACTGACAGTGCCAGTGGAAGTATGTGTGTGTGTATGTATGCCAATGCTTGTTTGTGAAACAGCCAACAAAAAATAATAAATTATAATCATACTCGTAATAGTATTAATAAAAGCAACAACAACATTTATTGAATTTGATAACAGAAGATCACTCAGACTTACGTCGCCACTTGGAGCAAAAAAACAAAAAAAAAAAGAAACAACAATGTTAATAAAAATATATTCACAAATACAAATACGTTTAATATGTTCATTTGTGTAGGTGCATACATATGTTTTCAAATGGCAATCGTTAAGATATCTATTGTTGTATTAAACACTTGTTGTTGTTGTTGTTAATCTATCTATCTAGCAGGCAAATAATCTTTAGCTACAAAACAAACTGGCTGAATATATTGTCTGTCTGTCTGTCTGTTGGCTGTTGATAATAAAAACTATTTATTTATCTGTTGATTTAATATTATTTTTTTACATTTATATGTTTGTAAATATGTGTGCAAGTTTGACTTTTTGTCTCTCCCCATCCCTGACTGTTTCTATTTTAGTCGTTTTGTGTACATGTGTACGAGTTGGCTTTTGCTTTGTTTTTTATTACAACCAGATAACGAACCAATAATTTGTTCAAATGTTTTACATACGAGAAATGTGTTGTGGTTGATTAGTGATTGATAAGGGTTTCCGTAATTATAATTTATTTTTTCTTTATATTAAAAGCAAATTAAAAGCAATTAATTATGTTTAAGTTAGTAATAGGTTCGTATTTAGATTATTTACATAAATAAATTTTAAGAAAAAAGTATATAAATTAAAATTATTAAAAATATATTTTTATTCATTATTAAAAGATGTTTTAAAATATGAGATTATTTTGCTACTACTCATATACATATATAGTTTATCAGTAGATTTAATTAAATATTAAGGATTTATATTTCTCAACCTTAATTGATTAAATGAGAATTACAAAATTATAATTAAGAAATACATTTTATACAAAAGAACAGACTATTGAAAATTAATTACTGTCTTTTCTTCAAATAAAGTAAATACATTTAATTATAATTCTACATTTTATATGCATTTATTAGCCACTTTTACTTTTTAATTGCAGGTTATCAATTCGTCTGAATGTTGCTTTTTTATGTTTGTGTTCGTTGAACTCAATCACTTCTGGATCGATTTTGAAAATTTTTCTTTATTTGTAAGGTTTATGTTTACAGGTTGGTTCCCTTTTAAAAACAGTTTATAATTTTAAAAATTTAAGGAGGTCCCCATAAAGCATACATGTTTTTTACGTGTATGGTACAGCGGTACGCAAAGGGCAGCGCTTCAAAATTAAAAAACTGTGCATCACTTAAGCTTAAGTAATATATAAATAAATCTAAAAATTAAAGCGTGTTCCCAGAGGTGATGTAAGTCGAACTATATGGGCCCATATTTTGAACCGTTATAGACAAACGCTTCGAAATTGGGGACAATGCCGATTACTATGAACATTATAATAACAAGTATAAATATTCAAAATTATAAATTAAAGAGTGCCGCAATAATTCATATAATTTAATGTAAATGGCCATACTATTGAATAGTTTTAGACAGACGGTTTAAATTTACAAAGAACCTGTATTGCCAAGTCTGGTTGGTTTCGCTGGTTGTGATTTTATTTTCAATTCAAAATAAGTTTAATAATTTAGTTAGTAGGCTGAAAGGTCGGCCACTGCGAGTATTCGATGATTTGGAAAAATAAAGATACAAATGTATTATTCAAATGATTAAATAAAGTTTTTTTTTAGTTACAAATTTTTTTCAGAAATAGAAAAGCAAATTTTATATATAAAAATATAATAAATTTGTGCTAGTTTTTATTTCAAAGGCCGCCAATATGCAAAAGTTATCGTCTTAAAAATTATAAATCATCTAAATGACATTCAAGAAATTCAAATAGTACAACGAAATTTTTGACGAGGTGGCGAATGGATTGCCCTTATTGTAAATGATTTATTAATGATCTGAGACTTCACATTTTATTTGCCCTACCTTGGAAAAAAAAACTACAAACTCAAGCAAAAAATGGAAAGAATGGAAATCAATAACAATTTTTCAATATCCTACATTCACGGAACTACAATAGTGAGAATCTTCAAATTTGATTGGAATAATGGAAAAAGTTTGGCGCAATCAAGAAAAGGGAACTGTCACTTCTGCAAGCAGACCCATTAAAGATGAAAACTTTTAGTTCTCTCATATAATCTTCCTGGGTTTCTTACCGTTAACTGTCTTAGTTTCGCCTCCCTTAATTTTTTAAACTTTAGTTTTTAATTATTAAAAAAAATATTGCCATCTGGCCACCTTTTTTTTATAGTCATGCCATTTTTTTTGAACGGCACTTTTCTAAAGAAAATGTTATTCTTTAGAAAATAAACTTTTTCTTTTCTAACGCCTCAATAACGCCTATTAATAAAATTTGGCCATTTTAAAAATGTTTGCTTCATACGTAATCAGGCACATTCCAACTGTGCAAAAATTTAACAAAATAAATAGAATTGCCAATTTATATTAATAGGAATTGAAAGAGACTGCGAAAGACTGTGACAGAAAGAGAGGCATTGCGGGGAATTATAAAAAAAAACACCAACAAAAAATATAAACAAAACAACTACAAATTAGTGAAATGAAAATATTTAATTGAAACTAGATTTATTTAATTTTTATTCAAAACACTAAACAGTAAAGCAAAAATAACAACAACTAATACATAATTTATAATAGCCAATGACTGAGATCATTAAACGTTTAAAAAGTTTAAAAATATGCAATAAATATACAATAGTAATTAAGACATTCGGAATGTTAACATACAGTGGGGTGAACTGTAAAAATTAGCGAGGCGATTTAATACTTATACGGCATTTATACTATGCAATTTTTTATGAAACCAGCATGAAATTTTTGTTTGTTTCTGAAGCAGAAGGTTGCTTGAGTTTTGAGGGGATGTTGCTGTTGCTAGTGTTTACATTTAGATAACGCATAACGCTGTTATTTAAATTGAAAATTGAGAAAAAATTTCTCAAAAAATTGCATAGTGTAAATCTGGACTAATTACAAAATTAACAAAATCATCATTGTGATGCAACAATGGGATCGTTGCTTTTTTGATATCGATGAAATCAAAAATGGCTTTTAATTTTTCTCCTTTTTATTGTTTTTGCTACAATGTCTGTCCGTCTTTCACAGCTCCTACCTACCTTTGGAGCCGTAACAGGTAGGCATTTGAAATTTTAGCAGAAGGGGCCAGTAAGCAATCAGGAACTGGCCGACCCTAAGAGCTACGTCAACCAGGTAATGATACGCATCACGGAAGCCTGTGAGTCAGCAATCCCTAGAGCTGGCACAGCCGAGGCAAGGAGAGCTGTATACTGGTGGACGGAGGAAATAAGCCAATTAAGACGGCTCTGTCACCGTTGTCGAAGACAATACACAAGAGCTAGGCGATCCGGATCAGCTATAACCGAAGGCGATGAATTTAAACGAGCCAGAAAAAATCTTCAAACTGCCATACTGAAAAGTAAAAGAGCTAAGTGGGAAGAGCTAAGATCCAATCTTAACGAAGATCCTTGGGGTCTGGGATATAAATTGGTCATGCAGAAGATCGGTGCAAGAGCCCAAACTCCCAACCTAACAGCAGATAAAGTACATAGTTACTATATCCGCTTTAAGAACATTTACTAAACATTAAACGGTATTCCAAAATTGACGTAATATTCATAAAAATATTGTTATTTTTGGAACTTTGTTCGGCAGACATGTCAAATTTGCACTGTATTAACTATAGCAACAAGTACAAAAAATAAGTAAATTAAAATAAGTTTGAACAATTATGGGTCTTTTCATAGAGATCATGATTTACTTCTTAAACCGTTAAAGGCAGACGCTTGACAGTATAGACTTTCATCTTATCAAAAGAGTATTCCTTTAAAGTATTTGCATTTCAGTATAATGTCTTATCTTTTAAAACGTATTAGACAGTCGCTTTAAATTTTCAACAACACGTAATGGCAACAAAAGCTTAAAAGTAGCTGATACAAGGTTACCGTACACAAACACAAAGGGATCAATTACTGGACCCAAGTGGGCTGTGGCAACACGACTGCCTGCCTGACCTAACCTAAGGTTACCGTACCCTGATTTATTATTTAAATTCAGGATCAACGTAAAGTTTTAAAGTCTTTTTTAAATGCTAATGTTCCAGTGTAAATAGAGTTGATGTGTAATCCGTAAAATCTTTAGAATTCCCAGCGAAATTTATTTGATGTTTCGAGATGTTTCAAATTGGAATTCAGGTTACAAATGCTGAAAATTCTCGTTAAAGTCTCAAATTGAGTCCTCCAGTAGAGTTATAAAAATAGCTTAAATTCGTACAGCTTTGTAAAGACTTCTCCAAATTGCCTTGGTTGATGATATTAATCTCTTTGATGTTGTATTAAAAAACCATGATCAATAAATTAGACCATCAACAATATTTTTTCTTTGAGTTTTTTCTAAAATAAGTCTCTAAAAGAATTTAAGCTTTCAAGCAGTTCATTCACCATTTATTCTTATTATTTATTTATTCTTCTTATTTTAAGTTCAACAGAAACATGTCTGGGTATAATTTCGTTTTTTAATATATTAACATTTTCGTTTTGGGCTGAAAGTACTTTGTAAATATAATGATTTTCTTCTTTAATAAAAATTTCCTTATTAAAGGCCAGTTTAGACGGTAAGACTTTACGTACGTAAAATCTAAAAGAAAATAAAATGAAAATCTATCCGTATGAAAAAATAGAGTTTAAAAATCGTATGATTTTTTTCTTATGTTGAATAAAATGAAGTAAAATTTAAACAGCTGTTGTTTTAATTCTTTAATTGTTTCCAAAAATATTTGTGATGCCAACTGAGTCTATTTTGCATTATATTCAGCGGTTTTTGTGCTATTTTGACGAGTTTTACCTTTTAAAAGTTGGCATTAATAAGAAAATGCAACTCTGATCTAATGAAGTAGAATAGTTTTTGAAAAATTTTAAAAAAATAAAGAGAGCCGTACGACTATCAAATTTCCATCCGTATTTTCTCTGAATGTCGGACAGTCTCATTACATATTATGTTTAGACGATACTACTTGTACTCTTCTACACAAAAATTTGACATGTCGTATTACTTGTAGTGTAATGTAAACAGCCCTTTAAGTTGATTTTTGAAAACCAAAAGCACGAAATTTATTACATTTTTTTTTTTAATTTTAAACGTTAAAAATTTAATCACCTATTTTTCTTTACGGGCCCCACTGTGCTATGAAACTAATGTACGTTATTTTTGTTTAGTGTTTTTTTTTTCTATTTGAATAAGTATTGGTACGACAAAATACGTCAGCTTTGAGTTTATTGTTGTTTCTATTATTTTGTTGGCATTTGTGCAAAAATTTTGCAGTGAAATAAATAAAATAAATGATTTTTTTTTCACTGTTTAAAAATCTATTTGGTTGTGCGGATATGAGTTGTTGTTGTTATTATTGTTGGTGTTATTGTTTGCCATTTTGCCATGTTTAAAACTTTTGGTTTTAGTTTAATTTTCTTGTTTCTTGTTTCTGTTTATGAATATTGCTGTTGATTAGTATTTGAATTTATTTTTAGCACTCGTTTTTTTTTTATTATTTCTTCTATCAATTTACTGCTGCTGTTGGTCGGTTTATTTATTTTGTTTGTTTTTTTTTTTTGTTCAGCCAGTCCATACAAGTGAGCGCCATTTGCGTTGTTTGGTTGTAGTATTTTTTTTTTATATTTTTCTTGACGTTAGGAATGTGTGTTCAGTTTTGTTTGAATTTTATTATTTTCTATATTATTTCTTAGATTTATTGTGTTGTTGCTTCAACCCACTTGAGTTGATTGGCACACACTAATAAAAAATTTATAAAAGTATTAGTAAGATTACTTTGAAATACTTAGAATTAATTTGAGGTGTTGATAGACAAGCGAAAATGTGAAAAGTTATTAATAAAATAAAAAAAAACCTTGAAGGAATTTGAAAACTAGTAATTAAAAAAATTTAAATATACTTTTTTTGAGTACATTTAAAACAAAGCACTTGTTTAAAAAGGTCTCGCCAATAATATTTTTTTTTGGTATTTTTTATGTTATAATAAAGTACTTTTTTAACAAAGTTATTTTTTTCTAAAATGTTGTATTAAAAAAACCATGACTTTTTAAATTTTTATTAGAAAAAGTACTGGCTTAAATAATATATATTTTCTAAGTTAATTTTTACTGTATTTTTAACGAATTGTAACTTTGCTTAGGGTTATATTGTTTAAAAGCTACTTTAAAAGTACCTTTTTCACGACTTACTTTGTAAAGGTATACTTTTTAAGTAATGTGTTTGTTTAAGGGTTGTTTTTTCAAAAGGTGCTATTTTTCAAAAGATACTTTTTTAAAGGACACCCTAAAATGTAAAAAAGTACTTTTTGAAAATTATGTAAATAGTTGAAAATGTACCCCAGATATTCAGACAAGATTAAATTATTTAAAAAAGAACATTGTGAAGATACTTTTTTAGACTTTAGGGTACTTTTTAAAAGTCCCTTTTTGAGAGTCTTATTTTTACAAATATACTTTTTAAAACAAGGCTTTTTAAAAAATTTTTCTTCCTCAAAATTGAACTTCTTACTTCTAATAGCCAAGCTGGTTTAAGAATTTTGTATCCCAATTGTTTTTTTTTTCGAGAATATGTCATCAAAAAGTACTTTTTTCAAAATATAATAATTTAATCTGTTTAAAAAATATTATTCTTGTTTTGTTGAAAGGTACTTTTCTTTAAAATCTGGTACTTCATTTTTAACTTTATTGTTTAAAGGTATTTTATTGTTTTTAATGTTTTGCTTTATTTTTAAAGTACTTTTTCATAGTATCTTAATAAAATAATTTTTTCAAAAGAAAAGTACTTTTTGATTCTACTTTTCAGAATAATTTTTTACCTCACCTCAAATAACCTGTCAATAATTTAAATATTTTTTTGTAAAAGTAAAACAAATTTTTATTTTACATATGTACATATATTTATGTGTAAATTATCCGCGTGTGTAAAAATGTTAAGTACTTTTTAGCACTAAATTTATTTCTCCATTATGTTCATCGGCTTCATTAAAATTTAATCGTTATTTTTGTAGTACATCGACTTTAACATTACAATTACAAAATGTTTGCTTTTAATTACAGAAAACTGTTAATCAATATATTATAATTTTTAACAAGCAAAAAAAAAAACGAGAAGCAAAAAAAAAACAGCAACAAAATACTAAAAATTACTACGTAATTCATACAAAATTAACAAATGCCAACAATGAATCAACTTGTTAAATTATTTAATGAAAAAAAAAACGGAACAATTTTTTACGAGTACTGTTTTCAAAATATTAGATAGAGAAAAAAATTTAAGGACGCTAATCTTTTGTGAGAGGGATGTCAATTCTAGTAAAACAGTTTCCACTAAAAGAAATGAACAGTAAAATCAGAAATTCCTTGGTTTAAAATTACAAAAATAAAAAAAGATTTAAAAATAAATAATTTATTAATGCCATGAGCTTTTAAGAACACCCAATAGCTCTTGAAGTGAAGCGTTGAAAAAGCAACACAAATAAAACGGTTAAAAAGACAACTTGGTTGTAAATTTAAAATAAAATAAATACTTTTACGAATATCATTTGGTATGAAGTCGATTAAACTTGTGTAAATGTATAAAATAAAAAAAAACAAAAATACAATTAATTCCTTATGAAACACAATTAATACAAAATAAACATTAACAAAACAATCACCACCACAACACAGTGTAGTCTGTCTATTAGTTTAGACACTGTCTGTCTATTTAACCAGATATAAACACTAATACTTCAAGATTATTAGTGTTTTTATTGTTATTACAACAAACATTTATACAACACATTTAATGACGACTGACTGCGGGCTAATTTTGGCCTGACGAATAAAACGTCAAACAATCGAAGCGTAACAAATATTTCAATGTTTAAATTTAATTTTTTTTATCAATAAAACAAATTGAAATTATGTAATTTTATTAATCCAATTGCTGCTTAAATAAGAATGATTGCTAATAATTAGCTGTATTAGCTCTTACACCCTACACTACACTGTCTTAATAATGATGAAGAGTTATCAAATTTGTAACGTAATTAGATTTTTTGATTTTTTAAAAAGTAATGACCAGACACTTCTTTTCATCAGCTATTGTAACACCCTTTAATTTTTAATTTTAAACATTTATACTTCTTGTTACACAAAACAAAGTAGTGGACACTTATTTTAATTTTCGAGTGTTTGCATATAACGGTTCAAAAGAAAGGGACATAAACATATTAAAACATAACATAGAGGCGACACCCTTTTAATTTTTTAATTTATTTTTGTTTAATTTTTTGCTATTGGAAGAGGTGACTTTATTTTCAGGTCTGTGTTTAGAACAGAAAAACAAAAAAATAAAAACAATAAAAATCATTTTTGATATTTGATTGGTGGCCAATAAAACATACAATGAACAATTATTAATAAAGATAAAAATATTCAAATTGTCACATCATAAATTTGACCGATTTTTTTGGGAAATATTTATTTCATAAAGATAACAATTCTTGTTTTAAATTTTAGTTAATAAATCGTTTGATATTGAAATTAATAAAGACATAAATATCATTGTTGAGAGAGGGGAAACCAATAATGTCAGTACCCATGACATTTCTTATCGCCACCAAAATAAATAGAAAAAAAATACTTGAAATATACGAGGGTCTTGATAAAATTCTACATTGCATAGCAGACATATTTTTTTCGAAATTTTTAAAAGTATACAAAATTTTATAAAAATAATTTTTTAGATTATGAGGCTGCTGTAGTCTAGGTGTTAAGCACGTTGACTACAAATCTGGCTGACCTGGGTTCAACCCTTGCGGCAGTCAAAAAATAAAAATGTTTTTTTCTGTTTAATGGTATAAATACATAAGCAGAATTAACATAAAAACATGCAGCCTCCTTCGTCGGTACTTCTTCATAGCATATTCGCCAGCGAAGTAAAATAATTAATAAAATGGCTATATCTATCTCCTTTCACCACCTGTCTTCTCTCTCATCTATCCTTTTCCTAAAGAATGTAGCACGGTTAAAAAACTAAGTAAAAAAAAATCGATGAGCTGTACAACTCAAAGGCCATTGAAAACATTTGGATAATATGAACCTTTCGTTAACCAAAAAAGCCGTTAATGACCCAAAAAATCGAACAATAGTTCTCCATTTTGAAAGATGTACTTCTTGCTCTTGTTTGCACACGTTCAAGTAGCTTTTATTAATTGAGACACTTTCGCCATTTTTTACATTAAAAAAAAAAAACAGTTTTTCCTGCAGTGATAAACTAATAATAAATTTGATTTTTTCATTTGCTTTTCTACAGACTTATTGAGTTCCTCTCGTAGATTTATTAAACTTTTAGTCATAAAAACCAATTTTATTTTATAATTTCCTAAGACGTAGTACTTTCTTTAGAATATAATATACAAACATACAAACATACATACATGTATATACATTCTATATAAGCAATCGAGTATATCAACATGTGTTCATGTATTTGTTTCGCTTTCAACGTCATTTTTCGTTATAATTTATTATATTTAAAAAGAACACGGCAAAAAAAATTAACGTCATTTTTTGTTTTTAGAAAAAAAAAAAAAAAAATACTTTTGGCATTACCACCGCACTGATTTGTTATAAAAATAGCTACTAATATATAGACATACATACGTACTCACATATTTTGCGCAAAAGCGATTACACTGTTTCATG
Organism: Gymnosoma rotundatum; assembly: GCA_916610165.2. NCBI lineage: Eukaryota > Metazoa > Arthropoda > Insecta > Diptera > Tachinidae > Gymnosoma > Gymnosoma rotundatum. Next base: position 130,585,595 of record OU744339.1, on the reverse strand, counting down.
TCTTGCGGTCTTATAGCAACAAAAAAAAATTATTATTTTAAACGTTAAAATTTATATTTTATTTTTAAAATAGTTTAAACTGAAATTTTTTTAAATCGATAAAAAATTTTTTGTATAAATAAGCACATTTTGAAGTACATTTGTTTAAATAAGATTTCTTTAAGTGTACTTTTTTGCTCTAAAAGGTACTCGTTTTATTGTTGAAATTTTTTATAGTTTTGGCCCAGTGTAAAATGTAAAGTTTTATTTAAAACCATAATTGTTTTGTAAAATACATTATTTACTTGATGGTAAATTTATCATATATCAATTCTTTACTTTACACAGTTAATACACAGTAAATTTTTTATGTCAGTAATTTCGTTTTTAGAAATATAAAGTTTTAAAGTTTAGAATTCCGCAATGGTATATTTTTTTTACTTTCATATACGTACATATATGACATACATTGTATGTACAGTAAAGTAAAAACATATATCAAAATGAAAATTTATTATTCGGAATCTTTTAAAATTTATTTAATTTACTTTATTCGTGCTTGATTCCTTCAAATATAAATATTTCATGATATTCTCATGAAATATTTATTATTTTAAACTAAACTACAAAATGAAATGTATTACTGCGGGGAAAGCATATCCATATGGCCATTTCACTACTGCTCAAATAGCTCATCAGTGGATTTTTTGAGTTCTCATTTAATCAATTTGGCTTTTGATATAAGACTTTCTGTTTTTCTATACAAAATTTGGGTAAAATTCAATTGGTTTATGTTACACTGTATAAGCACAGGGTAAATAAAGTGCAAAAAAATTATTCTGCTCGTAAATTTTTATTTTAATGTCACGCAAGGCAGTATTTGTTACATATAAATGAAGAAGTTATGACAAAAAAACCCAAAACTTATAATAGCTTGTTTACATTATTTACCTATTGTAAAAAACCTTACTGATTAGTATTTGGACGGCACAATTTTTGTAGTATTTTATTACTAAATTTATTAAAAAAGAAAAAAATTAGTTTAAACATAACTGTATATAATTGACATTGTACCTAAGTTTCCAATAGGAATAATACATTTTACCTAGTTTACGTATTTTACACAAAGTACAGAAAGTAACGTTATATGATCAAAATTACACAACGTAAAATTATAAAGTGATGTCAATGGGATCTCACAAAAAATAAAACATATTGAATATTTAAATTAAATTAATAATAGAATTTCAGGAAGGAGGTAAAAAATAGTGATATAGAAGTATAGTATAGAAGTATATGTAGTCTTTTTAATGAATTGTTTAAGAACGTAAGACTGTAGATATGTAATGATGTCATTTACATCGTTTATATAAGTATTTCACAACACATGTAAACTATACAGCTTATATGTGGCATTAAATAAATTGTTTACAATATTGACATGTTGGTTAGTATGTCATGAAAAATAATTTAAATCAATTGTTGACATACATAAATAACATGGAGTAAAATTTAATTTAAAGTAGCATAATTTTTATTACCGACATTAATTTTTTTACCATATAAAGGAGCATTATATTATTTACTTAATGTAAAAACTCTTTAACTTTATACCCAAAATGGTTTCTTTAAAGAAAAAAGTATTTTTTATTTCTTTTTTTACATTTCATACTCGTAAGTAAAATGTGTCATAATAATATTAATCAAAAATTTAAATAAGTCTATTTTGCCTATTTTTTTTTAAACTAAATACATTTTTACAATATAAAAATAAAAAAATTCCCCCAATTTTCGTAAATTACATCATGTAAAAAATGTAATGTTTACCTTATTTTTTAGTTGCAAAATTTCCTCGAAATATATACTAAGAAACTTTAATATGCAGGGATGATACACGAATATGATTTATGTTTTTTACATAGCTGACATTTTTGACATCGTGTAAATAATACTTTTTAACATTAAAAAGCTGTCGTTGTGGTTACCAAAGATGGTCTTACAGAATGTAAATGATTAAATTTTATATTTTTTCATTATTTACATTTGTAATACGAGGGCTGCTACATATATTTCTGGCCTGGCAACACTGAGTGCTGCCAAGTGCAATCTGACATTTCCATTGGAAAGTTTGTCATTTTTAAGCATAATCGTACTCAAAACGTTTTGACGTACGACCATTATTTGTGTTGTTTACAGTGACTTGAAAAAATTAATATAGAAAAAAATGGAATTAACTCGTGAACATTTTCGTGCCATTATTTTTCACAACTTTCGACGTGGATTATCACGACAAGAGTGCATTGATGAACTTAAAAAATGTAAAATATTGGTATAATGAATTTAATCGTGGCCGAAGCTCGCTCAAAGACGAATTCCGTGAAGGTCGTCCAAAAATGGCTGTTGTGCCAGAGAACATTGATGCCGTGCGTGAACTCATAATGCAAGATCGACATGCGACATACCGAGAGATAGAGACATCCTTGGACATTTCTTCCACCAGCATACATTCGATACTGCATAAACACCTGGCCGTAAAAAAGGTTTGTTCTCGTTGGATCCCGCACAATTTGAAAGTCGCTCAAAAAAAAGGCTCGCGCGATTGGTGCAAAGAAATGTTGCAAAAATACGATTGCGGTGCTTCAAAAGACGTTTATATGATCGTCACAGGTGACGAATCATGGATCCATGCGTATGAGCCCGAAACGAAACAACAATCGTCCATGTGGGTCTTCAAAGACGAGCAAAATCCAACGAAAGTTGTTCGTGGAAGAAGCACTTCGAAGCAAATGGTCGCCTATTTCTTCGGCAAAACTGGTCATGTGGCGACTGTTCCGCTTGAGCGGAAGTCATCGGAGAAATTCGAAAAACCAACAAGAGAAGATGAATCATTGTTCACCATAACAATGCGAGCTCTCACACATCGGCTCAAACCAGAGCGTTATTGACCGGCCAAAACGTCGAATTAATGGGTCATCCGCCGTACAGCCCTGACTTGGCACCTAATGACTTCTTCTTGTTTCCGCACATCAAGTAAAAAATGCGTGGTCAACGATTTTCGTCGCCAGAAGAAGCTGTTGAAGTGTTAAAAAACCATGTTTTAGAGGTGTCTCAATCGGAGTGGAAAAGGTGCTTCGACAACTGGTTTGAGCGCATGCAAAAGGATACTTTGAAAAACAATAAAACCATTTTTGATTATAAATATTCGCATTTTTACTATTAGGCCAGAAATATATAGAGTAGCCCTCGTATAATGTAAAAAATTGATTTTTTTTTTAAGTTCGTTTTGCTTTAAAGAAGAAATATATATTTTTTGTATTTACTTCTATGCGGACGCTATGTGACATTAGTACCGCTAACAGGAGCCTGCTTCTGATAGGCACCCACAGAAATTCACATTAAATGCAACTGCAGTAGTCATTACGTCTTTGAAACGAACCTTGTGGCGTAATTAAATTTACTAAATATTGAGCTTATACAAATTGGACTACGATAAAGATTATGAGCATATGAGGGCTTACCCTGTATTTCGAATCGAAAGGAAAGATGTTCAAGAATCGAAATACAAAGTACTCCCCAAGTTTTTCAGGCTTAATGTCTCTTTTGGGCATTTAACACCCAAATTTCCTATCACAAACAAAAACCCAAATTTCTTATATTCCAATGACTTCTAGCTGTTGTACATCGAAAAAGAATTTCTCTTAAACTCTTTTTTATTTAAAAAATGACAATTCTGGCAATATTAATTTAGAAGGCACATTTTTTTTACATTTTACATTTTTGTATTACTTTTAAATTTTAATCTTTTTAATTCAGGCAGCAATTTTCTAATTCTACTTTCTGAAATTACTTTAAGCTAAGAACTTTTAAATATTTAACAGATTGCCAACAGACTACATTTAGCACACATTTTGCTTTATGACGTTTAAATACCATTTAATGACATATTGAATTTGTTGCTTTTGTTGTTGCAATTTGAAATTATTTTAACCACAAGTAGTACCTGTCATACAAACACAATCTGTCTGGCAGAGGTATTTCCCAGAAATTAGTCAATTATGTTAACAAAACAGGTACACACAAACATACACAGGTACATAATGAGGGATTAAAATTAAGTCATAAATGTCATGTGCACAAATAACTTTAGTCCTTTAACGGTTAAGCATCAACAAATTCCTTTATTGATATTTTATGGGTTTTTACAGGGAATTTCTATTTGAGATTTCTTTCATTTGCTGCAATAAAAGAGTTTTCTATTTTCTCTTTTATGTTTTCAATTTCAGTTTAGTTACAACAACAATGCATCTGTTACTTTATAAAAATGAAAATTAAATATGATTTTAAAAATTTTTTCTTACCTCTTAATTTTTCACGTGCATTTTCTGAAGCCGTTTTACGTGGATTTACTGTAGATTCTGCAAAGAAAGAAAAAAAAGCAAGAGTGAAAATATTTTAATAAATTAAAAAGTTGAAGTTCATAATTTATTAAATCTCAAATACACATATTTTCATTTTTCTTGCCGCTCCCCCCTCTAATTGAGAATTATTTTCTCTTAAATATTTTAGAAACATTTTCAACACCCACACATTGGCTTTGACATTTAAAATATCAAATTGTAAATAAAAAAATTTAAAATATAATTTATTTAAATTCTTTTATAAATAAAACGAATGACAATGAGAAAATATAATCGGTTGTGGTGGCCGTGTCATACTACTACTTCTAGAGTATTTCAAAATAATTGCTCAAAACTCAAAAAAACTAAAAAATAAATATTTTTTCAAAATCGAAATTCCATATCTTCAAAATTAAGTAAATAAAACTCAGAAATGACAAATGCTTAAGATATATTATTTTCGAATATTGGAACTTAGTTCCGAAGTTCTAATTTCAAGAAAAAGTATAATCTCAAGAATAATTGTCAAGTTGTTGGTAATTGCAAAATAATCATTTTTCAACACAATCAAATACCGCAACATTTTAAAGTTTCAATATATTAAAAAATTTGCAATTCAGGAGATTTAAATATAAAAATCTTAAATTAAAAAATGTATTTTTAATGCAAAAAGTCATGTTCGAAAAATCGAACTTATTTCGAAGTTAATTAGAATAAAAATTATAATTATTATTATTATTATAAAAAAATACAAGCCATAAGTTAAAAATTAATAAATTTACTATATTCGAAAATTCGAACTTAATTTCGATTTTTATTTAAAGCTCAAAAAATTATATTTTTTATGTCTTAAATTTTAGATCTAAAGTATCATGACAAATTTCAAATATTTAGACAAAATTTTTTATTTTTAATCTTTTGACAATTGATTTTTAGTTTTATTTTAAACTAGCAGTGCCTACGACTTCGTCTGAGTGTCATTTTTAATTTTCTTGAATTTAAATTTAACTATATATTCCAGAGTTCTGTAGACAGTGTTAAAAATTTTCCATGTACAAAAATAAAATGTGCTGACAACTGTTTTAGTACCATTGTGCCCATAAAATTGGGTGCTTTCACAATTATAACTCTATTTTGTATACGAAATGACCTACTATTACGAAAAAAAAAGTATTCTATATTGGAACCAAGGTTCTAAAGGACCTTTTGACAAAATTTTTTCAAATACATCCAGTAGTTTTTGCGTGATGCAAACACATACAGACAAAAATTTCAAAAGTAGTAGTTTTGTATTGGATATCGATTACTATCTACACCAACAACAAAACTTCGAAGAACATTTCATGTAAAGAAATGACTCCGTTACTTTATTATTATACGTTTAGATACGTATAGTCGCATTCAGCGTTGCCACACAAGAAATTTACTTCCTACCAATAATTTTCAAAAATCCTACCAAAATCGTTAACAGCCTACCAAAAATTTTAAAATGCAATTCTTCAATAAAATCAAAATTTTTATTTTGGCTTATATAGTAATATAATAAAAAATTCCAATTTTTATAAAAAACATAAAAATATACATAAAATAACAACATAAAAGCAATATTTCATTTAAAATAACGGATGTATGTATGTGTATACAAAATGTATACAGATAAAAAAACAAAAGGAATTTAAAATACAAAAAATATCACATATAATTCATTGGTTTCAAAATAGTTTTAGAGCATACTATGCAGAATTAACACCCATCCCTTTCCTGGAGCCAATCAAATTCGCTCAACCATTCGGTTCTAATTTTTCTTTTGACTGTTTCTTTACAATGTTCACTAAAAGTATTATATTATTTAAAAATGTTTTAAAACAAAAATTTTAAGAGTGGTTCTACCTCGTTGATGGAATGTCGTTTCTGAAATTATATTATTATATTATTTTCATTTAATTTTGGAGTTTTTGATAAAAATCTGAAAAAAATACATGCAATATTAGTAAATATTTATGTAATTAATAGATACATATTTAGAATTAATAAAGTTTAATTACTTTTCCATTTTGTCTATTAATTTTTTAATACATACGCTTGAAAATAAACCTTCACTTAAAAATATTGTTAATTTCAATTTCATAAAATAGTTCGCGTTTCTTAAACCAGAGATGGTTATAGCTTTAATCATCTCTATGCAAAAAAGCAGAGATGTTTTTTAGTACACCCAAAACAGTTTTTGAAAATAGTGGTAACACTATCAAAGTTATTGTTTATTTTATTAAAAGTTACATTTTTTTTTATTTTATGTTCTGAATTTTTAAGATGAAAAATTTACTATGCTAAAAAATGGCTACAGGTGGAAAACCTACCAAAAATTTAAAAAAATTCAACAAACCAACCAAACTACCAAACTGTTTTTTAAAAACGAAAAACTACCAAGTTTGGTCCGATTGGACCAAAGCGGCAACGCTGGTCGCATTTAATTAATGTTCGAATTTTCACACTCAACTTCGAAACCTCAATTATGGGCAATTTATGACCCAAATATAAAGGAATAGGTTCGGTTGTGCTCGCTAATTCGATTTCGAATTTTCATAAAAAAATAAAAAAGTGAAAACGAAATTAATTATTTAAAAAATAAATTTAAATAAGCCTTAAGTAAATGTTAAAAAAATTTCAAATTTATTTTTGATTGAATATTCCAACTTACATTTTGAGCTAAAATTTTGAAAACTTAAAATAAAAATTAAACTGAAAGTATTTTTTTAAACGCAGATTTATTATGTTTGAAAACTGTAACTTTATTTCGGTATTTTGAATTTATAATTTTTTGTATACGAGTATAATCAAATATTCAAGCTCTGCTAAAAATTTTAAGTTAAATAAAAAAAATTAAAAATAAAAATTTTAATGCAAAAGAGGACAGTGTTCGCTGCTTTTTATTGACAATAATTCTAAATAAAATATATTAAATAGATTCGTTATTTTTTTTGTTAAGAAATAATCACCCTTTAGGGTCTTCTGATTGCTAAGGAATGTTCTGCCATAAAATAAGTTTGTTTTATTACGTTTCAGTTGCAGGTTCTTCGGTCTGAATTCAAATATATTTTTAGTTCATAACAGTGAAATATTTTAGATCAAGTTACTTATAAAACTTTAAAAGCTATCGGAAACTAATTTTTAAGCTTTAGTAATTGTGATTTATTTCTAGTCTTTTAGTATTAAAAACCTAATTTTGTTTGTTTTATAAATCAGTATAAAATATTTAATGGCGCTTTAGCATTTGTGCTGCTAGACAAATAAAAATCCCCTGGCCCCGACTATAGGGGCTACCACTACATACATCATTTAAAAAATCTATTTAAAAAAATTCTTTTCAGTTCACAAACAATTTCATTTGTTTTATTTTTATTTTCTAGAAATATATTTTTGGCAAATAAATGCAAATTTGTGCCAGGGAATTTCCAATGAAATAGAAATTTTATTTTTAAAACAAAATTATTTTTTGTGTCTTTTTTAATTTTCTTATGTGCAAAGGAATGTTCGGCAGGCGAAAATTTTTTTTTATTAATACATCGCACATTACTTTAATAAGAAGCCGTAATAGCGGGAAATTCAGACCCTCGCCAAAACGAAAGGAATAGGAATAAGAGAAACAAAATATTAATTATTTAATATCTACCGCCCCCTAAAAGGGGTTTGTGGTGCTCCAGTTTTTAGCCACATGGAAATGCCAGCAGCCACAACTTTTAATTTTTTAATTGACGCCAAATTGGCCTCGCAAATGAACACAAGACTAAATCTTTAAAAGATAAGTTACTTTTTTTGTAAGAAAAATAATATAAAGAACGCCTAATATTTGCAAAAAAAAAACATTACCTAAATTAAGAGATTATAACTTTTTTACTAAAAGCCTTAAAAGTTGAAGTTTACCCACTTTGCTTTAATTGTAAAACTAAAAATTAATAAGAGTTTTTCAATTTATATTTAATTAAAACTGATTTATTAATGGTGGTAAGCACGTTGAACACAAATCTGGTTGGCCAGGGTTCAACTCCTGCGGCAATCCAAAAATAAAAGATTTTTTTATATCCTTCACAACAAAAAGTAAAATAAAATAAATATGTCAATTGATCAGATATAGTGTTGAAAGAAGTGCTATTGGAAATCAGCATAATCGGTCCATGTTCTTCGCGGCAGCAGGCAAAACACCACTCCTACCTCTAATTTTTTCGTATCATTTGGAACGATAAAGTAACTCCAATCAAATAAATAAATATATGGGGTGATAGAGAATTAAAAAATAAGAAAAAATAACATCAAAGGAAAAGTTTGGCGCTGGCCAATACTTTCCGAATTACGGGCCTCTGAAATTTTCAAATTTTTTAAAATATCAATGTGGGTATCATTTTAAAGCTTTTAAAGAGATCCTTAAGGAAATACTAAAATAAAAAAAAAATGCTTAAACCATTTAGAGCCGACGACATTTTTATCTAAAATTATATGTATGTAGAGCTTAATTTTTATTTTATTTAGGTCTCGGTCACCACAATTAGATAAAATTAGATTAAATTAAATTAGATTTACATAGATGGTGAAGGGTAAATAAGATCTGGCATAGCCGAAGCACTCTTTCTTGTTCTGTTATATAAATATTCAAACATATTCCGAATTAATATTAAAACGTGCAGTCTCCTTTGGCAATACTTCTTCAAAGCATTTTCGCCGGCGAAGTAAAATAACTAGTAAAATGTCTATATCTTTCTCCTTTCAGCACCTGTATTTTCTATCATCTATCCCTTTCCTAAATTGCCTGAAGTGCTACTTTTCTTTAAAAAATAGCCAGAAAATTGCCTGTATAAATTAATTTATTTAAAAAAATTGAAAAATAAAATTCGAGTATTGCGAAATCAGAAAAAAATTATTATTAAATTAAAATCACACTCCAGTATTGTAAAAATATATAAATACGAGTATATAAATGAAAGAATTAATTAGATTTTTTTTTCAATTTCATATATTTAAAATTTATCCCTTTAAGTAAAATATTTATAACAAGTTGATTGTGGCAATAAAACCACCTGTTCTCGTTAAAGAAAACTTAAAAATCACAAAGTCTTATTTTGCATTTACAGATGTTGTTGTAATTTTGTTGCATACGAAAACACAAACGAATACAATACGAATACTTATACTTGATTAAGTAAAAAAAAAAATATATTTATTTTTAAGCCAGATCCATGCGTTGAGTAAGGTTGTTCGCCGGTCCTTCTTACTTAAGGCGACTTAAAAACGCGATTTATAGGCGTCATGATTCGCATATAAAAAGTCTAAGAATGATGACGACAACAGCAATTCAATGATGACGATGATGAAGCAAAAAGTAAAACAAGCAACTAACCTTCCGGCAATAAATGCCCAAGTTGACTTGAAACATAAAATACACTGTCAGTCATCTGAATATGGCAACTTTATATTTGGCAAATGAAAAGTATCAGGATAATTATTAATTTTGTGTCAATTATTCAATAAACTGTCGCCGTGCTAATACACAAGTTAACGCAAGAGTTTGCGGGAAAATACGACTAAGTAAATTTTTTTAGAGACACTTCTACTAAAGTTTTTAAAGGGATGAATTCTTTCCATCTAAAACAGCTTCAGTATTTTGCTACTATATCCCTATTAAAGTTATTCTTCGATTAGTTTATCGCAAAGCATTGTAAGGGTCTTTGTCGCCTTATTCGCAACACAGTTGGCCGACATTTTTGTACCCACTTCAAGTAACCTAATTAAGGCCTTGTTGCCGGAACAAACTCGCCTATTTCTTGTAGTATTATTCAAACAAAAATCAATTATAGTGAAATGTCCATAAAATCAAAGTTTTCTTAAAAAATATGTTTGCACTAATTAAAAGTTTAATTGATTTGATATTTAAATTTAACTTAACGTTTAATTGATTCAATTATTTATTTAATCAGGAATTTTTTTTTATTAAAATAATTTTTTTTTTATTAAAAAAAATTGAATCTATTAAAAATTAAATTAAATTTTAATACGAAATTAAATAAAACTTTTTATATATTTTAAACCAAATTCCTTATTGAGGTCAATCTCAGTGTTTATGAATGACTATGAAAACCACAAACTTAATAATATGTAAAAACGTTGCATACAACTACTACATGTTGGCTAATGATAATTATGATTATAATTGCAATGATGATATTTATAAGTTGTTACAATGTTTGTCTGTTTGCTGTGACGACTTACCATTGCAAGTCCCGGTTCATTATATTTTAGCCTTAAGATGGTCTTAAAACCATAAAAAACAATTGGCATTAAAAATGAGCCAAGAAAAAACGAATACAATTAAACATAAAACGAACAACAACATATTGTACATTGTTGTGGGTTATAAGATTTCACGGGAGAGGGTCGAATCGGTTTTTTTTGCCAAGCTGCAAAAGCGAAAAACAAGTTTATTTTCATATTTTGTGTTGCAGCGATGGAGGAAAACGTTCACCATTCATTGGCAATTCAATGTTCTCATAAATAAAATTCATAACATGGAAGTTCATAATGTTAATGATCATTAACGTGACCATTATCGGCGTTAATATTTGCAGTTTTCTTTTGTGTTGTTGTTGAGGTGCACAAATCTTTTTATTTAACAATTTTTGCAAGGCAACAAAACAGAGTTGCAAAAGATTTGTTTCCCTTTAATTAATGTGCGATTGCCAGAAAAATTTTTAATTTTGTGGAACCTGTTCTTTGGCAGGACTGGAATTTAAAATGGTACTTTCAAAAGTGTAAAAGAATACATTCTTCAATATATAATATATATAATTATTTTCTTTCTTTGTTGAAAATCCATTCAAGTTGGAAACATACTTTGCTCTAAAGTATTTCATAATATTGTCTTAAATAGGAAATTTGAAAGTTATCGATAGTTTTCATTCGTGATTAATAATTAATTTATAAAAAGCTTAAGCAAACGGCTGAAAATAGCTGCATGAAGTAAAATAAATGTATAGGATTCTCTTAATAAGAAGGGTAACAGGCCTAGCTGTAGTTGTATTGGTTATTAGACCTGTTCTCCCCGCCTCCCTGCTTTCTTTTAAAGAAGGGGTTCTTTTTGATTGTAAACCTCTGTACGAAATTTTTGTTTTACTCTTCTGTGACGCTTTATTTATTGTTTGCTTTTATTATTTTTTCATATGCGCTTTTTAAAAACTTAAGCAGCTATCCACGCTACAAAACTGTTTTTTCTTGTCTGGCGAACATGCGCCTTTAATGCTCATAGTCGTCCAGACATCTTTTAACAACCAGGCCCTTTTAACGAAATTAGCCACGACTGCCCAACACTGACTGACAACAGATGACTTCCCATTTGTTATTCTAATGCAGAGTGATCCTTACTAACTCAGCTAGCACGGCTACAGAACTATGTATCTCATCAGTTGTTTTAATATATAGGCTCCTTCATCAGTCATCTACGGCGGTGACACAGAGTTTCTAATTTAGAGACATAAAAGCAATTTATTTTCTTTCTATTAAAGGCTCTGTTGGGATTTGAACTCACAGTCATTAATTTCTGTGTTAGAACTTTGATATTGGCGGAAGTAATGACTTAATCAGCTGTATTTTTAGCGAAAAATATTAACTTTTCTGTTAAGGGTTGCCATATCTTATTTTCGTAACAATATTATAATTTATTAACTTTAGAAAAGGTGGAGTTAAGGTTGATTAATCTGGCCCTTGATTGAGAGGAGCAATTTTACTTTTAATGTTTTCTAAAGGCTTAGGTCATATTCATACATACTGACTGACGTTGAGGAAAGCCCTCACAAACTTTGATATTATTATTTTTACTGTTTATTAATCTATTTTGTTGACTAAGACCCGCAGAATTTGTTATCTGGATTTCCTTACAAATTCATTTGAGCAGAAGGTCAATTTAATTTTTAGTCTAATGCGTGACAACGAAAGAAGCTTATGTAGCTTATGTACAATAGTTTACAGGAATATAAAATTATAATTTAAGAAGTCATTCCTTTAAACATGTCGTTGATGTTTTGTATGTAAAAAGAAAACATGAACAGCAACCAAAATACAGGTTTTAATCTCTGAGACTCCATTTAAAATTAAGAACAATCTTTACACATTCCGTATGATTTGAGGGTACAGGGAGTAAATGTGTGCGTGTGTGTAGGACAACTTAAATTCAAAGACCAGTATTGCCAGGGAAACACTAGGAAAAGTAACGCTTTTCCTTTACAAAAGTATAACTTTTTAATTAAAGTTACATTTCGGAATGTTTTTTAAAAATATTTATTTAATGTATTTATGTGCGGTACAAATAGTGATATATATATGGCGAAGGGTTTATAAGATTCGGCATATTTCTAACTAATTTCTTATTTTTGAAAAATCGAATTGATATTTTAAGAAAAAAATGGCTATCAGAGAGATTCTTGCTTGAAATAATGAGAGAAGTTTAGTAAAATATTATTTTATTTTGTGTCTGTTGCAAAAGTTACAAAAATTTGGTCAAATGTTAAATGGAGTCTTTTCAAAAGTTACAAAAAATATAAGAATTTGTAACCAAACGGCAACACTGTCAAAGACATTCCTCATGTTGTGAAAATTTTGCCAATGACTTGTTGTTGCTGGCAGGTTTTTGTAGTTGTTGCTTGTTTTTATTGTTAAGTCATACGTACATACGGGCATGTTTCTATGCATTTTGAGATCTTTTGTTGTTGTTGTTGTACTGTTTTTATTTTTCTTGCGTTGGTGCTGTTGTTCATTGTGTTTATTTGGGGGAAGCCGCTTTGTTGTCTGTGGTCTTGTTTTATTTTTGTTGTTGTTTTGATATTGTTGTTGTTGTTGTAGCTGTTGCAGTTGCAGTTGTATTTGTATTGTGGTTTTATTGTTGTTGTATTTATTCACTTTTACGGTTTGGTTTAAATACATATTGTTATTCTGTTTTGATGCAAAATAAAAAAAATAGAAGAAAACTCTGTTTTATGAGTTTTATGACACCCTTCACTACAAATTGAAAAACTACAAAATGTGCAAATTTTAAATGCGTTTGTAATTTGTAGTCGTAAAATACTCATTTATGAACCCGTCAAATATATTTTTCATGTTGTGGGTAAAGAAGACCATTAAAAAATATCCATTAAAAAATATATCGGATACGGTGTTAAAATGTCTATTCTGGGAAACCTTTAAATATTTTGAAGAAATCTATCAAACACCTAGAGGAAGGCGTAATAGGTAAAACTATTGGAAAGTTTTGCTAAACAAAATTTTTGGAATTTTTTTTTTAAATTAAAATCACCAGATTAAGTCCATACGGCTGGTATCTGATGGACTTGGAATACGAAAGGTTGACAAAAGCGCAACTAAAAAAATTTTAAGGAGGAAAGCGGAGTTTATTTTGTTTTTGGAAGCGGAATACCTCTTCCCAGCGAGACTTATCAACTGCATCGAGAAGTTTTGAACACTTTCGACAATTGCAAGTAGCTGAGCAAAAAGCAATTGAAATAAATTAAATTAAAGAAAATGTTGAGTTAACTGTCACCGTTGATCGGTGAGAGTTAATTCATTTTATTAATAGTTAGACTCTCTAAAATCGCTAACATTACGAAATTGCAATAATAAGGAGAAAAAGAAAATTTCTCTGCAAACACATTGTCCAGACGGTACATAATTCATTTAAATTTCCTCAGCGAAGGGTGTAACTAAATGGTTCCAGTCATAAATCCAAATAGCGTAATAACTTTGGCAATATATTCCCCTGCTTTAGCTTCCTATTAATTATTTTATTATTTTGACATTTAATTAACCAAAATGGTGGCCAAGCTTCCTTTTAAAAATTTTCCTAACAAGTTTCATAAAACACACCGAAACGAAATGTGTGGACCCAAATGTGTGGCGAATTAAAAGAAGTCCAGTGAAGCAAGTCAAAAAATTCAATAATTCCTTAGGCGAAGAAGATTTAAAAATGCTTATTTGGAAACATATAAAAAGATGTTATGTTGCCAGACTTTTGAAAACTTGGGCTTATCACAATAATTCACAAATCGGGCAAATTTCATACGTCAGAGTTACTCGTAAAGAAGAAATTTCTTATAATAATTCGATCACTAAGCGACCAAAAATTCAAAGGCCGCAAAGCAAGAAGAGCCAATGACAATTTTATAACTTAACAATTTTGCACTATCATAAAAATGATTTCAAAGGAAATCTTTGCATTCTTTTTTATTTTCAAAATAATGGCCAATACACCTTTGACAGCAAAGTGTATGCCACTTTGTGATGTAGAGAATGTAGATATCAGTAGTGTTGTTGATTTGAGGTGAAGGGTAAATAGGATTCGTTAAAGCTGAGTTGAGCGTATTTAGTATTCTTACTTGTTTTTTTTTTCTGCACTGGTTAAGGAGCGAGTATGACGTTGTGTTAAATTTGCAGCTGTTTTTTTCAGCCTGTTGTTGTGTACAGAACCGGTATTAAAAGTATAGAAAAATAACGTTTATTATTATTTTTTTTTTTTTTAAATAAACAAAAAAACTTATTTTTGATAAGAAAAAAAATAATAAGAAAATGAAATAAATAAAAATGAAAAAAATGCCAGCTTAAAATGTGGACTCAATGTAGCATATGAATACTTGGGCAATAGTTTTAAACAAACTTGTTGAATTTTTTTCTGCTGTTCTTTTATTGGATTAATAGTGATTTAAAGACACTTAAAATGGTTTAGACGAAAATATTTTAAAGTGAATTATGAAAGATTAACATATGTATGTATGTTCAAGTGTTTTGAAATAAATTACACAATGTTGCTCAAAAAATATTGTTTTACATTATGAAGTTATAATTTAATGTTTTTAGTTATTAATGAGTGTTTTTCTCACATACATTGTAACAACGAAGTAGGCGTTTCAATTATTTTTATTTATTTTTTATTTTTAATAATTTTAATACAAAAAAGCCTTCGTTGACAATGCAAAATGCATTTCTAGTCCATGTGTTATACAAATTTAAAAATTATAAGATGCTTCTTCTGAGCCCACAGTGCTTTGTTGAGTTGGAAGTCAAATGTTTAGGGAAAAAATAGGACATTATTCATGCGTCGCCATTCCGAAATTATTGGCCGTTATGGTATGTAAGAGAGTTGTTTTGAAATTATCAATAGACCCACGAAAATATGGGGGAGACGTGTCATTGACTTTTGGGCTTCAGGTGACATTTAATTTTTTCTCGTCAAACATTAAAATATGATACGAGATGCCTCCATTTTATTTTAAAGTTCCTATCGATATAAATTCAACACTAATTGGGATGCAGTAGAGGAGTCCGAAAATACTGATGGAGACCCGTTTTACCTCTTCTTTACTGATTGATTTGCGGCGGTATCATTATCATTTACTTTCAGTTTAATTCTCTGTGTCTGTGTTATCTTTAGTCTTTTGGTAAAGCTCATCCGTAGCTTTCATCTTCAGAATGTTTCTGCTGGAGGTTCTTAAGTTGCGAATAGCCAGTAGCGGTTCTTGACATAACTTATAAACGACATCATCTCTTTTGGCAGTTTCCCCTCGAAGGGGTGTAGCAGCATTTGTCAATTATTAGTTTAATATCCGAAAATTAAATTAATAAGCTTTAGTTTGACGATCTTTTGGAAAAAATGACACTAAATTTTATTAATACAGATTATAGAAAGGGACAACAGCTGCTTGGTGGCTTCGCTCCTCACTCAACACTAATTTCCCAGAAATCAAGCAACTATTGCACCTGCATTAGACTCTTGTGATTTTTGGCTGCCGACAGGTAGTCATCATTAATTTCATAATTGCATAACTCTACTATAAAAGTGGAGGTGAACCATAGATTCCTCAGATATTATGTACCATTCATTCAGTGTTATTGCGAGCAAGAGCTAGATTATAACACATAAAATACTCAAATCCGTGGAACACTACCTATTTCACGCTATTTATTAGTGATTAATCAAAAGAATCCTTTCAAAATTATAATTATATAATAATTATGTTCGAGTCTCCCATTACAACAGTTGGTATTTTCTGTAAAGCGAGCATTAAACCCAGCAGTTTAATTATTAAATCTTTTCAAGACACAAAATGCTTGTCGAGTCAATTGCTATTGATTGGAAGAAGGGCAGACCATAAAAATGGGTGATAGCCGAAGTCTAAGATGAAGAATACTTTATCTAGCAAAAGAAATTTAGCTGATGGTTTGATGAAATAATATTAACCAACGTCCAAATTTATTGAATGGCAAATATTATTTATTATTAGCTAGTGTTTCCTATCGTTCCATGTTTAAATTTGAAATTACTTTAAAATAATTGTCTAAATAACAGAAAATAATAATAATCTGAATCTTTATTTTTTTCCACTAAAAACGCTCTTATTATATATAAATTTAATTGCTCTTAAAAAATTTAACTAATTTGCTCTTTTCAAATCAATCTGCGCTCTTTTGAATGCAAATCCAATTAACTTCTCTTAAAAATTTTGCAACAATAAAAAAAAGCTTATCAACTATTTTCTTGAATAATTTCATGAAGAAACGTTAAAAGAAAACAACTGCGTCATTTTTGTCATAAAATTTCTTACCGGGGGAGGAGGAAAAATCTAACCAATTTTTGTTGTATTATGTAAATTTAACTAAACTAATGAAAGAGTGATAGAGAGAGAAAGAGAGAGGGAATTCCCTTCTTAGTAAAGTAAACATTTTGAATTTTTTTAAATCGAACAACAATAAAAATGTATCAGATATTTCTTTTATTTTTTTAATTTGTTTTCTTATGTTTATACACCCTTCAATACAGGTGAAACGAGAAGTATGTAAGTATATACATATACACATACTTAAATATTTATGGGTTAGTCATGCCGTTTCTAATTTCTACAAAATTTATTTGCGACGACATAATTTTATTAAATTGTTGTTATCAGCTGAATTGATTCATGGTAAAAATATTTTTAAGAAAAAAATATTTAATTTACAAGAAATTTTGTTAAAAATTAAAATTAAAAATAAAATACAAACTCTGGAAAAAGTATCGACACTAAAAAAATTAAGTTTTCACCAAAAAAAAAAAAACTTGTAGAGAAATAATTCACCGGTAACTGAAAAATTCACAGATATTTTATCCACAAACAATTTATTGAAAAAATAAACCTTTCACCGAAAACTTAAAACATAAAAGCTATATGATCGAAAAAAATTGTTTTTTTTTCATTTTTTCCGTTATTTTACAGATTTAAAACATAATCGAAACAAAGTTATATGCGGAACAGAGCATTGCACAGTAGGGGGTTGGTAAAAAAAACTCTTCTTCGCATGATGGTCGATTGAGCGATGTCCGTCTGTCCTTCCATGTTTTCGCAGCAAACTTGATTTCACAAAGAGAAATAAATGTGTCAATCGATCAGATATAGTGTCGAAAGAGGTGTTATAGGAAATCAGCATGATCGGGCCATGTCAGCGGCAAAACAGCTCGCCTACCTCTAATTTTTTCATGTCATTAAGAAGAATAAAGAAACTCAATTCGAAAAAATAAATATATGTGGCGATAGAGAATTAAAAAATAAGAAAAAAACATCAAGTGAAAAAAATAGGCGCTCACCCACATTTTCCGAGTTACAGGGCTTTGAAATTTTCAAATTTTTTGAAATATAAATATGGGTATCATTTTAAAGCCTTTGAAGAGATCTTTAAGGAAATACTAAAATTTTTTAAAAAATGCTTAACCCATTAAGAGCCAATAGAATTTTTATGTTAAATTATATATATATATATATATATATATATATATGCAGTACTAAAATTTTTTTATTTTTTAATTCTCTGTCACCCCAATATTTGATTTTTTGATGGAAGTTACTTCACTTAACTAGATGTGCATAGTTGATGAAGGGTATATAAGATGCGGCAGAGCCGAATATGGTACTCTTACTCGTTTCTCTTTATGTCGTTTATTTTATTTGTAGACTTCAAAGAAACTGGTGCAAAAGAATAAACATCAAGAGTATCGTTGACTATAATCTGGTTTTGTAGTTCTTCAGTGAGTAGAAAAAAATTTATTTATTCAGTTTTTGGTTTTATTATTATTTTATTTTCAAAATGTGGGATCACAGTTTTAATTGTGTTTGTGTGTGTTTTTAAGTGTATTTTTATTTGTTTTTGCTGTTAATCATTTCTTTTGATATTTCTCTTGGATTTGTTGTTGTTTTTGTTTTGTTTGCAATAGTTGAAAGTAAATATTTTTTGAGTTAAAGTCTGTTAATTTGATATTTCCGTGTTGGGAGTTATTGTGACGTGTATGTGCTGTTTCCTTACTCCAAAAGGACAATTCTTTCAATTTGAAGGAGTCAAATTATTGGCTTCTTAATCTTAACTGTTTCATCTTTTAATATAGGCGCCTAACAAAGTTTTTCCTTTCCCTAATCGAATGTCTGGGAGGCTGGACCTGTTGCTGTTTAAAGGAAACTGCTCACTCAATAACAATTATTCAATCATGAGTAAGACTCTGTGGGGATTTGAACCCTGATCTTTAGTTTAACAAACACGCAGCCAACGCGCTTGCTACAGGTAAAATTCTCAAGTTCTCTTCTTTAGGCCGGTACCTTAAAGAACTTTATTTTCTTCATAATGATATAAGTGGGGAGTGTTAGGCAACTAAAAAGGCCGGTTACCATTTCGAATATATTTTTGTTAGTGAAAACTAAATTTAACTCAATTATAAAATGTTTATTCGATAATTCGCTTTATTTCTTTCGAAGAATAATTGACAAATACTTTTATCGATTTAATTATTATTTTAATTGGCCAATGAATAATTAGTTTTTATTGCATATTATAAAAACCAAAAAAAAAATAACTAAAAATACTTGTATTTCTTATTTATTTATGATTTAGAGCTCTTTTTTTAATCGCACTTTGACGCGTTTATATGTAAAACCTTCTTTTGATTTGTTGTTGCAATTTGCTATGCATGATATCATGAGTGGCATTAAAATAAAATTTTTTCTTTCTATATTTTTTTTCGAGATAATAATTTTTTAAATGACCGTTAATATTATGAAAGTACATATTAGATATTTTCAGACCGTATAAGATTTTTTTGCGCGCAATTAAAAAAATTTATTTCCAAAGATAAGTTAAGTTATCTCAGGAATTCTCTCAATACGATTAAAGATAAAAATTATAAATGAATACTAGGTAAGCTGAAATTTCGGAAAAGAGTATAAATATGGCCATACACAGGGTTGCCAGATTCTTTTTTACGAAATTTGCCAAAATCAATGCCAGAAATCACCAAAACGATTTTTTAATAGTTTTAATATTTGCATATTTTATTAAATATAAATTTTTTTGTAAAAAAAAAATAAAATTTCATCGAAATGGCAAAAATTCACCAAAAATTGAAAAAAAAAATCGCCAAAAAAAATATGTAATTTATGTTTTATTTAAAAAACAACGAATAATTAGTGACCACATGAAAGGTACAATAAAATATATAACATATAAATTGAGATCTGATTAATAAAATAATATATAACAATAATTTTATAGTTTTATTATTTTTTCAATATGCTGTACATTTCATTCTTAAGACATTCGTCAACGTTCTCTCCCTTGGAATACATTGTATGCGAATCGAATTTATTAAGCATTTCTTGAAAAGATATATCTATTTCACAGACGAGTTTAAGCTGAATTTATTATCGAAAATACTCTTTCAACGCAGGCATTATTAGTGCGGCTAAAGCAAGTTCTTTAAAATGGTTCGTACCTGCAGTATCCTTCCAGTTGTTAACCTTCGGTCAAATATTATGTACATATTGGAATATCATCAATTAAAAATATTTTAAATTAAAGAAAGTTAATTTTTTTCATTTAATTTCATAGGCATCAAAGATTGCATTAGGGTTCACAACAATATTTAAATAATCTTCGACAACAATGAAAGCAAAGTGAAAGCACGTCTCGATGGCCATTTCTCTACCGCTTACTTAGCTCGTCAGGAAACTTCTGACAGACATTTTAAATAAACTAAAGATTGTTGTCCAAACACCAAAGTAAAGACAAAAATCAAAGTTTTAGCAAAAACAACAAGAAGTTTCCTGATGGGCTAAAAAAGCTGTAGCGAAGTGGCCATCGAGACGTGCTTTAACCTTCAATAATCAATATCGGTAATTTACAAATCAAATCAAAATTTATTTAATAAATGTGTTCCGTGTTTTTTTATTTATGAATGAATTTTGTTTGGGATAATAAATTACAACATTTTGCAATACATAAATTTTCGTAAACTTTAAATACATTCTTATTATCAGGAAGCCTATTTATTATTATGGAGGCTTAAACGTTTAGTGCATATTGCCTGCATCTACATTTATGATGGAAATTCTAAGTTTCATTTCATTAAATACAGATCACACAGTTTATCGTAAATGTTTTTTCCGCTGTTGAAATTAAGAAAAAATTATTCTTCCGCTCCACTTGATTTTTTTTTATATCGACATTTGTAAAGACAGATTAAATACCTATTAACACGTGTAAAAAGCGCCAATAATATCGCCTATTTCTTTATAAGTCACCAAAAAATCGCCACGTAGCCTAATCAAAAATTAGGTCGCCAAATGTTTTTGAAAATCGACACGTTTGGCGTGAAATCGCCACATCTGACAACCCTGTAAGAGACTACAACTTTTAAACACTTTAAACTTTTATACACAGATACGTACACTTCCTTACATACGACACCTTTTTGTGCTGAGATATAATAAATGCAACAAATACATTTAAAAAGGAAAATTTACAAATTTTAATCGCTCTTCTTCTACAAAATAAAAAAAAAGAAATTTTTTTATTAACTTTGAAAACGCCGCCGTCGCCAGACAAGCAGACGTCGAAATGTTGTTGCATATTTTTTTGTTTATTTATTTGTATTTATGACAACAAAAAAGTGCAGGCTGTTTTTACGTTTAAAATAAAATGTCATGAGTACCGCTCAAACAATCGTCATCAACACAACCAATATAATCATCATCATCATCATCTTGTAGGCTCAATTATTATAATACACACACGCACAAACACATAGACAACAATTAAGTTTCCAAGTACGCATAATAATACATACATATTTACATACCAATATCCATCTGAATGTAGCAACATATGCTCACATATATTTTTAAGTCTTATTTTTATCTACAAAATGCTTTTAACACACATACAAACACACAAACACATATATATACATGTTATTACACACGAGTATGTTACAACTTCAAGACCTTTAGATTTTTACAAGTTTATTTGATACTGTCAGACACATGGAACGTCGAACAGACATTACATGCATCCTTATAGAGAAACAAAACCAGGCGGAATGACTAAGTGACAGTTGCCTGTTGCGAATACAGTTGTTAGTATTTATATGTAAGAAGAGAAAAAAAAGCACAAAATGAAATAAAATAAAATAGAGATAAACTACAACTTCATGTTTGTTGTGCAATGCAGGCAGGGCAATAACACCAACAAGTACTACGAAAAAAAAATTGCTTAAAGCAAGAAGGAGACAAAAATGAATGACAACTAAAAAGTTAAATTAAAAAAAAAAAATGAATTAGGTAAAAGTAAAATGCAATCAGTTTAAAGGAATTTCAAATTTTCTTTTAGGCTACACGCACAATCAAAATATGTTGAGGTGACCACAAGGCAAATCATACTATTGTCATGGATTAAGAAAAACAAAATTATAATTATAAATGTTATCTAAAATAATATAATGAACTTATTATTTTTTTAATCCATTAAAGGGGATTCTTTAAAGTACTTTAAAACTTTTTCGGAAAAAGTTTCTTGTATTTTTTATTTTTTTAATTATTATATATTTAATTATATTATATATTTAATTATAATTTGTTAAAAAATTTTAAATTTTTTGAACTTTCATTTTTGGGAAATTCTTTGAAAAACCTGTTTTAATTTTATTTTTTATTCTTAAATATGAAAAGCATTAAGCAAAAATTGGTTTTAAATAATTTAAATTTACTCTTAAGGTACGTTACAACTTAGTCAAATATTTGACCAAAAAGACGTAACCACTAAATTATGGAAAAATTATGCTGCAAATATACTTATTAAGAAATACAAGATCCTATTCAATATAAAAGGTAAGATTTCCTATTTATTTTAATAATAAAATGTCATTCGTAATGATAATAGCGGTCACACTTTTTGGTCAAATATTTGACTAATCTGACCACACCTTAAGACACAAACAATAAACTTCCTTTAAACACTTCCCAAAGTACCATTTCAACTGTCTGGAAGAAAATATAGATTTTATTATTTTTTTCCAAATTTTTTTTTTAATAAAAATTTCCTTTTGGAAAATTAAGACAAAGTTACAAAAATCAATTGTTTTAAAAAATATTTTTTTAAAAAATATTTTTTTAAATATTTTTTAGAATTTTTTAAAGTTTCCCTTAAAAAATGAAAAATTTTAATAATGCTTTAAATGTTTCTTGTAGTTGTAGATTTAAGCAACTTTTAAAAATTTCCCATCATGATTAAAATTGGCTTCACAGTCTTTAAAATTCCCATAAAACTCGGTGCGAGTTTTTTTATGGTAAGAAATTTCTTAAAAACGGACATTTTATGTTAATAGAATTTTGTCAAAACTTTAATATTTGATATAAAAAAATAATAAAATTATAAATTAGTTTTAAAAATATTCTCTTTGTTCTATTAAGGACATTCAATTCTATTGTTTTGCAACAATGACATTCCATCAAAATTCAAGCAATGGCATATTGCTTAACCCTCTTGCTTCACCACGAAACAAATATTTCATGCTAGTTTCATGAAAAATTTCATAGTGTAAATTGGCTCTACGTGAGTCTCAATTAAAAATTTTTTTTATTTTTTTTTTGTAAATCAGTAAAAATTTCTCATTCAATAAAGATCTGTCTTATAATTTTTTTTCGATTTTGTTTACATTATTGATCGGGGCTGTGAGCCAAAACTGATTATGTCCGACTTTTACCCATAAAAAAAAAAAAAATACTTTTCCAACGGTCTTAAAAAAATTAAATAGTTTTTTTTTTCTAATCTTTCACTAATTTGAAGCGAATTAAAATTCTGAAAAGTGAAAGAGTTTCGAAATTTTCATACGCGTATATCGTTTTGTTTTGGCAACTGTTAAAAATAAATTTTCAAATATAATATTATGAGCTACTCGGCAGTTATCAAGGACAGTTAAAACAGACAATACAAAAAACCAGCATAAATCAATACAATAAATGTTTGGCCTTTCCTTATATTTTTTAACACATTTAATAATTTAGTCGAGTATTGGATTATGACATCAGAGTAACTTTTATTGTACCAATACGTATGAGTGTGTATGTGTGTATGTATGTATGAAAACAAAGAACAGAAACAAGTTGTAAAACTGTGTCTTTATGCCTTAAAGTATAGCAAGGACAAAACAAACACATTCTTAAATATTTATAATCTGTGCGCTCTAGACATGTATGTGTTTGAGTGGTTTATAATATAACAGGCCTTTCAAACATAAAATAGAAAATGTAAAAGCAATCAGATAAAAAGGTTATAAAGAATAAATATTTTTTGCTTTTCGCACCATCGCCTCTTTACACTTGAAATGAGAAAAAATTTGTGTGTGCGTGTGTGTTAATTATTGCTTTTTAATAATCCTGTGTGTCTTTCATATTTGCCTTCAAATAAAAAAGTGGTTAAAATTTTTAAAAGTTTACCTTAAAAAAACTAATGGAGTAAGAATTATTCGAATAAAAATTATTCGAGTAAAAATTATTCGAATAAAAATTATCGAAAAATTTTTAAAATGAAAAAAATTTTCGATAAGTTAATTTTAATCAGAAATTAATATTTAGCAGATAAGCGAATACCCACATAAATTTTTATAAGTGGGAATTTAATTGAAATTATAATTTTGGTATAAAAATTATGCAAGTCCAAATGTTAAAGGTAAGCACTAAGCCTTAAAATACAGCAGAAATGGTTGACGATTTAAGGTTTCTGATTACCATTCAATCTCCAACTTTAACAGACATAAAATTGACTGTTTGATGCGAAGCTCTGTGCCAGCGGTTTTTCTTTCTTCTCTTTAATAAAAAGAGCTTCAAATAAATGTTTTTCCTATGCAAGTTTTATTAAAAAAGAATTATTACAACAACAAAAAATCGTTAATAAATTCACTGAGTTTCTTCCACATGCAATTGATAACCTTTTGAATAACAGTTCACTGCCGATGTCTGATAAGTGCGTACATTTCAATGTGTCTATTATCTAAGAAATGTTGGTATGTTTGTATGTATGTGTAAATGTATTTTTTATGATTTTATAATCTATTAAATTTTTTGTATTTAATGACGTATAGAAAATATAATATATATTTTTTTAAATTTAAATCATATTTATCTATTATTAAGACATTAATTTAAAACAACAAATAATAAATGAAATCTCTGTTTTATAACGTTTTATTCTTCTTAAAACTGGATTAATTAATTCGGCTTAGGTTCATTATTTTAATTGCTGAATTTTTTATTTATTAAGAACAAAAATATTATTTACAAATTTTTCGCAATTTTTTGTTTAAAGAAAACATGAAAGATTAGACACCAGCAGAATGCAATGCTGCATTTTTTGGATCGCTACAGCCGCCTTTAGCATTCTTCGCATTTATCTATTGAGCTTGTATACTTTTTAAATATCATCTATTTACCCAATAACTTTGTATTAAGGAATTTGGTTAGACGAAGTCCACGAAGTCTCTGTAGTTCGTCGTAATCAGTCAAACTTCTAATAAAATTAGACAAACTCCACACACAATCCAAATCTTTTTTCTCTACATAAATCGTCATCTCATTTGTTCTTACTTTTTGCTAACCATCGGTTTAGCCACGAGTGAAATTGTTAGGTTTTTTCTTCTGAGTGTCGGGGCGTATGAGTATTATTAATTATAAATTTGAAATAAATATTAATCATACTCACTGAAAGCTGTTAAACTTTACTTTTTCTTCAGTCATCAAGGATAATATAATTCATGTTAAAGATCTAGTCAGAAATGTATAGAGATTTTATATAAACCTAAGTAAATATTATTTTTTTTTTGCTAGAGATGAAAAGATAGCTAAATGCCTTCTGTACTATATTTTCTAAAATTTGATTTATGACCCGTACAGCTTCAATTAAAATTTGTTGTTCTTATTATTAAAAACAAAGAAAAATAAAATTAAATTAAAATTTAATATTTTTTTTCCTTTTTTTTTAAACTTTAAAAAAGAGAAGGTACAGCTTATAAATATTAAAATGTTACACAAACGTATTTGCATATATTAGACACATGTGTACATTTAAATATATGCATGTATGAACATACAAACATATTTTTATTAAGACAATTCTATAAAGTTAATAAATTAAAAAAAAAAAAAAATAAATAATTTCAACTCAAACCCAAAACACACCAGGCGTTTTCCAACAAAAAATTCTAAGCCTTTAATCCAACAATACAAACAAATACCCATACAGATGTATCAATTCGTTTATGTGTATGAATATGCTTATGTGTATTCATTTATATGTTGCTACAAATAACAAAAAAAAAAACAAATAAATAAATAAATACAAGAGGCAAGGTCTTTTAATATGTTTGAAATGTTATTTCTTTTCAATTTTGTTACCAAAAAACACTCAAACACAACAACTGCAACAACATCCATAAAACATACTTTAAACTTTGCACATGTTTTTCTTTTTGTTTTCAACTTCAAGCCAAAAAGAATAAACATAAAATTTATGGCAAAACTTCAAGTATCTGTGTTCAACAGCTGCTAAAAGAAACTGTTTCCTAAACAGTGATTGTTTGTTGTTGCTGTTGGTGTTAAAACTTATAACACAACAGAAAATAAAATAACCGACCCACTATAAAAAAATCATAAACTCTGTTTGCCGCCTTTGAAATTGGCAGCAGAAAAGAGCAACACACAACAAACACTCTTCTGTGTACGGTGTTTTTTTTTGTATGTTGCAACAATAAAAACGTAAGTTTCTGTATCTTTTTTTTAAGTTATTTTGCCAATTTAACTTTCATGAAAATTTTTCAAATAAATAAAAGATAAAATATTAAACTCGAACGGAAATTTAAACCTAAAAATTGTGTATATATGTGTGTGTGTTTTTTTTCTTATTACTTTTAGCAAAGTTTTGTCTGCTCTGAAAACAATTAAGAAGACCAGTTAAAATTTTTTTTACCCACACACAAACACACAACAGTCCCGTTAGGTGTTGTAAGAGTATTAACTACAGAATGTTTCTGATCGGGGGCGAGTATGGCATAATTTTGGAAATATGTCAGGTGTTAGCAGGTCAAATTTTCAGTGACTCTGATTTGGTCGCAACAAGCGATCAGCTTCGTACGACTATAAATGCTAAGATCTCATTAAAATCTTTTTGAAAACGTTCGAATTAGGAAACGAGTCTGTCGAAAAACTAGACCAAACTGACACTTTTTCTGTAAGTAAATCTCTTTTTATTAATCTTGTTTGAGCCAATATTCACCTCGTCGCTAAATGTCGATATTTTCACTCAAGGTCTTCGTCTCTTCTTCTTAATATTTTTCAGACATTCAGACCTGTAGAACCTGGAACTCAAAGAGGTTATCATGAGCGCGGTCTTAGCGAGCCCATACACACAATTTGGAGTCTCTGCCCACTCCAATCGGCCCTTGATATTTCAGTGATCACGTAGTTATCCCTATTATGGCAGTTACGACAAAAAGCATTAGTCATGGCTCCTAACAGCTGGTGATGTCTTTTAAACAAGCAGTGTCTGCAGTGTTGGTTAGCAAACGTTGGTCTATTTATGCCTCCCAGAAGCAATAGAACCATTTAAGTAGTACCAAATCCGTTTTGCAGTATGTTTTAGGACCCAAAACATCTTGAGCCAAAATACATGTTAAGTGGCCATTAAAGTCACACTAAAAAAACCTCCAAGGCTTTAGAGTTTTCTACTGCCAGCTTTAAGGGAATATAATGGATTTTCTCAAAAATCAAACATTTTTAATTCCTATTTAAAATTTTGTTGTACTTTAATCGTATTGGTGTTGTCTGGTTACACTATGGCCCTACTTTGCAAATAAAATAAACAAAAAATCTCAACAAGTACACATCAACATCAACAACAACAAGAAAAAAATTTACAATACAAAGAGGCCAACACCAACATTTTGCGTTTATTTATTTTTTTTTGCCTTCTTCTTCTCTTTTTGCTTCACAGCAGACAACAATTTTAACGAGTGTTTACGATTAAGTATTTTTGTATGAACAAAAAAAAGGCCCATTGTAAACGTGGTTGTTGTTGTTGCCATTGTCGTTATTGGAGCTATGGTATTGTTCATCTCATTGTTTTCGTTTACTTGTTATTTGCTCTTTTTTTCCTGATACGTTTGTCGACATGAACTGGTTGTTGCCATGACTGACTGTAGTAGAGCTAACGACAATGCGGACGACAACGACGACGATGGTGTCGGTGATGATGATGATGATGATGATGAAGTCCCTCCTCATTTTTATTTATTTTGTGCATGCAGTGTAATTTGATGTGTGCACATGCCTGCTCGTGTTTTTAGGTGCGTGTGTGCGTTTAATCTACATTTACGTTAAACAAGCTGTACAAGCGAACGAGTACATAAGTGAGTTAGTGAGTGAGTTAACAAGTGAGTAAGTGAGTGTATATAAAAGTTTGTTTGCATGTTTTTGCTTTAAATGACTGAATGTCTGCTGCTTGTTTAATCAAACGACTGCATGACTCTCTGAAATAATTTTTGTCTTGTTTTTGTTACTGTGAGTGATTGTGAGTGTGTGTGTGTGTTTGTAATCATTTGCGTCTTTGTATTTAACTGGTGTTTTTTTGTGTTCGAATTGTGCCCATTAAAATAAAAATATTTGAACATACACTCACACAAACACATGTAATCATACATTTTTCATTTGTTTATATTTTGTTTTTTTAAAATTTATATTAAAATCGAAACCGGTATGACGTGTTCATTGCTTTGGGTGTGTGTTATCAAATATTTGTTGTTTTTTTTTGTGCAGATTTTATTTTTCAGTTTTTGTTTTGTTTTGTTTTGATTTTATTTAAATATTAAATATCTACACATTTATTACCCTCCATATGGCGGGTAAGTTTTTTTTTTCCTTAAAAATGTTGTGGCCAGTGATGAAACAATTTTATTGATGGAAATTTTGATAGTTTTCTTTCTTTTATCTAGACGAACGTTCAGAAGATTATACGCACTCTTGCAACACATTGCGCCGGTCACATCTTTGCTTGTAGTTTGCGTACGAATTGTTCGAAAACAGAACCAGATTCTCTGTGTAATGTAGTTCGCCATTCATCAGCCAATTGTCAAGAGGTGAAAAGATTCTTACAGTCACCTGCAGCTGAGAACTTTCGAAGTCTGGGCCCAAATCGTCGCATTCGTGATCGAATGACTTTGATCGAAATTTTACATTTTGGGATCGCCGTACTCGATATCGAATAGCTTGCATCGAAATTTGAGATCATGGCATTCGATAACGAGTAGTCGATCGAATACCTTTACTCAAAATCTTTTACATTTTTAAACAAATTTCGATTCGAACGCTATCGAATGCCGCAATCCGGTTATTCGATACGTCACGAAATTATACTCGATACGAAACCACACTCGATCACGAATGCGACGATTTGGGCCCTGATCAGAGGCTCACAAGTACTACAAATGCCGCAGCTTTTATTGTTGCATCCTCAACAGAAAGTTGTTAATGATGCATTAGAAGTTTTGATATTCTATAGCTCTCAAGTAAGGAGGAAGAGCACGCCCTTTTAAGCTGTGTCTTTAAAGTTGCTATTTGGAATGCCGTCATACCGATCGAGAACGCTAGAAAACGCATTGTATTCACCCAGTGGTAAAACTACTGCCAGGCTTTGGCCTATCTGTAGGCAAAAGACTGAAACTCGAATGTACACTCGAATGTAGTAGAGATTAAAATTAAGACTCAAGCACCGCCAGAAAGAAAATCACTCATGGCAAATGTTTCCATAATTCTGAGCATTGTTTTTTTTAATTACGTACAGCGTTAATGGAACTGAATACAGTCATGTAATTTGACGTTGTTGGTACTTTTTTGTGCCACTTTGCCTTTATTGTTGGTACTAAGTGTTTCGCTTGCGGTGTTTGTGTTTTTATTGCTGACATCTTGCAAATTTGTTGCTCTCTGTGCGTGTGTGAGTTCATTTATTAAGAGAATAAAAATTTATATTTTTTACACTTTTTTGTAAACTTGTTTTTTTTTTTTCTTTCTTATTATTCCTTTTTTTTTTTGTTGTTCGTAACACTTGCACGACTTTGTGTCGCCACTTTTATTGATAAAATTTCATGTTGTTTGTTGTTCCTTTTTTTTTCATATTCTAAATATTATTGATGTTCAAGTGTTTTTGCTCTTTTAAGAAAAAGTTGCGCTGTAGGAAGAACACATCTTTTCTTGAGTGTCTGTTTGATTATGAATTTGTTTGAGTTTCTTTCTTATTGTTCTATCGTTTTAATTTAAATTGGCGGCATTTTAAGATATTTGAAGTTTAATTTGAGTCTTAACTATGCAACAGGCAAATGTATGATGTATAATTTTGTGAATATTAAAATAGGGTTTTGTTGTTATTTTGCAAAATATTTTGTTAATGATGCATTTTTTCAATATAAAATTAAATTTTCTTAACACTATTTTTTTAACGGCTGCCTAAAGTAATTATGACGTACTGCTTGGAGTTGAGTTTTCTGTAATATATGAGAAAGATTTTTTCAAGATTTTTTTTATAGAGTCTTTGGAAGTTCAAAGTCCTTCTATTGCCTATTATTCCTCCGGCTTATTGTAATTTTTTAATCAATAGTCTTAAAAGTTTAATAAGCGGAACGTTTCGAATTGGGAAGGAACATTTCTTTTCTTTTTAATAAATTGATTAAAGCCAAGTAGTCACGTCACGAAACAGTTGGGATTTTTTTTATTTCAATTCACATCCATCGCTTTTAAGGACAACAATAAAAGTGTGTGCATGTGTGTAACATTTTATATAGACATTTTAATATTAAATGTTATTACATTACAGATGTTCTTCTTTATGTTCGATTATGTGGAGCAGGAGCAACAATAACAAATAATCATAAATCTGCAAGTTGGTTTGTTTTTGTTATTGCCGCGCCATTTAGGCTGTAATTGTTGTTACAATAATCATAAACTGTTTGTAACTGACATCTCTGGCGTTATTTTAGAGCAGTAAATATTTAAAAGCAATTTAATTCCAATAGAAAATCTACTAAAGCTCAAGTTCGACCGTTTCGGCTGTTCCAATTATTAGTTTGTGTTGTGTTTGTTCAAATTTGCGAAAATTGTTTAGCAATTTTACTTAAAACGTTTGAATAATTTTACGATTTTATTGCTCTTAAGTATTCAACATTGTTTAAAATTCCGCAATTATTCGCAATTGAAAAATAATTTCGCAATTGAAAAAAAAACCATTGACAACAACATTTTGTTGTATATAAACATGGCGCCAGAAACATTTCTTTTAAGCAACATTATTTTTAAGTTATTTCGCACTAAATTTTTATATGGCTTTTCGAAAGCATTTATTACGAAAAACTGAAGTGAATATCATGATTAACACATATCAAAAACAACACGACATGTCTCAATCCTCTAATTAAGATGGATGTAGAAATCAACGAAATTCCTTTTAAACATTTTATAGAAACCGACATTATTTAAAAGAAAAGTGTATAAAAGTTTTAAAGAAGAATGTAAGTTATTTCATCTGAAAATATATTTAAACGATAAACCGGCACTATTTGTGACTGACAACAGTTTTTAGCGAAAATTTGCCTAAGCTGTAATAAATATTTAAAAAATTTAATACTTGGGGTTTCTTTTTTCTCTACATTCTTGTTCGTTTCATGTTGGAAAAAAGCACATGCTTCATTGGGGAATTATCGGTGAACTTTCCTTCTCTGGCTAATAAATAAATATTTAATGGATCTTTAGGTCTTCGTCGACTAGCTTTGCTGAAAAATACAGAGGACAAAAATCCAAAAAAGTATCCTTAAATACTTTCAATTGTTTTAAACTAAATGAGAATTTTAAGTGTTTAGGAGAAAAAGATTTTTCAAATATTTAGCAGCTGTGAGCTTTCTTTGGCCTTAAACGTAGCTGAAATATAGATAATTGGTTTACAAAGTGATTTTTATGCAGTTTTAAGGCGTCAAACTACTCCTGCCATAAGTTTGCTCGTTCTTGTTGTTTTAGAAAGAAAGTTTTAAGGGGCACCTGCCTTTAATTTTGCATTTCTAAATTTCATGGAGTGTTTGTCTTATATATATAAACTCATGTTATAATTGTTCTTTGACTCTGGCCACTTGTACCAAAAGTGTGCAATTTGCATTTGTTTGGTTAAACCGTTTAAAAAGTTTTGAAGAGCTTTAATGACACCAACTGTTTACAAAAATGAACTATGGAAATGCTTATAATTAAAATAAATACTTTAATGGAGGGATGCCACTCTCTTATACTTGTTCCAATCTCAATAAACTGTTTCTTTTCCTCAGACTAACTGCCTGCTTTAAATCTTGAGTTCTTTTGAAAACTGTCTTTTAGATTCTTAAAAGTAAAATTGGATTTAAAGTCAGTCCCGGTCTAGAAAACCAAAATATGAATGTATTGTGTTAAGAACAGAAAGATTGGGTTCTCATCTCCATTATGAGTAAACAATTTTGGTATTCAGCGCTTAGTTGCCGAAAGCCCTGTTGCTTATAATCATTAACATTATATATTAGATTTTCCTTTTTTGTAAATTGTCTACTGTAAAAGCACGCAAGCCAACTCTGAATTGTTTCTGATTTTTTCCTGGAACTTTTCTCTGCTTTATCTAAAACATTGTATCTTTATCTTTTAGATTTTGTAATTATTTTCTTTTTTTGTCACTTAAAATACTTTTGGGCAATGCTAGGTAATAGTATTTTCATTAAATTTTGGATTTTTGAAATGTTTGAAATCGCTCCTATAGAGGCAGGTATATTTGGAGCAGGTATATTTAGGCGCTAGATGGACTGCCGATTACAGTATGATACGAAAAATAAGATCTTTCAACCGCTGTTGCTGTCGTATGAGCGTGGCTAAAAACAGAGGAAAATACTTACTTTCACTAATAGAGGGTGTATAGAATAATACGACGACTAGCTAAAAAATGTCCACCAACCTCAATGGTTGCTTTGGTAGAGGAGCGTGCTGTAAAACAGAAGATCATGAGTTCGAGCCCACCTTCGAACATGTGTACAAAAGGTAAATAATAATTGTTATAATGCAATTAAAAATTAAAAAGAAGCAGTACAAACCTACCGAAAAGAACAAAATAATTATTGCGTCAAGCTATGGCCAATCCAGTAGTAGAGATAATCGTCAAGGTGCCCTTCATAATAAAGAGAAAGAACTCTATAGCCCTTATCGCAGGAAAGTAACAGCATAACAACAGTGTAGATGTGTGTTAAAGCAATTGGATGAAAGGGGTTGAATGGTTTAGATAAACATCGAAGTGGAGTTACCTGTGGATGGTTAAGGGGCAAGACATCGAGTAGTTCACGTCTCGCCGGAGTAAAACAGTAGTGTAGCGTGGATGGCTGAGTTTGTAATACCGCATGTTTAGTAAATACGAGACCATAGGATTCACAAGACTGAAGTACCAAGAAATATAGACAGATAGAGCCGCAAAGTAAGAATACAGAATTTATAATATGCCACAGTTGTGTTTGCAATCAAAATAATCCATACGTTTGCTTAAAAGGAAAAAATTTTCAAAAAATCAATTACATCGTGAAAATAAAGCTCATGTCCGAATGCTTCAGGGAACGCGCTATATTCCCCACAGACTTTTCATCCACATTTTCCATGTGGTTTTCAAATGAGTGACTTTAATTTAAGTGATGAATTTTGAACCACTTATGTGCTGTCATGTTCAAAATCATTTACGTACCGTACTTTGTTTCTCTTATAATTTTATACAGAAAGAGCACTGAGATCTGTCACAAAGTGTTTTTTTATTGTAAAACAAAATTACGTGACTAATTGCTCTTTGCATAAGTTTGAGGGTGACTACATTTTATTTTTAGGGTTTATCGTACTTTTCTGTTTTATTTATAATTGGAGAGTCGAGCACTTTACTAAAAAAAAAAAAAAGTTTTAATTTTCAAACGCCAAGTCCGAATCCGGGAAACTTTTAATAACGTGGGTGTAGTCAATATCTGTCCTAACAGTTCTCAGATGGAGTTTAGAATTTTTTTAACCAGATGCGAATTTCTTATCCTTGACCAGATATTACGATTTTAATGCACGGCAGTTGTTCGAGATCGGCTTCACAAATAAAACAGCTGCACATACGGATAATCTTTGTAGTTTAAAAGAAATTCAACTTTTAAAATTGAAACTTTTATTTTTCGACCTGAGTTATTTTAGTTTTACTTGCTGAAGAGTCAAGTCCCCCACTGTGCTTGATTAAAAAAAGTTTTTTTCTTTGCATTCTAATAGCGCCCACTCAAGTCGTTTTAACCGGTTCAAAATGAAAATCTTTTCTTAAGGAGGAAGGAAGTACTACTCGATGTGGTTGTGACAGAATGTTGCTTTCTTTAACTTTTTTTGTTTTTTTCATGAGCTCCTGTTAAATTTGTTTTTGTATTTTTCCTTCAATGTTTTTGTTTAAATTATAATTTTCGCATTTTTGTTTTTATTTCTCCACGAATGAACTGGTTTCGTAAATTCCCTTGACTCAACATAAATAATAGAAATTCCTGTTGTGAAATATTCATATTTTATTGTTTTATGAAAAAAACTCTGTGTTTTTATTTGGGCGGAGGTTAAATAATTATTTGAAATGTGCGGTAGGAGGGCAATTAAAATGACATGATGTTTTGCTTTTCCAGGCAACCTCATTTTTTATATATTGGTGTGTATGTGTGTGTGTGTTGGTATCACTGCTTGTCTTTAAGGATTTAACTTACAGATGTTGTTGCTGCTATATTTTGTTTTTGTTTGTGTTTGACTAAGATTAATTTCTATAAATTGTTTAGTGTTTGTGTCTTTGTTTGGTTTATTTTCTTTTCAAACTTCATTTTGTTCTGAAGGTTCTGATTAATAAAAGCAAAATATGTCATCTGTATGAGTAACCTGTTTCTGCTTTTCGTCTATAAAAAAACAAATAAAATATTGTATTTGTTTGTTTTATTAAAGAGCTTACGTTTACACCAATGACAGTCTTTTACTTCTACTGGGGGATGCAGGTAATGAGATATTTTTACAACCAGAACATAACGAGCGCCAATAAAACTCACAAGAATAAAAATGTATTTCACATTATTGAAGAAAATTACTTTTATGCTTTTAAAGCGCACCAATACTTCTACAATTAAAAAAGATTTTTTTTTCTTGTACCATTCAGTGGTTTGCAGCAGAAGCGAATGATTGATTAAAAGTTTTAGAAATTAATGCTAAGAATTATTAAAGAATTAAAATACATTTAAAAAAATTTTGTTTAATATAATTTAACTCCAACAACAAATAAATATCTTAGGTATTTGCCACTTTTGATTTTACAAAGTTTGATATAAAAACTAAACAATTTTAAAAGTTTTCATTTTTTAATCGACTTAAAAAATAAAGACTTCCTCCCTTTAATTATCTCTGAACCGAGTTAAATTTTTTTATTGAAGGTTTCATTTGAAATAAGTCTCATAATTTTAGTAAAAAAAGTAAAGGGTGGTCCCATTTAACACACATGATTTTTAAATTTCTTTTGACACGTAACGGACATCCATAGCTCCAAATAACAATAGAAAGTATTAAAAATGGTACTTCAAAATTAAAGGGTGTCCCCATAGGTTAAAGTAAATTCATTTATATGGCCCTATCTTTTGAACCATTAATTACAGACAATTGAAAACTATGTCTGTGATAACGTCAATTGAAAATATTTAAAATTGAAAATTAAAGGGTGCCCCATAGGATATGCAATTTGTTTTGTATGGCCTTATCTTTTAAATAAATCGTTATAGATGGACGGTTGAAATTTACTCAGCACGTGTATTGCTTTGCCTGCTATAGCAGAAATATAAAAATTAAAGAGTGATCCTATAGGTGTTACTACTCCATGTATTTCTGTATCTGCCCGTTTGTTATATTTTCAATTTCGTTATATTTTTCTCCTCTGAAACAATTTTTTAATTTTTATTAAAAAATAAACATAAAATTTGTTTATTAATAAAAAAATAATAATATTAAATTAAAATTAATAAATAATAGTAATTTTTGTTTTTCATTTTTTCTTATCTGTTTTTCGATTTTTTTTAATAAAAAAAATCTGGTCATAATTTTTTTTTATAAATTTCATACTGCGCTACAAAAAAGAAAGAAAAAAAAAACACTTTCTTTGCAGTGCACAGCTCTGGAGTTTAAAGGTGCGCTTATCTAATCGCTATAAACAAGCAACAGCTTTTGTTTATACTTTTCTCTTTATACAATGAGTTTATTTATTAATTTTATAACAACAAATAAAATAAATTATCGCTGAACATTGTTACTCGTCATTTGATGACTTAACGCATGTGTTCGTTGAAAGAAAAAAAAAATTATTTAAAACGAATTTAATTTGAATGGAATGACTTGAAGTAGGAATGTATAAAATGACATTTAAAAGCAAAATGTTTATTTATTTATTTATTTTTTTTTGTTATCTATAAAACCATTTTGAACAGTGACTAATATAAATAAATATTAAACGGCCAAGGTTGTGTAAAAAAACACTTAAAATGCAGCCAGTGAAATCTATTTTAAAGTACTTAATCTGGTAAATAGGTTGATCTAGTAAATTGTTTGCTTAAGTACCTTATGTGTATCTTAGTATTAAAGTACAGAAGGAGCCAATGTATGGCATTACAAAGATTTTTTGCAATAATTTCGCTTAATTTTGTATATGAAAAATGTATGGATCTTTGATCGACCCCATAAATGGCCCCTTAAAAAGAAATCCAGCAGTTTGCCATCCATCATCATGGTCACCGAATCAATAAATTATACGACGACGATATGCAGTAGTTGTAATCTTTCGTGGGTCGTAAAACATTTTTTAGGCCTTTTTTAAGCCTCTATATTGTTTCTCAGTGATGGACAAGAAATTCTTGTTATTTGATTCGACCAGAACTCAGAGGATGAGCTTAACTTATGTATTGAATTGTTTCAGAACTAGGAAATTAGGTTGTGGGAAGAACTAAAAGTCTTTAGTGACGGCCAAAACGTGTGCTGGATATTTACTGGCCTCAAAACTTGTAGTAGAGATGATTTTTTCTAGATGATCAAGAATATGGACCTTTGCCTTTAAGACACTTAACAGACATTTACTCTACTCCTGTAGCATGTGGCTCTGTCTTGTTGAACTTATATGTCATACACACCAATATCTTTTTTATT
Source organism: Gymnosoma rotundatum (assembly GCA_916610165.2). Classification (NCBI taxonomy): domain Eukaryota; kingdom Metazoa; phylum Arthropoda; class Insecta; order Diptera; family Tachinidae; genus Gymnosoma; species Gymnosoma rotundatum. The sequence goes on along the minus strand of OU744339.1, from coordinate 130,548,592 downwards.
TAGACCGATCATATTTTTAATTAAGAATGATCCAACGAATTACACCCTTTTTTTGGCGCCAATTTTTTGTAAACCTGTAATGGCGTTCCCGTGCACTTTATACTTTTTTATAATTCAAATTCTATACGAGGTCTGCTATATATATTTCTGGCCTGCAAGTGCAATCTGACATTTCCATTGGAAAGTTTGTCATTTTTAAGCATAATCGTACTCAAAACGTTTTGACGTACGACCATTATTTGTGTTGTTAACAGTGACTTGAAAAAATTAATATAGAAAAAAATGGAATTAACTCGTGAACATTTTCGTGCCATTATTTTTCACAACTTTCGACGTGGATTATCACGACAAGAGTGCATTGATGAACTTAAATCTTTGTATGGCGATGAAGCACCATCCTATAGCACTGTGAAAAATTGGTATAATGAATTTAATCGTAGCCGAAGCTCGCTCAAAGACGAATTCCGTGAAGGTCGTCCAAAAACGGCTGTTGTGCCAGAGAACATTGATGCCGTGCGTGAACTCATAATGCAAGATCGACATGCGACATACCTTGGACATTTCTTCCACCAGCATACATTCGATATTGCATGAACACCTGGCCGTAAAAAAGGTTTGTTCTCGTTGGATCCCGCACAATTTGAAAGTCGCTCAAAAAAAGGCTCGTGTCGATTGGTGCAAAGAAATGTTGCAAAAATACGATTGCGGTGCTTCAGAAGACGTTTATAATATCGTCACAGGTGACGAATCATGGATCTATGCGTATGAGCCCGAAACGAAACAACAATCGACCGTATGGGTCTTCAAAGACGAGCAAAATCCAACGAAAGTTGTTTGTGGAAGAAGCACTTCGAAGCAAATGGTCGCCTGTTTCTTCGGCAAAACTGGTCATGTGGCGACTGTTCCGCTTGAGCAACGTAGGACGGTCACTTCTGAGTGGTACACTACAATTTGTTTGCCTGAAGTCATTGGAGAAATTCGAAAAACCAACAAGAGAAGACGAATCATTGTTCACCATGACAATGAGAGCTCTCACACATCGGCTCAATCCAGAGCGTTTCGACTGGCCAAAACGTCGAATTAATGGGTCATCCGCCGTACAGCCCAGCCCTGAATTGGCACCTAATGACTTCTTCTTGTTTCCGTACATCAAGAAAAAAATGCGTGGTCAACGATTTTCGTCGCCAGAAGAAGCTGTTAAAGTGTTCAAAACCCATGTTTTAGAGGTGCCTCAATCGGGGTGGAAAAAGTGCTTCGACAACTGGTTTGAGCGCATGCAAAAGGATACTTTGAAAAACAATAAAACCATTTTTGATTATAAATATTCGCATTTTCACTATTAGGCCCGAAATATATAGAGCAGCCCTTGTATTAATTTTGGCGTTCAGTTAAAGTGGTTATTCAGTTCTTTATTGTTCCATAATTCCACACGAAATTTATACTGCTGCCTTTGTCGGATTAAAGTTAATTCTTCCCCAGGTCTGTCTTTCTCCAAAGTAAATTCCTTAAACGGGTTTTATAATCCCCATCATTTGTTTTAACAATGAAATTTAAAAATATCTCTAACAGATAATTCCTACAACTCAAAAACTTTTCTAAACTTTCTACAAAACATTTTTTGTTTACTCTTAGATTTAAGTAAAGATGTGGATGCAGAAGAAGACACACAACTCTTTGAAGGAATTGCGGCATAACAAGCAGAGGACGAGGTCATAAAATAAAATATTGCTAAACGAAAATTTATAAATTTTGTTATTTCTCTTTACAACTTCGTAATAATTTATGTTGACGTCGACATTGCCTTTATATTTTTGTTGTTGGGGTGCCTAAGTTCTAGTTGAAATCATAAAAGTAGCAACAACAATAACACCATAACAACAAGTATAGTGTAAATCCTTGTGAAAACAAAATGAAAAGAAGCTCAAAGAATTTCAGAAAAATAAATTACAAAATTCAAAGAATTAAAAAATCATACAAACGTAGTTTGAATTATAAAAGAACTACAACAACAAAAGCAATTAATATTAAATAAATAATACAAAGCACAAGGGGCAATGGGCAATTATAAAGTAAAACCTCTAAATTTAATTTTTACAGCATTTTTAAGCGAACTTTATGTAAAATAATTATTACAAAAGAAAAAATACTTCAGAACAGATCAATCTGTTGGCAATAGTTTCAAAAAAGATTAAAGCAGCCATGGAACACAAAATTCAATAAATTTAAATTTTATTTTTTATTCTCAGCTCAAAATCACACATCCAGTGGAACATCCTTTAACTCTGTGTTTTATATTTATGCTCGATGTAATAACGGATACAGTGCTACACAGGCTGTTTAAATTTCAAGACTCTGTTAATTGCGATTGTAAAAGTTTGCCGATATACATACGTCAAAAAACTTCTTATAAGGAGCACCCTTTAAATTTAAATTTTATGGGTTTTTTTAACGGTGGCTATAGATGCTACGGTAATACAAATTGTGCTTCGTCGTTTACAGTTTAAAAGCTAAACACCCTTTCAGAATTAATATTCGTTTTTATAGTGGATATTGTAATTTACACACAATGCAAATTCCAAACATCTGTATTTTAGGCTTAAAGGGATTGTTAAAGACACTCCCTTTAATTTTTAAGTTTATGAACTATTTTTGAAACGAGGCCAATCTGTCATCATCATAACCTTTCAAATGAAGAAACAATTTCAAAATCGGGCACAAACATAAAAAAGCAACACTTCAACGAATTGATAATTACCATCTTTTTTGACGCAGAAGACACGTTTTCCGCACGAAGTGAATCGAATTGAGTGATAGTGAATCTCTCCTGTTTATTTCATTTTTCTTAAACATTGATGATCGATATTAGATTCATTCGAAAATTATTAATTTATTCCTACCACTATTAAAACAAAAATACAAAAATCTTTTAATACTTTTAATGTCTGGGAAGAAGAAAATAAATAGAAACAAAGAAGAAAAGTCACAAAAAGTTTTCTTTCAATTTATACAAATGTAAAAATATACATAACTGTTTGTATTTTGTATGAGTTGGATGGGAGTCTAAAGTGAGACAACACTAACATTACGGTAAATAACTAGAGAAATAAAAGAAGAGAACAAATGTTATAAAGGCTGGCTGGCATGTAAGGAAATCATCCTACCTGTAATCGTATGAGTAAAATAAATATAAAAAGAAAACTAGAAAGAGAATCTCCTTACAGAAGATAAAGGACACACATACACTGAAAAAAATATAATGATATAAGATATTTTAGGGCGCCTAAAATGTGAACCGTTCAGTTCAAGAGTAGTATAGCGTCTTCAAAGATTAGCGACAAAAGTTCTGTATATGAAGATATATATTTTTTTTTTATTTTCTCTGCTCAAATTATGTGTAAATATTATTATTTTAAATATATTATTAATGTTTGGATAAGAATCTTTAGTTTATTTAAAATGTTTGTCAGAAGTTTAGTGAAGAGCTAAGTAAGTGGTAGCGAAACGGCCATCGAGACGTGCTGTGAACCTAAATAATTAATATCGGTAATTAATTTAATTAAATTAATTTAATCGGAATAATTTAAAAAAATAGCACAAAGTTTTTTTTGTTTGAAAATTATATTAACGGTACAATAGGAAACCTTTTTATTAAATTGTTTCTTAAATGACATTTTTGGATTTGATAAAACATATTATAACTATTTTGTGGTATATACGCAACTTTCATTAATATGACGCAAGACGTTGTTAAAAACGTTTGCTGGAATAATTATCGTATCGGTTTTTCTCAGTGTAGAAATTATTAAAAGTGCTTATTTTGTGTATACACACATATTTTTCATATGGATATGTGTGAGTGCATTTAAGTAGAATAAAATCCTTTGAATGGATGTTACAAAAATGCAAAGGAAAGGTCATGCTGTTGTTTTTTGTTTCTTTGGAAAATATAAAAGTTTGTTGCTTGTCTGCATACAGAATAATAAAGTATTTTTGCAACAAGAAAAAAAAAACATTTTATTTTCTATTATCTATTCAGGTGAATTTTAGTTTCTCAAAATTTTGGGGACTAAAAGAGGATGATATAGTCACACAAGGACTTGTGTCAGTTTTAAAACGAGAAAAAATAATGAAGGTTGTTTTGTTGTTTATTATCTTTGAAGTGTGGTTTACAGAAAGACACAAATTTCAATTGAAAACAGAGTTAGAAAAGCCGTTGGTAAATGTTTTACTCCGTTTGAAATGTCAACAGTTTCTCAAAACTTTCAGAAAATTAGAAACGGATAAATTAGATTTATTTTCTGTCAGTTTTTTGCGTTTAAATTCTATCAAATCAGCTAATTAAAGCTGAAAAAGGGCAAAAGCCTCAATTTTTTTTTAAATAACTGTTGTTCTTTGCTCAACTTCCTTTATTTTAAAGCAGTACGTTTCACGTAAAAAATTATCATGGAAACTTCAAACATTCCCCAAAACGACAAATTGTTAAAAGAAAATAAAATAAATCTCCAAAAAAATCCCAGTTTTATAGAACAGAATAAGTGCCAAAATTATTATTACAAAAGCACCAACTTCACCAAAAAATGAGGATTTCATTTCATAAACCAAGATGTGAAAAAATACGAGTTTTCATTAGGAATCTGCAGTTTAAATTAAAATATAAATTTTAAAAATTTCACAAATCCCATTTTGGCCCAAAAAAAAAAAATAAAAATAAAAAAGGCATTTCTGACGCCGTCTTTTCAATCTTACTACGAAAGAAAGATTTTTTTAAATTATTAAAATTTTGTGATTATATTGATTAAATGAGAATTATATTCTCTCAACAAAGCAAAAAGACAAAGGAACAAACAATGCTCTTATTACATCACTATTTTGTTCAGTTCCTTTTAATACATTATAATATGATTTTTAATAGCAGCCTTTTATTGTTGTCTTTTTTTATAATGATTAAATATAATTCTCATTCAGTTCATGAGACCACTGATGAACTAGATTACATTAGATTGATTACATTTTTTGATAATAAATGTTTTGTGAAAATTTCAACAAATATTTGTTTCAAATAATAAATCTCATATTTCCTAAAAATGTTTTTTTTTTGTATCAAAAAAGTTATTTGTGTTTTTTTGTTAACAAAATTTAATATTGTGCTAAAACATGGCAGTTTTTTTTCATGGCATATTAAATGATTTAAAATCCATTCAAAGGCTGAAGTAATCCTACTTAAATTTTTATTACAGAAAACGTACAACATGCCGCAAGTATGAATGAACGAGTGAGTGAGTGCCTGTTTTACTTTTACAATTTTCTTGTATTTTCAGTTTTTCCTAGTTAAGACTGAAAAGAGGTGGAGAAAATTTTAGAGCAAATGCTATTTTATTTAACAATAAAATAGCAAAAAAAAAAAAAAAAAAACTTGGAACTCAACAGTTCATGACGCTACCAATTGCAAGTTCTATGGCAAACAAATATTGTGGCCGTTCGCAGGCATTTCATTTTTATTATTTTTATTTAAATGTATCGTGTTTTAATAGAGATATTGTGGGAGGATGTAGGAATTTGAGGGTGATGTACTTTATAACAGTTTTTAGTTGTTGTTTTAATTTTGCTTTAGTACTGGGGTAATGTCAGGATTGTTCTTGTTGTTGTTGTTGTTGTTGATGATGACGATGTTGATAATGTTGCTTTATTATTTTTGTTTTCTTTTTATTTATTTTTTCTTCTTTCATCTGTTAACTAGTTTGAAAAGTTTTTTGTTGATGCCATTTTTCCTTGACTCTGTGTGTGTGTATGTGTATGTATGTGTGCGTATGACTGTTGCTTTAAATCTAAAAAATTTAATAAATTGTGTCAGGGATGATGAAGTGTTTTAGGTGTGAGCCACAATTTTGCAAATATTGCTATTTTTCTATATTATCATTTTTTGTGATAAAGAAGATGCTTTTATGCATTAGAAATTTTTGTTAAAAAAAAAACCAATTTGTGAAAAGGAATTTGATATCAATATATAAAACGTCTTCTTGAAACCATAATTTTCATTACCTCAATTAATCGAAATCAGTCACAAAAATCGCTAGATGGCGTCCCCAGGTATATGACGATAAATAAGTTTCAGGGGACATTTCCAGAAGTCTTTAACATTCCTATCTTGGTTGCAAAATATTTAAGAAAAATGACAGTGATTATTATATATTTGAAGGTGTATGGCCTTAACGTTGAAAATTTAAGGCGAGATTTAAAGCGATTGGCTACTTTTTGCAACTTTTATTTAAATTTGGAACCTTTTTAGACGAGTGGATAATTGTTTCGGTGATCAGAGTTAGAATCTTGAGGCTTGTTGTTATTTGAAGACAAAGAGTAATGACACCAAAGCCGCAAATACTCGTTTCTTGAGTGAGGAATTTAAAGCTGCTTGAATTAAATCTAGCAACATTTATGCGAAATCTTTATAAAAAAATTCGACAAAAGTGTGCGTATCAACCAGCAAATCTAAGATGTTCAAAAATAATTTTACAATAATTCTTATCACACCATTTAAAATGTTTTTATATGAAACGAAAATTTTAAGAAACCCACCTTCTTCTCATAAGCGCACCTGATTCATATTTTACAAAAATATCATATTGAATTGTCCAGCCCTGGTAAATAGAGAATTATTAAATTTCTTTACTTTGTAGCTTTCTTTCTTGCTCTCAAGCTCTCATCCACCCGCAATTTGATTTTATGAGCACAAAAAAAACAAATAATATATAACTGTAAATATTTGTTGTTGTGTATAAAAGTGTTAGTGTATGTGTGTGTGTGTTTTTACTTATAAAGGTTTTACTTAACTGTTTTTTGAAAACGGGCCGTTTTGTGGTTCATACATGTATGTCTGTATAACGGCAGCTGTTATACATACATACGTACATACATATGTCTCAATGTTTGTAATACTGATGTTTTTATTTTGTTTTTGCGTGAATATAAATTTGTTGGGAAACAACAACGACAAAGAGAGAATGTATAAATATGCATGGGCGACGTACATAAATGTATTTGTCGGTGTGTCAGTTTATTTGTTTGTTGTGTTATTTGCTTAATGCATGTGCTTTATCCAGTACAATGTTTACATACATACATACATACATATGTATTTATTTATTACGTAAGGGAATCCCCAATGCTGTATTTGGGGTATGAAGCTTATATTTACACAAACAGATACAAACACCCAAACACTTGTAAAAACTCACAATACTGTGACCAAACATTAAACGTAACTTTTGTAAGGCAGAGAAACAATAATAACAACAACAAGAGAAAAGATATTTATAAAGGCATATAAACGTTTATGCATCTATACATACAGTGTGTGTGTGTGTGTGTAAGCATGTAAATATGTTTTAAAGCTATGTAAAGTTTTATGTAAGAATAAGTACGTTTTGCCATAAAGTACAAGTTCAGTCAGTTACGTTCTTCTTTTATTTTATTTTTTGCAGATTTTCTTTCACTTGATGTTGATGCTTTTTGTGTTTCGTTGGATACAAAAAGACTTGTACTTTTACAATTGTGGTATTAAATGAATGCCTTTGTGTGTGCATGTATTTGCATAATTTCTAAACTTTGTAAATGTTTTAACGTCAAAACACATTTGTATTCCTTTTTGTTTTAATTTTTTTTTTTTTTGTTTTCATAAAGCAGAACTTTGTTATTTATGTTTTTGTACATTTTTCAACAATGTTTTATTACAATTTTTCGTATAGCATTTTATTTTTTTTCCTTCATATTATTCTTCTAAAAAGTTTTTGTTTGTAGGGTAAATTTCCTTTATAAAAAAGTTATTTTGCTTTTTTTACTTTTTCCTGGCACTAGGAGAAATTTTAAACTTAATTGCAGTAAAAAACAAAATTATATTCCTAACAGTTTTTAAATACTCTTTTTTAATTTGAAAGTTTGATTACTGTAGGACTATTCTTTTATTTTTTTAATATTTCAATTACTGAGTATACTTAAAATTAAGGACGAAAAATGTTTATTGTATACATCAAAATTTTTATTTACTGTAATGCTAAGATTAATAGCTTAATCGTTTATTCGATTATTCGTCGAATATAGATCGAATAGTTTTTAACTTAATATTAAAATATTTTTTAACGTTCAGTAAAAGAGTTTACTTTTATTTATATACACTTAGCTAGCTAAAAAAATTCTTCGAGTATTCGATTAATCGACAAATATTATTCAGAAAATGAATAAACTGGCGAATAATTAAATTTAATTTTCTTTACGCACTGGATAAAATCAGAAGTTGGCATAAAAATGTTTTCAATTCCGATTATTCGACAAATATTATTCGAATAATTTTTATATAATTAAATAAACATATTGCACCTTGGATTAGTTTTAAAGATAATTTTGTAAGAAATTCTGAATAATTAAATCTAATCAAGTACAAACTAAACGAGCGAATTTATTCGCTCGAAAAAATAATAGTTGAAATATTTTTATGCTTTGATAAAATTGCTTAGGCTTATAACAAACAAAATAATATGAAAAATTGAAATTAATTTGAGTAAAAAATTATTCGACAAATATTATTCGGCTAAAATTTTTTTCGACAAATATTATTCGAATAAATTCGCTCGAAAAAATAATAGTTGAAATATTTTTATGCTTTGAAAAAATTGCTTAGGCTTAAAACAAACAAACTAATATAAAAAATTGAAATTAATTTTAGTAAAAAATTATTCGACAAATATTATTCGGCTAAAATTTTTTTCGACAAATATTATTCGAATAAATTCGCTCGAAAAAATAGTAGCTGATATATTTTTATGCTTTGAAAAAATTGCTTAGTCTTAAAACAAACAAACTAATATGAAAAATTGAAATTAATTTTAGTAAAAAATTATTCGACAAATATTTTTCGATTAAAATTTTTTTCGACAAATATTATTCGAATATTTTTAACATTACATAACTGCATTTGTTTAAAAAATATACGCAATTATTCATTTTTAAAAGCCTATTTTAAATAAAAATTTATATTTTATTCGACTGGGCGCCAAATATTTAACACAAAGAATTTTCTTTTAAAAGACTACAATTTTTATTTGTTCTTTAATTTATTAAAGACTTTTATTTTATTTAAAATTTAACAGTAAAGCAATTTAATCTACTTTTCGATTAATCATCAAATATCGATCGCACTATATTTCGCTATAAATATACTTCAAAAAATGCATATTTGTCGAAAGAATTATCTAGAAGACTGTCATGTCAGTTTTTGTGTACTGTAATCAACTAAATAAAATCATGTATTTGACCTGAAAGGGACCATTTGATTCTTGAAGGGGCGTGGCAATAAAACTAACACCCAGTGGCAGCTTTAATCTTTTATTTGTATTTATTAAGAAAATTAAAATGATTAAAAAATTTACTTACTTCCTCTGCCGCTTCCTTTGCGTCTGGCCATGACGTTTAAATTGTTGCTTATATTGCTGTGTTGCTATTTCTTTCGACCGCTGACAAATAATTACAAATATGAAAATATTTCCAATAAATATATTCCTTTATAATGATGACAGTATTTAAATTCGAAGAGACAAGCCTTTTTGTATTATTCACTGTTTGTGTATGGAGTTGGTTTCGTTTCTTTGTTAAAATTTTTGTCCTTCCCTTTCTGAAAGTCCAAAAATAGCAAAAAACCACGCACATGCCACAGTAAAAATAATTCAAAGTAATTCAATCTAAATATTTAGAAATAAAAGCAACAGCATGTGGGTTAGACGAGTGTATGGGTGTGTGTGTTTGTGTGATACATTCTTGGTAAAAGAGAACAATCTAAGTCATGCTGCTGGTCATACAAAAATGAAACACTAATCACTGGTCCTTGAGTTTGTTGAAAATTTCTTTATTTTTTTAACGTAAATTTTTTAAAATTTTTATTTTACAGCTTAAAGGAATTTCATTTAATTTCCTTACATCTTGTTGTTGTTTTTGCTTCATAGTTTTACGTTTTTTAGTTTTTTGTTAATATTTAAGTATTGTGAATTATTAATTATAATGATATGTTTGGTTGCCTAGTTTGACCCCTTTTTTCTATAATTTTAACTGGGTGGTGTTGTTGTTGTTGTTGTTGTCTTTTTTTGTGTAAATCCTGTTTTTATCACATTTCCATTCTCTGCCTCCTTAAGGTTCGTTGAATTCATTTCGAATTTTTGTTCGTTGAAAATTGTTGTTGTTTTTGTTTTACAATTTGCGCGCGCACTCTTTTACTTTTATTTTCACTTTGTTATTTTACCGTTACATTTAACAACAATTTACTCTCGCAAACATATTAAAGAAACAGCAATCTCCTTTTCAATCTCTCTCGCTCTCTCTCACTGAATATATCTCCGTATGTGTCTCTATGTGTCTTTTTTAAGTTAAAGGTTATTTTTAGTTAAAATATGGGTGTATTAGTGTATACGTGTGCATAGTAATGAGTGCGAGGAATTTCCGTTTACTTGTTTTCTCCCATTTGAAACATTTTCTTGTTGTTATCGTTTTTTTTAAAGTTGTAATGCCGTTTTGACTCTGTGTCATTTAAACTAGAGCGTGTGAAAGCCAGTTTATGTCAAAGGATTTGTGTGCATTTACTCTATAACTTTGTATAAATTTGTGTGTGTGTGTGTAATGATTTATACTTTTATTTCATTCCTTTAATAAAACTTTCAATCAATTTCTGTTGTTGCTTTTGTTATTGTGTTGCTGTTATATGTTGCGGTACAGAAGGTGGCTTTTAACTTAAGGCTTTATTTATAAGTTTATAGGTGTGTGTGTGTGTGAGTGTGTGTATATGCGAGTGTCTAATTTGGTTATTTGAACAAAAGTAAAGGATTCGTTTGTAAAACCGTTAGTACTAAAGTTTTTTCAATGGATTTTTCTATTATGGTTTTTCTATAGTATTTCCTCTCCTTTGTAAGGTACAAAGGAAATAAAATTCCACAAAGTGATTACATGAAGAGAGACCTCTGTATGTGTGTGTTTATGTATTAATATTTGTACTTGAAATGTTATCAAAAACTCAAGCACTTTTAACGAGGAATTTCTTTAAATTTAAATATTTAAGATCAAAATAAGTTCAATAACTTAAACTGAACAAATTAAATTGTCATTAATAGACATTTAAAATAACAAAATATTTAATAAATATTAAATTTTTTTTCTAAAACATTAAATTTATTTCACATTTTCTTTATTTTAAATAATTATTATTTTTTTTATTTATTTAATTAAAAAAATATAAAAAAAACTTTGTTCACACTATTTTGATTTTCGTAAAATTTTCCAAACATAATTAACTAATTATCATTAATTATTATTATTATTTTAATCTTCTTTTTTCTTACATTATTTATTATATTTATATATGTTATTATGATTCACGTTATGTATTTCTGTTAAGCAAAAATTTAATCCGCGCGTACGTCCTGCTCCAATAAAGACAAGCGACGAACAAACCAGTGTATTTGGCAAATTACAAACTCATCATTAAGTCCATTCAATTAAACAAATAAAATAAGAAATTTGGTTTGTGTCGTTACAAAAGAGATTTTTATGCTAAATGTTTCATGTATTAAGAGTTTATTTTGTATTTTAAGAGTCAACAGTAAACTTGTTGAAAATACTCTTTCAAATGTAAATTAAAGAGAAGACATTGTTCTATTTATACACCGTTTCAACTAAACCATGTGTAAATTATATACGCTCATACATACATATGTATTAAAATATCGAAAAATTTTATTTTTTTCAGGATTCGAGCCATCGATTTTCATTAATATCGAAAAATATTATTTAATTTTTAGAACTTAATTTTTTTCTCAAAATTAAAAAAAAATATTTATTAAAAAGATTTATATATTTTTTAGATTCTTATATTTCTTGTAAACTTTTTTAAATGAAATTTTAAAACATTTTTACATAGTACATTTTCATAAAAACTACTGAAAAAATATACAATTCTATTTATTAAAATTAAACATATTTAAAATATTTTTAATGTTTTTTATTATATTTTTCGAAAAAAATTTAACAAAAATTAAAAAAAATTTTTTTTCAAATTTTCATCGAGTACTGTGCAATGTACTTGGCATTTGGCTAAAAATAAAAAAAGCAAATAAACAATTACAAACATTTTCAAGGCTTTTAAAATTAAAAATTAAAAAAAGGTCAACAAAAATAGATATTTTATTAAAAGTATATCAAATTATTGGATTTTTTGAAACTATGTTTTAAGATAAATAATTTTAAAAATATTGTTACGGATAGTAAAATCTGGCAACCCCTGTTATTGTTTCCGTATAAGCGTTGTGAATAGGCTAATTCAGCTAATGGTGTGTGTATAGAATAATACCACAATTAGCCAATAAAAGCTGAGCAACCTCAATGGTTGCGTTGGTAGAGGTGCGTGCTGTAAAAGAGAAGATTGCGGGTTTCAATCCCCGCCGTCGGACATGCGCACAACGAAAAATAAAAATTGTTTTATAATGCAATTAAAATTAATAAACAGCAGTACAAACCTCCCAAGACGCAAAAGACAATTATTGTGTGAAGCCATGGCCGACAATTAAGTGGAGATGTTTAATTTAATATAAGAGTACAGGTAATTGTCAAGAAGCCCTTTATAATAAAAAGTAAAAACGGTAGCGGTTAGCGCAGGGAAGTGTAACAGCATAAGAACAGTGTATGACAGACGTGTGTTGTGGACATTGGATTAAAGGAAATGACTGGCTTGGATAAGAGTAGTAGTGGAGATGTCTGTGGATGGTAAAGGTTACTAATTAAGGCATCGAGTAGTTCATCTTTCGACAGAGTAACACAGTAGTGTAGCGTGGATAGTTTGTTTAGCATGTTTAGTAAATATGAGACTAAGGGTTCACAAGATCTGTAGGTTTAAGAAGTATAGCCAGTTAAAGCCATAAAGTTCGAATACAGAATTTAAAAATGAGCCACAGAGGAGAACCCGTACGTTTGTCTAAAAAGGTAAAAACTTAACAATATATTTTAACTATTAATTTTAAAAAGAGTAATTGAAACAAAATATTAGAAATCAATAAATTTTAGTTTTGAGCATCGATTTAAATGTAAGCTATTTTTGATAAAACACACTTTAATTAATTGAAAAAATATTATTTGAATATATAAAATATCCTCTAATATACCGTTGGATAGTCTCATCCGTTGGATTTAAGTTTACTTTTGAAAATAACCTTTCAACATTTGTAGATGAACAGGTGAGACAAACTTTCATAATGTGGAAACACTTACTCACTATCAGATCGAGAAATTTATGAGATTGTGTAGCAAAACTGCTCCCCTTCAATATTTTCTAAATTTTTTAAACATTTATTAAAGGCGGAGTTGCCTAAATTCGCAATTTATATATAAGAAATATTTTTAAGTTAAATCTTATTTGTTTACAGAACTCACTGTAAAACGCAACACAATTTTAATGAATTCATTTAACTCAGAGGCATTAAACTTTGTATCAGAAGTTTTTATTTTAATAAATAAACCCGTAGGAGTGTGGTGAATAAAGTTAATTCAACAACCAACGGTGTGTTTATAGAATAACAAAACCACAAGTTAGCTAACACAAGCCGAGCAGACTCAATGGCTGCGTTGGTAGAGGTGCGTACTACAAACCAGGGGGCCCTGAGTTCGATACCACATTCGGACATGCGTGCAACGAAAAAATTAATAATTGTTATAATGCAATTAAAATTAATAAACAGCAGTACAAACCTCCCGAGAGGCAAAAGACAATTATTGTGTGAAGCCATGGCAGATAATTGAGTGGAGACGTCCAATTTAATATAAGAGAGCAGATAACTGTCAAGAAGCCCTTTATAATAAAAAGTAAAAACGGTAGCGGTTAGCGCGGGGAAGTGTAACAGCATAACAACAGTGTATGGCAGACGTGTGTTGTGGCTACTGGATTAAAGGAGATGACTGGCTTGGATAAAAAGGATTAGTGGAAATGTCTGTGGATGGTTAAGGTTACTAAACAAGGCATCGAGTAGTTCATGTCTCGCCGGAGTAACACAGTAGTGTAGCGTGGATGGCTGCGTTTGTGGTGATAACGCATGTTTAGTAAATACGAGACCATGGGTTCACAAGACCAGTAGGATCGAGAAGTATAGACAGAGAAAGCCATAAAAGTTCGAAGATAGAATTTAGCCACAGTGGTATTTGCAATCAAAAGAGTCCGTACGTTTGCCTGTCTTAAAAGGGTAAAACGCAACAATATTTATCCATTAACGGCACTAATAAAATTATTTGTTTTAATGTATTAATTTACAATAACATTGTTTGGCATAATTAAATATGTTTAATAAATTTTACCAAGAAGTTGCAATATTAGATGTCAAGCGATTGAATCAAAAAGTATTCATTTTGGGAATAACTTCTTTAAATTTTACATTAATTAAAAAAATCTTTAAAAATAAGGTAAAAGTTTTGATTCTGGCATCCCTGTGGTTGAATGGTTATTTGTATTCAAAATATGCCCCTAAAAGCATGCTACGTTTTCAAAGCTGTATCTTTCAGCAAATACAGCAACCACTTACACAAAGTTATAAAAAAAAGCATTGAATGAGCTTAAAAATAAAAGCTATTTTCTACCCCAAACCCATCCATTTCCTTTCCTTAAAAGAAACCATATAACATTTAAAAAATTTTTGTCAACACATACTTACATACACAAATAGACACGTGTTTTATTGTTGTATTACTGGATCTGCCACCCTTAATATTTTGTACTTGAATTGTTCATGATTCTTGTTTGCTTTTTATTCACGTTTTTTTTATTTAAACATATTCATTTGTTGAATGCGACGATAAAAGAAAAAGAAATAAATCCCCAGACGAACATCTTTTCTTTAATATTTACTTAAACATAATTTGTTATTTATTTTGCCCGTGATGATTCTTTCCTTAATAAATGAGTCTGAATGTTGGTGAATTTCCATGGTTTTAAATTTTACGTTCAGCGAATAAATTTCAAGGTTATTTAGCTGTCTCTTAAACAGTTGTTCAACTTATTTTCACTTTATTTTGTTTCTTTTGAACAATTGTTTTCATTAAAGAATGCCTTTTGGTTTTTGTTTGTTTTTTTTTTTTTTTTTTGTAAATTCTTTGCACAATTTGGTGCAAATTTTCTTTTTCTTTCTGTGTATTAGGAGTGTTAAAATGGCTTCTTTTTTTTTTAAGCCTTGAAATATGTAGGAGGCGGAATTTTGGAAATTAAGTTTAAAGTATTTAAAGTTTCTTGTTCAGCGAATGAAAAATTTTTATATTGAACGGAATATAAATTTTCAAAATTATGATGCTAAAACGAAGTAACTTTTTAAGCGCCTGTAAGAACGTGCATTTAAAAACAGCAAATTAAAAAGAATTATTTTTAAAGCATTTTGAAAAAGGGAGCATTTTATAAAACATACTTTGAAACAGAACCTTTGAAAAAATTAAGAATTTAACAGTTAGTTTATAAAAATAAATTTTTCGATTAAAACTTTTTATAACAGAGAACTTAAAACTCTAAAAAGTACTTTTTACACTTAAAAAGGGTAATTCTGCACTAAAAAATAAAAATAAGCATTAAAAAAATAAAAAAAAGTTACTTTTAATATATTTAATTTTTAAAAGTGAGTCTAATAGTGCGTTTCCATTGACGTGATTTTGTCTAAAACACTTGATTTGCTCAAATCAAGTGTTTTCTTACTTGATTTTCCATACATTTTACATGCTAGAAAAACCACTTAAATCACTTGATTTGCTTGAAATCATGTCGAAAATTTATTTTTTCGAACTAATTTTGCCTTTGCAACACTGTGATGTGTCTAGGATATTCAAGTTCAACTCCGAGTTATCTATTCATATTGGATGTTTTTATCGAAAAAGTGACAAATACTTTTAAATGTTTGAAAGCAATAATGTTTTTTGTTAAAAAAAAGTGTTTCAAAAATATAAGAAGAAAAATATATAAAAACAAAAATTAATTTAACAATAAAAACGATTTTTTACAATAAATAACATAGTTTTTTATTTCTTTTACGCAAAAATATGTCAGTGTAACGTCATAAATTCGAATTTACAAAACACTTCAGCTCAATGGAAACACTTCGAAGTGTTTTTCTCAAACCTAGTTGATTTCAAGGCAGTGGAAACGCAGTATAAGAGAAAGTACGTTTTAAAACGGAACTTTTTAAAAATAAACTTTTTAATAAAATGTATCAGAAACAGAACATAAAAAGGACCTCTTTAAATTAGAGTATTTCTGAGAAAAGTAGCTTTATAAAATAATACATACTTAAGGAAGGTACAATTTTTTTTAACAAGTTCCCTTTTTTAAAATTTATTTTAGAATTTTATATTTAAAAGTAAAAAAAAAATAAGTCAAAAATAACTTTTAATAAAAATAAAAATAATCTTAAAAATCTACATTTGAAGAAGTACTTTAAAAAGTCAGAAAAGTACTTCTTTTTAAAAGTACTTTTTAGAAGACCACATACTAAAAATAATTTAAAATTGAAATTATTTAAAGTATCAATACGTTGCATTAACACTTAAAATCTATTTTGAGCAAATAGCCACTGCCGCTGCTCTTGATGAAGCGTATTTTTGACTTGGAATAATGGGCTACTTTTTCGATCATTTCTGACCGTATGCCACGAGTAACACAAATCATGTTGTCCTATAAAAGTCTTAAAGTTTCTTTTAGACGCAACATCAAATAATCGAGAGATGCTAAATCGCACAAGCTTGGAGGCCAGTTGAAAGGTCTAATTCTTGTTATCCACTTAGCGCCAAGTTTTGACAATTATAAGTCGAAGAGGTTGCGCTTACGTAGCGCTATCCTGTTGAAATTATATCCCGCCCAGATCAATGTCATTAATATTTTTAAGTAAAAATCATGGACTACGGTGGGGTTACGATCTTCTTGACACGTTAAGCAAACTTTGACTTCATTTTTAAAGAAGTAATGACCAATGATGCCACCAGCATGTAAACCGCATCAAACAGTGCACTTTTCGAGATGTAATGGTGTCTACATTGTCTGTTATAAATCAGTTTTACTTCGCATGCTGCAATTTTGTTTGTTAACTCATCCGTTGATCCGAAAATGAACTTAATCCTGTCAATTATTTCATAATAAATTGCCAGAGTATGATGATGATAAATGATACAGAGTGAGTTTATTATACGAGTTCATATGACAGTTCAACCTTTTGTAAGTTCTATTGGTATAAAACGAATGTTTGTTAAATTTCTTTTTTTTTATGAATTTTCTATAAAATTTTTTGATTTTGGTTGAATTTAATATTTTGAGAATTTTCTATAGTTTTTTGATAAAATTCTGATATTTATGAAATTAATTTTTTTTTTTAAATTTCTGACTAAACACCGATTACTTTTTTTTAATGTTCATAGATTTTTAGGCAAACATTTTTTATAACTTTTATGAAGTCATATTTCGGAGTTCGAAGGAATCTGGGGTAAATTTTTTTGTTTACGTATACTCTTATAGAAGTTTATGATATTGGTAGAAATTGAAGTCGGTCAGAGGGTTTGAAGTGTTTTTATACATTTCTAAGTGAAGTTTCGAATTTTTCGTGTGTAAATAAAATTTTTGGAAAAAATATCTTTTTAAAAAATTTACAGAAAAACAAACAATTTTAAAAAGGATTGTTTTTCTAAAAAAATATTAAAATTAAGACTTTTTTTTATAAAAAAAAAAATTTTTAAAAACTGTGTTTTAAAAAAAGTATCTAAAAAAAGTACCAAAAAAAAGCACCTATGCCTGGCGGAAAGGGATTTGTTTAAATGATAAAAATTTATTTTCAAAAAAGCCTTATAAACTTTTTACAGAAACTATTAAACAAGTACATTAAAAGGCTATAAATTTAAAAAGAGGAGAAATATTTTTCTAAGCAAAATTTTACTTTTTAAACGTTTCAGTTGTTTGACTGAATCCCATTAAAAAAGATTTGTCAGCATGATAACAGACCATTGGATTTGTAAACAAATATAATTGATATTTTGCCTCAAGTTTGTCCTTTTAATAAAAGAGTATTGAAATAGTGTTAGGAGTTTGACCTACTAAAGATCTTTTATCTCGTCTTCGATTATTGTCCCAATTTGAGAATTACATGCTCCAATACTCATCAAATTCTAGGGTTAATGTTTTTTTTTTTTTTATTTTGAAATGTTTATCCTTTTCAAACACTTTAGTTTTTGTTGTTGAATTATGAACGTATGTATGTGTGTTTATCTTTTTCATGGTTGAAATATTTCAATGTTTCAATGACTTGTTATCTTAACTTGTTGAATGTCCTCAAATCAATGAAGCACGACCTAAAATGCTAATAAATCAAAATAAATTCAGACTATTGTTTTTTTTTAAATGTGCATGTGTATGAATTTATTATATGTCAGTGACCATTGTACAAAATAAATTATGAAGAAAATAATAAATAAATAAACAAAGTATGAAGATAATATTCGGCAATAAATATCAAATTAAATTGCCTCGGGTTTTCCTTTGATGCATTGCTTGGAACACGGACCCAGGCATATCAGAAACCTGTATCCTATAGCTAAAAGGATTTGGAACAAAAAATATTTAAAAGAATTTACAAGTTAAGAGTATAAAAATTATAAATAGATTAAGAACTGCTTTGCAACGGTATATTTGCCTGTGCTGTGCTCTAACGACAGCAAAATTTAACGTGAATTGCTGACATTCATATGGATTGTCTTAAGGCTAAATTCTAAACGTCTTCCTAAATATTCTCACTTGAATTTTGATTAAAAAAAAAACTTTTTTCTTTGTGTAATAGATTAGACCTGAAGGTGCATTATGCTGTTAAAAAAAAACATGCACTTTTTCCATGGCGGTCGAAGAGCCAGAATGTAAGAATTCATTCACAGAAAAAAATAAAAATCATATTTGACAACAAAAAACGCAGATCCAAACAAAAAATTTTTCAATTTCCAGCCTATAAACGATTTTGTCACACTGACTAAAAAATTTGTATGGTGTTTGTCAATTTGTTTTTCAATTATAAAAATATTATTTGAATGAAGAAATTTGTTGAAGTATAACTTAATTTCTACAATAAATTTGTTGAATAATATGAATTTTCTAATAAAGTCATTTGTTAATTTGATTATGATATTTATTGAACAATAAAAATATATTGATTAAACATTTTATCAAACCAAAAAATGGTTTTATTATATAAAAAGGCTTTTTGATAAAATATTTTGTTCACTTGATTATGTTATTAATTGAGTAGTAAAAAATTTTGATTAAAAAGTTTATCAAACCAACATTTTTTTTATTGAAATCTGCCATGATGGGACAAAAAGTTTTACCAATATTATACTTTTCTTTCCACCTAAACCAAAATAAGAAACATTTATTGTAATATCATTTATTTTATTTTGTTTATTTTTTTAATTCTAACAAAGTACCATTACAATATATTTTTATATTCTATAAGTTTAAAATTTCATTAATTACAGTATATACTTATATATATATATATTTTTTCTGAGTTGAGTTGATAAAAAAAGTTATGAATAAGGGTATAAAACAAATTGGATTCTTTAGGAAACTACAAGTTAATACGAAAAAAATTTTAAAAGAATATCTACAGAATTATGTGTCTGCGTATCTCGAAGAATAGTCATGACAGAAAAATGTTGATGCTGTGTACAAAAAGCTTGATTTTCTACATTGGATGTTGTTTCAGTTTGTAACGTTTTCAATTTTTCAAGTTTAAATTCAAACGTTGCCATATCACCTATTGGAAGGCCATAAAATCTTAAGAACGTTGATCGTAATACGATGTTCTGTTATGATTGAGAAATAATAAATTTATTTTTAATATCTGACAAATACTTACCTGTTCGTACAGATGGTCGAGGTTCCATTCCTTTAAGAGAAGGTACATGTCATCCTGTGTTTCTGAAGATTCTTCAGGTTACGAAGTTTCTTAAAATTATTTTTTTTTTCTACTAAATGCTGTGATAGAATTCCTTTAATTTAATAAATGTTCTTCCTGAAGGAGTTGTTACTTTTGGCACAGGCGGTCCAACTATTTGGTTGAAGGCAATAATTTCAAACAAGGGGGCTAAAGTCGATACTTCGAATGCCGCAAAATGATGGTCATACTAATTATTTATTTTTTTGCAACATAAAACGGTGTCTTCGTTTTTAGTTTTTATTACATATGTAATGGGTTCTTAAGTGCACAAAAAAACTTGTGCAGAATAAAATGCCTCATTACAAAATAACACTTAATTATATTTACCATTCTTAGCGATTTCCTTCCGAACAATAAAAATTTATAATAAATGTTTCTTCACTTTATATATTTTTAATATTAAAAACTTTATATTCTTCCAACACAAAGAAAAAAACAATACTTTTATTTTTTTGTGACTTTTATTTTTTACTTTTTATGCAAAGGTAACTTATTAAATGAATATACTTAAGGTATTTACCTTAATTAAAAAAACAAATGTAGGGAATAATTTGATAAGTTATCAATTCGCATTTATGAATATGTATGTTGTGCATACATACATATATATGAACTTAAGCATGGTAACAACAGAAAATGGAGCAATTAATGTTTTTATCCAATAAATTAATTTTTTAATCATAATTAGTTTTAAACTGACAAATCCTTTATCAAGTCGATTTGTTGTTTTTTTTTTAGAAGAACAATTCCAACTAATTTTGTTATCAATTCAACTATATTTTTAATCAAATAATTCAATATTTTGGATAAAAAAAATTGTAGGCAAATTGTGATTCCCAGTTTTTTCTGTGTTTGTTGAAAAAAATAAATAACAAAAATGCCATTCTGTAATTTTTATTTTATTGTTTATTCGACATTAACAATTAATTTTGTTTTTAATTTTTATTTATATTTTTATTGAAAGTTTTTTAAAAAAAAATGTTTGTTGCTTTTGTTGTATTTATGTAAGCAAAATTTCTGGATTGGCATGCCATAGTGTCCAAGGACTTTGTGTCACACTCAAAAGTGATTCAACCTTAATTTTGCTGTGAACTTTCGTTATTCGATAAAATAGAAATTTTAAAAGAACTTGCTATCACCATAACTGCTTTGCTAATCGTTTATTTTATTCCAGAATATTAATTTATTCGGAGCCTTTTTAAACTGCCCGCCTATTAAACAACACTCAAAACATTTTTAAAGAAACAAATGAAAATCAATTTTCTTGACAGCAACATAAATATTTGTGTGTGTTGAAGCAATCATCAATTTTGCCAAAAAATATTAATGAAAATAAATACAAATGTTGACGTCATTTTACGCTAGAATCATTTGACTGGTTGACAAGTAAATTGCTTGTTTGTCAAATAAATGTTGGATTTATGTTCCAAGAACTGGAGTTAAAAACAAAGTCAACAAAAAAGGCATAAAAGGTTGTATTCATGAAAGAATTACAAATTGGGGTAAAAATAAATAAAAAACAAAAACCAACAGGAAAAATACCACAATGATACACAAATAAGTATTGAATGCAAAAAGAAAAAAATTTAAATAATATTGTAGTTACTTAAGACGCAAGTTATTCCAAATACACCTTGTTTAAATGACGCAATGTTACAAAAATACAAGTGGAATTTTTTACAAATACCCTGAGTGAAATATTTTTACATTTACATATAAATTTCAAATTAAAGGAAAGGCTCTTCACATTGCACAGTGGTGAAGTTAACAAAAAAAATATCTTTAAATTATTATCCATCGAAAGGTTATTTTTTCCCATCTTTTTGGTAATTTATGAATTTCGAACTGAAACTTTTAATGTTTTGAGAACATATTCCAGCTGGGACTTTTTGAGTTGAACGTTGCCGATCAAGGAGATGAACTACTTGAACCATTAATTTTATTTAATGGAGACAACAACAACGCCTCAGTTTTTAAGTAAAGCATAATAGGCATCACTGTTAGTAGAACTAAATAACCGGTTTGAATGAGAGAAGAGAAGATTTTAGAAAACATCTTTTTGCAACTCTGCCTCTCTCTCTCTCTCTTTTAATGACGCTTCTAAGTGATTAGACAAATTTGTTGGTAATTTTAGATGGTTCATTACATAACAGTTCGTCGAAATTATTTGATTTAAATGGTCGTCAAAGTAAATGGGACTCTGGAGACTACGACTGTTCTCACTGCATCAAAATGTATATTTAAATTATCTAAAATTCACCAAAAGAACGGGATGGATAGTTGATAACAAAAATCAGAAAATTAATTCTTTTATATTTTTGAAACGTGTGTCTCCTGCTTTCACTAAAAAGGATAATTAAAATGTAATTCCCATGCCAGAACGTAAATATTTGGCGACTAAAGGCTGGTTCACCGGCAAAAATTTTGTTCCGAAACATTTTTTTTTATATGTAGTTTGACATTTTATTTTGAGAGAGAGAGAGTAACAAAGAGAGTACAAAATTTTTGCCGGTGAACCAGCCTTAAACCACAAATTTTATTTATTAGAAAACAAAATGAAATATTTTAAATAAATTTTATAGCAATTTAAATTTAACAGAAAAAATATTTTAAGATATATTTTTTCTAAAAATGAAAAATAAATGCAAGCAATTAAAAATAGTTGCCACTTGAAAACTTAATTATTGTGGTAAATAGTTTGTTAAAAAAAGTTTAAGTTTTTAGTTTTCTAGCTCATCTTCAAATATTTTTAATTACTTTTTATTTATATTGTTGGCCTGAAACATTTGTTTGCCATAAAAATCATGCGCACTTCTGCTAATAAAATAACCAAAAGTATTTTTAAAAAATAAACGATTTATTTGAAAAAGTTAATGGCACAAAAGTTTTTTCCTTTAAATTATTCAGGAGGAGCACATCAAGTTGTTTACACATTCCACGAGCCATGAAATTCATTCGTTAACAACTACTTAAAAAACAACACACAACAAAAAAAAAAAAAACAAAAGCAGTAAATTATTATTTAATTAACACACATACAAATACTTTAATACAAATCAGCTGTTATTGTTTACATTTAGTCTACCGCAACACGTTGCCGCAATGATGACGTCAATTTGGGGAAAAGCGCCTGCGTCAGTCAAATGGACTATACAACATGTATCAAATTCAAGGCAGGGAATTTTAAATATTTTGAAATTCTACTGCACACCTTATTTGTTCATACATGTTTGACCAGGGCTGTTAAACTGGAATTTTTAAATAAATCAAAAGGAAGGATCTAAAGGAATAAAATGTTTCTTCAATATATTATATAAATGTGGAAAAAGTACTGAAACAGGAATATGATTCATGGTTAATTACTTCAACTAGAAAATAATAGCAGCACTGTGCACAAATCATGCAAATTTACGATGAAATAATTATCTTTTGTTGAATTACCTTATTGCTGGTATCTGCTGGATGTCTATGCTCGAGAAGCCAAGGCAAAGTCCGGTTTTGTAAAGCTGGCTTTGTTTAGCATTGTTTTTAATGTGGATGATGGTGATGGGGACTACCATAAAAATACCAAAAGTTATTCTCTTGCTGCAGCTGTGAATGCTATTACTGTTGAATATTTGTAAAATCTGTTGCCTTATGGTGGAAACTCTGTTGGTAATATCCAATCAAATAGTGCGGTCACCAGAATGGAAAAACTAACAAAACAAGGAAAAAACGTTGTTTCTTGATTCGATGTGTGACCAAGTAATAAAGTTTAAGCTGCATTCCAGAGCCCAACTGCCAATGGCGCAGTTGGTCGCTCATAATAATCAAAACAACTGCTAATCACACAAAGATTAACCGCATGCGCTTATTCGCCGGTCACTATGTTAGTTGTCATTACAACCGTGTTTGCAGCTAACGTTTAAGCTGCGATTGGAGTAAACATCTTTTATGTACCATCGAAAATGAAATTAAGCGAAACTCACTTCCGAATTCTATATGTCAGACCACCAAGACTTAGCTGCAGCGTGTTAAAAATTTAGGTTATGTTATATCAGACCGAAAATGGGATACAACTTTCATGTAAGGGCATGTGCTTCATAGACTATTTTAGAGATACTCGACCGCGCGCAGGAGAGATAGAAGAAGCTTATCGGTGATAGTAGGATAACCAGACTATATTGATTCACTTGAGCATCGATCCAATGAGGGGTGTGTTTCAATATTTTATCAGTACTATAACGGAATGTGCTCTTATGAAATCATGGAACTTATTCCTGAAAACCGTAATTTTATACGCGAAACGCGCTTTACATCAAGAGCGCATGCCTTTGCGATCGATTGGCCAGTGAATCGCACTACGCATTACAGAGGAAATTCGTTTTTTATTCAAACAGTTCGTATGTGGAATAAACTTCATGCGGAGGTCTTACCTGCCACTTTCAGTGTGCAAATACTTAAATCAAATGTCCACAAGCACTACTGCCTCTATCCTCCTGCCCATAACCTAATTTCCTAGTTCTGGCACAAAGCGTTGCATAAGTAGGGGTCATCACCTGAGAACTGGTCCTAATTATCAATAAACTAATCTTAGCTCATTATAAAAATAATTATATAAAAAACATGTCTTTTTGTCTGATATTATAATTGACTTAGACTGACTCGCTTTGTGATTTTTTTTTAAGATTATTTACGAAAGAACTTTATTCAAAATAAACACATTTTATTTTGTGAACTTTACTTATTCATGATTTCTTGCTGGTCGTGTTGCATGCAACTTTGCTTTAATGAATATAACGAACAAGGTATCAACTCCAGTAAAGGCAATATTTTGTTCGTTTTGGAAGCTATTAATATTTACTGGCGCTTACGATCAAATAATTCTTTTCGAGATTTGGCAAATTCATGCCATTTTTATATTCGAAAAATAAAATAATTATGAAATTGTTATTGTATTGAACTTTCCATCTCTGAGCCCTTTTAAGAAAGTCTTTTTCGGTTTGTTGCGTTGTAACTTTACATCCGATTTTAGTGTTAAACATAATGCAGAGTTTAACGGTTTAAAGAACGGACTACATTAATTTTCCTGAATTTTATTAGAACAGTTGTGATTATTTCGTAAAATTCGTGGAGTTTAAAAGCTTCTGGATGTAATTAGGTTTATATTAAAAAAAATATATATATATTTAAATGGACAAACTGTAATATAGTGCACCAAAAAAGGATAATAAAGGAAAGTTGTTTTCATTAATGTGATTTTTTGGTTAAATAAAAATTAGTTTAATAATGATTATTTGACCCTTTTTTTTATTAAATTATTTTCTATTTTCTTGAGCTTTGGGTCCTTATATTTTTTAATAATATTTTATTTCAATATTTCGGTACTTTCTGCGTACCTTCTTCAGGAAACAAAATTAATATATAACCAAAATAACAAAATTAATTAACAATTGAAAAAATTTTTTGTCATAATGAAGTTAAAAAACAATGTTTCAAAAAATTTTCAAAAACAAAAATATAAAAAAAGTGTTTTGTGTTACATACATATATTAAGAACAAAAACATTTATGTTATTTTGTGAATTAAGTGTCTGTATATATGAGCGACATTATCGGTATCTGCTTTAAAATTAATTCTTTTAGTCAATGGAGTATTTACAATGTGTAACATTTCCAAAATATACCGTCTCTTATAATTTTTTTCAATACCAAGAACTGAAGCATTTTCAAAGTTAGGATAGTGACCTAAGTCAAAACAATGAGTGGATAATGCTGTTTTTTGTGAATTAACATATCTTAAGTCCGACTTATGTCCAGCAATTCTAGTCTTTAGTTTATTTTTTGTTGTACCAATATATACCTTATTGCAAATCTCCTGATCACTACCTTTACAAGGTATTTCATAGACTACATTAGAAATGTCAAATTTATTAATTCTATCTTTAGTCTTACTAAATAATCTATTCAGTGTATTATTTGTTTTAAAAGCCATGTTATATTTTTCCTTATTGAAGATTTTTGAATTCTTTAAACGTTCTGAAAAACCTTGTACATAAGTTAAAGACTTATAAATCTTAGGCTCCAATGTGCTTATCTTAATTGTATTTCTTTTATGTCCGTATTGTCTAATAAATTTATAAATAAGTCTTTTTGGAAAGCTATTATCCGCTAGTATATTTTTAATCTTTTCTTTATTCTTTTTATGAAATTCTTCATCACTTATAGTTAAAACTCTTTCAATTAAATTTTTAGCTGTATTAATTATTATACCTTTGTTGTGCTTTGAAAAATAGTTAATAATTCTTCCTGATGCTGTCGGTTTTTGATACCAATCCATTAATATATTATTACCTCGTCGAATCAATAAAGTATCTAAGTAAGGAAGTTTGGAATCGCATTCCTTCTCTATTGTAAACTTAATATTAACATCAAAAGAATTGAAAATCTTTAACATATCATCAATTGCACTATCAGAAATAATGCAAAATAAATCATCAACATACTTAGTAATAACTTTTGGTTTTATAATTAGTTTTTCTAAGCAAAAGTCCAATAATTTCTCCATAACAATGTCTGCAACAATTGGAGATGCCGGAGATCCCATCGGAAGACCCTGTTTCTGAACATATATTTTTTTATCATACTGAAAATATCTATTATCCTCTATGCAAAATTGAAGAATACGTAAAAATAAATCTTTATCAATTTTAGTGTGTGGTCTAATTATATCCCACTTTTCTTTTATTGTATCAATAGCTAAATCTACTGGTATACTAGGAAATAGAGATATCACATCTAAAGAAACTAATTTTTCATTATTTTCTACTTTAAGTTTTTTTATCTTATTCTTAAAATCTAAAGAATTCTTTACGTTATATTTTGAAAACTCAGTGATTTTCTTCAAAATATCTGTCACATATTTGCATAGTTCATAAGAAGGCGAATTTAGAAAAGAACAAATAGGTCTTAAAGGATATTCAGGTTTATGAATTTTTGGAAGTCCATATAACCTAGGAGCAGTAGCAATGTTGGTCTTTAGTTTCTTCTTGTCAAAAATAGTTATAATTTTTCGTTTAAAAAGTTCATCTACCAAATCATTGTTAATCTTCTGCAATTTGCTAGTCGGATCTTTATTTACTAATTGACATTTCTAATGTAGTCTATGAAATACCTTGTAAAGGTAGTGATCAGGAGATTTGCAATAAGGTATATATTGGTACAACAAAAAATAAACTAAAGACTAGAATTGCTGGACATAAGTCGGACTTAAGATATGTTAATTCACAAAAAACAGCATTATCCACTCATTGTTTTGACTTAGGTCACTATCCTAACTTTGAAAATGCTTCAGTTCTTGGTATTGAAAAAAATTATAAGAGACGGTATATTTTGGAAATGTTACACATTGTAAATACTCCATTGACTAAAAGAATTAATTTTAAAGCAGATACCGATAATGTCGCTCATATATACAGACACTTAATTCACAAAATAACATAAATGTTTTTGTTCTTAATATATGTATGTAACACAAAACACTTTTTTTATATTTTTGTTTTTGAAAATTTTTTGAAACATTGTTTTTTAACTTCATTATGACAAAAAATTTTTTCAATTGTTAATTAATTTTGTTATTTTGGTTATATATTAATTTTGTTTCCTGAAGAAGGTACGCAGAAAGTACCGAAATATTGAAATAAAATATTATTAAAAAATATAAGGACCCAAAGCTCAAGAAAATAGAAAATAATTAAATAAAAATTCTTATAAAAATAAATTTTAACTTTTTTAAATACAACATGAGGCAGTTTGAAGTAATTATGACACAAGTTCGATGTTCGTTCTTTTATTTTTGCGCGCCATTAACAACAGGTTGGTTTGCAAACGTTTAAATCACCGAGATGTAGTATCAGTTTACTAAGTTTGCGAGAAGGACCTCAATATATTCATCACAAATTTGGAAATTTCGCTAAAGGAATTAACGTCGTTTTAATATTTTAATGTGTAAACAGTTTATAATGAATATAAATATTTTTCAAACAAGCAATTAAAGGTTTAAATTAATAATTAAACAGATATCACGAAATATTATTTAAATGATGTTGAAAGTATCGCTAAACATATTTATTTATGTAAGTGTTAATTAACTTTAAAATATAGGAAAATGAAGCGATTTAAATAAATAATCGAAATATTTGAACTAAACTCAGTGTTTAATTTACTTTTTAAAATTAAAAAAAAAAATTACAAATTATATAAAAAAAAATTAATTTTGATTGGATTAGTCATATAAAAAAGACGTCAATTAAGTCTTTAAAAAATTGGGTAAGTGCAATGGGAATTAAATTTGTTATAATATATCGCATTATCTGCCTGTCATATTCGATTCTAAAGCAAAACGATCAAGCTTGAATTATAGCAAAATAGCTTAGGAAAATTTTAAGTATAGAGCTGGATCTGACTGAAACGTTTTAATACAAGGAAACATTGTTTAAACGAAATTAAGAAAAATTTGCACTTTATAAACAAAGAAAAAACTCACGTTTAACAATTATAATTTAAAGAAAATTTGTGTTAATTTTTTTTTAATTCAAAGTTTAGAAGCATATCTTGTATAGAAAATAGCTCAAAAGTCTTAAATCGATTGTATATCTTCGTACCTTTTTCTTTTTCCTTTAAAGTTGTTGACATTTTTCCAAGTCCTTAAGTTGGCAGTTTCTAAGTTATTTACAATTACATAAAATCAAGTACGAGTTGTAAAATATAGAAAAATAAAACTATTAATAAATTTAAAACTTTATTCTTGGAATCTCATTATTTACAATAATTTCATTGCAGTCTTCCACGTTTGTACAATATAAATAATTTAAATGTGCTAAGTATGTATTAATAAAACGACCTCGAGTTTATTTCTATTTTCTATGTTAAAAAAACAAAAATAATTAATAACACAAAATGGCTGTTTTCATTCAATAAACATTATTATACCTCATGCACTCATTTCATTAATTTGTTTAGTTTTAGAAACTCATGTTCAGATATAAATAGTTTTTATAATAAATACGCGCCACTTATATAAATTTTTACATACATTTAATTATATATAATAATATATTATATTATGTTAACTAACTTTCTTTGAAAGTTGGCTTTCAAATCATGTAATAAATCTTTTTAAAAAACTCTATCAAATTCTATAATTATTGACATTGCTCTTGCAGTTTACAAAAACTCTGGGGAATGCCAAGCCATACGATGAATATATTTATTAGTCCATCTCAATACTATACAATTTGTTTGTTCTATTGTAGTGCGATTCACTACTCTTTTTTTTTAACGATTATTGGTTTGTTAAATTGACTTAACAATAAAATTGTCGATTTTCCTATTCAGTTACACTTTTATCGATATTTGCCATTGCTTAAAACAAACTAATGAAGTCAGCAAGTTGTTTTATCGTTAAGAAAGCGGCTATAATTTTTCCGTTTTTAAAGGCGTGGTGCTTTGCCTGCTACCTCATGCTGATTTCCATTAGCAATTCTTTCGGCACTATATCTGATCGACTGACATATTTATTTTATTTGTGAAATCAAGTTGCCTCGGCACACGGAAATCGCTATGCATAAGAACCGAAGGAAGGGTTCTTGTGTGGATATTGCAGAAATTACACACGGAATGACAAACTTATACATATATACCGTTTTTCTAATTTTTGTGGTGAAGGGTATAAAAATATACGTGTTTATCTTAATGGATATACGCACATTTGGCAGGTATAACTATTGTCGTATTGTTGAAAATCAGTGAGCCCTTTGTCATCCAGAAAAAATCTTCCGGCTACGCTTATAATAATAGATTAGGCCCTTAAGCTAAATTGCTTAAATATTGAACTTATCCACTTTTCTCTAATTAATCGCTGTCTGT
This sequence comes from Gymnosoma rotundatum, assembly GCA_916610165.2. Classification (NCBI taxonomy): domain Eukaryota; kingdom Metazoa; phylum Arthropoda; class Insecta; order Diptera; family Tachinidae; genus Gymnosoma; species Gymnosoma rotundatum. The sequence goes on along the minus strand of OU744339.1, from coordinate 130,518,669 downwards.
AAGTCTATTTAAATAAATATGAGGCTGTTAAGTATAGGGCTAAATGGTCCAATGTCGTATTTGTAGCAAAACACTGTTTTATTAAAATTAAATAATTTTAGAGATGGCGATTTAGCTTAAGCAACTTACAGAATGAGGCTGCTGATTACCATTTAATTTTACATTAACTTATAATATATGAGTGCGATATATGAACACACTGCAATTTATTGTAACTTCATTAAAAAATTGCAATAAATAAATTTTAGTGATAATGAAATTAAGTTTGATAATTAATTGTCATTAAGTTTTTACTGAAATCTTAAATCTTGAAAATTATTGAGCTTTTTAATGCTATAAACGCAAATTATTATTTTCATTTCAATTGAATTGGAGTATCAGTAAAAATTTATACTCACTGCAATTTGCAATTGGATTTATCATTCTCATTGTCACTACCATTATCGATGTGACATCATAGTAACTATCATTATCACTTCCATTATCATTATCACAGTACTTATAATTTTCATTATCATTATTATTATCATTGGCATAATAATTAACATTATCATTTTTCCTTTTTAGAATAAACGTATGGATTCTTTTGATTGCAAATACCACTGTGGCACAATATAAATTCTGTATTCTTACTTCCTTACCCTACGGTCTTGGGAATCCTATGGTCTCGCACTGACTAAACATGCGTTATTACTACAAACGCAGCCATCCACGCTACACTACTGTGTTACTCCGGCGAGACATGAACTACTCGATGCCCTGTTTTAGTAACCTTAACCATCCACAGACAACTCCCCTACTACTTTTATCCAAGCCAGTCAATTCCTTTAATCCAATAGCCACAACACACTACTGTCATACACTGTTGTTATGCTGTTACATTTCCCTGCGCTAACCGCTACCGTTCTTACTTTTTATTATAAAGACATTCTTCACAATTATCAGTTACTCTTTTATTAAATTAAACGTCTCCACTTAATAAATTGCCATGGCTTCACACAATAATTGTCTTTTCCCTTCCGGGAGGTTTGTACTGCTGCTTCTTAATTTTTAATTGTCTTAAGGCCCAACTATAATGTGCATAAGCTAGCTTTAGCTTATGTCAAAAATTCAACGAAAAGCCTGTCAAATGCTTAGGTAACTTATCAAAGAAATTTATGTGGCTACAATGTACATATATAAATTTAGTAACTTATTTGCCACAGTTGCACATTTATGTTTATTTCGTACTTTTGCCAAAAATAATTTCTATATAAATCAACAAAATTTTAAAACTAAAAGGCTTTAAAGAAAATATTTTATATATTTAATAACATTCACAAACACATTTACATAGTTTGGTTTATGTTCTAAGAAAATGTAAAAAAAACTATTACAAATTATTTTCTGTTTTGTGTTTGTGGCCAACCGTACTAAAAAATGCAACGATGTTAATCGTTTATATGGTATACATATGTGTGTATAAATACAAATTTAATTACAAATATATTATAATTGTAAAAAATTAGCCATAAAGAAAAATGTTATTTTTTCTAACATTTTTTATTGAATTAAAAACTAAAAAATTTAACAATTTAGGTCTTAATTAGAATATTTATTTATTAATGTATAAACCAAAGCACAATCAGCTGTTTCCGTACGGAAAGTGCGATCAGTTTCGTACCTTGCATAAAGAAATGAAATTTAACGAAACTTGACGAAAAGTTATCTTATTCACATTATAGTTTACCACATATAATTTAATGTATTTGCACAGTTGTATAAGTTGGCATAAGCTAGTATATGCACATTATAGTTGGGCCTTTATACTTTTATATTATTCTTCATTTGTACTTATGTCCGAAGTTGGACTCGAACTCACGATCTTCTGTTTTGCAGCAAGCACGAAGTTGCTCAGCTTTTGTTATCTAATTGTCGTATTATTCTATTAACACACCATTAGTGGAAGTAATTTATTCACCACGCTCATACGGAAACTACAACAGGGGTTGCCAGATCTCATTTTCGTAACAATATTAATATTAATAATTATCATTTATTATTATATTAAAAATCGATTTTGCTTTCATTGTCATTATCATTAGCGATGCCATTATCATTGTATTATCACTCTCATTATCATTATCACTGTACTTATAATTTTCATTATTATTATCATTGGCATAATGATTAACATTATCATTTTCCATTAATATTAATATTATTGTTTATCATTTATTATAATATTAAAAATCGTTTTTGTTTTTATTGTCATTTTCATTAAAATGATTGTAGTTATCATTTGCATTATTATTTAAATTCAAATCAACTTTAAGCCTCAATATTAAGTGTTGAAAATCAGTACTTAATGCGATTTACTCTTAAATCGATGTATTATATGCACGAATGTACGTGTGAGTGCCGGGTACAAAATAACTGAAAAAATTTCATTCAAAGAAAAACATGTATTAGAGTCCCAGTAAATATACAATATATTCGGATTTCATATTGTTAACAATGAATTTCTTTGCTCTCATTGTATGCAAACGATTAAACGCAAGAAAGAGGACTTTGTATCGCCTGCATGTGGATAAAGCGCCCTTAGCTAAAAACAAAAAAAAAATATTCATCTGTGTGTGATGGCCGTATTGACTCAACCCTATTATGGCTCTTGGTAGAGTACCAAGGTTGGCCTATGCTCTAGCAAGTGAAATCAAACGTGCACATAAATTGTTAACTGGGTACTATTACATACTTTGATGTGGTTTCATAAAGCAATCTGAAGGCTTTTTACTATTGGAAACATTGGTTCAGACCCGTCCCATTAAGCTCCAAAACAAAGTGATATTACATCGAGATAATGCTCGAAAGGAATGAATTTTATACACTTGGCACATCAAACCATTTTATTCTTCAGCTGTGGCTCCTAGACACCAAGTATTTCAAGAAGAAAAAATTTAAATTTTATTTAAATTAATTTTTTAATAATCCTAAGTAAATTTGAAGTGTAGAAGGCGCCTTTTCTCCACCCAGATGTGTCTTGTCTTTGTAACAATAACATTGTTAACAAACTTCTCGAATTGTGAAATTAAATTTATTTTTTTATTTGTCTGCGGAATATCAAGCAACCGCTAAGAATGACTTGATAAATTTATCATTCACCATCTTTGTTTTTGCTCTCTCTCTCTCCGTCACTCTAAATATTTCTATTAAAAATTATGAAAAATATTTTGACTTTTGGATTTTTTCTTTGCTTAAGTGCTTGTAAATGAAATACAAATGAATAATAAGAAGGAACAGATTGTTTTCTTGTTTTTAAATTTATTTACGTGACCACTTTAAGATAAATAGATTATAGAACAACTAGTTTGAACATTAAGGAAGTATGGGGAGGAAAATTAAAGAAGGTAAAATGTGAAGAGTATTACGTGCTTAAATTTAAAAAAAACACATTGTTAATTTTAAACACAATCGTTCGTCTTCTCGATGATGTTTTGTAAAAAAAAAACAACACTAATTTGCAGTGCGTTGATAACAAGTTTTGTTTTTGTGGGTAAACTCACACAAAGAAGGGAAAGTCACAAAATTATCTGAGTTAAAAAAAGTGTCACAAAGAGTCAAATTGTGACTTTAGTCGTCAAACGCTAATGCGTTTTTTTTTTTAAATTAAACACTGTTAGCAATGAATGTGATTTTACAACTGAAAACAGAAGGAGGTTATCAATTCGACTGAGTGTTGCTTTTTTATGTTTGTATTCGCAGAACTCAGTCATTTCTGAAATAGTTTTAAAGTTTTTTCCTTAATTCGAGTGATGCTTTCAGATTGGTTGCGTTTTAAAAACAACTAATGATCTTAAAAAGTAAAGGGTGTCATAAGAGTTGCTGTAAATTGACCTATGTGAGCCCTTATTTTGAACCCTTATAGACAAACACTTCCGAATTGGACAGAATGTCGACTGTTATGACCGTTATAGGAGCACAAATTAAAATTCAAATTTTAAAAATTAAGGGTGTCCCAATAGTTTACTTAATTTAATGTATATGGCCATACTTTTTAACAGTTGTAGAAAAACGCTTGAAGAAACATAATGGCTAACACCGCTATAATAACAAGTTTATATTTTAAATTTAGAAATTAAAGGGTGTTCCAAAAATTAATGTAATTTGACCTATATAACCGTGTCTTTTGAACCGTTATAAACAAACAGTTGAAAATTAGACATAATATCCACCATGTTGTTTTGGTATAATAACAAGTATAAATATTTTAGGTTATAAATTAAAAGGTGTTACAATAGTTGATGTAATTTGTAACTGTTGAACCGTTATAGACAGGCAATTAAATGTATTGAGAATCTAATTGCTAAGTCTGTTGCAACAGCAAGTATAAAAGTTGAATTTGGAAATTAAAGGGTGACCCAATAGTTTCTACAATTTAATGTATATTGCTAAACTGTTAAAATTAATAAGGATCTGTAATGGTAAGTCTGCTATAGCAAGTAGAAAGTTTGGAGATGAAATATAAGAGTGTACAAATAGTTAATGTATTTTAATGTATGTGGCCATACTTTTGAAACGTTATAGACAGACAACTGAAATCTGTTTTAAAGTCGGTTTTTTTTTTGGCCAGAATTATTAAATCAACATTGTTTTGTACAGTTAATGTGGTCTTGTTTTATAAATAAATGATAATAAAACAGTGTTGCCGCAAGCAAAAAATTCTTAAAATAGTAAACTTATGAAAAAGATGATGAAAGTTGTTAATATGTTTTTTTTTTGTTTACAGGAGAAATGAAAATCTCATTTAATTTATTTACAATAACTCAATCTGAGTTTTTTTTTTTTTTTGGATAAATGTTTTAACTTTCCAGAAAACGTTGTTTTTTAACAAATGAGTAATTGATTTATTGAAAAGAAATAAAGAAAAATATCTAAAACCATTTCTTGAAAATGTGCAAAATCTCCCTGCGTTTTTTGTTTTCAAATTTAAAAAATGGAGAATTTTTTCATTCAACATTGTAATTGGGCATTGCGTTTGATTCCTTTAATATGTTAATTTTCTTACAACAAACAATTTCGTAATATTCTTACAAAATATATTTACGTCGTCAGAAAATAAATAGCGCATCGGATTGTTGTCGATAAAGCATATTTATATGTCCTTCTTTTCGCTATCGCTTACACAATACATTTGTGGTTTTACACAAAAGAAAAAAAATGAATAAATGGAATCTGTATTCAATCGATAGAGTAAACAGAATATTACGAAATTGAAATATTTTTTTAATTTGTTGGTAACCAATATTTTATTAATCGTATTTTATTCCAACAATATTTATTAAGGAATTATTTGTTTTTTTAATTCCTAATTATTTATTCCTTATTAATTGTCTAACAATTATTAATGAACCTAAGCCTAACTGAAATATAATAATAATTTATTTTTGTTTTGTATTTTAAATAATAATAATGAAAATATTGTAAAAAGAATAATTTTATAATTATTTAAAAAAATTATAAAAACGGTAACACTGATTATAAGCTGGATGAAATAAAACAAGAACTTTTGTTTTTTATATCCATAAGTATGCATGGATGTGTGTGGAGTTTACAAATTTTACCAATTGCTTTTACTAATAAGGAGCCACAAGCGAATGCAAAACAATAAAACATTTTTTGGTGTAAAAAGGCTAAAAAATTTGTCTGTTCAATGTACATACATGCATACACATGTGCGTACATACATACATACATTCTTCTAGTCACTGTACTGACCAGTACCTTTAAATCAAAGAGATTAAATCACATGTTCTGAAATATTGTTCATGTCTATGAGCAACCATATTTGCTTCAAATTAAATTTTCGTTAAAAATGGATTTACATGTGTATGTAATTGATAGCCTTTTTAATGATTGTGCTGATTCTGATTCTGATTATTTATTATTTATTATTTTTTGTGTGTAATTTGCTAACGAAATGAAATAGTTTATTTCAAGAATTTTCGTACATCATATTTTTAATCCATAATACAAATTACTTCTGAGAAGTTAAATAACAAGTGTGCTGCAGATAATATTTCTTAGTTATGTGTGTGTGTGTGTGTGTGTGTGTGTGTATCATGTGTTTGGAGCTAATATTGAATTCGGTGTTTTTGTTTTCTGATTCACGCATCAATAAGAGCAACGTTTGGTTTGTCTGTATGTTTTTACAGGTATTTTTGAACAGAGTGAAAATATTTAACAAGTGCTTTTTGCTACCAGCTAATATTTATTTAAAACGGCAATGCTTTCATTTTAATTAAGAAAATTTTGAGTTAAACATATCTTCGAATATTATACGTTCTACCTACATGTTGCAATTGAAACTGTTGTTGAAAATTTTTTTAACTGAAAATCCACGTGAAAAACGTAGAGAAATTTGTTTGTTTATTTTTTAGCTCAGAAAATTCGACAGTTTGTAAAAAAGCCTTTAGCAAAAGATAATTGAATTTCTGCATTTAAAACTGAAAAGGTATGAGAGAGTTAATATTCCTACTGATGGGTAAAATCAAAAACATTCCCTATCAGAAAACTTTCCACCCGTTACACTTTAATAGCGTAGGAGCTGTAAAATATATAAAAACCTTGTTTTATAAAATAAACGTTTTATAAAGTATTTTTAATTAAAATTAAAAAGAAACAACAAAATAATAAAGACTTAATTCTAAGTTCTATTTAAGTTGCTATGAAATATATGGCGCACACATTTTCCTAAGACGTTTAAGTAGTGATGGATTCACGCAAACATATAAAATTCAATCATAAAAAATTCACAAGTTCTTTAACTTCATTATATTTTTTTCTAACTTTTAATGTTTCATTAAATCATCATCAAGACATTAAAAGAAAATTAAGGAGAAAGTTTTAAATGAATATCTTATTTTTTCTCATTTGCTTTTTAATAATTCAATTCATTGTTGTGAGATTTTAAATGCGAAAGTGTTTATGTTGGGATGTTTGTTGCACAATCACGACCAAACTGCAAAACTGATTTTTATGAAATTTTCTATAATTTGTAGGTAGATAGATTTCTATAGGCATTAACCAAGGCGCATTAATTTACAGGTGGTCTTAATAGCGCAGCTGCTTTTTGTTTATGTTCGACGTTGTTGTCAAAATTCTAAAATAGTTATAAAAATAAAAAATTTTCAAATAATTTGAAAAAGTAAAAGAATTTTCAATTTCATAAAATTTAACTTCTAAACCAAAAAACCAAAACAAATTGAAATATGAGGTATGAGGTAGGAGAAAGACCCCAACTGTTACAACTTCATTTAAAGCAAGAAATGATGATATTTTATCGGCTTCCTCCGCAACAACAAAATTATATTAGGTTTTTGTTTTTCTAGCCGTGCGGCCACCTAGTATTTTATTCGGCTTGGCATTAACATGTATGTATTTAGAAAACAATTTGAACAGGAAAGGGAAAAATTAAATCCAAGCAGAAGCATACTTTTAGGCGTTAATCATAAAAATTATTTTTTGTGCAAAAGTCAACTTCGTAACATGCTTTAATTAAATGTTTTTACTCGCAGAGCTTATAAGAGGTAGACTTTCTTGTACTTTTCACAACATGTACGGACCATTTAGATAAAATAGCGGACAAAGGCTAATTGTATTATAAATATAATTAGAGTTTGCCTTGTGGTCCAAATACGACCAATTATATTTTTAAACACTTTTTTCTTTGTATATTTTATGTGTGGAATATATGTAAATTTTTTGCAATTGTAGTAGTGGTAGCAATTTAAAGGGCCCTTTATTTTTTAAATACTGAACCGATTTAATTGAGGTAAGGACTGTGCAATAATTCTTCCCAATATCTACAAACAGGTGAAAGTATAAATAAAATCGGTTGACAAACGGAGAAGAAAAAGGATCCCGAAGTTGTGTAATTTCCTATTTATATATAGATTCAGAATTATTATTGTACAAATATGTGCTGCTTATAAAATTAAAAAAAGAAAAAACATATTGAAGAACCATCGTAGTGAGAATTTTTTCAATATAAAAGCCCATATCAAATGGTAATGTTGGATTAGATGGCTTCTAAGTAGAAAATGATAATTAAATTTAAACATCAATTTTGTCTTAAACACGTTCATTGAATATCAAACAAAAATTACTGAATAATGAAATACAAAAAAAAAAAAAAAAGGATTTAAAAGAGAGAATGGATGTTGTCAGTTTTGTGTATCATATTTCGTGCACTTTACTACGTCAAGAACAACTCATTTTGTTATAATTCTTAGCCAACGCTTACAATCAATCTGCTAGAGCAATGAGATTACCCAGCAAAAAATTTTTGGAAGAGGTATTGAATGTGGAATTAAGCATGTTTGGCGAAAAGACTTCTTCCCAACTAGATTACCAACCTTTTGATTTTAAGAAGGCATGAGACTTTTATAAAAAATTACTGACAATTGATTACTTTAATTATTGTAGGAAGTAATGATGGTCATTAAAACATATTTTAAAGGTATTCTCTTTAAAGTAAAAGAACTCCTTTAATTAATATTTCTATTTTTGTCAACTAATGTAATTTGTTTTGTAAGCTGGGTAGTTTCAAGTAAAATAATTTTGAAAATATATTAATTATTAAGGTTTCATTTCGAAAGCATTATTATTAGTGAAAAGTTAAACAAAAAAAATTTTTAATTTCCTTTCAAATATACAAATTTCCCTTCTAGGTAAATTTTATTTTTTTTTTAAGAATTTTCATAATACTTTTATGACTTTTCTAAAACTGTTTTATACGATTATGGTAAATTTCCCTTTTAGGGAAATTTTGATTAGTTTTTGAATTTTTAACTATAAATTTTTTTTTGGTATAATGCTTAAACTTAATTTTATTTGCAAAAATTATGAATACAAAATAAATTAAGCTAAATTTGTAAAATTTCCCTACTCGGGAAATATTTTCTTAAAGGAAATTTTTAAAGGTTTCAGAAATTTTAAGAGAAATAACTATTAAATTTTTTGCTAAAAAATTCAATATAAATTTTCTTTATAAATTTTTGTATTTATTTTTTAAATTAAAAACAAACAAAAAAAAAAAATAACGAATAATTTCCTTCTAGGGAAATTTATTAATTTATTCATTACTTAGGAGCAAAAAGATTCAGCAATTGCACATGTTGTCAGGGATTTCGCGACAAATGTGGCGACAAACATTCAAACACATTTGGCGAGCTTATTTATGATTTGGCGACGTGGCGATTTTTTAACGACTTATTAAGTATTTGGCGATTTTTACAAATGTCGAAGCTAAAGTATTATTTTCCTTAATTTCAACCGTGCAAAACATTCACGATGAACTGTGTGTGTCCTCCCTCTAGTTAATGAAATTAATACTTTAAACTTAGAATTTCTATCATACAATGTAGACGCAGGAAGTAGGCGTCAAAGGCTGTTTTTTAGTTTAATTTTGTATTCCTCAAAAATATTAAAGCCATCAGTTCACAACTGTGAACAATTCATAAAGAGTATAATCAATCCATTGATATCCAAAAACATTCCTTCCACGAATTGCCATTGACTATGGGTTAAGATTTAAAACTGAATTACGTAATATTGAAATGAATGAATGAAACCATACGAGAAAATTATTTTTCATATTTACAGGAACTTATTTAAAGTTTACAAAAAAAATTTTGCATTGCAAAATGTTGTTATTCATTCGTTCTTGTCAAAGATTATTTAAAAATTGTTATGAAACCTAAAACACTGTTGGATGTATATGAAAAACTCAATAAAAAAAATTACCTCTTGTTAATTGGAAGGATTATTTGAATGATAATATTCTCACTTACTTAAGTTTTGGCAGAAGATTTAAAGTTAAAAGGATACTGAAATAACTTGTTTAAATTAAATTCCTAGAAAACAAAACAACCAGAACACAATAAAAAAAATATTAGAAAAAATTTAAAAGAAAACTGAGTAAATTTATTTGTGTTGTTTTTTGCTAAGAAATTTCATTCAGATTTTTTGAATTTAATAACTGAAACAAAAATTAAAACTGTTTGCAATTATTTGAGTGTTTTTAGACATTTGTATGTTTATGGCGTAAAGTTGGTAGTTGGTCATTGAAATAAATAAAAAAAAAGTAACATGACATTGATTACAGTTGCATTATGTATCAGCACGAAAGATACACACAGATGTTGTTTGGGGTTTTGTTAACATTTTTGTGATTCTGTTAGTGAAGCACAAAAGACAGAAATAATAATACATGGAAGTACATACTTCGAAATATCACATTCTCCAAGGTTGCAGAAATTCAATATTGGATTTTTGGACTACAAAATTACTGAAATCATTTTGACAGAAAAAATTCTCGGAAACGAATTTGATTATGAACAACTGAAAGCTGGTGCATATTAGTATTTAAGCACGTGACTAGATGTGAATATTTACGTTTGAAAGGCGAGTGCAAAATATAACTCTTAATGCAATGAGGTACAAGTGTAATTAAAGTTGATGATGGGCGGTGTCAGGATGAACATGCTTGCTGACGAACTTTCTAGGTGAGGTTCTGGAACGATGTCTAAGATGAGGAAGAAATTGGTGCAACTTACCACTCAATAAACTCATTCTAAGTAGTAGTTTTTAAATCGAGAGGAAATAGAGGGGGAAAGTAGGATTTTAAGTATAATAAGACCCAAATTAAACATCCCAAACATAAGTAAACTTCTAGGCAGAAAAGTTTTTAGGGTCTTCAAAGGTGTAATTACGGATCCTTGTCCAGCTAGAGTCAGGACAAGTTTATGGGAGAATGTCACTCTGAATTTTAATCAAAATATTCTGGAAACTGTGGAGCATATTACCACTCATTATGCCAGATGGCAACCTCGAATGATTCCACGATGAATTCAAAGATATCGTTAGCAGAAGACTATCACATTCGTCATTTAAATCAGAAAGCTTGGTAACAGATGGCCAGGATTCTGTTTGAAGAGTAAGGCCGCATTACCAAAGGATGAACGAAAATATTTACAGATAATAAAACAACATAAAACCTATTTTACACGACTGCAGGAGAGTTTCCTTGTGGTAGGCCCATAAACAAGATCAGGCAAAATTAAAAATGATTGTTGTTGGCAGAACATTACATCAAGATGGCGAAGCTTTTTGTTTTTTAATACTCATCACTCTACACTATTATTCTGGCCAAAGCGACATTGTCGGTCGTAATTACCACAATCATTTTATTTGGGTACTCGCAACTGCGTGATACATTTAAAGGGCTTTTCGGGTCGTAAATAGACCCACATATTTTTAGTTGGTTTTGTTTAAAAATAAAAACTTTTTTTTTTTATATTTTTACACTCAATCATTTTTGCACAACCGTAGACTAGTGTTTCAGATAGCCTTAAAATATTCCATAAAGTTAAGATAAAACAAGTAAGAGTGCTATATTCGACTATGCCGAATCCTATATACCCTTCACCATCTATTTAAATCTATTTTAGTGAAGTAGCTCCAATTAAATATTGGAGTGACAGAGAATTAAAAAATAAAAAAAGTTTTGTACTGCATATTTGTAAATTTTACATAAAAATGACATCGGCTTTAAATGGGTTAAGCATTTAAAAAAAAATTTGGTATTTCCTTAAAGATTTCTTCAAAAGCTTTAACATAAAACCCACATTTTTATTTAAAAAAAAAAATTAAATTTCAGAGTCCCGTAACTCGGAAAATATAGGTGAGCTTAAATTTTTTTTCTGGAATGTTTTTTCTTATTTTTAAACTCTCTATCGCCCGATATATCTATTTTTCTGATTGGACTTATTTTATTGTTCCAATTGACATGAAAATATTAGAGGTAGGCGTGATGTTTTCCCCGCTGCCTTGAAGGGCATGGACCGATCATGCTGATTTCCAATAGCACCTCTTTCGATTCTTTATCTGATCGATTGACATATTTTTGTTTGTTTGTGGAAACAAGTTTGCCTTGGCAGACGGGCAGGCGCTATGCACAACAAGTCAGAATACATACATTTTATGGTGTCGGAAATGGATGTTGTAGAATTTACATACGGAATGACAAACTTAGATATACTCGATACCCTCACTACTGAGTACTTAGCCAGCAGTACTTACACTTACTTTGGATTTAAAATCATAGAAATAAATGTATGTTTGTATGTACGAATGCATGAAGCTTAAATTTTAAAGCCTTTGCAAGAGGCTTTTGTAGAAAAATACATCAGACCACACACACAGACACATACACACACACATTGTCCCAGTTAGCATTATTGATCATATTCGAGTCTTTTTTGACTCCTCGACACGATTAAAATAATCGATTATGCGCTCGTTTTAGAGTCGAAAATGATTGTTTTGTCGGTAGAAAATGGTACCCTAGCCGCGACTCTTCTGAACGAGTCCCTTATGACTCTCGTTTTCGACTCATTTTCGATACTATTTTCAATCGTACTTGTAATCAAATACGATACTTTTTCGAGTCAACTTTTAATCATATTACTAGCCGCATGCGAGTCTTTTTCGAACCATATTATACGAACATTTCTAATTTCATGTCCGCACATTAAAATGGCTATTGTAGACCATCGTTGTCGATGTCATGTCGGCTTCAAACAGTGAGAAAACGAAGCAGTTTTCTCCACGCAGACAAACATGAACAAATGTTTGTAACCTATTCTGCTGACGTTTTGTTCATGTGCGAACAAATCAATCGCTCGTCAAGGCGTAGTGTTACATTCGTTAGCATGTAATTCCTAAAGTTCTTAAAATTCAAATTTAAAAAAAAGAATTTAAAAAAATTTGAAAAAATTTATTTTACATTTGTGTCTCTATTTTTGTACGAAAATTAAAAAATAAAAATAAAATATGTATTTGCATAATTTTTTCATCGTTAGGCTGCATTAAATATGTCTCCCAAATAATTCTAAAAACAGTCGAATTTCAAGCATTTGCTTTTGTACTTTTTGTTTTTTTAGAAAGTCGCTTTCTATGAGTTTGTCGGAATGATATTCGAGTCTCTTTTAAAACGCACAACTGATTAATCAGTTTTAAGTCATCTTGGGTAGTCTTAAAAGACTCACTTTGGTGATTTTTGTAAAAACAATCTTCCAAATGCTAACTGGGGTATAACAACTGATTTTGTAGTCGTTAAGATATTTTAAGAATAGAATACAGGATGGTTTTGGGCTGTGCCATATGAACACCCTCCGTTTTCATTTACAGAAAGTCAAAACGTTTTTACAACTTTTCTACTAGAATGTTTAGGTGTCACAGAAACGTGTTTTCTTTCACACCTATTTTTTACCTCTGTATTTCCATGAAATTTCCTTATGAAATCATCCCCTAAAAAATATTATAGTTTTTTTTTTAAATTTTTTTTTTTAGGAAAAAAGTTCTTAAAATAAAATTGCCATATGGAAGCATAATAATTTTTATTATGTCACAAACTGTTTTTGTAATTTTTTTCTGACATTTAATGGTCTTAAGTATGTAATGTTGTTTATGGTTTCTTATCATGAAAATATTTTCTAATTTTTCGTTTTGTTTTTGTTTTCGTTGAACGTTTTTATTTAATGCCACGCTGTTGCTTGTGTCAGTTTCAAGGCCACAGTGTGTGCTTCAAAATTTGTTTCTCTCATGTTGTTTTTATGTTTTAAAAAACTAAATTACTATTTAAGGTTGTTAACTTTGGCTGTTTCTAACGGCTTTCTTTTGTGAAAATTTTCTTGGCAGGCGGTTTTTTAACTTGATTTTATTTTTATAAAGTAAGACGTATGCTAATGGCTGTCTAGGCATCATTTAACCATAGTTACTTACATATAATATTATAATCACAAAGGGTTTTCCAATAGAGAGTAGTAGATGTTAGAAATAAACTACAAACAAAATACGTTTTTAATTTGGAATTGTTTAAAATGATGTTAGAATTTAATAGGTAGCACGTATACTCCGTTTTTAATTTCTCTGGTGAACAAAGTGTGTTCATCTTGAGAGCATCGTGCATTTTTTAACGACGACCTCTTTCATTGTGTTTGCATAAGATAGATCATTCCTATTGTGCTAAAAATTGCCTGTTACCTGTGCTCTTTAAGTCAAACAATGCTGAAAGTCCTGATGCTGAAGGCCAGGCTAAAAGAGGAGGATTATTTTAAATAACCTAAAATTAGTTAGAGCAAAATGCATCGAGATCAGATGCTAGGGGAATGAACTGACCTGTCCAATGCTACGTGTTTATTTTAGCAATATAAATAAATATAAAATGTAATAATTGTAGACAAAACAGTTATTTTAATAATGAGTAAGATCTCTCTTATTTTGGGTGACTTCGAAAATACGATTAGGCATGTTATCATCCAAAAGTTTTTTTCAGCATTTCGGTTTCCAAGAAGTCCCAAGCCTCTATGATAGCTCTGCAATACTGTTGTATGCTGGCCAATCTAGAACATCAATATTTTCTAAAGCAAGCGAAGATTTAGTTTGTCTGCTGCAATAAATAGACTCATTGTCATGTTAAAAAAATATATTTTTTTGTCCTGTTTTTGGCGCAGGAACGGCAACAAATTCATTTGTATTACGTTTACGTGTTCGGCAGAGTTCATGTGGCAGCTTGGAAATATCAGCTTCAAAATTCCATTCGCAGCAAATTTACTCTAAACCATTTGTGATCCGCCTTCAAAGTTTCTTTTCGAAAAATATCTTGGTTCCTTGCGTAGGTCCCTCCAATAAAATTTAAAACCATCAGGACCATCCAATTTAAATTTTTTTTTCATCTGAAAAAATTAACTGGAAAAAAATTTATCCAAAAAGAAAAATTAATAAATAAATAAATAAACCCACATTTGTCCATTCCGTTGCCATATTTTCTTTTCCAAAATCTGCCCGCGCAAATCTGTGCTGTTTTTAATTTTGGTGCACTCTTCATTCGTTGTCTTTTAATTACTTTAGACTGCTTTAAGCCGCTAGTCATTAAAATTTCATTGGCCGTCGTCATTGTGTTGTTCGCATTTGTCACAACATGTCGTTTGTCTGTGACGGTGAGCTTTGGTTTTCTTGCCCAGTTCTTATAATTCCCGTAATCCTTACCCTTCCTAAACAAAATACAGCACAACCGTCTTTGATCGACCAATTTTCCTGGCTATTGCTCTAATTGATAGTCCACTCTCTCTTGAAGCAGAAATTTTTCCTTTTTCACGCTCTGTTAAACGCTTTAAAAGAAAAAAAATTTTATTTTTCGATTGCCGCAGGGGTTGAACCTTGGCCAACCAGATTTGTATTTAACGTGCGTACGACCTTGGCTACAGCAGCCTCAGTGGCTTTTAAAACCTACTCAATAGATTAATGAGTGATGACTCTGCTTTGGAATTGAGCTAACCGGAGAAGTCTAAGGGTACTAAGCGTAGGATTTCAAAGTCCCATTTAACAAAAAAAGAGAGGTGTATTCGCAGTCTGATTGACACTCAAAAAGTTAAATTGATGAAACTTCTAGTCAAATGTAGAAAAGAGTAATGGATGCCATTGCAACTGGTGATGAGAAGAATGTTCGATATGTTTCGTCAAACTTATTGCTCATCATTCAGGAGCGAAATATGATCAAAAAGTTTCCAAAAAGCAACATTCTCCTTGATTATCACTATTTAATCTTTTCTGCGTTTTTTATCTTTCTATTATCGCCAGTTCTTTAAAAGGTGGGTGCAGCACATCAATGTGTCTCTTATAAAAAACCCTTTATGAATAAAAGCAAAAATTATTTTAGTTTAAATCAAATATTTCAGGATTATAACCTGTTGTTAAGTCAAAGATATAAAAAAAGACCTTTAAATATTTTTTCAACCATTCGCTTTTGGCTGAAACATATTTAATTTAAATAGAAAGTAAATTTCCATTTTCCTTAAAATAATATTATTCTTATTCGGATGTGTATGTATGTACTTTAGAATGTATTTATGTATGAACACACACACAAACATATTGTTTATGTTAATTAAATGTTATTAGTGTTGATTTTGTTTACACAAACGCGTTAAAGCGAGTGCGTATTTTTAATCTTTAGTTTTTTTATTTAATGCAAAATTGCCCGTTAGTTCACGAATTGAATTAAAAAAATTTATAAAATAAAAAACATTTAGAAAGTTTTTAAAATAAGAGTACAATTATTTAAATATAATTAGAAAAAAATATGTATCTTAAGTGGAAAAGAAAATTGTTTTAAAATACTTTTTGCAAAAAAAAAAAGTTTAAAATGTGAATAAAAATAATGCCAGACTTTTCCAATTTGCTGCAGAAAAAAGCACTTGAAAAGAGAAAAAATTTTGTGAGTTATTGAATCGAATAAAATGTGGAAAAAGTTACGAGTGCATTTTTGGAATCATATAAAAAACATTTTTTTCACTTGTTTTTTATACAGGGTGCCTAGAGATATTCATTAACCTTCACATTGTGTTAGGCTAAAAAGTTCCTGATTTTAGTTCGTCCATATTTTAAAGTTTTTCCGACGGCTACAGGAACACACCCTAGAGACAACAGAATGGAGAAAATTAAATATCAGCGTCTAGAAGGTAAAAGGACATAAATCTAATTGGGACTTTTCAATTGTAAGGTGAGGTCGTTCGAATATAAAAATTAAATATAAATTCAAAAATTTATGCAAATCGAAACAAAACTGAACGTAAAAAAGAATTTCGTCGGAATGAAGTCTTTGCTGAAAAATTAACATTTTTAGAAAAAATCTGTAAATTGAATTGAACAAGTTGAAAAAAAAACAAATTTTTTAAATAAAAGTAAAAACCCTGATAGAGACGATAGTAACTTTTGAAAGTAACTGCTTCAACTGACAACCGGTTATAAAAATTATTTATACCCATGTGCTTCTTTTCGAAATATGGTCTTAAAGTCATCTGCAAATACGCAATAAACTTCGTATAACTTTTCTTTAGTTTCTCTCAGTGTTTGGTATTCCTTAAAACCCCTGAAAATACCGTTAAAGTAAATGAAATTTTTGTTTAAAACCCACTTTGTTTTATTCACATCTTCAAAATCCCTTTGTGACCTTTTTAGCTTTTTTTAAAACTGACTAATCTCTATATTTTGCATGGAATTTAAATTATTTGCACTAATTGGCTTTACGTTGAAATGGTTTCGTTTTTATATATAATTTAATATTTACTTTGTAGTAAAATTAAAAACAAACGCTTAAAGCAATTTATCATCTTAAATACACAAAAAATAAAAATAATAATGCGCCATATTGTTTTTTCACTCGAATTATTTAATATAACGAGCGTAACATGCAGGATTAAAATTTTCTAATGAATTTTAACTTATAAAAAGATACAAAAGTCAACAGAACTTTAGATTTAACAAAGATTTTTCTTGCAAATTTAATTTTTGTTTTTTTTTTTTTTATTCATTGTCGTCCCACTACAAATGTATAGTATTACTGACTTAATAATATCCTGAGTCCTTTTAATATTGTAAATGTTGAATGTGTAAAGAAAAAACAATATTCCTCTTTTTTTTTAAATGTTATAATTTACTAAAGATAAATAAACAGCAGCGGAAATACGACCTAAATAAATATGACAGGGAAAATTAAATCAACAATTTCAAAATTAAAAAATACAGAAAACGCATACAGTCAGACAAACAGGACATTTGAACCATTATGTGATAAATAAAGAAAAAAAACAGGTTTTTAATTATTGAACAATATTAAAATGCCAATCGTGAAAAGTGTCTCATTTAAAGTTCAAAGCAGCCATGTGTAAATTCCACAATACAAATGCAGTTACAGAGTGTCAGTGTTTAGTAAGGACTTAAAGCAGGAAAAATAATTTTACAATTCTTCTGCAAAAATGCTGAAAAGTAGTAACTCCCTAATCTTCCCAAATAAAATGATGGTGATGTGCAGGATTTTTAGTTGCAACAAAAAAAAAAGCCACATGCTACACAAAACAAAACAAAATTTCATTACTCTTCTTCGTGAGGGTTTTTCTGATCGTGTACTCCCCACATTGATTGATAAAAATCATCTCCCAAAGTGAGATGTAATTTCACGTTACTCATTTTTTTGTTCCTTCGCTAATGCAAAGTGGGCTTGAGGCTTATGTGCAAGTACTTTTGACTTAAAATGAAGCCATAACAATTAATTTTTTTTAAACGTCATTAAATAGATACCTTGATATAAGCCGTTTATTTTGAAAGTGGCATAAGTCACTTTACTTTTAAGTCGAGGTATTTAAGGGTTTACGTTTTAACACGTTTAGCTTTCGAGAATATTTACTTGCATTTGTGGTACAGATATGTTTCTCAGTGAAAATAATTTCCTATAAACATTAAAAAATTCCCACTTAATTACTTTTAAAATAAATAGTTTAGAAAAATGACTGACATAATATTATAATATTATACTTAATTTGTCCGACTTATTTTACTGAAGTGATGTTTTGAAAGGTGAAAGTGATTTACTTAAATTGTTGAATAAATAATATATAGAACAATTCCTTCCATCAACATATTTAATATAAAGGCATTTATTAAGTATAATTTTATTTTAATTTTCATGAAACACAAAAATATTTAGTTCATTTTGAAATATTACATACGAGTATTATGTAAGTGTAAGTAATTAATGTGAAAATACATCATTTAAGTTTAATTTTCGTCATCAATAGCAGCCATTAACTGTGATATACTTGGGTTATATAATCAAGCAAGTCCATCATGTCTTTGTATTTCGCTGAAGAAATAGGACGAGCTCCAGCATATAAGGGATCCATCTGTATTGTGTATAACGCAGACGACTTCCTCTCACTCTCATATGTCTCTTTATATGGCTAACGGTTTTTTAGAAAATATTTCTATAAAATAATAATAATGGGCATTGAAAGCCACCTAATTTCATAACTGGAATTAGGAATGTCTGTTAACATCATATAATTGTAACTTTAATAAAAAAAATTAGATGCCACTATAACTGCACTATTCTTTCACACTTATAAAAATAAGACCAATAACTATAACTTTTTTAAAAATACTGATAATAATTTAAAACAATACTTCTGACATATTTATCACCTGTTTCTATTTCTTTTACACTAAGACCCGTTATAAACTTCCTGAGTACAGCGACTTACGCCACCTACAAAATAAACATGTTTGTTATACCGTTAATTACCACAACCTCTATCGAACAAATCTTAATAGTTTTCAACTTATTGATTGCAAATTTTTTAAAAATTAAAGATACCGTTTAGTTGTATTTGGTGTTGCCATTAACTTGATTTTTTTGAAAAAGTGACTTATGCCACTTTTAAAATAAACGGCTCATATGTAACTTACTTTTAAGAGTTGAAATTTTTCCTTTGAGAAACTAAGAAAAACGGCTTTTAAAAGCAATAAAAAAAACTTTCGAAAAGTACCTTAAAAAGTACTTTAGAAAAGTACTTTTTGAAAAAGTAAAACTATAAAACGACTTTTAAAAAGTACGTATTAATAAAATTAACTTTAAAGAATTTGTAACATTTAACAAGCTGCTTTAGAAAAGTACCTTCTTAATAAGGAATCTTTTTGCAAATTTAGTCTTCTAAAAAAGTATCTTACGAAAATAATAAATGTACCTTTAGAAGGTACCATTTTTCTTAGTTTCTCAAAGGAAAAATTTCAACTTTTAAAAGTAAAAGTTATATATGAGCCGTTTATTTTAAAAGTGGCATAAGTCACTTTTTCAAATAAATCAAGTTAATGGTACCTTTTAAAGGAACCTTATAAAGGTACATTTAAATAACTATAAAAAAGAAGACTTAGTTAAAAAATGTATTTATAAAAGTACTTTTTTACCTTTTAAAAACATTGCATTCGAATTCGGTTCTTTTTCAAAAATTAAAGTAAAAAACTTAGTTTTGTAGAAAATATACCTACAAAAACGTTATTTGGTAAAAAAAAAAAATGAAAATGATGTTCAACATTAACGTGTGTTTTATTAAATTATACACGTTTTAATTTGTATAAAAAAACGTAACGGAAAATACATGTTTTATTAGCTTTAGACTTTTAAAGCGAATGTCTAAAAAAAATGACAGTAAACAATATAAGGTGAGAAGTTAACAACAATGAGCACAGTCTTGTGGACATGAATTAAAGAAAATTAAAATTTTTTTTTTATAAAAATGTAATAAAATATAATTAAAGGTCTTTTTGGTTTCAATATTTCGCTTCAAGTGTCAAAAAGAAAAAGAAGAATTAAATTGCCATCAATAATACAAATATCAAAAATCTAATTAAATTAACGTTTTTGATTTGAACGTGAAAAGAGAAATCTATCACTAGAAAAACATCAAAGTGAATTTTAGTGTGACCTGCAAAATACGTTGAATCATTTAAAACAAAATTGCTTATTTCACTTAATTTAAATTGAACACATTTTTGTTTTTGTTCATTAACATGTCTAATTAAATTTGAGACATTTTCAATTGAATAAATAATTTACAAAACTCAAATACTTTTTAAATCTCAATTTCTTTAATTTATTGTATCCGCTTTTGGTGTTTTCTTTTAAATCTTTATTTGATGTTGTGCATAAATTAAACAGAACATGTTACGCATAAAAACACAAGAAAATTAATCTTGGATGAAAAATGTTTACTTTCTCAATTCTTCACTTTAGGGTATGTATGTGCTTTCATATGTTTTATTAGTCGTGGCGGAAGATCTAAAAAAAGGCTTAAATGCCTTTGATTTAATCCGTTTATAAACATTTCTAAAAGTGTTAATTAAAAAATGTTTCTTTAAAGAAACTTTTTTAAATGGAATTTTTTTAGATACAATTTTGAGAAGAACTTTTAAAACAGGATTGTAATTAATGTTTAAAGTTTTTCAATAGCTAACGCTTTTTTTACAGTCTGCTTTAAAAGAGTTTTTTTTTAAGGATGCTTGGCAAAGAGGTGTAATTTTAGGAATTTTTATTTAACAATTTTAATTAACTGTAACATTTTAAAAAGCCTTCTTTTCGCTTGAAAGGGACATTTTTGAAAAGGTACTATTTTTAAGGACAGCTTTTAAAAAAGTACTTTTTTTTTTAACTTTAAAAAATAAACGTGTTGTAGTAAAGTATATATTTTTTAAAAGATCCTTTTTTGAAAAGTACTTTTTTTGAAAGACTTAAAATACACTTTTCTTTTTTAGTCCATAAGTCAAGTGCTAGTCTTTATAGGCTGTAAAGATTAAAAAAAAATTATTATTTAATTTTTCAAGCGCCACATTTTTCTAAAAGTTCATTTTAAGAATTACTTTTTCAATAAGTACCTTTTTAAAGAATACTTCTCAATAACGTTTCTTTTAAAAAAAATTTTGTTTCTTCAAATTAATTGTTGATTTTTAAAACTTTTTTACTTGATAATATTTCAAGATAATTTGCTTTCATTTCATTGAATGATGGGTTTTTCAAGGTACTATTTTAATCACTTATCTTTTAAAAGTTACTTTTTATAAATCTCATATTTGGAGAATATTTTTTCGAATCTACTTTTTAAAGATACATTGTTAACATCTAACAAACTTATGGCCCTTTCTTAAGCTAACTTGTTTTAAAATCCTCTTTTTTAGTAAGTACCTAATAAAATAAAAACATAAAAAGTACTTTTTTACAAGTCATTTCTTTTAAAGATATTTTGAATGCATTTTTGTAAGTGTGCCTTGGTTAAAACGTAGTTATATTTTTTAAAAAATTTCATATTTTTAAAGGTACATTTTAACAATAAATAATTAATTAAATTTACTTTCATTCTAAGGTCGAAGTAAAAATGTAAAAATTTGGCAAAAAAAAAAAAGAAAGAAGAAATAAAAATTATTTCTAAGGAAATAAAAAAGGACTACGTGAGATACAGAGTGCCATCTTTACTCTTAAGAAAATGACCGATAGGTAAACTTGAAAAGATTTTGTTTAAATAATGTTTCTTGTTAGAGGCTGGAATGGCAACTTGGGTGGAGGATATTTACTGATGATCCACATACTGGTTGATGATGCCATGGAGTACCTTATGATTAGAATTTCTTTGAGTTTTGAAAAATCAAGTAGACAAACCCCAGGTGACACAGTTTAATTCTTGAGTGGAATTTGACCGTAGTTTTTGTATTAGAATGACCACGTGATTTGTAAGAAACGCATGATTAACAATAGTCATCCCCACCGGCTGTAACAGAAGCAAACGTTTCGAACGATTTGGTCGATTTTAAAAAGGTTCGGTGCATCCGCGTTGTCATGAATTAAAATATTGAAATCTAAAAAGTAAGAGTGCCGATTCTTATATACCCTTTACCATGGCGAAATAATACAGGTCGTATCGATGGCTAATTCATTAATTTTCGCCATAAACGCTAAATGTCAAACACCATAAAAAAATTAGACATATTTTTTATATATGGAATTTGACATTTAGCGTTTACGGCGAAATTAATGAATTCGCCATCGCGACCATCTACTATTAATTTGCCATGCCCTTCACCATATATGTATGTATAACTACATGTACATATAAATCCACATAAGAAATTCTTTCCTATCATTAAATTTTTTTGTTCAAAAGAAGTGGCGAAAATTGTAAGTTTTTCCTGCAGGTTGTTGTATTTACTAAGCATTAAATAATAAAGTACAACCACCTACAGAAATACAAACGCAATTTGAAAAAAAAAACATAGAAAAAATTAGAGGGGCGTGGTGTTTTGCCCGCTGCCTCAAAGGACATGGACCGATCTTGCTGATTTTCAATAGCAATAGCCCATCTTGTGCCTTGGCACAATTAATTAATTTCGCTATGCATAAGAACTCAGAATATATAAACTTTATGGGATCGGAAATGGATACTGTAGAAATTACAAATGGAATGACAAAATAAGATATAAAATTTTTTACCTGTAGTAAAGGGTATTAAAAAAAACTATTTAGCTAAAGTTTAAGAATTTCAACTAAAAATATCAGTGTTGCCATGTAATACCAAAAAAAAAGAAAAATCAAATGTTTCCCTTCTATAGTTTCATAAAGTTATGCTTTCAAGATCAACTTTACATCCTAAAAGAAAAATCGCTCTAAAATGAATAAATGAATTTGAAAAGAATATTGATTATTAAACGGAAATATAATTTTGTTCATGGTTTTTTTTTTGGTAGAATAATTAATTTGTATTAAATTCGTTTGCAGTAATTAATGGAGTATTTTATTTACATTTTTTGTTTGTATTTTTCTTAGCTGTTTTGCTTGTGAACACTTAAGTGTGACCAAATTAGTTTGTTTTTCTCACTAATTGATTATTTGTTATTTTATTTATTTTTTTCAAGTCGTTTTTTTTATTTCCTTTTTAACTTGAATAGATTTTATCACTACTTATTTCGCCTTTATATCGCTTCGATTAACAATTTATTTATTTCTAGATTTTTTTCTTTCTTAGAAATAACAAATGTTAAAAGCAATTAAATTCCTTAACAGATAATACAGTCGAACTTCCTTATAGTGAACTTCTATACAATGAAGTTCTCCTTGTTATGAACTTAAGTCAAGAACACAGCTTGTTCGTTCTACTTTCAATATATTTTGACCTCCGTATAATGAATTTTTACACAGTGAATTTTTCTTACAATGAAGAAAATTTCGGAAATAAAAAAAAATTTTACGTGTTTTTTGTCTCCATATAGTGAACTATTTTTAGCAGCGTTATTTTACACTTGTTAGCAACACTATTTATAAGCAAAATAAGTAATATTTTTGGGGTTCCCAAAATATGGATCTTAGGGCTGGACTAAAAATTTTCTTCGCAAAGGAGAAAGGCTCTGCTTTTCGTTGACTGCACTGCGCATCCAAAGGACATAAAAGATAAACTACAAAATATTGAATTTTTCTACTTTCCTCCCAATATGACTTCTCTTCTTCAAACAATGGATCAAAGCATAATCTACAATATAAAACAATTTTACAGAAAACGAATTTTTATGAACATATTGTCACAACTGGAAGAAAACAAACCTGTAACACCCATAGATTTGCTTCAAGCTATTCGAAATTTAAGCACAGTGTGCAATATCTATGTTAAACCAGAGACAATTGTAAACTGCTTCCAAAAGGCAGGATTTTCAAAAGAAAATATAGAGACTCAAACTAGTAATTGATATTAAGAAGATCAGATTCAGCTGTTCTACAGGCTTCGTTTAGAAAAGTAGCAAACATCGTTGCATCATTTGAAGACTATGTCATTCTAGATATTGATGTGCAAACTATGTGCATTCCGTTCGATGAAGATATTCTAAGCAGTGTTTTAAAGAGTCGTGGATTACAGCAAACTATATATCAGATGACGGTGAAGAGGAACTGGGCGGTGAAGTAATGGCAAGTCACGTCACCTACATTAAAACACGATTCCTCTTCACTTGATGTACTGCGAACTTTTTTTTGGAAATGAAGAGCAACGTTCCGACAAATGTATTTAAATGTCTTAATGTAATTGAAGCTTTTATTGTTAAAAAAAATGGAAATATTCAGTTCAAAGGAAAATATCTGATTATTTTAAAAAAATATTTCTGTATTATGAAGTAAAATAATTATTTGTCCCTGTGGAGATTCACTATAGGGAAGTTCGACTGTAGTTTCATAATTTATGTGATCCTAAAAAATTTTAAATGCAATGTTTGCTCAATGATTTTGTTAAGTATTATGTTCTGGAAAATATAAAATTTAAATTATTTTTAAAAAAATAATAATAATAAAGTTTCTGTGGCTTTTTATTTAGCTGGCGACGTATTATAAAGGATTTCACAGTCGATTGCAGTATCTGTCGAATTTATTACACATCTATTAAATTAACGGATTTTTTTTTATCAAAAAGATAACACTGTACAACAAAATAAAATTTTTTCAAAAATTACAAGGTCCGGGCTATAAATTCTGATAGAGGAGACAAAAAAAAGATATACGTGTATCGGCGTTTTGAAAGTTTACATCTGGATTTCATTTGAGAGGGGGTTAAAATTTCCCAGCTCTGGCACATTCTTATTGTTAAACGGCATAAGAAACCATGTGACCCTTACATTTTAGGTAAAAAATGTGTTCAGCAAATTTATGTAAAATGTTACGGAGAACATTTTTGTAGAAATGTTAACCCTCTAACTCCTCAAGGTATGGGTCTTTTTTGTCCTTCTTTTAAAAAATAGCAAAAAACACCATTAAAACAGGGTTTTAGAGGGTTAAAATGTTTCACAAAAATGTTACCCGTTAAATTTTACTATAAGTCCCTAAATACACCAAAAGGAAAATTCAACTATAAAGTCAGAAATAAGACGCAACAAAAGAGAGCTTAGGGTTAATTTCGCATTTATTAAGAATTTTGTTTTAAATCAAATTTGGATAGCATTAATTACATTTTTTTTAGCTCTAGGCAATTCCACTTCATTATCATACAATGTCCGGCATATTTCAGAGATAAGCGAATGAATGCTTTTACCTTTATAGCGTTCTTCAATGAGTGCGCATGTCTGATGAAATTTTTCACCATGCTCATCAGATTCTGTTGACAACTGGTTCTCAAAGTAATACATATGGGAATTTAAAAAATGAATTTTTGTTGACATATGAACGCAATAAAAGGTTCCTGTTTCAGCGATTGTTCCATCAACATAATGACTAGGACTTCGAAGTTGTAGCACAGGTACTGGGAGTTCGTCAGAATGCGGAAATGGCAGCATGGCACAGTTTTGTATACAAAACTCTTTCGCCTATATCTATTCAATTTTAATATGGCACACGTAGCACGTAGCGTCATTATGTTCTCCTGGATCTAACCACCGCATAGGAATATCAAACTGCATTGAATTTCGTTGACCTTTAGCGAGAGTTCAAAAATAAAACTATACTTTTAGAACAAAAAAAAAATTATTACCTTTAGACCACAAAATTAAGCCATTATAACAAATAAAAAATAAGAAAAAAAACATCAAGAGAAAAAATTGGAGCTCGCCCATATCTTCTGAGGTACGGAGCTTAGAAATTTTCCAATTTTTTTAAATATCAATATGGATATCATTTTAAAGCTTTTGAAAAGATCTTTAGGAAATAGCATTAAGAGCTGATGAAATTTTTATGTAAAATAATATATATGCAGTACCAAATTTTTTTTAATTCTCTGTCACCCCAATATTTGCTTTTTTATTGGAATTACTTAACTGAACTAGATTTACAAATACTAAATGGTGAAGGGTATATAAGATTCGGCATAGCCGAATATAGCGCTCTTACTTGTTATTTACAATCTTTAAGAGGAGAAATAATTTTGCGAAATAATTGAAAATGTATTTATGGCCTCAATAAGGTGTTCTTTAATCATTATTCTGAAAACAATTATTTTACGATTATAAAAAATACAGATTCAAGGGGAATACTCATATAATAAATGCCTAGGACCACTACTTCATAGAATTAAGTATTCTTTACATAATTTATATCCAAAACGGGAACTGAAAACAAATTTTTTTGGTTTTTGTTTTAAATGTAAATTGTATGTAGAAATTATCGTTACTAATCTGTTAGTAAAATTAGCCTTTGCTGAATATGGTTAACACCATCGTTAATCGTTCTAGTTGCCAATCATAGAAGGAATGGCCCCGTTGATGGAACACTAAAATAATTTATAGAAAATATTTTAAAGCTTTTTCAAGTATTTAAAATATGACTTGTAAAAATGGTTTAACAGTTTGTTATTCTAGTACCTGGTTTTATTTAGGGACATTCCCAAATTTGTGGAATTTTAACAACCACAATTACTAATTACATTATTTTGTTCATCCTAATTGACCTGATTTATCATAAAATTTAATTGCTTTTTCAAATTTGTAATTCTAAATGAAACATTTTCCTTTTAATGTTCAATTGAAATTTTTTTTTATATTTACCTGTTTGTTTTTTTGGTCTATGGACATTCTCGAATTGGTTTTTTCTATAACAGATTTTTTAAAACCACAATTATTATCCCTTTTCACACGTAATAAAATGTGGTTTATAAAAGGGCAATAAGTAATAACAATTTTCGTAAGATAAAGGTAAAAGCATTCATTCGCTTATCGGTGAAATATGCTGGACATTGTATGATAATGAAGTGGAATTGCCTAGAGCTAAAAAAAATGTAAATAATGCTATCCAAATTTGCTTTAAAACAAAATTCTTAATAAATGCGAAATTAACCCTAAGCTTTCTTTTGTTGCGTCTTATTTCTGACTTTATGGTTGAATTTTCCTGTTTGGTGTATTTAGGGACTTATAGTAAAATTTAACGGGTAACATTTTTGTGGAACATTTTAACCCTCTAAAACCCTGTTTTAATGGTGTTTTTTGCTCTTTTTTAAAAGAAGGACAGAAAAGACCCATATCTTGAGGAGTTAGAGGGTTAACATTTCCACAAAAATGTTCTCCGTAACATTTTACATAAATTTGCTGAACACATTTTATACCTAAAATGTAAGGGTCACATGGTTTCTTATGCCGTTTAACAATAAGAATGTGCCAGAGCTGGGAAATTTTAACCCCCTCTCAAATGAAATCCAGATGTAAACTTTCAAAACGCCGATACACGTATATCTTTTTTTTGTCTCCTCTATCAGAATTTATAGCCCGGACCTTGTAATTTTTTGGTGTGTTGTACAGTGTAATTAATTGACAATACCTCCGTTAAAGATTGCTGGACGCCACCAACATTTGTCATTGCTTGTTTAAAAGCAGGGAGAACCACTGCGCTTCTTATGATTATACAATTTACTATTTTAGGAAAATTAATTGATAACGGCACCGTCGAAATATGGTTGCAACATACAGCGAGCGCATCAATGGTCATTCTGTATGAGATATTTTAGTGATTTGCCCATTCTGCTAAGCAACTTCAAAAGAAGAAGAAGGTTGTCAATTCGTCTGAACGTTTTGTTTTATGTTGTGCCCGCAGATTTCAGTCATTTCTAACCGGTTTTGAATTTTTTTTTATTTGATTATCGATTCTGTTTTCAAAACAGCTCATAGATTGAAAAATTGAAGGGTGTCCCTCATACAACATACATGTTTTTTACGTGTGTCTTGAACCATAAAGGCCACCACTTTAAAACTGAAAAATTTGCTCCCAAAAGCAAAAAATTAAAAAAAAATAAATCAAAAAACTAATGGGTGTCCCCATAGGTAACGTAAATTGACCTATATATATATATGACTATTGGACAGAATATCGACTGCTACGACTGTTATCATAACAAGTATAAATATGAAAAATTATACATTAAAGGGTGCCCCAATAATTCATTAATTTGATGTATGTGGTCATATTTTTGAACAGTTGTATAAAGAACCTGTATTGTTGGCTATAAATGGAAGTATTAAACTTAGATTTGGGAAATAAAGGGTGTCCCAATAGTTGATGTATGTAGCTAAACTTTTGAAGCATTATACACAGATAGATGAAATTGACGGAAAACCTGTATGGCTAACATCGCTATAACAATAAGTATATAATTTTAATACGAAATTAAAGGGTGTTCCCACAATTGATGTAATTTGACCTATCTGGTTCTATCTTTTGATCCTTTACAAACAAACACTTCAAAATTAGGAAAATGTCCACTATTTTAGCTGGTATAAGATGTATAAATATTTAAAATGAGAACTTAAAGAGTGTTACAATAGAAACAACAGCAAGTTAAAAATTTGAATTGGGAAATTAAAGGGTTTTCCCATAGTTGATGTAACGTAAAGTATATATCCAAAATTTTAAACTATTATAGCCAGACACTTGAAATTTGCAAAAAATCTCTATTGTTAAGTACGCTAAAACAAGTAGCAAATTTGAAATTAGTAATTTAAACGAGTCGCCATAACTGATGTCAATTGAAAGAAACATGATTTTTAACAGTTTGATGCAACGAATCATGCATTTGCTCTTTGCGTGGTTTGCACATTGTACGGAGCTGCCATTGTGTGGCTCTACGTCATTTTATTTTATTTTACAAAATTTTTATTTTTCAAACTTAAACACAAATTTTTTATTTCGACAATGAGGTGACAATATTGACTTAGTGACTTTTGTCAATTTTTGCTTACTTTTATTTTTGTAACTTTTGCTACGGCTGATTTAATTTTTAATTATTCATTCTAATAAATAAGATAAACTTCAACATTTAAGTCCAAAAGCAGTCAATGTGGATTATTCTGAATATTTTTAAACTAAAAGTTGCTTTTGAAAGCCCCAACAATTATATATAATTGTAATTAAGAGCATAAAATCTTTATTAAAATATTAATCGAATTTAAGTAGAAGGCTTCTCAAATAATAACAAATTGTTGTATTAAGAATCGTTGCAATCATATTAAAATAACAGATTAACTTTTAATTGTCATTGAAGCAGAGTTTAAGTTAAATCGAACCGAAGATTTATAACGAAAAACCTCAAAATCATATAAAATATTGTACAATCACTCAGACACAAATACAAATTCCCCCTTATAAAAATTAAATTAATTTAACCATTGATGAACAATCAGCCAGATAGTGAGAGAGAAAGAGAGAGATTGCTTTTGCTTTTCTTGTAGTGGGTGTTTATTTTTATAATAAATAAATCATACGCCACATGTTAAACATTTTGTGTCATTTACTTTCTTTTGTAGTTTATTATAATTTGTTAATTGAACCCTTTACAGGCACACAAAGCAACAGAAAGATTAACAGAAATAAAGAAGAAAATGGCGGTAGAGACAATTTTATTACAGCAGATTTTTTGAACTTAATACATTTGAAAAAAAATAATATATATTTTGTGTCAATTAAGTCGGGGTAAAATATTAAAAAAATATTTAAAAAATAAATCGCTTCCTCAGGCGATTCTGAAGTCTTTTGTAATTCGTACAACTGTCAAGAATAAAAAAACTCTTTTCAAGTTAATACTGCGTTGTGCAAGGATTTGCAGTCGAAAAAACGCAATACTTGACAAGTCGATTACCTTCGAAAAATAAATCAAAACTAAAACAGATAAACTTAAATTTCATACTATCTGCAGGGGAAAAGTCATTGGGATGACAATAATTTAAAGCAAAATGTTATGATTAAATGCCAGTCAGTAATATAATTGTGCGATTTCGACATCGTGGGACTGGCAGTAAATTGTGTGAAAAACATCGATTAAAAGACCACAACAATATTTTCTTCACACAAAAAAATTTATTGCGCCAATTAAAAGTTTTGTTTGAGTTCATATAAAAATTAAAAAAAACTTTTTTTTTTAAAGTTTAATCTGATGCCAACAAAAACTTTATTCCATATTTTAACAAAGACCGTTTTAACTGCATTAACACTGATTGATAATAAATGGTGGCATGTTAACAGTTTCTAAAATAGTTTTAAAGTCAAGATAATTATTCAGAAGAATTTCGTTTAAAAAATTAAAAATGGCTCTTAACTTTAATAAGCGTATCCCTTTAGTATTCAGTTTAACATTGCTTCAAGTAGCACAAGTATTTTAGTATGACATTTGGTGGTGCTCTGTTGTCAGTCACTTTAAGCTTCTTTTACCCGAAATCTTTAAGACACGTGAAATCAGCTAAAGCCATAACTTAAAAATTGAAATTGTAGGGCCAAATACAGGTTGTCGTTTTGAGAAAGTAAAAACATCTACAACCAGCAGTCTGCTGCTCACAAAATAACATGACGTGTGTAGTCACAGTCACAACTTATATTTGGAACAATTTGTTCAATAGGGATTGACGACTTTCTCACGAACTAATATGCCATTTTAAGCTTAAGTTTGCAAAAGTGCAGGTTTCTATTTTTAAACTTAAAAAAGAAACACCAAAAAAAAAATTGGAATTAAAATGTATGCAAAAAATTTAAAATATAAAATGGCAGTAAAATAACATCTTTATTTGCTGCAAAAAAATTAAAAAATTTTAATTCTCATTGGAGAAGCCATTCTTTGTTCAAGATAATAGAAGTTTGAATTACTTTACAAATTTCTAAACCACTTTCGCCCTCATCAAACGTAATAATTCTTTTTACGATAAAGGATTCAATTCACAAAAACAATCTGATTGTGAAATTTTCAAAATAAAAAAAATTAAAAAAACATTTAATAAATCAAATTTACATTATTTTATTTATTATGATGCTGTGTTTTCCTCTTAATGTTGTGAAATTGGTTTATGTTAATGTGTATTGTTCAATATTGAACCAACGTTCTTGCACAAGGCTGTGGTAGAAACAGAAAGAGAAATTACAAATGAAAGCGATGCAACATTATTTTTAAACTTAATACTTTATTTATTATTTTATTTATAAATATATTTTTATGACTTGATTTTTTAAGAATAAGAAAATTGTGAATGCTTTTAAAACAAAAAACCCAAAAAGACTGGCTGATAAATTCCCTCATCTCAGCTGTGCCGGCACTAAATTTCTTTCGACAGCGTGCAAATTTTATTTAAGCATAATTACGTGCTTAATTTAAATAAAGTAAAAATTCTTAAGGTTTTAATAATAATCGTTGAGAGACGGAAAGAACCCTAGAAAAATGCCAAATGTTTTTCAACAACAGCAAAATAAACTCTTATTAATAAATTCAAATTTAAATTCATTCACACACATTAGGAACAACCTTTCAAATTTTATATTTGCTGTTGTAGCGAACTCAGCAATACAGGTTCTCTGTAAATTTCAACCGTCTGTCTATAACTGCTCAATAGTTTGGTCATATAGTATATTAAATTACATCAACTATTGTCCCACCCTTAAATTTATAATTTTAAATATTTATACTTCTTATTATACTTGGCTAAGTAGTGGCTATAATTTTCAAGTGTCAAATTAAGTCCAACTACGTCGACTATAGGAACACACTTTAATTTCTAAATTCAAATTGTATACTTGTTCTTAAAGCGGCCATAGCTATGAAGGTTCCTTGTTAATTTCAGCAATCTACCTAAAACGGCTCAAAAGTTTGGCCAGATACATCATAATACAAAAACTATTGGAACACCCTTTGTTGTTCAAATTCATATTTTATACTTGATGTTATAACGGACTGGTTCTTTGAAAATTTCAACCGTCTTTCTACAACTGTTCAAAAGTATGGCCATATACATCGAATTAAATCATTTGTTGGGGTACCCTTTAATTTAGAATTTAAAATATTTATACTTATTATTATGGTCTGTCCAATATCCAAGAGTTTATCCATAACAGTTCAAAATATAGGCGCATTTAAGTCAATTGTCGTCTTTTATGGGGCCTCCCTTTAATTTTTAGATATATTTTGGTATAAGTTTTTGCTATTGGGAGCTACAGTGTTACGCAGATTTTTTAAATTTCAAAGTCGTGCCCTTTACGTTTCGTAATACATGAAAAACAATAGGTTTGCTGTATGGAACACCCTTTCGTTTTTAAAATAATGAATTGTTTTTAAAGCGGGACCAATATGTAAGCATCATCTTTCAAATAAAGAAAACATTTTCAAAATTGGTTCAGAAATGACTGAGTTCTGCGGGCACAAATTTAAAGTAAGCAACATTCACACGAATTGATAACCTCCTTCTTTTTTCGAAGTCGTTTAAAAAGCAATAATGTAAGGAATTGTGGCGGCGTTCACTTTCAAAAGGTATGGCTCTGATATATGTATACCATACACATCTGTAGCAAATGTTTTTTCGAAGAAGAATGATTTAAATGATTTATGGAAAAACCATTTTAAATATGCTGCCTGCCATCGCATTTGCTAATAAATCATTTTAACAAGGCCACAAGCAAAGTTATAATAAAAAACGTATAATATTTTAAAATCTGTAATTGTAAATAAATTAAATTAAATTTAGATTATTTGTTTACACACAAACTAAATGGTTGAGTGGGACTGGGTTCACAAGTCATACACTGTGACATGTTTTTGTTTATTACATTCATCATCCAATTTAACAAAATTATATGAAACTAATTATAAATAAATATTTGTATAAATTTTTGTTTGAATTTAGTATTTGATATATGTGAATGTGTGTGTGTGTGTGCGTGTAATAGTTCTAATTAAGAAATGTGACCTCAAGCTAAAATAAATTATAATTAATTAGAATATATTAATGTATTCAAAGAAGAAACTTATAAAAGATCATAATGTTTCAACTCTGAATTTCGTTAAGTGATTTCCAAGGAATTTAATTAATAAATATTTAGTTATCAAAGCACTTCATTTGATTGCATATGTACTTTCACCTTAAAGCATTAACACTTTGAAGATATGTCAAATATATGGCCAAAAAGACGTAATTACTAAATTATGAAAATAATTTTGTCATTCTTAAATACTTTAATTAAAAAATATGACATCCTACTCAATATAAAAAGTTAAAATATAACTTTTATTATATTTCTAAATCGTCTTTCATAATTATACGTTTTAGGAAAGATTTAATAAACATTTATAAAAATAGTGGTTATGCTTTTTTGGCAAATACTTGACATATCTTACGTCATATTAGGTTTAACTGCACCACACACATAGATGGATATAGATGGTCTCTTCAACTGTAATGTCACGTTCGACATGCAGCCGTGAATATATTCAGTAAGATTTGCCATGTCACCATGTACGCTGGGCTGGCTATACGCCCGACAAGCGTGCAAATTTCTGACTTCAAAGTTATTTGATTTTTTTTTTTTTGAATATGACAGTTAAATTCCAAAATTATTAAAAAAAAACCAAAATAGGAATTTTATGAAATATTTTTGAGAATAATTTAAGGACAAACCGGTTTGTTTTTGGTTCCCAGCTTTGGGATTTAAAAGAATTCCGATTAGGGTAAAAAGGAAATTTCTTAAAACATTGAGCAGGTTCAGCAACAACTTAGTTATCAAGTTCGGAAACATTTTTTTATAAAAGCAGTCCTCTCCATAATAATGGTGAACTTGTGGGTTCATTAAGCAATTTTCTTTTTTAAGGGAGAAGTATTAATTCGACTGAAAACATTTCTAGAATTTTATAATATTCCTATACGAGAGTTTATTGAAAATAGTGTGCAGTATTTTGCCGAAGAGAAACTGGTTAAAGGTGCTAAAAAACTCTGCCTCAACTTCAAAAATTTAAATGTGTTTAAGGTGCCTTCTTCCTTTAAGAAAAGCATGAAAAGCTCAGATCCAAAACATAAACTCAAATGCTATTCTACTTGTAAGATTTTTTCCACTCTCAATAGGTCCAATCGTCTAGAAATTGTTTTATTTATTTCCAAAATATTTTGTTTCTACCCCACTGTGCACTGCAACCATAAATGGTGCTGGATGTAAAGTGATGTTAAGCCAGTTCTGCCAAGCCGTTATATTCGACCTGTTGGTTCAACAAGGCCGCATACCATTTCAAAGAAACGACGCGTCGCCACGAAGTTGTAAAGGAGAAATTTGGACAGTGGGTCAAATTAAAACAATAAAATTTGTTCGTTTTAAAAAAAATTAACAACCGCCTATTTTTTTAAAACCTACCTCATTAAAAAATGGTCCAGCAAGAAACGTGAAAGAAAAAAATATGGAACATTTTGGGATCGGATTCCGTTGAGCTAAAATGAACGAATGCTTTTTGCACCTGCTTAATTTCAATTGGTTCTTATTTTAATTCACTTTTTTATAACTTTTTTTATAACAACTTAATATTTCTTTTGATATTTTTCTTTTGCAAAAAATACAAAAAAAGTAAAATAGTATTGAGTTTACCAGCCCTGATGGTGCGAAAATTCTTTTTTTGCTGCCAAAAAGTATGACCTTTTTAGAACTACGAAATTACACTTTGTTTCTGCACAAGGCGAATTCATAACAGCTATACTCACGAAATACGGGCGAAAATGAAGACAACACTGCGATAGAAACAGGTTTCTGCAAGTACTTTTTTTTGAGTTCAATTATGAAACTAAATGAGAACTTGATCACAGCAGTCTTTACTTTTTTTACTTTACAAATTTAGACGTAGAGTATGTCAATAAAAATAAGGTGAATTAACATAAAATTTTTTCCTAATATTTCACTTACTCAAAAATTTTATGCAATGTAAGCATTATCCAAAGTCATGATGTAAATATTCAATATTGAGATGGTTTGAGGTTTTTTTCTTTCGCAACAAAAGTTTTACAATTGGAAAAACATTCAATAAAGATAAATTTAATTAAAAAAAAGTGAAAGCAGTACGATATAAAAAATATTTCTAATTAATTGATATGAATGAATATATACAATGTACGAGAGATTTTTTTTAAGTAATGAAAATTTTTTCTCCCTTTGTGTTAGCAAAAATTACAATAAAAAAAAGATTTAAATAAAAATTATTCTTACCATTCTAATGGAGTAGAATGTTCGTTAGTAACATTATTCAAATGGAATTTTTTACATGTACGTATCAATCATTTAAAGTAAATAATTCAGATTTATAGAGATAAAAACCCGTAATACCCAAATCATGTACGATGATATATCCCGAATTTAGAATTTTATAAAAAAAGTGTATGAAGTGGAAAAAGAATGTTCAGGGGAAATACATAAAATTAGTTTATAGTCCGATGATGTCTCCAGCTAAAAATTTAACTAAAAAATGAGAGTCAGGCAGTTTCTCTACGTGTTAATATCTTGATAATAGAAATCAAACAGTTTTGTTGGTAAAAAAAATTTTTATTAATCGAATAAATTTTGTTCGAATAAAATACGTTTTATTATTCATAAATAATTTTTTCATGTGTTTGTGTTTTTAGTGTGTTTTATCTTTTGTTTAAAAATAGATTATTTTTCAATTTGATTAAATAATTTCTCAGTACCAGTATCAGCGTAATATGTAATCAGACAAGACAAAACTTGTTCAAAATGAACCCCTTTTCATGAATAATTCATTTATTCTTACAAACGGCAACAGTTTTACTTTATTTGAAACAGACAATATTGTTTAAAGGTAAATAACAATAGTAATAAAAAAAAAAATCTAAAATTTACATACTTTTTTACCTTTTATCGATTTGAATTCAAAGCGTAATTGAATTAAAAACAAATTTTTTTTATCGACAGAATTATTTTACTTTTGTGTATAAAATTTAAGGGGAAACATTTTGCTTTTACACTAAAACTATTGCCGTATTCACAAGCTCTGCTAAGGTGTAGGTAGTATTGCATACTACCTTTTCTTTACTTCTTTGTGAACAACCATTGTATCAGTATGCCATTGTACATTGTACTTCATACGTCAAAAAGTAAATAAGAATAAGAAAAGTGCTATTCATCATTTGTTATTTAGAAGCCAAATGGGGGAGAAAACAGAAAAAAGTAAATTAATAAATTTTTTGTGTGAGGATGAAATTCAAGACATTTTTAGGATGAACCTAATGTACTTGCTCTCCAGTCGCAAAATTATACATTTAGGGCTACCAAAATCATCATTATGGCATAATCGGGTTTTAAGATATTTTGATGAAAACAGATTTCTTCATATGATACGACTACGGCCAGAGGAATGTGCCTATATATTCAACCTTATAAAAAATGACGATGTTTTTCACACAATTGGCGAAAGGTTCCAACTACGCATTGACTTGCAGCTTAAAATTGTACTTTACTGCTTGGGATCTTCAGGAAATGGTGCTTGTGTTCGTAAGGTAGCATCTCTTTTTGGTATAGGTGATGGCGGTACCATACAAAATATTAGAAATCGAATCATTGAAGCAATATTAAATCTTAAAGAACAGTTTTTATATTGGCAACTTTCAACTTCAACTTTCTAATAAATCAGTCAAATCAATAAATTAAATAAATAAAACTAATAAAAATATCTTTTAATTCAATTTAATTTAATATAATTCACACATGAACACAAAAATAATAATTCATTTAAACACAAAACATTTAAACAAATACAACGTTTGAAAAACATATGAAAAAAGTACTAAGTGTAGTATCGCATGTTTGCATGAAAATTACCAACAACACAGCTAGCACCGTTGTATTTTGTTAGCACTTAGCACGTACTAGGGGGCTTGTGAATAGGGCATATGAGTCTTGCTTTAAACTCAGGTATGATCGGTACCTATATTTTGAAAAGAAAAAAGGCACATTTTTATCAAAGCTGAACATTGACTAAGTCCACGTTTACACCATGCTTTTTTTTGATGCAATTTTTTTCACAACTCTCTTTACAAGTTGCAGCGATATTCATTATCTTTCCCGACTCTCCGTTTTTTTAATTTTTTATTTCTTCAGAACCAAAAAAATAAAAATCGATTAATCGAAAAAATTAATCGAATCAATTAACCGATCCTTAAATTTTGCAATTATCAGTATTCAGTTATTTAAATAAGACTTTTTAGTTATATTCGAGAAAAGTAACAAAAGTGTATATTTTATTAAAGTGAACTATTACTAATTCTCAATTAATTTTAAAGGCATCGTATAACGTATTTTGTCCATTATATTGAAAAATAACATTTTTACAATTATTAATTATTTTTCAAGCTTTTGCTGTTCAGTTAAGAATATTTAATAGTCATAACATTTTATTTTTATTCTTTCCGTGATTTTACAGTATTAAAAAAAATTTTTTTTTCTTCAAGATTATTGAAAAAAATAAACAAAAAAAATATTCGAATAATCGAAAAAATTAATCGAATTAATTAACCGATTCGTAATTTTTGCATACTCAGTATTCAATATTTTAATAAAACTTTTTTCATTATATTCGATTAATCGATAAAAATAAAAAGTCGAATATTTATTACCAATATTAAAGAGTAAAAGTTTTCTTATTTTAAACTCAAGTATGATGGTTCTGATATCGTTATTAGAAAAAAAAACCATTTTAATATAAAAACTTAATTAAGGCTTCGTGTAACGAATTTTGTACATAAAGCACAGATTTAAAGCAAAAAAATACTATTTAATATTTGCTACACTCCATTGATTAAGACTTTTACACTTATTATATATTTTACAAGCTTTTATTTTAGAGTTCAGAATATTTAAAACTTTATAATTTTTAATCGATTGATTGATAAAATTATTTTCTTTTTATATATTTTTTAAAATAGAACATTTTTCAGTTTTTTTATTTCTTAAAGTTTAATTGAAAACACCAAGAAAATTATTCGATTAATCGAACAAATTAATCGAATAAATAATCGGTAAATATTTCGATAATAGGATTAATAAAACTTTTTAATATGAAAAGTTTTTTAATTCTATTCGACTAATCGAAAAAAAATACTCGACTACTTATTTAGTCGACTAGCAAGAATAGACGTTCATATATTAATCGCAATTCATATAAATAAATACATGCTTCATCGCTCAGAATTTTGTTTTAAAAATTAACATTAAAAACTGGTTACATTCTCAAGAATTTTTTTAATTAATTTTGTTTATTTAAAGATAAGTATTTCAAGCAAAATTAAAAATATTTTTCATTTGTAGACAATAATAAATTTTTCATCTGTAGCGCAACCTGTTTTTTTGGGAATGAGGGAATATTTGACGCCACTTAAATATGCTGAAATTCTTAAATTTATAAACAATTTAAGTTTTTTTTTTAATGAAGAATTTATTATG
Organism: Gymnosoma rotundatum; assembly: GCA_916610165.2. Taxonomy (NCBI): domain Eukaryota; kingdom Metazoa; phylum Arthropoda; class Insecta; order Diptera; family Tachinidae; genus Gymnosoma; species Gymnosoma rotundatum. The sequence continues at coordinate 130,480,061 of OU744339.1, read as the reverse complement.
GCAAATAAACAAATTTAAACAAAGAAGGTGTTTAAGATCACTTTTTTTAATACGGATGTGTTTTAATTAATTTATAAAAAATAAGAACGGGTAATTTTTTTAACATGTTAAAAAAATAAAGTGGAAAAACCTTATATTAGTGAATTAAGTCTGTTCAATTGTTGGCGGCACACAAAATTTCTAACTTTAAAAAGGCACAGGTGTTTTAAGGATGACAAAAGTCGGCTGGAATATAAATTTTTAAAAATACAAACTCACACATTTATAAATATTTATTTCATAAGAAAGAAAATTTTGCTTTTTTTAAGGAAAATTGATTTTCGGTTATTTTTATTTTAATTTTTGGTTGCCAATTCGATTGGTTTTGGAGGAAATTTATTTATTTTTTTTCTAAAAGTGAAAACTTAATTTTTTTTTGTTTTTTTTTTTTTTATTTTTAAAATGTTATTTTATAAAATTTAGGTTTTTTATAAAATTATATTAGGAATAAGTTACAGACATCCACTTATTCGCAATTAATTTTAATTTGAAAATAATGTAAAATGTGATAGTCCTCAAATTTTGGCATCACTTTTTAACATTTTTTTTTTGCTGCCACTCCATCTGTCTGGTTTTGAAGTGTCACCTTAGATAAATTAAGGTTTGTTAATTCAAGAACTCCAACACTTAAAAATTTTGAATTTTGTTTGCTGATGTGTGTGTGTGTGGCCTATAGCTTAAGTAACCTGACTACCAGCAGTTAATAGTAAAATAAACTCCCAATAGAGTGTTTCAACATCAATGTTAACTCCAGATCAAAAAAAAAAAAAAATATGTTTCCACCTGTTAAAGAAATTTAAAAACAGTTCACCTTAAACATCACCCTGTGAATTCCTTCATAGAACAAATTTAACATTCTCTGGCTAAAATTTCTCTTAAGGTGTTTTTATTATGCCTCTAAATAAATGGGAGTCTATTTTTCTTAAATCCAACACTCTTGTCTCTTTGGAATATAAATACCTGCAAGTTTTGCCAAATTCATGTCAATTTCTAACGTAAACTGACAACAACCAGAGGCTTTTAAACTTCATTTATTAAAAATTTTTTTTTCGTGTCTGCTAACAATTAAACAAGAACTTATAAAAAATGAAAAAATTTGTTGTTATTGCTATGTTTTTAACTTTTATTGTGTGTTTAATCACAATGGCCAGTGGTCTGCCTCAGCGTGCCGATGATGCCAATGAAATAATTCATAAAATTATTGGTGAGCATTTTATTTTTTGTTTGCTGGAATTAAATTTCCTGTAGACTCTTCTATTTAATTGTGCATTAATGCTGCATTGAATATTGAAATTTATATTTTGTTGTTTTTATTTCTCACGTTAAAGGTCAATACGAGGCCAGAATTAAGGGTCCTTCGATTGTTTATCCAGAACAGCCAGCCCATGTTATTGATCCTCATCATTTACATTTGCACATTTAATTTGTTATTAAAACAGCTGTCTGTAGTTGTTAGTATTTTAGGTTAAGAATTGTAAATAAAACAAACAAAAATATCTATTGAAAAAAACAGTTGAAAGATAAAAGTCACTTACTTTTAACGCTCGAATGCAACGAATAATTTATGAAGCTGTTTTATAAAATTCATTAGCCTTTACTTCATCCAGGATACATGATTCGAATCTTAATGACTTCTTGAAATGTTATGTATTTTGAAGAGATTCTTTATTATAGAAAAAAGCGGATAGCGGAAGGAAGAATTCTTCACTTGTACAGTAGACGATATTTGTTTGCGATCCCTCCTAAAACCTTATGTCAGATTCTTATAACTACAGTTTTTCTATGTGCGGAAATACTGTTTCTGAAGACACAAATCAATTTGCAGCCCCTTTTTAAGATTGCTGCATTATATTATCATGTTTCGTCTTCTTAAGTTAAAAAAATTAAAAAAATTAATTGAAATTAAAAACATTTATTTTCAAGATAAAATCTTTTTTCGTGTTATTTTCCCGATTAATTATTTAAATTGCCGATATTGATGATTGAGGGTCAAATCGCGTCTCGATGGCCATTTCGTTACCGCATACTTAACTCTTCAGGAAACTTCTGACAAACATTTCAAATAGAGTAAAGATGTTTGTCTAAACAATAAAATAAAGACAAACATCAAAGTTTAAGCAAAAATAACAATAACCAACAGTAATTCTATTTTTCTTTCTCCACTGTATACGGCTGATTTTTTTTCGGCTTTTTTATACAGTTGAAAGAGGATGAAAAATAAAATATCACAAAATACTACGATAATTTATTTATATGCACGGGCACTTTGCAAATGGCCATCGAGACGTGCTTTGACCCTCAATAATCAATATCGGTAATTTAAATAATTATTCGGGAAAATAACACGAAAAAAGATTTTATTTTGAAAATTAATTAATATAATAAAAAATTCCCGTTGTTTAATTTAAAAACATTTATAACAATTAAAAAATTGTATAAAAAAGCTTTTTTTTAATTTATTTTCAAAAACAAAACAATAATTAGTAGATTATTTTAAACAGCGTGATGTTTGTTGTAAATTTTGTAGTGAAGCCAGTGTTATTATGGAAATTTTCCCAAGTGTTAAGTAAGCAAACTGGTGAAATAAACCGCCTGCATTAAATACTTCAATTAAAAATGAGCGGCAAGAGTTTAATGTCAATAATGTGTTAAAAAAAAATACTTCCGAAGTTTTATCTTTTGCTTAACGTTTCAAAACAGTTTTTATTTTTTGTAATAACTCGCCAGCTTATAAACCTTAAATAAGTAAATCTAAAATCCTTTGTTCTTTTACTTGCATTTAAATTCTTTTCTTTCTAAACTTTGAACAATTAACAATTTACTTTGCATCCAAAAACTTATTAAATAAACAGGCTGTTGGTAATTTAAAATACTATATTTTATTACAGTTTAGAAAAGGAAATTTCAAACTTTTGATTTGATTTGATTTGATGCTTTTGTGTAGTGAAAGCTGAAAGTTAAACTGATAAAAAAAAATAAAATGATAAAAAAAATTTATAAAATGTAATAAAACTTGACAGTACGAATAACTATTTAACAAACATTAAATTTGAAAAGTTGTAGATAAAAGTTTTGAAATTTCAGATTTTTTTTTACCATAAAAAAAGTTATTTCAAATCTAAAAAAGTTTTTTATTTCAAGTGGCAGTAAGAGTCATTGGATTTCTAAATAAGTTTGTTAAATAGTAATTATAATTTTTTCTTTATGGTGAAGATAAAGAGAGTCTTAAAATTAATTTAAGATTACAAAAACATAAAATAAAATTTATTTTCACAGATTGTTATATTTTTAAAGAATCATTAAGTATTCTAGATATGATTTCGCACGGACATATGGCCTCCACGATTTAAGAGATCGAAAGGCATTATTTTGTTGACATTTCGAACAAATATATGTTTCCTAAATATGACCTTAAATGCAGCGCTTAAAACAAAATAAAATCAAATGATGTTAAGGATCCCTTCTTATGTTTTCATGTACTCATATCGGACACCATCAAGAGAAAATGCTTGACAGCCTCATTTTAGGATTATCATCAATTAAGGCCACCAACTTTAAATGGCAATTTAAGCATTCATCTGTTTTTCTATTATTAAATGTAGAGGAGTCTCTGGCATCGAAGTATTAGATGTCCAAATGTGCTTAGTGACCGTCCACACCTTGCAACTTTTTTATGCGCAATTCTTGAGTTTTTTAGGTAAGAGAGAGGAAAGACGGGTAGAAACGGGATTAATGTTTTATGCATTTGCAATTCTCTTTTGTTTTTTCATTCGCGTAAGCAAACACCACTGAAATTGCAGAAATAAAATTTGATTGTGTGGACATTCATGTAATTTTATAAGAGAATTAAAAAAAAGTTCAGAAATAAAAACTACGTGTCTGGACGGGACTTTATCGCCAGGAATGATTTTTTTCAAATTTACCACATCCATCTGCCCTAAATATTTCAATATTTTTTTCTCTCGAGCTGTCACTTTACTGCACAAATGTCTTGAATTTTGGGACATCCTTTAAGATGCCGTAATCTTTATATTTAAAAGCAACTAAACTGCTGTCCAGATTAAAGAATGGAGAAAAACGTTTTAAAGGAAATGAACGAAAAATGAATTAAAAGAAAAAAGAAAAAATATATGTATATAATTATTATCAGTACCACTGTATGATATTATGCTGAAATAGTTTCTTGTTTAAGGTAACTTTTAATTTTTGTTTCCTAAGGGAACTTATAAAGAGAAATGCAACAACAGTTTCTACAATTTTACTTATTCGTACAAATTACTTTTGTACCAATAATAACACTATTCATCTTTTACTTAAAATAAATATTTTAGTTTAAGTGCACAGTGGAAAAAACACATACATAAACCAAAACATCTTCAATGATAATTTATAATTAGAATTAATTAAAACACGGGAATATTGAATTAAATTATTAATATATTTTTCATCATCTTTTAACAGTACAAAAGAGCCGGTAAAAAGCCGGCCGTATACAGTGGATAAAGAATAAGCAAGAGTGCTATATTCGGCTTTTCCGAATCTTATATACCCTTCATTATCAATGTAAATCTAGTTTATTAAAGTAACTCCAATCAAAAAAGCAAATATTAGGGTGACCGAGCCTTAAATAAATAAAAAAAATTGGTAGCATATATAAAATTTTACATAAAAATTTCAACGGCTCTTAATGGGTTAAGAAATTTTTTCAAAATTGAGTATTTCCTTAAAGATCTCTTCAAGAGCTTTATAATGATACCCAGTAAAAAAAGTAAGGAAAAAGATGTGATTAAAACACCACATCTATACGAACGAAGTGCTGCAAATTCGGGTGAAAAACCTATGAATTTTACATTGGCCTGTCATTGACGGCATGTTGTTCGTTTTTAACAAAATTGTACTACTTTTAAATCGGTTTCTAAATGCTAAAAAGTTTCTGTAACCCGAAATAATATATTAACAGTCTTATTCACAAAAATTTTAAACTGCTTAATAAGAGGTTAATAAGAAAAAATCGCTAAAGTCGTATTCACAAACGCTTAATAGCACTATTACGCTCGTACTCTTATTACAAAGTAACTTGGTTAAACAGATGATGTTTACAATGTACACAGCCTAAACTAGATAGATGCGAAGAATGCTGATGAAGGAAGTAGCGATCCAGAAAATTCAGTTTTTCTTGTTTTCTTTGGAAATCGTCCGTATTTGTAAAATAATTTTTCTTTCTAAAAAAAGTATTTTAGAAATTAAAATAAATGAATTTAAGCCAACTTCATGTTAAACTTTTGTTCATTTTGTTTTGCTATGAAAGATCTGAATTTTAGTTTTATTTGAAATTCTTGTAGTCATGCAAGGAAAATGGTATATCTAAGAAGTAGTTCAACATGTTATTTGAAAAACTATTTTAAAAATAACTTACAAAATCTAGAAAGGTGTATTAGCATTTTTGGATGTAAATAAGATGCCGTTTGCTAAGAATGACATACATTATTTTTTACTGGGTACCCATATTGATATTTTAAAAACTTTATAAATTTCAGAGCCCCGTAACTCGGAAAATATAGGCGAGCGCTAATTTTCTCACTTGATGTTATTTTATCATTTTTTAATTCTCTACCGCCCCATATATTTGTTTTTTTTTTTTTTTGATTGGAGTTACTTCATTGTTCCAAATGTTAATGGAAGAATTAGAGGTAGTCGTGATGTTTTGCCCGCTGCCTCGAAGAACATGGACCGATCTTGCTGATTTCCAATAGCACCTCTTTCGACACTATGTCTCACAGATTGGCATATTTAAATTTTCTCTAGCTCATCTAAAGCGGAGAGACGGGCATCGCTCAATCGACTTCGCTATGCATAAGAACTCAGAAACGGATATTGTAGAAACTACAAACCGAACCATAAATTTAGTCCATATTTATACTATGCCATTTTTGATGCAATTTTTAAATTTTAAAAAACAAAAGTACAAGCAACAAAAACATTCCCTCAAAATTGAAGCCATGCCATATTGCTTACCCGTCTAGCTTCGCCACCAAACAATAATTTCGTGCTAGTTTCATGAAAAATTTCATAGCGTAAATTGGCTCTTAGATATACAATTTTAAACATGTGCTGAAGAGTATAAACATACGAAGGAATCAGTTATAAACGTAAAAATTTTTTCTAATGAACAGCGTTTTAATAATTTCTGCACTCAGATTTTCCCGAACAACGCTTTTAGATTGCTCGTATAAATTAAAGAAATTAAACTTAATTTAATATATTTCTTTTATAATTAGTTTAAATTAATTTATAATTCATTTCTTTTATCATTATGGTTGCAATAAAGTCGCCAAGTTCAAGCATCCACAACTTACATTCATTTCAAAAGACGTTCGCTTTGAAATGAATTTTCCATTGCACTCTGGTTATTATTATGCTCGCCTACGTACTTGAAGTAGCGCTGAGAAAACTGTTCTTTTTTTCTCAGCTCTAAAGCTTGATTCTTGGCATATTCAAATGTGCTTGAAATAGTTAAGATGGTAGAATTTTCACCCTCTAGCTATCGTCAGACTGAACTAAGTCATTACTCAAACATATTGACACTTGCGTTTTTAAAGAAAGTATGTCTTTGAAGAACATTCATGATAATGTATTCATGTGTTGTCTTTTGAATGCTTGTGTTTGACAATGTGTGTGGGTGTGTGTATGTGTGGTTTTTCGACCTTGGAAAAATTTTATCGAAAATTTTAACGCTTTTATAACAAAGTAAACAAATTGCAGTTGAAAATGTTTCAATGAAAATTATAAAGTAGAATTTAAGATTTTTACTATTGAAAGGAGAATTTACGATATACGAGTACATGATATAAATTTAATAAATTTTTAAGAATTTAAATAAATTTATAAGATGCATAAAGAACGTAAAAACAAATTAAACCAAATTCTGTAACGCTATAAAATTCTTTGGCATTATTTTTGGTGCAACTCCAGTTAAACTGATGGTTAAGAAGTGTTATTTTTTGAGTTCGAAAAATAATTAAACTTTTTGTCAAAATTGTGTATTTGATACTGCATTTCATTAAAATAATTTACTAAACCCCATAAACATCACAAAAATGTTGAAAAGAAGTTAAATTTTGTTGTGTTTGACAAGCTGTTTGTATCGTCTACTTATTTGCTTTAACTGCTAATTACTTATGTTCATTAAACTTATAATAAAATAAACTTAACAAATAAACTGCAGATTTAAAAAGAGTCATTAACAATGAAATTTTAAAAATGGCGCCATATAAAGTCATGTTGGATGTATAAACTTTTGTATTTTGTACATTCATGCTTGTTTTATAAGTTTTGACTGTTTTATCATCTTGCAAATTTTTTTTTTTTAACTTTTGTTATGAAAATACTTTTGATAATCCTTGTTTATTGTTTGTTGTTTCTAAAATTTTCTTTGTTTAGCAACGTACGATTTTAGTAAATATTATTGCAGAAAGAGTATTAAAAATAAATCAAAAAACAATTTGTTCTGCATCATTATTTCAATGTCGAACGATAAAAACAAAAAGTTGAGTTTAATCATAAAATAACAATTGTAATCAACAGAATAAAGCAAACAAATACGTATATCAACTTAAATTAAATATAAATTAAGGCAAATGCATTTAATTGGGTCTTAATTATTAACTTTGTATCAGTTACGAAAAACAATAAATATTTAAATTAAACAAATATTTTCAACAATTATTTTCATAGGATTTCCAATTTACCCTTTAAAGGAAGATCTGTAAATAAATTATTATAAATAAATTATTTGCCGTTACACAGAAAATTTATAATTTTTCACACATAACGAATTTTTGCTAAGGAAATAAAACACTAACCCATAAATGATTAATTATAAAAAATACGTTCCAAATATCATCACGACTCAAAAAGTAAAAAATAATAAAAACGCTAAAAAATTTTGTTTTTTTACCTTTTTATTCTAATTTTTTCAAGCCTGGGTCAATTTTTAAAATAAAAATATTGTTGTTTTTTTTATTTTTCACTATTTTGCCATGCCATTAGGTGGCACCTTCAGGAAACAGGAAACAAAAGTATTAATTATTAGTTTTTTCAAAGCACAACATTGAACAACAACAACAACATTGTGTTTGAAAAAACCTAATTATTAATATATTTGTTTCCTGTTTCCTAAAGATGCCATCCGAAGTGAAAACATAAAAAATGATTAACAATATGTTTATTGAAAAACTGGCCTAGTGCTTGAAAATTAGAAAAGAAAAAAACCAAAACTTTTACTTCATATTCTAAATATAGAGAAGAATTAAAAAATTTTTCCAAAGTAATTCTTACTGTGCATTTTAAGATTTTTACTCTTGCAGATCTTAAAGTTCTTTAAATATAAATAAATCCGCCAAGTGTGAGTTTGATTCACACACGAAGGGTTTTTTTTAACTTGTTGCAGCGAAATATTAAAAAATTCTTCGGATAAATAAATGGCCCTGCGAAAAAGATGTTACTATCAGAACACCTTTCAATTTTATCTTTTGTTACTTTACTTTATAGTCTCAGCTTATTACGGTTTCCAAAAATACTGACATACATATTAAAATCACCGTTACTCTGAGGATACCCTTTATTTCATTTTAATTTTGTGTACTTATTCTTTTATTAAATAAAGCAGTTCATCCTCTGAATAAATTTCAAGCGTCTGCCTATAACGGTTTAAAATATAAGCCCATATTCGTCAAAATTCACGGCTTTTTGTAAACACCCTTTACAATAAATATTTATGGCGAACGTTTTTCTATATACTCTGTGTGAATTTTAAATATCTGCCTACTACGGTTTAAAATCTAAAGCCATATAAGTAAAAATCACGTCAATATTGGAGCACCTTTTAATTTCAAGATTTATTTTCTCTGCTTGTTGGTAAAGGGCAAACAATTTTTTTTTTTGACAAAATGGAATTTTTTGGTCTAACATTGATTTTTTTTATTTTTTTTCACTTTTAAAGTGATCACAGATTAAAGCCCTTTTCCTCCTAGGACGCATAGTTGCCGAGATAAATGAGTTTTAAGTTTTCCATATAAAAAAAAATAAATTTTCGGGGACAAAATTGAATTTTTTGGTCTAACATTGAATTTTTTATTTTTTTTAATTTTTTTAAGTGATCACAGAGCTTGCACACAACATGTCTGCCTATCACAACATGTCGAGCTATAATAGTATTATTATATTAATACCAAATTACTTTTGGAACACTCTTCTAATGTTTTCGTATTTGTTGTTGCTGCGCTTAAAGTAATAAAATTTCTATGAAAATTTCAAAAGTTTTCCTTTTGCAGTTCCAAAGATAGCGGGTTGTGACAGACGGACAGACATTGCGATAAACACAATAAGGTACGGAACCCTAAATAACTACTTTGTATTGGCGTATTCATTGCACGCTGCAAAAAACGTACTTTATTTGTATTTACTACGATGATTTTAAAAAATTCATCAAATTTCAAATATGTTTTCATGGTAAGTTGTTGTTGTTAATTATTTCTGTACACAAGACCTAAATCAACCGCAGTAGAGAAAATTAACTCTATTTGTCTCGCTCTGATGCCCACATGTATGAATCTTTAGGTAAAAGTATCTTGCATTTTTTGAAAAAAGTGTTGTTAACGTTTGTTAAAGAAAAAGCGCAAATAGCTGAAGAAAAAGCGAAAAACTTCAACAGCTTCTCTAAAAAATTTTATCATTTACAAAAATTATATACAAAGAAATAAATAACAACTGCATATTATAGTTTAACTGCCGTATTTATAGAAAATCGAAATAGATTTGAAATATATTTATTTTAAAACAATTTTTGTATGAAAAATTTGCCATAAAACACATTTAAAAGTTATTTTATTTTCTATGAATACGGCAGTTAGAATATAAATCTGAAATACAAAAAAGTTTTATTTTTAATATTTTTTATTATCTATTAAGTAAAACTTTACGAAAAAAAATTCTGATGTTTTCGATCCACAGATGAATCTTTTTTCTTATTTGATTTTTTCTTACTGACTTTTTTAAATCACTATTTAATTGCTAAGAGTAATTTTTACGCTTACAAATAATTTTAATAACCCTATAAGGTATTTTATTAATTATAATTTTTTTTTTTTAATTATTATTAATGTATTTAAAAAAAAAAAATCTCGTAGTAGTAAGAAAGCAGAATATCTGATTAAAATTAAGCAAAGGGGAAATTAAATTAAACTTTTCGTTAAACCGTTCTATTATCTCCATCAAAATTATTAAATTCACTAATATTGTTTATTTAGCGTGGAAGCCCGTCTCCATGGCTAAGTTCGCTAAACGAAAGTAATACCAAACTGTCGAATTAAATGTTTTAAATACAATGGAGCTTATCAGGTTTATCCTTTATAATAGAGCTGCTAGCACATTTTAATAAGAATTATTATTAAGAGATTTTAAGTTAAATACAGAATTGATTTTTGTAGTAGTAATTTATTTATAGTTTTGATTTGCTAAAACATACAATTTACTTGGAGCGGCAAAGGCTAAACAATACAATTGAAGAACAAATTTTAACTTAATAATAATCAATTATGTAAAAATTTATAAATTTTGTAAAAGAAATCAGTCCAACAATAGAGCTCAATTGCAGATGGTGCGAGTTGAAAAACACAAAATAACTTGTTGAAAGATGGCTTAAAGTAAATCTGAAGTATTTAAGAAAAGTAAGTTTCACATGATGTTGAATCCTCCCAAAACAAAATGCAAAATAAAATTTAAAAAAACTTGGATCTAAAAAAGTTTTAAAAAATTTTTTTGCTTTAACACGTTGACTGCCACGCGTGTTTACAACAAAATCCCCGTCAGGCCACCCGTGCCACTGTAAGATGCGTGCTCTGCTACCGCATGTCTGTTTACATTTCTTTCGGTACTCTCACCCCGATATCTATTACGATCCTCATTTATCACGTTATTACTCTGCACGAGCAGTTGTAATCCTTGCCGTGTACTGAGTAGTACAACTAATATCTCTGCACTGTAAATAATTTTGTTAATAAACGATTTTTAAAAAAAATTCAACAGTATTATTATCTCCTGTCATATATTTATCTAAATATGTTCGGAAATCCTTTGGAAGGAGTCACCCGACGTCACCCGACACGGCAGTTAACGTGTTAAACAAATTTCAATATCTTAAAAAGTAGTAAAAAACACTACGTTGACATCACTTATGTATAATAAAAGATACATTCATTCACAATAGCAGATGTCAACTACTAAAGAAGAAAATAAAGTATTTTGTGGATACAAGAACAAAGGGTGTATAGAAAAAAAGAAATGCTTTAATTTTAAGAATAAAATAATAAATCGTGAAAAGTTTAATAATAAATAAATGTTTATAAGTGAATTAAAATATAACAAACTAGTGAAACAATTAAGCCGATATAAACAAAAACAAAGAATGTGATAAAAATATTTTAACAGACATCGGAACATTTGCCAGCAAAATATACAGACAAAAAATTTGCAACAAACTAAAGCCAATGACAGAAACAGCCAAACTTTTCAATTTATAGGCAAATTAAAAAAAAAAAAATTTTCTTAATATTTTCTAAAAATAATAAATATCAAAAAGAAATAAACAAAAAAAAAACAGGCCACAAAAATCCTAATAAAAACACTCAAATAAATTTTCCAACAACTATAATCGCACAACCGTCTAGGTAAACACACACACATACATATAATCGTACATATATAAATTTTTGCCGAATTGTAAATTTTTTTTTGCATTTTAAACTAATAGACAGTGGGAAAGAGAGACAAACAGTTTTATTTTGTTCGGCTTAAAATACAAATAAGAAAAAAAAACAAAAAAAATAAGAAAATTCCTATTAGCTTTTAAAACCAGCGCAAAACATAAACAAAACTAAAAACATGGATGATGGTGAATTTAATCTATCGAATACTATCGGTATCGGTTTGAATATTGGCGAACAAATGTTATTGCCGGTTTCAAATGGTGCAGAAGAAGCAGAACTTGTCCTACAACATCAACAGCAACTGCAGCAACAGCACGAACAACACCTTCTTGAACAGCAACACCATCACCACCAACAACATCATTATAATACAAATCTAAACTTGGACCAACAATCCTCCTCAAATCTTAATAATTCTCCCGAACCAACAACAACTGTCACCTGTCTAAACAACTCAATTGGAAATTTTTTCCAAGAGGTATTAAAAACAATTAAAAAAAATGTTAAACTAATATTTAAAACAATATTTGCCAAGGAGTTAAATTAAAAGTGAAATGATTTTATTTTTGATATGAAAGACATAAATTATTTTTAAGAAATTAAAGTGGAAATGTTAGAATTTATCTTGGTAAGCGGATTTGGCAGAAGCGATAGAAAACGAAATGAAATTGAAAGAAAACAAACGCGCAAGTTTCGCTATTTCGATGCGTCATTTCTATTCTGGCGGCTTCATTTGTAAGAATAATTGAATTACTTTAATTAATATTATTCATTCATTTGCTTACTGAATTCAATTGCAATATAATTCTTGCTGTCTGTCTATAACGGTTCAAAAGTTGGACCAAATTCATCAAATTACATAACCTATTGGGAAACCCTTTAATTAATAATTTTAAATATTTAAACTTTTTATTATACCTGACAAAGTAGTGGATATTCTGGCTAATTTTCAAGTGTTTATATACAATTTCAAGCATGTTTCGAAAAGGGTTCAAAAGTATGGCCATATTTATCAAACGAAATAAACTATTGAAGCACCCTGTATTTGTAATTTTAAATATTTATACTTGTCATTATAACGGTCAAAGCAATCGACATTCTGTCCAATTTTTAAGCGTTTGTCTATAACGGTTTAAAAGATAGTCCCCTATGGGGATACCCTTTAATATTACGATTTGTTTTTGTAATCATTTTCGCTATTAGTTACTAATGCTTATCAATAGCAGTTCTTTTAAATTTTACAGTGGTGCTCTTTACAGTTCATAATATGAACTGTTTTTAAAAGGAACAACCTGTAAGCATTATTTTAAACTAAACTACAAAATGAAATGTATTACTGCGGGGAAAGCATATCCATATGGCCATTTCACTACTGCTCAATGGAGTTCTCATTTAATCAATTTGGCTTTTGATATAAGACTTTCTGTTTTTCTATACAAAATTTGGGTAAAATCCACTGATGAGCTATTTGAGCAGTAGTGAAATGGCCATATAGATATGCTTTCCCCGCAGTAATACATTTTAGTTTAGTTTAATTTAATAAATATTTCATGAGAATATCATGAAATATTTATATTTCAAGGAATCAAGCATGAATAAAGTAAGTTACTTAAATAAGCAACATTCACAGGAATTGATAACCTCCCTCTTTTTTGAAAACGGTTAAAAAAAAAAACTATATACATCGATACAAACAAGGAAACACTATTTTAGGAAGCATTAAATATAAATATATTTTTGTATTTCAGGCAACATACATTTCAACAAGAAACATTGCTACACATGAGGAAAGATTAAGTGAAACATACTTCAAAAATAAATGCTGTATTTTTCCGCCAAAATTAAAGGCATAAATTTTAATTCTAGGCAACACAAAAAAGTTCGAAATTTTGCCAAACATTTTTGCAAAAATTTCACATAAAATTACATTTTACCAAAAGCTACAATTTCAATGAAAGAGAAATTAAAAACAGAAAAATAAATTTAAAAAACGTTCAAGTTTCACCCAAAAAAAATATCATTTTACCAAAAAGTATTAAGTTAAAAAGAGAATCAGTGTATGAAAAATAAATCGTTTCTTAAACGTTTCATGCAAAAGCAAAAATTTTTTAAAATTGTTAATCGTTTTGCTCACGAGGAAAATCAACAAAAATTATCTTTGAATGAAAAAAAGCAAAAACAAATTTTTTGGTATTTTTTAAATTGGTATTTTGCTCAACTACCTACTTATCTACAATCTAATTATGGCGTTGCGCAGTTTGTTAAGAAACCTTTTCTTTTTTAAGCACCATTGCATTTTCTTCTTTAACAAAAGCAAATCAATCAACAAACGTTTGGAAAACGTTTTTTCTCAATATTTCTCAACTTTGTTCTCATTGCTTTCCCTTCTAGCTGAGTACACTTGCCGAGACAAACTTGATTTCACAAAAAAAAAAAAATATGTCAATCCATCAGATATAGTGTGGAAAGAGGTGCTATTGGAAATCAGCATGATCGGTCCATGTCTTTCGAGGCAGCAGCCAAAACACCACTCCCACCTCTACTTTTTCATGTCATTTAGAACAATAAAGTAACTCCAAACAAAAAATAAATATATGAGGCGATAGAGAATTAAAAAATAAGAAAAAAAATATCAAGTGAAAAAATTGGCGTCCACCCATATTTTCCGAGTTAAGGGGCTCTGAAATTTTGAAATTTTTTCAAATATCAATATGGATATCAATTTAAAGCCTTTGAAGAGATCTTTAAGGAAATACTAAAATTTTTAAAAAATGCGTAACCCATTAAGAGCCGATGGCATTTTTATGTAAAATTTACAAATATGCAGTACCAAAATTTATTTTATTTTTTAATTCTCTGTCACTTTTGATTGAATTTACATAGATGGTGAAGGGTATATAAAATTCGGTATATACTCTTACTTGCTAATTTTAATTTTTTATTTAGTCACTTTTAAGTCCTTAATTTTCTTACATGAAAATTGAACAAATGGAGTAGTAATGAAAATCACTTTAGTAAAGAATATTTAATCTTCGGCACGGCCGAATGTAAGCATCTACTAGTTTTTTCTTCTTTCTTTCCGTATCCTTCAACATTTCCTGTTAATCCAAAAAAAATATTAATATCTAAGAAAATTACAACTCGTGCAGTATTTATCAGCAATTAAATCACAAACTTTTGGCAAATATTTAAAATAAAAAGTTAAATCATTTTTTGTTAGAAAATTGTAATTATTCTATTTTTTGCAACCTTTTGTAGAACACAGATCTGGAGGATTTAAATGCCAAACTGGCAGAAACCAATAAAATACTTGATTATTTACCAGTTGAGAAATCAACAGAATTACTCACAACTTTGCCAGAGCAAAGCTCTGAAAAAAGAATTGTTGAGGAAATCGGAAGCATTGTAACGGAAGGCGAAACTAAAGAAAAATTGTTAAAAGAAAAAATCAGTGAAGAGGAGAAGGAAGGTAAAGAAAATGAAGATGAAGACGAAGGAGAAGTAGAGGGAGGAGATATAGAAGACATAGAAGCAGACGACGATGTTGAGGCTGAAGAAACAGAAGCTGATGATGAGGTGGAAGAAATAGTGGATGAAGAGGATGAAGACGCAGTTGAGGAAGAAATTATACCCGATGAAGTCATAGTGCCAGAAAATTCCCAAGATGCAATAAAACAGAATAAACTGAACGAAACTGAAAAACATGAACATGAAGTAGACACTAAAAAAGATGCGAATGTTAATGAAAATGAAAATTCCCAAAATAATGAAGAAGGGGAGACAGAAGAAGCTGTTAGTTCTGCGCGGGCAACAAGACGAAAAAAAGAAGAACATGTTGATGAAAATCAATGTCGAGTTTGCTGTGCTAAAGAAAATTTGGTCAGCATTTTTAAAAAGATCGAAGACCGTACAGTTGCTGATCTGCTAATGACAATATGTCCCTCGGTTTCCATTGTTATTAAAGATTTCCTACCGCAATACATTTGTAATGCCTGCTGCGATAATGTGGTCATTGCCATCAAACTCAAGAATCAGTGTGAAACCACCGAAAAGGAATTTCGAAAGAAATTGTCTCGCCACAAGAATAAAATCAGACGTCCTGTCGGCTATGTGGTCATAGATGCACCACTCGATTCCGATCCTCCTACCGACGAAGAGCCAGCGAATGATGAAGAATTCAAAGTGTCGGACATAGCAAGTGCCACGCCCAGTGAAGATTCGGATAGTTCTGATTTTAGCGAAGGCAAAAAGAGGAAACGTGGTCGTAAACGAAGAAAATCGGCCGTGGTTACGCCTACGGAAGGCAAAAAATCGAAGAATCACTCCTCCGATGAGAACGAAGACGATGGCGATCCCATAAAACATAAACGCAAACGTTCTACTAATTCTTCGCCAGAAAACTTTGATTGCAACGAATGCGGTCAAAGTTTTTCGCGCAAACAATCCTTGGTGCTGCACAAAAGACAGCATGTTTATGATCGCGGTGAACCCATCAAATGTGAAGTGTGTGGCAAGAAGTTTAAAATTAAAGGCGCATATCGCACCCACTTGGAAAAGCATAAGGAAGAGAGACGCGTCAATAAATGTTCCCAGTGCTCGAAACGCTTTACGAGCAGCTCCGATCTTAAACGCCACATAGCCGAAGAGCACAGAGAAAAACATATATTGCCCACATGCTCTAAATGCCATCGCACATTCTCCTCAGCCGGTCGCTTGCAACGTCACAAACAAAATGGTTGTTCCGTAGTCGATACGACAAAAGTTAAAAAACCCGAAACGAATGCATTTGTCGTGGGCACAGATCTCTTTAAGGCAGTGGCTCCACTACAGTCTACCTATTGGAGTGATAGCTTTTCCGATTAAATAAGATTTGCAGTCATTAGCGTTTATTCTGCGAGTATTTTGATTTCAGAAATCAAAACGAATCGAATCAGCTGTTGCAGAAAAGTGATGAAGGTGAAGCTGTTTTTATAAAAACAACAATTAATTTAAGTCTACAGTATTGGTTTTAGTTATTAGAAAGCTTTTCAAATATAAAAATAAATATTTTAAGATTTTTGACTGCAAAATTCTACAAACGGATTTATTTCAATAAAAGATTTGAATAAAAATGGTATTTTGTAGCAAATGCTTGCAAAAAATTCCCCAGGGCTCCGCTTGGAAAAAAAAAGTTTAAAAAAAATTTTGATGCAGGTAATTTTAAATAAAATACTTCACATTAAATATTGCAGATGTTGATAGGCAGCTACTCCAAAAAATAGTTCCCAGGCTTTTCAGCCTTCACAACGCAACAACTTCTTCCATTTATAATGGTTAATAAACTTAAACCGATGTAAATGTCCGTTTCAAAGGCCCCCCTTAACTTGTTAAAATTTCACGTATACCAGCCAACCAGTCAAATCGGTACATGATTCACGTAGATATTGCTATTTTCAATCTTTCTTTTTGTGACATTTTTGATTTTTCTTGCTTTTTAATTTGTATTTTTTATAGGAGAAAAATTCATGATAAACTACAATTTACCATTAAACAAAGTTTCTACTAACAGATCGAAATGCAACCTAAAAATCACCTTTTTGGCATTAAGAAGTTGAACTTAAAAAGTTAAAAAAAAAACCAAAAAATTTAAATTCACAAAAAATGCTTTAAAATAACCAAAGACTTAAAGATTTTAAAACCATCTGCAATTAAAAAATATTTCTTGCAAAAAAAACCGACTTTAAAACAAACTTAAAATCACATTTCTTTAAGACGCTAATTAAACATTGATAATATTAATCTTTTTCTTAGCAAGACTGCTGCAGGACTTAAAAACAAATTATTTTAGAATTCAACAATTTATTGCAAATATTAGTCGATTTTGTGAGAACACCCGTTAATTTCTAAATTTAAATTTGCTGCTTGCTATAGCGGATTGAGCAATGCAGGTTCGTTGTAAATTATAATTTTTTGTAAAATTAATTTATAATTTGTAATAATTATACTTGTCATTATAACGGTCATAGCAGTCGACATTCTATCCAATTTTTGAGTGTTTGTATAAAACGGTTCAAAAGATAAGCCCATATTAGTCAATTTACGTCACCCATGGAGACACTCTAAACTTCTAGATTTTTTTTTGTTTAACTTTTTGCTATTGAAGCTATAGTTATACATAGTTTTTTTTTCAATTCTAGTGGTGCTCCTTACGGTTCATAATACATGCAAAAACATGTATGTTGTGTAGGGGTACCCTTTAATTTTTTAAATTATGAACTGCTTGTAAAATAAGACCAATCAAATAAAAAAAAACACATTTTTAAATTCGGTTAAGAAATGACTGAATGCTGCAGGCACAAACATAACAAAGCAACATCCAAACAAATTGACAACCTCAACGCGAATTTATAAGAGGTGGCAGCGCCGCTTCAACAATACAATAACAAAAAGAAAAAAAGACACTTAAGTATTCGGTAAACTTCAAAATATAATCAATTACTGCACTTGTTTCTTACCATTTCTAATAACGTTTTTATTAAACTTTGTTTTTTAAATTGATTTAAGACTCTTGTTACAATTCTATTTTAAAGAATATTATTTGTAATGTAAAATGATATACTCATGACAGCTACTCTACACATAATAAAAATAAGCAAAATATATACAGCTGCCGCAACGATGCCACCTGGTAAAATTAATTCGCCTTGGAAAACCTCCTTTTTTGCAGCGGCTAAAAATATTTAAAGAAAAATTTAATTTGACAAATAACACTCTACGAAAAAAATTTAATTAATTAGTTTTTGGAATTGTTTTAAATAATAGTTTTCATTTGAAAACGATAATAAAACCTAAAATTCATAAGAAAAAAATTATGAAAAAACCAAAACAATCGTAAAAAACAATTGTAAAAAATACTGATATTCTATTATAATCAAAGTATATTTATAACAAGTATATGCAGGAGCTCAGGTGATAGTTATATTTGTGTGCGTGTTTATCATGTATTGTGTCAAAATTTGTTTACATTTATTTCAATTTTTATTTTGCTCTTGTTTTTTACGTGTTTTTTTTTTTTCATTTTTATTATGTTCTATCAGGGATGGTAAACGAAATATTCAAATTACACTTTTCGAACTCAAGTTGCATTGAACATCCTTTTATTGAATTTTTGTTTAAATTTACATTGATATAGTCATTTAGAGGTATTTCTCTTACTTTTTTTTATAATAATTAAGAAAAATTCATATTAATTTTTTAGTTAGAAAAATAATAAATTGTTAGCCACTTTACCGTCTCTGAACTGTTTTTTGACATAATACATGAAATTTTGTATTTGTGTTGACTTGCATATACTTAACGTAAGGTTTCTTCATGGAGATTCATAGATAAAGATGGAAACCCTATGCAAATATCTTGGAGTTGATCAAGTTCTGAGCAGAAAAAAAAGTTGCATTTCGCAGGAAATTTCATAGATTTTTGCGTATTCATATTTTCTTCTACCACAGCCTGCCTTAAAATGAGTAGTCATTATTTAATACATTCCCTGCGATTACATTTACAAGGAGGTAGCATTTCTTGGCAGCATCTATGCTTTTGATACACGGCAACATGTTTAATGATTTTAATTTTATTTGAAAGTATAATTTAAATTCAAAGTTTTTTTACAAAATGAAAATTAATGAAAAATAAAGGAGAATCCACTCAAACTAAGAAAAAGTCAAGATGAAAATTTTTTTCCTTAAGAGATATTATGAGATTAATGCATCTTAATTATTCTAACAAACCTCAAAAACAATTTAATTTTTTTAAATCAAATACAATTAAGGAAAGTTACAAGTCTCATAATTTTTTTTTGAATTCGCGATAATTAAATTGAGCCCTTTGTTGCGTCGTTCGTGCTTAAGCGACAAGTTTACCGATATACTTTTTAAAACGCTTGACTTCTTCTTTAAAGACATTCCAAGTTTAAGGCAGATCCAGTTAGCAGCAAAAGAACCAGATTTATTAGTATGTTTGTTTGTAGATTGATGCAACATAATTCCTAAGTATTTCAATTTTATCTTTAGCATCTGTGTCTCTAACACACACTCACTCAAATACATATATACAATTTCTAACCACATTTTTCATATCTACCGTGTACACAGATGACATTTCTTATTTGTAATGATGTTGCTGTTGTTGTAGTTGCCATTGAACGTGGTACAAGTAATGATGTTGTAAAACGTTCTGTTCTTGATGTTCTTTCCCTTACTGATACACAGTGGGTTTATTTTTAAAAATTATGTTTTAAAAATAAAACAATCTTGTCTTCTTTTCAAAGGGACTCTTATTCACGTAAATATGTGCTGAAGATAACGAGACTGTAGTGATTTAGAAAATGCATTTTAGTTTTTGTATCTTTCACGAAAAAATGTATCGTTTTTAGCACAAACAACGGGACTTTTTTATTATATTAATTAATTAAAAAAAAAAACTTTTATTCGTGCTGTTTTCTTTTATCCCGATTAATCAATATCGTTGATTTAAATAATTAATCGGGATTACAATAATTTCATTATCGTTTATAAATGTTTCGTCTTAGACTTACAAATAAGGTTTAAAATCCAAAGATTCAATCACCGGGAACTCAAGGCCAATTTTGATCTTGACTTATTAAAAAGTGTTAAAAAAAACTTTATCAATCTTTAACGATAAAAAGATTTAATTATTTTATTTCAATCGATTAATATATTCTTAGATTGTTATTGAAAAAATTTCAAAATTTTTTCCATTTTTATTGATAACAATTTTAATTGAAAAAGAGACAATTATCTTGAATTAACCGATTGTAATAAGTGATAACAGTTGGCAATAGAAAATTTCAAGCGACAAAATATTTATCTGTTTTTTTTTAATTTTTCCAGCATTTGTCGATAACAATGATTTTTTTATCGAAAAATTTTATATTGTTATCGATAACAATTTTTTTTGTCTATCATTTTTTATTTAATTGACATTGTTCCCCGTTAACAGTTTTCTACAACGAAAGAGAACATGACCTAGGATATGACTTTTTCAAAAGTCTCTATCGAATATCACAATATTGAACCTCAGTAGCTGTTGCTGTAAAATTTAAATGTTGCGGATGAATTTTTTTTTTCTAATTTGAGTTCTCTGAAAGCCAAATGAAGTTCTACCCTGGAAATGTTTAAGCTGCAACATCTACTTACTATTGTTGAATTTTGTCATCAGGCCTATTGTGTTTAAATAATGTTTTTATTGTTCATTTGACATGAACAGCATCCGTATATGAGCAACACGACTGACATGACAGGCCTTTGTGAATGTTCGTTGTAAATTCTTAAACAAGAAAAATTACAATTTATGTAGTTTCCTAATGACTTGTTTTATTTATTGGATTTTTCTCCATCATTTGCATTATTTAACTTTGTGTTTGCAAGTTTGTTTTTGGCATTTTATTTTCTAGGTAAAGGCTTGCACAAGCATTTACACTATTTAAAGTATATTAAGGTGGGTTTTGTTAAGCTAATGTCAGTATTGTCGTCTCCATAACAGATTTACTTAAACTTTTACAACTTTCAACTTTCCCTTTTAACTTTTGTTTTTAACTTCGAAATTAATTTGGAAATTTTAAAACCAATAAATCTTAAAGAAAAATAAATAAAAAAAGATTTTTTCTTAGTTATTTAGCCTTCAGAACAAAATTCTACATTAGTTCGAAAAATCGAAATCAAGTTCGAAATTTCGAACTTTTTAGAAAGTTTAATTTTTTGCATTTCTGTCACAAAAATAGAATTTCTACGTCAATTAGACTTAAAAGAAATGCTTATTAACATTTTATAATTAAATTTCGAAATACTTATTTCGAACTATTTTTTGGCGATAATAGTTTTCGAAATTTAGTTATTTTTTCCTTTTCAATCGAAAACGTGCTTAGCTGATAGTTCTTATTTCTGTGACGTAACAAGGAAATACCATCAATGACGACTTAATGCAAAAGTACTTTTTCACACTAATTTCTAACAGCTGCTCAAATATTGTGTTGACAACATTGTAATTCGCACAAACAATTTTTGTAGGTGTAAAAGTTAATTTATGTCACTTACGCTACTTTTGCCTGCCTCATTGATGAGAAAGACATTAAATCCTGAGCTTTTTAAAAGATATTTATTTTATTGATTTGCATTTGAAAACACCATTTGCATTTTAATGCCATCCATAAGCCGATACCAAGAAAATGAAAACAAAAAATAAAAAAAACACCACAAACTTATAAAAAGTGGAACTCACGTTCAATTTTAAAATTCAATTTAATTCAATTTTGCTTGTGATGAGGCATAAGATAAAATTCTATTGGCACAATTCCAGTTTAATGAGACAATAAATTTTAAGTCATGTTCTAAAGTTTCATCTACCACAAAGACATTCTTAACGCATTTAAAAGTAAAATTTTAAAATCATTTAATATAATTTATCTTGTCACTGCTTACTTTGCTTTGCTTTGCGTTTATTTTATTTTCTTCTTCTTGTTATTCTTTACGGCAAATGAGAAAAAAGTTTTTATCTTGTTTAGGTATTTTTCTTTTTATTGTATTGAAAACATTAAATTCTTTAAGACTTATTGGCGTTTAGTAAAATTAAATAACAAAGTTAATAAAGTAAGAAGCAGCCGTTGGTTGATATTTTCTGCATGTGAGAATGTTGCTTGAAGTATATATGAACAGAAGTTGTGAAGTTGCCACAAAAGTTGCAAAATTTTTTTAATTTTTGTTTTAAGGATTCTTAAATCATTAAAGAAAATATTCGTAAATAAAATTGGCAGGTTAAAATGAAATTACTGTTTTGTTATCGCTTCTGTATATAGAACTAAGATTTGTTTGCTATTCTTTTTTTCAATTTCTCTTAGGACATGTGTATTTGGTTTCGCGATAGACGTGTAGAAGTAACCACCTGACGGTACAGGGACTCAAGCTTATATACATACATACTGTATTATAAAAAAAGTTCTATCGCAGACTCCTAAATTTTCATGAGAATTATTTATTGAGTTGTTTTCGCAGTCGAATGGCAATTTCATGCTTTCGAAAGGTAACAACAATAGAAATTACTTAATACTTCCAACCACCCGCAACTGCAATTTTTTATTATAGGCGAGTTAAAACGTCTGGAATATTAATTTATGAAATGATCTGGTATCTCAATCTAATTAATTCTTTTAATGTTTTTGTGGATATGAATGAATCAAAGGACTGCTTTGTATACGTGTAAATAGCACAGATATTTTTTGTGTTGTTACAAAACTTGATGAAGGGTATTTTGTTTCAATAGATCATGACTGTTGATATATTATGGATTCACAAAGATGCATAAAGAATTATAAACCAGTCAATACAGTAGGTTTTTTAAGGTGACATTGAAACGGTTAATATTTTTGTTTGCAGGACCATGCAATGCAGTATATCCTTAATAGTAACACTCTGACGAAATGCTCCTTTTTAAGGTAAAAATTTTTTTCTTCTATATTTTTTTAAAATTTCTTTTGCAGTTTTTTTTCGAAAAGCTTAAACAAATTTACAAAACAATTTACATAAAGTTTTTTTTTGTAATACAATTAATTGTAAGGAATTTAAGCAATAAAATTACATGTAAAGTATTTTTGATTAAATCTTCATCATTTATTATTTATTAAATAAACAAAAAAATTATTGTTTTAAACTCCTCAATTCTCGTTAACTTAAACATTGCAATTCTTTCCTTTGTGATATTTTTTACATAAAATTATAATATTTTTTTCCTCTCTTAAATTGCTGTTACAACAAAAATTTGCTTGATACGAAATACAGGATATGATGAGAACAATAGCTGTATACTGCTGTAGTTTTTTATAAACTCACAAACAAATCTTTAATGTTTCAAAGACAAAAGGTTATTATTTAATTGTAGAAATGAAGAAGTTTTTATCACAACAAAAATGTGATATACAAAAACATATTGTCTTGAATTAAATTATAAAATAACTTAAAAGCTAAAGTAACAAGTATTTTTAAATTAACTACGTCAATACGTCACTACATTACTATTTCGTTTCTATGGATTCTAAAATAAATAAAATAAAATTTATTTCCTCAAAAACCAAGACTGTCATGCTCTTATTTTAGTTACTAAGAGGGTGTTGTTTTCGCTTTATATTTAAATAATTTAGTAGTGTGGCAGAAAGAAGTGGAATTTTATTTATTTAAAGTTTAGAAAAACTTAACTTCTACATAATTTTGAAAACTAATGAGATCTGTAGATGATCAAACTTGATTTTTTTTTGCTTATAATTATAACTGTTCAATTCATGGGCTCCCGTTAACATGTTATAAGGTCTTTCATCCACTTGTTTTATAAAAGTTTTAATTTTATATGTTTATAAGAAAATTTATTTATTTATTAATCAGTAGTCAGTAGTCAGCAGCATAAGATTTTTACTTTAATTTTAGGCTGAGTAAAAATTAACTGAAGACTGTTGTTAGCTAAAAGTTCTCACGCCTGAATTCATTAATGAGCTAAAATTTAAAAAAGTAGGGAAAAAAACAAATTTTAAAGAAACATACAACATATTTCAAAATTAAACTACAGAAATATAAATTTAGAATGATGAAGTTCTTTCTACTCACACTGCCGCGAGAAAGTAGTCGGCTGAATGCATGCCTAAAAAACGGGAACTTTTTGTTTCGACTTAAGCTTAAGCTTAAGATTATCCAACCCAATAGAATTTACGAAAGGTTTAACTGTCAAATGAACTTTTAAGCTGAATTTGCTTTTTGACATTTACTATTGGTACTCTTTGGCAAATTGTCATTCGCTGGATGGTGCTTGAAAAACGCTACCAAAAACGCTATGTTAGTGTGGCCAGAGTACGCGTTTTGATCCATTGAGATCGTTACTGCACCATAATTAAACATTTTTTGTTTTCCTTTAAGAATAGTAATATTAGAACGGCAGTTGATTTAAATAAATTGACCTGTAAATTAGCCTCCAAGTTCAAATGATTTGATAGCTCTGGATGATTTCCTATAAAGATAACGGCTTTACAAAATTCTATCGACTGAGTTGTGTGAAAACCCATATTGGAAGAACTTGAATAAATTTAAACAGAAAATAAGTCCGGCTGAATGGGCCAGAGTTTGAAATTAAAAATAAATTTCAATGAATAAACACACAAACCTACATACGAACATGTAAACAGTAATACTTTTTTAATTTAACGTTTTACACAATAAATATTTGATGTGAAAATCATAAAATATTTATATTTGAAGGAATCAAGCACAATTAAATTCAATTAACGTTTAAAACTATTTCTTTTGATTTTAATTATTTCATTATTTATTTTTGTTTTTTCTTTAAGAAAAAATGTAAAGCGAATTTGTTTTAAATCTATTAATATAAAAATGAATCTGTCTGTTTGTTTGTGCTTTATAGGAGGCCAAACCCTTGGACCGATCTTCCTGAAATTTTCACAGCTGTGAACTCTGGAAGGAATAATAGGCTATATGAAGTTTTAATTGGACAAAGGGGCGTGGCACCGCCCATATAACCCAAAAATTTAAATCGCCATATTTTGGCCATTTTTTGACCTACGTCGACGATATTTGGTACATATGATATTGGCATAATTAGGAATACGTACCAGGGGGGGTGGGACCCCGCCCCTTTTTAGAAAAATTAAAAATCGTAATATAGTCTTAACTACTGCACCAATCGTCATTAAATTTTCGCAATACTTTTAATTTTATTTAATAACGAGGGGGGTAGCGAAGCTCACCGGGTTCATCTAGTAAATTATAAAATGTACTACTGCGGGGAGTGTATTTCTACATGACCATTTTTTCTTTCATTTTTCTACATAAGTGTAGCCATTGGAAACTATTCATAGGTATTTTAAATATTTAATAAAAAAAATATAAAAATTTTTAACAATTGTTTACAATTTTTATTTTTTGTTAAATCTTTACAATTGTTAGAATGAAAAAATTTTAATTTCAATAATATCGACAACAAATTCACTTTTTTATGTTTAGGGAAAAGTTTAACATGAGTTTTTTTTATTGAAATTCCTTTTTTTTTAATTAAAATGTGAATGGATAGTTTTTTTTCTTAATATTCAATAAAAAAACAGTTGGATAAATGAAAAATATATTTTGGAGTCCTGCAACGCACATTTGCTGTTGTAGCAAATAAATATTTGATATTAAGTTGGTTGTTCGAATCCTCCCGAGCTTCTGGGAGTTGATACTTTGGTCATCTGATTTTTTACCACCTTAAAATTTTTTTTCAATTTCACATTTTATATTTGTATGTTTAATAAATGTTGCATTTTGTTATATTTTTAGTAAAAAAAAATCAAAAAAAAATTAGTAAAAAAAAATACAAAAAATAGCAAACATTGCTGCATAAAATTGTATCTTGTTTTTACACCGTCTTTTTTACACGATTTACAAAATGAAAATTTCAGAATTTTTAGGCTTATTTTTTTCAAATTTAAATTATAGGAATTCCCTATTTTGGATAGAATCAAATTTAGTTTTTAGAATAATTTAATTTTTTTAATATTTTGTGAAATATCAATGCAATCAGCATCCTTATTCTGTAAGTTGCTTAAGCTAAATCGCCATCTGTAAAATTATTTAATTTTTACAAAGCAGTGTTTTGCTACAAAAACGACATTGAAACATTTAACCCTATACTTAACACCCTCTTATTTATTGAAACAGACTTACAGATACCGATTAATTAGAGAAAATAAACATGGATATGTTCAACATTTAAGCAATTTAGCTTAAGAGAATTACAGAATAAGGCCTCAGATATGTTACGTTGAGACATTTTTTATTTATTTATTTATTTTTTTTTTTTTTTTGTGAACAAAATATATAGCTATTCAATTGAACTAGATGAAATGAAATTAAATTGTTTTTATACCCTTCACCTTAAAAAGTGTAAAAAGGGTATATTTAAGTTTGTCATTCCGTGTGTAATTTCTACAATATTTATTTCGGACACCAAAAAGTATATTACATTCTGTCTTTTTATGCACAGCAAAATCGATTGAACGATCTCTGTCTGTTCGTCCATGTTAGTGTTGAAATCAAGATTTAACAAAAATATAAGTATGTCAATCGATTAGATATAGTATCGAAGGAGGTGCTGTAGGAAATCAGCATGATCGGTCCATGTCCTTTGATGCAGCAAGCAAAACAATAAGCCTGCATCTAATTTGTTCATGTTTAATTAGAAAAATACATCAAGAAAAAAAATTCGCGCTCGCCCATATTTTCCGAGTTACGGGGCTCTGAAATTTTCAAATTTTTTAAATTATCAATATGGATATCATTTAAAAGCTTTTGAAGAGATCTTCAAGGAAATACTATAATTTAAAAAAAATTTAATTTTTTGAAAATGATTGAATGAATGATTAACCCATTAAGAGCCGATGTCATTTTTAAGTAAAATTATATATATGCAGTACCAAATTTTTTTCTTTTTTATTTCTCTGTCATCCCAATATTTGCTTTTTTGATTGGATTTACTTCACTAAACTAGATTTACATTGATGGTGAAGGGTATATAAGATTTTTCATAGCCGAAGATAGTAAGAGTGCTTGTTTTTCAGAAATTTTAATACATTAATGTCCTGCAGATAAATTCTTTAACAGTAAGTTAAGACCGAATAAAGTAAAATTTTAAATATTAAATAAAATCTGTATTAAGAAAAATAAAATGCACACTTTTATGGGAACATGCAATAAGGAAAATAAGAAAAAAGTTTTTTTTTTTTTATATATAAAAATAAATATTCATACAAATGCAGTACGAGTAATTGTAAAAATGAAATCTTATGAAGGTTGTTAACAACTTTTAAAAACTAAAACTATTATATTAAACAATAAAATTAAAAATGGATTCCACACAAATGCCAAGAAAACATTGCTGACAACATGCTTGGGATTTTTAAATTACCATTGAAATTGAAATAAATCTTAACACTTTTGTTAATTGATCTATATTTGAAAATTTAATTACTTAACAAATTTTAAGTGAGATAGTTGTAAAACTTGATGGCTGAGATCTAAAGTTACTGAACAGTCCAGCTAGTAGATCTTATTGTTTAAACGAAAACAAAAATATGTTTTTATAGTGTCTTAATATTGTAATGATTTTGTTTTTTAACTAATTTTCAATGAAACTTTTTCATTAAAAGGCATTACCATTAATGAAAATAATGATAATGCTAAAAATAGCAGTATTTGTCATACGATGCTTATGAAATCTTCATTTAATTGATACATTTTATTAATTACTCCCAAGTATGGCTGACAATAAACGTACATTTCAAAATGGGGCAGAATTAACATATTGAGAAAAAACCGTTGTTTTAACAATTGATATAATGGACGCAAACAAGTTGGTAATTTTGAACGTTTTAAATATCGTAAGAATTGATGATGAAAGTATAAAAGGTGAAGTCTGAACTTTTGAAAATTTAAAACAACTAACAAAAAACCGATGATGGGCAAAATAAATTTAAATTATGAAAAATTTTTATTTCATTTAAATTACTTTCGGTTGGAGTATTTTAGCATTATGTAACATTTTCTTATAAATTTTTTAAAAGGGAATATTATTGTATTAAACAACGGGAATTTTTTATTATATTATGTAATTAATTTTAAAAAAATATTTTTTCGTGCTATTTTCCCGATTTTTTATTTAAATCACCGAAATTGATTATTGGGGGAATAGTTTTACTTTTATAATATTTCAATTATTGATAAGTAAAACAAAAACTAAATTTTTAACAGCCATACCTAAATAAAAACGGAAAGGGGAACGTTTGATTCCGCATAGCTTTTACGCTGAAATGCCATACCTAAACAAAAGCGGCAACGGTTTGTCAAAATTATAAAAAACAGGGTTATTAAAAGCATTAAGGCTCAAGTCTAGTTGACGGACGCACCTCAAAAATTAAATAAAGTTGTCTACGGGGTGTAAATGAAAATCTAAGCAAAAAATTACCTTCCCGATGATTCCCATATTGTCTCATTCCGTCATTCCGAAACTACAGGTCAACCCCAAAATTTTCACTTAAATTTTTACACCACAGACACCATTTTGTTTCATTTCTGAACTAGATTTTATCCAAAAATATATATAATTTCCCTAAATATTTTAAAAAGAATAACAATTCTAATGTTTATGTTGTGTAAATTGAAAATTTTATAAAAAAAACCATAATTTGTTTTTGTTTATTTTTAATTTTTTTATTATTAAACGCCTTGTCAAAATCGGATTTTGCAATTGAAAAGCGTTGCCGCTGAGTTATTTCGGTATGCTCCATATAAAATATACTGGCATGAGAACTTTTGTCAGCAAAAAAAAAAAAAACGCTTTCCGCCCTTGTTTGGATATGGCTGTTAATGTGTACTTAAATATGACAATGTATTATGTATAGAAGATAACAGATACTTTGAATATAATAAAAACATATATTTGCAACAAAAAGGACTTCCAATGGGATCTCCAGCTTCTCCAGTTGTGGTAGATATTGTTATGAAGAAATTGTTAGACACGTGTATTCAAGAACTTAGTATTAAACCAAGAATAATGGCTAGATATGTGGGTGATTTGTTTTGCATTATTTCTGCATCTGGTATTGAAAATATGTTGGAAACATTTAATAATTTCAATAGTTGTTTTAAACTACAACAGAAATAGAAAATGTTTTTAAATTACCTTTTTTAGATCCGTTAGTTATAAGGAGAGCGAATAAACTAAAATTGGATTGGTATCAAAAGCCTACAGCTTCCAGGAGAATTATTAAATATTATTCGAAGCATAACAAAAGAATAATTATTAATACGAGGAAAAATTTGCTAGAAAAAGTAATTAAGTTAAGTGATAAGGAATTTCACAAAAGAAATAAGGACAAAGTTTAAAAGATATTAATTGATAATAATTTTCCAATGAGAGTGATAAATAGTTTGTTTAAACAGTTAAGGTTTAGAATAGCAAATAATACAAGAGATGTTACAGAAACTAAAATTTACAAGTCTTTAATTTATGTACCAGAAATAGCAGAAAGGATTGAAAAATCAAAAATTTTTGATGCAAAGAAATATAAAATGGCATACAAAACTTTTAATACTTTAAATGGATTATTTAGTAAAACAAAAGAAAAAATACAAAAATGGGACATGTCAAATATAGTTTACAAAATACCTTGTAATGGTAATGATAGTGAGAATTGTAATAAGGAATATGTAGGTACAACAAATAATAAACTAAAAACTAAAATAGCTGAACATATGTCTGATCGAAGATACAGGGACATTAATAATTCACACAAAATTGCATTATCTTCCCATTGTGCCAGATTTAGTCATTGTCCCAACTTTGAAGATACATCTGTTTTAATTATAGAAAATAATTATAAACGTCAGTATATGTTAGAGATCTTAAATATAAATATTTCATGAGTTACAAATTTTATTCCATAAGTAAGTGGTTACGTCTTTTTGGTTAAATATTTGACTAATATGATCGTACCCTAAGTTTTTTTTTTGGCATTGAATATTTATTATTTTTTATTTTATACGAGTATTGAATATTTATTTTACTATTACATAATTTTTTTAAGACAACAGAGAGCTTAAATCATAGGGTCTGTTCCCATTTCGCTTATGCGAAAAGATAACATTTGTTTAATTTTTTTTTTTTGGCGTTTTCAGTACCATGCAATTTATTACAGCCTGCAGCGCTCATACGTTTTTCAATTTATTTGTTTGTTTATTACATTTAAGTGAGATTTATATTCTATGTATGAAACCAATATTTTGATTCTTTTTTTTATTGAAAAGAGTATCTTAAAAATATATTTTCTGCTATTTGTCATAAATATTTTTTTTCTGCTATTTGTCATAAATATATTTTATATTTTAAATTAAATTCAGCGTTTTGCGAATTGGATTTGCCTGAAGCTAAAAAATAAGTTTTTATTTTTATACTATAATTTTAAAATCGAAATATGCGAAGCATTAGTAATACTTTGTTACATGACATTACAAATCCTTCTAAGGAAAGTATACAAACCGGATTTTATCTTCAAATAAGAAAAGCCTACAGGAAAAAAAGTCTCAATGACATTCAACGAGTTTAAGCGTGCTTAAGAAAAAAATATTTGACAGAGTCACAGCATGTTTTTCATTTTTGACACAAAATTTAATTCTTTAAGCTGTTGTTGTTGTTTCAAATGTCAAATTGTGTAGAGGGTTTCACTAAGTTTTGTATTCAGTTTTATCACTCATGCTTATCTCAGGCTTGTTTCTTCTTATGAAAAGGGCTTTTACAAAATATAATACATTTTCTGGATCTTTATTTCCCTCCTTAGCAGTCTTCGTATTTATTTACTTCCACGAACTTAGAAGATTCGAAATGTGAAGACTGTCCTCGTAAACGCTATTAACAATTGAAATCTGCTTGGTCTAGGGAACATATTAATGAAAATTTGTTTACTTATTGCCAGACTGTGTTGCCAGATCTTTTTATAAAAGAGCAATTATGACGTTTTAACTCGCCTATAAATATACATGATATGGCAGCTTTAAACAAAATATCGAACAGAGAATTCGTTTGTTCGTTTATAACAGCGAAATGAGTGTTTTAAATAGTTTTACTAAAATATTTCTACAGAGAGAAATAAGTAAAGCAACGTAAAAAAAATTATTTATTTTGTTTTTTTATTTTGCAATTAAACAAACACAACAATTAAATAAAATGCAACTAATTTTTTATTTTATTTATTTTTTTTTTAATATTTTGGCGCAGCAGAAGTTCGAAAAAATGATGTTTCAAATGCTTTCCACTTTTGCCTGAAAAATTTCTCTTAAATTCCAAAAGCACGATTGTCATGAAGTTACCTGTGTGTTAAAAATAGCTTTCAATTTTGTATTGGCGTGCTTTGTTTCAGTTACAACATCAATGATATTTACTTCCTTTAAACATACTGACATAAAGCGTTGGCATGCAATAAACAAATAGCACAACGGATATCTTCTTGTAGTATTCAGTCGGTTAGCTGACATACAAAAATCAGCAAATCCAATAGAAATCATCAAGACATTTCTACAATGAAACTACAACCCAGTGCCTTAAGTATGAAGAGAATAATTATACATTAATAATCTCCAAAGAAATTTATTTTTACTACACTTTTTATATATTCTGCATGCAAACAAAAGAAGTGTGAGCACTTAAGTTGATGAACGCTAAAGTATTTTGTTAAATGGCATCTGACATGATAAAACTACTCAAGTTAAAAACTTATATTTCCTTTCTTTGGTATAAATAATAAAGCGCTTGGGTTATAAACGTTACTCGTAATTATTGCATATTGTGTATTTATATTTATCTCTTGAAGCATTTTCTAAAATATTCAACAATATAAACATAAAAGTGAATTAAAGAATGTCATAAGAAACGCTAACAAGCGTTGCGATAATATTGTTATAAAAAATTAACTGTTGAAGTATTATAAACTGATAAGAAAAGGGCGGGTTTTTTTCTATTCTTAAGTTTTAGTTTAATAGTTTTGTATAAATTTACTTTTTTATGTGATTTTAGTTGCAAAGAAATAAATTTTTTAGTTTCTTTGTAATAAAATCAATTTTTACGTTTTTACGTTACGTAGCAAAAGAACACTTATTCAATATTTAATGTTAAAATAACGTTTATGAGAACATCGTCAACTCACGAGATAAGAGCAAGAAATAATTTCTTTAATTATGAGTGTCTCTCTACGTATGAGTAATAATTAAATATTTTCTATTAATGTTAAGCATACGTTATAAAGTTTATTTACTTTAATTGTGCTTGATTCCTTCAAACATAATATTTCATGATATTCTCTGAAATAATTATTATTTGAAAAAAAAAAATGAAATTTATTACTGCGGGGTAAGCATTATCCATATGGCAATTTTGCTACTGCTCAGTGTATAAACACAACACATGACGGTAACGACATTTTCGTACAAATTTGATAGAATTTCTCGTTCAACAACAACACTGCTAAAATAAAAAAATAAATTTTTTTGTTGGTTTTCAGTATTCTCTCACATTTTGCTTCACGCTCTCATTTCAACCTGCAAGTCTTATGTCAAAAGCCGAATTGATTAAATGAGAATTTCATTGAATCAATAAGGCAAAGGGAAAGTTAAAAACTCAAGAATCTTTTTTATACATTGAGTAACTATTTTTATTTATTTTTTATTTCATGAAAGTATCACGATATACATACATACATATTTATAATTAAAGGAACCAAGCACAATTAAAGTAATTTAACGTAAAATATTCCAAATAAAAAAATGGCATATTGATACGTTGTAAAGTTTTTATTAAAAAAATTTATTTAATTTTCATTAAATTACGATTGAAACTGTGAATGTTATAAATGAATCGAAATTATTCGGGCTTTAGTTCATTTATTTAATTTCTAAAAATATTTTTCTTTTTGTTTTCTTTGGAAAATGTCCACATATATTTGTAAAATAATTTTTCTTTCTAAAAGAGATTTTTAGAAATTAAATAACTGAACTAAAGCCGGAATAATTTCGATTCATTTATAAAAATTTTTTACTCTTTTTTTATTTGTTTATTTTATTTTAAAATAATAAATAAAAGGGGATGAAACGCATATAAATTTTGTTAAAAAGGCAAATGTAATAGAAAAATAACTTCGAGCTATTAGAGTTGTTAATGTTGTTAGTGTTTCGTGGTTGACTAGTCAACAAATTTACACGTCGCCTTCTCTCGCGCTATTTTTATTATTATTATTTTCTGTTTTCTTCAGAAAACAGAGGGTACTGGCTAAAACTATAAATTATTCATTTTTATTCTTTACGAATTAGCTACATTTTGAATTATTTATTTTTACAAAAAAAAAAAAAAAAAAAAGATTTAAATGAACTTTTAATCAATTTAAACGAATAAAACAGAAATGAATTGCAATTCGTATTCAATTCAAACGAATTTGTGGAATGAATTGCAATTCAGTTTTACTAAATACATTTGAATTGAATCAAATTTCTTTAATTCATTTGTTGGTGTGAAAAGAAATTATTCAGTGCATGAGTGATTCGCGATTTAATTCAATAATGAATGATTCATTTACAGCCCTGATGGCTGCAGAACACTATATAATCTGAAATTTTTAGACTAGTGATCAGTGCTTTACTTTTACATTTACCGACAAAACGCCAACTGGCTCAACTGAGATTGTGATTTAAATCAATTATACAAGAAACTGCAGGCTCATTTAATAAGATTATTTCCATAAGTAGGAAATTCAAAGTTCAAGGAACAGATTCAAAGCGATTACAGAACATCAAGGTCATCATTATTTTTTCCTACAGGCAGGATTTTTTTTTTTTGTTTATTATTTTCAAAAATAATTTTAGTTTAATAATGATTATTTGACCCTTTTTTATTAAATTATTTTCTATTTTCTTAAGCTTTGGGTCCTTATATTTTTTAATAATATTTTATTTCAATATTTCGGTACTTTCTGCGTACCTTCTTCAGGAAAACAAAATTAATATATAACCAAAATAACAAAATTAATTAAAAAAATTTTTTTCAATTGTTAATTAATTTTGTTATTTTGGTTATATATAAAAATTTTGTTTTCCTGAAGAAGGTACGCAGAAAGTACCGAAATATTGAAATAAAATATTATTAAAAAATATAAGGACCCAAAGCTTAAGAAAATAGAAAATAATTCAAAAATAATTTTTTTATTTTATTTTTACAAAACTATTGCACATTTTGTGTTCACTTCTACTTATTATTTAGGCCACTTTAAAAGTGATGAAAGGAGTGGATTGAAGGCAGTATATGATGTGAGGAGTAAATAGGTGCGTGCGCAATTAGAGGAGCATGTGAAATGATGGGCGCATGCGAAATTATAGGTGCAGCATGATACACTGGAGCGGCCACATAAGAATGCGATACAATGGGTGAATGATAGCCAAGACCCAGATGTAAGCCACGTTTAGCTTTAGCAGAGGATTTCTGCACAGTGGCGGCTTGACACACAGCAACGATTAAGATTAATGAAATCTGAAAAAAAGAATATTTTTAGTTTTTAATAAATTGTTTTTTTTTTATTTATTAATTTTTTTTTTTGTGTTTAAGTTAACGTTTTCCTTTTTTTTCTTGGACTTTTATTTTCACGAATTTTAAAATTTATAATGTTTATTACAAAAAGCCAATATCTTGTGCTTCACCTTTCAACAAACTTAGAATTTGGCACGAAGACCTTCTTTGTGTGTGAAACATGACAATAAAATTTATAAATCAACTGAATGATGATGATATCATTTTACATCTCAACAACAGTGTTTAGACTCAAAAAAAATTTTTTTGTGTAATTTTACAATTTTAAGAAAAAATTTTAGTCACACTTAAGTTCGTATTTTCAATTGTAATTTATTTTTCAATGACAATTATTTTCAAAGCGAAAAAGTACAGTTACGCAAAAGTATTAGCAGAATTCAATGCTGTTTCTCCACATACTTCTACAGTATTGAACGTATTTAGCCATTTCAGTTAGTGTAGGCCGTGTAGACAGCATTGTTTTACATAACAAATATTTAAATGAAAAGAATTTGTAAAAAATTCTCCTGCTACTTAAATAAAAAATTACTGTCCGCCTAAAACACGTGTTCTTTGTGTTAGTGACGAATGCAATTAATTTATTTTTTTTCTCCTTCTAGAAGTAGACATTCTTTTATTATTATTATTTTTGTTATTTTATTTATTTTTTACTTTTAAATACGAGTATTTCTAACATTTTGGTTTTTATCACACCGTTTTTTTCGCTTGTGTGCTTCTTGTCCTCGTTTTTTTAACGCTGTGTCCTGTTGTTTTTTCTTTGCAAGCACTCAAGTTCATTAAAAAGACATTTAGTATTAAAAATGACAATGTTTCCTTTGTTTTTTTGCTTATATTTAAAAATGATGAATTGAAATCATTTTCATTTATCATGCAAAGAAAAAAAAAACTATCTAAGAAATATTGTTTTAAAATGGAAGCTCACTGTTCATAGAAAAAAAATATGCACGCGATGGGAAAAGACGCAGTTGTGGCCAATTTATTTTTCTTTGTTTTTAAATTGTAGATCTTTGTAAAGATTAAAAGAGAGATTATGAAAATTTATGTAAATTAAGGGGTTCCATTTTTTAAGCCGATTTTACACTAATGAAAACTCGCAAAATTGAGGTACAAAAAATATTATTTTTACTATCAAAAATCTAGAATTTTTAGATTTTTGAGTCGAATATTTTAATTTCAATATTTAATATTTAAATTTTAAAGTTATTTGATGGAAAAGTAATGTCATTTATTTTTTTATCGAAACTTGAATAAACATTTAAATCATAATAATTAGCTAAAAGTGTAAAAAATCCAATTTATTTTAATTTGTGTTAATTATGTCTGATTCCAATAAATAGTTCATTATATTTTCATGAAATATTTATTATTGTAAATGTAACTATTTCAATTTTTCCTTTCCTTTTATTTATATATTTTTTTTTCTAAATCAGGATTGACGTTGGAAACCACTCAAATACAATTGAAAGATTTAATAAAAAAATAAATATTATAAACAAATTTAACAAATAGACAACGTGTGTGTGCAAATACATCAACATGATAATTTATTTTTATGATTTTAAATAGTTAAAGCAGTTGTTACTCAGTAAACAGTTAATAAATAAATAACTTATTTTAAATAGACTTGATATTTTATATAAAGAGAAGAATGGTTTAAATTACTGTTATTTAGTTGTTTATTAAATTTATTGAAGACAACAAAAAAAGAGGAATTGCTAATAATAAATACTTTCTTCCAACATTGGAGCCACTGTGCTGTAAATCATATTTACGAAGCAATTTTAAGAACACTCCCTTTTTTAAAATTATAAGTGTGGGTGAACATCGATTAAATAAACTTAAGCCTCTTAAATAATCACTACATTCAGATTAAAAAAAAAAACAAATAAAAGAATCTCTTAATTAAATTAACATTATTTTAATTTAATGAAAAAACTTACAAAGTACTTCATTTTAATTAAAATCTTTAAATATTTCCAGAGAGGGATTTATTTTCTGTATTAATACTGCACGCACGTACACAAGACGCGTTGTAAAAAACGACTACAGCAGGTTCTTAAACACGCAACATTATTTATACTTAAAATGCAACATAATAAAAAGATTAAAACACGCTTTTTGCAATCACTCTAATTCGATAAGAAGTAATAAAATAAATACATAAATCTTTGTTGGGATAGATAAAAACAAAAAAAAAAAACAAAAGCCGGCTTTCAAATTTGTAAACAAAAAGCGGTATTTGCATTAGTGCACTTGATACACTGAGCATAATTTGTATAAGGTTTCGTTTTGGAATGTTTTATTGTAAATTATTTTTTAAGTAGTACATGGCAACAACTGTGGCCTGCTTAAAGTTTTTAATACAAAAACTTGAAGCTTTATCTTTTCTCATCAAAAAAAAGGTTTATTTAATAATTTTATCACTTTTGTGCTCGCCTTACTTAACAAAACAGAACAATATTTTTAAATTTTATAAACTGAACCATAAAAACCATAAAAAACAAACATTAAAAATTTAAGACTTAAACGAAACAATATTAAGCAATTTAAAAAAATACACACACGCACACACACACAGTCTAAAGCAATAACAATAAACAGTGGGGCAGATTATCGAATTACGAGCTTCTAATCTACACCTTTTAATAAAAGAAGTAGAAGATTTAATGTTTAATCCTTCGCTAAACACCTTGCTTGAAATAACCTAATACGGTAAAAGAAATTTATGGGAAAGGAAGAGAAAAAATTCAATTGTTGTGGAGGGTAAATTATAGTTGCAGTGAATAACTTATAGTTTTCGTTAACTATACTTTTCTATCTCATCATTAAAGGGTTGTTATGGACTAGAAGTCCATAAACATTTATTTTTATATCGAAATGTATAATTTTAATATTACTTAAGTTCGCATGTACTTTTTTTTAGTTTTTAAGAATAAAAATTATTAAATTTTTTTTCTTATTTTCAAAGAGAAAAAAAAATATTTTCTAATTCAACTAGCAGAATGTAATGCAGCATTTTATTGATTGCTACATCTGTTACCAACATTCTTCGTATTTATCTAACTTTGTTTGTACACATTGTAAACATCATCTTTTTGACCAACGAACTTGTTTAATAAAATTACGAGGAACTTAAACATAGTTAATCAATGTTTCCTGGGTTAAATTTAAAAAAAAAAATATAAAAAATATTATTAACAGCAATAATAATATTGTTATTAATAATAAATATACAAAAACACATGTAAATGAAACTTCTAAATTAGTTAAATCGCTTTTAACATATTATGACCATTTTCAACTTAAATTATTATTTTTATGTTAGGAAACAAAATAATTCCAGTAACAACAATAATATTATTGTGTATAGCACAAGAATGATTTAACTACAACCATATATATGATTCAGTTGTAGTATTCAGCTGGTTTGATTATGGTTACTTCAGGCATAACTATTCCTTAAGTGCTTAATTGAAATTTATATTTCAAATGTGTTTAGTTATCATGACTATTTTCTAATCGAAGTTTCACAGAAATATCAAATTTTTTCGCGAAAATTTTAACAACAAAATTTGAACAAAAATTTCTTTTAAAATTAAAAACACGGCAATATTAAATTAAATTAATCGATCTTTAAAAACTATCGTGCTATTTTCCCACACAGTTTATTTAAACCACCGATATTTATTATTGAAGGTGAAAGCACGTCTCGCACCTTTTCGCTACCGCGAAATCATCTAAGGAAATTACAAATG
Source organism: Gymnosoma rotundatum (assembly GCA_916610165.2). NCBI lineage: Eukaryota > Metazoa > Arthropoda > Insecta > Diptera > Tachinidae > Gymnosoma > Gymnosoma rotundatum. The sequence goes on along the minus strand of OU744339.1, from coordinate 130,441,300 downwards.
CAATTTCTCTGCGAACGACTCATAACAGCTGAATATCGCAATCTTACTCGTTAATTTTCATTTTTTACTTCTCTTCTGAGACTAAAGTATGGGTTTGTGAAATTGCAGGTCTTTAAAAATCAAAAAAAGATTTTTGATTGGCCAGTTTTGACACTCTGCAATGTTCTTGTCCGCTTCAATTCAAAGCTCAAATGGTGCATGTGTTAAACTACCCTTCCACCGTTAATGGCAACTAAGTTAGGAAAAACTCTACAAATACCTACATTTCTTATACCCTTCATCACAAAAAGTGGAAAAAGGGTATATCTAAGTTTGCCATTCCGTGTGTAATTTTTACAATATCTTCTACACATTCTTCTTATGCATAGCGAAGTCGATTGAGCGATGTCCGTCTATCAGTCTGTCCTTCCGTGTTAGTGTTGCTCAGCAAACTTTATTTCACCAAAAAAATAAGTCAATCGATCAGATATAGTGTCGAAAGGGGTGCTATGGGAAATCAGCATGATCGGTCAATGTCCTTCAAAGCAGCAGGCAAAACACCACGCCTACCTTAAATTTTTCCATGACAGGGTTACTCAATCAAAAAAATAAAATTATGGGGGCGATAGAGAATTAAAAAATAAGAAAAAAACATCCAGTGAAAAAATTGTCGTTCGCCCATATTTTCCGAGTTACGGAGCTCTAAAATTTTCAAATTTTTTGAAATATCAATATGGGTTTCATTTTAAAGCTTTTGAAATGATCTTGAAGGAAATACTAACATGTTTAACCGATGTCTGCCGATGTCATTTTAATGTAAAATTATATACTATATTTAGTAAAAAATTTTTGTATTTTTTAATTCTGTGTCACCCCAATATTTGCTTTTTTGATTGGAGTTACTTCACTAAACTAGATTTACATAGTGAAGGGTATATACGCAATATATACCTGTTTTTTACTAAAACTATTTCCTAGCCTTTGAACCAACTGCATTAAGCGTTTGTTTTTATTTCTTTTTTTAATATATGAAATTATGTGGAAACTTTATTAGTGTTTCACAAAATGTTAAAAATTTAATACTTAAAATTGTGAGAAATGTCCCCACTGTGCCTGTTTGAAAACACAAAATAATGCCTAAGTTCAAATGTTTAAAGCAAGAACGAAACAAGCAGCAGTTCGTGTGTATACAATTGAAGCAGTTGCATTTCATTTTTGGAAAATACATATTTCAACTGAAGCAGTTTAAAGCATAAATTTTTTTTGGAATATTTTTGATTTAAAATTCTTTATTGATGTCATAAGTTATAAAATATAAATATAAGATAAAAATTCTCTTTTGGCAAAAAATTTCAGGGTTACAATATTAATTAGCATTCAATTAAAGTCATAACAATGTTTCAAGCACAAACAATGCCAGTATCACTCTGACAACAAGCAGATCTTTTTGCAACAGCAGGTGACGTTTTAACACACACATTTTTTTTCAATGGGCATAAACGAATGATAAATGATAAATGTTGCTGTGGATAAATACTCTTTAATTTTTTAATTATCGCTTACATATCTAATACCCCAGCAAACATACAAGTTGATTTTAAATTTGTCAAATTAAGGTGAGAGTTGTCTGAACAAAATCAATTCTATCACTCTTTGAGAGAAATGTCAAACTTCATATAAAAAATGGGTGAATTCACCTTAATACTTTAAGACAACAGATAATTTTACTGTAGTTTTATCTGTTATACAAATTTATAATAACACACACAACGTTGTTGTTACAAAATTTGATATTGCCAACAAAATTATCATTACACACAGCAGCAAGATAAAATTTTCTCCTCATAGAAAAAATTTATTTAACCAAAGGACTTTGCGACCGTTTCACACACGCTTTAAAAGAACATTAAGTTATTTTTGAAATAAAAAAAATGTACACAAAAAACATTTTACATATACAAACACAAAAACTTTCTTGATAAAAATGTTAGAAATAATACATCATAATGTTAGTTACTTTTTATTCACTAAATGTCTATAACAAGGTTCAAATTTTCTGAATCATCCTTAAATTTTATTCATTTTGTTGTTAGAATTTTAATTATTCGTTTAATTTCATTATTTTAAACAATGCCATTGAAATTTTAATGGTAACAAAAAAAAAAAAAAATCCCAAGCATGATTTATTTTTTTTAACTTTAATATTGTCTATTACGATTTAGAATTTTCTAAATGCATTTGTTTTGTGATTTTCTAGGTTTTGTCAAAAAATTCTGAATATAAGTTTGCAGTGTAAAACATTGATAAGTAACTTAGAATAGACTGCTAGCGAAAATTAAATCGAAGCATAAAAAGCAATGCACACTACTTATCGAGTATTTGTAAAATAATAATAACAATTAACTACGAACTTTAACCCAACTGAAATTGTCATAAAATTTTTGTCGGTCTAAGTGTGATTATTCATTAAGAAGGTAGGTAGATATGTTTAGAAGGGTTGTGCCCCACCTCGGAGAGCCAGAGGGTCAACTGCGATTTCCTTTAGATTGGCAAACTAAGAGTCACTTACGTCTGCCACCTGTTTTCCCTGATTAACCAGACGATGGCTACTAAAGTATTTTATATTAAATTTACCTCAGCCTGGTGGTGAATAAGAAGTTTAGGGGGCTGAGTTATTAAAGGCGAATGTATAATTAACTTATTTATTGCAATTAATTATGAGTCTAGTCACAGCCACAGATTATCAAAGAGGCAGAATAATTAGAAAGGAAATGCGTTGTGTTTATATTTGTATTTAAATAACAGCCTGAGATTTCTTAAATACAGATTTGATGTAAAATTCTGCATAAAAAGGACTTCTTGGACAAATCGCTTATTAATAAGGCTTAAAATATTTAAAATATTTTTTTATATCTAATATTTCTTATAAAGGATACTAAAATATTTATTACCCTTTAATCCACTGTACATATTTACAAAACTTTCTTAAATATGCAAAATTGTCAGTAAAATTGTACTTTTCCTAACCATTAAAAAAAAATAATTTTTTATAGAAAGTTTATTAACATTTTCACAACACAATTATTCAACAGCTCGTAAATCTTTTTTTAAGCAAAAAGCACTAAATAAACATTTAAAACGAAAATATATTCTCATGGCAGTTTAACTTTAAATGCAAAAAAATATCACAAAAGAAAAATACTAAATTCATGCTGAATGATTCCGACAACATAATAATCATAAATTATTAATTCATTTCATGTTTCATGTTCAAAATTATTTCAAATACTAAATATGATGAAACACAATGGAAGCAAAAGAAAAATAGAGAGAAAATAATAAGATTAAATTAAATATGCAGACAGAAGTAGAAAAATAAAACCAAAGAAAAAAAATAATCCTGGTAGTTTTATTTATTTTTTTATAAACATTTTTTTTTAAGATTAAATTGTAAAATGTTTAAATTTACATTTTATTACGATACTTTTCACATTTATTTTAGAACTTAAGTGCTGGTCAAAGTGGAAAAAATAAGGATGTCACATTCTACTCCATTTCTGTTATGGGCCGAACATATTTTCAATTTGCCTCTTGGGTTTAGCCCCCAAAAGAATTCCATCGAGACGTGCTTTGACCCTCAATAATCAATATCGGTAATTAATTTAATCGGGATAATTAATTTAAAAAAAATAGCACGAAGTTTTTTTATGAAAATTGAATATTTATTATTTTAAACTAAACTACAAAATGAAATGTATTACTGCGGGGAAAGCATATCCATATGGCCATTTCCCTACTGCTCAAAAAGCTCATCAGTGGATTTTACCCAAATTTTGTATAGAAAACTAGAAAATCTTATATCAAAAGCCAAATTGATTAAAGGACAACTCCATTGAGTCAATTAAAAAGAAATAACACAAAGCAAGAATTATTTTGCCTAGCAAATGAAAATTCAATATTAAGGTACCTTAATATAAAATCGCACATATAATAAGCCAAATGATTTTATAAGAATTTAAATTTAATATAAACGCATATTTTATTTGATTATCGACTATACGTTCACCGCACTAATACTTATATATTTTCGAACATCACCGTAGACACGGCTCTTTATATAAAATTTGGATTAAACAAATTTTTAAATTTAGTCAAATAACCTGGTGTTTGGCAAGATTTGAATATTTTCGATTTTTATATTCTAAAAATGTTCGAAATTCTAATATTTTGAAGCCTTTCTGAATTTTGAAGCCTCCCCTGAATTTTCGTACATATTTTTGTTTTGTTTTTGTTTTGCTTAATTTAAATAAACATTTATTTATTTTCTTATTAAAATTTGGATTTTATTTTCATTCGGGTAATTTATATATGATTTGTTTCTCTTTGTGTAGTTTTGTGCTATTAAAATTAAAATTTCACGATATCAAATGTAAAATTTCTCTTTTAATTTCAACTTACATAAAAAAATTTGCTTTTAGGTTTAAGTTCTAAAATTCCAGTAAAGTTGGTACAACTGTTTTATAACTGTTAGTGTTAAGATACGGCAATTCTAATAATTAATAGATTAGTTGTTTGAAAGCTCTCAAAATGAAAAGTAGTATTTTAAAAATAATATTTATTTATTAAACTTAAATATTTTAATAAAAATGCAATTGACAATTTATTTGTGTGTTTATATCGGCAGTTATGATTTAGTGATTTATAAAAATAATTTTTAATTAATTAAAACTGCCACGCATTGAATACAATAAGAAATATTTTGGCGTGTTTCAAAGGAATACAATGATGACTGCAGTTGGAATACATCTGAGAGCAGTTGCTTATCTGAGCACTTCTTTCAATCACCTTTTGAAATTCTTTCAAAAATGAGTTGTTCACTAATTGCAAATTTAAATGGGCAACAAACAGCAGACATTTGTGAAATACAAGTTTAAGTTTTAGAACAGCATGATAACAACCTTAACAGACAAACTTACCTGCCTTTCTTTCATTGCATTGAACTGCCACCGAAACTAAAGCCATGCCATGCCATGAACATGAACATGCGTCACACAGTTTTCATTTCAAAATTATGATTTGATTTGTGTAAAACACAAACAACTATTTTTCAATATGTGACAGTTACAAATCACATTTTTTTTTCCTGTCTTTCTTGTCATTTTATTCAGTGAATGGAAGAAAATGTTACAAATGCGTATACGTATGGGCAGTAAATGAACAAGTTTGTTTTGTCCCAATTTCTGTGATTACAATTGCACAATTGTGTTAAAAATAAAGTATTTTTTTTTTAATTGTACGACTGGTAACAGCCTTGGTATCAGACAATTACACTCTCTTTTGAAATAGTGAACTGTTCTATCTTAAATTAATTAAATTAAATTATGTAGCGCATCATGTGTCAAAAAGTGTGATAAAAAATTTACAAAATCAACCCAAATAACCGGGGTCGAAACAGCAATTCCGAATCAGTTCGAAAGACATATTTTTCTAAATAAAATCTATACATTACGAAACATTTGTAGTGCTTAACGACAGAATACAATGGTGGCTTTGCTTCCTTTTTTTCTATTTTCACTTCCTTGAGAAAAATGAAATGTAACAGTATTTTTTCGACTTTCCTTTTTTCATGTACTTTTAATTTGTCTTCCAAGGCTTCCAAGGACATTAATTACATTATTTAAATTAAATTTGTTATTTGATACAAACTTCATCATCAACCACTGATTTTATTTTCTTCACTGCGAGTGGAGTAGGGAAGCAAATGGTTTGCAATTATACACAACATTTTTGTTTAATCCCTTACAAGCGTTTTTAAGGTAAAATTTATTTTAATTTAAAACGCTATTGACATATTTTAAATGAATGATAATTAAAAGGAAAATTTTAATTCGCCATTTATTTCAATGGGAGTTGACAGCAGACCAAAAATAGAATATTGTCGCACAAGAAAAACAAAAAATAAAGAATAAAATTGGCGAAAATGACAAGTGCCTCAAGTTTTCCTAAATTTTTCCTGTTCAATTTTTTTTTTATTCACATCATAAAATCGTTAAAGGTAAAAATATTTTTGTTAGAAATTTGTATATATATTAATGGAGGGTGTATAAGAGTTGTCATGGCTTTGCTAGCACTCAGTTGACTTGTTTCGATTTTAACGTAAACAAAATAATTTTCTAACTTCAATTAATATCATTAATATCTATTATTTATTTCTGTCAGAGTTTCGATGGGCGAACATTTGAAAGGAAAACATTTACTTTGGCAGCATATTACGGGTGGGGAAGAGACCATCGTTTTACTGTTACTTAACGACATTAAACGCGGATTATTTATAATAAAATGTATTTTCACAAAAAAGAAAAAAAAATTAATCGCAAAGTTCACATTACAAATAATTAATTGCCATAAAGTTTAGATGTGGTTTTAATGTCTGAATGATTGTTTGATGTCTCTCGAGTAATTAAAAATTATTTTAAAAATAAGTTTTAAATCAAAGCTAAATGTATAAGAAGAAAAACTAAAAGCAAAACCAAATCTGACATATATACATACATACATACATACATACATACATACATTCATTCATACATACATACATACATACATACAAACATACATACATACACACGTATGTTGATTTATTTATGTTGAAAACCAAAATTAATACATGATTTTTAATTAATGACATTTTTTTCTTTTATAAAAATGTATCGTTTGGTATAAAAGAGACAAACTTTTACACAAAACCTAAAATTAATCAAATATGTTTTACACAAGTTCACAGATTAAGGTCAGCTTTGAGACTGCAGCAACAGAATGTTTTGATAAATTTATATTAAAAATCAAGTAGTTAAAGAAAGTTTGTTGTAAAAACTCGATAACGCTATCAGTAAATATCGTCGGCAAGATTTTTGTTTAAAAGACTCTTGTTTAAACAAATATGATAAGACTATTGTCGAAATGACTTTCGTCTATTAATCTGTCATCTATAAGACTGTCGTATACAAAATTATCTTCAAAAAATTTTTAAGAATTTCGGCTCAAGGACTCGATAGGATTTTCGTCTTCAAGGCTGTTGTTATATTCCGTCGTCTATAAGAATCTCGTTTATTAGACTGTTGTCTACAAAGCTCAGCTCCGAAACAGTCGTCTTAAAAAAACTTGTCTACTTGACTCTAGTTTGTATGTTTAAGTTTTAAATACGTAAATTTAATCTCAGGCCAGACATAACGCAACTCTACTTTTAATCTGCTCAACATTTTAGATATTTCGGGGGTTATTTTAATTTTCTTTAATACATTTAAAATACTTGAATTTTTTTTACATTCACTTGGATTTTTCTCCACGGTGTTATCCTTGTTTTAAGGGCAGGTTTGAATTTAATCCCTCAAGGAATCTATACATCAATTAGTAAAATTAGCAAAAACTCTTCTTTTAAATTAGAGACGACACTTTAATCACAGTCACTATCCTCTAGATAATTAGATTTTCATCTAGACATGGTAATAAAAATATTTTTTTCACTCTCACGAAAACTAATAGAAAAGAATATTTATTAACTTTTATTTTTTGCTATTGCTTAAAAACAAATAAGAGCAAGTGAGAATGCTATAATTGGCTATGCCGAATTTTATATACCCTTCACCATCTATGTAAATCTAGTTTAGTGAAGTAACTCCAATCAAAAAAGCAAATATTGGTTACATAAAAATGCCATCGGCTCTTAATGGGTTAAACATTTTTTTGTAATTTTTGTATTTCCTAAAAGATCTCTTCAAAAGCTTTAAAATGACACCCATATTGATATTTAAAAAAATTTTATAATTTCAGAGCCGCTAAACTCGAAAAATATAGGCGAGCGCCAATTTTTTCATTTGATGTTTTTTCATTCCTTTTTTAATTCTCTATCGCCTCATATACTTATTTTTTTTTTTATTGGAGTTAATTCATGGTTCAAAATGATATGAAAAAATTTGAGGTTTTCGTGGTGTTTTGCCCTCTGGCTCGAGGTCATGGAGCGATCATACTAATTTCCAAAAGCACTTATTTCGACACTATGCTTGATCGATTTCTCTATCTTATCTAAAACCTCGGCAAACTTGATTTCAACACTTTGCTTTTTCTCCAATTGTGATAAAACACGCTATTGTCTTTCGAGATCTTAAGGGAAATACAAAAATTTTTTTTAAATGTTTAACCCATTAAAAGCCGATGGCATTTTTATATTAAATTATATATATGCAGTACCATTTTTTATTTTTTTGTTCTCTGTCACCCCAATATTTGAAGTTACTTCAATAAACTGGAATTACATAAATGGTGAAGGATTTGTAAGATTCGGCAGTGCCGAATATAGCACTCCTACTTGTTTTATTAAAAGTTGTTATTATTACAAAATATTTTCGAATGCCTCATCATCTTCATGTTAAATTTATTAACAAATAGCAAAAGTTGTATCACAAATTAGCTGTTAGAAGAATTATTTGCTTAATAATTTAATGTCTCTATAAGAAAATTTCTTAGTTTAATTGGAAAAGGCCTATTTACAAAATTTTACCTTTTAATAAATAAAAACTTAATGACTTTCCCTAATATTTTTATGTGTAGAAAACTAATTGGATTTTAATAAAAATTAATTATTAATATTGCCATTATTGCAAAAAAATCTTTTGAATTTAATTTCTATATCATTAAGATTTCTTTGAATATTTTCTTTTTGCAGGCAACGCGTAAAGAAGCAGCATCATAATTATGACCAACTATCAACGAAAAAGAAAAATGTCTTCGACAAAATTAATAAATTATATCTTTAATAAAATAAAATAATATGTGAATAATAACAACAATAATAACAACATCAGTAAATACCAACCAAAAAGGTTAAATAACCCCAACACATGTATGAATCTGTGATTTTCTTTGACATAGAATACAAATCACTAACAATTCCCATTATGGAAGAGACATTGACATTTACCCCTGCCCCCATTTTGGCAACAGACACTTTAACATCAACCACAGGGATTAAAATATTTCCCACAGCAAATAAAAGTTTTTCTCCCTTCGACACAGAAAATAACAACAACTCCAGCTTTGATATCACAGAGAGTGATTTCCGTCGTTTCATTGAGTTCATGCAGATGTATAATACGGCTCACGAGTGTGCAGATTATTGTAAAGGAGATTTCTATCAAATGTTAAGAGCTTATAATAGTATTCATGGTTATGTTGCGCTAATGGTAAGTACTTCAATATGTTTAATATGTGTGAATCGAAAAAGGAATAAACAAAACAACAATACCAACACCAACAATAACAAAACAATTCAAAAGATTTGTTTGTACGAGTAAAGGGTGTTTTTTTAAGCATGATAGAACTTGAAATTATTTATTTAATTTTAATTAACACTAAAAATTAAATTTTGATGAAACAATGTTTCTTAAACTCTGGCAAATCATCATGAATAGACTCGTTCTGTGTCGTTCTTTCCCCGATTGGTCTCTAGAGCAGTTAGTAACTGACCCGTTGTTTTATCTCCAAGTAAATTTTGTTTAGCGCTGAGGCTAATTTTTGGCTTAAAGATTTTGTTAATAAGCAAAATTGCCGCATATGGAGCGCGACCAATCTAGAACATACCCTATAGACTCCATTGCATCTAGAAAAATGCATTGTTTGTTGTGGTTTACACGCTGGTGGCATCATCGGCCATTTGTTCTTCAAAAGTGAGGTCGGATCCCACGTTACGGTCAATGCAGATTGTTACCGCACCATGATTAATGATTTTTTGTTTCAAGATATAAATTTCATTGATCCGCACGAAATGTAGTTTTAACAAGATATCGCTACGGCGACCGTAACCATCGAGATACTGAAATCAAAATTTGGCGATAATTTGATTTTGAGAAATTAACTCGTCAAGTGGCATCCAAAATTGTGGGATTTGACACCTCTCGATTATTTCTTGTGGGGCCACTTGAAGTCACTAGCTTATGCTGCTAAGCCAACAGCAATTGACGCTTCGGAGGCCAACATTGTTCGTGTTAGTCGTGTTATACTTGACAGTACTTGAAATAGTGACCCATGAGCAACAGCGGTGGCCATATGCCCGAAATCATTTTGTAATTTTTTGTGTTATTTTTTACCATTTAAAGTTCTATCGGGCTTAAAAAAACACCCGATATTTAGTAGTTTCATTCAATAACTTAAATAAGTTATTTCGTTTGTTTTAACTTAAACAATTAAAAACAATCAATTAGAAATACTTAAAAATTCTATCCGTTCACTATACAAATATATCAATAAGTAAGTCAATAGGCTTGTGATGTGATACAGTTTAATTATTTTAAATAATTAAAAATTTTAACAATGAAGGAGATGATGCCTTTGTTGACAACGGTAAAGACTTTTCTAAAGCCTTGGTAACTAAACATACTTTTATAATGGTGATTATGATGATGATTTCGATGATATTTAAGATGTAATTTAGATCGTCGAGGTCTATAGAACTATGTTAGAGATTGGTCATTGGGACTCAATGATCTCCAAGTAAACTCGCTGCAAGCGGGCTGCCTCAAAAGTAATTTCCTTAACAAAATGTGACCTCTATCGTCAGCGAGTAACCCGCTCGTAATAGTCGTTTCAATAAATCGTAAATTGAGTTCGACTTAAAATTGATCGATGTGTCACTCCCAAGTAGGTTTTAAAACCGATGATGTACAGAATCTAAGACTAAGCGTGTAGTATTATAAATTTTTCTAAGTCCGGACTGGTGAGAATTAATGTCACTCGCAGTATCAATATGTTCTTGTAACTGATTGAGTTGCATTTTGCACATTTTAAAAGTTTTACATTTTAGACTTTAAAATCCAGTTTCTCTGGAAGTTTTAAAGATATAAATTTTACGGATGATTTTAAAAGAAAAACTCTTAAATTCGGTAGCATTTGAAAGAGTTATAAGCTCTGAAAAAATTTTAAACCTGAGACTGCCTCTATAGGTATACACTGTGGTGACAGTGGTGTATCCAAATACAGTAGGAAAGAAGATTATTCGCTTAGTTCCAGAACTTAATTCCATCATTTAATGTCAGCCCACTGTGCATGGTTAACATGACTGCAAATTTACTGAATAGTTATAATAAATATCCTTCAATGAAATATTGTCTTCTTTCTTTTGTCAAAATAATTAATTAAATTAAATAGTTAAATCTAAGAATAAAAAATATCTGTATGAAATGGTAACTTCATTTCAAAACAGCATTTTTGTTGTTTTGTTTTCTATTCTCAGTAAATGAAATCAGTAAAATGTTGTCAAAACAAAAATAAGTTAATATTGCGATAAACAAATAAGTGGGTACATACTTATTTCAAATCACAACTTTTATAAAAAAAAATAGAATATACAAACATACTATAATGTATTAAAAAAACGTGCTGTAGCATCTGTGCTTTCTGTACTTCGAAAGTTGGAGCATTTTAAAATACGTAATTGAAAATCATTAAATTAATCATGTCATTTATAAATGGATGTGTATTTTTAATGCTAAAAAGCAAATTATAATTAAAATAATTAACTTGACTTTAGAGGAAGAAAAGAGTAAAAAAGAAAAGAGAAAACAAAACTAGGCAAGACATGACAATCGGACGGAAGCCAACGCAGCTCCGCGGCGGCCGATTATCGCAAAGACGGCTGATAACAGCATTACAACAAAACTTGACTCATAATTGTTAAATGGGCCTTGCGATATGGAGCGCCTGACTGAAATGAATTTTTCAGAAGATTTCTCGAAAAAAGAACGGGAAAATGATGTCACTACTCCAAAACGCATATAAAACTGCTTAAGTTTATTCAATTGAATGCTGGCTGTGTCATCCCCAGATGCGGCACTTTTGTTTGTTAACACCGACGCTGAGATGAAAATAACCCCCAACAGAAAGAATTATTCTGCATGGCCCGAAATTTATAAGTAAATTAGAAAATATCAGCAAGTTATCCCAGTGAGATTTACGTCGTTATTAATCGAATAGTATAATTTTAATTTAAATATAAAGAAGAGCAGTTTAACATTATAATTGTGTATTTTTATCAATGCCAATATTAAGTGATAGGGATTTCACTTAAAGTTATAGATAGATAAAACTACCTTAACCCTTTCGGGACTACTGGGATAATACGTCCCAGCAATTTTCAAACTGTCTTTTTTTTCTTTATTTTCAATGCAATCGCCAGGGAGGTAGAACTCCCAAACGTCCAAAAACGGATAGCCTCAATGTTGGAGACCCTTGCCAGTAGAGCAAGAGAAGCGTTGTCGCTGTGTCCGCTGTTCTTCACTTGGCATAGAAAAGCGAACAAAGATGATATGCTCAGGTTGTAACAACGCCTTATGTTACAAGTGTTTTGGGCCATTCCACAAATAAATACCTAATTGCATTCCTAAAATGTTAAAAATAAATATAAACTTTTATCTAAATCTAATAATATTTATGTTTTAGTTATCTTTTTAATTTCAAATCGCTATTTGAGAACACTGATTGGGATTATATATCCCATTAAAATACTTGTTGGGATTATATGTCACAGGATTAAAAGACGAATTTAAAATTTTTAAGTATGGAGAACATAATACTTTTATCATACCTTTTAGAATATGAAAAAAATGTTACCATACATAATTTGGTTTTCAAAATAAAACTCCGCCCCGAAAACGTTAAGGAATTAAAAGCGCAATATTTAACAAGTAAAAAGATTTTGTGCCCCTCGGCCTAAATGATACCATCACTACGAATCTTTGATTTTAAATGTAGAACAATGTGTACGAGTATAAATCAGCTTTGAACTACAGCCATTATTACCTTAATTTTACAATATTCTTGTTCATATTTTATTTGCTAAAGATGGATTTATTAAATCTTCATTTTTATTTTGTTATTTTTTTTCTTTTGTAATATTTTTGGCATTAATAATTTCTTTTTGAAGTTTTTGACCTTTATTATTGCTTATTAAAGCATATTGATTTACTTTTCTATACATCAATACCCTGCAGTTCTAAAATACTTACTTGGTTTTTCCAAGTTTTTCAAAGTTTGATGAGCTTTAAGTTTAATGGCCTTATTTTCATGTAAATTGTTTTGTTTTGCCGAAGTAGAAAACATTCTTTAGAAATATAAAAGCTGCTGTGGACGCTGACAATAAATATTAGTTAAATTAAATTGACACCAAAAACATTTAATGAAATTATTAAGAAATCTAGCAGAAAGCAAACTTAAGGAGCTCTTATTTTAAATCTGATATGAAAAAATAAAAAAGCAGCGAACTGAAAGAAATAAATCAATTTAGGGGAAGAAAGTTTCATTTTTTTTATTTTTTATTTTTTTTTTTTTTTTGTTCTTTCAGACATATGATTACGCTTTAAATTTATAATTAAGAGGTACCATCAAATCAAACCAACAGTATTTATTATTTAAAAGATTGTTTTAAATATGAATGTAGTTCTAAACAGCTGTCAGTGTGGTCGCGTTTCAACCAATGATGGCTCCAAATTTTTACAGCCCTATGAAAAGTAAGATTTCAGCGTTGATTTCCCTTAAATGATTTTGAAGCAATTTCTGCTATAGAAACTGTACAAAAGTGCATACGAATATCTCTTTTATCAAAGCTGTGAAATAAAACAAAATAATGTTGCTTAATTTGAACACTGTTTTTTTTTGTAAAAAGTTAGGAAAAGTTTCTGTCAGCATGTTCGATAACAACAAAATATTTCAGGAATTGTAATCAACATAAGCAATATTACACACTTAATCATACTACTCTGTTCATCATTTCATATAAAAAAAAATACTGCGAAATAAATTTCAAATAATATTGATAGGGTAGTACTCTGTCTATTTATGAAATAGTACCGAAATGTTTCCCGCAGCATGTTTTCGTACTCAAAAATTTTCTTGGCAACATTTTTTTTCAACTACGAAATAACTTTTTCCGTATGGAATTTTTTAAGAACATTTTTTTCGCAAAATCGAACTGAGTGCTAGGCTTCAGGCAGTAAACACATTCGCCGCAGCAAGATACACGAACACACGACAGCAAATGACGCTAGCAACATTTTTCGCTTTGTACGCAGCTACAAAATTATTTTAAAGGCAGCAGCTGCGCAATAAAAATGTGATTCTATTGTATTTCAGTGATGTCAATTTAGCGATTTTTAAAGGAGCTGCTCTGATTTATAAATAAAAAATATTTTAACTAATATATAAGAGGCTGTTAGAAGAGTAAAATAATACTTTTAAAGGTCACGTCGATTTTCGTTTGAATTGTCTTACGTTTGGGTTCGTCTTTGGATTATTGAAAGCTTTACAGTTCTATGATATCTAATTAAAACAATTGTGTTAAATAATTGCAGATGTCCCATACAAGACACATTTTACTTATAAACGACAGTTTAAATTATTATAAGTCCTTCAAGCAGCAAGTACTAAGAACAGAAGTAAATTTTTAACTAAATGTTTTCCATACAAAAAGGAATTGTAGGTTTAAATACAACTATACATTCCTTTGAAATTTTTATCCTTCGTATACTTTCGCCATGACACTCGTAGTATTTTTAATTCGAAAAAATGACGTATATAAAATACTAACAGTTCTCACTACTTCATCGGTGTGGTATGACTAATTCTTTTTAAAATTCAAGTTTGAAAAAATATATTTTAAATATTTATTGCAAAGTATCTAAAATGTGTTAAACATTTCTATATACAAAAATAAAATGTGCTGACAACTGTTTAATCAAAATTGTATCAGAAAAATTTAATGGTTTTATATATGTTTCTCTATTTTATTAAAAAAAATGTTTTATATTTGAACCAAGGTTCTAATGGATCTCCTTACAAAGTTTTACTTAAATCTATCCAGCAGCTTTTACGTGATGCGAACCCAGACAGACAAGAATTCAAAAATTATGTATTTTTTATTCGAAATCAATTACTATCTTTACCAACAACGATAGTTTCCAAAAATATTTCATGTACAGAAATGATCCTGTTACAGTTTTATTGTAGATGTACATTTAAATCTTTAAATAAATAAATTTTATTTAAAATTTTTATTATTCTTTCCTTCTTTTCATGATAAGAGATTTTAACCAATTATTATTATACATGTCTTATAACACAGACATCATTTAACTGTTTATTGTCGTCAACAAAAATTGAAAATAGTTTAATTCGATTGAAGCCGCAAATTCGGCCTAGACAACAACCTGCCGCTTTTTTGTCTTGCTGTCGTTAAAATAATCATTCTCATATAAACAGAGCACTCTATTTTATTTCAAGCATTTGTTCTACGTTTGATCTAGGTTGGCGTGTACTGGCTCAAAATATCTTGGTCACTCTGTTTCCTCAGTGAAAAGGTGTTAGTTTTTATGACAACGCTAGTGTTTCTTTATCTACTGGGTTAAATTAGTCGGATCCGTCCATGTTGAAAAGATTCAGCTGCTTTTCTTCTGGAGTTGTTCACAAATCAACGTCTACTGTATTTCTCCATCTTTTATGAATTAAATTTAAATCTACTTTCAACATAAAACTTGACAAAAACATGGTAAATTACATGTTACTAAAAAATCTTACTATTTTGGCTATTGTTTCCTACTACAGGGTACCATTTAATTTCCATTGTTAGATTTGTGATATTTATTTTAATATTTTCTTTTTTAGGAAATATAAAACTTAGTAATATTTAAAAATCTTTTTGTGTGTTTGTAAGATAAAAGAGTTTTTCGTTTTTGGTTTTCTTCTATTTCCTTTCTTTCTTTCTTTTAACAGATTTGTATTTTTGGTACAATTGCAAACATTTTGAATATTATGGTCTTAACGAAGAAGGATATGGCCAAGGCACCAATAAATAAAATACTAAAATGGCTGGCAGTGGCAGATATGTTTGTGATGATTGAATACATACCATTTGCCTCTTATCAATACATTTATATGAAACCGGGTAAGTAGAGGAATAATCAATAACTTTAAGCATTTCATTTCTATTCAAAATCTTTCTATATGCGTTAGTGTAGGCACACACTTACGAATATCCTTCCAGTGGATAGATAATTAATCTGTATTGTGTTGCAATATTGAATTGAAAGGAATTGAATTCATAGCAAATATGACTATTTACCATTTAATGCTGATACTTTTAGAAATTCCACAAAATTTTCAATTGCTTAATGTTGGAAAATGGTAATAAATTTTCGTTTAACTATGAAAAGCTTGCAGATCCTTGCAATTATCTCATAAATAAATATTAAGTTTCTTGACTCAAACTCAACACACATTTCTGCTAAATATGACAGTCAATGAATCAACAAGCATCGCTGCTTTAAATCAAAGTTCCAGGAAATGTGCGATTCGTTTCGTAAAGCCAAGGTCACCAAGTGTGTACTTTCGACAAATTGCTCTTTTTCCACAGGAAAAGAGCAAAATAAATCCGCTAATTTCGATTTTTAATCCTTACCAAATACAGGCTCCCCTTTGATTTTATTTTTTTTAATTTGAAGTCTCTGCCTTTTGCGGTGCAACAGATTGATTATATGAATCTAATCAGGTGTTCCCTGTGCACACCCTTTTATGTTTCATTTATTTTTTAAAATTTGTATTTTGAGAACACAGCGTTTCTGTAAAGGAAAAGTACAATAGTGTTTAAATCGATGGCCATGGACACGCTTTATATTTTTACTTCATTTTAGTAGTTGTTCATGTGGCGGCCATGATTGTTAAAAAACAAATTATTTGGTTTCTGTGGTGTCAGAAATAGACTCTCTCGGCAGACGGATAGACATTGTAGCAAAAACAATAAAGTTAAGCACAGTTTTACCCGTTTTCCCCAAAAAATGTCAAAATGTATTTTCAACATTTTTATCTCAGCGAGGGATATTCCAAAAATTCCAAATATAAATCTAATAAAAATATTTTTAATTTATATGTGCTGGTTCCGTATTACAGGCGATCAAGCAGCCTTGCAAATTTATATGGAAATAACTCAAAAACCGAGTGTTCTTCGCAAAAATTTTTTAAACGAGTTGATCTCTTGTAAAACCAAAGCAACACATTAACATTTAAATAAATTTCTTTGTAAACCAAAATTAAATATTTTTTATATTTTTTTAATAAATTTTAGGAGAGAAGGACTTTAGTTATGCCTGGGCATTTTACATTCTATTTCACATGCATTTTACCCAAGTGTTGCACACAATCTCTATTGGTTTAACGGTAACGTTGGCCATTTGGCGTTATATTGCAATAAGGTAAGATTTTGAGAATTTGTTTTCTGAAAATTTGCATGTTTAGGTGCACGTTTTTAAAAATAAATGTTAATACTTTTTTAAAAGTTTTTTCTGTTTTTTTGTAAATATGTACCATTTATTTAATATGTGCTGTTAGTATTAAGCCTGCTATCAACAAAATTTTTATAATAATTATAATAATAATAATAATAGTAATAATAATACTAATTTAACAAAGTGGTGCCTCCCTGAACAAATTTAAAATTATCCTTGCCTAATGCATGGCAATACATGTTCACTTAATATTAAATGTTTTTTTTTTTTGTTGCACATACATATATAAATGTATAGATGAACATATTAGTTCTTAATTTTGTTGTACTGCACAGCAATCCTGCATTAAAAAATTTGAGATTATAATCAATCCAAAGTATAATTTTATTAACTCGCAGCATGAACATAAAAAAACGCTTTAATCTCAATCTAATAACTTGTTCAGTTATTACACACTGTACATACCGGTCATTTACTAATAAAACGTCATAACTCCAAAAAATTTATAAGATAATCGCAGTTTAAGTTTTTGACTTGTTCTCACCACCGAGAAAAATATCAGACCGCTTAAGTTCCCACTACAATTAGTAAAGTGATTCGTAAATAAAACATCGATTTAAGAAAACTTTCATCAAAGGGCTGTTTGAATTATGACGCTATTGCTGTTAAAATATATCCGCTACTGGGTCATAAAGTAAAATGTATCGTTAATTATAAAAAGAAGAATGGAGTTTTACTTCATACAATTTTCTAATGCAAAAAATACATCATATGGACAAAGTGGATATATTTTAAAAAGATCAATTTTTTATATATTGAGTCACAAAACGAAATGTGACAATGTTTCAGAAAGCGCGAAATGGCGAACAATTCCGTATGATTAACTACAAAATTTAAACTTTTGAGTTATGACGTTGTATTGGTAAATGGATTTTGTTACATTCTTTTTATTTTAGTATATATATTTATATATATATATATATATATATATATATATATATATATATATATATTTAATGTTTATTTTTAATATTTAAAATTCTTTTAAAGCAAAACCTTAACAACAATCAAGATTTAAGAAAAATCTAAATATCACAATTATTTCTAAAAACCAGCGAATAAAAAAATACCACAGAAGAAATTAATTTCGAAAAAAGCAAAAAATCCCAAACTTCCCAAAAAGACTCTTAAACCCTTTTTGTGATTCTAAAATTATTAGTACTCGTAGTAGAACTGTTTTAGAATTTTTACAAAATGAATAATTTTACATCGGCTTAAGTTCATGTGTGTGAAAATTTCTTAATTTATTACAAAAGTAAAATTAATTACAAGTGTTTGTGGTAAATTTTATAAATTGAATAAATCTAGAAATTAAAAGATACGTGAACTTAAGACGAAATTAATTTAACAAAAACAAAATAATTTTTTTTTTGCTTCGTTCAACACAAAAATATTAGGTAACTTAACCACTATGGAGAACGCTTTGAAACAATAGGTTACCACCGATTACACATATCTTGCCTGTTTTTACTTTGATTTTAATTTTTGTTGGAACTAAAATCTTCTTGGCGTTTCTTTTAAATTCTACATCTGTAAATATAAAAAGCCACTAACATTTACGCTTTTATTAAAATTCTGTACTTGTATCGTTTTCTCTCCCCATTTTGTTTTGTTTTTTAATTTTTGTTTTTAAATTTAGCCAACGCTTGTCTGTTTTCTTAAAACCTTATTTTTACAGACATCCACATGGACCTTGTGCCAGTTTTCTGCTGTCTCATTGCAACGAATCCATACTATTTTCATTCATCATCTCGCCAATTGTTTGTTTTCCTACACTGTTTGTATTCAAGGTGCGTAAACGATTGGTGACAGACAGCCATGTGCCGCTCTATCACGTCGATGCAGACAAGGAAACGCAATTATACAGGTAAGAGAAAAATTAAGATAAAATAAACAAATAAACTAATAAATAATCATAAATGAAGAAGAAGATCACGTTCTTTTCGTTTGTGTCTGTCAAAAAACAAAATTACACCTAATTCTATTTTAACACGGTAGAGTGGTTCCAGAAAAATACATGCAAAAAACCATGTAGAAAGAAATTGATCGTGTGCAAAAATACGTAATAAGTAGTTTCTTGTCTGTAAAACCTATAAGTGAAAAAAAAGTTCTATATTCGGCTTTGCCGGATATTATATAACCTTCACATTTCATGTAAATTTAGTTTTGGAGTGGCAAAGAATTAAAAAAAAATTATTTTGGTACTGCATATATATAATTTTACATTAATATGACATCGGCTCTTAATGGGCTAAGCATTTAAAAAAAATTGTATTTCTTTAAAGATCTTTTCAAAAGCTTCAAAAAATTGGATAATTTCAGAGCGCCGTAACTCGGAAAATGTAAGCGACCGCCAATATTTTCACTTGATGTTTTTTTCTTAATTTTTTAATTAGTGTTTCAAATGACATGAAAAAAGTAGAGGTAGGCGTGGAGTTTTGCCTGCTGCCCCGTAGGACATGAATCGATTATGCTGATTTCCAATAGCACCTCTCTTAACACTATATCTGATCGATTGACATATTTATTTTTTTTTTTTTTATTAAATTACATTAACTACCGGACACCCTTTAATTTATATTTTGAATATTAATACTTGTTATTGGGAGTTATAATAATACGCAGTAATTTTAATTTTTAAAGAAGTTCCCTTAACAGTTAATAATACACGTAAAAAAATATGTATATTGTGTGGGGAGACCCTTTTATTTTTAAGAGTATGAATTTTTTTTAAAGCGGTACCAATCTGTAAGCATAATTTATCAAATTACTTAAAATTTTGAAAATCGGTTCAGAAATGACTGAGTTCTACCTGCAGGCACAAACATTAAAAAAAAGCGGACGAAATGATAACCTCCTCCTTCTTTTTTTTGAAGTCGGTTAAAAATCGTGTAAAAATATAAAATTTTCATTTTCAAAATCGTGTTAAATCAAAAAGAATTAGGTGCATGCAGATAAAAAAATGTATTGAGATTATGATGCCATTCCCATAAATCGATGAATTGTCAGTCAGATGATTTATTCGATGCAGTAATTATTTTATCCGAACTTCAAATGACGCTGTAAGTATATTTCAATCGAAGACTTGCATATGATGTTTGATTTTCCGTTTGTAAGCAAGAGGTGCGGCAAAAATGCCCCAAAAAAAGCAAGAGGACAAAAGATTTTTTTTATACCCTTCACCACAAAAAGTACTGGTCTCGATGGCGAATTCATTAATTATCGCCGTAAACCTTAAATATCAAACACCATATACATATTTTTTTGTATTTCGAGTTTGACATTTAGCGTTTATGGCGAATTTAATGTATTCGCTATCACCTTTTATTACTTCGCCATGCGTTTAATTTTTTTCAATCTAATTAATCAATTTGCAAAGGCATCTTTAAAATGATCCTCACATGTAAAAAAAAGCAGGTGGCCAGTGTAAAATATTCGTTTATCAAATGTTTCTTGTATTAGACCAAGGCGAATTGGTCGAGATGGCGAATTAATTAATTTTCTCCGAAACGCTAAATGTCAAACACCATATAAAAATAAATCAAGGCGAATTTATATCAGGTAGCAGCGCCGCTACAACAATGCAACAAAAAAAGGTAAAACATGCACTTAAGTATATGAAAACTTCAAAACATAAGCTTTCAATAAGCTTTGTTTTTTTATGATTTAAAATTCTTGTTACAATTCTATTTTAAAGAATATAAATAAAAGGGCTTTTGTAATAAAAAATGATACAATTTTGACAGCTGCTCTACACATAGGAAAATTAAGCAAAAAGTAGTCAGCTACTGCAACGATGCCACCTGATAAAATTAATTCGCCTTAAATAAATTATACCTAATTCTTATACATATATGGAGTTTGACATTTAGAGTTTCGGCGAAAATACGCCATCGCAACCATCTAGTATTTAGTCGCCTTTTAGTAAACAACATTTTATCTCTGTTTGGGATGTCGTTCTTAAGCTAGAACACATTTATGCATAATTAAAGCCTTTTTTTAAGAAACGAAAAATTAAAAAAATCAAAATAAGGTTTATGTGAAGCAACGTCGTTGATAGAAAAATTTTGACCAACATCAATATTTAAAAATACCAAGGAGAAAGTTAATGATAAAAGGGTAGATTAAAGACTCTTTTGACCAGCGATTGAAAGAGCTGCTAAGATTATAAAACGTCTAGTCGAGAATAAGATCCTCTGTATATCTGTGTAACTGCAAAGATGATGAAAAGGCCTGTTCAAATCGGCAGCCATTTAAATTAATGGATAATTACCAAATAATTTTAAGTCAGGCCTTAGTTTGTTAATCAAGTCTTTATTGAGTCATGATATATTTAAAAAGACTCAAATTAAATAAAAAGCAATTTTTTGCGTAGACAAATTTTTGTCAGTTTTAGCCACAAAATGAATATTTTTTCTACATTTATTAAATGATTACATTGATTAAAACATATAATTATCCAAAATTGCAAGATAAACTGAACTAGGAAAACAAAATATTAATATCTTTTTGGCTAAAAAGTTTTAGACATTAAAAGCTTTTTACAAAAGATTTTATATTTAACCAAACGAACGGAGAAAGTTTGTTTATTGAAAACAAAAAAAAAACATTTTATTTTAAAAGCAAGTTAGTAAATAAGTTTTAGGTTTCTTGCAAATATCTTGAAAATATTAAATATCCGCCCACTCAAACACCCACAATTTAATTATTGCATGTGCTTTTGTTTCTTTTTTATTTCAAACATTCCAAATCCTGATGTTTCTATTTGTAACTTTGCCGCATTTTAACATTTGCTTGTGTTATGCAGTGTAATACATTTCAATATACGAGTGCAGTTTTAAAATATATCAAAAATACAAAATTCTCGTATACAGTCAAAGGAAGTGTATTTATGTGTGGTTATTTTATTATTTGTGTTTTTCAGTACATTAATTTAAAATCAATTTGTAGGCAGAAATTGGGCACTTAAAATTTGACTATGATTCGTTATTTAGTCAAAGTAAGGTGTGGGCAGATGCGATAGCTTATGCTTATAGATTGGTCCCGTTTTAAAACAGTTTATAATCTTAAAAATAAAAGTGTGCCATACAAAATACATGTTTTTTAAATGTATTATTAACTGTAAAGGGCACTTCTTGAAAATTTAAAATGAATGCGTATTATTATAGCTCCCAATACCCATAGGTGACGTAAATTGCCTTATATGGACCTAACGCTTGCAAATTGTACAGAATGTCGATTGCAATGGCTGTTATAGTCACAAGTATTAATATTTAAAATTTTTAATTAAAGGGTGCCCCAATAGTTCATTTAATTTGATGTATATGGCCATACTTTTGAACAATTGTAGGCAGACGATTTGAATTTACGAAGAATCTGTATTACAACTCCGCTATAACAACAAAGTTAAAATTTGGTTTTGTAAATAAACGGGTGTACCAATAGTTGATGTAATTTAGTGTATGTGGCCGAGTTTTTAAATCGTTATAGGCAAACAGACAAATGAAATTTGTTTTAAGGTCGTTTTTTTTTTCAAGAATTATTAACATATTCGATTTCCTTTCTGTCCCACCATAAAAACTCTTTTTACACATATCGTGCTTTAAATAAGTGAGATCTAGACTATCGCTTATTACTGACTGGCTAAAAGCACATTTATTTAAGGTCTTTTACTTGAACCTTACGAGTTACTTTTTGTTAAAGTTGTCTTTAGTAAATTATTAACAAATATCTCTTTTTTTAATCCAAACACTTAAGAAATCACCCTATGTCAGTTAATAAATATTTGCAATAAAAATGATATTCGACAAAGAAGATATTCAAATACAAAATCTGTTTATTTAAGATTAAACATTTCAGACGTATAATTATATTCCTTTAACATATTTGCATTGAGTTACGAGGCTAGGCTAATATGTCTTTATAAAGTTGTTTCCAAAAATTATTTTAAAAAAGACTGCTATTGATCAACTACTAAGATAATTGATTTGCTATTGATTAAGATCTAGCCTTACAGCAAATACTTTTTCTGAATGCTATAGAAGATGATAGAGTTCTTTTCCTAAGCTCTCCATAATCCAAATGTTGATAATTTATATCTACTCTCTAATGAAAACGTTATGCCTACAGTGAAAAGCTATTTCAGCAGCTTTTTAATATTTATGAGGAGAAAAAACTGTATTAAATTAGAAGGGAAAATAAAACAGAATCAACTCTAATAATTTATTTGGCTTTATTCTTGGTGACTTAAAGTCTTATTAAGCTTCCCTCGTATAACAAAAGATATCTCAAATATTTTTGTACTTTTTTCTCAATCAAATTAGTAGAATTGTTGTTTCCCTGTAAGGCAGACGGATACGAGTGCTAATAAAAAATACTTGAAAAAGTTCTTTAATAAATTCAATATTCTTTTAGAAAAACAAAAATAAAAATACAATAACTGATTGTTATTATTGTTATAAAAAGGAGAAAATATATTAAATATCAAAGTATACAAAATGCAAATTATCTTTCAAAAAGTAATAAATGTGTATGAATGTTGCGAAAGTCTTTATAATCCAATTTAAATATTTCATTCGATTTTATTGACTTTTTTAGGGATTAAGAAATTTTTAAAAAAATTTTTATTTAGTTTTACTTACAATTGTTTATTTTATTTCAAACTAAATTAAAACATTTTATAATAAATAAATAACTGAATATAAAATTGTAATCAGAAAATTTCTTTCGGTCTGTCTTAAAATAACAAAACAATTGAAATCTTTTGAAACATTTTTTGCAGGATAAACTTTTGGATTCATTCTGTTATTATCAAACTATTGCCCTGTTGTATTCTAACGGTAATCAGTTTCATTTTGGTCAAAATATTATTTGAAGCATCCAAACGTAAACAGAAGCTTAAGGACTACAATAAACCCATTAAGGCAGTTCAGGAGCCATGTATACAAAAATCCAGGTAAATAAACAGAAAAAATTGAAGAATTTAAAATATTTTAATAGATTTCAGATGAATTAAAAATATTTAGGCCAATGGCCAACCAACGTCACTATAAAGAATCAAGAGTTATAAAATCTAAATATAGTATTTTGAGAAACGTTTATTTCTTTAATAGTAAAGAGAGAGAGAGAGAGAAAGAGGTAGATACATAAACTAAAACAAATAGATATTTTTACAGTAACGACATTAAGGAGGATGAAGCGGTGTTGCAAAGAATAAATTATGGTTATTATGACCATATCACAACCATGTTTTTCCTTTGCGTGTACAAATGCAGACAAACACCGAGAAAAAAAGCAGATAAAGAACAAGAACACCTACGATCTTGCTGCTATAAGGAAAGCAAGAGCAAAAGTAAAGTGGTAGCCATTGTTATTTCAAAGCGTTTGATAGGTGAGACATGTGGCACTTGTCCTTAGTGTACGGGTACACCAAGACACTGACCTCTCTTCTGTATTTTGTTTTATTTTTCTTAATAAACTTCTTTTTCAAAATATTAAGTATTTTGCATATGACAGTAGCATCTAGATTCATGTTCGTTCATTGATAGGTCAGCTCAGTTAATAATTGGAAAATTTGTATTTTATACAACTTACTTTAACAATTTAATTTAAAAACATGCTAAAATGAAAGTTTTCCCTGCAAAAGTTGGTAAAAATAAATTTTTTTTAATTCAATTTTACAGGCCACCGAAGTGTGATCGACGTACAGATCGTACTACAATGTTGTTGGTTGCCGTCCTTATACTCTTTCTAATAACGGAATTTCCTCAAGGTATTTTGGGTCTAATGTCTGGTATTTTGGAGAAATGTTTCTTTAATGCCTGTTATCCACCATTTGGCGAGCTAATGGATTTACTGGCACTAATAAATGCAGCTGTGGATTTTGTTTTATACGGCTTCATGTCAAAACAATTTCGTACAACATTTAAATCGCTATTTTTTAAAAAACGATTTGCCAGCATTGAAATGACCAGGACCACACGTTTGACAACGACATGTGTATGATACAGCATGAATAAAATGAATCCATCCATTGTTAATGCAACTGCTTGCCAATCTGCTGTTGGTGCCGCAACAGTCACAACCACTACGAAACTTTTAACAACGGAGAAAAAATAAAAATCAAGGGTAACCGATTAACAGTCATTACAGTCACAAGTTGTCACAACAAAAATTAATGTAATTGCCAATATTTGCAATATTTTTGTTTTGCTATTTCGGCAAAAATTATAAATAATCTAATACATAAATGAGAAAAACTATCTAGGTGACAAAAGCAAGAGGAATGACATTGGCAGAATTACATTACATGACACGTAATGACATCAATAATTTTCAAAGGCCACTTAAAATCAACTCTTAAGATATAAAAGAACAAGACGTTGATAACTTTAAAAGTGACTATTTAGATATTCTTATCAAGCCAGAGAAAGTTATATTCTCGCAACAACAACATTCGGATTTACACTTAATGTAAAAAAGTTATTTCTAAACATTATAAAAATATGTCGTTTTTTATACAAGTCACAAGATGACTTAAACAAAGTTTCATAATTCTGCTTAATTAATATGATATCCTAAAAATGATATAAAGTTAAGTAATGATATAAAGTTACTAAAATGTCACAAAAAACCTTTTGGTAAAAAGATTTTAATTACTGTTGATAGTGATAACATTTGACTAGTAGTGATATTATTCTGATACGAAATGTAATTTGTGACAAAATTATTAGGTGAAGTAAAGATTTTGTCAAAAGTTATCTAATGTGACATAATTATAACGCTAGATACACACGAGGCATTATCAACTGGAACATCATCTGGAAACCATGTTGCTTTTTTCAGTACAGACGAGGCAATCACAGTATAAACTTTTAAAGAAACATCAGTTCTGTAGGTATTTATTGCGTTCAACACATATGCGGAAGAAACAATTTAAAATGAGTGACGCCACAAAGAGTTTTATCTGCAAACATTCGTATTGACGAATTTTGTCCAATTTTTACTATTTTACATTGTTGCAATGTTATCTCTAATTTTTTATACTCTGCAAATCATAAAACAACTCTCACACCCTGACAGCATTTAACCAAATTACACAAAAAAAAACTGTAAACTTCGATACAGACGAAGCAACATCATGTTAGGATACATAAATTATTTTAAAAAAATTATATTTCAGACAATGTGAAAAGAAACATGAATTTCGAAAGGAGACATTGCTACACACGAGGTAACATCAAGCTAAACATGTTCATATTTCCTTCAATGTTTCCTCGTGCGTATAACGCATAACAATTAAAAATTAATGATTTAGATTAAATGTTAAACATTTAGTTTTTATGATGGTGGGAATAACACAAATAATTTTTAAGACACAACTAATCAGCAGTTTTGTGGCAACAAATTTTAACAATGAACTAAGAAAATTTTAGTGATGACAGGATGTATTTCGTAAAGCTTTCTCAAGATAAACTAGCAGTGAGAGCCAAGAAGTGATGGAGAGTCATTTATTCCTATCATTAGTGAAAAGCATGCATGGGCACATTTCTACCCCCAAATAAAAAGTTAATGTAATGGCAGAAAGTTTTCCGTGTATAAATAATATTAGCAGGGTTTCTATAATAACATTTAATTGCCACTTAGCGTCTTGATAATGTCACTAAAGATGAACAGCTTTTATGTAAAGGATATCTCAAAATTCAGGCATTTCCTTAATTTGTACAGTAAAGAGCAGTATTTTTATAAAAATGTTCGGTTGCAACAGTTGAATAATTTTGACATTTAGTATCGCAATTATGGCCTGAGTAAAAAGATTTACATGCGAAGCCTTCTTTAAGTGAAAAGGTTTTCTCGTTTTTCATTTTAATTTGTCTTTAATCATATTTTACAAATTGTTTTCAAAGGAAAATAATTTATAACGTTGATGCTCTTTCAAGCGAAAGAAAAACAAAAACAAACAAAAGAGCTTTTATTGTCAAACATCAATAATTAAGTAATTAAAATTAAATATTTAAATAAAATATTAATAATAAATAACATAATTAAAATTATCTATTTAAATATAAAAACATAAATAATTTTTTTAATGAATAAGTTTAACTAAATTTGATTTCAAAGAAAAACATTTCAATTATTTTTAAACTAATACTAAAATCTATAAGAAAATGCAAAACAGTTAAAAAAATTAAACTTAAAAATTAAATTATTTTTATAAATAACAAAGTGCCATTTTTTTCAAAAAAAAAGTAAAAATAATATTAAATATTATTAAAAAAAATTAATTTATTTTATAAATTTTTAAAACTTAAGACATCATGAGCCTAACTAAAAATTGTTTCTTTTATTTTATTATAAAAAAAATATTAACACTCCAACGTAACCTTCTTGGCCATTATCGGTTACAAGATTCTGCTTAAATATCATTTACAATTATTAAATAAAAATTTCCTGCTTTTGTTTTTGGAGCCACCATCCCATATTAAATACATGAACCGTTATTTTAACAACGTGAACACGCCTGCACCGTATTTTAACAATTTTTAACAATTTTATTTGTATTTTTTTTTTGTAATCTTAGCAACCAACTGTGCGTTCTTTAAAGAGCCCATTAAAGAACCCGCAATATTGTATAAAATAACTCAGAGTAATAAAACAGAAAAGATTAAATTTATGTAAATAAAAATTAAAGCAACTATTTATCCCTAAAAACATCTTTCAAATATGAAAGTTCGTAATTTAAATTATTATAAATTTGCATTAAATGTAAATGTTGTTGCATTTTGTTTTTTAATAAATCTTAAAACTTTATAAATTAGATTAAAATAAAGTGACAATTTATTTTATAGGGAAATTATAGTTAATGACAAAAAAATGTATAATAATTTCCGTTAACAGCATTGAAAAATACACAGGTGCGAAAATTAAATTAAATGCTAAAATAAATAATTGCTTTTAGTCAGAAGCAAAAACAAATTGAAGATAAAGTTAAAATGTTGGAAAAAAAATCACATCTCTAGACATTGAGTAAAATGTCCACAGAAATTTGCTTGTCCACCAATCATCGTTTTCCATGAAGTTATTTATTTAAATTGAGTCATATCTTAATTAACAGTTAAACATCACGATGGCTACTTGAGGCTGTAGCGATTCAAAAACTACATTTTTCTGTATTTTGTGAAATTGTGGTTTAAAAAATATTTTTTGTCTAATAAAAAGATAAAAATGGAGTCCGATTGATATTTAAAAATTATTTAAATGAATTAAAATTGATTTTAGCTCAAGTTCTTTTTTAACTTCTAAAAACATTTTTTAGAAAGCAAAATTATTTTAGAAATGTATGCGGAAAACAAGAAAAATTAGACACCAGCAGAATGTAATGCTGCATTTTCTGAATTCTGAATCGCCACACCCTGCATTAGCATTCTTCGCATCTATGTACCTTAGGTTGTTTACATTGTAAACATCATCTATTTAACCAACTAAATTTGCAATTAATTTGGTTAGACAAAGTCCACACACAAACCAAAGTATTTCTTTACTGTTCATTCTGTAACTCGTCTTGTACATTTATTTTTACTTTGTACCACCCGTCGGTTGTTCACGAATGCAATTTTTTATTATTCTTACTTGTTTCCTCACAACATTATAGATGCTTGGCCTTGACAGCCAAGATGTAGTCAATTGCAATTGTGATTTTTCCTTCTTCGAATGTCAAAAGTTATAATCTCCTTTTGTACTTTTTTGATTTTGACAGCCGAAGACGATTTGTACTAAAACAAATTGTACATATTTCTTTTGCAGTATTGTATTCATTGTCGCCGTGAGTACACTTGTTATGAATTCGCCTTGTGCTCTTTCAGTATCATATTGATTGTTATGAGTTAAGCATAAATTAGCATGGGCTGTGCCTTGCGTTTTTTTAATTTATACAGTTAAAAGACTCTTTTATACAGTTAAAAGATGATAAAAAAAAGTAAAATATCACAAAACACTACGACAATTTATTTCTGTTCAATGCGCGGACACTGTAAATTATTAAATTAAACTACGGGAATATTTAATTAATTTATGTTTTTATTTTTTATCATCTTTTAACTACATAACAGAGTGGAAAAAAGTCAGCCGTATACAGTGGATAAACAAAAATTTTTGTTTTTGCTTAAACTTTGAATTTTGTCTTTATATTTTTGTTTTGATAAAAAGAGTAGAGCTAAGTGAGCGATAGCAATATCGGATATTTAATAATTTTATTTTTAAAACATAAATATCATTCTGCCGTCTTTTGAGGGACTTTACAAATAAAGATTTAATCTTCAAATTTATACAGTAATGAAAAAACAAACTTACTCTACATAAATGCATTCAAAATTATAGAACTTAAAAAGAATATTATGGGACAATAAACATAAACTCAACATTTGCGAAGAATTAAACGGAAACGAAAAAATTTAAAACATTTTGAAAACAGTTGACAGCTGTAGATGTTGACGCGCATATACAAACATTTACATATGCAATAATGACGCATAAAAGTTCATTTCAGTTTTCGTTTCCGGTCGCCAAAATGTTAACCAAAAAAATAACAAATAAAAATAAGTTTAACTTCAACAAGTTATTTTTGCTCTAAACAAATATAAATGAGAAAAAAAATTTTGATGAGCAAAGAAGCTGTTCATTGTCTGCCACTATAATTTGTCAAATACAGCAACGGTATGAAAGTTTTTATCCAAGACAATGAACAAAGCATTTCAATAATTTGTCATCTTTATTTGAGAACAGCACAAGCAAAACAGAGTTTATTTTTTTTATTATACAATATTATTTACGAGCTTATTTACATTTATGTCGTCGGATTTTACAATTGATGGGTTATTCTATGTTACCATTTACCACTGTCTGGGGAGGGCTTTTATCACATGACACAAATTTTCTCTTTGTCCTAAAGAACCCTCCAGAACTTACTTTATTTACGCTACAACGATATAAGATATTTTTTAATATGTTTATCGAAAGTTGCAGGAGCGAAATTGAAGGAAGATATATATTTGGATAAAAAAATATATTTTCATATTTCTATGTATATATATTTTTTGTTATTTTTTTTTTTTTTAATTTAATTTTTTATTTATGTTTTAA
The DNA here is from genome assembly GCA_916610165.2 of Gymnosoma rotundatum. Taxonomy (NCBI): domain Eukaryota; kingdom Metazoa; phylum Arthropoda; class Insecta; order Diptera; family Tachinidae; genus Gymnosoma; species Gymnosoma rotundatum. Next base: position 130,410,803 of record OU744339.1, on the reverse strand, counting down.
CTTTAGTATTTTTATTTTTAAAAGTTTAGCATCACATACAGTCGAACTTCCTTATAGTGAACTTATATACAATGAAGTTCTCCTTGTTATGAACTAAAGTCATGAACACAGCTTTGAATTTCCACACAGTGAATTTTTCTTTACAATGAACAAAACATAGATATAATCAAACTAGTAATTGGGATAGATTTTCTCCACTATCAGATTTAGCTGTTCTACAGGCTTCATTTAGAAAAGTAGCTAACATCGTTGCATCATTTGAAGACTATGTCAGTCTAGATATTGGTGTGCAAGCTATGGGCATTCCGTCCGATGAATATATTCTAAGCAGTGTGTTAGAGAGTCGTGGATTACAGCAAAGTATATCAGATGACGATGAAGGTAAACTGGACGGTGAAGTAATGACAAGTATTGATAAAACGTCACCCACATTAAAAAACGTTTCCTCTTCACTTGATGTACTGCGAACTTTTTTGGAAATGAAGAGCAACGTTCCAAAAAATGTATTTAAATGTCTTAATATACGAGTAATTGAAGATTTTATTGATAAAGAAAAATGGAAATATGTAGTTCATACAAAAATATCTGATTACTTTAAATACAAAAATATTTCTATCTGTGGAAATTCACTATAGGGAAGTTCGACTGTACTAACAACAGAGTTGTAGTTGTATTTGATACAACATACAATCCACAATAAATTTTGAATTAACCATTTTTTTTTTTTTAATACAGTAGGAAAAATTATTTTGCATTAAAAAATTTAAATGCCAATAGGGATGCAGGATTTCGAAAGCTCTTGGAATTTTAGTTTTGTTTTTGGATTTTTAAACCTTTATGTCTTTGTGCTTACAATATTTTTGGCAAGTGTAAAAGATTTCTTCAAAATTCAAGCCATGCCATAATCTAATCAGACTGTCGGTTGTTTTACATCCTGAGCGATGCACAGCAGCATGAAGCTACAAAATGGTTTTGTAAAACTACAATGAAATCTTAATAAAAGCGAAGTTTTATTTGTCTGACAAACAAATTCTTATGACCGAATTAATTATAAAAAAAAAACTTTTAGAGAAGCAGAGAGAGAAAAATTCTTCTTAACAAAATTTATTTCCACTATTACTTGTGCTTGAAAATTTTTAGTGAACATAAATTGGACTTAAATATTTCTATACAAGTTAAGCAACATATAATTTTTAATTTTAGTAAATTTAAAACAAACCCCGGCTGCTTCATTTTGTCACGAAACTAAAAAAGTCAGACAACAGAAAACTTTCCACCTTCGTTAGCGAATTTCTTGACATTTTATTTAGAAACACATTTTGAATTTTTAATTTTATTACTCGCGCTAAAGTTTAAGATGCCATAACAAAGTTATATAAAAGGAAAAGTTATTTTTATTGACACACAAATTGAGTTGTCAACAATAAACGTAAATGAACATTTAACATTCATTCACATTAAACAATTTAATATATTTATCGATTAACGAAACCAATAAAAAACCACTCTATTGAATTCGTTATTGAAAAATTAAAATTCCCATACACAGTTGATAAGCACTTCCATTTTAAAAGAAATTCATTAAACAGTCCACAATGACCACATTGTTGATGTGTAAAAAGAAAATAATAAAAACACTTTAAAATGACGTCATTAAATATTCATGCACATAATCGTTTAGTTATGCAGTTTTTAAGTCTGTCACTAACAATGACCGTTTATGGTTGGGTAGTGTGTATATGACACGTCTTATTGTAGCAGTTGTCTGATATTTTTCAAATAAATGTTTTCTCTGACATGAAATTGAATTTTAGTAAAACATATGTATCTTGTTTTAAGTGATAAAATTTATTAATTAACTCAATTAAACGACGGTTAAAATAAGGAAATATTATTTTCATTAATACTGAGTAATATCTTTACAATAATCGATCTATGTGGCATGTCACAATGTTCAAGGACAGATAGTGTCCACAGACAATATGTCACACTACGATGCGGTGTTATGGTGTTCTATGCAAGAAAGATGCACCGTTTTTATAAACCGGCTTGCAGAAAATCTTAAGTATGCGAAGCCAGTGTTAGTTATACCATAGAGGATAAATATTTTGCGCCCGGCCTAAGGCCGGCTTTGCAGACACTATGTTCATTTCAAAAATGACACAATGTCCATGAACATTTTTCAGAGCGACATAATATGTCCACTTTTGAGTGCGACATTAGTGTTCAAATTTTTCTTATTTCAGCAGATTTCTTATTTTTTCCCCCATATTCTTCCTCAGCTCCTTTTGTGGTCGTTATTTCTTTCTATTTACTCCATGTAATTCTTCAAATATCTGCCAAATGCAACCGCAGAAATTAAGTCAAGTCGCTCGTAACTGAAATGCACTTTTTAGTGGTTGGTTGTTCCCTTAAAAAGTTGGGCAGAGTAAAGTAAGAGATGGCGTATTTTTAATCAACTGAGGTCTTTAATGAAACAGATAGGTAAACCTCAGATAATTAAGAAAGCGAAAACTGCCGTTATGTATAAGTCTATTTCCTGCCACGAAAATCTTAATAAACGTCCATTTGGTAAGCAGACGACTCTCATCGAGAAAAGTACTGAAATGAAAGTAAAATGCTTTCAACTCTAAAAGTTCTTATTTAATTCCACCTTGGAAATAGATTGATTAGCGCACTGCACTCAAAGAAAAAACATGATTGAGGTAACCATAATCTAAGACAACATACTATGATAGCATTATTATTATGGTTGCTAACAAAACATATTATTGTTACATTTTCAACCATATTGTTGTCCAAAGTATAACAACATAATTATGTTTAAATATAAACATTAAATGGTTAAATTAAAATATAATAATCTGTCTAAAAATGACACGTTATATTAAATTATAATATTATAGTCTCATAAGTAACAAATGCATACATTATTACTTCAACTTTGTTTAAATGTTTGGTTCCCTTTTTATTTGCTTTCATATTTTGCATATTATTTTTGATTATTTATTTTGCAACAATAACAATAAGAAAAAATTTAAAATTTTAGCTACCAGAAAAATCACTTAACTGTCAAGTACTAGAACCAAATATTTTTTATCGCAAACATTATTCTGTTGCTTTTAACCATACTTTGATTAATTATAATATATTATGGTTAAATATTTTATTATTATTTTTAATAAGTTATAAAACTTTGGTTGTGGTTGAAGTTTTTTTATGTTAAAACCAACCATGTTGTATTTTTTGTGCACAGTAACCAAATAATCGTTAAAAGTTAAGAAAAAATGTTTATCGTGACTAAAGTTTTGGTGCAAAACAACTATAATTGGTTCTCCGCAACCATACATTGTTATAAAGAACATAATATGGTTATTGTGACCATATCCCAACCATATTTTTTATTTACGTGAAAAGCAAAACACGTGAATGGCTAAATATATTTACATACAAATGAAAAAATCCAATCTGGATGCATAGTTACGGAAAGATGATATTTGTTTGCTATTACTGAAAGTAAAGGGTGGTTAAATTTTAAGGGCCGGTGTCGACTTTGAGTAAAACACAAATTATTTAGGAAATTATTTTCATTTATTTTTATTTTGATAATATATTGGTATGTTTTAATTATGTATTGAACAAAGTATAGGCCAAATGGCAGCCACGACCTCAGCGACACACCTCCATTTGATGCTGCAAATTTTTTATGACGCAGAGACATAATTGAGGTTCTATGCCGTTAATGTGCCAAATTATCTAATCCTTTAGCTCTTAAATTGTTGCTGGCTTATCGACGCACACCTTTTCTTTCAAATAACCCCATAGAAAGAAGTCCAACGGCAGCCAATTGATATCACCACCACGTGAGATAACAAGGCTATTGAATTTGTGGCGCAAAAGAGCCATTGTTTCTTTAGCTGTGTGGCAAGTGGTACCGTAAACGTTGCACTCTTTTAGGACATCGGCATTCATTGCTCGAAAGATAGCCAATTGAAAGAGATGCCGCTCAACAAGTAGGGAGTGTTTAAAATGAAATATGATAAAACGATAATTTCAATCCAAAAAATTACAGCATCACTCTTTGATAATTTATTTGAACAGATTTATAAGATGAAAAGAAAAATTCTTAAATGAGTTACCACGTTGAGAATTATCTTTATTAAAAATTAATTATCCTCTTGTTAAAGTTTATAATTCACTTGGTAAACATGGAAAAGCAGATCTTTGGTGAGTAGACATTACTGAAAATTATGACTTGATAACTTTTCATCAATAACGTGAATGTACATGTTTAAGTGCCACTCCCGAATTGTCGAGGACCTCGAAACTTACATAACCTCAAAAACTCTTCTGCTAAGAGTATGTGAAGCTTAGTTCCAATCAGTCCAGCCACTTAAAAATTGGTAATTTGTTTCCAAAATAATCTAATTTGGTGCCACTGTGCCTCCCAGGCTCATTACTAACATTATCAGGCGAGCGATGTTTTCATTGTTAACATGGATCCGATATTTAGCAGCTGCCAAAGTTTTATAATTCTTTAAATATTGTCTCAAAACAAAAAACACGCTGTTTATTTACTTTTTTTAAGTTTCCCGCTGTTTAAATTTTCTTTTAGGTGGCAACACTTTATAGCACAATTGGCGACAAATTTAAATTTTTCATAAACTGTGAAACACTTTTATTGTTGCTGGTGTAGAAATATGAAATTTTTACTTTACACATTTTTTTTTTCATATTTCCTCAAATATTCCAACCGTTTATTTGGGATACTTTTTTAAGTTTTTAAACAACAATGCAACCCTCAAAAAAAGGAAAAAATAAATTTAAAAAAAATGTTTACAATATGCTTTCATTTGTTTGCATCCGTCAAAGTCATGGCAACCGGCCAGCGAAGTAGTATTTTTCATAACGAATTTTATTGTAATTTTCAACAAAGTTATAAAATTCTGTAATAAAACTGTTGTTGACAGGACCACAATAAAAGGTGGTAAACAGAAAAACATCTTTTCTAAAAAAAACGCAAGAAATTCATTAATTTTCAAAGAATTATTTTAAATCTGTTAAAATAAAGTAAACAAAGGAAAGAAAAAAATATAAATTTTAAATGGCTGAGGGTGGTACCAGTACCAAAAATGATTATTCACTGCTGTTACCAACACTGGAAGTGGCAAAGGAAAGTAAGTATTCTATTTAGTCTTATTGTTTAAAAAGAATTATTTATTTAAACAAAAACTTAATTATTCTTTAGCCCCCATGATGTCAGCTGGCACAAACATTGATTGGTTGCTTCATATTTATTTTGCACGCAAAGATTTTCAATGCTGTAAAACACTAATTGAACGTGAACTGTACCGGCACTTAAATCCCGAATATCTTTACTTTGTTAAGGTAAAAGAAAATTCTTTAGAATTTACTTTATTTAAACAATTGCAATGAAATTTGTTTCTTTTTCACTTTCAAAAGGGTTTAATTGACCGTGAGGAAGGCAACAACATTGAAGCTTTAAGAAATTTACAAAAATCATTGGAAATGAACTCACAGAATATTGAGATTTATAAAGAAATTGGAAAAACTCTGTAAGTGTTGTGGAAAATAATGATATACTTATGTATTAGCAAAGAAGCTGACTTCCTGCAACTAGTGCAAAACTAAAAAAGTAAGAGTGCTATGCCGAATCTTGTATACCCTTCACCATCTATGTACAGAAATATAGTTAAGTGAAGTAACTCTAATAAAAAAAGCAAATATTGGGGTGACACAGAATTAAGAAATAAAAAAAAATTGTTACTAGATAAAAATGACATCGGTCCTTAATGGGTTTAGCATTTTTTCAAAATTTTAGTAATTCCTTAAAGGTCTTTTCAAATGCTGTAAAATGATACCCATAATGATATTTAAAAAAAAAATTGCAAATTTTAGAGCCCCGTAACTCGGAAAATACGGGCGAGTGCCAATTTTTTCACTGGATGTTTTTTCTTGTTTTTATATATATACTTCTTTTTTTTTATTGGAGTTACTTTATTGTTCCAAATGACATGAAAAAGTTAGAGGTAGGCGTGGTGACATACAGACATCGGACAGACGGACATCGCTCAATCGACTTCGGTATGCATATGATGTCAGAATATATGTTTATTAAATTCACTAAACGTCTATTTGTTTTCAATAAAATTGTATTTAATCAAGGCGAATTCATAACAGGTATACTCACCGCAACACTGCGATAGAAACATGTACATTTTGTTTTTGTAAAAGTAGTTTTCGGCTTTCAAAAGCAAAGGAGCAAGGCGAATAAAAATAAGGTGGTAGCGACGGCGAATTCGTTCATTTTCGCCAAACTCTATATATTAAAAATTTGTATACATACTATTTTTTTTTTTTATGTAGTTTGACTTTCGTGCTAATTGCGAAATTTAACGAATTCGCCATCGCTACCACTTTATATTTTTTCGCCTTGCAAAGGAGATTATAACTTTTGACACGCAGAGAAGGAAAAATTACATTAGTCACCTGGGCTGTTAAGGGCACCTGTTGTAAATTCCCCTTGGTATTTAATGCATATTTTTGTGTTTGAAAAAATTTACGTTATTTATTTTTTGTATACGAAACTTCTAAATGAAATTCGAATCTCTTGATGATATTGCTTTTCTGCAAAAAAAAGTGTCTGTTACACGGCAAATTTCAGAACCAAAATCTTAACGTTTGGCTCTATCGGTCTTAATGCTTTTTACTTTATAAATTTTTTGAGAAAGTTCAAAATTTAATCACTAGTTTAAAACAATTTTATTAAAAAATTTTACGCACGTTTTAACAATAACTCATATTATAATTTAATACACTACTGACATCGCTTCTACTAGATGTCGTTCGAGATATTCTTACAAACTCTTGTAATTATACATAGATTGCATTTATTGTTTACTCTTTACTTTTAACTCTTCATTTTCAATTTTCCTTTTTTTTTTTGTCAAAGATTCATGATGGGTCGTTTCAATCAATCGTTGAATATATTTCGTGAAGCTGAAGAGCTGTCAACACGTTTGGATCATGAAATTTTCCATTTCATTGGTGAATTATTGTTACGCTCGGCAGCATCGCGTAATCAAGTGGAAATGGCACATCAGGAGCAAGCAGAAGCTAAAGCATATTTTCAAAAAGCCATACAGACGGGCAAAAAATTAGAAAGTTTTCAACGTTTGGCTGAAATATATCGCAAGGAGAAGGAATATAATAAAGCCATTGAGGTGCTGGAAAACTGTTTGCTGTGAGTTCTTAATGGGTGTTAAAGAATTTTTATAAATTTCTTATACTATTTATTTTTTTGTTGTTGTTTTATTTTTACTTATTTTACTTATTGCAGACTGTCACCTGAAAATACAGATGTGCTGACAGAAATTGGTGTTTTGTATTTGAAATTAAATGAAACACAAAAAGCTTTTGATCGTCTATTAGAAGTCATACAATTCGATAAGAATTGTTTGCGTGGTTTGATGGCTTTTGCAGCAATATTGCAGGTATAAAAAATTAATTAAATTATTTTTATCATTTATTTTTTTACAAATAATTATTACTACAAATATAACGTTAAAAGCTGAAGTGTAGAATGTTCATTAAAAATCAAACTTGAAAGCTTCCATTAAAACTAAAAATACATTTTCTTCTTAAAGCCTTTATTTTTATTTTCTTCTTTATGTCTTTATTTGTTAAAATATTCTTTAACATTTTTTAAATATTGTTTTTAATACTTTTTCCTTTTTTTAATTTTAATATTAAATTATTATACAAAATATTTTAAAAGTCGTAAAATTTGATTTCTTTACAATCGACAAATCTTCCCTTAAGCTCTGCCCATCTGGCAATGTTTCGCCGTTCTTGTTTATAACCTGTGTTTGTTTAGAAAACTCATTTAAAATTCTGAATTTTTTTTTTATTTTTCATGTGTAAAGTCTCGTAACGATGTTGACGGAGCATTGGGAAAATACAAAGAAATTGCCGCCATTCAGCCGGACATTGCCGAGTTATGGAACAATATTGGTTTGTGCTTTTTTAAAAAACAAAAATTGATTGTGGTGAGTAAAGGAATTATTTTCATTCAATTAATTTCAATTCAGTATAATTAAAATGATTGAAATAAAATTCATAAACTTCAAAAGAAGTTTCCAAAAGAACCTTTCCATACTGTGACAGGGGGTTTAGACGGTACGACTTACGAGAGATTATTTTTGGGTTTACACAATTGGTATGTCTTTTGAAAATTTTCAAAAAAAACAAAGAGAGCCATACGACTGACAAATTTTCATCCGTATTTTCTCTCAATTTGTGCAGACTTATTACGTATTTTGTTTAGACGATCCCACTGGTACTATTCTGCACAAAAATTTGACATGTCGTAAGACTTCTGTGACCATGTAAACCGCCCTTAAAGGCCAGGATTCACTATCATGCTCAATCGTACGATCTGTCAAAAATTTCATGTGCGCTCAAAATAGCCAAACCTAAATTAGCGCGTAAGACGCAAAGCAATCTGATGCATAGAATGAATGCGCTAGAATGCCATCCCTAAATAAGAACGTCAACTTTTTTATAAAACCCGCTGTATAAGCATTAAGAAGAGATAAAACCGCTAGATTGCCTTAAAAATAACTGAATTGTCATTACTTTTCAACCATAACAAAACAAAACAAACCAACAAGCATCCAACTTCACTTCCTAAAGCACTGTCAAAATTCGACTTTTCAATTGCTAAGCGCTAATGCCGTGCTATTTAAGGATGCTTCATACATTTTGTATGTACCTGAGAAATTTTGACAGACATTTTGTGCTTTACGCGCTAATTTAGAGATGGAAGAAAGGTATTTAAGTGTGTATTAAGAGTGTATGTGTGTGGCAGACTTTTTGATAGATCTGTACGATTTTATAATCGTTTGAAATAATTCATAAAATATTTTTCTTTATGCGACTAGGGTTGATTTTTTTAAGATGATGAGGAAAAAAACAACAAAATATTAAAACCATATGTTTTTGCATCTTTTTTTTTATAATAATGTGGCACCTACGACGCCATTTTTAAACGATTTTTAAATGGGGACAAAATTCTTTCAGATTTTTTGTGACTAAATCGACCGATTGTGCTTAGGAATATCTTTCCTAAAAATCAAAATCTCTTTAGGCCGAGTCAGATAGAATCCGTCAAACGTCTACAGATGAGGTTGTCACAATGAGTACTTTGTTGACGGAAAAAATTCATTAAAATACAGCAAGAGTGAAAACAAAATAAGAAGAAGTAGCAAATGATAACTGTCAAATTATTCAGCGTACGTCAAAAGTTGCTGATTGTGACAATAATCATAAAAAATATGTATTTGAACTAAATTGTCACTTGAAAATGACAAGGTATCACGTATGGCGCATTTTTTGTGCCCCGGCCTTTATATTAAAAATGCCAACAGTTTTTGTTGTTGTAGTTTAAGTGATTTAAGACAACCGAGTATACAACTCTCCCACTCAAAATTTGATTTCAACAACAAATAAAATTTTTCGATTTTATTAATCAAAATAAAAATTCTGTTAAAGATAAAATTTTAGACTTGATTTGAAAAACGTCTCTTAATTTATTGCTTATGCAAATCCACTGTTTCAAATGTGTTAGTAAATACAGAATAAATCGAGGCATAAAATAATATTAATATTAAAAATCTCTAACTGCTCAACTAAATTTATTTCTTTAAGGCAATTTCATCGCTTAGAAAAGCAATTTGGCTGGCACCTTTAAACTATAATGCTCTTTACAATTTAAGTCTAATTTATATCACAGGTAAGTTATAAAAATTATTTTTTTTTATTTCTTATTTTTGTAGTAATCATAAAAAAATCATACAATAAAAATTAATTGTCATTTTGGATAGAAAATTAGAATACATAAAATTTCAAATTAAGGGATGTCTCCATAGAGACGTTTTTTTAGGTAAAAATGCTTATCTGAAATTTACACAGAGTATGTATTTGGTGTGACAGCAAAAATATATAAAAGGGTGTACCTAAAGAGACGTGATTTTCACCTGATCTTTAAGATTTTTTTAAGCAGATACCTGAATTTTTCCCAGATGGGTGACTCTCTTTAAAAAAAAGTACAAACAATTGAATTAAAACTTGATTAATACGTCCAATTTCTAATAATTTTAATCATAATCAAAAGACACTAAAAATGTTTAACAAAAAATAATTAAAATATAAAATTAAAGGGTGGCCCACAGGTATTGTGTGAGTATAGCTCCCACCTGGCTAATTTTTCTTGTTATAAAACGTGGCTTTTGATTTTTTTCAACATTCTTCAAGTGTTAAAATTCTACATTGAGATGGCTACTCCGTTACGTTACGTTAAGTTAACTAGAACTAAATATATTGGCAGATTATTTAGTGAAGACGTCCAATTTAATATAAGAGCTACAGATAATTGTCAAGAAGCCCTTTATAATAAAAAGTAAGAACGGTAGCGGTTGCGAAGGGAAGTGTAACAGTATAACAACAGTGTATGGCAGACGAGTGTTGTGGCTATTGGATTAAAGGGGATGACTGGCTTGGATAAAAGGAGTAGTGGAGATGTCTGTGGATGGTTAAGTTTGCTAAACAAGGCATCGACTAGTTCATGTCTCGCCAGAGTAACACAGTAGTGTAGCGTGGATAGCTGCGTTTGTAGTAATAACGCATGTTTAGTAAATACGAGACCAAGGGCTCACAAACCGGTAGTATCAAGAAGAGAAAGCCATAAAGTTCGAAGACAGAATTTAGCCACAGTAGTATTTGCAATCAAAAGAATCCATACGCTTGTCTAAAAAAGAGAAAAACGTAACAATATTGTCAGGATTTTTTGCTTTTAAAATTATTATTACTCCATATTTTAACTTTATTCATCATTTTATTAATAGCATTTAATTCTTTAACGATATTTTTTATGTCTTTGCGTGTAAATATTTCCTTTTACAATTATCTACAGGTGCATTAAGTTTATTTCTGGAAATTCCAATTGACTTCACTTGCAGCTATTTTACTCAAAAAGTAAAAAAGAAAAGAAAGTATGTGATAAAGAACTTTTAATATTGGCAAAGCAACTAAACATTTGCTACTTGAAAAGATTTTCTTTTAACTTAACTTTATTATACAAAAATCTATTGAAGATGGAAAATAGAAAAACAACTAAAAAGAAAAGCTAAAGTTAACTGACAAATGCAGTGTAACCGCTCATTCCATAAGAGTCCTTGTTAAAGTAAATAGTTATTAACTTAAGAAGATTATGATGTAAAAAAGTGAAATAGAATCTATTGAAGAAAATAGCATCAGGGCTGGCAAATATTTGTAAATACTTTATAAAACTGCTCTTATTCATGTTTTCAAAGAATTTAAGGTTTTTTTCATCATATTTATTAAAGTTATTTTCATATTAGCCGGCAATACCCGGCTTGCTTCGCTACCCCATCGTTATAAAATAAAATATACACTTATAAGTAAAGGCAAGGCGAATTAAATATAAGGTGATAGCGGTGGCGAATTCAACTCAAACTCCATATATAAAAAATGTATCTAACTGTTATACAGATTTTTTTATATATGGAGTTTGACAGTTAGAATACCAGGGAAAAGAATTGAATTTGCCACCGCTATCACCTTATATTTAATTCGCCTTGAAGTAAAGGTATAAATTGAATAGTTAGGCAAATTCCCACTCCTACAGCTTTAATATTTGATAAATTAAAACTAATAGTTTCTTTTATAAACAAATGGTACTTTCCACCACCTTTTTGCAGAAGTAAGGATTATATTATTATACCTTCATGGTCAGCAGTAGGGATGAGCGATCCCGTGATTTTTGAGGAACATCGTTACCAGTGAACGTGATTTTCAAATAACCGTTCTTTTAAATAGTTACCGTGATCACCGTTTGCAGTTCTTCTTATATTTAAACATACATGTTTATATAGGAAGAATTTAACACTTTGTAATTTTTTATACAAACTGTAATTATAATGGAAAATGTATTTTGATCTCTACATTAAAAACAGCTGTAATTAAATTTGCCCAAAATTATAGAATTCGGTAACACTGATTGATTATAGGTTCAAATAAAAGAAGCACACAACATTTTTTGTTTTTTTTTTTGCTACATATGTATGTATGTGTGAAGTTTGGAAAAAAATATTCGTTGTTAATAAGTAGAAGCAAGAAAAACCAACACAGCAAAGAAGCTGCATTCATATACATATGAAAGAATGAAAGAGTCAAAAGTACTTGTATTTCTCTTTTACAAAGTAAAATTAAATTTAAGTTTGTATGTGTGCAAATATAAAAGAAACGTTCTTACGCAGAACTGTTATTTGATCAACTCAGTCACTGTAGTGACCAGTGATTTTTTAATCACAGTAATTTAATCACAGGTACTAAAATATCGCTCATCTCTAGTCAGCAGGACGCGTTTAAATTGTCAAAAAGGTCGGTGTTGTCGATTGAAGCTCTTAAACAAACATACAAACAAACAAGTAAGAGTGCTATATTTAGCTATGACGAATTTTATATACCCTTCACCATTTATGTAAATGTAGTTTAGCGAAATAACTCCAATCAAAGAAAGCAAATATTGAGGTGACAGAGAATTAAAAAAATAAGAACAAAAATTTGGTACTGAATAATTTTACATAAAAATTTCATCAGCTCTAAATGGGTTAAGCATTTTTAAAAATTTTTAGTATTTCCTTAAAGATCTCTTCAAAGGCTTTTAAATGACACCCATATTGATATTTTAACAAATTCGGAAAATATGGGCGAGCGCAATTTTTCAAGGATAGACAGACAAAATGATCTCTATTTGTGTTGGTTATGTCAGCCAATGATGTCAGTTTATAAACTACTTTTCCAGCATTACTTATTTACTTATTTTATTAACTCCCTTTTCAATGGTACTTTTTGGAAAATTACTTTTTCAATCATCCCTTACAGTAAAAGCAATTTTTTGAAAAACTAGATTTTTAAAAGGACTTTTACAGACGAAATGTTTTAACAACTGCTTTCGGAAAATCTTAATACACATTTTCCAAAGTTTTATTTCAACACTTTCTTTAAAGGTACTATTTTTAAGCCACTTCTTAAAAGGTTCAACTTTCAAAGGCAAGATGAAATATTTAAATTGAAGATTTTGAAGTTTCTGTTTTAAGAAATACTTTTTAGGGCGGTAATTTATTTTGAACATAAATGGTCACTTTGCAGTAGCAGTAAAATTGCAGTAAAAATAATTGTTTACTGATACTGAAATTTAGTTTTCATTACCAGCAAATTTTTAATGATTACTGAAGATAATAGGAACCAGTTAGTAATCAGTACACTGAAATTTTATTTGAATTATCTGTTAAAAGCTTTCGGTTTATGTACGCAATAAACATGTCACTGATGACACACATTAAACTCCTCTTGAAAAATAGATCTTAATATTTATTTCCATATAAATTAATATTTATCTAGTATCTGACTTGTCCTCCTAAGAATTAATCACACATAATAACAAATCAAAGCAGTTTTAACTAAAATAGTTTGCTTTCAGTTATAAAAATGTATAAAACTACGAAACTGAATAATTCTCATTTCGTTAAAGAAAGTAATCTTGCCCATATTGTTCTGCTACCAGCAGTTGAGTTCCTTTGTTTCAAGAAAACGTACATATATTGCGTATACAAAAACCACAAAAAATACAAATGTTGTTTTTAAAACTTAAAGACACTTATGGGGTGAATGAAAAGACATGACTAAAAAATTTAAGGAATACAATATTTTTTACAGTTGACAATTGCTTAAAAAACAAACTCTCCAAATCCCTTCACGTTCATGTAAACTTTGGTCAATATTATTGTTTGTATGCATATCTGTCTGTACTACAAACCCCTGGGCACTCGTTTAAAAGTACAGATTTTGAATATAAGAAAAGTGTGTATAGAATATGAATGTACGAGTACATCAAGATGGCTCCAAAAAAACCGTTAGTAAATAATGTTTTAATATTTGTTCTAGTTCTTGGAAATTTGAAGGGTGCACAAGTTGAAATGAACTTCAAAATTTCAACAACAAATATTTAAAAACATAAAATAAAAATGCAGCACACACACATACACACGAGTACATACTACATGAATGTATACATACATACATGATATAATGTTTTTTTTTTGTGTGAGGCCAATGAGCGCGTGGCTGATTTATTTGTTAAATACATAAATATGGATCACAAATGGAGCTTTTTTCTCAAAATTTTTTCTATTTACTGAGATAAACATTTTGAGAGGTTTAAACATTTTGACAGCTATTGAAACATTACAATTGGTATTTTTGAAATATATTATAGTATTATAAAAAAATTAATTTTAAACCGGCTTAAGCTCACGTTTATGTTAATTTCTAAATTTATGAAGAAAATTTATTTACGTGTCTTGTGTAATTTTAAAATCAATGAAAATTATACTTTAGAATAAAATGTAGAATTTTCTGAATCACTAAATTTGTCATCAAAATTTATTGCATCTGTGAAGTTTAGGTTGTATACATTGTAAACATCATCTATTTAACCAACAAATTTAAGAGGAATAACTCATAATCTATCACAATTTTGTTTGTTATCCCAAGTCCACACATAACCCAAAGCTTTTTACGTTATTTCCTTTATTAATAACTGATCATACTTTTTAAAAACTAACATTGATAGAGATGACTCTTAAGATTTAAAAGTTCTAGATTTCTAGAGATGTAGCGCAATTGGAAGTTTAAAATAATTTTTCATTTACTTACAATATTTTACATATTTGAGGATGGTGTGCTGGCTCGTTCGTCCCTACAGAAATTACCTTAAGTATAATTCAGAAACAGCGTTACGTGAAGATTTATAAAATTTCTAAATTTTTTTATATTTTAATGTATTACGAGTATAATACACTAATATTTCTAAGACACTTTAAATATTTTTTTAAATAACTTTAAACAAAAATTACTTAAAATTGTTAAATAGTTTTTACTGTTATTTTACAGCCCAACAATATGCCAGTGCTTTTCATACTTTGGCAGCAGCCATAAATTTACGCAAGGATAACGCAGAGTGTTATATGCTACTGGGCAGTAAGTGCTCTTATATATTTGTTTACACAAATTTACACACACATTCACATATGCACATTTTTGTATACATTTTTATACATATGTATTTTGTAAACTTTCGCATTCCCTATTTAATATGAATGTTGAAATTTCTTTAATTAAATGAACTGTACAGTATCAAATAAAGGTTGTATAACATGTAATTTAAATGAGAAATATCTCACATGGAAATCTTATAGTCAGTCATCCAGTTTTATACAGGTTACGCTAGACTTAATCATGGCTGTTTTATAATTTTGTGTTTTAAAATCCATGAAGAACTTTAGCTGAACATTTTTAAAATAAGATGACCATAACATTTAAATGTGAGAAATTACTTACTTTATTTAGAGAAACGAAGTGCATATTTATAAAAAGAGATAAAAAATAATTTACGCAAGAGTTTAATTTGTTGCAAACTTTACTTTTTTAGATTAAATTTTTATTAAATCTTAAAGTATATAGATCAGGACCAGGGTTATGTACGGACTTACACATCGGGCATATAGCCTATGAGACCATTTCCAATGACCTTTGAATTACGTCATTTAGAGTACGATTTTTTACTTCAAATAAGCGGGTCTAAAGAAATGTAATAATATTAATTAACGCTGATCATCGAAACAAGAAATAAAGTTATCAAGCAATGTCTCATGAAATAATAAAATTTCTTTGTCGCCTGTGACATAAACTTTTTATTTAGACAAAAACATACGCACACAATTTTACAGTTTTTATATAACGAAATATTTTTTTAATGAATCTCAAGACGCTGGTCCCTTCGAGTTCGTTACAGCCGTATTCGACTGTATTAAAATGCCACGTTGTTAAATGTTTTTCATACTTTTAAACGTGAACCGGTTATTAGTCAGACTAGCTGCTTAACAGTTAAGGCCAGGATTCACTTTCATACACAATCGTACGATTTAATCGCATAAAATTCTGAAAGAGTTCTATCCCACTTAAAAATCGTTTCAAAGTAGCGACACTATTGCACAAAAAGATGCAAAAAGAATATGGTTTTAGTATTTTGTTGTTTTTTTTTCTCCTGACCTTAAAAAAATCAACTCTGGTCGCAAAGAGAAAAATATTTAATGAATTATTTACAAAGATTATAAAATCGTACAGATCTGTCAAAAAGTTTGTCACACGCATACACCTTTAATCCAGAATATCATACTTCTTGAGCACACATGCAATTTTTGACAGATCTTACGACTAAGTTTGATAGTGAATCCCAGGCTTTAGCGGGACTTATTTGATCCATGAGATAGTTCAGAATATTACTAAAACTCATCTCCAGATAACTGACTAAAGCCAGCTTACTTTCGGGAACTTACCTCTACATGGACATAACAACCGGTAAGTTAAATCCCAATAAATTCAAACACTCGACATAAAGTTGTTCAATAAGTCCCATAAATAGTTCAAAAAAGGATGATTTATTGCGTTAATCTAGTTGTCGTTAAACTTGACATCATCTATCGAATAGAAATCATGTATTGATCAGTGCATAGAAATAAAATTCTGCTAAACTTTTGCTTGATACTGTAGAGCAATGTGTTTCCGTTCTTGAAAGATTAAATTGTAAAATTTTAACTTTAACACTTATTAAAATTTTATTCACACAACCACACACTTACTTATCTCTTATTAATAGCATCACTATTTTCTATAAACAATAATTTTATCTCTTTCTATTTATTCCACTTAAAAAACTCAACAAACCACACACTTCAAGTTTGTTTGCGCAAACTGGAGGATTTCGATAATGCCTTCACAGCATTTGAACGTGCCAGCAGAATTTCTGTTACAGCAGCTGCTTCATCAACTAAGAATACAACTACGGTTGCAAATTGTACCACAGCCAGTCATCAGAGCACGATTAGTAGGGCCAGTACATCACAAAATCCTTTAATTCATCTCAATTTTGCTCTATTTTGTTATGAAACTGGTCGTTTAGCGTTGGCAACGGAACAATATAATCGCTTTGTGTCCTGTGCTCAGGACATGATGTTGCTGCCAACAGAAGTAAGTTTGTCAAAATTAAGAGATTTACAATGGATTTACTCGGTCGGCCAGTGGCATTGACAATGACAATGACAATGTTAATTAGAGTAACAATCGCTTTAATAAAAGTAAAGTACAAAAGAAACGAAGTGGAAATCAAAGAAAAAGACAAAAATTTTAAACAATTTAAATTATAAAAAAGAAAAACAAATTTAATAGTGTGAGTGCATTGTGTGAGTATGTAAAAAATATGTCTTTGAACAATTACAAAATTGACAAAAAAAAAGTAAAAGTTTTTTATTTAAATACTTTTTGTATGTTTAACCAGAAACTTGGGACAGTGTGTTGGCGTTAAAAAAAATTTTAGATTTTTTACCCAAATTCTTTATATTTATAAATTTACAGTTAATAATAATTTACAAGCAATATTATTTTTAGAGGAATTCATATTTTTAGGTGCGGCTAAAGTACGTTTTTAATTATGATTAGTTTTAACAAACGTAAGCCAAACTGAAAAAAAAAAGATTCAAAAAATCAAGTAAATCTGTAAGCGTTACACCTAAGTGCGAATTTAACACCCTTTTAGGTCTTCAATGGTGAGCAACAAGTTCCTGGAAAAAATATACCTTCCTTCTCAACAACAAGTTTTGCAACACCGCGGAATTTTATGGTATCGCAGAGTGCTTCAAAAGGCTTAGTGAGGCTCTTAGGCCATTGGATGTTAAGGGCGATTTTGTCTGGTACGATAAAATCTCACACCGTACTTGACTGCAATGTGGCGATGTACAAGTCCTCCAGCATTTTAGAGCCACGAGAACTATGTTAAAGATATGGGCTACATCGACTCATATCGCACATTGTGAGAATGAAATGGTGGGGTTTACCAGATGGGGAAAAAAGAAAGGACTTGCTAAAACTGAATGAGGTCGAACTTAGCAGGGTTATGAATGTTCTGAAAGGATCCCCCCGGGGGCACCAAGAGTTTGTGCTGATCTAACCTCGGTGCACACGAGAGTCCTCGGTGGTATAGGGGAACCAGTCCACCGGTGTGCAGGCACTAAAGCTGGATAGACAGTTGGGTACTGTCGAAGGATTTTACCAGTTTCCTTAATTGATAATAAAACGTGTGATTAATAATAGTCGAAATAAACTGGAACCATGGGAGCCGGTAGCCCATACAAAGAGCCACCCATCTTTGTCGCCGGTTATTGGCAAGGTCCCTTCGGGGTACACGTGGTGGTTGTGGTTAGTTTGTCTATCTCTGCGGGTCTGGCGTGGAATAGACTGAAGTGTGCTGTTGCACTCTCAACAGAGGAGTTTTTGACAGGCTTCGACCCTATAGCAAGGGGTAGTTTCATGGTCCTGCAAGGCATGGTCTTAAAATTGCACAGAATAGTGGTTTGACCACCGTCTGATAAGGGCTTACTGCCAGGTACAGACGTTAATCTAATCGTTTATCCTGTTCTGAATGGATACTCATATGCATCGCATGAGAATATCGAAAGCATTTCTTATACCACAGCTCTGCTTTCGTTCGAATAGGAATACCAAGCGATACAGGGTATAAACCAACTAAAGAGGACTGTCTTAAGCCCTCTAAGAAACTTTATGCAAAACGCAAACATCCGATGTTCCAGCAGTGTGTATTTTTGGAATTGAGATGAGCGAAAACTGTTTTGTTCTCTCATCCTTGCAAATATTAGGGAATTTAAAGAACAGCCTTACATTAAACCAATGTGGAACATCAATAGAAATATTGACTTATTACTACAGCACATTTAACAATTTCAATAATGTTTATTAAAAAGTATAAACAAAATTTCTTTGAAAGAAAAAACTTTTCAGAGTTTGTTAAAAACAAGCAGCAACAACAAAATCTATGTCATCTCATTAAAAAAAAAACAATAAAAAATACTCTTGTCAGAGACATCACCAAATGCTTATTTTCACATCAACTGACGTCATCATAAATTACAAACTAAATCGCTCTGGAGCCCAAACAGTCAACAAACAATTGATTGATGACTCTAAATCCATTTTTTATAAATAGTTTTATGCGCAAAGTTTTTTTTTTAATTTAAAAGCAAAGAAATTTCCACGTATAGTGAATGTAGAGTTGGAAAATATGGAAATATAAAAGTTATTTTCAAGTAACTTTTTTTATTTTTAAACTCGCGCAACTTTTTATTTATAAACTTATGCAAATTGTTAAAATGTTAATTTACAGATGCTATCACAGAAAAAAGTCCTTGCAACTATTATTGATTTTAATTGCTTTCGGATTGAAGTTTTATTAAATTTTTACGTGATTCTATTATTAATTTAATTAAACAAAATTGTATTAATATATTAATTAAACATGAAATTGAGTCAATTCGAAATTTATTTAACACGTTGACTGCCACGCGTGTTTACAACAAAATCCCCGTCAGGCCACCCGTGCCACTGTAAGATGCGTGCTCTGCTACCGCATGTCTGTTTACATTTCTTTCGGTACTCTCACCCCGATATCTATTACGATCCTCATTTATCACGTTATTACTCTGCACGAGCAGTTGTAATCTTTGCCGTGTACTGAGTAGTACAACTAATATCTCTGCCCAACTAATATCTCAACCGCAACTTTGCAGTGAATGCTTTAATATTTTGCACTGTAAATAATTTTATTAATAAACGATTTTTAAAAAAATTCAACAGTATTATTATCTCCTGTCATATATTTATCTAAATATGTTCGGAAATCCTTTGGAAGGAGTCACCCGACGTGGCCTGATGAGAACTCTTGCTGTCACCCGAATACGTGTGACGTGGCCTGATGAGAACTTTTGCTGTCACCCGAATACGGGTGACACGGCAGTTAACGTGTTAAAGGAGCAAAAACTCTTTTGACTTATAAAATTATTAGAAATTTAAGGGAAGCTCAGGTCAATGGTTCTCGATATCAGATACGTACTCGACAAACCTTAAAAATGTTGATTAGCATTTGAGCTCTTTTCTAAAATGCTAGCAGCTTTCGTATTTTTTTTTTTACAAAAATAATCAATTAAAATGGATCTTTGAAAATCAAGCTGCATGCAGTACACTTTGAACCATCGAGTATACAGAGAAGTCACGAGACGGCTATAAATGTGTTTTTCTGTGCATCTCTTTCTGGTGCAAAAAAAAATTAAACGTTTTACTACAGGCAAAAATAAGGGTGGGTTTTATGAAAATTCATAAAATTTTTAAAAGAATAAGTATTGCCGCTAAACTTAGTTTATTAGATCAAGTTATATTTATATTAATCATTTGGCGAAAAAATTATATTTTTTTAATTTTAACACGTCCACAAACAACGATACTGTATTTCTGCCACAGATCATAATTTCTGCGTTCAAAAAACACTGGAGATCTAAAGACATTTTTACTTCTTTAATCTTGTAAGACCACAGCATATTACATTTATATTTAATTTCTTTATAATTAATTTCTTTATTTAAGCCAATAATTATTACTTTTTTGTGGCAAAAACTTTTTGTGCTTTATTTTTTCTTGTAAAATATCTAGTTTTTGTTTTGTTTATTATGCTTTGTTCATAATAAAATAGGACTATATCTGTCTCTTTCTTGAGAAGCTGCAGAAAACCTGATTATATTGTTTTTCATGTGGCAAGTGTTTCACCTCTGTATGATTAGTGCTTTGTGGTTCTAACAATTAAAAAAAGTAAGGTTAGGTAAAGTTGGCAGTCGGAGCATCCTTAAACATACACAGATTCTTAGGATCATTATTATACCATGGAGTCTATACCGCATAACCAACTAACCTGCGCTCAATATAAAGTCCCAAATGAAAACTTATTCGATATTAGCAACGTCAGATACATCTTCAAGAGATCCCATTATTCACAAACAGTGGCAGATTATAACAACTTCTAAGTTAATCGTTATGTTCTCTAAAGAAGTAACATCCATTCAGAAAAAAATCACTAACGAAATGTAGCTTTTGGTTATCAAAAGTAGAGAGCTTCACTTACAGCCCAGTCTACGAGTGACTGGCGAACTCTACATGCAGCAATAGTGGCCCACATTCTGTCAGTCTCCTAATCTATCCCATCGTTGCAACGAAATGCAAGGACCGTTACAGCTTGTTAGGTGGTACCTTGCAACGCCAGCTTATCTGCCTTAGAATTTCTCTTGGTCCTTTTTGAATTCTCTTTACTTTCTCGGTGATGAACAAAATATTTTCTTAAGAATATCAATCTACCTTCTCATCAATAAGTCTCGCGCTATACAAAATGCAATGATTTATCGACTGATAATTGTCTACTTTCCTTTACATCACCAAATCTGGAGTTATTTCTTGGGTTTGATTTATACTGAGATCACTCAATCATTCACATGCTCTCGTCATTCCGTCATCATTATTGTAATACTAGTCTATTGCTTAAGCGCTGCCATGTTAGCTTCTTCAACTTCTGTAATTTTTCACTTTTATAGAATTCATACATTTTTAATCCTGACCCGCTCTTTCAAGTTCTCTTCGGCAAAAGGTATCTTTTTCGTAATGCCAATATATCCTTCTAGGGCTGTAAATAAAAATTTTTATTTACCAGCAGTTAAAAATTTTTAAATATTCTATTTATAAACATTTTGTTAACGAGTTTTCTGAGGATTTTATTTTTTACTTTAAAATATGAAATTTGTTTTCTTCTCATTTTTTCTTTTCTTTCTCTTTTTTTATGTTTTCTTTTAGTATAAATATCATGCGGCCAAACTCAAATCTTTATTGAAAATCTCCTCAAGTCATTATTTGTCATATGACGACTCAGCAAATACTTCAACTTCTTTTGCCGCAGACAGCATCGCTCCCGTTAAGAATGTTTTTGAAACAAAGATTAAATTAAGTGCTGCCGATAAGAGTAGTTGCAATTATGTAAATATTATTGATGGCAACGACAATTCTCTTAATGATGTGGAACAACAACAGCAAGATGTGAACAGTGACAAATTCAAGGTCAATGCTGCTAACAAAGATGAAGACAAAGAAAACTTTGCCACAGCAAAATTGAATAGTGGAATTAAAGTGCCATAATTTTGAATGCAGTGGTCAGTCAATTGAATGTTAAACGACAAAAACTAACTGATTAAATGAATTGTAAAAGCTTTTTTGTTTCAGAGTTTGAATACTTGTGTGTGAGTGTGTGTGTGCATGAGCGTGTAATTTATTGTAGTAAAGATTGTTTCATGCAGATAATATTTAATTAAAAGTTCATGTTTTTTTTCAATACTATGAAAATGTAATTTTTCTAAATGTGTATAATAAATAAAGTACTTTTTTTATAAAAAAAAAAATTTGGTTTGGTTGTAGCACATAAAATATATCCTCAGATCATTTTAAAATGTAACATTTTTAACAACGTAATGGTTTTCATTATATAATAAATATGCTGCTTTTGTAACTACCACAAACACACATAAAAATGTATATTAATAAATATTACAATATAGAACAAAATTCATTTTTAAAGAAGTTCTTATGGCAATAATTGCATTATCATCTACGAAAACCGTGTTGCTTCTAACGTATACAAAACTTTAAATTTTTTTTATATCATTTACTACAAAAAGTGGAAAAAGGTTATCTTAGTTTGTCATTCCGTGTGTAATTTCTACAATATCCATTTCCGACCCGATAAAGTATATATATTCTGGCTTCTTATGCATAGCGAAGATGATTGAGCGATGTCCCTCTGTCCGTCCGTGTTAGTGTTGAGATAAACTTGATTTCGATCAGATCAGATATAGTGTCGAAAGAGGTGGTATTAAAAATCAGCATGATTAGTCCATGACTTTCGAGGCAACAGGCAAAACACCACGCCTACCTCTTTTTTTTATGTCATTTGGAACAATAAATCAACTTTAATATAATTCTTGCGAAAAAAAACCAACTTCAAAATAGAATTCATCTGTCTACCTAAACAGCTCAAGTGTATGGCCGCACAAATTAGGTTACATTAACTATTGGGACACACTTTATACTGTTTCAACTGTTCAATAGTTTGGCAATATACATCAAATTGCAGCAACTGTAGGGTCACTCTTTAATTTCCAAATTCAAATTGTAAACTTGCTGTTGTAGTAGATTTAGCAAAACATGTCCTTTGAAAATTTCAACCGTCTGTCTGTAACGGTTCAACAGTTTGCCCATATACATCAGATTATATCAACTATTTAATTTATAATATAAAATTTTTATACTTCTTATTATACCAAATAAAGAAGTGGACATTCTGTCTAAAATTAAGGTGTTTGTAAACAACGGTTCAAAAATACGGCCATATAGAACACATTACATTAATTTTGGGAATACCCTTTTATTTCTAAATTCAAATTATAAGCTTCTTGTTATAGCGGACTTAGCAAAACATGTCCCTTATAAATTTCAGCTGTCTGTTTATAACGGTTTAAAAGTCCGGCCACATACACCATATTATATCAACTATTGGGACACCCGTTTATTTCCAAATCCAAGTTTATACTTGTTGTTATAGAGGAGTTAGTAATACGGGTGCTTTGTAAATTTCAATCGTCTGTCTACAACTGTTTAAAAGTATGGCAATATACATCAAATTAAATGAACTATTGGCGCACCCTTTAATTTATAATTCTTAATACTTGTTACTGTAACGGTTATAGCAATCAATATTCTGTCTAATTTGCAAGCCTTTGTCTATAACGGTTCAAAAGATAGGCCTACATAAGTAAATCTACAGTAATTATGGGACACCTTTTAATTTCTAAATTCAAATTATAAACTCGCTGATATAGCGGACTTAGAAATACAAGTCCCTTTTAAGTTTCAGCCTTCTGTCTATAACGGTTTAAAAGTACGACCACACACTTGAAATTACATAAACTATGGGGACACCCTTTAACTTTCAAATTCGAATTTTATGATGTCCTCGAGACCGTGCACGTGACTTCTTCAGACCATCTAATCTGCGCGGCCCTAAAGAATCCCTGCTGAAGACTTATAAAGCAAGTATAAAATTTGAATTTGAAAATTAAAGGGTATCCCAACAGTTAATATAATTTGATGTATGTTGCCAAGATTTTAAACCTATATAGATACACAGCCAAAGTCTGTTTTGAAGTAGGGTTTTTTTCAAGAATTATTTTGTGTCTTTTTCAATAATATAAAATAATAATTATGTATAACTATCAGTACTCCTTAGAATGTGAAATGTTTAGAAATATTAGAATACTTTTTCAACTTTTTTCTTTATATTTTAATCTGCATTCACAATAACAACTTTTGGTTTTAACCTTTTACAAAAATAAATAATATTCGAGAACAATACCACATTCGTATCACAATTGATACAATTACAAACTTTGTATGCTCTCATGAATATAAAAGAGGTTCTTTTCCTTACTAAAGTAAAAGTAATACCAAATTTGGAAACAGTAACACTTTTTAAAGCAACTCTACAAATGCAACAACAGCAGTAAATACAAGCTGTCACTTGACAGCGAAAAAAGAACTTGACATTTGTGTTTTTATTTTACAGCAAGACGGAAGAATTGTGTTTTTATAACTTTTCGGCAAAAAAGAAAATTTATTTATATTTTAATAAATTTAGCAGCACAAAATACTAAAATTCATCTGCTTTTTAAGTGAAATAATTATTTAAAAGAAGCCTTGAATTGTTTTAAAACAGTATTAAAGTTGTAAAAGCATTTCTGTTTACTATAACAAAACATCAATAAAAAAAAACAGCTGGTGGTTACTTGTTCATTGAGAAAATAAAAGATTTTTTCTGATTAAAGGTAAATGGTAAATATAAATCAAATATTTAGTGTATTAAAACTTTTTATAGGCCGTTGAATTTAAGTAACAGTAAGTAACATGTATATTGAGCCTAAAATAACAAACCCACTGGATAAAAAGTATGGGTATATTTTAGGTACTGAAGTACGCCTAGTGTGTACTTATGTAGTTCATTTGTTTCTCTGAAGGCACAAATTAATTAAAATACACTTTACAGTTGTTAGGCAACCCACTGCTATATTATTTATTTTAATTTGCAACTTTAAATTTGATTTTTCTGGACAGTTGTTGATTTTTTGTATTATTACACCATTTCATTTCAAAATTGTGAAACATGCATTGGTATGTGTTTGTAAATGAGAGAATGAAGCCGTGCTGCTCTTACAGTGGCGGCAAAGTCGGATATTTTTTCTCCTACGACATAAAATTAAATAGAATCAGTTCATAAGATTAAATAAGTACTTTTTTGAGATTTTTTAATGAGCCAAAATGTATTTGGAATTGTACCGATTGTATGCAGTATGTAGAAATTGATGCTTTAAAATTTGTCTAATGAACTTGTGCGACTATATTTTTGAGTCTTTACAAATACCAATCTCAAAATGAGTGGAATAAAGGCAGAAGCTTGACACTTCTGCTTTTTCTGATATCGCATATAAGGTTAAGGGAAAAAGGTTTTTTTAATTAAATTTCACTTCTTATCAAACTGCTTATATATAAATCTTATTTTTTGTTACGTTACCCGTATTTGCATTTTGCTGGTAAAAAGAAAATAATAATAATAATAAATAAGTGAATAAAGAAAAATAAAATCATTGTTAATTATTGTTGTTATTTGCTTAAACTTTGATTTTTTTTCTTTACTTTATTGCTTGGACAAAAAACTTTAGCTTATTTAAAATATTTGTAAGAAGTTTCCTGGAAGTAAATACAGGATGTATTTTAAATGAAACAATGTATTTGAAACATCAAACCAATTTTCACAAAATTTAAATAAACCACTTTTTGTCTATTGTTTATTTACTTACACCTATTGCATATTTATTTAAAACAGAAAGATAATAAAATAACTTTTATGCAAAATTCAATTGTTTGTTACTAAAATGCACACGAATAGTTCTTTTTTTTTAGAACATTCAACTTTAAGGAGCAGCTATTGTGTTCTTTTTTTTTTACATATAAAAGTATGCCAAATGTGTGTGCATTAAGACATCTAATAACTAATTAAGAACCTTTGTAATGTGACACATAAGCAAATTCAATGAATAAAAGACAAAAAATCAATAAAATAATAATTTCAGCACTTGTTGTCTTCTGCTAATAATAGAACTCTTATAAAACACTTCAAGACTGAAATGATTAAAAATGATATTTAACTTTGCGTTTCAGATTTTCAAATGGTGGGTTTTTAAGATAGCTATGAGTAAATTTATTTATTTAATGCAGTCAAATCGTAGCCCTAAAACATATTTTTACGTGAAAAATAATATAAAAAGCTTAAGCAAGGTAGGATAAGTAAGCATTTCAAGGAAGCAAAATAAATCAGCAAAGAAACAACCAACACAAATATAAAAGGTTAACAAATAATGTTAACTAGAACCCAAAAGTTAATATTGGGTGTAACAATACTCATACTGGTCGATGTTATATGGGTTTCATCTAGTGAATTGACAAAGGTAAACATTTCTATATAAAATATATAATTTTATGTGAAATTTAATAATTTTTTTTTTATTTAAAGTTTTTATATGAGGATGAGAATTTTAAAAAGCCCTTCTTCTGTACATATTTTAAAACCTCTATGTTTACCATATATTTGGTTATTATTGGTCTTATAGCTCCCTGGAAGGAGTCGTGTGAAAGACAAAATGGCAATTATGCAGTAAGTGAATAAAAATATATTTAAAGGTTATAAAATGACAAATATTCCTTTAGATGATGGATCAAAATATTGAGGATGATAGTTACTATTCCCATCATCCATCTTTGGTATGCTATGAAATATTTCAAATTCATTTTTAAAATCTATTTTCAGCAAGATTTTTTTGTTGTTTCAGAGTGATCCCACTTTTATACCCATACGTTCACCTGCTAGATCCAGTATTGGTGGTAATAGTGGTGCAGTATCTGGTACAGAAAGTGATGATTCTAGCATACGTTCTGTGCGCTTTAGCAAAATGGCAGAGGTACGTGAAATGTCTGCACACGAAGCCACAGAAGCTTTAATGGCTCGTCTTTCGTATGCTGCCAGCATGCGTATACGTAGACAATCATCTCATAATAAAACGGCCAAGACAGCGTTATTGTTTTGTATTCTGGTAGGAGTAAAGAATTATTTATATTTTTGTATCCCTCTATTTATTTAAATCTTTTGTTTTAAGTGGTTTTTGGCAAACTATTTATTCCAAGTATCATTAGAAATGACAGAAACAGCGGTGGTAACTTTACTAAGTTCCTCCTCATCTCTATTTACTTTGGCTTTAGCGGCATTTTTTCCTTCATCAATGGGCGATAAATTCACTATAACAAAGGTCATAGCTGTTACTATGAACATTGGTGGAGTGGTAAGTAAATGTTTTAATTCTGCAGAAAAAAGATTAAAACAAAGCTTTTTATTCGTATCGGTATCTGTAGGCCAGTAACAAAGAAATGATATAAATAGAATAATAAAATGAAGATAACAACTCAATTAAACAGATATCTAAGATACAGATTTTTTTAATTATTTCTCCGAAAGAAGCTTTTACGCTTTTTATGGAAATTTTTAAAAAATACCTAACAAAATTAATTTACAAAAAGTACATTGGGAAAAAGTTCCTTTTTTAAAAATATATTAAACCAAAGTACTTTTTATTAAGTTAGCTTTAAAAATGCTAGCCTTAAAAAATATTAATTACAAAGTAATTTTAAAATTAATTCTTTTTTTAAATTTTAAGAATATCGTTAAAATTCTTGAAACAAAACAATTCTTCTTCCAGCAAAAATATACTATGAAAAAAAATCTTATTTGTTTTATTCATTTCTGTAATAAGCGTCTGTCTTTTAAAATGGTATTTTTAAAAATTCATTTTAAATTATTTAAAATTATTATTTAATTTACTTTATTCGTGCTTGATTCCTTTAAATATATTATTTATTTATTATTTAAATATATTATTTTAAACTAAACTACAAAATGAAATGTATTACTGCGGGGAAAGCAGAATATCATGAAATATTTATATTTAAAGGAATCAAGCACGAATAAAGTAAATTAAATTTTAAAAGATTCCGAATAATAAATTTTCATATTAAAATTATTATTTTTAAAAATATCATTAAAAAGAGCCACTCTATAAATATTTTATTTTAAAAGTTTCGTTTTTACAATTTCATACTTCTTGTTTAAGGCCGCCGTAACCATTTCTGATATTCAAGATAAAAATTTTTCCCGAGGAGCTCTGCTGGCTTTATTTAGTTCGTTTTTCTATGCTGCCTATTTAGTGTTCGTCAAAAGAAAAAGTGATACAGAAGAAAAAATCGATATACCCCTATTTTTTGGTAAGTTTTATTTAAAACAAAATCCTTTAAATTGTTTATCAATTATATTATCTTCTTATAGGTTTTGTGGGTTTATGGAATTTACTTCTTATGTGGCCAATATTTTTTATATTGAATTTCACCAAAATAGAAAAATTTGAACTTCCCAATCAAAATCAATTTGCAATATTATTTTTAAATGGTTTAATCGGCACCGTAGTTTCAGAGGCACTGTGGCTGTGGTAAGTTTTACAAAAAAAAAATGTTTAATCTTGAGCAACCTGACTCTGAGTTGATTTTAATTGTATTAGGGGCTGCTTTTTAACCTCATCTTTAATTGGCACCATTGCCATGTCTTTGCAAATACCCTTGTCAATATTATTTGATGTTCTACTTAAAAGGAAACCTTACTCCCCTCTATTTTATATGGGCTCTGTGCCCACTTTTATGGCGCTTATTCTTTTAGCGCTACTCATGCGTAATGATGACTCCGATCCGCTTATGCGTTTGTTTAAAGTCATTTATAGAAAATTGTGCAGTTGCAAGAAACCAAATATTGTCAGGTAAATTTGAATTTGAATTTAAAATAATGGATTTTAATACATTTTTAGTGAATCAACGTTTCTGTTATAGAATAAACGATGAAGAGCAACAAGAATCTCTTATTGGCAGTAATGACTGATTTAGTTTAAAATATCGTATTTTCGCTATTTTAAAAGTACGAATATTTGTTAAGAAACAAAGAGACACAAAATCCCAACAAACCACACAAACGTATTAAACGCCTCGAAATTTGCTCATTTGACAAACAAAATGCGAAAAATAATAGTTTATAAATAATTTTTATTTGGCTGTCGATTTATTTTGGGAACATAATTTTTATCTTTCTCGATAGAAGCACAATAGAATTTATTATTTACAATTTTTGTTTCACATTAACAAATTTTTATTATTTATACTCACAATTTTACTTTTTACTATACTTGATCTCGTTTCTTTTTATCATGGTTTGTAAACGCGAAAAAATATCACAAATCCATAATTGTCAAAGTTTTTAATTCATGTTTTGACAACGCATTTCGCTTAAAATTTGCAAATACGATTTGAAATGTCAAAAAGCGTATTTGGTTTAAGGCAAAATCTTTAAAATTGCTCAAATAAATGTGGCGTTTGTCAGAACATAAGCGAATATTGGAGCAACAAGTATTTTAAAAAATAAAATCATTCAAAACTTTCTGTGGTATTATAAATAAACTTAACGAAACGTGATATTATTACTTTAAAGAAAACCTTTCTGTTTTTTGTTTCCGAAATATTTTTTGTTTACCTTTTTTGCCCGAATTTGATATGAAGTGAATAAATAACTTGTTTTTTTTTACGCAAAATATTGTTTTTTTTTTTTTTTTTTTTTGTAAAATATTTGTATAAATTTGTAAACTTGTATAGCTTTTTAGTATTTAGTATTTAAAAGAAAATATTTTTATGTAGATTTTAATATTATAAATATTTTTAGCTACTACATATATTATTTGTAAGATAACACTTATTACTTATCATTTAACAGGAAATCCATTAGGTTATCTTAACAGTTATATTCCATAATTTATGCTATTTCATTTATATAATTGATGTTCAAGAAAATAACAATAAAATAATTCATAGAAAAAAATGAATTGAGTTTTATTGATTCTTAAATAACTTGGAAAGTGGACTGGCCTCATATGCAGCAAATGTTAACTTTAAGAGTACAGAAGCTATTCTTTATCATGAATTTCGAAAAAATATATGCTCTATTACTAGGTGCGTTTATGTATTTGACGTATTTTCGTACTTAATTTATTCCTTTTGTTTTTAAAATATCAATTAAAAATTTAAAATCATGTTGCAAAAATTAAAAATAAGAAAAAAAACGTAAAAAGTATCGACAACTGAAAAAATTGCAAGAAGAATAATACTATTGAAAAATCTTAGAGCCATTCTTGGTTGACTAACAAATCGGATATCATTCTCAATACAAATTTTAATAAAATAAAAAATGAAAATCTACTGACATTGGCTAGTGCTTAATACATAAGGTAACCATTCTCGAGCAGTTCAAATCCCTAAATGGTGTATTCCTAAAAGCACTTAAGCTGACTTTAAAAACGTCAATTGCTTTGTATTCCAACATAATGCCGCAGTACAAAAGATTGAAAATGTATACTATTTCAAAACGTCGTCGACAAGTATTATAAACGCAGTAAAAAAGCAATCAGGGCATTTGTTATATTCAAACTTTGTATTAAAATTTTTTCGATGTCAGTCTAAAAACATTTTGCACAAAAAAAATCAATCCAATAATTTTGATCAACTTATTCTCAGCAAATTTCCATTCCTGTAAAACTGTTTGCGCTTACACGATATAGTAGCATTACTTTTTTAATTACGAATTTATCGATTTATTTAAAACAGAAAAAATAGTTGCCAGATTGGATTATAATAAAATCCATTAGAAGAAATTGTAAAAATTCATTTTGTGCTTCTACATACCTATACTAAAATTTCTTACGACATACATATACTAAAATAAATAAACGAGTTATTCACGAATTTCAACATTACATTTAACTATATTTAAGAATTATTTGGTAATTTTTTTTAATATCAATAGAAGTAGAGAATTTATTCAGAATCTGAATTACCGTCTTTATAACTAGGAGACTTTTTAAAATCATTTAACAATGACATTAAAACTATTGTAACCTTCCTTACTCTTTCACAAAGCTAGTTCCGACGTGTAAATACTCTAAAATCTCTGAAGAACGAAAACAGCCTTAATAAATGTGTTATGCAACAGCAAAAAACTTTACACAATTTTAAATGATCGATCGGAAAGCATCAATCAAAGCAAAATATTAACAATATTTCCATGTATAAAAGAGTATTCATAATAAATGAAATATTCTCTTGAAGGAGTTTGAAACAAACAAACGAAACGTTGGGAAAAATATATAAAAATGATTCAGTTTTCTTAATATTTTGATTTAAATGCGCATTTAAAAAATTGTATTACTTATAGTAATAGTTTACACCTTTGTATAGTAACTTTAACCCTTATCGGACGCGACTTTTCACACTTTTGATTCTCACCAGGTTGTAGTTATTTTTAACAAATATGAAAAAAAACAATAATATGTTATTATACATTTATATTCATTTCTTTTCAGTTTTGTTACAAATTATTTATTTTTTGTACAACTACTACATGTCTGAGTTTCTGATAATTATTTATATACTTGTAGACAGTATGTTTCGACATAATTCGCCTTGTCACTTCACACGTGCCATACGACCGTTGCAGAAAAGTACTGTTGTCACGTCAGAGGTGACTTACGACCGATAAGGGTTAATAATAGTTTATGAAAAACATGTAATTTTTTGTATCAATTTTTAATAAACTGTAATTTTGTTTTGTGCAGCTACTACTAGATTTTTTCAGTAGATTTTATTTTTTATGGGAAATCTTTTAAAAATCAACTAGATATTGCTAGAAATCTCATTAGTACTAGATTTCTATATAATGTAAAAGCAATATAAAAAGAAATGTTTTTATAACTAATATTACGTATTTTATATATTGATGATATTCTACAAGCCCTTTGACAAAAAAGCACGAAAAGAACTGGCAACACTGATCCACCCTAATGCCTGTAAATATTACGTGGCTGTGTTTTATGTTGTCAAGATTTTAAATGAGCTAGTGGAGCTGCTCTAACAAACATAAAAATTGATTTAACAAGGAAGACAAAACAACAAAAACTACTGTTAAACAAAAATTTTAAGACGGCAATGTCACAAATGCAAATATAAAGTTCTTTAAATAACATTCGTTTGCTGGCTGTTAAAGATTAAACTGCTATTTGAAGCTAATTGGTGTTAAAGTATACAGTTCTCTATTAAAAAACGCAGGAAATTAAAAAAATGAAGTTTTTATTAAGTTTGTGCTTAGTGTTTTTAACCGGTGGCATTGTTAATGCAGATGAAAGTAAGGGACCTAAGGTCACAGAAAAGGTACGTGTTTATAAGTTAGGATAACAATTTAAATATATATACATACATAAATAAATTTAGTTTGTTTGAATTTACTTTTATTAATATTTGTGTGCACTTCTTATTGTTTGTGCCTTTTCGTTTAAAAGGTATACTTTGACATCACTATTGATGGTAGTCCGGCCGGTCGCATTGAAATTGGTTTGTTTGGCAAAACTGTTCCAAAAACAGTAGAAAATTTTAAGCAATTGGCTGAAAAACCTAAAGGAGAAGGGTAAGTTTTTTTTTTGGTTAGCTACTTCTTTCATTAGAGAGATAAGCTCAAAAAATTTATATTTTAGAGGTTAGGTTTAGTTCAGTTCTAATCAGTTCTTATTGTTTTATAATGATTTTCTGTATGCATTTTGTGTGTTGATTTGTCTTGAATTCTGGATTGTTGAACTTTTGAAAGTAGGTCATAATGTTAAAATTTAACAAGATAAAAAAAAAACAAACCTAAATGTAGTGTTTCGGGTATATTTTCGCACATATAATTGTATGTATGTATAGAAACATCCATCCTAAATTTGTTATCTTTTTGTTAGTACATAATCTTTGCTTTTAGCTATGGAAAACTAATTTTGAAATAATAACGATAATAAGAATAAATAAACAATGGACTAGGTATAATAAACTCCGTTAGCTACAAATGGGTGGTTGAAATAGAAATTTTTATGTGACTAATCTTTTAATCAAAAGACGGGGGGAAAATAAAAACCAATGTTAAAGAACATTACGTTGGCATACACAAACATATATGTAAGTGTAGGTTTAGTACTTTTGTTGTTGTTTTTTTTTTTGTTTATTATTGTTGGAGTAAACAGTTAGATATCTCATATGGAGAAATTTTACATAACGTTGGCTTAATATAAAAAAAGGCCTAACTAAATTTTTTGTTACTTTACAGGAGAAGGAAAAAACCCAATAATATCCTAAAAGTTTTAGAAGCAAAAAAAAAATTTTAAATTTAATAAAAAAAACAACACATTTTTTTAATTTCCTTTAAATTTTTGTTATATTTAAAATGTTTAGGATTTTATTAAGTCTTTTCTTCTCCTGTAAAGTAACAAAAAATTTAGTTAGGCCTTTTTTATATTAAGCCCTCGATAAGAATGTATTTTAAATTAGCTAATTCACTGTCACTCTAATACAGAAGAGCATATTTTAGAAAACTTATTTTTTCCTATTTCATATTATTGGATACAAAAAAAAAAACAAAAAATCAATGTTCGCTTTTAAATTTTAGATTCTTTGTAGGTATCATTCATACAGGACCTTTCCGAATAACAGAGAAATATCCTATAACCGGATTTTTTTGTCAATGTTGAATTTAATGCAACTTTCCTGTTCATTTTATTTTCAGTTATGTTGGCAGCAAATTCCATCGTGTCATAAAAGATTTCATGATCCAAGGTGGTGATTTCACACGGGGTGATGGCACTGGTGGCCGCTCCATCTACGGTGAACGCTTTGAAGATGAAAACTTCAAGCTTAAGCATTATGGTGCTGGATGGTTGTCCATGGCTAATGCTGGTAAAGACACTAATGGTTCTCAGTTCTTCATAACTACCAAACCCACTCAATGGTTAGATGGTCGTCATGTAGTCTTTGGCAAAGTATTGTCTGGCATGGATGTTGTACGCAAAATTGAACAGACTAGCGTTGATAGCCGTGATCGTCCCCTTAAAGATGTTGTTATTGCTAATTGTGGCTCTTTGCCCGTTGCTGAACCTTTTTCCGTAGCAAAAACTGATGCGACTGAATAAATTTTGTTGGAAAACATATGCAACAGCTTTAAACAAACGAAAGAATTCTTATAATATTTATGTATAAGTTTTGATTTGTAAGATTTTTCAACTTGAGATCTGTTTTATTAAAAAATAATATAGAATTTATTATAGAATTAAAGAAAAAAAAATTAATTGATTTAGGGTTAAAAATGTTGTTGCATTTAGTTCTCAAAAATTATTAAGAGTATCTTCCCGTTTTATTTAAATTTTTTCTTAATAGTTCATTTAGAACTTAAGTAAATATTTAAAATCTATTGAAAATAAACAAAAGCAAGAAAGTAATAAAACCTGAAATATCTATATAATAAAAAAACTAGACATATTGTTTTATATATAGGTATGTGGGAGAAATCTATCTAAAAACAATCGTATAATGCATTCGATCGATTTCAAACAAACCAAAAAATAAAAACAATATTTTTTAAACGAAAATAAATTCAAACCAATAGTTTTCCATCGTTTTATTTTCATCACTAAAGCAAAAAAAATCACTGGAATTATTATTATTAGTAGGATAAGCCATTTCGTTATTTATTCAGGAATATTCACCCAAATTTATTACTTAAGCTGAAAGTAGATGAAGAAGCTTCCAAACGAAAAACAATTTAATAAACAATAAATTGTAAAATTACGACTTGCTTACATTTCATTCTACTTTGTTGGTCTTTTCTAACTTAACTGTTTTTATATATAAGTGATCATAATAAAAACCAAAAAAAAAAAAAAATTATATACATATTTTTGTTGTTGTAAATAATTCAGTTAAGTTTTTTTAACACAAAATAGGTTATTAGCAATTTAAAAAATTATGTTATTCATGGCTTTAATTTCAAGTTTAATAACATACATACTCGTACATATGTTTATTTGTATGTATACATAAGTAAAGAAGAAGAAAAAGTCATTGCACTTTAAAACTTTTATTGTCCATTTTAAACAATCCATCGACCTGTTTTCTTTGCAGAATTTTAGTTAAAATAAACTAAAATGTATAGAATCCGTTTTTTTCTTTGATTGCAAATAAAACCTGTTCTGAAACTTAAAACCGCTTTTTAAGATTATTTGAACATCTGCTATTTTTAACTGACGATTTTGCTTTTCGTTTGTATATTTGAGTTTTTAATATTTGCTTTAGTATTTGTCAAATAAGTGTTAATTATTCGTGGACTTGGTTTTATATTTTAGACAAACATTCTATAGAATTTTTTTAACACACGTTATTTAATGATTTAACAAAACAACCTTATTTGTCAGTACTTGGCAAAAAAAAAGTGATCACATTTTTTGACACTTCACTGTCTCAATGTTATTTGGGTGGTATAAATTTATTGATGCCGAATAGTAAACAAGATCCTAGAAAAGCAAGTTTTGAACCTTTTTGTTCAACTTATAAAAGGAAAATTCATAAAATGAAAGAGTGTTATATTCGGCTCTGACAAATCTTATATACCGTCCACCATCTATGTAAATCTAGAAAGCAAATATTGGGGTGACACAGAATTAAAAATTAAAAAAAAAATACTACATATGTATGTACATAATTTATAAAAAAAAAAATAAGTATATCCTGAAGGATCTCTTCGAAAGCTTTTATATTATACCCATTCTGATATTTAAAAAAAAATTTTAAATTTAAGAGGCCCGTAACTCGGAAAATATGGGTGAACGCCAGTTTTTTCACGTGATGTGTTTTTCTTATTTTTAATTCTTTATAACTCCATATATTTGTTTTTTTGATTGCAGTTCAAATAATATGGAAAAATTAGAAGTAGTTATGTCCTCTGCTTCTAAGGACATGGACCGATCTTGATTTACAATAGCACGTCTTTCGACACTATGTCTGATCGATTGCCGTATTTAAATTTTTTTTTTTTTTTTGTAATCAAGACGGACAATGCTCAATCGACTTCGCTATGCATAAGAAGTCAAGATATAAATACTTTATGGTGTCGGAAATGGATATTACAATCGGAATGACAAACTTAGTTACACCCCTTTTCCACTTTTTATAAAAAAAAAGTTTTGCACTGAGGTCTAATTTTTCCTGCTTTTTTTAAAATTTAACACAAAAATTTGTATACAAATTTAAAATTTTTTTTTTTATTAATTTCGGAATGAAAATATATGTATATGAACTAAAGCCGATTAATGACTATTCATTTGGTTAAAATACAAAATTATTTGACTAACAACTTTGAAAATTAAAAACACAAAAAATAAATCTTTTAATATAAGCAAAATTCACATAGTTTTTAATGTTATTGTTGCATTTTTAATGAGTTCCTTTTAAGCCAATAATTCAAACTAAAACTTTATCTACGCCTCTGCAATTGCATGTATGAAATACAAGATGAGATCTTTTGCGTTAAACTGGATCTTTGAAGTAAATAAAATCATTTAAAACATTTTTTCTAAAAATAAACACAATTCTTTAATTACAAAAGCTAAGCATTTTTTTAAACAAAGAGAAACTGAGAAGTAATTGCTATTTAATCTGCTCAACTGTAAAACAGGGTGTACGTGAAAATAAAATATGACACAAACTTATACTTAAATTTATTAAAAAATTTACAGTTATTTTTTTTCTTTTAAATTAATTTGGTATATGTATATGTACATACTTCCCAGTAAAAAATATATGGATTAATCCATAATCGAGCAATAAAGGAGTAATGACTTGTTCATCCGTTTGGAGTAATAAGCGAGCTATCGAATTTTTGTTTTTTTTTTTTGTTTTATTGTTTATGCCTCGCTTCGTACTCCAAATGGATCAATGGGGGATGTACAGTTCGTTTTTGTTTTTTTTTTCTTTTTTTTTTTCTTTGACATAACTGTTTATTGTTAATGTTTTCGTTTTGTTTTTATATTTAGTCAGTTTAGTTTTAAAAAGTGAAAGACGTGTTTAAAAAAAAAGCGAAAAGGTACGGTACGGTAACAAATTTGTAGAGCCAATGTTTCTGCACCTTTTTGTACAGAATCACTGATTCGCCCCTCTTCTTTAGGAGGTGTCCTTGAACAAGTAACTAGAGCTAGAACTTGGCTATTCATTATTTCGCGCATGCAGTTTTCTAGAAAATATGAACAATTTTAGTTATGTATTACTTATTTAATAAGCTACTAGAGGCATATTTCCTGCAATCTGCTTTATAATACCTGCCAACCGACCGACGTACAGTCATTTAAGGCTGTACCATTTTATTTTCACGTACAACTTTTTTATAAAAAATTTCTTTAAACAAATATTCCCTCGGTAGCATAAAAAACTATAAAATACTTGCACAATTTATATTGCTCATGTATAATAGTATATGTTCTCTGCGACCAATAACAACAACTAAAGCAATTGAAACTTTATGAAAACAATTTATTCCAGATGAATGTCTCTACCACTATAATGATCTGAATTAAATCAGTATAGAATGCGAAATCATAAGTTAAACAAGTAAAGACACAAACAAAATCTTTAGTTCTAGAAAAAAAGAAAAACAAAAAAAAAAAATTCTAAAACAAAAGCAACAACTTACATACAAACATAAGTACATATGTTGTATGTGTAAAAAAGAACTTTCATTAAGAAAAAACAAAAAACCGGAAATCATATGTGATCTTTATAATCAAGAAAAAAAAATCTATACAATCGAAAAGAGAACAACAACAACAAATCATAAAATGCAACAACATAGATGTAAATTTATTTGGGTACGCGTTTTTTTACTGTTAAAAATGCACATAATTTATGTACGCGCATCAATACAATGTTGTTGAAAAACATAAAAATATGTACATAATTAAATTCAAATTAGAAAAAGTCTTAAAACAAACTTCAATTGTATTCTTTTCTGTACAATTTGTTGATAAGAATTTGATTATATTGAAGGCGAGAAATAATTATAAAGTTGTATTTATAGTTTGAGATGAAGTGTCCTAATCTTTTTGTTTATATTCCGGTGGCATTCTTCTGTGATGTCAAGGAATTTTTTTAATTTATTATTTAATAAGAAATATTTAAAGAGAATATTTTTAGCTTAATATTTTTCTAAATGTGTTTATTAATTAAAATAAAAAAGAAGTGTTGGCTTTTAGAAATCATCCTTCAATAAACATCACCGCCATAAAGCCCGATGGTTTAAATGTAAATAATTTGTCGAAGAAGTTTATGTCATTTATCAAGGTCGTTGTAGTCGTTTATAAAAGGCCATAAACCTTCAATAATTCTGATATTTGTTTTATTGCATGAAAAATTTTTAATTTAAAAAAAGAATTTCAATAAAAGATTGGATGGAGTATTCAGTATTACACTATTGAAACTTTACTGTTAAAGAGAGAAATTAAAAAAAAGTTTACAACCAATGAAAAAATGCTGTTAAAAATTAAAAAAAAAATATGAGAGAAAAAATCCTTAAACAAGACGGATTCACCAGAAGAAAAAGAAATTTGTAGGAAAATTAAAATACAAAAAAGATATTAATAAATAATAAACACAAATAATTAACAACATAAAAAATCGAAATTTTATAAAGAAATAAAAATTAGGTGAAAAAGTTAAAAATTAAAGCAAAAAACTTTATACAAATCTATAAATTTTGGAAAAATCTAAATTTTTCAAAAAATAAAAAAGGTCGAAAATGAAACCAAAAATTATTAAGAAATTACCGAAATATCTGTTTGTCGTAAAAAAATCTAACTTGTACTAAAATAATCAAATCTGCCACATTCTTAGCTTTAAAATCCGGGGCTTGAAAATATATCCACAAAAGTAAAAGGCTTATATTGAAATATTAGAATTTTCTGTTACAATTGCTTTAAATTTTCAATTGTCTTGTCTGCTTTTTTTTTATTAAAATCAAGATCTAAAATACTTTCTAATGTTTCAAACTGTTTATCCATATAATTAAATTTTTAAATTATCATGAAACTAAGTTTTAACTTGGAAGGGGGAACATATTTCATTTCATAAATAACTAAATATAATGGGTGTTTAAAGCGGGTAGAATAAACAAAATATTAAACTGTCAAACGAACTGTCATATGGAGCTTATTTTTTGACATTTATAATCTGATTAATCAGGCAAATTAGCACTAATAGATTTAGTGAAAGCTATTTATAACGGACGCTGGAACTCGGGCTATGCTTGATGGAGATCGCTATCGCACCATGAAGAATTAAATTTTGTTTTAAAATGTGGGTGACATCTGGACAAAATGTGATTTCAAGAGAATAGCGCTTCGTGTCATACAGTGCGGCCGCAACCATCCACTTTAAATTAAAATTAACTTCAAAATTTGGCGATAAATTCATTTTAAGAAATGGGCAGCTTTGTGACCAAAATTTTTCCTGTTGTTTGTGACGTAAGCCACGGTAGACATATGCCCGAAATAAATATAAATGCCAAGAAAATGCATTGATCTTTCGAATAAAAAAAATTTTGGTTAAAAACTATGCTCAGTTTACAACCTTCCATTGTATACGATACAATGAAAGGTTATTTATATACAACTTTTTACGTGTGTAAATATTGTTGCGAAATTGAATCAGGCATAGGAATATACAACGCAAAATGTTTCTTAAAACTGGGAAGATTCGTAGAATAATCACACGGAAATTATACATAATTACAAATAAAGTTAAATTCTGATATTAAAAACATTCGATTTATTAAGCTTTTAATTTGGTCAGAAAAAATTTCCTTTTTTTAATTTAAAGTTCGAATCGGCTTAAAAAAAACTTAATTTAAATAAATTTAATTTCATATTGTTGTAGATACAAAAACAATCATTTTGCTGGTTAAAATGGTTTTTCATAGCTGCAACTCTAGTTGGAATAACAAGTGGAGTTAAAATTTTGGGAATATTTCCGCATGCCAGTGAAAGCCATTTTGTTGTCATGAGAACATTTATGACGGAATTGGCCAAAAGAGAACACAATATAACGCTGTACAGTAGTCATCGCTTAGATGAACGTTTAGACAATCTAGTCGAAAATATAATCGAACCAGAATTTCAGTTTTGGAAAGAAGGTACGTAAAAAAATTAAAGAAAATTAATTAAGCTAAAAATATTTACAAATACTTTCAACGTTTCAGTGCAAAAACAGGCGGGTGTTAAGGATTTGCAGGCTTTAAGTGCTGCCAATAGCCACAAGTTAAATAAATATTTAGCCAAAGCTGGCCATTCACTTATGGATTACTTCTTAGGCAATGAAAAAATGCAGACATTACTCAAAACTCCACAAGATGACTTTGATTATGATTTGATTGTTGTGGATTTGTTCTACACCGAAGCTTTGTTAGCTTTGGGGTACTATTTCACAGTTCCTGTTATTGGTATATTAAGTACTGACTTTGCCAACTATATGGAGCAAGTACAAGACCTACTGATACCCACGGCATGTTTACCTTATGATTTGAATAATTTTGACAAAAATTTGGGTTACTGGCACAGATTAGGGAATATTAAATCTTGCCTTGAACGTAGGCAAAGTTTCATAAGTGATCACTATGGACTGCAAGAGAAAGTGATACAGAAAAATTTTCAACCGCTTATGGGTAAATAAATAGTTCAATTCTAAGAATCAATTAAAAATAAAAATATTTATTTGTTTTAAACTTAAAAGCTTCAATACCGTCAATAATGGACCTTCAGGCGAACCTTGCTTTATTGTTGGTCAACAACTATTATCCATTGGCTGCTCCGAAAGCATTGATGCCTAATATTATACCTGTAGGTGGTTTACATATCAGAGCCCCCAAAGAATTACCCTGGCATATCAGGCGTTTTCTGGATGAAGCCCGATATGGTGCCATATACATGCACTTGGGAGATGAAAAAAATTGTGCTGAAATACCAAAAGATAAACTTGATGTTATATTCCATACATTAGGTGAACGTCAAGAACGTATTTTATGGACGTGTCATGATGTCCAGAAATTGGATGGTCTTCCGAAAAATATGATGATCCAACATCTTGTACCTCAAACCGATATTCTTGCTCATCCTCATGTAAAATTATTTATAATGAACGGTGATATAATGGGTTTACAGGAGAGCATTATCCGTCATGTACCGTTGCTTGGTATACCACTATTTAACAATGAGATGAAAAACATTGTGCTGGCGGAAAAGCTGCAAATTGGAGTGCGTGTAGATTATGCGAATTTTACCGAAGCTTCCTTCAGCTGGGCTCTGGATTCTATTTTGGGCAAGGAGTTTTATGTTCTTAACATTAGAACTGTCTCAAAAGTTTTTCGCGATAGACCATTGGGTGGTTTGGCAACTGCCATTTTTTGGTTGGACTATATTAATCGCTATGGCAGTGGACCCTTAGGTACCCATGGCCTAGTAGTTCCCTTAAATCAATTGCATTTATCTGACCTCAGGTTATATAACTATTTTATAATTTTTGTTTTTCTTATTGTATTATTAGTCCTTTGCTTTTCGATTATGTTTTTATGGAAGAAAAGGCAAACTGGAAAAATTTTCTCTAAACTTAATTAAAATTTAATATAATTTTTTTTACAAAGATAAAACATTTAATTTATGCTTTTAAAAATCATCAAAATCATACTTATTTGTATTTTTAAAATAAAGGCTACCTCCTAAAGTAGTTTCAGTCACGAATTAGATTATTGGTTTTAGCGAGTTATATTAAAAAATCTACAAAAATCTCAAATCTAATTCACCCTTATCATGAATATATTTTCACTCGAAATTTTGTTATCGTAAATAATTCACGTGAACAATTTTTCACTTAACCAAAAATTCCCCTTATCGTGATTGATTTTTTCCCTCGAAATTTTTACAGTTTTCCCTTAGATTTGTTCACTTAAATTTTGCTGGGGAATTGCATACATTATGCCAGTTTTTATATGTTTTAATTAAAATATTTACATCAGACTGACATCATGCAGTGCAGACTGACATCATGCTCGTCAAGATGCAAAACAAAGAGATCTATCTATTGGTTAAAAATTTATGAAGATTTTTTATTAAAAATATTTTTTAAATGATCAGATACAAAAATGTATTTTATTGAAATGGTTTAGTAGCAATGTCTAGGGTAGGTTAGGCAGGCAATCGTATTGCCACAGCCCACTTGGGCTTTAAGCGTCTTGCACGTCAAGTTCTTGAAATAAAATTATTCTCTGTTGTAATATCTCCTCCTCTTGCAACAACACAATAGCACCAATCATTAAATTAAATTTTGTATAACTTTAAAAAATTTGGAATATTTTTTCCCCATTTATATGTTCTTCTTTCTAATTTGTATTCAGTACGAATTGATAGCGGGAACAAACGTTCCCAAGAAACTCA
The DNA here is from genome assembly GCA_916610165.2 of Gymnosoma rotundatum. NCBI lineage: Eukaryota > Metazoa > Arthropoda > Insecta > Diptera > Tachinidae > Gymnosoma > Gymnosoma rotundatum. The sequence goes on along the minus strand of OU744339.1, from coordinate 130,368,135 downwards.
CGATAGCAATTTTTCCTTCATGGGGAATAAAAATTTCATGGGAACAAAAATTTCACATTTTGTTTACGATAGGGGTGAATGTAAATTTATTTAAAAAAAAAGATTTTTTAAGTTTTTTTTTTGTTTTTTATGTATTTCTGATGGTAGAAAAACAGTTGTTTTATAACATTATTTAACAAATCGAACAGACCTGTCAGAAAATCTGTCAGATATTTTATTTTAATGCACACTATCCCACTTGTTGGACACATTTGCTATTATTTATAGATCTAACGGCTGAATCTCATGGTGTAGAATGGTCATAAGTCAAATCATGACAAAATGTGAAGTTTTTAAGAACAAGAAAAAGGCATGAAATTTAGATATACTAGACAGCGTAGCTAAACATAGCTATATCCATCTTGAAAATAGGTTTTCAATACTTTGCTGAAAATCATCAATAGTTAAAGTAAAAAAATATTAAAAAACTAAAATATCAAAAAACCATCAGTGGTCGCACATAATTATTTTTATTTTTGAAAAAAGTTTTATAACTATGTATGTATTACATGTTTAATTCCTTAAGTACTACCCAGTGGAGTAGCGAAATAGATTTTAAAATTTTCCAAAATTACTTGTGTTACAATTATTTATTGTAGTCCTTTCCTTTTATGCGATTATGTAATCGAAAATTAATACCTGAAATGTTCTTTGAATTATTATCTTTTATAAACCAAAAATGCATTATTCTATTGTTAAAAATTGCAGAAAGATGCGTATTTTCTACACAAAATGAAATTCAAATTAATCTGACAGTATAAAACTACAGCTAACTTCGCTTCAATAAATAAATAGTTAAAACAGTATTGGTAAACGAAATTTTATAATTGTGCCTACTGGACTTTTAGAGGTACCTTTTTCTAAAGTTAATATTTGTTAAAAAAAAAAATACTAATTTAGATTGCATTTTATTAACTTATTTTAACAAAAGTTATACTTATAGAATTATAGATATTTTGTTACAGTTTTGCTGTAACAACAACATCAGAAATAGTCCAAAATGTTGGTCAATTTAATTTAAATTGGATATCAATGCATCTAAAAAAGGTAACACATTTTTATCAACAGGAATAGCTATGTTCAAACATCTTACATATATGAGGGCATTCTTTAATTATTTATTAGAATTATCTTAAAAAAATAATTAAAAAATGAATATGATGTAAAAAAATCAGAATAACAAAAACTGAAACATGCATTAAAATTTTTTACAGCACAAAACTGTTCAATTGTTTACATTATAAGATATTAGTAATTTGTGTAAAACTATACATTTTTACATCAAAATGTACCAAGAGTGTACAATTGTAAATACTAACTTTATCATCTCTGAGCTGTCAACTTGCTTTTTTTACTTACTTGGAATTACAGGTCAATTTTTAAAAATAAGATTTTTTACTAAATCTTAACGTGACCATGTCTCCAGAAGTTAAGGAACGTTTAGAAATTGTTTACGACATTGCCAAGACAACTCTTCATTGGGGTTTCGTTCCGATGGTATTGTACTTGGGTAAGCAAAAAACCGCATGTTTGGTTACATACATACATACATACATATGTATTATGTGGAGGAGTATAAAATGTTTTAAATTGATTTATTTTCAAGGTTTCAAAAAAGGTGCTGAACCCGGTATGCCACCATTGTCTTTCTTAAGTTTACTGTGGCAATAGAGCTGCAATTTGAATAAATATAGATAAAATATAAATTAAAAATGGATAAAGATAAATGAATCAGTTATATAACATTGGCGGAAAAAGATTCATAGGTACTTTATTTTTAAAGCTTAACCACTGGTCTTATATTTTTGAAGGTATACAAATTGTGCCCGCAATTTCGACAAAAAGGAATATTTAAATAGATTCAAAATTTTTATTTATAATAAACAACCTCCAATTTTGTTACACCATGAAAATACCGGCTGCAAATTAACTTAATTTAAAATATGTATCTACTGTGTTTTTGATTTCTAAAAAATAAATGTATTTTTTATGTAACTTTTTGTTTTACTTCAGTGCAATGGAAACCTTTCGACTTTAAGGTAGGCAATATATACTTATTTGTTGATACATGATTTCTGTATGGGTAATACAAGTTTAAGAAAAAGATTTTTCTTCAAAAAACATCACCTGTTAAGGTAGTCTAAATACCATTTAAGGTAGGAATGAATAAATCCTTCCCTAAAAATAGGCATGTGTCATGAAGCAGAAGATATATAGGAAACGTCTGGAAAATATGTCAGTAGCTGTTGGATTTTTCTAGCTTCCTTTTTCAAAGAATGTTCGCGTATCTAATCGGATAAAATGCATTAAATGTGAACTGATCGAGAAAATACAATGATAAAACTTATACATTATCGTATGGTCGTCTATGGTCTGCTAGTATCAAAACTAAAAAAAGTCTTTAAAAATTGCAATTGTCTCTCGTAATTTGTATAACTTTACTGCAAAATTCAATAAAATCATATCAAGTTATTAACATGAGGAATTTAATAAATCGCATAATTAAAAAAATTTTTGGAGACCTAGATGTTGGTTTCTTATGCAATCGTTTTCTCTCACCCTATCCTTCATTTACTTGAGTATTTTAACGCTCTTGTAATTTTTCACTTCCGTTTCCTTTCTGTTAGTATTTTTTGAATGCTTTTATTTAGAAATATAGTAAAAGTGTTAGAAATTCAACAGGCTTTAAAAAATAATTAATATTGTGTATAAATACATATACACAGGCATGTCACAGAACACAATTCCGATCGAAAGTGGTTTCAATTCCGCAAATCGGTTCTTTAGAAAACGAAAAATTTTTTCGGAATGAAACCACTTTTGAATTTCAAAGTGGAATTTAATTTCTTTAAAATTTTGTTATTTGCAGTTTTCAAATTGACCTTTATTATGTGTCCTTATTTAGATTCGCTTTGTTATTTACTTTGGTGTGCGCAATATTGCCACATTTAAATAAAAAGGTGAAGATTAAGCACTTTTTAGAAATAAGCAAAATCGATCGGAATTGTTAATACGGAATTCAAACCATTCCGATCGGAATTTGTGACATGCCTGATAGTTTTTGTGCAAACCGGTCCTTTTTTTGTAAAAATAATGTTAGTTTGCTATTTGCCTGTGATTAAGCGTTAAAGCAGAATAGTGTAGTACTGTTTCCCCAATAGTATTTTGTATGCAAAAGAGTAAATTTAAAGAAAAGGCAAATTATGTTGTTTTTAAAGAAAAAAACGAAAAAATTTATGAAAAATGGTAATTTATCACAAAATATTACATTCTTTAAATATAAATCAAACAATGTTTATAAACAAAACTTCAATTTGAAAAAGATTTTTTTAATTCACTTGACAGTTTTGTCTTCAGACAAAGTGAAATTTAAGTTAAATAAAATAGATGTTTTTATTCAGCATTAAATTAAAACTTTGAAATATTGCTTTATTTTTAAAGATTTATTTTTTTAATTCCATTCTTTTGGGACCAAAATATTAGGAATTCACTTACTACGTTTATACGCACCCTATTGGCAAATAAAAATTATTTCTAATTTTGTAACTCACTGTTTGTAAGGCAAGTTGCACACAAAAATATTTTCGACATTTCAGTGGTACCGGATAGCAATTTCATATTTAACAGGTAACATTTCTACAGATAACATTTGAGCATTTTAAATTATATCCGCCAAAATATTTTTCGCTAAATTTTTTATATTCAAAAATTATTCTGTTTTTTAACAAAACTTTTTCTCTCAAAATTTTACTTTTTAAAATTTTTAGTATTGATAAGGCCTAATAAGCAAAATACCTAAACAGAAAAAAAGAATGTGACTGGATATTATACCATATTTGCAAATAGTGTAGTTAATCATTTCCTGTCTTACAAGAGATTATTTAAATTTTTTTTAGTAAATTTTAGATTTAAAATTTACACGAAACTTCGATTTTTTAAAGAAACATGGATGTTTTTTTTAGTGTAATTTCATTACTACAATTGAATGATAGACTAAAATGTAGCTTTAATTTCAAGTTATATTTTTATGTTTGATTAAACTTAATACATATTTAACTATGAGAGTCAAGTTTTCATATCTGTGTGATGATTGGGAAAAAATAGAAAACATAATCAGTTATTTAATTTACTTTATTCGTGCTTGATTCCTTCAAATATAAATATTTCATGATATTAAAGGTATTAAAAAAACGAAAATAGTAAGGATATCACAACCATTTACGGTTTTAAGTCGTCTCGATTTCGAAATCGATTTCCATCACATACCTGAATTACACTTTCTTCTTGCACGAAGGTCGATGTTAGAAGCAGGATGCTTGTTAAAAAATAAATAAATAAAACAAAATTTACTAAAATTTTAAATAAGATATTATAGCTTATATTCGAGTTTTTTTTTATTGGGTAACAATTTTGATTTTTATTTTTAAACAACTACAATTATTTTTAAGGATTTAACAATTTATAAGAAGTTTAACAATTTCGCTTTGTTGTATACGTATGTTGGACTTAAAAATAAACAAATTTCTTAAATACACTATATTCGTACACGTAGTATGTATTTATAAGTATATATTCAATACAAAATTAAATTTAAAGACAAATATCATTTTATGGTGATAGAACTCCTTTTCTAACGGGTGATGGAGATTTTTGTGTTCTTCTAGCCTCGGTAGATACAGTTTGGTGTTGAGCCAAACGATTGGTAACTCTTTGAACACGATCGCTTAGCCGGAACGTAGAACAGCTATTGATCTTGCGTATGGGTAGTGGAGAGTTGGGCAACGAAGTTGAGTATGAAGTGTGCAGGCTGGATGAAGACGATGTAGGAGAGCTTGCTGCTAAATATAATATAAGAAAAAAACAACAACAATTAAATTTAGAGTCAAATTTAAAAAGCCAGATAAAAGAGAAAAATTACTTTTGTTAAAATAAGCTTCAGTGATATTTTTACGTTTTAGTTTTAAAACATCCATGCAATCTTTGCTTTGCGTTAATGACGCAGATGTCATGCTACTCACTTGACTTTCCATACATGAAAACTTATTTTTCAGCATGTTTACTTTACCCGGCTGTTCAAATAGAATAGATTTTGTTACTGGCTTCAATTGTTTATCCTTTTGTAAACTATTTTCCAATGATTTTTTACGCATTTCGATTGTATTTGTAAAATCCGAACGCATTATGGTTGCTGTGGAGGGCGTTAATTCTTTGTTAAGTACATCTAGCTCTTCAACTACTTGTATAGTTTGCTCGTCTGTATTTACAATGTTCAGTGTTTTTAATTCATTTTGATTGTCATCAAGTTGTGGACACTTTTTATTTGGTACTATCAATTCCAATTTGACTTCTTCTATATTGCTGTCAGCCTGATGAGCAATTTCCTCGAGTTTAAGTTTAAGTAACTCATGTGGTACTGATGACGAAAGCTCATCACTGGCTGTGTGATCTACAGTGTCTTTATTACTTGTATATTGATACTGTATCGTTCCGGAAGCACTAGAATTTGAACATTCACTATAACCCGAGTCACTGCGTTCGCTGCACTGTGATTTATTTAGGACTTTGGGATTTTTTCGCCTTATGTCTGTGCTGGGTAATTCTATGCTAAAATCGTCATCTTCTTCGTGCAACGAACCCATATGAACTGATATGTTGGGATTAAACACTGAAACACCCGATATAGAAGGCCTCGGACTATTTGATACAGAGCCACTATTGGAAGCAACTGAATTACGCCGCGAAGCCGATAACGTAGCCATGCGTCCTAAAGCTCTAATAGCATTGCCAGTTTTCTAAAGGATTATTATTAAAAAGCAAAACAAAACAGAAACAAACATGGATATAAATTAAGCAAAAAAAAAAAAAAATAAACAAAATCCGGTTAAAAGGTTAAATTGAAACATAAGATGTGTGTAATTCGAGCCTTGGCCCAAATTAGAAAAGCTACTAAACTGAACAAAACTCTTTGATGAATAATAATATCAGAACTAAAGAAAAATTATTTTATTTAATCAATAATTATATAGAGGGGATATTATAAACAATAGCTTAAGACTGCCTAAATTCCTCTATTGCAACAGTCAGTTCATAACTAAAGACTGGTCCAAGGCGAATTAATTACCAGGTGGCAGCGCAGGCGAATTCTTCATTTTCGCACTGTGAACACTACTGTAAAACTCCATACATAAAAAATCTGTGTACTATTTTTTATATATGAAGTTTGACAATCGTTTCTACCAGCAAAAAATAATAAATTCTCTAACGCTGCCACCTGGTAATTGATTCGCCTTGGACTGGTCTTAAAAATCTTTACTTAATTCTGTAACAATTTTAAATTTTGTTTGGTAGATGATTGGTCGTAACCGCGTTGCCACTTTGATCTTTTTATTTATGAACGATTTGGTAGTTTGGTTGGTTTGTTCTAAGTTTTCTGCGTTTTGGTAGAAAAATAATTTGTCCATTTTAACTGTTAAAATTATTTTCCAAAAAAGTGTTTAAACATTTATATGAGATTTGCTAGAACAATTGGAAATTCTATTTCTAAATGTGTTGATGGATAAGTTTAACAACTCTGTATGCAAATGAATCAAAACGTAGTAATTGACAGTTTTAAAGCCATACAAAAGAATTTGTTCAGTAGACAACATAAAGTATTTTTATTTTAAGTTTATTTGATATGAATTTGTTATGTAACTTTAATAAATAAAACGTATAATTTTATGTTTTATAAGTTATATACTAAAAAATTTTTTTATAGTTTTTTTAGGTTTTGGTAGATTTTAGGGATAACTTTGGTAGAAAAATATTTTACTATGTGGCAACACTGGTCGTAAATATTTATTATGAAATTAAAAAAGTTTGAAGTAGTTTCCTTTTTTTAGAAGGAAGTCGCTCGGCACCCTTTATTGGATGTACAGAACTGCAATATTTAGTAAAAAGCTTTAATTAATTAAAAAAACATGCAGAAATTTGGAAAATACTTCCTCAAAATAATCATAATCATAATATTTTTGATGTGACTAATGTTGCCATATTAAAATTAAAAAGTGGTGATTTATCATTTTTATACATGTAAAAAATCGATCAGAATCCGAAGAAGATAAAGCAAACTTGATCGAATTCGATCGAATGTACGACATGCCTGATTAATTAGCTTTTACTGTGCCATTTTACTTTTCGTTTAACTGCCTTGTAATTATCATTCTATGTATTCTAAATATTTTTTATAGTTATTACTGCCCTAAATTCTTATCCAAATTTGAGGCTTGAATCATAAAATTTTCTGTAATAATTTGAATCAGCAAGATTAGTTATTGCAGAGAGCAGGGCTTATGGTATAAGATAATGCAACTAGGAATCTGAGCATAAATTTAGATAAAGATTAAACAAATCAATAAAAATTACTAAAACATAATTTTTAAAACTTTAACAAGCAAAACGTTAATAAGAATAAAAAGAAAATAAGAAGAAAAGCAATAAACGACAACATTTCAAATAAACAACTCGCAAGTTATTAAAATAATTTTTTTTTTACTCACCTGCCATTTACGTCGTATGATAAACTTCTTGAGCTTATCGGTACATATTTTCTTGTTGCCTATATTTTCATCATAGTGACCTTGTTTTAACCAGGGTGATTCTAAACATTCATCCGCTGTCCAACGATCCTCTTTACGATGAATTAATAAATTCGATATAAAATCTTTAGCCCGTTGTGATACACAATCAAAGGCATCGTCATCAAAATCATAATCAGCTCGTGTAATATTCGAAAACGTTTCTACGTCATTGTCACCCATAAAAGGTGAAAGGCCAGACAAACTGTAATACCAAACAGATTAAGATATAATTTGTGAAAAAAAAATAAAATAAAAATTAAATGAACAATACGTACAGTACATAACATATAACACCAACACTCCACATGTCCGATTGAAAACCTATGGGTTCATAGCTTATTATTTCCGGTGGTATAAACTCCGGTGTTCCAAATAAAACTCTCACCGGTGACCCAGTATTAAGACGTTGAGCCAAACCAAAATCAATAATTTTTATTTGATGGCAAGTTCGTGTTTTGCACATAATATTTTCAGGTTTAAGATCCAAATGTACTATTGACTGACTGTGCATATAGGCCACACCCTCACATACTTGACGTACAAATAAAATGCAATCACGCTCCGTTAAAGTGAAATCATCAGCCACAACACGTTCGAAAAGTTCACCTCCCGTAATGCTAGAAAGAATTTTTTTTTTAATTAAAAAAAGAAGAATATTGAAACATATGTATGTTTTAGATACGAGTACTTACTATTCCATAACCATTACGATTTCCCGAGAACTCTCAAACGAAGCTGCCAATTGCAATAGTTTGGGATGTTTTAACGATTTCATTATGGAAATTTCTTCTTGAACTTTAACACGATCTTTCGATTTAATACATTTGATCACTTTAGCGGCGCATATGCGTTTGGGTTCTTCCTTCTCTTGCACTTTGTAGACGATACCAAAACGTCCCTTTCCCAGTTCTTCTATAATCTCAAAACGTTCCTTAAATTCACCACCGGCTTTTATTGACATCGGTCTTTGAAAATCTTTTAATGAATAAAAAAACAACATAATTAAAGTTAACGAAAAAAAAAATGCAAAGCGATATTTCTACTAATCCAAAGAAGAAAAAGAGACGTTGATTTTAAACAAGAGCTCCTTGTGAAAAGTATTTATTTCACAACTGATGTTGTAGTGAAGAAAGCATAGATATTAAGACGATATGAGTTTTGAGGTGCTCCAGTTAATTTTTTGTTGTGAGGGGTAGATAGCGAATAAAAAATAAGAAAAACACATCAAGTGAAAAAATTGCGTTCGCCCATATTTTCCGAGTTACGAGGCTCTGAAATTTTCAAATATTTTTAAACATCAATATGGGTATCATTTTACAGCATTTGAAGAGATCTTAAAGGAATTACTAAAATTTTATAAAACTTCTTAACCCATTAAGAGCCGATGGCATTTTTATGTCAAATTATAGATATGTAGTACTCATTTTTTTTTATTTTTTTAAATTCTCTGTCACCCCAATATTTGCTTTTTTGATGGGAGTTACTTCATTAAAGTAGATTTACATAGACGGTGAAGGCTATATAAGATTCGGTATAGCCGAATATATCACTCTTACTTGTGTTGATTGAAGTTATTTCACTGTTCGAAATGATATGGAAAAATAAGAGGTAGGCGTGGTGTTTTGCCAGCTGTCTCGAAAGACATGGAACGATCTTAATGATTTGTGAATGCACCCCTTTCGACACTATGTCCGATCAATTGGCGTATTTAGATTTTCCCTACCTGCTTTAGTGCCTTTTCAAACTTGAATTCAGCACTAATACGGACGGACATCGACCAATCGACTTCGCTATATATTAGAACTCAGAATATACATATATATGTACTTCAAAGGGTCGGAAATGGATATTTTCACTATTTGTGGTGAGGGGAGTAACAAACGTTTACAAGAAAACCAAAATGATAAATGTTCTTTAAAAATATTTTAATTAAATAAAAATCACTTCTTTGAAAAATTTCATCCTTATTATTACCTTCACTTAGTTCATCATCATTTTCTTCTTTGATGTGGACACGATCGCTTGGCAAGCCCGGCTCACTGCGACCATGTACATTTTCAGCGCGAACACGAAATCTATAAGTGCACAAAGGTTTAAGATCCTTAACGGTAAACGCCAGAGAATCAACAACTGCTGCTTTTTCTAGCCAAGCTGCTTCATTTTCATTATCTGAGCCTGACAATAATTCTTGTATTTCAATGCTAAAAGAAATATAAAAAAAAAACAATTAAAATCTTTTAAAACAAAATATTTAAAAATAGAAACGACGAAATATTTACATAAAACCAGTTATCATACAACCACCGTCATAGGGTGGACCACACCAGGCAATTGAAACACGATCGGGACCTTGAGAAATACTTGGTTTACCACTTGGTGGTTCTGGTGGTCCCTCTACTGCGACTGAAGCTACAGCAATGTCTGTTCCAAACTCATTCATTACTTCAACCGTATATTTGCCGCTGTCATCGGTTACAATATCTGAGATCTGCAGAACGGATTTACGTGACGATGTATTGATTATAATATTCGAAGTCTCCACAATTGGACGGCTCTAAAGTATCCACATGTATAAAAAAAAAAACAAAAAAAAACTTTGTTAAAATTTATCAAATTAACACAGATAAATCAAAAGATTTTTTGTACAAATTGTTTGCAAAAGCAAATACACAAAAATGATTTTTTGTTTTGCATTTTGCGGTTTTATACAGAAAAAAATATACAAGACGAATGGAGGCAGAAAAACAATAACAACTATTACGTTGCTTCACCGCAACCGTGATCTGATCGTGACATGATGTTACGTTCCAAATAGGCAACGAATTGGAAGTTTATTATAGTCGGCAAAATTGAAAACTGTTTACAACATTTTAACAATTTTAAAGTTAACTTTAAAAATAAAAATTAGCTTTCAAATAAATAACAGACCTTTTTAAAGAGAATAAGAACTTGTTCGGTATCCATAGCTGTTTGGTCGTAAGGTGTCAGTCCTATAAGCAGCCTGACTTATTAAGTTGGACAGAGAAAAAACTCTTTAAAAAGTTCCTCATTTTAATCGAGAACTATATACTTAAAGGGAAACTCACTTGTAAACAGACTCTTGTTATCAGTCTTACTCCATTTTTACAAAACAGTTATCTGCTGTAGATGAAAGGAGCCGAACGAGATGGAAAATGCAACCTCGCAAAAAGGAAAATATGCACAAGATATACTTTCAGCTGCCATGGACTTACAATCTCATGCAGCTAAAAACTTTTAGCAGTGAGAAGACAGTGACTTGTGAAAGAATGATCCAGGTACACGAAACTTTAGAGTACCCTTAGCTGGTAACATCGAATTGAAACTTGAAATATTAGCTAATCCAGATACGAATTTATAATAAACGTCAAGATACCGATACTCAACTCATCGAATAAATCGACCGAAAAATTTATAAAGCCAATAGAAATTTTTTTTATTGGTCTTCTTTCTTTGTGTCCAAATCTTTTTATGATACACTTTTATCGAATTTCTTTGTCTTTTGAACAAGCAAAGAATCACAAACATATCCCTTTGAAAATGAAGCCATCAAAAAAAAAATCCCTGCAATTCAAAAATTTAATTTTTTTAACTTTGGTAACGCTGAATTTCGTCTGTTTGCATTTAAACCTACGATATGTTAATTTTTAATTATAAATGTATAACGTCATGATTTATGTTTGCAATATATTTAAACGCCGCTTTAACATTCTACAATGTAATAAAAGACACCATAAATTAGTTGCCCATAAAGGCCAAGATACTTTAATTCAAAACAAAATTTAAAACTACAAAAAATAAAGAGATAAATTTGTAGATTTAAGCTTCAGTTCCTCTAAGTAGTAGTAACTAAGTAAGTAAATCCAGTGTTTAAAGATGGTTACAACAAGTTTGCCTAACCCACAAAAAAGACCCTGACATTTGTTTAATCCAAAAAAAAATTGATTCGATTTGCCTTCAATTAAATTCTACTATTTAACTGATAACTCCCTTCTTTTAACTCGTTAAATTTATAATAATAGAGAACATTTATATAAAAAAAATATAAAAAAATGAAAAAAAAACTTTTTGGCACTGAAAAAATGAACAGAAAATTTTTAGAAAATCTGCTGGCAACCCTGGTTAAAAGTGCTATCAAAATTATAATAAAATTTACACATCAATCAACTGAGTAAATTCCAACGATTTGAGGTGTAAAAAGAAAAATTCTCTTGGCGACGAAAGAAATTAAAATTCAAAACAAGAAACTTATTTCAGAAAAAAAATTTTTTCCGTGTGAATGAATAGAATGTTTAATTAATGAGACAAGAAAAATGCATTTGCAAGATTATCTAAGTGAAAGCAAATAGCTTATTTGAAAGGAATTTAATGTTAGTTATTTATGTAAATTAAAAAGCGGTAACACATAATAACTAGATCACATGCTAATGAAATTGGCATGACCAAATATGTACTTTTTGAATGTAGATTAAGTATCTAGCAATTAATTAATTATTCCAATTAACGTTTTCTACAATTATTGTACATTTTAAATCTTCATCAACTTAATGAGAATTATAGAAGCATAGCTGATACAAAAAAAGATGTTTAAGATTAGGCAAATTATTGACAATATAAAAAGCATCTTGTGGTGCTTAAATATATTTCGGAACAAAAATCTAAGGATGTCAAATATAATTGAGATTAGTTATAGCGCATAAATACATGTTTTCAATCGCCTACAAGTCAAAAAGTACGAGCCTTAGGGCATAGCTCGATTTTGTACGAAAACACTTTTGCTTAAAATCGCAAACTGACGTTATAGTGTGACTTATTACTAAGGCTAAGGATTTCCTATTTCGATAGATACACATTTTTGAGACGTGGAGAAATCAAACAACAGCAGCTCGAAGAAGCCAAAGACTGTTTAATCATAAGGTAAGGATTTCGTCACAGTTTTTGAGATATTCATTGAATTATTAGACATTACAATTTATCGCTAAAAGAAAAATTTATTTTCGATCGAGGATTACCTTGCCCGAATGCATTCGAATGAGAATTTGTATGGTTTCGATGGCAAACATACGAGTTAACGTTCAAATAATTACCGAATTTTCCTTACTCTAACTTACAGGGAATTTAAAAATACTTAAAAATGAAAACTTATACAAAGAATTAATGTCTAAATCTTCTTAATTTTAAGACTTCAAAAAAGAAACTCGAGAAAATTTAAAAACAGTTGCAAAAATTCGTAGTAATGTATGTTTTCCAATATAACTGGGACAGTTTCATGGCAAAATAAAATATTAAGATAAGAGAAACCAAAACGAATACAATAATAAATACAAAAACAATTAATACAAAATTCTATTTTTGTTTTCTTAACCCACTTATACTTCTTTCAACAATCTACTATTTCTAGTCGATAACAAAGGTAACAAGTCATTTTTTTCGTCTATATAAAAGTGCCCATCCTGTCGCATTGAAATGTCTTACGTCGCGACGTGATCTAATAGGTCGTCTTTTATGCTTGCGCCAAGAAATTTGAGTATCGTGCAATAAAATGCCGACCATGCCTACAGCAAAAGATGACATACCTTCTCTGCTGTGAAAATATACACTTTAGGAAGATCTAGCTACTTGCGGAAATACCGGTCTTTCAGTGACAATGTACTCTGCCAGCAGCAGTTTAAATTGTGAAGTTAATGCCACTCTTAAGGCAGTATGCAAAAAGACAGCTCCTAATAGTACAAAGCGAATACAGCCATGGCCAGCACGTCCTATTATATATTCCTAAACAAGTCACTATGTGCAAAATCTATAACTTGGGGGACGTTAACTTGACGACCTAGAAGAACATAGATAAGACATTCTTAGTTTGATCTACAAGAACTGAAACATTTATTTCGATGCTTCCACAGTTTTGAAATTCAAATATTCAGGCATGTCACAGAATTCAATTCCGATCGGAAGTGGTTTCAATTCCGCAAATTGGTTCTATAGAAAACGAAAAACGAAAGATTTTTTCGGAATGAAACCACTTTTAAATTTCAAAGTGGAATTTACTTTCTTTGAAATTCTGTTATTTCCGGATATCAAATTTACTTTTATTACGTGTCCTTATTTAGATTAGCCTTGTTGTTTACTTTAGTGTGCGCATATTGCTACATTTAAATAAAAAGGTGGAGATTAAGAATTTTTTTTAAATAATCAAAATCGAATGGAATCTGAAGAAGGTAAAACAAAATCGATCGGAAGTGTTAATACCGAATTAAAACCATTCCAATCGGAATTTGTGGCATGCCTGATTATAATTTAAAAATTGTTTTTATTAAATAAGTTGTTTGTTGTTAGACCTTTTTACACTTAAGTTGAATTGTAAGGTTCGGCTTGAGGTCCTCTTTGTCAGTGACAAAGTGTAAACATAAACAAACGGACGGCGCTGAAAATAATTAATTCATATTTTCCTGAAGATGACCAACAAAGTTGGTCGAAATATTGGAATATTGAAAAATAAATAAAAACAATAGAGTTATTTTGTTTTTAATTTATTAACAAAGAGGACCTCAAGCCGAACCTTACAATTCAACTTAATTGTTTTTATTGTTATTGTAAAGCGGAATATTGAAGCAGAATGTTACGTTTTTGGGTCAATAACCTAAAAGTACCAACGAAATAGACTTTTCCGAACATTTCAACCGGATTTTATCTTGAGCCAGTTGTTTTCACTCGACTTTCCTTTTTATTACATAGTACGTCATTATGGGCAGCACTTGCTTCTCAGGTATATCATGGAGTTCACATGAAATTTCCTACTGGCTTTGATCTTCATTCCAATGTCAGTCATTGTGGGAATGCGCACACATTACTTGCTACCGTCCATCCAGTGTTTTCGAGGCTCAGGCTCCAAACATGAGAAATTTCTTGAACTCCAGTAACGCATGCAGCAGTCCGTCTCATATGCGTAGAGCAAGATAAGTTATGGGTGCAATCAATTAAAAATGCTAATGTCATGGTAACCCTATTGTTTTCAATGCAATAACTGTCCATCTGTGCAAATCTGACGTGTGTGTCTATCATAGTTCAAAAAATTAAAAAATTTTCTAAATAACACGTCACTCTCAAAACACCCTTTAGTTTTTAGTACTTGTTATTAAAGCGGCTATACTATATATGTATATCTTCTGTGAAAATTTTATTACGGTTCCCGAGATACTGACATCCCTAAATTAGCGCTTAAAGCCCAAGATATCTGTCAAAATTTCTCATGTACATACAAAATGTATGAAGCATCCCTAAATAGCACGGCGTCAACGCTAAGCAATTGGAAAATCCAATAATGACAGTGGGTTAGGAAGTGAAGTTGGACGCTTGTTGGTGTGTTCTGTTTTGTTATGGTTGAAAAGTAATGACAATTTAGTTATTTTCAAGGCAATCTAGCAGTTTTATCTCTTCTTTATGTTTATACAGCGGGTTTTATAAAATAAAAGGAGTTAACATTACTCTTAAAGACCAAAGTTGACGCTCTTATTTAGGGATGACCTTCAAGCGCAAAAACTATGAATCATTTTGCTTTGCGTCTTACGCGCTAATTTAGGGATGGCAGATAGAGGGCTGTGACAAACGAACGGACGGACGGCTAGACGTTGTGGCGATAACAATGTGGTTACGTTAAGTCGCACTTAACTATTTTTTTAAGCTTTAATTCCATAGAAATGATTTTTAATTTTTGATATAATTTATTTAAAATTATCATTCGTTTTTGATTTCCACTCACTCTGTGATCAAGCGGCATTTAAAACATACAAACAAACTGTCTTGTGTAAATATTCATTTTCGATATGAAGTAAATATCCAAGATAGAATGGCTTAACACGTTAACTGCCGTGTTACCCGTATTCAGGTGACAGCAAAAGTTCTCATCAGGCCACGTCGGGTGACTCCCTCCAAAGGATTTCCGAACATATTTAGATAAATACATGACAGGAGATAATAATACTGTTGAATTTTTTTAAAAATCGTTTATTAACAAAATTATTTACAGTGCAAAATATTAAAGCATTCACTGCAAAGTTGCGGTTGAGATATTAGTTGGGCAGAGATATTAGTTGTACTACTCAGTACACGGCAAAGATTACAACTGCTCGTGCAGAGTAATAACGTGATAAATGAGGATCGTAATAGATATCGGGGTGAGAGTACCGAAAGAAATGTAAACAGACATGCGGTAGCAGAGCACGCATCTTACAGTGGTACGGGTGGCCTGACGGGGATTTTGTTGTAAACACGCGTGGCAGTCAACGTGTTAAACTGTTAATACTCGTACATACATACATATACGAAATTTATCTTTTCAATATTCATAAAAAAACAAAAAAATATTTCCCACCTATATTTAATAATGTGACATATTTGTACACTGCAATTTGAACGTGAATGTAGGCCCTTTCAGTAGTAAAATAACAAGTAAAAAATACTTCCATGTGCAGAAAGAAGTATGATAGACAACAAGATAGATAGACAACAATAAACAACAATAAAAATTAAGATGCTGTCTGTTATCGTTGCGATACCGACAACCATAAAAGGTGATACCACTAAATAATTTTTATTTAGATGCACACACACGAACACTAAAAAACTTCTACACATTATTTATTAACGTCAAAATTGCTGACTAAATAAATGTGCAGTTTGCGACATTTTTTTTGTCACTCTTTTGCGATCGTATAAAATATTTTATAATTTTTTATTTAAATTAAAACATATCGTAAACTTACCGCTTTAAACCATCTAACTTGTGGTTTAGGAAGTCCTTCAAATATAACCGACAAACGCACACAGCCACCAATTAAAGCCGTACAATCATTGGGACGTTCTAATATAAAGGCCGGTACCTGGAGACGCTCCTTGTTTTTATAATTGATACTCAAATCTGTTTTCAAGTCTGTGGGAATTTTTGTTAATTCAGCCAATTTCGTTGCTGTTGTTGAACGTGGTATCACGGCTAAAGTTGTATAGGATTTGAGTAATGAATGGGGTTTTCCTGGATGTGTTACAACCAATTGAACTTCACCACTGTGGGCCAAGGTAACATTGTTTATATGTAAGATTCGTAAACCATCTGTACTTGATGACTCCAACTGTAATAAATTTTAAAAACGAAATAATAATAAATAAAGACACATACCCATTTTGTAATAACGCAAACACCATTTAAAATTAAAAATTATTTTAATGAGCAATATTTTTTTAAATATTTATACACTTGCCCGAAAATACTAAAAATAAACGTTTCAATTTTAACAGCTGTATTTAATTTAAACAAACGAGGACGTAAGTAAATTAAAAAGGTTCAACGAAAAGAAATTAAAACAAAATACAAATATGTAAAAATGATATTTAATATGTCACAGCAATTGTACAACTTGTATAGAAATATGTATGTATGTATGTATGTAGATATTTATTAAATTATAATCCAAGTTTAAAAATATTATTGTTTTTGCTATCAAGATCAACTGCATATGAAGCCAATGTGCAAAATAGAACTGTGAACGTTTGTAAAATTGATGTACAACTAACTGTTGAGAAGACCTGGATATAGATTTTAAAAAAGAAAATTTCAACTTTATTTTACTTTTGTAAATAAGATTACACTGCTAACTTTTCTTACGCAACTTTAAACAATATGAAAGTTTAAGAGAAATTATTTTTTTTTTAATATTAATTTACTTTAATCGTTATTGATTTATTCAAATATAAATATTTCATAATATTCTTATGAAATATGAAAATTTATTATTCGGAATCTTTTAAAATTTAATTTACTTTACTCGTGTTTGATTCCTTCATTTTTTAGTTTAGTTTAAAATAATAAATATTTCATGAGAATATCATGAAAATTTTATATTTGAAGGAATCAAGCACGAGTAAAGTATATTAAATTCTTATAAAATATTTATTATTCAAAACTAAAAAATGAAATGTATTATTGCGGGGAAAGCATATCGATATGGCCATTTCGTTACTGCTCATATAGCTCATCAGTGTATTCTACCAAAATTATTTATAAATAACCTAAGAGTCTTATAGCAGAAATCAAATTAAATAACTAAGAACTCCATAGAATCAACAAAGTAGAAAGACAATAAAAACTCAAAAATGTTTTATAAAAAAATAAATAAATAAAAATAAATATCCATTTTCCATGTATAGCGAAGTTGAATGAGCAATGTCCCTCTGTATTAGAGTTGAAATCAAGTTTGCGAAGGCACTAAATCAGTTAGAGAAAATCTAAATACATACGCCAATTGATCAGACATAGTGTCGAAAGAGGTGCATTTAGAAATCCTTAAGATCGTTCCATGTCCTTCGAGGCAGCGGGATAAACACCACACCTACCTCTAATTTTTTCATATCATTTGGAACAATTAAGTAACTCTAATTATAAAAACAAATTTTTGGGGCGATAGAGAATTAAAAATAAAAAACATCAAGTAAAAAAATGGGAGGTCGCCTATATTTCCGAGTTCAGGCCTCTGAAATTTTCAAATTTCTTAACATATCATTATGAAGGAAATATTGAAATCTTTTAAAAATGCTTAACCCATTGAGAGCCATTTTTTAATTTAATTATCTAACACCCCAATATGAATTTGTTTTTTTTTTTTTTTTATTAGACTTACTTCACTAAACTAAAATAACATATATGGTGAAGGCTAACGAATTTTATGTATATAATTTTTTTATTCACATAATTTTCTTAATATTTGTTCTTAATGACAATACTTGACCATATGGTCTTTTTGTTAAAATTTTTCTATAATCATAATGCAAAAAATTGGCCGAATTTATTCTTTTAGAGCACGGATATATGTAGGCTTTTGGGCATAGAAATTAGGCTTTAAATATTTCCATGAAAAAAAAAATTATAACTTTAGATCGTTTATCAAGGGCATCAACTCTGAAGGAAGATTTATGACTAGGAAACGACTCTTGCAGTAACTGCAATGTCTCGAGAGCTACATGACAGCACATATTACTGAATTTAAGCGGCAAGAACTCCGCTATAATGTCGTGATTTAGAGAACTAGTAATATTCAATACTTGAGCAGCCTTAAGGAGTATGATCAGATGATATATTTAAGACAAAATATGAGCCAAACTTAAAATTATTTTGCTCGAAAACATGCAAATTCTAAATGTTTAGAAAAGTTTTATTTTACGAACTAAAAACTCGCTTTCAAACGTTTTAAAAAGCTAAAATAAATTCCATTGTTGCTCTCAATAATAATTTCCAAACTTTTTTTTTTTACAAAATGATGATATTATTCTTGTGACACTTTTATAAACAGCATTTTTGTATCTTGTTTTATAAAAATTTAACAATTCAGGCACTTGTTTAATAAACTTTTTATTTATGAATTTTTGAAATATTTTATATTTTTTCTGCGCATAGTTATTGCAAAAAAATATTGTTAAACGAGACTCAGGTTTACACAAACAATTTTCTTTTTTCTCTAGTAATTTTTTTTTTTTTTGCTTGGTTCATTTAACAATTTAACTGTTGTTCTCCTTATAAATAAAAAGAGAGTACAATTTTCATTATCACTTATATTCTTTAATTAAATATTGAAGTCAACAATTTGAGCAGAGAGAATAATTCTTTTTATTATTTTCACAACAGCACAACACGTCAATTAATGTTTGGATTAAATATACCAAATATGTTATAGTAATTTTAACTTCGAATAATAAGATAAAAAAGATAAAACAACTAACTAATGTTGATAAATTGATAAATATATTATATTAAGGTATTTGTATGTATGTTGAAACTAGGTTTATGATAATTCTAATTTATTAAGCTCTTAGTTTTAGAACACAAATATTCTTACTTTAAACATTTTCTTTTAGGGTATTAAAACGAAAAATCAATTTATTTTACTATCAATCAATTTTATAAAAATAATTTCTTAAAGCTTTTAATGTGGCTGTGAGGCATATCAGTGCCATCAGCGACAAGTCTGTCGTTGTGTATTTAATTTTTAAAACTGACTGATACAGTTTAGCTCAACTTAATGTTTAGTTACAGATTTCTTATACGTACATACATGTGTATGTAGATCATGCAGAAAGACAGAGAAGGTGCGTACCTACAAACGTACAAAATCGTTATTGATCTTGGCAGTCGCTTTTAGTTTACACTGTTAAGGTGTGCGAAAATATGAGACAATATGATTAAATTAAAAAACTTAAAATAAATATTCAATTTAATATTTGGGGTACATTTTATAGAGTGATTTTTTGTTGGTGTTTCGTTTAACAGTGTAGATTTTTTTTGGGACTTGCGTTCAAAGTTAATGTTTTGTGAAACAAGTTTTTCGATAAAATACAAGATATGATTTAGCATATTACGATAATGATACAAAACAGAAGTAAGTATCCTAAAGTTATTTACAGGGGATGCAGATTAAAACGTTACCGCAAGTGACGCTACATTTGATGATTTGTCAAAATATTCGATATTTATAATTATGTTCGATAAATTCTAATAAAAAGTTTAAGATTTGACAACCTCGTTAATTTCGAAGAAAACAGTGGAAAATTGTGCGTTTTAATCAGAGATATTGTCAGCTAAAAATAGAAGAAGAAAATAAGCGAATAAAAATTTGATGGCATAGAATGAAAAAGAAAAACTGCACCGTCGCTAAATCTATAATACTCTTCGTTAGAAAAATATTATAAGAAGCCAGTTGTCTTTAATATGCATCGAGTCTTTTCACAGAAAGATGGATTCATTCGGAGAATGTGTAAGAAGTCGTTGTTTATTTAATTATTATTTTCCATCGTGAGAAATAGCTGAGTAAATACATTTATGTTACTAGAGGTCACCAGATAAGATCGACAAAGAATATAGCAAAACAAAAAAGTGGCCTCCTTGATTTTACGTACAGTTTTTAGGCTGTCATTCGAATGTCTGTGGCATTCTTCTTA
Source organism: Gymnosoma rotundatum (assembly GCA_916610165.2). Classification (NCBI taxonomy): domain Eukaryota; kingdom Metazoa; phylum Arthropoda; class Insecta; order Diptera; family Tachinidae; genus Gymnosoma; species Gymnosoma rotundatum. Next base: position 130,347,481 of record OU744339.1, on the reverse strand, counting down.
TAACCATATTTCGAAAGAATGGTTGACCTGTTAGCGCTTACCAAGCAAGGGCTTGACTTAGACCCAGAGAAAGTAATAATAATGTGTGGATACTAACTGCCATGATCGAGTACTTTATAGCAGCCACTTATGATAGTTCATTAGAAAACCTGTTCCCTTAATAAAAAAAAAAAAAAAAAAAAAAAAAAAAAAAAAAACTAATGGGATTTTTTGTATGTGTGTTAAAAGTTCTGTACATTAGTTAAGAAATTTCTAACTTTCAATATTGTTTTTGCAAAATAATGTTGGAAAATTTTTTGTTGGTTAAATAAAGGCGCGCTAAGTTCCTACTTAAATAATATTAATTCACCGCTTACTTAGCGCTTTTTAGAACTAAAGATTTTTGTCCAAACAAATTAACTAAATTAAAATATTAAAATTAAAAGGTTAAGGCAAAAATTACTAACACTAATAACCAACGATTCATTTTATGTTTTTCTTTCTTCGTCAGTTTAATGAGCTAACTTAGTTAAAAACCAAAGCTTAAAAAATCACCCTTTCGCCTTTTTTATTGTTGATGGATATAAATGAGCTTTCACAACAGCACAACACGTCAATTAATGTTTGGATTAAATATACCAAATATGTTATAGTAATTTTAACTTCGAATAATAAGATAAAAAAGATAAAACAACTAACTAATGTTGATAAATTGATAAATATATTATATTAAGGTATTTGTATGTATGTTGAAACTAGGTTTATGATAATTCTAATTTATTAAGCTCTTAGTTTTAGAACACAAATATTCTTACTTTAAACATTTTCTTTTAGGGTATTAAAACGAAAAATCAATTTATTTTACTATCAATCAATTTTATAAAAATAATTTCTTAAAGCTTTTAATGTGGCTGTGAGGCATATCAGTGCCATCAGCGACAAGTCTGTCGTTGTGTATTTAATTTTTAAAACTGACTGATACAGTTTAGCTCAACTTAATGTTTAGTTACAGATTTCTTATACGTACATACATGTGTATGTAGATCATGCAGAAAGACAGAGAAGGTGCGTACCTACAAACGTACAAAATCGTTATTGATCTTGGCAGTCGCTTTTAGTTTACACTGTTAAGGTGTGCGAAAATATGAGACAATATGATTAAATTAAAAAACTTAAAATAAATATTCAATTTAATATTTGGGGTACATTTTATAGAGTGATTTTTTGTTGGTGTTTCGTTTAACAGTGTAGATTTTTTTTGGGACTTGCGTTCAAAGTTAATGTTTTGTGAAACAAGTTTTTCGATAAAATACAAGATATGATTTAGCATATTACGATAATGATACAAAACAGAAGTAAGTATCCTAAAGTTATTTACAGGGGATGCAGATTAAAACGTTACCGCAAGTGACGCTACATTTGATGATTTGTCAAAATATTCGATATTTATAATTATGTTCGATAAATTCTAATAAAAAGTTTAAGATTTGACAACCTCGTTAATTTCGAAGAAAACAGTGGAAAATTGTGCGTTTTAATCAGAGATATTGTCAGCTAAAAATAGAAGAAGAAAATAAGCGAATAAAAATTTGATGGCATAGAATGAAAAAGAAAAACTGCACCGTCGCTAAATCTATAATACTCTTCGTTAGAAAAATATTATAAGAAGCCAGTTGTCTTTAATATGCATCGAGTCTTTTCACAGAAAGATGGATTCATTCGGAGAATGTGTAAGAAGTCGTTGTTTATTTAATTATTATTTTCCATCGTGAGAAATAGCTGAGTAAATACATTTATGTTACTAGAGGTCACCAGATAAGATCGACAAAGAATATAGCAAAACAAAAAAGTGGCCTCCTTGATTTTACGTACAGTTTTTAGGCTGTCATTCGAATGTCTGTGGCATTCTTCTTATAACCATATTTCGAAAGAATGGTTGACCTGTTAGCGCTTACCAAGCAAGGGCTTGACTTAGACCCAGAGAAAGTAATAATAATGTGTGGATACTAACTGCCATGATCGAGTACTTTATAGCAGCCACTTATGATAGTTCATTAGAAAACCTGTTCCCTTAATAAAAAAAAAAAAAAAAAAAAAAAAAAAAAAACTAATGGGATTTTTTGTATGTGTGTTAAAAGTTCTGTACATTAGTTAAGAAATTTCTAACTTTCAATATTGTTTTTGCAAAATAATGTTGGAAAATTTTTTGTTGGTTAAATAAAGGCGCGCTAAGTTCCTACTTAAATAATATTAATTCACCGCTTACTTAGCGCTTTTTAGAACTAAAGATTTTTGTCCAAACAAATTAACTAAATTAAAATATTAAAATTAAAAGGTTAAGGCAAAAATTACTAACACTAATAACCAACGATTCATTTTATGTTTTTCTTTCTTCGTCAGTTTAATGAGCTAACTTAGTTAAAAACCAAAGCTTAAAAAATCACCCTTTCGCCTTTTTTATTGTTGATGGATATAAATGAGCTTTCACAACAGCACAACACGTCAATTAATGTTTGGATTAAATATACCAAATATGTTATAGTAATTTTAACTTCGAATAATAAGATAAAAAAGATAAAACAACTAACTAATGTTGATAAATTGATAAATATATTATATTAAGGTATTTGTATGTATGTTGAAACTAGGTTTATGATAATTCTAATTTATTAAGCTCTTAGTTTTAGAACACAAATATTCTTACTTTAAACATTTTCTTTTAGGGTATTAAAACGAAAAATCAATTTATTTTACTATCAATCAATTTTATAAAAATAATTTCTTAAAGCTTTTAATGTGGCTGTGAGGCATATCAGTGCCATCAGCGACAAGTCTGTCGTTGTGTATTTAATTTTTAAAACTGACTGATACAGTTTAGCTCAACTTAATGTTTAGTTACAGATTTCTTATACGTACATACATGTGTATGTAGATCATGCAGAAAGACAGAGAAGGTGCGTACCTACAAACGTACAAAATCGTTATTGATCTTGGCAGTCGCTTTTAGTTTACACTGTTAAGGTGTGCGAAAATATGAGACAATATGATTAAATTAAAAAACTTAAAATAAATATTCAATTTAATATTTGGGGTACATTTTATAGAGTGATTTTTTGTTGGTGTTTCGTTTAACAGTGTAGATTTTTTTTGGGACTTGCGTTCAAAGTTAATGTTTTGTGAAACAAGTTTTTCGATAAAATACAAGATATGATTTAGCATATTACGATAATGATACAAAACAGAAGTAAGTATCCTAAAGTTATTTACAGGGGATGCAGATTAAAACGTTACCGCAAGTGACGCTACATTTGATGATTTGTCAAAATATTCGATATTTATAATTATGTTCGATAAATTCTAATAAAAAGTTTAAGATTTGACAACCTCGTTAATTTCGAAGAAAACAGTGGAAAATTGTGCGTTTTAATCAGAGATATTGTCAGCTAAAAATAGAAGAAGAAAATAAGCGAATAAAAATTTGATGGCATAGAATGAAAAAGAAAAACTGCACCGTCGCTAAATCTATAATACTCTTCGTTAGAAAAATATTATAAGAAGCCAGTTGTCTTTAATATGCATCGAGTCTTTTCACAGAAAGATGGATTCATTCGGAGAATGTGTAAGAAGTCGTTGTTTATTTAATTATTATTTTCCATCGTGAGAAATAGCTGAGTAAATACATTTATGTTACTAGAGGTCACCAGATAAGATCGACAAAGAATATAGCAAAACAAAAAAGTGGCCTCCTTGATTTTACGTACAGTTTTTAGGCTGTCATTCGAATGTCTGTGGCATTCTTCTTATAACCATATTTCGAAAGAATGGTTGACCTGTTAGCGCTTACCAAGCAAGGGCTTGACTTAGACCCAGAGAAAGTAATAATAATGTGTGGATACTAACTGCCATGATCGAGTACTTTATAGCAGCCACTTATGATAGTTCATTAGAAAACCTGTTCCCTTAATAAAAAAAAAAAAAAAAAAAAAAAAAAAAAAAACTAATGGGATTTTTTGTATGTGTGTTAAAAGTTCTGTACATTAGTTAAGAAATTTCTAACTTTCAATATTGTTTTTGCAAAATAATGTTGGAAAATTTTTTGTTGGTTAAATAAAGGCGCGCTAAGTTCCTACTTAAATAATATTAATTCACCGCTTACTTAGCGCTTTTTAGAACTAAAGATTTTTGTCCAAACAAATTAACTAAATTAAAATAATTTTTTTTTTTTTTTTTTTTTTTTTTTTTTTTTTTTTTTTTAATTTTCACCCTGACCAGGATTCGAACCATCGATTTTACAAATTAATGAAATTTTCGGCTTTTGGTTCTTTTTAATTAATTTTCTAAACATTTTTAGAAAGAAAAATTATTTACAAATGTATGCGGACGTTTTCCAAAGAAAACAAGAAAAATTAGACGCTAGCAGAATGAAATGCAGCATTTTCTGGACCGCCACATCCTTCATCAGCATTCTTTGCATCTATCTACCTTATGTTATGTACATCGTAAACATCATCTATTTAACCAACTAAGCTTAATGTTAATTTGGTGAGACGAAGTTCACACACAACTTAAAGCTTTTCTTTGTCATTCTCTTTGTAACTCGTCTTGTACATTTGTTGTTGCTTTTTTGTACTAGCAATTTGATAGTCACAAATGCAACTTTTTTTATTTTTAATTATTCATACTTGTTTGCTCACAACATTATAGACACTGTTTCAGTATCATATTGACTTTTATGAGTTAAGTATGAATGTAAATACGCGGTGCCTAGCGTTTGTTTTAATTTTTAATTTTCACCCTGACCAGGATTCGAACCATCGATTTTACAAATTAATGAAATTTTCGGCTTTTGGTTCTTTTTAATTAATTTTCTAAACATTTTTAGAAAGAAAAATTATTTACAAATGTATGCGGACGTTTTCCAAAGAAAACAAGAAAAATTAGACGCTAGCAGAATGAAATGCAGCATTTTCTGGACCGCCACATCCTTCATCAGCATTCTTTGCATCTATCTACCTTATGTTATGTACATCGTAAACATCATCTATTTAACCAACTAAGCTTAATGTTAATTTGGTGAGACGAAGTTCACACACAACTTAAAGCTTTTCTTTGTCATTCTCTTTGTAACTCGTCTTGTACATTTGTTGTTGCTTTTTTGTACTAGCAATTTGATAGTCACAAATGCAACTTTTTTTATTTTTAATTATTCATACTTGTTTGCTCACAACATTATAGACACTGTTTCAGTATCATATTGACTTTTATGAGTTAAGTATGAATGTAAATACGCGGTGCCTAGCGTTTGTTTTAATTTTTAATTTTCACCCTGACCAGGATTCGAACCATCGATTTTACAAATTAATGAAATTTTCGGCTTTTGGTTCTTTTTAATTAATTTTCTAAACATTTTTAGAAAGAAAAATTATTTACAAATGTATGCGGACGTTTTCCAAAGAAAACAAGAAAAATTAGACGCTAGCAGAATGAAATGCAGCATTTTCTGGACCGCCACATCCTTCATCAGCATTCTTTGCATCTATCTACCTTATGTTATGTACATCGTAAACATCATCTATTTAACCAACTAAGCTTAATGTTAATTTGGTGAGACGAAGTTCACACACAACTTAAAGCTTTTCTTTGTCATTCTCTTTGTAACTCGTCTTGTACATTTGTTGTTGCTTTTTTGTACTAGCAATTTGATAGTCACAAATGCAACTTTTTTTATTTTTAATTATTCATACTTGTTTGCTCACAACATTATAGACACTGTTTCAGTATCATATTGACTTTTATGAGTTAAGTATGAATGTAAATACGCGGTGCCTAGCGTTTGTTTTAATTTTTAATTTTCACCCTGACCAGGATTCGAACCATCGATTTTACAAATTAATGAAATTTTCGGCTTTTGGTTCTTTTTAATTAATTTTCTAAACATTTTTAGAAAGAAAAATTATTTACAAATGTATGCGGACGTTTTCCAAAGAAAACAAGAAAAATTAGACGCTAGCAGAATGAAATGCAGCATTTTCTGGACCGCCACATCCTTCATCAGCATTCTTTGCATCTATCTACCTTATGTTATGTACATCGTAAACATCATCTATTTAACCAACTAAGCTTAATGTTAATTTGGTGAGACGAAGTTCACACACAACTTAAAGCTTTTCTTTGTCATTCTCTTTGTAACTCGTCTTGTAAATTAAAACAAACGCTAGGCACCGCGTATTTACATTCATACTTAACTCATAAAAGTCAATATGATACTGAAACAGTGTCTATAATGTTGTGAGCAAACAAGTATGAATAATTAAAAATAAAAAAAGTTGCATTTGTGACTATCAAATTGCTAGTACAAAAAAGCAACAACAAATGTACAAGACGAGTTACAAAGAGAATGACAAAGAAAAGCTTTAAGTTGTGTGTGAACTTCGTCTCACCAAATTAACATTAAGCTTAGTTGGTTAAATAGATGATGTTTACGATGTACATAACATAAGGTAGATAGATGCAAAGAATGCTGATGAAGGATGTGGCGGTCCAGAAAATGCTGCATTTCATTCTGCTAGCGTCTAATTTTTCTTGTTTTCTTTGGAAAACGTCCGCATACATTTGTAAATAATTTTTCTTTCTAAAAATGTTTAGAAAATTAATTAAAAAGAACCAAAAGCCGAAAATTTCATTAATTTGTAAAATCGATGGTTCGAATCCTGGTCAGGGTGAAAATTAAAAATTAAAACAAACGCTAGGCACCGCGTATTTACATTCATACTTAACTCATAAAAGTCAATATGATACTGAAACAGTGTCTATAATGTTGTGAGCAAACAAGTATGAATAATTAAAAATAAAAAAAGTTGCATTTGTGACTATCAAATTGCTAGTACAAAAAAGCAACAACAAATGTACAAGACGAGTTACAAAGAGAATGACAAAGAAAAGCTTTAAGTTGTGTGTGAACTTCGTCTCACCAAATTAACATTAAGCTTAGTTGGTTAAATAGATGATGTTTACGATGTACATAACATAAGGTAGATAGATGCAAAGAATGCTGATGAAGGATGTGGCGGTCCAGAAAATGCTGCATTTCATTCTGCTAGCGTCTAATTTTTCTTGTTTTCTTTGGAAAACGTCCGCATACATTTGTAAATAATTTTTCTTTCTAAAAATGTTTAGAAAATTAATTAAAAAGAACCAAAAGCCGAAAATTTCATTAATTTGTAAAATCGATGGTTCGAATCCTGGTCAGGGTGAAAATTAAAAATTAAAACAAACGCTAGGCACCGCGTATTTACATTCATACTTAACTCATAAAAGTCAATATGATACTGAAACAGTGTCTATAATGTTGTGAGCAAACAAGTATGAATAATTAAAAATAAAAAAAGTTGCATTTGTGACTATCAAATTGCTAGTACAAAAAAGCAACAACAAATGTACAAGACGAGTTACAAAGAGAATGACAAAGAAAAGCTTTAAGTTGTGTGTGAACTTCGTCTCACCAAATTAACATTAAGCTTAGTTGGTTAAATAGATGATGTTTACGATGTACATAACATAAGGTAGATAGATGCAAAGAATGCTGATGAAGGATGTGGCGGTCCAGAAAATGCTGCATTTCATTCTGCTAGCGTCTAATTTTTCTTGTTTTCTTTGGAAAACGTCCGCATACATTTGTAAATAATTTTTCTTTCTAAAAATGTTTAGAAAATTAATTAAAAAGAACCAAAAGCCGAAAATTTCATTAATTTGTAAAATCGATGGTTCGAATCCTGGTCAGGGTGAAAATTAAAAATTAAAACAAACGCTAGGCACCGCGTATTTACATTCATACTTAACTCATAAAAGTCAATATGATACTGAAACAGTGTCTATAATGTTGTGAGCAAACAAGTATGAATAATTAAAAATAAAAAAAGTTGCATTTGTGACTATCAAATTGCTAGTACAAAAAAGCAACAACAAATGTACAAGACGAGTTACAAAGAGAATGACAAAGAAAAGCTTTAAGTTGTGTGTGAACTTCGTCTCACCAAATTAACATTAAGCTTAGTTGGTTAAATAGATGATGTTTACGATGTACATAACATAAGGTAGATAGATGCAAAGAATGCTGATGAAGGATGTGGCGGTCCAGAAAATGCTGCATTTCATTCTGCTAGCGTCTAATTTTTCTTGTTTTCTTTGGAAAACGTCCGCATACATTTGTAAATAATTTTTCTTTCTAAAAATGTTTAGAAAATTAATTAAAAAGAACCAAAAGCCGAAAATTTCATTAATTTGTAAAATCGATGGTTCGAATCCTGGTCAGGGTGAAAATTAAAAATTAAAACAAACGCTAGGCACCGCGTATTTACATTCATACTTAACTCATAAAAGTCAATATGATACTGAAACAGTGTCTATAATGTTGTGAGCAAACAAGTATGAATAATTAAAAATAAAAAAAGTTGCATTTGTGACTATCAAATTGCTAGTACAAAAAAGCAACAACAAATGTACAAGACGAGTTACAAAGAGAATGACAAAGAAAAGCTTTAAGTTGTGTGTGAACTTCGTCTCACCAAATTAACATTAAGCTTAGTTGGTTAAATAGATGATGTTTACGATGTACATAACATAAGGTAGATAGATGCAAAGAATGCTGATGAAGGATGTGGCGGTCCAGAAAATGCTGCATTTCATTCTGCTAGCGTCTAATTTTTCTTGTTTTCTTTGGAAAACGTCCGCATACATTTGTAAATAATTTTTCTTTCTAAAAATGTTTAGAAAATTAATTAAAAAGAACCAAAAGCCGAAAATTTCATTAATTTGTAAAATCGATGGTTCGAATCCTGGTCAGGGTGAAAATTAAAAATTAAAACAAACGCTAGGCACCGCGTATTTACATTCATACTTAACTCATAAAAGTCAATATGATACTGAAACAGTGTCTATAATGTTGTGAGCAAACAAGTATGAATAATTAAAAATAAAAAAAGTTGCATTTGTGACTATCAAATTGCTAGTACAAAAAAGCAACAACAAATGTACAAGACGAGTTACAAAGAGAATGACAAAGAAAAGCTTTAAGTTGTGTGTGAACTTCGTCTCACCAAATTAACATTAAGCTTAGTTGGTTAAATAGATGATGTTTACGATGTACATAACATAAGGTAGATAGATGCAAAGAATGCTGATGAAGGATGTGGCGGTCCAGAAAATGCTGCATTTCATTCTGCTAGCGTCTAATTTTTCTTGTTTTCTTTGGAAAACGTCCGCATACATTTGTAAATAATTTTTCTTTCTAAAAATGTTTAGAAAATTAATTAAAAAGAACCAAAAGCCGAAAATTTCATTAATTTGTAAAATCGATGGTTCGAATCCTGGTCAGGGTGAAAATTAAAAATTAAAACAAACGCTAGGCACCGCGTATTTACATTCATACTTAACTCATAAAAGTCAATATGATACTGAAACAGTGTCTATAATGTTGTGAGCAAACAAGTATGAATAATTAAAAATAAAAAAAGTTGCATTTGTGACTATCAAATTGCTAGTACAAAAAAGCAACAACAAATGTACAAGACGAGTTACAAAGAGAATGACAAAGAAAAGCTTTAAGTTGTGTGTGAACTTCGTCTCACCAAATTAACATTAAGCTTAGTTGGTTAAATAGATGATGTTTACGATGTACATAACATAAGGTAGATAGATGCAAAGAATGCTGATGAAGGATGTGGCGGTCCAGAAAATGCTGCATTTCATTCTGCTAGCGTCTAATTTTTCTTGTTTTCTTTGGAAAACGTCCGCATACATTTGTAAATAATTTTTCTTTCTAAAAATGTTTAGAAAATTAATTAAAAAGAACCAAAAGCCGAAAATTTCATTAATTTCTAAATTAAAATATTAAAATTAAAAGGTTAAGGCAAAAATTACTAACACTAATAACCAACGATTCATTTTATGTTTTTCTTTCTTCGTCAGTTTAATGAGCTAACTTAGTTAAAAACCAAAGCTTAAAAAATCACCCTTTCGCCTTTTTTATTGTTGATGGATATAAATGAGCTTAATTTAGCCCAAAGGAACTGATCGTTCAGTAGTTTGTGTTTATTGTACGAAGTATAATTGTTTTTGGTAATTACGTGACTTTGAATGATTCACAAGTGGTTGGTCGTGTCGTAATTTTTATTTGCAAACAGAGATACAGTTTACAAATTTTTTTATTTATGTTATGGATTCTTTTTTCCTTTTGCATGCGTAACAGAATTTAACAATATAAAATCAACAATTATATGTACATACATATGTATGTATGTATACATATTTTTATATAAAGCAGTACTTATCAAAAGATTGATATATTTCTACAACTTTATGTGATAGACAATAGTTCAATAAAACAAAAATAACTTTTTATGAAAGATGACGTCAAGGTTGCTATTTCTATACCGCTCATGATTTACTGTTAAAAAACACACATGCAAAATTAAGAAACTTAAATTTTTTCCTTAAAAAAATATTTCATTAACAACATTTTTAAAAACCTTTAAACCAAAAGTTTTCTATATTAGTTTCGAATTTAGACTTTGATGTTGAACAAATTCTAGGTGTATTCATGAGCTGTACTAGAAATTTTTTAACACTTCATAATCTTTTTTTTTTATGCTTCACTACAGGTGTCATTCCGTTTGTGATTTCTGCACTATCCATTTATGTCCCCATGTAGTATATCGATTCTGAGTTCTAATGCATAGCAAAGTCGATTGAGCGATGTCTTTGACGAGATACTAGATCAGCTGGAGAAAAATTTAATACGCCAATTGACAGTTTTGCTATTGAAGGTAAGATCGGTCCATGTCGTTCGAGGCAGCGGGCGAAATACCACGATTGTCTCTAACTTTTTCAACTTTTGTTTGTATTTTTGCAGGTGGTTGTGTTTATGATAAATAATGAAAAAGGTGCAAAAAATTGGAGAGCTTTTCACCACTACCTACTTATTCATCACTGGATTATACTAGCATCTGACACAGTATCCCTTTCATTTACTGAGCTGGGACAAAAACCCTAAGCAAAACTCGAGCTTATAACTATATATATGGTGCAGGGTATATAAGTTCGGCATAGCCGATATAGCACTTTTACTTGTAATATTTCAGTATTTTTAAATCAACGTTTTTAACACAAAAATAAAATATCCAATTGTGCGAATTTTAAAATAAATAAAAATTTTGTTTTTAATTTAATTTAAAAATTGTTTCGTTCTGCTATTCAAAACAAAAACTTAGAAACTCAGAAATTTTTAAATTTCAAAACATTATCTTATAATTATGATATAGTCAATTCTGAAATACAATTAGTAACTCTCAAAAAACAATATGGAAATTTGAACTAATAAATTTTAATTACAAAATAAAATTGAAATAGATTAGTAAAAGAACAAGGCTCTTTCTGAAATACATTTCCAAATTGCGATAATTCATAACATCTAACGCCGTCTCATGACTGATAAAATAATTTAAAAGACAATTAAAAAGAAGTAAGAGTTCTATATTCGGCCATGCCTAATCTAAGTAAATAAAGTTTAGTGAACTAACTCCAATCAAAAAGCTAATATTGGGGAGACAGAGAATTAAAAAAAAATAAAAAAATTGGTACTGCATAAATATAATTTTACATAGAAATGACATCGGATCTTAATAGGTTAAGCATTTTTAAAAAATTTTAGTACAGTACAAGTTTGACAGACCGGACATGCGCCAGTCCGGTGACTCCAATAATACGGACGCTTCTACATTTCGGACAATTTAAAATTTTTACCTCCATACTTCGGATACTTTTTTTTATGCGAGAATAGTTAGTAAAATTCGGGGATTTCCCGTTATTCTCGAACGTTGTGTTATTCATACTTCGATTTACATCTTTCGCTATTATTACTTTAGTTTCGGTTCAGGTTTTCCGATGAAAAAATAATGCAACACGCTAATCGAAATGAATCGTTAGTGCTGCTTACCGAAGACGACTTTGTAGTAACGGATGCAAAAACAAAGATCTCTAATGCTGCTGCTGCAAATAAATCATTTCCAGTTTGCGGTCAGTGAGATTAGTTTGGATGTGCGAGATTTCTATTGTTAAAGATATTAGAGCAAAAAGCGCAAATCAACCACCTCAACATTATCAGACAGCACGTTTGTTAACATATCATTGTATTTATGTACATATAACTTATTTTATGTTACGGTTAGATTAGTCAAATACTTGATCAAAACCACGTAACCAGTAAATTATAGAAAATTTTTGTCCTTCTTAGATGCTTATTAGAAAATATAAGATTCTACTCAATATAACAGGTAAGTAAGATTGTAAATCATTATTCATAACGGTACGTGCCAGGAAAGATAGAATAAACATTTGTAAAAAATGGTGGTTTTGTTTTTTTGATCAAATATTTGACTAATCCGACTGCACCTTTAGATTACATATATATTTTAATAAATTATAGAACCGTGCATACACATACAATTAAATTTACTTAGATTATTTCAATATTTTCACCTACTATAGTCTGGATAACTCGGTAATCCGAATGAGCCCAAAACTATATGTGTCCGGATTGTCGAAGTTGCACTGTATTTAAGATCTCTTCAAAAGCTTTTACATGACAGCCAAAATGATATTTAAAAAAATTTTAAAATTTCAGAGTCCCGTAACTCGGAAAATATGGGCAAGTGACAATTTTTTCACTTGATGTTTTTTTCTTATTTTTTAATTCTCTATCGCACCGTATATTTATTTTTTGATTAATGTTACTTTATTGTTTCAAATGACATGAAAAAAGAGGTAGGCGTGGTGTCTTGCCTGCTGCCTCGAAGGACATGAACCGATCATGCTGATTTCCAATAGCAACTCTTTCGGCACTATATCTGATCGATTGACATATTTACTTATTTTTTTATTTTTTTTTTATCAACACTAACACGGATGGAAAGACGGACATCGCTCAATCGACTTCGGTATGCATAAGATGTCAGAATATATATATTTTATGGGGTCGGAAATGGATATTATAGAAATTACACACGGAATGACAAACTAAGTTACATCCCTTTTTCCACTTTTAGAGGTGAAAGGTATAATAAAAATGCAAATATACTTACCATATATTCACATGAATCAACATCATTGGGATTTTCGGTAACCTTACGACCGCACACATACCAAAACACCTGGGCATCTTTGGGAAAAATGCGGGCACAAAATGTTGCCCTAACGCCACAATCGGCTACAACTGGCAAAATGGATTTCATAATCGCTAAACGATCATCATCGATAATTTCAGAATTGCGGCCAATAATCAAATTTGTAAAAGTGGAGCATTGACTACCATCAACTGTGGTTACGATGCAGTTGTAGCAACCAGAATCCAAATCGAAGGCATCATGAATACGTAAACAGAGAAAACCATTACCATGATCGATGTAACTAAATGATGAAAAAATGAATACATATTTAATTATTTAAAGATAACAAAATTTCAGTTAATACGAAAAGATTTCGCATATCAACAAATTAAAGTTACTTACTTGAAGTCATCCGATTCCTTTATTAGTTCACCATTACGACTCCACATGTATGTATAAGGCATGTTACAGTTCAATTCAAAGCATAAATCTATTGAATTACCTTCCCAGTGTTCAATTTCACTTGGCAGGGGTTGCAAAATTTCACAGATTGTCTTTGGTGCATGATTATATTGATCGTTATTTAAAAATGTGACCACAGTTGAGGTGACTATAGGTTCATGTTCATAACCTTCGATTACACAGGTATAAACACCCTCATCTTCTTTGGTAACATTATCGACGAATAAAAATGCCTCTTCTTGCAATAAATCAATATGTACTCGTTTATTAGCTTGCAATTCTAAGCCATTATGATAGAATTTACACGACGGTACTGAAGAGCCTCTAAATCCTGCAGCCAAAGCCATACGACCACCAATGGCCGTCGAAGGGCCCATTATACGTCTGTGCAGAAAGCCATTACGTTTTGAGGAGGAGGCACGCACACTTCTGGCCGAGGGAGATTTTGAGTAGCGTGAACTACTTATAACATCCAGGCGAGCTGTAGCCTCGATACGACCATAATCATTTTCCAATGTGATGCGATAAAGTCCTGCATCTTCGAATGTAACTTCTTCAATTTCCAAATAACGTAAATCATTAACTTCTTTGATGGCTATGCGGGTGGTGGGCGTAACAATTATCCCATCTTTATCCCACGTAGACCAAGGCACAGGATGACCGGTAATGGCACATTGGAAGCGAACACTGTCACCTTCTTCCACTACACGACTATTCGGAATGGCTAAAAACTTAGGTGCTGAAATAGCTAGACGTCCATCGACCAAACAACGGTTACCACTGCTACTACTGCGCGGCTCACTAATATCAATTACGGAATTTCGATAAGATAAACGGCGAGTAGGTGAAATACTGCGTGCGGGTGTAGAGCGCGGTGTTGATAGGGGTGTTGAGGTAGCCGATAGCAAAGCGGTAGGACGTTTAAGTTGCCGATTAAGCATATTTTCTTTTTCTTCTGGCACATCTACAATTATACAGGCTGACGATAAAGTGCGTCCTATATTATTTTTGGCTATACATGTGTATTCGCCTTCGTCTTCGGGGTAAACGCGCGGTATTCTTAATGTAGCTTTAATACCATCATAAGTCATTTCAAAATCTTTTCCACTGGGTAGTACACGGCCATCTTTTTCCCAGATAATGACAGGTTCCGGAAGACCTTCAACGTGAGCCTCCAAAGTAATTGCATCGCCATCACAGCAACGTAAATTGCGTAAAGGGCGTAAAAAACATGGCAATGTTTCGACATTTCTAATAGACGGGAGAAAAAAAATTATAACTGTTGATATCTAAACTAAAACAAGAAAAATAATTACCCATGTCGTATTAATCCTTTCTCCATTGAATTTTGTTTCGAAATATCTTAAATTAAAAAAAAAACATTGTTAACGACATTATTGTTTGCCACTGTATCGAATAAGATTAATTTGAAATTTTAACTTGTATTAATGTTAAACAATAATCTGCCATCTAGCAATATTTTTTTCCAATTTCCTTACCTAGCTGGGATTTCTATTTAGTACATGTCATAGCAAAAATAAAAATCATAGTATAAATATTTACCAAACTGGGCATCACTTATCGCTTTATAAAACTGTCACAAAATTCCGCTTATGATATAGGGCATTGCCATGTTAAAACTTTAGTTTAAATTAATCATTTGCTTTAGCAAATACGCAAACCCTTTTAATTATCTTTACCTAACTGGGCCGTACTATATATACATAATTATGCAACCCATATTGACTAACATATTTAGCAACTAGGGGTTATTCTTTGCCATCTCTAATCGTAAAAAAGGCTTTTGTGAATTAATTATAGAAGCCAAGGAAATATTTTATTTTTCCTTTTTATTTAAGTAATAATGATAATAATGCAAATGGATTTGGAACCAGGGTTCCGCAGGGCAGATATCAACAGCATACCACTGATTAGAAGTGAGACAATATATGCTTTCATAACAAAAGTGACCGCTGCATCGAAGTCTTCACAAAAAGTTATAACAAGGTAAAAAAGGCAAATATTTGAGTTGTTTTAAGTAACTTGCAAGAAATTTAATTTGTAATAGACAGGCAAAAGACTCGGATCTGAGGGTGGACTATGTCCAAGTGCGAAGGGTGGCTGAAATAACCGATTTAAAAGCTTTGATTTTATCTGCTTCTGCGGACTTGGCAGCTTCGGTTGATAGCCACATACGAGTCAGTATCAAAGTAGACACGAAAAAGGAGGAAATCATGGAAGCCTCATGTGCGCAATGTACAGAAAAAGGTATATAAATGTAGTTTAAATGAGAAACTCTACACAAAATTACATTTTTGAACAGAATCTTGTTGTCACACATTGGCTTTTATTTTCTGGCTCCATCGCATAAGCAGTACGGAATCTCCTGTCATTCATGATTTTTGGGGCCATGAAACAGAATCTATCATAGAAGAAGGTCGAGCTGAGCCCATACGTATTAGAGATTTTTTTGCCTGCGATGAATTGCGAATAGAAGGTGACCTAGAGACAGCTGCTATGACGGATCTGGAGGGCGTAGCCTTTTTAGAACATATATTAGACGAAATGGAATCTACAGGACTAAGAGATACAGCATTATATCGACATTGTCGTGGTGTTTTAGACGAATTTGAACCTCTGTACATACATCACACGCTATTGGATGCTTCCAACAATGATGTCAAAGATCCCATTAGTTTTGTTCAACACATGGAAGATCAAGCAAAACAGGGTTTATTTGATAGACTAGCGGAAATTTCAAAAACAAATTATAAAAGTTCTCTGTGGCTGGAAGCGCAATACATGCGCTTAAGGTGCTCTTTAATACACCGCATTGCCTCTAGAAAGGATTCTATCGAAGATGAACAGATACTAGAGTCCTTGTTTTGCAAAAATCGCGACGTTAATGTAGAGGAAAAACAACAATTAAAGCAACATAAACGGTTCATACTCAAGCAAACAGAAAAATTGGAAAATAAAACCTATAACGAATGTGGACTTCTGCTAAGTGAAAGTTATCCTTATATATGTGCGTCACCCGATGGCATTACTGACGATCATATTGTGGAAATAAAAGCGCCCAAAACAGATGAAGAATTTGAAAAATATTTAGAGGGCAGAGAAACCATTGCTCCAAAATATATGGCGCAGATACAAATACAAATGTATATGGCAAATGTTACGAAAGCTTTATATTGCGTTTTAAGTCCCACCTTTGATACTAATGGCGCCTTGCATTACGTTTGGGTACAGGCTGATATGGAATTTGTGGCCAGTCTTTTGGGGGCAGCTGAAGACTTTTGGAAGGAAGTAGTGTTTCCTCGTTTAGCGAAAATCTATTTCGGCAATTTATAATAACTTTCTTTTGTGCGCCTTCTCATCCCCTATAAAATTGTCGATTTATAATGCCAATCAAATTTTTTTCTACCATTAAAATTAAAAAACAAAACACTTCCCTATCTTAATTATTGAACTTTAAAAAAAAAAACTTATATTTTTTAATTAATTTGTAGATACAAATTCAAAAAGGTGAGAAATGCTATAATTTAAGTTATTTATGTTCTCCTTTTCCTTTAATTAAAAATAATTTGAATACTCCTTAACCTTTATGACTGCAGTATTTTCTAAAAAAAAACTTAAATTCACTTCTTGAATATTTTTAAACTTTGGAATTTCGGATATTTCTCGTACAAAATTTTAATACCCTTAAAATAAAGAGTTAAAAATTGTTGTTTTACTTAAATTCGAAATTTCGACTGCAATGCAAAAACTTACATTTTTTGATATTTTCGAATTAAGCAATAATCAGGGGTGTCATAGAATCCAATATTGGTTTTGCTAATTGTCGGTTTTGAATACCAATATTGGTTTCATTCGGTGTTATTAAACCAACTTGGTTTTGTTAATTTCGAATGTTAATAAAACCAATTATTAATATTACTTAAATATCAGTAAAGTATTTTTTTGTGAAAATAATTGATATCAAATAATTAAAAGGTGATTAGTGCTTATAAATAAAATGAAAACAGCAGTTGTAGCATTTTTGGTTTTGGAAGATTAACGCTCAGAAAAGGCGATGAGACGAATCCTTAGAGATTACAGCAAATATGAAAATTTTTCTTTTCATAAAGCAAATATTAAAATAATTTACTCAAATTTCTAAAAAATATCCCGCTGCAAAAAAATAAACCGCGCAAAAACTAAAACTCGACAGCTGTTAGCTAGCTGCTTGGTTCATTTCCAATAAAAAACCGATAGCATTGGTTTCTGTGACACCTAAAACCGACACTAATTTGAGTTCGAAAATAAAACCAATAACATTGGTTTCTATGACCCCAAAGCATTTTTTCTTGTCGGTTTTAAAACGAATTCTGACAATATTGGTTTCTATGACAACCCTTAATATTTCTTAAGAATTGTAATTTAAAATAATATTCTAAAAACTTCTAATAAGGCATGTGTGCAGCAATGAACCGCAGAAAAATCAACGCACAAGTCATTAGTGTGTGGCAAAAAACTTTCAAGTCCTATTTTTAGGTTTAACATTTAATAAAAATTTCCGTTGACTTACCTTTTGCAAAAATCTGTAATGATATCACTGCCTTAGTCTCGCCATGACAATTTGTAGCTATAACTGAATAGGTACCGGTAAAATCTAATTTAGCATACGGTATTTCCAAACGGTATTCTGGACCTTCACCAATACGCCGGAAATGAGGAGCGTCTTTGTAGTATTCCGGCTGTAATAAAAAAGCACAACACGGGTTTAAGTGTCAATAATTATAAAATTTGTTAAAACCAGCAGCGAACTGGAAAAAAATAAAAAATGTCAACAATAATCGTTAATATAATTTTTTATTCGAATAATATTTATTCGAATGGCTTTTGTTTTTTTAATTTCAACTGCATACGGAAGATAAGTTGAACGTTCTGTTCGTGTTCATTTATGGTATGCAATCTGCGCAAAAAAATGAAATGTCGCAAAACGAAAAAATCAAAGTTTTATAAAAAACGACATTTTACCAAACAACTAAGATCTTAAAAAAACGAAAATTTTATTAAAAATCCAAAATTAAACGAATCGAAATTTCACCAAAAAACTGCAAAAATATCGAAATGTTTTAAGAAATTAAGATTTTCATATTATAAAGAAATTATGATTTGTTTTTGAGATAAGAAAAAAAAGAAAAAAATCTCAAAATAATAAGATTTGAAATTATGTTTTTCAATAAAATTTTTGAAAAATTAAAAATTAATTTTTTTGTGATTTCCCTAAAAATGGGAATTTTGCTAATTAATCGAATTTCAATTAAACGACAGAACTATGTAAAGAACTTTTGTTAATAGTATGTGACCGTTATAATTTTTTTTTATTTTGGGTAAACTCATACCGAACTTTCTGTTTTTATTTTACTTTATTAAACTTTTATTTACGTTCGTTATTAAACTTACAATACTTTGGAGCACATTTCAAAACCAATTAAATAAATTATTAGAGATTTAATACGTAACATATAAGCATGTACATACATACATATGAGCACATGTAAGTATGTCGTATTTTCGCATGTTTACTATACAGCCAATGTCATTTAAAATATAAAAGGAAATTTAAAATTTTTTTTTTTTTTGTTCATTTATTTTAAAACGATTTCGTTTGTTGTTTCCTCTTGCTTTTCACGTTAGACGTCATTTTTGTCTAGCAAACTGGACCCCTTGAAATTTTGTATTTTCAAACCCCCAAACCAGTTGTCAGCATATAATTTAGCGTTGCTTTTTAAAGAAGTAAAGGGAGTAAGAGAGAGAGAGACAAAAGATGGAGACAAATGTTTGTTTTTTTTTTTTGTTCTTTGACTCGTATTCAATTGATCTTATATGGCGTTAAAAACAACATAAAATAAATTAACTGTAATAAAATCATATTTAATGAATCATTTGTTGCAAATATAAAACACATTTACAACAAAGAAAAGCTCAAAAGCACTGAGAACAAGTCATGACCAAGTCAGAACGTTTAAAATGTTGAACGAAGTGTCCTTATTATGTGTCAAAAAACATGATTGTTATTTATTTAATATACAATTTTTTTATTGTATTGCAAATTGGTTTGTTAAAAACTGTTCATACGTAATATAATCATACGGATCTGTACGTACAGTAAAAGTCGGCCATAACGTACATTGTGACCAATAATAACAGTTTATATTAACTACATATATATGTATGTATACGGAAGTATACTGTGCATTTTGCCTTAAAAAATTTAAAAAATTTTGTAGATTTTGACTCTATTGATTTATTACAATTCTTATCCAATCAATTTTATTTTATATACAGTTTTCTAAACACAATTTATGTAATAACCAATGATGAACTACATATGTAAGCGATTCCAATCCATCGCCATTTAGATACCCTTTCCCCACAGTAACCAATTTTACCGTTTACTTTCTAAAGTCGCGTATATTTGTTGAAATAACAGGAAACTGTTTGTAGGTAGAAAATGAAGATTTTGAACAATCACGGTTTATAGGATGGTGCTTCATCGCCATACAAAGATTTAAGTTCATCAATGCACTCTTGTCGTGATAATCCACGTCGAAAGTTGTGAAAAATAATGGCACGAAAATGTTCACGAGTTAATTCCATTTTTTTCTATATTAACTTTTTCAAGTCACTGTAAACAACACAAATAATGGTCGTACGTCAAAACGTTTTGAGTACGATTATGCTTAAAAATGACAAACTTTCTAATGGAAATGTCAGATTGCACTTGGCACCACTCAGTGTTGTCAGGCCAGAAATATATATAGCAGCCCTCGTACATTGCTTTGCGTCTTACGCGCTAATTTAGGGATGGCAGTAAGATTTTTAATTTTGTCAGAGTGGTTTTTGGCACTCATAACTTTCATCTTACTTGAACTGTGATCATGTAGAAATGAAATGTAATCTTACATTAGATTTTTTAACAATCACTACAATATTCTCATTTGATTTCAAACTTGCAAAATCCAACACCAATCTTAAAACTTGTATTATAGCGTTAAATGAAAAAAAAAAAAAATGATCAATAGCAATTTCATTTTGTTTATTTTTATTTCGTTGAACGACAATCTACTCAGTCTTGTTTTCCTGTTGTGTGTTGGATGTTTTATAACACGTCAAGTCTTGAGCCCAGCTTTCAGCGTACTTCTCCTGGTTTAAGTTTAAATTGGAATAATGAAGATCATATAATTGAAGTTATATTTTTCTATATTTTTTTTGTTTACTTTCTGTGCTGAACACTTAAAGCTCCACAATTGAAATATCATAGAATTCGGATTTTTAACACACACTATTTGTAAAACTTAAATCCAGGTGAATTTAGAAATCTAACTAAAGTTCAGAGACGTAGTTCAACATAATTTATTACAAATACTATAGTCTGAATATGAGTAAATAATAATGATTTTTAATTAATAAAATATTTTCTTTTTCTTTACAAACCTGAAGAGAATTGAGTGTTTATGTATGAAAATGGTGTACAGACGTCAAACAATTTGTAATCCAATATGGAAATAGCAGTTTTTATGGTTTTTTATTACCTTTTTAAAAATTAACAAAGCATGTAATTGTTATTATTATTTTTTTTTTCTTTTTTGTATTTTTAAACACTTATTTATAAACGTTGTTTTTGGCGAATACACTTTTTTATTTAATTTTTTTATTTTAATTTCATAAAATATTTGTAAAAAACTTTGTACGTGCATAAATGTTATAATTAATTAAATTCCTTTTTTTTATTAACAACACACGCACAACTATTAACAATATCTTATATTTGTTTGCCCGTTTTCCGTTATTGTTTGAAATACACTAAATTTTTATATTAATTTTCTAACGTTTTTATAACTTTTATAACGCCCAATTCAAGAATGATATTTTTAGCCCCCACTAAGAACTTTATTTATTTAAATATTTTATATATTGTAGGATTTATATTTTCTTCTTATCTGTTTGTTGATAAATTTGTTAATATAACGGTAAATTGTATTATACTTTTGTAAAATGTAAATATAAATTATGTTTTTTTTTCTGAACTTGACTTTGAACTTAATAAAAAAATAATAACTTTTATTTTCATGAACCACTTGTTTAAACGTGTTTTAAACAACTGAATGCTTTTTATTCCACTACGATAAACTGAACTGAACTGCGCAACTGTGCACACTGTTTTGTGCATTTGTTGGGCCTAATGGCTGGCAGTCAGCTTTGGAAGAGAACAGGGCAGAACTAACATGAACTAGAACGAGACGCGCTAAATTTGTAACATTTAGAGGAGATAATTTCCTCAGAACGAAGCTGCCAAAGTTCTTTTGTAAAATTGAATTTTATAAAACTTTTTCAAAATTTATTGTTTTCACACACAAGTTTTGCCCGCTGCATAAATCAGTTTCATAACAAATACGATTCTCTTATTTTTTTCGCATGTTGAAGAAACGAAATTACTCTTAAACATGTGAATTAAAAATAAAATTCTTTTAAATAGAAACTTAAAATATTTTGTTCTCCAAAAAAGTAGGTCAAGGTATTTGATTTTCCTATTAAATAAGGAAAAGCGAAACAATTTCAAGTTTTTAAATTAAAATTAAAAAACAGAAAATGTATTTTATTTATTTTGTTTTTTAATACTGTTGAAAAATACTTACTTTCAAAAAATCTCTGAGCCATACAACATCTGGTTTAGGATCACCCACAACCTCACAAAATATTATAACGGTGTCACCTTCGTAGGCTTCACTGGATCGTGGCTTAACAACAAACAAAGGTTCCTTGGAGTAACTGGAAACAAAATAGATATATAAAAAGAATTTTATTTGTCGTATTAAAATAGTAACTAAAATTTATTTGTGAATTTTCTTTCATTTTTAGGGTTACAGCCATAGCTAAACAACGGCGAAAAGCGTTTTTTTGCTGTCAAAAGTTCTCATGCCAGTACATTTTGTATGGAGCATACCGAAATAACGCGGCGGCAACGCTTTACAATTGGAAAATCCGATTTTGACAAGGCGTTTAATAATAATTATTAAAAATAACCCTGAAGTTAATGTCGACATCGTTGACGGCGTTTCAACGCCGAAAAAGTTGAAACAGATTGAACTTTTACGGCGTTGCAACGCGTTGAGATTAACTGCTCTCATACAATTTCACGATTCAACTTTTTTTTTTGACATTTGACGCCGTCAACGACGTCGAAATTAACTCCAGGGTAAACAAAAACAAAACATTTTTTTTTTTTAATAAAATTTTCAACTTACGCAAAACAAACACCAGAATTGTTTTTCTTTTTAAAATAATAAGGGAAGTTATATATTTTTGAAAAATATATAGTTTAAAAATTAAAAAAAAAATGTGTCCGGGGTGAAAAATTTTAAGCAAAAATTATGAGTGAAAATTTTTAGGCTGACCTTTAGTTTCGGAGTTGCGGACCTCCAAAGTTTGTATGTATAATATGGCATATATTGAGTATTTTATGGCGGATTGGCGTAATATGGGAATCATCGGAAAGGTAATTTTTTGCTAAGATTTCCATATTACACCCCGTAGACAACTTTTTTTTCATTTTTGAGCTGCGTCCGTTAACTAGACTAAAGCCTTAATTTTTTAATAACCCGGTTTTTTATCATTTTGACATAGCGTTGGCGCTTTTGTTTAGGTATAGCATTTCAGCGTTAAAGCTATGCGGAAGAAAACGTTCCGCTTTCCGCTTTATTTACGTATGGCTGTAAATAGTTTTTTTATTATAAATTTTATTTTTTTTTTTTGCGAAATTAGGTGAATTTTCAAATCTCACTTTTATTTTTAGTTTCATTTTTGTTTTGGATTTTGCGGATCAAAAATTTTTGTGCGAACTTTGAATGTATACTGAAGTTTAAAATTTTTATGAATAGTCGATTTTACTTTTTTAGCTAAATTTTTTTTCTGAATTCTTTTTAATACAAATTTATGTTATTTTTGATATTAAGACTAAAATCTCCATTTTTTTCTTGTATATTTAAGACAAAGTTTTGGTTTTTAGTAAATATTTCTTCCTTTCAAAGTTACAGCGTTATGCACTATCTAAAAGTAAAAATTAGCAACAGTAACATCCCCTCAAATCTTAAGCAATAACATATTGCTTACTACTCCTGCTTCACAAACAAACAAAAATTTCATGCTAGTTTCATGAAAAATTGCATAGTGTAAATGTCGTAAAACTCGAATATAAAGCAGAAAAAGAGTAGTGGAAGGCTAGAACATCTTGATTTATTTTTCATAGCTATTGAACTCGGTAATTGTACTTTTTTAATAAATTCTTTAATTATTCCCTTTATGCAAATTATTATGTAAATAAATATATAAAATATAACAAATTCTTGTTACTCAGTGTAAAGGTAATACTTACGGCAAATCATTTTTCCATATGGCGGGAACTGTTCTTGTTGTTGTTTGCATTTGAATATCATGCTCCTCTAAAGGTTCTATGCAAACACGACTTATACTCTCTTGCTTTCCCACAGCATTTGAAGCAACACAAGTATAAATGCCAGCATCACGTACATTCGTTTCGGATATAATCAGTTCTACTAAACCATTGGCATCTAAGGAGCAAGCTAAACGTCGACTTGGACGCAGTTTTACACCATTACGATGCCACGACACACCGACAGCCGGATAAGCCTCTACCTTGGCAGTTAAACGTAATTCTTGACCCTCTTGTACAATATAGAGTGGATCGAGGGGCATTAGGAATTCAGGTGATATATAGGCTCGAATACCCTTATCCACCACTAAGGAACAGTGACATGATACCGAACCCAGTTCATTTTTAGCAGTACAAGTATAGATACCACTATCGTTTAGCTGAGCACTCGCCAGTTCTAAAGTATAAAATTGATGTTCCTCGGTTATGAGGCAACGCCTACTTGATTGCAATAGTTCGTCATCTTTAAACCAAGTTATTTCAGGTTTTGGATGACCCACCACTTGACAGGTCAAACGTACTGGATAGGTCACCTGAACACGTCTGTCTCTTAGGCGCATAGTGAAAATTGGTAAAGTATCTCCTATACATGAAATATTGTCTTGTCTTACAATTTCCTTAAGACGATTATCGGCTTCATAAAGTTTGGGATCAGAAACAACTTGTAGGCGGGCAAATGTGGACACCCTACCCTTAGAATTGGTAGCTTCACAGGTGTAACGCCCAGCATCCTTTTCAGTAACTTGCTTAATGGCAAGAGAACAGGTGGAACCAATTTTTCGGGTTTTTATGCGCTCACTTTCCACATTGCAGCTAATGCGTAGACCATCTTTATACCAAACAATATCGGGACGTGGTGTGCCACGTACAACTGTTTCCAAAACAAAGTCCTTGTTTAATAAAGCCTTAATTTGTCCTGGTAAAATCACTGTAAACTCGGGCAAACATTCCACGCCGCCCACCTGTAAGGGTGCCGAAGTTTGTACAGCAGGTCCCCAGCCGTAACGATTTTTGGGTGTTACACGAAAATGATATTCAACATTTGATTTAAGATTGAAAGCATCAAAGGAGTTGATGGGTGTAAGGCCAAGTTCCTTCCACCTGGCACCACCATCAGGGCCCACCACCCAAGCATCCACTCTGTAGGCAATTACCGGAGCAGAATTGTTGGTGGGTGGTTTACCCCACGATAAACTTATATGTGTGGGACCCGAGTCAATAAGCAAAGGTTCCGTGGAAATGGCAGCCGGTGGATCTATCAAAACAAATATTTTTTAGTGACCTAAGACTTAACAACACTTCTCTCTTAATTGCTTTTATTTATAATTAAAAAATAAAACTCTTTTGTTTTGGTTTTTTTTTCTTTTCCCCGGAGAAACATTTTTATTTTATTATTTATTTTATGTTTAATGTGTGTATGTATGTGTGTAAGCTTGTAAGTTTGTTATACGTAAATGTAGAGCTGGATTAGAGTGACACAATCCATTTTGGTAATAAAAAAAATAACAAATTTTAAAATCATGTTCAACAAAAAAATTTTGTAAAATTTGCAATCACGTTTTTAATACAATCGTGAACTAAATGAAAACTAAATACTAAAGCTGCGACAATGGAAAATAAAATTAAATACATAAATTCAGTTTCAGTTTTATTCTTATTGTTGTTGTTTTTGTTTTTTAATGATGAACTCAAATTGAGCTTTTCATCCAGGGTTAAACCTGTACGCTTATTATAATTTGTAAAAATAATTACTTATGTAAGCATTTATTAAGATCCTGATATTATCTGAAATAAGAAAATTTGATATTGAAATTAATCAATATTATTAGTTTGACAAAAAATCCAGAACAATTTGAACGGACATCTTTCATGTTTTAACAAGGACCTCTTTTTTCACATGTTACAAAAACTTTAGCAAAACGATGACACATTAACAACATACATACACTGACTTACATACATACATACATTATTTAAACTACAATATAAAAGTAATAAAAATAAAGCACAATGGGGCTTAAAAA
This sequence comes from Gymnosoma rotundatum, assembly GCA_916610165.2. Taxonomy (NCBI): domain Eukaryota; kingdom Metazoa; phylum Arthropoda; class Insecta; order Diptera; family Tachinidae; genus Gymnosoma; species Gymnosoma rotundatum. The sequence continues at coordinate 130,321,355 of OU744339.1, read as the reverse complement.
ATTAAAAAAAAATCATATATTTTTTTTCTAGCGTTCAGCTGTAAAAGCTGCAAAAGTATTTCAAAAGCCACAGAAAGCAGTAAAAATCAAGACGCACTTGGTCGAAATAGTTGACAATAAGGTTTGTTGCGTGTTAAGAAATAAATGAAGGAATAATTTATGCAGGTTATAAAAAACCTTGAAGGCAAATGCGCTAAAGATTAAAAATTACACTCTTAACTTTTTATATCCTTCACCCATTCCATGTGTATTTTCTACAATATCCATTCCGACCCCATTAATAGCGATGTCCGTCTGTCCGACCGTGCTAGTGTTGAAATCAAGTTTGCCTCGATTACAAAAAAAAGAAATATGTCAATCGATCAGATATAGTGTTGAAAGAGGTGCTATTAGAAATCAGCATGATCGGTCCATGTCCTTCGAGGACAAAGCAAAGCAAGCAAAACACCACGCCTACCTCTAATTTTTTTCATGTCATTTGGAACAATAAAGTAACTCTAATCAAAAAATAAATATATGGGGCGATAGAGAATTAAAAAATAAGAAAAAAACATCCAGCAAAAAAATTGGCGCTCTCCCATATTGTCCGAGTTACAGGACTCTGAAATTTTAAAATTTTTTAAATATCAATATGGGAATCATTTTAAAGCTTTTAAAGGGATCTTTAAGGATATACTAAAATTTTTTAAAAATGTTTAACCCATTAAGAGCCGATGTCATTTTTATATAAAATTATATATATTTTTTATTTTTTAATTCTCTGTCACCCCAATATTTGCTTTTTTATTTTTGTTGCCTTACTAAACTAGATTTACATAGATGGTGAAGGGTATATAAGATTCGGCATAGCCGATCATAGCACTTTAACTTGTTTGATTTAGAACGATCGCGTCGATTCATTCGAACAAAAAAAATGTAGAAACAGCGTTTAAAAAATAAACCAAAAAAAAAATTAGTCTTTCTTAATAAAATTAGTAATTAAAGAAGAGATGAATTTAAACCTGACTAAAAAATATTATGGGTCGTGTGTTTCATACCATTGCCTAGCCTCACCTGTGATATGTATGATTTCGATTCAAAAGCAACTAACTACACACTTCTTACAGAGATGTTTGCAACTTTCTAAATTTTGTTTAAAATGTAACTTTAATTAACTCAATCTTTAAAGCGAAAGCGTTTATTGTAAATAAAAACCATGAATTAACAGTTTTCCTCATTAATGAAAGCAAAAGTTCTTCTTTATCAACTATTTTACGAAAATTTAACTTCATTTAGCCGGCTATAAATTTTACTTTATTTTCTGCTTTGCTCTTTTAGTTATTCAAAACCCCATTGTGCTTTTAAAATTTAAAAAAAACAAATAATCAAAGTTAAAAGTTGAAACTTACCTTTGAAGTATGAAACATCGGGGTAACATTCTAGTCCAAGGCCCCAACGCGGAGCCGAAGGAGTTTCAGAACGGGCTCTGGGCATTACCTAAATAATTACAGATGTTAAGGAAACTTAAATAAATTTAAAAATAAATTTTAATTTGAAAAATAAGAAGTAAAATAATTCGGTTTTTATAGGTCGTAGTTTTCAATGTTAAAATTAAAATAGCAAATACATAAAAGCTGCTAAGCAAAGCTATGAAGTAAAAAAAGAGCTGCAGCTGAATTTAATCTTTCTTTTTGGGAGTCTTAATCTAAAAAAAGTAAAAAGGAGAAAATGGAAAAATAATTTTACTTTTAAGCCAGAATAAAACAAAAAACAAAAGAATCGACTAAAATGACAAGAGACAGCACATAATAACGACCACTTAATCACAACAAGGCTAAAAAGACAACCACTTTCATATTTTATTAAACGAATTACTTCACATGACAGGCATTTGAATGTCGTGTCTCAGACTGAAGTAAAACATTTTAGAAAATAAAACTCTTTTATAAACATTAATATAAAAGCAAATATATAAAATTTTTACTTAAACTACACAAACATGTACAAAAAAATTTTACCTCAACTGTAACGAATATTCGGTCAGTGCCATTATTATTACGTGCAACTACAAAGTATGTTCCGGAATCGGAAATCTGTGATTTTTGCACAGTAAATCTGGTGTAATCATCCGATACCTCTTTGCTAACCCGATCAGATTTTGTTATATCTTTGGTACCCTTCATAAAGGTCACTGCAAGAAAGATATTTTAGAATTAATTCAAGGCCAACATGAATTGTATTGCATTAAAGGAAGCACTTACATTTTGGTTTAGGATCACCAGCAATTCTGAAGGAGATCGAGAAGGGATCACCAACAGCTATTTTCATTTCTGTTTCGGGTCTTGAAAGGAATAAGGGTGGACGTTCTTCCTTTGAAGCACCCACAGCAACATCAACATTTGCATGTGACTCAATGCGACCGAAAGCATTTTGAGCTCGGCAAGTGTAGGTGCCTTCATTTTCAGCAGCAGCATTCATTATGGCCAGTGTATAAACGTTACGTTCATAGAATGTCTTAACATTAGGTTGACCAGCCAGTGATTGGCGATCGCGGAACCACTGAACTTCAATGGGTGTATGTGTTTGCATAAACTCGGCTGTAATGGCGATGGTGCCGCCATTGCATACTGTTTGATTACCCAAAGGTGTTACCAAGTGTGGCTTATTGGGGTCACGATGGAAGAAGCCCATAGTTTTCTCCATGGCAAAGCGTTCACGTCCCTTGAAATCCACTTGATGTGTTATCTTATTTTCGGCTGCCTCATTGCGAGCAACACAGGCATACATTCCCGAATCTTTTTCAGTGGGATTCGATATAATTAACTTTGAGTACCCATCAGCTTGATCAATTTGCGTATATTTTTCGCCAGGCATAAGCATATCTGTTCCTTTCAACCACTGTATCTCGGGACGTGGCTTACCACGAACACGACACTCCAAAACCAACTCATTCTCATTAATAGAATAAGTGTCTGCATAAAAAAAATAATAACAAAACGTATTTAGTTTTTATTTCTCATTAATAGTTTTAGCAAAATTAAACAAATACAAAATAAAGAAAAGGATAGGAAAGGAAAGGAAACAGTGGACAAAAATCACAACAAAATGTTAACATTAAAATGTATTAAAAATGATATAATTTCAATATCCTGTGAAAAAGAAAAAATATTTTTTAATATATTTGTATAATTCTAATTTCGATTATTTTGCGAGCCTGATAAAATTAAGTTTAAAAAAGTTAACTTTTTTGCACTAACGGCGTATACATAGAAATCTTCAAAGCATATTTCATGGCAAATTGAAATAAATTTGGAAGCAATAAGGTAATGAAAATGCTAATCGCATTTGGCAAATTAATTATAAGGTGGATTGTTTTTCATGTCTTTTATATACGGATTTTGATAGTTAGATTACCGGCGAATATGACTGAATTCGCCAGCGCTACTGCTGATTCGCCTTGTACATCTTTTTTACTAATCGATTCGCCTTTGTATATTCAGATTTTGCATTTCAAAGCTGTTTGAACTAATTTGCAATAGTCAAGGCGAATTCATAACAGCTGGCAGCAAGGCAAATTTAAAAACTGTTCGCCACTTAAGATTTTCTGGCCGTATTGACCAAGGAGTTCAATAAGATGCTTTCAAAAGTAACTGGGGAAAAGTAATTCGTCTGGCTTGTTAAGTTAAATAAATTATATCTTATTATTTCATATATAACTTCTTCATCTTACTGTGAAGCAGATGCTAAGAAACGTAACCGACATCTCTTAGTTTGGTTTTTTAATTGAAAAACGAAGTTCCCTAAGTTAGTCAGAAAAATATATTCCATCTGATCTTTCACCTACCTAAACCCGGCCAAAAATGTTATGAAACTCTCTTGCTACCGCCGATTTGTTCAAAGTCTTATTAGGAGCTAATTGGCAATGTAAATGTGTGCAATTGGCCACTTACTCCTTAAACGAATTTCAGTTCCTGTATAAGTCTTTCATATCAGTTTAAAATTACTTTCTTTATTTTATCCTTTCAATCACTTAGGTTGGTCCATTCAATAAAACAAATCTCCTTCCTGACCTTTTCGTTATAAAATAATAACAATAATTTATAAGCGCCAATCTTCGTTTAAGGGCTATGGTACCCTTCTAAAAAAATCCTCAAGTGACTCTAATGATGATATCTTTAGTCCATAAAATTTAAGATAGAATAAATACTCGTCATTAAAACATGAACTAAATTTTTTATACAAAAACTATAATTAAATTTTACTGTGGTTCAAACCAGTTTTTAACTTTTTCTCTCCGTTAAATCCCAATTTTAAGAAAAAGGAATAGAAAAACATAGTATTATGTTTTTACTTTTGCAAAAACAAAAGTTTTAAACTCTCAATCCTAAGTTGATAAGAAAAAACCTTGTAGCTCAAGTTCTTTTTAGCTTTGAGTTTTGCCTTTTGTTACTTCTTTTTAAAGTTTTTTTTTTCTTCATAGTAAAAATCCATATGCCACCAAAAACAATTCTGTTTAAAAAACCCTAACAGCGAAAAGCTGGACTTAATATAAATACCTTTGATGGACTGAACAAATATTGCGGGCTGAGGAGCATCTTCGTAATGTTTATAAATGCGCAATTGGCCTTGGCTTAGACTTTCGCCGTAATCATTTGTAGCACGGCAAACATAGCGACCGCTATCGCTTTCTTGTGCATTAAAAATTTCTAGTACAGCTTCACCATTATGGAAAATGGTTTGAAAACGATTGTTCTTAGGCAGTGGTAGATTATCCTTTAACCATTCAATGTTCGTGCAGCCATCGTATACCACACTACAGCTCAAGCGAACATTTGAACACTCGGTTACGGTACGATCCTGTAGTAGAGTACTAAACAAGGGTTTTCTTTGTGAGATCATTTGGAGATTTCTGCTTATGGAAGAACGCTTTAAAATATCATATTCAGTATTCTCCACTGTTTCGGAAATATATTTGGCAGCATCTTTGTTATCATTTACAAATCCATTAGTTTCTGGTTCAGCAGCGGCAGCAGACATAAGTTTCTTTAGATCAACTATTTTAATAACTTTTATTATGGATTCAATGCGGTCATTGGTTTCGGCAAAACACGAAAAAGTTCCGCAATCTGAAGGTATAGGATTCCGTATTATAAGATTACGCACACCCCCGATTTCTTCACTAGTACGATAGCGATTATTAGATATTGAATGATCGTCACGAATCCATGATATTGAAGGACGACCGCGAACATTACACGACAACATAATTTCACAGCGTGCAGCATTAAATGTAGCTGGAAATATTAAATTGTTATTATAACAAAATCGGATATTTTCTTCTTTTAAAGCAGTAAAGCTAAAAGCTTTGTCTAAGCAGGCAAAACGTTTTTCAGTTCGGCGAAGCATTTTTCCGATCAACGAACTTACTTTGCAGTTTTACACATTTAAGCGCTTTGTGTATTTGTTGTATCTTACCTGTCACAGGGCTCGTAAAACAAGATGGCAATTCTTTAGTTGTACTATCGTAAACAGTTAGATCACACACGGATTCTATGGAATTGCGGCTATTGCGAACTACACACTTGTATTCTGCTGAGTCATCTGGTCGGACATCATAAATCTCTAAACTTAAAGCACCATTAATATTGTAGATTTTGTGACGAGAATCTTTTGTTACGCGTTCATTGCCTCGCAACCAATAAACATCTTCAATTAAACCGCTCACATAACAGATCAATTGAGCTTTGGTACCGGAAGCGATAGTCATGGGTTTCATGGGAGTTTCAATGTTAAGTTTAAATTTAATGTCTCTGGAACTTAACGTTTGTTTTTTCTGCTCACCATCCTCAAGTTTGTCAATAATTTGTTCTTTTTTTACGTCCTCATTTTCTTCATCCAGCAACTTGGAGGCCCTTCGTTCGGTTATTTTTTTAATATAATCCGAAATGTCAACGAATTTGCTTATTTTCATTTGACCACTTTCACTTTCGGCATAACAGGTGTAAAGGCCAGTATCTTCTTTGCACGGATTTTCTATGATCAATTGTCTTATGCCATCTTGAAGATCAACGTATTTGTATTTGCCCTCCTTTGACAATAATGTGTTATCCTTCTGCCAGTAAACGTTTGGTTTAGGATTTCCGGAAACTTTACACTCCAATCTGATATGATTTTCATGAGAATGATATACATCTAAAGTTTGAATGAAATTGGAATGATGAAACATTTAAACATTAAATATGAGGATGTTGACATTCAAAATCAAATATATATATGTATATTATATATGAAAGCATGTATGAACATACCTGGACATATACTGGAGAAACAGATCAAATACCACATCAGACTAATAACAAAAAATTTACATAACAGTTACCTTTAATGCCGACTGTAAAAGTAGGGGCTACAAGTTCTTCTTTGCCTGTGCTATAGACAAACAAATTGCAAGTGGATACAATTTCATTTTCAGAACCTTTTACTCTTAATGTGTATTGGCCACTTTGAGCTTCGGTAACACCAATCAAGTTTAACCAAGCAATACCATCTTGCATAGACAATTTACTAGTTGGTCCAAATGCTATGGGATTATCATTGTGGAACCAACGGGCAGTGGGATCAGGACCATCAATATTTACCATCCATTTGACATTGCTACCCTCCTTTACGGTACGATTAGACAAGAAGTTTCTAAAGTAGATGCGTTTCCTTAGATCTGGAGGTGGTGGTACCTCTCGTCTTCTGCCACCTTCTTCATCGTCCTCTTGTTTTTTCTTGCGTTTCTTTTCCTTCTCCTCTTCAGTTTCCTCTGTTGGAGGCAATGCTGGTGGCCTGTCTCTGTTCGGAGAGATTGGCCTTCTTCTTCTTGGTTGTACAGTGACCATATGTACTATTTCCGCCTTGCCTTCACGGTTCTCTGCTTGACAGACGTATTTGCCACTATCGGCCTGTGTTGGATCCATTATAAAAAGCTCTATGGTGCCATCATCATGTTCAATTTGTTGATATTTGTCACTGGGTTCTATTTTAACACCATCCTTGACCCAGGTTATGGTGGGAGTTGGCAAACCACGGACATGACAATCCAACTGGACCTCATTAATTTTTCCATGATAAGTATCTTTAATATTACGGGTGAATGTTGGTGGAACATCGCCTGTGCCAGGGTCAGAGTAAACCTCAAGTCTACAAAATGTTGAAGCCTCGCCTGTTTCATCTCGTGCCCAACATTTATATTCACCAGAATCCTCTAAAGTGGCCGATGATATTTCCAAAGTACAGAGACCCTCTACATAACGACCTCTAATTTTTTGGCTGTTCTGGATCTGTTCGTCGTTTTTAAACCACTTAACTTGAGGTTCTTTAGCTTCCAAGAAACAAGATATTTTTACTTTTGATCCTTCGGCTACCACACGATCCCTAACTGCAGTGGCAAAGTGAATTCCAATAACTTTTTCACGCTTCTTAAGACTGCCAGTTTCGGAACCGGTATCCGTGGCATATGCTGATGCTGAAGAAGCTTCGACTTCTTCGTCATCTTTTTTCGGTTTTCGTACACGTTTCTTTCCTTTGCTGCCGTCATCTGTCTCTGATTCAGATGGCTCTGACTTACTAACTTCCTTTGGTTTCTCAGCCTCAACATGTTTTGGTTTCAATAAGCTTTTATCTGCATGGAAAACACCGTGAATGTTATCCGCTATATGATGCTCCTTTCCTCTGAATAGCACGTTATGTGTTATTTCTGTCTTTCCAGCGCTATTCTCTGCTCTGACTATATATTTTCCGTTATCCTTTTCAGTAGGACTATCCATAACCAATTCACAGTTACCATCAGGATGCTGGAAAATATGGAATCTTCCACCATTTTCAATTTCAATATTGTCCTTGAGCCACTGAACTTGTGGCATGGGCACTCCACGAATACATGTCTCCAAAATTAATTCATTCGAAATCAAATGATAAGTATCTGTTAAACAAAATTGCAAACGAAAAAAAAACCATTGAAAAAAATATTGCATAAGAAAATTTGTTTGTTTGCATTTGATGTTATACAATGCAACGTTAAAAATAATCAAACAATAGTTTTGTTAACCGTTGTTCGATCTTTTTATTATAATTATTAATCTTGCTCACCTTTAATGGGATGAGTGAAAACAGGTTCCACATCGGTAGAAACATTTGGAGAATAGACATGCAGTTGACATGAAGCACTTATTTTACAAAATTCATTTTGAGCTATCAGGGTGTAGGTACCGGAATCCTCTGGCTGACAATTTAAGAATTCCAAACAGGCGAGACCTTCACGGCTCATGTTACGTAAGCGGGGACCAAAGGTCACATTTTGATCATCCTTCGTCCACTTCATTGCAGGATTTGGACCATCCACTACCGACTGCAACTTCACTTTAGATCCAACGGCAACATAACGATTTGATAAATATGTAGTAAAATATAATTGTTGCTTAGGAGAGGGATCTGGCATACGGCTCCTTCTCTCATAGGTAGCATCACCTTCTTCGTCCTTCTTTTTCGATTTTGGAGGTCTTCCAGCCTTCTCACCACCAGCGCCAGCGCCTCCCCTTCTACTTCCCGCATCCGAATCACTCATAACGCCTGATAAAACACTAGAGCGTCTGGAGCCCTGGTTAACATCAACAACCACAGAATGGGAAGTTTGTTGAGAGCCTAGTTTGTTTTGTGCAACGCAAGTATAATTGCCACTGTCATTCGTTGTGGGTTTGTTGATGATTAGCTCGCAAATACCATCTAAATGTTCAATTTGCACAATGCGATCATCAAGTGCAACAGGTAATTGGTCTTTTATCCAAGTAATTACTGGTCGTGGATTGCCACGTATTTTAGTGTCGAGTACCAAATCGTTTTGAGAAGAGTGATAAACATCTGATAAAACACAAAATTATCGTACAGTTTAGCGTTGAATAGAAAAATAAAAATTTAAATCACATAGAAAGTGACCCGAATATGTGACACAATTCTTGGCAACATACAAATAAATTTGCCACAATACAATACACACAGATACAAACACATAATCGAACGCGCACACAATATCGCAACTGCAACTGCAACTGCAAATACAGTTACAAATACTTGTTAGGAAAAAAACGATCTTGCTATTTTTGTGTTTTTTTTTTCTCAGTAAATGACATGACGAACGATTGATCGTCCGAAATAGACATCTATTGGCTTAATGTTAAAATCTTGCCAATTTTCTTTAAACATCGATACAAATGTAGTAATAAATTAATTGATTTACATAAAATGACAAAAGACAGAATACCTCTAAGTGGTAGTGCGAAAATGGGTTCATGCTGATCGCCTTCGGTTTGCGCAGAATATACCTTGAAATAGCAAGATGTTTCTATTTCACTGAATTCATTTTTGGCAACACACTTGTAGACACCCGAGCTTTCTGAATTGACATCTATTAATTCAATAATTGCTTTATCTGCTTCTGTGCGATTTTTTATCTTGTCGCCATAAACAACCCACTTATCATCTTTCATCCATCTACATGCTGGATCCGGACCTATTATAGTTACCATCAGTTTAACAGTTGAGCCTTCCATAGCCATGCGATCACGTAGCTGTGTAGCAAACTTCAACTTTTGTTTAGCGGAGACTAAAGGTTCTGGAGAAGCTCTGGGCGCTCTTTGTACCGCCTCAGCTCTTTTCTTATCAGATTCGCCTTTCGATTTTAAAGCGTCTTCCATAGCGATTTTTGCTTTCTTTTCTTTATCTCTTTGAATACGATCTCTGGCATGGAAAATGCCATGAACATGATAATGAAGATTCTTTGCAACCTCAACTGCGTGACTTATTTGGGCTTCACCACTCGAATTTATAGCTTTGCAGGTGTATAAGCCACTGTCCTTATTATTGGGTTTATAGATCAAGAGCTTATAAACACCGTGAGCTTCCTCTAACTTCGTAAATTTGACATTTGGTTTAACTTCAAATGCACCCCTCCACCATGATACAACCGGTCTGGGAACACCATGAATATGAACTTCAATAGTCAACTCATCATCACGCAAATGATAGTATTCTGAAAACATGAAAATTTAAATTATTTGTATCGTAATATGTAATAATTTATTTGCTTTGCAACTATACTTTGTACCTCTTATTAATCTGAACGATGGTGGTGCGGGTTGATCTTTAAACACTTCATAGATTGTAACATAACATGAAGATGTAACTTCATCATTCATGTTCGCAATCACACACGAGTATTCGCCAGAATCCAAAATGGTCGTATTAATTATATCTAAAGCTAAAATATTATTGTTGTTTATAATACGATGAGTATTATCCCTTTCTAATTGTCGCCCATCCTTGAACCATTTCACCGAAAGTTCAGGACCACCAACGGCGCAGGATAATCGCACATTTTTTCCAGCCTCGACAGTGCGATCTGATAGGAAAACAATAAAGTGTGGCAGACGTCTCTGATCCCGCAAGTGTTGCCATTCAGCGTCACGTTGCTTTTCACTTTTTCTTACAGCCAAACTATATTTACGCATTTGCTGCATGAATTCTTCGCCTTCCTCTTCGGCGATCTTTTTCCAACGCTCTTCGTCATCTGGATCGGGACGTGTAAATCCTTCGGAGGCGTTGCTGCTACGTCTTGTTTCGCCTGGTAACTCTCCAACTTCGTCTGCTTCTTCGTCTTCGTCATATCTAGACTCGTCGTCATATCTCGATTCATCATATCGAGAGCTGGCTTCATCAAACTCTGTTCCATCCTCACCATCGCCTTCGCCTTCTCCCTCGCCTTCATCTTCATCTTCGGCAGCCTCTTCGGCGGCTTCAGCTTCCTCTTGAGCGCGCCTTTCAGCCTCCTCACGTTCTCGTTCCTCTTGTTCAGCTTTTAGGCGTTTTTGCCGCTCTTCAAAAGTCTCTACTGGTTTTTTAGCAGCTAATTTAGCTGCTTCTTCTTCAGCAGCCTTGGCTGCAGCCTTAGCTTGCTCTTCCATTTGTAATGCTAATTTACTTTTCTTTGGTGGCGGCTTTGGTGCTGGTTGTTGCTGTTGTTTTTCTTCAAACATTTTTTTACTTGCCTTCTGGCCGCCACCTATTTCAAGTTTTAAGCTTAGTTTTGGGCTTGGAGACTTTTCCTTTTTCTCCTTCTTTTTGGCAACTGCCTTCTTTTTACCCTTTTTAACGGGTTCGTCACCTTCATCCATATCAACACCCTCTTCGCCATCATCTTGTGTTTCACTCATATCCCTATCCTGATCCTCTGAACCAGCACCGGATGGGCTGCCATCCTTTTCAGCTGACCTACGTGGAGTTCGTCCTTTTTTACCTCCTTTGGGCTTCTTTTTAGGCTTAACTATTTCCTCTATGACTTCTTCCTCCTCTTCCTCATATTCCTCGTATTCTTCAACAACATAGATAACCTCAACATTAGAAACATCCATAACAGCAGCACGATCTATTACAGATAGATCGGAGGTTATGTAACGTACAGGTTTTTGTGCTTCTAAAGGTTCGGATATATCCATAACTAACGCACGATCAAACACTGCTGTATTACATGTTAAAAGAGTTTTTAAGTCTCTGCCCAATTCGAAAGGAGTTTTTTCCTTTTCTTCCCTTTTTAAGAAGGGAGTTATGCTACGCCATGACGACGGAGTAGCACTACGTCTTGTCATATATAATGTAAACGGAGTCTGAGAGCGACCACGAATAGGTGTAGCACTTCGTCCACGTAAACTTCCTGGAGTAGGAGATTTTAATTTACGCCTTTTTTGTATTGGCACCTGTAAAGTATCCTGAGCAGGTACAGCCTCTGGCTCTTCTGAGCCGCGAGCTTCAGCTGCAGTAGTTTCACCTTCAGTTTCACCCATTATTGTGGGTGGACCTTCTTTAAATAAAGGATTTCGAGGTCACACAACTAATAATTAATAACTCTTTCGAAAATATTTTCGAATTTTTTTATTTATTTCTATTACTTTTTTATTTATTTGCCGTTTTCGTTTCTGTTGTTATTAAAACAGTTCGTTTAAAATTGTATTTAATGTGATTATTTATTAAGGACGTGATCGGCGATCGGTCCGTTCGTTGCGACGTGTTTAATTCGACTGTTCCGAACGAACTGAAACAACCGTACGTTTCGAAAATTAAATTTCAAATGATCTATGAAACGAATAATACGTTTTTGTTCTAATTGCATAAGCTGCCAAGAATCTATAATTAATTTATTGTCATGGACTCGGCAACGATTTATCAAACTTAATTTTTTACTTTTACGTGAAGGTAAATTGAACTTTTTATTTTTTTATTTATTTATTTTCTTTTATTTACAATTTCAAATACTTTTGAAATGAAACGCACTCAAATAAGAATAGTTTTCTCAATGAATAAAAACCGAACTTGACCTAACATTTTTAAATAAATAACAATAATAATATTAACAAATAAACAGTTATAATTTTTATAATAAACGAAAATAAATATATCCTACCTGCTTGAATCGATGAAACTGTGAATCCGCGTACCAATAATATATTTCAATATTAAATCAATTTTAGTTTTTTCTACTTACAATTACAGTAATTTTTTTGGGTAAAAATATTTTACAGAAATAAAATAAAATGAAAATCAAAAGGTTTTTTCTGGCAAAGAAAGTGCGATTAGTAATTTCCTATTTATCTTAAAATCATTGAATAAAACTATAAATATCATTCATTAGTGTGTTTTATCGATCTCAAATCAGTAATAGATTAACTTTAGATACCCTACAACAACTAAGAGCATTAAATGCTAACAAATTATTGTATTTTGTTAATTATTGAAATTGTTTTAAATTCAGCGTAGGGCATCAGTAAAATTCAATTAAAAAAAGAAAACTTAAAACCAAAACAACAATAAATCGATTAACATACCTCTGATGTTACGAGTAAAAATTGGTGGTGTGCCAAATTTGTTCGTGGGTACATCATACAATGTCACGAGGCAACTAGTTTCCACTTCACCGTTTCTGTTTGTTGCAACACACCTGTATACAGCTGCATCGTGATAATCGGCTGATTTTATTTCTAGACTAAATAAACCTTCCTTTTGAGTGATTTTATATTTAGAGTTGTTTTCAATAGTAGTATTTTCCTTATACCAGCACACAACTAAATCGTTGCCAGATATTCCACATGTCAATTTTAAATCACTTCCCACTGATGAATTCCGATTGGTAAGTTTTACATCTACACAAGGCATACGCTTAGCACTTCGTTGTTCTTTAAGATTTATGACTTTTTTAGTCACATTCTTTTTGTCTTCTTGAGCTGTCAGGTCTAGAATATCAGATATTACTTTTCGGTCTTCTTTTTCATAATCGATCTTCTTTTCTTCGATCTGTTCGGCACGATCTTGTGAAACTTCACTCTTTTCTTTACCATTTTCAATAGTTTTCTTTACATTTTCTAGTTTCTTTTCTTCAACTTTTTCGGCCTTAACTTTTGATATTTCAGCCTTTTCTTTAGTAGCCTTCACATCTTTCTTTTCAAGACTCTTAGCTTCCTGATCAAGTTTCTTCTCTTCAATTTTGTCAACTTTAACTTCTAATGTTTCAGCCTTTTCTTTGGTAGCCTTCACATCTCTCTCTTCAAGTTTCTTAGCTTCCTGATCACGCTTCTTTTCTTCAACTTTTTCGGCCTTTATTTCTGATATTTCAGCCTTTCCTTTGGTAGCCTTCACATCACTGTCTTCAAGTTTCTTTGCCTCATGATCAAGTTTCTTTTCTTCAACTTCTTCGGCCTTAACTTCTGATATTTCAGCCTTTTCCTTAGTAGCCTCCACATCTTTCTCTTCGATTTTCTTAGCTTCCTGATCAAGTTTCATCTCTTCAATTTTTTCAGCTTTAACTTCTGATATTTCAGCCGTTTCTTTGAGAGCCTTCACATCTCTCTCTTCAAGTTTCTTAGCTTCCTGATCAAGTTTCTTTTCTTCAACTTTTTCAGGTTTAACTTCTGATATTTCAGCCTTTTCTTTAGCAACCTTCACATCTTTCTCTTCAAGTTTCTTAGCAGCCTGATCAAGTTTCTTTTCTTCAATTTTTTCGGCTTTAACTTCTGATATTTCAGTCTTTTTTCTAGCAACCTTTACATCTTTCTCTTCGATTTTCTTAGCACCCTGACCGAATTTCTTCTCTTCCATTTTTTCTGCTTTAACTTCAAATATTTCAGAGTTTTCGTTTGTAGCCTTCACAATTTTCTCTTCAAGTTTCTTAACTTCCTGATCAAGTTTCTTTTCTTCAACTTCTCCGGCCTTAACTTCTGATATTTCAGCCTTTTCTTTAGCAGCCTTCACATCTTTCTCTTCAAGTTTCTTAGCTTCCTGATCCAGTTTCTTTTCTTCAGCTTTTTCGGCCTTAATTTCTGATATTTCAGCCTTTGCCTTCGTAGCCTTCACATCTTTCTCTTCACGTTTCTTAGCTTCCTGATCCAGTTTCTTCTCTGCAATTTTTTCAGCTTTAACTTCCGATATTTCAGCCTTTTCTTTAGCAGCCTTCACATCTTTCCCTTCAAGTTTCTTAGCTTCCTGATCAAGTTTCTTTTCTTCAACTTCTTGGGCCTTAACTTCTGATATTTCAGCCTTTTCTCTAGCAACCTTTACATCTTTCTCTTCGATTTCCTTAGCAGCCTGCTCAAGTTTCTTCTCTTCAATTTTTTCAGGTTTAACTTCTGATATTTCTGCTTTTTCTTTGGTAGCCTTCACATCCTTCTCTTCAAGTCTCCTCGCTTCCTGATCGAGTTTCTTTTCTTTAATTTGTTCAGCTTTCACTTCTGATATTTCAGCCTTTTCTACGGTAGCCTTCACATCTTTCTTTTCAAGTTTTTTAGATTCCTGATCAAGATTCTTTTCTTCAACTTCTTCGGCCTTAACTTCTGATATTTCAGCCTTTGCCTTCGTAGCCTTCACATCTTTCTCTTCAAGTTTCGTAGCTTTCTGATCAAGTGTCTTTTCTTCCATTTGTTCGGCCTTAACTTCTGATATTTCAGCCTTTTCCTTCGTAGCCTTCACATCTTTCTCTTCGATTTTCTTAGCTTCCTGATCAAGTTTCTTCTCTTCAATTTTTTCAGCTTTAACTTCTGATATTTCAGCCTTTTCTTTGGTAGCCTTCACATCTCTCTTTTGAAGTTTCTTAGCTTCCTGATCAAGTTTCTTTTCTTCAACTTTTTCGGCCTTAACTTCTGATATTTCAGCCTTTGCCTTCGTAGCCTTCACATCTTTCTCTTCAAGTTTCGTAGCTTTCTGATCAAGTGTCTTTTCTTCCATTAGTTTGGCCTTAACTTCTGATATTTCAGCCTTTTCCTTCGTAGCCTTCACATCTTTCTCTTCGAATTTGTTTGCTTCCTGATCAAGTTTCTGCTCTTTAATTTTTTCAGCTTTAACTTCTGATATTTCAGCTGTTTCTTTGGTAGCCTTCACACCTCTCTCTTCAAGTTTCTTAGTTTCCTGATCAAGTTTCTTTTCATCAACTTTTTCAGGTTTAACTTCCGATATTTCAGCCTTTTCTTTAGCTGCCTTCACATCTTTCTCTTCAAGTTTCTTAGCAGCCTGATCAAGTTTCTTTTCTTCAACTTCTTCGGCCTTAACTTCTGAAATTTCAGCCTTTTCTCTGGCAGCCTTCACATCTTTCTCTTCGATTTTTTTAGCAGCCTGATCAAGTTTCTTCTCTTCAATTTTTTCAGGATTAACTTCTGATATTTCAGCTGTTTCTTTGGTAGCCTTCACATCTCTCTCTTCAAGTTTCTTAGTTTCCTGATCAAGTTTCTTTTCATCAACTTTTTCAGGATTAACTTCTGATATTTCAGCCTTTTCTTTGGTAGCCTTCACGTCTTTCTCTTCAAGTTTCCTCGCTTCCTGATCGAGTTTCTTTTCTTCAATTTGTTCAGCTTTCACTTCCGATATTTCAGCCTTTTCGTTCGTAGCCTTCACATCTTTTTGTTCAAGTTTCTTAGATTCCTGATCAAGTGTATTTTCTGTAATTTGTTCGGATTTCACTTCTGATACTTCAGCCTTTTCTCTGACAGATTTTAAATCTTTCTCTTCAATTTTTTTGGCTTCCTGATCGAGTTTTTTTTCTTCAATTTGTTCAGCTTTCACTTCCGATATTTCGGCCTTTTCTCTGGCAGCCTTCACATCTTCCTCTTCGATTTTTTTAGCAGCCTGATCAAGTTTCTTCTCTTCAATTTTTTCAGGTTTAACTTCTGATATTTCAGCCTTTTCTTTGGTAGCCTTCACATCTTTCTCTTCAAGTTTCCTCGCTTCCTGATCGAGTTTCTTTTCTTCAATTTGTTCAGCTTTCACTTCCGATATTTCAGCCTTTTCTTTGGTAGCCTTCACATCTTTCTGTTCATGTTTACCTGCTCCCTGATCGAGTTTCTTTTCTTCAATTTGTTCAGCTTTCACTTCCGATATTTCAGCCTTTTGTTTGGTAGCCTTCACATCTTTCTCTTCAAGTATCCTCGCTTCCTGATCGAGTTTCTTTTCTTCAATTTGTTCAGCTTTCACTTCCGATATTTCAGCCTTTTCTTTGGTAGCCTTCACATCTTTCTCTTCAAGTTTCTTAGCTTCGTGATCGAGTTTCTTTTCATCAATTTGTTCGGATTTCACTTCTAATATTTCAGCCTTTTCTTTGGTAGCCTGCAAATCTTTCTCATCAAGTTTCCTCGCTTCCTGATCGAGTTTCTTTTCATCAATTTGTTCAGCTTTCACTTCCGATATTTCAGCCTTTTCTTTGGTAGCCTTCACATCTTTCTCTTCAAGTATCCTCGCTTCCTGATCGAGTTTCTTTTCTTCAATTTGTTCAGCTTTCACTTCCGATATTTCAGCCTTTTCTTTGGTAGCCTTCACATCTTTCTGTTCAAGTTTCCTCGCTTCCTGCTCGAGTTTCTTTTCTTCAATTTGTTCAGCTTTCACTTCCGATATTTCAGCCTTTTCTTTGGTAGCCTTCACATCTTTCTCTTCAAGTTTCCTTGCTTCCTGATCGAGTTTCTTTTCATCAATTTGTTCAGCTTTCACTTCCGATATTTTAGCCTTTTCTTTGGTAGCCTTCACATCTTTCTCTTCAAGTATCCTCGCTTCCTGATCGAGTTTCTTTTCTTCAATTTGTTCAGCTTTCACTTCCGATATTTCAGCCTTTTCTTTGGTAGCCTTCACATCTTTCTCTTCAAGTTTCCTTGCTCCCTGATCGAGTTTCTTTTCTTCAATTTGTTCAGCTTTCACTTCCGATATTTCAGCCTTTTCTTTGGTAGCCTTCACATCATTCTCTTCAAGTTTCCTCGCTTCCTGCTCGAGTTTCTTTTCTTCAATTTGTTCAGCTTTCACTTCCGATATTTCAGCCTTTTCTTTGGTAGCCTTCACATCTTTCTCTTCAAGTTTCCTCGCTTCCTGATCGAATTTCTTTTCTTCAATTTGTTCAGCTTTCACTTCCGATATTTCAGCCTTTTCTTTGGTAGCCTTCACATCTTTCTGTTCAAGTTTCCTCGCTTCCTGATCGAGTTTCTTTTCTTCAATTTGTTCAGCTCTCACTTCCGCTATTTCAGCCTTTTCTTTGGTAGCCTTCACATCTTTCTGTTCAAGTTTCCTTGCTCCCTGATCGAGTTTCTTTTCTTCAATTTGTTCAGCTTTTACTTCCGATATTTCAGCCTTTTCTTTGGTAGCCTTCACATCTTTCTCTTCATGTTTCCTTGCTTCCTGATCGAGTTTCTTTTCATCAATTTGTTCAGCTTTCACTTCCGATATTTTAGAAGTTTCTTTGGTAGCCTTCACATCTTTCTCTTCAAGTATCCTCGCTTCCTGATCGAGTTTATTTTCTTCAATTTGTTCAGCTTTTACTTCCGATATTTCAGCCTTTTCTTTGGTAGCCTTCACATCTTTCTCTTCAAGTTTCCTTGCTCCCTGATCGAGTTTCTTTTCTTCAATTTGTTCAGCTTTCACTTCCGATATTTCAGCCTTTTCTTTGGTAGCCTTCACATCTTTCTCTTCAAGTTTCCTCGCTTCCTGATCGAGTTTCTTTTCTTCAATTTGTTCAGCTTTCACTTCCGATATTTCAGCCTTTTCTTTGGCAGCCTTCACATCTTTCTGTTCAAGTTTCCTCGCTTCCTGATCGAGTTTCTTTTCTTCAATTTGTTCAGCTTTCACTTCCGATATTTCAGCCTTTTCTTTGGTAGCCTTCAAATCTTTCTGTTCACGTTTCCTTGCTCCCTGATCGAGTTTCTTTTCTTCAATTTGTTCAGCTTTTACTTCCGATATTTCAGCATTTTCCTTGGTAGCCTTCACATCTTTCTCTTCAAGTTTCCTCGCTTCCTGATCGAGTTTCTTTTCTTCAATTTGTTCAGCTTTCACTTCCGATATTTCAGCCTTTTCTTTGGCAGCCTTCACATCTTTCTGTTCAAGTTTCCTCGCTTCCTGATCGAGTTTCTTTTCTTCAATTTGTTCAGCTTTCACTTCCGATATTTCAGCCTTTTCTTTGGTAGCCTTCACATCTTTCTCTTCAAGTATCCTCGCTTCCTGATCGAGTTTCTTTTCTTCAATTTGTTCAGCTTTTACTTCCGATATTTCAGCCTTTTCTTTGGTAGCCTTCACATCTTTCTCTTCAAGTTTCCTCGCTTCCTGATCGAGTTTCTTTTCTTCAATTTGTTCAGCTTTCACTTCCGATATTTCAGCCTTTTCTTTGGTAGCCTTCACATCTTTCTGTTCAAGTTTCCTCGCTTCCTGATCAAGTTTCTTCTCTTCAATTTGTTCAGCTTTTACTTCCGATATTTCAGCCTTTTCTTTGGTAGCCTTCACATGTTTCTCTTCAAGTTTCCTCGATTCCTGATCGAGTTTCTTTTCCTCAATTTGTTCAGCTTTCACTTCCGATATTTTAGCCTTTTCTTTGGTAGCCTTCACATCTTTCTGTTCAAGTTTCTTAGCTTCCTGATCAAGTGTATTTTCTGTAATTTGTTCGGATTTCACTTCTGATACTTCAGCCTTTTCTCTGACAGCCTTTAAATCTTTCTCTTCAATTTTTTTAGCTTCCCGATCGAGTTTCTTTTCTTTAATTTGTTCAGCTTTTACTTCCGAGATTTCAGCCTTTTCTTTGGTAGCCTTCACATCTTTCTCTTCAAGTTTCCTTGCTCCCTGATCGAGTTTCTTTTCTTCAATTTGTTCAGCTTTCACTTCCGAGATTTCAGCCTTTTCTTTGGTAGCCTTCACATCTTTCTCTACAAGTTTCTTAGCTTCGTGATCGAGTTTCTTTTCATCAATTTGTTCGGATTTCACTTCTGATATTTCAGCCTTTTCTTTGGTAGCCTGCAAATCTTTCTCTTCAAGTTTCTTTTCTTCAACTTTTTCGGCTTTAACATCTGATATTTCAGCCTTTTCTCTGGCAGCCTTCACATCTTTCTTTTCGATTTTCTTAGCAGCCTGATCCAGTTTCTTCGCTTCAAGTTTTTCGACTTTACCTTCGGATATTTCTGCTTTTTGTTTAACACTTTTCACATCTTTCTCTTTAACATTTTCTTCTGGTTGTATTGATCCACCTTCCAACATTATATCTTTTTCTTGGAGCTTGGATAACTCTACCACTTTCTGAACAACTAAAGACATCGATGTGCATAGGTTAATGATATCTTCGTACACTTTGAGTGTTTTAATATTATCTGTTGAGTTCTCTATAGAATCGTATTGCTTTAAGGATAAAGTTTTCACTTTTTCCAAATCAAGATTAATATTCGGAGTTGCAACGTCAATCATGTCATCAAATAAAACAAAAATATCCATTAGATTTCTTTGCAGTTCAATCATATGGGCTGAGGATTTTTCAACTTCTATGGCATTTTGGAGACGTTCAGCCATTAATTGTAAGTTGGTTAGTTTTGAAGTCAATCCAATCAGTTTTGCTTGACAAGGCTTATATTTTACTAAATCGATTTTTAAAAGTAGTGAATTAATGTTATCGGTTACATTTGTTAAGTATTCTGCATTAATTGTTTCTATCAAAGCGCTATCGTTTTTCATTATGGCATCAATAAGGTTTTCAAAATCCCTCTGTAAACTTCCATCGTAGGTGTGTACAATATGTTCTCTCAGTTTGAATATGCATTTCCGTTTTTGGTCATTATTTGGAGAACTTAAGAGCTCTTTTAAATCATTTTTGAGATCGTTATCTTCTATTTTCATTAAGGTTGTTGTGATTGCTTGTTCCGTAGTTTTTGCTAATAGCAGTGGCTCTGTTTGAATAAGTTCAAGCAGTTGATCAAACGTTTCTTTCATATTTTCTAATTCTAATAATATTTCGAATGCATCATTGATTTCATTATGTCTAAGTTGTACCACCAATTGATTAAGTTTGTTAGTTTTTAAGACAGTCGGCTTTCTGGCACTAATCTCATTAGTGGCATTTTGTAATTGATATACAGCTTCTTGTAAAGATTTAAAGGAATCTGATGATTTTGTCAAATTTCCTAGATTTTGCTTATAGATATTATTTAACTCCGAGTTGATTTGATCGGTACTAAGAGAAACATTTTGTAGGATGTCAGAGTTTTCGTATTTGCTATTAATGTGTTTTGAAATATTGGCAACACTAGGTTTTATAGCTTCCGTTATGTCGTAAAGTAACGTTTTTCGTAATTTATCATTTCCATTAATTATGTTACAAAAAATATGTTTGAGATTTTGTAAAATCAGGTTTGAGATTTCATCTGACGATTCAGAACTCATGGCGTATTTAATAAGGTCTTTTGTTTTGCAGAGTGGCAAGAACAGGCTCTCATCAATACAAGTGGGAATATCTTCTACAATAGCCGTTTGTATTTCTTTTAAGTTGTCTGCCACTGCCTTGAGTAATGCTGAGGTATCTTGCCCCACATTTGTGGTAGGTAGAGTTTGAATGTAGTGATGGGTATTGTTAATCACCTGTATTGTATCCTTTAGGAAAGGCGCTAGTTGTTTCTCATTTGAATCTCTATCTTTTTTATTTGAACCTTCTATATTTTCAGTCTTTTCAATTTCTTCCGTTTGTCCTTTTTTGACCTCAACTGGACAAGTGTCAATAGTGTCCTGTTGAATAATTTTGGACTCATTCTTTGATTTCTTTATATCGCAGTTTTCATTTGCAACTTTTTCATTTTGCGCAACATTTTCAATTTGCGTAAGAGGTTGATCCTGCTTTGTAAATGTTTTATTTTCGACGAAATTATTTTGAGTTATTTTAATTTTTTCTAAATTTGCTTTGAGATTTTTAAGAAGCTCTGATAATAGGAATATAGTCGCTTCTTGATCCATGTCATAGTCAATTTTCGACTGGATTTTATTTTCAACGGCAATCAAAATATTTTTTAATTCTTCCACTGTGTCTTGATTTTCTTGCAAAAAAGCATGAGCCAAAGGACTATTATTTATAATTCCTTCTTGTATTTCTGTAAGAAACACTTGAGCAGAGTTGATATTATCGAAAAGCACTTTTATTTGTTCCTCATTTACTCGCTGTTTATCTAACGAGAGAATTGTCTTTATTTCCCTTAACTCGGGTACAAGATAATCAATTTCTTGCAGTAATTCAATTATTCTCAAATTACCCTCGTTATTTTCGATAAAATCAAAAATAGAAACTAATTTATTTTGGGCTTTTAAAAGAGCAGGCAACATTTCATTTTGTGATTTTTCGCTTAAATCGTTAAGTACTCTAAATGCAGTCATAAGTTGGGTTTGCAATTGAACCATGACACTAGATGAAGTTTCAATATCGACTTTTTTTAATTTGCCTATAATTTCAACGGTTTCCATAAGATTTCTAAATGGTTGTATTAGGATATCAAGATTCTGCTGAGCAGCATCTACTTCCAAGCAGGCCAGTATAAATTCGGAAAAGCCTAAAACTAATTTATCCTTCATCTCTAAAGCCAATTGAAGTTCTAATGAAGGCATTGCTTGTAGTAAGTCTTCAAACATTTTCTCTATACCCTCGAGACCAGTTTCTAAGTCTGCGGATTCGTAGGTATGTACCAAGCATTCCTTAAGCTTAAACAACGTCTTTGCCACCTTTGTTTCTTTCTGTATTAACTCCTCGGTGTTTTCGGTAGTTTTTAATAAATTACTTTCCATACCTTGTAAATCATTTTTCAGTTCCTGCATAATATTTTCTAAACTTGTAACCTCAATGTCTTGAATATTTTTGGTGGTCCCCAAGCACTCCTCGATCTGTTTAATTCCTCCGGCTACACAATCTTTCAAGTCAAATGTGTGTATTTTTGGCACCACAGTCTGCGCGGGTTCGTGGTAATCTGAGACTGATACCGTCTTATGTTCAGCATAATATTTAATATCCGAAATGCAAAGAGTTGATAACTCCTCTAGATTATTAAATGCATGGGCATCAAAGTTTTCACAGTAGTTTAATAAATTAAATAGAATGTGGGATTTTTCCTTTACGACTTGGAATAAGGGACACTCTTCTAAGGTATTGAAAGGTTGTTCTTGTTTAATACTAACAATAGCTTCCTTAATACTTAATAATGGTGAAGCGCAGGTTTTCAACATCTCTAAGCTAGTTTGATCGCTAAGACTCGATATTTGGGATAGTAACTTGTTCTCCTCTATATATAAGACAGCTTTTTCTAACTCTCTTAACGGTTGGACAAATTCCTTAAGGTGGGAGAATGTATGGATATTAGCCAATGACTCCAAAGTGTCTAGTGCTTGCTGTTCATGCACCGCCAGTACATAAGGCTGCAAACTTTGTACAACTTTTGCAGATGAGAGGTTTGCTTGAGATATCGTATTCAATGTTTCAACCTGTTCAAATTCTTGGGTATGGAATACTTTAACACCCTCCACAATTTCTTTAAGAGGCTGAGCAATAGTTTTAAGTTCAGAAATTTCATCTGTGGTTAAGTCTTTAACATCAAAGTTGTCTATATACTCTTGTATTTGAAGAGCACAGTTTTCCAAACTACAAACAGCTTCCGCTATTGTACATGGATCAGTGCACTCGGACGAAGTGTGAACTATATCAAGCACATGAGGTTGCAGTGTTTGCTCCAAGCATTGCTTCAAGTCTTCCATTTTATTAACAGTAGCTTTTATCTGCTCAACTGCTTCAATCCTTAGTGAACCCATATCGTAGTCATTACAATGAGCCAACACAGAGGCAATGCTATTTTTCAGTTGACCTAATAACTCATCCACTTGAACTTTTTTATCTTCGAATGATTTAAGAGGTCCAGCAAAACTTCCTTCATCAACATTTTTTTGCATCGCAATATCATCACTATCGGAAGGTAGGGATTCCATTGCAGATTTTAGAGCTGATACATCCTCTAAAGTAGACACATCTTCTTTTACTGCTTCCAGACTAAGTCCAGGTAATATTTCTTTCAATACAACTAATATTCCATGAAATGCATTAGCAACTGGTGCTGAAGTTTTATCATTATTATCATCTTCCATTTGGTCTATTGCAGCTCTTAACTCCTCTAAGTTATTACCAAAATCTCCATAAAAGATTTCTGCGCATTCATTTTCATTCCTAGCTATCTGTAGCTTTTCTAAGGACTTATTGATTTCTTTAGTTGCCTTGGCAATTATGCTAAGTGTGTTCGAAGAAGAGCACAACAAATTTGTATTCACTTCTAAAGTTTCGTTACTCCTGAGTTTGGCATTAACCTGCTCGAAAGCCTTAGCTAAATCGCTAAATTTAACTTTGAGTTCATTACCGATAAAATGGAGATTTTGTAAGTAATTAATATTGGCACACAATTCTTCCATCTCTTTAAGAGTGTTTTGCAATTGAATTTTTATTTCCATTTCTTGTCTCATGGATAAAAACAAATTTTCATCCTTTTGGGCCTGTTCCTCATCCAAAGCAATTTCGTTTTGTAAATTTTTTAATTCGTTTTCTTCGATATCGATTTCTATATGTTTGATGAGATTTCGTATTTTCTCTAAAGTTTCAGCAACAGCGTAGTTTTGTTTCGTTGCAGATTGTTTAAGTACGTCTTGACTTATCTTGACTTTGTCACTCAGACCATGCAAAGGATCAACCAAGTCAGTAAAAGAACACGAAATTGATTTCTGTTCAATCTGCCGTATACAGTAATTGAGTTCATCAATGGGCTTCTTTATATTTTCCAAAACTGTTAAATGATATCTATCGATATCTTTGTCAACGACCTGACTGATTAGTGATGAAATGTGTTCCTTAAGCTGAGATAAGCTTAGGGATACATTCTTTGGCAAACGGGTCGCTAAACTGTCTATATTTGATTCAAGATGCAGCACAGCTTGAGCCAGTGATTGTAAGAGTTTCTTTAAATCATCTGAATCCATTAACCTTAACTGATCGTCTGTTATTTGACCTGTTAAAACATCTTGACTTAACTGGGCCAAACCATTTTGAATTTCCTGCAAAGGTGGTACCATTGATTCAACTGTGTGGACTGTTAACTTTCCAGCCTCAATGTTTTGTGAAGGTTGCTGCTTAATTATTTCTAAGCCTTTGACCAATTCAAACAACGGTGGTGATACAATATCTAAGATGGCCATATTTACTTTTTGCTCTACACTATCGGTTCCCGTCATTGAATTAATTTTGCTGTTGATTTGAGCAACTACGGCTTGCAGATCGTTAATAGGTTCTACTAAGTTTGACATAATTTTTGCATGAACCTTTTGATAAATATCTTCATCCGATTCTTCAAGCGTCAACTCATTTTCGACCTTCTCTAGGGCCGTCTGAATTCTTAATACTGGTTCGCAAATGGTTTTCACAGACTCGGAGTACTTTGGTAAGTTTGCCTTAGCTACTTTAGCAAATGGCAAAGGTTCGGGAATTTCTTGCAATTTGGCTACCGCTTCGTTAAAATGTTTTGCGGCTTCAAGCTCTTGGGCTTCCTGTAACAAAGCCTGAGACTTAATTGTATCTTTGGTAATTTCCAGTCCTTGCCTAATGTCATCGATTGTAAGTTGTAAATGCGATTTCAAATTTTCATTTTCAAATGTTTCTGTTATGGTTTGAACTTCTTTTAAAGCATTTATTAAATGATCACCTATGCTGTCTATAATACAAACACTGGTTCTTTGAATTAAAGTTGTACCGGTTTCATCAATTTCTACACATTTTTCAATTACTTGCAAGGCAACATGTAGGTTGCGTATGTCGTCTTTCATGGTTTCAAATAAAGCATCGAGAGGAGTTTCACCCGAGTAAACCTTGAGTTTACTTTGAATTTGGGTTATCGGCTCTGTGATATTTTTTATTATAGCTATACTTTGATCAGCGGAAGCTGGAGTCATCAGCATAACAGACTGGTTGATGACTTCCGATTCGACAGCATTTAAATGACCGTCTAAAAGTTTTAGAAGTTTTGCAAGGGGTAGCAAAGATTTTAAATTTCTTTCAATTTCCTCTTCGTTACTTACAACTTTAAGAGGTTTGTGCGAAGTAACCTTCAGGCCATCACCGACTGCACCTGAAATATCCTGAAGCTGAGCCTCGTTTTCGGCAGTTTTGGAAGATTCGCTATCAGTTTGCTTTTTTCCCTTTTTACGGGCGGGAGCTTGCAATGATTCGCTAATTGATTCATTTTCCAAAGATTCTATTTTTGACATTTGGGCGCTGGCAAATGTTTGCTGTTCTGATGTATTTTCATCTACACTACCATCAGAAGTTTTCGAGCAACTAACGAACTCATCGGGTTCTGCGGGTTTCGATTTCTTGCGCTTTCGTGCGGGAGCTGCTAATGACAACTCCTCCTCCATTTTTTCAAATGAAGATCTGGCAAATTCTTGTGTTTGCTTATCAAATTCCTCTTCGTCCTTTAAGGATGTATCATGTACAGTTATTTCATTTATGGAAATATCATCCATACCAGCCTCCGTGCGCAAATCTTCATCATGTGTAAAATATTCAGGAGAAATATCAATTAGCACTGCTTCCATCAGTAACTTGCCAGACTGCGAGGTTTCTTTTACAAATCGCAATGGAGGTAATTCAACAACATTGTGTTCAGTAACATGCTCCGAAATTTGATCAGCATACATTTCAACAATTTTCAATGCTTCTTCCTCTGTAAGATCTGGCGTTTCGTACAAAGATACGGAGACTTCTTTGCCATCAAAAGAAAATGATACATCTCCCTTACTTGTTATTGTAATATCTCCCTGTGGTGTTTCATACAACTGAGATGTGTTTTCCTCCTGTATGGTTGAAAGTGAAAAATTACGTTGCAACTCATTATGCTGCTGAGTCTCTTGCTTCGAATAGTCATCTTCAAAGCCAAGTAAAGCAGCTGAACTAGCCACAACTCCCATGCAGTTACGAGCTTCGCATGTGTAAGTGCCCAAACAGCAAGTTCCATCCTGTCCTGATATTATTTTATGAATGTCACCCGGTTTCAATTCTTCACCATCTTTGTACCATTTAAGCATTGGTTGCGGAACGCCAATTACTTTGCACTCCAAATTAACAGCACCCTCTTCGGTGAGTATGGCTCTAAGACATTCAAGAAAACGTGGTTTCTTGTAATGTCTGGGAATTTGCAGTTTTAGGAAGCAAGATGTAACAGTGGTACCAAAATCATTCACTGCCACACACTTCCATTCGGCCTGATCTAAAAACTGGACACATCTAATATCCAAATGCCAATCACTTTCTTCTCCTCGATAGTGATTGTAGCGCTCATTTGCCTCTATTGGCAACTCGTCGCGGAACCATGATAGTAAAGGATCAGGCGTGGCCTCAACCTTAACCGTAAACTTAAAGGGTTCATTGATTTTAGTTTCTTGCGATTTAAGGCCTATCAAAAATTTCGGTGGCTGTGACGTTGAAGCGGCGAATGTTAGACGTTCCTCCTCATTCAATTGACTCTGTATATCCTCGACTGTCAACACGGCAATGCTGCTCGTTTCACCCATACAATTTTGAGCAATACAACAATATGTTCCCAATGAATTCGTACCAGTTAACTGATAAACATCACCTGGCTTAAGTTCTTGACCATCTTTAAACCATTTCAAAATAGGCGTTGGAAAGCCTACCACTTTACATTCAAACGATACTAAACCTTCTTCCGTTAAAACAGCTCTAAGATTTTCCATAAAACGAGGTTTCCGATAATTTTTGGGAACTGAAATAAAGAAATTCTTGAAGGTCTTATGAGTAAATTATTAATCCATTTACTTACTTTCCATATTGACGGTACAAGATGAAATACCTACACAACCCTCTTCATTTGTCACAACACATTTCCATTCACCCTCATCACAGGCCTCAGATGGTTTCACTTCAATCATATACACACCTAAACCGTCCTCAACATATTTGTATCTATCACCCGTATCAACACGACCATTTTTATTATACCACACTACACTCTGGGGCCAGGGTGGCACAGCCACTGAAAAACAAAGAAAATAATAATTAACAATATATTCGGTTTCGAAATTCTTTAACTCAGTTTCTTTTGTTTGTTTTCATTTTGAAATTTGGAGTCTCTTTTCCTAAAATTTTCTATTATTTTTTATTTTTATTTTTGATGAGAGAATTCGAATAACAACTCATTTGACCTGCCTCACCAAGTATGCTCGATATTCCAATCATTTAAATCAGTTCAAGTTTATATTTATTGAGCAAATTTTTTGCACGGAATGCCGGCTAAATTTTTTTTTTCAATCAGTGTGATTTTGTTTTTTGTGTTTTTTGCCTCGTTGGCAAATTGCCAAGAAAAAAAAAAACAAAAAATAAATATAAATTAAATCACTACACATTCACTCACCTTGGCATCCGAGTATAATTGTATCGCCAATGCGAACACTCGCATTTTTTAATTCGTTTGTAAATATTGGCGGGGGAGCCGTGTTAGTCACACTTAAAGAGAAACAGATGATGGGTAAAAAAGAAATCTAAATGACAAGATTATTTTTGTTTACCTATCGGCGGGTATTAAAGATCCCTCTCTACTGCCGCGACCAACAACATGTAACTTAGAGCTTGAATATGATTTTCCCACACAATTAACTGCTTCACAGGTGTACGTGCCCAAAGAAGTAGGATCATCCGCATTAGCTGTTAGGGCAAATACATCACCGGCTTTTATTTCTTTGGAATCCTTGAACCAACGTAGTTGCGGTGTGGGGACTCCTACTACTTTACATTCCAGTGAAACGGTACCCTGTGGTGTTAATATCGCTTTAAGTTCTTCTATAAATTCCGGAGCCTTGTACGCCTTTGGAACTATAACGGTTAAATTTGCAATGCACGAATTGCGGCCACCATAGTTTTCGGCCATAACCATCCATTGACCGCCATCTTCCAATGTCACAGGGTTTATTTCAAGATAATAGAATAAACCTTCATAAACCTCTTTAATACGATCGTTGGGACATATTCTTCGATCATTTCGGAACCAGGTCAGCTAAACATCATTACGCAAACAAAAATAAATTAATTTTTTATTTGTTAAGCAGAAAACCAGATAAATTATGAGAAATAATCAAATTTATGTATGTATGTACGTACCTTGACATCTGTGGAACTGCGAATTTCGGTTATTAGTCTGGTACTTGAACCAACTCTTACTTGAAGGTCTTTTAAACGTCTGGCAAATTTTGGTGGATCTTCACCCGTTGATCTGTCCTCAACTATAAGTTGTACATCTTTTCGTATGACGTCGTTGCCTTTCGTTTTAGCAAAAAGCGTATAATGACCAGCATCTTCCCGCTGCACATGTTCAACTGCCAATTGAACTGCGTTGCTGGTTTTCGTTATGCGAAAGCGATCTGAATTATAAATGGACACATTACCGCGACTCCTATTAAGTGAAAAAACAAAATAAGAAGATATCGTCAATTGATTATCAGTATAGAATGTAGAAATATATTAAACTTTAAAGTTTATTATCGCAACTTTTAAATTTTTAGAATTTAACACACACACACACACACATCAGCCAAAACGCTAGGAATTTTAGTTTATAATTTATATTATTTATTTAATTTATATTAGCACGATTTTAAGATTTTCCAGAAAATTGGGTTTCGATAATTTTTGGGAACTGAAATAAGAAATTTTTTCAAAAAGCGTATGCATTATTTAAAACCACATTTTGGGCTTAAAATCAAATTTTTATTCAATTTAAAAGGATCACAGATTTTTCTCGATTCAAGCTTTAAAACGCATACATAACGAATAAAATTACTTTAAAGTTTTTTTATTATAAATTTTATTCACATTTTTGTACATGATCTAGGAAGCATAATTTACGAATAATTTAATTTTTGGACTCAAAATCGAATTTTTATGAATTATAAAAGTATAATTTACGAAAAAGTGAAAATGGCTTAAAAATGTACTTTTTTAAATTCATAATTGACCACTGGACTCGAAATCGATTTTTTATAGACGTAATGCTCACGAAGAAAAATGACGTTTTCATTGTAATAATTTTGTCTTTTTCGTTTGGGCTTAAAATCGAATTTTTATTTAATTTTATAAGTGATCCCAAATATTCGCTAGTTAATCTGTAGGACGCATAAATGAAATGCATTTTTTTATTATTTATTATTAGGTCTGTTTCTTTAGATCTGTTTCTTTTGGGTAAAGTTCGTGAAAATGAGCCCAAGCATTGTTTTCTCTCATAAATAGACAAAATGATATAAAAGTACAGAAAAACACAATCTAATTTTTAAACACAAAATAAAAACTTAAAGTATTTTGACTGTTTTAATTAAAAAAAAATTATTTTGTATTTTGTTTGTGTTTAAAGGCTGTTGCACAAGTTTAAATAACTTGCACGAAGAAAAAGTTTGGTCTGTTTCGCTCTCATTTACCCAATTTTGAATTAAGAAAACAATTTTCGTGCAAATTGGGATCCCACGGGAAACAGACATATTATTATTATTTTTTTTTTTTGTTAAAAAGAGATAACAGTTTTCATTTAACTAAATAAAATAAGTTTGAAAGCTTTTGTTTTAAAAATAAATTTTGTTTTCTTAATACATTTTATAAATGAATACCAGACATTCATTATTTGAGCTCTAGGTCCAATAGCTTACGAAAACATGTTCTTCAACGTTTTTTATTATAAAACAAAGCGAAAAAGGTCGCGATGGCGAATTCACAAATTTTTGCCGAAACCCTAAACGTGAAACTCCATATCATGGCAAAATCATATACCACGCGGTGGCAGTAGCAAATTTATACATTTTCGCCGTTGCTAGAAGTCTCAAACTCCATATATAAAAATCAGCGTCAAATTTTTTTATATGAAGTTTGACATTTCCTGCAACGGCGAAAAACTATAAATTCACCACTGCCACCACCTGGTATATGACTTTGTCATGCTCCATATAAAAAAAGATGTATATTTTCTTATAGTGTGTTTGACGTTTTGCCTAAAATTGATGTATTTGCCGTAGCGACCACCTATTAGTGATTCGCCTTGATTATAAAATATCAGTTGTTGGTGTAAAAATCGAATTTTAGAAATCTAGAACCTACAGTTTATTAAAAGGAGCTTAAAACTTTTAATAATTTCTATATTATATAATATTTGTACATCTGTCGCAATCAGGACTGTTATAGAAACGCCAATTATTTATTTTATCTTTTACTTATTACCAGAGATGTCTATAAGTCCGTCAATACAAGCGTCGGAAATGTTTATGAAAATTCCATGCTGTATTGAGCGCGCTATTAATTTAAAATTTTTTACGTGTCATTTTATCGAACATTAATAACATATGGTATGTTATTATATTATATAACAGTCTAAAAGTTACATGGAAATAAGGGAGGCCGCCATTTTTTATTTTAGTATTTGATTTGTAGCGGCCATCATAAAACACTTCTGTGAATATTTCAATTGTTTCCCTGATAGGGGCCAGAGATAAAGCCTGAGACAGACGGACAGACATTATAGTGATAAAGTAAAAATTGACAAAGGATGCTCCAAAATCTACACAAGTTTTAATTACAGAACTCTTTCGACTATGTTTTTAGGAGAATGTAAAGTACACTGAAAATAGGGTTATTTAACGAATAACAGAAATGACCTCCAAGGATTTCAGGGCTTATGCGCATATGCGCATCATGAGAAAATTTATCATGCAGAGAGATCATATCGCGAGTTCAAATAATAGTAGCAGTAACCACTTGACTTGACAAAAACCCGTCAACGATGGATGCATTTATTATTTAACAAGTACAGGTATGATCATAATTTTAAATGGGTCAATGCACCTGGCCACTAAACTTTTACTATTTGTAAAATATTTTATAACAAATGACCTTTTTAATCACCTTTCTTTCTTTCCCTAAATAAGCGCGTAAAGCGCCACGCCTTCTTACTTCGGGCTTTTATACTGCATACCTAAATAAGAGCGTCAACTTTATGTCTTTAACAGTAATGTTAACTCATTTTATTTTATAAAACCCGCTGTATAAACATAAAGAAGAGATAAAACCGCTAGATTGTCTTGAAAATAACTAAATTGTCATTACATTTCAGCCATAACAAAACAAAACAAACCAACAAGCAGCCAACTTCACTTCCTAACGCACTGTCAAAATTGGATTTTCCAATTGCTAAGCGTTGGCGCCGTGCTTTTTAGGGATGCTTCATACATTTTGTATGTACATGAAAAATTTTGACAGATATCTTGCGCTTTACGTGTTAATTTAGGAACGGCAGTTACTGACCTGACCCTAAACTGTTAGCTGTCAATTCATTTCTTTTTGGTGCTGCCAACATTTTGCAGTAAAAATAGCGGCAAATTAAAAACTAACGTAATGCTGCGGATATCGTTAAAAAATCGTTATTTAAATGAAATATTTGTTTATATTTACCTTTTTCTATAAATTGATGAAGAGGAGGACAGTGTGCCATGATAATCTTTATAATCGTTACATTTGCAGCATTTTGAACAACCGTTGCCCATTTTTGAATTTTGTTTTACTTTTTAATATTTTCTATTTTAATTTCTTTTTAATTATGAATTCTCACTTAAAATGAATAATTTAAATAAAAGAATAAAAGAAAAATATTGTCTTAAAGTGATTTTCTTTCCTTCATTGTGCGTATTTCGAATGAAGATGATAAATGTGCGGATAGAATATTTTGACAGGTGTAAAAAAGTCTTGTGAATCAATTCTAAAATAAATATTTTTTATTAAAAATAAAAACAAATATTGGCAACATGAACATAAAATTTACATCATTTCTCAAAATTGTACAAACAATAAAAAAAAATAAACTATTTCGAAAATAAAATTTTGTTGGGCAATAACTAGACAAAGATAAACTAATTATTTATAAAGCACTGTTCATTTGAAATCAGGTGAAATTAATGATTTAATATATAAAATAAAATTTTATTTTTTAGAAGAGTTTACATCCTTTTGACAAAAACATAGATAAACTTATTATTGGTGATTTAATTCTTTTTATTTCTTAACAAAGTCTTCTTTTTAGATTTTATTTTTAGCCAAATTTCCAAACGTGATTTTTTCCATCGAAACTACGCACGTGTCCATTCGATTTTTGTTTAAACAGAATATTATCTTTAGGAACTACGGCCCCGTGTTGCCCTGTTATGTTTTTTCAACAACTCTATTCTCCAGGCAGGTGATCTTAATACTGCAGATGGTTCCTTAATAATGAATTCCACATACGAAAAAACCGAAATTAAGAAAAAAAAAATTACATAACATATCTCCTCTATTATTTTGGACTGACTATATCGTGAATTTCGTCTCTAATTTACCAAAGGACTTTATTGAATGGATGGCCTGAATGAGGTTCATCATTTGTGGATATACGATCACAATAAGGTAACTCGATTAAAAAAATAAATATATGGGACGATAGAAAATTAAAAAATAGGAAAAAAAAACATCAAGTGAAAAAATTGGCGCTCGTTCTGAAATTTTCCAATTTTTAAAAATATCAATATGGGTATCATTTAAAATCTATTGAAGATCTCTTTAAGGAAATGCTAAAATTATTTAAAAATACTTAACCCATTAAGAGCCGATGGCATTTTTATGTAAAATGCAGCACTTAATTTATTTTTTATTTTTTTCTCTGTCACCCCAATATTTGCTTTACATAGATGGTGAAGGGTATATAAGATTCCAAATATAGAACTTATACTTTTTTTGTAGGCTGTAAAAAACATCAGTTCTTTGACCATTTCAAGTCACTTGTTTGCTGACACAACCTCCGTTACTCAATTAATTTGTTTATATAGTCAGACTAAGATGTAGTAGATAGTTGCCGACTCTTTAATAAACAAAACATCAATCTATACAAATGAACAATCTCAGCCTGATTTTATAGGAACAGTTCTTTCATATTTTTTATAACATATAAATGATTCGTAAAATAGGGCAATCCTTAAATGTTCTTTAAATAAATATTTATATTTGCCAAATACATGTTTGTTAATATTTCATTTCAACATGTTCTCAAACCTTAAAAGCAATTATACAAGAGTGAAGCACATGTATAATTTTATTTATTTATTTATTTTCTTGTGACCATTAATATATTAACACTTTATTTTTATTAAGTATTGTTTGAATAAGAGAAAAATGTTTCTTTAGGCAAGAATAAATTGCACATGTTAAAACGAAAATAAATATCGCCAACAAAGTGGGGCATAAAAAAACAAAGGCATGATGTCTTAAGGCGAATTAGTCTTTACTTTTCGTTCCGTGACAAATCAGCTGATCAGTTTCTGTTAAATGGAAAATATGTATTTGTGGTTTGTTATTATTTTGACGTTCTGTTCTGTTCAAATCAGTCGAAAATAGAATTGAAATTTGTTTGGTAGTGTGAGTGCAAAATTGTACACAAACCTATTTTTGTAATTGTAGTTTTTTTTGCTGTGCTGCATGACAAATTAACAACAGGTGGCCATCTTAGGTGACTATTGTGATTTTTCCTTCTTCGAGTGTCAAAAGTTAGAATCTCCTTTGCTTTTGACAGCCGAAAACTATTTGTACAAAAACAAAATGTACACGTTTCTATCGCAGTGTTGTATTTAATTTCGCCGTGAGTACACCTGTTATTAATTCGCCTCGGCTGTGTTGTGTATTGCGTTTTCTTTGTTTATTATAAACAGCTGATATGTTGTTGCAGAAAAACTAATCACAATAATTTAAAAAGCAGCACGGCAATAATTGTTACAAGGTTTAAAATGCCGAATTCGAAGGTAGCGTAATGTTCTATTCCTCTTTCTATCCTATTTCAACAATGCCTTTTCATCTGTATTAAGTGGTTAAAATTTTTGACACGTAAATTAAATGCAATGTTCGGTGAAAAATTACACTTCTCAGGTTGCAAAAAAAGCCTTGAGGTGTCATGATTTACTTCACTTCATCTGATCTTGTTCTACTTATCCCACTTATGTATAACAGAACGAAAGAATAATATAACTTTAATGTATGGGTCGTTGTTTTAAAGTCTATTTTCTTAATATCCTGTATTGACTCGCTGAAGCTTTAACGCATTCACAAGAGCTATAATAAAATCTGGGAATTCGTTCTCGAAAACATTATTTTCTACTTGGGGTTGCCTGGCCTGTGAATCGCACAGCGCATTACAGAGAGAACTATTCTTTTAAGCCAACAATCTATGTCATGAACTTTCCGTAGATCGTGATATCGTTTATTGAAAAATGGCGGAATACTTTTTCAACTGGTAATGTCGAAAAATATATACCCTTTTTCTAAAATATGCCTTACATGCACTACAACACACATTACCTGGTACTTGATAAATAAATAATGTTGAAAAAAATATTTAATACTTAAGGTCAGTTTATTTTTTTATTAAATATTTATTAATATTTATGTTCACCGAATATCGGAAGCAAACATGAAGTCATAATTTATTAAAACTGGAAACTGGCCTGAAGTTGGAGTAATTTTGCTTTATGCTAGGAACACGACTGGGAAGAACGACGAATTTTTGTTCGCGAATATTCGTCGTATATAAAAATGCTTACAATCATGACATCTGGCAAAATTCGTCATATGCGGCGAACTTTGCAACAGAATTTGGCACGCCGGCGAACGACGTACAAACCAGTACAATGTGACCTTGTTTGACTTTAGATTCGAAATATTTTAATAAATAAAGTTATTTTACTTAAAAAATTTATTCATTTTTATTTTGCAGATTATAAGTTATATAGAAAAATAGTTTTTAGTTGTGTTTTTGCTAATGTTTAACTTTTTAAATAATTTTTTTTTATAGTCACTTTACGAGGGCTGCTCTATATATTTCTGGCTTAATAGTGAAAATGCAAATATTTATAATCAAAAATGGTTTTATTGTTTTTCAAAGTATTCTCCAGCGTGATTTATATACTTTTGCATGCGCACAAACCAGTTGTCGAAGCACTTTTTCCACTCCGATTGAGACACCTCTAAAACATGGTTTTTTAACACTTCAACAGCTTCTTCTGGCGACGAAAATCGTTGACCACGCATTTTTTTCTTGATGTGCGGAAACAAGAAGAAGTCATTAGGTGCCAAGTCAAGGCTGTACGGCGGATGACCCATTAATTCGACGTTTTGGCCGGTCAAAAACGCTCTGGTTTGAGCCGATGTGTGAGAGCTCGCATTGTTATGGTGAACAATTCGTCTTCTCTTGTTCGTTTTTCGAATTTCTCCGATGACTTCAGGCAAGCAAATTGTAGTGCACCACTCAGAAGTGACCGTCCTACGTTGCTCAAGCGGAACAGTCGCCACATGACCAGTTTTGCCGAAGAAATAGGCGACCATTTGCTTCGAAGTGCTTCTTCCACGAACAACTTTCGTTGGATTTTGCTCGTCTTTGAAGACTCACACGGACGATTGTTTCGTTTCGGGCTCATACGCATAGATCCATGATTCGTCACCTGTGACGATCTTATAAACGTCTTTTGAAGCACCGCAATCGTATTTTTGCAACATTTCTTTGCACCAATCGACACGAGCCTTTTTTTGAGTGACTTTCAAGATGTGCGGGATTCAACGAGGACAAACCTTTTTTACGGCCAGGTGTTCATGCAGTATCGAATGTATGCTGGTGGAAGAAATGTCCAAGGATGTCTCTATCTCTCGGTATGTCGCATCTCGATCTTGCATTATGAGTTCACGCACGGCATCAATGTTCTCTGGCACAAAAGCCGTTTTTGGGCGACCTTCACGGAATTCGTCTTTGAGCGAGCTTCGGCCACGATTAAATTCATTATACCAATTTTTCACAGTGCTATAGGATGCTGTTTCATCGCCATACAAAGATTTAAGTTCATCAATGCACTCTTGTCGTGATAATCCACGTCGAAAGTTATGAAAAATAATGACACGAAAATGTTCACGAGTTAATTCCATTTTTTTCTATATTAACTTTTTCAAGTCACTGTAAACAACACAAATAATGGTCGTACGTCAAAACGTGTTGAGTACGATTATGCTTAAAAATGACAAACTTTCTAATGGAAACGTCAGATTGCACTTGGCACCACTCAGTGTTGTCAGGCCAGAAATATATATAGCAGCCCTCGTAGTAGCTTAAAAAAAAAAAGTAAACAACTTCAAAAATTATAACGACGAATTTACACAACGAATTTTTGACGACATATTCGCCGTGTTGGACGAAATTTGTCGTTCGTCCCAGTTGTATTCCTAGCATTAAGTTGATTAAGATTTAAGAATGCCGAACAAGACACTCCTTTCTGTTTGCTTAAATATTTTAAAAACTAATTCGCAAGAGACTGACTGTCGAAAAAACTTTTCGCAATTTATTTTCAGATATTTGTTTGTTACATTCAGCAATTTTAAAATTTTAATTTCTAGTATATTTTTACTTATTACACTGTACAACAAAATCAAATTTTTTCAAAAATTACAAGGTCCGGGCTATAAATTCTGATAGAGGAGACAAAAAAAAGATATACGTGTATCGGCGTTTTGAAAGTTTACATCTGGTTTTCATTTGAGAGGGGGTTAAAATTTCCCAGCTCTGGCACATTCTTATTGTTAAACGGCATAAGAAACCATGTGACCCTTACATTTTAGGTAAAAAATGTGTTCAGCAAATTTATGTAAAATGTTACGGAGAACATTTTTGTAGAAATGTTAACCCTCTAACTCCTCAAGATATGGGTCTTTTTTGTCCTTCTTTTAAAAAATAGCAAAAAACACCATTAAAACAGGGTTTTAGAGGGTTAAAATGTTCCACAAAAATGTTACCCATTAAATTTTACTATAAGTCCCTGAATATACCAAAAAGGAAAATTCAACCATAAAGTCAGAAATAAGACGTAACAAAAGAGAGCTTAGGGTTAATTTCGCATTTATTAAGAATTTTGTTTTAAATCAAATTTGGATAGCATTAATAACATTTTTTTTAGCTCTAGGCAATTCCACTTCATTATCATACAATGTCCGGCATATTTCAGCGATAAGCGAATGAATGCTTTTACCTTTATAGCGTTCTTCAATGAGTGCGCATGTCTGATGAAATTTTTCACCATGCTCATCAGATTCTGTTGACAACTGGTTCTCAAAGTAATACATATGGGAATTTAAAAAATGAATTTTTGTTGACATATGAATGCAATAAAAGGTTCCTGTTTCAGCGATTGTTCCATCAACATAATGACTAGGACTTCGAAGTTGTAGCACAGGTACTGGGAGTTCGTCAGAATGCGGAAATGGCAGCATGGCTGATGGCACAGTTTTGTATACAAAACTCTTTCGCCTATATCTATTCAATTTTAATATGGCACACGTAGCACGTAGCGTCATTATGTTCACCTGGATCTAACCACCGCATAGGAATACCAAACTGCATTGAATTTCGTTGACCTTCAGCGAGAGTTCAAAAATAAAACTATAGTTTTAGAACAAAAAAAAAATTTATTACCTTTGGACCACAAAATTAAGCCATTATAACAAATAAAAAATAAGAAAAAAAAAACATCAAGAGAAAAAATTGGAGCTCGCCCATATCTTCCGAGGTACGGAGCTTAGAAATTTTCCAATTTTTTTAAATATCAATATGGATATCATTTTAAAGCTTATGAAAAGATCTTTAAGGAAATAGCATTAAGAGCTGATGAAATTTTTATGTAAAATAATATATATGCAGTACCAAATTTTTTTTTAATTCTCTGTCACCCCAATATTTGCTTTTTTATTGGAATTACTTCACTGAAGTAGATTTACATATACTATATGGTGAAGGGTTTATAAGATTCGGCATAGAATATAGCCTTCTCACTTGTTATTTACAATCTTTAAGAGAAGAAATAATTTTGCGAAGTAATTGAAAATGTATTAATGGCCTCAATAAGGTGTTGTTTTATCATTATTCTGAAAACAATTATTTTACGATTATCAAAAATACAGATTCAAGGGGAATACTCATATAATAAATGCCTAGGACCACTACTTCATAGAATTAAGTATTCTTTACATAATTTACATCCAAAACGGGATCTGAAAAAAAATTTTTTTGGTTTTTGTTTTAAATGTAAATTGTATGTAGAAATTATCGTTACTAATGTGTTAGTAAAATAAGCCTTTGCTGAATATGGTTAACACCATCGTTAATCGTTCTAGTTGCCAATCATGGAAGGAATGGCCCCGTTGATGGAACACTTAAAAAATTTATAGAAAATATTTTAAAGCTTTTTCAAGTATTTAAAATATGACTTGTAAAAATGGTTTAACAGTTTGTTATTCTAGTACCTGGTTTTATTTAGGGACATTCCCAAATTTGTGGAATTTTAACAACCACAATTACTAATTACATTATTTTGAACATCCTAATTGACCTGATTTATCATAAAATTTAATTGGTTTTTCAAATTTGTTATTCGAAATGAAACATTTTCCTTTTAATGTTCAATTGAAATTTTTTTTATATTTACCTGTTTGTTTTTTTGGTCTATGGACATTCTCGAATTGGTTTTTTCTATAACAGATTTTTTAAAACCACAATTATTATCCCTTTTCACACGTAATAAAATGTGGTTTATAAAAGGGCAGTAAGTAATAACAATTTTCGTAAGATAAAGGTAAAAGCATTCATTCGCTTATCGCTGAAATATGCCGGACATTGTATGATAATGAAGTGGAATTGCCTAGAGCTAAAAAAAATGTTATTAATGCTATCCAAATTTGATTTAAAACAAAATTCTTAATAAATGCGAAATTAACCCTAAGCTCTCTATTGTTGCGTCTTATTTCTGACTTTATGGTTGAATTTTTCTTTTTGGTGTATTCAGGGACTTATAGTAAAATTTAACGGGTAACATTTTTGTGGAACATTTTAACCCTCTAAAACCCTGTTTTAATGGTGTTTTTTGCTATTTTTTAAAAGAAGGACAAAAAAGACCCATATCTTGAGGAGTTAGAGGGTTAAAATTTCTACAGAAATGTTCTCCGTAACATTTTACATAAATTTGCTGAACACATTTTTTAACTAAAATGTAAGGGTCACATGGTTTCTTATGCCGTTTAACAATAAGAATGTGCCAGAGCTGGGAAATTTTAACCTCCTCTCAAATGAAAACCAGATGTAAACTTTCAAAACGCCGATACACGTATATCTTTTTTTTGTCTCCTCTATCAGAATTTATAGCCCTTACCTTGTAATTTTTTGGTGTGTTGTACAGTGTTATTAAAACAGGTTTAAATATTTTCTGCCGTATTCATAGAAAATAAAATAACTTTGAAATGTGTTTTATAACAAATTTTTCATACAAATTTGTCCTAAAATATATTTCAAATCTATTTTGATTTTCTATGAAAACGGCAGTTACAGTTGTAAAAAAAGTAACCAGTCTATAAAAATTTAAATTACAATTGTTTGCGTTTGTTTAAAACTTCTGTATTTTGCAATTCTCATATTTTGCAATTTTAATATTTAATCAATGTCAGCTCATTTTTGATTAATATTTTAATAAACTCAAAGAGATCAGCAAATGGACCCCAATGGGCTGTATTAACACAGCTACCTGCCGCACCTAATATTTTAAAATTGATAGAAATTTTTTGTAGACACATTATTACTCCTTTTTGGCTGCGCAATTTTTTCAACATCATTTCAGAAAATAGATAGTAGAATTTGCAAACTTTCAGCTTGTACATTTTCAAAATGACGTAAATTTGTTTATTTTGCCAAAATTTTTGAGCACAATTTCAAAAAATAATTGCAGTTATTTATACAATATTAAAAATTTTTTAATGCTTTAAATATTACATAAACAATCGAACAGACTTCCGTTCAATGGAAACTAAATAAAGTAAAATACGACTATATAATGAACATCCATGTGTTTTTTTTTAATTGTATTAGAATTTCACCACTTACTTTAAAAACATTAATTTAACTTAGACAAACGGACATAAATAAAGCTGCCAATCAAATATTATTTTTAATTCTATGTACATACGAGTATATATTATTTTGAAATCTACACTGAAGCGCACTTGAATACAACAATTCGATTAGTATCTGAGAGTCAGAGGTGCGACTGCTTAAACATAAGAAGGGCCGGCCTTGCTTGCTAGCAGTTGACGATTAGAACACAAAACACAAATTTTCGGGGTCATGTTTCACAGAGTGCTATTGCTAAAACGGCTTGAATGAAATTTCGAGTGTATAACCAACGTATTGGCTGACTGTTTTTGGGTAATTGGAGCTATTCACAGAGAAAAAAATTAGAAGTTTCATTAAACCATTCACCTACTATTGATACTTAAGAGAAACTCGACAGCAAGCGCTTTCATCTTTTATATTGCAAGAAGCACCAAGATCTAGAAAAAGCTCATATTTTGCACAAAAGCACTGAAACGTTTTTTTTTTTTGGTTAATTTTTTTAAATTTACTTTGTGATTTATTGAATACAAATCATAAAATTGTAAAGTTTATTTTATATTAAAAAATCTATTCTGCGATTATTCAATATTAAAATTTTTATTTATGCTCTTTTATTTTCAATAACCCCTTTTTTTCATATTTTTCGAAGGCGAACTGTTGTTCCTTGCAGGATTGTTTGTTACAAAGAAATAAGAAACTAATCGAAATAGAGAAATAAATTTAAAGCACAAAATGTAAATAAATTTTGACGTTTCTAAACTAAAACAAAGTCAAACTACACCTGAAGGCGAATCAATTATAAGGTGGTAGCAATGGCAAATCTGTTAATTTTCGCCATTAGCCCAAATGTCAAACTAAATAAAAAAAAATAGTATACAGATTTTTTTATGGAGTTTGACATCTTATGATTGATTCGCCTTCCTACACCTGTTATGATTTCACCTTGAAGAACAATAAAAATTTGCTTCTTCTTCACAACCTATCTTTGACATTTACTCCCTAGCTTTGCAAACATCTTTAAAATATGCCTTCACGAAAACAGTTTTTTTAATAATTTACTTTATTTACAGCTTTGGCAAAAAAAGGATTTAATGGTAAAATTTTTTTGATTATTGATGGCATCAAGCATTTAGTACATTTAACAGAAGGCATTTTCCAGCTTTAAAAAATGTATGTATGTACAAAACATTCACAGAATGTAGAAATGTACGGTGCACTAGTAAAATATGCAATTTTTTTAAAGTTTTTAAAAGATAGCAAATCTTTAATATTTATGTGTTACATGATTTACAAAAAAAAAACATTTTAATAAACAATAACAAAATCTATTAAAAAAATTAAATTTTAAGTTCACGGAAAGATGCTGTCATATTCAAGTGCATTGCAGTGTATTATTTCTTGTTTATTTATTTGTTTTTTTTTTTTGCAAATAAGTTAAGAAATTTTTTCATCTTATAAAATAGAAGAAAACAAGAGATTTTCCACGCATCTACAAGATTTTATTTATATTTTGGTTGTTTTATTTTCTGCAGACTTGAAATCACTAATAATTTGTTGTTTTGTGATTTTTCACATTTTTCTTTTATTTTTAATTTAAATTAATTTCCTAAATTATACAAAAGTTAGAAAAATTAGCAACGTTCTTTTACGTATGTAGACAAGACATTTTTATTATGTAAGAAATTAAAAACAAATTTTACATTTTAAATAATTTTTATCAATAATTTACAACAAAAAATGGCTTCGTTTTAATTTTTTGTTTATTTTAATAGGAACGGCAAAGAACACAAACCGATATTGAGCAATCAGACTTTTAAAATTGTTGCGCCGTATTGACCCATATTTGCAAAGTTTTTCAAAAACATTCACAATAAAATAATTTATTTATTTATAATTAATTTTTAAAGTATTTTTTATATAAACTTCATTTTTATTCCAATAAAAATCAACACTTATAATTTGTTTAATTTTTAATTATATTTCAGTAAGAATTTTGAAATATTTTTTTTTAACTCTAATAAAATTTGGTCTCAATTCTCAACTTATTTTACAAATTTATAGTGCGGACAACGGTTAGTTCTAGAGCAAGCGATCGACAGAGTTAAACTATCGTACATTTTTTGCCAATCATCTGAACACCCACTAAATAATAGAATTTTATTTGAATTTGTGTTGCTCTCTAGA
Organism: Gymnosoma rotundatum; assembly: GCA_916610165.2. Lineage (NCBI taxonomy): Eukaryota > Metazoa > Arthropoda > Insecta > Diptera > Tachinidae > Gymnosoma > Gymnosoma rotundatum. The sequence continues at coordinate 130,278,795 of OU744339.1, read as the reverse complement.
CGCAGCTAATTTTTATTAAATTTTTGTGCGCATTTTTAAAAATTTTTCTCATTTCATACATGTGTGCAGCATAATTTATTTCGCTTTTTTTTGTAATTTTAAAATTCTCTTTCTAAACAATATGTCCACTGTATGTCCCAATATATGAATTTTTGTTGTTGGCAAAGTCAATTTAAAAGGGCTAATTGTATATTCATTTAAACGTTTGTTATTAACATGGGCCTAAAAGGGACAATTTTTTAGGATATGAAGTAAAAGTGCGACATCACAAGTTTACGCACATGTTTTATTTTAAGTGCTTTGAGTTTCTCTTGGAATTTTAAAATAAGAAAAATTTTACTGTCAAAAAGTTAAAAATTAAAAAAAAAAACGAAAGTTTTTTTCAAAACAGTTTAGAGTAAAAGTAAGCAGATGTCAGAAATAAATGAAAAAAAATAATCACGGGAATGTAGAATTTACATTAATTTAATTAAAGCATTCTTAATTACCAATAAAAAAAAAATTCAATAACGGTAAATTTCAAAGTACTTAATCACCGCGATTAAGTTTAATTGAAAAACATTTTAAGTGCTATTTTTTAATTAATATAAGACAATAAATATTAAGTCGTCATATCAGCGCCCTTCCCTCTTATGATGTCGATGTACGCAGGTTAACATTAACCCTTCTATACCAGTCATTTAACTATTTGTTACTGTTGACCGAAATGCTGTGTTCTTAGAGGAACAATGAAAGAAATATCCAACACTTTTGTACACACGGGGTATCTGTAGCAAACAACGTTGCCGCTGACTTTTTTCGAAAAATTATTGAAATATAATAGGAAAATATTATTCTTGTTAAAGTATTTGTATGTGCACATATTTGTAAAAATTGCTTACTTTCAAGGGTTCCGGTGGCAACCCTTATGTAGGAAAATAATAAAAAAAATGAAAATGGTTACTCAATGGTTACTTTTTGCCTTATTGATTCAATGGAGTTTTCATTTAATCAGTTTGGCTTTTGATATAAAACTCTGAGGTTTCCTTTACAAAATTTCGGTAGAATCCATTGATGATATATATGTGTATATATATATATATGTATGAGTTGTAGCGAAATGGCCATGTGGATATGCTTTCCCCGCAGTAATGCATTTCATTTTTTAGTTTAAAATAATAAATATTTCATGAGAATATCATGAAATATTTATATTTGAAGGAATTAAGCACAACTAAAATAAATTAATTATTGAAATTATTTAAAACCCATTAACTTTTTACAAAACAATATTTAGTTTGATTTTTTTTAACAGATTTATTTATAAAACAATTTATAAGCCGCAAAATGAACCCTCAATACCTAAACTGAAATTTTGATTCCAATTTTAAAAATAAAATCCCCTAATCTGACAACACTGAGAACTATAAGAACTCTTGTCAAGTACCTATTTACAGCAATAATACTTTGTTGGCAAAAAAATTAAAGACGGTCAAAGGAGCACGTACATCTACTTTTAATATGCTACATAAACTTTTAATGGTTCTCTTCTTTTGAAAATGATAATTTCGATAACTTAGAAATACAAATTTACTTTTGCATTAATATAAAAACACATTATATTGCCGCTTTTTTCAACATGATTTCTTTTTATTGGTTGTGTATCAATTTTTTATTAGTTAAGCAAGAAATACAATAAAATTATTATTATTATTATTTTTTTTTTTTTTTTTTTTTCTTTATTAAACGCATGTCTTAACTTTTTAACCGCACTGTATATTCAAATATAGTGAACATTGTTAAGATTTCGCCGAAGTAAGAAACAACAAATTATTACAAATGTATATTTTGCAAAAAACGTGTTCTTTTAAAATCTAGAAATATTGTAAAGCCTCTATTGTACAACACAGAAAAATCTTTAAAAATATTTAAGGTAAAAAATCTCCCGTTTTATAACAGAAATTGTAATTAATAAAAAAGAGAAAGTCGATCTTAGAATAAACAAAGCAAAATGCGCAATTAAAACGTAGTTTGTTTGTTGGTAATTTCGTTTGTTGTTGCTAATTTCGTTAAACTTTTATTTTGTATTTTGTATTGGACTTCAAAAGAAATTCTCATTCTGTCATTGAAATATTTTTAAAGAAAAATATTATTTTTTAATTTTAATTTGCATAAAATTATAAATTAACTCTCTAAAAATGAATTAACGTGTGTTTAAGGAATTAAACATCATGTAAAATAATATAAAAAACACAGTAACCTTGACTCAGCCCCAGAATAAAGAATAACGCGGCGGAGTTAATAAATAATTTTTTAACATTCTAAAGCGTGTTTGTTGTGTTTCGCAGTGGATTAAACAATTAACAATTAATCAATACCTCAAAAATTTTAAAGCCTATCTGACGAATGCTTAGTCACTGTTAGTAAGCGTTTGTAGCGGGACGTTTCAACGAAAACATTTGCACATTTCAAAGCACCATATTAATGCTAGTTGGTCAAGGACTTAATTGAATTTTGTCATGGCTCATCTCGACATCAATTTTTTTAAATATTTTTAGGATCGGATCTCTTTAGTCGCTTATAAAATTGCGCACACAGATATCAGAAATCTTACGAAAAATGCTGTAAATCGAAAAAAAAATAAACTTTAACACAAGTTTATTTATTTCATTATTTTAAAAATACCTTTTTACACCAAACGGATATTTTATTTAAAGTATTTACTTAAAAACTTTTTAGGAAAAATAATACCTTTTCAAAAATAAAAACCTTCTTGTGATTAAATACTTCCGTTTAAAAAAGCCTCCTCTTGAAAATAAAAGTAAATTAATAAAAAATACTTTTTAAAAATTGTTCGAAAACATTACCTGTTTTAGAAAAAATACACTTTAATGTTAAATGTTGCGTTGGAAAAAAAGTACTTTTTAAAAATGGTTCAAAAAAAGTTCCTGTTTCAAAAAATTTATTATTTTGAATCTTTTTTAATTAATTTACTTTAATTATGCTTGATTTCTTCAAATATAAATATCTCATGATATTCTCATGAAATATTTATTATTTTAAACTAAAGAATTAAATGTATTACTACTGTATCGCTACTGCTCATATAAAGCTCATCAGTGTATTCTACTTAAATTTTTTAAAGAAAACCTCAGAGTCTTATACCAAAAGCCCAATTGATTAAATAAAAACTCCGTTGAAACAATTGCCATAAAAACAAAAAAAAACAAATTTAATACAAAAATACAGTAACCATTGACTAACTTTTTGTATTTTTACTTTGTTTAAAGAAAAGCAGGAAGTAAACTCAAAGCATCTGGGAGAAAGTACACTTTTACATAAAAGTACTTTTGTACAATTTAAGAGAGAATACTTTTTTTTAAAGAACGGAGTCTTTTTAGAAATAAAAAAACACCTTTGTCTTTAAAGGGTTAATTTATTATAAGCAAAAATATGTTTTTAATTTTACCGACTCATTTTTTGTTGGCAAAGATTCAACTCATAAATTTTCAAAATTTATTTGTATGATACTTTTCTATTGTAGAATTGGCATTTTTCTTTAACTAAATTAAAAAAAAAATTACCAGACCAAATAATAAAAATATAACCAAAGACAGCACAAAAACGAACTCAGTCATCAGTCTTTATATAAATTTAAGGTCTTCTTTTTGAGTTGACTGTGATTAAAGTACGATTGCTAAAAATATAATTTTAATTATGACGTCATAGTAACATTAATTTGCTTAGAAGGAAAAAATTTGTCGTTTTTTTTTTTGTAATTTATTTGTTAAAAAAGTATTTAACAAAATTTTAATCTATTTGTTCAACTTACCATTCAAAATCTAAGGGCAAAATATTGGCATCATCTTCGTCTGTATCGATTTTGACGAAAAATGTTGCTCTCTCGTTTGGCATACATCGTATTAATGAACTCGAATTTTCGCTAAAAGTTATTTTCGGAGGCTTGTGATTACTTTTAACTTCATCACCTCCCGTAAGAAATTTGCTAGAATCTAGAAAAAATATAATTTAAATGAAATATAATTAATGATTTGTTTTATTTTAATATAATTAATATTAATTATAGAATGGGTATAAATCCATCGTTTAATATATTGGAATATTTTTGGGTTTGAATTTGACGTAATTTTACAACATAAAATTAAGATACTAAACGATTTTTAAAGTTCCCTTTGAAACCTTAAATATAAATATTATAACAAATATTTTTTAAGCTCCATATGGAGTTAAACCGTTTTTAAAAATAACAACCCAAATAAGTTTTATACAAAAAAACACATCAAACATTCAGTAACTATTTTTATTTTTTCTTTCATTTTTCTACATAAGTAATATCGCTAAAATTAAAAGATTCAAAACAAGAGAAGTAAACCGCTTTTTAATAAAAGTTTTTTCGTATAATGAACTCAGAAAAATTAAATATGTTGAAAAATCAAAAAATAAAAAAAATAATAATAATAAATAAATAAATAAAAATAACGAGATATTTTAACATCGTAACTGTACAAATAATGTTAAAAAATAACTTCGGTAAAAGGTTTATTATGAATGGAACAGCCGATATAAAATTATTACAAGAAGTTTAAATTTGGAAAGAATCTCTGTTAATTTTATATTTTTCACTAAAAAAAAATTTTAATTTTCTAAATGTATTTAAAAGCGACAGCAGAAAACAAAAGCCAACCATTTTCATCCAGAACACTAATTAAGTTAAGCTTTTGTAAGGCAATACAACAAAAGTAAACAATCAAATCAAACTCAACTCGCACAATCAAGGACAATACTAAAGCTTAATTAACAGATTATGTTATATTTTATAATAAACAACATACTGTTACGAAAATAACATTTGACATTACATGACTTTACATACCTTTAACAACAAAAGCTAATGTTATTGTTATCGGTTTGGTGTTTGTGCGAATAAAACAAAATGGCTTAACTATTTTGTGCATAAGATAACTCAAGCAACCTTAAAGAACTTTGCAAATACATTAAATTATGTATGAGCACTAAAGGTGTTCTTGCTAGTATGAAAAAATTTTAAAATGTTTTTATTTCATTTCGCCGGCCGGATTACCTGTATAATGAGAGGTACATTGTGTATTGAAGCCATTTCCGGGTCCATTCAGAGTTATCAGATTCCTTCCAAATTTTACATATTTAATGTTTTAACATAAAGAAACCAAAATCCGGCCGGCGATATGGAATCAAAACATTTTAAAATTTTTCAATACTAGCAAGAACACCTTAAATGAACACAGCAACTACGTTAACTGCGTTGGTAGAAGATCAGACGAATCCCAACAAAGTCTTAAAAAAAGGAATAATAATCGATAATTAGTAACCGCAATGAAAGGTTTGTTGTTTATAAACAAAAAAATTGTAAAAAAGATTGTAAGTTCTAGTCTCGCCGGAGTCACAGCTTTTTCTGTTTTGGATAGCTAAAAAAGACATCGAATAGTTCAAGTCTCTCCTGATCACAGAATATTGGAGTATGGATGATGGCTACGTAAATTTTCAAATTCTTTCTTAGAAGGATGAAAAAAGAGAAAAATTAGGGTTAAAGTACTTTTTCCCACATGCAATCAAAATAACGAACCCCTGCGTTTCAGAAGTAAAAATGTAAAAATTTATTTTTGTAAAAAATATAAGTGTTTTTTTTTTTGTTTACTGTTTTACGACTATTTAGTGAAACCATTTTTAAGAAATTGCCGATTAATTCCAGTATTTTATCTGTGGCCGTTATTGCTGTAAAAGGTGCAATTTAATTTTATAGAATATATTTAACAAAAAGTACAAAAAATTTCACTATTAATGACATTTATGATATCAAAGCCTTTTATTATTTGTGTTCATGTGATATTTTTAGTGCAGGTGATTATGTACAACAACATCAAACTTTGTTTTGGACTTAGCTCACGTTTACACTATGCCATTTTTTATTAAAACTTTTTTTTTAATTCTCTTTAAAAGTTGCAGCGATATTCGCTATTTTAAAGAAAACATAACCAACATAAACATCCCCTCAAAACATAAGCTATGCTATATTGCTTACCCCTCTTGCTTCACCTTCAAACAAAAAATTCGTGCTAGATTTATGAAAAATTGCATAGTGTAAATGCCGTATAATTATTAAAAAAAAAAAAAACTATGATAATTACAAATAGAAAAATTGCTGATTTTTTAACAAAATCAATTGAAAAGTTTGTTGTTTGTTTTTCCCAAACAAGCTAAAATTCATACTTATTTGCATTTGCAAACTGTTTTTGAAGTATGTCGTTATTGGAGAAAGCAGCTGGTCAAAAGTATAGAAATTTGCTTATGCAAGAAATTATCAAAGCTCTTGGTTTTTTATATTTTTTGCTTTCATTTGATAAAGATAATTGGCTTTGGTGCTAACATAAGAAATAAATCCCTTCATTTTTTGAACACACCTCGTATGTTTTGGTTATGACGTAACATATTTTGAGGTAGAAATTTAAATCCAAGATATTTTGTAAAAAATTACTTTAAAATGTCGATGTTCTTCTCTATAGGAGCGCAAATGTAGCTGAGTGTTTATCACTTAATTTAAGTAGACTTTTCCGTCAGTGATATGTTTCTCAAACTGACAGTTTGTATTAATTATAAATTGTTACAAAACTAAAAAATGGCCGACAATTAAGTGTTTTGTTCTAAAATTTATTTTCAAACAAAATTTTAATTTTAGATAAGAATCTTTACAAGGATAAACAATTTTTGATGTTTAATAATTTCTTTTCTTTCTTAATTTTACTTCAGTTTCGTTTTATTTAATATATAAAAGATGTCTAGAAAAATTTTTGTTTCTTAACCAGTGAAAAATAAATTTATATGACAAGAGAAATAAATTTAAAAATAACTTTTAATAAAACACGTGTATCTAAAAATAGTTTAGTGGAGTTTATTAAAAAATAAATTTATTTTTAATTAAAAAGTTTATTCATTTTTATCAACCTGCGTTTAGGTGGATTTTTCTTTTTTTCTTATATATTAAAATTGTTGTTTTAATAATTTGCCACTTTTTATACATACAAATTATAAATAAAATACACTAATAAATTTTACTTTATTCTTTGGACGACATCCAACTAAACCAATTTGTTCAAGAAGAAAAAAAAAATAAAAAATGCATTTATTTTCTTCAAACGAGAATAGTTAATTTGAAGACGGACGAAATTTATACAGGATACAAGAAGGGAAATTGTACAGTAATTTAAAAATCTAAAAATAATTAAAAAAAAACTCAATCCGGAAATGTTCGGTAAAATTCTGAACCTGCAAACTTTAAAACCAGAATTCTTTATTGTATATTGATGGTCTCTAAGACCACAATTTCCAGTAAACCGTTACTAAATCAGCCTCTAGTTGCTCTGATTTAGCAATTGTAACCCCCGGGTTTTACTCCCAGATAGCGTAATAAAATGCTCTGCCTTTCTAAGCACTGTCAGAGCTTACCAGTGACAAGAGAACTCCGCTCCTGCCCAGCACTTTTCATTAGGGTAAGAGCAAAAAGATAGGACAAGGCCATAAATTAGAATTCGTTGGCACTCAAAGCAACCGCCTATAGTCGCCAAACAAACAATCTACAATAATAGTATCTACAAAGCCAAGAAAACTCAAACTACCCCTTTAACTAAGATCAGCATTATAAAATTTCAAGTCCTAAAACAGTGCAAACCTCTCAGATAACTATTTACCGATCTCTTTCCCGTAACTATAAGCCCTACTGAGTTTGATTGACAGCTTCTTGGTTAATTTTCAGGCTAAATTAAAGTCGATGGTTTGCTCTTAAGGAAACTCCCTTTATTTGAAGTCTTTCTAATCTGTTTTGAAATTATATGTGCCTCCGCCAACACAACTCCTTCCATTATAAGGCATCTGCCTAAACCTGAAGGCACTTCGCTAAAGAAAACAAGTTTCCCTGAAATCTATCAGAGAACGGTTTTAAAGTAAAAACTCTACGTCTTCACTAGTCATTGAATTGAAGAAGATATGCTCATAACGCTAGTAGAATAACGGTATTATTTTTGTCTGTTCTTAAGTGTGACGAAAACGTGTTAATGTTCTGTCTGAGCATGATTTTCTGTTGGTCGTCAGTGCTGTTTCAATGTTTTTACAATGGAGAGTGTTTCGCACTGTTAATCAATTGATGGCGTTAATTCGAAATTATAATAAAAGTCATATTTGGTAGCGAACAACATTGCTTAAGGCCAGGATTCACTATTGCACTCAGCCGTAAGACCTGTCAAAAATTGTATGTGTGCTCAAAAAGCATGATAGTGTGGATTAAAGGCCAGGATTCACTATCATACACAATCGTACGATTTAATCACACAAAAATCTGATAGAATTCTGCCCTACTTTAAAAATCGTTCCAAAATGGCGTCGTATGTGCCACACTATTATACAAAAAAGATGCAAAAACATATGGTTTTAATATTTTGTTGTTTTTTCTCCTCATCATCTTAAAAAAATTAACCCTGATCGCATAGAGAAAAATATTTTATGAATTATTTCAAAAGATTATGAAATCCAGCGTTGCCGCTTTGGTCCAATCGGACCAAACTTGGTAGTTTTTCGTTTTTAGAAAACAGTTTGGTAGTTTGGTTGGTTTGTTGCATTTTTTTTAAGTTTTTGGTAGGTTTTCCTCCTTTAGCAATTTTTTAGCAATAGTAAATTTTCACCCTAAAAATTCAGAACATAAAATAAATAAAAATGTAACTTTGAATTAAAAAAACAATAACTTTGAATAGTGTTACCACTGTTTTCAAAAACTGTTTTAGATGTAATAAAAAACAATATTATTAAATTGAAATTAACAATATTTTTGAGTGAAGGTTTATTTTCAAGTGCATGTATTAAAAAAATTAACAGACAAAATGGAAAAGTAAAATACTTGTTTAATTGTAAATATATACCTAATAATTACATTATTTTTAAATTATATAATACTATTAGTGAACATTGTAAAGAAACAGTCAAAAGAAAATTTAGAACCGAATGGTTGAGTGAAATTGATTAGCTCCGGGAAAGGTATGGGTGTTCATTCTGCATAGTGTGCTCTATAACTATTTTAAATCATAACACCCATTTTAAAATCACCAAAAGACAAACTTCCATCTCAACAATTACGGGAAAAAAACAAGTGAGTATAACAGGGTTTATGTGCAAGGAATGCATTTTTAAATTTTTGGTAGGCTGTGAACCATTTTGGTAGGATTTTTGAAAATTATTGGTAGGAAGTCAATTTCTTGTGTGGCAACGCTGATGAAATCGTACAGATCTGTCAAAAACGCTGTCACACACATACAATTTTAATCCACACTATCATACTTTTTGAGCACACATGAAATTTTTGACAGATCGTACGACTGAGTATGATAGTGAATCCTGGCCTTTAGACAAATGTTCGGCCAACAATGCTTGCACATGAACGAAACATGAACATTCTACATTAGCCGAATTTAATGGCTGGTGGAAACGACCTAGGGTAAAGTAAGGCAAATATGGAAGTGGTGTCACACCACAGACCAAATTTTTCTGTCCGCCAGTTCTGCATGAGCAAAAGAACCGTAAGAGGATTGATTCGTAAAATATTCTAAGATTATTTACCGTTGGACTTTTATGTTTTATGCTCTGTGCATAAGTCCAATAGTATTAGCAAAATAATTATAAATTATATTTGAAAATAATCATCAATATTGCCAGCTTAACTAACGTAATTAACTAACGAAAAATATTAATTATTAATATGAATAATTGGAAACAATCAAATCTTATGCTGAGAAAAACGGGAACGGAGAGCGTACCAAAAAGGTACAAATGCTCTATGAAGTCTTGTGAGGACTTTTAATCACATGGGTACCCTCGAAAAAGGTTGTAATTAGGAGAGTGACGGCCGCGAAAAGAATATTGGTATTTCACTGAACAATTGCCGCCGTAAGGCATTGTGGCCAAGACCATTAGGGTCTTAATTATGATATTACTGGAACAACTTTTGGGATTTGATAAACCCTGGGCCGACCGTTGTGATGTTCCTTGAACTCACTAAGTGGAAGTGAAATTCCACCAAAGTGGCTCTTAAAACGCCTCCGTCTCATTCAAAAAAAGCAAGTCTCAAAGCTCGATGTTTGTCACCATTAAGTTGGTGGTGCAGGCTTCAATGCAGTTTACCGACTAACATGGTACTGCCATGATAGTCTCATTAGGATATGCTTTCATAGAAAGCAATGGGGTTTTTAACGTGACTGCACATCAAACGGAGATAGTGCCTTTGAGTTGGGATCTCGTAGCTATGAAAATGAATAAACAATTTATATATGTATATACATATATAAATATTTACATCATTAATAACCAATAACATAAAATTGTAAACTTTCAATAACCTGCCAATTCAAATTAAAAACCGAGCAACAATCTACTGGATGTCTGACCATAAATTATTCTGTCTACATTTTTAATAAAAATTAAGACAAATTTTTTAAAATATGTACAAACATACATACACACATACATACAAAATATTGAAAACAGCCAAAATTTTTTGCCTCCTCACGATGTTTATTATATGAAGACTAAAGTCAGATCAAACAATTTACATACACTGAACGAAAAAACTTTAATGACATTTTAGGAATCTACTTATGTGTAGCATATGTATGGCATTTTTGTAGACGAAGACGTGGAACACGCATTCATAGACAATTTATTTTGTGTTTAAAAACAGCCATTGAACATTTTTATTCATGTTTTCTTTTATATTTGGGCCATCATGTAGTTCAAAAGTGGAATGAACTTTGGTTTTTTGTTTTTGTTTTTGTTTTAGTTTTTTTTTTAACAGAAGCATTAAATATTTTGTTATTTATAGCAAATATGCATATTTATCTAATTATTAAAATATTAATAAACATCTTTGAACACTGCCGATTATTTGAATACGGATTTCTTTTGGTGGGCGGTACGACCGATAACCGCTTTTTACTACATGTTCGTTTGTTCGCTAAATTTCTCTACGCTTGGCGCTAAAATTTCTTCCGTAGCTCTAGCTAGTTTTTCTAAGCTTGAACTTTAACAAACGTACGCTACCACTACAGCACAATATTTTGTGACTCCGGTGAGACTCGAAATACTCGCTTGATTTGTTTAGCAAATATTCGCCTGTGCTCAATCGCATACAAAATTATTTCGATTACTCAATTTTTATAACCCAAACGGTGCGCCAATGGAATATGCTGAAGATCAGTACAAGCCATGAAAAATTGCCTTTTTTTAATTTCTGGCCTTACAAGAAAAATTAGCTTCTTATCTAGGAATGGTATTCAATTTCGTTATTTGGGGCACTTTTATTTTAAAGGAATTTAATATTTTTTGACATGAACATATTATTTAATGAACTTTGTGTTTTGAAAATTTATTGTGTTCTTTTAAAAGGGCGAAACACAGCAATTGTTGTCCGTGTCGTGGCGAAATCATGGACTAGTGGCGAATTTATCCATTTTCGCCGTCGCTGGAAATGTCAAACTTCATTATAAATAATAGGCAAGGCGAATTAACAACAGGTGGCCTTAACAACCCAGGTAACCATTGTGATTTTTCCTTCTTCGAGTGTCAAAAGCTATAATCTCCTTTGTTTTTGACAGCCGAAACTATTTGTACAAAAACTAAATGTACATGTTTTTTATCGCAGTGTTTTATTAATTTTCGAAGTGAGTATACCTGTTATGGATTCGCCTTGATAATAGGTGTCAAGGCAAAGCAATTACCAGGTGGCAGCGCAGGCGAATTCACTATGTTTTATTGCTAATCAAGACGAATTAATTACCTAAATATTACAGTCAAACTCCATATACAAAAAATATATATAAAACTATAAATAGATTTTATACTTAAAAAATATAATCATTGCTATATTCATAGTTAAAAAGTATACTTTTACTTTAAGAGAACTAAAGTCGGTTTTACTTAAAAGTCGACTCTAAATCATTTATAGACAATTTTAAATATACTTTTGGCGTTAAAGTAAACTCTTATTTTAAAACTAGCTAAGGCTGTTTTTAACTCATTTTTTCATTAGTATTTTATTTGGTTTACGAAAACAATACTCTATATCTGATTTTTATACCTAAGTGAACAAAATAAAAATAGGGTTTTTTTTCTAATATTTGTTTAGAAATTGTATGAAAACATTTATCAAATTACAGTTGGCACCTTCTTTATTCTTGTCTATGAAAGTAAAAAAGATAATAAGAGCCTTTAATTTTAGAGACGAGTATCAAAAAATAGTGAATTCGCCTGCGCTACCACCTTATAATTGATTCGCCTTGATGGTCGTCAAGTTTTTTATTTAAAGTATGATACATGGCGAAATAATACTAGGTGGTCGCAATGGCGAATTAATTAATTTCGCTGTAAACGCTAAATGTCAAATTCCATATATAAAAAATATGTATAATTTGTTTTTAATGGTCAGCTGTATTATTTCACCATGGTATGATATTTCAAGACACTGCAAAAATTAAGGAATGCGACACTTGTCCATGATTTCACCAGGACACAGACAACAATTGCTTGGTTTAATTGTTTGAATTTTAGGCTATTGTTATCTCAAAAGCTGTGATGTGGCTTAATCATATGAAAAGAACTTTGTTTATTTTAATTCTTAATGTACCAAAGAGTTCCATGCAATAATAAACAACAACGTAAAAGTCAGATACTAAAACTAAATTGGTGTTTCATTTCTAATTCTTTAAAACCTTTGTTCTCTTCTTTTAGGAATTTTGTGCAGATCCTCATCATTCATAATTCGCCTTGTTTGAAAAGCTACACTCAAGTTTTCAGCAAAGACGTATAAACAAGGCGAATCAATTATCAAGTGGTAGCAATGGCGAATTCATTGTTTCTCGCCGGTAGTCTAACTGTCAAGCTCCATATATAAAAATTCTGTTTAACAGTTATACTGATCTTTTATATACATATGGAGCATGGTGAAATAATACAGGTGGTCTCGATGGCGAGTTCATTAATTTCGCCATGATATGGAGTTTGACAGTTACTGCCATCCCTAAATTAGAGCGTACAGCGCAAGATATCTGTCAAAATTTCTCATATACATACAAAATGTATGAAGCATCAAAAAATAGCACGGCGTCAACGCTTAGCAATTGGAAAATCCAATTTTGATAGTGCGTTAGAAAGTGAAGTTGGCTGCTTGTTGGTTTGTTTTGTTATGGTTGAAAAGTAATGACAATTTAGTTATTTTCAAGGCAATCAAGCGGTTTCATTTCTTCTTTTTTCTTATACAGCGGGTTTTATAAGATAAAATGAGTAAACATTACTGTTAAAGACACAAGGTTGACGCTCTTATTTAGGGATGACATTCCAGCGCAAAAGCCATAAATTACATTGCTTTACGTCTTACGCGCTAATTTAGGGATAGCAGTTAGACTACCGGCGAAAATTCACCTTGGGTATAACTAAATTCGAAAAGAATATTAAACTAACATGACGAGAAAGATCTTTTTGTTAGGCTGTGGGACTAATACTGCAGTACGTAAATTATGGTCACTCTAAAACAATTTAGCAATATTGACTATGGGATACTTTGATTTTATTTATGAAAAACCTAAACAACAGTCCTAAATGATGAATATAAATTTTAATATATCGACTGCTATAAACTCTCTTAAAATAATTATTTCTTTCACTTTATATTGTTTTTTTTTTTATTAGTAGAAAAAAATAACAAACCTGTTGCATTATCCGTGGTAACCACTTCGTTAACCGAAGCATTTGCCGAAGAGGGAGTTTTCAATGTATTAACATGTGATTCCTCCATAAGTAACAATTTGCATACAATTATAACACAACATTAACAAATTTAACAAATCACCAGACAAAACACTTTCGACTTTTAACACTTTTTTTGTTAAAATAATATTTTTATGGATGTGTATTATTAGATTTTGTAAATATTTTCAATGTGTATATTTTCACCAAAATACACGACACACTTGATTCAAATTAAAAGAACAATTTGTTTAAAAAATACTGCATTAAAAAAAATATATATTTTCACTTATTAAAAATATTTTGACGTTTATTTTTAAATTTTTGAACACTTAAAGCATGTGTATGTTTGTATGTGCATTTGTATGGAGGCCTTTACATGTATGTATATGTGAATGAGCCTGTGTAAATATGCATATATTTAGACTTGAACAAGACCGACCGATAGATGATAAAAGTACACCATTTCCTATTTTTTGCATGAAGACACAGTTAATTCTTAAAGTAACTAAGAGATGTTGTTCTCCAGTTGTAGGGTAATTAAAAATTTCTGTCGGGGGGTTCCAATCCGTAAATAATCATTTTTATGGTATATGGGAAAAACTTTTCTTTAGACCTCTTCCTTCAGACCAGTCGTCAACATAAGCATAGCCAGAGAAATTTTCTGGCGATATAGCACTTCAGGAGTCTTAGAAAATAAACGATTGTTTTGCACTCTAAATCAGCGCAGCTTTTTCTGTATTCTTAATTATGTTGTAAAAAGTTCGGAAATGTATCTCTTCGATGATCAAATTTTAAGAAAGTTCCAAAACATTGACTTTCATATTTAAGATAATTTTATATAAATGTCTCAGCATTTACAAAACATTTCATTATAAACGAAGGAACAGCAAAAAGCAAATTCAAAAGAAAAAAAAAAGAGAAAGAACGCATTTGGTTCAGCTGACTATTTGTTTCTTTCTACAGCAATCAGCAAAGCATTTATTTCGAAAACGTTTGCTGTTGCTTAAGAAATAAGTTGATGTTTGTTTCTTTTTAAGAAAGAAAAAACACTATTTAATGGTGTAACAAAAACAACGTTTGTATTTGTATTGTATGTATTTTCTTACAAACAGCAATCGTAGTCAGCCACAACTTCACAGTAAAAAGTTAAGCAAAAGCAAAAATAAAACTAAAGAAAAACTGATTGCTGAAGCAACAGCAAACGTTTTAAAATTAATTGCTTTGCTACAAAAAAAAAAAAAAAAACACATGGTCAGCTTAAGCAAATGCGTTTCTTTCTTTTTTTTTTTCTTTTGCTTTTGCTGCACATTTTTTCACATCAACAGTTAAGCTACAGCATTGAAAATAGTCAAATAGTTTTTAATCACTGAGTATAACAAGTTAGAATGTTATATTTAGCTATGCCGAATCTTATGTACCCTTCACCATCTATGTAAATCTAGTTTATTGAAGTAACTTTATTTAAAAAAGCAAATATTGGGGTGACAGTGAATCAAAAAATAAAAAAAAAACTTGGTACTGCATATATATAATTTTACATAAAAGTGCCAGCGGCTCTTAAGGGTTTAAGCAGTTTTAAAAAATTTTAGTCTTTCCTTAAAGGTCTCTTCAAAAGCTTTAAAATGATACCCATATCGATATTTAAAACAAATTGAAAATTTCAGAGCCCCTTAACACGAAAAATATGGGCGAGCGCCAATTTTTTCACTTGATGCTTTTTTATTTTTTTATTCTTTATCGCCCCATATATTTATTTTTTTATTAGAGTTACTTTATTGTTCCAAATGACATGAAAAAACTAGAGGTATGCGTGGTGTTTTGCCTGCTGCCTCGAACGACATGGACTGATCATGGTGATTTCCAATAGGACCTCTTTCGACACTACATCAAACATCGCTCAATCGTCTTGGCTATGGGGTCGGAAATGGATATACGGAATGACAAACTTATATATTCCCTTTTTCCACTTTTTGTGGTGAAGGGCATAATTACACTTATTTTCTACCCATTCTCTAATTCCCTTCCGATTTATCAGGATAAAAAATTGTTCTATACATCAAACCGAATAAATAACTTATTTTGATATAAATATGACTATTTGTGGTTCTTTTTCTATTCATCAAATCTTTGATTAGCGAATAATGATGACGAAAGTAAGTCAATGGTAAATGTGAATTGGAAATGGTGTTTAAATTAACATCTAATACACTCGTAAAAAATTCTGTGCCACACACAATATTTTATATTTAAGGAACACACGAAACACTGACTAATTTTATACGTTTACAAACACACACACTCACTCACTTATACTAGTTAATGCACGAATGTCCAAGATAATTTTGTAGTTTTCCTTAAAATTTTATTTATTTTTTTTTTTTTAATTTAAATTTGTGGTGATTGTATATTTTCGGTTGAATTATAATTTATTTTTTTTCGGCTTTCCATTTTCTTTTTTCATTAGCATTTTATTTTTTTTTTTTTTTGTAATTAATTTATTATTTTTTTTATTTTGAAATAATTTTGAAAATTGCACTTTACGATGGGATTGTTATTACGAAACCATTTTTTTTAAATATTGAAATGTTAAGATTTCTTTTTTGGGCATTTTTGTTTAAATGAAAAAAAAAACAATTTCTAATACAAAAAAAAAAATATTCAGTATGAATCACATAAAAACGGTAGAAAGGTTATAGATATTTTCGGAATAATTTATTTTTTATTTTTTTTTACCATTTATCACTTTAAAAAAATATATATATTTTATAAATACTTTGTGTCAGAATTTTAATTTTGATTGATCGTTGAAAATTTCGTACGCGTTCATCCAGTTTTTTTGTACCTGGATCTTCGATAGTTTTCCTCAGACTGACTGAGTGAGCGAACAATTTTCTTTAGACCGGTGAAAATATATTTTTTTTCGCCACCACACAACCCCCGTCATTATAAATTTAATTACAACAAAAACAAAAAATACATTGTGTGTTCGGCAAGAAAAACTGTGTGAGAGTTGTGTGATTTTTAGTGAAAATTCGATTTGTTTTTTAAGAGTGTGATGATGATGATGATCTTCAGCAAGTGTTTTTTTTACAATTTTTTTTATGAACCCACAACATTTCGAAAGTTTAATGTTTGCTCGCAGTGTCCTCATCATAGATTGTGGCTCTCAGAAACTACTTTCGATTCATTTGTGCTTGAGAGTACAATGTTCATCGTTTGGACTTTTGTTTGTTTCCGGGATTTATGAACTGCACAATAAGTTTATTGCGGCTGGGTAAAATTGTTTAAATGAGCGTTTTGTTTACGATCTGTGATATTTTCTCATGGTTGTGTTTTTTTTTTTGGCACCTAAATTGAGTAGAAATTTTTAAAAACTACTCAGAAAATTAATTTTTTGTGTCATTTTATATTTTAATTTTTTTGCAAACTTTCATTCTGATAAATTTATTTTTTTTTTCAATTTATGTACGTTATGAAATAAATTATTTCATTTATTTTACATAAATTACGATTTTATGTTCGTCGTTCCGTTTGTGATTTGTACAATATTCATTTCGAAATCAATGTAGGTAGGAAACACGTATGTTCCTGCTCAAGTTTGCATGGATTTTCTTAAGATCCTTTGAGAATATAACTATTGAAAATAAGGAAATAAGTTTTACAGATACAGATGGACGTATGGACAGTAAACAACGAATTGTTTCTTTAGAGTTCCGTTTACAAAATGTAAAAATGTAACGTTATAACAAAAGTAATAATAATAACAATAAAATAAAAATTAAAGGGTGTTCCGAAAGCAACGCGATATTCATAAAAATGTTTCTAAAGGTGTCTCAATATTTACGTGATTATCGGTAGGCAGATATTTAAAAATAACTTGTAAACAACAAATTTGCAAATTTAAGGGTGTTTCCCAAGACCGTTAATGGCAGACGCTTGAAATTTGTACAGAGGATGTACTGTTCTGTCTTCAGTAAGAAATCTAATAATAAAATTAAGCGTATACGTTATTTTCGCATGTATGATCTTATTTTTTGAACCGTAATAGGTCGAATCTATAAATTTACGCAGGGTTTACGCAGGTTGCTATAAAAACAATTATGAAAAATTAAACAGAGTCCTAATAGTAACGTCAGAATCTTTTTTTATTCTAAAACCCAAAATTTTTAAATTCCCAAAGAATTGAAAATTTTATAAAAAAAAATTAAATTTTCGCCAGTACTTCTCAAAAGTCTCAACGAAAAAAATTCTTCCAAAAATTTCAAAAAAAAAAAAATAATTAAAAAAACGCAAATTAAATCAATTTAAAAAATCTAAAGTTCATAACAAAACAAGAAACAAATATAACACAAATGTAACAAAAAAAAAATATAAAGTTATTTTTGAGTTATTTTTTTATAGTTGCAAATAAAACAAAAACAATTTTTTAGAATTTGTTTTTGTTTTGAATGTAATTGAGCGAACGAAAGAACGATTGCGACATCGTGAAACCAGCCCTAAATTTGAAAAGTTTGTATATATTAAGAATGTTTCATCCGATTTTCTTTTTTTATAAACATTCATGTCACAAATTCCGATCGGATGGTTTTAATTCGGTATTAACACTTCCGATCGATTTTGTTTTACCTTCTTCAGATTCCGATCGATTTGCTTATTTCTAAAAAATGCGTAATCTCCCCCTTTTTATTTAAATGTGGCAATATTGCGCACACCAAAGTAAGCAACAAGGCTGATCTAAATAAGAACACATATTAAAAGTTAATTAGAAAACCGCAAATAACAAAATTCCAAAGAAATTAAATTTCACTTTGAAATTCAAAAGTGGTTTCATTCCGAAAAAATTTTTCGTTTTTCGTTTTCTAAAGAACCAATTTGCGGAATTGAAACCACTTTCGATCGGAATTGATGTCTGTGACATGCCTGAATATATTTAAAATAACTATTTAATAACCAAATCAAATTGAATTTCAAAATAATGTGCTCTTTGTTTTACAAATTTAGTTATAAGACATGTCCTTGGCCTCGAAAAATTTCAGCTTGAAAATAAGACGGAAACTTAAATTTGTTTAATTAAACTTATAATTGTAAAACTCCTTTTTTTTGTTTATTTATTTATTTTAAATAATTTAAATGATGTATTCTTACTAAACAAACAAACAGTTTTCAGTTTCGAAAAAACAAATTAAAAAACATTAAAATATACATATTTCTTTAGCAAAAACTAAACTGTAAAGAAACATTCTCAGTATTTTTGTATCTTATAAAATAAAGAGTTTTTAATGTTTCATGTCAAATGACCGGCATTTTTTATTAAAAAAATATTTTCATATTTTTAGGAACAGACAATATACGTTTATTTTGGTTCGTTTCTTTTAGACACTGATCGTAAATTAAAAATTTTCATTTTATGCGGAAGTTTTACCTTTTAGCTTTTTCTCTTGAAATTTATCTCATTTAAATTTCAACTCATCAGCTCTGCTTTCACTGATTTTCCTCAGATTGCTCTCTGGCCACATCAAATAAAAGTTGTTTACAGAATGTTTGGGCTGAAGGAAACGAAATGGGGCAAATATTTGATGAAATGAACTCAACCATTTACGTCTGTATGGTTTCATCTATTATAAACAAACATTTATTAAGCTGGATGCAATACCAAGTCTCTTTTTTATCATTTGGGGATCACTAAAAATGTTTAAAAATACAGGTTTTTTTAAATTTGTTGGAAAATTCCACATCGTCAAAATACACCAGTTGAAGCTCGAAGTATGACAGCTTCACCGCAATCGCCATATTTCCCTACCTGTTTTTATACTTAAAGAATAACTTGGCATGAGGAAATTCCAGACGAATTTCATTGATAGCCTTGCAAACAGCTCCATTTGTGGTCACCCCCCCCCCCCCCCCCCCCCCTATACAACGTAAGACACGCCTAAGTTATTCTTCTGTACAACAGCGTTGTTATTAAGAGTATTTATTTTAATATTTATTTCAAATAAAATAGTTTTCACGTGTAAATAAATCTCTTAATATAAAAAATATTAGATTTTAAGTCCTTCAAGAGAAAAATAGAACAGAATTAATATTGACAAATAACATTTAATAACACACTCACACATTTATAACTACCCTACACTTAATCATTCCTCGCACTTATTCTATACTATAGATATTCTTTTAATAACTTATATTCATAACCTTATAAATTTGTTAAGGAAACACCCAAATGCAAATGTTAAAAATTTATATGCAAAAGCTATTAATTCGTAAATCGGTCAATAGACCAATATAAAAATACTATAAAAACATTTTTATG
Source organism: Gymnosoma rotundatum (assembly GCA_916610165.2). Classification (NCBI taxonomy): domain Eukaryota; kingdom Metazoa; phylum Arthropoda; class Insecta; order Diptera; family Tachinidae; genus Gymnosoma; species Gymnosoma rotundatum. Next base: position 130,258,667 of record OU744339.1, on the reverse strand, counting down.
TGTATGTTCTGGCCGTTTTTGTTTTCCTTTATATCTTTCATATTTTTATATTTTTAGCATGTATTGCACAACAAATTTGGTGTTAGAAAAGATCTTTTAAATACAAAATTCATTCAAGTTTTAAGCTCAAGATAATGTACGAAAGTCTATTCCTTTTGGTTCAGCTCTTTTTTTGAAAACGACTTATTTACACGGAATAAAAATGAGAATTAAATCTAGTTTTTCCCGATGGCTTGGTAAATGGTGAAAACCAGGCCAACGAGAATCGTCCAAAAACAGATTGTATTGATTTTATTCGTGACTTCTTCGCCCATCTGGCTTCTTCCTTCTTAAGTTGTTCAATACCCTACAACAAAAGAAAAAACAACAAATGTAAATTAAATTAAATATTTGGATACAAATTTGGCTGAAAATATAAAATCAATCAGAATTAAAATTGGTAAATCTTTTAAACACTCATCATTTTCGATATTTTAGTAATTTTTTAACCTTTTTATTTAATTGTTTTTTTTTTTTTTAATTTAACTACTTTAATGTAGAAAATTACAATTTGTCTTGTTTTACTTAAGCGGAAAACTGTACTTACCGTTTGGTCATTAAGTATCGCAGTCAACTGAGTGGCCAACATTATAATTGTAAAAATGGCAAACATCAGTGCTTCAAAAGTTAGGAAGAGCAGGAGAAATATAGTGGCTGGTGGTGAATAAGGAGAACATTGACGCCATTCATTTCGCACACATTCAGCAAAGCAGGATAAGACCAAAAATATGGCATGGACAGATATAGATGCTATATAAAACTAATATATAATTTTGTTAAAAAGATAAGCAAAAGATAAACATATATATGTGTGTATTTGTTAATCAATAAATCATGTCTAATAAAAACAGATTTTCACTTAGTTTTTCTTAATTTAAACATTTGTTTTTGCTCTTGATTGACTTTGTGATATTCTCGCAAATTATTCATCATACGAAATAATAATGTTATAATTATTAATTGACTAAGTTTAAAACATAATTGTCTAAAGATTTTAAGAAAAATTTGGGTGAAATCACAAGCAAAAGGCCTTCCATTATCATCCATTTTACTTTTTGAACATTTGTATTATTTTAAACATTTTCTAAACTTACCGTAAATAAAACAAAATATTTTTGATTATTTTCTCCCACACAGTTGTTAACCCATGGACAATGATGATCCATTTTGCGTATACAACGCTGGCACACCGAACAGTGATGTGCTCTCTCAGGTTTTATACTACAACACTTGGGACACTTAAAAATCATTTGTCCCTCCCGATAACCCATTTGTTCAATCATTTCTTTTGTAGCATTACCGCGCGGCACAGCGCCCTAAAAATATATATATATGTAATTAACATGCGTAGTCCTTATCATAATAACCTCTATTTAAGACTTACCGGATCTGATAACATGGTGCGTATGTGCGAGGCAAAGGCTAAAAATGCTAATATTTGAAAAATTATCGTATTAATTGTACTAAACACCGGATGTGGACTGGGCAATAAAATCACTCGCATTACAACGAACTCGGCAAACAGAATTAAAAGCCATGTTAGGACGGCACAAAAAATTCCGCAGATATCCTTAACACACCATGCCTGACCAGCACAACAACGATTATGGGGGTCAGCATTTGAAATACCATGCATGGGGGCATACATAACGCCCTTTATATTTTTTCTGTCCAATACTAGTTACCAATAAATTTCAATGTTTAAATTGCAAATTTGGTAACAAATGTCACTCAAAATCAAAACTTCAAAGTACTCTGAAATCAAAACAAATAGTTTTTTAAACAGCTGTTTCATAATAAAATCACAGACAGCACAGGGTTGCTGGATGTACTGAAATAGAGTAAGAGACGGATGGCCTTAGAGATTTAAAATTGGGAATTAAATACTTATAATATCTCGCGAATAACAAAACAAAAACTTCTAATTAACATTAATAAAAAATTACCTACAATTTTACAAAAATAATATCTAAGTTATATACGTTTCTATTTCGAAAGCAAATAGTTTTTTATGAAAATTTACTTATTAGATAACTTCAACTCTGTAGCTGAAATTGGTTTAGCTCTACGTAAAAATGGTTTTTTATATGCCATTTACCAATAAATAATAAGTATTCTTCATTAAAAAAAAACACAAATCTATTGATTCGCTTTGATAAAATTTTTTTCACTTAAAAAACAAAGAGTTTTAAGGTAAATGTTGTGCCTTTTTGGTCAAATATTTGACTAATCTGACCGTGCCTTAAAGTAAAATGTAAGTGATATATTTATTTTATTTTTAATTAAATAAATGTACTTTGTGCAAATACTAGATTTCTTTTTATTTGACAAATCTGGTTTAAATCCTGTTTAATAAGTAAATTAATATCAAAATGTAATTTAAATTAAATTTCAAGGTATAAGTAAACTTAATCCGATTTTACCTAGCGTCTCTAGCGAAATGGTATTTTAGCTGTTAGAACACATCATTAATTTCTTAAAAAAAAGGAAGGCTTTAAAACACAATAGCACTTACTATGCGTAACACAGGCATATTTTGAAAAATTCCTAGTAGATATCAATCAATTATCTAAAATATAATATCCATTCATTATTAAATGAAGTTCTCTTTATATTTTGACTTAAAAAAGTTATCCTTCTCTGAAAAGAAACGTTAATAAACTAAAAAAGCTTTCAAATTTCATTTGTATTATAATTCAGGTATTGTATGCTATAAACAGAAATTGAAAAGGTTTTTCGCAGGCGGCCCATTTAACCAGAACACCATTGAATAATTCCGACTTTATTTACATTAAAACGTTTTTTACAAGCAAAATTTATATATATTTTTTTTTTTTTATCTTATAAAAATATATTTTACCCTAAAACGCGTTTAATTAATTTCTGTTGCCCCAAGACAGATATTTTCCGTTGTATTTTAAGCGGGTGTCAATTTAGCTGTTGGCTCTATTAATGCTATTAAACCAGCTATTGAAGATATAGCTCCTAAAAGTCCAATTGTTCTTGGTGTCAGTTTAGTATAACCCAAAGCTGTTAAAGGAATAAAGAAATCACAAACATTCTTAACAGTATCAACAAGTACATCTTTGTGGCATAAAACTAAACTGTAGGAATGCAAAGCCAATCGAGAAAAATCTTTAGGTGAGTTAATGCGTACAGGAATAGAGCGAGATATCCCACTTTTTAAACTGGCTTTATGAAAATCCATTAACTGGAAAATTTCATACACATCACGGCATAAATTTAAGATAATCGAAAGTAACCAATATTTATTAGCATGTTTTCCCCATTTCTTGGTGTTAATACTTTTAAAAAGACCAGTGCGTGCAAGCCATAGGAAATGGTCGGCAAATAAATATAAAGCCTGTGAAATTTTACCCATTGTAAGGGTAAAGCGGATAGGCAAATCTGGATAGTGAATAGTACGTAAACTAGCGTGGAAAACATCCAAGCATTTTCCAAAACGGAGTACTGAAATGGATTAAATATTAGTATTATTTTATACACATACGTAGGTATAAACACGTACATTTACGAAATGTGCTCAATATATACTCTAAGGATTTAAAATCTTCCACCATGCCAGGTAGCTTATCAGCAGATTCCAAAGAGTCCCATAATGCTCGTGAAGCGTATTGTATTAAGCTTGTTTATATAGAAGTAATAAATTTTAAATTTACTATACATATGTAAATAATGTAGCTTACATACCGGGCGATTTTATCCCTTCCCGCTGCTTGGTTGTTAAGTTGTACCCATTTGTCCATATTCATTTTATCAATATTTTTATTTTCGAAATCTATGTCAAGTTCTTTATACAATAATTCCCGGAAAGCATTCGACTTATTTCGGTTTTCAACTTATAACAAAAGTACAAGGTACAACACGAAAGACAAACAAATGCAATGAAAAAAAGAAAACATATGAGATTGTTATATATGTTTTACAAAGCGATGCCAGACTTGCATTTGGATTTGTAAATGAAAATACATATCCAATTGTTTCCAAAGATGTATCTAATGTTCTTTAACATTAATTACTTTCAAAAATCTGCTGGCATTGGGCTTTTGAATTCATGCAGTATAAAAGGCTTTTCTCTGACCTGGGAGAAAAAGTAGACATTTTTACAAGCCACAAAAGACAAACACTAATGAACGCTTTGGTGATAGAATAACCAAATAAAAATGGGACTTCATGCTTAACTTACGCTTTATCAGTTTTAAAAATACTACCACTCTACTTTAATTATAGCATCTCTGCTTTAGTTTCTGATTTGACAGATACTTTCGTGTCTTTTTTGACGCGTGTTAACATACAACAGAAGATCCCCTGTAAAAAAGAATAGCTTTAATTTCTGGTCCAAGAATTATAAGTAATTTTAATTAAAATCTTAACACAATTTACACATAAAATTAAGTCAAATGGCGGTAAGTATGTTTGACTTACAGTAGTTATCAAGAACTAATGACAAAACTTTTTGGAACAGCCTCAACAAAAGGGTAAACAAGGCACAAAAGGAGCCAAACAAATAGTAGAAGAAAATAAGGGTACATTAAGTTTTTATCGTAATATGGCTTTTGGGAGTGCAGTCGGATTCCTTTTAGTAAATTTTATATTCTTTGAAATCGGCAAGGTGACAGTGGTAGGTAAATTATAATTATTGGAAAAAGAAAACCTTATACAAATTGAAATTTTTTAAAAGATTATGAGCATTTTGGCATTGTTGACCTTGGGGGCTGCATATCAATTTATGGCATTTATGTCGAAACCTAAATTCTCTGACACAGGGGCCTTGTTAGATTCAGGCAATGACTTGAACATGGAAGGTGGTATAGCTGAGTAAGTTAATTTCAATTTAAAAAGAAATTTGTAATTAAACAAAAATTTAACTTAGAAATGTCAAGGATTTGATAATATTAACGTCAGGAACTATGTTGTTAGCTTTAATCTCAAACTACTTTTGGTATTTATTATTGTTGGCACCCATTAGAGCTTTATGGATGCTTTGGGGTTGTGTTATTAAACCATGGATGGATCAGAAGAGTTCCCAAGAAGAACCTGAAGTAAATGAGAAAAAACAACGAAAAATGGAACGTAAAATGCGTCGCATGAGATGAAAATATTTATTTAGCTATATTTATGGCCAAGTTTAGATATACATTTATTAAATTTGCATTGCTTACAACCCTAACTTTTGCTAAAAATATATATATAAAAAGTGGAGTTGGAGGAGAGTTTGTATAAAATATTCCTACTCACCTATTTATATTAAGCTAACATCTAAGTCACTTGAAACGCAAAAATGTTTTATGTTGTACAATTAATATTTTTATAGATTTTATTTTAACAAAAATAGAGATTGTACTTTAAGCGTAAGGTACAAAAAAGAACAAATATAATTGATTTATGGAAACTTTTCCGGATCCAAACCGGACTGTTTCATTTTAACAGCCAAAGAGAACAAATAGTCATAACATTCTGCCCTAAATTTAAACAAATTGATAAAAACCATTATGTTTCTATTAAGGCATATGCTTACATAGTTTTAGCCTTTTCCCAAGTGGCGCCCCAAACATAAACTCCATGGCGCCTAACTAATATTGCCGAACATCCAGGATATTTCATCATTGTTTCGTACATAGAATCAGCCAAGTCCCTTTCAAATGGAGTATTTTCTATAATTGGTACTATCAGTGTTTCATCATAACGCAAATAACGGTTTAAATTATCATCAAAAATCCCTTTGATCATTTCCAAATGTGTACAACGGAACTCCTTACCTGGCCACAACAATGTAGCCATTACAGCATGCTGGGAGTGGGTGTGTATAACGGCACCGGCATTACGATGACGGTAGGCCAACATGAATAATGGTGTACATTGACTCTTTGATAATCTTGAAATAAATATAGAAATAGGTATATTTAAGTGGTCACAAGTCAATAAAATCTATATAATACTCACGTGTTATCAAGAGGAGTGTATAAATCTTTGCCATCCTCGTCTTGGACAAATAAGTTCTCGGGTAAAATGCGTTCTTTTTGTACACCACTAGGAGCTATGAAAATTTCATTGCTAAGAAATTTATCATTTTAGAATGCATAAACCAAAATATTTTTCATCTAAATGATTTCACCAACGAACTACTACTGTTTAGTTTTTTGGCTAAGTTCGTTATTAATTATATATTGTGATAAATTAAGAGAACAGTTATAATTCGTATTTACATTCAACGTATAAACAGTAAAACTTACAATAAGCTACCTTGTTGCAAGACGCGAACAATACTGAAAACGAACTTAGGCCAAAAAAATTCTTATATCAAAATCCAACTTTTGTATATTTTTCTATCGATAGAGTTTTAAATTTGCAACTAAAATAATTAATCCATAATTACATATTTTTTTTTATTTTGTAAATTTTATGTCTAAATTGAAAAAATTCTAAAGATTCTATTATTTATGTTATTTATTGTAAAATAATTCGATTAACCTTTGAAAAATTTCGATACCTCAGGTTTTTGTATAATTTTACAAAAATAAATCTAGGGAAACCTGGATTTCCTACAAATATTTGTTTAGAATAATTTTGTCATGTATTTAAATTAAATTCGTAAGATGAAGTTTTCAATACTTACTCCAATTTAATTGAAATTCCACCACCAGTGCCAGTAACCCATCCCAAATTATAGAATTGTTTACACAAATCCGGTATCAACTTGCGAGGATGCTCCTATTAATATATTTAAAAATATTAATATTAGTAGGTTTTCTTTAATAAATAATACTTACTAAAGGCAAATCTTTAAAGAAGGAAAACATATTTAATGTTTCTTTACAAAATATCAGCTTCAGCTAATTTACTGATAAGGAAAGACGGTTCATTAGTTAAACTTGCCACTTGATATTTTTTGCTTTGTATAAAATTCTCGCAGTATGGCAACTCACACTCCTGTTTTTTGCAACTATTCTAAAATTTACGAACTTTTTGTATTCCTTTTCTGCAATTTCTTCTCAGAAAGTTCGCAATTAATTCGTCATTGTTAATTTATTTTCTTAGCTGGTGAAACAACCGGTAATATTTACTTTGTAAATTAATTTAAAAACAGTTCAATAGTTAATAAAGTGCTCAAATAAAGTTAGTAAAATATAAAGTGACAAAATGTAATACCTACAAAATAAATTATAGTGAAGCAAACATGCACATTTTTACAGATATTTAATATAATTCATCTTTAAAGTTTAATGGGATTTCAATTAAATTGAATATGCCTTAAAAATTATTAAAAGTGAAATTAATTTGTTTATTAAGTAAAATCTATCGATATTTATTTAAAGTATTGTAATAACTTGAGAGGTATTGATTTTTTCATTAAATTTTTGATTCCTGGATGCAGTCAGTGCCTATTGTGTTTATTAAGAAATATCAAATAAATAACTTTAAATAAAACAACGCATTTGTATTTAAAATATAGTTTATGCAAATTTTATTCTAGTGTAAAGCCATGACTTTCAATTAATTTAAAAATTTCTAATATCTGTCTTGTTTTTTGTTCATTTTATTCCTTCTTTATAGTTAATTTTTGTTTTTACATTTTTTTTTTTTTTTTGCACATATACCTACATACAATGACGTGTTAAAACCGTTTATTAGTCCTCAAGTTTCTAAACAAAATTTAATATAAAAGAAAAACCAAATTGACGTTTAATATTAAAAACGAGGGTCATTGCTCAAGGCATTTATAATATGCATTATGCTAGTTTAACACGGATTGTATTTTTCACTTTGTAATGCATATACATATGTTAAAATCAGCGTTTTACAGAAGATATATACTACAGCGAATTTCATTCAGTTTCGCATTTCATATTAAAAAAAATTTGACGATGATGTTTTATGTATGGAGTTTGACATTTCCCTCTATGTTATAAAATATCTTGGCCGTATTTTATTATAGGTTATTAAAACACAAATATATAAATAAGTAAATAAAAAATAACTTCTTTATTTTAATTTACTTTAATCGTAAAGGAATCAAATATAAATATTCATGATATTCTTATGAAATATTTATTATTTAAAACAACAAAATGAAATGTATTACTGCGGGGAAAGCATATCCATATGGCATAAAAAAGATTCCGAATAATAAATTTTCATATTGATAACTTCTTTATTTTAAAATAATTTAAATTATAATAAGCCGCATTAAATACCACGGCTACAAAAGCAAAAACCTAATGTCATTTTGTTGTTGCAGAGTACCACGTTGATGTCAAAAATAGCTGACTAAACAAAAGGTAGCTGAATTTAATTTATTCTTTTATCATCACTTGGTGCTTAAATGAAGTTGTAATAGTTGGTTTCTTTCTTCTACATGTGCAGCAATACCTCATATTTCATTTTTTAGTTTTGAAATTTAATTTAGTAAAATTAAAATTTTTTTCTTTTTCAAATTATTTGAAAATTTGTTATTTTTAAAATTATTTTAGAATTTTGACAACAACGTCGAACATAAACAAAAATCAGCTGGGCTATTAACATCACCTGTAAATTAATGCGCCTTGATTCATAATTAAATTTTCATACTCCATCATTGTATTTTTTGATACTTTTCTAGTGATGACACTAAAATTATCAATATATTTTGAGTGAAACAAAAAGAGTTCCTACCTCTTTTTCCTTGTAAAGATGTTAATTATTAGCCCTATGTATTTCTTATGGGGAAGATGTTACATCTAGGCAAATTGATGGAAGATGTGAGCGAGTGTAAAAAGGCTATTAAGAAAAATTAGAGTTTTAATGAAAAGAAGTAAGAGTGCTATATTCGGTTACGACGAATCTTATTTACCCTTTACAATCTATGTTAGTCTAGTTTAGTGAAGTAACTCCAATCAAAAAAGCAAATATTGACAGAGAATTAAAAAATAAAAAAAAAATTTTGATACTACATATGTATTATTTTTGACAAAAATGCCATCGGCTCTTAATGGGTTATGCATTTTTAGAAAAGATCTGTTTAAAAGCTTCAAAATGATGCCCATGTTGATATTTCAAAAAATTTGAAATTTCAGAGCCCCGTAACTCGGAAAATATGGGCGATCGCCAATTTTTTTACTTGATGTTTTTTTTCTTATTTTTTAATTCTATATCGCCCCATATAGTTATTTTATTTGATTGGAGTTACCTTATTGTTTCAATTGATATAAAGTAATGAAAGAAAGATGTTGAGTGGAACAAAAAGAGATTAGAACACCTTGTAAAGATGTTGATTTTTAGCCCTATATATTTCTTATGGGGAAGATCAAGATATAAATGTGCCTTGGAGAAGATGTTACATCTTGGTAAATTGCCGAAAGATGTGAGCGAGTGTAAAAAGGCTATTAAGAAAAATTAGAGTTTTAATAAAAAAAAAAAAAATAAATAAAAACAAAATCGAAAACTCACAAAAAAAGCAATAGTTGATAAGTTGGATACGAAATGCAAGTTTCGCTTATCACTCAAGAATTGCCATTAATTATAAACAAATTATCATGTTCTAAGAGTTTTTTTTTTGGTTTTTTGTATTAAAACCGATAATTCAGGAAAAATTCCAGATTACTAAATCGAAATACGAATAAATTACTGAAGTTTCACCAAAATTTCAAAAACACAAGATTTTAGCAAAAATTAGAATTTCAATTAAAAAACTCAACTTGTATTAAGATCCGAAAATTAAAAAAAGTTGCTAAATACACCAGCACAAAAAAGAATTATCCAAAAATAACAAAAACCAAAGTAGATTTGATTTTTTTCAATTTAGTGATTATTATTAAATTATAAGTTTAATTTAACAAATAGTTTAGAATTCACTTAAAATATTTAATAATTTAATATTTATACTATTTTTATACACGTCAAGTTGGAAACCATAAGAATTCTTGTTCTGGTCCGAATTTGAAGATTTGGAAAAATATGCATTTATTTTTTTAAACTAAATGATTTGTTTTTTACTTATATTAAAAGTAGTATGTTAGTTTTACTGTGTAATATTTTTATGTTTTTATGGCAGTTTCCGAAATTAAGTAATTTAATGCTTTCCTGCGGAAGTTCTAACAAATTAGGATGCTTATGTGCGAAAAGCTGTGCATATGAATGCTAATGCTCAATATTGCTCTAGTGTTCGTACTTGTGAACTAGACTTGGACAGTTCATAAAGGATATAGTTGAACTGAACTATTTCTGATTAACGGAACTCTTCCTGATTAACTAAACGTAATGAGCCAGTTCACATTTTTAACGTCTATCTAGTTTGGTTTTGAACTATGTTTTTTATTTGAACTACCAAACGAGATGAACTAAAATGCTGTATTTGTTTCGTTGTCTATTGTTTTTGCCACTTTCAGTAAAACAAAACATAATTTCAAGCGATAGTTTGCCTCGTTTCTTGAAATATAAAGAGAATGTGCTAGAAGATAAATGAAATTAAATTTTATGATGTGTATTGCCTGCCCAATGCTTATAAAGTATAAAACAAATACATTTCCCCGAACTGAAGTTGTTAGTTAGAGCCAGTTTACATATGCGGTTTATGTTAGCAACATAAATTTAGTGTAAACGTTTTACGACTTACGGAGATACACCTAATTCTGCTTTAACACGGTAGATTGGTTTTAGAAAAAACCGTGTAAAAAAGATATTGATCGTGTACAAAAAGAAAGAAATTAAAATTGTTAAAAAACAATGACTTTTTAAAAACAAGTATTAAATTTTTTACTAAATCCAAGGAACACATGTTCAGAAAATTGATTATTCAATTAAAAAAAAAAAAAATAAATAAAACATGTCTTTACTAAGCAGGTTGATTGCATTGATAGTTTATAAAATATTAAAAAAATTAAATTATTGTGACAATTAATTTTGTCTGCATCCAAAAAAGGGAACGCTCCTAATTTAAGTTTTGGAAAAAAAAAAAAAAAATTAAGCCCAAAAATTTTGAATCGTCTTAAAGGGAAAAAAATTAAAACTTCATTTTCTAAACCGTGTTAAGTCAAAACCATGTGAAAACAGAATTAGAAAAGAAAACAATAATAACCATGTCCTTAATGTAAACTGTCTTAGTGATTTCTAAAATAAATAATATTTCTAAAATATATTTTTTCCATTCACGTAAGCGTGCAAGCACCAGAGCCAAAAATAGAGGTCATGCATTAAGCAAGTGAGAGTAACATTTTTCTTCTAGTAAGCGTGCATGATTTCTTCTTCAAGGTGAAGATAACCAACGTACTATTTTAATAACCTAAAGTTCTACGCAAGTTCTAGGTATAATATTTTAGGGTTTCTAGTAGTTCGGCCAAGTATGAAAAATAGTTATAAAGCTGGCTGTTTCTCCTTTTGAAAACATTGCAGAATAGTGTGATGTTCGAACAATTCAATAAAATCTTAAAACGTGCAAACAAGAGAAAAATTCAAATTGCATTAAACGTGTTCAATTTGTCTAGTATTGTCTGCCGGAAACTTTTAAAAATAAAAAATAAAAAAAAAAATGTAAAACGTGTTTTTATGCTTCATCACATATGATCGATTCACATACGTCAAGTTTACTTGCTGCAAGTCTTGGTTTTTCGGAAAAGAAAGTACTACAGACCAATTTTAATTCTCCTTTTCTTTCCTACAAAAATCAGAGCTGCTGCAATAAACTTTATGTGTGTGAACCAGGTGTTAGTTAAGGCAATGATGCACTACCCTACTAAGTCGTTTAATCTGTCAAAAATGTAAAATAGTACGATTCTTTTACAAGAAAATCTGTTGAAATTCTGTTCTACATAGAAAAATCGCAAAAAAGGGTTTGTTTAGGTGCCAAAATGCAACTCTGATCGTATAAAAACTAGTATATTATAAACTGTTTTAAAAGATTTTTAGCAGACTAAACTAGGAAGTAAGATAGTGTATCATGGCCTTTATGCGTGAAACTTAAAACGCTTAAAAATGAGTGATGCCAAATTGTTATTATCCAAAATATAATAGTTTTCACAGACTCATAGGATAGGAACAACCATATTATTCTCCAAACAACCCGTCTAATATGTGTGTTATTGGTGTTTGAGCTACATATGACAATTCAGCGATTTATATGGAAACTCAGCAATATCAAGTTGAGTTAAACTTGTGTCAATATTGGGCTGAATATAATTTTGTACTGTTACAGTGCTCTGCCGTTTTTCTTTTTATTGAAGGCGTGACTAAAACTATAGGTTTATATGGCGCTTAAATGCAAATCCATTATGTAACACTTTTCTTTTCTGTCCCGACAGCTAATGATGCTGATCAGAACCGAATATTCATTTCTAGCCCTTCTTCGAACTATTTCTATTTAGTTGGTGACTAAGATTCAAACACACGCTCGAACTTTTTAACAGTGAAAAGAATTGTTTGTGTGCTGAAGCCATAATGTTGCCAAACTTTATGACTGGACGGGAATTCTAATAATTTTATTTAATATTTTCAACAAATTCGGCAAGCGTGAAATGATTCGTGATGAAATCCAAACTGAATTAAATATTTCGGCAACTAGATTTCATCGTTAGCTGCTGAAATATATCATTGCTACACGATTATTAATAATAATAAGTAATTAATTAATTTTAATAATTACAAAACTGATTAGACAACTAACCAAGAGATGAATCTAAAGTTGCTTTTCACTCAAAATAAATCAGATACGACCCATTACTTTTAAAACGAAGTGCTGCTAGAAGGAAAACTCGAAAATGTATATAAGTGCCTTCCATGATAGTAATAAAAAATCAATGAAATGCAAGTGGTTAACAAATAGATTGTTGTTATCTTTTAAAATAATGATAAGGGCCTAATGTAAAAAGAGTGTTTCTAATAAACTTTTAAGCAGATAAAGATTAATACATATTAAAAAAAGGAAAAAAGTATTTATTGAAAAAGGTGTTTTAAATCAAATTATGTGTGAACATGTTGTTCCGAGACTCATCAATAACACCCCCGTGCAGTAAAAGAAAACAAAAATGTTACCGTCTTACACGTTTTACCAAAAAAAAAAAAAGTTAAAAGCATCATACGATGTTCCAAAACACATCAATAACACCACCGTGCATTAAAAGAAAACAAAAGTTTCACCGTCTTATACGTTTTACCAAAAAAAAAGTTAAAGCATCATCCGATCAATCCAGTAATTCTATTGGCTCGTCACATTTCAATTAGGTTCAAATTTTAAAGGTTATTGTTACTAACCAATAATTATATAAATGAATTGAATTTAATAAAGAAAAGACACGTTGCTCTCTCCGTAGAGATTTTAAATTTAATTTGTTCAGTTATTATTTACATTTTAAATTTAATTTGTTCAGTTATTATTTACATATTGTTATAATTTTTAAGGAAATAAAAGAAAACATGTAAAAAATGCATAACATTAACTTAAACATCATTCTCACATGATAAAGAGAATGAGAGAGAGAGATACGTGGAGATAAGAACAGGTTTAATAATTTTGCATTTTACACTCAATTCTGAAACTTGATTTGTGTTTACAATAAAAATCATACGACTATAAAACAGCAAGCAAAAAATAAAACAAAAAAATTAATCGTACGAGGGCGGCACATTAAGTGTGTGACTTCTCCCTAAGCCATTTAAAAATTAAAACTACACACTCCAAGCGAAACAATCAACGTTTGAAGTTCTTACCGATCAGAAAAGATAATAAAAACAAACTCAAAACAATCAAAATATGTCGTTAGCTGATCAGAAAGTACAACCGTATAAAATTGTTTATACCGTAGCAATGTCGTGCTTTATATATAAAAAACGAATGTCAAACTTTATATATAAAAAATAGTACAGAGATTTTTTATATATGGAGTTTGACAGTAGTGTTCACGGCGAAAATTATTGAATTCGCCTACGCTGCCACCTGGTAATTGATTTGCCTTGAGTCAGCCCATGATTGATATATATATAATTAAAGAAAAAATAAAATTAAAGGTAAATAAAGAGCTTAAAGTACGGTTATTTAATCAGCCCATATAAAAAATGTATGAGGAATAAATAAAAAATAATGTTGCTGTAGTTGTGGTCTGTTTATTTTAGAAAATGTAGGAAATATTTCTGGCTTTATGTTAATTAACAGAATAATGTTTGGCTACATTTTTCCAAACTTATTTCGTGTGGAATTGCAACCAACAGCAAATAATGTTGCAACCATCAAGGCAATAAAAAAGGCAACTTCCTTTTAAATCATGGTGTTGGGACCACGCCAAAAAATAAGTGAGCGAAACTAATTAAAACACAAAGTAAAACATGCATCTTATAAAATGTTTTGTTATTAAACCTATTCCAAACAAAACCTATTCTAAAAAAGTATTTTCTACAATCATCACGTGTATGACTTTGGTAAAATTTCTTCAAAAAGTTATATTTTCGAAAGACTAGTGGTGCACATTCATCTCTTAGTGTTGCTTGTAATCAGTGTTGCCAGGAAAAGACAGGAAAAAAGTTACGCCTTTCTTTCAAAAAAGTTAATTTTTTCAGTAAAACAATTTCAGGTAAAGCAACAAATTCATTTACCGAACAACAATAAAAACGTAAGAAAAAAATTGCAGCCCTTTGATACTCATGAGTAATTAAATCAATCAATCAGCAAAGCAATTAATTTGAACACGTTTGCTGTTGCTTGAGCAATCAGTTTTTCTTTATTTTTGCTTTTGCTAAAAGCCTGGTACTTTGTTCGAATTTGTAAAAATTGTTGAGCAACATTGATTATTTTATATGGAAAGTGTGACATTTAAAATGTGATGTTCATCTCGCGATTTAGAAGAATTTAACATTTTATTATTTTCACGTGTACTACCTTGTTTTAAAAATTTAAGCAAAAGACATATGATCAGCTGTTGTGTGAAAAATTCTGCATGAAATAATGCCTGCTTGCTTTATTTCAGAGCTTTAATACAATGTATGTAGTTTGACAGTATTCCACATAAAAAACTGAACAGAGAACCAGGCTTAACTGTTTACTATGAAGTTGTGGCTGACTACGATTGCTGTTTCTTGCTATAACTCGCTGCTTTTCATCCCTTTTACAATACGTAAGAAAATACATACAATACAAATCCAAATGTTGTTTTTATTACACCATTAAATAGTGTTTTTTCTTTCTTAAAAAGTAACAGCAAAAGAAGAAACAAACATCAACTTATTGCTTAAGCAACAGCAAACGTTTTCAAAATACATATATGCTTTGCTGATTGCTTTGCTGCAGAAAGAAACAAATAGTCAGCTGAAGCAAATGCATTTCTTTCTCTTTTTTTGTATTTGCTTTTTGCTATTCCTTCGTTTATAATAAAATGTTTTGTAAATGCTCAGATATTGATTTTTTTATTTGGTGAAAACATGTACGGAAAGCAAAGATTTTAGTGCTGTTTCTATTTTTAAGCAAGCAATTTAAACACTGGTCAGAATATATATACTTTATCGGAAATGGATATTGTAGAAATTACATACGGAATGACATTTAGTTATACCCTTTTTCCACTTTGAGTGGTGAAGGTAATAAAAAAACAGATAACCGAATATAGCACTCTTACTTGTTCTTTGAAAGATTGAGCTTCGATAGAACTTACTACTTTAATTATTTAAATAAAAAAACCGGTATTAAAAACAAATTTAGTTCTTGTTTGCTTACAACTTTAGCATAAAACTACTGACACTTTAAGAAAATTAAGGAATCGGAGTTTTGGTATGGTAGCACTAGCAAGTTTTAAAATTTTTTAAGCGGAATGACTAAAGTTGCTATAAATGTTCCTAAGTTTGAATTAGTTTTCCGCACAAAATGGAGCTAAATTATTTCACAGTTTGCTGTTTCTAATCATGAAGAAAAAAACATTTTGTGATTTCTCACTCATAGAACGGAGCAAAACTTTAGCAACGTTATTTTTTGTTTATTTCAAACTAATTATTTATGAGGGATTTTGATAGCATTTGCAGGTAACATTTTTTATTAAAATACAATTGATATGTTAAGAAAGGTTGATATGCTAAGAGAGGTTCTCACCTCAAATAATAAAACCAGTACTTTCTCAATGATTTTACATTATTTGGTATCTGCAGCAAAAGTTACGAAAATTTTGCAAAAGTTACGAAAATTTTGCAAAATATAACAAAATTATACATGTTACGTGGAGCCTTCAAAAGTTACAAAAAATGTTACCAAACGGCAACATTGCTCGTAATGTAGGTAAAAATCTCTCTCGAAAGTTTTCGTTGTCTCTATAAACTGAATTGACTACAGTTTGAAAGCGCGACTTTTACGTTTAGTTTTCATTTAACTCGTCTTTAGTGTAGAACAGAGTCAACTGCAGAGCGAACATCGCCGGTAAATAAATAATAACAATAAATTAATACGTTTAAAAAGTGTGCGAACTTTGGTTTTATGTATGTGAATATAAAAATAAAATTTAAAAGTCTACTTTTAAGATTTATTTCAAAGATAGTGAGTGAAATTTTTTGATTTTGATTTTTTTTTTTTTCTTTAAACAGCAAAAGAACAAACACACAACAAACATAAATTTCGTGCAAAGTGAACAATGTTAACAGAATAATTTAAAAGTCAACAATTTTATTAGACTTTTGGCATCACGCTGCATATTACTGCGAGTAACTTAAATAAGAAATCAAAATTTTGCAACATTAAAGGAATAAGTTAGATTGAAGGATTAGAAGATTTTGCTTTGTGTGCAGCTGCTTTAAAATCAAGATGTATAAAAATACAATTCAAATTTCTATTGCAACTTAGTGCCTAGCGTTATTTTGTTCATATAGGTAGCCAGAATTCACAAAATGCTGCAGTTACTGCATCAGAAATTGGTATCAGGTGAATTAATAAATGCTGGAATATATTAATAGTTGTCCACAATAAAACTCCAAGTAAAGTACAAAAAAAGACACTTAAGTGAACCCCTTCAAATTAGAATTTTGAAAAATCTAAATGATGCTGAAACAAGTTGTCGTAGTACAGAAAGCTGAGAACGGTTTGATGACATGACATCATACTCGTGTAAAAATTCGTGTTCGTCAGCGACTCTTGATGAATGTCAAAATTTTTTGATATTTAAACTCTCGTTCATCAAGCCGTTCTAATAGCCGCTTAAAATGTAGAAATAACGGGAACAGACACAGCAGAAAATGTGGAGTTATTAATGTATGAAATACTGCTATTTAAAACAGAAATAAATCTTAAACAATTTCAAAAGTATAAAAGAAGCGAATTTTTACAATCTGTTTAAAAATCATAGCAAGAACCTGCCATTTCAGCTAGGCTTACCCTGCCGGAGTTGCAAAAATATTCTTTGAGTTTAACTTTTTTATCATCCTCCACATTTACCAGATCTTAATTAATAGAACTTGAATATAAAGGCGGTACGAAATACTAACACTTCGCATAGGATCGCCTTACCGATCTTTGGTGTATCGCATTTACCGTTGTTTTGTTATAAGTACTTTTTACTTTAAATTACTATTTTGTCGAACCTTATTTATTCAAGTTATTTACATAAGTAAAATTTGATTTAACTTATAACAGTTAAAAAAATGTAATTTGTAAAATAAGAGTAAAAAAATCTGTTTAGTATTTTTTTAAAATTTTTGCTAAAAGTTGGTAAAATTCAAGACCTATTTGAGTGACTCGCAGTGTATAAGTTTGTGTTTAAACTACAAACTGAGCATTACGTAAATATGCATATGTGCCAGGGATGGTAAAATCAGTGAAATTATATTTGCCGTTTTAATCAGAACCGATTCGATAGAGAGTCCAAAGAAAGAAAGTAGTTTCGGAATTATTGCATTATTTTGTAAAATAAACATAACTTTTAATTTTTTTTTTTTTTTTTTGACCCAAGAATACTTAAAAATTTTAATTTTATCATAAAGTAACTACAAGTGTACCTCTGTCAGCAACAGTAGATTTTCTCCACATTTTACTCTGTATATAACGTTTTAAGACTTTTAATTTTCAACCGGTCTATATTCCAAGACGTGTCGATGTCTGATAAGCTGAGCATTTTAAATATACCAAAGCCATCAAGAAGCAAGTGTTTATCTTTAATAGTTTACTTCAAAACTTGAAAAATCCTTAAAACTTAATATTTTTGCGCAACATAATGCTATTTCGAAACATTCAAACTTTATTTATTTTTTTATTTGTGACTGATCATTTTTGAGTAAGTAAAATATAATAATAGAATATTTTAAGTCCTAGCAGACAACGTTCGTTTCATAACAATTAATAACACAAATTTAATATTTAAGATACAACATTTTTGTTTAAATCACATGTATATTTTTCGCACTAATTTAACCAACAACAACAACATTTTTTGTGTTTGACTAATGACTGTCAGAAATCTGTGTTCGTACTTGCAAATAAGAAAACTTTATAACAAAACCATTGCATCTGTTCTGGATTTCACTGGAAATTAACAAAATTTCCTAAGCATTATTAAAATAAAAAATAAAAATTTTTAATGCTTTCAAAATTCCGAGATTGTACAACTACAGAGATTGTGTTTTATTCCTTGCAGTATTTCTTCTATGCACTCATTATATGAAAAATAATAAGTTTAAAAATTCTAATTCCCATTTGGTTGATAAAAAATTCAATTTCAAAATTTTAATTACCCATCCCTGATTGGTGTGCATATTACAAAATATTTTTCATGTTTTCCTTTTTACTTTCAAAATAAATACGCCTAAAAAACAAAAACAAAAAAGAGAAATTTTGGCCACTGTATTGTTAATCTATTGTTTACTAAAAAAAAAAAAAACGAATAATGTTTTGAATTTTAAATTTATTAATTTTGTTGAATTTAAAGTTTATTTACAGCTTTTATTAATCGTAAATATTAAACTGCAGTTAAATTCCAATTAATTCAACAGAAGAAAAAAGTGTATAAATAAAAAAAAATAAAAAATAAAAATGTCAGCAAAGGCCATTACTGAAGCCATAGGCAAGGATATTTTAAATCGTCACTTAAATGATAATGGTGCAGGAGTCCAAACATGCCGTTTTGCCACAGTTAATATGAAAACTGATTGGTCTCAGTTGGCTGCTGAATATCCCTGGCTTTTGAATACGGTAAGTAAGAGAGTTTTTAATTTGTTTTACAGAAAAAAACAAGTAAGAGTGCTATATTATACATATAACCTTCACCATCTATGTAAATCTAGTTTAGTGAAGTAACACCAATCAAAAAAGTAATTATTTATATAATTTTATATAAAAATGCTATCGGCATTTTTTAAAAAATTTGAATATTTCAGAGGCCCGTAACTCGGAAAATATGGGCTAGCGCCAAGTTGTTCACTTGATGTTTTTTTTTATTATTTTTTAATTCTCTACCGCCCCATGTTTTTTTTTTTTTTTTTGATCGGAGTTACTTCTTTGTTCCAAAAGATATGAAAAAATTAGAGGTAGGCGTGGTGCTTTGCCCGCTCCCTCGAAGGAAACGGGCCGATAATACCGATTTCCAATAACACGGACGGACAGACGGACGTGGCTCAATTCACTTTGCTAAGCATAGGAGGTCAGAATATATATACTTTATGGGGACCGGAAATGGATATTGTAGAAATTACAAAACGGAATGACAAACTTAGTTATACCCTTTTTCCACTTTTTTGTGGTAAAGGGTATAAAATTTTTTAAATGGAACACGTTTGATCTTTACATTTGCTTCTATTGTAATTTATGTAGTGTGATTATTAGCATTTTTTTTTTTTTTTTTTTTTTTAAACTTTTGTGATATTTTTTTTTTAACTTTTATAAAATACATATATGTTTTTTGTTTTTGGGAATAAATTAAGTTTAATAACGATTGCATTGTATTACGTGGTGTTGAAAAAAAGTATTAATTTGCATAAATAAGTTTTCTCTAAATATGCATATTTTTATTAAAAATATTTTGAATAGCATTCTAATATTGTACGGAGATTATTATATAATGTGCTTTAAATTAGCATAAATTGCTTTCGGAAGGTGTATTTTTAGGTATAAAAAGTTAAAAACAAAACTAATTTTAATAAGTGTTAACGAAAGTATAAAAAAGTAGCGCGAGTATTTTGTATGAGTAAAATGTATTTAATTTAAACTGAGATACTCACCTTTATTGACTTCACGAAAGATTGCTAAAGTCAAGCCTTGTTTATCTGAAATCATGTTAAAGACATTTCTAAACAGTTCCCTATTTAGGGCAGTGAATTTAAATTCTTTCTCATGACAGGATGTTAAGGAGATAAAAATGTGAAAGAATTTGAATTTATTTTTGTTTAATCGTCGTTTCTTCAGAAGCCCCTCGTTTTTGGGCTGATTTTGAGTTATTTTGTTGCTAAATTAATACTAAAGATTAGTTTAATTACGAAAAAACTAATCAAGTTAAAAATTTAAGGGTGTTTCAATACAAAAACATAACGTTACGTATTTTTTTAAAAGAATATTTGGCAGCCGCATCTAATTTTCATAAAAATTTATTACGGTGGTCAATAATAACAACAGCAGCTAACCCAGTTTGGTCCCGTTTAAATTTCAATTTTAAATTAGTCCGCCTGTTTGTTTTGAATTCGGTCTTTTTTGTTTATAAGTTAATTTTTCTTGTTTAATAAATTAAAAAAAAAACTGGTTGGAGTGTTTTTAAATATCTTTCTTTAATTTATTTATCCGATATTTCGGCCAACTTTTTTGGTCATCTTCAGGGATTATACTAAAACAAACAAAAATGTTTTACAACAATAAACATATTAACATAGTTTTTTTTTAATTTATTAAACAAGACCTTAAGCCGAAAAATTAACTTGTAAACAATTAATAATAAAAAGGTCTAAAACTATCGGTCATTTTTTTTAAGAAATGTTTTATTTTATTAAACTTAGTTTAGACGATATGTTGAATCAGCATATATATGCTAGCAACTGTATGATTAAAAATAGCAGCAAATTCATATGACAGCATATATCATATGCTAGGTGTTTACACTATATGCTGAAACTACCAAATTTTTTAATTCAACATATTTCAGCAAATGAAATGGCAACATATGAGTAAGCATACAATTTTTGCGTTTATACGATATGCTGATATTTATATGGTGGTATATATGCTGAAGCGTATGAACATTTGCTTGTGGAATAAAAGAGTTTGACACTACTTTTTTTTATACAACGCTTTATTAAAAAAAAAAAATTTTAATTAAAAGAAAAAAAAATTTATTCAGAGGAAACATGCTTGCTATTGCTGGCGCATAAAGAATAAATTTGCAAAATATGTTGATACATACCTACGTAGGTATGAACATAACCTACTCTAAATACATGTACTTTTATTATCTTTTTAAAAAAAAATTATTTCATTTAAAACAAGTAAGAGTGCTATAATCGACTTTGCCGAATCTTGTATACCCTTCACCACCTATGTAAATCTAGCTAGTGAAGTAACTTTAATCAAAAAAACTAATTTTGGGATGACAGAAAATAAAAAAATAAAAAAAAAATGGAATAGAATTTGGATAGAATCCACTGATGAGCTATATATGAGCAGTAGCGAAAAGGCCATATGGATATGCTTTCCCCACAGTAATACATTTCATTTTTTAGTTAAAAATAATAAATATTTCATGAGAATATCATGAAATATAATATATATTTTACTAGCGGACCCGTCGAACTTCGCCTTGCCCCAATTTTAAGCCTTCAGACAAACTTCAGAGTATTAATACAACACAATTATCAATTATCATTAACTATTGTGATAAAAAAGAGGCCCGGTAAATAAAATTTCATAAAAAAAATCAATTTTCGATTTTTCTAATTTTCCGCATTTTCCGCAATTTTCCATGTTTTATACCAATAACTTTCTTTTTTTTATTTAGAAAGCCATTAAGAAATAATTTGACACAAAATTTCGTACAAAAAAATCGATTTTTGATTTGTCCAATTTTCTAACTTTTCCGGATGGATTTTCAAACATTTTCTTCCGTAAAAACCTTCTCCTCGAAAATACGAACCACTGACAAAAAAAATTACAGAAATTAGCCCAGCCGTTCTCATTTTATGAATTACTATACATTTTTTACACCATTTATATATATATATATATATATATATATATATATATATATATATATATATATATATATATATATATATATATATATATATATATATATATGTACATAGATATTTATATAGAAATATAAGCACAATTAAAGTAAATTAATATAAAAAAGATTCCAAATAATAAATTTTCTTGTTGAAATGTATTTACATTAAAAAAATTATCGGCGACTAATCTACGCCATTCGGCAAATTTGCTTAAAAATTTGGCATATGCTGAAAAGCTTAAATAGGATTTTCAACAAATAGCATATGAGCTAGCATACACAGAAAATTTGACAAACACTAATAATGTACTGTTCAAACGATATGCTTAAATTGTTAACATACGTTTGTTGATATTGTTAACAAATTGCTTGCAAATGTTGTTAAGCATACGTATGCTGATAAAAATTTTGCGTTTACACGATATGATGGCACTTTAGCAAATTTGTAACCATAAATATGCTGATTCAACATATCGTCTAAACTAAGCTTTACGCATATAAAGACACATTTTTGTACAAAAATGTTTTCTTGTATGCAAAATACCAGAATTGTTATTTTTGGCTTTTTGAATTTTATTTTATTTTTTTTTTTTTTTACCAGAAACATAACTTTGGCGATGCCAATTTTTCTTAAAAATATATCTGTTTGAGGCAATGCTTTTATTCAATTCATTAAAAAAAAGCGCAAATTAAATCAAGCGCGTTAATTATAACAAATAACAATTTTTACGGTTCAAATTAATTTCTAATTTAAAACTTTTAATGCAAATACACTCATCCAGATATTTGCGAAAAAAAATATAAAAACTGTTTTAAGAGACGTTAATAAGACTCTTATGATAAATACTGTTCGCTGTGTACAGTACAGCATTGCCAAGTGGAATTATAAATGAAAAAAATAATACCGTTAATAAATACCGATCATACTTGTCAGGGTATCCCAAAGTTAAACTTACTTTCGTCTTATTGAATAAAGTGCATGAGCAGAACTGTACATGAAGTAAATATTTAATTAGTTTTAGTAATGCAGACCTTAAACAAAACATATAGAAACTACAACAGGCCATATGTATAAATGTATATGAACATATATACATACATGCATGTATGTATATCAGATTATTTTTTAATAACCAATAAATATGTACTTAACAAATTAAAATTTAGTACTTAGATTTTCGTCACAACATTCGCATACACATTCGCACATACACATGCTTATGTAATTCTTACAATCGTTTAAATATAAGTATTTAGATAAGAAACAATCTGCTGTTGTTTACTATATTCTCGCATTAAATAATTTTTTGTTTAGTTAGTTATTTTATTTAAAACCGCCATGGGCTGATTAACTGGCTGACATTATCTAATATTTTTCATACATAGATAATGCACATTTATTCAAAACCATGTGATAACAATGCTTTTGTAAACCATGACTTTTTTTCTTTTTGAACTCCACTTCATGAGTGAATATTTACTGTGACAATAATTTAATAAAAATCGTGCGATTTGTTTGTTTTTTTTTTTTTCTTTTATATTTTACTTCAATATAAGAATCCGTTTTAACAAGTTTTGACAATGAATAGAAATCTAATTTAGACACTTAGATTTTTGTTTAATTTAGGAATAAAAAACGATAAAAATTTAATAAATAAAAAAAATCGAAAAATACTTAGCCCGATTTTTTTTATTCAATCTTCATACATATTTTCCCTTGTAGTTTAAATAAAAATATTTGAAGTCTGTTCTCACAAACAGGCATCAATTGTAAAAGTTTTTTTATATTTTCATTGAACTGACATATGTAACTCCTTTAAGTCGTCCTTCACCACAAAAAGTAAAAAAGGGTATAACTAAGTTTGTCATTCCGTTTGTAATTTCTAAAATATATATTTCCGACCCCATAAAGTATATATTCTGACTTCTTATCCATAGGGAAGTCGATTGAGCGATGACCGATAAAATGTCGAAAGAGGTGCTATTGGAAATCACCATGATTGGTCCCGGTCCTTCGAGGCAGCGGCCAAAACTCCATGCCTACCTCTAATTTTTTCATATCACTTGAAACAATAAAGTAACGCCAACTAAAAAATAAATAGAGAATTAAAAAATAAGAAAAAGACATCAAGTGAAAAATTTGGGGCTCGCCTATATTTTCCGAATTACGAGGCTCTGAAATTTTCAAATATTTTTAAACATCAATATGGGTATCTTTTTACAGCATTTGAAGAGATATTTTTTTATAAGGAAATACTAAAATTGAATAAAAATGCTTAACCCGATAACATTTTTATGTAAAATCATATATACAGTGTCGGAAAAGATAATAGGGATACAAAAAAATTTCACTTTATTCTGAAACTTTTATTATTTTTACAAAATAAAATCAAATATATATATATATATTAAATTAAAGGTTTTCAATTTTTCTATATATAAATGTAACAAAAAAAAAAAAAAAAAAAAAATGCAGTACTGATGTAATTGAAAATTAAAAAAAAAAAATTAAAGAGAATTACCGAAAAATATAATAGGGACATTTTTTATATTTAAGGAAAAATTAGTTATTGCTATATTTGGTAGAAGCTCCTTTCATTTTAATAAATTCCTGACATCGTCGGTTCATTGAACGCACAAGATTGGAACAAATATCCAGGGATTTGAAATACCAAGCTTTTTGAACTTTATCCCACATTATAAGTTCCAATTTTGTTTTTTAGACCACCCAAAAGGTGCTCTCTAGGATTCAAATCCGGTGTTTGGGATGGCCACTACATAACGGGTACTTGATTTTGTTCCAACCACGATTTCACACTTCGGGCGGAGTGTTAAGGATCATTATCCTGCATAAACTTCCATTTTAACGGCATTTCTTTCTGGGCAAAAGGAAGAATTTGCTTCCGCAGTGTGTCCAAATAATCATCAAAGACCCTCCACCGTGTTTAACGGTGTTTTTCGTGTACTTTGGGTCAAACTCACTGTTGGCTGGGCGACGTACAAACGACATTTCGTCTGATCCAAATAAATTGATCTATGTTTTATCAGACCACAGTATATTATTCCAATTTTGACGGCCTAGATGTTTTCTGGCAAATTCCAATCTTTTTTGTACTTTTTTTAATTAAGAAGAGGTGCCTTTCTTGGACTGCGACCCATAAGACCAGCATCTCGTAGTCTACTCCTTATAGTACGATCGTTACGGGAGCACATAACTTATTTTTAACGTCATTTGCTGAATCAAAGGGGTTCTTTTTTTAATACCGAATCAAAAGTTTGTCAAAGCGTGCTGATGTTTTACGCTTTCTACCTCTGGATTCGATGGATGCCTATTGCGTTAAACACTTTATTTCTAGAACAATCCATTGTTTGAACAATTTGTCTTATTGAAAACCCCTCAGATTTTAATTGAAAAACCATTTTTTATTCGGAAGCATTGGTATGAGCACCACGACCCATTTTTTTTACTGATATTCACAACAAATTCACTTAAAAAATTTATCAGATTTTTTTATTTAAACAATCCTGACTAACTTTTGCCACTTTAATGATTTTTAATGGAATAATTATACACAGCTTTAATTTAGCACGGTTTTCAGAAATTTGTCCCTATTATTTCTTCCGTATCAAGGCGAATTAAATACAAGGTGATAGCGGTGGCGAATTCAATTCTTTCACCATGTATTCTAACTGTCAAACACCATATATAAAAAAATTATCTAACTGTTATACAGATTTTTTATATATGGAGTTTGACAGTTAGAATACCAGGGAAAAGAATTGAATTCGCCACCGCTATCACCTTATATTTAATTCGCCTTGTTCCGTATAAATTTACGTCTTTTTTAACTTTTCTCTAAAAAGCAAATAGTTAAAGAAGAATAGAGTTTAAAAGCAAACTGACAAGGAAAAACCGTTATATATGAAAGAATTTTACAGTGAGTTCCATCAATGAAAGTACAGCATATAAAACTTAATGCCATATGACTAGGAATAAGGATAATTTGCCTTATCAATTATTTTTTATTGAGTTCGGAATTTCGAACGTATCTTAAGAATTGCATTAAAGAATTCGCATATTTACAAAAACTACATAATGTATACAAATATGAATATATATAAATAAAAGTAAATATTTAACTTAATGGTGAAAACTGAAATTAATTTTCAATCTGGCATAAGAAAGAATATTCTCTTAAAAGAATTTCACTTAAAAATGTAAAGTTCTTTAACAATGTCAATGAAATTAAATCAATTGATTGAAATTTATGTGCCTTGAAACAATTTCCACCTTAAAACCGAAATATATCGGAAATTTAAAAACTCTTAAAAATAAAGCAAAAGAAATAAAAATTGGAATAATTTTTTAGAATCGATAGTGAAAAATCAGTAAAAAAAAAGTAAATATAAAATTATAAATTTATAGTAAAACTCAAAGTATATCTATAACAACTACATGCATGAGTTCAGCTGATAGTTTTATTTGTGTGCGTGTTTATCAATTTTTGTGTCAAAATTTGTTTAAATTTTTTCTTTAATTTTTATTATGCTCTTGTTTCTTTACGTTTTTCTTTTAATTTTTATTGTTTAATCAGGGACGATAAACGAAATCTACAAATACACTTTTTCTCAAGCTCAAGTTGCATTAAACATCCTTTTATTGAATTCTTGTTTAAATATGTCGGTCATTCTCTTACTTTTTTTTAATAATAATTAAGTAAAATTCATATTAATTGTTTAGTTAGAAAAATGATAAAATGTTATCCACTTTGCCATCTCTGAACTGTTTTTTGACATAATACATGATTTTACACAAACAAAATGCCTGTTGTTGTTCTAATGTTGTATTTGTTGCAGACTTGCATGTATGTACTTGATATAGAATATACTTTGGTAGAACTCCACCAAAACTGGATATTCATAAATTTGTTATTTAAAATTATTTTATATATTTATGGATGACCCATTAATTCGACGTTTTGGCCGGTCAAAAACGCTCTGGTTTGAGCCGATGTGTGAGAGCTCGCATTGTCATGGTCAACAATGATTCGTCTTCTCTTGTTGGTTTTTCGAATTTCTCCGATGACTTCAGGCAAACAAATTGTAGTGTACCACTCAGAAGTGACCGTCCTACGTTGCTCAAGCGGAACAGTCGCCACATGACCAGTTTTGCCGAAGAAAAAGGCGACCATTTGCTTCGAAGTTCTTCTTCCACGAACAACTTTCGTTGGATTTTGCTCGTCTTTGAAGACCCACACGGTCGATTGTTGTTTCGTTTCAAGCTCATACGCATAGATCCATGATTCGTCACCTGTGACGATCTTATAAACGTCTTTTGAAGCACCGCAATCGTTTTTTTGCAACATTTCTTTGCACCAATCGACACGAGCCTTTTTTTGAGCGACTTTCAAATTGTGTGGGATCCAACGAGGACAAACCTTTTTTACGGCCAGGTGTTCATGCAGTATCGAATCTATGCTTGTGAAAGAAATGTCCAAGGATGTCTCTATCTCTCGGTATGTCGCATGTCGATCTTGCATTATGAGTTCACGCACGGCATCAATGTTCTCTGGCACAACAGCCGTTTTTGGACGACCTTCACGGAATTCGTCTTTGAGCGAGCTTCGGCCACGATTAAATTCATTATACCAATTTTTCACAATGCTATAGGATGGTGCTTTGTCGCCATACAAAGATTTAAGTTCATCAATGCACTGTTGTCGTGATAATCCACGTCGAAAGTTGTGAAAAATGATGGCACGAAAATGTTCACTAGTTAATTCCATTTTTTTTCTATATTAATTTTTTCAAGTCACTGTAAACAACACAAATAATGGTCGTACGTCAAAACGTTTTGAGTACGATATGCTTAAAAATGACAAACTTTCCAATGGAAATGTTAGATTGCACTTGGCAGCACTCAGTGTTGCCAGGCCAGAAATATATATAGCAGCCCTCGTATTTATTTAAAACATAAACCATAGATATTTAATTAATTTAATTTTAAATTTTATAACGCACAATTTTTATCTTTTACTAATAATTACTGTTTTTCTATTCATATTATTTTCAGCCTCTAGTCGTAAAACCTGATCAACTTATAAAAAGACGCGGTAAATTGGGTTTGATTGGAGTGAAAAAGAATTTCGAAGAAGTTCAGAAATGGATCGGGGAACGTATGAACAAAGATCAAACTATTGGCAATGCTGTGGGCAAATTAAGAAACTTTATTATCGAACCATTTGTACCACATACTGATGTAACTGCTTTGATTTTATTTTAATTTATTGAATTTTCTATTAATATTAAAACCCTTTTTTATTTGTAGAATGAAGAAATGTATGTTTGTATTTATTCTCATCGTACCGCTGATACCATACTTTTTTATCATCAAGGTGGTATTGATATTGGTGACGTTGATTCAAAGGCCTTAAAATTGGATATACCTGTGAATGGTGATGTCAGTTTGGAAGCCATCAAAAACAATTTATTAACTCAAGCGCCAGCTGGCAAAAAGGAACGCATTGCTAAATTTGTATTTGCTTTGTACAAAACATTTGCCGATTTATATTTTACCTATTTGGAAATAAATCCTTTGGTAGTAACTGATGATAGCATGTACATATTAGATTTGGCGGCTAAGCTGGACTCGACCGCTGATTTCATATGCCGTCCAAAATGGGGTGATATTGATTATCCACCTCCCTTTGGACGTGACGCTTATCCCGAGGAAGCATATATTGCTGATTTAGATGCCAAGAGTGGAGCTTCTTTGAAAGTGAGCAAACTGTGGTGCTTTTCATTTAAATACCTCAAAAAAGTACTTACCCGTTTCGATTTGTTTTGTTTTTGTTTAGTTAACTATACTTAATAGAAATGGTAGAATTTGGACTATGGTAGCTGGTGGCGGCGCTAGTGTTATTTATTCCGATACAATTTGTGACTTGGGCGGTGCCGCTGAATTGGCCAACTATGGTGAATACAGTGGTGCACCCTCAGAACAACAAACATACGAGTATGCTAAAACCATTCTGAATCTTATGACTTCATCACCCAAACATCCGGATGGAAAAATTTTGATTACTGGTGGTGGTATTGCAAACTTTACCAATGTAGCGGCTACATTTCGGGGCATTATAACAGCCCTACGGGAATTCCAACCAAAACTAGTTGAACACAATGTATCCATTTTTGTTCGTCGTGCTGGACCCAATTATCAAGAGGGTTTACGCAAGATGCGCGAATTTGGCAGTTCATTGGGTATTCCCTTGCATGTGTTTGGTCCCGAAACACATATGACGGCTATATGTGGAATGGCATTGGGTAAACGCCCAATACCGCAAACAACCAGTGCTGAATTTTCCACTGCAAACTTTTTACTGCCCGGTGGACAAAATGCTCAACCCGAACTAAGAATCTTAACTGGTGATACTGGTAACAGTAACGGTAAGTTACGAACTACTTCTAAAATTACTTACTTTCCCTTTTAATTTTTATTTATATACTTACGTTCATATTTAGTAAAAAAAGGGAAAAGGATTTGAAAGAGTTTTATTTAAGTCGCAACTTAGTTTCAATTGTTCAAACGTTTTAAAAAAGTTTGACATCAAAATATCAATACTAATTCAAACACGCATCTTGAATTAAAAATTAATTCAGTAGAAAATAAATATACAAGGGTATTTAGGTAAATTTAAGTTTAATTTTAGTTTGGACAGACAGCTAACAAGCAGCCCAGCTAGGTCAAACGAGCTTATCCCCATTGATAAGAAAAAAGAGATCGAGAAAGATTAAGGGATACGAGTAGTGGCTGCAAATATAAAAGACCATCATGGGCTCAGGAACTAAGAAATCCCAGATAATGCAAAATGCAATCCCAGTGCTGACAGAGGAATTGTTCAAACCAGGCAATGCAGGAATGGGAAAATGAATAAAGAATTAAACGTTACTCCTGATAAGGAACTCTAATGCGCGTAAGCCTCAGATATATCAAGTACAAGTACAAGTTGAAGTACACAAAGATGCTCCAGTGCAAAATAGTGACAAGAAAGTTGCACAAACGTCTCCTCCTCATCGTAGCAGCTCCCACAGATATTATTCAGGATACCCGTTCTTCTAGAATAGGTTCCAAATCTGCAGTGTCCTGTCATAATGGCCACATTAAGCAGTATTTTAAACATTCCCATCTTGTCATGAATCAGTCGAGGCCACATTATCCGTGCGAACATTTAGGACAATAATTTTTTCAAGGCTTTTAAAAGTTTTTCGAAGTTTGCGATCATATATTTTCGAAAGTACAGTAGAATCCCAATAACTCATATTAGCAAGAGACCAGTAATTTCTTTAAATTATAGAGGTTTTAGATATAACGAGATTTCGGTTTAATGGGCTTCAAATAAAAAATAAAAAAAATTAAAAACTGACGAGAAATGTTTTCTTTGACTTTAACAAATACATAAAACTTTTTTAAAATGCAACAAAACTTGAACGTGACAAGTTATAAGTTGTTTTTAAGGGTCATGCGATTTATTCAAGGGAATTTTGGTTTTTAAGAATTGTCGCAACTTTCGATTTATTGGGGAAGGAAATATCATGATTCGACTCGGTGAATTTTTTATCTTAAAATTTTAGAAGATAGAAAATACAAAAACGTATGTTCACAAACGAACGCTGACGCTAAAGGTATTCACATCACCATTTTTACCCTTGCGAAAGAACAAAACATTACTCAATCGTATAGAAAAAAATTTTGTAAGTGCCAAATTTTGCGCAAAACATATGCTCAACGTCATCTCAATTGTATTGCGAATCATAAAAAATATAAAATTTTTACTTTGCAAAAGAACTAAAATGTGCATTTTGCCTTTTTGCACTTTTGCATTTTCGCAATTCGAAGTGTGAATACCTTGCATTTGATTTTATAAAGTTAAGAAATATTTATAGAAATCGAATAGTTTTTTTAAAATAACACTGGTACATGTTAATAATTTTAAACACTTTAATATAAAACGTTGAATCTTTTTCCCTAAAATATTTTAAAAAACAATAAATTTATGTACATTATTTCATTTTTACAATCAAATTAAACATTTATTTTAATCTCTTTCGTCTATTTCGACTGTTTTATTTTGGATTTGAAAAAAAAAATCGTAACATCCTTTTGTTTTGTGTAATTGAATTTCAATCCAAACAACTATTAAATATTTATTTTCAAAAATTAACATGCTCTTACTAACAACGCATACCACCCACAATCATTTAACCATTATTTCACTTAAATAAAAAAATAAAAATCTATTATTACTTTATAATTATTGTAATTGTCATTTTGTATTGTTCTGCTTTCTTCAAAATCATCACCAAAACCATATTCCACCAATGTCTGTCCACGAATCTACCGCTATCATCCACACTTACCTGAATTTCTCTATATCGTGTTTGTATATGTGTGCGTTTCTTGTATGTTTATATCGTTATTGTTGTTGTGTGTATTCCTTGACTATTTTAAAAATTGGTACCTCCTTCTTCACCATGTTCCTAAACGTATTCGATTGGTTAATTGACTGAATTATTGCCACATCCATATATCTCCCACGTTAACGTATTATTGATTGATATGCTATTTCTTCCGTCTCCTACTGCCTGCAAATTCAAATCCAAATATCCAAAAATTCAAAAATCAAAAAAAAAAATAAAAAAAAAATAATAAAATTCCATTCATTTGTGTGGTAAAATCACAAATCAAAAAATCACAACATTATAAAAAAACAAAAACAAAATAAACGTTTAGGCTCACCACAACAATCGATTAAACTACCACCTATCTCGGCAGATGATGTCAAAGCCAACGACGTCCTTGATAGTGTGGTCAATACAACAACACGTAAATTCTTTAGCAAGAAAACTAAAGCCATCGTCTGGGGCATGCAACAGAGAGCAGTACAATCCATGTTGGACTTTGACTTTATTTGCACGTAAGTAATAAAAAAATTTAGAATTTGTTATTGATTATTTATTTAATTGGAATTCGAATGAAACCCGAATAATTTTAAAATTAAAAAAATATATATTTTTAAGCATAAAATCAAAAATTTTAAATCTTAGTAATGAAAGTTGGATCTAATTTGCTGGAAACATCGGATAGACAGTTGGTATCTTTTAAAAAGTCAAATGTGCAAAATATCAACATTTAATTATTTTATCGGTTGTAAAAATTACTACTGAGTTATATTAAGCTGAATCTCGATCGGCACTATTTAAATAAATATGAGCGATACGTTTTCTACTTCTCTACCGACAATCTTCCTAAACTTTGCTGCCAATTCAATTATGGTTGCAGTTATGACAGTTATGACACGTAAATTAACTTCATAAATACCGTACTTCAAAATCAATAAAAAAAAACTCACATCAGAAAATATAGCAGATCTCGGTCATCATCCCACTTGTACCCATTAGGTGCAGAGTATTCTAATGAAATCCTCACTTATTAACTGCTTAGTTAGTCTTAAGCTTTCAGGCTATTGGATTTCCAAATGTATTTTTGACTTAGTTTTGAAATAATTGCAGGACCGCAACCCTAAAAATGTTTTCTTTAAAGCTGGTATAAAAGCAATCTCTACATGGGGTCGCACAAACTAGATTGTATAGAGTTCTCACTAACACGATTTCAGTGCTAAACAAATTGTGTTCAAACAGTGACTTAAATATTTACAATTTGTAGCCTCCGAATAATGCTTTTTGAAAGTAGATAACAGTGATGCGACAAGTGTTACTAAGACAGGAAAAAGTTACGCTTTTCCTTCAAAAAAGTTAAATTTTTTCATTAAAAGTTACATTTTGAAATTTCCCTCAAATAAATTGTAATTTAATGTAATTTATATCAAATATAGTAAAAAGTTTTATTCCATATTTCATATTTCAGGAAAAATAAATAAAAAAAAACGTACTTCAAGGTCAGGATTGAAATTAGGACTCAATACCAATATTTCGGTATGAAAAAGTGCATGCTCTCGCAATTCAATAAAATTAGGTAAAGTAGGATTTTTTTAATAAATCCGTTTTACCTTTTTTTTTTTTGAAATATTGACCTTCGATAGAATTTACTACTCTAATTATTTTAAAAATACCGTTATTAAAGGCAAATTTAAGCTTTATTTGCTTAAAACTTCAACATAAAACTACTGAAAATTTTTATATAATATAATCCAACACTTTCTGAAGGAGATTGAAAGACAACTTTCTTCTAAATCGAGGTATTGGTACGGTTGTCGATATTTTCAAGCTAACAATTTTTGCAAGTTTTAACAGAATGCTTAGTTTTCCGCACGAAATGCAGTTCATAGTATTTTACAGTTAGAAAGAATTGTTGCCAGAAACATTTTGCTGTTTCTAAACATGAAGCATGAAACATTACGTAATTTCTCATGAATTGAACAGAGTAAAACCGCATTTACACTGCAATTTTTCATGAAACTAGCATGAAATTTTTGTTTGTTTGTGAAGTAGGAGGAGTAAGCAATATGGTATTGCTTGAATTTTGAGGGGATGTTACTGTTGCTAGTGTTTACTTTTAGATATCGCATAACCCTATAACTTAAATAGAAAATTGAGAAAAAAATGCCTAAAAAAATTGCATAGTGTAAATACGGACTAATCCTTTAGTAATGTTAATGGGATTTTGATTGCATTTGCAGGTTACCTTTGTTATTAAAATCGAATTGATATGTTAAGAAAGGTTTATATGTTAAGAGACATTCTTACCTCAAGTAATGAAACAATTACATTTTCAGTAATACAGTAATATTACTTTATTTCGTATCTGTACCAAAAGTTGCGAAAATTTAGTCCAATATAACAGAATTATACATGTAACGTGAAGCCTTCAAATGGATGCGTCCGATGAACTGAATCGTTTTTATTTTTTAACAGTATAAAACATATTTTACTTGCTTCTCTCTATCTCTCTCTCTCTATCTCGTTTTTTAATACCAACCACATCCGTACAAAACTTACGTACTTTAAAGCTTCTATACCGTAAACATAATAAACTTTTTTTAAACTAAATCTTCCATCTTCTGAGCTCATTTACACAGGGAAAGATTTCTTGGCCACATCTTAAATTAATAAAAGAAATGAGAACGCAAAAAGATCAGTCATCCTTGTATTTGCAATTCGCAGTTTTTCGTATTTTGTTATTTAAAACCAAAAAAAATTCTAAGCACTCAAGATACGAATTGCTGAAAATACTTACCTTTTAAAAACGTTGGAGCTAGTTTAAACGAAAGTCAAATAAAACTTGCCAAAGAAAATTACTAAATGGCGCTGTTTCATTCGTTTAATCATTCACTCATTTAAATTTTCGAAAACAGTTTTTTTATTTAAAGAAAACTTTCTTGTTACAGACGTGAAGAACCATCTGTTGTTGCCATGGTTTATCCGTTTACCGGTGATCATAAGCAAAAATTCTACTGGGGTCACAAGGAAATTCTTATTCCAGTCTACAAAAAAATGTCGGATGCCATTAATAAACACAAGGATGTCGATGTTATGGTTAATTTTGCATCTCTGCGTTCAGCGTACGAATCAACAATGGAAGTTTTAGAATATCCACAAATACGTACAGTGGCCATTATTGCTGAAGGTATACCAGAAAACATGACACGCAAAATGATATTGGCGGCTAATGAAAAGGGTGTTGCAATTATTGGTCCTGCGACCGTGGGTGGTGTCAAGCCAGGATGTTTCAAAATTGGTAATACTGGTGGTATGTTAGATAACATACTTCATTCAAAGCTGTATAGACCTGGCAGCGTGGCTTATGTCTCTAGATCTGGAGGCATGTCTAATGAATTGAATAATATAATTTCGAAGGCCACTGATGGTGTTTTAGAGGGCATAGCGATTGGCGGCGATCGTTATCCTGGCACAACATTTATGGATCATATTCTACGTTATCAGGCTGATCCTGATGCAAAGCTTATTGTCTTGTTGGGTGAAGTTGGTGGCACTGAAGAATATGAAGTGTGCGCTGCCTTAAAAGATGGTCGTATTACAAAGCCCTTGGTAGCCTGGTGTATAGGAACTTGTGCCAGTATGTTTACCTCAGAAGTACAATTTGGCCATGCTGGTTCATGTGCCAATTCAGACAGGGAAACAGCTTCAGCCAAAAATAAGGCATTGCGTGAAGCTGGCGCTTATGTGCCCGATTCCTTTGATTCCTTGGGCGATTTAGTGCAACAAGTTTATGCTGAACTCGTCAAATCAGGTCGTATTGTGCCACGTGAAGAAGTACCTCCACCTACGGTGCCCATGGACTATGCCTGGGCTCGTGAATTGGGCCTCATTCGTAAGCCCGCTTCGTTTATGACTTCAATTTGTGACGAAAGAGGTCAAGAATTGATATATGCCGGCATGCCCATTAGTGAAGTACTTAACAAGGATGTTGGTATTGGTGGTGTGATTTCTTTATTGTGGTTCCAACGTTGTTTACCTCCGTATGTATGCAAGTTCTTTGAAATGTGTCTAATGGTAACGGCCGACCATGGGCCAGCCGTATCGGGTGCCCATAACACAATTGTCTGTGCACGTGCCGGCAAGGATTTAGTTTCATCAGTTGTCAGTGGTTTGCTTACAATTGTAAGTATTAAAAATTCAGTAGTAATGGCAGGCAAGTATTCACTTTGTATTTCTTTTCGTTATGTTTTAGGGCGATCGTTTTGGTGGTGCTTTAGATGGCGCTGCTCGCCAATTCTCTGAAGCTTATGACTCTAATTTACATCCCATGGAATTTGTTAATCAAATGCGTAAAAACGGCCAATTGATTATGGGTATTGGCCATCGCGTTAAATCCATAAATAATCCTGACGTGCGAGTAAAAATTATTAAGGAATTCGTTTTGGACAATTTTCCAGCATGTCCATTGCTCAAATATGCCTTGGAAGTGGAAAAGATCACAACCAGTAAAAAACCAAATCTGATTTTAAATGTAGACGGTGTTATAGCAACCAGCTTTGTTGACATGTTACGTAACTGTGGTTCATTCACCAGGTTAGTTTAGCAGCAAATTGGTATTTGTTTTTCCTTTTAAATCAAGTTTTTTTTTTAATAATCCTTCTTTTTATATTTTAGTGAGGAGGCTCAAGAATATATTAATATTGGGGCCATTAACTCTCTTTTCGTTCTGGGTCGTAGCATAGGTTTTATTGGCCACTACATGGATCAGAAACGTTTGAAGCAGGGTCTTTACCGTCATCCGTGGGACGATATTTCTTATGTTATGCCTGAGCAGTTTAATTAAATTTACTCTTATCGTTGAAAATCTTAGTGACAGTTCAGTTGTGTATCATCATATCCTGTGTGTGAGTGCTTTACATTTCACACTTTAAATAAAAAATATCGCAGGCAAATTGAATAATATAAAGTTTTATCTCTGTTTCATTAATATTACCTTAATTAAAATTCTCCTGTTTATACTTATTTCATTCCTTATTCATGTATATTTCATTTCCTAATTTTTTTAAATAATTCTTACTTATAGTGGCATTTATTTTTTATTTAATAATTATTTTGAATATTTGTTTCTTTTCTTTTCTATTTGATACAATTTGTTAACTTACCATTGTTATACAATTGAAATGTTTCTAAATATAATAAGATAACACAAACAATCTAAAAAATGTTCACAAAATAGTTCTATTAAACAAACTTACACTAATTTTAAATGAAAGTGCACACAAAATTTAAAAATAGAAAAAATTTTTGTCTTGCAAGAGTTATTTACATACATACGTAATTATATGTATGTCTGTATGTTTGTATTACAATGCAATTAGTTCAATGACTTATATGAATATTATTATATACTAAAATAAAAGTAACGGCAATAATGTTTGGAGTAAATAAGTAAAGTTATGATAAATAAAATTAAAATAATGTTAAATTACAATGGAAAGAGATAATAAAAATATTAAAATAAACAAAAAGTTGTGGTTTTTAGCAACTTCTGTGATTATTTTTTAATAATGTTGAAATTCAAGTAAATTTGTAATATTCGGTGAGTACCTACTACTTTTTAATTCGGCTGTACATTACAGTATTAAGATACCAAAGACAGCTGATTTTATTTGTAATGAAGAGTGATGGTTATATAGCTGAAATTGTGTGTTAACGCGAAAGAGCAAATGAGAAAGGTTGCTTTTAAACTGTCAATCAAATCAGAGTCACCAATTTCATCAGCACATATGTTAATAATGGAAAGTTTTTAAATAAAATCAGCATGAAACATTTCATCTGTGGAAAGGTAATGTAAAAGGCGAGCGGCACTAATATTGCACATTTGAATAAAATAAGCTTAATAAAAATGTAACACATTGAATTTAAATAAACTAGCAATGCCGTTAACAACCATCGAGCGGAAATTTTGAATTCAGTTTAACTTTTTGTTTTGCCGTTTTAATTTTTTTGGCGTTTAATTTATCTATTCGTGCTTCTCACCAAATCGCTGTACATTTTATTTTCTTTATTTTTCGTTTTAAAATTTTTAACAATTATATTTATATATTTATTTCTGCGAAAACAAACTAAAAATGTTTTATTTTCCTTTATAAAATAAATTCAAGCGGCAAAAATAAAAGATGATATTCGCCTGTTGCCGCACGTCGCTGGCATTGATTTTCACTATAAGGTTGCCGTAAAAGTATGATGTAAAAACAACGATATAAATGATCGAAATTGTGATCGAGTTAGCTTTCGTATAAAATCAAATTTCATTACATATGGTAAAACGACTAGCAATAACTTCAGATTAATAAAATCATAATTAAAGTTAATAAATTTTCTGTAAATAAATAAACAAGTACTTTAACTTTTACCAAAATCGTAATAATTTTTCTTGTATAAAGGTTATTATCTAAAAGCCAGTTTTATCTGCTATTAAATGTATTCGTAGAAACCGAACCAAAATTCAGGGGGCAAATTATGTAAATGTAAATTTATATTGATATCGAATGCCGTAATTTGCCCCCAGATTTGAAAACATTTAAGAGAAACTTTTTGTTTAATTGTATGCAGCAAGGCATGTACCTTGGTATGCAGCTGCAAAGAGAAGTACGCGGAATTTTATACATATATCGTTTAGTGTAGGAATATTTTAACAAATATACATTTTTGATCAATTAAAATAAAAATAATGTTCAGAAAGTTGCTTAATCACGAAATCTTAGACATGTCATATTTTTTATTTCGTTGTTACTATCTTTTTGTATGTTATTATTTTTTCTTATTTTAACTAATTAATTTTTTCATATACATTTGTTGCATAATTTCAAAGATAATGAATGGTTAGACAGAATTAAATTTTTTACACATTTTGGGCATTTTTATAATTTTAAACAAAAACATAATCTTGGCAACTCTTTATAGAAGAGTGTTTTTGATTAGACGTAAAAAATTGACTATTATTACGGTAAAAAATATTATTTGTTTAAACAAAACAGAACATTATGCAAAATAAATTGCAAATAAAATGCTGTGATCGTGCTATAAAAAACTAAAAACAATAGTTTATTGCGAAAATAAATGCAAAATTTATAATAATAAAACAACGGAAGACAAGAAGAATAAAAAACGACAAACTAAAGAATTAAAAAAGGAAGAACAAAAATAATCAGACATTGATTAGCACAACAACACACACCACATAAAATAAAGAGCAGTCAGCGTCAAGGAAAGCGAAACTTAAAAAAAGGAAATAAGGAAACTGAACCACATTTAGGAGAACATTAAATTTATTTTTCATTTGTGTCGAATTTTGTAACATTTTTCGACAAGCATCGTTGGATTATATTTGGAATAGTGCGGTGTGGTGGTGGAGTAGTGAAAAGACATTTTAAAATTGTTGTAAATTTTATATTATTTGACTATAAAACGATGTATTCTCATCGTGTGTGGTTATTGGTGCTAGTTTTGGCCATAGCGGCAACTAGTATGTGTGGTTTTGCAAATGAACATGATGTCTCAGAGAACGACAATATAATGCACGAAGCCCCCTTGGAGACCCAGTCAACAGCCTCGCTAAAAGAAATAAGAGAATCTGAATTAAGCGAAGATTTGTCAATTGATTTATATCGCAGCATAAGTTTTGAACCACCACAATTAGATTTTGGCGTCTGGTCTATAGGCACAGTGCGTTCACATACAGTGACGCTTATAAATAATAATCGGAATCGCAGTGTTTACTTGAGTTCGGTGTCAGGCAGGGCGCCAGCATTTTCCTGTAGTTTTTTTGAGGCGAAAATGGTGCCACCAAACGGTAATACTACATTTAATGTTGTCTTTTTACCAAGAGAACAGGGTGCTATCAGCGCTAATTTAGATGTACATTCATCATTTGGTAATTTGAGACTTTTAGTAACAGGTACAGGGAGTGAGTGTCCTTATCGTCTCAAACCGTTGGTGGACATAAGAGCGCCACTAAATGCTACTTTAATGCCTGAAATAAATATGTATAATCCGCACAAATATGCTTTGCAAATTTTGGAGGTAAGTTTATCAGCCAAAGCGTACGAACATATGTATTTCCATATGTATGTATTATTATTATTTTGGTGTTAATTAAATTCTCATACTGAAAAGGAAAATATACATTTTCATTAACGCTACAAAATTCAATATCATTTTCATTTATTCGTACTAAAAAATCACCACCTTAGGTCAAATTGTACAAAGGAAGAACAAAATTTAAATTTTACATTAATAGTTTCAATACCTTTTTGGCCCCCCAGCCAGAATTTTTCGGTATAGAATATCAAGCAATTTTATTTACAATTTATAAAAATCATAAATTTTGAAATCTCCTTCAACAACTTCGTAACGAAGCTTTCATATTTAACTAGTTTGTTGCTAAAGGAGTATAGGACTTGAACGTAATTTTATTGTTTTATTTAATAAAGTTTTGAGTCCGCAATTTAAAAAAAAAAAGAAATAATGATTGTACTTGATATGTTGGAAACAAGCTCTATATGAACTTAACAACTTATTTCTTGATGGCCAAAAAATACTAAAGATCATTAAAACTATCTCCAAATTTACAATTTAACAAAAAGTATGTGGTTCCTGAGAACTATGCCTTTTTAGAAAATTTATGCTGTAAAAACATATTTAAGAAGTGAATGCAGTTCTCACTGCTGTCAGTATTGTAAGACTCTGAAGAACATATTATGTTCTGAAAAGTGTGATTTGAAACAATTTGTTAAAAATATGTTAGGCACGTTAGGTTGCACAGGCCGTCGGCGCAAAAGAAAAGACCGACTCACTTTGGTCCCATTGTGTCTTAGGTTAGGTTGCACAGGTTAGGCACGTTAATTCTGAGTTTTTTTTTCCTAAAGTTTATAGTAATATTATTATTCATTTCATTTATATCTTTTTAAAAATCGTTTAGATAACACTAGTCAACAGTAGAAAAAAATTAAATGGAAATATTTTATAACCTGCTTATTGCATATCCATTTTTTATATATTTATATTTTTTAGTTGTTTTGCAGTGTTTTCGTTTCTTTTGAATTATAAAGATAAAACTTAATAATATTATATAATGCAGTAAATCCATCTGAAAATACGTTTATATGAATGTATGTGTTTGTATTGGCTTAATTGTATTCAAACGAAAGTTAGTTTGGTTTAGATAAAAAATCTGAAATAAATTGAAAAGAAAAACAGAAATCATTATCTACGTTAATAAAAATAATGTTACTTTTTATATGATTCTGTATAAAAATGGAATTATTTTTAAAAACAATACCTATGTATGTAAACTTCAACATTGTTGAATAGTGTCAGCTTTTAGTCAGTAATTAAATGAAATACAAAACGATTAAAAAACTCATTTAAAAAATAATATCATTGATCTTGTTCAAAACCAGTAACTTAATAAATATTAAACTATGTATTTGTTGTATTTGCGGCTTTAAAGGGTTTATGTGTGTGTGTGTGTGTTTCTGTTTTGTTTTTTTTTTTTTTATTTATTTATTTTTTTTTATTTAATAGTAAAATGCGTGTTAAACACTACGCAGATAATCATTTGGACGGTTTTACAATTACGTAGTAGTCTATCTTAGCCGTAACTTATGTATTTAGATGTTTTCGTAATTGTGAATGTGTGTTTTGTTTTTCACACACAATTTGCCTTGACCTTCAAAATAGGTTTAATCTACTTTGTTAATATTGAGAAAAATTTCTCTCTAATACCTGTATAGTATTTCTTTTATTTTTAATTATTTCTTTATTTATAAAGAATTATAAATAATTGTTCAGTGAATATTAGCTTAAATGGGCTATTGAAAAAATCTGAAAATAAATAAATCATGTAACATTGCAATTTATATATTTTTTTTTATTTTAGTAACAATAATAAAAATTACTTTATGCCAATATCATGCTCCCCAACTTTGGGAGATACACAAAAGCTTTAGATTTTAAGACAGGTTTCAATATCCAAGATTGAGCCATTCCATTACAACATGTTATCAGGGATGATTTAATATTTGGTCAACAATATTGTCACACAAAAATCTGATATTAACAACCAAAACTAAAAAATAAAATAAAATAACGGACCCGTCGAACTTCGCCTCGCCACAATTTTAAGCCTTCGCACAAACTTTAGAGTAATAATACAACTCAAGTATTTAAATTTTCAATGTAATTTATTTGATGGAATCAGTAGAGAGCGATTTGATGCAAAAAGTTTCATATAAAAAATCAATTTTCGATTTTTCCAATTTTCCGCATTTCCCTTAATTTTCCGTAATTTACACTACCTAAGAACTTTCTTTTTTCTGATTTGAAAATCCATTAAGGAATTATTTCACGCAAAATTTTATAAAAAAAAAACTCGATTTTTCCAATTTTCCGACTTTATCAGGTGGGATTTTCCAGAATTTTCTTCCGTGAAGACCTTCTCCTCTAAAATACGAATAACTGACAAAAATTTTTAGAGAAATATAATATATTTTTTACACCATTTATATATATATATATAGATTTCCTTATCTAGCATTCTTGTTTGATTCCTATCAAAACTACGTGTCATCCGAAAAACGAAAATTTCAGTTAAATAAAAAATATTTTTCTGTAATTATTTTTTTTATTTTTCTGTAATTATTATTTGTAATTTTATTTCTTTTTTTTAATTTTTACTTTAAAATTAAATGTTAAAATAGTAATCATGGAAATTCTTCTTCTTTATGTCAATAAATTG
The DNA here is from genome assembly GCA_916610165.2 of Gymnosoma rotundatum. NCBI lineage: Eukaryota > Metazoa > Arthropoda > Insecta > Diptera > Tachinidae > Gymnosoma > Gymnosoma rotundatum. The sequence continues at coordinate 130,216,217 of OU744339.1, read as the reverse complement.
AAATTAAACTTTTTTAACTTGTTTCGTAATACTATTCAAACAATGTTGTCAACCCAGCCACTAATAAATAGTTGGGCCATTTTCTTTGAAAGTGGTGTAAGTCCTGTTTTTAAATAAAATTCAGTCATTGATAACATTGAGTTTATTCGTGTATGAGTTTTTTTTTTATCTGTGAACAATTTGTTGGTAATATTTGTATTGGCTTCTAAAATAACTCTCATGTTGTTTTTGAAGTTTTTATACTTGAAGAAAATGTTTTTGGCTTTTCTAAAAATTTGGATATAGGTTTCCTGATGAGCTGGCTTTAGCAACCAGCGTAATACGTATAGATACCGGATTTTCCAAACCAACAAATAAATTGCATCTTTATTTGAAAATGTTATGGGATGTTAGCATAATATAATCAGCCCAATTATAAAGAAAAATTCCGTGCGAGTTCTTTCACTTTTCCCTTTTCTCCAATTATAAACTTTTTCCTCTTTCGATTGACTGCGGAAAGGGAAGAAAATTCGGGGGGAAAAAGTAGGTATTATAAATTATAAAATAAAAATTATATGAAAATAAACAAAAAAAAAACTCCCTTCAAATTACGATGATGCCACTTTTTCATATTTTTATTCCCACGGAATTCATAATTGGAGGAATCTTTTCTCGAAAAAAATTTTTTCCGTGGGAAAGAAATTCCGTGAGAATATTCATAATTGGGCTGTATAAATAAAATTTCAAAAAACTCTTAAGAATTTTTTCAATTTTTCCATTATAAATTTATCAGGCGTGTCACAAATTCAGATTGAAATGGTTTTATTTTAATCTTCACCTTTTTATTTAATTTGGGAATATTGCGCACACCAAAGTAAACAACAATGCAAATCTAAATAAGGACACATAAAAAAAATTAAATCTAAAAACTGCAAATAATAAAATTTCATAGCATCTACATTCCACATTAAAATTTAAAAGTGGTTTCATTCCGAAGAAATTTTTCGTTATTCGTTTTCTGAAGAATCAATTTTCGGAATTGAAACTACTTTCGATCGGAATTGAGTACTGTGACATGCCTTTAGTTTAGTTTAGTAGTTAATAAAATTACAAACACAATATCCTTAAAAGAGGTGTGCGTTAGTCCGCTAAAACCTTGTTATCATCTACTTCCCGTTATGAAATAATGAATGAAATGAATAATGAATTTTTATTTTTTACGTTTCTACATTTTTAATAAAAACTTCATAAAAACGGTTTGATTGATTCAATTGATATCTCATATTTTTTCAACGTCTGATTACGTATTTTGTTTAAAAGCAGTTAATTTTAACTAACACTTAGAAAACGATCTCATTATAAAGACATATCAATTTGGTATTTAAAAATCATAAAATCAGGATGTTAACAAATTTCCATTATTGTCAAACCATTAAATTCAAACCCTTAAATGTTTCCATATAATATGAAATGGACTTACACTTCTTTCAAAGAAAACGGCACATATTTTTATATTTTATTAAAAAAAAAATAATAATTTAAAGAAAGAAATAAATATCTTTTAATAATAATAATAATTTGAATTTACCATTTTAAGGTATACAGCAGCGGCGGTCAGTTTCAGCTAGAACTTCCCAGTGGGGATTCTGAAGCGCCAAAGGGCATATGGGAAATTCCTCCATTAACAACAAGGCCTGTGATACGTGTACGATTTCAAGGATACGCAGCCGGTAATTTCTCAGCTTATATACGCATTAAAATTGCCGAACCGCACAACTCTACAGATTCTTCAGACAGTGGCAGTAGTGGTGGTGTTGTTAGTTACGAGGAGGATCAACACGTTTTAGTGATACCTGTTGAATTTGAAATATTACCTCAGTACGGTTTGTATGCCGTAAATCCGCTGCTCGAGTTTGGCTATATAGCCATTAATGAAAATAGTCGCACGAAAGTCTTAAAGCAAAATATATCCCTAAGACATTCAAAAACTCAATTGGAAGTTAGTGATTTAGAGGTGCAATCTCTTACATACATTAGTGGAGTGTATACTGAGGGCTGCCAAGTGATAGCACTCTATCCAAATGAAGTAGAACAACCAGTCGTGCGTTTAAACGAAAAACTCGAAATCACATTAAAAGATAAAGAAGCGCATACATATCACAGCATAGAGCTAATTATAAGAGCCGATATATTTAAGGGCAATTTACATTATGACGTTAATAGGACATTATTTTTAATACCTACAAATTCAGGGAACAACAAACTACCAGATGATAATGATAGTGACAATAATGACAATGGTAGCAGACTCCTAACGATGCGTAACGATTTTCAAATCCCTATGGCCATTTATAATGTAACTACACAGGATAAGGATACCGCTAAGCTAAGCTTGCAATTAAAATCATTTGAGACGGGTATGGTTTTAAGACCCGGACTTTCTTTTGAATTATTAGTGGCTTCTAGTTTATATAAACAACAAAAACAACAACAACAACAACAGGATCTCAAAGATCTTGCAAATTATAAGACTGCCATTTATGTTTATACGAATATAACCAAGTTCGAAATACCCATTGTCATTAGTTCAGCACGTTTATTTGTAACCACTCAAACGTTATCGATATGGCGCTCTAACACATCCGTTTATACCAAAGAATTAGATTTAGGTTCTATACCCATCCGAGAAACGTCCAGTCATGGTTTCATCATATTTCAAAATCGCAATTCAATACCAATTATGTTAAGCATGAGGGATTTCCAAAAGCCTCAAGGCATCTATTATCACGTTGGGTTTTTGGGCTGTGTTAGAGCGGCAAACATTAATAAAACCAACAACTATACCATCGATTTAGAGAGAGCTGACTACAAGTTTAGTTCACAATTGAATGAGGGTGACTTAGCTGTTTATATGGCTAACTTGCAGCCCTACACTACGGAACATAACTCGGCCTTCTTAATATTAACAACACAGTATGAAAATATAAAAATACACATTAAATTTACCACTGGCCTGGGTAGGCTTGAAGTGGATCAGGAGAAATTACATTTTGCAAATTGTTTTCCAGTAAGTTGAAGAAAGAATTTATTTTAATTTTTATTTTCGTTTTCATTATTATTTCATTATTTGATTTCAGGGCAAATTATGTTCTTCTGAATTGAGTATTCGTTCGACATTTAAACAATTCATACATATTAAATATATCAATTTTACCGATCCTGGCTTAAGATTTGAAGATAAAAATCCACTGGGCTCAAAGATTGCACCACAATCTGTAACAACTGTCGGTCGCATTTACTTTCGGCCATCTGCTCTATGCGGTTCACGTTGTTATATTCAACAACAGACCGATGAATCGGCAACGTTTCCAAGTGCTATTGTGGCGAATAGCTTAAACATACCGAATTTCGATGAAGTTGAATTGAGACGACGCACCGAACTTTATAGACATTTTAAATATTATTTTCAAAATATGGATTTTACAATGACTACCAAAGAAATGCAACATTTTCAATTAAATCTAATGATAGAATTAGAGTGGCCTCAGCTGGTGAGCGGCCGTCAAATATTGCCAACAATTGAAGTGAACAAAACGTATATATACGAAGTAAAGATTTCAAATCCTTCCGATAATCCCATATTAATTGATTATACATTGGCCGATCCGACATTGGCCAAACAAACTCGCATCTCTCTGCCCTTAGAAGTGGTCGTCATAACACCCAGCTGCTATTTGACTGATAAAGCTGTATTTTCTTTAGTCAATCCGCCGCCTAAGAAACCTATTCTTATACCCGGTTTATCCAGCATTACAATACCAATTAAATTTCATGCCGACTATGTTGGCACAATTTGCACCCTATTACACATACGAAATAATTTAACACTTTATGAGGGTGTTTGGATAAGTGCTAAAACTGTACAATCTCAATTTCGTTTGGGTAATCGCAAGCCAGGATCTCAAACGCCTTTACTTTTTGAAATAACTGAACAACATTTAGCGTCGGCTTGTCCGGCAACGGTGAAGAGAACAAAAGGTGTTAGAACGGAACAGCATTACGTGGTACCGCAAGTAAGTAATTATTTGGTTCGATTAGTTCTACGACATGATTGTGTTTATGTTCAAAATGCTTAACTATATCTCTGGAAATAATTTACATACTTGTGTGGGTGTATTATGCATTCTGTCACATTATAGCTTTTTCTTGTTGAAAACTCTCAAAAGTGAGATAAAAAGTCTATCAGTCCATAAGTGTAGGAACACAACACACGACGGTGCAAGATTTACCAGTCCAATAGACTCTAATGCCATATATATGTTAAAAGCATTAAATATTCTTTACATTTCATCGATCATTTTAAGTAGAACTCATTAGATTCATTTAAATGTAAAAAAATATTTAAACAAAATATTTTTGAAAACAAATACAAAACTGAAATAAAAATAAATATTATTAATGCCGTCCGTTACCGTCGTCTGTTTCTTTACTTTTTGGGTAAAGATCGTGAAAATGAGAGCAAGCAATGTTTTCTCTCATAAAGAGATAAAATTACATAAAAGTACAGAAACACAAAATTAAAATTTTAAACACAAAATAAAAACTCAAAGTATTTTGACTGTTTTAATAAGAAAAATTAATTTCAATAACTCAGCAAAACGAAAATCATCTTTTTTTTCAATATAACCAGTAGTCCGCTAAGCCGCACCTTTTCAATTTTGACCCATTTTTGGGCATTTGAAAAATGTCCATATGGGGTAATGCGTAATTTCACATTTTTCTTAATTTTATTACTAAAAACCTATACAAATTCTGAATATAACCTTTACAGTTCTGAAATCTATAATGTCGAGGCTTTCTCCCCCAGTAGTCCGCTAAGCCGCACCTTTTAAATTTTTACCTTTTTTTGGGTATTTGATAAATACCTGTATAAAAAAAAAATAAATTTTTCGACCTCTTTTTAAAAATCCTTATATTTTGACTTTGTATATTTTGCTATTAATATATAAACTTAATTTTATATGCATTTATATTCTTTTTTATTAATATTTTTATTTTTCAAACGCAAATGTTAATGTAATTCAACTCTGTTAACTTAACATTTTCTGAGTGAGATGTATGTAAACAATAACAGGGTTGTCTAAAACGAAGCTAACTGACGGAGCTATCTTCATCTTTATTTTCAATATAACCGAGTTACCCTTGATGCAAAACTTTGTTCGCTATGAACGCATATTTTTATTTAAAATGTAAAGCGTTATACGATTAAAGTAAATAAACAGTAAATAAATAAATAAATTTGCAAAATATGTATTTTTAGAGTATAGTCAAGAATCTAAAAAAATGCTTTGTTTTAGTAGACATCTGCAATATTTATGTTGTTATGTATGCGGACAGAGTAGCCAAAAGTTCCCAAGCTCTTACGGAATTAACTGACATTCCATGTACACCGAAAGTAATTTTTAATCAGTTTCGAAGTATCCAAAAACGACATTACGCTACACGGCCAAGACCCACTAGATCTGATTGCGTAATGTTAAGTCGGATTAGAGTTGGCAAGGCTCTCATCAATACTTAAAAGTATTTTAACCATACCCGGACCCGGCAAGGTGTTTTAACTGTGATGTTTGTTTATCGGTAGCTCATCTTTTGACCAAGATAAGTGATCGACTGGAGGAAATTATGGACTGCACGACTTGAGAGTGTTTAACTAATATATGGCGTAGTCTTCGAAGCCATGGTATTTAAGATGTTTAGTTAGTTCAATATTCATAATCTAATTACGTTTAGTATAAAAAATAAATAAATAATTTTATATATATTTTTTTGTTTGCAGGTTGTTTCTCGGCGTATTTTTACAGCCCGTAACTCAGGCGAACTTCCCATTAGAATTGACGGCTTTTGGATAGGTGACCAACTTTGTCAGGGCTATGGCTTTCAAGTAATAAATTGCTCCAGCTTTGAGTTGATGGCAAATTCTTCGAAAAAGATTGAAATTTCTTTTCAGTCTGATTTTTCAGCGACTCGTATCGTTAGGCCACTAACGCTCAAAACTAATCTTACGTACGATGTTAGTTACATTCTTGTGGCACAATTGCCCTCAAAGGGCTTGGAACAATGTGAATTTCTATTACCCAGACCGCCATGGGAACAACAGATTCGTAAAACCGCCATCGTTATGCTGTTGATATCATTTGTGTTGGTATTGGTAGCGGTGCACATTGACTACGGCAACATTATATACAATCAATCGGCCCTTTATGAGGCCCGTGAAAAGGGCACAGTGTATCCAACATTTAATTTGCGTAATATTGCCATGCGCGCAACACAAAATAATAATGAAAACATTCAAACGGTCGAAATGATTCAAAGAAATAAAACTAAAGTATCATCTGCAGGTGAAAAAAATGAAAATTTTTCTTCTTCTTCAATATTGGGATTAAAAAAACGTAACGCTAAAAGCTCAAAAATCTTTAATAGTGAAGGAAAGTTAAATTCGTCAGCTACGCGTAGTAGCATGACGTTGGCTGAAATGGTTAGTTGGACATTTGGCAAGAAAACTACAAAGAAGTCAACAACAAATATTACTAAGAACTCCAAGGCTGAAGATCAAGTGAATACAAGTGGCAACAATCCAATAACAACGTCAAATGAAGTTAAAACAACAAAATCTAAATTCAATGAAAAAGCTTTAATTGACAAAATGGATGGAGACATGAAAAAAAGCCAAATCAGTAAAAAATCGAAGGTAGTGGTCGATAAAGTCCAAACTAAAGTTCTAAACGACAAAACGGAAAGAGAAGAAGCAAAAGTAAGAAGAGATGACACTGTGGAAAGAGAAGTTATAAAAAAAGAAAAGAATTCTCCTAAAATGCAAACAAAAACTGTTCCCACAACTAATTCTTATCTAGAAGCAGCCGTTAACAAGGATACCAGAGAATCAAGGAAGTCTATAGAGTTGACTAGTCAAACAGATAATACCGATAAAAATCAAAGTCCACCAAAAGAAAATTCAAATGGTCGAAAAATTGGTAAGACACCTGGTAGAGAGAGACGTAAACAAGTGGCTCAAAATAGCTCTCCGGTCATTTCAGATCTTACTTGCTCATCTTGTTCTTCTTCGACTTCATCTTCGTGTTCCTCTAACCATAATGTAACGTCTAAACGTAACGAACGTAAAACGAAAGTAAAGGCTTCAAGTTCTTTAAAATTTAACAACAATTCTAATGCAGCAAACTTATTTTCAACATCTTATTCAGCATCGTGCTCACCGTCGATGTCCACGACTGCTTTCAAAACAGAGAGCTCAAATTCAGCTGTGGATATCTTGTCACCCTGGGATTGTGGTAACCATATAACATTTAGTGATGTTTTACAAAAATCAAAACAACAACAGCCACAACAATCAACTATTTCAACTGATCTCATGCAACAAGGATCATTATTTGATCTTATGTCTCCCTCCCCGAATGGTACGGAAAATTCTGAAATAACGGCAGCCCTAACACCAAGACGATCTAAAAATCCTGCTTCGGATTTGGGGCCCATTGGATCAAGAAAATCGCCTTCATCTACACCAGTCTGGGAGCCCATTCAAAGTGCCATAACAATGCAGCTACCACGGCCATTAAATGCAACCTCAGCAACAGCTACTTCGTCGACTGCTTCATCAGCGTCTTGTTACTATCCAATAAATTCTAATTTTGGCTATAACGATTTAACGACCTTGTCCACGCCTGCACTTCAACAACATCAACAGGATATTCATGCTCAATTATTGGCCTTACAAAGACAACTTTTGGAACAACAACACTTGCAACAGCAGCAACAACAACTTTTGAATTCGAATGCTTTAAACAACAACTGGTCTAATCTTTCGTCACCCTTATGGAGTCCAATTGTCGTCAATGGGTCATCTAATAGTACCAACAACACTTCGTCTATTTTCGGTCAGACACAAAATTCCACCTGGAGTTTGACACCTAACTCCTCTTCTTCACCTTCAAGTGGTTTAATACGGCCACCACCGGGCTTAGAGCAAAATTTTCCAATCAATAATACTTTGGCAACGTCCCTTAATGGTCATCAAAATTTAAGCTCAGCTGCTGTTACTTCTTCAGCTTCAAGTTTTAATAACACAACAGCTACAGCACAAACAACTGGCGATAATGAAAATATGCCGATGTTTAATTTGTTTGGTGACTTAAGCTCCATTTGGAATGATAATTGGAAACAGACAGCTGAACAAAAGCAACAGCCGAAGTCGCCAGAAAATCCACAGTAAAATCAAATGGTATGTAGAATTAATTTTTTCCATAAATTTTGCCTTGGATTGACTGGCATTTCATATACGAATAATAGGAATAATCATACCGCATCGACTCTTCTAATCCAGGCAGCTCTTAAATTGATGTGTGTGAAGATAAATACGTATTTAACTAGTGCAGACAAAAACCATTTTTTTTAACATTGCCGTTTTTACAGTTAACAGAGTACTGTTAGCCACTTAACAGTCGTTCTGTTTTTGGGTTCCTTTCTTTTGAAGGATAATTTAAGTAGAAAAACACAAGTCCTTATAAATATAATTTATGAAAATGTTGCTTCAAGTGATATATTATGAAACTATAATAGTTTGGTATCAGAAAAATGTTTAGGAAAGCATTAAAATGGGTTATAATAAAACACTAATTTTTCATCATTTCTTGAGAAGAAGAAATGACCATTTTGGACAAATATGGAATAGCACACATACTACACCCTATACACATGGTAGTCTGAAGGGTCCATAATAAGGCACTATTAGTCCAATATCTGAAATAATTTTGGGATTTGAGAAAATTAAGTTTTAAAAAAATGCTTTTTCAGCGAAATTTCTTGAGAAGATAAATGACCATTTTGGTCAAATATGGAATAGCACACATACTACACCCTATACACATGGTAGTCTGAAGGGTCCATAATAAGGCACTATTAGTCCAATATCTGAAATAATTTTGGGATTTGAGAAAATTAAGTTTTAAAAAAATGCTTTTTCAGCGAAATTTCTTGAGAAGATAAATGACCATTTTGGTCAAATATGGAATAGCACACATACTACACCCTATACACATGGTAGTCTGAAGGGTCCATTATAAGGCACTATTAGTCCAATATCTGAAATAATTTTGGGATTTGAGAAAATTAAGTTTTAAAAAAATGCTTTTTCAGCGAAATTTCTTGAGAAGATAAATGACCATTTTGGTCAAATATGGAATAGCACACATACTACACCCTATACACATGGTAGTCTGAAGGGTCCATTATAAGGCACTATTAGTCCAATATCTGAAATAATTTTGGGATTTGAGAAAATTAAGTTTTAAAAAAATGCTTTTTCAGCGAAATTTCTTGAGAAGATAAATGACCATTTTGGTCAAATATGGAATAGCACACATACTACACCCTATACACATGGTAGTCTGAAGGGTCCATTATAAGGCACTATTAGTCCAATATCTGAAATAATTTTGGGATTTGAGAAAATTAAGTTTTAAAAAAATGCTTTTTCAGCGAAATTTCTTGAGAAGATAAATGACCATTTTGGTCAAATATGGAATAGCACACATACTACACCCTATACACATGGTAGTCTGAAGGGTCTATAATAAGGCACTATAAGTCCAATATCTGAAATAATTTTGGGATTTGAGAAAATTAAGTTTTAAAAAATGCTTTTTCAGCGAAATTTCTTGAGAAGATAAATGACCATTTTGGTCAAATATGGAATAGCACACATACTACACCCTATACACATGGTAGTCTGAAGGGTCCATAATAAGGCACTATTAGTCCAATATCTGAAATAATTTTGGGATTTGAGAAAATTAAGTTTTAAAAAAATGCTTTTTCAGCGAAATTTCTTGAGAAGATAAATGACCATTTTGGTCAAATATGGAATAGCACACATACTACACCCTATACACATGGTAGTCTGAAGGGTCCATAATAAGGCACTATTAGTCCAATATCTGAAATAATTTTGGGATTTGAGAAAATTAAGTTTTAAAAAAATGCTTTTTCAGCGAAATTTCTTGAGAAGATAAATGACCATTTTGGTCAAATATGGAATAGCACACATACTACACCCTATACACATGGTAGTCTGAAGGGTCTATAATAAGGCACTATAAGTCCAATATCTGAAATAATTTTGGGATTTGACAAAATTAAGTTTTAAAAAAATGCGTTTTCAGCGAAATTTCTTTAGAAGATAAATGACCATTTTGGTCAAATATGGAATAGCACACATACTACACCCTATACACATGGTAGTCTGAAGGGTCCATTATAAGGCACTATTAGTCCAATATCTGAAATAATTTTGGGATTTGAGAAAATTAAGTTTTAAAAAAATGCTTTTTCAGCGAAATTTCTTGAGAAGATAAATGACCATTTTGGTCAAATATGGAATAGCACACATACTACACCCTATACACATGGTAGTCTGAAGGGTCCATTATAAGGCACTATTAGTCCAATATCTGAAATAATTTTGGGATTTGAGAAAATTAAGTTTTAAAAAAATGCTTTTTCAGCGAAATTTCTTGAGAAGATAAATGACCATTTTGGTCAAATATGGAATAGCACACATACTACACCCTATACACATGGTAGTCTGAAGGGTCCATAATAAGGCACTATTAGTCCAATATCTGAAATAATTTTGGGATTTGAGAAAATTAAGTTTTAAAAAAATGCTTTTTCAGCGAAATTTCTTGAGAAGATAAATGACCATTTTGGTCAAATATGGAATAGCACACATACTACACCCTATACACATGGTAGTCTGAAGGGTCTATAATAAGGCACTATAAGTCCAATATCTGAAATAATTTTGGGATTTGACAAAATTAAGTTTTAAAAAAATGCGTTTTCAGCGAAATTTCTTTAGAAGATAAATAACCATTTTGGTCAAATATGGAATAGCACACATACTACACCCTATACACATGGTAGTCTGAAGGGTCCATTATAAGGCACTATTAGTCCAATATCTGAAATAATTTTGGGATTTGAGAAAATTAAGTTTTAAAAAAATGCTTTTTCAGCGAAATTTCTTGAGAAGATAAATGACCATTTTGGTCAAATATGGAATAGCACACATACTACACCCTATACACATGGTAGTCTGAAGGGTCCATTATAAGGCACTATTAGTCCAATATCTGAAATAATTTTGGGATTTGAGAAAATTAAGTTTTAAAAAAATGCTTTTTCAGCGAAATTTCTTGAGAAGATAAATGACCATTTTGGTCAAATATGGAATAGCACACATACTACACCCTATACACATGGTAGTCTGAAGGGTCCATAATAAGGCACTATTAGTCCAATATCTGAAATAATTTTGGGATTTGAGAAAATTAAGTTTTAAAAAAATGCTTTTTCAGCGAAATTTCTTGAGAAGATAAATGACCATTTTGGTCAAATATGGAATAGCACACATACTACACCCTATACACATGGTAGTCTGAAGGGTCTATAATAAGGCACTATAAGTCCAATATCTGAAATAATTTTGGGATTTGACAAAATTAAGTTTTAAAAAAATGCGTTTTCAGCGAAATTTCTTTAGAAGATAAATGACCATTTTGGTCAAATATGGAATAGCACACATACTACACCCTATACACATGGTAGTCTGAAGGGTCCATTATAAGGCACTATTAGTCCAATATCTGAAATAATTTTGGGATTTGAGAAAATTAAGTTTTAAAAAAATGCTTTTTCAGCGAAATTTCTTGAGAAGATAAATGACCATTTTGGTCAAATATGGAATAGCACACATACTACACCCTATACACATGGTAGTCTGAAGGGTCCATTATAAGGCACTATTAGTCCAATATCTGAAATAATTTTGGGATTTGAGAAAATTAAGTTTTAAAAAAATGCTTTTTCAGCGAAATTTCTTGAGAAGATAAATGACCATTTTGGTCAAATATGGAATAGCACACATACTACACCCTATACACATGGTAGTCTGAAGGGTCCATAATAAGGCACTATTAGTCCAATATCTGAAATAATTTTGGGATTTGAGAAAATTAAGTTTTAAAAAAATGCTTTTTCAGCGAAATTTCTTGAGAAGATAAATGACCATTTTGGTCAAATATGGAATAGCACACATACTACACCCTATACACATGGTAGTCTGAAGGGTCTATAATAAGGCACTATAAGTCCAATATCTGAAATAATTTTGGGATTTGACAAAATTAAGTTTTAAAAAAATGCGTTTTCAGCGAAATTTCTTTAGAAGATAAATGACCATTTTGGTCAAATATGGAATAGCACACATACTACACCCTATACACATGGTAGTCTGAAGGGTCCATTATAAGGCACTATTAGTCCAATATCTGAAATAATTTTGGGATTTGAGAAAATTAAGTTTTAAAAAAATGTTTTTTCAGCGAAATTTCTTGAGAAGATAAATGACCATTTTGGTCAAATATGGAATAGCACACATACTACACCCTATACACATGGTAGTCTGAAGGGTCCATTATAAGGCACTATTAGTCCAATATCTGAAATAATTTTGGGATTTGAGAAAATTAAGTTTTAAAAAAATGCTTTTTCAGCGAAATTTCTTGAGAAGATAAATGACCATTTTGGTCAAATATGGAATAGCACACATACTACACCCTATACACATGGTAGTCTGAAGGGTCCATAATAAGGCACTATTAGTCCAATATCTGAAATAATTTTGGGATTTGAGAAAATTAAGTTTTAAAAAAATGCTTTTTCAGCGAAATTTCTTGAGAAGATAAATGACCATTTTGGTCAAATATGGAATAGCACACATACTACACCCTATACACATGGTAGTCTGAAGGGTCTATAATAAGGCACTATAAGTCCAATATCTGAAATAATTTTGGGATTTGACAAAATTAAGTTTTAAAAAAATGCGTTTTCAGCGAAATTTCTTTAGAAGATAAATGACCATTTTGGTCAAATATGGAATAGCACACATACTACACCCTATACACATGGTAGTCTGAAGGGTCCATTATAAGGCACTATTAGTCCAATATCTGAAATAATTTTGGGATTTGAGAAAATTAAGTTTTAAAAAAATGCTTTTTCAGCGAAATTTCTTGAGAAGATAAATGACCATTTTGGTCAAATATGGAATAGCACACATACTACACCCTATACACATGGTAGTCTGAAGGGTCCATTATAAGGCACTATTAGTCCAATATCTGAAATAATTTTGGGATTTGAGAAAATTAAGTTTTAAAAAAATGCTTTTTCAGCGAAATTTCTTGAGAAGATAAATGACCATTTTGGTCAAATATGGAATAGCACACATACTACACCCTATACACATGGTAGTCTGAAGGGTCCATAATAAGGCACTATTAGTCCAATATCTGAAATAATTTTGGGATTTGAGAAAATTAAGTTTTAAAAAAATGCTTTTTCAGCGAAATTTCTTGAGAAGATAAATGACCATTTTGGTCAAATATGGAATAGCACACATACTACACCCTATACACATGGTAGTCTGAAGGGTCTATAATAAGGCACTATAAGTCCAATATCTGAAATAATTTTGGGATTTGACAAAATTAAGTTTTAAAAAAATGCTTTTTCAGCGAAATTTCTTGAGAAGATAAATGACCATTTTGGTCAAATATGGAATAGCACACATACTACACCCTATACACATGGTAGTCTGAAGGGTCCATTATAAGGCACTATTAGTCCAATATCTGAAATAATTTTGGGATTTGAGAAAATTAGGTTTTAAAAAAATGCTTTTTCAGCGAAATTTCTTGAGAAGATAAATGACCATTTTGGTCAAATATGGAATAGCACACATACTACACCCTATACACATGGTAGTCTGAAGGGTCCATAATAAGGCACTATTAGTCCAATATCTGAAATAATTTTGGGATTTGAGAAAATTAAGTTTTAAAAAAATGCTTTTTCAGCGAAATTTCTTGAGAAGATAAATGACCATTTTGGTCAAATATGGAATAGCACACATACTACACCCTATACACATGGTAGTCTGAAGGGTCCATAATAAGGCACTATTAGTCCAATATCTGAAATAATTTTGGGATTTGAGAAAATTAAGTTTTAAAAAAATGCTTTTTCAGCGAAATTTCTTGAGAAGATAAATGACCATTTTGGTCAAATATGGAATAGCACACATACTACACCCTATACACATGGTAGTCTGAAGGGTCTATAATAAGGCACTATAAGTCCAATATCTGAAATAATTTTGGGATTTGACAAAATTAAGTTTTAAAAAAATGCTTTTTCAGCGAAATTTCTTGAGAAGATAAATGACCATTTTGGTCAAATATGGAATAGCACACATACTACACCCTATACACATGGTAGTCTGAAGGGTCTATAATAAGGCACTATTAGTCCAATATCTGAAATAATTTTGGGATTTGAGAAAATTAAGTTTTAAAAAATGCTTTTTCAGCGAAATTTCTTGAGAAGATAAATGACCATTTTGGTCAAATATGGAATAGCACACATACTACACCCTATACACATGGTAGTCTGAAGGGTCTATAATAAGGCACTATAAGTCCAATATCTGAAATAATTTTGGGATTTGACAAAATTAAGTTTTAAAAAAATGCGTTTTCAGCGAAATTTCTTTAGAAGATAAATGACCATTTTGGTCAAATATGGAATAGCACACATACTACACCCTATACACATGGTAGTCTGAAGGGTCCATTATAAGGCACTATTAGTCCAATATCTGAAATAATTTTGGGATTTGAGAAAATTAAGTTTTAAAAAAATGCTTTTTCAGCGAAATTTCTTGAGAAGATAAATGACCATTTTGGTCAAATATGGAATAGCACACATACTACACCCTATACACATGGTAGTCTGAAGGGTCCATTATAAGGCACTATTAGTCCAATATCTGAAATAATTTTGGGATTTGAGAAAATTAAGTTTTAAAAAAATGCTTTTTCAGCGAAATTTCTTGAGAAGATAAATGACCATTTTGGTCAAATATGGAATAGCACACATACTACACCCTATACACATGGTAGTCTGAAGGGTCCATTATAAGGCACTATTAGTCCAATATCTGAAATAATTTTGGGATTTGAGAAAATTAAGTTTTAAAAAAATGCTTTTTCAGCGAAATTTCTTGAGAAGATAAATGACCATTTTGGTCAAATATGGAATAGCACACATACTACACCCTATACACATGGTAGTCTGAAGGGTCTATAATAAGGCACTATAAGTCCAATATCTGAAATAATTTTGGGATTTGACAAAATTAAGTTTTAAAAAAATGCGTTTTCAGCGAAATTTCTTTAGAAGATAAATGACCATTTTGGTCAAATATGGAATAGCACACATACTACACCCTATACACATGGTAGTCTGAAGGGTCCATAATAAGGCACTATTAGTCCAATATCTGAAATAATTTTGGGATTTGAGAAAATTAAGTTTTAAAAAAATGCTTTTTCAGCGAAATTTCTTGAGAAGATAAATGACCATTTTGGTCAAATATGGAATAGCACACATACTACACCCTATACACATGGTAGTCTGAAGGGTCCATTATAAGGCACTATTAGTCCAATATCTGAAATAATTTTGGGATTTGAGAAAATTAAGTTTTAAAAAAATGCTTTTTCAGCGAAATTTCTTGAGAAGATAAATGACCATTTTGGTCAAATATGGAATAGCACACATACTACACCCTATACACATGGTAGTCTGAAGGGTCCATTATAAGGCACTATTAGTCCAATATCTGAAATAATTTTGGGATTTGAGAAAATTAAGTTTTAAAAAAATGCTTTTTCAGCGAAATTTCTTGAGAAGATAAATGACCATTTTGGTCAAATATGGAATAGCACACATACTACACCCTATACACATGGTAGTCTGCAGGGTCCATAATAAGGCACTATTAGTCCAATATCTGAAATAATTTTGGGATTTGAGAAAATTAAGTTTTAAAAAATGCTTTTTCAGCGAAATTTCTTGAGAAGATAAATGACCATTTTGGTCAAATATGGAATAGCACACATACTACACCCTATACACATGGTAGTCTGAAGGGTCCATAATAAGGCACTATTAGTCCAATATCTGAAATAATTTTGGGATTTGAGAAAATTAAGTTTTAAAAAAATGCTTTTTCAGCGAAATTTCTTGAGAAGATAAATGACCATTTTGGTCAAATATGGAATAGCACACATACTACACCCTATACACATGGTAGTCTGAAGGGTCTATAATAAGGCACTATAAGTCCAATATCTGAAATAATTTTGGGATTTGACAAAATTAAGTTTTAAAAAAATGCGTTTTCAGCGAAATTTCTTTAGAAGATAAATGACCATTTTGGTCAAATATGGAATAGCACACATACTACACCCTATACACATGGTAGTCTGAAGGGTCCATTATAAGGCACTATTAGTCCAATATCTGAAATAATTTTGGGATTTGAGAAAATTAAGTTTTAAAAAAATGCTTTTTCAGCGAAATTTCTTGAGAAGATAAATGACCATTTTGGTCAAATATGGAATAGCACACATACTACACCCTATACACATGGTAGTCTGAAGGGTCCATAATAAGGCACTATTAGTCCAATATCTGAAATAATTTTGGGATTTGAGAAAATTAAGTTTTAAAAAATGCTTTTTCAGCGAAATTTCTTGAGAAGATAAATGACCATTTTGGTCAAATATGGAATAGCACACATACTACACCCTATACACATGGTAGTCTGAAGGGTCCATAATAAGGCACTATTAGTCCAATATCTGAAATAATTTTGGGATTTGAGAAAATTAAGTTTTAAAAAAATGCTTTTTCAGCGAAATTTCTTGAGAAGATAAATGACCATTTTGGTCAAATATGGAATAGCACACATACTACACCCTATACACATGGTAGTCTGAAGGGTCTATAATAAGGCACTATAAGTCCAATATCTGAAATAATTTTGGGATTTGACAAAATTAAGTTTTAAAAAAATGCGTTTTCAGCGAAATTTCTTTAGAAGATAAATGACCATTTTGGTCAAATATGGAATAGCACACATACTACACCCTATACACATGGTAGTCTGAAGGGTCCATTATAAGGCACTATTAGTCCAATATCTGAAATAATTTTGGGATTTGAGAAAATTAAGTTTTAAAAAAATGCTTTTTCAGCGAAATTTCTTGAGAAGATAAATGACCATTTTGGTCAAATATGGAATAGCACACATACTACACCCTATACACATGGTAGTCTGAAGGGTCCATTATAAGGCACTATTAGTCCAATATCTGAAATAATTTTGGGATTTGAGAAAATTAAGTTTTAAAAAAATGCTTTTTCAGCGAAATTTCTTGAGAAGATAAATGACCATTTTGGTCAAATATGGAATAGCACACATACTACACCCTATACACATGGTAGTCTGAAGGGTCCATAATAAGGCACTATTAGTCCAATATCTGAAATAATTTTGGGATTTGAGAAAATTAAGTTTTAAAAAAATGCTTTTTCAGCGAAATTTCTTGAGAAGATAAATGACCATTTTGGTCAAATATGGAATAGCACACATACTACACCCTATACACATGGTAGTCTGAAGGGTCTATAATAAGGCACTATAAGTCCAATATCTGAAATAATTTTGGGATTTGACAAAATTAAGTTTTAAAAAAATGCTTTTTCAGCGAAATTTCTTGAGAAGATAAATGACCATTTTGGTCAAATATGGAATAGCACACATACTACACCCTATACACATGGTAGTCTGAAGGGTCCATTATAAGGCACTATTAGTATTTCTGAAATAATTTTGGGATTTGAGAAAATTAAGTTTTAAAAAAATGCTTTTTCAGCGAAATTTCTTGAGAAGATAAATGACCATTTTGGTCAAATATGGAATAGCACACATACTACACCCTATACACATGGTAGTCTGAAGGGTCCATAATAAGGCACTATTAGTCCAATATCTGAAATAATTTTGGGATTTGAGAAAATTAAGTTTTAAAAAAATGCTTTTTCAGCGAAATTTCTTGAGAAGATAAATGACCATTTTGGTCAAATATGGAATAGCACACATACTACACCCTATACACATGGTAGTCTGAAGGGTCCATAATAAGGCACTATTAGTCCAATATCTGAAATAATTTTGGGATTTGAGAAAATTAAGTTTTAAAAAAATGCTTTTTCAGCGAAATTTCTTGAGAAGATAAATGACCATTTTGGTCAAATATGGAATAGCACACATACTACACCCTATACACATGGTAGTCTGAAGGGTCTATAATAAGGCACTATAAGTCCAATATCTGAAATAATTTTGGGATTTGACAAAATTAAGTTTTAAAAAAATGCTTTTTCAGCGAAATTTCTTGAGAAGATAAATGACCATTTTGGTCAAATATGGAATAGCACACATACTACACCCTATACACATGGTAGTCTGAAGGGTCCATAATAAGGCACTATTAGTCCAATATCTGAAATAATTTTGGGATTTGAGAAAATTAAGTTTTAAAAAAATGCTTTTTCAGCGAAATTTCTTGAGAAGATAAATGACCATTTTGGTCAAATATGGAATAGCACACATACTACACCCTATACACATGGTAGTCTGAAGGGTCTATAATAAGGCACTATAAGTCCAATATCTGAAATAATTTTGGGATTTGACAAAATTAAGTTTTAAAAAAATGCGTTTTCAGCGAAATTTCTTTAGAAGATAAATGACCATTTTGGTCAAATATGGAATAGCACACATACTACACCCTATACACATGGTAGTCTGAAGGGTCCATAATAAGGCACTATTAGTCCAATATCTGAAATAATTTTGGGATTTGAGAAAATTAAGTTTTAAAAAAATGCTTTTTCAGCGAAATTTCTTGAGAAGATAAATGACCATTTTGGTCAAATATGGAATAGCACACATACTACACCCTATACACATGGTAGTCTGAAGGGTCCATTATAAGGCACTATTAGTCCAATATCTGAAATAATTTTGGGATTTGAGAAAATTAAGTTTTAAAAAAATGCTTTTTCAGCGAAATTTCTTGAGAAGATAAATGACCATTTTGGTCAAATATGGAATAGCACACATACTACACCCTATACACATGGTAGTCTGAAGGGTCCATTATAAGGCACTATTAGTCCAATATCTGAAATAATTTTGGGATTTGAGAAAATTAAGTTTTAAAAAAATGCTTTTTCAGCGAAATTTCTTGAGAAGATAAATGACCATTTTGGTCAAATATGGAATAGCACACATACTACACCCTATACACATGGTCGTCTGCAGGGTCCATAATAAGGCACTATTAGTCCAATATCTGAAATAATTTTGGGATTTGAGAAAATTAAGTTTTAAAAAATGCTTTTTCAGCGAAATTTCTTGAGAAGATAAATGACCATTTTGGTCAAATATGGAATAGCACACATACTACACCCTATACACATGGTAGTCTGAAGGGTCCATAATAAGGCACTATTAGTCCAATATCTGAAATAATTTTGGGATTTGAGAAAATTAAGTTTTAAAAAAATGCTTTTTCAGCGAAATTTCTTGAGAAGATAAATGACCATTTTGGTCAAATATGGAATAGCACACATACTACACCCTATACACATGGTAGTCTGAAGGGTCTATAATAAGGCACTATAAGTCCAATATCTGAAATAATTTTGGGATTTGACAAAATTAAGTTTTAAAAAAATGCGTTTTCAGCGAAATTTCTTTAGAAGATAAATGACCATTTTGGTCAAATATGGAATAGCACACATACTACACCCTATACACATGGTAGTCTGAAGGGTCCATAATAAGGCACTATTAGTCCAATATCTGAAATAATTTTGGGATTTGAGAAAATTAAGTTTTAAAAAAATGCTTTTTCAGCGAAATTTCTTGAGAAGATAAATGACCATTTTGGTCAAATATGGAATAGCACACATACTACACCCTATACACATGGTAGTCTGAAGGGTCCATAATAAGGCACTATTAGTCCAATATCTGAAATAATTTTTGGGATTTGAGAAAATTAAGTTTTAAAAAAATGCTTTTTCAGCGAAATTTCTTGAGAAGATAAATGACCATTTTGGTCAAATATGGAATAGCACACATACTACACCCTATACACATGGTAGTCTGAAGGGTCTATAATAAGGCACTATAAGTCCAATATCTGAAATAATTTTGGGATTTGACAAAATTAAGTTTTAAAAAAATGCGTTTTCAGCGAAATTTCTTTAGAAGATAAATGACCATTTTGGTCAAATATGGAATAGCACACATACTACACCCTATACACATGGTAGTCTGAAGGGTCCATTATAAGGCACTATTAGTCCAATATCTGAAATAATTTTGGGATTTGAGAAAATTAAGTTTTAAAAAAATGCTTTTTCAGCGAAATTTCTTGAGAAGATAAATGACCATTTTGGTCAAATATGGAATAGCACACATACTACACCCTATACACATGGTAGTCTGAAGGGTCCATTATAAGGCACTATTAGTCCAATATCTGAAATAATTTTGGGATTTGAGAAAATTAAGTTTTAAAAAAATGCTTTTTCAGCGAAATTTCTTGAGAAGATAAATGACCATTTTGGTCAAATATGGAATAGCACACATACTACACCCTATACACATGGTAGTCTGAAGGGTCCATTATATAGTGCCTATACACATGGTAGTCTGAAGGGTCCATAATAAGGCACTATTAGTCCAATATCTGAAATAATTTTGGGATTTGAGAAAATTAAGTTTTAAAAAAATGCTTTTTCAGCGAAATTTCTTGAGAAGATAAATGACCATTTTGGTCAAATATGGAATAGCACACATACTACACCCTATACACATGGTAGTCTGAAGGGTCTATAATAAGGCACTATAAGTCCAATATCTGAAATAATTTTGGGATTTGACAAAATTAAGTTTTAAAAAAATGCGTTTTCAGCGAAATTTCTTTAGAAGATAAATGACCATTTTGGTCAAATATGGAATAGCACACATACTACACCCTATACACATGGTAGTCTGAAGGGTCCATTATAAGGCACTATTAGTCCAATATCTGAAATAATTTTGGGATTTGAGAAAATTAAGTTTTAAAAAAATGCTTTTTCAGCGAAATTTCTTGAGAAGATAAATGACCATTTTGGTCAAATATGGAATAGCACACATACTACACCCTATACACATGGTAGTCTGAAGGGTCCATAATAAGGCACTATTAGTCCAATATCTGAAATAATTTTGGGATTTGAGAAAATTAAGTTTTAAAAAATGCTTTTTCAGCGAAATTTCTTGAGAAGATAAATGACCATTTTGGTCAAATATGGAATAGCACACATACTACACCCTATACACATGGTAGTCTGAAGGGTCCATAATAAGGCACTATTAGTCCAATATCTGAAATAATTTTGGGATTTGAGAAAATTAAGTTTTAAAAAAATGCTTTTTCAGCGAAATTTCTTGAGAAGATAAATGACCATTTTGGTCAAATATGGAATAGCACACATACTACACCCTATACACATGGTAGTCTGAAGGGTCTATAATAAGGCACTATAAGTCCAATATCTGAAATAATTTTGGGATTTGACAAAATTAAGTTTTAAAAAAATGCGTTTTCAGCGAAATTTCTTTAGAAGATAAATGACCATTTTGGTCAAATATGGAATAGCACACATACTACACCCTATACACATGGTAGTCTGAAGGGTCCATTATAAGGCACTATTAGTCCAATATCTGAAATAATTTTGGGATTTGAGAAAATTAAGTTTTAAAAAAATGCTTTTTCAGCGAAATTTCTTGAGAAGATAAATGACCATTTTGGTCAAATATGGAATAGCACACATACTACACCCTATACACATGGTAGTCTGAAGGGTCCATTATAAGGCACTATTAGTCCAATATCTGAAATAATTTTGGGATTTGAGAAAATTAAGTTTTAAAAAAATGCTTTTTCAGCGAAATTTCTTGAGAAGATAAATGACCATTTTGGTCAAATATGGAATAGCACACATACTACACCCTATACACATGGTAGTCTGAAGGGTCCATAATAAGGCACTATTAGTCCAATATCTGAAATAATTTTGGGATTTGAGAAAATTAAGTTTTAAAAAAATGCTTTTTCAGCGAAATTTCTTGAGAAGATAAATGACCATTTTGGTCAAATATGGAATAGCACACATACTACACCCTATACACATGGTAGTCTGAAGGGTCTATAATAAGGCACTATAAGTCCAATATCTGAAATAATTTTGGGATTTGACAAAATTAAGTTTTAAAAAAATGCTTTTTCAGCGAAATTTCTTGAGAAGATAAATGACCATTTTGGTCAAATATGGAATAGCACACATACTACACCCTATACACATGGTAGTCTGAAGGGTCCATTATAAGGCACTATTAGTATTTCTGAAATAATTTTGGGATTTGAGAAAATTAAGTTTTAAAAAAATGCTTTTTCAGCGAAATTTCTTGAGAAGATAAATGACCATTTTGGTCAAATATGGAATAGCACACATACTACACCCTATACACATGGTAGTCTGAAGGGTCCATAATAAGGCACTATTAGTCCAATATCTGAAATAATTTTGGGATTTGAGAAAATTAAGTTTTAAAAAAATGCTTTTTCAGCGAAATTTCTTGAGAAGATAAATGACCATTTTGGTCAAATATGGAATAGCACACATACTACACCCTATACACATGGTAGTCTGAAGGGTCCATAATAAGGCACTATTAGTCCAATATCTGAAATAATTTTGGGATTTGAGAAAATTAAGTTTTAAAAAAATGCTTTTTCAGCGAAATTTCTTGAGAAGATAAATGACCATTTTGGTCAAATATGGAATAGCACACATACTACACCCTATACACATGGTAGTCTGAAGGGTCTATAATAAGGCACTATAAGTCCAATATCTGAAATAATTTTGGGATTTGACAAAATTAAGTTTTAAAAAAATGCTTTTTCAGCGAAATTTCTTGAGAAGATAAATGACCATTTTGGTCAAATATGGAATAGCACACATACTACACCCTATACACATGGTAGTCTGAAGGGTCCATAATAAGGCACTATTAGTCCAATATCTGAAATAATTTTGGGATTTGAGAAAATTAAGTTTTAAAAAAATGCTTTTTCAGCGAAATTTCTTGAGAAGATAAATGACCATTTTGGTCAAATATGGAATAGCACACATACTACACCCTATACACATGGTAGTCTGAAGGGTCTATAATAAGGCACTATAAGTCCAATATCTGAAATAATTTTGGGATTTGACAAAATTAAGTTTTAAAAAAATGCGTTTTCAGCGAAATTTCTTTAGAAGATAAATGACCATTTTGGTCAAATATGGAATAGCACACATACTACACCCTATACACATGGTAGTCTGAAGGGTCCATAATAAGGCACTATTAGTCCAATATCTGAAATAATTTTGGGATTTGAGAAAATTAAGTTTTAAAAAAATGCTTTTTCAGCGAAATTTCTTGAGAAGATAAATGACCATTTTGGTCAAATATGGAATAGCACACATACTACACCCTATACACATGGTAGTCTGAAGGGTCCATTATAAGGCACTATTAGTCCAATATCTGAAATAATTTTGGGATTTGAGAAAATTAAGTTTTAAAAAAATGCTTTTTCAGCGAAATTTCTTGAGAAGATAAATGACCATTTTGGTCAAATATGGAATAGCACACATACTACACCCTATACACATGGTAGTCTGAAGGGTCCATTATAAGGCACTATTAGTCCAATATCTGAAATAATTTTGGGATTTGAGAAAATTAAGTTTTAAAAAAATGCTTTTTCAGCGAAATTTCTTGAGAAGATAAATGACCATTTTGGTCAAATATGGAATAGCACACATACTACACCCTATACACATGGTAGTCTGCAGGGTCCATAATAAGGCACTATTAGTCCAATATCTGAAATAATTTTGGGATTTGAGAAAATTAAGTTTTAAAAAATGCTTTTTCAGCGAAATTTCTTGAGAAGATAAATGACCATTTTGGTCAAATATGGAATAGCACACATACTACACCCTATACACATGGTAGTCTGAAGGGTCCATAATAAGGCACTATTAGTCCAATATCTGAAATAATTTTGGGATTTGAGAAAATTAAGTTTTAAAAAAATGCTTTTTCAGCGAAATTTCTTGAGAAGATAAATGACCATTTTGGTCAAATATGGAATAGCACACATACTACACCCTATACACATGGTAGTCTGAAGGGTCTATAATAAGGCACTATAAGTCCAATATCTGAAATAATTTTGGGATTTGACAAAATTAAGTTTTAAAAAAATGCGTTTTCAGCGAAATTTCTTTAGAAGATAAATGACCATTTTGGTCAAATATGGAATAGCACACATACTACACCCTATACACATGGTAGTCTGAAGGGTCCATAATAAGGCACTATTAGTCCAATATCTGAAATAATTTTGGGATTTGAGAAAATTAAGTTTTAAAAAAATGCTTTTTCAGCGAAATTTCTTGAGAAGATAAATGACCATTTTGGTCAAATATGGAATAGCACACATACTACACCCTATACACATGGTAGTCTGAAGGGTCCATAATAAGGCACTATTAGTCCAATATCTGAAATAATTTTGGGATTTGAGAAAATTAAGTTTTAAAAAAATGCTTTTTCAGCGAAATTTCTTGAGAAGATAAATGACCATTTTGGTCAAATATGGAATAGCACACATACTACACCCTATACACATGGTAGTCTGAAGGGTCTATAATAAGGCACTATAAGTCCAATATCTGAAATAATTTTGGGATTTGACAAAATTAAGTTTTAAAAAAATGCGTTTTCAGCGAAATTTCTTTAGAAGATAAATGACCATTTTGGTCAAATATGGAATAGCACACATACTACACCCTATACACATGGTAGTCTGAAGGGTCCATTATAAGGCACTATTAGTCCAATATCTGAAATAATTTTGGGATTTGAGAAAATTAAGTTTTAAAAAAATGCTTTTTCAGCGAAATTTCTTGAGAAGATAAATGACCATTTTGGTCAAATATGGAATAGCACACATACTACACCCTATACACATGGTAGTCTGAAGGGTCCATTATAAGGCACTATTAGTCCAATATCTGAAATAATTTTGGGATTTGAGAAAATTAAGTTTTAAAAAAATGCTTTTTCAGCGAAATTTCTTGAGAAGATAAATGACCATTTTGGTCAAATATGGAATAGCACACATACTACACCCTATACACATGGTAGTCTGAAGGGTCCATTATAAGGCACTATTAGTCCAATATCTGAAATAATTTTGGGATTTGAGAAAATTAAGTTTTAAAAAAATGCTTTTTCAGCGAAATTTCTTGAGAAGATAAATGACCATTTTGGTCAAATATGGAATAGCACACATACTACACCCTATACACATGGTAGTCTGAAGGGTCCATAATAAGGCACTATTAGTCCAATATCT
The DNA here is from genome assembly GCA_916610165.2 of Gymnosoma rotundatum. NCBI lineage: Eukaryota > Metazoa > Arthropoda > Insecta > Diptera > Tachinidae > Gymnosoma > Gymnosoma rotundatum. The sequence goes on along the minus strand of OU744339.1, from coordinate 130,190,640 downwards.
GAAATAATTTTGGGATTTGAGAAAATTAAGTTTTAAAAAATGCTTTTTCAGCGAAATTTCTTGAGAAGATAAATGACCATTTTGGTCAAATATGGAATAGCACACATACTACACCCTATACACATGGTAGTCTGAAGGGTCCATAATAAGGCACTATTACTCCAATATCTGAAATAATTTTGGGATTTGAGAAAATTAAGTTTTAAAAAAATGCTTTTTCAGCGAAATTTCTTGAGAAGATAAATGACCATTTTGGTCAAATATGGAATAGCACACATACTACACCCTATACACATGGTAGTCTCAAGGGTCTATAATAAGGCACTATAAGTCCAATATCTGAAATAATTTTGGGATTTGACAAAATTAAGTTTTAAAAAAATGCGTTTTCAGCGAAATTTCTTTAGAAGATAAATGACCATTTTGGTCAAATATGGAATAGCACACATACTACACCCTATACACATGGTAGTCTGAAGGGTCTATAATAAGGCACTATAAGTCCAATATCTGAAATAATTTTGTCAAATCCCAAAATTATTTCAGATATTGGACTTATAGTGCCTTATTATAGACCCTTCAGACTACCATGTGTATAGGGTGTAGTATGTGTGCTATTCCATATTTGACCAAAATGGTCATTTATCTTCTCAAGAAATTTCGCTGAAAAAGCATTTTTTTAAAACTTAATTTTCTCAAATCCCAAAATTATTTCAGATATTGGACTAATAGTGCCTTATAATGGACCCTTCAGACTACCATGTGTATAGGGTGTAGTATGTGTGCTATTCCATATTTGACCAAAATGGTCATTTATCTTCTCAAGAAATTTCGCTGAAAAAGGATTTTTTTAAAACTCAATTTTCTCAAATCCCAAAATTATTTCAGATATTGGACTAATAGTGCCTTATTATGGACCCTTCAGACTACCATGTGTATAGGGTGTAGTATGTGTGCTATTCCATATTTGACCAAAATGGTCATTTATCTTCTCAAGAAATTTCGCTGAAAAAGCATTTTTTAAAACTTAATTTTCTCAAATCCCAAAATTATTTCAGATATTAGACTAATAGTGCTTTATTATAGACCCTTCAGACCACCATGTGTATAGGGTGTAATATGTGTGCTATTCCATATTTGACCAAAATGGTCATTTATCTTCTCAAGAAATTTCGCTGAAAAAGCATTTTTTTAAAACTTAATTTTCTCAAATCCCAAAATTATTTCAGATATTGGACTAATAGTGCCTTATAATGGACCCTTCAGACTACCATGTGTATAGGGTGTAGTATGTGTGCTATTCCATATTTGACCAAAATGGTCATTTATCTTCTCAAGAAATTTCGCTGAAAAAGCATTTTTTTAAAACTTAATTTTCTCAAATCCCAAAATTATTTCAGATATTGGACTTATAGTGCCTTATTATAGACCCTTCAGACCACCATGTGTATAGGGTGTAGTATGTGTGCTATTCCATATTTGACCAAAATGGTCATTTATCTTCTCAAGAAATTTCGCTGAAAAAGCATTTTTTTAAAACTTAATTTTCTCAAATCCCAAAATTATTTCAGATATTGGACTAATAGTGCTTTATTATAGACCCTTCAGACCACCATGTGTATAGGGTGTAATATGTGTGCTATTCCATATTTGACCAAAATGGTCATTTATCTTCTCAAGAAATTTCGCTGAAAAAGCATTTTTTTAAAACTTAATTTTCTCAAATCCCAAAATTATTTCAGATATTGGACTAATAGTGCCTTATTATGGACCCTTCATACCACCATGTGTATAGGGTGTAATATGTGTGCTATTCCATATTTGACCAAAATGGTCATTTATCTTCTCAAGAAATTTCGCTGAAAAAGCATTTTTTAAAACTTAATTTTGTCAAATCCCAAAATTATTTCAGATATTGGACTTATAGTGCCTTATTATAGACCCTTCAGACCACCATGTCTATAGGGTGTAGTATGTGTGCTATTCCATATTTGACCAAAATGGTCATTTATCTTCTCAAGAAATTTCGCTGAAAAAGCATTTTTTTTAAAACTTAATTTTCTCAAATCCCAAAATTATTTCAGATATTGGACTAATAGTGCCTTATTATGGACCCTTCAGACTACCATGTGTATAGGGTGTAGTATGTGTGCTATTCCATATTTGACCAAAATGGTCATTTATCTTCTCAAGAAATTTCGCTGAAAAAGCATTTTTTTAAAACTTAATTTTCTCAAATCCCAAAATTATTTCAGATATTGGACTAATAGTGCCTTATAATGGACCCTTCAGACTACCATGTGTATAGGGTGTAGTATGTGTGCTATTCCATATTTGACCAAAATGGTCATTTATCTTCTCAAGAAATTTCGCTGAAAAAGCATTTTTTTAAAACTTAATTTTCTCAAATCCCAAAATTATTTCAGATATTGGACTAATAGTGCCTTATAATGGACCCTTCAGACTACCATGTGTATAGGGTGTAGTATGTGTGCTATTCCATATTTGACCAAAATGGTCATTTATCTTCTAAAGAAATTTCGCTGAAAACGCATTTTTTTAAAACTTAATTTTGTCAAATCCCAAAATTATTTCAGATATTGGACTTATAGTGCCTTATTATAGACCCTTCAGACTACCATGTGTATAGGGTGTAGTATGTGTGCTATTCCATATTTGACCAAAATGGTCATTTATCTTCTCAAGAAATTTCGCTGAAAAAGCATTTTTTTAAAACTTAATTTTCTCAAATCCCAAAATTATTTCAGATATTGGACTAATAGTGCCTTATTATGGACCCTTCAGACTACCATGTGTATAGGGTGTAGTATGTGTGCTATTCCATATTTGACCAAAATGGTCATTTATCTTCTCAAGAAATTTCGCTGAAAAAGCATTTTTTTAAAACTTAATTTTCTCAAATCCCAAAATTATTTCAGATATTGGACTAATAGTGCTTTATTATAGACCCTTCATACCACCATGTGTATAGGGTGTAATATGTGTGCTATTCCATATTTGACCAAAATGGTCATTTATCTTCTCAAGAAATTTCGCTGAAAAAGCATTTTTTAAAACTTAATTTTGTCAAATCCCAAAATTATTTCAGATATTGGACTTATAGTGCCTTATTATAGACCCTTCAGACCACCATGTGTATAGGGTGTAGTATGTGTGCTATTCCATATTTGACCAAAATGGTCATTTATCTTCTCAAGAAATTTCGCTGAAAAAGCATTTTTTTAAAACTTAATTTTCTCAAATCCCAAAATTATTTCAGATATTGGACTTATAGTGCCTTATAATGGACCCTTCAGACTACCATGTGTATAGGGTGTATTATGTGTGCTATTCCATATTTGACCAAAATGGTCATTTATCTTCTCAAGAAATTTCGCTGAAAAAGCATTTTTTAAAACTTAATTTTGTCAAATCCCAAAATTATTTCAGATATTGGACTTATAGTGCCTTATTATAGACCCTTCAGACCACCATGTCTATAGGGTGTAGTATGTGTGCTATTCCATATTTGACCAAAATGGTCATTTATCTTCTCAAGAAATTTCGCTGAAAAAGCATTTTTTTAAAACTTAATTTTCTCAAATCCCAAAATTATTTCAGATATTGGACTAATAGTGCCTTATAATGGACCCTTCAGACTACCATGTGTATAGGGTGTAGTATGTGTGCTATTCCATATTTGACCAAAATGGTCATTTATCTTCTCAAGAAATTTCGCTGAAAAAGCATTTTTTTAAAACTTAATTTTCTCAAATCCCAAAATTATTTCAGATATTGGACTAATAGTGCCTTATAATGGACCCTTCAGACTACCATGTGTATAGGGTGTAGTATGTGTGCTATTCCATATTTGACCAAAATGGTCATTTATCTTCTCAAGAAATTTCGCTGAAAAAGCATTTTTTTAAAACTTAATTTTCTCAAATCCCAAAATTATTTCAGATATTGGACTAATAGTGCCTTATAATGGACCCTTCAGACTACCATGTGTATAGGGTGTAGTATGTGTGCTATTCCGTATTTGACCAAAATGGTCATTTATCTTCTCAAGAAATTTCGCTGAAAAAGCATTTTTTTAAAACTTAATTTTCTCAAATCCCAAAATTATTTCAGATATTGGACTAATAGTGCCTTATAATGGACCCTTCAGACTACCATGTGTATAGGGTGTAGTATGTGTGCTATTCCATATTTGACCAAAATGGTCATTTATCTTCTCAAGAAATTTCGCTGAAAAAGCATTTTTTTAAAACTTAATTTTCTCAAATCCCAAAATTATTTCAGATATTGGACTTATAGTGCCTTATTATAGACCCTTCAGACCACCATGTGTATAGGGTGTAGTATGTGTGCTATTCCATATTTGACCAAAATGGTCATTTTTCTTCTCAAGAAATGATGAAAAATTAGTGTTTTATTATAACCCATTTTAATGCTTTCCTAAACATTTTTCTGATACCAAACTATTATAGTTTCATAATATATCACTTGAAGCAACATTTTCATAAATTATATTTATAAGGACTTGTGTTTTTCTACTTAAATTATCCTTCAAAAGAAAGGAACCCAAAAACAGAACGACTGTTAAGTGGCTAACAGTACTCTGTTAACTGTAAAAACGGCAATGTTAAAAAAAATGGTTTTTGTCTCCACTAGTTAAATACGTATTTATCTTCACACACATCTTAAATTGTTTATTCACTTTAATCAGCCCAATCAATAACATTCTCACGGAATAAATTTTTCTCGAGAAAAGATGTCTCCAATTATGAATTCCGTAGAAATAAAATCATAAAAACGTGGCATCATCGTAAAATAATATTTACAATAATATTTTCCCTTCGCAATTCATAAAACTTTCTTTCGATTTTTTTTTTTTAATTATTTTTCGCAGTCAAAGAAAAGGGGAATAAATTAAGAGAGTGGGAGAAAAGTCAAAAAACTCACACGAAAATTTTATTTATAATTAAGCTGAATATGAATTTCAATACTCTGCCTTGTAGTTCTCTAGCCACTAAATGATTTTTACTTTTTCATTAAATAAATGAATTCTGAGACTTACCTCGTATTTCAATTTCAACAAAAAACTTTTAAAAATACAACATTGTTTTATGAAAATATTTATTGCATTTTTATTACCATAAAAAAATGTTTGTTTTCTCTTTACAGATTTCCGATTTACTGTTCAACGCTAATTTTTATGACGCACATATTTTTTTGAGGTTCTCTTCCATTGTTTTCGGTTGCCGTTTTTCAAGAACGAATTAAATATTTTCTTTAACAAATTAGTTTTAAAAATGGTTAACAAAATAAAATCTAAATTTTTTAAATAACTTCCATCCATTACTTTTGATTTGCACTTGACTTTAGTTTTCTTATCACCTATAATTTTTGTTCATAATTTTTAAATTTACAAATTTTTTTAAACTAAAATTAAATACCGCAAATCTCTAATATTTATAAAATGTTCAGGATTTAAAAGAACGCGTTTTAATATAAAATTTTCAAACATAAATAATAATACTTAAAAGAAAGAATTTTTTAAAATTTAACTCAAATTTAGTCAAAGTGAAATAAGATATAAAAACAATTGGAATTACACTCTTTATTTTATTTTCGCTACACAAAAACATTTAAAATTTCAACAAAATTAATTATTTAGGACTCTTCTTAACTAAGTTTATGTACATATATGTATGTGTATATATATATATATGTATAAAGAATACTCAAAATTTAAAATTTTGCATAAATATTAAAATATGTATGTGACCGTCAAATGCTGTTTTTTTTTTCTTTTTTAGTTTTAAAGACATACTTATTAAATTTAGTTTTTTCTTTAACTAATCCTAAATTTTATTTTGCTTTATTTCTTAAAATAGTATTTACTAAACTGCCAAGCACTGAAGTTTAATATTCAAGTTTTTTTGTCGTTATTTTTTTTTACATGTAAATTATAAAAAGGAAGTTTTCTTTGCTTTTTTTTTTACATGTAAATTATAAAAAGGAAGTTTTCTTTTTCTTTGCTTTTTTGTAAGAAATTTGTTAAGTTTTATTTTTATTTGCCTTAAGCTTTGATTAAAATTTTGTTTTATTTATAAATATACTTCAAACATAAATTTGTAACACTTTTTTTTATCAATTCTTACTTCTAAAATTTACAAAATGAAAAAGGAAAAGGAAGATGAAATATTCGTTTTAAATGTGAAATAAAAGAAGCAAACAAAAAAAAGGTTAACAGAAAATTGAATAAAATTGTTTTAATCCCCTTTAAACTACTTTTCCTTGTAGGTAATGATACCCTTTTCTATTAGATCGGGAATTTCCACAGCCAACCAAGGGGCCAACTAGAAAAGCAAAAAAAAAAAAAAAGAAATATAGTCAATTAATTGAAAATATATTTTATATACAACATAAATGAATTTTTGAAGCATTGATTCTTTAGTAAGTTTATATCGGTCAAACAAGAAATTATTGTCTTGTCTCCAAAGAGACTGAAATCGTTTTATAGTTTAACATTGAATTTGAATCTTTGCTATAACGGTCTGAATACAAGGTTTTTCTTTAAACGAGAACTTGCAACAAGAGTAAAGCTCACAAAGCAACAACTAATGTGGTGTTATAGAACAAAAACAATTGATTTAAAAAAATGATTATTAAAAATTTTAAAACATTCTTTCATTGAGAAATTCTACACTAAAATATTTCCAGTTGAATATTTGTAGTGACAAAATATAAATGGCGGTGTTGCTTTTTTCTTTATTGAATTGCGTATAGAATCACAATTGATTTTATTTTTCAGGTTCTTAGAAATAACTAAGAGGAGAATCATTAGCAAGCTCTTAAGCGTGCTTTTATTATTCCCATATTTATATAAATTTATTGTTGAATGTGTTTAAGGAATTTTGTAATGTACTTTTACTGATAGTTAAAGATGGCAATTATTTAAAACTACTTACCCCTAAAGCCATGGCGTGAGCAATACCAAATCTAGGTACATTTCTTGCCCACAGAGGTTTAAAGTGGTCAGTAAGACAAATTTTTCCACCGCGGTACATCTTTGCCGTTTTGCCATCCAATTCGGGCAATGCTATTTCAGGAGCCGTAGCCGGATAAGTAACAGGTATCTTAAAACAAGGCAATTTTACCAAAAATTAAATAAAATACTAAAAACAACAGTCGACAACATACATACATCGAATTCCACATCAAACTCATATTTTAGTAAATTGTGCATATACCAGCATTTACCAAACCACTTTGTGCCCTCCTTATTTGATTCCAAACGGAACCAATCTGTGCCCGACTCCTTGTTATTTTGAACATACTTAGAAGAATAAATAAACAAACAAAAAAATAACACATTTTCTTTAAATTGTTCTAATTAAATTTACCTTTATTAAAGCCTGGTATTCCTCTTTCAGACGCTGCACCCATATATCTTTGTCTCTAGGACTGGCTCTTGTTTGCAGCAAAGGTAAACTACTTAAAGTTTTCTTTGTACATTCATCTACCATTTTTGCTGTAGTTATTTTGTTTTTAAATTTAAGAATTCTTGATTTTTATGTAAAAAATTAAAACAATTCTGTGACACGTAAATATTGTAGTGTTTGCTTTAAATAAAAACTACTTTTACATGCAACCCTGGTGGTAGAGATAAGGCTGCCAGATATTTAACTATAAAACAGATGAGATACGTTCAGTGTAAACATCAAGACGTTAAGAATATTTTATTTAACGAGGAAAAACTGAGTTTAACCTGATTATGGACAAATGGACACCTCTAAATCGACTCCCCTAAATATAAAGTATATGTTGATGATATATACTTTATTAGGTCGGAAATGAATATTGTAGAAATTATAAACGTAATGACAAACTTATAGGCATATACATATCGCTGGTCTCATGTAGAAAGGCCCTAACTCGTATATACGTAACTTTACAGGAGAAGGTAAAAACATAACAGAACCTGTATTTATCACAATGTAATATTAAAAATGCAAATGCTTAGAAAACCGTTATTTTTGATACAATTGAATTCAAATTTTGTGACAAGGTTTATCTGTGTGAAATGTATTGGAATCACGAAAAATTTCAATTTCGTAAAAAATCGAGTTAGGGCCTTTCTACATGAGACCAGCGATATGTACACTTTCTCCACCTGTGGTCAAAGTTATACAAATTATTAAGACAGTTTTATAAGGAAGAGTAATTTTTGATAGAAATATAATATTTTTAAATTTAATTATTTCTTTTACCTTTATAATTGATTTTCTTTTATATTTTATTTAAGCACTAGGTCAGTTTTTATGAGAATGTAAATTCCGTTAAATTTTTACATCCATCACTCCTGGCAGAAGAGAACTAAAACAAAAATGTTTGCTCAAAATGAGAATGTATGTATTGCTAATTTTGCATTGAAAAATATTTATGCGTTACAAATTTAATAACTTTTAAGATAAAATCGTAATATTGTTTTATTGAAAAAAAAAAAAAAACAATGAAACTATTGAATATTTAATAATTGATTAAATGAATAGCTGAATACGTTTCCATAATTTATAAAAAATCATACCTATTCCAGGTAGGTTTCGCGACTGTAATGTGTATAATCGTACCACGACCACTCTTTCAACCCACTCAGTTTTGTGTTTGATTATGCACACTTATATGGAGGTTAGTTGTACGAAATCTTAAGACCCTTCTCTTACAGTTCCCTAGGTAAACGATAAGGACTTTACATGTTGTATGGGAGGTGCAATGCTCACTATCCCAATTTATTCAGTATTTCGCTAGACTATGCATATTTATAAGAAAGTTTCTAGTACAAAAATTCAGGGCTCTATAATAATTATATAATTATTCACACATACATACATACATGGTATTAATTATTCACTTCGGTATTCTATAAACATCATCTATTTAACCAACTAACTTTGTAAATAAGAATATGAGAACATTCATATCAACATTAATTTGGTTAGACGAAATTTACACACAAACCAACGCATTTCTTTACTGTTTTCTCTGTATTTCGTGACGATGTTTATAAAATACACAACTAAGGTAGATAGATGCGAAGAATGCTGATGAAGGTCGTAGCGGTCCAGAAAGTGCAGCATTTCATTCTGCTAGCGTCTAATTTTTCTTGTTTTCTTTAGAATACGTCCGCATACATGTGTAAAAATAAATTTTCTTTCTAAAAAAGATTTTTAGAAATTAAAAATAAATGAACTTAAGCCAAAATAATTTCTATTCATTTATGTTTAAATCTAAAATTTTTTCAAATCTCAACACAATTTTTTGGTTTCTAAAAACTCGATCAGGATACTAAAAAAGTAACAATGCCAGTATGCTTTAAGCTGTCAATTTTAATTTGAACAAATTAAAAGCTCTCAATTTGGCTTGAACTTCTTAGGCTGACAGCTCTATTTTAAATGTAACATGCAGTGGCAATTTGGCTTAATATTTTGGAATGGTTTAATTATTCCTGTCACCTCAAACCTTTTTGTAACTAAGATTTTCGTTGCATACAACTGCTAGCAAATAACTTAATGCCTTGACAACGTTTTATTTCTGCCTTCGCAGAGCGTAGAAAATCTTTCGTGGTAAATATTTGGGTACATCCAACGTAAATAACCGCAAACACTGCAATTGTTTGGTATTCCTTTTTGCACATCTCTTTATAGACACCGTCAATGTGTAACTGTCAAAAAGAAGAAGAAAAAAAAAACACACAAACAGAATGATAAAAAATTTTCAATCTTTATAAAGTTGTTTGAGGGACCTCTAGGAGAGCATTGCAAATTGTTGGACAGAAACATAGAAATTTGTACAAAAATATTTCTAAATATTTTTTTTTTGCTGACTATAAGTATTTTTGTAATGCCCAGCAAGATCCAACCGAAAAGCAGCTACATAAATATTTAACAAGATAGATAAAACAACAACAACAAAAAAAACTATGACTAAAGAAAACAGGAAAAAACATTGCACTGTTGGAAATCCACAAGAAATAGTAGCAGTAGCGTCACCACACCAACGTAGCCAATTTTCTTGTTCTTTTTTTTAATGTTTTGTTACGCTCTTTTAGCCGTTTAGATGTATCGCGGATACACAACTCTCATCTCGCCGAGGATCGACCACAGAAAATCGTAGAACTCAGCAGGTTGGAAAACAGCAGGAGTTTTCATAATATTTTGGTTTATTACTCCTGTTTCTGCAAGCAGAACAAATTTGTCAAACCCAAACCGCGTCTTTGCTAGAGCAACAAAACACCAGGGTGCTTGGCTAAATAGACAGACAGTCAATACAAAAATATCTTTAGCCAAATTAAGTTGTTACGCTTTACACTAATTTGTGATTTTTCTTTTGCCACTGTTGTTGTTTTTGTTGTCTCTTATTTATGTACGTATTTACTTTCGTTCTGTGAGTATTTTGACGTTACAATTTAGGAGTTTACTTTTCCATATTGTTTTATGCTTCTTTCTATTGAGTGTGCATTAGTTTGTAGTTGTAGGTGTTGTATTTGTCAACAGGGGCTGCCTGGCTGGCTAAATTTCATCGCTCAAACACAACTCAATTGTAACAAATTATCAATTGTATTTTTTCGTCTTTGATTTTTTTTTCTTTGCTCAGATATTTTTAATTGTTTGATGTACAATAATTTTATTTTTTGAATGTGATGCTGAGTATGTGTTGATGCATTTTTTTTTTTGTTGCTAATTCTATAATTTGTGTCTAAAAGCTAAAAATTAGTATGTGTTAATAGGAGACACTTTTCGACTTTATTTTGTATGTGATTTAAGTCAAATTGTCAGCATGATCACTTTGATGATGAAATAATTATGAGAGTAAAAATTTCTGTAACGAAGTTGTCACGAATATGAACATTTTATTTAAAGAATATTTTTATTTGAAAAGTAGTTTCAAGATATGTTAGATGTTAGATATTTTTTTAAAAATTTCTATTTGTCGTTAAATTGCAATAATGTACACAATAGACGCCATAAGCGTCGTTAAGTTAGTTTACAAAAAGAGTATCTAACTTTTAAAAAGTATACAAGGGTTTAAGAAGTAATTTTAGAGAATTTGTATCTTAAATTTTTATTATATTACCAATAAAAGAATATCTAAAAATATCAAATAAAAAATGGTCAGATAGGACTTTTCTGGATTAAAGTAACGATTGGTACTGATGTTTTTCTAAACAAATATTAATTTAAAATCAAAATTTTCCGGTTTTAAAATAACTTGATTTTAAAATTAACAATCAAACACATGTAGGTGTTCTGGCTTTCGAAATCACAAGCCCAAATGTTAAAACGAGCGACTTCACATTTTTTATTGTTCCCAGTTCTCACAAACAAAAAATTCACATACTTTTCACTGAAAAGAAAACGAATTTTATTCATACAACAATTCTATTAAATGTGTTAAAAAAAATTCAGAAATATAAACTTGAGATTTTTTAAGGCTTTTGAACACAGATCAGTTTTTGAAACCATTAAAAATTTAATTGGGCTTTAGATTAAATTTTAATTTTTAATAAAGTTTTTTTTTATTAGAAAATGGTTTGCGTCGTTCATCATGTATTAAAGGTTTTATTTGTGTTCAGATTAAAATTAATTAATTAAACTTTTAATTGAATCAAATAATTATTTATGTATAATTAAAATAATTAAAAATTTAATTATGAAAACAAGTAAAATCTTTAATAAGTGCAAAAACCTTTTTTTGTGAAATAATTAAAAATGGAATTTTAAACGCGCCAAAAAGTTTTCCATTAAATTATGTTGTTATGTGCTTTCACATACAACTATCTCTTGTAGGCTTTGTTAGAATGGTGCGTTTTCCACTTTTCTAGACAAGATTAACCAACCCATGTTTAATGATACTCTTTTATTAACTCAAAAAGAACTAAAAATTAAAGCTTATTTAAAAAACAAAAGAACATTTAAATTTTACCGAAACTTATATATCCTTTACCAGAGGAATTTTATTATTATTTTATTATTGTGTTTTTATTTAAAAAAAAAATTTTTAATGAAAGCTTATTTTTAATTGGAAGCAGAATTTAGTTTGCGAAAATATAATTTTCTCTTTTGAAAACTTTGCTGAAAAGGTGATATTTTAGTAGACGATTTATTGAATTATTAATAGTTTTTTTTTAATTCTTGTGTTTTTAGTGAAGGGTAAGTGTTTTGACTGCAGAGACAATTTTTGTCAATTTTCTTTTGGGAATTTTATTTAAAATGTGATATTAGAATTTTTTTTTAGTAAAATTATTCGGATTTAATACAACGTAAAAATATTTAACCAGTAAAACGTAGGGAAAATAGAGGCGCACGCCTTTTTTACCACATGTTACCATTAACTAATTTCAAACCGATTGTATACAAACGGACATCGCTAAATACAATCCGAATAAAATATAAGATGGTAGCGATGGCGACTTCGTTTCGTTCGTTTTTTTATGTAGTTTGACATTCCTGCTAACGGCGAAAGTTAACGAAATCGCCATCGCTACCAGCTTATATTTTTTCGCCTTGGCTAAATCGGCTCCCCTAAATATAAGGGTCCAGAATGTATATACTTTGTAGAAATTATAAACGGAACGACAAGCTTATACGCATCCTTTTCGCACACCTGTGGTGAAGAATGTGAAAAGTAAGTCTGAAGTCAAGGGTTTGTTGGTTACATTAAGGGGTTTCGTTTCCATTTAATCAAGATTTTTTGTTTAGAATGGGATTTTAATTTTAAATACGTTCAATGCAGCATTTTAAAGATACACACAGAAAACAGATTGGTAATAAAAAAACGTTGGAGATTATTAAAATTTAACCACTAATATTACAAATTAAATTTTCATTCTTAATAAACTATAATCTTGACATATTTTCGATGTGTAGAATAAAAAGATAATTGGGAGATGAAACAAAATTAATTCAGCATATTAATACATTAATAAGCTGGTAGTTATAATCAAAAAATTGATTATGTTACTTTTAAAAACAAAAGCTTTTTTGACATTATAAAAAAGAAAGAAATTATTACACAAAATGAAAACATATTAATTGTTTTTTTTTGGACCAACGGTGTGGCGAAATATTGAAAATATAAATTAATATTTTATTATTTATAAACAGAAGTAGTGCTTAAAAAATTAGAAAAGACAAAATAAAAACCTAAAACAATATTTAAGTTTACAAAAACAAACAATATGTTTGAATATGGTTATTCATTGTTCAATTTATTATTGATTTGTCACTAAAGTTATTGAAAAACACAAATTCACAAAAAAGGCAATTATTTGCTTATTGAAATTGTTTCAAAATTGTGCTTAAAATACAAAAAAAAAAAGATTTATATGTTTACATACATACATATACATTCGTACATATATTTCAACTATTTTTGAAATGTTTGGCTTAACCTTTTTTTGTTTTCAAATATTGTATATTATTTTTAATTGTTTAATTTGTACATTAATGAAAAAACGTTCTCTAAAAATAAAGACATTTTCAACTTTCAACTAACAAAAAATTATTTAATTGATAGAAAAGCATACTGTCAAAATCTAAAACAAAATATTTTTAAGCTCAAACATTATTTTGTTTGCTTTTAATCATACTCTGATTAATAAAAATATATTATGGTTAAATATATTATAGTATTTTTTAATAAGTAATAAAACTATGTTTGTGCTTCGATTTTTTTAAAGTTAAAACCAACCATGTTGCGCTATTGTCACGCTAACCACACAATGGTTAAATGTTAACAAAAATATGTTTGTCGTGACTGAAGTTTTGTTAAAAATAACTATAATTTGTTCTACGTAACTAAACATTGTTACAAGAAACATAATATGATTATTGTGACCATATCGCGGCCATGTTTTTTCTTTGCGTCTACTATCAAATCTAAAAGAAACCGTAAACAAATTTTCAAATATTAACTAGAGACAATTGCTTAGTTTAGTGAACGCAAAATAAATACAAGTAAAATACTGGGAAATAATTTTAAATAAGTTATTGTAACGAAAAGGGTTTAATTATGCGAAAGACTCTGGAAACGTTAAAAATTATTAAAATATAAACGTTTAAAATTTATAACTTTCCACGAAAGTAAATAAATTAGTTTCTCGTAGTAATGGCATTCAAAATACCAAAAAGTAAAAACCTACAAGGGCGCGATCAATTTCAGAGAAGATGAATGTTTGTTACAAAATATAAACAAAAAAAGAAATATTTAGAGCATCAATAAAAATTATTATAATAAATATTTTACGCTTAATTAGCAGGTATTTATATTTTACATGAAAGAAAATTTGTCTACCTTTTTGAGTGAGAGGTGTACATAAATATTTTGGGAAAATAAATGCTATTTGTAAAAAAATTAGAGCATATTCAAAATGTTTCAGCTTTACTCGGAAAAAAAATTCAACAGACTGTGACATAAAACAAACCCAAACAAACTAAAACTAATAAAAACAATAAAGTCATAACAAAAAACTTGATCTACTTTCATGATATCATTTTGGTCCTTACACGACAGGATGAATTCCGCGAATATTGCGCACAACATAAAAACTGTAAAACACAGCACAAAACAAAAATTAGTTCAAAAAATGTTTTCATATTTTTAATACATTCGCGAGGTCACCAAAAACCGGAGAAAACAAAAAAGTCATAAAAAGAAAAATTTAGTCCAATAACAGGAACTGTATCTAGAACACAGCATATTAAAAGACAAAAAGGAAACAAGAACGCAACCATAAAACTGTAAAACAAAAATTACCACCAACAAAAAAACTGATCTAGTTTCCTAATACAAGCAGAGCAGAGCAGGGCATATTTTTTTTCTTTCAGGACAAAAAGCACACTAACTATTTTTAACAAATTTTCTTGGTAGCTGTGTATATTTTGTGCGATTTTATGAGCCCACGGTTTTTAAATGAACCAATAAAAATTGTCATCTAGGTATGTACCTAGTAACGCATAGAAAATAACTGAAGAAAAAACTGTTCTAATTTTTAGAAACAATTTTCTGAAAAAAACAATGCCCGCCATCAAAACAATGGCGATGCAACATAAAAACAAGGTCGCTGTTATCATTGTGAAAAAATAACCCAGATTTTTATACATATTTTTTCATTCCTTTAGTCTTTTGAAAAATGACCTGTATTTTTAGTAATAATTAGTGTGCAATTATTACTCTGTCCTACTTATTTAACATACATACATACGTATGAATGTATGTTTAAATTAAGAACTAAAAATTTTCAACAGAATGTGCGTTTTGTTGACCATAAAAAATAACAAACAACGTTTCTTTTACTACAAAAAAAATTGTTTCATTTTTAAGAAACATTTAAAACAAACAAAAAAGTAGACACAAAAAACTAACGTACTGACAATGACAGCAAATAATTAGGTGATACACATATTGTTTGTCCAGCGATCGCTACTCGTAAATGTGGCGCGTGAATATTGTTCGGTTCAGGCAGTTAAGGTTAAAAAGTAATTTGTTTCTTTTTTTCTGTTTTGTTTTGTTCTTTTAATAAACGTTTTTGGTTTTTTTTAAACCAATAATAAAAATTGTAACATCATTATCGTTATGGCCAGCAGATTACAATAAAAAAATGTTAAACAGAAAATGGCGTGTGCCCTGCAGAATGAGAAAGAGAGAGTGGGAGTGAGAGAAGCTTAATGTCTTTTTTAATAATAATTTTTTATTAGTGAGTTCTAGCGATGCCAGAATGAGGATTTTAACCTAATTTTAACGATTTTTTAATCGAAATAAGATTTGAAGATCTTTTCCTCAAAATTAAGATTTTTCTTAAATTAATTTAAAATTTATTAAACATATTTACCTACATATGTAAAACAATTTAATTGTAAATTAATACTCTCTACCGCTAATAGAGAAATATGTAAAAAATGATGACGTTTACCTAAGTAAATTTAAAGAAACTAAAATTTACGATAGAAAGTTTAATGCTACTGAATTAAATGATAATTGTTTTGCCTTTTACATTAAATTCTATAAACAAATAACAAAATGATTTGACTTTAAACACGCAACCTTAAAAAAGCTTTTTTTATATTGACCCGCAAAACGTTATTAACGAAAGTTTCTTCACTAGCAGGTCTAATAAAACTTTTTCTGAATCAATTTATGTGTGAAAAAGTTTCGGCACACAAAATCAAAATTTTCTAGAGCGAATATTGAGTTGGTGTTTCCAATTTTGTCAAAGTTTGCATTAAATTTTAAATGTCTCCCTTGTTCATCAATGTTGAACGGATATTTTGAAAAAATTACTTTAAAAATTGCAGAGGTAATAATAAGAATGCATATGTGCCTTTTTTATGAAATTTTTTTTTTATATTTTTCTCTAAAATTCATTATGGATATATAATTAGTATAATAATAATAATAATAATAATAATAATAATAATAATAATAATAATAATAATAAGAAAAATAAAAAATGGCGTTTTTATAAAAAATTCCATAAAATAAAAGTAGCTTGTACTTCGTAAAAGGGCAACTGACTCATCGCACAAAAAAAAATGTTTTCATCTATTAAACGATTTATTTGGATTCAGATTGAATTTTTACTAATAATATAAATAATTGAATCAATTAAACAATTGGTTAAATTTCAAAACGAAATAAAAGGAGCAAAAAAAATATTAATTAAAAATTTTAAAGAAGAAACAGAAACTGCGAATTTAGATTTAATTACTTTTTTCAATCCAGAATAAAAAGCGATACGTTGATAAAGCGATTTTCAAATAAAAATATAAATACATATGTCAAGTGACAATTCAAACTAAAAGTAAAAAGAAAAGATGTTAAGGACGTTAGGCCATTGTGAGCTCTAGCCAAGAGTTTTAAGGGCCAATAAAAATATTTCCTTGAAAAAATCCTTAAAACACTTTGTAATACATCATATCATCATTTTGTGGAAATAGTCTTGCATCATAGCATTTGCAAAATTGTGTAGCATATTTCACTCATTACTATATGTTTTGTTGGTGTAAACTAAAAGTATGCTACACAATTTTGAAAATGCTATGATGCAAGACCATTTGCACAAGATCGTGTTTTTTTATCGAATTAAATGAATTCGTTGTTAAGCGACTTTTTTATCGCTAGAGGAGGAAGGTGTATCAAGGAAAAGTGCTGGCGCAAGTGTGTATTAGTTCTGGGGGTGAGACTTTAAATGGAGCAAAATAAGTAATAAAAAAGTGACGTAAAATTTTTTTCAAAAGGTATAAAAGCATTTAGAGTGGATAAGCTCAAATTGCAACTTGCAAAGTGATCAAAATGTAAAGCCCTTCTTAAAAGAATATAATGTCATTTTTAAATTTATTTAATATTATTTATTTAATAATAAGATCATTTGTATGAAGCAAGAGACACATTTTTAGAGTTTAAATTTAAAACTTGCCGAATGTTATGCTTAATCCTGATTCTGCCTCATGTAGTGCTGTAAGGCATCTTAAAGTTGTGCTTAATCTTCACCAGGTTATGCTTAATCTTTCCACGCCTCGAAAAGGATCAAATTCAAAGAGATCAAAACTACAGAAATGCCATAACAAACATACATAAGTATTAAATAAAGTTGGCAGACTTGCTATGCTGTAATCCTTTTAAAACATAATCACACACGCACACACATACATATTTGCTCACTTCTGCAGACGACAAAACGAAACACAGTAATCTAAGCAGTTAATCTAAGGGATTAACGTAAAATTAGAGCAAAACTAAACAAAAATAATAATTGCTATTCGAAGGAACAGAAAAGAATAAATTCATATAGTGGAAACCATTGTCAACATATTAACTACACAGAGTCAATGACAATGGACAGGATCCTGTCATAAAAGTCAACAAATCCATCCAACCATTATCAACGAGAAAGAATGAACGAACCGATTACGTTAAATAAAGAAATATCACAAAAATTAGAGCAATTTTTGTTTAACATGCAAAAACAACAATTGTTTGTTGCAATTGTTGTTGTCCACTAAAAACGAAGGATATATAATTGTCCATGACAGTCAGCGAAAATGCGGTCATGTTTAACCGTTTTTAGCTTTTTTGTTTATTCGTTTTCGTTCTGAGTTAAATAAATTTGTAAATTGAAGAAAGTGTCTATACGAGTAACAATAAAATTCTTGAAAATGATTGCTCTATTTTTCGAAAGTGCAAAACAAACAAAATGTTCTGTCATTCTGTCCTTTGTATGTAATCTTTTCATTTGTTGTTATTGCAATCGATTGTTCAAGATGCTGCAATAAAATCTAACTCAATAGTTAAGCTGAGAACTAAAGAATTGCAATAAAAGTGAACAAAATGAAAATTAACTAATAATAACGCTGCTTATGGGAAACGGATTAACGGAGAGGTAACTTTTAATCCCTTTCTCTCACTACACGCTCAAACTCAATCCGTTTTTATAATACTTTTGAGTGTGTGTGTGTGTGTGTGTGTTTGTGCGAATGTTTCGTTTTGTTTTTGTGTAGTATTTGCCGGGAAAGGACATAAATATTTGCCCTTTCCGTCTGTTAATGAGAGATGTTTTGTAAGCCTTGCATTGCTTTCGAACATAAAAGTTAACTCTACAGTGGTCTTGTACCCTTTTTGACTGTCTTTGCGTACACTTTAACTTAAGCTAAAGAGCGTATGTATTCAAGTGCGGATATGACAACGAAAGTGATTTAAAAAAGATTTTTATACCTGCTGAATATAGGCTTCCAAGTTTAGTTGTGTTTAGGGACTTAATTATTATTCTTCCGGTTGAACACAGCGTTGGGCAATTAAAGAGCAGTGGTGAAAAAAATGTAAAGTTCTTTTAATTTTTCTTTAAGGATTATGAAAATAGCTTATGAATTCTTTTGAAAGAAAAATGTAATTTTATAGATAAGCAGCCATAAGTATTTTGCTACAAAATAAAATGTTTATAAGTTCATTTTTCGGCTTGAGGTCTGTTGTTTAATAAATTAAAAAACTGGTTTTAGTGTTTTTAAATATCTTTCTTCAATTTATTTATCCGATATTTCGGCCAACTTTGTTGGAAACAGTAGTTGAGTGACGTAAATAATCGAAAAGTTTTTAAATATATTTTTTTAAATAACAATCCCTGAAGATGACCGAAAAATTAACTTATAAACAATTAATAATAAAAAGGTCTAAAATTATTTAAAAATATTACAAAATAAAATGTAATAATTATACATTAAGATTTGGCGAAATCTAAATATTTAAAGACCTACTTATTTTAGTAAAGCTTTTTAATTTTACTGTAGTCAGTCTAAAATAAAAATAAAAATGGCGATCATGAAGTTCCTTTTATTAGACCTTAAGGTTTACAGTTATTTGTAAGTTTTTTTCCGAAAAAAAAGTATTCTTTATTGGAATCAAGGTTCTTATTTACCTCCCCATAAAATTTTGTTCAAATACATTCAGTAGTTTTTATGTGATGCGCAGACAGACTAAAATTCCAAAAATAGGTGTTTTGTATTCTGAAGGGTCCGCCATCTAACGTTTTTTTCAACTAGTGCTTTTTTCGTGAATGGTAACACTTAGGTCATGTCTGATTTGACAGATAATTAGTTTGATCCTTCCGCTGAACGAATATGGTTGTGTATACGCTTAAACAACGCTGGAAAATATTGCGACATTAAGATGCCGATTTTGCCAAAAAAAAAAAATCATCTTTTTAGATGAATCTCATTTTGATCTTGGCGGGTATATAAACAAGCAAACTTGCCGCATTTGGGGCACAGAAAACCCGCACGCATACATTGAAAAGCCGGTGCACCCAAAACGAGTCACATGTGGTGCGGATTTTGGGCCAGAGGCATAATTAGGCCATTTTTCTTTGAAAATGAGGATTCAATGACGATCGTTATCGGGCCATATTGAACGAATTTTTGTTCATAAAAATTGAAGAGAAGGACATTGGCAACATTTGGTTACAACAGGACGGTACTACGTGGAACACAGCCAAAGCTACACTGTTTTTTATAGCATTTAAAAAAAAAAGTTATTTGGCGATGACTATTTACACCAACAACAAAATTTTCAATAAATATTTAATGTGCAGAAATGACGCGTTATAGTTTTATTATTTGTATAGATTAATATTTAACAATGAGAAAAATATTTCAATATTTTGGAAAAATATAAATTTGATTTTTATGAAAATTTTAAAATCAAAAATACTTTTTTTTACTCAGAAAAACTTCAGTTGGTCAAAAACAAACTATTAATCTGCTATTTGTTATATAAATGAAATTTATCAAAGAGATTTAAATTTATCAAAGAGAAATTATAATTATTAAGTGTTTTTTTTTTATTTATTACTTTTTTGGTTCCTTTCTTCTATAAATTTAATTTTAAAATATATTTATCGATGATATGAATAATTAATGATCGGGAATACTCTAGGTATTCTTGTTACCGTACTGCAAATAATATTGTCTAGGCAAGGGGAGCGTTGCTCATTTAGTATTTCTCTCTAATCTACTGTGCACAGAAAGCAAGTAGCCCAAAAGTATAAAAAAAGAGCTCGGAAAAGATGCACTGATTAATAACTTCAAGTTCAAAGTATGTTTTTTTTATGGCGGTATAAAGTTAAAACTGCGATTTTTCAAGTTTTGGAATGAGATTTTAAAATCGAAGAGTATAGCAGGCAAAAATTATATAAGTCTGTTTTGTTAAAATGACCTACCTGAGGTTGTTCATACGATGCATAATACACCTACTGAAAGTGATTGACAGCTTTACTCAATATCATAAAGAAATATTAAATAATATAATTTGAAAGAAAATAAATTTCCACTTTGAAATTCAAAAGTGAATTTATTTCAAAGAAAATTTCGTTCTTTGTTTTCTGAAGTACAAATTTGCAGAATTGAAACTACTTTCGATTTGTGACATGCCTGAATATTTATTTGTTTAAGTGAAAATATAAGCGTGCTGTTTTGAGGCCGACTATTAAACCTCACTATTTCAGATTAATTAAAATATAATTAAATATTTCTTCTCATTTCCTTTTTTTAATTTTAAATCCCATTAATTAATTGAAATTGAGTTTTGGCTTAAGTTCATTTTTTTATTTCTAAACACCTGTTTTAGAAAGAAAAATTATTTTACAAATGTATGCAGACGAAATTAAAAAAAATTAACTTAAGCCAAAAATTAAATTTAATTAGTTTATAGTATCTACAGTTTAATTCCTAATTTAATAAAATATTAAACTTAAATCCTATTTTAATACTTGAATTGAATAACTTTTTGAATATCTAAGCAACACTCTACTACTTTGTCATCCATCACTGTAGATACCACTTTAGCTCAGTTAATTTTAACCAATGACTGCTTAACTATCGACTGAGTTATTTCGGGTTTACGAAAATGTACTCTTTCTTAATGCAATAACAAAATTTTTACGTTTATGACTTTAAATTGCAGTTGACAATGTTAATATGTATGCGTGAGCCTGTGTGTGTGCGTGCAGAGTAACACACAAATAATTTGGTGTCAACAGAACTCTATTTAACTGTCTGATTATTCAGAAGATCATAATGAAATTTATTATTGTTTTAAGTTGTTGTTGTTGTTCTTGTTGTAAGTACAATATAGTAATTGTGTATTTATTGGTTTTTAACTGGTTTAACATTTTCGTTGCTTTAATCAACCAACCAACCAACCAACAAACTAAACAAACCTTTTCATTGGAAAGTCCTTGGTTTCGTGAACAATATTTGTACAATATTATTTTAAATATTTAAACATGCAAAATTAATTTGCTGTAATTTTCATTACTACACATTGCGCCTTTGGCCGTACTATCGCTGTATGGAAATATTGTTACAATTTATACAACATTTGCCCGTTTTTCTTTAGAATTTTAATCATTCTAAGTAAAGGGATATTATTTATGGTTAAAATTATAGGCGGTATGTTTTGTATGACTATTAAATTATATTTTTGACAACAAAAACTAAACTAAACAAAGAGTTATTGTAAAATATTTTCAAGGTCATAACGTGGAAACTTTAAAATGTTTTTACGCAGCTTTAATCCTTTTTATAATTAAATGGGAAATGTTAAAAGAGATTAAAATAAATCTACAAATTTAATGTAATTGGAGTGAAGAAACATATTTAATTGCTATGAATTTTTTTTATCAAATCAACAACATTTTTTGTTCAATGAATTTCCTTTAGTATTAAATACCTCTTATAAAAAATCTGTTGGTGGAAAAGCTTCCGGAAAACAAAATTTGTGAATTTTATTTTAATCATTTTAATCCAATTAAAGGAATGGTTTTAGAAATTGAAGTATTTGAATTTTTTGTTCGCATAGAAACTTGGCTGAGTTTCAGTTCATGACTAGAATTAAAAAAGAAAATGTCGAGCCGTCTATCACAGCCCTCTATCTCTGGAACCTTAATAGCTAGACACCTAATTTTTATAGAAGTTGTATGATAATTGCCTCTACAATAACTAAAATTGTTCACAGGGTAGCTGAGCCCTTCCCAGACATACTTATTTACTCCAATGTGCTTCATATGAAATACATAATTCATTACATAAAGTTTAAAAATAAATAAAGAAATAGAAACGACATAAGTGCAATCAATGGTGCAATCAAATTTCATTGTTTAGTATTGAAAATATATTTTCTCAAATAATACAATAAATATTATATCATTTGCTGAAGAATTTCTTTTTTGTAATTTATTTGTATATAAAAATTTACTGTGGTTTAGTCTCGCTAAAACTCGAGAACGACTTGACCGATTTGGCTTGATTTATTTGTGGAAGTCGAGAGAATGTTTAAAAGGTGAATCGATATAAAAAATTTCGGAATTAAATAAAGACAACGTTCAGAAATAAAGTTGAAAGAATAGTCGATTGAGGCAGCCCAAATTTTACCGGGTCGGCAAGTAATTAATAGAAACCTTTCTTAAGGTCTTATGAGTTAAAAAACATATATGGACTAGTTTTTTTTTAATTTCATAAGTATTGAATAATAAATAATGCTAATGACTTTTATTTTCACTATGGTAATAATTTTTGATGAAAAGTTTTCATTGATAATTACACACAAAAAAAAAATTCGTTTGATATGTTCAAAATTTGATTACTAATATAATTATTTGATTTTTAATATAAATAAATTATAACCTTGACTTATTTTTAATATTAAAAGCTAACAAATGATATTACCGTCCAAATGTTAGTTGTTACACCTTTCAAAAAAGTTATCCTGATCGATTTGTGTCTTTACTAAAATCTATTTTATTCAATGGAAGATGCAACTAAACTTATTCAGCACATTATTACTGAAAACCAAAGTTTGGTAATTAGAATCATCAAAATTGATTGTGTCTTATAATATCGAAAAATTTTTGACATAATAAAAATGAATTTGTACACATTAAAAAAAAAAAATCATCAATATTTCAGTTAAAAAAAACCAAGTATATATTGTTGTGGTGAAAAGTTCTCCAATATTGTTGGAAGGTAAGTACAAAATCAATCTCAGAAAGACGTTTGTAAATTAAAATGTTTAATACACTTTGAAGCAGCAAAACGTGCAGTATGGGACGGAAAGTTGAAGAACCTATGTGGAACAAAGAATCATGATGTAAAGAAATGAGTTGGCTGAATTCGAATGGCCGAAATATTAAAATTATAATTTATACTCTTATTCCTATAGTTTCTTTTTAAAATAAAGAAAATATTAAAATATTTTGTATAATTTAATTCACAATAATACTTTAAAGTCAGCCAAGAATTATTTTTGTAAATAGTTGTGAGTGCTATATTCATTCAGTTATTACAACCGAATTCAACATATTAACACAACCGACAAAATTCGATTGGCAACAAATTCGGTTCTTATAACGAATTTCTTTTCTCTGTGTAGTTGAAAAATAAAGTCATAATCATTGACTAATGATTAAATGGTTTCAAAGCATTACCATTAATAAACATCACTCCTTGTCAATGTACACTAAACATACACCTTAAAGTATAATGCAGCACTATTTTAAAATTGCATTTTTTAATTTTTTTTAAAATATATCTAATATTTTGATCAAATATAAATATTTCATGATATTCTCTTAATATATTTATTATTTAAGACTTAAAAGTAAAATGTATTACTGTGGGAAAAGCATATCCATATGGCTCATCAGTGGATTCTACTCAAATTTTGTAAAGAAAACCCAAGAGTCTCACATAATTAAAGTAAATTAACATAAAAAAGATTCCAAATATTTAATTTTCTTAATTTTTTCATTTATTTAAAAAACTTATCGGGATAAACTACAGCACGACACAATTTAAAAAATGAAAAAATTAATTAATTTAAATGTTCCCGTGATTTAACTTAATAATTTGTAAAATGCCCGTGCATAAAACAAAAATAAATTATCGTAGTGTTTTTTGATATTTTATTTTTCATCGTATTTAACTGTATAAAAGAGCCGAAAAAAGTCAGCCGTATACAGTGGATAAAGAAAAGAGAATTACTGTTGATTGCTGTTGTTTTTATTTAAACTTTGATTTTTGTCTTCACTTTATTGTTTAGATAAAAATCTTAAGTTTATTTAAAATATTTGTGAGAAGTTTTCTGAAGAGCTAAGTAAGTAGTAGCGAAATGGCCATCGAGACGTGCTTTCACCCTGAATGATCAATATCGGTGATTAAAAAAAATGTATCGGGATAAAATGAAAAAAAATACTTATT
Organism: Gymnosoma rotundatum; assembly: GCA_916610165.2. Classification (NCBI taxonomy): domain Eukaryota; kingdom Metazoa; phylum Arthropoda; class Insecta; order Diptera; family Tachinidae; genus Gymnosoma; species Gymnosoma rotundatum. Next base: position 130,165,828 of record OU744339.1, on the reverse strand, counting down.
TTAAATATTCCCGTGGTTTAATCTAATTAATTTTTTTATTGACAATGTGGGAAAATCACGGCATTCGCACTATGCAATTTTTTATGAAACTAGCATTAAATTTTTGTTTATTTGTGAAGCAGGAGAGGTAAGCAATATGGTATTGCTTGAGTTTTGAGGGAATGTTACTGTTGCTAATATTTACTTTTAGATAACGCATAACGCTGTAACTTAAATAGAAAATTCAGAAAAAAATGCCTCAAAAAATTGCATAGTGTAAATCCGAACTATATTTATGTTTTTTTTTGCAGGTAATAAAAACTGCTAGCTGGGGTATTATGTAACTTTATTAAAATTTTCAAATAATAAAATCATTATCATAAATGGTAGTTCATTTTTTTTTCATTGTCATTATTTTAAACAATGGAAATGAAATTTAAATGGTAACGAAAAATCTCAAACTATATATAATAAATAATAATTTATAATTTTTAAGATAGATATGTAAAAAACTTGCTGTCTGTGATCTAAGGTCAGGATAGCAGATCTTATAACTTACACGAAAACAAAAAGTGCAAAAATTTTTGTGATTAAAATGCCATTTTAAAATAATGCTGCACTATACTTTAAGATGTGTATTTAGTGTAAAAGACAAGGAATAAATGCATTAATGGTAATGATTTTAACTAAAAATAATAATAAAAAATCATTAGCATTATTTATCAATCAATATTAATGAAATCGTTAATTTATTAGAATGTATATTTAATTACTCCTATGTTTGATAAATACTTCTTCCATTGATTCTTGTTTGTTGTTTCTTTTTGAAAACTGTAAGAGAGAGATGAACAGCCAACGAAGATATATGTTGTAATAGAATCCCGTTGGCATCCTTTGAGTAAACCAAAAATTGTTAGCGACTTTTTGTATGTCTTTAAATAAAAAAACCTCTAAAGGTATATCAAGGTATAATCGCAAGAAGGATATATGTAGGTAGGTAGGTATAACAAATAAATTAAATACCTATTTAGATACAAATTAAATACATCACGTCAAAGTTTTGTTCAAAATAGAAATTGTCTTAATACCTATTTCCATTTAAAATTAATTATAAAATAAATTATTTAATTATATTATCACATTTGAAAGTTGTAGCGATTTAAAAAGCGCATTACATTCAGTTAGTGTGTAATTTTTCTTGGTATCTATAAAAAATACTACCTTGTCAGAAAATAATTTTTTCTTTCTTAATAAAATTAGAAATAAAGCCTGACTAAAAATTAGTCAATTAGTTAAAAAATATCTGCCTAGCTTTATAATAAATTTTTAACATAAGGAAACATTTAAACAAAACTTCCATTTCAAACATTACAGTGAGAATCTTTAATAGAAGTAAATTTATCAATTTAAATTAAATTAAAAAAAATTGTCTAGGTATAACACCAAACAGTGATAATACTAAATTATCCTAAAAACTCATTTCATGTAAGTAAGCAACGCCGACATCTTATAAAACGAATAATAACATTTCCAAAATAAATGGTTAAATGGTGGGGAAAATGTAATAATTCAATTTAAAATGAAGTCAAACCTAAAAAAATACTAAATGGTATAATGATGGCTGCTGCATAGGTTTGGTTTGAGACTGTTTTTAAGCATAACTAATTAAAGAGAGTAAAAAACCACATTCTACGGTATCCATGCCACTGCATTAAAATACCACACCCTCCCAACATCATTTAAACTGTTACACAAACACTATTGTTATAGTTTGCCATTGCTGTTGTTTTTTTCTCCATTGGAGAGCATATGAAAAACTTGGTAACTCCTCCTAGTAATATTTGAGTAAACTGTAATTGTTGTAATATTTGTTTGTTTGTTAGTGTTTTGTTGGAAAAGGGGAGCCTTAGATCATAAACCCAAAAATAATGTTCAATAGGTATTAATTGTATTAGTGCTGTGCTTAGGACTATGAATATATAATTTTGTTCGCATTTACCGTTATTATTAACTCAATTATTCATACAGAAGAATTTTTTATTTCTTTTACTGTTATGTTTTTGTGATACCGTAGTCAGTATTAAAAAATAAACAGCATTTTTTGGTTTTTCACAGCTACTGCATTAACTATCTTTTGCACACACAAATGCGAGTGTATTTATTTCAAGTAATATAATTTACACACATACATATTTATCTGGAAATTTTTACTAAATATTCATAAGTATTCCTATACCCCAGCAGTAAAAGCATGAGGTTTTTTACAACCATTGTTCTGACGTCGTAATCGCTGTCATTGCCAGATTATCATCTGCGTTTAGTACAAAATAATTGAGAAACAGCAGTTATGGTATCAGTCAAAGTTAGCAGCAAAAATACACCAACTAAAATTATCAGCAATGATAGCAGGAATAAGTAAATATTTAGTAGAGAGTTTGATGTAAATTACTACCCATAATTCTCGCCAATTTACACTTCTCTTGTAGAACAAAAGAGAGAGTTTTGTAACACAGTTGTAGGTATATTTCTCTAAACATTTAGAATTGTTGTTTGTGTTCATTGGTTATTTCGTTTCGACATACACACACTTAATTAGGTGCACACATTTACACATTATGGCATAGAAAATTTACTTTAAAGAGCACGCCTTTAACTTCTTGTTTAACCGCTCACTTCGTAGAGGCGGGTATAAAAGCATCCTAGGGTAGTTGAGAAAGACACACTTGAGCTGTAGCTTCACGACAGGCAATATCATTTAGCTATTTAAGCAATTTTCAGAAAATAAAATAAATTACTAAAATTTGTTTTTTGGTTTATAAACTGGAAAGAAAAAAAATTATACGTGAAAAGTGATAAATTTAAGAATTCAGACAATTTATAAAAAAAAATAGTTAAAAGAAAACGTGTTCAAAATGCAAGGATACAGATCATACACCATGGAAAATCATCACAATATTCATCATGATTCTAACGACCAAAAACCTATAGTAGTGGATTTAATGACTGGCCAATATGGGAAACCGCAAACTCCACCACCCTCTCCTACTGGTAGGTATTTTCAACTGAAGTTACACTTCCATTTCTTAAAATTTTCTTTACGGAGATTTTTTTAAAGCTAAAGAAGAAAACGAATTTATTTAACTTTTATTATTTTTTTCATTTACTTTTAGAATGTTTATCAAGTCCAGATAATTCGCTGAATGGCAGCCGCAACAACAACACTTGTGAAATTCCAGCTGATCCATCAGTACGTCGTTATCGTACTGCTTTTACTCGTGATCAATTAGCTCGTTTGGAGAAGGAATTCTACAAGGAAAACTATGTTTCCAGACCACGCCGCTGTGAATTGGCTGCCCAATTGGGTTTGCCAGAATCCACGATTAAAGTGTGGTTTCAAAACCGTCGCATGAAGGATAAGCGTCAACGTATTGCCGTCGCCTGGCCTTACGCTGCTGTTTACTCAGATCCCGCTTTCGCTGCTTCCATCTTGCAAGCAGCCGCTAATAGTGTGGGTATGCCTTATCCTCCTTATCCTGCTGCTGCCAATCCAATGTTAGCCACCGCTATGCCCTCTATGCCAGTACATGGTCACAATCCCTACGGACAATACCGCTACAATCCCTATCATATCCCACAACGTCCTCAGCCAGCTGCTCATCATTTAGCTCACGCCATGCCACCGCACATGACTACAAATCCCATGGCAGCTGCTGCCGCCGCCGCTGCTTATCCTTCAATGTTGGGTGCTATGCCTCCAAGCGCCTATGCTACCAAGACTCAAACACCTCCATTGGATTTGCAGTCTTCTTCGTCGCCTAACTCCTCCACCTTATCGTTGAGTCCCGCCGGTTCGGATCATACTAAAGTCTTTGATCGTAGTTTAAGTCCTTTGAGATCCAGCGTACAGCAGCCAATTACATTGCCTTTACTACAACCAGCTCAACATGAATCTTCTGCAATTAACAGCAATAATTCACACTTTGCAGTCAATTCTCCCGCCAACTCAGGATTATTAATGCCCACTAACACCAGCAATAGCCTCAAACGCCCTGCCTCTTCAATGTCACCGCCACCACAAACAAGTCTGCCGTCGGAGCCCAAACCTAAACTGTTTAAGCCCTACAAGACTGAAGCTTAAGCCAAATATATATTAAAGGCGTTCAGATCTAGAGAGAATTTAGGAAAAAGCAACTGCTTGCAGTTGCTGTAAAATTAAACAAACAACAAAACTTTTTTTTTAATGTGATTGTGGTGCTAAAAATCAAATAATCAAAATATAAATTAATTGTACAAACAAAATATTTTATACATGCATATTTATAATTGTTAATATTTATAATTGTAAATAGTTAAATTGTAGATTTTAAAACAAAAACTTTTTTTATCCTTTTAGTTTTTAAGACTTTAAATCATCCAAAAATTTTAATTTAATAAAATAAAACAGAGAAATTTATAAAACAAAAGCAAACTAGTTTAAATGAAACTAAGAAATAAGAATATCCAATTCTTTTAATGATTTCAAAGAAGAATATTAATAATGTTTTTAAAATATTAAATTCTTTTGCTATTTTTGGGAATTTCTAGTTTTCGATTTACAGCTGAATACCTGACTGACTGCGCCTTTTACTTAACCCAATAATCCATTAAAATTCCCGCCATAAAACCATAAATACACACACACACACTTACAAACAAATTTCTCTGAAAACATTAGCGATAAACTGAGTTCGTCCTAAACCATTTAATTTTTGTTTAGAAAACCCTTAATAAATTAAAACATTTACGATTTTTATGGATTGTTGCAAATATTTAAAATAAAAATGAGGATAGAAAAATTTGTACAAAACCTTTAAGCAGCTGTACATTACAATTTTGTATCTTAAAAAAACTTGCTAAGTCCCATAAAATTAAAGGAGTGTGGTCTCCGCACGTGTACTTGGCTCAAACTGTGACCAAACAATTTGATAAATATTTTTGTGAAGCTATTGACAAATTTTAATTTGAAACATTTAAAACAATTATTGACCTTCATTAAGATTCATCACAACACAAAAGATTTTTTTTACCAACTGATAAATTTTGTTTTTTAAATCAACGGGAGAGTGGATATTTTTGTTCTCATTTCCTCTTTTTAAAATCAAAAGAGATCTTGCTCAAACAGTGTTACTAATACTGTTAGTGTGAAAAAATCGCAAGAATTTCTTCACGAAGAAAAGTTTTTTTCATCTTGTATTTACAGCAATATGGTACTGGCCAAAAAAAATTTTTTTTTTCAATATTTATCGGTCGTAAGTGTTCTGAAATTAAACTTTAAAAGCATGAAATACGATAAAAAAGGTCACGAATTCTATTAAATTTTATTCATTACTAGCAGTGCCTACGACTTCGTCTGCGTGTAATTTCTAATTTTCTTAATATTCAAATTTAGAACAATGTGTTTTTAACTATTTATACCTGGCTCGAACAAGACTAAGAATTCTGGGCTCTCCTTTCTTTGGAACTCTTACGGAGCTATTATCTCACTCTACAGGGGACATAGCGAAGTTCATCTGGGAATCCTCATGGCTCTCGGCTGGGTAAGGGGAGTCGCGCCGCCTTCCTTGTGGTATCACAACGGGCCATTCGATTGTGCTCAAGTAAGCTTCGTCGCGTGAGGCTGCCATTCCTAACTTACTATTTATACCAGAGTTAAAATGTTTCCATTTAAAAGAAGAAAATGTGCTAAACACTGTTTTAGTACCATTATACCGGTAAAATTGGATGCTTTCATATTTGTATCTCTAGTTTTTCTACGAAATAAATTTTTTTACAAAAAAAAGTATTCTATACTTGAATTAAGGTTATAAGAGACGGACCTCCTTACAAAAAATTCCAAACACAGGTGTTTTGTATTTGTATTGTATTTTCCAAAAATATTTCATGTACAGAAATGGCTTCGTCACAGTTTTATTATATGTGTAGATAAACTTATACAAAGATTGTTTTTACTTAAATGCGATGGAATATAAAGGAAAAAACATATTTGGCTTATTATAAGAATATAAAAAAAACAATTTTACCTTCCTTAATTCGCAGACTTTCTTTCTTTTGCACCCGTTTTATGTCAGGTACGTTACATTATTATTTTACTCGATATTTTAGACCACAATGTATCGAATGTTCTTAATTTCTTTTCATATTTAGTACCATCTAAATTAAATATAACGTCCCTGTTATTATTCTCACACTTCTATTTTAATAATCGGGGTACCGTCAAAGAGCTTACCTGTCTACCGCTCATAATTTAGCAACGCATAAAACCAACCGCAAACGAAAAAATACAAAGACTGAAAGTAGATGCAGATAGCTGAAATCTCGACGCTTGCTAACTATTATGGGCCAGTAAAGTTTAGCATTTCAAGATTTGTTACTTCCAAAAAGTTATTTTCAACATTCTTCGGACATTGTTACGTGTTTTATTTAGTCACTTTACGTCTTTTTTTCCTGAAGACTTTGTTCGCTATTTTGTAAACGACCACCGTAAGTGGTTAACTACTGCGGAACTTTTTTCTCAGGCCTTAAGATCACTTTAAAAGGCTGTCAGAATAAGCATAAATACGTATAATGGGGTATTCGAAAGCTTTAACCACCAGCAGGTTTTCTTCTAAGAGAATCACTATATCGATAGCATGAAATCGAATGCAGCGTTTTTAAATATATGATATTAAAAGCTAATTATACCAGCAACAAGTCTACAATTCTGCATTGCAATATAATGCAAAGAATATTCGATAAAACATTTAAATCTGTATTATACGGCGAAACAGTAGATAATACGCAATTTTGTTCTCAATTGGCATGATAATTATTTTTGCAATATACGAGTAGAATTATCACATTTTTGTATTATTTGTTAAAATTCACGTAGAGCAATTTAAATTAAATAACGTTTTTGTAGAATTACTTTAATCTCTTTTGTCAAAAGTAAGCAGGTTGGCAGCACTGATCTTTAGCAATTACCAACACGGCTACAATTTGTAAGAACCTGGCTCTTGGTTGTGCCAATAATGCAAAATCTTTCCTGTAGTTTTTTTATTTACTTTTATAATTTGATGTCCACATCAAGGTTAATGTGTTAAAAGTTAAATATATAATTGCAATAATTTCTCCTACTTTTTTTTTAAGGGACACGCGTCGATAACAAAATGACATTAAATAGAAAGTGTGCCTAAACTCCACATGTTTTTGCTCAGCGTACTCCCCAGGAAATGACCTTCAAGTAATTAGTAATTAATTTAAAAAGAAAAGATAAAGATGTCCTTTCATATTTGTTGCAATATGTGTTGTAAAATGTCTAATTTTGATATTCTGTTCATGCTCATGCCACCAAAGGTGTTCACATCTGTTGTCATTGCTTCTAATGTCAGTAATGTCATTATAATATTTATTTAACAATGACATCTAATATCCTTATGTATTATCACTTTTTATTAACAAGTTGAAGTGTACGTGCGTGTGTGTGAGTTTAAGTGTTATTTACAAAAAGGATTTCCTATGGGGTGTAAGTTGACTTGACAATGTTTCGGATAAAAGTCAAATTTACATTTAATTAGCAAAACAATAACATGTGCCTTTAATTTGTGTACTGGTTGTTTTGGTTTTATTTATTTTTATAAATGAGTATCTTGCGTTCCTTTTTTGATTTATTGGGAAGTTTTTTTTAACTTCTGCTGATGGAAAAGGGTAAAAAATAAATGCAGCATCGTAAAGTTCTAAACATTTTAAAGGGTGAAAGAAGAATAGTTTTCCTGATATTTTTTAGTCTTAAATTAAAGGCTTGAAGGCCTTAGGATTTGCTAATAACAATAATTTAGTTAAACGCACACAAGGAAGAATTATACTATTTAGTACTCCATGATTGCAGATTCCTTTGCATTAACTGCAAATTGCACTAAATATAAACGAACACTTCTTTTGCATATTCATATTTATTTTATTTTCTTTTTATTTGTACTCATCTTTAATATTTATTTTTATTCAATAACAGAGGGACACTCTTAGGACATAAGATCAGTTAGAAGGAAGTTGCGGTGCAATGCTGCATATACGAATTATCGGTAAACAATAAATTATTAGTTTTGTGAACAAAATATTCAATACCAAAACGAGCGGTGCCAGAGTCTGGTTAGAGAAAGCTGTCTAATAATAAATTTAAGAGGGGAAGGTCTCTGAAGCCAGCCATCATTTTTTTATATTAATTGAAAAATAAATTGTCAACCAAGAAATAAATAAAAATAATAAATTTATTGGAATTCATAGATATTAAATTTACTCGGTCGGAGAATAACTCCATTTTGCCTCGAGAGAAACCCGTAAAAAATTCAAGGCACTGTTTTTTTGATTATCGCAGAGTGAGAAATGCTTCTTTTGCAGCAACACTTAATTTGTGAATGACAATTATGGGCCCACTCATTGATTTTTCGAGATCATTTCGCAAAACACTTAAAGGCTAATATGCCTGATTTCACACCATCTGATTTCTCTGATAATTTTCGAAGAATATTTATAATTGTAATTCTCATATGATTTGAGCAAAACGATTTTTTGAATTTTAATCTGTTCCTCAATTCATCGCAACCTTTTGAAACTTTTCTTCTTTTAAGTCACCAACAATATTATTTATTTGTGTTAAAATGTTTTCCTGCTTTTTTTCAAATTTATATGCGAGTAATATAAAAATCTTTTCATGAAGTCTACAACAAAAAAAAAACATATTTTCTTAAAATCTAAATCTTCAGAATTTGCTAGCTTTTTTAAACTTTTGGTTTTGAACACAATTAAAACTAAATTTTAATCTCGTAAGATTTGAAGAATTTGATTGTTTTTTAATACTTTACACTTTTTAGAACAACTTTGAGGTTATGAAATTTTTTACTTCCTTCTTTTCCTGATTTATTTTAGTTTATGGTTTCTATATAAAGCAACGACTAAAAAACTATTAAGGTTTTGGTTCTTAAGCAACAATTTTTTTTCGGATCGTCAGTGAAAAAAGGCCTATTTTATGCTTTTCTCCCTATTTTTAAACTAAACATGTATCGATTATGATCCTACCAAAGAAATAAGTGCAATAAGTTTTGCAGTTAATCCATGTTTAAACGGGCTGATTTTAAAGTTTAAAACAATTTTCAATGAACTCCTATGTGTTGTATCTACATATGTACATACAGACGCATGCAAAAAAGTTATTTGAATAATGTAAATCTCTTTTTTCCTTCTTCTTAGTCCTGACTAAACTAATTTTGTTTAGAAAACAAAAAGGCGTGAACTGAAAATATTTTCAAATGTCAAAATATCCTTAAGATTAAGAAAGGGTTTTAAATTAACTTACTAAGGATTCTTAATATAAATCTCAGTAAACAATTTCTTAAATCCAAAGTACGCACAAAAATCTCTTGTAAATCCATAAATTAATCTTCGCTAAAGAAGAAAAAAAAAATCCCCCAGATTTAACAAATCAACAACAAACAATTACGCATAATTTTCAAATTAACTTTTTTTCTGCTAAACCTACGGTCTGTACACAAACACATAGAAATTTTACAGCCATCCATCCCCTGGTAATTGAAACACTTATAATCCCTTATGATTAATTATGAACTGGTGAAACCTGTAGCCCAGACTTAAATAAACAAAATTTTCCTCCGTTCATTTCGGTTGATAATCTGAAGTAATCTAAAGCTTAAAGCTGCAACAACAACAAAAAAGCAGTAAAAAAAATTATTAAAACACATGTTAACCGTAAAAACAACAACAGCAATTAAACTCCCCACTGTTCACACCTTCTACAACAACATCAATGTTAATGTTAGCAAGTACCGTTACAAAATATTTGTTTTTTATTAATCATCTGAAAATTGTTTTCATATTGTCAAAATACGTGAAGCAGCAGTAAAGAAAAAAGGTACCAAAATACGAATAGAATTATGGCAAAAAGATGTACTCATCTTTACGATTTTCCCTGGAGATACGAATAGAAAAGCAACCACTCACTGTCTGTTTTTTATTCATTCATTTATTCATTTTTTGTTTTTGTTTTTTTCTCTTTATTTAAGCAATCGAAAATGTTTATTATTACGCTGCGAACCCTTATTTGGGATAAATGTGTATTTATTTGCCACGGTTCTGGTACGAGATTGAGAAGTTAGTGCGCGAGTATATCAGATTGTATCTTTATTATTAAGTAATAAAATTATACCACTTGTGTAAAAAAAAAAAAAAAAAGAAATCAAGTAATTTTTTATAATGCTTAAAGTTGTCAAAACATATTTTTTTTGATAACAAGTAAGCAGACTAAGAGCAGGGATGGGTAACTCTTCCTTGACAGTGGACTTGAGTAAAAGAAACACAAAATATGTATTTATGTACAAAACTTGATAAATGTGTTTCATATTGAAAAATACATTCTGCTGTTTTTGTTTTTAAATATTAGAACTGAAATTACGAACTTATTACTGACTTAAATGTTTATTCACTTGGTTAAACATATATATGAATAGTTCAATTCATATTTTTAACAAGAGAAATCAGCAATATTTTATTAAAGACAAGTTTTAATTAATTTAAATAAAATGACGTTTTTGAAAATTAAGATTTTTTTATATAATATAAAATAAGTATATGATGATTATAGTTAGCCAATAATTTTATTAGTAGTTATAGATTCTATTCTTGAGCTATTTAGGCCTATTCTTGGGAAGTAAGTATGTAAACATTTACAGCCTGTTCAAAGAACACAATTTACCATTAAAGGTTAAATTAGACGTGCCATAACCATATAAAACAGCTGCTCAAACCAACCTTATGGGAAACGCTGTATTTTATTATTGGCGACATACCATAACGCCATAGCCATAACCGTAACCATAGATATTAATTAAATTTTGATTTTTACCATAACCATATACAGTTAGTTGACTTTTGAATTTAGGTATTAATCGTTTGTTTTTTTATTTTGTTCTTATTTTTCACGATCGCTACATTGTATTAGCGAAATTTAATTTATATTTTTAATTGCGCTGCTTGCTTAACAAGAGGCAAAACAAATTAGAGTTGCTTATGGCTATGGCACCACTATTCGCTGGCAGTAAATATGATTATGGCTAAATCTACAAATACACTTTTTCAGCTCAAGTTGCATTAAACATCATGATATTGAATTCTTGTTTGTATATTTAAACAAATTGATATAGTCGTAAAAAGTTCATTATCTTACTTTTTTTTAATAATAATTAAGTAAAATTCATATTAATTTTTTAATTAGAAAAATGATAAAACGTTACCCACTTTGCCATCTCTGAACTGTTTTTTTGACGTAATAGATGATTGTAAAACAAAATGCCTGTTGTTGTTCTAATGTTGTATTTTTTGTAGACTTGAATGTACTTGATATAGATATACTTTGGCTATGGCCATGGTTACGGCAATGGCGTTATTGTATGGCACGTCTAATTTAACCTTAAAACGCAGAAAAACGTTAACGTTTTTTATTTTGACGTTTTTGGAAAGCGAATGTCACATTCGAAACGGAAAAACGTAACAATTGACGATTTGTTTTAGTTTATGCATCAGATTTATTAATATATTTGGTGTCAAAATTAGACGATTAAAAAAAGCATTTCGTCTTACATTTATTGGGGCGTGTGTGAAACGGTAGCAAAGTACCATGGTTAAATAAATTTTTTCTATAAAGAAAAAATTTTATATTAGACGCCAGTTTGGTAGCACCAAAGCCATCGTGATGTAAACTTGGGAGACTGTGGCGAAAAAGATGAACTCCTACGGGCCATCATCAAGAATCAGAAGCGAGTGGAAAAAGCTACGTATTTTTTAATGTATTTTATTTCTCCGCACAATGACTCGGTTCATCAATTGTGTAACAACTTACGTAGCAGTGACTGCTTGGATTTTACTAGAAAAAGCTAAAGAACACTTCCGAGGAGCATTGGGATGAAGACTTTGGGTACTAGTGATTGTAATTATCGTGTTAACTACAACAATTCGAATAATTACACCGATTGCACTGTGGCTCAAGTTGGAAACTATCATCAAGGTTCATAATGGGTGTGGCCCATCGGGTAGTATCTAAAAACACGTTTAATATTTGCCAAGAAATGTGTATTCTTAAAGGAAACAATTGTAGAAACCTGGTAAAATTAATTTTTTTTTTTAAACAAAATTAATAGATAAGTTGTAGGTTTTAGTTGTTGTGTATTTACTATATAGGAACATTTTGAAGGCCCATTTGAAAGAGATAAATACTTAAAAATTTTCAAGTATTTTGTATTGTTTTTATATATTTTGTTTGTTTAGTTTTTGAAGCTCCGAACCAGATTTATCGTCGTTTATAGCAGAAAAAAATAATTTTATATCTAAAAAAGTAACGAAAAAATATTAGTTAACATGTTGGCAGTATTGTGATTTGACTCGACGTATATTCATACGACATACAACGTAAGTCATGTGGTTTTGATTCGCTTTTAACGATTTCTATAAACAGGCTGTTGAACTACATGATTAAAATTCAATATTGAAAAAGTTGCTTCTATTTTACCATGCAAAAATTTAACGCAACTGGCCCTCCCATGCTACGCAGTTGGGCCTCTCTGCTCTTTAAACAATACACAGTAGGACATAATGGTATCATCAACTGTTTGATAATGATATTTTCTTCTTGCTGATGTTCTTTTTCCCCCTTTCGTTTTTTACTCCTTTCAATTAGTTGGCTGTGTTAAGTCAAACTTTTTCAGAAGTTATACATCCCTCACCCCTTTTTGTTATTGTTTTTTCTTTTTGTTTATTATATTACAATTTGTATGCTGTAGTTTTGTGCGCAACGTTGTTGTAATGCTTTAATTTTGTTACTGTTATCATGAAACAAAATATTTTTTTTTTATTTTTTTTCAAAAGCACAAGTGCAGTGGAAGCATTAAAGTGCTTTAACATGTGTATAAATGTGTGTATGCACGCATACATAAGTAAACCATTGTTTAAATGAAAACAAAATCATAGATGATAATTTTTTAAGGATTAAATAATGACTTTCGAATAAAAAAAAAAAGCCAAATAAAATCAAGATTGCAAAACATTATTTTTTCACATATAAAATGGAAAAATAAAGGGAATGGGTGAGTCATATTAAGATAATATCTTATTTTTTTATATTTATATCTTACAGTTAGATTGAGTGATCAATTATGATATGGAATTAAATCATTTATATCCTTCTTTATATTTATAAGAATCAAATGGAAATATTTGTAAAAAAATTAAATGCAGAAAAACTAACATTTTATTTTTAATGAATGCAAAAAAAGTTGATTTGTTTTTGTTGCTTTGTTTGAGGGACGAAAAATCGGGTCTAACCTTAAATTTTTGATTTTATTGGTAAATAATTTCTTAAACATTAAGATTCAAACCCTCCTTTATAACCTTTTGTGGTTAAGCGCCAAAGCAAACAGCTCTAAAACTTCATTAAAAAATTAATTTCTCATGATGCAGGTTTTTTATGTTAGAAGCAATATGAACACATGTTTATAAAATATTTATACAACACGAATTTACGGCGTATGGTGTCCTGTGCAGAACAGAGGAGAAGAGGTTACTTACTTTTCATTGTAACGTTATTAGAAGTCGGCTAACGAAACACAAGATCCTCATACATAAATTGATTGATAAGCGTTGCCACCAGTTCTTCAGTTCAATTCGTAAAGTGCGATACTAATCTGTTCTATTTGGTCTTTACGATCAACAAGCTTTAGACGAATCAATTAAAGTCCAAAGGCCACTTCGACTCGTCTGTTATTAAAACATTCTCACTATTTTTAATGTTCAGTAGCCAAGAGGTGAAAACATAACGCAGCTGTTATCACTACAATATCTGTCCGTGGATCCATCTCTAGAACCGTGACACCTCGGGACTAGAAATGTTTACAGACGTGCTATTATGGCCGCTACAACAACAACAATTAAACTGAAGTTAGTAGTTAAGAGGTGTTCCATTAGAGTCGTGATTGTCATGTATGTATATGGCCTCGTCTTTTAAACAGTGATAGACGGAAACTTGAGAGTATTTGTCCGCTATAGTCAAAAGTATAAAAAATAAATTTAAAATAAAAGGGTGTTTCCATAGAAACTATTTTAAACACATATTGTTTTATTTTTTGAATGGTAGAAGGCGGACGCTTTAAGCTTTTAGCAACAAACAATTAAAACATAAAATTTAAAACCAAAGGGTGGTTGGTTACAGATCGTACATAGCGCTTTGTTATCTCCTAAAAACATGTCTGTAATGGATATAGCTTTTTCCATCATTGTGGCAAAAGAACTCCCCGAGTTAAGGGGAGCGTGGTATAGCAAGGTTTTTCTACATCGATCGAAACCAATGATATTTAGGTGTGGCAGGGTTTTAGCCATGAGGCGAGGAGGTAAAGTATCCTTGCCCCACGGACGTTCCGAAAGAGGTTCAGCATTAGTTGATATATACTTGTAATCTATCATTCCGTTGATATCTTTAAATGTTTTGGCTGCAATTTTATTAATTAATTTGTAGTTTAATCAATCGATTATTTAAATAAGAACAAATTGTCGTCTTAATACGAAACACTTAATAAAACACTACAAAAGAATCAAGTAGGGAATACATAATATATGGCCGCATATTAAAATCTAAACAAGTGATATTTACATTAAACTTTTATATAAAATAATATTAACGAGCAATAACATCTGCTTTTCTCCTTAATATCATCTATCTCTCTCACACACTTTCCAATTTTTTATATCTATTTTTATATGTACAAATGCATAACCTCATTTATGTAGTAAAAATAAAACATTTTTAATTTTTGAGGTCTTTTTAAAAACACTTCTGGTATATAATTATCAATTAGATGCTCTGTAGTTTAATTAGCACAATTTTATTGAACCATAACATCAGTCATGGGAAACAATATTCTCAATCAATCGTTTGATTGTTGTGATCAATGATTTCATTAACAAATAAAAAAATATATATCTTGCACAAGCATGAGTTTAATGAAGACATACATTTATGTACGTCTAATAAATATTTGTTAAAAAAAGATAAAAAAAGTCAAAAACAAAAGAAGATGGTCAGAGGATTCCTTATTTGATGTTGCTGCTCAACTAAAAAATTTATCATTTATTGTTTTGTTGATGTGAGAGATGATGAGTAGCAAAATTAAAACACTAAAAACAACAACAACAAAAATATTTTAACGATTTGTTAACAAAACTATTGTTTGTTTATTCTTTTAACCAACCATAAATGTTTGCCTTCCAATATTTCGTTTTTTATGATCAGTTAACATTATTTCAATAAGTAGGTAACATTTGTTTTTTATAGCTTATGCAACATTTAATGTTAAAATATTTTGTAAAAATTTAAAGGAGCAAGAGCTAAATCAAGAGCGAATTCGGCAATAACATATGTTTTAAATAAATTATTTAAAATTTTTCCAATAGTCGATTATTATTAATCGAATAAATTTCTCTCGAATAATTTTTTTAATTGTAATATATATAATTTTCATCCAAGTAAAAAATTAAATTTTTTCGTTATGATATTAATCGATTAATGTTTATTATATATTAGTACAATCGTACGATTTATTCACAAGATTATCTGATGGAATACTTTCCTACATAGAAAAATTAAAAAAAAAATTTCTTAAAATTTATTCGAATACTCGATTAATATTAATCGAATAAATTTCTCTCGAATAAATTTTTGTTTTGAATTGAAACGAAATATATGTAATTTTTATCCGAGTATGAAATTAAGTGTTTTAGTGTTTTAGTGTTTATTATTTATTAGTACAATCGTACGATTTATTCACAAGAAAATCTGATGGAATACTTTTTTACATAGAAAAATTAAAAAAAAAATGCAATCAAAATGCAACTCTGATCGTTAGAAACTATTATTTTACGAAGTTTTTCAAAAGATCATTAAATCGTACAGACCTGTCAAAAAGTTTTTCACACTTATACACACACACATCCAATCCTCACTGTCATACATGCCATTTTCGACAGATCGAACGACTGAGTAGGATGTTGTATCTCAGGCAATACAAAGCATCTTTCTTTCGCTATTATTCCAAAACCTTGTGTTTATTTAACATTTGCTATTAATGTTTAATTTATTTAACTATTTTCTATCATAAACTCTTCAGAAGAAAACGGTAAGAAGAAAAGGTCTTATGAACAGTAAAAGGAATTTAGTTTTTTACAACATTTGATTTTGTTAATAGGAAATTAGCACCTGAATGAATAAAGAAAACACAAAAAAAACAACTTTTATAATGATGACTTTTTTTATATGAAGTGACTTTTGAGGCGTGAAATTTATTTACAAAATTCTTTGTTAAACTTGTACGCATAAATGTTTGGTGTATTAAACACCCATAATCTTTATTTATTTATTTTTTATGCTGTATTTATTATTTATTTATTTTTGTTGTTGTACTCTACCAGAGGTTTCTACTTCTTTTTTCTTGATTTCCTCCCCAGTGATTCTTTACATTTTTTGATTAAAATTTTTATGATTTTATTACTTAAGAGTTGTATAAATTTTGGATTTAATGTTTTTTAAATATAAACGACGACTGTTGATTTAAAATGATTATGATTCAGAAGTTTACTTTTTTATTTCACTTTATGTATTTATGGATGTTCTATAAATTTTTTTTAATTTTAATAAAACACTGTCGGCATTTCTAAAAAAATTTTTTTAGCTGTAGCAGGCAAACAATGAACTATGGGTCCGTATTCATAGGTTTTGACCGTAAACAATAAATTTTTAGAGTCTTAAAGGAAAGTATTTGATTTGATTGTAAATTCAGTTCGTAGCAAATAATCCGCAGGTTGACGACATCTAATTATTTGAAAGCAGATTGTTTTGAGTTATTATTTTATTTTTTGATATATCTTATTCCAGACCTTATTATTTTTTTGAGATATCTCAAGGCTACAGGATGAGTCTAAGACTTCCCTCACTCCATTTTACCAGAACTGATAAGTGGCTCTGGCGATTTTTTCCACTCTAATTAACTGTTTGCTGTTTGTGCACTTCTACGAAGAGAAACAACGATTTTTTACAATGTTTTTTTTTTAATTTTTAAATATATATATATATATATATATATATATATATATATATATATATATATATATATATATATATATACAATTCGGTTTAAAAATGGGTTCTTTATTAAAGATCTTTCATAATTATTTGGATAAATAAATATTTTATATAATTTCAGAATGAAAATCGATCATTCTACAATTTAAAGGAGAGAATTATTTAAGCAACTCTTATTAAAATGTTTTAATTTATAAAGTAAAAAAGCTATTTTTAGTTTTTTATTTATTTGAAAAATTGATATCAAAATTTGATATCGAAATTTGAAAGGTACTTCAATAAAAATTATCTTAATGTAATTGTATAAAGAGAAAATAAATAATAAATTCAAAAAATATTAGAGCTGTTATTTTTAATAGTTTTAATTAATTAATTTTTATTAGTTCTTAAAATTTTTGAAATCAATCAAAGTTAAGTTAGAGTGCTTTATTCGACTATTCCGAATATTATATACCCTTCACCATCTATGTAAATCTAGTTTAGTCACGAAACTCCAATCAAAAAAGTAAATATTGGGGTGACAAAGAATTAAAAAATAATAAAAAAGTTAAGAACATAAAAATGACATCGGCTCTTAATGGGTTAAGCTTTTAAAGAAAAAATTTAGTATTTCCTTTAAGATCTCTTCAAAAGCTTTAAAATGATACCCATATTGATATTTTAAAAAAATTTGAAAATTTCAGATCCTCGGAATTCGGAAAATAGGGGCGGGCGCCAAATTTTCCACTTGTTATTTTTTTCTTATTTTTTAATTCTCTATAGCCATATATATATATATATATATATATTTTTTTTTTTTTTTTTATTGGAGTTACTATATTGTTCGAAATGACAAAATTAGAGGTAGGCGTGGTGTTTTGCCTGCTGCCTCGAAGGACATGGAGCGATCATGCTGATTTTCAATAGCACCTCTTTCGATACTATATCTGATCGATTGACATATTTATTTTTTTTACCGAGGCAAACTTCAACAAACTTAGTTTTACCCTTTTTCCACTTTTTTGGTGAAGGGTATAATAAAGGTGGTTCTAAGAGCCCTATTTTTGGATTTTTACTGCATTTACCGGGGCGAAAATTCCAGTTTTAACTTCGCTTAAGAGTGAAAAAAAGCACATAAAAACCAAATTTTTAAAAGTTCTGAGCGTTCGGATTTCAAACAAATCATTTTTAAAAATATTATAATGTGTACGAGTTTTTCGATGTTGTAATTGTTATAGGAAAAATTAAATAAACCGCCCGTTCTTATTGGATAATTCTAGATGCCCTGACGGGCAAGAGCTAGTACCAACTTAATATTCCTTTTTTCAAATATTTAATACAATTTTTCTTGAAGGCGGCTTACAGATATTACACTCTTTTTTTAGAAGTCTTAAAAACGCTGTTCAAACTTTTGCAAATAATAATTAACAACAAATAAAGAGAAATTGCTGTTGTCAAAAATTATTAACTCTCTTTTCTTGATTTTTTGTTTTTTTTTTGATTTTTTAACAATTTAAAAGTTTCACAAATTATAATGTGAAATTTTGTATAATATAGCCGAGTAACAATAGAAACAACTAAAAATATTTTTAATAATCAGTTGATGAATAAAATGCTTTGTAAAGCGTGAAATAACTCATACACAATAAACAACAAAGCAAATCTGCAAATAATCATAAAATACAATAAAACAAAAAATAAATGAAATACAAAAATATTTTGTCAAAAGAAAAAAGTTATTACGCTACAACAACAGCAACTAAAAATAAAGCGTTAATAATCAGCAACTATTATGAGGACACATATGAAAATAATCGAAATGTAATGTAAATTGGAATAAAAATGGCTAAATACTACAACAAAAGCAAATTACAAAGAAATGGAAAGATGAAACTAATATGAACTAAATGAATCAATGAATGAAGGAATGAATGAATGTTTGCTAGCAGGCGATAAATGTTCCATAATGAAAACAACAATAAGAGACTATTTGTCGATGATGTCAGTCAGTTAAGTTGAGTTGAGTTGAGATTTCGTTACACAGATACGCAGAATTAATGTATAAATATGTATGTATTTATGTATTTTGATATGCATACGATTAAATTGTTATTCATTCATTCCACTTATTTCGTTACATTTGCCCAACTGATGCTGAAAATGATGATGATAACAAATTTCCATAACATCGCAGTTAATTTGATTTCCTTCAACAATAGAAACAATAGTATGACCAACCACAGCACAAGGATGGCATATGATGTTAACGCACACACACACACACACATGTATACACGTTATTAATTCAAGCATATTAACTTTAAATTAGGGTGTAGATAGATACTGACTGGTCCTTCGACTGGTCTTTCTCCTTTATTTTATTGTTAAAATTTATTGACTGATTTTTTGCATGCTAAACTGTTTACGGTGGATGAAAAGTTTTTTCTTTTTTTTTTATTGTGGGGAAAGATAAATTAAAAGCGATTCGATTTAAATTGCCATCAAAAATATTTGGACATATTAACAAATCATTTCAGTTACATAAATGACCATCGTTTCTTAAATGATATACGATATAATAAATATGACGATAAATGATAATTGAGTATGAATATTTTTTTACAGGGTGTCGATGTTAAAGGTTTTGGAAATAATTAAGGTAAAATTAAAATGAAAATTAACAAGTAAGAGTGCTATATTCGGCTATGCCAAATCTTATACACCCTTCACCATCTATGAAAATCTAGTTTAGTGAAGTAACTCCAATCAAAAAAGCAAATATTGGGGCAACCGAGACTTAAATAAAATGGGTTAAGCATTTTTGAAAATTTTTAGTATTTCCTTAAGGATCTCTTTAAAAGCTTTAAAATGATACCCATATTGATACATAAAAAAATTTGAAAATGTCAGAGCCCCGTTACTCGGAAAATATGGGCGAGCGCAATTTTTTCACTTGGTGTTTTTTTTTTTCTTATTTTTTAATTCTCTATCGCCCCGTATTTTTAGTTTTTTGATTGGAGGTACCTTATTGTTCTAAATGACAAGAACAAATTAGAGGTAGGCGTGTTGTTTTGCCTGCCGACTAGAAGAAAATGGACCGATCATGGTGATTTCCAATAGCACCCCTTTCGATTTCCAATAGCACCTCTTTCGATTGACATATATTTTTTTTTGTGAAATCCGAGGAAAACTTGTTTTCAACACTAACATGGACGAACAGATGGACATCGCTCAATCGACTTGCATGCATAAGAAGTCAAAATTTATATACTTTATGGAGTCGAAAATGGATATTGTAGAAATTACACACGGAATGATAATCTAAGATTTACCCTTTTTTCCACTTTTTGTGGTGAAGGGTATAAAAAAATAAGACATGTATGTCTTCGCTTCTGTCTCCTGTTCTCTAGATGTCCGGCAACAATTTGTAAAGGAGTTGCCACATTTGTTTTCTTTTATTACGTCTTTTCCCTAAATTAGCGCGTAAGACGCAAAGCAATGTAATTCATAGCTTTTGCGCTGGAATGTCATCCCTAAATAAGAACATCAACTTTGTGTCTTTAACAGTAATGTTAACTCATTTTATTTTATAAAACCCGCTGTATAAGAATAGAGAAGAGATTAAACCGCTAGAATTCTTTGAAAATAACTAAATTGTCATTACTTTTCAACCATAACAAAACAAAACAAACCAACAAGCAGCCAACTTCACTTCCTAGTGCGTTGACGCCGTGCTATTTAGGGACGCTTCATACATTTTGTATGTACATGAGAAATTTTGACAGATATCTTGCGCTTTACGCGCTAATTTAGGGATTGCAGTCTAAGCAGATGGTTTTACCTTCTTTGTATTAGAGAAAAGCTGTTGTTCTTCTTCTAAACTGATAAAATATAAAAAAAATCAAATTGTTCGCTTTTCTGAACTAAAACTACTCTAGGAGGCAGATAATGATACCGTATTGGCGTAAAGGTGATATACTGATGATTTATTCAAGAAAATAAAAAACTAGAAGGCCTTATTCTCTATTCTTCTATTCGAACTACAACAGCGTAAAGTGCGAAAACGGCGTTTCATTGCAATTTCAATATAATAAACAGTAAAAAATTGTCTTCATGATGAGGCCGGATCAGAGTGATAGCTTTTTTGTGGTCGGGGTGATAGCTATTTTTGTTTGCTATGTAGTTTCTAATTAAGGTCAAGTGCTCAAACTTCGCCAAAGACGCAAAGAAGATTAATTTTCTAAAAATAACGTTCACGAAAAGAATTCTTGTGATTTTTTGCTGCTCAACCTGCGACTTTGATAAGAATAAAAATACGAGTAATTTTTGCCCGATAAAGAATTAAATTTAATTCGTAAAGTTTCAAAGAGAAAACAAAATCCTGCCTTTCAAACACTTATTAGACTTAAGCCTAATAACGAAATAAATCACTATTCATTTATATTAAATTAAGTTTGTTAAACAGTTTAGATGGCAAAATGGTTGGCTTTAATTTTAGTACGTCTGAAGGTCTGTTGTCTGTTTAGTTATTCGACACTTTTTTTATTTTTTGCTTGCCCTTAATAAAAATGTTATAAAGTAAATATTTCGATATTCTTGTCTTTTATTTATATTGTTGTGTTCGTTAGTTTTAGTTTGTTTTTAACATTGATGCATGTCGACAGTTAATAAAATTGAAGGCAGCTTTTAATGAAAATAAAATGATTTCAGCCATCACTTGTGTGGTTTATTTGATGATAAACAAAATTCAAAAAAAGTGGAAAAAAACGAAGGAATATAAAATATAGTATTAGAAAACTCTGCACTGTGGGTGCAATTGGGAGGAATCAACCAAAAAAAATCATAACTTTTTAAACCATATCCATCGATTATTATAGAGTATGAAACAATTCATATTCAGTTAATATTCAGAAATGCATAAATTAAGCCGAAGAAATTTTACAAAATCTATCCAAAGAAGAAAGTTGCAAAATTTTGTAACCCAACAAAATCAGCTGATAGCTTAGAAATATTCTAAGGATAAGAAAACTTTATTAATTTTCACACGGTTATTTTAAGCGTTTCGCTACAATTTCTTTCAGGCTGTGTGTCTACTATAGGAGTCCATATCTAGAACCGTAATAGCTGAACATTTAAAATTGTTACAGAAATTGTAATGGGGCTAAAAATTCCAGAGTGTGAGAAATTATAAGACACATGGAAATTTGTACAGTGTGTACCATGAGCGTTAAAATAAGAAAAATATTAAAAATTAAAGGGTGTCCCCATTCATACATTCGTGATTTTCTCGAATATGTCATTATATTTTAAATCGCTACAGGCAGACACTTAAAACTTACATTAATAACTCGTTTAAGGAACATGAATTTATAAAAAAAATTGTGTTATTATACCCTTTGCAACCAAAAGTGGAAAAAGGGTATATCTTAGTTTATCATTCGTGTAAAATTTCTACAATATCTAATATCCATTTCCGACCCCATAAAGTATATATGTATATTCTGACTTCTTATGCATAGCGAAATTGATTGAGCGATGTCCGTTTGCCCGTCTGTTCGTTTGTGTTGATTTAAAAAAAAAAAATAAAACGGTCAATCGATCAGATGTAGTGTCGAAGGAGGTGTTATTGGAAATCAGCATGATCGGTCCATGTCCTTCAAGGCAGAAGGCAAAACACCACGCCTACCTCTAATTTTTTCATGTCTTTTGGAACAATAAAATAACTTCAATCAAAATAATAAATATATAGGGGGCGATAGAGAATTAAAAAATAAGAAAAAAACATCAAATGAAAAAATTTGCGCTCGCCCATACTTTCCGAGTTACGAGGCTCCGAAATTTTCAATTTTTTTTTGATATCAATATGGGCATCTTTTTAAAGCTTTCGAAGAAATCTTTAAGGAAAAATGCGTAACCCATTAAGAGCCGATATCATTTTTATGTAAAATTATACATATGCAGTACCAATTTTTTTTATTTTTTAATTCTCTGTCCCCCCAATATTTGTTTTTTTGATTGGAGTTACTTCACTAAAGTGGATTTACATAGATGGTGAAGGGTATATAAGACTCTGCATAGCCAAATATAGCACTATTACTTGTTTTTTACTAAAAAAAAAACATTTGTTTAAAGGTAAATAAGTTCTATTACTACTTAAATTGATTTAACTGATTTCTTGTTAAACTTTCTAATAAAATGTATACAAATTAACTTCTTCTAGACCTTAATTGAAATTGTTACTCTATGCTTCAAGTCTTAGTAAAGAACATTTGTTATAGATTAAAAATAAAAAATCGAAAACCTACAAAGACTCTAGAAGTTACTCTACAATCGAATGAACAAAGTCTCAGCTACTGAAAGAAATATTGGCCGTTAAAATATTTTCTATGGCAACATGACAACATCAGAAACCCAACCAAGGCTACTTAATTACGAGATGGCTAAACGGGCGAATTCATTATTTTATATAAAATAAAGCCTTTAACAAAACCTTTGATGCATTAATGCCGAAATACTGGGTGATTCACTGCCAAGCTGGACCAGCCACAATCTGACAATCACATTAATGATTTGCTGTTATCGTTAAAAAACCATATTCGTTTCAATTTAAGTTCTTCATTAGCAATAAATCACTTTGCTATAAATAAATTCGTTAATTATATACATAAATAAAAATATATATTTTACCACTGTTCCTCTATGATGGCTTTTTATTATACTTCTTCACTTCCCCTTCCTTTGCTCCAAAAATGTACAAATAGTTTTACAGCGCATGAGTACAAAAAACACCACAGTACGAGTAAAAGCAAAAGAATAAACTTTTATTTTGTTAATAAGTAAAAGATGTTTAGTACAGCAACAACAACAATTTACTTAAAATGAAAGTTATTTGTGTTTGTTAACGGTGTTTGCAAAGCAATTGAGAGCAGAAAAACGAATAGAGGTGATCCGGCAGCCATCAAACTAAACAACCACCATTTTCGTTTTGGTGATAAATTTCCCGTAAAAACTTTTTATTGCAAAATTTGTTAAAAAAAAAGCTTTGGGAAAATGTTTTTCTTATTTTGTAAGTTTTATTGTCTGTTTTGGTTTTTTGCAGGGGCTACAGCCCGATGCAATTTATTTTCAATTCAATTTTTCCTTACGAGCTTCGAAAAAATTTAATTGTGGTTTGACTTTGATGCTGCAGTGGGAATTGCAAATGCCAGCGAGGATACAGAGAATTGAGCAGAGAATACAATAATGATTTCTTTATTTTTCTTATTTTGTTTTTTTTTTTTTTTTTTTTTACTAAAACAAGCTGACCTTTTTAAACGTTAAGACATTTTAACTTTTGTAACCAACATTTTTACAGTCGCAATTGTAAAAAAATATAATTTTCTTATATAGATTAAAAAAAGGCAAAACATGAAAACAGAGAACAGCCGCAGCAAAAACAATTAACCTTTGAGAATATAAATAATAATTTAGTAGTTTTCGTTGTGTTTTTAACGTTAATTATTGGTGTCATAAATTTTCGAAATGTGCGCGTAAAACAATTGTTTTTGAGGTTTCATTGGATGCTCGAATTCTAAAAAATGAAATCACTATTGTGTGTGCATGTGACTGTAAGAACATATTTTTTTTTTTTTTCAAAATGTGCATGAATGTGTTTTTTTATGAAGTATTTTCGCGTTTGCTACGCAAAATTTGTCTACCTACTTCATGACTATAAACGGAAACGATTATTTAGTTTTTTTCCTTTTGGTGCATCATAAACTAAAAAAATGTTGTAAAAAAATTTAAAAACTTTTTAACAATGGCTGGGCAAAAAACTGCCTTGATTCTTCTAGTTCTAGTTTCGCTAGAGTTCAGTTTACAAGATCAAATTCCTGGAATGATCTGACAAAAATGTGACCTTGTTAATATCTTTTTTATTATAAATTTTTTAGTTTTGGCTGTAAAACGGTGTCGTAAACAAATTGACTCTCAGTGGGTTTTTGAAAAAAAAAAAATTCTTAAAAAAATAGTTTATATTTTTCCCAAGAATATTATTTTTTTCCTCTAATTTCTATAGTTATTGTGCCTTAGAAAATTAATATTTAGTTGACAGTGTTCAAAATATTTCTTTCTTTGAGTAACAAATGTAATTTAGTTTCTTAGTTCTTCTTGCAGTTTAAATGATTCCTTGGCCTTTTTTATGATCAATTTATTTTTTTAGTTTAAAATTTGAATTCCTGGAAAATTAAAAAAAAATAGAATTCGTAAAAAATATCCTTAAAAAAGGGTTAGTTTGTCAATTCACAGTTTAATTTAGTGCACTGGCCCTTCTTTTACTTATGCAGGACGTAGAGTAGAAGGTCGCATCGATAAAAAAGGCTTAAAAAAAATTTTTTTTATCAATTGATTGCTTTGCCAACAAATAGTGAATTGATTTCGAGAACCCTTTGTGTGGCAGAAGTTTCAGTAATTTTTAATTTTATGCCTTGACAGACAAAAAATGTGTATAAAAAATAAGGAAGGATTTTCCTTAATTGACTACATCTGTCTTGTCTGATGGTGAATATCGCTACATTCCAGATGTGAACTTGCTTCACATTACTGAGCCGTCATAATTAATCAAAAAAGTAAAAATTTATTATTGCTTAAGTACTTTTTAACATGTCACTGCTTTCAGAAAGAGTACTATTTCAAATAAGTACTTTACCTTTTATAAAGGTAAAAAAAATTAATTGGAAATTATTATATAACGTTGTGCTTGATTCTTTAAAAACAAATTTAAAGAAAATATGAACTTTTTTTTTAATTCATTTATAAAATATAAACGTAAAGAGAAATATTTTTAAATAAGTAGCTTAAACACCCTATAAGGCGATTGCTTTTGAAGCACTTGTTTAAAAAAAGGAAGAAACATTAAATAAAGAAATTTCTTAAAAACTTCTTACGTATTTACATAATTTCATGATTAAATTATTTAATAAAATTCTTACAGATTTCAGTACTGGCTACATACATATGTACATAAGCTAGACGACAAGTCTCTCTATCTCATTTCAATTTTTTTTGCATTCTACCTTTTATCGATCCATTTAATATTTCCAAGTGTAGAAAATTCTTGATTTATTCAATAGGGCAGGTATTTAAAATAAAGTTGTAAACTTTGGATTCTGTTACAATTTCGACGTATTTTACT
Source organism: Gymnosoma rotundatum (assembly GCA_916610165.2). Lineage (NCBI taxonomy): Eukaryota > Metazoa > Arthropoda > Insecta > Diptera > Tachinidae > Gymnosoma > Gymnosoma rotundatum. The sequence goes on along the minus strand of OU744339.1, from coordinate 130,139,492 downwards.
AAAGTGATGTTTTGAAAGGGCATTAAAAATAATTCATACCATCAACATATTTAATATAAAGACATTTTCTAAGTAATTTAATATTTATTAAATACAAAAATATTTAGTTCATTTCCAAATATTACATATTATGTAAGTGTAAGTAACTAATGTAAAAATACATCAGTTCAGTTTAATTTTCGTCATCAATGTGAGTGATTAAGTCCTCAGAAATTGTGTTTTATTTCAGGTTTTTAAAATAACTGTCATATATTGGGATATATAATTAAGCAAGTCCATCATGGCTTTGTGTCTTTTTGGTGGCAAATCCAAAGTTAGAAAATCCTTTAGTTATGCTGTTTTCCTTTTCTGATGACTTCACAGAAGTCGAATCTTCATGTGATGAAATCACTCTCATATCTCTCTTTATGGGGTTAACGCTTTCTCTTATTTTAGAAAATATTTCTATAAAAAAATAATAATGATTCGCTGTCTAATAACATAATATAAAAGTAATTTTAATAAAATAGTGCTAATTATGTGTACAATATTAGATGTCACAATAATATAATTTACAAAACTGCACTATTCTTTCGCACTTATAAAAATGAGCTCAAGGACCACAACTAATTCAAAACAATGCTTCTGGCACATTTATAACATGTTTCTATTTTTTTTTTACACTAAGCCCCGTTATTAATTTCCTGAGTACAGTGACTTACATCACTTTTAAAATAAACATGTTTGTTATACCGTTAATTGCCATAACTTCTCTCGAAGAAATTTCAATAATAAAAGATACCGTTTAGTTGTATTAAGTGTTCCCATTCACTCGATTTTTTTTTAAAGTGACTTACGCCACTTTCAAAATAAACGGCTCAATTGTTTGTTAAAATACAAACTTTTAATATTTTTTCCTGTGTATGAATTGTAAACAAATGCTAAGATATATTAATATAAAAGCAAAACAAGCCCAATAATATTCCTTGAAGTTAAAAAACGCTTCAAGTCTTTTTTTTATTCAAATAACGACTAAAATAAAATAATACCTTTTGACGAAATTATTTATAACAACAATTAGAGTAATTTAACTAATTTATGTATTCAAATTAAAAAAAATCTAGCATTTAAAATAGAGCGTAACTAACTTAAGGAAATATTCTCAAATTGTTTCGTACAATTAAGAGATACTTTTGTTAAACATCCTTCCGACAAAGAATCCCTATCAACTCAAAGGCGCTTAAATTAATGTTTCAATAGTTTTTAAGAATAAAAAAACACACTTAAGAAATCATGCAGCAAGCACTTCAACAGCCATCACTAAGCAAAACAAGTTCCACTAGCACAGGGAGTTGGCTCTTTGAAAACGACTTGAGCGATTGGTGGCGTAGGGAAAACAAGATCAAAGTGACGTCAATATGACATAATTGTCGACACTTAACGGTTTGCTTTGTGTATATGTCTCTTTATTGTTGTTATTGCAAGTCTTTCAATTAAACAAACAATTAAAATGTTCAATTTGAAATTGTTTCTTTTCATCATGTGGTAAATTGTTTCCCATTAGATTGTGTTCATTTTTTTTTTTTGGTTTTTTGGTTTTTGTCTTGTTAATAGAAACCGCCGCCTATTTGGCACTGCTAATTGCCTCTTAAGTAGCTATTGGCAGGGACTATCCACCCTTGTTTAAATATTTTTAAAACCAGAGAAAAACCACTTGAGAACATTTTCTTTAGACGATCGTAATATTGTTTATTATTTATGCACTAAATCATTTTTAAATACATCAGGAAAAAAAATTTAATTTATTTGTATTTTATTTTTACTTCATTTAAGGACGTTTTTTTTATGTTTTTTCTTAAGGAAGTAATTGAGTCAATGTTTTGGCACTTTCAAATATCCGGATATGGGTTTGTTTGATCTTTATGAGATTTTAAATAAGTGTCTCGAATTATTATTTCATAACATTTAGAAACTATTTAAAATATCTAAATTAAGTTTGATGTCAATTTGTTAAAGTGACCACTAGAATCAATTCTGAGAATAACACTTATGTAACTTCTTTAAAACGAGTTGAATATTGGAAAACGCACCTTTAAAAATTTTATGAAATGTTCAACAAAAAGTATTTTTTTAAATACGTAATAAGTACGTTTAAGAAGAGTATTTTTTTTTTAGCAAAAATAGTACTCGAATGAAAATTATAATTTTATTTTAGTGCAGGAAACAACACTATCGTCTTAAGAGTTGAATTTAAACCATTTCCATGTTTTAAAAATATTATAAATGTTGATATCAAAAAATAGTTATTAAATATCAAAATTTGATATTAAATAATATTTTTATTCGACTTTTATTCTATTCAATTATTAAAAACTTTTTACATGAAATGAAGAACTTTTTTTAATTATAAAGTGATTAGCTTCGCTACCCGAATGAGAATAATCGTACCATGACCATTCTTGAAAGCCAGTTTTTTATTTGATTATGCACATTAATATGTAAGCTGCAACAGATTTCCTTCTGCCTATTGGACCTTATGGATCAGGACTAATCTATATTTCAAATATCTTTAAAATCATTTTTTGTTAAGACTCAATTCAGCGCGTTTATCCTCTCCCCCACTCGCTCCTTCTTCAACTTATTTTTTTCAGAAGCATACCCTCTTGGAACTTCCAAGAGGACGTTTAAAAATTTCGAAAAAGGAAAAACTTTTCTCCCCTCCTGATCTACTATTTAAAAATATAGACATTAAGACATATATACCCGTGTTTTAAATTTCATTTAATTCGATTAAGTGGTTTAGCCATGATTGATGGACAAATAAACAAACAAACTAACTTACGAATATGTTTATAATAATCAATATGAAAATTTATTATTTGGAATTTTTTAAAAATAGTTACTGAATATTTGCTGTGTTTTTGTATAGAACATTTTTGAGTTGTTATTGTCTTTTGTCTTATTGATTCAATGGAGTTCTCATTTAATCAATTTGGCTTTTGATATAAGACTTTCAGTTTTCTATACAAAATTTGGGTAAAGTCCACTGATGAGCTATTTGAGCAGTACTGAAATGGCCATTTGGATATGCTTTCCCCGCAGTAATACATTTCATTTTTTAGTTTAGTTTAAAATAATAAATATTTCATGAGAATATCATGAAAGATTTGTATTTAAAGGAATCAAGCAGGAATAAAGTAAATTATATTTATAATAATATTAGAATAATTGTTATAAGTAGACTTTTAAATAATTTATGAAGTTTGCGGATCTTTTAAGGGTTAAAAAATAAATATACAACGGTATTAAAGTTTAGAAACAATTAAAATGAATTTTATTTAAGTATGAATTTACATAAACCTGACAATTAAACCGAATTGTAAAACAGTCTTAAATAACTAAAAGAAAGATGTGTTACTTTTACATCCGTTTAAATTTGGCGGCTAAAGTTTTTTTTGACATTTTCTCGAACCATCAAACTGTGTAAGATTTCAAACGAATCATAAATAATTGTTGCCTCTGATTATGCCGATCATTTACTCCAGAATTTTAGCATAAAAACAACATTTAACCCCTTCATGCAAATTACAAAAAATTTAATAAATTAACATATAAAAAACAAAACGGCAGCATTAGCAAAGATTTCCTAATGATTGTAATTTAACCAAAAAGAAAATTGAAAAGAGAAAAAAAGTGACGTAGGTATAGGTACAAGACAGATACACCAAAACAGTGCTTCTCTCAGGGTTTTGGTAAAAAAAAAAGATCACAAAATAAAAGACAAAAGCAAATTAAGCCGACAAAATTCCAGCAATCATTAATTTCTAATGTACCCGCCTAATTGACCTTCTAATTTTACCAGACTTTTTATTGCAGTTAGGAAACAAAAACTACACAACACTTACACTAACGATTACAATAGAATTGTAAGCCTGCTTTTTATAACTTTTCTCGCAAATGTGTAGATGAGTGTGTGTAAGATGTATGCAAAATGAACAGACCGAAAATAAGTATCAAACCATCTTTTCATTTGACACATCTTTAATAAATGCCCACGAAAATGTTAACACTTACTTGTCAAAATGATGGTACTCGTTTTACAAAAAATAAAAACCAACAACTCCCTGAAAATGAAAAACTGTGAAAAACTAGACTTCTTATAAATTTTTGCTTTAAAAGTTCTTACCTGCCAGAGTTAAGAAGCATCAATGGCATAAACAAAAACAAAAAGTGAAAGAGCAAGAGAGAGAGAGAGAGAGAGCGAGAATGTTAAAGGGAATTTGCCTTTGTTGCTGTTAAACCGCGAATATTATCATGTGGACATAAAAAAATGTTTGTATGTAAATTCTTGAAAGGTTCAAAGATTTGTGTTTTACCAAGAATTGTAAAATATTTTATGATCAGTTTTAATTGTATTATACCCGTAAGCAAAAACTTTTCGACCTAACGTTTTATTAACCTTCATAAAATACTAAACGATTTTTGTTTTACTTTAATTTTTATACTTTACTGATGCATTTAATAATTTCTATCATTGCATTTTGTTTGTTTTTTTTTTTAACTTATATTCTTAAAGTACATTTTTGTTTTTATATTTCAATTTAAAAAGTTTATTTTTCATAAATATTCTATTGTCAAATAAAAATAAACATAAAAATCGTTAAAGCAAAAAATTATTAATAATTGCACCTCCGAGAACTAGCAACACTGTGCAAAATTTTTATTAAATAAAAAAATATAACAATACCATTTAACAGTTTGGCCATATACATAAAATAACATCAACTAATGTAACACCCTTTAATTTATAATTTTTAAATATTTATACTTCTTTTATACACCAAGTAATTGGGTATAATAGTTCAGAAGATTGGCCTATATAGAACAAATTACATCAATGATGTGAATACACTTTAATTTCTAAATTCAAATTGTTTACTTTTTCCTATAGCGGACTTAGCAATTAAGGTTCCTTCAAAATTTCAACTCCCTGTCTATAACGGTTTAAAAGTTTGATTACATACATTAAATTACATAAACTATTGGGACACCCTTTAATTTCCAAAATCAATTCTTATACTGGTTGTTACGTATAGCAGATTTGGCAACATCAAATTTCGTTAACTGTTGAAACATTTGTTGTATAAGACTTACCAACACAGTTTCTTTGTACATTTCAACCGTCTGTTCACAACTTTTCAGTTTTTTTGCGCGCTTGTCTATAACGGTTCAAAAGATAGGCCCATACAGGTAAATTTACGTCACCTATGGGGACACCCTGTAATTTTGAGATTTATTTTTCTATTCCTTTTTGCTATTGAGACCCATAGTAGTTTAGTTTTTTTAATTTTAGTGTGGTGCCCTTCATAAATCGTAAAAAAATATGTTGTATAGGCACTTCCTTTAACTTTTAAGAGTATGAACTGTTTTTAAAACGGAACCAATCTGTAAGCATAATCTATCAGAAATTACTGAGTTCTGCAGGCACAAACATTAAAAAAAAGCAACATTCAGTCAAATTGATAACCTCCTTTTTTAAGTCGGTTAAAAATATCTGTTTCCATGAGAGTATTAAAGTTAAGATGTTGAAAGTATTGGAGAAATATGTTGTAGTAAATCCATCATGTCGTTGAATTTTTACAATGTGATCAGACATTGATTTCATTAATTTCATTTTCATGACAATTTAATAGATTTTTTTTCTTGTTTATAAGTAAAAAGGTCTTAGCAGATCACATTAATGTTATCATAACCTAACTTTTTTTAAAAATGAAATTTTAGGGCGAGCGCTCTACGCAAGGTTGTGCAAAAAGTTCACGAAACTGGCTTACTAGTGGGCAACATTCTTGGTCACCACCAACGTGCGTTGCTTACCGACGAGAATGTTGCTCACAGCAGCAGAATGTTGATTCGCAATCGATCTCAAAAATACGGCATTTTACGCCTTAAAATGATTATTACACAAGAATCTCGAAGTATTCGTTTAAAATATTTAACTGACTCATCAATTAAAGGCACTTCTTTACTGCTCCTCAGTTTAAGGCTTATAGAGCTCTAAATGGACATTGAATTCGGCCGAAAAATTATCTTTTCTGATGAGGCACCATGTCATGTGAAAAAACAAAACTGACGTAATTTCGCCGCATTTTTACTCGACGGATTGTTTCAAAGCGAATCAATTACCAAACAAACGAATGTCAAACTTCATATATAAAAATAGTACACAGATTTTTTATATATGGAGTTTGACAGTAGTGTTCGCGGCGAAAATTAATGAATTCGCCTACGCTGCCAACTGGTAATTGATTCGCCTTGGATTGTTTATTTGCCTGAAATAGACGATAAAAGCTTGAGTAATTTTAAGCTTAAGCAGGATGGCACAACATGTCACAACAATTGATGTTTTGTGCACTAAGTTGGCGATTTCAAGTGGGGGTTTAAAGCTACGCCATATTAGTCTTTTAGACTTTTTATTTAAGTTTGCCGTTAAAGATTAAATCTAGGCGAACAATTAAGAAACGATCTACACCCTTAAAGTTAATATCGTCCGAAAAATTAATGATATACAATCAGAAAACTTCAACAAAGTTTTAAAAAATTGGACTAACAGGATAAACTAATGGAAGGAAAGCTAGCCAAAACTGTGACATGAATAAAATCATTTTCCAAGCCATAATATAACGCACAAAATTAAGTTCAGGTCACTTTATTATATTTACATTTTTTTATCTTTTAATACACATGTATTTGGAAGACCCTTTATCGTTACTATATGAAACTAACAACTTCTTAAAATAAAAATTAAAATTAAGTATTTTCTCAATAAAAGCCATTATTGAGCTCAATATTCCATTAAAAATCTCAATAATTTAATGCGCTATAAATACTAAATTGTTATAATATTGAGTAGATATTAAAATACAACACTGTTCAGAAGATGTGTTTGAAGCAAAATTTCGAAATTTAAACTTTAGACACAAACCAACTGCGTCTAAACCAAACTAATTGTGTCAATACATACTACATACTATAATTCCACTTGAATTCCATTTTTAATCAATTATTAAAAATATATTAAAACGTGATAAAATAGTTTTTCTACATTTCATTGGCTTAATTACTATTTAAACCTGAAATGAACTTTTATTGCCGAGTGATGTGCCTTTTGCCAGGCACTTTATTTAGATTTATAAAAATCCCTTTGACTCTTTAATAGCTCTAATTAATTCTGAGAAAGTGTTAATACCCTAAAAGTCATAATTGACACAGTTTTTCTAAACCCTTTAGATCTGCATTCAACTCTGCTGCACTGTCAGATATTTGTTTCAATCGCAAAATTCCTTTAACGCTCAGTTTTTGCACATACATACGTCAAATAATAAGGTCACAACGTACAGAGAAAAAAGGATTAAAATACTAAAGGATTAAGAAGAAATTGCTTGGTTGGCAGCCGACCAAACACCACATACAATACCAGAAATCCTTTAACAAACAAAAGCAAGTACATTAAGGATACAGTTACAAGTAGCCGAATAATATTAGGAATTCTATCATCCTTTTATGACTGACAAATGTCAGCATCCGTGGAAAATTAAACAAAAGAATTTGCGAAAAAAAACGAAAAAGATTCAAATTGACACCCTTTCACCAACCCCTTTTAATACTAAGGAACACACAACAATGGAATGCATAAATATGCAAATGTCTTCAATTTGAAATATAATGAGATTTATAAGTGATCTTTAAAAGAAAGGGATCAAATAAATTCTTTTAACTACAGATCACAAATAAAGATCATAGTAGGAGTGAGTGCTCAACGACCTGTTCTGTTCATTTACCTTTAACGGTGATGCGTACAACTCCTTTTTATAATACTGAAATATTTAAGGAAGAGAGCGTAATTAATCGTGTAAGCCTTTCGTTTACATGACTTTTAAATCTCAAACAAAACGAAAGGATTGAATAAAATTCTTTTAAACTTCTACGCTTCCCCTTTTTAACTGAGCAAGAAAAATAAAGAGGTTTGTCTTGTTTTAAGGATAATAACGGGTTAATTTTTTTCGCTCGCTTTTAAGCTGCATATGTTAACAAGATTATCCACGATTAGCTTCACTAAATTCGTTACTAGTCTACATTAGGAAAGTCAATAAAGGCAAAAAGTTAACTCTAAACTCTCAGCTCTCAGGTCTCTGCTTAAGGCTTAATTGGCTTAAAGTTAATTTTAGTAAAAATAAAAATTATTTATATTTGTTTGTTTGTTTATTTGTTTGTTTTGAGAATTGAAACGATTAAAACGACCTTATCCGAGGCAATCTGCCTTAAAGTCCTAAGATTATAACTAAATCTCTGTTTTCGACCTCAAACGTAAAAAAAAATTCTTAAAAGCCTTAATAATTTTAAAAACAAATACAAAGAATTCATTTGAAATGCTTTAGTATTGAAATTATCTACAAATACATACAAACACATACGAGCACGAGTAAGTAAATGCAAAAGAAGGAGTTTAGTCAGGGATTGTATTCAAGTCTTTTTTAAAAATTTAAGACTTAAAGTTGCAAGAATTGCTAACAAATCAGGTAAACATGATGACTTATGTAAAGAAAGAATTTGTATCACATTTGAGAGGGTAAAGGGTGGTCCACAAAGCTTTTGACTTTGACTTGAATATCTTTCCTATTACATTAAAAGAAAACAAAACTGATGTTTAGCTGCGAGATGATTCATAGGAATATTAACGCAAGGCAAATCCATAACAGTTGTTTCCATTAGCTTCTTAACAACTGAACTAGAGACGAAATGCTATTATAGCTCTTGACTGCATTAGTCAAGAGCTATAAATTTGCTATGTGTTCACGTTAATACAATCTGAAAAAAAGATGGGGTAAGACCTGTGTCTTAACACAATAAATTTAATTTCTTGGTCGTTGGACTGGTATGCAGTTTTTCAACTTATTATCCTTTCCCGATACTGCCGTTTTTAAAATGACTCATCGCCTATCTTATGCTAGTTTGATTGCATGGTTGGTGGCTTGTACCATCTTAGGAAGTTTTCGTTCATCTTCGTAACCAGACGGGAGATCGGCCTCTGGATACCTGTCTAGGTTGCATAGGCTGTCGGCGTGAGTAAACCGACTCACTTGGGTCCTAAAGGTCCCGTTGTGTTAGACACCTGTCTAACTTTAGTTAAAATATATATTTCCATGTGTTATGGACCACTGGAGAGGTGCGCATTAAGTAGAAATGAACGAGGAATTTGGAAGCGTTTCAATCAACCTTAATAAATAATGAGGGACGGTGAAGTAACTACTATCAAAGAAGTAAATATTGGGGACACAGAGAATTAAAAAAAAAAAATATGGTACTGCATATAAATTATTTTACATAAAAATGCCATCGGCTCTTAATGGGTTAAGCATTTTCAAAAAAATGGGTTAAGCATTTCCTTAAAGTCCTCTTTAAAAGCTTTAAAATAATACCCATATTGATATTTAAAAAAATTTTTAATTTTCAGAGCCCCGTAACTCGAAAATTATAGGCGAACGCCATTTTTTTTGCTGGATGTTTGTTTCTTAATTTTTAATTCTCTATTCCTCCATATATTTGTTTTTTTGATTGGAAGTATTTCGTTGTTCAAATGATATGAAAAAATTAAAGGCAGGCTTGGTGTTTTGCATGCTGCCTCGAAGGACACGGACCGATCATACTGATTTCCAATAGCACCTCTTTCGACATATCTGATCGATTGACATATTTATTTATTTATTAATTTTTTTTTTTTTTTTTGTGAAATCTAGCTTGCCGAGGCCGATTTCAACACTAACACGGACGGACAAACGGACAGACGGACATCGCTTAAGCGACTCCGCTATGCATAAGAAGTCAGAATATATATATATATATGTATGTACTTTATGGGGTCGGAAATGGATATTGTAGAAGTTACACACGGAATGACACACTTAGTTATACCCTTTTTTTAATTTTTTGTGGTGAGGGGTATAAAAATTTTTCGAGTGCCTGGTTTTCTCGAGCAGAAAGTTTTAATTTCGAGTGAAATCCAAATCAAGGACACTAACCTCTTTCAGCTTTTTAACTAAAGTTAAGTCAGCTGATTTAAAACAGATCCATGAGTAAGAGACCTCTTGTCGTTTTATCTCTTTTCTCAAACAAAAATTCTTATTCTGCTATTAGCAACTGCAAACAACAGTTATGATGATTGTTTACGTTCTTTTCAATGTACATTTGTAAATCTATGTAAATATTTTTTTTTTTAATTAAGAAAGCCCCTACTCCTTGAATGCTAATAATTGTTTTTTTTATTTTTTATTTTTTGTGAGTTAGTAGTGCCAGAGTGTTTTAAAGTTACTTCATAATGTTGTTGCTAACAATTTTTTGTTTTTAAATAAGGCACTAAAAAGAGACATTCTCTCTTTGGTACTTTGGCATAAAGAAAGAGTGAAGAAAATAAAACAAAAATGTCATAAACTTGCAAAACAATGATGAACTAACAATATGCAATTTATATTTTTATAACTCCTTTCTTTAAAGTCAGTGTTTTTCTACAAATGTTTTTTGTTTGGAATGGGTTTGTAAAAACAGACGGTTACCACACAAAAGTGACAAACGGACATACAAAATTTTGTCGATTTTCAGTAACTTTAGACAAAGTCATATAACTGGTTGTGTAACCCTTATGCAATACAATTGCTTTACAACTACACCAACAAAAAGAAACAACTAACCAGGCAGTAACAAATGTTTGATAAAGAAGTACGGAAGGACATATTTACATGCATTTTCTGCACTATCCTTCAAAATAATCGAATAATATAATATTCTGTTTTATGATTTAATCTTTAATATAGACAAAATGCTTACCTGACTCCTTCTATGCCTTTTCGTAGCGCATATTTTCGCAAAAATTTATGACTTAATCATTTTTTATATTTTTCAATTTTTTAAAGAAAAAATTTTGGCATTATTCTTTTTTTTTAAGTTTTAACTCTATTAGCAACCAGTTACGCGTTTAATGATGAAGAGGTAAATTGTTAACCGTGTAAGGGTTTCTGGTAACTGAGTAAAGGAAGAGTTTCTGCGAAAGGATAATAAACCTTTCCTTTTGTTGCAAAGTAACATGTTAAGAAAACACTTTAAGAATTTATTTAAAATTTATAACAGTTTGCGTAAGTTCGTGTAAGAATGCGTAAAAAAACTGTCAAGGTTTATTTGCTTGTTTTGTTTGTTTTTTTATTTTTAGTTTTCTTATTTTTTTTTTATTTGGAAAATAGTATTAAAAATTATATAATTTTTTAGGACTTTCCAAGAAAATTATAAAAAAAAAATTCAATTAACTTGTAATTATTCACAAAGGAGTAATGATGATTGAATGGCTAAAAGTCAAAAAAAGGATACAGAATTATAAAGGATTCTAAGAAGTTAATCTTACGCTAATCTTACAGTTAATCGTAAGATTGTGTTGGTTTTTCTTGCAAATAAAGGACTAATGAAACTTTTTAATTTCGACAGTCACGCTAATTCGTAGTAATGTGATGTAAAGATATTTTTTTTAGGTTTTTAAAAGAAAATTTCTTCAAAAATTGCTGCATCAAACAAACAAATTTTTTTTTTTTGTAGGAAGAGATTTATTTTGTGTTTTATTTATAATTTTACTAAAAGTGAATAAAATTACCAGTCAATTATTAATTATTATGTATATAAGATCATGCTGCAGCGGACTGTATTTAAAAAAATTACAAAAAAAAAGCCCGCCAGGCATAGCGACTCCTCGAGTAGCAACTTTTTTGTTTAAAGGACCATAATCTTACTCCTTGCTGAACAGGTGAAGACTGTCCTTACTAGAACAGCACATATGATGAAGTACCCTGCTCGCGATTTGGCCTGAAGCCAAAACTACTTTCTAAAGGGTCTTCCCAATAAGTGCACACAGAAAAAAGATCGGTAAAAAATCAGTTAAAATATTCAAAATTCAATTACTAACATCATAATTTAATTTGTATAATAAATAAAACATAATCTTGACAGATTTTTTGTACTATAAACTAACAAACTATATTAGATCTTAAATGTTGGTCGCAACAACAGTTAACAAAGTTTACCTGCCCAATTTGTGTCTGTAGTAAAACCTATTCTGGTTATTGGGTGATGCAACGAAACGTATTCAGCACTTTAGTACCGAAACCCGAATATTGGAAGTTAGAATTACAAATATCGATTGCGTTCTTTCTTCTTAGTTTTTTGACATAATATAAATAAAATTTATATACAAAATATTAAAATGTGAAAAATTTTAAAATTTTTAAAAAAATATGCAATAAGATTGATTGAAAGTTGCGAAAATTTCTCCAATAACGTTAAGAGGTGAGTTCAAGACATGTGTAAATAAAATAGGTTTTCAAAAGTTGTATTTACTTTGCAGTGGAAAAGCGTGCAGAGTGGAATGTAAGACAGAAGACAATGGAGTCAAAAGTGTAAAGCATGAAAGTGTGAGGAAGTGGCAGTGATTAGGTAAAAGTTATTGTAACAGTCAAGAAATGTTTTATTTGTTTTCTTTTTTTTATCCTAAATAAAGACAAATGTAAAAAATATCGTTGTTTTATTTAATTCACAATAATACTTTTTATCGACTATCGAATTAATTTTTAAAATAATTGGAAGTACCGTATTTATTCAGTCCTCTTAACCGAATTTCAGATAATAACCATAACCGACCAAATTCGATTGGCAACAAATTCGGTTCTCACGACGAATCTCTTTTCTCTGTGTGGTACAGAGGCCGTAGTCCCTGCGGGTATCGGTTCCTATGGTAATTAGCCAGTGGGCAGTTCTCAAAAGTCCCTATGCCCAGTTTCAGGTCCCTAATCGCCAGAAGACTGATGGCCGCCTTATAACGCAGAAGCAATAGCGGCGAGGGGTTTATAGGACAATTATGCCCGTGGGGGAAACGTGATACAGTAGAATTAAAACAAATCCATGAATAAAATCCTAACGTATCTTGCTTTTGCCATACAATTCTGAGATAATGTTAGGAACTAAATGTATTTTGCTTAATTCACCTTTAAAGTGCAATTCTACCCAGAAACGAAGCTTTAAACAAAGCCAGTTTGTAATTACACTTAACAGAAATTGAAAAAAATGGTTTTTTTAAGTTTTTGAGAACTAGAGCTTTATATTCCCCTTTGCAAAATGAATGGTCCATTTACGTAGAATTTATTTGTTTTATAAAATTCATGATCTTATATTCCACAAAAAACAATTATAAACCAATATAAAAAAAAATAATTCTGAATCAAATATTTGCTGTATTAAATTACTCAAGATTCTCAAATAATTAATAAAAACCACGAGAAATTAAATTAATTTTGCTACAATAAAACTAGCAGTCTGATCATGGAGTTCATTATTGTTTCTTTTCGTAAGGAGAAATCAGTAATTAATGTCATTTAACCAACCAATAAACCAAAGTATCAATATAATTTCATTTCAACACAAGCAATTACAATAAAAACACCCTCGCAAAATTATCAATTGTTTTATGTATTGTGTTACTAATACTCTATTTAAAAACACCCCAGCAACGACAATTTAAAAAAAAAAAACAACCCTTTCAATTACAAGGTCTTACAACTCATTTAGTCATTCAACGAGAAGAAATAACTGTAAATATTATTGCGTGTCAGGGTTGGCTAAATTGGTGTATTTTTTTAAGCTACCTGAGTCTAAAAAATTCAATTGGTACAATTTAAAATGGGTAACTTACTAACCAATTACAGTTTTTTAATTAGTGCAGATCGCAACATGCTATTAGGTACGATATACATATGTTTATAAAAAATCGTAGCAAATTTTAGCCCTTTTTTTGTAAACACAGTTCGCCATTAAAAGTGTATTAAAAAATTATTATTAGTGGTACTTACTCTTGATAGAACCTTTTCAAGTTTTTGTTAGCAATATTTTGTAAAGTTAAACAGCAGGCCGTCAATGTCAACAGCGTAGTCATGGTTGTATTTTTTTAAAATTTGCGCAAGAATAGTTGGCAATTTTTTTAACCCTGAAAATTTGCTCAAGTTTATAAAAATAGGTTTTTAATATTTTTGGCATAGTTAGAAAATTTTCTGAGTGGACCAAAAACCCTTTTATGAAAAGAAGTGAAAGAAAAGTGGTCATGCACTAGAAATTTTACAAGAAGGAAAACTTAATGGGGATCAATCTACTCCAATGTCTGTAAAGTCCAGGAGACTGCAATTAATTAATAATAAATAGTGTAACATATTTTTAAAACTTAATTTAAATAAAAGTTTAAATTCACAAAAAATGTATTTAGTACCAATTGATTCTAACTAATACAATTCAGGAAGCCGTTGGTACGATGCTTTCCATCCCTGTTGAACTTAAAAGAGTTTATGTACAAACACATACACAAGTACGAACCGGTGTTAAAAAATGGTGATTGTATATTTTAAAAGTGAGAGTTCAATAGAGTCAAAATGTGAAAATGCATTTGGTTGGTGTTAAATTGTCGACTGGTTCCTTTAAATTTTACAATACATTAAACACTTTATTGCCCTTTTTATTGATTTAGTTCTTAATCATTTATGTTTAAGTCTATTAATTAATTGGTGTGTGTGTGACTCTTTTAATCATTGTTATTTTACATTATTCTTTGTTGTTTGCGTGCAGATTTTTTTATTTGTAATCAATTGTGACCGAGCAATTTGTGGTTAATGTTGTAGGTGAGGAATTTGTGTGATATTTATGGGTTTTTAAAGCAATTGATTTCGATCTGAAATGAAATATACTTATAAATGCATTGTCTGTTTTTTTTTTTTGGCCAACCACATTCATGACTTTGTTTTACGTTTAAAGATTTGAAAATATTTAATCGTTACAATTATTAAGTATATCACAATATGGGGTCAAATTGTAACATTCAAAGCATCGAAAGGTCATTACTGTTTGAAATAAGGGGAATTTCTGTCTAAACTGAACTAAAGATTTTTGTCCAAACAATAAAGTAAAGAAATATATCAAAATTTAATAAAAAAAACAACAATAATCAACTATTGATTTTAGTTTTCTTTATCCACTGTATACGAATGACTTTTATTTTTGGCTTTTTTATACAGTTAAAAGATGATGAAAAATAAAATATCGCAAAACACTACGATAATTTATTTTAGTTCTATACACGGCACTTTGCAAATTCTTAAATTAAATCACGGAAATATTGATATAATTAATTAATTTTTGAAAATATCGTGATTTTTTTTATCTAGATTAAATTATAAAATCACCGATATTAATTATTGATGGTGAAAGCTAGACTTGTGTCAAAAAGTTTAATATAGTAAACGCTTATTTTAGTTTAAAGTTTAAAAATGAACTAGTTCAATTTTTAGTTCAATAGATCCTTTTAGTTCAAAGCTCGTTTTGTTCAAATATTCTTCTGCAAGTTTGCTTAAATCTAAACAAAAATTAAATTCTATTGTGGCATCTGGTCTGGAAACATTTTATTTGACTAACAACTATTCCATATATTTCACAAGCAACACATCGATTAAGTGATAGAATAATAAAATTTATATTTATTAAAAAAAAATAGTGTCAGAAACAGTGAACAACAAAAGATACATGCAATTTAATCCATCATGTAGTAGTTCAAACACAAAGCATGCCTAAAATTGAACTAGGTGGACGGACGAATTTGAACTGGTTCATTTAGTGCAATCAATTGAATAGTTCAGTTGAACTAGTTCGTTTATCAACTACACAAGTCTAGTGAAAGCTATAAAGCCATTTCGCTTTCTTAGCTCTTCAGGAAACTTCTCAAACAGTGTATTTTTGTTTGCGTGAAACTTTTTCTTTATAAACTCCTTTTACGATATGAGAGTGATGTATAAATTAAAATTTTTATGTGTTGACATATTTTTTTAACGGTGATTAAGTGAAATAGTTTAATTACTATTATCATTTAACAATTATTAAACGATTTCAATGCTTCCTCCAGAGAAATTCTCTAGTTACGAAAATAACGATATACTCCAGCTAATGACCTATTTGGCATCGTCGTAAAACTCGAAACAAAGTTTTATACCAATAAAAAGTCCGTGGATCATATTTACCCAATATGCATGACGCCGAGTTAAAAGGCGGAATAACTGAAATTATAAATAATATACATAAACCATTTATAAACTCAGTTAAATATGATTTGAGTTTTAATAAACAAGTGGCTTGAAAATGATGTCATCACATCGAAAGCGCTCCCCAAACGTTCGAAATACACAGCCAGAGACGACGGTTATTACCCAAAATTATAACAACAAATATTATTTTGTTTATTCAGGCTTTTAAGAAAATAATTACGTTTGCTTATTTTTTTTAACAAACTGTATATACCTACTTTCATTAAATATATTAAAAATATGTACCTATGTCAATTGATTATTGCAAGTAGCCTGGAGTCACTATAACTCTTAATGGTCTGCTGGTTTTCCGATTGCATGTGTTTTTTGGAGGATTCGGTTTAATTTTATAGTTTGTAATGTTCAATATCTCATAATGCTATTGCTGCAAATATGTGCAACCTCGGCATTTTTATAGTTTATTACAAACTTTGCTGTGAATCGTAATACGAGGGAAATGTTTGCACGTCGAAAGGTTTTTTGACATTTTTATTATTTTTAATTTAATGCCATAAAATATCAATACCAACAGAAAAGTCCCAAGTACGTTATTTACATGTACTCATTTTTACAATAAAATAATCTCATAATTTAAATAATAATTTTGAAGACGCTTTAAGGCTTTATAAGTCATAAAACATTTTATTCTTGGCAAAAGCAATCATTCTATAATCATTTACAAACTTAATATGAAAATTATACTTTAAACATTTTTAATGAATTTAACAGCCAGCAAAAAAAAGATACACACAAACACACTGTTAAACATACATATGTTCATAAAAAACGTACATCCAAAAATATCCAAATAAATAGCAGATGAAACATAATAAACGAAAACGATTGTGGAAATAAAATATACATACTTTAAATGTATCTTCATAAATCTTTAGCATTTTTACATACATTTAACAATTTTGATAATAGTTATAATAAAAACAGAAGCAGCAAACGTTACGGCAATTATTAAGCTTTTCACGATTTGTCTGCTACAAAAAAAAAAAACTAAAACCAAGAAAATAATGGCTGACTTATAAAACAACCCCTCAAACATAAATAAACTTTATGCAGTCGTGCAAGTACATATTTACATCTTATAAGAAAAAAATCTCCATCTCTTTAGGTCCTAAAGTTTAGGGTAAAACCAAAGAATCCCAATACAACCAAAGAATATATATGTACATATATGCATGCTCTGTGATAAATAAATAAATAATAGAAAAACGAGCGTAAAAAGAGAATTAAATGTGTCAGACGTGTAAAGTATAAATTTATATTATTAAATTGTTACAATAAAAGATTTCCTTAAAATAAGTATATAAAAATTTCATAACAAAATTCCAATAAAACATTTTGTTTTCATTTATTTAATAAAATTTGTGACTTATAAGCACTAATTCGGCTTACTCGACAGCAATCGATTTTAATGGTATTAAATGAGAAATATTTTATGGGATTATTATAAAATGAGATTCTTTCAATTTGAACTTGATTTGAGGGAAAAAAACTGTAGCTTTGTTGAGAGCAGAGAAAGAGAGTAAATATATTATAAGAGTGCTTCACAGTCATTGGTTACTTCGTTTATATGATTATTAAAAGAAATTGAGAGAATTTGAGCATGCATTTTTAAGGTTAGAAAGAGATATGTTATAAACCCTCTATATTGACCACACCCAGGCGTTGGCAGTATTTCTGCTTTTTGTTATCATACAAATTTTTAGTGCAAATGTGTATACGTGTGATAAGTTTCTATCACTGATAGGTATATGAGCACTTATTATACATAACATCGCATAATATGAATTTAATGGCCTTAAGAGTAAAACACCAAAGAAAAACAACACTAATAAAAAGAAATAAACTCACATTACCTATAAACAGTTTTTCTTTTCAGCTCTGCGGCCTCATTTAATAAATGACTAGTTATTATCTGCATTAAAAGCAGTTTATAGCAATCATACTCTGCAAAAGCAACATAACAATATCATCGCTGGCAGCAACAATATTAAAGCAATAAAAGGAATACTTTCATATAAAAAATGAGCCACCTAAAATCAAATTTATTTTCAAATACCCACATACTTGCACACAATTCACAAATAAAGTTTATATTATACATGTTTGTAGGTGTGTAAATAGGTATGTATGCATCTGCTAACAAATAAACATATGTACTAAAAAATTTTTGTAAATAAATGAACACTTCTTAATCTCGTCCAAATTTATGGGTTTCTATGGGTTTATCAACACGTACTACACGTTCAGCAACATTTAAATAAGCCTCATATTCCACGGTCTCAGGTGTTGTATCATAATGATAGTGACCACCCCAATTGGTGGTGGAAAAGGAATGAAAGTGTTGTAAACGTAAATCCAAATCCTGAAAATAAGACGAAAAAAAATATATATTGTGTTAAAGTTCATTAAATTGTTTATTTACGTTGTAAAGAATAAGCTACAGTGGCTTATATTCATGCGTATGGATTGTAAAAACATATTTTTAAAATTTCTTGTAATTACTAGACAAAGAATACTACGTATAGATATCATATAGTTGTTAAATATTTTTTGACCTTTATTATACATTTTATCACATATGTATTTTTTTAATTACCTTGATTCTTGACGATGCTACCCCATATAATATAATAGCGAAATAGGTATGAAAAATAAAAAAGAATGTCATTAACTTCTATGCCTCAAAAGATATATTATTTCGCACATGGCCACTTTTTTCTTACAACATTTAACCGTTAATTTATCAGGTTAATGTAATGTTTTTTTACCTTAAATAAGACTACCTATATTTATGTATATATACATATATAGGTATATTTTTAAAATGTCGAAAAAAGCTGGTGCATGACCAAGCCCTTATATACCTTTTGATTTGTTGCACTGGTTAAAGAACTGCGATTATTTCATCGAAAATTATCGATCATTAAATCATTGAGTTTTAATTCCACTTTAATAAATTTGAAATTAAATATCGCATCTTAAATTTAAAAGCTCAACTAGGTATGTATTTTTTTTAAAAATAAATGTTAAAATTTCCAAGATAATTTACTTCTTTAGTTAGGAAAAATAGTTATATACCTTTGTCACTTTTGAAAAATTCCTTGTACCTACGCGAAAAGGAACAAAACTGTCTGTAATCTAGTCACAATTTTCAAATTTTCTAAAGCATTGTTGCTATAAAATATTTTTTTTTAAACAAAGCCTTGAAAATTCCGTGTGGAATTCATAACATGCCTGTATATTTGGTTCCCTGCAAAAAATATAGTTGCAGCGAATAATCTCTGTTTTAAATAATAAATTAATCACAATTAATAAGCTTTTGTTTAATCTTGATCATTAAATTGCTTTAATCTAAATAATTTTTCAAAAATTCCAATTGCACCGAATTTTTAAAACTATATATATATATATATATATATATATATATATATATATATATATATATATATATATACGATATATAAAATATATACGATATATAAAACTATACAATATAATATTTATAACTATAGTTTATAATTAATAAACATAATCACCCCTATCGTGACAAAAATGTGAAATTTTTGTTCCCCATGAAGGGAATGTTTGTTCCTGCTATCAATTCGTACTGAATACAAATTAGAAAGAAGAAAATATAAATAGGGAAAAATATTCCAAATTTTTTAAAGTTATAAAAAATTTTGAAATGTTATTGATTGGTGCTATTGTATTGTTACAAGAAGAGGAGATACTACAACAGAGAACAATTTTATTTCACGAACGTGACGTGCAAGACGCTTAAAAGCCCAAAAGGACCAATCAATGGACCCAAGTGGGCTGTGGCAACACGGCTGCCTGCCTAATCTACCCTAGACATTGCTAAATTTTTGTATCTGATTTTTTATAACTCCATTTTTTATTTAAAAATATTTTTAATAAAAAATCTTCATAAACTTATAACCAATAGATCTCTTTGTTTTGCGTACTGACGAGCATAATGTCAGTCTGCACTGCAGTAACTGATATCGAATCAAAAAAATGTGTTATTGATGTAAATTTTCTAATTAAAACATATAAAAACTGGCATAATGTATGCAGTTCCTCAGCAAAATTTAAGTGAACAAATCTAAAGGAAAAATTGAAAAAATCAATCACGATAAGGGGATTTGTTTATGTGAAAAGTTGTTCACGTGAGCTATTCACGAAAGCAGTTTGGGGAAAAGGGAAAAAATTTCGAGGGAAAATATATTCATGAAAGGGGCGAATATGTTAAGTTATTATTCAAAGTACGACCAAAAGCGAACAAGCAATATTTAGACACTTAAAATGCTTTATTCACCAATGGCGTATACATATTTAATGTGAACAAAATTTGAAGAGTTTTGAATGAATATCGAGCCTTAATATTTTTTCTTGGAAGCTTGAATTAAGTTTTAAGTATAAATAAAAAGGTTCTTGGCTTGGTTTCCTCAGATGTTATAAATAACAAGAAGAATTCGCAGAAAAGTAAACTTGAAGATTGTAGAGGATTTATTGTCCGAAACAAAATATTTTTTTATTGCGAGTTTCTTTCAACATTTCTTTACTAATTTCGAAACATTTGCTATCTTACTGTACGTTACATTAAAATTATCACACGTTTCTAAAAACTGAACCACACATAATGTGGCCACACTGTTAAACTTTTTTCGAACACAAATTGAATTATTAAATCGTGTGCCCGTGCACATGATTTCACTTTAGAGAGTTATGACTGGAAGAATTTAAATGGAAAAAAGTTTAAATGTGCAACGTTTCTCAACTTTTACTAAAAAAAAGTCATTTAAAACCTTAAAAATCATTTCAAGGAGGTTAGAACATCGCAATATTTAGCGAGAAAAGAAAACTTTGAGGCAAAAACTCCATGAACATATGTTTGACCGCCAATATTATTATTTTATTTGATAACAGTTTTAAAAGTAAAGTTTTAATTATTTTCCTTATTAAAAAAAAAATATAAAAATTCAAGTAGCAAACTTTGTCTCTTATGTTAAATATGCCCGTCGTGTAAACATAATATTTCTCATCACTTTTTCTTTAATACTTACATTTTCATGTGTTATCAAAGTGCCGACAGCGTTTAGTGTTGCTGGCATTTCGAAAAATTTCAGCCATTGATTCAGCTCATGTTCTGATGTTAAAGGCGTTTTACTAAAATCACGCATTACATGCTGAAATACTTTACCGTGTTTAATTAAGAATAGACCACCCATGCCTACAATTTATATTTTTAAATACATTTTAAATGAAATATAATTAAATAATTTTCGCACTTACCCACACATTTATCTTGATATTTTTCTAATAAACCCTCGCGTATACATTCTATGAAATTTAATTTTCCGGTACGCTTTTTGCATGTTATCTTAATAACTGGTCCCGGTTCACCACGACACACAAACAGATTGAGTAACAAGGCACATCGAGGTTCGCTGTCGGGTATTCGTTCGAGAACACATGATTCTTCTTCACCCGTAATTTTTGCTGTATAACTGCCGTTGATAATTTTTCCTTCCGCCGATATGCTCATATTGTAAATACCTTCACAATTCGAATTGCGCAAGGGAAAGGGACCGGCACCAGCACCCACTGATTGTAATAAAATTTTCACAAAACGTTTTTTTAGAGTTTTATAGGTGCTTAAGTTTAATATCATATTTATAAAAAAAAAAGAATTTCGTTTCCTTACCTGCCAAAATTTTGCCTTCGCCCATAATTTTCTGACACATTTCTTTAATATTGTATAATTTCTCACGTTTTACTAATGGCAAAAGATATGGAGGTCCACCTGACTCTAGCAAAGTTGGGATGCCACATAAACCTTTATTACAATAATATTATTAACACCCAAAATAATTAAAAAAAAACAAATAAATTTGCTATAACTATCATAACATCACGAATTACCTTTATCCATAAGATTGTACGGCGAAGCTGTTAAATCAGGACAAGGTGTAACTTCAACGTTTACATTTTCAAAGTTTTTTATTAGACTGGAGTGTATCACTAAAAATAACAGGTAAAGCTATCATCGTATAAAAAAAGCTTATCTTAACATCAAGATGTATACTAGCAGAATGTAAAAAGAGCTTTTACAAAAAAGCTGAATAATTCGGTAGAACTCAGAGATGAACAAAAGTTAGTGTGGTACAATGTTATTAAGTGTACTTTTTCAATTGTGGTTTTATTTCATAATTATTTAAATGTGTACTGTTCAAGCACACTTAAAGGAAAGACTATAAATATACTAAGATGTTTCACTGCCGTACATTCTACATCCAGTGCATATTTTGTCGATGGACGTACTGCTACTGCCACTTTAAGAGTAAAATCACAAAGAGAGATTATTATTCTCATCAAACTTGTTACTCTCATCTCACATTAATTCATTTGTATATACGTGCATACGAATGTGTATATATTTACATTATAAAATATTCAACGTAAACCAATGTTACCGATTGTGTATTTGTATGGTAACAACATGTGTTTTGTTGTTGTATAAGAGAAATAACATCGATTTACACCGGATATTAAATTCATTTATTATCAATATGCAAATTTATTATTCGGAAACTTTTCGATTTTAATTTACTTTACTTTTTTAGTTTCTGAATGTTTGCTGTGTTTTTGTATACTGTCTTTTTGTTCCTGTCTTTTACTCTTATTGATTCAATAGAGTTCTTATTTAATCAATTTGGCTTTTGATATAAGACTTTCAAGTTTTCTATACAAAATTTGGGTAAAATCCACTAATGAGCTAAAATAGCAGTAGTGAAATGGCCGTATGAATACACTTTCTACGCAGTAATATTTTCAATTTCTACTTTTAAATAAAAAATGTTTCATGAGAATATCATGAAATATGTATATTTGAAGCAATCAAGCACGAATAAAGTAAATTAAATTCATTTATTATCTAAATTTAATTACTACATACATATAAACTAAATACCACAATTATTAACATTAATGAATTTGTTTCAATAACATTTATTAACATTAATTTTTTTAACTTTTATCACTATTCTAAGAAGAATACTAGTTTAGCGTCTCAGTTGCAGTGAAAATAATGCTTGAATCTTATATATAAAAATGGTGTAAAAAATGTATAGTAATTCATAAAATGAGAACAGCTGTGCCGATTTCTGTAGCATTTTTTTTTTCAGTTGTTCGTATTTTAAAGTAGAAGGTTTTTACGGAAAAAATTTTTTGAAAATCCCTCCAGAAAAGTTGGAAAATTGAAAAAATCAAAAAATTGGTGATTTTAATAATTTGCTCGGGATAATTAGCACAATATTTTTTAAAGATAATAAATTTAATTTAAAATTCCCGTAATTTAATTTTAATTATTAACTTGCAAGTGCCCATATAAAAGGCATAAATAAATTATCGTGGTGTGTTGTGATATTTTATTTGTTGTCTTAATTTTACTTATACTAATGTTGCTAACAAAGCATTGCTCATGGGAAACACATGAGTGCAAAGTAACAAGTACTTGGAAAGTCTCAATTTTAAAGCGCAAGTAATTTATTTTGTTTGGCAATTTATATATATAAATTTAGCTATCAAATTCATATTGAGGTTTATATATATTGAACCTATATGCAGGCTAAATATACTTAACAAAATGTTTAATAATAAATATACATAAATAAGTGCCTTATTTTATTACCATTGTTTGAAATTTCTTAAAACACATATTAAGTATCCACAAGAATAAATGCTAAAAAAAATTACTACATAATTTAGGGTATGATTAGTTCGGTGCGATTACGCATATTTTTAAAAATACACAAATAAAAATGTATAGTTACCCTACAATAACAAGAGCAGTCATATAGTTTCGTTTTTAAGCTTATTTTACAAACAATTTTTAAATAAGTAGGAAAAATAGAATTCAAAAATAAAATTTTATGAAGCACATTCTTCTTTATATGTATGTAGATATGAAAGTATGTATGTACGTTTCTATATGTTAAATGTGTGTTTTTGTCTCTCAATACTTTACTTTAACAAAACATTTCTTATGAACATCCACACACATTTTTAAACGCATGTGTGTATGAATCTGTCTTGTTTACAAAACTAATATTGTGCTCTCTTGAGTTTTGGTTGCGCTCACAGAAATTTCTTCCCTCTTATCTCTTACCCCCGCTACCTAGAACTTCTCATAATTTTTGATTTTTTAAATGTTCAGAGTGCAACGTCTTTATAAATTTATTGTCTTTGCTTAAAGATTTTTTTTATAATTTCAGTTAATTTTTAACTTACAAAATGTCTTAAAAATCATTTTTGATTCTCAAAGGAAATCCATTAGTCGGCATATACGCCGACTAATTGTGCATGATTTACTTGTGTGGTATTTAAATTAATGCGTTTTCGTAAACACTAATAAATTGATGCAGTGTTGAGTGTTGAGACATTATCTTAAGTTATCCTTCACACGGGAAAAAAACTGCTTAAAAAATCAAAAGTTTGACGTTTAGAACGTTTATTATTCATCAGAATAAAAATTAATGCGACAACCCCAGTACCAATAATTTTTTTCACAATTATTGAAGTACTGATACAGACTGCAGTTGTTAATATTGTGTTTCTTTATTTTATACAATTAATTATTTTATTAATTCAATCAGAAAACTTTATGAAAAAAATTACGCTGTTAACAATTTTCTTGGACTAAAATGTACTTCTGTAGCTTAAAAAGTACGTTTGTGGCCACTTTTTCATCTCTGGTTGCGCTTTACTTTGTATCTTTAAAATAATTATCTATTTTATCTTTTGCTTTCTTGTTATCCATTATTTACCAGCTGATTACCACACTCACCTTGTTTTAGTTCTTGCAAAGTTGGCTGGTATAAAGGTTTTTCCTCAAATAATAATTCATTTGTGTTTAATGCACTTGCTGCTGCCATAATTAAATGTTCTCTTTATTTTTCAATTTGCTTTTTATTAATTGCACCTTCCCTTTTTATTTGAAAGATTGTTATACGCTGTTAATTTGTACCGCAAAGGTCGATGGAATGTTGTTGACTGAGTGGCAGTAAGAATTGTATCAGTTAAGTACTACTTTCGGTTATTTCGCTTTTATTCTATCTATCAACAAGTTGTTATTCTAGCAGGTTTTATTTCAATACTTTTTCATTCAGTGGCTTTTTAATAACATTTTCTTGTTTGTTTTGTGCTTTTATTTTGTATTTTGTTTGAAGTGTCATTAATCTAATCGTTTGTTACACAAAACTTTGAGTGTGAGTGATAAGATAGGCTAGAGCTTTTTTTCAAAATGAAATATTATTTTGTTACTTAAACCTCAATTATCTTCAAATTAGTTGCGCTAATTAATAGTCGTTTGGCACCTAGTTTGTTTAAAAAATGTTTTCCACTATTTTGATAAGAAACAACCACACAAACAAAACTGGCAACAATTAATGACCGTTAAGCTGATAAGAGTTGCCATGTTCTCCAGCTGTGGTTAAATAAAAATTTACATTATTTCATATAGTTTTGATTAAATTACATAAGTCACTTAAAAATTAGTATTTTTAGCATTTTGTTTTGTGAAGTCTATTCTTCTTAATTTTTCGTGCTTAGTTTTTCTTAAAGATCCAAAATAAAAATAATAATGTTGCTAATAAAAAATCTGGTTAAGGAATAATTTCCTGATTGTTTTAACAAAATTTTTTATATAAACATCAAAGTAACAAAATTTAAAAATACCGTATTGTTGTTCAACAAGTTTGTAACAGTAAATTGGTGTCAAAATTGGTACGTACATAAATGGACTTTTAACGTCTTTTTAGGAAAAAATTGGTATTGAAAATTTATTTTTCGGAAATAAAGCCTATTTAAATCTTTATTTTCAACACGAAAATAAATTATTTTGCTGCAAAAGATATATAAAGAGGATGTTAAGATAACAGCAGAACTGGGGATGGGATCTTATTTTTTTAATAAGGACGATAAATACAAAATTTTTTTGAATAAATGCCAAAAAAAAAAAATATTTTTAATTTGAAACAAATTTCCAATTGCTGTCATTAAAAGCTTTTTTCAATAATGGAAAACTATGACTCTCGACTGTATCAGCTCTAAAAGAATTACAGAAATAATGCTTACTGCATCTCAGAATTTTCTTATTATTTTAAAGAGCATTTCAGAAAGTTGTAATTAATTTTAAATGAAAGTTTCTGCAATAGGCTTATAAACTTTTATAAGTTGAGCAATAATTGTTATAGAATGAAAAGTAATCCTTTTTCATGCTTGTAAATTGAAAAGTTGATATATTAGATTTATTTACAAAATCAATCATATTTTCTATTTCAAATTCCAGGTCAGTATGCATTGCAGCCTGAAATTCAGATTTCTAAAGATGTAAGGCTAAAAAATAATTTTGGAATAATAGTTATCTCATGTCATATTATTTTTCTGTGTAAAGATAAATGCAAAACTTCACTCCTAAAATTTAAGCTTTCTTTATCCAATTAGTCCTTGTCTATACCTTGCAACATTTGTTGCTTAATTCTGGAGTATGTAGTTGAGAGAGGAAAGACGAATAGAAACAGATATACTGTTTCTTGTACTAGCTTTTGTTTTTTTCGTCGTTTAAAGCAAACACAAAATCTATGGAATCAAGGCCGTGATTGCAGAAACAAAATTTGAACGTGTAGCCGCAAATGCAATTTCAACAGAGAATTTTTAAAAATTGCATGTCTGTGTGGGAACTTAAAGAGGTCAGTATTCATAGATTCAAAAATGTGTTTATTTGCAGTTAATATACAACACGTTTAATTTATATTTGATACACCCTGTATAAATTCTACTTTTATATCCACCACCATGTTACAATTAATTCTCTAAAAAAAAATCATAACAAAAATCATCTGTTGGTGTTAGAAAAAAGTTGAGTAAATATATAAATTTTTCTTTTTAACAAAAATGATAATTTCCCATAATTACTAAAAATTACATAAACTTACAAATTTAGCATATTTTCATTTAATCAAATATAATTTAAAATTAAATATACTTACAAATTCAGCATAATACATTTTGATAATGTAAAAAACAAAAACAAAGTTCAGAAAAAATCAGTTCGTTAAGCCCATTTAGAAATAAAGATAAGAGAATACTCATTTCATTTACTACACCTTTGGTCTATATTATCAAAATGTTGTCTTATATAAAACGTAAACTATCAGACACAGACACTACAACTAACGCAAACGCGGACGCACAGTTGGTGCGTAAAACTTCACATATGTCTCTGGGTTCTGGAGCTGGCCTTAAGGAGGATGACGACATTGCAATTGGTGAAGATGCACTATTGCATGAATTAGGCTATAAGAATGCTAACGATTTACAAGAAACTGTTTATGGTAAGTATTTTTAATATTATTTAACTAAATCTTAGTTATTAAGGAGAACTTGTGTTTATGTGATTAGATTGTTTAAGAAGCATTAGAGATCCCGAAAAACCAGCCACTTTAGAAGATTTAAATGTTATATACGAAGAAGGAATTTTTGTTATGCCACCAACAAAATCGAATGTTTCAGTGGTAAGTCAAAAAATCCTTTTATCTACTAACAAAAATACTAAATGTTACCTATCCCATGTCTAATATTAATAGAAATAAGTAAGCAAAACAGTCAGCTGGGTAATTTGTTTAAAATTGGCTTGCTTAGGATTTTTTTTTTTTAACATACTGTCTCGGAAGATCAAGTATTTTTTTTTTAATAATAATAATATCTAAAGTCTCTGCTAAATATTTCGTTAGGATTAAGTTAGAGGTGGTAACGTTTCGTTACGATTAAGCTAAAACAATAACTTGAAAAATGATTATAAATTTGCAATTACTCATTTGATTATTTATATTTACATTTCATTTCTTTTTTTCTATTATTAAAGGTACGAATAGAATTTAATCCCACAGTACCTCATTGCTCTTTGGCAACCTTAATTGGCCTTTGTATACGTGTTAAAGTTGAAAGAAGCCTGCCTCACAATATTAAATTAGATATTTTTATCAAAAAGGGGGCTCACAATACAGAAGAAGAAAGTAAGTAAATAATTTCAATAACTTTGTGTAGTTTCAGCCTTTATAATTTTTAAAATAATCTAATAACCGGCTGAGAATTATTCCCAGCTTATTATATTAAAGTTATTCTTCATTATAAGACTTAAGCGATTTGCCAATACCATGATATATAATGTAATTCATTTTTCAAGTTAAAGAAAAATAGTCAAGCTTAACTATTTTTCTTTAACTTGGAGTTTTATGAAAGGGTCGAACAAGATATTATATATTGTTCTAATTATTTTTTTTATTTTAGTTAACAAACAAATAAATGATAAAGAACGAATAGCTGCTGCTATGGAAAATCCAAATTTAAGAGATCTGGTTGAAAATTGTATTAAGGATGAAGATTAATAAAATTCTTTACGAATGTTTCAATCAAAGTAGATTATTAATTAATTGATAAAAGATAAGATAGGTCTGGGAATTTCATTAAATTACTTAAATAAATTAAATATACCGTGTGCACATTTTTATTTAATGATATGCTTGCTATAAGCACGACTGACAGGTAAATTATCAATAAGAGAATTAAAAAAAGTTGTATGACTTTTGAATGAAAAACTATGGCGGCAAAATATGGTTGTGTTATAACTTTTTAATGAACACACGTTTTTTTATTGATATTTTGTTATCTTGTTATTGTTTTTTTTTACATTTAAGCTTAAATAGCCAAATTGATTACCTCCAATAAAAATTAGTTAGAACAGATTCGAACTTCTTAAGAAAGAAACCACAAAACGGCACAACTAACAGAAAATTTCACACAAATCGAACTTACGCAGAATAATGAAAATTAAGAATATCAAATTTCCATAGCACATTCAAAATTTCACAGTTCATAAGAAAGAATGGAACAAATCTAGTTTACGGGCACCGCACCAAAATAAAAAAAAAAGTTGACTACGGGGTGCAAAATGAAATTTTAAGCAAAAAATGTAAAGTGAAAAATTTGGCGGCAACCCTTAGTTTCGGAGTTACGGACCTCCGAAGTTTTTGTATCTAATAAGGCACATATCGAGTATTCGATGGTAGGATGGGACAATATGGGTATCATTGGAAAGGGAATTTAAGGGCCTATTCAATTAAATAGAAAAAAAGTAAAAATAAAATAAAAAAGTCAGGTAAGGCTCCAAAAAAACAATTTTTTCCATATAAACATAACTACTCAAAAACGAAAGAATTTTCTCCTCTATGGTATAAGCAACAGCGGCTTTGCTTTCTAAAGGTTTCCTGCGTAGCCGGCCTTCGGCCGGACCACAAGATTTTCTCCTCTATGGTATAACCAACAGCGGCTTTGCTTTCTAAAGGTTTCCTGCGTAGCCGGCCTTCGGCCGGACCACAGCATTTTCTCCTCTATGGTATAACCAACAGCGGCTTCGCTTTCTAAAGGTTTCTTGCGTAGCCGGCCTTCGGCCGGGCGCAAAGATTTTCTCGTCTATGGTATAACCAACAGCGGCTTCGCTTTCTAAAGGTTTCTTGCGTAGCTGACCTTCGGCCGGGCGCAAAGATTTTCTCCTCTGTGGTATAACCAACACCGGCTTCGCCTTCTAAAGGTTTTCTGCGTAGCCGGCCTTCGGCCGGACGAAAGGATTTTCTCCTCTATGGTATAACCAATAGCGGCTTCGCTTTCTAAAGGTTTCCGAATAACTTAATTTATTTTGTAAAAAAATGTTTTTCCGCACCAGATTTTTTTATTTAATTATTTTTTCAATTTTTCCAGCTTCAATAAATAGCCTCTTATATTCCCTTTCCAATGATACTCATATTGTCCCATTCCGCCATCAACTACTCGATAAATAACATATTATATATAAAAACTTTGGAGGGCCGTAACTCCGAAACTAAGGGTTGCCGCCAAATTTTTCACTTTACATTTTTTGCTTAAAATTTCATTTTGCACCCCGTAGTCAACTTTTTTTTTATTTTGGAGCGGTGCCCGTAAACTAGATTTAAGCCGAAAGAATTGTGTAATTGTGGGTAAAATCCACTGATGGGCTGTGTGAGCACTAGCGAAATGGCCATATGAATATGTTTTCCCCGCAGTAATACATTTTACATTTAACTGTTTACTTATAATTGACTTTGCATGAAGCATAAAATGGCAAGAACTTGACCATCCACATTAAAGTTTCCGTTATAAATGTAATGCACTGAACATATCCAATATAAAGTCAGAGTTGTTATGTTTAAAATCACAAAGTCGTATGCGGCTTTATTTCAAACGTCGTCACTATATTTCCATCTTTGTATGTGTTTTGTTGTTATTGCTAAACGCTGGTTGTTTTGTCATAGCTGCTTTTGAATATGATAAATTCCGATTGAGAGCTAAAAATATTTTCAAGAATATCGTCATCATTTTATACAAGAGCCAGTAAATACATCTAGGAGAATAAGCAAACGTATAGTTATGAAAACATTGAACGATGGCAGCAATTTACATAAAGAAATGTGAATATTAAGCGAGTAAATTATATTTGAATTATGAAAAAATCTTGAATCCAAAGACAAGAAAGACTAACGAAATAAACCAAACTCATCGGTACACGCAGAGAAAGGGAAAGGCAAAACATAAACAAAGTAAAAGGGATTGGAAATACCCACGTAAACACAAGACCAACGCAAATAGCCAATCATACGTAAACCACACACAAAAAACATACAAGGATGGGTGTCATATTGGCAAAATTTCGGGTGAGTTGAAATATTTTATAATAATAAAACAACTTTCACAGTTTGATCGAAATACGTGTTTAATTTTTTAGAAAGAAAAATCTACACAACAGGTATTGGAAGCCTTACAAGAGAAAATCGACACACTGGAAACGTTTACAGTTGACACACAGGAGCAAAAGAAACGTATTGTGGGAAATTTTCTAGCCGTTTCCATTGGAGTTTACGTTATTGCCTTTGTGGTCTTTTATTTTCTTTACTTTCCAACTACATGGAAAGAAAGAATTATCTACTTTACACCGCTTTTATTATTTCCTATAATGTGAGTATGAAAAATGTAAAAAGTTTTTTTTAAGTGTATGGCCTGGCTCAACTTTAAGGTTGCTGTCAATCTTAAGGAATGTGTTTTACCGGCTAATGAAAACTAACTTAATGAGATGCAGAAAACATATTTTAAATAGCTTTTTTCCGACAATTTTAATTTGCATTTTAAACAGAAACTTTAGACTATAGAACTCACTAGTGTTCTTTTTCTAGTTTTGTTTTTTTCTACAAATTAATTAATATTCCTAGACATTCTATGGATATATGATACCTATTAGCTTTAAAGATATGATGAAAAATAATCTGCAATGTATTCATAAGAAATAATAAATTTAACGCGAATTAACGTTCCAATTTTAAGTTTTTCATGATAAACTGCTTTGTTTAAATCGAATATATCTTTTACAAAGATCAACCAATTTTAGACATTATTCGCAAAAAAAGTTCACTATTAACTTGAGATTGTTTTTGGGGACTTCTAAACATAAAAAAGATTTGATATCCATAGACTGAGAAATTATTTTATTCATTTATATATTAAAATATTTATTTATTTATATATTAATTATTTTAAAAAAATTTAATGTACTGATTGCTGTATCCTTTTCTTGTAATAACTTAATTATTTTTTTCATCAGTATAATTCTGCTGCGTTACTTATTCACATGGTATTTCCAACGCAAAATAAATAAAAACTCTAAAAAACTTGCCGCCTTAAGAGCAGAAAAGAAGAAAATCTTAGAACAGGTAATGGATAAAGAAACCTATAAGGTGGCCGTGAATCTCTTGGCACGTTTTGCCGATAAACCCAGTAAAACATCACTTGGTAAGAGTCACAAATTTGAAATATGTTTATGAATCAATATAACGAAATAATACTGAATTTAATATATAATTTTTTTATTTCTCTTCTTAAGCTTTAAGCACAACAACTCCCAGTAAACTTCATCAACCTTTACTGAATCGTACTCGACCCGCGCCTAATTTAAGTCAAAAACCAAATCAATTGGTTATAACTTCAACACCATCATCCCAAACCACGTCTAATTATCTTATGCCGAATTCACCACGTTTGTCATCGCAAATTGGCTTGTCATCACCTACGACAGCGTTAATGTCACACACCAGTGACGTTAATCAACAATTAAGACGTCGTACACCTTTTCCCATTGTTAATCAACATAATAAAGGAGTATTTGATCGCATTGTTGATGTTCTAATTGGTGATGGACCACAAGATCGTTTTGCCATGATTTGTAAAGAATGTTATTCACATAACGGTAATTTAATGGATTATGTAAAATGAGAACGGTTTATAAACAATAAAACTTTTTTTTATTTTTTCAGGCATGGCTTTGAAGGAAGATTTTGAATACACCACCTTTAAATGTGCATTTTGCGATGCTCTTAATCCCGCACGTAAAGCTCGGCCAGTTGCTCCCCGATTGTCTGTTTTGCCTGCTTCTGCAGGACAAGCAACTGAAAGTGATTCATCTGATTCTGACGAAGATAAAGAAGATTCTGGTAACTATTTTATTTTTGTAATTAAAGAGCGAGAAAAATGTATCTTTTTGCCTTAATCTGCTTATGACGTGGCTTAATTTATTTTGTTTTTTTTTTGTTGCTCTGCTAAGTATAGCAAGAAAAACCGTTACAAGAAAGTAATGTAAAAAAGTAAAAATGAGACAAGTAACGGTAGCAAAAAAGTTAAAAACAAGTTTCTAGAGAAAATACAAATAACTTTAAAAAATATATAAAACATCAAATCAGAAATCAACAATTGTAAAATATAAAGGTGCGGCCAGATTAGTCAAATATCATAACCACTATTTTTAAAAATATTTATTCAATCTTTCCTGACACGTGTAATCACGAATAACGATATGTAATGTAATAAATGTGATATCTTACCTTTTTTTTTTATTGATTAGAATCTTATATTTCAAAAGGACAACATTTTTTTCCATAATTTAGTGGTTACGTTGTCTTGGTCAAATATTTGACTAGTCTGATCGTACCTTAAAACTATAGGATTTACATGGGCCGGGTATAAAATAAAATTTGTAATAACAACAACAGATGTCGGAAACACAGAACAAAATTAAAATGTTAAAAACATTATTGATAGATATAAACTTAAAGAAAAGGTCAACTCAGTCGCAATTCACAGTCAGATACAGGACGTCTGCGCTGTAAAAAATACAAGTACCCAGTTGCCTGCAGGAATAATTGATTTAGCCACTTTTACTTTTGAAAAATTCCTAAAATTCAAACAACACGTAATGATCCCAACTAATATTCTTTTCTAATATTAAGGAGAGAGATTCTTAAAAAAAAAATACTAAATGTAAAAAAGAAAACTTTAAATTTTCGAAAAAAAACCTCTATTTTTATCGCGTAAATAAAATTACGAAATTACGAGGTTTTTACACGCGAATTATTATTTTTAGTCAGGTTTAAGTTCGTTAAAATCTTTGTATAATTGTAAAGGTGGAGATTAAAGTTAGCTACTTTCTCCAAGACAGTTATCCAGTATGAACTTCTTCTATTCAAACAACTATGTAGGAAAAATTGAATACGGAATCATTTTTAATTTTTTATTTTAATTTTTCCTGTATTTTATTTTTAAACATTATTATCGCCGCAGTCGCTCTTATTATTGTCTCTGGTTAACAGTTTATTGTTTACACACGCTACAAAGTACCACCCTTTCATTTTTTAACAAAAAAAAAAAATAATTTATTTTTATGTAGAAACAGTCAAGTCAAATTGAATACTAGGTAAAACCAAGGCGAGTTGAATACTAGGTAATCGCATGAGGACAAAAACAAAAAACGCATGTATTTTGTTCATGGCGAAAATATACCAGGTGGTCGCAATGGCGAATTCAGAATTTTCGCCGCAAACGTGAAATGTCAAACTCCATACAATAAACTGTTATACATATTTTTTATATATGAAGTTTGACATTTAGAGTTTTCGGCGAAATTAATGAATTCGCCATTGCGGCCACCTGGTATTATTTCGCCATGATTTTGTTTGTGTAAATTTACTTGTACTTGTCAGTTAACAACTGACGAAAAATATAAAAAAACAAAAAATAAAAACAAATTTATTAAAAAGTGTTTGTATATATGGAACAAATCTAGTTTACGGACGCAACTTTAAATTACAAAAAGGTTGCCTACGGGGTGTAGAATTTAATTTTAAGCAAAAAATGTTAAGTGATAAATTTGAGGCTGACCCTTAGTTTTCGAGTTACGGGTCTCCAAAGTTTGTATGTACAATATGAAATATATCGAGTATTTTTTGGTGAAACAAGACAATATGGGTATCATTGGAAAGGTAATTTCAATATAAAAGTAATTTGTATATAAAAGTTTTTTGGACAGCTCTTAGTTTTAGCTTCGCTTACTAAAGATTTTCTGCGTAGCCGGCCTTCGACCGGGCGCAAAACTTTTCTCCTCTATGGTATGAACAACACCGGCTTCGCTTGCTAAAGATTTTTTTATCTCTTTTCGTATGGTATTGTCACTAAACTTAATTTATTTAATATATATATTTTTTGGTCGTTATCTGTTTTTATTGTATTTTTTACTATTTTCCTTTTCAATTGAAAAGATATTGTCTTATTTCACCAAAAAATACTCGATATATTCCATATTGTACATACGAACTTTGGAGGCCCGTAACTCGGTAACTAAGGGTCAACCTCAAATTTGTCGCTTTACATTTTTTGCTTAAAATTAAATTTTACACCC
The DNA here is from genome assembly GCA_916610165.2 of Gymnosoma rotundatum. NCBI lineage: Eukaryota > Metazoa > Arthropoda > Insecta > Diptera > Tachinidae > Gymnosoma > Gymnosoma rotundatum. The sequence goes on along the minus strand of OU744339.1, from coordinate 130,104,440 downwards.
CGTAGAATTTTTTTCTTTAATTTTTAAGCTGCGTCCGTAAATGGTGTCCAATGAAATGAAAAATATGGAGGTAAGTTGTTTATTATCACTGGCATGTTAGACATATACGCGCCGCTGCAGAAAAATTGATTCCACAAATGCTACTCCATTTCACTTTTCTTTTAGTGTCCTTTGGCATATCGTACAAAGTTCCACACCCGCGTCCGTACTTTTTCTTGCCAACCGCACAATAACACATTTTTAAAAATCTATATTTTGTTTAAAATGTTTTCAATTTTCAAATGTTTTCTAAAGAAACGTTTTCTTTTTTAGTAAGTTTTTTGCTCTTTTTTTGTATTCCTACAGCACTTTTTGGCACACACACTTTTCACTTTTTAAACAACGTTTTTTTGCACATTCAATTTTTTTCAAATTAATTATTCAATTTTATTTTCAAGTTCATTATTTTTTAGTTTTTTTAAATGGCGCGTCACGAAAATGTAAATAAATTTTGACGTTAGCTCGGAGAAATGTGTAAAGCGAATTCGATCACCTGCGCTACTAGTTTGACCGCACGACTACAACAATCCAACAACACAAAAAAAACAGGCAATTTGTTGCTACAAAATTATGTATGTTGTCAAAGAAATATTGTAAAAAAAAACAAACAAAATAAAAAATTACAAAAAAAAAAATTAAAAAAATATAATTAATTTACTTTATTCGTGCTTGATTCCTTCAAATATAAATATTTCATGAGAATATCATGAAATATATTTGAAGGAATCAAGCACGAATAAAGTAAATTAATTAAATTTTAAAAGATTCCGAATAATAAATTTTCATTAAAAAAATATATTTGATGAAAAAAGTGGTTGTAATTATCAGAATAAGAAAATTATAAAATTTAAGTTACATAAAAATAAAAATACAGGAAAAGTGACCAAAATTCTTTTGTACCACTAGTTTGCCCAAATCACATGCATCGTTCCATTCTTGCACGTTGACCATTTGAAGACTAACATAATCTTCCACAAAAAAAAAAACAAGAAATTATAAATGTGTTAACAATATTTTCACTATCTTTCTACGCATATCTTGATTATACACATCAGGAACTGCAAATACGGTTCCATGTTGTGGTAGTTTTCTCTAGGAGTTTCAATAGTTTGTTTTCTATTAGCAATCAAAAAAATTTTAATTAAAAAAAATTTAACAAATTATATACAGCTGATCGGCTTTTTCGCCCGTGCGTTCACCTGTATTATTTCGCCATGAGCGCAGGTGATCGAATTCGCTTCACACATTTTTTCGAACAAAGGTCTAAGTTTGTTTACATTTTGTTAACGCGCCATTTTAATAACTTTAAAAATTTTCAATATTAAAGTTGAAAATATATTTTTAAATAATTAATTTGTTTATAAAATAGTGAAAGTGCGAAAAAGCCGTTGTGTGAAAAGTAAAAAGAATGTGTGTGCCCAAGTAGTGCAGCTAAAATATAAAGTAAAACAAAAGAAAAATACATTTAAAGAAGAAAAAGAGTCTTTGAGAAACATTTTTCAAAATGTTTTATTTTTTCAACAAAATACACATTTTATAAAATACATTTGAATACATATGAAGAAATATTAATCCGGTTTGCAAAAAAAAAAAGACGAGCGCGGGAGTAAAACTTTGTTTGATATGCTAAAAGACTAAAGGAAAAATTAAATGAAGTAGCATTTGTTTAAAAATTTCTTTTTCTTCTGAGTTTTTTTATGTTATTCGTCACTACTTATTGACACATACACTTAAAATTTACACTAACAAAATACACGGGTTTTTTGTTTTTGTCCCCATGCGATTACCTAGTATTCAATTTGCCTTGGAAACAGTTAAAAACGGAAAAATATATAAATTAAAATATTAGAAAAATGTTTTTTTTTTAGAAAAATACATGTCTCTGCTGAAAAAACGAGTTTATTGTTGGGAAAAATAGATTTTTTGCTTTGTTAAAGAAGAAATTTTAGATGAGGAACCGAACCGAATATATGCTGAAAAAATTAAATATAAAAAACTTAAGGTATGGTCAGATTAGTCAAATATTTGTAACCACTAAAAAAAGACGTAACCACTAAATTAAGGAAAAAAAATTTTGTCCTCTTCAAATACTTATTGAGAAATATAAAAATCTACTGAATATAAATTGTAAGATATCACTTGAATTGTATTAAAAATCGTCATTGTTAATAATATGTGTCAGGAAAGATGGATTAAACATTTGTAAAAATAGTGGTTACGCTTTTTTGGTCAAATATTTGACTAGTCTGACCACACATTTAGCTTTTGAAATAAAAAGTTAATTTATCGAAAAAAAGTTTTGATAAAAAACGAGAAATGAAACAAGGGGTAAAAAGCACGGTTTTGTTGAGCAGGAGTGTTTGGGGAAAAAAATAAGGCATTCTTCATCCAAAACGAAGCAATTCGGAAAAAATAATTTTTAGACAAACATTTTTGTATTTTTTGAATTACTTAATTATTTTTTGTTGTAAAAAACCAGGGGTTTTCATGATCTTTTTCACGAAACAAAAACAAAAAAAAAAAAATAATTAATAAAAAATCTTTTTCTTGCTTTCAGAAGACGAAAGATCAATAAATTTAAATGCTAATATGAATCAATTTTCTACACCGAGCCACACCAGCAATCTGGATAAAAATACTGCTGCTACATCACTCTCATCTCCTTCATCTGGTACAGAAGACGAAGAGGACGCAGAAGCAAAAACTCAATCACCAAATAGTGAACTGGATGAACAAAGTAAAATAGCTTTAGAAGCTGAAGCAAATTCTTCTCTTGATAATTTGTTAAAACATTTAGAAAAGTCTGATTCTGCCATAGAGGACCCAACAATAAGTCCAGAATAAAAAATCTACGAAACTCTTAATGCATGCAACACAACACATTGAATATTCTTATAAAAATGTAAAATATTGAATTTAAAAATTTTTTTATTCTTTCGTTTATCTTAATAAGTTTGTTACTTATTTTTTACTTTTATTTTCTTTAATGAATTTTAAATTTAATATTTCTTCATTTTGTAAAAAAATTAAGCAATTTATTTAAACACTCACATGTTTTTAAACGCAAATTATTTTATTAACATTTACACTGCTAAGAAAACATGAAACCCAAAACCTAATGCTTTTAATTAAATAGCAATTTACTTACTTAGTTCTTGTTTATACAAAAACAAAAAAAAAAAAAAAAAACGAAATATTGTTTGTCAAACTTGTAATTAAATTATTATATATAAAGAATTTAATAAACAAATATTTTTTGCAAAAAAGAAAAAAAACGAAAATGAAAATGAAAAATATTCAATCATTCAAAGTCCTACCCAAAAAACCACCTCCATTTAAGGATCAAAAGTCAGAGCGCAATAAACGTGATAATATTCATTAATTGTTACTGTTGTGGTCATTTGTTATACCAACTCCACGACGTTGCGAAATAAAATCGAAATTTTATTAAAAAATTTAAATAAAAAAATAATTTATTCGGCTGTAACGAAACATTTATACTCTTTTATTTGATGTGAGTTAAAGAAATCATTCATTTATCTTTATTAAAACTATAATTTCATAAATAAAAATCAGTGTATTTATGTTTGCTTTGTACTTGATAGGCAGCCAAACGGAAAGAACGATTATTTTAAAATTTTAAAACCGACTTGCTGATGATCAAGAAATTTAACTTCCCGATTTTTTTGAGGCGGTATAAAAATAATTATTACTACTTTACTTTATTCGTGCTTGATTCCTTCAAATATAAATATTTCATGATATTCTCATGAAATATTTATTATTTTAAATTAAACTACAAAATGAAATGTATTACTGCGGGGAAAGCATATCAATATGGCCATTTCACTACTGCTCAAATAGCTCATCAGTAGATTTTACCCAAATTTTGTATAGAAAAACCAGAAAGTCTTATATCAAAAGCCAAATTGATTAAATGAGAACTCCATTGAATCATTAAGACAGAAGACAATAACAACTCAAAAATGTTCTACATGTTCTAATTATTAACTTTTCCCACACCGTCATTTTGTTAAAAATTCATTTCCTAACGTTTTAAAAAAATATTGAAAACAAAAACAAATTTCAATTTTCTACTGGCAATTTACTGGTTTCCTTCCTCTCTTTTGAAAGTCCACAACTTTGGAAACTCACATAACGATATTATGAACAACAAATGACAAACGATACGATAAACTTTGTATATTCACTTATACACTCCATTCACTCATGTTGGAGCTTCGAAAATCTTTGCAAACATAAAATAGAAAGAAAACAGAAAACATTTATTTGCATGTAGCCAAGCGTGCCATAATACGAGTATGTGGTACCTGCATATCTATTTTAAGCATTTATAATTCAAAAACTTGGTTCATTACAAATAGACGATTACGAATTAATAAATATTTTCCGGACCATTGATCAAGGCTAGCCAGACTGGATTCAAAGCCATCAAGCTGTAAGACAAGACTAACAAGTTGTATACCCAAAGCAAGCTTAGCGACTCTTTGTTTGTTAATTCAATTCTTAATAAAGAAATATCCATAAGAAACGCCTGTTTTGTAAATGACAGTAAACAGAGTTTACAAAGAGTTAATTCTTTTCGCAATTAATTTAACAGGTGCAAAATTTCTTGCTACAACTGTAAGTAAAACAGAAATTTTTAAACGGCTGGACCATAACTGGGAAAATATGGGCGAGCCCTAATTTATTTACTTGAGGTTTTTTTTTCTTATTTTTTAATTCTCTATCGCCTCGTATATTTGTTTTTTTTTTTTTTTTATTAGAGCAACTTCATTGTTCTTAATGATATGGAAAAATTTGAGACAGGTGTGGTGCTTTGCCCGCTGCCTCGAAGGACATAGACCGATTTTGCTGATATTCTATAGCAACTCTTTTGAAACTATGTATGATCGATTGGTGTATTTAAATTTTATATAGCTCATCTTGTGCCTTACCAAACTTGATTTCGAAACTAATACGGGCGGGCAGACAGACATCGTTCCATTGACTTCGCTATGAATAAAAACTCAGAATATATATACTTTATGGGGTCAGACATGGATCTTGTAGAAATGGAATGTGAAACTTATATATATTCTTTTCAACTTCTTGTGGCGAAGGGTATAAAAAAATGATCAACGAACGAGTGGAGGAACAATTTCTTCATTAAACCACTTGAACGGCATTTTTTGCGATGCCAAAGTCAATGCGATGCGAAAATACATAAATTCGAACAATTGCTATTCTGTATTGCGATATTCGCAAAGTTTTCTATTAATCGCATTCCAAATGCGAAAAGGTGGTAAGTCGGTATTCTGAATTGTGAAAACAAATGTCAAATTCGCAAAAGTGAAAGAATATTTTATTTATTTATTTGTCATATACTTATTATTTAATTTAGGAAAGCAAGCAATAAGACCACGAAACCGCGTCATTTTGAAATAAAGATAGAATTAATGACTAATCACAGGCAATTGCCAAGAGGCCATTTGAAAACACCAAATGCAGGTCAGTCGGCAAATACTTTGTAGAAATCGTTAACTGAAGTACAAAATATCAATAGACCACCTATTGCAGAAGCTGCAGGATGGAAAAAGTATGAAATATAAAAACCAGTTCAAAAATATTTGACTTTTACTTTAATTTTAAGCGACATTGGCGGCACTGGCAGTGGCCCCTCAAAATAAAATCCAATGTCTTTCACTTAGAAGAGCAATTGGTGAATTGTTAAACTTAACGGATTCCGTAAATGGATTATCGGGCGCACTTTCCTTCGGGGCAACAATTGCTTCTAAACAATCTTCTCTGTATCCTTTCATTTTGCTTGTGCCCTTCTTTGTCGTCGAACCAATTAAAACCCATTTGTATTATTTTTTTCATACAGAATTTCCTAATTAAATTTTATAAACAATTTTCATTAACAATTTATTTATTTTTAATTAAACGTTTGTTGACACTGACATTTATTTGAACAGCGTTGCCACGATTTGAAATAAATTGCGCATGTTATTGCGAAAGTCTAACAGAATACCAAATTTTTTTCGCATCGCATTTCATTTGCGCATCGCATTGATTTTCACATCGCAATTCAGAATTAGCATTCTGCTGCTTTTATCGAGCTCTTCATATAGAAAATTGATAGTTTAGGTGACTAGTTGGACAGAAACGAAACATTTTGGAAATAAATCACGACTTAACAAAATTTTATATGTTAAAAGCAAAGAAGTATAAGAATTTTACTTTGGAGCTTTAAGTTTTTCAGAGCTTTCAGGAGCGGGTCATCTTCGGTGTGTAAATTTTAAGCTTCTGTTTATCATCGCAAAAAAATTTTTTTTATAGGGCTTTGAAAATTGAGGTTTAAACTGTAAAATTGGCGTTTATAGTTGATTAATTAATCAATTATTTACATTTCAAAATTAAATATTCTGATATTTTCAAGTTACAGTTGTTTTTTTTTCTTTCAAAATATTGAACTTTGCTTTTAAGAAGTGCTCTCGGTTGGCTCTCAAGTGAAATAATAAAACGCTAAAACAGTTCGCTTCAATATATTTACTCGATTAGAAAATATCCGATTCCTTATTTGAAATTTGTAAACGACCAAAAACCCAGGTTTGGGGTAAAACTATACCGACTCGAAGTCCACCTATTTGTTAAGAAAATTCAATTTTAGCCTATAAGTTCCAAAATCAAAAAGCCTGAACTAAGAAACAAAAACTAGTTTAAAAAAGTCAAAGGGCCGAATGAATGTGGATTTATGGACAAAAGTGTATAATATTCCAATTTGAGAATACCACAGTTCGATTTATATCATTGTGCACTTCCTGCCAATACTTTATTAATTTTAAGAGTTTTCTAATTAAAAACGTTATTGATTTGGCAGTTCAGTTATCGATACGTCAACCGGGACAGATGAGACAATTATGGGATCGTCCGCTTTTTGTGCAGTAATTTTACGAATAAAAAAATTTCTATACAAATTTTCCAATTTAATTGTGTATATTTTATTTTTCATTTTAGCAAAACTCCAATTAAGGGCGTAGTTCGTTACTCAAAAAACAATTCTTTAAAGTTCTGCAATTTTTCATGGTCTTAATTTGGTAGCCAGTCACTACAATGGATATGTCGGCGTTTAACTAATGGATGTGAGATTTATATAAAAATTTCATGCATGATTTGTAGAATAAATTTTTGGCTTTTTCTTTAATGTTAGTTTTGTTTTTAATGCAATAATACATTAAAATCTTTTTTGTAACTTGCCACGAATTTAGAAAAAAAAAAACAATAAATAAATCCACCGCCTCATTTCATCAGCAATAATTAGACACATAATGTTGTTTAGTTATGAGTGAAAAAGATAATGTAGTAGAACTTGTGTCTAAAACAGAGACAGATCATAAAAAGGAATTTTACAGAGAGGGGCAATTTAATTTAGAGGAGGATCTAAACTCTTCAATAATTTAAATTTCGTATTTCACTCGAATTTCTTATTTTCTTTAAAGGTTTTTCGATTCCATTTCGTTATTTGAAGATACCTCTTATTACGCAATTAAGTCTGTAGCAACATTTGCATTAAAGACTTTTTAAATGACCAGAAACCATAAATATTTACGCTGGTCGACATGTGTGAGGATGAGAAGGAGATGTATGCTGTGGAGTACAAATTAACTGTCATTGCCCGCTGTCTTAATTGGCTGGGAAAACGATTCCAGGTTTATATTAAACAACAGGAATTTTTTTTAAATTAAATTAATTAATTATCAAAAAATCTTTTTTTTCGTGCTATTTTCCCGATTAATTATTTAAATCACCAATATTGATTATTGAGGGTCAACGCACGTCTCGATGGCCATTTCATTATCGCTTACTTAACTCTTCAGGAAACTTCTTGGTTAGGAAATATACGATCAGACTGATTACTTTTGCATACAAGACCGATGTATACATAAGAGACCATAAGCGTAGCTAGATAACTTTTCTGGAGAGGATAAGAACCCATTTAACGAAGAGGCAAATTATGCCACGTACTCGGATTGCAAATTTCATAGGATTTTTAAGACCCTGTTAAACTATCTTATCGCAACTACAGCTTCATTTTTCAAATTGCCGCTTGAGGCACAAAGAAAAAATTTTTTAATTTTATTGTATTTTTTTAATTATTTCGTTAATTTAGTTACAATTCTTATTCATTTTCCTAACAGCACGCTCCTGTCTTTCAAATGGTCTTATCTATGATTTCTAAAACTTGACCACAATTTTTGCCAATATACAACACTGACCGCAGCGACACGACCACGAATCTAGCACCAGGTCTATTTCATGATTGGGCTGAAATACATGATTTATTGTTAGCGGCTGTTTTAATTTAACTTAGAAAATATTAGTTTTTTATTGTTGTTGTTGCAAATGTTCATTGAATGAACAGAGTAAAAAAATTAACGATCCACTAAATATTTTCATATGAAAGAATCTGCATATAAAATATCATTATTAAGTGTAGGGCTCAATTAAAAAAAATAATTTTTTTTCAAAAGGTAAGTATCATGTTTTGGCTCATTTTGCCATAAACGATATATTTAGCGATATGAAAGAAATTTGTGTTCTTTTGTTTTATTTTGATACCCTTCGCCACAAAAAATGGAAAAGTTTATCATTTCGTTTGTAATTCTACAATATCCATTTCCGACCCCATAAAGCATTGTTACGTTTTTCCCTTTAAGAACAAATGTACGAATTCATTTGATTGCAAACACCACTGTGGCTCACTATAAGTTCTGTATTCTTTACTTTGTAGCTTTATTTGGCTATACTCCTTGGTCTTACGGTCTTGTGAATCCTAAGGTCTCGTATTTACTTAACATGCGTTATTATTACAAACGCAGCCATCCACGCTACACTACCGTGTTACTCCGGCGAGAAATGAGCTACTAGATGCCTTGTTTAGTAACCATTTACAGACATCTCCACTATTCCTGTTATCCAAGCCAGTCATCCCCTTTAATCCATTACCCACAATACACTTCTGCCGTACACTGTTGTTACGAGGGCTGCTATATGTATTTCTGGCCTGGCAACACTGAGTGCTGCCAAGTGCAATCTGACATTTCCATTGGAAAGTTTGTCATTTTTAAGCATAATCGTACTCAAAACGTTTTGACGTACGACCATTATTTGTGTTGTTTACTGTGACTTGAAAAAATTAATACAGAAAAAAATTGAATTAACTCGTGAACATTTTCGTGCCATCATTTTTCACAATTTTCGACGTGGATTATCACGACAAGAGTGCATTGATGAACTTCAATCTTTGTATGGCGATGAAGCACCATCCTATAGCACTGTGAAAAATTGGTATAATGAATTTAATCGTGGCCGAAGCTCGCTCAAAGACGAATTCCGTGAAGGTCGTCCAAAAACGGCTGTTGTGCCAGAGAACATTGATGCCGTGCGTTAACTCATAATGCAATATCGACATGCGACATACCGAGAGATAGAGACATCCTTGGACATTTCTTCCACCGGCATACATTCGATACTGTATGAACACCTGGCCGTAAAAAAGGTTTGTTCTCGTTGGATCCCGCACAATTTGAAAGTCGCTCAAAAAAAGGCTCGTGTCGATTGGTGCAAAGAAATGTTGCAAATATACGATTGCGGTGCTTCAAAAGATGTTTATAAGATCGTCACACAGGTGACGAATCATGGATCTATGCGTGTGAGCCAGAAACGAAACAACAATCGACCGTGTGGGTCTTCAAAAACGAGCAAAATCCAACGAAAGTTGTTCGTGGAAGAAGCACTTCGAAGCAAATGGTCGCCTGTTTCTTCGGCAAAACTGGTCATGTGGCGACTGTTCCGCTTGAGCAACGTAGGACGGTCACTTCTGACTGGTACACTACAATTTGTTTGCCTGAAGTCATCGGAGAAATTCAAAAAACCAACAAGAGAAGACGAATCATTGTTCACCATGACAATGCGAGCTCTCACACATCGGCTCAAACCAGAGCGTTTTTGACCGGCCAAAACGTCGAATTAATGGGTCATCCGCCGTACAGCCCTGACTTGGCACCTAATGACTTCTTCTTGTTTCCGCAAATCAAGAAAAAAAAATGCGTGGTCAACGATTTTCGTCGCCATAAGAAGCTGTTGAAGTGTTCAAAAACCATGTTTTAGAGGTGTCTCAATCGGAGTGGAAAAAGTGCTTCGACAACTGGTTTGAGCGCATGCAAAAGTATATAAATCACGCTGGCGAATACTTTGAAAAACAATAAAACCATTTTTGATTATAAATATTCGCATTTTCACTATTAGGCCAGAAATATATAGAGCAGCCCTCATATGCTGTTACACTTCATTGCGCTAACCGCTACCGTTCTTACTTTTTGTTATTATAAAGAGCGTCTTGATACAAATATTGAAGTATCTTTTTCGCATTTTTTTATTACATGAAGTTATATTATATTTTAATAAAAGCAAAAGTATTTATTTATGAATAATGAAAACCATATATGAATGTACTTGAGAGCCCGTTTATGGGACTATGTATATAATAACAATTATAATTACTATTTGTTCATTTATAGTTTTTAGCTTATAATTCTTTTTTGCGTAAAACAAACAATTAAAAAAAAGAGCGTCTTGAAAATTATCTGTTACTTCTTATAATAAATTAGACGTCTCCACTAAATTATCTGCCATGACTTCACAGAATAATTGTCTTTTGCTTCTCGGGAGGTTTGTACTGCTGCTTCTTAATTTTTAATTGCATTATAACAATTATTATTTTCCCTTATACGCATGTCCGAAGCTGGGCTTGAACTCACGATATTCTGTTTTACAGCAAGCACCTCTACCAACGCAGCCATTGAGGTTGTTCAGCTTTTATTGGCTAATTGTGTTATTATTCTATACCCACACCATTATATATTATATATACAGGCATGTCCAAACTCAATCCTGATCGAAAGTGGTTTCAATTACGCAAATTGGTTCTTCAGAAAACGAAAAACGAAAATTTTTTCGGAATGAAACCACTTTTAAATTTTAAAGTGGAATTTAGTTTCTTTAAAATTTTGTTATTGGCGGTTTGACAATTTACTTTTATTACGAGTATGTGTCCTTATTTAGATTAGCTTTGTTATTTACTTTGGTGTGCGCAATATTGCCATATTTAAATAAAAAGGTGAAGATAAGGCATTTTTTTTTTGAAATAAGCAAAATCGATCGGAATCTGATGAAGGTAATCTGATGATCGAGCGGAATTGTTAATACAGAATTCAAACCATTCCGATCGGAATTTGTGACATGCCTGATAGTCTGAGTTCTTAAACATAGCAAAGTCGATTGAGCGATGTCCGTCTGTCCGTCCGTGTTAGTGTTGAAATCAAGTTTGCAAAGGCAATCGATAAGACACAGTGTCGAAAGAGGTGCTGTTGCAAATCAGCGAGATCGGTCCATGTCATGAGACGCAGTGGGCAAAACACCACGCCTGCCTCTAATTTTTCCATATCATTTGGAACAATTAAGTAACTCCAATCAAAAAAATAAATACATGGGGCGATAGAGAATTAAAAAATAAGACAAAAACATCAAGTGAAAAAATTGGCGCTCGCCCATATTTTCCGAGTTACGGGGTTCTGAAACTTAAAATTTTTTTTGAAATATCAATATGGGAATCATTTTAAAGCTTTTAAAGAGATCTTTAAGCAAATACTAAACTTTTTTAAAAGTGCTTAACCCATTAAGAGCCGATGTCATTTTTACGTAGTGTAAATATATGCAGTACCAAATCATTTTTTTATTTTTTTTTATTCTCTGTCACTTCAATATTTGCTTTTTTGATTGAATTTACTACACTAAACTAGATTTATATAAGTAGATGGTGAAGGGTATAAAAGGTTTTGCATAGCCGGTTTGGTACTATTGACTCGTCAGATTTTGCGAACCAACGGACAAGGCGTTCCCTTCGATTGGTGGATAAAACGTTTCCGTGAGATTCCTGTGGCCAAATGAAAGATTAAAGCGATTTCAGATAAATGATTTATAATTTTAAGCATGTAGAGGTAGTTACGGGTAAATTTTTTTTTGTTAAGAGGACCAGCACTTAGGGGCAGGAGGATATAGAAAGTAGTGCTTGTGAACATTTGATTTAAATCATTCTATAATTCATTATTAAGTGACCGGAGAGATCTCGGCAGAGTGTTTATTCCAAAAACAGCTTAAAAATGAATAGTCTCTGTAATGCATAGTGCGATTCACTGGCCATTCGCCTAAAAAGCTATGCGCTCTTGACGAAGAACGTGTTGCGCTTACGAAATTACGGGTTTCAAAAGCAAGCTCCCTGATTTTATGAGAGCACATTCCGTTGTAGTAAAAATAAAACAGTGAAACACATCCGACATTGCGTTAATGCTTCAGTGATTTAATGGAGCTGGATACCCAACTGCCAACGATGAGCTTCTTCGCTCTCTCCTGCACGCAATCGATTAACTCCAACGTAGTTTTTGAAGAACCAACTTATACATGGGAATGGTATTCCATTTTCGGCCTGATAAAGGTGATATTGCAATAGCGAGGAGATCAGATAGAGTTTAGTATGTCTGGCACCGTCACAGAAAACCTGAGCATTTGATTGCTTCTTTAACGACTTGAAAAATATGCTTGATCCACCAAACATCGCCTTAAATCTTAATGCCAAGAACATCAAGAGCTTTTGAATCCTTATTATATATATCACCCATAATTAAAGATGAGGTAGAGGATTCAGCCGTACACCTGTGTGCAAACACACAGCACTGGACTTTTTGAGCGTTAAATTGGACACTGATGGAACCTTGCGGTAGCCCTGAATTTATCATGAATGGACCAAGATTTTGCCATTGAAGAGGGTGGACATCGACTGCAACCCAAAGAAATAAAATGAGGCGGTTCTTAGAAATTAATAAGTAGTAAGTAGTAAGCTTGAGAATGACTTGACAGTGAAATTACATTTGCCGGCTCAGCCAGGGTTGCCACTATTTGTTTAAATTCTAAACGTTGCTGTAAGTTTACGCACTTCCTATTCTGGCTTTACATTTTTTAACTGGATTTGAAATCTAAAACTGAATTTTTATAATAGAAAACCTAAAATCATTTTATTCTTAATAAATATTTTTTGTTTTTATCAAAAACCTTTAAACTTATTTTATTTCTGCATCTGAGTTTGCTCCACCATGAATTACGACATTGTTAACGCATTGTGTAGAGACTTTTATGAGTAACCACAGGGAAAGTCTCCACTAAGAAATTTTTGTATTACAATCATTTTATTAAGACAATTCTGAAATTTATAGAAAAGAAGTGGCTGAATCTTAGCTGGAAAAGAAAACTGCATTCAAGTTTTAATATGAACTTTTAAAGCAAAATTTATTAACCAAGAAAAATTCATCCATTTTTCTTTAATTTTTTTTTATGGAAAAAATGTTTAAAATACGCTTGATGCAGATATAGACATTTTTGGAACTCTATATGGGGCTGCCTTGTGATATTATATAACTAATCTTAGTTTTTCTTAGTTTCTTTTTTTTTTTGTATCGATGGGCTTTAGCGTCTTATTTATTTGCAACATAAAATTTAACGTTAATTACGAATGAGCGTACGTTGGTTGTGGGTGGGCCACCACACTACTGTTACGTACAAGAAAAAATGTAAAAATTTTAACAAACAGCTAAAACATGACATGAGATCGTGTCACCCACAATGTTAAAAAAAAAAACAAAATCAATAAAAATAAAGTTTAGAATTTATGATTGTGGCAGGTTTTAACAAGAAGATTTATGCAAATCACCTTCCGTTAGACACATTGTCAGACGGTATTTATAGGACAGGGTTTATATAGAGTCGCTTGCATGTAAGAACACAAGTAGTTAAACATAAAATTGACGCCCAACAAATAAAAGTGTTAAGAATAATATTAAAGTGACTCATATGCTTAAAGCACTCACACCACACATCTCTCAATCCATACGAGTATAAAGGAAAAAATATTTAAAACAGCAATTTATACACATTTGCTTTGAATGGCCTAATAAAGTAATTTACTGAATTTTTAAATACAAAGAAAAATAAACAAACAAAAAAAAAAAAAAAATTAACAAAAATATTAAGTTTCAGATTTATTTTTTATTTTTGAATATTGTCATCGTTAAACTGACAATTATTACAAACTGTTGAAGCAATTAGTTGCAGTTTTATTGATCCATAATAAATACTTAAGAGCCGCAATTACAATTTTAAAAACACACTATCAGCTTGAATGTCATTAATACAAAAAAATGAGATACATTTCAGAGTAGAACGTTGCTTAGTGGCTAATTTCATTTGAACATACAATATGCTCGTAAGTTGTCTCATTTTAGTGGCCCACAAATCAATACACTTCCATTTAATAGTGACAATAAAAACATTTACATGTAATAGATTTTTTTCCTGTCAAACAAGAAATAATTTTAATTACAAATATCAGTGATACCGTTTGGCATATAAGTTTTGCAGCAAGGAATCGCTAACAAAGGTTATTTTCTTATAAAATTATTAGTTGAACTGTTTGAAATTATAACAAATGAATTAAATGCATTTCGGCTAAAGTTAAGTTTTATTTTAATTTTTAAAAATTAAAAAAAAAGAAAAATTATATACAAATGTGTGTAGACGTTTTCCAAAGAAAACAGGAAAAATTAGACACCAGCAGAAAGAAAAGCACAATTTTTAGAAATTTAAATTAAATTAAACTCAAGCCGAAATAAATTGAATTCATTTGTTATAAAGATTATAAAACGTTTTAGGCAGGCACTTGAAAAGTAGAAAAGCTGAAATAAAATATTTTTACGAATAATACAGTCTGGCAACCCCTGTTGTTGTTTCCGTATGAGCGTGGTGAATAATTTAATTCAACTAATAGTGTGTATAGAATAATACCACAATTAGCCAACAAAAGCTGAGCAACCTCATTGGTTGCGTTGGTAGATGTGCATGCTGTAAAACAGAAGACTGTGGGTCCGATCCGCGCCGTCGGACATGCGCACAACAAAAAATAAAAAATTGTTATAATGCAATTAAAAATTAATAAGCAGCCAGTACAAACCTCCCGAGAGGCAAAAGATAATTATTGTGTTGTAAAGCCATGTCAGATAATTTAGGGGAGACATCCAATTTAATATAAGAGCTACAGATAATTGTCAAAAAGCCCTTTATAATAAAAAGTAAGAACGGTAGCGTTTGTGCAGGGAAGTGTAACAGTATAACAACAGTGTACGGCAGACGTGTGTTGTGGGTTAAACGGGATGACTGGCTTGGATAAAAGGAGTAGTGGAGATGTCTGTGGATGGTTAAGTTTACTAAAAAAGGCATCGAGTAGTTCATGTCTCGCTGGAGTAACACATTAGTGTAGCGTGAATGGCTGCGTTTGTAGTAATAACGCATGTTTAGTAAATATGAGACAAGGGTTCACAAGACCGGTAGGATCAAGAAGTATAGGAATTTATTATGAGCCATAGTGGTATTTGCAATCAAAAAAAATCCGTACGTTTGTTCTAAAAGGGAAAAACATAACAATATATATATATTTTAAAGAAGTAACACTCAGTCCATAATACTGCCTTAAAAATTGTATTAAAATATTTTGAAAGCTATAGAGTAGAGAAGACAGGAGGTTTTGAAAAACCTAATAGATAGAAAGCTTCTCTTTTGCAACCCTGCATTCACACGTTATGCTTATTTCTAGAACAGTTTATGCAGCGCCTCTGGTGTTAAAAGTCGTATTTAAGTTTTTGAAGGTAGTATAGCCAATTATTTGATTGAGCTGTAAATAAATTATTCTTTTTTTGATTTTTATTCGTTACGAATTTGATAAATTTTGAATTAATTCTTTTTACAACAAAAAGAATTGAAAATTTTTTTAATGAATTCCAACGAATTAGGCAGAAATGAATTGCAAATAATTTCCAATTAAAATGAATTTTTAGAATGAGTTTCAATTCATTTCCAATTCAAATAAATTTCTTAAAGTGAATTGCAATTTTCAATTCGCTTAAATCTATATATAAAAAAATAAAGTTTATGTTTTTTTACGGACCGTAACAAAACATTGAATTACATGTGTGCAGTACAAGAAAGAGTGGTGTGTATGTAGTAAATTAGAATAAAAAGAAAATTAGTCAACAAAAGTTAAAAAGCAGCCGTGGCTACGTCTGTAGAAATGTATTCATGTTTGGTAAACAGAAGATCTTGAGTTCAAATCCTAACAGAGAATTGAATAGAAAGAAAAAAAGTAGCCAAAGTGAATGAGTTGTTTTAAAGGCAAATAAATAAAAAACACCTCTTCAAACCTATCGAAGTATTGATTATCAAAAGGATAAACTTTGTAGTGTAGTTGCGGTAAAGGAAGCGCCTGTATTGTAAAAGAGCGAATGCAGCTTTTTTGCTTCTTTCCTTTAGTTATAGGGCAAATTGACAATATCGGTGTATAGCAGTTGCGCATGTCATTTTTTAAAGTGAAAAATGTATCATAAATCTTCTATTGGCAACACTGATAAATACATTTATTTATTAAAAGTGTATAAAACATTTATTTTAAATTATAAAAATATTTACACATAAATGTGACAGTTAATCACAAAAAATACATAAATTATCTAGTGTGTATTTAAACGTTGAAGACAAAATAAACCAACAAACTTTAATAGAGAAAAGAAAAAAGGACTTTGCCAAAACAAAAGACTTAAGACACAAGCAAATGCATTAATTAATAAATTTCTTTGAACTGAAAAGAAGGTATTAATCAATCAATAATTTTGCGAGAAAATAAATAAAATATTTTGCAATAGCTTCCGACTTATGTCATGTAGTGTCTTTGTAGCCGTGTCTTTCATATCTGTATCATTTTACTGAGTTGCAAAAATAATCGCGGAAAGCGCCAAATAAATGGCTGGACTCTAAAATAAAAATACATATTTAATTATTTATGTAATCGTGTTACATTCTTTAGGAAAGTTATAGATAAGAGATAACATAGGTGGTAAAAGGAGGAAGAAAAAAAATATCCATTTTGTTAGTTATTTTACTTCGCCGGCGAATGTGTATGAAGTACCCAAGAAGGATGCTGCGTTCTCTAATGTAAATTCTGAATATGTATTTATGCCACTAAACAAAAAAAAAAATAATTTTATTTTTATTTTTTTTTGATTGCCTTAGGGTTTGAACCAAGGCGCGGTCGCCATCGCCTAGTAGTCAGATTTGTAGTCAACATGCTTACTACTAAGGCAAATTTGTTTTACCAGGTGGCATCGTTGCGGCAGCTGACGATTTTTTGCTTAATTTTGTTATATGTAGAGAAGCTGTCAAAAGTGTATCATTTTATATTACAAAAGTCCTTTCCTTTAATATTTTTTTTAAATAAAGTTGTAACAAGAGTTTAAATTCAATTTGAAAAACAAAGTTTTTATTAAAAACGTTATTAAAAAGGGTAAGAAAAAAGTGCAGTAATTTATTGTGTTTTGAAGTTTACCATACACTTAAGTGCCTGTTTTTCGCCTAGCTTATAACCATGAATTTTTTTAGTTAAAATCAGCAAAAAACATTTTAAAATAAAAGAGCCTGACGGTGGGTGCTTGCTGCTCCTATTTATGCTTTTCTTAACTGCGTTTGTCGTAATTTATAACTTTCAAATAAGAGAGAGAGAGAGAATGGCTCGAACTTTACTTAATCCAATGCTTTATCACCTGTATATTTGCTCAGTGTATTACTTTGTTTTATTAAAAATGTCCAGTAGCTTCAATTATTCCCTGAAATACTAAACGCTTTATTGAGTCTTAGTGCTGTTGTATACAACTGTATTTATTTACACGCTGCATACAGAATATATTCCTATCAAAAACTTATTATTATTGTACAAGTTTAAATGTTTGCTGGTTAATGTTTAGTTTCCCACTTACACACTTTATGTAAATGACCATGTAAAGCATTAAATAAAATAATTTGTAAAAGTAAATTAGATTTCGCATATGAATTTAAGCTTAGCGGCGGCCAAACACACGTTAAAAGTCTTCCGGTTGAATATTTAACAAGATAATCACATATTTGTTGGAATAAGCGTTCAATACCTAGTTAATGCCAGCCTATAGAAAAAAAACAACCGAATTAAATGAAAAAAAAAAAAAACAATTGCTTTAGGAATTTATGCGAAAGAAGTAGATAAAATTAAAGACAAAACGGTTTTCAAATTATTGAAACATTAAATTTATTACCACTTCGATTAAACGTAATTATTGTCGTATAAAAAATATAAAACTTTAATTGGGTCTAACAATAAGCTTTTATGTTTGTTTTACTTGAAAAAAACATGTTTTTTAAATAATTATTGATATTTCTTAATTTGAAATGATTTAAGAAATAATTTAATTAAGGTCATACTGAGCTTTTATTGTTATTATAAAAGGTTTCTGTTTAATAAATTTTGTTTAAAGGGAAATTTTTAAAGTTTTTTATTTAAGGACATCAACAAGATTTTTTTTATTAAGCAAATCTTCACTGTATGAGATACTATCAGCTGGTACTATATCAAAATTCAAATAAAATTTAATATACAATTTTGTTTTTTTTAATACAAAATCGCTGTTTTTTAATATTAAATAAAAGATAAAAAATAGCATTTTAAATATAAAATATTATTCTAAAAAACTATATTCAAATCATACATGGAAGTAATTAATTAGAAAGACTAATTAATTGGCGATTTCATTAGCATTGATAAGTAAATAATGCTAATGACTTTTTTATCATTATATTTATTTTTACTAATGGTAATGCATTTTAATAAAAAGGTTTCGTTGATAACACAGGCCAACACTCAATTCGCTTCTTTGAATTTATCAACTGATTCTAGTTAATTTGGGTGCGCTAAATTCAAATCTGTAATCAGTTTGTCTCTATCAGCTCTAGTTTTCATGATATAGCTTTTTTAAACCTTTCACTGTAAGTGAGGAGGGAGTTTGTCATTCCGTTTTTTCCGAAAATATTATTTTATGTGTAATTGCTAGCTGATTAACGGGAATTTTATTTGTGCAATATTATTCAGAACATTATTTTTTCTTTTTTTTAATTTTGTCGGGCTGTGTAATTAGTTGAAAAACAAAATCATTACCATTGACTTATGATTTAATAGTTTAAAATTATTGTCATTTATAAATTTATTCCTTATGTTTGTACAATAAATACACATCTTAAAGTATGGTAGAGTATTATTTTAAAATGGCATTAAGATCAGAAAAATTTGGATAAATATACATGTTTTTCTTTTATCAGACAATAATAAGACACCATGGGAACATATTTTTGTTTTTGTGTAAGTTATAAGATCTGCTATCTGGGGTAGTTATTAGTTGACCTTAGATCTCAGATATCAAGTTTTATACCTATCTATCTTAAAAATGATAAGTTGTTAAAAATTTTTAAAATAGCTCTGTGTTAAGATTTGTTTATTATCTAGAAAGTGTTTTTAAATTCCTGCGATCAAAAGGTTGAGTTTCATTAAAAACGATTTCATTAAAATTACCATTAGTAAAAGTAATTATAATTAAAATAAAATCATTAGCATTAGCATTAAATGGTAGTTAATTTTTCAATAGTAATGAACAAAATCCATGCATAATTCAAAATAATGATTTTTATTTTACTTTCTTTTATTATGGCATTGATAGTTTTTGTATAAAATTTTAATAAATGAACTGTATCCTTTACAATTAAACTTAACAAATTTAAAGCTTTTTTTGTGTTTCAATGGATATAAAGTATGCTCGTCCTTCAAAGATTAAAAAAGAAAACAAAAATAACACAGGCCAACATTGACTTTGTTTCATGAGACTTATGGGACTTTTACTTTAAATACAAAAACAGATAATTTGACGCTGACCAGATTGATGATTAATTGTGTCCATTTCAATATAGCGATAAAAAGTGCTTCTTTTAGCTGCTTATTAATTTAAAAAAAATGTCATAAAAATTAATATTCAAGTTGAATATTTTACTTGAATTTAAGTAGAAAAATTTTAGCGAGCAGAAAAATTAAAAAAAAAGAAAATAAATATATAGTCAAAGTTAATTAATTATTGTTTTTAGAATAGAAACCTAATTAAAAAAGTGTGAAATAATAATGAATATTAATGATTTGATTGCAATACATGATCTCTTGTTTCACTTAACAAACGCTTTAACAAGTTTACCCGCGCAGCCATCTGCATCACATTGTTCTATGACTCCGCTGAGACACTTACGACATTTTGTTTACCAATCAGGTCCTTTCTCTTTCCCTTTCCCTTTCACTTTCCTCTTTAACTAAGTCATCGTTGAGGTTTGAACCACGATTTTCTTGCTTTAATCAATTCATTTACCGTGACTGCACAATTATTTTTCTTTCCTTACGAGACTTCAGGACATTGGAACTGCACTTTCCATTTCTTAGCTTTCTTTACAAAGCACATTCGCCGCAGCTCGCTGCTTTATACGTGGCAAGCATTTAATTGATTTTGATTAGCCGTTGTAATCTTTTGATTTGATATTTATAGAAACTTGTAGGTGTCAGATACTCACAAGCAGATTGGATAAAAATAGTAAACATAGTTTTTAATTTTTTTTTTTATTAGTGCTCATTTTCCACTTGTACTCCCACTTGATAACACATCCTTTTATTTTAGAAAATATTTAATTTTTTTTTTAAATTGCATTTTTCTGACGTCACTTTTAATGTATTTAATAGTTCTGGTTTTTAGAAGTCTGTACAGCAAACTTGCTTTAACATGACAAGACCAGAAACAAAAGACTTAAGAAAAATAATTGAATTTCTAACAATGAAATTAATTAATTGCAACTGTTTCTAGTTTAACGAATTAAATTATTTTAAAGTAAATAACAAGAAATTTTCTATATAAAAACAAATCAATGAAAGTTGCTGTTGAAACATGCACATTTAAGAGTCCATTGTCAATGCGAGTTTTGTTTATTTGTTTTTGTTTTGTGTTAAGTTGCTGCTGTTGTGGCCAACAACTAAATATTTAAATACTCATAAAGTTATTTCTTATTACAATCATACATTTAGCACTTAAAACTTAAAACATAAAAAAATAGTTTAAAGTTAAATAACAACAAATATCATGTAGGTTGAAAGGTGGGGGTCTTTACTCTTTTAAGTCGTTAAACATATTTCTCTAAGAAACTGCAAGAAACTTAGACAATGTGAACAAAAATCTACTTTATATCATGTTATTAGATCAACAGAAAAATGCGATCAGTTTTTTAAATTGTTTAAGAAAATAGAAACAATTCAAAGTAAAATAATAAAAGTAAAGAAAAAAAAAATTAATAAAATTGAGTAGTATTTTAACAACAACAACAAAAACAAAAAACGGACTAGCTGGATTTACAATAAAATTGTTTTATATAAATATTGCAACAATGAAACTTGTGGTTTTAACATTGCAATGCAGTGTAATTTTTTAATGCTGTAGAGAACAAAAAAGATAGAGAGAGAGAAAAATAAAGCAGAAAATAACTTACAACAACAATTTTGAATCAGGGTGCCTGGTAATAAGTGGTGTTTGTTCTAATCTTTTTTGTTGCTCTAGAAAAAAAAAATATTTACAATATTTCATACAACAATTTGTTAGGAAAAATAAACATTAAACAATTTCGCTTTCGATTTTGATTTTGATTTTGCTCTGCATTTTGGGTATATAAATATGCTGGAGCATTTAAGAATTAACCACAGTCTAGTTACAATACTTACACCAATTGGAAGTTTATTTTTCATAAATATTTGAAATATAGTTCAATTGGTAGAATTTTGATAATTTAGTGCAATAATTTTTTATTAACCAACAACACCAACAACAATAGCAAAATGTTCACAAAGTTGGTAAGTATTAAGGACATTTACTTGAACCAAGCCAACTAAATGAAAAAGGATTGCAATAAAAAGGATATTTTTGTTTCTTAAAGGCCTTATTATCATTAGTTGCTTTGGCTTGGGCCAAACCCCAACTACCCGCGGCTCAATATCCAGCTGGTGTTAATCCTCAGGACTGTCCCGGTTTCCCAATCTGTGATAATGCCCGTTTACACAATCCGAATAAATGGCAACAACCTGCAGCATGGCAACCACAACCCCAATGGGGTGCTCCACAGCCTCAATGGGGTGCACCACAACCTTCTTGGCAGCCTCAACCACAATGGGGTGCTCCTGCCCCAGCCTCTGCTCCCGGTGGTGATAAATATCCAGCTGGTGTAAATCCCCACTCCTGCCCCAATTATCCCTTCTGTGATGTTAATGCTGCTGGTGCTGCCCCTGCTGCTCCACCACTACCTGGCTGGACTGAACGTCAATATCCTGCCGGTGTTAGTCCTCATACCTGCCCCAATTTCCCCTACTGTAACTAGAAGAGCACAGTAAATGATTGTCAACTATTCAACTGCCAAGTCTTTCTTACTTTTCTACCACCATCGCTGTTATTCATTTTTAATCAAGCGTGTGCTGTTTTCCAATAATTGACTTTTTTCATGATTTCTTTTTTTCTTTGTATTTGAAATCTCAAACCTTCAAAATTTCTCTTTTTCTTTTTGTTAATTTACATCTAAAAACATTTAAATTAAAACAATCTTAGCAAATTTAAGACAAAAAGTTTATATAAAAAAAATAATAAAATTGATTGTTGTTGGTGTAATAAAAGCCACTAATTCTTAGAAAAAGAATTACAAAAAGAAAATTTTAAAAGTTTTTTATTTGAAAAATAAAGTATTAGAAAGTTTTTAAAGTTTTATTTGAAACATCAAATACAACTTATTGATTAAATCTAGATCAAGATCACTAACTAGCTTTCCGAATGTCAGTATATTTACAAAAGTGCTTACGGTAACGATGTTTTATTAACAAAAAAGGGAGAAAAAATATTTAAAAATAAATTGTATTGGAAACATAACAGTGAGCCATACGGGTGGCCAACTGAAGTTGGTTGCGTGTTATTTCTATTTCAATAACAAAATTATAGATATCCGTGTAGGTTCCGTAGACCGTTAATGAAAGTAAAGGAATAATCAAAGAACCACAACTTAGTATCGAATAAGGACCTTTAGGTGGCCATAATATTCCACCCAAACAAAATTTAAAACACAATTCTTTTGGTGAAGGGTATACAAAAAACAATCGGCATCGAAACAAAAAATTACTTTTAAATGATTAACTTATTTATTAATAAAAGCCGGTTAAAAGGCAACAAATTGTGAGTTTCGTTTATTATAATTGAAACAAATATTTCTCACACCCACCTGTCTTCATAATCAATCCAATAACAGTTTTAAAGTTAAGAAAAAATAAATGAATTAAAAAATGGAAAAATGCGGAACCTTACAAAACTGACCACCATGTTGTTGATTGTTTTACTCAAATAGTGGATATAAATTTGCTGGTTGCTTTTTTTTACGATCGGCTTCGAAACGAAAAATTACTTTTAAATGATTTGTCCTGCTATTGTATTATTCATAGGACATTTTTTTTGATACTTAAAAAAATCGAAGGAAGAAAATGAATGAATGAATGATTCATGTGCTTTCGTTACGCTTTGATAATATTTAAATAAAACAAAATATAATTTTTTTTATTACAGGCAGATACGAACAATGACCATTAATATCGACCAGCCATATAAAAGCTATCTGTGTACAATTCGACAAAAAGAAATATAAACAGATTTAATTTGTTATAGAGAATGCGAATATATATTTGAATAAAATTGAATAAAACTACTTGAGGGTAGGATATAATGCATCCTCTCGTTTTAAATAAAAAGACCCTTCAATCAATGATGAAAATAAAAAAGCGATCTCACCACGTGATGTTATATTTTTAACGTGAGAAATGCAGAGAAATTTCGTAAAATAAAAGAAAATTAATGTGAAAAAATAAAGCCTTTTGGTCCTATTTTATTTAGTTTAATAAAAAATAAAATAAAAATTTTAGTTTTCAAAGTCAAAGATGCCTTAAACTATAAGAGATAAATTTTATGTTAAACAATATTTTTTGTAGAACTTATATTGAGCTGTTGACACAAATTAAAAGTTATAAAATATAAGAAAAATATAAAAACTTGCAGCGCCACGTTTTTTTTTTGTTTTTTTGTTTTTTTTTTAATAACTATTAAGATACAAATTTACTGCCCTATTCATAAAATATTAAAATAGATTTAAAATGTTTTTAAGGAAAAATTTGTATGGAAAATTTGTCATAAAACATTTTTAAAAGTTTTTTTATTTTTTATGAATATGAAAGAACTATGCCTTTACTTAAGTTTTATGAAGTTCCATTTAAGTTGCGGGTGCCGTAAAAAATAATAAATTAATTTATTTTTTTACTAAATTTCAATCAATTTTAAAAATTCTGGCTCTTACATCACATTAAATATGGCAAGAAGACAAGAGTTATAGTGACTTTAAGGTCACTTGTTGCTCTGAATAAACCTTCAATTGAAGAAAACGTATCAAGAAAAAGTTTATCATGCACAACCTGCACAAGATTGATAAGAAGCCACATCAGCTCTACATGATTAATTATTGCTGCTAAAATGCATCAGTGACATCAAATTACAGGCATCTGTTTACTGTCTTGTAAAAGAATATAAATATTCAGCAAAATACGAAATTTTGTATAACTCTCTATGCTGATTTCCTAGAAATCATGTGCCAGGTGGTGGCAGTGGCGAATTTATAGGTTTTCGCCGTTGCTGGAATTGTCAAGCCTCATATAAAAAATTTGACGCATACAAAGTAAAAAAAAATTGGTATTACATATCGCTGGTCTCATGTAGAAAGGCCCTAACTCGCATATACTCGCATGTAACTTTACAGGAGAAGATAAAAACATTGATACTATTGCATTCAAATTATGTGACAAGGTGTATTTGTGTGAAATGTATTGGAATTACGAAAAATTTTAATTTCGTAAAAAATCGAGTTAGGGCCTTTCTACATGAGACCAGCGATATATATAATTTTACATTAAAATGACATAAGCTCTTAAGGGGCTGAGGAATTTCAAAAAAAATTTATTATTTCCTTAAAGATTTCTTCAAAAGCTTTAAAATGATACCCATAGTGATATATAAAAAAAAATTTTGAAAGTTTCAGAACCCCGTAATTCGGAAAATATGGGCGAGCGCCTATTTTTTCACTTGAATTTTTTTTTATTTTTTAATTCTCTATCGCCCCATATATTTATTTTTTTGATTGGAGTTACTTTATTGTTCCAAATAACATGAAAAATTAAGAGGTAGGCGTGGTGTTTTGTCTGCTGCCTCGAAGAACATGGACCGATCCTGCTGATTTCAAATAGCACCTTTTTCGTCACTTTATCTGATTGATTGACTTACTTATTTTTTTGTGTGAAATCAAGTCTGCCGAGACACTAACATACGGACAGACGGACATAGCTCAGTCAGTCAGTTTTATATCCTCAGCTGAACCGAAGTTATAGCAATAGCAATTGCAGTTGCTTTAATTAGATCATAGGACTTATGTCTTGCAAACTTAAATTGCATTTTGCCAAGTTCAAGTTTTTTTTTGAGATATGACTATGTTTCAATAAAGGATATACTTTATGGTGTCGAAAATCGATATTTTAGAAATTACACACGGAATGACAAACTTAGATACCCCCTTTTTCCACTTTTTGTGGTGAAGGGTGTAAAAAAAGCATACAGATTTCATTATATATGTGGAGTTTGACAGTAAGGCTACCGGCGAAAATCAATGAATGCACCATCGCTAATACCTTTAATTAATCAATTCGCCTTGCTTACCAACAAATCCGCCCTGGACTGTGAAAATTACTTCATTTATAGTAAAAATTTCTAAATTTTATTCGGAGCATGGTGACTGGCTAGAATATTTTATTAAGCAAATGTACAGTTATACCTAAAAAAAAATAGTGCGGGAAACATGTGTGATGATTAGCACTTTAATATTGCAAATATTACACAAATTTATATTTCAAACAACATTTAAATTGGAAAATAAAATTAAAATAGCAAGTGTAATTTTATTTTAAATTAAAAGAATAAATTATATTAAAAAACCAACTTACCAGACTGAATGAAAAGTGGTCAACAATTCCCTTTTACTATAACTAATCTTGTGATCGATTAGAAAAAAAAAATCAAATTGTTTTTATTCTTGTACAATATAATTACTCAAACATAAATCTTAAGCATTAATCAGTAATTACCTGTGATATGTGTCCTTCATAAATACTTGTTATTAAAGTGCCCTTCAGCGATTAAGTAGTTTTGCTGCATACGACTTGACACTTGTTATTATTTCGTTTAAAATATTACGCTTATTAAACATTTAAAATCAAAATTAAAACAATAATTTCTATGTTTGGAAATAAGGTAGCAAATGGCTCCTAGTTGTTCAAGTGGGATTATTTAATAAAAATTATTTTAAAAGCCAGACAGAATTTTGTATTAAAACTTTCTTAAATAGAGTGAGAATTGCAACAAATGCTGTTTCTATTGTTAATTTTTTCGCATATTTTAAGTAGGTTTCTCTGTCTCAAATAAAGAACTGTGTATTTTATTTTTGTAAAGAACGTGAACACACCTTATGCTCAAAGCTTAATGAACAATTAAACATGTTTAAACAATTCAAATATTTGTTTTTATTATTTTTTGGCCTCAAATGTTTCATGAACTTATTTATTTATAAAAGCCGTTTAAAAAGCAACAAATTGTGAGTTTTGTTTCTTTTAATTGGAACAAATATTTCTCACACCCACCTGTCTTCATAATCAATCCAATAACAGTTTTAAAGTTAAGCAAAAAAAATAAATGAATTAAAAAATGACAAAATAAAATAGAAAAATGCGGAACCTTACAAAACTGACCACCATGTTGTTCATTGTTTTACTCAAATAGTGGATGTAAATTTGCTGTTTCCTAGTTGTTTTTTTTTTATGGAAAAAGTAAAAGTTGTTTTAAGACTTTGTCAGAAAGAGAAAAAAGAAAAAAATCCTAATATTCTGTTCACTCAACTCACATACGATAACGATGCCTGTTTGTTGAGATCTTTGAAGGTCAAGTCCATCGTTTCAATACTTTGACCAACAAGAATTTTAAGTGACAACAATATTTGTAGCGGTAGTTTACTAGTCATTTTTTTCTTAACGCATTTTTGATGTGATACTTTTTTTTATACAGGGTGTTTTCTTTCGATATGTTTAATTTCATTGATTTATTATTTTAGAATTTATAACATTTCGGTTAAAAATCCAAACAACGAATAATCCACTTGCAATTAATGTATTCAATTCCTCAATCAAAGTTTACGGCAGTTATTATTGTGTTATTTGACAGCGAGAAAATTTCACAGTGTCAAATCCGTGTAGAATCCCATCATTAAATATTTGTTAACTTGTCATTCCACAAGGAAAATTTAAATATTATTAACAATATAAAGTAAGGTATAGTGTGATTTATTGATCAGGTGATGTTTAGTACCGCAATGTACCTGTAATTGCTCACACTGTACAGTGAGGCTGAAACGAAAAAATGATGCACTGATTGAAGCAAACCTTCTCATACTGATAGAAGTGGATCATTTACGTTTATGTTTAAACTCTACGTCTTTCAGGAACGTTAAAATGGGGCACAAAAGCACTCTCCTTGGTAATGGGCATTTCTATAAGACTTGCCATTTTTTTGTTTTACATCAGATTTAATTAATGTTCAAAAGCCCTTTAAAATTATTTTAAAAGTATACCCCAGGGCTAAATGTGGTTTTTATACGCAAAATTATAAAAAGAATTTAATTTTCTGATTTTTGATGAATGATTTGGGAATCCCGTGATTGCATTTTTCCAAGTTTTTAGATTTCTTTATTAAAGAATATTTAACTTCATATACAACATATACAAACCCACTTTGTCGTTTAAAAGTGTCGCAAGAAGCGTGAATCTTCGTATAACAATTTTTTCTCTTTTCCATTTTAAAAACCAGCATTTAAAAAGATCACCCATTTTTTTGTGTGCCATTGAATCGCCATACTTTTAATCACAATTTCATAGATCTAGTTTATTGATTTTTTTCCCTCACTTTGATAAATTTTAGTTTTTATTGCCGGAAACCATGACTTTTATGAAAATTTATATCAGTAATTAAGTTCTTGGCAATTTCTATATAAAAATTAATCTTTTATTAATTTTTAAGATTTCGTTTTTTTTACACAAATTAAAAATTTGCAAGTGTGATTTATAGTGGTGGTTGGCAAATAAAAGGGTGTGGAGTTGTGGTTGTTACTTTTTTTAATGAGTGGCACTACAGGTCTGAATAGAACAAGTATTAAAATTAATAAATTAAAGCAGTTAAATATTAAGTAATTTATTTAGTTTAATATACAAAAAACAAAAACTAATAATAATTTAATAAAACAAATCTTGTTTTAAGTGTGGGTTATTATTACAGCATACCAATCATAAATGAAAAATCTAAATTGTTTCTTTATTGGCAACAAATGCCACAGTAATTATGATAATTCTAAAAACATTCTAAGACATTCTTGAAAGGAAATATTTTTCGAAAATTGAATAAAAATTAAATTAATTTAGTTAAAAAAAAAATTTAATGTTAGTTTTTTATGTTTATGCTTGCAGGTCTCAGTCAGTTTTTAACCGACTTTAAAATTTTTTTCATTATTAGAAAGGTTATGTAATTTTAAAATTTAAAGGTGTTTCCATACAACATCCATTATTTTAATTGTATTATAAACGGTAAAGTGCACCACCTTAAAATTTTAGAAAACAGTATACCACTGCCAATAACAGGTGACGTAAATTGATCCCCATCTAAAAAATGTAAAATTATAAAAATTAAAGGGTGTCCCCTTCAATGAATTGAAATTATTTTGGCTTTAGTTCATTTATTTTTACTTTCTAAAAAGATTTTAATTTCTAATTTCTAAAAAGATTTTCAGAAATTAAAAATAAATGAACTAAAGCCAAAATTATTTCAATTCATTTATAATATTCACAGTTCAAATACTAATTAAAATAAAAATTAAATTTAACAAAATGTCTTTTACTATGACCGATGTAATAAAAAGTAAAAATATTCAAAAAAAAAAAAAAAACTGTTTCGAATAAGATATTTTAAAATAATAATTTTCATAAAACTGTTTTATAACTTTTTGTTCTTGAAAAATTATTTTTTTTATTATATGCGTACAAATTTTATAGCGGGCTAGATTAAAAAAATATATATTATACGATTCTATAAAATTAAAATAAGAACAAAACAATCTTTCTACTCTTCTTCTTCTTTGGCTAGTATAGACTGCTCATGCTTCTGGTTCGTTGAAAGGCTACCATCATTTCGCGAACATTCGGCTAAGTAACCATGTTCGCATTCAATAACACCGTTTATTTTGATAGTTCGATTCCGAAATAGCGCCTACTTTAAAAAAGCTCCGCAGACAAACAGCAAATTATCATTAGACAAACGGAAAGCATCGCCATATTTTTGCCACTACAAGAACGTTTTACAAATGAATCATCGTGTAAGTGTAAATGCCCAGCAAAAAATTAGACATTACACAGAGAAAAGAAATTCGTTATAAGAACCGAATTTGTTGCCAATCGAGTTTTGTCGGTTGTGTGTATTATCTTGAATTCCGTTGTAGTAACTAAATAAATATAGCAGTCACAACCATTTTAAAAAATGATTCTTGGGTGATTATAAAATATTATTGTGAATTAAACAAAACAAAATAATTTTTTAATATTTACTTTTATTTTAATAATAAATTTTAGGAATAACCCTGGAGTTAATGTCGACGTCGTTGACGGCGTTTCAACGCCGAAAAAGTTGAAACAAATTGAACTTTTACGGCGTTTCAACGCGTTGAGATTAACTGCTCTCATACAATTTCATACGATTCAACTTTTTTTTGACATTTGACGCCGTCAACGACGTCGACATTAACTCCAGGGTAAGATTATACATTATAAATTTCATGATTGAACGATTGAATGCAGCTTTCTTCTTCCTTTACAACATGATTTCTTCTTGTCCACATAGTATCTTTAACTTACTATCCCATACCGTACGTTTTGCACTGCGAAATAAATTAAATATTATAAAATTATTTTTATATATAAATGTCTTTCTGAGATAATTTTGAACTTATCATTTACCAACATTGGAGAGAGAACTTTTCACCACTTTTAATAAATCTTTTTATTTTTGAACTAAGATATTTGTGATTTTTGTAATTTGTACAAATTTTATTTATATTGTGTGAAACATTTTTCGATTTCAGAATATACAATCGAGTTTTATGATTCTTACTTCCAAAATTTGGTTTTCAGTAGTAATGTACTGAATAAGTTTAGTTGCATCTTCCATTTAATAGAATAGATTTTAGTAAAGACACAAATCGGTCATGTTAACTTTTCTAAGAGGTGTTACAACTAACATTTAGAAGCAATTATCATTTGTTAGCTCTTAATATAAAAAATAAATCAAGGCTATAAATTATTAATAATAAAAATCAAATTATTATATTAGTAATTGAATTTTTAACGTATCAAGCGAATTGTTACCAATCTTTTTTCTGTGTGTACCTTAAAAAGTACTTGCCATATAATAACTTACTTTTGTGATTGCCATATGATGTTCCTCGCTTACAAGACACATTTTATTAGTTCGCAAAAGTAGTAAGTGTATTCGTTCTTTTATTTAAAAGAGAATATCTTAAAATACGTACTAATGATTACACTGTTCTGCAAAAAAAACTTTTCCCACCTTCCTTGAACAATTTTGCCTGTTTTTCATGTCTTCAGGTGTGCTGAGTCCGAATCTGAACTCAGAAATATTCTATCACCCTCTGATTTTGAGAGAAAATAGGAGAAACTTGGAGCGAAAGCCTTGAGAGTACTGATCAAATCCTAGAAGAAAATAGTGACAATAGAGCGGCTGAGTGGAAGGGCGGAGTTTGAGTATTGAGGGTGAAGGGGGGCAGGTAGGAATTTGAATGAAAAGGATACCACCATAAAAAAAATTTTAACCATATTTCTTCAACCACTTGTAATATTCCCATCAAATTTTTTTTATTCAAATATACTTAATTGCGCTCAAAATCATCGGACTTTTGAATTTTTTTCACTATGTTTTGATGCCAAAAAAAAAAAAAAATCGTAAGATTTACAAAAAACTCATATTTTTGGATAAAAAACCAGAATTTCTCAAGAAAACGTGTTGATAGACAGAATATGACTTCAAATTCGTGTTCAGCACATTTGAAAACAGTAAGAAAGCATATTTTGGTTTAAGGGAGGATTTTCGTGCAGAACAGTCTTATCATTATTTCCTACAATAATTAATGTAATCGATTCTCAGTACTTGATTATGAAAGTGTCATGCCTTCTTAAAATTATTAGCTTGGTAATCTAGTTGGGAAGTCCTTTTTACTAAAATTTTAACCTCTTATTTTTTAGTGATTAGAGCTTTTGTAGATAAAATTTTCATCATGATATTTAATTTAAATTTTGGTTTAGTCATTATTCTTTGTGAACATCACCCAATATAAAATTATTAAAAATATGTATTTTGCTGGCTTTTTATCGCGTAGTTACCCTGCTACACTTTTAAAGACGTTTCAGTGCTTTGAACAAAGCAACAAAATTATGGAAAATTAATAATTTAAATAAAGCAATTTTTTAGATCTCAATAACAGTGCTACCTATCAGCTCTAATCTATCAATGGGAAGATAAGTGCTATGAGCAAACACGGTAACGTGTGATTTTAGCTTATAAATAGCTCGTCTTTTTCACTTTTCACTTTTACGCTAAACAGCTTTCGAAGCTAAAGCGAACAATTAAATTAAAAGCAGTAAAATTAAAAGATTAAAAAAGAACAAAACTAAATGAGAACAAAATGAAATAATTTAATTTTCTTTATGTTATTCAGATAATTTAAGGAAAGAATTATAATTTAGAAAAGTGAGGAGAATGACAAGTAAAAGTGTCCGACTTCATGCTATGAATGTTCGCATTACCTTAACTATCAAGCAAATAGCATCTCAAAAAACTAAAGACAAATGTAGCAGTCAATAAAAATTTAAGAATTAGTTCTTTCCTAAAAAATAATTAAAAAAATATTCATAAAAATTAACAATTTATTTGGAAAATTAAGTTTAATTTTTTTATTTTTTAATTATTTTGTTTTTATTTTTCACTAGATTGCAAAAGGGACTTTAAAATGGGACATTTATTTACAGTGATTAGTTTCCTTTAGTTTTAGTTTAAAAAAATATTATTGTACACAAAATTCAACTTAAAACTTAACAACTTATTTGAAAAACAAATTATTTAACTAAAAACAAACATTAAAGATGACAATTATTACCATCCACCAGATGGTTCCCAGCCTTTGTTGACATGAACGGGCACATGGACTTCTTTGTATACCGGAACATGAACCTCCTTAACGACGGGCACATGAACCTCCTTTACAACGGGCACTTCTCTGATGACTTCCTTATAAATCGGCTTATAAATTGGTATATTTTTGATATGATGATGATGAATCGTATGAACTTTGTATGGCACGTGAATCGTGTGATGTTCACTTAAGTAAAAGAAAAGAAAAAATAATTTTTTTTTAAACAAATAAAAAGCAAATAGTTGGCAAGAGTTGTAGTTTAATTTGTGAGTGATTGTGAAAAAAAAAATAAGTTTGAAGGTATTTATTTGCCAGTTACTGTTGGGTTGAGGGGGCTTTAAAAATGTTTCCAACTAATTATATTGATTAAGTATGTAAGTATGCATTAATGAAAGTGAAAATTTATTTATTTAGAGTTACGTCGCTTTTTTTTATTAACAACATTGTATGACTTTTTTTCTATTTTATTTATTTATTACATGTAATTTGTATGTTTTGTTACAATGTTGCTTATTTATTTTTTATTTCCTCTCAGGCCAATAATTAAAATTAAGTATTCCGATTAATTATCTATTTCAATGATATGCCTACAAACTACACAGTCACATCAATTGCGGCAGTAGCCATAGCACATACACAAAATGTGACAACGCTAAGATGTCGTTGTGTAACTGGTGCCAACGACCAAACAGCCATTAATCTATCCAATCATCTATGCAATCAACCAGCCAACCATCTTAACGAATAACAAACATTTCATTGTTAAATAGAAAAAAAAAACACAATTAAAGGTTGTGGTCTCTTTGTTAATTTCTAATTGTTGCTAATGATTGTTTTCAAGTCATATTTGAAGTAAAAAGTTCATTCAAGTGTTAAAGGTTGAACTTTTTATATTTCACGAAAAAAAAAAAAAATAATTATGGCACAACAGAAGTACATAATTGACAAAAAAAAAGGTTAAAAGAGAAATATGATTTTTTTTATTAAAAAAATTTCTTATTTTTAAGCAAGTATTTGCAAAATAGTTGCAAAGATACTGTCAACAACAGGCAAATTAAGTACGACTTTAAAGAAGTGCCTTCTTTTTAGTTCGAGCAAACTGTATGTTATCTACCACACATGTGGGGCCATCTAAAAAAAATTTCAGACGAGCGGCCATGAGAAGAAAAATAAAAAAGAACCTACGAGGGGAAGTCAGTTCTTGAACATGTTGTTACATTTGTATTCACGCGTTAGGTCCCGTTATTGCCAAAAAAAACACTCCAAAAAATATTTTTATTTATTCAGCTTTTTTCTACAACAGTTGTAAGCAACTCACTCTGCTACTATAACAATGTCAACTGTAATTTCTATTTTTAGGCGAGTTAAAACGTCTAAATTATTCTTTAATTGAAATATCTGGCAGCTTTTGTTTTCGAATCTGTTGTATAAGGGCTTTTAATCCTTTTTCGTTCTAACAAAACAACATCAATAGTTCCTGTCAAATACATTTTTTTATGCTGATTTTGAAAATCATTCGTAGCACTCCAAGGCAATGAGTCGCATGGCCATGGTAGAATTCCTAAAAAAAACTAATATAGTTTGTGTAACAAGTGATGGAAAGCAGTAAAAAAGTGTGAATTTAACAAAATTGTCTACTATCTTCCGATTTCTTCAAGTGCAATTATGACGACTATACAGACGACATATACTTGCTATTTCATACATTCGAACTGAGCAGCAAAATGTGGCTTAAAAATAAAGACATCGAAGAAAAAAAGTTATGCAAGCAAATACGAACAACTTTGTATAGTCGCTCGCAAGAGAACTGGCGGCTAAAAATAAGATGGTCAAAATAAACGAAAACAAAATCTATATTCCTATGGCGAACAGACTCTATTTAAAAAGCACAATATCATTCAAAACTTTAAAAATTAAATGCATTCAATACTTTTGTAAAATCGTATCTTCGTTTTTATGAACGTAAAAAGTTTTCTGCCAAAAAATATGGATTTTCAAAACACAGAGCTAAATGCAAAAAAGTATCGGTTTTTATGTATACTACTGTAGGGTATCAAAGATTTGCTTTCAGTGTCAAACTTATACTAAGAGATTATTTATAATTTGTTACGGAATTTCCATTAATTGCACAAATTGTTTGCATGAGAGCAACAATTAAGAAAAAGGAAATTTATTACAATGCACAATGGCCTGAAGTGCTACAAGAAATTGAAACAAATAACAAAATTTTATGAACTCCTGTTAAATTGTTTTTTTTTTTTTTTTTTAGTTTAGAATCAATTCTAAATGAATCCTTACAATCTGATTTCATGTTTTAAAGCGAAATAGAAGAGTGGACTGGATTTTAAATAATGAGTGATGGAATAGCTTCCATTTAATAATAGCTTTAGTGCTATGACTTGATATCCCGGCAGTGGAGAATGTATGACTGAGTTTCATGGAGAACTACCTAATTTTATTTAATACTAGACAACACAAGTTCAAAAAAAAAAATCTTTCAGGATTTATGGCTTAGTAGCAACTAAAAATGTTTAAAGAAGTGTTCTTATAAAATCCGGATTTACTGTACAGTCTACAGTCAATTTAAAATAATTGCATTTTCTTAAATGATCGTATGAAAAATGTCAATATAAGAGTAATGAAATATTTAATTACATGAGAAATTAAAAATATTTAGACAAAAAATTAATTAAATCAATTAAATTCTTTATCAAAAAGAAATAAATAATATTCGAATGTAATAAATAATTAAACACATCTTCTTTTTAGAATTGAATATTTGGTCAATGGAACAATAATAATATCAAGAACATCCAACTCATTAATATCTACATGATCCACAGCAACAAATAAATTACCATTTTTCATTGTAAATGTGCATGTGAGGTCTTAATATTATTTTTAATGATCGTCATTCTATTTAAAGATTATCGAAACACCTTGATTTATTAAATCAGTCCAATTCTGGTTATTTTATGTTTTAATAAAAAAGTTGTTAGATCTTTTGCATCAATATTTTAAATGAATAGTTATTAGACACATAAAGAATACTTTTGCTTCTTTTTAAATAAATAAAATTTTAGATGGTATACGAGTAATCGCTTTTTTTTTCTTAAAAAAAACTTATTTTTAGATCGAACAAGCCCATAGTGCAACATATTACTTTAACAATAATTTCTTTTTATGAATGTATTAAAAAAAATAAATAAAAACAATCAAAAACATATTAAGTAATCATAAATGAAATAAAAGAAAGGAAGTCTCAGCAAGGATACATTCCGGTTAAAGTTTTTTTTTCAACTTTATGAATGTTGCGATAAAAAAAAATAAAACACATCATACGTAATTTTACCTATTTTGTTGCTGCTACGTAAATGTTAAATAATTAAAATGGCTTTTTGACTTTGTTAATGCAATTAAAAACAATTTGCCTCTATTTATGTTAATTATGTGAGAAATTTTTGCTTTAAGTGAAAGATTTTTTAATACGAGTATTAAATGTTTTTAGTGCATGATTAAACACTAATTAAGATTTTAAGCAAAGACAATGTTATTGTATGCTATTCCAAGTTAAGTCATCAGGTCTTTACATAACCTTTTAAAATGCACTATCAAAAATAAATAAAACAATTTTAAAAAAAAATTACAGTTTTTGAACTTTCCCTAATATTTTACTTTTTTAACAATCGATTGGTTGAGATAAATTCTGATATTTTTTTATTATGCGAAATATCTATTTTTACCGTCACTATGATCTCTCAATTGCACATTTTTCTGAGGGTTTAGATGCTGTTTCTATATTACAGGCGATCAACTCGTCTGAAATAATTCAAAAAACTGAATGCCTTTCATATAAATTTTTCAGACGAGTTGATCGCCTGTAATACAGAAACAGCACATTAAAGCACGATTTAATTTAAGCTTTATTAATTTAATATTCCCGTAGTTTAATTTAAATCATTAATTTGCAAAAAACAAAAATAAAATATGGTGGTGTTTTGTAGTATTGTATTTGTTGTTTTTATTTTTCATCATATTTTAACTGTACAAAAATCTGAAAAAAAGTCAGCCCTATACAGCGGATAAAAAAAACTAAAATCATTCGTTAATTATTGTTGTTTTTGCTTAAACTTTAATTTTTATTCTTTACTTTATTGTTTAGACATAAATCTTTACTTTTTTTAATTTTGTGAATACTTTCCTAAAGAGCTAAGTAAGCTGTAGCTAAATAGCCCACGACACGCGCTTTTACTCGCAATAATCATTACAGGTGAATTTAAATATTTAATCGGAATACTAGCACGATTTAATAAAAGCTGGACTTTACAATTTATTTGTTTTGATAAAGTCTTGTTTACTTTCCCCCGTTATGATTTAGTTTGAAAAATACTTACTGTTTGCCAAAGAATCCAGGCGCCGCATAAGTCACGGCCAACATTGCAGCTAAGAAAATCTGGAAAAAAATATTAAGAAAACAATAATATTATTAAAAAAAATAGATTTCTTAAGTTAGGCTTAAGTTCGTTTTTATATGTGAATAACTGTAGACAGAGCTTTAAATGTCTGCACTATTTGAGTAATAAAAATTCGAATGAGAAGTTTAAAAAACTATCCTGTCTACGAACCAAATTGAGCGTGGGAACTATTTAAAAAAAAAAAATAAAGTGATCTTTTCAACGTTTTTAAAAATTATGTACACACTTAGCAAGAACAAAGTAAAGAAAATTGTCCTCGTTCTCTTTTTATTAATCAGTATACTACTACACGGTTTTAATTTTTGATAATAAAAGTAAAAATGTTGCACAATTTAAGGCAAATGAATAAATATAAGAAACTAAAAACAACTTGAAATTTAAAATATATTTTTTTATTAAACCAATTAATTTATTTTTATCATGAATTACAAAATGCTATTTTAAGTATTAGTGCATAGTTATTTCACTTTAGCTAAGGAACCTGATCATGTGAATAATATCTTATTAATACATGTATTACATTTTAATGTATTCCAGTGTTTTCAGAAATCTTTGATCTAGATAAATTTATAATACACAATAAATTATTTTAATTTAATATTTATTTTTATAAGTTTTAAACTTTTTATGAAAATTATTTATTTAACAAGAGGAAGTTGCTGCAGAACGAAACTGCCTTATTTTTTAATAATTTGCCAAGACTCCGACATGTCTTTAATTTTGGCATTTTTTTGTAGAGTATAAGGAATCGTTGTTTAAAAAGTAATATTTGGTTTAAAAAATTTATAAAATCTTCTTTCTGGCAACGCTAATTCAGTTAACTGTAAAAACAGTTTGCTTTTAAATTTTCTAAATAATTATTTCTTTGGAAAAACATTTAAAACTTTACGTACACATGTAACTTATGTTTTTTTAAGTGTGCATTTTTGGAGAACACATGTTTGCATGCTTGGTTCTTAAGTCTTTCATTAGGAGTTGAATATGTTGCCTACAAAACATTTGTCAAAAGTTCGTTTCTTAAGTCTTCTCTTACAATACGAAGTTTCTTATCAAGATGTCTTTAGTTTGTGCATGTGTAAATAAAAGAGAGAACATGTTTGCTTCTTAAGTCTTTCAAAATAATAATAATATCAAGTCATACTAGAAAGAAATGTTTCTTTTTTATATTCTCTGTTAAACAATATCAAGATTTTTTATGCATTTTAATAGATTTCGTTGTACTGTATTTTAAAGGTAAATTTTTCTAAATTTTTTTGCTGCTCTTAACAAAATTAAATCTCTTCAGCAAGCGACTAAATTGTTGTGACTTTTTATAAGAAAATTGTTTTCACTTTTCATAGTTTCAAGTTCTTGGTTGCAAAGTTGTTTAAATTCTTGATTACATCTATCTGGTGATATTTTAAGCACACAAAAAATTTCCCACGAAGTCTTAAGAAAATCGTTTGTCAAGAATAAATAATATTATTGTTATTATTTAAATTATGATTGTATACATTTAATATTCATAGTGCGTTCTGTTTTAAAATGTTCAAACTTGATTTGTTATGTGGCTTATGTGCATGACTTAATAAAACTGTCACTGTTAACTGTATTTATAAATTATTCCTTATTATTCCACAATTGTTTAAAATCGTAACACTTTAAATCTTCTTTGCGATATGCAACTCCTTCTTTACACTTACACTTTCAATATTCAAAATTTATAAAAATAACACTTACAAATACTTTTAAGGTGGTCATATTTAAAAAACTGATGATTGTGGTATAAAATTTAATTTAAATTTTATTTTCGTTTTCAGAAAAAAAAAGCAAGCAACACTAAAAAGTCTTTAACACGCTTTATTTTTAATAAATTGTTAAATTGAGGTTTTTTAATACACAATACTAAATTTTAAACTGATAACTTAACATGGTTTGCAGATCGTTTTTATATATGAAGACCACTGCTGGAAAATACTCAAAATAACATACAACTGAGGCCACAAAGTGAGTGTATAGAGTATAAACTACCACAGAAGCCTCGCTTATGCTTATTAAAATTTTAACAACAATAACTAGTAAAATGTATGATCACAAAATAAACAAAAGCATAAACTTAAGAAAATTTACTAACACCAACAACCGATTAACCATACCATAAACAGGCAGACACACAACATACATGCAGGCAAATCTTTTATACAGCCATAGAGTAATGAAATGTTAACAAAATCCAGGCTGTGAATGTTTCCATGGAAGGGGTTGATTTTTGCTGGTGTGTATATATTTGAGTGCTAAAAATAACAAACATTAATTTCTCGCATACATTGACAAAATGCAATCAAAAATAACTGAACAGTAAAACTTAAATTATTGAAAGATGGCATAACACACTCTCAATCTCTTACATTTAATTAACAAACAAACAAATGTGTTACAATTGAAAAAATCAAAACAACTATAGAAAACTACAATATGTTGCCAATAGTGTATGCAATCGAATTGCGTGTTATTTCGATTATTTTTAACAAATGACAGAATTAAATAGTGTCGGAGTTTAACGATTGCAAAAATGAGTTACAAATTGAAGCGTCCAACCGTAAACCAAATTAACAAAATTTATTTAAAATTACAAATACTTGTTTAAAAGACCTTTAAAGTGTTCAGCCAGTCGCATAATTTAAAATCCTGAATAAATCAGAACTCTTCAAAAAGTAGATCACTTAGAATTTGTGGCCAATTATGAAACCAATAGATTCAAAAGAAATACTTTTGAAAGCTCATTATAAACAATAGTATAGATACCATTCATTCGTTATCTCGAGAGTCTGGGAAAGTGACAAAGCAGTGTCATACATTCTACTGGCGTTACAGCACAGAAACCTTGTAAATTTTGTATCAAGTTAAGGTCGCAGAGACCTTGATATAATGGCGTTTTGAAAATACAGAAAAAAGAGCCAGAAAAATTAATTAAATGTCATGGCCAGCATCTTGCATTTATCTTATATTCGCTGTATGTTTTTTTTGTTTGGGTTTCTAAATGTGATAGTGCCATGCTTTGTAACTAAATAGTACTTTCAAATAAATTTAAATTTATATTTTAACTGCCATATTTATAAATATTACAATAGATTTGAAATGTGTTTTATGACAAATTTTTCATACAAATTTGTCCTAAAATTAATTTAAAATCTGTTTTAACAATTAACAATTTATGTATCTAAGTGGAGCATTACTGTTGGCTCAATGCTTAAAGGTTTTTTTAGACTCATATGATTGGGATAGTTTTTTAATTCATTTTGTTTTTTTTAGCTGCAGATTTGTGTGGATCCTTTTTTTTGACATGTCTACCTTTCAATTTTTATTGAAGAGATTCTTTGACTTAAATTTCTAGCGGAGTTTGTAGCGTATGAACATCTGCTTTTTGTGTTTAATTAAAGCATTTTTTTCGAGAAAAGTTTCACCCGATAAAAAAAACTCTTTTGATACGAAGTATTTGGCCAGTGAGTTTGAATCTAGACTTTTTTAATACATCGATAAGGATTTACTGAAGTAGACCAGTGCTAGTGCAGATGCTTTTTCAAACTTCGTGCTTCTTATGATCGAATTTCTGTTCGGCTGTTCGCTTTAATAAACTATATTTATCTTGTGTTGGTCTTAAGTCTTCTGTCAGCCTATCTGGAAAGGTCAAAGCCACCGCCTGTGATAATTTTGCTTCCCATATTTTTTTTTCATTTTATTGAATTTCTAATACAAGACAAAATTTTATTCTTCGTTATAAGCATTTTCAAAAATATTCTTTAGTAACGCTAATGATATCAGCAAATTAAAGAGGAGCACTCATACTTTCTGGGAGCCCGTTTTAAACAATTTCGTTGATTATCAAAGAAAGTACATTCTTAACTGCTTCTGTTATTTTTAACCTTTAACTAGTTCTTAGTTTAAACGTTTGTCATCCTTAAATCTTTTTTATGCTACAGGCTGGAGTCGCTTAAATCATCGGTCAACGTACTTAGTTACTAGCCCTTCCACAAGCCCTTTCACATCACGCAGAAGTAATCCACAAAAAATTGCAACAAAATTGTAATAAAATATTAACTTCCGCAGAAGCTGCTAAATAATTCTTAACAAACTTAAATTGTAATTAAAATAATACGTAAATATACTTTCATATTGCCAACACGGATTGTCAAATAAATTGAAGAACAACTTGTAGACAGATGTTAATCCATCATCCATATACACATTCGGTAAAAAAACCTGTAAAAATGCACAGACAACGATTACTAACATTTTTATACATTTGACTTTTGCAAAAATTTATATCCAGTTTAACAAAAAACAGTTACGTAGATATTCGTTAATTTGAGGCGTCTGAGACAAACTTTATCAGAGTGCAAAGTTTGTATTTCAGCAAGATTTTTTTTTAATTATTCATTTCTCTTATTAAATGTCAACGATGTCACATAAAAGTCTTGTTTTTTAATTTGAATTTATTTTTTATTATTATTTTGGTACATTAAACCTGGGGGCAAATTACGGCATTCGATATCGATCGAAATTTACATTTAAATTCTATTGAAATTTCGATCGATGTCGAATGCCGTAATTTGCCCCCTGGTTTACACAGGGCTATTTTTTTGTATCAGACCCGATTTTTTGACGGAGCAAATGTAGACTCATTTTATTTTTCTGTTTTTTTTTTTGCATCACAAAAAATGGACTTTCTTTGAGAAAACTGGTCTTTGTAAATCAGATATTATTGTAACATTTCAGAGTTAATTATAATTTTTTTTGAGATTGAATAATTTTTTGTTTAAAACTTTATCCGTGTGATTAATTGTGATAAATAATTTTTGTATACCATCTATTTCAAAACAACAACTCAAGCAGAGGGTCATCGAATATGAAATGAAAAGAGAAATTTCAGATCTTCTATGGAGAAATCCTTTAATAATCAAATTTTTACTAAGCAGATATGGTACCACATATTGTGTCTGTCTATAACCGTTCAACAGATAAGGTCATACTCGGTAGATAACACCGCATTTTTAAACACGCTTTAGGTTTTGAATTAAACTTTTATAAAATTGTTTTATTGGGAGTTATAGCATGCTCATCCCTTATATTATTTGGGGAGGTCTTTTATTTTTTTAAATGTTTATTTTTTTAACTGAAATCTATTTGATACAATGTTGGCCTTAGTAGCTAGTGCTCTACCTGATAGATAAATAAATAAATAATAAATCGAAAAACAAATTTTTTTCTATTTTGGACCAAAAATGAGTTCATTTGAAGTCGCTTTCAATAAACAATAATTTAACTTGTTTAACAATAAGTTTTCAGTAAAGAATTTCACAGCATAATTTTTTTACGAAACAAAAACTTAAGTATATGTCGGTCCTTTTTAAGTACTTTTTCTTTTTCTTTAATGTTAACTAAAAATATTTAATTTATATTTTAAGCAGAGTAAAGTGCTTAAAAATTAAATATGAGGCATCTAATAAAAATTAAAAGTGTAAAACAGAGATTTTATTTAGTAATTGTATCATTAAATATTTATTACTATTTTATTCAATAGTAAGCAATTTTAATTATTGTCAATTCTAACAGATTTCTACTCAATCAAGTCACTAAAATTTTTGGCGATTAAATTATTTGATTATTTCAAATTGATTACTAATACGACTTGCTAAGCAATATTATATACATAAGGTTTTAAATTACAATTGAAATATTTCAAATTCATCATTATTTATTATGGTGACTGATATTATGTAACAGAATGTATCGTATTTCTTCTTATTTTTATCGCATGTTTTTAAATTAAAAAAAAAAAGTATCTGTAAGAGAAAACGAATATAAGAAAAACTTTGTATTAAATCTTTATATACAGTGACTAGCAAAAGTATTGATTTAATGATATTAGTTAATGGTAGTTTTGCTGTTGTAGTTGTTTAATTAAAATATATTAATTAATTACTGAAGTGTAATATCAGTTTCTCTCTTAAATTAATAATAAATAGCATAACATCTTAAGAGTTTTCTTTAATTTCTATAACTTAAGCACATTTTCATAGCAAAAACATAGTGTTTTTTATGATATGAGGTGTTTCTGCACTTGTACCCACAAAATCAAATGTCTGTGACTAGAATTATTCTAAAAATAAAAAATTCCAACCCGATTGGTAAACTTTTTAAGAGAATAAAATATCAAATAAAATTCCGAAAGAGATACTGAATCGAGAGCACTTTTCTTCAGTCAAAATAAAAACCACAAAATAGGCACGTTCCAACTATTTTGTCACGGCCATCTGATTACATTAAGCAGGATAGTGTAAATTTTTAACTGCATGTTGGTAGGATTTTATATATTTTTTAATTCCTTTTTTGCGATGCAGTTGACTTTTATAAATCATATAAATCACGGAGAGAGATCACTTAAGGCCGTGTCAGATAAAACTTTTGCTTTGCGTTGCAAATTCGCTTTGAAATCTAAGATAAAATGCACGAACTAATATGAAGTATGTCACATAAAGCACTTTTAACGCAAAGCAAAGCGCAAAGTTGGGCAACACTCATCTTTTTGCGCGCTTTGACAATTAGCTGCTATACATATGTATATTATTTTTGGCAAAATCGAACGTAAAAGAGTTAAGAATTTTAAAATATTATTTTTTTATTATATATTCTTCCTTTATTATTTTTTTTAGAAAACAATGGAAGAAAAACTTATAAAAACAAACAATAATTAGGCGGTGTTAAAGTTTTTATTGTGACATACCTCTTGCGTTATACGCTTTTTTTTTCAAAGTTTGAAACGTCACGCAAAGCGATAAAGTTTTATCTGACACGGCCTTTACAGTTTTGAATTCATAAAACATTATAGTGTTAAGACACAGTTATACTCAAAAGGAAAACTATATCTGCGTTTTACGTGAACGTTTCCGTCAAGCTCTATGACAATAATCCGATATGTTCGGAGCTCATATCAGTTTTTTTTTATGTGGCTTTAAAGATTATATTTAGCTGCGTATTCTTCTTCACTTTTAAAAAGTTATAAAATTTGGGCGGCCTTCTTCTCTTGCCAATGAATTTTCTTTTACAAATTCTACTCGTAACATGCAAATTAGTGTACGTCTTGGACATACCTCAATTTTTGATCGATCTTTTATAAAAAGGATTCACCATTTTTGGAGTAAATTTCCCAACTCTCTCAAAATTTTCTGTCACTCTTATAATACTTTTAGAAGGAAACTCTTGTTGCATTTTATTTCAATAAATAAATAAAAATGCCAGCTTTTACACTGATTTTGATTCCAAGGTTCTGTAAAAATATTCAAGAAACAAGTGTTTGGAGTTATAAAGCAACCACCATAAAGTGTTAGTCATATCCCTAGTGAAAATGCATTGTTCTATTTAAAATATCGTCTGATGGAGTATAAAGTGTTTCCGAAAAGCATTAAAAGGACTTATGGATTATTTAAAGGAAGCTAAGGTACACTGAATAATTGAGTTAAGATCAAGGAATACACCTTCTTCGAAATCAGTGAATTTCAATTATTTAATCGGGAATGCAGCACTCTATGTACACTACTATGAAAAAAATGAACAGCGGTTAATTTTTGCACCTGACTGTATAAACAACATAATAACATTTTTTTTGCGCAGCACAAATTTGCGATTGGATATTATATTAAGCAAGCACTAATTCAATTGAATTGTATTTGACAGCTTCAAAATGTCATTTGTTTTTTGCAGAGATGGCTAACTTAATTTATTAATACAACACTTTTACATTTTCAATTATTATCTCCGACTCAACAATGTAGAGCATAATAGGGGTGATGAAACATTACAGAAAAAACGAGTAGAAAAATTTTTAAATTTATTATAT
The DNA here is from genome assembly GCA_916610165.2 of Gymnosoma rotundatum. Lineage (NCBI taxonomy): Eukaryota > Metazoa > Arthropoda > Insecta > Diptera > Tachinidae > Gymnosoma > Gymnosoma rotundatum. Next base: position 130,059,539 of record OU744339.1, on the reverse strand, counting down.
TAATGGTCAGCAGTTAACATTTAATTAATTAAAACAATTAAAGAAACATTAACTCACTAATGGACTAGTTTTTGGCATAATTAATAATTATTTTTTTTAACGAAACAATTTTTTTAAATTTCCCATTTAAAAACAAACAAAAATTATGATTATATTTAAAAATTGATGGCCTGATTTATCAAAACACTAAATAAAACAAAGGAAAAAATTATTTAACTATAATTACTGCATTTAACCAACCAATTGTTGTTTGAAAAGAAAATTAATAAATGAAATAATTTTTTGTTACAAACACACAACAGCGTTTGAATGCATCAGGGAGGAAACAATGTGTGGCATGAAAACTCCAACTGGCTCTAATTTAACACACACTACTGCCCCACATGTTAAAATATTTTTTTTTTTATTAAACTATTTTTGAATGACTGAATTCGAGTTAATTTCCTGAAAAACAGGCAACGAATGAGTAAACTTTGATGCCGCATGGAGTAAGTTTTTTTTGTTTCAAAATAGCATACAAATGTTACCCGTAAGATTGTGATGCAACACAATTTATTTTAACTTAAAAAATACTTAAAGCTATCTAACAATACGTTTACAATAACAACTCTTAAAATAACAAGAAAATTTTTAAGATAATTTTCGTTGAATAGATTTTAAACATTCAATAAATTTTTTTATTTAATTCATTGAAAAGCAATCCAAAAGTGTTGTACAATCCAACAGGCAAAATCAAAAAGCAGTCTAGACAAGTTGGTTGTTGCAGGCAACCAAACAAGCAAACAAAATTCTAAAGCAAAATGCGCACAAGCCATAAAAGCAACAAAGTTAGGAGAAAAAAAAAGAAAAACTAATGGAAGGATTGCAATTAATCGTGTCACTGATATCACACTTGAAAAAAGAGTATAACTGAATTAGTAAAAGCCTAATAGTACATAAAATATTAACATTAAAAAATAATATGCACCACTTTTACGATAACAGCTGAATTTTGTATAGAATATTATCTTATAACATCTAAGTTTTCATAGAAAATTTTCCCAATTAAATCTTCATTTTCTGTAGAAAATACATCCAATAAGATTTAAACTGTCTACAGAATTATCGAGATAGTATATCTGTTTTATATAGAACATTTAGAAAATTTATAGCTGATATACTTAATATTCTACAACAAAGTTATCTATAACAAGTTTTTCTATAGAAAATATTAAAAAAAAGTTTCCACAAAAATATCGTCGATAACAACAAAATTTTGTATAAAAAAATTATTGCTAGCTCCAAATTTTCTATAGACGATAATTTTATTAACCTAATTTTCTGTAGAAAAAAATTATCGAAAACAGCAAAGACATCGTTGATAACAACATAATTTTGTATAAAAAATTATTGCTAACTTCAAAATTTGCTATAGACAAAATTATCGATAACAAACAAATTTTCTGTAGAAAAAATTATCGATAACAGCAAAATTTTCTATAAAAAATATTGATAACAAAATTCTCTATAAAAATTATCAATAATTCGAAATTTTCTATAGACAAAATTATCGATAACAACCAAATTTTCTATAGAAAAAATTATCGAATATAAATTTTATAGAAAAAAATGTTCGATAGCAACCTAATTATCTATAGAAAAAGTAAACGACAAACATCAAATTTTCTTTAGATAGAATTATCGATAACAACTAAATTTTTTATAAAAAATTATCGATAACAACCGAGTTTTCTATATAAAATATAAACGACAAAAATCAAATTTTCCTTAGAAAGAGTTTATTGGTAACATCTAAATTCTATATAAAAACTGTATCGATAAAATCCATATTGTTTCATCGGTAAAAGTTTACAAAGAAATTGTTTTCTTAATTTTTAAATTTTCCTCACAGGGTTTTTAATTATATCTAAGTTTTCTGCATAATAATTTCGATGTCTTAATTATCTATACAAACTTGATTAGAAAGCATCCAAATATTCTGCTTAAGATTTTTTTTACCAACTTTTAAAAGAAAATATATCGGTATCGTTTAAATATTCTACAAAAAAAATATTTAGACAACTTAACTTAATATATAAACTTTGTTTAAAAATTTTTTAAGGAAAATTTAATAGCTTTTAAATTTTTTCTACAAAGAAAATCTAGATAAGATCCTTATTTTATATGTATATATGCTTTTTTCGGTAATACGTACCAACGTTTTTTTTATTAGAATGTTCTTGGGAAACATCAGTTTTCAAAGAAAATCTATTGGTAACAAATACGTTTTTTATATTAAAATTTGAGACATCTTAATTTCTTGCGAAATTTCTGGATAACTTCTCAGTATTTGCTAAAACTATTTTAAAAACCACCAAATTTGCTATAGAAAATTAATCACAATTTTTACAAAAAATTGGTTGTTGTTATGTTTTTAAGCTTTTTCAAATAAAATTGCAAAAAAAAGTAAAATAAATAAATGAACACCATTTTGTTCGCTTGAACAAGTTTGGTACTCTAAAAAGCCGGAGCTAAAAAAATTTTTTAATCCTCAAATTTCATTCCAGTTTAATGCTGTGCAAATATGATGTAATGATATTAGCAGAGCTGACAATAACGTTATGCAAAAACAAACTGGATAACTGTTTCTTATGTGAAGACATAGCAGCCACTAAAGAAAAAGTAAAAGTTTCCTATTGACTTAAATTCATTTGAAATTCTCTTATTTCGTTATTTTTTTTTCATTTACACAAACTAACAAGGATTTCAGGTTTTATTTTCATCCTCAGGTTTGAACAGAAACTTTGACCAAATTTATTTACTCGTTTCTTAATAAAAAAATATTAAAAAATTTGGCAACGGATTACAAAAACAAAAGTATTATAAGTTTTAATTTATTCAAAACAATGTGTCAAATCCATAAAGAAGGTGGAACAGTTTTAAAGCAAACGTAGTTGTCGTAGTTTTTTCGATAGAAATCTTAAAATTTATCGAATAATTTCCTATTAAAACTTTGCAATTTTCCTTGGCTACCGAATTTTTAAAATCTTCTATCCAGTTTTCACACAATAGTTATTAAGTTTAAAGCTTTTCAAAATTTTAACAGAGTTTTTTTTATTCCATATTTTACACGAGTTTTGAGGAAGCAGGTTGACATCAGTCATTCAATCGCATTAAGTTATTTTTAACACAGTGACCAACTAAAACTGTGGTTAGTTGTGTTGCATAAGAAAGTATCAAATGAAGTCATGCTAGTATTTTATTACGGAAACAGGGAAGGGAATATCAAAGTAATAGGTAAGTGTTTGCATGTCATCTCATTAACGACTGAAGAGAAATGTGTATTTTTTGTTAATTAAATTGCAGGTTTGCACATTTTATGCATGGCTTCAATAAAGCAAATGACTTAACGAACAAGAGTGTGAATGTGTGACAACAGTTGGTTTAATAGTAACCACATTACAGTTCAAACATCATCATTATTTGTGCTTGGCTTATTTGTGACCTTCTCCACATTTATGAAAAAAAGAAAACATTCACTTTGCTCTAACTTTTACCAACACTCTCTTTATGCCTCTCTCTCTCTCGCTTTCTGCAGTGTTATTTAGATTCAAAGTGAAAAAACAAAAGATTATTTTTATTACAAATCAAATTAAGAAAAAAAAAAACTCTTCTCTCTTCAAGGTCGTCCAAGTCAATGACAATGATCAGTCAAGCGAACATGTTGCTGCTGCAGTCGCATTCAACAAAATTTGCTTTCATCGTTTACATAGACACGAGGCCTGTATTATACATTCGTTTGTTGAAATGTGCATTCGACATACAACAAGTTGCATAATATTTTACTGTTTGTTAATTTTAGTAAGTAAATGTGATGATGTTCAGCAAGTTACATGGACAGATAACTTGTATTTAAAATACTTAACTTAATTATTGAGGTCATGGACAAAAATCCAGATTAATTATAGTTTGAACTAAAATGGCTTGTTGCAAAACAAAAATACTAAGGACACATGCAGCCACTTGCTATCCATTCACTAACTAATATACATAAATAAAAAAACAACAACCAAAATTACAATAACTGACCTATTAAAAGTTCAAATGCACATTTATATGATAATACACTTCGAAGGAGAGAGAGAGAGAGAGAGAGAGGGAGTGGTAACATAATGAGTGGAACTATTTAAAACTGCTGGCCTGTTTTACAATGTGTTAAATTTTATGTTTGTTAAATATATTGTTTTGTTAGCGATGTTGTTGTTGTTATATTTATTCATGTGTATCAAAAACATTATAAACAGATTAATGTCAAAGGCTTTTTGTAATGTTTACACTATTGTAATTTATTGAACAGAAATACTTTTCATTATTACAAACTGAAACTAACCATGAAGATATAAAAAACAAGACGATAATTTATATTTTAATATATGTTTGTGTATAAATAAAAAATATTTAACAAGATTTAAAAATACTATTTTCCAGTTAGTTTTATTTATTTATTAATATTTAAAAACACTTTACTACAAATGTTTTCAGTTGACCAATATTTTATCAAAACAAAAGAACCACAACAATTTCAAAAGTTTTCTATATAAAATGCAAAAATATAATTTCTTATAAAACATGTGGAAATGATCGAAAAATTTATTTATAAATAAGAAATTTATTAAAAATCTGTCTTTAGAGATGAAACATTTTTTAGCAAATTCAAAAATTGTTAACAAATTTTTGTATAGAAATTTAACCGTTTAAAAAATTAGAATTCAACGGAATATTTTCGAAAAATAATTTTAAAATAGCATGAAATTTTCAAAAAATTAGAAATTAAGCAAAAATAATCTATAGAAAAATTTAGAGATTTACGTAATATTTATAAGTAAATTTTGAAATTATCGGATTTTTTTTTTTTAAATATAAAACTATTTAAATGTTTCAAAAAAAAAAAAATAAATTTAATAAAAAATTTTCTATGAAAAATTTCAATAATCGGCAAATTTTCTATAAAAAATTTTCAAACTTATCGAAAAAATTTTTATAAAAAAATCGCTATCAAAAAACTTTGTAAAATAAAAAAATATAAAATCGAAAAACTTTTTACAAAAAGTTTAAAATCGAGGAATTTTGAAGACCAAAAATTAAATATAAAAAAATTAAAATTGATGAATTTCATACAAAAATTAAATCGAAAACTTTTATAAAACAATTGCAATAGAAAAATTTTGTGTAAAAAGAATTTTTGCTAAGGTACGTTGCAGATTCAGTTCTAATCCTAAAATTATACACCTCAAATGCCATTTAACAAATCCAAATACATAAATGCAAAATTTTTAACAATCTTTAAAAAATTTATTTCTTTTCCTTCCTCACATCAACTTTTTATCACATTCATGGCAAATAAATCTCAAAGTTAATTTAAGCAAATAATTTACTAATTGCATTTTTTCAATTTGTACTATTTACCTAGAAAACGTTTGTTAATCTAATAAACATAAAATCACCACACAAAATTAGCAAATTTAAACAATGATTTTTACAATTATTAAACGATTAAATTTCATCAGCAGGGTAATTAATTTAATTTAGTTTTGTGTTATTTGGAGTCACGCATTTTTTGTCTTTTTATTGAGATTTCAATTGTATTTGTTGGCCACTAAAGCAGCAATTGGGGAATTGCATAATGAGGCTCGCTCTATATTTTATATTCATCAGTTAAACCCAATGAAACGTATCTTGCGAACAATGTTTCGTGCATACAAAATGAATCCGTTTTCATTACAAAGTTTAAAAAGCAGTGTAGCAAAAATTAAATAAAACTAACATTGAATTGAATAAGATTCTTGCAAAAATATTATAGAGTTTTTATGTCAGTATGTTTGAATATTTGGATGTTTGTTTTCTCTTAGTTGGACTTTCAACTCCATAATTTATGTATGTTTTACTTTTCTCTAAAAACTTGATTCAAAACTGGAAAAAATGCATAAAAAATGGATTCAAAATGTTATAAAAATCGAAGTATACTTTTAGGCTTTAAGAAATGAATATTTTATAGAAAAAAAATAATTATAGAAAAAAAAATACTTTAGAAAACAGACACCTTAGAGCGCCAATAGCCCCAAGAAAATATAACCAAAATCATGTATAATTAAAAGTTACCCGTGCAACGCCGGGTACACAAAAACTAGTGCAAATGTAAACGATTAAAAAAAAAACTGTTAATAAATTCAGTCTATACAAGCAACGTAATGGTCAGAAAAGTCACACAAAATCTATCAAAATAGTTTGATACTCAGATTTGCATAAAAGTAGCAGCAGGAATTACGCTTGCAAAGTATACATTCAATAATATCTTGTTAAATTTTTATATTAAGGTTTTTTTGTAAATATGTCTCCCTGTTATTGCATGAATATTTTTTAAATGAAAAAATTTTAAGAAAAAGTCACGCCTTAAGTAAAATTTATTTTTATAATGGTGGTCTAACATAAATTATTATTAATAGTTAAACATTATTATTTATTTTGGCTGTTTCTAATGCTTCATTTTAAGGTACCCTACAGTCTCAAACAAACATTTTGCATCAAGGCTTACTTTAACACAAATTCAGCATTTTATTGTAAGTAAGGAAAAGTTAATTGCAACAATTAACGCTTGTGCTACTGTGGGCTAATTTCTACTCAATATGGTTTCAAAATTTTTCGCTAATAACTTGTGCACAGAAAATTTTGCTATAATAATTTAGAGTTCTTTTAGAAAAGACAAAAACAGTAATATGTTATTTATCATGCCTTCGTAGATCTTTGGCTTTTAGTAAATTATTTTTTATGGTTCTTTTAATAATATTCTTAATACGGTTAATATTTTTACAAAACAATTTTAAATGAACTACTGTATGAAAAGCAACTCCATATGACTTTTTCGCTTGTACTTACCTAGCTTTTCTGTGAATTTGAACTAATTTATAACGACATTTAAGTTTTCATCTGCTTAATAAATTGTCTAATAATTGACTAAATGAGAATCCAAGTAAGGAAACAAGCATACATTATCTAGAATTTTGAACTAACACAAAAACCAGAAAAAGTGTATTTTTTTTATAAAACTCCTGTATCAATCAAATAAAATGTTCTCAATTTAATAATTGTGATAATGCTATGAGAAAAATCTCAATTTTTTTTTTACATATTTCACTATAAAATGTCAAAAAAAAAAATCGCTTAAAAATTCAAAAATTATTTCTTTCTATCAATTATCTCTTAAATATTCAAGCATATATAAAACTTAAAAGGAAAAACATGTACAAACGAATCATATACGAATGAGCTTTTACAAACGAGACGGTATTTATGAACGAAAAGTTATTACTATTTTCAAAATAATGGCCCAAATTCATAGTTATAGAAAAAAGTCGACTCTTGCTAAAGTATACTCTAAAATAAAAACTCTTATTATCTTTTTTGCTTTCATAGTCAAGAATAAAGTATACTTTAAGTTTAGCCGCCTTCCACTGGGTGTCAACTGTAATTTGATAAATGTTTTCATACAATTTCTAAACAAACATTTGAAAAAAGTAACCTTGTTGTTATTTTGTTCACTTTGGTATAAAAATCAGATAAAGAGTATTGTGTTCTTAAACCAAATAAAATAATTTTGGAAAAATGAGTTAAAAACAGCTTTGGATAGTTTTAAATTTAGAGTTGACTTTCTCGCCAACAGTATATTTTGAATTGTCTATGAATGAATTAGAGTCGACTCTAAAATAAAATCGACTTTAGTTTCCTTAAAGTATACTTTATTTTAACTGTGAATATGGGCCATTGATATTATATTAAAAAATTTGTTGATCGTTCCCACCATGTATTGAGCAGAAATCTTCGCAAATACACAAATGTTGTTTAGTATCTCTTAAGCGTTAAAGAACTTAATGATTTTCATGGAACTTAAAAGTGCTTTTAAATAGGTCTGCAAATTTTTTCGTAACCTTCATCAAGGCTGTGAATTAAGTGTCCTCTCACATTCGAAACTTTAAACTTTAAAAATACTTGACTCATAGAGGAACCTAAAGTCGTACTTAATGCGCCGGTTTAACAATTACACACTTCTAAGCTTTTATTATTTATTAAAGTTCAACCAGAGTTAATAACTTTACAGATTTTTCTTTAAATTATTAACACTTTTTGTAAATATTTGACTGGGTGTGATTTCAATAACAATTTTTCTATGACAAATTTATTGTTAGATCGTGTTAATGCGATAAAAGCAACAAAATCTATTTCTATTCACAAAAAACACAAAATAAAAAAATCTTTGAAAATAAAATCAAAAGTGTAGGTGAAATTTATGCAACTTTCAAAACTAAAAGCAAAAATTAAAATTATGCAAATAAAACGAGTGTAGAAATATTAAGAGCGTGTTTAATTTAAAAGTGCAAAAATTATTCATTATCATATAAAACATTCGTAACAATTTTCCTGTTTTAAAGACATCATTGCATTAGTTTTGCTTACGTTTTGTAACATGATGATGAAAGTCTTCATGTTTAACTAGTTTCCAAAGTAGCGAAATGTTTTTCATAAAATACTAAAATGCAATTGAAATGGATCTTTTAATGCAAAATTTATGTCCACGAAATATGTTAATAAAACAAAAATGAACTAAAAAACTGTTACAGAGTTATGACATCTAAAATAAATTAAATTAAATTTTTAATTTAACCTATTTAACAGTTTTATATTTAACACTATACGATTAAATGACACACAGTTGCTGCAATAACATAAGAAACGCAGTAAAAGGCTTGTATCGTCAAAAAAATAATCATTAAATTTTAATGATATTTTCCTATGATTCTTACCTAAATTTTTAAATTTTATAAAGTTTCTTCGATTGCATTACAATCAAAATCTTCAATTACCATTTTAATATTTTTACAGAATACGGAATAATTTTGGGTATTTTAGAAAAAGTTTTTAAATCGTTTCGTAATTTTTTTAATAAATTAAAAAATTCTTGTAGGAACTCTTTCTATTAATTTAAGTTGGTTATTTTCTATACAAATATACTATTATTGGAAAATTTTCATTCAAAAATTTCGATAACTTCAAAATTTTTGTTAGAAATTTCGATAGCTAAAATTTTTGTATGAACATTTTTAATAGCTTCAAAATTTCCCTTTGGAGAATTTTTGATGAACTTAAAATTTTCGATAATGCAAAATACCTCATAGGAAAATTGTCGATAACTTTAAAATTTTCATTAGAAAAATTTATAATAACAAACATTTTTGTTACAAATTTCGATAGCTTTATAAAATTTTTTTATAAAAATTATCGATACTTTAAAGTTATCGATAACTTCAAAAAATTTTTAAGCAAAATTTTCCTTAAGAGCATTTTCAATAGCCTTAAAATTTTCTGTAGAAAAATATTCGATAACTTAAACATTTTTTACGAAAATTTTCGATAACTTCAACTTTTTCAGTAAAGTTTTTTTTATTTTTTTAATTAATTATATTTAATTTATAATTGTTTATCCTGATGATCTTACACAAAGGACTAGCGAAATATAAATATAAAATTTATGACCTTTTGCTTGCAAAATAAATTAAATATAATCCAAAATTTTCTTTACGAAAATTTACGACAACTTCAAAGTTATCTTTTGGAAAACTTTTGTTAAATTCAAAATTTTTGTTTATAGGAAAATTATTAGTAAATTTTAAATTTTCTTGAGGATAGTTTTTAGTAAATTCAAGACATTCTAGAAGAAAATAAATTAGAAAACTTTAAAACTGTGTGTAGGAAAAACAAAAATTCGAGCGTTTTCGACAGCCTCAAATTATTTCTGTGTAAAAGTTTTGATAACAAATTATATTAACTTCACAATTTTCCAAAAGAAAAGCTTTGTTAAATTCGATATTTTTTATAGAAACTTTTTCCATAACTTCAAAAATTTATCAATAACTTCAACACTGTCTGTAAAACATTTTCTGAAAACTTTAAAACTTTAATATTATCAAAAATTTCCAATAAAATAAATTTAAATTAACAGAAAAACATTGAAAACTAATAAAAAATTTGCTTTTATAGCATATTTAAAATCTTTTAAATTTTTTTAATATTGTCAAAATATTCGAGCAAAAAAACATTTCGATAACTTTAAAATTTTTAAACAAAAGCTATCGATAATTTCTAAATCTTCTGTGGATAAATAATTTTTTAAAATAATGTTACATGAAATTTTTAGTTAAAGTTTTTTATTTGTTTTAGAAAATTTTTCAGAAAATTATTGCAATATTATTGCTAAAGAGCCATAAATTACCTATTGTTTCCTTTAAGAAGCACGTTGGCCTTATTTAAGCCATTAACGGTAAATAATGTAAAATTTTATACGAGTATGAATATCATAAACTTCAAGTTAGTGCCTTAAGTCTTTCGTTTTTATAATAAATATAAAATTGCAGGAAATTATAAAATGATTTATGATCGAAAGTTATTTTTTCTGTTTTTTTTTTTTTTAAGAACAAAACAAGCAGGTTTATTTAGCAATTCGCCTGTCAAAATATTATTTGATTAATTGTAATAGATTAATTTTTGTATCATAGACTAAGACAGTTTGAAGCTTAACTCAGAATTTATTTTAAACATTAAAACAAGTTTAATTAAATATTTGAGACAAAATTATTATTTGGAGGTATTTTAAGGCTTAAACGTAATTAAATAGTTAAAGAGTAAAATAATTTGTTAAATGTAATTGAAAATTATATTTCTTTCGAAGGCATAATTCCATTAATCATTTGCTTAAATGAACTTTGCCAAATTAGAGGACCGATAAATTAAAAGCAAGCATTTATTCTAAGTCAGTTTTAAAATTGTTTAGTGCTTAAGGAAGACACAGGGGAAAAATTTTTTAGATTATGAAAGAAAACTTTAATACGAATTGTTTAATAAGGAAATTTACTTGTCAATGCAATAGATATTCAGAGGTAACGTTGGCAACGTTTTCTGAAATGTCTTTGAAATAATCTAATTTGACAGTTTGGAAAAAGGGGGAAAACAGGAATATTGTGCATCATTCATCAAAATATTTTATCTTTTGCACTCAAAGAAAAAACATGGTTGAGGTAACCATAATCTAAGAGCAACATACTATGGTTGTATTACAAAGCAAAACATAGTATTGTTACAATTAATAATACTTTATTTGGCCTTGCGACCATATTGATGTCTAGCTTAACGAAAACATAGTATATTATTAACATAATTATGTTTAAATGTAAACATTAAATACTCAAATTAAAATATCATAATATGGTTAAAAATGTCATGTTATATAATTGCAAAAAGCAATTTTCTGATATAATAGACTTGCTGTTTTTTAGAGTTTCAATTATTAATGATTTGTAACAAAAATTATTTAAAAACATAAATTCACAAAAAAATCATTTATTTGTTTGTTATATATGAGTAACAATTAAGAGACTTTGAAGCATACGCTATAAGAATCATTTATACAAGAAATGTATTAAGTTTTTAAGTGCAAATAATGGCATCTTATCTCCATACATTCGTATGTGCACATCCATTTATAGTCTCAGAACTGACTCTTCATTTATCTAAAACTTCTACAACGTTAATCTGGCATCTGCGGAGATGTACTTTGTTTTGCTTACCTTTTTATTTGTTTTCATATTTTGTATATTATTTTTTATAATACATATATTTTGAAAATAAATAAAAATAAAAACAATTTTCAACTTTATGCTAACAAAAAAATTACGAAACTGTCAAGACCTAGAACAAAATATGTTTAAACGCAAACATTATATTGTTTGTTTTTAAGCATACTTTGATTAATAATAATATATTGTGGTTAAGTTTCTTATATTATTTTTAATTAGTAATATTATCTTGGTTGTGTTTCGAATTTTTTAAAGTTAAAACCAACCATGTTGCATTGTTGTGCAGAGTAGCCACAAAAAAATATTTATATTTTATTTGTTCTGCGCAACAATACTTTGTTACACAGATCACAATATGGTTATAAGGAGCACATCACAAGCATGTTTTTTCTCTGCGTGTGTCATGGCAATGTTTGTCTTAACACGATATGTTTCAGTATCCATATTTTGGTCCCCTGCTTTGTTGCTCCTTCCAAATTGAAATGATTCTGCAAAAGAAGATATAGACTTTTGTAAGGAACTTCCAAACTCGTAGACTGTGTTTGGGTTTAAAAATTGATGCTTGAAAATAGTTCTATGTTGTGTAAAGATTTGTTAATTTTTACCCTCTTTTGCTGCCAATTTTCACAAAATTTTTCGCCTTAGTCTGTAGTTCTGTCAGAAGCTTTTCTTAGTATTTTCTTTCTTGAGTCATGAAAACTGTTTCCCTTAACTAATAATCAATTAGTATTCGTGTAACTTGTTTTACAACAGCATGTTATTTAATTTAAACAAACAAACAAGGAAGAGAAATAACCTTTAATTAAATCGAGCATGAGGGTTCATTCGGCAGTATCGCCTTTTATTTATCCTACACACCATTTTCATAAACACATACATTTATTTCAAAACATTTTAAAGCAACAAGAAAAGAATAAACATGAGAAGCTTTAATTAATTTTCGTTCGTATCTCAACCACAAACAGTTTCCTCTATAGCGTGATGACACTGTTATCAATAGTTTCCTTTTCGAAGCGTCCTTAAAAGTCTACTTCAACAAAACTGTAACAGGGATTGCTGGTGATTGGATAATCAACTCAACTGCCTAGAAGGACCTAAAAAGTAAATCTAACCACTAATAAATATTGTTTAAAACACAAACGTAACAACAAATTTATGTATATGGTTAATGCGCAAAATTCTCCTTGGTTACAATTTTGTTAAATAAATAAAAACAAGATTTCATATAATTCCGTTATCAAATCAAAGAAAAATTACATCCCCATTTTACAGCATGTGAAAAACAGAAAGAAATACAATTAAATTAGTGCATGTCTTGACTGCATTAAATACAAAATTATTTGCACTTTAGGCACTTCAGTGCAGTCTGTAGGAAAAGCTGTGTGTGTGAATATGTGTAGAGCTCTAAAATACTCTCAGAAATTAAGTGTGAGTAAAAGGCATCATCATGGCATAGAAAATGCAATCATTATTTTATGAACATTAATTGCAAGAAAATCTTTTTGCTTTTAGTATTAGAAAAACAACAACTAAAACAATTTCATTAAAATAAAAAAAGAACACCATTGTACAAGCAAACACACAGAGGTAGGAAGGAATTTAATCTTAATTTTGTAAAACGGAAAGAAAAATCCTTCACAGGTCAAGTTTTTTAGATTATTTTTTAATTTTTTTTTAGAAACTTACGTAATTTGGAGTGAAGCATGTAAATGATTTTTTTTTAATTTTTAGTGTGGTTGAAGTTCTTTTTGAACTTAGGAGCTTTCAAGGTCGATTTTAGAATATAAAAGTTTATTTATTTAAGCTGATGTTTTGTTGGAAAATCCCAATTTCATCAGGGAACAATTATATAATTTAAAATAAACAACAACAAATTCATTTTTACAAATTAAATTAATTTAAAAATAGTCAAAAATTTATAATTCTTAAAAAGGTAGCACAAAGGTGCGTTTTTTCCCCTTTGTAACACTCCCTTCGACTAAAAAGATCTATTGAGATTATCGCACATCATTTAGACATTCTTTCCTAAAGAAACTTAAGTAGGATTTGAGTCAACTTTTCTTCTGTTGCTGATTATATTCTTGGTAATATTAGATTTATAATCCTTTAGAATCATAATCACAGAGTCTGCGCCGGCTTCTGCTCTCAATGCTCAACCTGCTGACAAGTTTCCTTAACCTGTAGTGGCCTGTGAGGAAGCGACTTAGAATCCTTAAATTCTAGTAGCTTAAAAACATGAGATTTTAAAGCCATTTCGTCAGATGTCTTAAGTGCAAGCTTCGCATATCTTAAGCCGGAAAGGTTAACTCAGCGGTTATTCCTCGTGTTCTTAATTTCCATTCAGATTTCCTCCTAAATTCTGTAAAAACTCATTCTCCTTTAGTTCACTATTTTCACACCATATAAACTTGGCGGTTGGTCGATTTTTTTTTACAAATAAATTTTTTAGTTGACTTTCTTCCAGAGAAAGAACAATTTTTATTTGATTTTCATTTATTCGCGAGGGATTTAAATTTACACGAATTTTATTGTATAATGTTCGCGAATTTTATTTGCAATACTCTCGAATATTATATTGATGAAGTTAAAAATAAATCTCTATCCACAAACTTGAAATACTAAAATTCAACATGAATTAATTACTTTATGGACTGTTAAAGTCAATCCTCCTGGAAGCTAAAAACACTCCAGAAAAAACAACTACAATTATAGATAAATTATTGCAAACTCACATAAGTTATATTTAGTTAAGTCGCATGAGTGAGAATTATCCAGGTGTCTGTTGGCAGTGTTAATGGTGTTGAAAAATGCACATTGAAGTACCATGAAAAATTACTCAGTCCAGTGTTATGAGTTAAAATGTTGGTTATAAATTTCAACTCCGATGTTTATTGCTGTTATATTTCTGTTGTAAATAAAACAAATTAAGTACATTAAAATTAAAATAAAGTAGAAAGAAAAAACACATTGTGATTGTCCCACTACTCGACTAAACAAAAAAGACATTCAACCAAAAACACATACATATTTACCCAAATAAACAAAAATACAAAATATACATACACGTGTTCAAAACAAAAAAAAAAAAAAAGATAAATATAAATATAAACAACTGCATTCAAATACAGTACAGATCTAATGAAAAAACAATTTCATTGAATGGTTGAGTGAGTGAATGAATTACAGAGTTGGTGTCAATGGGCTGTTTTAGATTTTTGAAATACATTTTTTTTAATTTTCGTCTATTGCTAATATTTTGCCACTTCAGTCATTCAACATTTCATGGTGATGATAATAATGATGTTGCTCATGATGATAATGATTATATCGTTTGTTTATTGTCAATTCTTTTATTTTATTTTTATTTGTGATGATCGAGATTCGTTAGAGGTTGTTACAAGTAAATAAATATTTTTGTTGCTGTTACCATTGTCTCACCTGAGTTGAAATCTAAAAAGTGGAAAATCCAAATAAAAGTACAAAATAAAATATTACACCATACTTCTATGTAATAAATTAAATTCATACAGTGGGCTTAAGGTGAGTTAAATTATGATTAAAAAAATTATTAATTAATCGAAAAAAGTATATTCTATTTTTTAATAAATTAAATTTGACTGTTTGGATTAAAAATGTTTTTTTTTATCAATATTAGTCGATTAATCGATTAAAATTTTTTAGATATAAAAAATTGCGTTGAATGCATAAATTTTTTTATTAACCATAAAAAAATGTTCGATAATTTTTAGTCGAATAAAAAAAATACTCGAATAAAACTAATTTTATTTTAAAAAAATATGGCATAAAGTAAATGTGGTTAGGTTAGGTATAATGGCTTTTAGAATACCACATTCTTTGCCTTTCTAGAACTTTAAGTCAATTGTGTTTCTACGATAGTTTGATAAAAAAAAAATGCTTTAATACAATTAACCGGAGCTTCCCATTCAGTATTCAGTTTTAGTCTAAGACACAGATGTAAAACCCCTTAATAAAATAAACAACACAATTTAGCAAGTTATCTAACTAAAAAAAGGTCTAAAAATTACGAAATTTACCTTTCCTGTCCCACTGTATTGTGAAGTTATAGACAACGGCTAACAAGCACCAAATATAACTCAATCTCTAAAGAGTAGTTGTCGCTGATGATTATGATAATGAAGTTGATGCGATGATGATCATCATTATCATGTTAAACAATGAAAAAAATCAAATAAAAATAAAATATATAGAGAAAACAAGAAGAATAATTTCATTCGATTTTTTAACTCAAAAGGGAACACACTCACAGTACAATAAAACTTTTAATCAGAATATTTTTTTCTTCTTTCTCTAATTTCCATTTTACCAAAGTTATTCACAATTTAAACGGTTGAATGTGAACATAGAAAACAAATTTTAGTTCGCACGCAAAATCGCAAAATTAAAAATGAAATAGAGAAAGAAAGAGATTTAAAAAATTAAATAAATTAATTAATTACGACGATCTCACAGTTGTAAAAAAGTGATAATAAATTCAAATAAAAATAGCAAAAAAATAATAAAAAAGAAAGTCTTAATGGAAGACAGAAAGGAAAAAAAAAGATTTTAACTTTATTTGAGAAAAAAAAATTCATAAAATTACCAGAAAATTATTAACTAGTGAATTATAAAATAAAAAAATAAAAAACAAGATTTATAAAGTAAAAGGAAAGAAAAAAAAATAGAACACATAATTATAGGCGGAAATTGTAAAATTTCTAATTGCTCATAAAAAAGCTGGCAATTAAATATTTTCAAAAAGTAATGGAAATAATTAAAATAATAAATTGAAGACTTTGCTAATTTAATTTAATTAATTTAATTTAAAGCAAGCAAATCAAAATTGAAAAAATAGTTTTTTTTTGGTGGTGTCTGATCTTTTTTTTTTTTTTGGTGATTATTGATTTTAATTCGAATTTTTTTTTTCAAATATATTTAAAAAAATTACTTAACAAGAGAAGAATTTGTATGGTGCCCTGAAGTAGTCTTGTTGCTCAAATGACCTGGACATTTTCAAATTAGTTTTTTTTTAGAAAACGGCAACTTCGAAAAACTTATTTTTTAATTTGTTTTAAATTATGGAATTATACGCAGCATTGACCGACCTGCCAAGAGAACACATCTAAACTAGGAAAAAATAATTTAATTTGCAACAGTAATAAAATTATGGGCGATTCCATGAATATGTAAAACACGCATGAAAAAAAAATCCTTGAAACCTCTCTCAAAATAAATTAAACAGAAAACAAAAATTATGTATGGAGGTATTTATAGCTTTTCGTAATATTAATAAGCAAAAACTATAGCTTTTATTTGTCTAAAATATTATTATAATGTCAGATACTTTGTTATATATAGTTTGCAACATTTTATCTGAGCGGTCGCGCGAGTTCCAATGTTAAAGTTCAAGGCATGAAATACTATAAAAAAAATTTCTAGCATACGGTATGTTACGAACGATATTAACTTTAATTCATTAAAAATCGCGTAAAGACTATTTTTATTTAAATATAATTTTAGTACGAAAATAAATCAGCCCAATTATAAACAAAAATTCCGATCGAGTTTTTTCACTTTTCCCATTTCTTCCATTATAAATATTTTCGTTTTTTTATTGATTGTGGAAAGTTAAATAAATTAGGGGAAGAAAAGTAGGTATTTTGAATTATAAAAGAAAAATAATATGTCAATAAGCAAAATAGCTCTCTTCAAATTACGATGATGCCACTATTTTATTTTACGAAATACTAATAAATTCCGTAGGAAAAATAAAAAAGAGGAAATTTTTTCTCAAGAATTTTTTTTTTCATGACAAATTTCTTAAACATGGTCATGATTGGACTGTATATAAAAAAGCAAACTGAACCATTCTAAGCTCGCGGAATTTCGGGTATTTGTAGTTACACTTTAAAATCACTTCATTTATTTGTCACTTACGTTGTATCAGTATTTACTCAATATTCTAAACCACACTGTATCAAATGTGTTTATTTTCAAATATTAGGCCTTCTGAATGGAACGTTACATTCATATATATATATATATATTCGGGTGCTTTATGTTTGCAAAATTTATTCCACTCTGCAGGCGTACAAACGTCACGTACAGTGCCATGAAAATGCTCATTTACGTCAAGTTAATAATTTTGCTACTGAAAATGATTTCGAAAATTTTTTTCCGAACTTAATTAGTTTTTTAGCTTAATATAAAGTTTTTGGGTTTTTTGTTGATTTTAGTGATTAAAATTTTTCTGTTGTTAGTTCGGACCTTTTTGTAATTTTTTTTTTAGTTTTTGGCGTTTATTTTTTTGTTTATTTAAAAGATCTTATTGCGTGAATTTATTGGAAAATGGCCTTTATCTCTGATTCATATTATTTGTAATAATATTGCTTTAGGCGTTTTATTGCGATGTTAATATTTTGTGTTAATTTAGGAGCTCTTATTTCAATATTATCGTTCTTTAATAATTCGGCTTAAACAGTCGTATATATGAACATATTTTAATTTCTAAATTTACACCTCCTTAGTCTAATTTTTAATTTTTTTACAATACTAAAGTAGTTGGAGTAAAAATTTCCAAAAAAATTGTCTTTTGTCATTCCTCTGATTTTTAAAAATTTTGAAGTTTTTTGGTGTTTCCTATTTTACGAATTATTTTAGTCAGCTTCCTTATAAGTGTATATAAACGTCGGCTCTTAATAAAGGGTTTTCGCTTAAAAATGTGCTGCAAAATGATATGTACCCTCTTTATGAGCCCGCCAATTTTGCTTACTTTAAAGTCAGCCAGAATACCACGTGCTTTGCAACCTCAATTTTTAATAGAAAAAATTCCAAAAAATTTTTTTCCTCTTTATTATTTTTTTACACTATAACTAAAGCTACCTTGCTCTCTCTTAAAAGCAATTATTTTACGTAGTAATCGGGCATCCAGAATTTACCTTATGAGGTGAGAAAATAAATCATTTCTTTAAATAAAATCACATCATTTGTAATTCAGTTCAAAAATAAAAAGTTAAAAAATATTCATGACATCAGTTTGGTGTTGAATAAGAATTTTACAAAATAAATAATTAAAACTTTATTAAATAAAATTTTTAACGGCTTAAATATTTAAATTATAAAAATGTTTATTTTTGGATTATCTTAGCTACGAGTAATAATTACAATTATTTTAAAATGAAATTCACGGATTGATGAGCAAGTATTTTATAAAAGCCAACAATAATGGTCGGCACTCATTGCTACCGGTTATAGAAATTAAACGGAATTTTACACAAACATTTTCAAGCAATCTGCATAACATTTAAGATTTAAAAAAATTGAATTTCATTTCCAATGTCTTTGTCTATTTAAATAAAATAACATGTTATAATTTAAAAACATTTTTTTTTTTAGAAAAACTCTATTTAGATTTTGATTTTGCCGCTAATTTTAAAAAATTTTAATTTATTTTGCTTTGACCAGTGCTTTTAGACAAAAGTTTGTTGTTTTAATCGTTAAAAACATTTTTTGGCTACAAAATATTTTAAT
This sequence comes from Gymnosoma rotundatum, assembly GCA_916610165.2. Lineage (NCBI taxonomy): Eukaryota > Metazoa > Arthropoda > Insecta > Diptera > Tachinidae > Gymnosoma > Gymnosoma rotundatum. The sequence continues at coordinate 130,040,331 of OU744339.1, read as the reverse complement.
TATTATCTTTTTTTTAACGAGTAACTACGGTTGCAAAATAAAACCTATTATTATAATATATTTAATTTAAAACGATAAATCACATTTAACCTCAGTCTTATCCCCATGATAAAACAAAAAACAGAAGCTGTTTAAGCAGCAAAAAATAAAAAAATAAATAAATGAGTCATTTGAAATCTTGTTTTAGGGTTCGAAAGGTGGCTTATTTGTAATATCATATGTAAGCGTGTGTGTTTGTATTTATGCGAGTGTCTGTATATTATTCAACATTTATTGCTGATTTAAAATATTTAGAAATCTCTTTTAATAATTGGTCAGTCTTTTCAAATGATTCTACAGAAATAACTCCACATTTGGAAAAGCTTTTACAGGCTGGCTACTGAGTGATGAATGACTATTAAAATGAGACGTGAGGTAGTTGGAAAAGAAGAGTTTCGAATTTACTATGCGGTGACAGTCTACCAGTTTAATCCAATTTTCATAAAGACCTGCTTCTATATTAAACCACTCGATCCTATTAAACTTTTTATTTCTCTGTTATTGATTGAAAGATTAGGAATCTTAAAAACAATATTTGTGTACAAATAGGTAAAAATTATCGAAACACCCAAATCTGCACAAAAGGTCCAAAGAAATCTGTTTAAAAATTTAAACTCAAACTAGCAACCGAAGATTCCTGCAATCAATATTTTGAATCACTAGAAGTTGGCGTTTTGGGCATAAAAATTCACTGTGATGTTCAAGTCTCTAAAGTCTCGTTCAGGTTTCTCGGTTTTTTTTTTTGAATCGATGTAAGAAATATTTTACTACAATCGATCTCCTTTTTAAAATTTGCGAAAAGTTTAATATAAAACTTATGTATGGAATGGTACATTGACCCAATGTTTAATCGCTATTTCTATAACAGTGCTCGAATGAAATCAGGGAATAGCTTCCCGTCAGCCGTTCCTCTTTGCGCACAATACGCTTTGCGCTAAAAGCATCGCAATTAAGAGATAATTTGTTCCAAATGCCTCTCTACTCTCCTGTCCATAACTCTGGAAACTTCGAATCGAACTAAGGAAGGTTAAAGGCCCTTTGCCTCTAAGCGCGACTGTACATAAAATTGCTCTGAAAAGTCTGCGGGTTGTTGCAATAGGGATGGGTAGTAGTGGTACTAGAAAGCAGACATTAATTTACATTTGTTTAAATTTTATTTATTTAATTAATTTTTTTTGTTGCTTTTAGATCAAGATTCTTTAGTCAGTTATTTGGCAGCAGAAAGTTACAAAGTAGAAGGAAGCAGTAATTTTCGTAGTATTTCAAATGTTATTTTATTAAGAATCTGAGTTACTTTTTTGTAGCAAAAATCACTAGAGCATTTCTTTTTTAAATTTATTTGTTGTTGTTTTATTTATAACAGTCATCATTTTTTTAAAGTTCTTTCACTTGATTCTTTTCTTTTCAGTTGTTTGCTTTGCTCTTAAAGACCGGTTTTTTGCAGCTTTAAAATTATTTCAACTAGTGAAACTCTTTATTCATAAATTGCTTTCTGTAGCAATTATTATTTATTTCTTATTTTTTTAAAAAACTTGTAGGTGCAAAGTTGTTTGAAGTTCTTTTTTAGTTAAGTGTAAATTCATGGAGGTGTGATTGTGGAATCGCCAACAAAATATTGGAAAAGAAAAACTAATTCAAAATTTTTGTTAAAAAAAGTACAAAATTTAAAATCTTTAATAAATATTTTTCAAAATCTCTTTTTAAATAAAAATTAAAATTAAACATAATTTTTTAAAAGAAATATTAACTATTATAATTTATGATTATAAATTTAAGACGTAATTAAAAATAATTAATCAAACTGAACTGAAACATGATACGTTGGAAATTAATAAATTTTAATTATAAAATTTGGACTTTAATATGTTTCTGCTGTTTAATACAAAGAAATTGCACACTAACAGTGGATAATGAATTAGTGTCGGCTAGAAACGGTAAGTTTTTTTTTTTTAATTTTTCTTTTTAAAACAATTTTAATTTTTAACATTTCAACTGTGAAAAGTTCAATAAATTTTTTGTAAAATTTCAAAAGATAACGATAATCCCGTATTTAATTATTAAATTTAGATGTTTAGTTAGTCAATAAATTTTAAAAGTGTTACGATTTGTTTGATTAAATAAGTAATTGATTTAATCACTAAATTAATTGCAATAAATTTTTATTTTTCACAATTTATTAAAAAAAATTTTTTTTTGAATAATCGAAAAATATAATTTTTAAAATAAAACATCTATGTGAATCTACTCTAGTGAAGTAGCTACAAGCAAAAAAGCAAATATTGTGATGACAGATAATTAAAAAATAAATAAAAATTTAAATTCTACGTATATATAATTTTATATAAAAATATCATCGGCACTTAATGGGTTAAGCATTTTTTACAAATTTTAGTATTTCCTTAAAGATCTCTTCAAAAGCTTTTAAATGATACCCATATTGATATTTAAAAAAATTTTAAAATTTCAGAGCCCCGTAACTCGTAAAATATGGGCGAGCACCGATTTTTTCACTTGATGTTTTTTTCTTATTTTTTAATTCGCTATCGCCACATATATTTTTGCTTTTGATGATTTAAAAAAATTAAAAGTAGGCGTAATGTTTTGCCTGCTGCCCCGAAGCACATGGACCGATCATGCTGGTTTCCAATATTCACTATATCTGATTGATAGACATATTTATTTATTATTATTTTTTATTTTTGTTTTTGTGAAATTAAGTCTGCCTCAGCCTTAATCATCCACCAAGCAAAGTTTTAAAAGGAAAATTGAAGAAGTGTGAAAGTAAAGGAGGATAGAGAAAGTGTGAGAAGAAAATGTTTCCTGAATATGGAATATTCGGCTGAAAAACGAACCCACTATATAATGCATTGTGTGCCTAACTGGTAAATTTCTTTAAAATTCTGAAATGCCAAAATAGAAAAACCAAGATTCTATTAGGAATAGGTTTCGATAAAGCAGTGACACACCATTAACGTTAAGCCGATTCTTGAATAAAATTAAAAAGCTTTTCTTGATGAGTTTCTCTTTCCTCTACTATATGCGATTGAGAAACTCAAGAATAGATTTTAAAGTGCCAGCCCTTACATGAGATTTGTACTTGATAACTAGAATATCAAGAGCTACTAATTTTTCCACGACTCCATTTCAAAAGTTTTACAAGATCGTAAGGCTATTGTACATTTTGTATCTCAAGGGCTTATATTTAATAAGTAGAAATAAAAAATATTCAAAACAAAAATGATTAAAGTCTTGTGAATTGAAAAAGTTGTATTTTTTGGTCCTTCGAACATGGTCATATTAAATATTTATACTTCATCTCAAAAAAGTATTGAAATCAATCTTTAGCTATAAAAATTAAGTTTAAACTTAAATAAAAGTTATTTTTCATTATATTTTATTATTATTCAAAAGTAACTAAAATAAAAAATATTTAAAATTAAAAATAAAAAATAATTTTTTTAATAGATAAAAATTTTGAAGTATAATGAAACATGGAAATTACTAAAGAAAACCTTCTTACTTTGTTGTAATAAAATAAGAGACGCTTAAAATTATAAAAATATTAAAAACCATCATATTAAAGTGTTTTAAATGGTATCGCTTTCAAGTGGCAGTAGTTTACACACCTAAATTAATTTAAATTTAATGTTTGTTGTATACAAACCATTAGGTATGACCTTCAAATATCCCCAGAACAGAACATACAAACGTATTAATTAACCATTAAAAAAATACATTTACATATAAAAAATAAAAATTAAAATGAAATTCTGAGACACGACCTTAACAAAAGTTCATATGAATAAAGTTCCTATTGTTTGTAATTTGCGTTTTTCCAAAATAAAATAGAGATTGAGAATGTATTTACATATTTTTAATTATGACATAATCAAAAAAAATTATTATTAATAAAAGCAGCAAAAGACAAAAGAATGTAAAATAATTGTCATGTTAATTTAATTTTTATAACAAAACTTCGAATAATTAAAAAGTCTTTTTTTCTCATTTGAAAATAAAAGTAAAGGACATTTGTCAAATGTCAACTGTCGTCATAAAATATTTTGTGGATTTGAGCTAAAAATAATATTTTTTTTTTATTGTGGTTAAAAAAATAATGCAAAATTTATGGAAATTCTGATTTTAATTGTTAATAACAATAATAACCACAAAAAAAGGTTCTTTTTTGATTTTTTATCTGCGACATCCCAGCAAACATACACACAAAAGTTTAAAATAAGACATTTCTTCATTTAACTCTAAGAATAATTTTTAATTCTGTTTCAATATTTGGAAACAAATGGTTGTTCGTTTAAGGAAAATAATTGGCATTTTTTTCTAACGATTCGCTGTTAATTTTTTTCACGTCTTTTTGTAGAATAAAAATACGATTAAATTTATAAAAAAATACAACTACCTTTATAGAATGTTAACTCTAGTTTCAAGTCAATAAACATGTAATTTTTTCAATGTGATTTAAAATTTATGCTTTAGTAACTAAAATTCCTTGTGATTTAATTCAAGCCAATAAACTGAGCGGAACCATAATAAAAAATGGTGTCCAGACTGTTACTGGTAATTTTTCTAACAGTTACGATTCAGCACCTGTCAAAATTTACTTGTGAAAAGTAAAATTTGTTAGCAAATTATTATCGATCAGATTTAAATACAAAGCGAAAATATCGTAGTGATGTTAAACGTTATCACACGTTGCATAGTGAAACAATTTGAGCAGTCAGAGATGAGGATGAAGTGAAAGTAGAGGTAATTTAGCCGCTGTAGCGATAAAAAACTAAAGAGTAATATTAAGCGGCTTTTTTTAGTCAGTTCCTCATTTCTATAACTTGAGTGAAAAACCTCTCACAAAAAAAATATCATAATCATTTTGTTTTATGCAGTTTATCACACATTTTTTTAATATTAAGTAATGAAATAGTTCGTGAGCAACTATTTTTATGTGAGAAATTTCTCACTTAAGTTACAGAAACGAGGTATGAAGTTCAACAACATCGATATATCTATAAGTCAGACAAATGTCGAAATGATTATGGTAGAAGAATGTAGAGCTGTCTTATTTGATGTCTGCTCAAACTGCCCATTTGACTATTTTGAAGTCGGTTTCTTCGGTATGAAGTTTTCTTAAGAAAACTTTTATTTTGAAGTTATTTTCAAGTGATATTCAAGCATTAAAAATTTCTAAAATTATTCTACATTCTAAATCAAACCGGTTTGTTTGCTGGGTTGCTAAAGTTAAGCTAATTTTCATGTGCGTTTTTTTTATAGTGTGTATTTGAAAACATTAGTTTGTTTTTAACCGTCATGCACCAAAAATTGTTGTTCTTGTATCATTTGTGATCGTTTTGGTAATGTTGCTCTAGAATGTTTATTTTAGCAGAAATGGAAAACTGAATTTTTCTATGTGTGGTTTTTTAAGATGATATTCTCATGAAATATTTATTATTTTAAACTAAACTAAAAAATTAAATGTATTACTGCGGAGAAAGCATATCCATACGGCCATTTCACTATTGCTCAAATAGCTCATCAGTGGATTTTACCCAAATTTTGTATGGAAAACTAGAAAGTCTTATATTAAAAGCCAAATTGATTAAATGAGAACTCCATTGAATCAATAAGACAAAAGACGATAACAACTCAAAAATGTTTTATACAAAAACACAGCACACATTCAGTAACTATTTTTATTTTTTCTTTCATTTTTCTACATAAGGGATCCCATTGGGAACCATTCATATGTATTTGAAAGATTTAATGAAAAAATAAAAATAAAAATTGAAAACAATTTTTATTAATAAGCAATGTGCACATGCAAATATATCAATATGAAAATTTATTATTCGGAATCTTTTAAGATTTAATTTACTTTATTCGTGCTTGATTCCTTCAAATACAAACATTTCACTCGTAACTACAAGGTGGATAAAAGAATAACTGATTTAAGGGTATAAATAGCATTTGCTACAATTGCCCTTCTTCACTACGCAGGCGCCTAAACGATTTTATTTGCTGTCCTCTTCAGACTCCTGGTCGAGTCTCCGAACTGCTGTTTTCTAGTAATTCACCTTTAAACAAACTTATACATCTCAGCAATATATACTCATGTCTTTGTTGGGATTGGAACTTATGATCTTCTGTTTAATAAAAATTGGTCATTAAACAGAATAAAATGAAACAAGGAAAAAAGCTACATTCGGCTATGCCGAATCTTACATACCATCACCATCTATGTAAATCTAGTTTAGTGAAGTAACTCCAATCAAAAAAGCAAATATTGAGGTGACAGAGAATTCAAAAATAAAAAATATTCAAAAGCGGTTATATGGTGTTTATAATGGTATTTTAAAAAATTGAAAATTTTAGAGCCTCGTAACTCGAAAATTTCGGCGAGGGCCAATTTTTTCGCTTCGTATTTTTTTTCATATTTTTAAATTCTCTATCGCTTCATATATTTATTTATTTGATTGCAGTTACTTTATTATTTCAAATTTCATGAAAAAATTAGAGGTAGGCGTGGTGTTTTGCCTGCAGCCTCGAAGATCATAGACCGATCATGCTGTTTTCCAATAGCACCTCAAGCAGTGACTGTGATTGGCGGCATGATAACACATTTTTTCTTTTGGAATAAGATGCTTTCGATGTGGAAAATATTTAATTGCAATTAGACGGCGCCACATGACATAACGCCGTTTACATTTCTTAACTGCTTTATAATAGATTCCCAAGATTATTTTCGAAAATACAAAATAACATGTTTTATTTGCAAATACCAAAAAATCTGTCACTCAAAAGCCAAACACTATTTGTTGTCGAAATGCTTTAATTTCATTTATAAATTTTAAATACAAAACAATTTTCTTAAATGACCTGTTTACAGTTGCATAATTTCCTCAATCCGAAAAAGAGAAAAAAAAATCAAATAAACACTTTTGATTTCTTCAAAAAAACCATTCGCCATTTATCGTTTAATTTCTTTGTTTTGCAGATTGTTTTGAGCGCGTTGCATTAGAGGCAATGATACCGTTTGAGAAAACTTTTAAAACAGAAGACATTAATTCGTTGCGCATGTGCAAGTCAAGATGTTTGCAAGAGGGTGACAAATGTCAATCAATATCATTTGGGTAAGTTTTAGTTTTCAATTTAAACTTTCAATCAATCAAGTTAAATTGCATTATCAATACTTGACTTTTTTTTCCTAGAGTGCATCGGCGTGGAAACGGCACCTGTCAATTATCTAAAGAGAAATATAAAATTGGCTCACGACCGAATGGCGTAATATTTGATCCAGATTTTGATTTGTATGTAAGAAAAACAAATTGTTTCGATTTGTCGGACAACAACGTGCCAAATCATTCTGATAATTTGGAACAAACGAATGGCTATGGTCCAAGTTTGGCCCCCACCCCACCAGCCTTACAGCCAAATAAACCGTCAGAGGGCACCACCATCTTGCTGGTAGAACCTAGTCCTTCTGTAATGACAACATTAAAAGAAGAAACTACACGCTATATTTCGCCTACTGCGAGTTATGGTGAGGGAGACCACACTACAATCCTTACACAGGGACCACCCACCACTTTTGAACCCAGTACACAAAATTTACCTTCAACACCAAACAATAGTGGAGATCGTTTGTATTTCTCTCAGGATATATATCCTTTATACAAATATCCAACTCTGTATGAGCCTAATTATCCTGCACCCAATCAAGACGTTTATATACCAGGAGGTTATGCCGCCAATGCTCAAGAGATAGAAGATCGTTATCGACCTGCAGCATATGACAGCAATGTAAGACCCTCACCGGCAACAAACTATCATGGTCCTCCAAAGCCAATTTTTGGTTTAGGCTATGGAACTGGTTATGGCTATGGCCCACCAGAGTCATATAATTCTGCTACCATGAGACCTCAAGATTTAGGTTATTCTTCAAATTCCCAAAATTCCAATAATATGCAAGGAGACTCTTCCAGACCCTCTGCTTATGATATTAGCAATAGAGATCCTTATCGGCTTATCAGTTATGATAATGACAACAGAGTTAGAGATCCTTTAAGGCCTTCTGGCTATGATAGCACCACACAATCTTCTCCTTATATTCCCAGGCCTGATAGTCACAGTTCTTTACCAACCTACGGCAACAGACCCAATAATGATCATATTTCCCAACCAGCTTTTGATAACAGACCTGCCTATGGTCTTAGTGTTAGTAATGATCATAATTCTCCAACAGTCTATGAACCGAGACCAGAAAACCCGCCAAACTCTGTTCCGGCTTATGAGCCGCCTAGACCTTCACCCCAAAGTCCAGGTGGTTTTATGGATTTTACTAACAGACCTGATGCTCCTGACTTTGATAAAAATTATATGCGGCGAAATGGTACAGTTGCTGCTCGGCCTGGTCTTGGTTACAATGATGATAAGCACATAAACACTTACTTTAATCCTGATGATTATTCAATGGGTAATAAAAGTAAGTGGAATAATTTATAAGAGACATAATTTCTTTAAAATAATTGATGTAAATTTTAGAACGTCCTGGCTCCTATGACGATCACAATCGTCCTGGCTATAATCGAGGAACAATGAAAAGTAAGTGATTAAAAAATATCTCATAAGAACAAAAAGAAAAATATAAAACTGCTTTGAGCTGTACATCTCACGCTTGCGATATAATGCTTCTTACATCTTGCCCGCTAAACCGTTAAGTTAATTTTAGATTTTAAAAATACTTTATGGCTAGATTAACGTACTATCCAAAGTATCTATTTTTCCCCCTTTGAATTGATTTTCCATCATGATGGTTACTTGGTGTAAACGTTTAGCTTGTTCATCAGATTCTTTTGGCAATTGTTTTTCGAACTCTGCCAAATGATGTTTTAAAAAGCAAAGTTTTAATGTCATGGTTACACTGATTGCTTGGAATGACTAAGGCATATTTTTTAGTAAAACTTTTCATTCGTCATCTCGATTTTTTCTTATGACTCTTGCTATAACTACCTTAAGTGCTTTCTAAGCAATTAAGTCGTTTCCGTACAAAATATTCACTTTTTAGCAACTTTCCAATGTCTAAACCATTAAGAACACCTGTTTTAAGAAAAGAAATTCACAAAAAATAATTAAAAATTTAAGGAGATTAGTTAAGAAGTACATTACCGGCTTTAATTTTTTGATTACTGAGTCTTGAAAAATTTTTCTGAAGGAAGTGAAATACGTTGTCCTTTATGTAGTTCTATTCTGTACCTATTTTATTTAAAAAAGCAGGAGGCATATTATAGTGTCGAAGGACATTATGTCCATGGAACTTATGTTGCACTGAAAAGTATCATAATGTTCATAATAACATTATGTCGTTTTATACACACCGACGGCTTCGCTTGCCAAAGATGTTCTGCATAGACGGCCTTCGGCCGGGTGTGCAAATTTCCTCCACTATGGTATAGCCAACACCGGCTTCGCTTGGCAAAAATTTTCATTATACCATAAATATACCAAAATATCCATTGAAATTATGTCCTTGGACGTTATGACATGCCACAAAAAAAGCATATCATTTTAATTTTAATAAACATACAATTAAAAGTTATTTCCTGGTCCTTTATTGTATTTTTGATGACTTTGTGGGGCTATAACTATTTGAAGGAGTCATCAAATGAAACCGATTCGTTAAGAAGAATTATTTGTTTTGCTTCTGGCTATCTTTTTCTCATATACTGTCTGGTCGAGGTCGTAGCCATTTCTGAAATAAGTGCTAAAAACAGCAGTTTTGCTGTTTTGAATAAGAGGTTGTTGTTTTTTGGTTTTTTCTCAAGGCAAACTTTTTTGATCTAATTAAGTGGTAATACTTTGCTGAAGAGAGAAAAGCAATATTTCGAATAGCTCATGAGAAACAGATTTAAAAAGCGGTACATGTTCTCTTAAAAATGAGCTAAAATCCTCCTTCCAGTCGAAAAATTCAAAAATGAATTCAAAAAACCTGAGCTAATAATTTAAAAGCCATCTAGGGTTTTTCTTCTGCTTTCATAAGCTTTCAGATTTTTAGGGTCTCAGTTGGTTCAAGATTTTGTAGTTGAAAAATGTGCTACCGTGTAATAAAGCAAATGGGTTAAATGGATTTAATCGTCTTAATCGTTATAAACACAGATTAGTTGTTTTTCCGTGGGGGCCCTGATCATAATTAACCTATTTTTATAAATGTGTTGAATGACAATGCCATTATATTTACCTTTACCTGCCCTAAAATAACTAATATAAATTTTTTTTTGTTTTATTTTAAATAGGAAGTTCTCTATAGAAAAAATATTTTTTTTTGTTAAGAAAAGTAACACTCAGGCTTTACAAAATGCAACTCTGCAATTACACGTTATATATATTTTTAGAACGATGTTTCAGTGCCTCTTTTGACAAAAAACGTATTATATTAGTATAATATTAAAACCCTTTATATGTATGGGAAAAATTGATGTTTAATTGACAGTGGCTGGGATATGAACTCTGACCATCAAAAAAAAAAACAATTATTTTTTGTTTGAACCTTGATTTTTGTCTTTTCTTTATAGTTTAGACAAAAATCTTTAGTTCATTTAAAATATTTGTAAGAAGTTTCCTGACGAACTAAGTATGCGGAGGCCATCGAGACGTGCTTTCACCTTCAATAATCAATATCGGGAAAATAGCACAATAAATTTAAAGTTTAATTTATATTATTAAATATTCCCGTGTTTTTAATTTTTAATTATTTACTTTGTTGACCTCTTAGCATCATCTATTATAAATTCCCACCTTCATAAGTCGTTCAGACTTCATATTAAATCATTATTTTATAACAACATGTTGAAATATGTAAAATATCTGCAGCAATTGAACGTAATAATAAAAGCCGTCAATAGTTAATGACAGACATACGTCAAAAATTTGACTACCATTTAAAATGAATAATTAATAATTGTGCAACATACCACACTACAATTGCAATGAAAAATTGCATATATTTTTTTGATTTATTAACAATTTTAATATGAGTTAAATTATTGTTTTCAATTTGCAAAAAAGGAAAAAAAATAAATTTTTCCTAAAGAATGAAATACAAGAAAAATTAAAGAAGATAAACAATGAAACAAGAAACATACATCAAGGTGGCATTAACAACACTGATACATCTTTATCATTTTTACTAGTTTTTTTTTGTTGTTGATGATGTTGCTTTTTTGTTGTTGTTAAGCATTTCCGTTTTAAACACAACATCAAAGAAACAACTAACGTTCATGTAAAGGTTATGTTTTATGTTCTTTTGTTTTTTTTTTTTTGTGAAGACGACACAACAACAACAGCAAAGAAAAAATCATAGAAACAACATTGAATGAAATTTTAAATGAGTATTAACTCTAAGTAAAATGATGGCTTGGCTTTGGCCGTTACCAAAGTCTTGCAATTGAAGTAAAAGAAAACAGAATTAACATACAATTAACAAGGCAACAGTTGCCTTTGTTTTTTTATTTTCTTCTTGCCAAACCTTAGAAAAACAGTTTAAGAAAAACTTATTGCGTAAGTTACGAATTGTAAAGTTTTTCGAAGTTTTATGTAAAATACAATTTAGTGGCTGTTCTTGTAAAAAAAGGAATTTTTAAAACGCGAGTGGAGGCCAATAAGTGGTTTTTAAAATAAAAAGTTATATTTTAAACATAAATGGGAGTAATAAATTAGATGGACTAATTAATTGGCGATTTTATGAGCATTGAGTAATAAATAATGCTAATGATTTTTTGGCATTATCATTATTATTGGTAATGCTAATGCTTTTTAATGAATAGGTTTCATTGATAATTAGTTAAAAAGACAAAATCATTATCATTGACTAACGATTAAATGATTTTCGATTATTACCATTAATGAATCTAAGACATTAAGTTTTACACCTATATCACTTAAAATTGATAAATTATTGAAATTTTCGAAAATAGATCTATCTACAAGAGTGTGACGATTTAATTATTTTAAGTTTCTGCGAAAAAATTTGTGTTTTATAAGAACAATTATTTTTCATTCAATTTTAATTAGTAATTAAACAATTTCATTTAAATTTCATTACCATTAGCAAAAATAATTATAATTTAAATAAAACCATAAGCATTAAATGTTAGATAAATTTTTTTCATTGCCATTATTTCAAACAATGCCAATGAAATTTCATTGGTAATGAAAAAATCCCAAGTATGATTTTAAATAAGTTTTTTATTTTTTACAAATTCAGTTTTTGGCTCAATACACTCACAGTAAAAGTTTTGCATCAAACTTTACTTACTTTTTACTTTACTTTTTATTGATTCAATTACTTGTTCAATTAGAAAATCGTCTTCGTTTTTCTTTTTAGTTAATTTTTTAATTGATTCAATTAATTATTTAATGAGAAACAATTATATATTTTATTTTTTAATTAGATATGCGATTAAAACTATTTTAAATTTACTAAAAATTCTGTGCTTCTACTAGCGGTTTCCGCCATTACCGTTAATAAAAAATTTTTCTATAGAGGGGCTAAAGCCATTTAAAGTTATTCTCTAAGGCAATGCTTTTCGCTAACTAATTTTCCAAAATTTTAAAATAGAAGAGAACCCCTGGGAGATAAATTTAAAGTGATTTAACGACTGCTATCAGATTCTGCTTAAGCGTATTATTTTCGTGTTATTTATTGGCCTTGGTCTATGTATAAACGAAATTGAATTTTAGCTTTTATAAACTTTTAAATCATTTAAACAGTGAAGCAGAGATACAATTTTGTAATTTGAATTTAAATAAACGCATTTTTAATTAGTTGCTTATTTTTTTTCCACAAAAACAAAAACTTTAAGCAATTTAAGTAACCAACAGCCATGGAGGTCATTGACCTTTTTGAGAAAACGGAAACACTTTTTTTAGTTAAAGTGTTTTGACACTTAAAATTCTACACAACTGAAAAAACAGGGAAATAAAAGAACTTGAAAAAATATAAAATAATTTTTTTAAATGTTCAATTGTTTACTTTGTTAAGTTACGAAGATTTAATTAAGTTTACCGGAACTAATTTGAAGATGATTTAATTCAAAGAAATTTAGTTCACCTTTAAGTGGAAAATTCTGTTGATGACTTTTTAATAACAGTTGTCACGTTTCAACTTGCTGTATGCTTTAAGTCAAATCGGCCTAATTAAAATTAATTTCTATTGTATTTTTCGCTCCATATGCCCCATAAGATTCACCTTAGTAATGTACTGCTAACTACCACACTTTTTGGCCTAATGGCTCCTTGAGTACTATTCAAGTCTACTTACAATTGGTTGTCGCCGGCCAACTTAAACTTAAAAAAAATTAAATGTTAATAAATATTTAAAACATGTTTAAAGATAATAACCCCTGTTTATTTATATTTTTTTGCATGAATTAAACTTTAATTGTTTAGTTTGTTTAATTGAATTTACTAGTGATCTACTAACACAATTTGTTACAGTAAAAGTTCACTAAAATTTATTGCGTGACGCGTACTCCAACTCATTATTATTAAAATAAATTGGGTTAATAACACTTTAACAGCTTCAATTTAACCTCTTTTTATTTAAAATGTAATATAATGAAATATTAAAAAGAAACAGCAGGAATAAAATATAAAACATCAAATGTTTAAAAACTTAAAAATTTTGTAAGTATTCAGAAATAATACTTAAAATGCTAGCTGTCGCCGTCTTTAGAAACTTCTAGCGATGGAATCTAAATGGTCATATCGCACGATGAGACAAATTAAATTTCACATTTACTTCTTGATTTTCAATATTTGCACACAATATGCAACGCTGTATTGTCTTCTTCAATTAGATGATTTTTGAACTTATCACGTGTCATGTCACCCTTGAAGTCATCAAGCTTCTAATTAACCGCTGTGTGACAAAAACATGCTTTATAAAAGCGTGTGCAAAATGCCCAAACTGACGTGTTATATCAGTGCGGTTTAATTAGAATCGCCAATTGTTCACTTCCCCTTTAATTTCGGTCACATTGACAAAGATGCATTACCACATTACGAATTTAGTGACTATTAAAGTGTCTGAAACTAAGAATTTTTATGTATTACGTATGAGGATTTTTTCGATCACTCGGGATGAATTTGTAATTGATCTAGATCGCAGTCAAAATCTTCAAAGTTGGATTTTTATTATTATAATTTTTTATTCCCTTCACCACAAAAAGAGAAAAAAGGTTATATATAAGTTTGTCATTCCGTTTGTAATTTCTACAACATCCATTTCCGACCCAATAAAGTATCTATCAAGGCGAATTAAGTATAAGGTGATAGCGGTGGCAAATTCAATTCTTTTCCCTGGTATTCTAACTGTCAAACTCCATACATAAAAAATTTATCTAACTGTTATACAGATATTTTATATAATTCATATTTTATATAATACATAAAAATTCTTAGTTTCAGACACTTTAATAGGCACTAAATTCATTATGTGGTAATGCATCTTTGTCAATGTGATCGAAAATAAAGGGGAAGTGAACAATTGGCGATTCTAATTAAACCGCACTGATATAACACGTCATTTTGGGCATTTTGCACACGCTTTTATAAAGCATGTTTGGTTTGTTTAGTCATCTATTTTTGACGTCAACGTGGTGCTCTGCAACAACAAAATGACATTAAGTGTTTGTTTTTGTAGCCGTGCGGCCACCTAGTGTTTAATTCGCCTTGGTAGGAATGTTTTTTTTTTATTTTAAATTTTCGGTTTATTTTTTAGTCAATTTTTTCTTTTTTTTTTTTAGAAAACAATAGATCTGTTCAGTAACTTTACTAGCAAAAACTAGCAACAAGAGAAAAACAGAAATCTTCAAAATTAATCTACCAAATTGAAAAAAATAAGTGAACGGTTTACTAGCAAAAAATTGCAAAGAAAATTGTTGTGGCCTTGGGAATGACAAGTAATACTTAAACTGCCGTATTCATAGAAAATTAAAATAGATTTGAAATATATTTTAGGACCAAATTTGTATGAAAAATTTATCATAAAACACATTTCAAAGTTATTTTATTTTTTATGAATACGGCAGAAAAACTGTACGGTATGACCATTTAATAGTAAAATTTTTAAAGTATATATACTACAGCTAAAAATGTATAAAACAATAAACCACTAAAAGCCAGCTAATTAATGTCAACCACACGGAAAAATTTAAAATAATAATCTAAGTAACCAAATAGCCAAAAAAGTGTACATTAAATGTTTTAATTTTCAAAAGCGTTTGTGATGTTTAAGCGAATCATATATATATAATTTTTTTGCAGTTAGTTGTAATAAGAATTCTTATTTTGATTTAGACGTTAAAATATTTACATCAAGAAAAATCCAAACTTCATAAATGTGTTTAAATAAAATTTATAATTGTAATTACTGAACAGATCTAATGAGTGCGAAGAAAAAACAACAAAATTACATACATACATATGTAATTTTATTTATTTATTTATTAGTCCATGAGCTCTGACGATTATATCAAGGATGAATACAGCTCAATTATGAATATTCTCACGGAATTCCGTGGGAATATAATTATAAAAAAGTGGCATCATCGTAATTTAAAGGGAGTTTTTTGTTTATTTTCATATAATTTTTATTTTATAATTTGTAATACCTACTTTTTTCCCCCGAGTTTTCTTCACTTTCCGTAGTCAATCAAAAGGGGAAAAAATTTATAATTGAAGAAAAGGGAAAAAACTCGCACGGAGTTTTTGTTTATAATTGGGCTGCAAAAAAAAAAATAATTGGATTCTTACAGCCACTTTTTCTTATTTTTTTTTCATTAATTAATACTTTTTGATAAACATTACAACAACAAAAATAAGTGAATTGACAATAATTAAAAGCCGATAATTATATTTTAAAATTTGCATAAAATGTTATTTATGTAAGTCGCCAAGCCAACTTATTTTATTATTTTTTTCTGTATCACACAATTTTCATTGTTTTAACATATTATTATTTGATTTAAAATAAGTTAAATTACAAATCCTAACTATAACAACAAACAAACAATTACAAAATTTGTACATTTGTCAAATAAACCCATATTTTCGCTCTATTTGTTATAGTGTCATGCGAATTCAATTGTTCTGAATCTATCTGTCAGTCTGTCTTTCTTTTTGTCTCCACCTCTTGAATGCTTCAAAGAATGTTGACTATTCATTCAAAGAGTTTATTAAATAAAAACCAAAAGTAATCAACAATTGCAATTGTAATTTTAAAATAATCGATTGTCGTTGGGCAACAAAACAAAATTAAGAACTGCATAAATATTTAAATAAAATTGTTTCAGTAGAAATTTATCATGATATTAAATAGCAGCTGAACACTGTTTCAAAATTTTATTCAGTTTTTTATGTAAAGTATTGAAACAGAAGAATTAATTATCATTTTTGTGCAAAATTTAAAATTGGAAATTAATTACTATTTTAACTTTTAAAATTAATTCAATATCTGTTTTCGCCATAATGAGCATCAGCGGTAGACACTCCCTATAGCATTTGATGTAAGTGGTCCCTCCCAAGCCCTAAATCAGAAAAGTTAAAGCTTAACGAACTCATTATAGCAAATAACCTTTATCGACAAGAATAATTTCATAAAGGCTTGATTTTAAATAAATAGGTGTAGGAAAATGAAATAAGAGGTGATGTTATGTGTGGATTCATGTGGCATAGTTAATGAAAGTGGAGAACTGGTAACCATGCTTGGAAAGGGCGACTAGAAAACAACTTCTTTTTATTAATATGTTGATGTTTTTCGTATTTCTTTTGTTCAGAAAATTTTATTGATACATTTCTGAGATTAGAGTAAAAGGAACTTCAAGGGGCTGAGTTCAGGTAAAAGCTAGTGCTTTGTGGGACACTGAGTAAGTTATGTTTTTAAATCTATTCTATGTTATTAACCTGGGCATTAGTCTTTAGTTCTTGTAGCTATAGACGCAAAAATCAGCTTCTTCTGAACGATTTCTTTAACAGAATTATTTAAATGGAAATTTATTTTTTCAATTGCTTCACTTTAGCTAAAGCCGTCTTATTATTGCAGCAAGAGTTTAGCCATCAGTTGCATTAACCTTTGGACATCGTTTTTAATTTATAAATTCCACTCATGCAAGTTATCAACTGACAGACATTTTATTTGGTATTTATGTATATTAAAGAAAACCTGACATAGAAAACTTTTCGGCGCTTTTAGGGATGTTTGCTTAGAATTTCAAATAAGATTTTAGGCAAAAGCAAGAGCTAATTTTAATTTCAAGAATTATTTAATTATTTAAACTTAAACCTGATACCAGAAAAAGTCTAGGAATCTTAAGATGACCGATAATAACTTCTGCTGTTTTTAAGTGAAAACTGAAGGTAGAACAGAAAGCAACGCAAGCACTATTGAAAAAGGCCTTTCGTATTATTTGTATTTCGTCGGCTGGGTTAAATTATGCGGTACAATTTTGCACATATCTAGTTCACCCCCACCCTAACGCTGTCGTTAGAGCATCTGAAAACCAAGCCAATTGTGATAAAGGAACTTTTTCTTAACAGAAACAAACAGTCGTCTGTTGATTAGGACAATGACAGCACTAGGATTTTGGCTTTAACCCAAAATTTTAAAGGACACTTTTCGTCAGAAAGGACCATAATCAGATGAAAATCTAAGGTATCTTCACTTGAAGTAGAAAATACTTGAAATTAAATGTAAAAGGCAAAAGATCTATTTTATATCAGATAGTCAGGCGGTGTTAAAGGTCTGTTTATCTGAGCAATCATGCCTGAACGGACTTGTTCGCGGAAGCAACGTCAGTAATGATCGGTCTGCTATTAAACATGATTTTGTCGAAGTAAAGACTTTTTCCGGGGCCAATTAGCGAACGAAGAGACTACTGAACATGTACTCTGTGAATGTCTGGCTCATAGGGTACGTGGCTTAGAGACTAGAAAGAATCTAAGGATCTCTTAACCCGACCTGATTATTTCTTTATTTATGTTTTAGACTTTTATTTCACAATAATAGCCTTTTTCAAGTGACAAAAGAGATTATCTCGCAAGTATTAAATAACTTCATGTATCATAATTTGTTCTACATATAAATAAATTTGCAAATTAATTATCGCCAACTTAATTTCAGTATTGTTTGTGATAATTTCATAAAATAACATAAAAATAATTGAAAATTCAAAATAATTTATTTTTAATAATTTTAACGTTTGAGACTACAATTTTCATGAATACAGATATCTGATGGTACATATTTTGTATTTTTAAATTTTTTAAACAAAACACAAAATGCGAAAAAATCTTCAGACAAAAATTAAATCATGTTAAACTGTTTAGCACTTGTAATACCAGTAGTAAGCCTCATTAACTGTTATAAATTTCCTGTGTTTAACGTAACAAACAACGAAATAAAAACGTTTAAAAAACTTTATGCAAAATTCAAAAACGAAACAAACAAAATATTACAATTTGGCGGTGGATATTAAAAGAGAAACAAATCAGACAGAATAAGAAAAAACAAAAAAAAAAACGGACAAAAATAAAAGATGTAGTTTTTCTTTACTCAAGTTATAATAACAATATTTAAGATTTTAAATAAAAACAAAGTTAACAATGACTGGCTAATGAATGAAAATAATTTTTTTTTTAAACAAAAGACTTAAAAAACAAACTTCTTTACAAACCTTAAAGTTATACGCATGTGTCTTAAGTCTTTTAGGGCAGGATTATGAAGGTTTTTCTTTTGCTCAATGTTTGTTAGTGAGAAGAACATTAACCATAGAAATAAAAGCTTTTTCTAATCAGAAAAACTGAGATGAGCAATTTAACAAACAATAATAAACACTATTAAAGAGTTAATGAAGATGCTGATTGTAATGATGATGCGGTTGAAAAATAGTGAATCTGATTTTCCACCCACAAAACTCTAAAATAAAAGCTTTTTGTTTGCGAAAATATAAAACCACGTTGACTGTAATTTAAACGTTCAGTAGCGCATGGTGTGGAGAACAAATTAGAATTGCTACGCATAAGAATCTTATTTTTGGATTAATGAGTTGACAGCAAAATGTGATTTAAACAGAAAATCACTAAAATGTAAAGCAAAAAATAAGGATTCCGCCATCTTAACAATAAAATTAAAAATATATGTACATATATATAATTAGTTAAAACAAAAATATAAATAATAGTAAAAAAACTATCAATTTGTGCAAATATGCCATTTGTAAAATAAATGCAGTTTGCAGCAAAAAAAAAATAAATAAATAAAAAGTGATGTTCTATTAATCCTATTCTGAGTTGTTAGTTTTGTTACACATTAACAATATTAGTATTCAGTACAATAAAAAAAATAAACAACTACAACACGTTTTAATGTCATTTATTTTTTAACCATTCAGTGATTTTGTGCAGATTTATGTGAAATGTTCTAAAATTATGAAACTAAAAACTAAAATCTAAATAATTAAAAAGTATAAAACCAAATAAACTAAAAAGTTGCTTAAAAGCATTGCGTGTTCATCAGTTTCTACTGAACGCGTGTGACATCAAGTGTTTAATTTATTTGACATTCAAAAATTGTTAAACAAAAGAATTTAAAAAATAAATTTGTGGTTCAAGCTGAACTTAATTTTCATATAAACTTTTTTCATAATGCCTGAATCGCACTAAATAAGCGCGTGCTTACGTAATTGTGAAAAAATCATAAACAAATTATGAGACTCCATAAAGTTAACAACAATTTTATTATTTGTTTTCATTTTAAATGCAAAATTTACCCAGAGGATTTTTAGCATTCAAATTGTCATCATTTTAGTTTTGTGAATCTTCATTTAAAAATAAAAAATTAAATTCCCATTCATATTTTTTTATTGCTAAGCAAATTCACAATAATAAGTGATTAAATTATTTTTTTATTTTTTGCTAATTTTTTTGTCAATTAAATTTCAAAAAAAAAAATAAATTTTGTGATTTTTTTTACTTTTAAAAAAGTGAATACAAAGTGGGGTCTTGTGTTTCTGTTAAATTAGTTTTAAGTTGATTACATTACGATGTGGTTGTGTTTAAAAGTGATTCTGTTATTAGTTTACATAAGTATTTGCAACATTTATGTTTTGGTGCATGCTACACATTCACACTCAGCACATGACATTAGCAGTACCATAATTATTGTCGAGGATGCAAAAGGTAAAAAGCTTTTAGCATTAATGAAATTGAATTTATGATAAAAAAACAGGAAATCATAAGATAAATTAAAAATCGAGGGTTGTTTATCAACGACAAAATCATTTTCTGCAGGATAATATCTAGAAATCTTTTTCTGTTACAAAGAAGTAATTAACAAATTAGAAAAATATTTGTTCTAAAAGATTTTTTTGAAATATAATATTTTAAGACCTTTGAAAAAATTTTCTAAAGCTTTTTCAAGGATGCTTAGTTTATTAATTTATTCTGACTATTTAAATTTAATTGATTGATTTGATTGAAAAAAAATTTGTGTACTATTAACACTTAGAAATAATTCTTTTTTATTATTATTTTTTCGGCTTTTTAAAGAAATTTTTTCTTCACTGTGCTTTTTACTAAAACTAGGTGTACAATTCTACTGCTTCCCAACACTGTTCACTCGTAAATCGTTTTAATTTTTAAGCATGGATGCAAATATACTTTCAATCTAGCATTTGAAACGGTTTATAGATCATCCGTTACTAAGAAAAAAATTACAAATTCATCCCACTCCAAACAGGAATATTTGTTAAGAACGACTTTTCTAGAAAAAATATTTTAGAATAGTTCTTTATGACAGGACCTTTTTTAATGTTAGGTTTTTAAAATGTCCTTTTTTAAAGGATTTACTGTTAAAAAGCTGGAATTTTAAAAATCATTTTTAACAGCTGTTTTCCAAATAGATATATTTTTTTAAAGGAATTTGTATGAAAGGTATTTTTTAATTTTTTTTTAATTTTAAATGGTACCTTTTAAAGTCTCTTTTAATGTTTTTTTTTTTTGTAATGCTTATTATACCCTTCACCACAGGTGGAAAACCATATACGAGTATCTAAGTTTATCATTCCGTTTGTAATTTTTACAATATTCATTTCCAAATCCTTAAAATAGATATATATGTATATCCTGAGTTCTTATGCATAGCGAAGTCGATTGAACGACGACCGTCTGTCCGACCATGTTGGTGTTGAAATCAAGTTTGCCGAGGCACTAGATCAGCTAGAAAAAATGTAAGTAAGCCAAACGATCAGATACAAGTTAAAAATTTTGCTATTAAAAGTCAGCAAGATCCTTCGAGGCAACTGGCAAAACACAACGCCTGCCTCTAATTTTTCCACCTTCTTTTATCAAATTTTGTTTGTATTCCTGCAGGGTATGTTTGTACTTTTTAGTACTTTGTATTCCTGCAGATGTCGCACAACAATACATGTCGTACTAAGTACCTTATATGGTGAAGGGTATATAAGATTTGGCAAAGCCGAATAAAGCACTCCTACTTGATTTTTTCAAGGTTGCTTCGTTTAATATTGTCAAAGAAATTTTTTTCATATTTTATTTTTTTTAAGGGTTTCATTTGTAAAAAAAAGTATTTTTTATACTTTTTAGTACTTTTTTACGCGCATTGTTTTAAAAAGCATTTTAAAGCTAAATCTTTTAGTCATGCTCAGGTTCGTAATTTTTTTTTTAAATTTTTAAATTAAATTATTTTTAAATGATTAGTTATCAAAGATAACAGAATAAAGTTAATGTAGGACATAAGCACAATTCAGTGGTCAATATTCTGTGTATCTAATTCAGAGGGAGACTGCTGTTAACATCGCCTTTTTATCTAATAAATTTGTAAGCATAATACATCCGATTATTTAATTATTTGATTTAAAAGTTATAACTTAATTCGACTCGATAATGATTTTTCCTTTTTTTTTACTTAAGATTTGTGTGTCTCATATGAGGCACGAATTTTATCGAACATATCGTATATCGATTTGTTTAGCTGCTTTAGCGTTTAATTCAAAATATTTGATGATGTTAAAAAACTCATTTATTTCATTTTTCATATATACAAAAATTCTCAAACGATCAATCACGCAAGGCACTGTACTGCGAATATGACTTTGCAAAGAGCTATTGACTTACCCACACATTTTGTTTTTTTTTCATTTATTTCTGCTTTTAATTTTTATTTCATATTTTTCTGATACATTACGAACTGTTTAATTGAGTCAGTTAAATTTAATTTAAAACGTGATAATATTAAATTTTAAGTAAATTTTTATAAAATATTTTTAGAGCTTTTCCTTCTACTGTTCTAAGAACAAATTGCTTGAAAGTTTTGCCTTATAGCAGTACATTTATGGTAAATATAATTTTTAAAAAGGTTGGTTGTTCGCTAGAGATACTAAATTTTAATGTGCAATGCTTCTAGATTCTGTAATAAAAAATTTAAGTTTAAAACAAATTAATTTTTTAACGTCAGTGTTAATATTTTGTTCTTTAAACCAGAATTAATGTTTGCGCATAAGTATTTCAATTTAGATTCTATATAAATAGAGTTATGATTAGAACACTTCATTTATAAGCTGAAACTGATATAGTTTTATTAACACTTAAAAAACCAAAATTGAACCTTGAAATTCAACCTCTAAAAAAGCTTAAAATACCTTAAATATTCTGAAATAAAATTATTTGCTAATTAAGGCAATACAAAGTGTTTCGATTAGCATTAAAGCGACGCTTAAAAGAATCAGCAAGAAACATTAAAACTTAAAGTAACAATGGAGGGAAATTTATGTACGTTGTGGTTTTAACTTTTTTTAATTAGAAGCGCATACTTTTTGTACAAAAGCTGTATAAATTAATACTATTCGTTCTCATATTCACAAATAATATGAAATGTTTGTTAATTAAGAAAAACAAAGTGTTTTTAATGTAGATGTTTGTTTAATTTCATTATTTCTGTCACGATTTTGAATTGTAGCTTGTTTTCGACGAGTGTTAGCTGGCAAACGTATCGCACCTCACTGGGTGCGAAGGACCATAGCATGCGAACGCGTTGAAGAGTGTATGCGTGAATGTGGTCGCGAAAAACGTTTTACCTGTGAAGGTTTCAACTATCGTCTAGATCCTTCGGGTCATGGCCAGGGAGATTGTGAACTGATAGAGATACCGTTGGGTCAAATAGATTTGTATTCCAGTCCAAACCGAAGAGACTCAAATCTGTTAAGACATCCAGACTACGATTACTATGAACGAGATCGTAATGCCCCAAACAGTTGTAGATATAATATGTGTAATGAGTGCAGCACTAAGTTGCCCTTACCGCCGCCAGCCCCTCATTTTAATAAGCCCAGTCAAAGTTGGAGTGAGAAGCCCTATAAAGATGAGCGTTATTCTCACATACCATCACCACCCAGTAGTAGTGGTGGTGGATACTTCGGCCGACCATTATCAAGCAGTTCATCCTTAGAACATTATCCTTCTGGTCCATCATCACATACGTCATATGAATCACATGGTAGGCCTCCCTACTCTTATGAGCATCACAGTGGTTCATATGAATTTTCATCACATGGCTCAAATTATTATGAACACTCACCACCAAGTAGTTATGGAATTAGTGGTTCCAATGTAGATACTATAGATCGTTATGATGTCTCTCATGGTGACGGTTATAGACCTAGTCACGCGTCTAGATGGGAAAGCATACCCAGTAGTTCTGGCTATGATAGTTCTAAGCACGATCGCTATCGGCCTCCTTATCATCCAGGTCCAGAGTACACACCCTACAGACCCTCTGAATCACATGCTTTAACGGGCCCAGATTCTTATCGCCCTGGTCCGGATAGAAATCGTGCCCATATCTCTTCCTACAACAAGAATGCCGGAAAATTTGTTCCATATTTAATTGGTACAGATAATGAATGGGGTTCGTATGGCGGCTCGTATGGAGGCAACCATAATAAACAAACTGCTTATTGGGGCTTAGCCGAGAGTCACTATAAGTCCAAAGATCCAGTCCATTTTGATTACTCCAACCTGGGTCCTGCACCCGCTAAATCAGGAGGTTTTAGAGGTGAACCGCCTCATGAAAGCAATGCTGTGATACCCTACTCAGGTTCCAGTTACGGTTCGTATGGAAAACATGAAGGTTTTCGGGATCGTCATGATTATCGGCATCAATGGACTCGTAGACCTGGACCAGATGGTATAAAAATTTCGTTTCTTGTTATTGTAGTAATAAATATCTATTAATTTTATTATTTCATTTTAAGAATGTTCGGCAAAAACTTCTGAAGGTTTTCGTCTGCATAAAAAGATTGTAAAACACATGTATTCCACACCTTCGCTAACCGAATGTGAGCGTCTCTGTTCGGGTCAGGATGCTTTTATATGTCATACCTACAGCTATCGTTATGCTGCCGGCACTCATGACAACTGTATGCTGTGCGATCGTCCCATAAATCGTTTGGATTATTATGTGGATATCGAACCAGATCGAGATTACGATATTTACTCCATGTCAGATGATTTAAATGTTTGTAGGAAGCCTTCACGTAGTGACGGTCCGAATAGAGAAGGTGGTAGCACCACAGCTTTAGCTGATCCCAGAAGTACTCGTAAGTTTTTGCAGGGTGTCATATTAGAGCGGGAACTGCAAATAATTTTAAAAACTTTCTTCGCAACAGAATGCTTCTTTCGTGCCATTGATGCTACTAGATTTTATAAATCTATTGTCAGGGATTCATTGACTGTGAGATCGGTAGGAGAGTGTGAAATGGAGTGTATTAAATCCACTAAATTCACTTGTCGAGCTTTTGCTTTCCGCTACGGTCAACAGCGTCATGCCAGTGTTATAGACAACTGTCAACTTAGTGATTGGCCTGTCAGAGATATGGATAAGGAAAGGCATTTGATTTTGGACAATGCTTTTGATATTTTTGAAAGAGCCAGTTATGGTCATGGTTGTGAGATCCAGCCCATAGTGGATGAAAAACATAAGAAATGTAAGCAAATTAAGTGAACATTTGGAGTTATTAAAAGCTTTTAAACTTGAACTTTAAAACTTTTAGCAGTATGTTATTTGGGTTATGGATCTCCTGCTAAACTTTTGCCATTGGCTATTAAAAAGGTTATAACGGTGCCCTCAGAGTTGCAGTGTAAAAAGGAGTGTATACGTCTTAGGGAGACTACAGCTTTCAAATGTTATTCCTTTAGTTTTGGGTAAGAGCTTGAAAAATCAGTATATAGAAAGGGAAATACGAGAATGCTGTACTTAATTTTCTTAAATTTTAATTTAGGTCTCGCAAGACTACTTTTAACTGTGAGATGTCTGATTGTGATCAAACAGAATTAAAATTAAACGTTCATTACACTCATACTGATGACAGAGATCATTGGCTTTTTGCTTGGAATCCATTTGATTATACATGTCGGGATAAGGTTAACACAATTGGTGGTTCAAGGGTTAATAACAATCGTCGCATGGATATATTTAGGGAACCGGGTAATTTATTTTCATTCTTAATAGGTTTTGGATATTAAATTAATTAATTTAATAAATATATAAATATTTTTATCTTTTTTACAGGTGATGTAGCCTGGCGTCATTATTCTGTTTCAGGTAAACCTTGTCGTCGTAGCAGCCCTTGTGAAAAGAATATTATTACTGGGTTCTATTCTTGTGAGATAGAGGGTGGTGAAATTGGTTCTTGGGATTATTGCTGTAAGATCGATCATCCTTGTGGATATTCTCAGGGTTTTGATTATCCCTGGTAAGTTTTAAAGCTGTCAACACAGTAAGTTATTCAATACTCTTAATACTTATTCCCTATTGACACCTTGCAACAAACCTAGAGTATGTTGAAAGGGTTTCAAGTACTTAAGTTATTAAAATAGTGCATACTTTTAGGATCTATACATTTAAAAATCAACTAAATTAAAATATACTCTTGGAATGTTCCCCTCTTATAATTTTGACTACATTTCCTATTCTCTTTGCAGGTGTTTTGTAGGCGATGAACCGGATCAATGGCGTAAATGTAGCGATCGTTATTATCCCGGCAATCATACGCTCACACATTCTGGGCTCAGCGTCAAACCATTGAAAACTTCCGATAAACGTAAGCCAAGCGATAGTTTTACTTCAGCCTCCAATTCGGATGAATATCAAAAACCACCTCGTCCAGGTGGTCTCCAAAGTTTAAGTGATTTCACTGCTGCCCGCTTATGGCCAGTAACTTATTTGTATAGTGAAGGACCGCCGAATTCAACAGAATTTAGTAATTTCGTCGATTGTAACAAGGAAACATGTTAGAGCACGATTTATTTTTATTTTTTTAAATAGTATCTTTTTCATAATCTGCTTTAAGTGTATTTACCTCTTTTAATGGGCTCGAACAAAATTGTGATTAAAAACAAAACTTTTAACAAAAAGAGATTTAATTAAACTGATTTGGTTTCGTAGATAAAAAATGATTAATTTTTACATGCTTTTCTACTTTTTTGGCTGTTGGCCAAGTATAATTTAAGTTAAAAACAGATAAAATTAATATTAAAACTTCTACAATGTAAAATGATTAAAACAATAATAAAAACAAAACCATAAATATTAAAATCATTTAGAAAATTTTTTATATTAAAATGAATTAAATCTTACTTTTATTTTTGGGCAATATTTAAATGGAAGAGAAAAAATTTAAGTGTAAGTTTATCTGTCCCGATATTTGATGAAAACACAAAATCTTCCCAGTAACATGACGTGCAAAAAAATCAATGGAATACCCTGCAAAGGAGAAAAAAGGCGATCAAGGAAAACCCATAGAAAAATAAAATTCTGGCTTATAACCCGGTGCCCCAACATTAGGCAGAGCCATCACAGGCTGTGAATACCTATCAACCAAATTTATTTTATAACGGAGAGTCATCTCAAATATTGAAAATTCCAGTATTCTTTAATTGCCATGATATGACCTAATAACTGTTTCGGGAGATTTCTACAAATCTGCTTAATTTAACACTTTCAGAAGTAAGAGATTAAAATGTTGGTTCCATGTAATAATTGTACAGCAGTATAATTTGCATATATCAAATGACAGATTTGTAAAGGAATTTAGTAATAGCCGAGCTAGTCACTTGAATTAAAGATAATTTAAAATGTTTAATAATATAATATACATAATTACATTGAACCAGCGCCGCCAATTGGCGTAGAAAGAAAAAACTTTATGAACACATACATATATATGCGATTTTTATCAGAGACCGAAATTTTACGTAACCTATTGCATCTTATAAATCATGTAAAGCCATTTATCCGTCCAACAAAATCCTGCCATTAACTAACGGCAAGTTATAATAATGACTCTTAAGATAATAAAAGTTCAATACAGCTCTTTTTTAAATAGAAACTACACCTCTGAACTAGAAAATCAGGTTATGAAAGGAAGACAGATTTCTGTATATTCGATTTGGATCTTTGCACATTAAAAGTGACAAAAGATATCTCCGCAGGAAATTAATTATACAAACAAACTTTTCGGCTATAACTTTTCCAATCGACCAGCGCGTGAAATTATCAGAGCACATTCAGGATAGTAACGAAAAACAGCAATACACATCCCACATTGCGTCGATTCTTCAGTAAATCAATAGATCTGGATACCCTCCTGCCACCGATGAGCTTCTTCGATTTCTCTTGTACGAGCTCGCGTAACTCTAAATAGTCTTTGAAGCACCGGCCATTACATGAGAGTTGCATTTCATTTTTAGTCTGATAAAAATTGTATGAATATATAGTAAGGATTTTAGATGTGGTAAAGTAAGTATGTCTGGCACCGTTTCAGAAAACCATGACATGTAATGTCCATCTGTCGGGGTTCGTGTTAAACAGTTTCGAGAATTTTAACTGAAAACCGAAGGTCTAGACAACTATCGGTATCGCAGATGTTTGGTCTTGAGTATCGGTATCGTATCGGCCAAAAGGAGTATCGACGATTCCCTAATACTCAGTAACTTTTTTCCAATTTGATAAACTTTCAATTTAAACTAACTTATTTCTAATAGATATTATTTTAATTTTTAATACATTCTGTTTTACATATTTCTCCATTTTTTAACTCTATATATTGTATATGAGTATAGTTATTTTAATTTATTTCCTGAGTTTCACTCACTTTATTTCCTGTTATTTCCGATCATTTTTTCTTAAATCACAATAAAGCGAAACTCTTTTTTTCATTTACTTTTCCTCTTGCATTTAAGAGCTGTTGCATTAATTCTCTTTTACTTGATATCATTTTATTAAAAGTTTTTGTTTCATCAATAATTTTGTATGTAAAAGGTTTTAACTCAACATCATTTCTTTTTATCCTGAACAACAACTTTTCATTTCTTATTTTTAAAATGATTAATAATTATTTTATGCCTATTAACATATAAATAAATCGGAAATGTCGCGAACCACATCCGGATGATACAAAATTGCACGGAAACTAAAATTGTTTTGAAATAACACAGACTTGTTATAATAGACAGCTGTTGCCAGATGTTATTGTGAATGGTTATTTAAAGGAATATTTTTTTAATTTACATTTTTGTAGCTAAAAAAATTAGATTGTTCTATTAGTTAATTTAAAATTTAATTGAAATTATGAATAAAAAGTTCATAACTACATTTTTGACGGTGAGCGCAGCTGGCTTAACTTCCTATTACTATGGAGGTTATAAGGAAAGACAACGAATATTACAAATAATTCCACTAAGTGAGCTGCAGCAAATAGAACTCTTGCATAAGGTACATTAAATATGAGTGGAATTTTGTTAGCCTTTTTAATGTTATTATAAAATTTCTAGCATTCTCAAAAACCTGGGTTTCCTTCTTTTGCCTCTGTTTCGGCTGCTGTACCTGCAACTACTGATAGTGTTAATTTAACTGCCACTCCTCTGCGCGTTTCACAAATAATGAAGTTTGGCTTCCCTAGTTTAGACTCTGTGCGTTCTTACTCCGATTTTGTTCTCAGTTATGATCGTCGCAATCGTGTTCCTTCTTGGGTATTTGAACATTTGACAGCCGAGAGTATAGCCAAGAACGAGGAAGTCGATAGGTCTAAATGTGAATTTAGACCCGACGAAGGCATTCACCCCTTCTTCCAATCACAAAATTCTGACTATCATCGGTCTGGGTTTGATCGCGGGCACATGGCGGCTGCAGCAAATCATAAAAGACATCAAAAACATTGTGCAGACACATTTTACTTGACAAATATGGCTCCCCAAGTTGGACAAGGTTTTAATAGAGATTCCTGGGAACGTCTGGAAAGCTATACACGAAAATTAACAAAAATCTATAGCGATGTTTATGTATGCACTGGTCCTTTGTATTTACCAAAACAAGAAAGCGATGGCAAAAAGTATGTCAAGTATCAAGTAATTGGCAATAACAATGTCGCTGTTCCAACACATTTCTACAAGGTAATTGTTGGTGTGTCATCCGACAATCGTTTAGAAATGGAAGCTTATGTTATGCCTAATCAGGTGATAAGTGATGATACGCCGTTACAGGTATTTCAAGTGCCGCTAGAATCTATTGAAAGAGCAGCTGGTCTACTGTTTTTCGATAAAATCAATAAGAAACAATTGACAAAAGTAAATGGTAAAAACATTTAAATTTTTTTATACATCATTCAAGCAAGTTCCTTGATTCATGTGCTATTTCTGTATTGTAAATGATATACTGGGCTGAGTACGGCACATAATTATTTCTAACCTGAAACATTTTTTATTGAGAAAATCCATTGTTTGTATAAAAAAAGAACAAGAAAATCTTTCGTTGCTTTAATTGCAACAAATATCAATCCTGCGAAAAAGAAAAAACTTTCTCAAAAATTAAAAAATTGTTTTAAAATCTTATAAAAGTTAAAAATTAATTAATTTCGTTTTATTAATTCTAGAATTTTTAGCATCAACTTTAAAAACTTGTTTTATTTAGCATAAATTATTTTTCTTAATAACTACAAAGGATTTTATTAATTTAAAATATAGCTTTTTGAAAAAACTAGAATTCCATAAATAAAATTCTAAGCTTTCATACAAAACCTGTAATCTTACCTCAAAGTGCAATTTAGTAAAAAATAGTTGGTTGTTTTAATTTTGTTATAAGCATTTCAGTTTTAATTATACATATAAATATACGAATCATGTTAAAATAAAATGATGTTTGATCATGTGTTTGAATTCTTTTTTGTGTTCACTTCTCTTTCAAAAAGAAGAACAAGAGCAACGAAATAATGCAGTTTTAATTTGTTTTTTATATGATTTTAAAAGTAATACAAAAAGGTAAACAAAAACAAAGGAAATTATGAATGTACGAAAATAATAGTAACATTAGTGTTGTATGTATTTTCAAAGGAAAAGGTTTTAAATTAATTTTTGTTAATTAAACAAAGACATTAAAAAAAGTACGAGTATGACTTAATAGTCACCACCATCATTTTGTGAACGTACATCATCAATTTTTAATATCATCTTAACCAGTTGTGTGGCCAATAATATTTGTTGTTTCTTGGAATTTAGAGATTCAACAACGTTGTGAGTCTTCATGTTCGAATCTCCAGTCAGCATACAGTCAACACCAAGGCTGGGACAATTTTCAGCAACTTGACGGGCCTTTAATTCAGACAAGGTTTCAATAGGATGTAAGCCACTATTTTCGGCCAAAGCCAATGGAATATTTTCCAAAGCAATGGCAAATGAGCGAAAAGCATATTGTTCTAAGGTGGAAAGTTGATCGGCTTCCTTGGCAACGGCCAATGAGCAACTGATTTCAGCAGCTCCACCACCATAAACAATGCGGGAATCCTAAAAAAATAAATTTTATTAATGCATTTGAAAGAGATTCTATTAAATAAAGAGCATCAGCCCTACGCATAACAAAAACTTGGCGTGAGGAAAGCTTAAGTGACGAAACTAAGCAGGGTCTCCGCAAGCCTCTTCACACAATTTGACACCAAAAATAATCACGGCAACAATCTACAATGATTTTAAGTGCCAGGCCGTACGGCAAAACACACTGGAAGTCTTATCAATTTCTTCACTCATTCTAAGTTTTTGTTATGCATACGGCTGCTTAAATTTATCGGCATCGCAAGTGTTTCTTTTTGCAATAAATTTTACAATAGTAAAATATGACTAAAACATATTTTACAAAAATGATTTGTTGTGCATTTTTTAAGCAAAATTAAAAAATATTAAAAATGTAACTTCTTATAATTAAATAAAAATTATGAAAAATTACCTTCACCAAAGAACGAACAACACACAAAGCATCATGAATGGAACGTTTAGCCTCAGCAGCAATCATCTGATTACCACCGCGTAAAAATATAGTAACAGCCTTAGAATTTTTACATTCTTCGATAACAAGCATCTTGTCTTTGGAAGTACCAAAGGCTTAAATAAAGTTTATTAAACATTAATGAATTTAAAAAGATACTTGAAACTTAAAATGTAAAAAATTTTGACTTACAAACTTCTCGTACAAGACCAGCAGTGCCTAATTTTTCTGGTGTTAATTCCTCAAAACGTGGTACGATTCTCCCACCGGTAGCAATAGCAATCAATTCAATTTCCATACCGCCAACCCAGCGTACAGCAGGCAAGTCATGTTGTAACAATAAATGATTTGCCTCATCATCAAAGCCCCACTGGCAAATGGCTAAAGTGGCACCAGCTTCCTTTACTTTCTTCACCATTTCAATGAATTTCTCTTGTTCGTAGGCTCGCAATGCCTTGTAATCCTCAGCCGAGGTAACGTCCAACTTATGCTTGGTCTTTGGCTTTGGTGGTTCAAAGGGACAGGTGAGTATAGCCAATTTAACATCACGCAATGTCTTGGGCATTTGGGCATGGCTCATTGTTTTATCAATGACGACTCCCTTAACCAACATAGAGTCTTCCATGCGACCTCCAACTTTAACTTCGACCTTGATCAATTCAAAATTGACATCTTTCTTTTCGATATCAGCTACATTTAAGACGGCATCTACAGCCATTTCGGCCATTTGACGATGACATTTGTTTACAATCTTTGACCCTAAAGTTGTCATAGCAATTTGAATAAGAGGTTCCTTATTGTTGGGATCAATAGGAAAAGGTTCCGCAATGGCTTCTAATTGCCTAACAGCGCATTGGGCAGCCAGTTCAAAACCATCTGCAATACGAATGGGATGAATGCCTCGGTCAATGAGACCCTCAGCTTGTTCGAGCAAAGCACCAGCCAAGACTACAACACCAGTAGTACCATCGCCAATTTCATCGTCTTGTGATTGCGAAAGTTGAACCATCAATTTGCCAATTTCGTGTTCAACATCCATCATTTTCATAATGGTAGCGCCATCATTGGTAACTGTGACATCACCATCAGAACTGACCATAATTTTATCCAAGCCCTTGGGACCCAAAGAAGTCTTTATGGTTGAGGCAATTTGGCGAGCAGCCAAGATGTGTGTCTAAAATTTATAAAATATTTGTAATATAAGTTTTTAAAAACATAAGCTCATTTACAATAACAATTTTAACTTTTGCCTTCTTCAATAAAACAATAATAAGGGTTTTAGTGTTTGAAACTCAAAAAGCGTCTATATTGTACCAGTTGTAGGCAAATGAAAATGATTTCTGCTCACTTTTACAACATGCCACAAATGTGTACGTTTGATTTGTAATCAAAAACAAATTGCATTAAAGACCAGGTGACTCATTCAACGAAAGAAAAGCGTCTTTAACCTCAAAAAAATTAAGTTTTGGTATAATGAACAATAAAAAAAAATGATAGCCAATTGCGACGCCATGAATTCTTTAATGAATTAGGGAAAATAAAAGATTTTTAACCATTATTTGTGTCATCACTATCCCACTAACAAATGAGAACAATTTTTAAATAGTTTTAAAACATAATTCCTAATAAATATTTCAACACTTGGAACATCTGGAATATTTGGGAGCTAAATAAGCCTGCACAAATTAATTTAATTGCAAAATTGTTATGTATTTGAATGAAAAGATATGCAAACAATCCGTTTTTAGTATTTTTTACAAATAACATACGTTTTAATTATTTGTTTTAAAGGTTTATGTTACCTTAATGGCATCAGTGCCCGTGAGACGTTTTTGCTTATCTTGGTCCCTTAAAATGATAAAAGGTCTGCCATATTCATCAAAGGCAATAGCTCCCGGAAAAGCGCTCATTATTTTTTATTTAATTATTTTTCTACTCAGACGGATTCCTTCGGATTTATTAAGCCAATCAATACTTAAATGAATATTATTTTAATGACTTGCAGACCGTACGAAACCAATATAAAGCAAACTCAAAGAAAACACCCGGCCAATGAAATGTCAAAAAGAAAAAAACATAAAAAAATTCTCTGGAATTAAGAACAGTGTTGTCAGATTAGGGGTTTTATCTCAGTTTGGGAATTTGATTTTTGAAATGGTTATGAAAATGTGGGTTTGGTGATTGAGGCATTTTTTGAAGATATATTTTACGTTTTGGGATTTGAAGAGGTTTGTTTTCGCAGATTTTTTAAAATTATGTTCTTGGTTCTTATAATTTCACTATTATTAAATAAATTTCTCTTTTTTGACACTTGAAGGCTTCTTAGTATGGTAGCAAAAACATTTTTAAAAACTATGTCAGGTCTTTTCGTAAATTTAAAAATAAATTCGCCTTTCTAAGCTGAATGAACTCAATAAAAACCGGCTATTCCGAATCTTATATAACTTTCACTATCTATGTAAATGCAGCTTAGTGAAGTAAATCCAATAAAAAAGCATATATTTGAGTGACAGAGAGTTAAAAAATAAGAAAACTAATTTAAGTATTATAAATATAAGTTTACATAAAAATTCCATTGGCTCTTAATGAGTTAAGAATTTTTAAACAATTTTAGTATTTTTTAAAAGACCTCTTCACAAGCATTCAAATGATACCCATATTGATATTTAAAAAAAATGAAAATTTCTGAGGCCCATTACTCGAAAATATGGGCCTTTATATATATATATATATATATATATATATTTAAAAACGTATGATAATACTTAAATTATATTAAAAATTAATATTATTATTTGTAGTGGGGATTGTTGGGATAGTTGAAAATGTTTTTTGGGGAATTGTGGGAATAAAATATGTTAATTCGGGATACGACTCGAAAGATATTTGGAAGCCATAATTAAGAAAAGACGGAGAAAGACAGTGAGTAAAAGATATCTTTAAATGGCAATACTATAATACAAATGTGTGAATGTGGTCTACAATAACAAAACCGTTACAAAAGTTTAACTATTAAAAGAAAGATTTAGTTTGAATACATATGAACATTAGTTCAGATAAGTAGATCCACACATGGAATCTATCATTTTATTTGAATTTTTAAATGGGTTTATACACATTGTTGCTTTTTATGAAGTGCATAAGTTCATTTTATTTTAAGAGGGTAAGAGAGGTATTGGTTTGGGTTTGGAAAAACCTACTTCTTTATTTTTTATAGTCTTTAGCAGTCATTAAGTTATCTTTATATTTTTAACACGATAATGTTTTAATAAACTTTGTTTGCATCAATTTGTATCAATTTGCTGACCGCACAGTTAGGATTTTTTTTTTATATCTTATCTATGTATGTGTTATTTTTGAGTAAGGTACAATTTCCTTCTCGATTCTAAAGAAAGAAATATGTAATCAATTCCTACTTTCTCGCTGAGTAATTTAGAGATAATACGCCAGTGAATTAGTTAGTGAGTTTAACGCAAATATTTATCGTAGAATTATGATGAAGCTAGCATGAATCGGTTGGCTTTATTTTTTTTTTATAATCTACATATGATGATTCATATCATCTATTTTGAAACAGAACTTGGCAATACAACATATTAAATATTGTAGCGCTCCTTATGTTGCTTTCCGAAGTATTTATGAATGGCAACGCTCACAAGAAAATGTATGCATATCTTTAAAATTAAAATAAATTTAATAAACCGTAATTTTTTCTTTTGGATAATAATTTTCTTAAATATTTTTAATTTCTAATTAATAATCCTTGTTCTTTTATATTTCTTACAATATAAACAGGATGAGCTATCATTTTTGTGCTCATTATAAATATTAAAAAGAAGAATTTACATTTCCCCGCAACGATTATAATTGATTTACAGAAAATGTAATAGTGTGAGTTTATGTGTTGTGAAGAGAATGGAAAAAACAGAAAAAGAAATAAAAAATAAAAGGTAAATACACTTGGCAAAAACAAAAACACCATAATAAAAAACACTTCACACAATAATAAACTAAAGCAAAGAAGAATTTGTAAAAAATATATGTACATACACTTCTACATATATTTTCCTTCTGCATGTTTTTTTCCGATTTTTATTCCATATTTTTTCCTCATGTATTGAAGAACAATTTTCACTGATTTCCGTACGGCATTTTTCACTATTGAGCTGAAAAACAACAAAAACAGCACGAGTTGTAATAGCCACCAGCGGCAGCAGATCAAATAAAAAGAAACAAGAACCAAAATAATAGTGTGTGTTTGTTTATTATTTTCTATTGTACAAATGATAATAAAAAAAATAGAAATTTAAAAAAACAACAACACAAGAGGGCCCAAAGCGAAATAATCGCCATCATCATCTTTAGCAAGCCAGTCAGTCAGTCAAAACTGTGTGGTGTAATATTTTTTGGATTGTTTCTGTGTTTGAATTGAATTTGATCTAGCGAAGGCAACTTGAGAGTTACTAGCCGATGTTATAAAAATGTCGGAATATCACCGATTAACGGATCAGAAATATTCGGAAGCTGAGTATCTCTTCCAGGTAAGTACCAAGTTCATTGATGCGAACAAAAATTAGCAAAGTTTCATTAGTAAAATTAGCTTAAAAGTTGTGTATAATTTTTTGTTAATTCTCCTTCTTTTTTGTTTTCCATTCTCTCCTCTGTGTGTGTGTGTGTTTTTGTGCTGAATAACAAAAAATTGTCTGTTTACTTAAATGTGGAATTGAAAAAAAAACAACAACAACAAATAACTTGCGATGTAAATAAAAGACAATCGAAATGGCTAAATCGGACGAGGAATTAAATGTGGAATTGTGTACCACGCCACCACCGCACGCAGAGCTTGAATTAGCACTAATGGATAATGAATTAGAGTCTAATATCTACTCTTGGAAATTAGTTAAACGCAGACGACCCCGCCGCCGTTACACTGTATCACATGGTGGTAGTAGTGGCGGAGGTGGTGCTTATGCGAATAGTCATAATGGACAAGGTATGTGTGCCAATGGCGGTGGTAATAACGGACTACCGCCGGCTCCACCATCAACGCCCACTTCACTGACACCCACTAATACAAGCCTTTCATCATCTCTACCCAACTCTGGCATTGTCGGCGTTGTTTCCGAAGAAGAGCAACAACGTCTCGACAGTCTTCTTTACATTCTCGATTACGCACCTAAGTACAAAAAGAAATTGAAAGAACAGCAACGTACTGATGCTGAACTAGCAGAACTTTTTAATGTTGTCTCCATAACCGCCACAAATGGTACACCACCATCGTCCTCTTCGAAAACTAAAATCCAGCCAGAGCACGGTGTTTCCACAACATCGCGCTCTATACGCAAACACGATGTAAAAACTATGAAAGTTTTTAAACTTCACGAAAACTTAAATGAAGGTATCAACAAATACAAGGAGTGCTTCAGGGAACGAGATGAAGAAGATTCCATTTCAGCACCAGAATACGATACCGAAGAAGAAGTTATTCGCTTTCATCGTTTGTCCCGCATAAAGCCTTGTAGACGGTTGTTGCTGACCAAACGACAAAGACGTTTTACGCGCTTTGAACATGCCGAACGTATGGAAGCCATGGTTGATATTTTCGACGAAGCTATGAATTTCAATGAAACCTAAAAGGTTTCATTTAATATTTCTTTAATATTACATCATTTTTTTCCTGTGCTCGGAGTATTTTGCAGCGGCGATTTAAGGTAAACAAAGTGAAAGGTCAAAAGTTTTTTTTCTTCTTTTTTTATGGCAGAGTTAAGGCACAACAAAAATCTTTGTATTCAGCAGAAAATAAAAATTTGATATATTTTTTTCTAATAATAGTTTCACAGCTACTTTAAGCACTTGTCATGATTTATTTTCGGAATCAGTCACTACCAACTTTTTTACCAATTGCGGATCGTTAAAAAGTTCCGATTTTAAAAATTATGGTTTCTCGATTTAACGGTTATTACACTTTGATGTAGTAAAATTGCATTAAAAAATTTTGATATAGTTTTCTGAAAATTTGTTGCTAAAGTTTTAATGTAAAAACTGGGAAGAAATCATTGAAAGAATTAAAACTTTTAAATATTAATTTATATTTTATGTGACAAAAGCTTTTAATTCTTAAAAAATGTCTATTGCTTAATAAATCCAAGGGGTTGTCTTTTTATGCCTTTTTAAAATGGAGAACTAAGACAATTTTTAGTGACAAAGTGACACAACTATAGCAACAAATATGTGAACATTTTAAATACTTTGATAATTACTATTCTAAATATGATCAGTCAAAATCATTTGATGGTCACAATAGCGAATTCAGTTTTTTTGTTTGCTGTTGCTCTAAATGTAAGACTCCATACAAATGTTTTCCTTGTCATAAGGATTCGTTAAATTTATTTCGAGCCAACCGGAAATTAAATAAATTTTCCAGTACCAGGATTTAATTAAAAAAATTTTGTTGCTCTTTTGTCTCAAATCCAATTTAAAGACAATTAATAATTTTATTCGCCATTTTCTAAAAACACTTACTTTTTTGCTGGCTTTATTTTCAGGAAACTAATACAAAACTAAGCCTTTTCGCCTGCTTTTAAACTCCTAAGTGCTGAGCGAGAAAATGGATGAGATGTAAAAAAATATATTATTAAAATATATTACTATTAAAAAAAAAAAACAAAACATAAAAATAATGCCCTAAGCGTTAAACTTTTAAAAATGGGTCTCAATGTGATGAAGAATGAATTTCTGTGTAATTTTAAATTATTATTTTTTTATTTTATTTCAGTTTTATTATATAATTATAAAATGTTTAGTAATTTCAAAATGAATTTAGTTCTTAATTTTTTTTTTTTATTTAATTTAAACTAAAAATGTGTATTAAGAAATTATCGTACACATGTAAAAAAGAAAAGCAAATTTTTTTAACCTTAAAAAAAAAGTACCTATTTACCATGATGCCTCCTTTCTACATTCTTATTAAGTTAAACACTTAAAGCTTAAATTTTGTCTTTAAAGTTATTAAGTTTTTTTCTGTGTTTAAGAATTTTTGCATCTCAGTACTTCTTTTGCTTAATTTAATTTCGTTATACAATTTTAAAACTTTTATTAATTTTTGTTTTTTGTTTAAAGCTGGCATACAATCAATCAATTATGAATTTAATAACAAAAATTATTAATTTTTCTTGTTGTTTTTGTAATATTCAGTAAAATATACAAAAAGTTAAAATTTAACTTCTACAATATAGTATTCCTTAATTTTAACAATGTTTTCATTTTCTTTAGTTTATAAACAAATCGATGATAGAACGTTTTACGTGCAAATTTCTTTTTTAAAGTTCCAACTCTTTGAATGTATTGCATAATGTAATAAAAATTAAATAAAAAACAAAAATATTAACTTGATAAAATTGAAAATTTGTTTTTATTTGAAAATTTAATGACAAACTTTTAACAAATAATTAAAAAAAAAAACAGTAATTTTTTGTTAATATGAAAAGTTCTCTTTGATTACTTAAAATTTAAAAAAAAAAAAAATAAGAAAGATTGCTATATTCGGCTATGACGAATTTTATATACCCTTCACCATCTATCTAAATCCAGTTGGATTGGATTTTGTGGTACTGCATATACATATACAGCCCAATTATAAACAAAAATTCCGTGCGAGTTCTTTCACTTTTCCCTTTTCTCCAATTATAAAATTTTCCCCTTTTGATAGACTGCGGAAAGTGAAAAAAGCAGGTATTCTAAATTGTAAAAAAAAAATTATATGAAAATAAACAAAAAAATACTCCCCTCAAATTGCGATGATGCCACTTTTTTATAATTTTATTCCCACGGAACTCATAATTAGAGGAATCTTTTCTCGAGAAAAAATTTTTCCGTGGGAAAGAAATTCCGTGAGAATATTCATAATGGGGCTGATATACTTTACATAAAAATGTCATCGGCTCGTAATGGGTTAAGCATTTTCAAAAAATTTTAGTATTTTCTTAAAAATCTCTTCATAAGCTTTGAAACGATACCCATATTGATATTTTAAAAAAATTTTAAATTTCAGAGCCCCGTAACTCGGTTAAAATGGGCGAGCACTAATTTTTTCACTTGATGTTTCTTTTCTCCTTATTTTTAAATTCGCTATCGCTCCATATATTTATATTTTTGATTGGAGTTACTTTATTGTTCCAAATGATATGAAAAAATTAGAGGTAGGCGTGGTGTTTTGCCTGCTGCCTCGAAGAACATTGACCGATCATGCTGATTTCAATAGCACTTCTATCGACACTATATCTGATCGATTGACATATTTTTTTTTTTTTTTGTCAGTGTTCAACCGACTTCGCTTTGCATAAGAAATCCAAATATATATAAATTATGGGGTCGGAAATGGATATTGTAGAAATTACACACGGAATGACAAACATAAATATACCCTTTTTCCACTTTTTGGGGTGAAGGGTATAAAAAGCTTATGTTAGAAGCGGGAAAATTTTTAGCAAAAGCCGAATAATAAACTTTTGGTTTTCCATGCGAGTTTTTGTCTTTTCCTTCTTCTCCTATTATAAATTTATTTTGTCCCGTTTTTAATTATTGCATTAGGGACAAATTATTATGAATTATGGAAGATATATAAAATCTAAAAAAGCAAAACAGCTCCCTTTAAATTAAGATGATGCAGAATTTTTCACTCGAGAAAAATTGTGTTAAAATATTTACCATTTGACTTACTTGAAGTCGGCTTACAGTACGAAGAACTTGGCCAATAATCTTCAAATTAACGATAATAAAAATTTACATGCCACAGCCAACTGCTTCAGTCAAGTTTTGACACTCTAGTTATATGGTTCTTTGGATTGACAGTGATTTATTGTCGCGCCTATTTTAATTTCAAGAACACAATTAACTGCTGTTTTTAAAAATAAACATTTTAAAATGTTTTCATTAATTTCTTTAAATGATAGAAAAATTAAATACAATTTCAATGTTTATTACAGTTTTCTGTTTAGAACTGAATGTAATTCTCGTTTAATCTATTAATTTTTAGAAATAAGAATCTCATATAAATTGGATAAAATTCACGAACTTGCTACGAGTATACAAAAACACTGACGAAATGAACAAATAGATAGATATTCTCTTACCACAATAATCTATAATTACTGTTTATATTTGATAGATATTGAATGAGAATATTAGAAAATTTTTATTTTTAAAATAAAGTTTAACAATGATGCCAAATAGATACTGCATTGAAAATGATAAAACTTAATTTACTAATTAAAAATCTATTTGTCTTTTATTATCAGTTATTAAATTATTCAAGAACATGATCTGATCAATCTGATAATAAATGAATTCATGGCCAATAATGAGATCATTATTGTTAAATATTTTCTAACAAATAATGAGTGACGTAATCAAGACCAACAACAATTTGTTTAATAACTGGATTTTTTTATGTACTTTACTCTAACACTTATACAGGTTAGTGCACTTTTATCTTGTTTTATGTTTAAACTTTACCCTTTCGCTAATTTTGAGATTAAGTTGTAGTTTAGTTAAGTTACATCTTGTTAATCATATTTCTTGTAGTATAGAACGTCTTAAGATCATAAATAAAAAACTTGATCTTTTTAGCATATACATACATATGTTTTGTAGTGTAGTCGGGAATTACGCACTTCATCATAAGCGCACTTGCTTGGAAACTTTTTATAAATTCTTGTGTAAAATTTGCCTGGATGGAGAAGAGGAGACTAAAAATTACCTTAAAGGAAATTTTTATTATTACGTTAATTTTTAAATCGGAAGGTTTTGTAATCCCACTCTGTTTCGAAAAGACCTATTCATCATGTGCACCGCCGTATTGACTGCCTGGACTTCTGCGGAATATTCTCAAAGGTAACGATAATATGTTTAAACAGGTCTTTGTTGATGTAGGAGTGAGACTTGACTAGAAAGCGAAAACCAACGCAATGCGCTAGTAATCATTTCAATACCCATTTCAAAAGCTGCTCGACATTTGAAATATAATTGTATAAAAAATTTAACAGAAAAATTAAAAGATAAAAAAACCGCGAAAGTATTTTTTTCTAAGTTTTTTATAAACTGTTTTGAATATTCGAAATATGGACAAAATATTTTTGGAAGCCCAATTGACAAAACATTACCATTTTTATGATAAATCTATAAAATTGAAATTATACTCATTACGAAATTTCGAACTTAACTTCTTTTGCAATTTTATG
This sequence comes from Gymnosoma rotundatum, assembly GCA_916610165.2. NCBI lineage: Eukaryota > Metazoa > Arthropoda > Insecta > Diptera > Tachinidae > Gymnosoma > Gymnosoma rotundatum. The sequence continues at coordinate 129,998,667 of OU744339.1, read as the reverse complement.
AGATACTGTTTGAGTCTAATTAGTATTGCTATACATGTTAGAAATTTTGGGTAAACTTGAGTTGTCTATTTGCCACCGCGGGACCTGCTCTGCGCCCACTTGATATCGCGCCCTAATGATATTGCAAATGTGTTATTTTTGTTGACAGGTTTTATTTGTGCGGTTTGGAACAATAAAGTAACTCTAATCAAAAAAAAAAAAAAAAAAATAAATAAATATATAGGGCAGTAGAGAATTAAAAAAAAGAAAAAAAATCAAGTTAAAAAATTTGCACTCGCCCATATTTTCCGAGCTACGGGGCTCTGAAATTTTCAAATATTTTTTAAATATCAATATGGGTATCATTTTAGAGCTTTTGAAGAGCTCTTGAAGAAAATGTTAAAATTATTAAAAATGCTTAACCCATTAGGAGCCGCTGACATTTTTATGTAATATGTACTACTTAGTTCTTTTTTTATTTTTTAATTCTCTGTCACCCCAATATTTGGTTTTTAATTGGAGTTACTGCACTAAACAAGATTTTTAGAAATTAAAATAAATGAGAGCCAAAATAATTTCGATCCATTTATAATTAAAAAAAAATTTTTTTAGGAAGAAAAATTGTTTTACAAATGCATGCGGACGTTTTCCAAAGAAAACATGAAAAAATAGTCAACGTAATAGAAGTTGCCACACCGATTTTAAAAAATCTTCGATTTTAGGCCAAAAATCTTCAAATCTGTTTTTTGCGATTTGAGATGCTAAAATCTGCAAAATGCAGATAAATCTACATTTCTAACAACAATGATCACATGTGCATAGCCGTAACTGCAATAAACAGGCATTTCATAGAACTCAATTCCGAATTTTGCAAATTGGTTCTTCAAAAAATGAAATATTCTTCAGGATGAAACCACTTTTAAATTTCAAAGTGAAATTTAGTTTCTTTGAAATTTCGTCATTTGCTGTTTTTAAATTTACTTACTTTGGTGTGTGTACTATTGCAACATTTAAATTAATAAGTGAAAATTCAGCATTTATAGGAATGGTTTATAAATCTCTTTAAATATTTTAAAATCATTTTTATTACAAATTTTATTTACGCATTTACATTATTAAATATTATTTGTTTACTTACTTCTTGCCAACTACAAACAGGTTTTAACAATAATAATAATTTAAATGAGAGAACCTTATCTGAAATAATTAAAGCTTTTGCACTCAGTCGGTACTTTTTCATAGCAAATTCGCCGGCGAAGTAAAATAACTAATAAAATGGCTGTAACTATCTTTCTCCTTTCACCACCTATCTTATCACTCATTTATCTCTTTCTTAAAAGAATGTAGCATGGATACGAAAATAACTAAAACGGCTATCTATGCCTGAAGAGCTACTTCTCTTTAAAAAACAAAAAAAAAATTAAGAGCACTCTCACCGAATAGTAATTTTTATTTGATTTATTCAATATAATTTTTGTAATATTTAATTTACATTTCTACATAAATAGATAACAATATTTCATATGAAAATTTAATAAAAAAAAAAATAATAAAAACTATTTATAGATTTCTGTCATTTGATAAAACGTAAAAACTAATTTTAGTCCGGTTGAATTTAATACAATTTGCGTTTAATTAATTACATCAATAAAAACAAATGATAAAAACAACACAATAATACCAGACTATTATAAGACTAGACCTACTATGTGCCAGATCAAAAAATATGAAAACAAATATCACTAAACATAAACAATAATTCTATACAAACAAATATTAAAGTCACAATAATCTCATCATTCATTTAAAATTCCTATTGAATGCATTTTAGAGTCTGCGATTCAGAAAATTTTCATTTAAATTTTCCTCCAATTTAACTGGATCGGTGACAGGCATGCGACAGACTTTATCATGACATATGTAAACAGTTGGTTGGCCATTAATCATTTTAAATTTCTCTTGTATGCGTTGATTGTAGGCCAATTCGGGTTGCTGAGGATTAACATGAACAATAATCATGCCTGGTATGTAGTATTTACGACAAATTTCTACAAATTTTTTTGTAGTTTCTGTATCGGGGCCAACAACAGCAACTAAATCAAGGCCATTCTCGTGCAACATAAATGCGGATAACATTTCGGGTAAAGCATAACCGAAAGGTTGTTGATCAGAAAAGAATTCAAAAAGTTTTGAAGCCCTTTGTGCCAGGCTGTCATCATCATAATAATGCGAAAGTAGTATGAGATTACGAGCGGCAACACTGTTGCCACAAGGTTCAGCGCCATCGTGATCTGGAAGAAAAAATAAAGTTTTTAATTTTTTAAATTATTAGTGGAATTACTTTAATATTATAACAAATAAATAATAAAATTAATTTGGCTTGGGTTCAAGGATATTTTAATTTCGTTTATTATTGTTAATAATAATATATGAATAAAAAAAATTTACTAAGAATCGAGTGCTGTAAAAATGGTGGTAGAAAAGGTTTAGAAAAAAAAATTCATAGTGAATATAATTATTTGCTGGAATAAAAGCTTAGCGAGATTACTTTTTAGCCAAAAAAAAATTAGCTTAAAAATGTGTTTCTAAAATATTTTAGTGCAACCGTTTTTTGAAAATAAGTTAATTTTCAATTAAGACTTAGAAAAGAAAATATTGGAGAAAATAATTTTGAAATTAATAGTTGTTTTTTTTTACAAAAAAAAAGGTTTTGTCGTACCATCTTTTAGTCGCACCACAACGTTGGGACAATTAGCCTTTGAGTAGAAATAAGCGCCATGTTCCGAATCCCAAAATAAATTGTCTTGAATTTCTTGCAGATCTTTGGCCCATTGCAAAGCAAAAGGATCCAACGAGGCCTTATAATAATCCAACAATCCTTTAACTAAAAAGGCATAATCATCTAAGAAACCATCAATACGTTCGGCACTAAAAATAAAAACAAATATTTTGTTAAATAATAATTAAAAAAAAAGTTCCCAACTTACTCCAAACTTTCCTGCAGAGTACTATCATTGGTGGCCACACCATAACAAGATCTTTTTAATAGATTCGCTTCCTTATCATATAAATTTTCATGCATAAATTTAACTAATTTAGCTGCAACTGCCATATATTCGGGCCGTTTATCACCACCACAATTGGCCAACTTACACAATCCGGTCAACACTAAACCATTCCAGGAGCAAATGATTTTTGTATCCAAATGAGGTCGAGGTCTTTGTTTTCGAATATCATGTAAAATTCCATTAGTGATTTGTAAAATTTTCTTTAACTGATTTTCCTCCAGCGAATATTTCTGACAAGTTTCTTCGATGGAGCCTCTAACAATCAGAATATTTTTAGCATTCAAATGGCCATGAGGATCACTGGAGGGATCAACATTACCTAAGGGCCTAACATCATAGTGACTACAATAGATTTCGAAAATTTTCTTTACATCCATGTTTACTTCATTATATTTAGCAACATTATCTTCAATAGCTTTCATAATTTCCTTAGAAGTCCAGGCATAAAAAGCACCCTCTACTTTTTTGGTATCCTCAGCTTTAGGCAAAGAATCTGCATCTTCTCCGGCATAAAAGCCACCTGAGGGATGTTGCAAATCGGTGGTCAAGTAACGAAATATACCATCCGCATATTCCCGAAATGTTTCATCCCGTGTCAGCTTGTAGGCATTGGCATAGGAGGCCATCAATTGACCCTGATCATACAGCATTTTTTCGAAATGCGGTACATGCCATTTACGATCAACCGAATAGCGTGCAAAACCACCAAATACATGATCATGTATACCGCCGCGTCCAATGTAATGTAAGGTCTGCACGGCCATATCTAAAACGTCCAACTTTTTCGTAACGATATACGCATGAAATAAAAAATTTAGCCTCGATACTTCCGGAAATTTTGGATTGCTCCCAAAGCCCCCAAATTCTGCATCATAACGATTACTAAATATCTTTAGAGCTTCTTCTAGTTTAGCATCTGCACTGCCCGGTGCAAATACTGTTTCAGTGGATTTTTCACTAAGAGATTTTCTTATAGCATTGATCACTTCAAGTCCGGTGGATTTTAGTTGTTCCTCGTTTTCTAACCATTTAGAGGCAACTGCCTTAAGAACCGTTCTAAAAGAAGGCATACCCCAACTGAAAAAAAAGTCATATATAAGTAAATTTTAGGCTTAACTGTATGAGAGTTATAACTTAAAGTACAAATTTTTTAAACTGTGATATGATTTTAACAACTTTGCTGTCTACTTTTATTTTCTTTTAGTTTAAGTAAAAAAAGATCGCTTAATTAAATGATATATATCGTAAGAAACAAATTAAAGATTTTATTTAACTGCGCAGTGATTTAAAAAAAAAATTATTTTGGACATAATTCGGTATCTCATGAACCACTAAAGATAACTTAATGAAGTGGCAAAGCAGAGGCGTTTCTGAATAGAATTGCGAACAGTCGGATCTCTAGGGTAAAGGGAGGCTTCTAGGTAGGCCCCCAAACTCAAATGTTAAGATTTTTAAAATTTAATTTTACCTTGAAAATATGTGATAAAAATGATTAAATGTGAACGTTACCTCTTTTAAACTTAAATCACGGGAATATTAAATAGATTAATCTGAAATAAATTAATCTGAAGAGTTAAGTAAGCGGTAGCGAAATGGCCATTGCGACGTTAAATTCCTCTTAAATAAGAAAATGTACAAAAACCGTTTTTTAATTATTTTCTCCAAAAAGATGGTATATTTTTTGCTTCTGTAATTTAAATTTACTTCGTTATTAGCAAGTTTTTTTAAAGCACTTTAAAGACAATCTATAGCAAATGCGAATTAAAAAAAATTAGTTCAATTTTATAATGGTTTTCCCTCTAGCACTAGCCAAACACAGCCAGTTTTGAAACAAAATTTTTAAGTTGTTGTGAAATTCCTCGGAGTGCAAAGCACCGATTGAAAAAACGTAAACGTCCCCAGCTGTTGGCTACAGTCCCGTGATTGATAGAGGCAGGGTAGCGTATTTCGTAAAAATTAAAAAAAACAATTTTTTTGGACATTTGTCCTTGTTTCGGAAATTTATCAGCCCAATTATAAACAAAAATTCCGTGCGATTTTTTTCACTTTTCCCTTTCCTCCCATTTTAAAATTTTTCCCCTTTTCATTGACACCGAATGGTGAAAAAAAAATCGGGAAAAAAGTAGTTATTATGAATTATAAAAGAAAAATTATATACAAATAAACAAAACAACTCCCTTCAAATTACGATGATGCCGCTTTTTTTTCTTATTTTGTTCCCACGCAATTCATAATTGGAGGAATCTTTTCTCGAGAAATTTTTTTTTCCGTAGAAAAGAATTTCCATGAGAATATTCATGAATGGATTGTATATGTTAAATTAAAAAATTTTTAATTTTATTTCAGCAATTGATTAAAATCTCTTTTACTTATATAAGTTTGTAAGAATATCTCGAAGCGTTTTGAGTTTGTGCCGCTTTAAATTCAATTTTTAATTTCTCATAGAACCACCTTCACGTGAATTTTTCAGTTTTTGATGCAAATTTAAGTTAAAAATTGGATCGCGAAAAAGCCGTCGTAATATTGTTATTGTAATTCTTAAGCTTTCCTCTGATACTATTGACATGTATATCGAACATATATTTAAGCTATAGGAGCCTTCTAAACCTCGTCTCTTCATGATTTTTTTTTTTCTCATTTTATCAGGTATGTCACAAATTCCGATCGGAATAGTTTTAGTTCCGTATTAACAATTCCGATCGATTTAGTTTTACCTTCTTCAGATTCCGATCGATTTTGCTTATTTCTAAAAAATGCTTAAACTCCACGTTTTTATTTAAATGTGGCTATATTGCGCACACTAAAATTAACAATAAGACTAATCTTAATAAGGACACATAATAAAAGTAAATTGTCAAACCGCCAATAACAAAATTTTCAAGAAACAAAATTCCACTTTGTAATTTAAAAGTGGTTTCATTACGAAAAAATTTTCCGTTTACTAAAGAACCATTTTGCGGAATTGAAACCACTTTCGATCGGAATTGTGTTCTGTGACATGACGGTATATTTAAAAATTAAAAAATGTGTACAAACTCATTTTGTAACAAACTAAAAAAAAAACACAAAATGTGAAAAAAATATGGAAAACACAAATAGGAAAGATTTTCTAAACTGGGATGCATTTGTAATATTAACTTAACCTAATTTTTCATTAATTAATTTTTCAAGATTTAGTGTTAATTTATAACATTAGGAAACTTGAAAAAAATACATACAAACATATATTGAAAAAGCAAGAAATAAATTAAAAAAATATATTTACGAATTTTTTAAAGAGAAGGATATGCCTTAAGCAGAATTTTAAAGCGTTTAAATGCTGATATCAAAAAGAAAAAAATTTGCCTGTACCCAATTGAAAATATAATGAAATTAAACCCAGTAAAAACTTATGCCATGAACCTTGTATCGAATATGTTTTATATTATAAAGTTTTGGGGGTTTATCTAGATGAACAAACTTAAATCTAAAATCTGCTTTGCTCTTTGACTTGTCACAGTTTTTCTTTGACCACTCTCTACTTTCATCCTCTTTTTGCATATAATTACTAGATTTAATATTTTCAGAAATTAGCTAGTTTTTAGTTTTAGATTAGTTTTAAAAATAAAAACAATTTCTCGGATGAAGAGCTGGAATCTTCCACCCTGATATTTTGTAGACATATGAATTTAGAATTATAAAAATTAAGGCAATAAAATCTTATTCCTATAAATCTATACTTTTTTTTTCGAGTACCAAGTCAATTTACTAAAATCTTACCGGTCATGTGGTGGGAAGTATGTACCCGCAGTTATGGGAGCTAAATCTGGCGTAAGCCATACACTCATAGGCCAACCGCCACTGCCATTCATCATCAATACAAACTGCATATAGATGCGATCAATATCGGGCCTTTCTTCGCGATCAACTTTAATGTTGACAAAATGTTGATTCATAATGGCAGCAACTTCTTCATTTTCAAATGATTCGTGTTCCATAACGTGGCACCAATGACAAGTGGAATAGCCCACGGAAAGGAAAATTAATTTATTTTCCCGTTTAGCTTTTTCAATGGCCTCCTCACCCCAGGGATACCAATCAACTGGATTGTGAGCATGCTGCAGCAAATAAGGTGATCGTTCTTGAGCTAAGCGATTGGTAAACTTGGGTTTAATATCTCTATGTGATGAGATATCGGTAGTTCCAGAACCACCAGTAGACATGGTACGCAAACGTGTAGCACGTGGTAGTAAGCTAAAGATGAAAATTAATAAATCAAAAATAATTAAATGCAGATATTTATATTTTAAATTTAGATAAATCTTAATATTTAAAGATGTGTGTGACCCTTTGTTTGGTTTTTAAATTCATTGTGCTTACGTAAATTGAGTCTGTGACTTGGTGCGTCTAAGCGTTGGTGTTTTGTTTAATGTTGTTGTAGATACAGTCGCTGTTGAAGCCGAAAGACAACGTGCTGTTAAGCTCGTTTTATTAAATTGATGCGTTGTTACTAAAAACAAACTGCTATTGTTACTTAAGTTCTGATTATTTACTCCCTTATGGGCCTTATTTTGAGTTGTTTGACGTACGAAATTAGAAGATCGACATATATTTTTTAACATATCAAAGCTTATACAACGAGCTCTTTTTATATAAAGAACTCTAGCCCTCACTCTACAAATGAAGGACAGCAAAAAGTGTTTGGTGTTTAGAAAAAATTTTAGGAAATAAAAGCCTTAACGTTTAAGACGTTTTAAGCTCAGCCATTAATTCCAGCAAAAATTGCCCACACCACCCTTTCATATGTGTACCTTCCTTCAATAATTTGACAAATATTGTTTCCTTGGTGTTGCCTTTCTTGTTTGTTTGATTATTACATCAAAATCAATCTCATACTTTTTTTTCTTTCTTAAAAGAAATCCAATTTGATTTTAATCTGTGTACGTTTTAAGACAGCACATTCTCTTATCTGATGGGCGAATTTGCTTTTCATATACTGCACAGCGTAAAAAAAAGTTTAATTTTTAACAAGAATTTTAATTAGTGAAATTATTAAATTTGCTAACAATTATTTCGTTTCACACTCAATGACCCAAAAAATGTTATTGATGGTTGTTTTTCTTGTCATTTATATTTTCCCGAAATTTGTTTTGTTATTTTGTTCGTCATACTGTTTTTTTAACGATTCCTCTTTATTTCTTCTTTTACTACGTAAAATTACTATTGATAAGCTTCACTATGTTACGTCACACAACGAAAAAAGTTGTTTTGCTGCACCAGGGTACGAGAATTAGTTTTAAGTTTTTAAATTAAAAAATACTTTTGAAAAGAGGCGTCATTATTATAACAACATCGTGTCATTAAAATATGTGTATAAAAAAAGTACATACAAGAATTAAATTATAGTAATCTATTTAAATAGCAAAAGTTCACCCTTCATAACTACCTTATTCATACAAAGAATGAGAAAATATGAAGCGAACCAATAATTTATTACGGTATCTTACTTCAACATTTCCTTTACAATTTATCGCATATAATAAAAAACTAGAGTAGTGTGAATAAAAAAACATACAATTTATGATATTAGTTTAAAATAACAATATACCTGCAAAAAAAAATTATTAAATTTAATCTTTATGAGGATAAATTTAAAACGAAAATTTTTGATAAACAATTCACTTAAATCGCTAAAAGTTATGCTTAAAAAGCTTAATAAATATTTTACACATTCTTATCTAGTAATCCACTAGAAGTTCAGTACGTTACTGTATTGTTTGTAAGTACCAGCATTCGATTTGGCGTACACATAAAAAAAACTCTGTAGAGAGTTTTTCGAGTTTGGTTTTTTTTACTGTAAGAAATGTGTCTGTTAAGCCATCCTTAATAAATTTTAAACTTTAGTAAAAAGCAATGAAAGTATTGGCACAGATATTATTCATCTGTGGTATTGGTTTAAAAACAAACTTTGCTGGCAACATTGATTATGCATAAAAATTATTACTGGCAACAGCTACACGTAACTGATCATTTAACAGTTGATGACAGATGTTCATTTGTATCAAACCAAAGCGAATTAACAACAGGTGGCCTTAACTGCCAAAGTGACTATTGTGATTTTTTTTCTCTTCAAGTGTCAAAATTTGACAGCCGAAAACTATTTATACAAAAACAAAATGTACATGTTTCTATTGCAGTGTTGTATTTATTTTCGCGGTGAGTATACTTCTTATGAATTCGAATTGTATCAAACTAAGGCGAATACATTTACAAGTGTTTGTAATAGCCCAGTTGAGTTATGTATGTCCAACGTTGTTGAAAAAAGTTTAAAATATTATAAAAAGAAAAAAAAAATCAAATAATTTGTAAATTTAAAAAACATTTAAATTTTATAAAATAAAATTTGAGGTATGTGCAGGAGAAAGAAACCCGTTGGTACAATTTTGTATAAAGTACCAAATAAGGAGGGAAGGATAGATTGCATTCGCCTAGCTTAAGTTTAGTCGGCTGATTTAAGCATCTACGTAGTTCTTTTTGTAGCGGTGCGGCTACCCGGTATTAATTCGCCTTGGATTAAACTAGAACGGCCACGCGTAAATTGAGGCGAAGGCAAAAACATGTACCAGGTCAAGGCGAATCAATTACCAGGTGGCAGCGTTGGAGAATTTATTATTTTTTGCTGGTAGAAACGAATGTCAAACTTCATATATAAAAAGATGTACACAGATTTTTTATATATTCGCCTACGCTGCCACCTGGTAATTGATTTGCCTTGTACCAGGTGGTGGCAGTGGCGAATTAATTCATTTTCATCGTTGCAGGCAAGGCGAATCAATTACCAGGTGGCTGCGTAGTAGGCTTGCCAGATCCAATTTGCCAAAAAGCTTGACATTGCCCAAAAAAAAACTTGATTTTGAAAAAAAAACTTGACAAATAAAAACACTCATACTATTGGTTTTTATTTAATTTTTTTATTATTTTTTTCATAAAAATTATTAGAATAAAAACAAAAATATCGTTAAAAGTAAAAATAACAGAAACAATGTGAAAGAAACAAAAAAAAACAATATAAGAATAAAAATTCAGTCGTTATTTATTTTAGAGAAAACTTAGGCGTTATTTAAAAAAAATATAGGTACTATCTTAAGAAATATAGATAGTAAAAATATGCTCTTTCGATGTGTTTTTTAGAAATATAAACTTACTTTTTTAAGTATTATTACATATGTAGCTAGAATAAATTTGAGAAAAAAAAAAAATTAACTTACAAAAAACATTGACAAATCACTTTTTCACTTGACGCGCATTAAAAAACTACAGGCCAAATCAGGCCCGTCTGGCAACCGTACTGCGTAGGCAAATTCATTAATTTTCCCCGTGAACACTACTGTCAAACTCCATATATAAAAAATTTGTGTACAATTTTTTATATATCAAGTTTGACAGTACTTTTTACCAGCAAAAAATAATGAATTCGCCTATCCTACCCCCTAGTAAATGATTCACCTTGATTGCAGGGTATAAAAAATCTGCGTCAAAATTTTTTTAAATGAGTTTAAATATTTCCAGCAACGGTAAAAATAAATGAATTTGCCACTGCCACCATCTGGTACATGATTTCGCAATGATTGAAACTTTGTAATTTAACTTGTTAATGTAATATTTGGAAAAATTTACAGGAAATGTAGAAGTTTTGTAGTGAAGAGTTAGACAAGTCAGATATAAAAAACGTCTCGTAAAGAGGCTGCTTACGGAAAACGGTTTAGCGAGTTAAAGTAAATCTGGAAATTGATTCCTATAATTTATATATTTTTTAAGAAGACGAATTTCAAATTTTTCAAATTTTAGTTCGAAATTTGGTTAAAATCCATTGATATATAAACATTCGTGTCTTAGCACATATTTCAAGAAAATAAACATGATACGTAAGATTACCTATGATATATATATACATATATATATATATATATGTACATCTTTTGAAAATGAATAATCTTGTAGTAAAATTACTTTATGTTCTAAAAATTATTTTTTACAAAAAGAAAATAGGCAAAAAATTACTTTGTTGCTAACTATTACTTTATTTAGAATCAGTTGATTTATGGAACGATTCTATATGACTTTAACTTCTTCGAATATACACATATGTATGTTTGTTTTTTTATTACAATATATGTACATATATATAGAGTAACTTTACACTATGCAATTTTGCATGAAACTAGCTTCATGTTGTTTTTGTTTTGTGTACAAATTCCGACGCCTTTAAAAGAGAATTAAAAAATGGCATGCAAAAATGGCATGTTATAAATCTGAAGCCTTATTCTGTAATTCTCCTAAGCTAAATTGCTTAAATGTTGAACTTATCCATGTTTATTTTCTCTAATTAATCAGTATCTGTAAGTCTATTTCAATAAATAAGAGGGTGTTAAGTATAGGGTTCAATGTTTCAATGTCGTATTTGTAGCAAAACAGTGCTTTGTTAAAATTAAATAGTTTTAGAGATGGCGATTTAGCTTAAGCAACTTACAGAATAAGGCTGCTGGACATACTCCAAGAACAATTTTAGTAAATCAACTTTTTTTCAGAGCTGCATAAGTTCAGAATAAAAAAAGACAAGTCTAAATAAAAGTTTTCTATTAATTTGTTAACATCATTTTTATTTTTATAAAATCTAATTTAGAATTACATACATTTATGTATATTTAAGCATATTAATTTTTGTTTAATTAAAAGATTAAATTATGTTCACAAACAATAAGTTTGATTAAAAAAAATTGCATAAAACTAAATTAAAATACAGCATGCAAATAATTTGCATACAAACTGAAAATTTTCCAGAACAAAGTATTAATTGACTTAAAATAAATTAGTTTTAAAAGTAGTATATAACACATGCATGTAAAAGAAATATTTCTTCGTTCGATTATTGTTTAAAACTGTTTGCTTAAAAATAATTTCCATACAGTTAAAACATAAAAAGAACAAAAATCAGGAAATAAATTTTAAGGATAATTTATATAGAAAAAGGATATTTTTATAAAATCATATTTTAAATCACAAAGCAGTACAAAAAAAAAAAAAAAATAAAACACAAAACGAAAATCGAAAAAAGCACACATAATTTCTAACTAAATCCTTAAATTTTGTTTGTGTAGAGACACAACAAATTGAGAGTTTAAAAAATTTTTGTTTGGTTCGCAAATTGAAGCTTAAAATCTTGTCTCTTTCATTTAAATAGGATACAAGTGCTTTGCCTTTGTTTTCTTTTACATTTTTCAGGATATTTAATTAAAGAATAAGCACCATAATTTATTAAATATTTTTTTTTTTATTTAGTTAGTTGTTGTATGTGGAAAATTAAAATCTGTGCGTTTTTTTCTTTAATCTTAGTTTATTAAACCTTTTTTAAAAAATAACTCTCTGTTTAATTTGTGCTAATCTCTCTTGATACTCTCAGCTTGAATAATGAAAGTAAGGAAACTATTGCAGAGATTCAAAAGGTCAAGAATTTAATAATAATAATAATAATTCTTAGTCTAAGTAATTTATTTTCGTATGTTGTATCACACTTGTTTAATTTATTATTAATAAGGTTTTCCTTCCCTCTCTGTCTCTCCTTTCTTTTTTTTTTTAATTTTATATTCTCTTGTTTATAAAATGGGGCAATTAACAATCACTTTGTATTAATGTATCACTGAGAGCTGCTATTATTTCTTCTCCAATTTTAATTTTGTCAGCAATATCACGAGCATCAGTTATTAATTTAGCTTTCATATTGATGAAATATTCAAAATCGGCAAAGTCGTCTGAGCTCAAGTTCTTCTCCAGCAAACTGACCACACTAATTCCACGTCGATCAATGTCTTCCTTAAGACGTTTAGCTTCTGTTAATTGTTCTAATAAACGATCCCGTTTACTTTCAAGAGATTTCTGTAAAAAAAAGCAAGAGAAAATGGAAATTTTAAAGTGGTTGATATTTTAAGAAAAGGAAAATTAAAGAAAAAATCTAATGTAGAAACTAAACTACATTTTACATACATATATCACGACTTTGCTGCAAGAGGCACCTTCTCATAAAACACTGACTGGATTGAAGGCGTTTGCAGTATTGAATTTTATTTAAACTCATTAATTTTGAAGACAAATTCAAGGATTTTTCTGAGACAGAACATTTCTGTATACTCAACAATGTTGAGTCAACATAGAAATTAAAATTTATGATTTAGAACAGCCTGGCATTAATCGAATACATTAGGTCTGTCTGCGTACACATATTTTGCATAATTTTCTGCAAAATGTTGCAAAATCTTGCAAAATGTTGCTGCGTACTCCAAATCTTTTGCGGCGAGAGAGTCAATAAGAGAATTTTTTGACAGTTGGCAGTTAGAGAACTTGCAAAATGTTGCTGGAGAAATTTCTGCTTGCAAGATTTTGCAACTAGTTTGAACAGCTGTTTTTATTTAAGGCCGTGTCAGATAAAACTTTATCGCTTTGCGCAAGAGGTATGTCACAATAAAAACTTTAACAGCGCGTAATTATTGTTTGTTTTTATAAGTTTTTCTTCCATAATTTAAAAAAAAAAATAAAGGAAGAATATATAATAAAAAAATAATATTTTAAAATTCTTAACTCTTTTACGTTCGATTTTGCCAAAAATAATATACAAATGTATAGCAGCTAATTGTCAAAGCGCGCAAAAAGATGAGTGCTGCACAACTTTGCGCTTTGCTTTGCGTTAAAAGTGCTTTATGTGACATACTTCATATGAGTTCGTGCATTTTATCTTAAATGTCAAAGCGAATTTGCAACGCAACGCAAAGCAAAAGTTTTATCTGACACGGCCTTTACTTTTAAAATGAAATAATTTTTGTGAAATAAAATAAAAATGGAAATTTAAGTAGTTAGAATTGTGTTAAATTTTTAATGTTTAAAATAAATTATAATAAACAAAACAATTTTAAGTGTACTACAAAATAGATGCATAGGCAATATACTATTCAGTCTAAAGCCTTTTCTTATGAAGCCAAAAGAAAGAAATTGTGTAAAGCTGTATATAGAAAAAATAGTGGCCAATTACTGTGAAGAGGAATTTCGAAGAGATTTCCGGATATCGAAGCAACTGTTTGAAATCCTATACAATCGGTTTTCAATTCAATTTTGCGTAATTCTTTTGCTTTGTTATTTCAATTGTTTACACTCCGATCAGCTGTTTTCTTGCGAGATTTTACTGGATGCTGTCTGCGTGCTTTTTGATATATTTTCAGCCGACAGAGTAAAATTGGTCTTACTCTCTAAAAAAAATTTTACTGAGTATTAGCTACTGGAAAAGTACCCACACAGACCTATTACATTGTGCTGTTAATGGGAAATCCGTTATCAGAAGAAGAAAAGAGCGAATACTGGTTGATATTATTCTATTAATCTTCATTAAATGTGAATGATTGCTTTTTAGTTGATAGTATCTGATCTTGCAGCCGCCATCTGAACTTCAAAAATAATGTTACAGGAAGACCAGGTTATAGCGGGTTCTAGTGGTCTTATGTTTCTAGTTCTTTTATTTTTGGCCCCAGCCAAGGATGCGAGTATCCTCGGCAGGAAGACAGTAGGTGATTTCTTATACCACTTACGGACGGAACGACTAAATAACGAATTTTTACTAAATGTGTTGTGCAAACTGCTGGTCAGTCGACCATCTATGGATCAGTTGCTATTGAAATCACAAGCAAAGTATAGCATTTGAATCCATCGAAATGTTAAGAAATGTATGGGCGGTAGAGCTGCAAAACTATCGATAGTCGGCACATTCGATAGTTTGTTTAAAAACTATCGATGTTATCAATACTATCAAATTTTTTAAGTGCTAGTTCTGGCAACTATCGGTAATCCGATATCTATCTAACTATCGATAGCCAGCCAAAAATAATACTATCGATAGTACTTTCGATTATTTTGCAGCTCTAATGGGTATCGCAAGTATGTTTCTAGATTTCTTTAAAAAAATTACTTTGCAGTCTCCAGATAACTGTGAAGCGGTTCTAAAATACATTTCATGTAAGATACACATTGTATATAGAAATGACATTTCAAGATTTCGATAAGTATGTCATTATTCATATATTTAATCCCCTTGGAAGAGTCGTTCAATAAGTGAAACTAAATAGAAGTGAAAAAATAAACTCTCTGCCTTGAGCAACCATTTGTAAAATTTATATAGTAATCGTGGTTTTGTAATAAAAATCCAATTATCGGGGGGTGATGGGTGGCCTAGTGAATAAAATACCTCATTATAGTGTGTTCATACATGCACCTTTATTTCGATTATCCCAATTAATTCCATGATTGAGCTCAATATTCCATACAAAATTTAAATTAAGTTTTTGTTCAATAAGTACGAAATTGTTATAATATTGAGTAAAACTTAAAATACAACACTGTTCAGAAGTGTGTTTAGTGAGTAAAATTATCTACAATTATCTACAATGACGTATGCGTATGTTAACATAAACAAATAAAACAAAAGAAAATGTGGCGAGCAAGTGGCGAGTAAAAAGTAGAACATAAGTTTATTAATATTAGTCCTCTTTTACACACGTCAAGTTTACTTGATCAGTTTTTGATTAATTTTCTTTTGAACCTGCATTTGTGTTCACACACACCGTCAAGTTTTTTCATCAAGTTTCGTTTTTTTTTTGCTTTTAACTTCTGCAACTTCTATTCTGAAGCCAACTTCAAGTACAAAATTTTCTTAAACTTGATGAACGGTCAGATTTGTACCTCTTTCTATTCTCTTCTCCTCTTTCTCCCAAAAACTCAAGACTTGACGAGTCAAACTTGATGTGTTTGAAAGGAGACTTAAATTGTTAGTAATAAAAAGTAGTCTAATAGAATTAAAAAATAACTAATTTCTTATTTTGGATTATAAGGTATTAAAACAAAAAAGCCGCGATTGGACTGGAACTAATTGGGCTTATTGAGCTAACTAACTTTTGTATGTCTGAACATTAAATAAATTGTGTCAATAAACAGAATATTACATGTATGAACACACTATTACTCAGAGTCTTCAAAAAAGGGTATTTACAAGATTTTAATCTCGCATTTTACTGTTTGCGTTTCATTTTAGAAATTCATTTCTAAAATCCACACAAAAATGTATTTACCTTTTCTGAATTATTTTCATTGATTGTTGTTAAATTATT
Organism: Gymnosoma rotundatum; assembly: GCA_916610165.2. Taxonomy (NCBI): domain Eukaryota; kingdom Metazoa; phylum Arthropoda; class Insecta; order Diptera; family Tachinidae; genus Gymnosoma; species Gymnosoma rotundatum. The sequence continues at coordinate 129,982,439 of OU744339.1, read as the reverse complement.
TTCTGCTCTGGCAAGACGTTCTGACAGCGACAACAACAAACCGGTTATATGGCCAATGTCTGATATATATGTGCGACACTTTGAGGCTTCAATCGGTCTTATCTTATCATTCAGTTTATTTAATAAACAATTACCCAGCTCATCATTGGTGGCAGATTCATCGTCTATGCAAGACTGTTCTTTAGTTAGGATGCGTACTTTATTATTTAAATTTTTAATCAAGTCATCCTGAAATTAAAAAGAAAAAATAATAAAATAAATTGATTAGTGGTTCCAACTCATGTATAGGAATTGCAATAGTTGATGTAAATCAAACTCACCACTTTATTCTTTAATAAAATATCACAATTTTCTGAAGTTTGTTCCACTTCGCTCAACTTCAATTCGACAGTTATCTTTTCATTTAGTTCTTGCTGATCTTCCCTATTTCGATAGCTACTTCTGGTTAGTGTTGAAGTACCCACATCACGTTTGCTTGGTCTTAAAGGTACATTCGGATTATAGAGATTGGTTACATAGTGGGCAACTGTTTTTGAGCCGGGAGGACATAAAATATTTATGAGGGCATCATTGGGCGGCAACATTTTAGCCAATTCTTTGGACAATTTCTCACAATCGTCCTCGATGGGCAGGCGTTGGCGAGGTTGTAGAGTTATGCGAGTTGGTGTTTCTGTTTCCTTATTATTTATGATTTCGGATAATCTTTTGAGTTCACTGTCGGTAATGTCATCGGTTTGTGAGGCAGTTTCAACGGTACTGGCATTAACTTTCAAAATAAGTTCACTGCGTTGCATTAGTTTCAAACTGTCGGTACTGGAGTCCAAATGGTTTACAATACAACTGCTATCAGCATTATAATCCTTTTCTAAAATTGTTGTTGGTGATTTAACACTGCAGGTATTTGTGTTAATCGTTGAAGATTTCCGAATTAAATCTTCTTCTACGGGTAGCGCTGTTAAAGTAGCAGGTGCTAAAGTTTCCCCTTCTGTATCGGAACATAATTTTTCTTCTTCGATTTTGATTTCATCCTGAGTTTTTGGTATATCAATCACATGGGCTTGTGAGGTTCTATTAGAGTTAGTGTGAGGCAACATTTGTGAGGCATAACTGCCCATAAAAGCATTATCCGTTATATGGGCCGACATTAACTGAGATTGTAGTTGTGTTATTTTTTCAATGTTTTCCCTTAAGGATTCTTGTCTGGTAACCGACTTTTTATTACTATTACTATTATTACTGGCATTATTGGCAAACGTTGTATTTACTAATTCAGCTCTAAATATTGAATTGCCATTAACCGTTTCGTTGTTCGTTGCACTACTCAAATTACTGGCACTAGCGCTGGTATTAAGTCTTTCTTCGTGGCTATTACAACTCTCTGATAAAGAGCTCAACGAAGAGAGTGATGAATTAGTGTCCTTGATTGTTGTTGTGACATCGGTAACATTTGGTTCTTCTATGGTTGTTTCTAAACTGTTAATTGGTTTTTTAAGATCTAAAGAAGACTGGGTCATGTATTTTGTAGGACTTTGAGTCATATTATTGTGAACATTGGTATCAAACGATTGAGATCGAGTAAAATTTGAGGACAATTGAAATGTGTTAAGTACTGGCGTTGAATAACGTTGTTGCTGCTGCTGCTGCTGTTGTTGTGCCTGTTGTTGGTTGTATGTGTTATAAGCTTGTGGTGAATTGGGTGAGTTTGTGGAGATGTTGTTGCTGGAGCCATATCGTAGCGAGGGTGTTGAGTTTAAACTTGTATTGGACGAGGGTTGTAGTTTGGCCCCTAAAGGCAATACATCTGGCAAATTGTTGGGCAATTTAGGAGTCTGGGTCAAGATATCGTAAGAAGTTTTGGTTGTTGTTACCAAATCTTCATTTGAGTGCAGTGTCATTTTGTAGCTGCCATGATCGGGATCCGAATTGGTGTGTTTCTCTAGGCTCTGTCGTGGTAAATACGATGCCTTGGAATTACATCTAAAAATAAAAAGAGAAAAAAATAAGTTTTTTGTAAAATAGAAAATGTTTTTTCAAAACAAATTTTCAGAAGTGACAAAAGCCGCTTAGTTTTTTTTCTTAAACAGATGAACTCTAAAATTATCTACTATTTTCAGTAACTGCAATTAATGTCCTGAATTTTTTTGTTAACAAAAACAATTACATATTGTCTGTTATTCCATCAAAAATATCAGAATAAAAATGAACAAAATATAGCTTTCAGTGACAATTGTTCGGTATTAGATTTATAAGATCATTGTTAGAAAAATGAAAATTTAAAATACAGAAGAGTGTCTTTGAAGGGACGGGGATATTTTTTTTATCAGACGTAAAAAAATTGGGTAATTGTAAGATCATTATCATAATCCAAGCGAGGTTGACAATGCTCTACGCAATTCCGGTTAATGCTATATAAAATGTGGTCAATCAATTTGAAAATATATTACAAAAGTTAGTTAGTGCTTAAGAAGAAGAATAAGGAAAGGAAAGCAAATAAGGTTCATAAGGTAGCAGGATACGGCTTTATGACTTTGAGTATCCACTGACCGAGATTAAAGACACGGAAGACTATTTTTATTGGCGGTGACTGTGTGTGCTTATCCAACGCTGATAAACAGAGGATCAATTTTAGGTTCAAATTAAATCTTAAACAGCTAGAAATCTCTAAAGATGAAAGTGGATGATAAGTCCGGGATTAAATGTTACCATTTGGCATCCTTCGCAATGGCTATTCAAAACAGATCAGTTGACCTTCTTGTTTATTACAGAAGAATATACAAGATGATAGGACGTGAAGGGTTTATATAGTATTTGTCAACCATTTCTTATATTTAGTAAAAAAAATTTGCGTTAGTTTACTTTCTAAAATATTTTTACGAAACTTGTTTGAAATTTTGAGTATCAAGTCCACCAACAGCTAATTATTGATAGTATCTGTATTAAATTTTACGCGGGAAGTTTAAAGAGTTATACAGTTTTCAAACCTTTATATTTAAAACTTTTATCAGAAGGACCTTTTGAAGTCCTACTTTTCTTCTACTTGGTTTTTGGCAACGCTGTTATGAGAGGCTAAAGTTTACTAGCTTAAATTGTACGCAAATGGCAGGAAATATACGAATACGTATGTATAAGTGTGTATGTGTATTTGTGTGACTGTTACAGTTTTGATGTTTGAACAATGTTTTTGTGCAACGTGAGGTTAACAATGTCAGACAGCAAAACACAATTATTATGATAACAATACACTATGTTGTTGCTGTTGTTGTTGTTGCTGCTAAAACAACAATTGTGACAACGATGAATTTTGTATTAAATGATTGACAAAAAATATATTATCTGTATAACTAAACTTAGGCAAGAGTTTTTGCCAAGGCACTCCTCTTTTGTCGTATGTTTTTTGTTTTTTTTTTTTTTTAATAGTTTTAATATGTCAAAGTTGTATAAAGTGGGAGGGAAAATGTGATCACGTATCTAATGCTAATAATAAAATGGCATAAATTGTTTAAAACTTAAAATTTATAAAATATAATTTAACAAAATCCCACCAAAACTTTCTTTCGTCTTTAATGAATAATTGAAATAAATCGAGAAATTACATACAAATTTTTAGCAGCTGAAGACATTATGATTTGAGAAACTGCATTCGCAATTAATGCTGCTGGCGTATAGCAACAAACACCAACACTTTAAATCAAATTATTGCTGTCTATTGGTGTTTGAACTTTTTCCATCACCATCATTCTCATTATTATGGGCAACACTTTATCACGCACCTGCCTGCACCTGTCTGTCTGTCTGTCTGTTGTACAAGCAAATTTTTTTTATTTTCTTTAATTTGTTAATTTTTTTGTTTTCTTTGAGAGTGTGTTTGCCACTGTATTTGAAGCGAGTATTGAAAACGAAAGTAAAGTTCAATTGACGCGCGACAAAAAAAAAAAAATGAAAAATTCACTCCACCAGTTGAACTACTGCAATGATGGGTCTACTATCGCTACTGTCTGTCTGATATAAAATATTTGGATTTTTTGTTGTCGTTGTTGTTTTTTTTTGTTTCTCAACTAGTTTCACTAGTTTTGTAATATTATCATCATCAAATTATTGTGTTGAACATATAAAATACAACTATTATCAAATAATTTGATCGATTGTTTAAATAAGTTTTCTCTCGCTCTCTCTCTTTCTCTCTCTGTCAGCTCTTAACATGTTTTAGCCGTTATAATATTAATAATGTATTTCGTATGCATTTAAATTGTTTTATTGTTTCATTTGGTTTGTATTTAATACACTGTAAATAATTTTAATGGCTGCTCCACTAACACACAATTTCGTTTAAATTCTGTACACACTCGGTTTAAAACAAATTATGCGAATTATTTCGAATTTTTACTTTTTTATTTAATTAACAAAACAATGAAAAAAAAAGAAATGACAAAAACGAAAGTGAAACTGTTGAATTAATGTTGATTACTAAGTGAAACAACTGTCTCGTCTATGGTTTTTAAATAAGTTTTTTAATGCACTACAACACTCTGGGAATCTGTACATTGTTTTATGACAAAATCTTGTGCATTGACAAAAAAAAATCAAAGCTAAATATTATAGCATAAACGTGATGATGACTTGTATTGTTACAGGGTGCTGCAGCATACAAGTAAAGGTAGATGAGAACATAATTTATTGAATTTCACTGACAGGAATAAGCTGTACTAAACTCCGTTGGCTGAACGAAACAAGCAATTTGTACGTTTTTTTTTTTTATTGACAAAACTGATGACACATTTACATTTAATGACTGTCATCACAAATTTCTCTCTTAATTTATTTTCGATTAAACATTTTTTCTATTTATGGAGTTTAGCATCAAGAGAAAAACGATTATTAAAATTGAACTCTTCTTCAATTTTATAACTGACATCTGTCAAGTGCTTGGAAAGCACCGGTATTAGCTTTGGATTTGACAGCTTCATCAACATCAAAATCATTATTCTATTTTAAAGCGACTATAAGACGGTTAAATTCTGCAAGTGAGAACGGTTTCTTCAGAAAAAGAGATAGTTTTAATTTCTAAAAAAGTTTAAATCTATCCAGCGCCGCTGACAAACACAAATTTTACTCTATTACACGAGTATGATGTCATGTCATCTAGTCGTGCTCATATGCCAAGTTTGACCGTCCAATAGCCGCTTCAGAAGAAAGTGAAAATAGTTGCCTGTTAAAGATTTTATGTTGCAGAAGACCGTCGTAAAAACCTTGAGAAACCTCCAACTGTTGTTATGGAGTTTTTTCGGTGAGAACTTTTAGACTAGAATGATGTCTAGCTGAGGTGACTTGTGGTCGCACACCTAATTGAGGTTATTTCTTTATTTATTTAATTCATGTAATGTTTAAGTGAAACAGAGGGAATTCAGACTAATTAATAATTACACTGTAAACTAGCCCACCGGTCCTGCATAACTGATGTTCATACATGCTTTTAATTTGGTGGATCAAAGAATAAAAGTGGTCGGCGCAAAAGTTGCACTATGGATGTATCGTTCTGGTCTTTAGTTTAAATTTTAAATTATCACTTTGATTTAAGAAAGCCTTTTGAAAGACGAATACAGTGAGAACCCGACTTGCGGACACCTCTACTGAGCGGACAATTTCTTCAGTCCCTTCGATGTCCGAGTATGCATTCAAATTTGTTCCACTTACATATCAATACATAATAGAATATTTAATAGCAGTGAATGCCGACCACTTCTCCACAACGGACAAATCTGCTCTGACGGTCGGTGTCCGCCCACGAGAGCTTTCACTGTACCTGATTTTCTCAAAAATTTCCCTGGGTGATTCGTGATCTCAAATTCTTAGCTAAGCTGAGGAAATTTCATAAGTAACTGAATGAAGATGCTACAGCACTAGTCCGAAAGTGAGCGAACCGAAAGAAGTTCCAGGTAACTGTCCTGTCTATAGCCTCCTTGTAGTCTGTCTTATGCACAGAACATGAGGGCAACTAAGGTGTAATAGTTTCTGCTATACAAACTAGGAGGCAAGCTTTTTGGGAGCAGTGCAGTGGTCGTTATAAATCTCTTTGCCCTTATGGCGTTGCATATTTTTCTATTTTGTTAAGTATAGCTACATTAGAAGACAGCTTAAGCGCTTTGTATCAGATGGAATCAAATTCTGTAAGTCTCAGCCATTTCTTGTTAGCTTTATTAAGGAAACGAAAGGATGAATAGAACTGTTTGATCTCAGCAGTCCAAAACTGGATTCCTTATAAAAAGTAACGCAATAAGCATATAAAACCTTACGACATTAGTCACTATTTCTAGAATACAAATACGAGTTTGTGAACCTGTTAAATCAAATCCTAAAAAGTGTTTAATCTATTCAAAAATTAAAGTATTCCGGAATATTCCTATTTTTCTCTTTAATTGCAATTTCCTTTAATTTCAATTTGATTTTATTTGGAACACCCAGTGTGTTCTATTTAAAACATCTATTTTAAGAATTTGTGCGAATAAATGCGAATAACAATTTCTGGCTGATGGATGTAAAGATGGGATATTTCAACAAAACGAAAAGATTTGTGTTCTACTTTATAATAAAAAAAAATTTTAAATAAGAATTAGAGCAATAAAAATATGATTAGAAACTAAACTAAACTGTAAAAAGAAGAAGCTAAAATACAACAAAATAGATGTTGGCTTAAAAAACATGTCATCACGTTTTTAAAAGAAAACAATCCAGCACTCGTTTTGAAAATCAAGTTTACATAAGACATTTGTCCATTTCGTTTTAATAAAAATTTTCTTTTATTTAATAACATTAACATAATATAACAATTCGTAGACCCCATTAATAACATAACTTATTCAAAGCATTCAAAAGTCTTTATTTATTATTTATTATTCATTATTTATTATTAATTTCTATTTAAACTAAAACTACAGCAAAATTATTATTCAGTTGGCATAACAAAATATTTATAATACATTTTTTTTGGTTATGTGTGTGCGTGTGTGTAGCACACATATTGGTTGTTAATTTTTTATGTAAGTTTTTTTTTTACATTCGTCACACTAGGGCTCATTTGTTATGCTCTCAAATATTAGTTATGTTATTAATAATTAATCACAGCTGTTATAATTGTGTTACGATAACCGAAATGTTTCTATTTCCGTATGGTAAACACTTGAAGGAATACATAATTTTTAATAAACATAATTAAGACAATTATTAATGAAGCAAAACAAAAAGAGTTAAAAGTGGATCTTTATCTGAAATTTAAGTAAAATTAAGTAAGAGTGCTATATTCGGCCAAGCCGAATCTTTTATATCCTTCACCATCTATGTAAATCTAGTTTAGTAAGGTAACTCCAACCAAAAAAGCAAATATTGGGGTGACAGAGAATTAAAAAATAAAAAAAATTTGGTACTGCATTTATATAATTTTACATAAAAATGACATCGGTTCTCAATGGCTATAGTATTTTTCAAAAATTTTAGTATTTTCTTAAAGATCTCATCAAAAGCTTTAAAATGATACCCATTTTGATATTTTAAAAAAATTAAAAATTACAGAGCCCCGTAACTCGGAAAATATGGGCGAGCGCCAATTTTTTTCACTTGATGCTTTTTTCTTATTTTTTAATTCTTTATCGCCTCAAATATTAATTTTTTTTTATTGGAGTTACTTCATTGTACCAAATGATCTGAAAAAATTAGAGGTAGGCGTGTTGTTTTGCCCGCTGCCTCGAAGCACATGGACCGATAGTGCTGATTTCCAATAGAACCTCTTTCGACACTATATCTGTTCGATTAGCGTATTTAAATTTTCTTTACCAGATCTAGTGCGTTGGCAACATTGATTTCAACACTAACACGGCGGACAGACGGACATCGCTCAATCAACTATGCATAAGAAGTCAGAATGTGGTGTCGGAAATGGATTTTGTGGAAGTTACAAACAGAATTACAAACATAGTTATACCCATTTTCCACTTTTTGTGGTGAAGGCTATAATTATATATATTTTTTTATTGACGTAGAAGTAGCATTAAGGCCGTGTCAGATAAAACTTTATCGCTTTGCGTGACGTTTCAAACTTTGAAAAAAAAGCGTATAACAAAAGAGGTATGTCACAATAAAAACTTTAACAGTGCCTAATTATTGTTTGTTTTTTTAAGTTTTTCTTCCATTGTTTTCTAAAAAAATAATAAAGGAAGAATATATAATAAAAAAATAATATTTTAAAATTCTTAACTCTTTTACGTTCGATTTTGCCAAAAATAATATACAACTGTATTGCAGCTAGTTGTCAAAGCGCGCAAAAAGATGAGTGTTGCCCAACTTTGCGCTTTGCTTTGCGTTAAAAGTGCTTTATGTGACATACTTCATATAAGTTCGTGCATTTTATCTTAGATGTCAAAGCGAATTTGCAACGCAACGCAAAGCAAAAGTTTTATCTGACACGGCCTTTAGTGATTGATATTTATAAGAGCAAGGAGCTGTTCGTGTGAAAACCGGAGGCATACTTTTAGGCTGGGCTCAGTTGAGTCAGATTAGTCAAATATTTAACAAAAAAGACATAAACACTAAATTATGAAAAGAAATTTTGTTATTTTCAAATACTTTTTATGAAATATAAGATCCTACTCAATATAAAAGGATAGATATCACAATTATTACATTACAAATCGTCATTCGTAATAAAACGTGTCACGGAATATTGAACAAACATTTATAAAAATAGTGATTACGGTTTTTTGATCAAATATTTGACTAATCTAACCACACCTTAACTTAAATATAAAGTACAAACTGTTTATGAATCAAGTTGGTGTAAAATTTAAAATTTGTTTTAGTTTTTTTTTCACTTCAAGTGAACCCCTAAAAATGTTTGCCTGTTAAGGGTTAAACTGTGGCGAATAAAATTTTACTTAAAAAAAAAATAATTTTAAAACTCTTCAAAACATTGAAACTGAATAGCGAATGCAATATATTCACAATTCTAATTGATAAACGGATAATAAGAACCAACTTTGTATTCCAAAACAACATGTCAAATTTTCCTCTATTTTTAAGGGCTATAACCCCCTCCTCAAAAGTTCTCTTGTTGCGCTAATATCTACATCCGACATCGCTTTTAAATGACTACCCCATTTTTAAGGATCTAAAATAAACGTATTTTGATATCCTTTCCACCTGCAACAAAGCACATTAAAATATGGATGCAATTTAAGCCAAAAACAAAATAATAAATAATAAAAAGTAGAATTAAAAAAAAAAACTTTAATTATACGTTCAAAACATGCTTAAGGTGTGAACGTTCATTTTATTAACAAAATGAAGAAAATACCGAAATCTGTTTTTATTTTAATATCTCGTTATGAAATATAAAAAAATGGTGATGTTTTGATTTTGTTAAATAAACTCTTTTGCGGTTTATTTGTTGAAAAGAGTTTTCCTGAACATGAATTCGGCAAAAGCTGAATATTTGTAAAAAAGTTCAATCTAAGCGCATATTTTAATATGAAAAGGGTTACCAAAATTCATTCCAGATTTAGTTTTCAAGCCAATAAAAAGAATAAACTTACAAGTTGAAGAAGCTTCTATTGCCTCGTAAAACCTGCATCTTTTTGCTAATGAAATTTATTTAACACAAGAACAGAGAGACCGTAATGACTGATGACAAAAGCACACGGGAATAAAATATCCTAAAAAAATAACTGTATTATAACAACAAAATCATTAATACATAATCACGACTTTGTAGACAATCCATTTAAAGCAAAAACCCAAATAAATAAAAATGAAGACAAAAGAAATTTGCATAAAATCAATTTAATTATTTTTTTACGTTTCTATCTGCTCTGTTATAATTATTGCATCATATTCATTTGTACACATACTTACATATGAACATACATACATATGTATGTAAGTATGTGTTATTAGTTTATTTTCTAAACATTAAGACTAGAGATGGTAGCGTGTGAGTCAAATTTTAAATGGAATCGTGCTCACTCACCAGCGAATTAAAAGTATGCATTATACATTCTTAGAAAAAATACAGGGCACTACTGCATTACTATAAAGACATTTTAATTATGTTTTTTATCTATTATTCAAAAGTGAAGTATATTTATTTAAAAACGAAACAGTTGATAATTTGTATTATTTTTCTATTTAAAATGATTAATAACTAAAATACGAGTCATTGAAGCGAAGAAATTTGACAAATAAAATAATGTTTATTTGGAAAAAAATCAGAAGTTCGGACATTATGTTTAATTGGTTCTTTTTATTTCTTTCTAGTGAACGCGGTTCCTGTATTTAGTTTTTGGCAAATATTGGTCGTACTAATATTCCCCGAATAATTTCAACGATGTTTTAATCTGGACGCCGCGGCGCATGTTGGTCGTTTTAATATATAAATATATTTTGGAGGAGAACATTAAAATAAACACTGAATTTTGGAATACAACTCTCGTGTAGGAGACAGCGAAGAAGCTCATCGGTGACAGCTCTATTAATTCGCTGGAGCATCGACACAATGTGGGGTGTGTTTCTCTATTTTATCGTTCCTGCAGCGGAAAGTGCTCTTACGAAAGCAGGGAACTTGTTCCTGTGGCCGATTGGCCAATGAATCGTACTACGCATTAAAGAAAAAATTCGTTTTTTAGCCGAATAGTTCGTATGTGGAATAAACTTCCTGCGGAGGTCTTTCCTGTCACTTTCAGTCTACAAAGATTCAAAACAAATGACCACAAGCACTATTCATTCTATCCCCATCCCATAACTTAATTTCCTAGTTTTGGCACAATGCGTTGTACCAGTACGGGTGATCCCCTGAGTGCTGGTCCTACTAAAAAAGAGGGCTATAGTCCTTCAAAGATGAGAAAAATTTTGACATGTATAAGAAATGTTTAAAGATGATAAAAATGATGGGCATTAAAGGGGTGTGGGGTGATGGTTGTTGCATTGATTTTATTGAAAGAAGAACGATCTCACATTTAGTATTTTGAAAAATTACTATTTTGAAATATACTAATGTAAGCACTTAATTAATTGCCACAACTAATGAACTGTATTATTTAAGCGAGTGAATAGTAAAAACTTTTAAATATCACGCCATTCTCTCTACGTTACACTTACGTGGTTTTAAAGGAAATAATGTTACAATCACGTGTTCGTTACCCATCTCTTTTGAAAACATCATTATAACGATGTGCTACTGTTAATGAGATGCTCACATGCTGTCGGAGGGGTATAAGTAACTGTACAAATACTAATGATAAATAATATTTAAGATAATTTATGTTTTCCGAAACGGATGATATTTGTAATTTAGAAAAAAAGGTCCCCCCAAAGCTGGTGAATTTGTAGGAAGAAGAAAACTATATATTTCTTTTTTAACAATTTTTTATATTGAAAGCCAAAAACAGCTATAATACGATTATGTGTGTACTCACACAAATGCACATACATTCATGAGTATCTACAATATAGTGGTATTGTACACACATGTATGAACTTCCGTTGTAATTTTTCCGCTACACGAAAAGAAATTTTTATGTAGTTTTCTTTCAAATAACACAATTTTTACGTGATTGTTAAAGAGGAATAATACAGATTTTATAATAAATCGCCGATGTTTTAATTTTGTGCTTCAATTTATACCACTACTAGTATTAAAAGGAAGAAATATTGTACGTTCGTAAGTTTGGATGGAGTGAAGGAGAAATAAATGTTTAAATATCCAAACATTCACACGGACCATCATGAAAGAAAAAAGTTGTTAACGAAGAGGGCGAGTTTCCTTTCGTTTAAGATAGTCCTTTTAAGACTTAAAGTCTTTTACTTAAGAGTAGAAGGGCTGAAAATTTCCCATAAATTTTATAAAAAATTTACGTAGATAAGATTATCTAGGATAAGCTAAGAAAGCACTTCTAGAAAAAAAATTTTTATTCTTTTTAGTTCAAGGTCTATAGCATCCTTGACAATTTAAAGATGACGTATGCAAAAAACAATTTTCTATATCTAAATTTCTAAACATAAATAATTTTTTTCATTAAAACTAGGGGTAGAGCAATTTAGTCTGGAATTGCATTGAGGCTTTTCTTACCGATTGGAAAATAATTGTGTCTAATTAAATTTAAAAATTTATAAAAGGAAAAACTCTCTAACAGTGCAGTCACACGGAAAAGTTTTTGTTCAATTCTCTTTCTAGAAATTTACACATACTGCTTGTCAAAATTCACAAAAATTGAAAGCTGTGACGTAGGCTGCACACAATTTCAATGCAAGTTTTTAAGCAAGATGTCAAAAAAAAAGAAATAAAATTTGTTTGCAGAAAAAAACTTAAATCAGCTGTTTTCTTGAATGTAATTTGAAACACTCAATTGAACGAAAACTTGAAAGCAAATTTCTCAGCAAATTTGTAAAGTGTGAGTGTATTGGTAAAAGAATGAGAGAAATTTTAAAAATTGAATGAAAACTTGATCGCTTGACACCCTAGTAAATGTAATTATAATGCAGAGTTGCAATAATTTAAGTCATGTTTCTGCGCTTCAATAGAATTTCAGCAATCAGCGTTTCTAAAAAATATTTTTTCGAACATTAAATTGGACGTTTTCTGTTTGCCTCTATTAAGGTAAATTATTAAAAAGGGATTCTTAAGTAATTATTTTAAAACGAGAGCTAAGAATAAGTTACTTTGGCAGCAATGACGTAATAATATGTGAGATTGACCTTTAAATGGAAATGATTTGAAAACAAACTCTTTATAGAGACCACTCTCAAACATTTTAAAAATTCACATTTAGGAAAACGCCCAGAACGGGGTTAATCATTTGTCGATCTCTGAGTACTAAAGCCTATAGGCCATTGACTACATACACATAACGCATCTTTGATTTCTTTATATGACTTGTCTTTAAAGTAAAAGTGAGTGATGACAGTACAGGGTTAAATTTTTTAAAGTGTTGTCAAAGAAAAATTAAATGAAAAAATTACATTTTCCCACTTGACATTTTGCAGAAACCCATGATGTTCCTTATTTTAATGTTTTCCAGCTTTACATATACATATATGTATATAACTTTCTAAAGACTTATGAATTTACCTTCGGTAATTACAATTAAATTAAATACACTCAGAGGTTAAATGTTAAAATAAACTTTTAATTTAAAATACTCGTATTTAAGTAATAAAAGTTTGTAAAAAATGTTACAAGCATTTTTATAATTTTTTTTTTAATAAAAACCACAATTTATGGTAAACGTATGATTTAATGCGTCAAAGAAATTATGAAACAGTGCGTAATAGATTTCAGTGAAAATTCAAGTTTTTTCCCCTCAATTTTCTTTCGTGATTATGGATTTTTGCATGCAATCTACTATTTTTTTATATTAGCGTTTATGCATTTGTGTTGTTCAAACAAGTATTATTGCAAAATTTACAACAAAAACAAAGAAAAAACATCCTAATAAAAATTAAGTAAAAATTTTGCCATTGGCATGGTTACTTGTATGTTGTACAACAACAAATAATACTCAAGCTAACGCCACTTAGACGCCAAACAAAATATTTATAACAAATTTGAGTATTTTTTTGTTTTTTATTTTATTTTTAAATGTATTCACAAAAAAAAAAAAACATTAAACAGTAGCTGTTTGACCAGCCAGCTAACAAATGGCATGTTGTTCCAACGGCTGCCTGACCGGATGACTTCTGCTAATCACTTGCATTCTTTATGTGATATTTTCATCGTTGGGAATGGATGATGTTGCAGTCGATTTTAAACGTAAAAGCGGCGGCGGTATTGACTCGTTTCATGATGATCACATGCTGATTGTTTATTCACGCATTTATGCTCGAATGCATAACAGATGCGACAACAACAAAAATGATAAAGAAAAACTCAAACCGCCTAAACGATAGTAAAAGTATTTAAATCATTGTTTCGAAACAGAAGGCAACAAAGTTCAACGTGGAATTTTTTTATAATGTAAAATTTAAATAAATTTCTTATACCTGTTTACAATACAGATTAAAGAAATACTTTGTATGAAAGCCACAAGTAAAAAAAAAAAACTAAGGAAAATATGGAAAAGGCTATAAAAAACCAAAGATATCTAAAAGTGAATTTAAAAAAAAAAAAACTTTTGAGAAAATGAATATTTAAAATATTTTTTTAATAAAATAAATCTCAAAAGTACCTTTTTTAAAAGGTACTATTTTTAAAATATTAAAGAAAGTACCTTTAAAAATAATTTAAATATTACCTAACTAATTGAGAAAACAAGTTCGATAATTTTAAATAAAGTATATTTAAACTCCAAAAAAAATAAAATATTTCAAAGAATATCTTTCAAGGACACCTTAAAAAGTGCCTTTAGTAAATAGCTAAAATATTTTTTTTTAACATTAAAATAATATACTTCAAATCTAAGGAGCTTAAAAGCCGAAAGCTTTTAAAAGTATCTGTTAAAAATAGGGCTATTTTTTTAAAATTTAGAAAAAAGTACTTTTCGAAAAAGTACCTTTATTATATAAAGAACCTTTTTGAAAATTTCTTTTATAAAAACTGACCTAAAGCAATACATTTTTAAATAAATTACCTTTAGAAATTTACAAAACAAAAAGTTTCTTTGAAAAAAGTACCAACATTTTTTTATACTAAGTAGTACTTAAAAATGACTTAAAAATGACTTAAAACTTCCCCTAAAGAAAGAACTTTGTAACTTTGTGAAAAGTTTCCTTCCAAAGTGTTTTAAAAAATTACATTAAACGATATTATATTTCCCTTTACGGCTTGGACTTTAAAAATGATTTTCAGCAAAGTACCTTTAAGACGAAATCTTGGAAAATATTTTTATAAAATAAGAACTCTTTATATTAATACCATTTGAAATAAGCACCAAAATTTTTTAAGTGAAAAGCTTTAAAATAAATACCTTCTAAAAGGTACTTTGTATATTTTTTTTTTAATTACTTTTAAATTAAGTATAATACTTTTTGAAAAATATTTAAAATGAACCAAAAAGCTGAAAATTAGTGAATTTTCATTCATTTATAAGATCTATGGTTCAAATCCTAATTGGGAAAAAATTAAAAAAATATTTTTTTAAATTATTTAAATTTTTTTCATTTAAAAAAAAAAATATTTTGTTTAAAAATACCATTTCTAAGGATTTCTCTTTGAAATTTGACGTGATTTTTAAGAAACTTTCGTTGCTCCTCTTTTTAGTTGATTCAAAAAGTAAAAACTATTTAGTATTTTCGTACCTGCAAAATAAAAGCGAAAAATGCAGCCGACTTCTAAAGTGTCTAAGAACAGAATTTTCTGTGTTTGAGTAAGACAATAAAAAATATCAAATAAATAAATGTATGGATGGCATATGCAGCAGGCAGGTCTTTTGAATACATACAAACTCTGTGGAGAATGTAAAATTAGAATAGCATCTGCTGCATTAAGAGAATGTTATATCTGCCATAATTATTGTTATCCGATGACAGATGTTTTTACTTCTATATATTTTTCCTTTTTGTTTTTTAGATTTTTTTTTTCATTTGGTCTTATGGTTTTAACATAATACGTGCCTTTACGTAAAGTAGTTTTCATTTGAAATTATTGCTAAACAGGAATTTACTTTGAATCAAAATGACGAAATTCTGTAGTTCGTCAATAGTTGTATGTGGGTCACAAAACAATTGATCTATTAATTTGCTTTTTAAGGGCCTTATGGTGCTCGTAATCTGATGTGAGTTTAGAAATTGAAAACATAAAACCAAGCAGACGAATACTTCCTAATAAGAAGAAAAAAGAAAAAATAAATAAATAATAAAAATTTTGTTGCTCATCAGCAAACACATGGCTGGATTTTTATTATACACTTTTGCACTGACTTCTATTTTTATTAGGAATTTTTTTTAATTACTAATGAAACCAGAAATTGCCATTAAGGGTTTTTAAAGCGAAGTACATATTTTTACAACAAGACTCTTGTTTGTTATTTTTTAATGTTATGAAAATTTTACATGAATAGTGATGTCTTCTTTGTTAGCCATCATGTTATAATTTTTATTTTATGCTAAAATGTTCTTGTTAACAAGTTATAATGAAACCCTCATTATGAAATTTCGTTTAAAGATACAGCATTCAATCTGGCGTCTTGTTTTTTTTTTTATTTTTGTTGTATTTTATGATTTTCAAAAACTGATAAACGCTGAAAACAACAACAGAAATTGTAACAACCTGACCAGCAGCAATTAAATGCAAATCATATTTTGTTAAATGGCTTAAAGGCCTTTAACACGGTTTAAAATTGTTTAACAGAATGAATACCAAAAACATTTCACTGTTTTTTTAAAATAAAATCTCGTATATAAAACATCAGACTTTCATTTGAAATCAAATCACTGAAAGCTAAACAACGATCAAATCGTTTAAAAATCATTTGATGTTTGGATATCGAATTACTGTGTGTGTGTGTTTTTCAAACATTTAAACGTTCGAGGGTTTCAATGTACTTTCAAAATTAAAGTAAACAATTGTTTTATGCTTTTCTCTCTCTTTCTCTCCTTCTTTCTCTCTAATTTAATTTAAAACTTTCGTTTAAATCAACATATTTAATATCAAAATTAAAATTTATGGTTTGTTAACAACCATGCACACCCTTTTGATGTAACAATAACAATTAAGTGACATTTGAGAGACTATACAGACTATAAATGCAAGAGATTGTTGTAAATGATTAAAGTAAAAACAAACAAAATGGATCCTTTATCTCAGAGACGGAAAACTAAATGTATAAATTGTGTCAGAACACAGGTATTTATGTCTGAAACAGTTATAGCGAGACGGTTGAAGTTTTAAAATGAATTTAAAAGTTTAGGGGTGCCCCCACAGTAACGTTATTATTTTTCTTACGCTTTTGGCCTTTTTTTTGAACACACAGAATATGGAACCTCTTTAATAACAACGTTGTACATTTTATAAAACACTATTCGATGATTGGTCCAGCCTGGAACAAAATATTAAATAAAATGTGTTGGCAAAATGTTGGAATAAAATATTAACTGCTTAAGACTTTTAATTTGATAAAGGAGATGAATTTCCTTTGCCCATGATTATGGTAGGCGATAAAATTTTAGCTAATATACATATGTATGTGGAGATCGACTACTGAGTATAGTTTTTTTTAAATGCAAAATATGTAACTTTATTAAATTTAATAATTCACTTATATTTTATTTTTTAGTTTGATTTTAATATGGAAGATTTAAATGCTTGAAACCAGGTAGAAAATTGTGTATACGAAGGTACAAGATGATAGCGAAATTATAAGTTAATTGTCCAAAAATAGAGTCAGCTAAGTAATATTACATAAGCCTTTAATTCAAAGAGAAACATAGAAAATAGCCTTCCAGAAGAGTCTGCAAATGATTCTAAAACAAACATTAATTAATTAGTTATTTGACATTTTCTTTTTTTGCGGTCATTTTAATGTGTAGAGGGTTTTCGTGTAATGTAAATATCGAAAAAAATCTAGAGCCGAAAAAAAGTAAGCCGTATACAGTGGAGAAAGAAAAATAGAATTACTGTTCGTTATTGTTGTTTTTTGCTAAAACTTTGATTTTTGTCTCTGCTTTATTGTTTGGACAAAAAATTTTAGTTTATTTAAAATGTTTGTCAGAAGTTTAAGTAAGCGGTAACGAAATGGCCATCGAGACGCGCTTTGACACTCAATAATCAATATCGGTAATTTAAATAATTAATCGGGATAATAGTAAATAGCACGAAAAAGAGATTTTATTTTAAAAATTAATTAATTTAATAAAAATTTCCCGTTATTTAATTTTAGAAAAAAAAACTATATTTATTTTTTAAAAGCAATAAGTTTCCTTTTTCATTGATTTAATTAAGTTTTTTATAATATTTCGATATAACAAATTTTTCCATATAACGAATATTTCTGACATTATATAATTCTTTATACCGAACTTGGCTGTATTAAATTAATTAACATTTTTTTTCTTTTTTTGTCATTATAAGCAAGTTAAGAAAAGCTTTATTTAAAAATTTTAATTATAAAATGATTAGACACAACTAATCGTATTTTTAAGTATAAACTCAAGTACTAATTGTTTGTGCGAAAACAAAAAAATTAATTAACCGCACGAAAATTTTATATTATAATAAAATGTTAGTCCTTGAAATATGTTAGTATAACACCAGCACTTTGGTAGAAATGTCAGATACCCTTAGGTCCATTGATAAAATTTTCAATAATTCTGTGCAAATAAATAATTATGTTTCATGCCTCTGCCTTTAAGTGGCTGAAATGCTGGCTCGAGTTACACTGAAGATTAAAGGCAGACAGACACACTCTGAATATGAATGCATGAATGGATAGTGAATAAATGAATGAATAATACACCTCCGCCTAAAGGCTTTGGTAACGCCGATCAAGAAAAACAAAAAAGATCCATAAATGAAATTTACCGGCCCAGAATGCATTCATCGCCCATCACTGACAAACAATTGGTTGTGCCTGCTTTAGTATCTTTATTACGTTTTTATATTATAAAAATATGCTGATCACGCTGGAGTGGCACCGCTTCAAGAAAAATATGTTCCTCCTGTTAAAGAGCACGAGTTTTGATTTCCTAGTCGTATACATTTTCGTTTTTTTTAGTCGTAATTAGTCATCAGATATTACAATTTTACACCTCTGGATTTTTTTCTCTGGGTTTATTTTAAGTCAAGCATTTGTATTGGCAATCGCAAAATCGCCTAAAAGATGCATCATGTGCAAAACACCGCATATACAAGCGTTTCCTATTTTAGTAAAAAAAAATTAACTAAAAACCACTCGATTGTGTATTTCATTTCAATCGTATGTACATATATTTTGGAACGCCCTTAACAACTGTTCCAAAGAAGTTTTAATGAAATAATAAAATAAAATAACAAAAGTAAACAAAATAAATAAAACCATATTTTAAAAATTTTATACCAAAATAAGGAAACATGTGTATTTTTTTTTTGTTTTTTGTGAAATTAAAGACTCAACTTGTTCAAACTAAATTAAGATTGTTGTATAAATATTTCAAATAGTCCTGCTGGTATAATACAGGGTAGTTTACGAGAGGCACATAAAATGATGTCATTATTGAAACACTAAACAACTGTTCATAGGAAAATGGGAACACTAAACAAACAATAAATAAGAAAAACGAATGACCTAATTTGTATTATAAACAAAAAAGAAAAAAAAAATAAAATATTCAAACTGAAAATCATGCGTAAACTATTTGATATGTTTCACGTACATTTTAAAACATGTCGCATATACATACATATGTATGTATGCATGTATGTATGTATGTACAAATAAAAAAAGTAAATATTGATTAAGTTTTGTTGGTTTCTTTTCTTTTATCTCAATTGTAGAACAATGACACTTTAAAGTTTCAACTGACACATAAAGTGACAAAGAATTATTTTGTTTTTGTATTCAAATAAATGAAAAATAAAAATACTAAATAAATTTTTAATAATAAAAAAAAAAAACTGACGTTGCGGTCCATGCATTAAGCGCTCATGTGTTACATTTTGGAATTTTTACGTAAACTTGAACTTCGTGGCTTTGGGGTTTCGCATACAATGATTGTTACCTCTCAAACTGAATTTTGCTCGACACATGGTAGAGCAGAAGCAAATAAGTAAGAAGAATAAAAAAAACACACTTTGGAATGCAAAAATGCATTACAAAGACAAAAGAAAAATAATAAAAACTTTATAAAAAAAAACTTTTGAAAGGGAAACAAAGGAAATTGTATACCTGAAATTGAAACTGCTAACAAGAGGGGAACTTAACACCTGTTAACCATAAGAAATTGTTATAAAAAGCAAATAAAATTAAACAGAACAAAACAAAACAAACAATAAAATAAAATTCCTCTTTATGAAAAAAAAGAAAAATAAAAAATAAAATTATAAAATTATCAGCCAATGAAGAAATATTTCTTAAAAGATTTTTTTCTTTCTCATTTCGAGAAAAATATTTCTATGACGTTTTTCACAAATAAATCATTTTTTTATATTTTTGTTGCTGTAGTTTTTCAAAGCTAATAAGAAAATCTGGTTATTTTTAAAAATGATGACATCTATTTTTTTGTTTGTGGAGAATAAAAACAGATGTAAAAAGAGAAGGAATTGTTTGAAGCAGGCGGCATATTTAAATCATTTACATTTTAGATTCTACACAACATATGAAAATATTAACAACATTTTTGTTTGTTAATTTAGCGACATTATGATCTTAATGCATAAGGAAAGAATCTAAATACATATTTACATATGTATGTGTGCACCAGCCATACTTTAAACGTTTGTTGAGAAGAGAAGAAAGGTGTGACAAGCCGCTTGCTTGCATTTTCTTTCTCTTGTCAAAATTTGCTATAAACAATTCTTTATATAGATTTTTGATAGTTTCTAAATGTAAATAAAAAAATAATAATGTAAAATGTTTGCCAATATTAACAATGGTAAAATAATTTGAAACAATAAAGGTGCGGTCAGATTTGTTAAATATTTCACCAAAAACGCGTAACTGCTATTTTTACAAAAGTTTAATCAAGCTTTCCAGACGCGTATAATTAGTAATAACGTATTATAATATAATAAATGTTACATCTTATCTTTTAAATTTATTTTAGTGGTTACGTCTTTTTGGTCAAATATTTGACTAATCTGACCATACCTTTATACAACTCCTAACTCACTGCTTGAAGCTTGGGATCAGCGTTGCCACACAAGAAATTTACTTCCTACCAATAATTTTTAAAAATCCTACCAAAATCGTTAACAGCCTACCAAAAATTTTAAAATGCAATTCTTCAATAAAATCAAAATTTTTATTTTGGCTTATATAGTAATATAATAAAAAATTCCAGTTTTTATAAAAAACATAAAAATATACATAAAATAACAACATAAAAGCAATATTTCATTTAAAATAACGGATGTATGTATGTGTATACAAAATGTATACAGATAAAAAAAACAAAAGGAATTTAAAATACAAAAAATATCACATATAATTCATTGGTTTCAAAATAGTTTTAGAGCATACTATGCAGAATTAACACCCATCCCTTCCCTGGAGCCAATCAAATTCGCTCAACCATTCGGTTCTAATTTTTCTTTTGACTGTTTCTTTACAATGTTCACTAAAAGTATTATATTATTTAAAAATGTTTTAAAACAAAAATTTTAAGAGTGGTTCTACCTCGTTGATGGAATGTCGTTTCTGAAATTATATTATTATATTATTTTCATTTAATTTTGGAGTTTTTGATAAAAATCTGAAAAAAATACATGCAATATTAGTAAATATTTATGTAATTAATAGATACATATTTAGAATTAATAAAGTTTAATTACTTTTCCATTTTGTCTATTAATTTTTTAATACATACACTTGAAAATAAACCTTCACTTAAAAATATTGTTAATTTCAATTTCATAAAATAGTTCGCGTTTCTTAAACCAAAGATGGTTATAGCTTTAATCATCTCTATGCAAAAAAGCAGAGATGTTTTTTAGTAAACCCAATACAGTTTTTGAAAATCGTGGTAACACTATCAAAGTTATTGTTTATTTTATTAAAAGTTACATTTTTTTTATTTTATGTTATGAATTTGTAAGATGAAAAATTTACTATGCTAAAAAATTGCTACAGGTGGAAAACCTACCAAAAATTTAAAAAAATTCAACAAACCAACCAAACTACCAAACTGTTTTTTAAAAACGAAAAACTACCAAGTTTGGTCCGATTGGACCAAAGCGGCAACGCTGCTTGGGATATTTATAAGGCAGCAGATAAATTATAAAATATTGTATGCGAATGTGTGCAGACGAGAGAACGTGATCGTGCGTAACCAGACAAATTTTTTTTCGTGCGAGTGCTGATAAAAAATTTAAAGTCTTAAAGGAGAGACTGTCAAATTAAAAATATTTTTTTTTTTTAAATCTGAATTTAATAATGGCAGGGGTACATAACCACTGCGCCAGGGTATCCCACAAGTTTTCAGATATAAACAGTCTCTCCAGGAATTGCACATCGACCTTTAACTTCGTATAGGAAGTGGTACATCCTGAAAAGGGTATTGAAGTATTATATATTATATATATATATTTTTTGATTACATATATATTTGTTAAAACAATGGCATTTTTATTAAAGCCAGTTGAGAAAAAACGTGCGCGTTGCGTCTTCTGCTCGCAAACAGATGTTCCCCCTTCGAGATAAAGTAATAAACTGAAATTAAAAATATTGTAATTTAATAATTTTTATACGATCAGAGTTACATTTGAAGTTTCATCTTTCTTTTTGATAGTGTGACACCCAATTTTTGAATATAAATTTAGAATTTATTTTTTCTACATCGATGATGTCTTAACTAAATTTGATTTTTGAGATTCAAATCCACTTCCTCAAAATCAATAGCTATTTAAATATTGCATTTTCAATATTATTGTGGTTCCGACTGACATTGGTGTCAATAATCCAAGTTCCATACTGCCAATACTTTATAAGACTTTGATTTCTGGAATCTATGCTGTCTAATTTGTCCTGTTTTCTTAAAAAAATTAACACAATAAATTATAAAACACTTTTCTTCCTAGATAAATTTAAAAACTCAAATTAACCTGAACTTAAGCCGAATTAAAAATTATTCAACTATTTTCCTCTACTCAAACGAAAGACAACCTAATGGACATCACTTTTGCGCTTTGAACCGCAAAGGAAATTTTTAAGGGCTTAAGAAATCGTTTATTTTAATTAAGATTTTAATCCACAAAAATATTACCTCAAATGATTGAGACATTCAAAAAGTTTTGGCATTTTTTTGAGAATTTTCTTAATTCTAAATTCACGTTGCCAATATGTGTGTATTTCAAGTTATTTTTGTTTTGCTTGTTATTTAAGCATTTCAAATTTTTTTCACATCACATTTTCAAAATATCTCCACACAAATTTATTACAAATGCTTTTGATTTTTTTTGCCACAAACATTTTATTAATTGTTTTTATTTAATTGCTATATTTTTTCTTAAATGATGTTTTACGCCACTTCGCGCTTTTTTATTTTTCAGTAATTATTATTTTCAATTATTTAGTTTGTTTTGTTTGGTTAACGGTAAAATGAAATTTTCTCAATATTTATAAATAATCGTTCAGTATTATTGTTTATTGTTGTTCATTAATAACGAATACCGCTTGAACTGATCAACAAAATTTGATAATTTGCACGCGATCAATGCCGCCAATACACGAAATTGCCAACAACTGCTGAAAATTTGAAAAATCTAAATAATGAGAGGAAACAAAAAAAAACAGTAAAACGAATTCCGTGAAAATTTAATAAAATTTATTTTGGTTTAATATTTTTATTTTTATCATTTAGTTTTATTCTTATGCTTTTTGTTCTCTGAGTTCTATTTTTTGTTTTGTTTTGTTTTTTCTATTATTGTTTGAAATTAATTTCGTGCTGCTGTGGTCGATGGTCAATGCTAATATTTTTTTGTCGTATTTTTGCATACATTCATATTTAGAATTGCACCTTTAAAATCTGGTAACACCATGCTTTGCGTTGTAGGCAGAGTTGCCACACAAGAAATTGACTTCCTACCAATAATTTTCAAAAATCCTACCAAAATCGTTAACAACCTACCAAAAATTTTAAAATGCATCTCTTCAATAAAATGAAAATTTTTATTTTGGCTTTTAAAAAATTCCAGTTTTTATAAAAAAAACCATAAAAATATACATAAAATAACAACATAAAAGCAATATTTCATTTAAAATAACGGATGTATGTATGTATGTGTATACAAAATGTATACAGATAAAAAAACAAAAGAAATTTAAAATACAAAAAATATCACATATAATTCATTGGTTTCAAAATAGTTTCAGAGCATACTGTGCAGAATGAACATCCATCCCTTTCCTAGAGGCAATCAAATTCGCTCAACCATTCGGTTCTAAATTTTCTTTTGACTGTTTCTTTGCAATGTTCACTAAAAGTATTATATTATTTAAATTTGTTTTAAAACAAAAATTTTAAGAGTGGTTCTACCTGGTAGATGGAATGTCGTTTCTGAAATTATATTATATTATAAGATTGTGAATTGGGCTATTGTTAATTTAATTTCATAATATTGTTCGCGTTTTTTAAACCAGAGATGGTTATAGCTTTAATAATCTCTATGCAAAAAAGCAGAGATGTTTTTTAGTACACCCAAAACAGTTTTTGAAAACAGTGGTAACACTATTAAAGTTATTGTTTATTTTATTCAAAGTTACATTTTTTTTTATTCTATGTTCTGAATTTTTAAGATGAAAAATTTACTATGCTAAAAATTGCTACAGGAGGAAAACCTACCAAAAATTTAAAAAAATGCAACAAACCAACCAAACTACCAAACTGTTTTTTAAAAACGAAAAACTACCAAGTTTGGTCCGATTGGACCAAAGCGGCAACGCTGGTTGTAGGTGTAGTGGCAAAAGTATATTGCTCACCATAGCTCAGGGATGGAAAATACCGTGCTACTGTAATTATTTCAGTGCTATACGCAATGTAAATATACCCCGGTACAATTTAAGAAAAATGGGATATTTTTTTAAATTGGAAATAAAATTAACATTTTTCCAGACGGCAGCTAATGATTTAAATGAGGAAACTAGTAAAACATTTTCTAAGATCACCTAGACTTCATATTATTTTTTTTTCTTTTCGAATTAAATTTGTAATTTATTTAATTAAATTTTTAATTAGAAAGAATTGTGTTTATTTTTTAATTGTTAAATTTTCTTTAATACGTGTAAAAGCATTTTCTGTAGTTTTATACACACATTTTAAGTATTTCCCTTAAGGCCGGTATACATTGAATGGGAGTTGAAAGTAATGAAGTACAACAGGGGTAGGCAACCTGCGGCCACGGGGGTCAACTGCGAACCTCTTGCGCATAAACTGCGGCCCGCGAACATATTTGAAATTTATATGGTGGACGGCTACTTAAGCAGCATTATTTTGTCTTGTATTCGAACGAAGATATAAAACAACAACATAAAACAGTCTCTAAAAATCATAACGAAAAAAGTAACGTTAAAAATTGTAACGAAAAAAAATTTATTAATATTTTATTTGCTTTGCATCAAGAATTTGAAGAAAGATTATTAGCTTTTAGCAGTAAAGAATGCTATTTTGATGTATTTTCAATTCCATTTTTGTTAACAGATGTGAACAAAATTCCCGAAATTTTTTTTACAATCAAAATATAAATCGCGAATTACATACAAGAATTTAGAAAGTAGCTTCGTAGTTGCTACTATTAAATTTGAACCAGATATAAGTCCTAATCCATAAATGAGCAGTAGCAAGTGTCTCATTAATATAATTATTCTATTTTTTTAATTTTTTGTTATAGTGCAGTAGAGTAGTAGTTAGAAATATATTACTAGAAATATTTTATTTTTGTACAACTTCTTAAAGTTTTCCTTACCGTTTTATTAATACATAATTTTCATTTAACTACAAAATCAATGGCCCGCTTAAGTTTGGTTGTTTTCAATTTTGTTCCGCATTACAAAAAGGTTGCCCATCCCTGATGTAGAATATTTAAATTGGCGCTTACCCGATCCATTGTCTACCTGACATAACACTTAAACGTGCTTAAGCTAACTTTCGTAAATGTCTGCTGTAGTTCTAATTATTAATCAATTCTGAAAGAATAGCGTTTCAAATATAATAGCATTGAATTTTCCATCCCCGGTGTCTGGCCATTTTGATGGGTAACGGTAAGTATTAAAACCTTTAAAAGGGGATTTGTTTCAATAAATAGAAAGTTGAATAATTTGAAATTTATTATTAGTATTATACTGCTCCATGCAGTTTTTGTTTTCAAGATCATTGAATTTGAATTAAATTGAATTTTTATTTTAAAAGTTATTAAACTTTAAAACAAATAATTTGACTTAATATTCCATTAAATTATTTTTTATTTATGGTCATTCAAGTTTATTTTTTTTCTCAATAAATTAATTAATAATTTATATATTTTGGAAGATTTTGTTTTTCATCAACAAATTTACTCCAATTTAAACACGCACAATGTTTTTGGGCTCTGATAACAAAAAAAAAAAAAAAAAAATCATTGAAAATACTTAAAAAAAATGTTGAGAAAAGTTAATTTATTGTTTAAACTGTAAAAATTAAAATAAATAGAAAGGCGCCAAAATACTTGCAATCAATTTTAATTTTCATTTTTGTAAAACTCAATGTTTGAATTTTCATGTTTAGAAAAAATATCAATTTAAATTGTTTTCAAAATTAAAGAAAATAATTCTTTGTTATAATGGTGTCATGATCAATCTTAATTGAATTGAATAAATGAGTTGACAGCTTAGGAATCATAAATAAAAAAGTTGATAACCAACCAGTAAACGGATGTAAATAAAAATAACTTAAAGAGTATTTCATGAACAGAACAAAATTTTAGCAACCATAATATTTAGTAAACGATACACATGAGCCAAGGGTCACCAAGTACGGAAATTCTGCGCCACCTTATGGAAGGAAGATTGTTATACAAAATAAAAGCCATTTGCATTTGAAAGTCAATTAAAACAGAATTTTGCGCTTCAGCCGTAATACGAGTAAAAATCTACGTGTCAGTAAAGGCCAGGATTCACTATCAGTCGTACGATTTTTCAAAAATTGCACGTGTTCTCAAAAAGTATGAAAGTGTGGATTAACCCTTTCGGGACGGAGTTTTATTTTGAAAACCAAATTATGTATGGTAAAATTTTTTTCATATTTTAAAAGGTATGATAAAAGTATTATGTTCTCCATACTTAAACATTTTAAATTTGTCCTTTTATCCTGGGACATATAATCCCAACAAATATTTTCATGGGACATAAAATCTTAATCAGTGTTCTCAAAAAGCGATTCGAAATTAAAAATATAACTAAAATATAAATATTATTAGATTTAGATAAAAGTTTACATTTATTTTTAACATTTTAGGAATGTAATTAGATATTTATTTGTGGAATGGCCCAAAACACTTGTAACATAAAGCGTTGTTACAACCTGAGCATATCATCTTTGTTCGCTTTTCTATGCCAAGTGAAGAACAGCGGACACAGCGACAACGCTTCTCTTGCTCTACTGGCAAGTGGTCTCCAATATTGAGGCTATCCGTTTTTGGACGTTTGGGAGTTCTACCTCCCTGGCGATTGCATTGAAAATAAAGAAAAAAAGACAGTTTGAAAATTGCTGGGACGTATTATCCCAGTAGTCCCGAAAGGGTTAAAAGTGTATGGGTGTGACAGACTTTTTGCCATATATGTACGATTTTATAATCTTTTAAAATAATTCATAAAACGGGTTGATTTTTTTTAAGACGATGAGGATAAAAAGCAACAAAATATTAAAACCATATGATTTCGTATCTTTTTTGTATAAAAGTGTGGCACCTACGACGCCATTTTGAAACGATATTGAAATAGGACAGAATTCTGTGTGATGTATGATTGTGTATGAAAGTGAATCCTGGCCTTAATGAGGATATCTATTGCTTGGCCAATAATGATGGATGTATCACCGAACCTTAATTCCCTTTCGACGACCTAGAAAATAAACTTTATGTGACTGCTAAGCGATAAACAACTTTAATTTCTTTTTATTTACAAAATAATGAAATAGTAGTGTTGCCACTACTACGGGTTGTTCCAACAGAACGATGCTATTGGAAATATTGCCCATGGAACACTTTAATTGCCAATTTAAAAAATGATTTTTCGAGTCACCAGCTCTTCTGTTATAGTGATTTGAACTGGCTTTTTTCTTCAGGGTTGTTCAATTCACAAGTCACTTTAAAAAAAAAAATCTAAAGAAGGTCAGGCCGGCAGCCGTGTCACCACAGCCCACTTGGGTCCATTGATTGGTCTCTTCGTGCTAAAGTTCTAAAGAAAGAAAATCAAGCAAATGTTGAAAACCTTACCGCCCGAAAGGATCGATAGCTGAGACGCAGTTGCTTTACGTACTGACAGATAACCGTCTTCTATCGCCTTTTAAAAACGACCTGAAAGAAAGTATTGGTAGTGGTATTAACCTATGTCCACGGTAAAGTAGCACAAGCCAAAGTATGTAGGGCTAAGACGAGCTTAGTAACTAGTAAAGGAATTCTGAAGGGCAGCTAATCGTAGGTGGCCTAGTTTCCTTCTTTACAGTGCAAGTAAAGCAATTCACAAAGGGGGGAGGAGTTTGTCCTTGAGATTATTGCCTGTAAATATGAGGGAGGATCGGCAAGGAGGTTAAAGAAAAACTTTAATCCAGTCCTATCACGAACGGCAAGGTATTCTCGAGTAATCTCCAGTGATTTTACTTCTAAGTCGATAATGGATCGTTTAAGGGTTTTAGAAAGAAAATTTAAAAAATCCAAGCCGATCAAACCGCAAAAGGGAGATATTTCTCGTCTTGTTAGACCATGCTGCTAAAAGTAGACTTTCAGAGCGTGAACCCAGACACACACGAGATAGGCGTAAAACTTAAGCTACGGTCCTGCAATGGTTGAAGTTTGCATATGTGAACAGGAGATTAAGTTTAAATTATGCTTAAAAATCTTTGAGCCAAAAAGGAGACACCGTACCTTAAGCTGATGGTTGTACAGGTAACAGTGCTGCTAACTTTAAATATTATTTTACAGAGACAAAAAACGGTGTATATGGTCATCAATGAGAAAACGCGCTCCTTAAAATTCTGGCACCGACTGGCTAAAAAAGAAGCTCAAAATCAATATTTGTCTCATTGGATGTCACCGCAGAAAATAATAAATACCCAAAAAGATAGAAAATGGCAGCATCTATTTGTCAAAAACGATTTTTAGAATTTCATGAAAAATGTGGTGCAAAATACAATCAGACATTTGACAAAATACTTTAAAACATTTTATTTTTTCAAAACACTTGTGTATTTACAATAAAAATTCCACAAAATGTTTTCTGTGTACTTCATCTGTCTGTCTGTCTTTTTTTTTATTCATTCTGTTAAAATATAATATTAAAAAAAAACTATTTTAAAATTATCTTATGTTTTCCAAGTAGAGCAAATTAATAGTTTCTTGTGTTTGCGTGCAAAACAAGTGCCCGGCTAGCTCAGTCGGTAGAGCATGAGACTCTTAATCTCAGGGTCGTGGGTTCGAGCCCCACGTTGGGCGAACAACTTTTAGTTTTTTCTTAAAAAACAAAACTGTTGATCGTTTAATTGTAACTGTGTGGAGGAATGTTAGTCGTGGCTGTGACAACAAAGTTAATTATTTCCTTAATGTCGTCAATACACTTCATTCGTACACACACACAAACAACAACATTCTTGTTTTGCTACAAAACAACGAAGTGGCGGGTAAGTTAGTAGTCATACATACGTGTTGTTAATTTGTTGCTTGGTAAAGTACAAAGTTTTGTTCTTACCAAACAGACATTTTAGACAAATCATCAAGATCATTTTGATTTATGCTCTACTTAAATGATTCCAGTTGTCTTAAAGACCCTACAAACAGCAAACAAACTTCAAAAACTCTTAAAAAAACCATTAAGGGAAAAAATTGTTTAGACAATATTTTTTTATGATTTTTTGTGTTTTTCAAATTGTTCATTTTGATTCATATACAAAATTACCTTGACTTTAATGTAACCTTTTATTTGCTGTAAGAGGATTTTTTTTTTTACCAGTCATTGACTTGTTGGCAGAAAATTCAAATAAAATTATAATAATGGGTGGAGTGAACAATTTTATAAATATTTCTGAAATCAAATAAAAATTAAAAATTGAAATCTATTTTTTCAAACTTTTGATGATAAAATTGTTGGAGATAAAAAATCTGATTGTTTTTTATGGTCTAGACGAACTAAGCTAACAACAACAAAATTATTTTTCGCTCAACGTAATTCATTAAAAAACAACAAAATACAAAATAACACTTAAGTTTAGCATTAAATTTTCCAACAACAACAATATTAGGCGTTCCTATATGGATGACTAGATGACACGACAATGTGTTTTTAGTCAAAGTAAATCAACACACTCGTTTCTCTGTGGTCATCAATCAATGACTTCTTTGGACGTACAACTGAAAACAAAAAGCAATTGCATTAAATATTTAATGCAAAAGCGTAAAATATGCAAATATATTAAGCAACAACAACTACAACAAAGTAACTCAGAAATAAGAAAGAACTTTAAACTACAACGCAAAAATTATAAAAAAAAAAACAGCAACAGCCAGCCAGTCAGGCAGGCACTTAGAACGTAGAACAGAATAAATATTTCTCAATATTCGTTAAAGAAACGTGATTCTATTGTTATCGAACAATAAACAGTCAGCGATGGCATAGAATCTCATTGTATTTAAATTTTTTAGTACTTTTTAAGGATTTCGTACCCAACTGGGAAAAAACGGAACTGTAACATGTTTGCTAAATTATCTTCTTCTATTTTTGGGACTGTAATGCCTAGAGACTTGAAATTTTCCCAGAAGTTTTATTATTATGGCTGCTATAATAAAGAATACTTAAATAAGGGTGTTCCTATAGAAGATAAGATATTGAGGCATTTTACTTTTTATATTTTAAAGCGTAGTTGGCAGATAAAGGATGTTTTTTAAGCCCAATAGGAATTTCATTTTTTAAAAATAACATTAAAAATTAAATTTTTATGAAAAATCGTTTCTCATTATTTTCAGCAAACTCTGGCAAATCATTATGAATAGATTCAGGCTTGAAGAACTTAATCAAATCATCCAAGTTTACTTTGAAAATTAGTCATCACTTTGAGCAAATTCTAGACGACTTCGTGGTTTTTGTTGTGCACATAATCATTCGTCTGAGAGAGCCATCCGTCGAACTGTGGATATATTTGGTACCACATACTCTCTACAGGATGCAATAACACCAACACATCGTAGGAATGTTCAAAAAGGGATTCAGAATTGGGCTACCAAAATGCGCTTCGTCATGAGCAGCCACCGCGGTGGCCACATGCCCGAAATCATTTTTAAATATTAATGGCGTGTTCTAATCTTTCGTATAAGAAAAATTCTTCATTATAATTTAATGTTTTGTATTATTTTTTACAATTTAAAATTCTATCGGGCTTAAAAAAATACCCCATACTTTAAATTTTCAAAAACCCAAAAAATAGAATTTAAAATTATATGGTGGTTTAAATGGTTGTTTATTAATGGTATAAAGCTGTGCGTATGTTTAACTCCCACTTGGCTGATTTATTTTAAATGTAATTGTTTCTTGTTCTTAAATTTTTAAAAACAAAAAAAAAAAAATGTAGCGAAAATGTAGCAGTAAACTTTCCAGCCCTGAAAAAGCAAGATAGTAAAATTGATTGGTAGGATTATCGCAACAAAATTTTTGAAGGTAGAAGACACTTTCGCGTTTTTTGATTGGGGACTTAAAGTAACTCATCAGAGGCTTAACCCTCAGCATCAGTGAGCGCAAAGCCAACTTCTTAATTGGAACAATAATAAGAAGTTCATAACCATCAACAATTTTGCAAAGGAAGATAAGCTAAATGTCTGCTCTTATGGAAATAGACCCTTATGGACGGTTGCTGGAAGAAAGAGGTTAATACTCTAAATTTTCTTTGATATTTATCGCAGATATTTAAAGTGAACTAAGCGTCGAGGATAATTCAGAGGCTTGGCACTGGCAGATGCTGTTGATAATTCACTTTTAGATTCGAGAAAAGTAAATTTGAGACAGGTGTTTACATGTATTTAATTGCTGCAATGCATTCGTGGAGTCGAACTGGCGGCTAAATGAAGAGGGATGTGGCATAATCACAATACGTTTAAAGGTAGATATGTGCCCGGTCGTTCGTTTAAGTGACCGGTCTTTTCGGTCAATGATCAAAGACAGATTCGTTCGTTCAATTCGTTCAATCGGTCAATTTGAACGAAAGGAGCCGCTTAAATATCTGGCTCATTTCGTTCAATTAAGTCATCCGTTTAATTTAATCCGTACACTATTGAATGAAAGGACCGAATTTAAATGACCGGATCATTCCGTTCACTTGATTGATTCGTTCAATTTAACCCGTTCGTTCGAGGATGAGTGCTGAAGGAGACGACTTGCAAGTGATCTACAACTTTTGAATTTTATATAAAATATTTTTGTATTCAAATCTAATGGAGACAACAGAAGGAAATGCATCTTTACAATTAAATTTACTTAAAATAATGTGGCCTTTCCTTAAAGAAAACGTTGCATTGGGAATATTTAGTAAAGCCAATTCAGGGAAACTGTCGAGCAATTAAGCAACGCTAGTAAGACAAATCGTTCTTTCAGAATCTGGACTATTCTAGTGATACGTCACTAATTAGTCTAGTACGATTTAATACAAAGCCTCACTAGTTTTAAGGCATATAAACTCCTCCAACACTCCATGGGAAATCGAGAGAGTTTAATGGTTTTAAGGAAATCATAAAAGATTTTTGCTTAATCTCAAAAATTTGTAAATTTATTAATTTTTTATTTTTAAAAATTTGTAAAAATTTTCGAGTATTCACAGTTTTAAGCCCGTTTCTTTCTAGGACGCTGGGTTATCCAGATAAATAGATTTTAAGGTTTTCATTTATAAAATTTAAATTTTTGGGTCAAAACTTGAATTTATTGCCCAAAATCGGGTTTTTTTTAATTTTTTGAGTGATCACAGATTTAAATCCTTTTTATTTTAGGACGCTTGGTTATCTAGATAAATGGATTTTAAGGTTTTCCTTTAAAAACTTGGATTTTTAAGATAAACATTGAATTTTTTAAAAGACAGGATCATTTTTATTGAAAATATAAAAAGTACTTTTTTTTTTGGTATCAAAAACCTTTTTGTACCTCCTTCGCTTCTCTGCTCTTAAAAAGTTTTGCAGTTGCTGTTATAGTCTTTTCCCTGCCTGACTGGCTGTGTCAGATTGCGTATTTGTATTTTAGCTTTCAATCATTCTTCAATATATTCAAGGTCATTTTAATATCGTTCCAATTGCTAAATAAATTGTGTGAGTTTGCGTTGTGAATGTAAAATTTATTTATTGCAATCTGCAGCCACCGATAATGACCATGGAAATATTCTCGCACAAACGACACATAATGGAAAAATTATAGCAGCGCGGTTAGTAGTCGTAGGCAAATACGGAGTTACACAAATTAAAATAAATGAAAAGAATGAATAAAAAAAATAAAAAAGAAATATGCGGCAGCTTTTACAAACCAATAAACAAAACAACATCATTATTATCATGACACTAAATAGAGGTTGTGTTCATGGTGTTGATGATGAATACTTACAACAGCAACATTAACATTAACAACATCATCATCATCTTCATCACCAGCACTTATCATTATAAAGATCATGATGATCGTCATGGGTTTTCTTTTGATTATTTTATCTTAGTTTTTTATTGCGGCTTTAAGTCTTCGATTGCAATTTGACTGTACGAATGCATGAATGCAGGTATGAATGTTTGTTTGGTGGTGTCATTACCATCTTTGGAGGGTCTCAGCCAAGTTTTTTTCCCCTCTAGCATTATTATGACAATAAACAAAACAAACACACAAATAAATAAAAAAAGTCAACAACAATGTATATGTGTACTTAGCAGACGGACAAAGAGATGAATGGTTGGTTGGACAGACCGACAACGATATTGTCTTTTAACATGGAAGTCATCATTAGTGCGGTTTGAGTGAAGGAACACTCTCATGCACGCACACCCAAATCCAATTCCAAAGCCATCCATACAGTAAGAATTTGTGAATAAAAGACAATAATCATTTTATGCCTGCTTGCCCGCCCGCTCGCCTGTCTGCCTGCCTGCCAGTACACACAGCTCTTATTTTTTTTTAATAGCTAAAGTACAAAGTTGTTGCCAAACCCAACACAATCAAGCAACCAAACAATCAACCAACCAGCCAGCCTTATGCGTCATTTCCTACGGGAATCATTTAAAAACTTTTTTTCCTGCTTTGTTTGCAAACTGAACAATAGTTTGCATCACAAAGAATTGTTTTCCCTCCTATTTGTTTGAATTTCCTTAAAACGTTATTGTTTTCGTTTATTTTTCGCCCAAGATCTATAATTTGTTGCAGCCATTATTGTAAGAAAATTGATTGTAGAAATTAAATTCTAATTCCTTTCGTTCTTTACTTTTTAAGAGATTTTTAAATTCCCCACCTTGTTTTGTTTTTTTTTGTTTAGCGCAACAAATAAAAGGTTAAAAACTTTTTTCAAAAAGCGGTGTTGTTGTTAATCTTACACATTTCATTAATTAATACACGTTGCTACGGTTTGTACAATTAAATTGAAAAAAAAAAACATCTGTTGCACGCGTAACAATTTAGTCAATTAAATTAATTGCGAGTCAAATAAAAAATTAAAATCATTTTATAACAACTAACCAGCTCTGCAACGTAAAAGTTTTTTTTTTTAAATTTTGGAATTATATCTTCTGACTGAATTTAAATGTAAAGGCATTGTGATATTCATTTTTGTTCGCTAACTTATCGTTCAGCATTAAGTTTGAAAGCTTGTTTGATGCCTTGTTTGAGGTGTGAACGTTAAGATTACCATCAGAACACTAGGACTTGAACCTTTAAACCGCTTTCAGATGATTTTTGTTTAGCTATTAAATATTACGAATAGGAGATCGTATTGACTGATGTTTCGCTTAGCCCCTTTTATTGACGGTGACTGTATTATGAGCAGCGATTTTGGCGCTCACCATATTCCTCAGAATACAAACAAAACAAAAGCAACCAGATTTAATGGCACACTTTTTGTTTTCTTTGGGAAGCAATATCCTCCCACAAATTTCATTTAATTTTATATTTGCACACAGTGCGTAACGCTTTCAGAAGTGCGAAACATAGAGAAAATTATTACAAAATAAAACCAAATTAAAGCTGTGCCTTCAAATCTACAATAAGCGAAAAGTACAAACCAATAAAGAATTCTCTTGCACAGAAAGATATTTCACGTTTTGTTGACTTTGGGCTTTATTGACTTTTTTCCTTGTCCAGAATTAGGAGTTGAGACAGTCTTCAGCTGTAATGTACTTCTTTGCTTTGGCAAACGCAACAAAGCTCTTATCAGACAGTTCGACTTTAATTATTCAAACCTAAAAAAGTATGAAAAAAATTGGGTCGCACGATAATACTCTTCCCTACTGCAGGCAAATAAATCTCGGCAGGGCTGGAGAAGTGAAAATCTTAGCAAAATAGTGGTAAAATCGGGTAACAGGTTCATAATGTGCAACTCTGGTAACTTTCAAATTCAGATCAAATAAAAAATGGTAACAGTAGTTGCAAGAAATCTTAAGGCATACATATTTTGATAAAACAAAGAAAAAAAATATTTTTCTATACAGAATCTAGTTCTTTATATAAAACTTTATATTGAAGTCTTATAAGTTATTGGTCTTTTTTTTTAGATATTTAATATAAAACAAAGCAGGAAATGTGTTTTCAACACACAAAACATAGTGGCGACCTCAAAAAACATGAACCAATCAATCAAAAAAGAAAAAAAAATTAATAATAGCAATTGTGGCTTATTAAAAGAAAAACTAAAACACTACACATCATCATGATCATTGTCTTAAAAATGGGGCTCACGGCTGATTATCTGCGGATGTGTTATTTTTGTTAAGGGTTTCCATCATCAACTTAAAACAAAAAATCAAGAATAATATTCCTTTTTTCTTTTAATAAAAATAACTGCGGAAGTTGCGAACCCAATGTCAAACATTAACACTTTCAAATTACTAGATCTAATTTGTACAAAAAACAAAAAAAAAAAAAAAAAAATAATCTAAGACACTTTAACCTCAACACCAACTAAAAAGTTGATGGGAACGCACTGTATATATTTTTTTAAATCATTTCATTTTCTAAAACTTTAAATTATTTTACGTTTATTTTAATTTATGTTTGAATTACAAAAAAACCGTAAGAAATATATGTACGTATTATTTGTTCACGCGATCATTATCTTTTATTTTCTGTGTTTAAAACTAAATTATTTCGAATGAATGACTTTTTGTGACCCAGAAAATCAGTCAGTTTTTGTTCAAGAAAAAAAAAAGACAAAAAAAAAGCAAAACGTTGTAAAAGAAAAATTTAAAACCAAATTATATTGTTTTAAAAGTTTTGTTTTCTTTATAATTTAAATTTAATAACAATAAAACTTACAAATATTAGTAACCTGTTTTGCTTAAAGAAATAATAATGACTTCCACTTTAATTTTATTGCATGTTTAAAATTATGCTCAAATAATCTGAATAACAACTTATGACAACAACCAAAAAAAAAAGGAAAACTGCAGAAAGAAATGCTAATTAACATAACAAGCTTTAAAACTAAAATAATAAAAAATAATTGTTTTATAAAAACACAGTAATTATTTAAAATTTTGTCATTTGAAAATTTTATGTATAATAAATTTTACAGCTCTGATTATTATTTGATAACAGCGTTGCCATTTATGCCAAATACAATTATAGGGTTTTTATAACAATTTTATAAACACCAAGTTTTTTTTGTTGTTGTAAAAAGCCAAGTTGTCCTACACTAAGTTCCCAGCGTGATGAAAGCAAAGATTTTTTTTAATGCGAAAAAGAGCTCATTATCTTAGTTTATTCAAAAATTTTTTATAATTATTTTAATACTTCTTTTTAGAAATTCAATCTGGGTCTGGATTTTGCATAGAACAATTTTAACAGGTCGCAGTGGCTACAATCGCTCCCCAGTAAAGGATACAAATAAAACAAAAATTAATTTAAGCCCCTCCCTGTCTTAACTGTTTTATGTTACGATTGTCTTATCATTGTGTAAAACCTTTAAGTTGAGTACAACAACTAACGGCTGACGATGTACTTTGTCGTCTGCAGCGTCGTGAAACGAATGACTGTGGCAGTGTAGAAGCGATGTCATCCAGTACAATACAGGTGACCGAGCACTGTCTTGTGTAAAGTTTTTCTACTTCCCGAGATCAAAGTCTAGTTGTTCTGAGAAGTTTGCTGTGAAAAGGATTGAAAAATCGACGATAAATTTGTAAACTTATTAGACTTGTTCAAGACGGATGGGCTAGAATAAGCCGTATTAACGACCGATTGCCCTAATCACAACATGCGTGAATTCAAATCGTTATTTACATATGTGCGTTTAGCATTTCCCTATGAAGCTTAAGGCTGAGTTTGCTTCTCATTTCGGTGCCCTTGGATTTCCCAAAATTTGAAGTTGGAAAGAGCTGATATATTAAAGGTATTACGATCAAATTGGTACCGTTAAAGGAGTAGACTGCGCATGTTATTTTTTGTCTTTATTGACAAGGCACAAAAATGTTCAGAATATATAGCGAAAATTTAACGATTAATTTAGTTTATCGATTCAATTTCAAGGTGAATTATAACTGCTTAACAAATCTGCTCTTCCTTTTCTTAGCGCAAGATAAGCTGTTTTGCAAATGTGGCGTTTAATATAACATCACCCAAGTGAAGTTACTAAAATAGTTTTAATGATTTTATTTTCTTTGCATTAATTCTTTGATTTAAGCTCTCCCCGTTAATTATTTAAGACATTAATGTTTCCCAGGCATTTGGGTGTTACCAAAGAATTAAAAAATTAAAAACAGAACTGACTAAAATTAAATAAATTTCTTAATTTATTTTTATTCTCCTTTTGATAAAATCAGTATCACATGTGGTGCTCAGTATTTGACAATTAATATTCTGTGTTTTGTACAAATTTGCATTTATGCTAATTAATTTTTTTATTCCCACGCTTCACTTACGTTTTGATAGCAACAAAAAAAAACTGTTATTGTATTAACTAACCAAAATTTGTTTAACGACCTTAAAGGAAATCGAAATAAAACAGAACTTTAAAAAGCTGACGCGTTGACTTAAACTTTAAAGCAAATTTTATTTCAAATTTTTGAATATTTGCACGTAATAATCGTAATTTTTCAACAACATTAAACAAGAATAACAATAATTATAAAACGTCTACATACGTATAACGGTACATTTTTTATATAATAATTTAGTGGGCTTGACCCTTTATTATGAATATTTTAACAAAAAAGAAAAAAAATATTTGCAAACATAAAGGAATAAAATGTAATGAAGAATGGCCAATTTAGTGTATCATTCTTTGCATACATAACTACCTACATACGTATGTATGCATGTTAATACATATTTATGTATGTATGTAATTGTGAGGTGCATTTAAAAAATCCCCAAACGTTTTTTATGTACTTTCTGATGACTACATGTCTTTTTTTAATTATGGAATATTTTTGGTGAAATGTTCTTTTTCTTCTTTTTCTCAATAAAAAGCGAAGTTTATAGTCGATACCGGTCTGAAAAAATATTGATATTCTTTTAACGATAACACATGCTGTATATGATTAATTTTCTTCTTTAGTGGAATTTGTATGAGAACATTATTCGTTGATACAGTGATTGTTACTAAAAATCATACATTTAAGGTCATCTAGTTGAGTTTTTTCTCTCATTTGTTTGGTGATATTGATAATACAAATTATTAAAAAATATAAGATACATTTAATGGCCTTCGTTGTCAATTATTTGATTAAAACTGTAACATAGCAGTAGAATGAAGATAAACTAAAATGATTGGAATTATTATTCGTACTTCAGAAAATATATCTGAAATCTATCATTAAACTTACTACACATTATAGGAATCTTTACGCTTTATTAAATTGAAAAAACTATTGTCTCCTATTTGGCAAACTTTGCTTTGTTAAAATAGACAAAAGTGCTTTTATGATTTGTAAGACCTATTCAAATTTAAATATAATTTATTTATGACATATTGGGTATAATTACACAAGTTTACAAATCCAGTACCTCGTTTCTGTATTTCTAGCATCGTAAAAGTTTTCACATCAAGAGTGAAACAAAAAATTTCATCGTTTCTCGATTTGCGAGTAGAAAGTGTTTCTGGTTCTTAATGCGAAAACAGACAATACTGATTCTGTTTTTATTGGAATAATTCCAGTACTAGTGTCAAATAAAAACAAAACGTCAAAATAAAGAAATAAATTATCAACCAATATAGAAAAATAGTGAAAGTGTAGAAAAGCGTTAATAAATAAAATAAGTTTTAAATATTTTTAAATAGTACAGTGTGGAGGACATGTAATCAATTAGCTTTTGCTGTTTGGAAATTCTTTCTATTTTCTAAAAAAAAAGATACAAAACATAAATAAATGCATAAATACTTACTGACAAACTTTTTTATTATTAAGTTAAATTGCTTTTTACCTTTTCGGCTGATTTAGACTCCATGTTTACACAAATTTAAAAATATATTTTAAATCTTACTTGTTCTCGCACTATTTTGAAATGTGAGTTATTTTGACAGTTCTTGCGTAAAACTTTTCACAAAATATTGGTACATAAACACTTTTTCTCGCATACTTCCAATAACTGTTGGAAAATAACTTTAATGACATTTAGTTCTCGCATTTTAAAGATACAGAAACACTTGTGTGAGAAAACCCATTTTTTGTTTCAATTTACATCGTTTATCTAAAAATTCACTTGTGTCATGCGAAAACTTTTACGATGCGAGAAATACAGAAACGAGGTACATGTCAACTTTTGGATCAGATCTTGATGTTATTTGAGGCCCTGAATTCAAATTCGGGTTTCTTTTTTTTTAATTGGTTTTAGTTTGCTGTTCCTTGCATGTTGGCAACACTGGGTTATCATAATGACAGTCAGCTGTTAGCATCGCTAGTACCGTTATTTAATTTGTATTTCTAAGGTTCTTTTTGGAATCCGAATTCGATATTCAAAAATTAATGGCCGACAGAAACTTTACAAAATGTTTAACGCCCAATGAAGCAGCAGCATGGGTATCATTTCAAGATGTTGTTCATAACTTTCTCGGCAACCGTATATCCCCTGATTTCAAGCAAAAAATCGACAGTTTCTTGCAAAATTATTGCAAGATTGGAGCTCGAATGACTCTCAAAATACATTTTCTGCATTCTTATCTCGATTTTTTTCCTAAAAACTTGGGTGATACCAGCGACGACCAAGAAGAGCGACTACACCAAGATTTGGCGAAAATCGTAAAACGATACCAAGGATTTTGGGACGAGAGCATGATGAGCGACTACTGTTGGACTTTAATGCGTGAAACAGATCCCAAAGAGTACAAGCGACTAAGTTCGACTGCTCTTCATTTCTAAAAACCATGTATACTTGTGTAATTATTTCATATAAAAAGATTTAAAATCTAAAAGTGGTCAAGGGTTTAGAGCTTTAATAGCTTATTTTAACTACTAAAGTGTCTAGTTTACGCTTTACAAACTAAAAGTTAAATCAAGTTATTGTTGTAAAAACTATTCGGTCAAAACTGAAAAATGAGAAATTTTGTGTTTGATGCTGAATTCCAACAATATCCATATAGATAGAAAAAGATTGTTATACTTAAAGAAAGCACAACTTCTGGAGATTACGAAACCTTAAGAATATTGAAGATATTCCAGCATCACTTCACACTATTCAACAAAATATTCCAAAAAACAAGGTTTGTAGCAAAAACATGAAATGCTCATTATCTAGAAAACCAGAACCAATAAAAAAAACTAAGTGCAGATTCGGATTCAGTGTTCCAAATAACTTTAGAAACAACTTTCGGTTGCCTAGATCCAAAACCATGTATACTTGTGTTGTTTATGGAAAAATTATTTAACGAAATATGTACATATTTGTTAGTAAAGATTTTTTGAATTTACAGAAAAGGCTCTTGATTTTCATCTTATAGCATTTTTAAAAGCATGTTAAGTTTTCTTTAAATTGCTAAAAAATTTAAGTTTACATGCTGTTGTCCAAAATTTTTAGGAGGCCCAGCTTTATTGAAGATTTTTTAAATTTACCTTGTTAGAAAATTACGACTAAACAACTTAAGCAACATTTTGTTGCGATTTTTATAATTTT
The DNA here is from genome assembly GCA_916610165.2 of Gymnosoma rotundatum. NCBI lineage: Eukaryota > Metazoa > Arthropoda > Insecta > Diptera > Tachinidae > Gymnosoma > Gymnosoma rotundatum. Next base: position 129,941,325 of record OU744339.1, on the reverse strand, counting down.
AATTTTTTTATTATGAATATTTAATTATAATATTAATATATTGTTATTATTATTATTTTGATAATTCAGCCGGTTTCAATGGATATGGCCAGGATCGACCATGTACCTGTCAACCAAATATTCAGTGGGCGATTCTTTAATGGTAACAGTTAAGTTCTGAGCCAACACAGTGCTTCAATTTCTTTTATTAAAAAAAAAGTATACACTGTTCTAAAAACAGTATTAAACGCTGTAATAAAAACTAAAAAACAGTAATATTTTTACAAATATTATCATAATTAGGTTTTTATTCAATTATTATTAACGAACTATTTTTTTCATATAGAAAATTTACTAAAATGATTTAAATAATACATCAAGAAAATAGCTCGAAAATTTTTTTTTAAATTAATTAATATAAAAAATATTCCCGTTGTTTAAAATAAGCAAATATTTTTATTTTTTATTAGATAAATTCAAGTCGTTGTACGGTTTTTATTAGCATTCACTGTACTCTCCTTGGGATAGCCGTATTAACGACCGATTGCCCTAATCACAACATGCGTGAATTCAAATCGTTATTTACATATGTGCGTTTAGCATTTCCCTATGAAGCTTAAGGCTGAGTTTGCTTCTCATTTCGGTGCCCTTGGATTTCCCAAAATTTGAAGTTGGAAAGAGCTGATATATTAAAGGTATTACGATCAAATTGGTACCGTTAAAGGAGTAGACTGCGCATGTTATTTTTTGTCTTTATTGACAAGGCACAAAAATGTTCAGAATATATAGCGAAAATTTAACGATTAATCTAGTTTATCGATTCAATTTCAAGGTGAATTATAACTGCTTAACAAATCTGCTCTTCCTTTTCTTAGCGCAAGATAAGCTGTTTTGCAAATGTGGCGTTTAATATAACATCACCCAAGTGAAGTTACTAAAATAGTTTTAATGATTTTATTTTCTTTGCATTAATTCTTTGATTTAAGCTCTCCCCGTTAATTATTTAAGACATTAATGTTTCCCAGGCATTTGGGTGTTACCAAAGAATTAAAAAATTAAAAACAGAACTGACTAAAATTAAATAAATTTCTTAATTTATTTTTATTCTCCTTTTGATAAAATCAGTATCACATGTGGTGCTCAGTATTTGACAATTAATATTCTGTGTTTTGTACAAATTTGCATTTATGCTAATTAATTTTTTTATTCCCACGCTTCACTTACGTTTTGATAGCAACAAAAAAAAACTGTTATTGTATTAACTAACCAAAATTTGTTTAACGACCTTAAAGGAAATCGAAATAAAACAGAACTTTAAAAAGCTGACGCGTTGACTTAAACTTTAAAGCAAATTTTATTTCAAATTTTTGAATATTTGCACGTAATAATCGTAATTTTTCAACAACATTAAACAAGAATAACAATAATTATAAAACGTCTACATACGTATAACGGTACATTTTTTATATAATAATTTAGTGGGCTTGACCCTTTATTATGAATATTTTAACAAAAAAGAAAAAAAATATTTGCAAACATAAAGGAATAAAATGTAATGAAGAATGGCCAATTTAGTGTATCATTCTTTGCATACATAACTACCTACATACGTATGTATGCATGTTAATACATATTTATGTATGTATGTAATTGTGAGGTGCATTTAAAAAATCCCCAAACGTTTTTTATGTACTTTCTGATGACTACATGTCTTTTTTTAATTATGGAATATTTTTGGTGAAATGTTCTTTTTCTTCTTTTTCTCAATAAAAAGCGAAGTTTATAGTCGATACCGGTCTGAAAAAATATTGATATTCTTTTAACGATAACACATACTTGTATATGATTAATTTTCTTCTTCAGAGGAATTTGTATGAGAACATTATACGTTGGTACAATGATTGTTACTATAAATCGTACAGTTAATGTCATCTAGTTGAGTTTTTTCTCTCATTTGTTTGATGAAATTGATAATACAAATTATTAAAAAATATAAGATACATTGAATGGCCTTCGTTGTCAATTATGTGATTAAAACTGAAACATAGCAGTAGAATGAAAAAAAAAACTAAAGTAATTGGATTGATCCTTATTCTACTGGCTAGGAGTTATTATTCATACTTCAGAAAATATGTATGTAGAAGGAAATTAACAAAATCTATTATTAAACTTATTATACATTATAGGAATCTTTACGCTTCATTAAATTGCAAAAATTGTCTCCTATTTGGCAAACTTCGGTTTGTTAAAAAATACAAAAAGTGCTTATATGATTTGTAAGATCTATTCAAGTTTTAAACAAAATACATACATATGTACATTAATTACGATTTTCTTTATTTAAAAAAAGCTATTGATTTGCATCTTAATGCATTTTAAAAAGCATATTAAGTTTTCTTTAAATTGCTATAAAAAATTAAATTTTACATGGACAATAGTCCAAAATTTTAAGGAGGCCTAGCTCTATTGAAGTTAAATTTTAAATTAAATTTACCTTGTTAGAAAATTACGACTGAACAACTTAAGCAAAATTTTTTTCAGGCGATTTTTATAATTTTATTGTTGTGAATATTTAATTATAATATTAATATATTATTATTATTATTATTTTGATAATTCAGCCGGTTTCAATGGATATGGCCAGGATCGACCGTGTACCTGTCAACAAAAAATTCAGTGGGCGATTCCTTAATGGTAACAGTTAAGTTCTGAGCACAGTCCTTCAGTTTTTTTTTTTTTTTTATTAAAAAAAAGTATACCCTGTTCTAAAAAACAGTATTAAAAGCTGTAATAAAAACTAAAAAACAGTAATATTTTTACAAATATTTTTATAATTACGTTTTTTTTCAATAATTATTATTAAACTATTTTTTTCATACATAAAATTTACTAAAATGCAAATATTTTTATTTTTTTTAGTTAAATTCAAGTCGTTAAACTTATCAATTTTTATTATTTAAAAAAAAACTGTATGATTTTTATTAGCATTCACTGTACTCTCCTTGGTATAGTTAATTGAAATCTTTACTTTATATAACGGTTTATAATACAAGTGACATACTTTTCTTTAAAAAAAATAACAACAATATTATCTAAAGAAGAAGAACCTTCATCATCTAAAAAGAGCAATGGGCAATCAAAACAACCAATGAGAGGTTAAACAAGAGCAAGAGTGCATACATCCACACAAATATATATGTAATGTTTTTGTATAAAAAGGGAAATTGTTGTTTTAATTTTATTTTTTGCTTTTTTGCAGTATAAACAACAGGACTTCACTTTAATGTACAGGGTTGGGTATAATTATTTTTATATTTATTATTTGTCATATTTTTTCTTTTGTTAAAATGACTTAATATTGTAATTAAGTTACGGAGTGCCGTTAAATATTTTTTATATAAGTATATTTACTTTTTACGACTACCTTTATTGAACGTGCTAGTTAAAGTCCTATGTTTTTGTATAAATATTCTATTTTGTTTAAATAAACTCTGCCTTTGCTGACCACATTTTTGCTATGAGTAATTTTTGCTTTTTTAGTCAAGTGCATATTTTTAGTCCCTATATATATTTTTTTAATACCATTTATCATAAACTAAAAATAGAAAACTACTTTAGAAACTTATCATACTAGTTTTTAAACTAGTAAATGAAAAATTATTAAAAAAAATATTCCTTAGAAATCTGGATACAAAAAATTAATAATTACTTTTGATTGATAGATGAAATTTGAAGTAGAAAACTACCATCTTTTAGAAATAATTGAGCTAAAGAACTTTTTTTGATTTTTCTGTAATTATAAAGCGTGTTATGGCATGCATCTTCATGCTCGTTTAGAATATCTCTACACTTTTTGTTTAATATATGTAAGAGCTGATTTTTCCAGCTGTCAATTGCTTTGTGACTTAAGGCTATGCTGAACTGTAAGTGATATTTTGCGAGTTTACTTGCTCCTCGCTTGACTTTTGAAACTGTTCTATTGAGGCGGTGAAAATTCTTAGTGCAGAACGTTCAGATTTTAATAGAACACTAATTGATTACATAACTTTGCAATAAAGTTTAATAAAGTTTTCGAATTAACAAAAAATATAATAAAACCGTAATGCATGAAACTAGAAATAGAAGTGAACAAAAAACAAAACAAAAATACTTTTTTGGTAATAACGGCATTTTAATTTGCATTGAATTTTAATTTGCAACTTATTTTAATTTATTTTGTATTTTTAATTGGTGTCATAAAAGTTGTATAGAAGAATAAGAAAAGATTTTTAAAGTCTTTGAAACATTTGTCGAAGCAATTAAATATTTAGATTTTTCTTAAATTCACAATAAACGAAAGTATTAAAAAATCCACATTTTCTGGCATAAACACTCGTTTTTGTTAACAATTAACATAAATAAACTTTTATTAATGACTAAAAAAAAGTTAATTGCTTTGAATTAAAAAAAATCTAAATATATTTATTTTTTTTTGCTGATTAAAAAAAATGACTTTGAGGACAGCCACATTAATTAAATCATAAAAATGTTGTTATTGTAAAATTAGATAGTATCAGTGGCAACTAAAGAGTTATATGATTAATACATAAATAATTATTGCCCATAAAAATATTGATTACTATTATGTTTTTTTTTAAGATAAGAGCAATTATTATATCTTTCTTCGTTTTAGTAAAAGAAAAATTATTATCAAATAAATTTTTTATGGCCTTTAACGTAAGTTTTGTTTATTCCAAAAGTTAAAACACTTTTTTTAATTTTTAAAATTATTTCTTTAAGCACAAAATTAAAAAAAAAAAAACAAAGGCCTCCATGGCTAAACACTTTAATATTCGAAAACAAGCCACTGTAAATTGTTGAATATTTATTTAATTGTAAAATTAAATTATAAATCATGATCATTAATTGAAAATGTTGATATTGGCATCCATTAACACTTCTGTTTAAGTGTTTTTCTATAGCAATTTTTATTACTAGCAAACCAAAAGTAGCTATTTTAAATTATTATTATTACATCCGCTCATATGAATTGTTTTAAAATGTTAGTATTTTTGTGAAAATTTTGTTTGTAAATAGAAATGTAAATTTTATTTTAATACAAAGAAAACCACTATAAGAAATATTGTATTAGTGAGTTGTATATGTTTTTAATGGGTTTTCTTCTTCCAGGGTTTCCTACCTACATAGGTTTCGTATGCTATTGCTATCGCTAAAATGTCTTTCCGTCTGTCACAGATTTCCATCTCTGAAACCGTAATACCTAGACAACTATTATGGCCGCTACAACAAATAACTAAATGAAGTTTAAAAATTGAAAGGTGCTCCTATAGAGACTTATACCGTATTGATAATGCAAAAAATTAAAAAATTTCAGAGCCCCGTAACTCGGAAAATATGGGTGAGCGCCAATTTTTTCACTTAATGCTTTTTTCTTATTTTTTAATTCTCTTCTCTTTTTTTTTGGAGTAACTTAATTGTTTCAAATGACATGAAAAAATTAAAGGTGGGCGTGGTGATTTGCCTGCTGCCTCGAAGGACATGGAGCGATCATGCTGATTTTCAATAGCACCTATTTCGACACTATATTTGATCGATTGACATATTTTTTTTTGTGAAATCAAGTTTGCAGAGGCACTATCACGGACGGACAGACGGACATTGCTTAATCGACTTCGGTCGGCAATGAATATTGTAGATATAACACACGGAGTGACAAACTTATATATACCCTTTTTCCGTTTTTGTGGTGAAGGGTATAACAACTAATTTGACGCAAAAATAAAAAAAAATTTCTTGTTAATTAAAAAATTTTAAATTACGAGGTTGCAGGTGATAAGTTTAAAAAGTTCCTATTAATAGCTACTTTAAAGGATAATAAAAAAATCCTATTTAAGTTCTTAAGTCCCTAATTGACAAAAATAAAAAATAAATAAAAATAAACGGCAATACTGCTGAATGGGTGTTTTGCAAAATCAATACCACAGCCTTGATTTTCAATTTCTAAATTTAAAAAAGCTTTAAAATTTAGAATTTATTTAAATTTTCTATTTTCAATTTTCTCCAAGTGTATTTCTTAATGCTCGTATCTTAGGCATTCGTAATTTTTGTTTTTTCATTTAAAATTATTAATTTAAATAAAAAGTAAATAAAAGAAAATTTATTAAGCATTAAATACTTTATAAACAATATACGGTTTTTGTGTACATTTTCTTTTTTTGTTTCTAATTTTTGAGTGCAACAATTAGACTTCTTTATAGAAATCATTTAAAAAATTATGATTAACCTTGATTTGAATGATAAACATTCAGATAGTCACTGTGCGCTGTACAAAACGGTGAAAAAAGTGTTTTTTATGGCTGCCCTTTTTCGTGTTAAAAGAAGTTCTTATCTGAAATAAACTATTTAATGTTTAAACATTTAAATAAAAATAAAAAAAATAGATATCTACGTGTTTGGCATTGTAATTTTTAAGTGAAATTTAATTATGTGTGTTTTATTTAAACGTGGCTTACGTTTTGTTCACAGCCTGCATAATTTGCTTTTAAATTGTCTTTATTTCTTATCAAATATGTTACCATTTATATTAAATAGTTCTTTTGCCTGAGTTATTGTTTAACAACAAGAAGTACAAATGGTTGGTTATTCATGTCTGATAGTAATTCCTCGTTCTTTGGTAAAATAATTTTTATGCTTAACTTTACAAAATGAGGGTTAGTAACCTCTTTTTGTTGTTTGAATTTATTGAGCTTAAGCTTTTTGTCTTGAAGTAAAAAATATTTAAAAGTTTTTGTTTTTCATTTTTTTCAAATAAATTAATTATTATGTAGCAGAACGAGCAACCAGCAACACCAATAATTAGATTTTTTCATGTTGGTTATGTCAAGATAAAGATTAAAAGGTAACGTTTGGAAAAAAAAAGAATTAAAATAAAAGAAAAAATTTAATTTTCCCAAAAGAAGAGGTATTTTTTTTATGTTTAAGTGGGTCATTTAAATTTAATTGTTCAAGAACTTAATTATCTCCATTTTTTCTTAATTAAGTATCAACATGAAATTTAATGAACAACAATAAATTATAATGACTTTTTTTAATTTAAAATAACCAAAAAGTAAGATTTACAACAATTAACTTAATCCGAGGTTATCTCAGCTTCTCGTGTAAGGACGGTTAGATTTTGATAGTCCATGCTTTATTTTTAATAATTGTATTTTTTTTTGCTTTTACATCGATTTAATCTACTGTTTAAGTGACCGATAAGTTTAAGGTCTGTCCACTGCCACCCAAGGTTAAGGGATTTAAATTTCACATTATATTTGCACACAAAAAACAAGCGTAATGATGGCGTCCTTATTTGTTCAAAACAACAAAGGCAATGCAAATACCGATACAGTAGTTTAATTAAAGCCTTTTCCTCGCGTTTCAGCAGTAAATGAAACATGTGCTCATTTCTACAAAACAAATTAACAGCTGTCATTGCAATATATTTCCCCAAGTGAATCAAAGTCTAGGAATACAGAGACAGTTAATTGGACTGGCAAATTTATAGCCAAGAGTTGTTCGAATATGATAAGTTGCCTAAATTTAGAAAAGAAATCAAATGAAAATCCTCATTAAAAACAAAACAAAAAAAAAAACAATAATATGATCTTCCATTGAGGTTAGGTTAGAAAAGGATAATTATCAGCAATCTTATTTCTCTCGACATAGTACATTAGATGCCTATCAAGAGTCCCTTTGCAATTGCCAATCAGCTTTAATTTGATACTGTGGCCCATCAAAGACTTCAGCGCTGCCTAACTGTCATTTTTTCCCTTTTATCCACCCGAAACTTTCAAAACAGCTTGAGCTGAGCACACTTCACTCGTCCAAAGCCCAATGACCCTGTATGTCATGCCACTTATGTGGACACCAGCTTTAATACCTATATTAGTCTTTGAGTTGTCCGTAAAAACCACCCACCCCTTATACAGTCTATAAGATTTCGCCCTATCTTTTTCTAAAAGTTCTGAAAAGATTTAAAACAAATTTCACACGCTGATAGCAAAGGAGTATTACAACTTAAGTTTAAACGAATTGCAGACTTATTCCCAAAATATTTCGTTTCTGTCCACTGTACATATCGGTCCTATTCTTCTTCTTTCATTTTTGACCGAGAGCTCGGTGATGAAAAAATTCAATTAAAATAAAAATAAGCCTGTTTTGAGGCCCTTTAAGATCTTGTTGAACGCACATGCAGCTCATTGGACTTAAAAGAAACCATATTAAAGAAAAAAACTAATTTTTTTGTTAGGACTTATTTGCTGCATCCCGTATCTCTTTTTTCTATTAAGTAAAATTAAAATTTTTATTTCATCTTCATACATATTTATAAATAAAATTTTAAAGAATAAATTGCCCGTTTACCATATCTGTTCTTTGTTGGTTTTTTGTTTTTATCTATCTCTCTCTCTTTCTCTTCTGTTACAATGCTGTATACGCGTAAGTAAATGGCAGCAATTGACAGTTACAGAAACAATGTAAAGTTTTATATTTGATACCAACCAATCATAGCATCCGCTTTAGCTTCAGCAGAACCAAAAGCAACATTTTTTATAAATTTTTATCTCTAGATATTTGCGTTTTTTTTAAATTGCATGTGTATATGTAAATATTTTGTAATAAAAATCTGTCTTCTTATCTGCAATTATTGCGAAAATGTTTGCTTTAAGTTATTATCAGCACATAACTCTGATTTAATAAACGTGAAAGAATTTTTGTAAATTATTAAGAAATGATTAAAAGCGTTTATGCAAATAGAGAAAATCTTAACACGTTCTGATTTATAAGGAAAATGTTAATGTTAAACTTGAGGAAGTATATCAAAGACGTTGTCTTATTTATCATATTTTATTTTTTAGCTGAACAAACAGATTCAGTGGCAAAATGTGAAGGTATTGGAAGAGTTTTTTAAAATTTTATTCGAAATTAAGAAATTTATTATTTTGAAATATTTCTATAATTTTTTCTTAATGGTTGAACTAATTCTCATAGCTGGCAGTGTAGGGTTAAAAAATAGGGCAGGCACTACATGATACAAAGGTATTTTTTTGTTCTTTCACCAAAGATTTTGAAGGAGAGTGAAAAAAATTGCGGAGGCCCAAACCACTATTCGTTGGAATTAAATTGTCGAACTAGTGCCTGGTTGTGGTAGTAAAAATCCAAGAACATCTGTTTGGTTCGCAGACTGTAATTTCAAGTTTAGGAAAGTGCTCTTTAATGTATACTAGCGTTCCGTACCTAGAGGGGGAAAATGTCCCCCTATTGTTTTCGCTATTGTGTATGCCTATTTGTTTGTCTGCCACAGCTTTTTATCTTTAAATTTTCATACAAGGTATTTTACTATACCAACACTATTCAAAGAGTGTTCCGACAGTGACGTGATATTCATAAAATATGTTGGTACTTTTTGAACTGTGGTACGCAGACACGTTAAATTTGCACAATGTATTTAAAACTATAACGGCTATAGCAAGAAGTGTAAAAATAAAACTTTGAGCTAAAGGGTGTGCCAATAGTTTGTTTGAACAGCATTTTGAATTAAAGTATTTTTATGCCCGCTATCAGAATAAGTTAAAAAAAAAAATAATAAAATAAAAAAAACTGAAATACAAAGGGTATGCCAATAGTGCCGGTATTTTAATGTATATCTGTAGATATTAAACTGTAGTAGACAGACATTTACAGAGTATGTATAAATATGTCCGCTATACAAAAGGCGTGAACAATAAATCAAAAAATTAAAGGGTGTTTGCATAGAGGCTGTAATTTTTACACACATGGGCTTATGTCTTTAGCCGTTAGGGTTACATTCACAGATTTGTAAAGCAATTTAGAACTGAACTTTTTTTGTGAAAATTAGAACGTGAACAGAAAAGTGCTCGTTTTCACATTTGTGCTTGTAAATTTGGAAGCCAGAATACATTTGAATATTTTCAGTTTTTAAACGAACAGTTGTTAATATCGAATAAGAAAACTTTTCATGTTAACTGAGGTTTTTGTTTAGAAAATGTAACGTAACACTTTCATTTATTTTGAAGGTTTTTTGTTAAAAAAAAACTAAAATTAATACAAATTAAAAAAAACCTGTTTGATCTTGTCAATTAAGTTTTAATCTTTAAGATAAAATTAACTTAAGTCTTAAATAAACACGGCTTGTTTGTCAATTAGATTTTCTAATACTCAACCATACAAAGATTTAAATTAGTAAAATATGAATACGAGTCGGTCTGTCTGTCGGTTAATCTGTCTGTCTGTCTGCCTGGTCGAAGTTTTTACCATATTAAGTATCATTTAGAATGGTTTATTTGTTTGTTGATTAATGCAAAATTGTTAAATTTCCTTAATAATGCACTTTTTTCATTTAAAAAAGCTAAAAGTATGTCTTTATCAGTCTGTGTTTTAAATTTTTTTTAAATATTTTTTATAATATTTTTTTTTGTGAATTATTAACAAATACGTAGTTATATATTTTTTGCTGTTATTATTTGTTTAATATTGTGAGGCTTTATATTGTTTTATAAATTATACAATTCAATAAATAATTAACTTCCTTAATCTTGAAAAAAAAGAAATAAAAATTAAATTACAAAACAAAGCCGCTGCAAAGAATAAATAAAATTATCAATTTAATGATAATACAACTATAAATACATACATATGTATATACATATGTTCATAATTCTATAATATTCGCACAATATCATCATATTTCAATAAAAATCCCTGATTATTGAAGAACAAAAACATTTTTTAATAGTAAATTAAGTCTCAAATAAATCATATCAAAATATTTAGTTGCAATAAACAGAAACATAATTAATTAAGCTAAATGATTATTTGGCGGGTATTGAACTTACAAGCCTTAAGCTAGAGTTGGCAATTATGCCAGTTTCTTTTTTCAATTAAAAATAGTCTGCACTTTACGTTTTTCATATATTTAAAAATTTGAATTAAATCCTTTAAGTGCTTTCCTTTGCGAAGGATTTTAGGATGTAAAATAGTTTTCATTGAAAACGTTAAAGGCACCTTGACAACCAAATATTTATTTTCTTTGTTTCAAAGAATAATTTTACACAGGATTCAATTTTTACTTCCTTCTCTGCTTTTAAAGAGAAAAACTTTACTAAACATTCATTTGTATTAGTTTTCGTGCAATTCTCATGTTTTTGCACCCTTACGAAAATTCCACCCTTAAGGAAAATATTCTGGGTTAACCAAAAAAACGATAAATGTAAATTTTAAACAAGTTTTACGTTACTGTCCGTAATGTACTTAAAAGAATGAATTCTTTTCAAGTTTGTATTTTTTTTTTAATAATTTTATTCTCTTACAAATAAGAAAACTAAAAATTAACCCAACGTTATTCATTCTTGTTATTGTTTTGTGCTGATCTGGCACAAAAATATTCTGATTTCAAAATAACGTTATTGTTATTGCGTACTAGTTTTAAGTATTAACTGTCTTTTTGAAAACTTACAAATTATTTTAAAGAAAAGTTTTTCCTTTAATTTAATTTAATTAAAAAACATTGTTGATAAAAATATTTTAATATTAATATTACTCCCATCTCTGTACAAAGCAAGTGGCATCACCGATTTGAATCTTCTTCCTGCCTCTTAAATTTTTCTGAAAATTTATTAGTTGAGATGTATTTTTTTGTTCATTTACCTTCTGATACGAAATTTCCCACCGAACACCATCTTTAATTGATGTACGGTATCCACTATAGAGTAATCCAACGTGACAGATAAGAACGCACACACACACGCACTCTCTGTATAAAATCAATTACTGTTAATTTATATTGCTGTTATTGTTATTGCAGTTCTTTTTGGTGTTTTGTTTTTCACTTTGTAAGAAAATAACAATTGTTGCTTTAAAAAAAAATTGTTAAATTTAAACAAACATAAAAAGAAGAAGAAGATGAAAGAAAACAAGTTTTGGCCCGTTTAAAGAAATTTACAACAATTTCACTTTAATCGCAAAGAAAACAGAAAACGAACATTGCTCTTTCATAGATGTTGTAGTTGTAGTTGTTTTTTTTGTGTAGTGTTAGGTTTTTGTTTTTGTAAAGATGCTCCTATTACTACGATTCTTTTTTGGTGTTTTTGCTGTTGTAATTTCCCTGCATTGAATGCAAATAAATGTTGTCAACTTATTTTATTTTGTTAATGTTTTGATTGATTTATTTTTTTTTAATATTTATTTTTAAATAAATTTGTATTTGAGACGTTTTCAATTTTGCTTTTGTAGTTAATTCGATTTTCTTGTTTAATTAAAGCAACAATCAAGCTGGGGTTTGACCTAAATGTTGCTTAAAAATGATTGTGCGTTTGTAACATTTAAAGCGCATTAATTTTTATTCACTTTTTTTACATGAAAGCGTTTTAAGTTTTTTTTTTATCGACATTAAATTGACATTCATGGTTATATGGACTGATTTTATTTTTATATTTAATACTATCAACTGACATGCAAAATTGTTTAACACTCAGTTTGAATTTTATTTTAATTACTTTTCTTATTGCTGTGTTTGCTGGTGTTGTTGCTAACGTTACCACAACTTTGAGTCTATTTAAAAATTAACACTTGTTTTAACAAAGACTTTTAATTAACATTTACGAATTTCACAATTGTCAAGTCAGCATTTTGTATTTTAAAAAAGAAATTCGTTTTTTTTTCAAATTTTTATTTTGAAAATTAAAAGTTTTTACTTTCTGTTTTGTACGTAGATTTTTCTTTATAATTATTATTATTTAAATAAACACCGCACACAAAACCAAAGTATAAAATTAAAATTAACTAAATGATTATTATGGCGCTTCTATTTGCATCAAGCGTCTTAACCGTTTGTTAGTTGTTACTCGTATGAAAACCAGTTGTTTGCTAAAGAAATTCATATGCCCACAGTTTTTCTGCGGGACTGTGGCATATGTTGTTGCTGTAGTATAATACAACTATAAAATGGCATGAAGTTGTTTTTTTAATAATTGTTTACATAAAATAAATATGACCCTAAAGAAGATACAAATACAAAGAGAGCGATGTAAAGAGAGAGAGAGAGAGAGAGAGAGAAAATAAAGAACTAAAATCTATTAGATACTTTTCCATCTCTTATATTTTAGTTGCAGATACTTTCAGTGCTGTCAAGTTACTGTTTTTAGAAGGTTGTTTCTTAGAAATTTTCAAAAATTATGAACAAACAAATTTTCAAATCGGGTTTTAGTGCTGGAGCTTTGATTTAAAAAACACAAAATTTATATGAAAAAAAATCTTTTCAGTTAAAGGGGTTTTAAGCATTCTTTTTATTACTTTTTTAATTTTTTAAAACTGAATTCTTTAGACATATTTTTTTATAAACGATTCTACTAAGTAAAGATTTTCTAAATCCAAGTTTTTTTTAGTTTTAGCATGAGGTGTATTTTAAAAATTGACTTTAAGTATTTTTATTGTCAAAAAGTAAGTATTACAAAAATAGTTAATTGTTAAATAATGATTAAAATAATTTTTCTCTGCATAATTATTTAACTTTTAAGATTTTTTAATAAAAAATGATGAAGCTATAATATTTATTTGAAAAGAAATATGATTTTTAAAAATTGAGATCAGAGATAAATTTACCAATTATGGTACTTTGAAATCGGTCGATATTTTCATGTCAATTCTAGATATTAAAATATATTTCACCTTTATATTTAACGTTTTTTTTTTCTAATTTATTAACAGACATGTAAATTCTAAATAGTTTTCGATTGGTTACGAATGCGTTAAATAAAGTAAAGAATAAGTAGAACTGTTAAAGCAGGCTATGTTATTCTATGTTCCGCTAGAAACTAATGATGTATTTTTGTTATCCACTTAAATTAAGTTTACAGACGGGTCAGCCCTGTTATAAAGGAGAGAAAAAAGCCTGCACCTTAAAAATTTGTTTCATAAGTCAAATAAGTCAAAAACATTCTTGTAAAATTAACGATGTTGGTAAAAAACATTTTATATATTTTAATTTCTTCCCAGCAAAAAATTTTAGAACAGATAATCAAGTGTGGAATTAAGCATTTTTGGCAGAAGGACTTCCCAACTAGATTACTTTCCAACTTAATGATTTTAACAAGGCATGAGACTTTTATAATCAATTCCTAAAATCGATTACAATGATTATTGCTGGAAATTATGACGACCAAATGAAATATTTTAAGGTATTCTATTTTAACTTAAGGAACTAGTTCAATTACTACTTGCTTCTTTTGCGAAGTAATGTGATGTGTTTCGTACGCGAGTAATAAAAAATGGTAATCACAAAATTAAGTCATTATATGGCAAGTACTTTTTAAGGTAATGTCTAATTTTTTGCTGGGTTGCTTCGTTTTATGTGTGGTTCTAAAAATTTTTAAATTATATTTCCATTATAATTTTAATTTCCATTGAACATGCGCATTGTTAAATTGATTCTGTTATGGTTGATAAAATATTATTATTTTAAGTAATGCTGACGTTCCAAACGTCAATTGCTTTATATTTGCACACAGTCGGGTGTTCCATAATGCTGCAGTACAAAGCATGGATAATGTACACCATTTCAAATCGCCATCGACAATTATAAGCAACGCAGTAAAAAAGCAATCAGGGCCTCATTAGTTTTAAACTAATCATATGTACATGACTTAAAGACCATTGGATAACTACATAGAAACATTAAACTTATACGTTGTCGAAGTCAGCCCAAATATTATTCTACTCAAACAAAGCATTCGAATAGAAACATGATCTCTACATGGTAAAAGTGAAATCACGGAAATGTTTATTTTATGTCAGTTAAATAAAATCATGCGGAATTCCACGTTAAATAATTTTTTATTAACCGCTATTGCTTATTATAGGAGAAAGCACCTCTCGGTGGCCATTGCATTGCCGCTTACTTAGAGCTTTATGAAACTTTTCATAAATTTCTTTTCCAAGCAAACTATATAAATTAGAATAAAAAACCAAAAATGAAACAGAAAAATCATTTTCTTTTTCTTCTGCATACTTTTTCTTGCCTCTTTATTCAGTTACAAGATAAATTAAAACAAACAGAAAATGATCTGTACATCACTCAGCAAAATACAGTTACTTCATGTCAAATGACTTTGGAAGTAATTTTATTTCTGAGAAAAGTTAAAAAAACAAAAGGTTATTTTTGCAAAGCTTAAATTTCTTCAGAAAATTTGTGAATGTTGAAGTTCAATGTCAGAAAAACTTTTTATTTATTTTTGATTTTCTGGAAGGAAACTTTTACCACAATTAAATTATGTTCTTCAAGTCAGCTAAAGAAAATGTGTATAAAAAGGTAAGATAAAGAGATAGCAAGGTCGTAAATAAAATTTTTTAAATAAAAAAAAAAGCATTTTAACTTTATTTTATATGAATTGAACAAAAAAAAATTGCTAAAATTAACGAAAAACTAAAAATTTGGCAGCATTGCTTCGAGATGCTCTTTAAAAGAAATGAGTATTGCAGATAATTTGTATACGAGTTTCATTTTAGATAATGGGTTGCTGTCTTGAATACTGCCTCTGGTAGTGACTGTCTTTGCTAAGTAGTTGGCAATGCATCAGTTTAGGTATTTTAACATTTGCTATGCTAAGATCTCTTTTATATGGAGCGAAATTTAATTACGCCTTTAGATAGACTTTATTTTTTAATGTTATTAAAAAAAATCAACAAACATTTCAACTATCACCTGAAGTCTTAATGAATGTTTTCATTCCATTTGTACGAAGAAATTTTGCAATTATTATATTGAAAGGAATTAGTTTTTCGCAGACGAATAAAATGTTTTTTGTGGAATTTTTAAATTTAATAAGAAAATCATAACTTCTTACATATTTAATTTTAAGCAGAGCTTTAAGCTTTAAAACATAAGTATTTCGTAAATAACGAAGTTTTTTTTTGTGGCACAGTATTTCAAAAACTATACTATATGAAACACATTTCTATCTTGAAAGCTTCATTTATTCTGGAATTTTAGAGAACCCGCCTGCAAAAACAAATAAATATAAGTGTTGTCAACTTCAGCTAGTAAAAGAATCATCGAATTTAAAAAAAAATTTTTTTTGATAAATCTAGAATTTTTAACATTTTGGTTTTATCAGAAATTTATTTTTTTTTTTTTGTAAACACTTGATTATTTTTAGACGTTGTAATGCTTTTAAAACAAGAAGAAACAAGATTGTTTCTAAAAATCACTCCGAGAATTTACTAGAAGTTGAATAAAGATCTAGAATTTAGTGTAGGGCGACTTCCCAGCAAGAAATTAGTGAGCGACATATGTACATACTTAATTTCCAACTAACACATTTGCAATAATTTTATACCGCAATCGCGTTGCCTTTGTACTGCTTTTGGTATTAAATTAAAATGAATTATTTTTTGTTATTAATTAATTGGGTTAGGTTAGGTTAGGTCCGGCAGGCAGCCGTATTACCAACGACCACTTTGGGTTACCTGCTGTTAAAAGGGACAGAGAAGAAGAAACAGAGAGAGAGAGAGAGAGAGAGAGGAGATTAAGGCAGGAATTAGAAAAAGATATGAGGATGAAGAGATGAGAAAGACAGAAAGAACTGCGGGTATGAAGAATATGGAGAAGAAGAAAGAGAAGAATCCGCTAAGTGAAGCTAGTCGACCAAAATGTTCGCTCATCCCGCTGAATGAGTCACGATGTCGGGTTGTGGGCCGGTAAACCACCCACATAGGCTTTCATAGTACCAATGACCGAGATATCTCAGCTGTATACACCCCAGCGCGGCGCATTGATAGAGAAAGTATTCTACCGTCTCCTCTTCCTCCTTGTCCTGACAACTTCTGCAGAAGTCGTTAAAAGGGATACCCATACCCCTAGCATGGGTCCCAAATAGACAGTGCCCAGTGACCACATCCACCAAGTCACGTAGTCGAACCCTCGGTAGCTGCAATAGTGCAGCAGCCCTGTCCCGATCCAAAGAGGACCAGAGTGTTCTATAGGTTGAAAATGTCGACTCGTTAGACCATCTGCTCTGGTCCATTTCGTACAGAGCAGCGTCGATGCGCTGTCCATAAGCAGAGAGGGGTATGCCACATAATTAAATCTAAATTTTAGCTTAACAATGTTCAAAATGCAGAAAAAGTATTGTAATTAAATATTATCCAAAGTTCATGAAAAATTTGCATTATATTTTTTGTAAAAAAAGTCACTGGCAACATTGTTTGCTACAGACATCACACGTATAAAAAATTTTACATCATTTTTTTTATTTTCCTATTAAGAATATGAATGAAACGTTGTTCTACGCAGTGATAGATATTTCCATCATCAGTGATTGTCATTTGAGTTTTTAATTAAAAGCTATCAAGCGCTTGATGCATCCGAATTTTAAATGAACAGATTTCTCCTGTTGTTGATAAAAATGTTCATTTTATATTTCTACAGTCATATTTCTATTTCATTTTCATAGCTGCCAATAATTTCCCATCGGGTTATTGTTGTTGCACCCAAAAGATTTCGAAAAAAAAATTCTTAACATCACTGAACAGTCAAACGAACCTGCTTAAAATACTCACACTCACTCATGTTAAGAAATATTTCACACCTTATTTTTATTTTTGAGATGCTAAATGGTCGATAACAAGACCGAACAGCTTTTGCAACAAAGTTGAAATAGTTTTTATCTATTTTATTATAAAATATATATGTGTGTGTGTGTGTGTGTATTTGAAATGCATTAGAACATAATAAGACAAATGTAACAAACGCATTGTGTTAAGTGGCGTTGTATAAAAATTAAGGCATGAATAAAATTTTCGATACAATTGCCGAGTCTTGACTATTCACTAACTGCTTGTACAGCCACATCGATTTAAGGCAGACAGACAAATATGAACTCTGACTTAAAGTTAAGGTTTATGCTTAAACATTTTTCTTTGATTAATTTTAAAAATTAAAGTCATTTGAAATTTGCAATTGATCCAAAAACTAAAAGTGTTGAATTCAAAGAACTTTAAAATGTGTAAATGGAAGTAAATTTATTTTTTAATTTGTTGTTGGCTAAAGCGTGAGGGAAGAGTTTTTATTGCAGCCACCCTTTGGCTTTTACAGTTTGCTTTGTATTTTTAGTCAAATAGTTCTTTCTGTAAGTGAATTTGCAGCTTAATAAACACCGCGTCTAATATTACCGCCGATAATTTGTATAATTTGTGTAACTGACAGTTTTGAACATTAAGTTGACGTTTGTATTATTTCCAAGAATTTATTTTTCATTTATGTTTTGTTCTTTTTTTTTAGTTTTCGTTGTCGTTGGTTTTTATTCGTTAAAAAATATCGAGTTAAGATTTTTGATCTTTTCAAAAGTATCCGTAATTTACGAGACATGTCAAATGAAGGTATGAATGAATTATTACATCAGCAACCAATTGAAATGAAATACTTTTATGGAAATGAAACAAAATAACAACAACAGTAACTGCAACTGCAACTGATACAACAACAAGAACAGGCTGTGTTAAATGAAAACAATGGTCAATTGAAATTTAAGTTAATTTTCATTTGTTGCCTTTTTGTATCAAAATGATTTATTTTGTTGCAACCGAAAAAAGAGGTTGAACACTTTGTGGGTGTGTTTGTGTGTCATTTCAATTAAAGAAAATTGTTTTCTGCTTCTCAACTCTTTAATAAAAAGGACAATTTTCAATTTAGGCTTGGTTTGTTTTTTTTTAACAGATTTTCTTTTCAGTTTTAATTTGTGTTTTGTTTTTAAATGAAAAATTAGAAAATGAAATGGCATAAAATAGAGTTTCTGTGTATCAGAAAAATATTATTTTTAAATAACCACAGAGCTGTTGAGAATAATAGAAGAAATGACATTTTGCAGGAATTGACTCTTTACCCTTTATACCAGGCAGCATCACCTTTTGCAGAATAGAGTGCCTGGGAAGAAAATTCTCATTGAACTCTATAACCGGTGGGATATAAAACTGCAAGAGGCAAATGAACGTGTACTCGAATATGTTCTAAAACTAAACTTGAATGTGTTCTTAATCTGATAAGATGTGGCTCGGTAAATGAGGTAACATTGATGTGGGTTACAGGACACAATGGCACTGCTGTTAATGAAGAATCGAACGTGCGGCTGAAGAGGGAATCTTCTGTAAATTTTTGAGGATGAGAACTTGAGTTGCACTGACGAATGGTGTGATTAGGTGAAGAGATGCTACCACATGTAGATCAGCTCAAATAGTGCTCAAAGTGCTCTTTGGTAGGAAGCTCGGTTCAGTGCATGTTTTGGCTGAATAACTGCGTCAGTGATATGTGATAGAAACTTCAAGTATTATCTGGCCAAGATAGCGATGGGACACTAAGAGTCTGGTTGAGAGAACATAGGCTTTGACACAGGTATCTTCGGGTTATAAGGGAAACCAGTCCCCCGGTGTGCTGGCACTGAATCTGGATAGACAGTGGGGTAACTGTCGTAGGATCTACAATAGTCCTTAAATGATAATAACTTATAAATAATAAGAGCAAATAAATAAACTGGCACCACAGGAACCGGTAGCCAATCCCTTCGGGGTACACGTGGTGGCTGTGTTTAAATTAAAGTCTATATCTTCAAGTCTGGTGTGGAATAGACGGAAGTGTGCTGTTGCACTCTCAACAGAGGAGTTATGGGTAAGCTCCGACCCTTTAGCAAGGGTAGATTCATGGTCCTTCAAGCCATGGTCTTAAAATTGCACAGAATAGTTGTAAGACCACCGTCTGGTAAGGGCTCCGCGACAGGTACAGACGTTAATCTAATTCTTATAATCTGTCACCCCAGGGGCACTAAGAGTCTGGCTGAGCTATCCTAGGAACAGACGAAGTGTTCTCGGGAATAGGGGGAACCAGTCCCCCGGTCTGTGGGCACCAAATCTGGGTAGACAGTAGGGTACTGTCGAGGATGCACGAGTGTCCTTCAATAAACTGGCACCACGGAAACCGGTGGCTGTGGTTAAAATGTCTATATCTGCAGGTCTGGTGCGGAATATATGGAAGGTGCTGTTGCATTCTCTACAAATGGGGTTGGATAGTCTCCAACCCTCAAGCAAGGGGAAGTTTATGGTCTTGCAAGCGATGTTCTTGAAATCGCAACTCTGTTGGCTACGTCAGGTGGAGGGCGCTAGTCGACGCTTTGTATTCACTCACGGTGGTAAGACCACCGTCAGGTTAGAGCCTCCGGCCAGTTGCTGACGTTAATATTGATCACATCTTGTCTTTGAAAAAGCTAAGACGGCAGCGTACATTCTTTGAAAATATTCTACAATAGCTGGCATTAGATTTAGGATAACGGGCAGACAGACTAAATAAGGACCTAAGCCTTGACTAAATATTAGCAATTACGAGACAATCTGCAATAAAATAGAGGTCGACAGTTATCATTCGTTTGTCTGAAATTACTACAGTGGAGAATTTAGTCTAGTGGCACCTCGAGACTTGATAAATGTATCTTAGGCGTATATTTTCAGGTTTTTTCCAAAAATCATTGGGGAACGAAGGGGCTCGAAAATGGAAGAATAGAGCTGGTGATGACATCTTTATATATGAGCTGGCTCAGATTAGCTTTATTACCCGCCAAAACTGCTCGATCATGAGTTGGTCTTAAGGAAGAAGAACTACGGTCTTTAGGAACTGCTCATTCTGAGCCTATTCTAGTAAAATGGATCGTAATGCCTTAGAACACCGAAAGAAATAGCGATGTTTTAGCAATGGATTTAAAAATCTTAAAAATTCTTATTAAGCAATGCCTCCTTAAGGAGCTGTCATAATAAGGAAAAATATGAAAATCTGGTCAAACATCTCTCCTACCTGTGTTTCGCACTGAAGTAAGGGAATTTTTAACTCCCTGGAACAATGGCATTTTGAGATCCTTGCCGAGCTCGTATAATAAGAAGGAGAAGAAGGGCAAAGGTCTCGCTCCTGTAATAAAATACCATAGTAATGGTACTGAAAAAGCTCAAGTCCTGTCACCTGACTGGTGACTTTAAAAGATGCTGCTACGATGAAAAGAAAAATGAACTGTTGACTCATTTCGACGTAGAAGAATCTACGCTTAATATTTTTGAAGTGCAGGAGCATCAACCTTGGAATTAAAACCCTCAATTTTTCTTTCAGGAATAACTGTTGCTGTAGCTTCCATCTCACACCATATTTTCTGCTCTATTCTAAACGTCTCAAGTTTTTAGAGCAGTGATACCTGAGAAACTTGTCGATGTGTTTTATTAATGATTATTGTGAAATCTGTCAAGATAAGGAAAAAACGGACATACAATTGTTCGGCTTTTTTCATTCACTGAAGTACCAAAGTCTCAAAGTCGTAAGAATTGACGCCACAGGAACCATGCCGTTAACTCACTAAAATAGAATGAATTGTGTGCATTCCTTAATAATAATAAATCGTTGAAAATATACGAAATATTTTTAAATGGATTTAGAATACAAACTAAAACCTCGACAACAATGTACCTGTGCTATAATTTTGCTCACCACTTTCATTGTTAAATATATTGCGATTTCATTAAGTTGTGTTTTTTTTTCTTCTTCTTTTTATATTTTGTTAGAACGGACTTTGTAACTTTGGAAAAAAAAAGTACAAAAACAGATCGTATGTTTTAGAAAAGGCATTCGAGTGTAAACAATTAGAAGTGGCAACACTTTGACCCACGTGCATGAGCATAGCGATTAAGTGTAAAGTAAATGAGGGTTGCCAATACATATAAACATACACACCAACAGATTTCATACAGAGACGGACACAACAAATACACAGAAAACAAAAAATAAAAAATAGACTTAAACGGCACACGCCTGATGTGTTGCAAGTTACCGTTGGCTGTTGCTTAAGCTTATAAATGATTTAGCTTTAACTTGGCCTGCCTAAGCACGCTCAACAAACTATCTTGGCTAATATATCTTGTTTCAAAAGCTCATACAGCTCCAAATATTTCACCCAGTTCACAACCATTTGATAAATTGAATTCAACGTTCGCCAGAGTTTGTCTGCCCAAGTTTTCTGCCACATCGAATCTGTCTTCTATTGGCAGCCAAACAAACAGTGTCAGGCAGCAGATTTTTACCTTCTAATACGTCTGTACATGTGTATGTTTGTACGTGTACGATTAAAGAGTTTAGTGCGACAAGTCTTGTGTTAAATTCAATTTTCTGACAATTTTTCTTTACTTCAAAAAAAAAAAAAGGAAAAGTTTGTCAAGAAAAATTATAATTTGCTTTTAAAAGTTTGATTTTTGTTTTTCATTAGTTTGGCTGTTTGTTGATTTAAGATGCTGAGTATGAGTGAGTTTAAAAGTAGAAGTTGCATCATAAATCGTGCCACAAAGGTCGTTTGCGGGTGTCACTTTTGCAATTTTCTTATATTACATGCAAAAACAACCGAAACAAAAAATTAAAAAAAAAAAATAGAAACGGGGAAAAATCAAATTCATGTTTGCAAAACTTAAGAAAAAACAGTCGTCACCTCTATATTGTGTTGAAAAGTGAAGAGAACAACGTGGCTGTTAAGTTTTGTTTTTTTTAGGGGAGAGGGGGGTTGATTTAGTTAAGTGTTTATGGCCATTACTAATTTTGAAAGTTCCAAACATGAATTTGACAAAATTTTAAAGAATTAAATACTGCAACAACGACAAAAATGGGGTCAAATATTTGTAAATTTTGTGTGACTTCAAGTGATAAAGTTTTAAAATTTGGAAAGGATAGTTAGTGCAGTCTAGCAGCCAGTTTAGTTTTTGTGAGTTTTTGAAAGTTTCAAATCATTTATTGTGACATTTCTTGTAAAAAAAACACTGTCACGTTTGAGATAATCAAGCAATAAACGTGTGGTCCAAATTCAAATCATCCATTATTTTGAAACTCGTTAAATCTTCCTGCTCAATAGAATGAGTGAGTATTATACTATCGTTAAACAAAATCCATCGCCTTACGCTTAAAAAACCTTGGAAAATACTAAAAACTTATTTTCAAAGTGAGTGCTGTGCATTTGTTCACAAGACGTATTTCGCCGAAATGAAGCACTCACCGAAATTGCTGCACGCAAATTTGTACATAAGATTCGTGAGACTAGCTTTCTGTTACACAATACTCATGGCTTCCATCGTCGCACGGTGAGTACTGATAAGAATGAGTCAGCTGTGGCGGAAATCTTACGATTCAATCCGGGAACGTCGACTCTCCTTCAATCTAAGCATCAACTGTATGATCAGAATTTTGCTTAGTAATTGAAGACAAACGATCATCCATTACATTACGGGTTCTCAGTTTGAGCCACAATAAAACTCTTTTTGGATGAATTTGCAGGATAAATAAAATCAGACTTTCTGAGAAAGAGCATTATCGTCTTGGCGTCTCTGTTAACAAACGAAATTGGCACATATCAGGATGGGGATAGAAAAATCCACACATCCTTTTTGAACAGCCAACGCATAAACAGAGATGAAAAGTTTAGTATAGATTAATGAGTGGTGGCATCACTGGCTGCTGCAAACTTCATTTTTGTCAACGACAAGCGCTACAGAGACATGTTTATGGTTGGAAATAGAAGACATTAACTTGGATAAGTTTTCGTTTCATCAGGATGGAAAACTACGTAACACAGCTGATCGAACAATCCATCTTTTGCGCACAAAGTTTTGGTCCTAGCAATGTCAACTGGCCTCCTGACACCTGTAATTTGATCCCTTTAGATTGTGGGGTTTATAGCCTTAAGACTAATATCATCCTACCATTCGATAAATAGCACAGCAAACCGTTAGAAAAGTCTTTGAAAATTCAACCAACAGATAAAGCCGTTACGTGAATGAAATCGTGTTCCATAATAAAGCCAAAATATGCCAAAAGAAATTAAGTTTAGTTCAATTTATAAATTTAAAAAAATAGAGTTGTCTTTGGACCACTGGTTCTCTCTGGCTGAGATCTTCCGTTTTAAGATGACAAAGACTGCTAGTGGGAAGTTTCGAGTCCACACATCTATTATCTTAATTTTATTAACTCTGTAAAAATCCATTGGAGGACTCATGTTGCCTATTTAATTTTCTGTAATCTGTCTTTCGAATGTTGTTGGATGTTGCAATGTCCTATAAAATATTCCTCGATTCTACTTAATTTCTGACACTTAGGTCGAAAATGTCAGATGCATACTTCATGCAGACATTATGATGTAAACTGGCGATCTGTAATTTCGAATATTTTTCATCCATCACTTAGGGGATGACTCCTACTTACACAACGCATTGTGCCAGAAGCAGGAAATTAGGTTATGGGAAGGGGGAGAGGGAGTGGTACTTGCGAACACTTGATTTAAATCTTTGTGCACTGAAAGTGATAAGAAAGACTTCCGCAGGTAGTTTATTCCACATACGAACTGTTCGGCTAAAAACGAATTTTATCTGTAATGCGTAGTGCGATTCACTGGCCAATCGACAACAAAGGGATGCGCTCTTGATGCTGAGCGCTTTGCGCATATAAAATAATGGTCCCTGATTTCATAAGAGCACATTCCGTTGTAGTTACGATAAAAAAGTGAAACACACCCCACATTGCGTCGATGCTCCAGTGAAGCAACAGAGCTGGATACCCTAATGTCACCGATGACCTTTAGAAATTTTTCTCTATTGCAACCTCAAAAAGTTTCTCGCAGAATTTATACTGCAGGAATGAGTTGACTTAACGAAACAAGTGAACCCGATGACAACAGAGCAGCAGGTCTCGAGTTTTTATTTGTCACCCTTGTAGTAACGATGTGGCAACCTTGTAAACATATTTCGACAAACATAACAAAGACTCCTTTATCAAAAAGAAATGATAAAATACTTAATTAATAATAAGAACTCAGAAATCCTTTCTTCACTTTTTTTTAAAATTAAATAATTCATTTTCAAAATGTGAAAATATATGTTAAATTAATAAAATTTAGTTCATAAATATTATTAATTGCCAATGCAAGCCGCATATAAGTTTGAAGTAATTACTGAACCCAAAAAAAATTGTTAAATGCAATAAATAAGATCAATAAAGTGGGAGTGGACAATACCATACCGTACGCCATACATCAACTTTGACAACAAATGACATTATGACAAAACGACAACATGTCTTAAAGTCAATTTCATTTCATTTACATTTAAAATAGAAGCAAAAATATCAGCCTCTAACCAGACCTGACAGATGCCGTCAACTACAAGAGGAAAAAAATTCTGCCACGAAAAATATTGGCGTATTGGATTACAACAAATTTCATAAAACTAATGACTTTATTATTTTTAAAACAAATGTATGGACAATGTAAATACATTGAATTACTTGCAATTAATTTAATGTAAAATTTCATTTCGCACTTACCTTGATTTTTGATTGGTTGTATTGGAGTTGACGTTGCTAGTGCTGCTGCCGCTAATGCTGAACTGTTGTTGCGTTAGGAATGTCGACGTTGAAGTTGACTGCTGCTGAACATTTGACATTCTTGGCATTAGGGGTGGTGGTGGAGGTGAAGCTTTTAAATTTTGCAAATTTAAAGGTGAAATTGGACCAGTTGGAGAATGTCTGACGTTGTGGTGGCTAATCACGTTAACATTCTCCTGAATGGTTGGTATCGAAGAAGCCGAGAGAGTGGCAGCTAAATTATGAGGTCTCTTACGTGTGGATGATGAAATTATGGTGGCTCTGCAGAGTTCAGGTTGAACTTTTGTGCCGTTCAACTGATTGAGAGCAGCTGCTGAAGGTCTTGTGACCTGTAACAATTCAATACTGGCTGGTTTCCGAGGTACTAAAGGCGGTGGTCCTTTAGATGGTATATTTACACTGTCATTAGATGGGGATCTGCTAAAGAAGTTTACTTTTCTCAGAGAAGCTCCGGCAAAGCTATTGCGACGATTGGGCGAAGGAGGTTTGATCATTAAATCAACTGTTGCATCCATTAGAGGTTGACGTTGTAATATTTCTGGCGGTGGTGGGGGCAAGGGTTCGTCGGGTATTGTGGTTTCAGTTTCCAAGCCAGGAGGTGGTGGTGGCAAGTCAGGTGAAGGTACTCTTAAGTTGGGATTCTTCGGAGGTCTCGCTGGTACCCAGGTATCTTGCAAAGGAGGCGGCAACGACATAGAAGGACCACTTTGATATGATTGACGCGATAGTTGCTGATAAGCATGCTGGGCATGATGTGTAGGATGGTGATAACTGCTGCTCATAACACCCAAGTGTTGATGTGTGGCTGGTGTTACATTTTGATGCTGGTGTGGATGCAGTTGTTGGTGTGTTAACGCAGCCGCCTGTTGTAGTAATACTTTGTCTCTTATTGCCGCATAGTCTGTGGCGGAAGAAGTTCTCCTAGGTGGCATTGAAGACCTACCTCTGGGTGGAGGAGGTGGTGGCGGCATGCCACAATCATTAAAGGAGAATTTTTCCGAATTGGAAATATTCTTTATGGATTGAGATTGCAATTTCTCTTGAGGCGACGAAATGAATTGATCCCTTAACTCGGCATAATCAGAGGCCGATGAAGATCTTCTTAAAAGGGTGGGCATCATGGATCGTGACCTCGGTGGCGGTGGTGGTGGTGCAGGGGAAGGCGGTTTATTATTGAAACTATTAAGATTGCGAGAGCTGTAGGTATTTTTATCCTCTGATAAAGGTCTTTGACCGCTAGTCATGCTATAATTGTTGGGAAGAGAATTTCTTAGTAGAACAGTTTGCACTTCCTCTTGGGGCGGATTTTGCAAGGAACTGGGTCTCATGGTGGCTTGTTGTTGGTGTTGATACGGCTTGGGCGATAGATTATCCAATGAATGGGTATGATTTTGATTGTGCTGCTGCTGCTGTTGTTGCTGATGCTGCTGCTGTTGCTGTCGCTCAAAGTAAGATTGTACGGCATTCTTTTGAAAAGCTTTCAAGGCTGGATTGGATACACGATGTGTTTTGTTGGGATCTAAGTACGTATATTTCTGAGGTTGTTGTTGATCATTAGTTCTTTCAAAATCATTTATTAAGGCTGCCACCGATTGCCAACTGGGCTGAGGATAGTTAGGAGATCCAAGTTTGGGTTGATGTAAATTACTGTGGCTACCCGACGCCGAAGGACTTGAGGCCGCAGATGATGAACTAGAGGATGAAGCAGTTGATGTTGTTGGCTGATGAGTTTTCTGAGGTTTCTGTAGACCGGTACTGTATTGAGGCTTTGGATGATGGACAAAATGCGAGGTGTTGCTGTGTACAGGTTCCGTATAAGTGCTAACCGGAAAAAGGCGGTGATTGTTTCGATGAGGATGTTTGATATCAGACAAAGAATCCATAGAAGCAGATACTGATTTATGGGCTCCCATACCCAAAGAACTGCTTTGTCGTGGTAACCCATGAGATCGGGCAGAAAGGTTTTTTTGGGATTGCGACTCAACCAGATTGTTGGTGGCCTTAAGAATGTCCTCACAGCCATTTAGATTATGATTGGGCTTAGATGCTGGTACCGGTGGAGGATGTGGCGATATGGTAACCACAGCTTCACTATTTGAAATAGTAACCGATATATTGGAACTTTGAGCGGATACATCACAGTTGGCGAGAGTCGTCTGCGAAGATGTCTTTTCTGTTATAGATTTTGACAACTCAGGTGAAGTGTTGTGGTGATTATGCTGATGGCGATATAAAGTGTGAGAGGTTTGATGTATGGGTGGATAACTAGGACTATGCCTATGGCTGGGTGTTAATGAACTGTTAAGGGATGATGGCGAGGCTTGTGCATGCAAACTATTGGGACTGTGATGGGGAGAATGAGTGCTTGAAACTTGCGAATGTTGCTGTTGTTCTTGTTCTTCTGTAGTGTACAAAACACTTTCACTTTGATGACGTTTAGGTGTTAAGACGCGAGAACTGTGCACAATTAATTGAGAAGTAGAAACTGAAATAAAATAAGAAATTAAAAAAAACAGACAAAAATATTTTTATTCTAAATTTACCTGATTCAGAAATTGCTGAAAAGCCTGTAGCATGACTGACTTCCGAAACATCACTCATGGAGCCCAACCACTTAAGAGTTTCCGTTGATGAAGTACTTTCAGAGCTATTGTTATGTTGTTGTATTTGCTGATGATGTTGTTGCTGCTGTTGTTGCGTACAGCTGCCCAACTCGCTTAAATCTCGACCACTTGAGAGAAGCGAAGTAGGCGAAGCTGCCACTGAAGTTGAAGCCAACGAAGACAAATCATTTTGTGACCAGTGATGCGATGACGTCTGACGTGATAACAATTCACTCTCCTGACGTAATCTTTTCAAAAAAATAAAAAAAAACAACAACAAAGAGATTACGTTGACATGTTTTTGAAAAATGAAAGCGGAACTCTTAATTTTTTTCTTTTATTTCTTACTCTTCTAATGCTTTTGAAATAATTGTCTCTGTCATACTTTTACACACAGCTATCGTTAGGCAGACTAAAGTTTAAGCTGCATTTAAATCTTACAATGCAATTGCTTTTCACTCATACATACTCATAAAAGAATCATTTTGGTTTTTTTTTTGCCATTTTAAATTATTTTAAATTTTTTGGTTGTTTTCAAGCCAGCGGCACTGGCACTTTTAAGTGGTTCACTACATGCTGAACCCTGCTGAAGTGGCGTTTGAAATGTAAACAATAATTTAAAGTGCTTTTTCTTTTCTTCAAGGTCAACTTTATCAAATGTTTTGTTTTAAGTATTTTTTGCTTTTTACAAAGCTTCAGAGCATAAGTTTTACAAAAAAAAAAAAAAAAAAAAAAAAAAAAAAAAATTTGCTCATAAATGTTGGATACTTAAAATACTCCTTCATAGAATTTGTTTAAGAATTTTTAATGAGATTTTGATTTTTGTTATTTTGTAATTATCAGCACAAACAAGAGCTAATTTGTTTTTGTTAAGAAACTGGGCGAGACAATTGTCATTACTGCATGCTTGAATAGTTTTTAAAGTGATCGTTATTTTTAAGACTAAAAGTTCTTAATGACTTTAATGTCACTTACCAACAAAGTAATAATAAAATTATTTTTTAATTTTTTTTGTAAACAAAAAATAAAAGTTCTTACAAGACCTCGACGCTGTCTAAAAATTTTCAACCATTTCAAAGCTACTTAGCTTTATGAAAATTGTTTATTTTTAGATATTTTTTAAATTTAATTTTAATCACAAACAGGAAGTAGTATTTTTTTAGGCAAATAAGCGGTTTTTAGTTTAACCAGGAATTTTGTCACTTTGTAAGACACTACATTTTTCGCGTTTAATTGTTTTGTGTTGTGTTTTGAAAGTTTCTCGTTTCACAAAGTTTTTGTGATTTAGGCGATTTTTAATGCATAATGCGTTTTTTTTTTGTAAAAGCATGGGTTTTTCTTATTTAAAGGGATTTGTGTGAAAAATTAAATTTTTGTGATTTCTGCAAAAGACAAAAAAAAAAAAAAATAATAAAAACAAAATCTAAAATTTATTTGCCGATTTTTTTAGGTTTGAGACTTTCATCCATCCTAATTAACACCTTGATGGTTATTATTCTATAATTCTACGCCTTGAAATTCTAAGGAAGTGGTTTTCAGGGCCTTGCAATAGGGCCAGTCGACAGTCATAAAATAATGAAGTCGAGAGATATGGTTGCATGACTTAATGGTGATAAAAGTAGGAAAATAACTTTGAAACAAAGGAGTGTTAAAACATAATTTAAAAACCCCTTCGCAATAATTTTTGTTCGTTTGTGTGAATGCAAAAAAAATTTTTATTTCAAGGTACAACTGATAATTCCACATGCGATTTTTTTTGTCCATTTAAAAATATTGAAAATATTTCACATGTAACCAATCAATGTTATCGAATACCAGTCATTTGTTGTTATTGACGTTGTAGTCATATTAGACGTTGCTGTTTGCAATCCTGCTTAACAGCTTGTTAGTTATAAGGTTATGTTGCAGTACAAGTTGCAATTGTTACTACATTAGGAAGGAATAGGTAAAAAGAAGCAAAAGCCGTAAGTAAAAAAAATGAAATAAAAATAATAATAAAAATGAAACTAGTTCTGCACATTCTTAATCAACATTTTGTAATTTGTTGTTGTTGTTGCTGTTGCTGTTGCTGCTTTAAAATACTAATGTCGGTGACATTCATAACTGATTTCATGTTTTGCCATAAATATGAACTCGTACAATTCCATGTCACCGTCAAACAAGCTGAGCTACCAGTTGCCATCTATACAACATTATGTTACCACAACTGCACACATGCATACCTACATACAGTACATACAGTGGCAACTCGTGGTTAATGATTGCATATTTTCTTTACTTTTTTCTGGCCTTTTTTTCTCTCTCTATTTGCTTTTCTTTTCTTTTGATGTCATAAATAGCATGTGTTTTACATTTTAATTTATACCATTTAAGCTAAACTAATGCAACAACAACAATGTATAAATTTTTTCTTGTTCTTTGTACTTTAACTAGTTATAGATATCAATTTAAAACAAATGCTGTTGTGGTATTTTTAGTATTAATATTTATAGCCGCCACAATATTCTATATTTATAATACGGCAGAGGCTTCGCATTTCTAAGATGCTTGAGTTTTCTTCTTATTTTATTCATTAAATTTATTTTAGTTTTCTTTTAGTTCTTCTTGTGCTATTGGCTTCTAAAATAGATTGCGATACAAGTTTTGTTCAAGTGACAATACTGGAATTGCATTAAGTACGAGTGTCAGCCAGCCTGCCTGCCAGCCAACCTGCAGTATTAAAGGAAAAAAAGTCACTTAGGTATTTGAAATGTTTGTTGTTATCGTGTGCTAATACAGCGTAAAAATTATTTAAGATTTAAACTGGATCACAAATTGAATTTGTCTTAATGTCGAAATTGTTCAAAATCTTCACCAAGTTAATTAATTATCTAGCGTTCAAATGCATTTGGAATTTGATAACTCTTGATTGATAGATAGACTTGTATTTATGTTTTTTAAAAAGCACTTTTTCCTTGTTTTGGTTAAGTCGAAGACCTCGTCATTCCTATGATTAAAATGGAAAAACAGAACACTGTCGAAAAGGATGAAGCTTAACACATAAACCCTCGAAAATAGTTTCTTTGTCACTCTTTCGAATAATCTATTCGAACAAGACACATACATCCGTTACTTAGTTCACAATACATAAGGATCTTTCTTGCCTAAACGATTTACACGAATAAACATTTTTTTCTTTACTACCAAAAACATCCGTGGGAAAGTATTTTTCAAAATGTTGGAGAAAAACGACACATGAGTCTTAAATTAACCTGATGTCGGGCAAATGTTGTTTTCAGGTAGAAAATTGCTTTAAACCAATGATATCCCCATCAGTAGCACACTTGTGCTCTTTTATTACAACAACGGCGACATCATATGTTTTAAGGTGCACTGAACAAAATTAAAAAAAATTATCACCCCTATCATGAATACATTTTCCCCCGAAATTTTTTCTCTTTTCCCTAAATTACAATCGCGAATTATTCACGTGAGCAATTTTTCACGTAAACAAAAATTCTTCTTGTCGTAATTGATTTTATCCCTCGAAATTTTTTCCCCTTTCCCTTAGATTTGTTCACTTAAATTTTGCTAGGGAACTGCATACATTATGCCAATAACACGTTTTTTTAATTCAACATCAGTTACTGCAGTGCAAACTGACATTCTTCTCCACAAGATGCAAAATTTATGAAGATTTTTTATTAAAAATATTTTTAAATAAAAAATGAAGATATAAAAGATTGGATAAAAATTTGTCTTATTAAAATGGGTCAGTAGTAAAGTCTAGGATCCCTTCAAGGGCTTTTAAGCGTCTTGCACGTCACGTTCTTGAAATCATCCTCCACAATGGCACCAATCCTTTTTTCTAACTTAATACATTTTTTCTAACTTAAAAAAAATTTCGAATATTTTTTTTTTCATTTTTATATTTTCTTCTTTCTAATTTGTATTCAGAACGAATTGATAGCTCGTACAAGCGTTCCCATGAAATTCACGATAGCAATTTTCCCTTCATGGGAAATCAAAATTTCATATTTTGGTCACGATAGGGGTGAATGTAATGAAAAGGGGGAATATTTATTAAAAGGGAATTCAAGTCTTTGAGTAGCAAAAATGAAAATGAAAAGTGTTAAGCTTATTGTCTTAAGATATTATTATTATTTGGTTTAGTTGTCACAGCTTAAATATTGTCGTAACTCAGTACAGAGCCATAATCAAGTTTCTGCAATTTTTTCTTATAAAAACTTTTCTCAATTACCATTTTGTACTTTCATCTTAATATTTCGATATTTCGTTTTTTCATTGATCCTCTTTTCAAAAATAACTGTAACTAAAAACTTTTTTTTGTCTTACTTTTCCATTAAAGTTCTTCAAAACACTATACAGAAATTCTGAAATCTATTTTAATTTAAACTTTTTGATTCTTTTTTGTTTTTTTAAATTACTTTACGTTTCTCACAGTGCAATTTAATTGCTCTTAATAATACAACCACATTTTTATTTTTGGACATCACTGTTTTAACCAGTGTTGCCGTTTGGTTACATTTCTTACATTTGTTGTAACTTTTGAAGGCACCACGTAACATGTATAATTTTGTTATATTTGCAACATTTTCGTAACTTTTTGTACAGACACGAAATAAAGTAATATCACTGAAAAAGTACTTGTTTCATTATTTGAGCTAAGAACCTCTTTTAACATATTAACCTTTCTTAACATATCAATTCGATTTCAAAAACTGATTTGCTGAAGTTCTACTCTGTTGTTTTAGTGAGAAATCACGAATGGTTTCTTGATTCACAATTTTTCCCAACTGTAAAATATTATGAGCTGCATTTCGTGCAGAATTCTGTATTCGTGTATTCTTTTCAAAATTGCAAACAGTATTAACAACTTTAGATATTCCGCTTGATTGCTAGTGGTACCATACCAATCCCTTAATTTACAAGAGAGTTGTCTTTTAATTTCCTTAAAGAAAAATTTTCAGTAACTTAATGTTGAAGTTTTAAGAAAATAAGACTCAAATTTATCTTTAATACTGGTATTTTTAAAATAAATAAAGTAGCAAATTCTATCAAAGCTCAATCTTTCTAAACAAATCCTACTTTAACTAATTTTATTGAATGGCGAGAGTATGAGCTTTCTATCCCCGAACAGTAGTATTATGTCTAGATTCAATACTCATGAGTATCATCGAGCTGAAATTTTTTTTTCGTACGTTTATCCTTCATTTCTTTTTTATTTTATTTTCGTCTTGTTTTTGTTACTTTATATTTTTCCCTGAATAAAACATTTTATATATTTTTTATAATTGTATTACATTTAATTACTATTTAAGGAAAATTTCAAAATGTAACTTTATTTGAAAATTTGGTAACGTTTTCCTCTCTTTCTCTGGCAACTCTGGTTTTAACATTTTTTAAATATAAAAAAAGCATTTAAAAGTTCATAACTGGTTTAAAGCATTTCTTATTTAAAGTTTTGGCAGTTGCTTTTTTAATACATGCTCAAAGTTTTTGTGAAAAGCTTTGGAAGCTTTTTATTTAAACGACTTATAACTTTTTATTTAAAGCGTTTAAAGTTGGTACTACTTACTTTTGAAAAGTTTTTAAAATGTTAAAAAATATTTTTATTAAGAAGTTTGAAGAATTTTGTGGTAAAATGTTTAAAGCCTTTTTGTAGCTTTATTACAGAATAAGCTTTTTAAACTCAAGGTGATATGGATTAAGGTTTCTATTTACAATAGTTACAAGAGTAGTTAATAATTTTTTGTAAAAGCTTTTTTAACATTATTTTATAAGCTTTTAAGCTTTTAAGAATATAATTTTTCAATTCTTTCTTTTTTCTCAATAGCTTTAAAGAGCTTAAAATTTTTTTTTTTTAATTTCCTAAAGTTTTTCAGTTATAAGCTTGCAAGGGCCATTTAAAGTTTCAAGGCTTGAAGGCTTTAGATTTTTATATTTTTTTAAATTAATTTTTAATTAAATTATAAATTACAAAAATCCTTTTTTACTTTATTTAAAGAAATATTTCCTTACAATTTAATACACAATAACAAATTAGTTTGAACTCATTCTGTCATTTAATCAAGTCATCTATCTGGCTGCTCTATTTAAAGTAACCATTTTAAAAATTGTCTTTTAAGACTCTTTCAGCTGAACTGAACTCTGGAAACTTTAGTTTTTCTAAGTAATTAATTTAACTTTAACATTTCAGAACAAATACTTGTTTGGCAAATCGCATGTTAGAATTACTTAAAATTGTTGTAGTTCTTGGCATAAATTTATGCTGAAATTAATGAAGAAAAATTTATACTCAATTTATTCAAACATACCGATCTAACATTGGTGTTGCTGATGTTGAGTCCGAACTAGAGACATAACTGTGATAGCCTTCAGATTGAGCATACGACGATTGTTTCTGATGATGATACAAGACAGGATTATCATAAAATGAATTTGATCTCATTGTATATTCCTCCAAACCAGCCTTCGTCAAGCCACATTGATCGCCAATATCATCCTGCAAGAAAAAAAAGCAAAAAATAAATAAATAAAATATCAGATTGAAAAATTAACATAAAAACATGCCACATATATTTTGCAGCAACGTACTCGTATGCATATAAGTGCTTGTGTTAAAGATAAAAAATGTTCAAATATAAAATAAAGATACGCATAAATAAAAGAATAAACGAAAATAAATTTGTGTTGCATCTTAAGCTGCATGCGCTGGTCGTTTGCTTTTTTGCTTCATCTAATTTTTTTCTTTTTATATTTTTCGTAAAAAATAGTGTTGCAAGTTTGTAAATTACATCTTACACGTATTTTGCAAAAAAAAAAAAAAAATTGCGTGTTCTAATTTTGTGGCATTTTGCAGCATACAATGTACAGCAAATAATTAACTGTTTGTTGTACAAGTATGAGTACGAGTTCGAGTACGAGTGAGTGTGTTGTAGCAACATGAAATAAAAATAAAAATATATACAAATTGTGGTTCAATATAAAGTTGTAGCTATTGTTGCTGTTGTTGGTTGCTGGCTGCCGTTAGAAAATAAATTATTGCAGATTCTTTCTCCTGCTTCAAAATGCGTAAATTTTCATTTTTCATTATTTGTTCGTTGTTTTTTTGTTGCCTTTCCTGTACAACTTTTCTAACGATCTCATTGTTTCGATAACATTTGATAAAATGGAGTCATGTTTTTATTGTAACTTCTATAAATTTTAAAGTCTAGCACAGCATTTAAAACATGTTGCACAAACTTATTAAAATGGGAAAGTCTTTATTAAAGAAGACAAAAAACAAAGAAAAACAGTCCAGAGAAATTGTTGTAAGATCAAGAGAC
Source organism: Gymnosoma rotundatum (assembly GCA_916610165.2). Taxonomy (NCBI): domain Eukaryota; kingdom Metazoa; phylum Arthropoda; class Insecta; order Diptera; family Tachinidae; genus Gymnosoma; species Gymnosoma rotundatum. The sequence goes on along the minus strand of OU744339.1, from coordinate 129,905,926 downwards.
ATTGATAACATTGTTGAAATATTGTTTTGGGGAAATATGTTGAATGTTTTTTTGTGTTATATATTTTGCTAATCATGAATAAATAAAAACTCTAACAAAAATATTCTTTTAATTATAACACATCGCATGACCTTAAATGGAATTATTTATAAAAGCTTGAAAAAGCTTAAAGCACTGGGTAGTGGTATGTTAATCGAAATAAGTGGATTAAATTTAATAGCCGGAATGATGAGCCCATTAAATTAGTCGTTAGTTTGTGGCATTAATAAACTTCAAAACATCTCAAGGATTTAGAAAAGGTTAAAAAATTTAGAGGTAAAATGGCCGTAACTACATGAATGCAGTCAATTACTTACAATCAATGATACACCTTCTGACTTCAGTGGAATTTGTTAAGATCCGAAAAAGAATTTTAGATCGATTCAAAATATGACCAGATCTCAGAAAAAAAGGAACCAACCCTTTGGGTTAAAAAAAATCTTAAAAATCTAAGAAGAAGCCGGAACAAAAAGGAACTTCCTTAATTTAACCAAGTAAAAGTGCTATATTCGGCTATGCCGAATGTTATATACCCTTCACCATCTATGTAAATCTAGTTTAGTGAAGTAACTTTAATCAAAAAATCAAATATTTAGGTGGCAGAGAACTAAAAAATAAAAATAAAAAATTTGTCACTGCATATATTTAATTTTTATTAAAATGCCATCGGATCTTAACGGGTTACACAGTTTAAAAAATTTTTTTGTATTTCCTTAAAGATCTCTTCGAAAGCTTTAAACTGATACCCATATTGATATTTTCAAAAATTTGAAAATTTCAGAGCCCCGTAACTCGGGAAATGTGGGCGAGTGCTAATTTTTTTATTTGATGTTTTTATATTATTTTTTAATTCTCTATCTTCCCATATATTTATTTTTGTAATTTGAGTTACTTTTTTGTTTCAAATGACATGAAAAAATTAGAGGTAGGCGTGGTGTTTTGCCTGCTGCCTTGAAGGACATGGACCGATCATGCTGATTTCCAATAGCACCTCTTTCGACACTATTTCTGATCGATTGACATTTATTTTTATATACATTAAGTTTTTTTTTTTGCCGAGGCAAACTTTATTTTAATACGGACATCGCTCAATCGACTTCGCTATTCATAAGAATTCAGAATATATATATACTTTATGGGGTCGGAAATGGATATTTTAGAAATTACACGCAGATTGACCCTTTTTCCGCTTTTTGTGGTGAAGGGTATAAAAACACAAAAAGATGTTTAGTACTTAAAAATAAATTGAATACCTTTTAGTTAGTCCTAAGATCATTACCTTGAGAAGGTTTAAGGTAAGTCTCAACTGAACAAAAACAATAAATTTTTTCATGTACAGCTTTCAGTGGGCTTTTTGTTAAAAGCGTAAAAAAAACTTTTAATTAGAAATGCTCAATAAAAATTATATTTTCTACAGTTTCAAAAATTCACGTAAAGTGGTTTCGTTAAAGCAAACTTTCTACACTTTTTTTTATTTCATGAAATGTTAAAGGAAAAATTCCTTAATATTTAAATTATTAAAATTTAATTTGATAATTGGAGAAAAGCTTTAATTATAGATATTGTGCTGTTACAAAAACAATAATAAGAGTTTCTTAATAAATAAAAATGTAAATATTTTTATTAACTACTTCCCCCTTCAAAACACTATGATTTTCTCTTACAATGTTTTTAATTGCCTTAAACAACAACACACATAAACAAGCCAAACTATAGGTTTTCAATTAACTGTATAAAACTTTTTATTATTTTTGTTTTTGGTTTTTGTTTTTTCTCTTTTAACCAAGAGCATCATAAAACTATAACAAAGAAATGTTATCGCCAAAAAATCATGTCAGACATTAAATGAAAAAAAACGCCGAATTTTTTTTTCAACAATACAAATTATTTTTCGTAGTTATTGTCAAATTTGTTTGGCTTGTTTGAATCGAATGCAAAAAAAAAAAATAAATATGGACAGAGAAGCAAAGGAAAGTACTTTGGATGCGCTTGATGGAAGCAGTTGAGTTGCTTACAAATGGCCATTAACTAAAAATTAGCAAAGAAATCTTTGCTTTGTGATAAAAGCAACATGACCGACCAACAATAATAATGAAATAAACCAAATATCATTTTTATAAAAAAAGACAATGACAACAATAAAGAAGGTATCATCTTAAATCAAATCAAGTTAATGATAGACTTCACAAAAAAAAAAACAACTACGAGCAAATAAAATAAAAATTATTATAGCAACTTTACATTTTTTATGTGATGAAGTAACTTTATCTACATAAAAAATATAGATTTTATTTAATCATCCATACGTTTGTAATGCCAGCATAGTAAAGGACTTTTTTTTGGCATAAATTGGAGACTGGTACCCTACTAACTGACGAACTAGAAATCATTTATTTTGTAAAATAAAAAAATTCTATTTAAAAAACGACTCCTTTCAAAGAGTTTGTTTTCAATTAAAATCAGGAAAATCAACGTTTTAAAAACAAAAATCAAAAAGAAAAGAACAAAGTATTTGATTAGCACATAATCATACATACTTAAATATATTCTGTAGAATAAATAGTAAAAACAAGTTGCCAGATCTTTTCATATTACAACATTCTAGACGTTTTAAATCGCCTATACATGGAAATGGAAGTTGGGGTTGGTATGCTAATGTTAATCCAGAGAAGTTGTTTGTGCATTGTAGTAAAATGTATTGTCAACGGCATAATACAGAGCTGGATAAATGACATCAAAAATATAATAATTCTTAGCATAACTTCTTTTTCATTAAAAAGAATTTAATGGATGAATAAAACGTAACAACACTTGAACATCTATAAAATGGCAGCCTAAGTTGATTAAGGACAAAATTGAGTTATATTGCTTTTGTTATTTTTCTAACATTTAAATGAGTAGTGCCGTTAAAAAAAAGGGTATTTTATAATTTAACATCCAAACAGTTAAGTAGATATTCTCCGATTTAACGTAAGGACATTTAAGTTAAAAATTCTGTTGAGCTCTTGTCGAAAACGAATTGAGTTGTTACTCCTTATGGGAACAGATATTAATTTTAAAATTAAAACTAATTCAGGTAACCTTAACTACCATCGCTTTTGGTTTAAATAGGCTTTTTACCGTTTGTTAAAAAATGTTTTATAAAATTCGTGATGTAAAAGCCATTCTTTTGGTTAGCGGTAGTACGAGCCACAGCTTTGTTCGAAGGACCATTTTTTGTTGGGTGACTTTTTTTTTATTATAAATTTTATAAACACAAATAGAAGAAGAAATATTTTTTATATCGACTCACTATCGTATTTTTCTGTTTATAAAATATTATATTATGCAAAATCATTTAATGTTTGCATTGACTGTAACACTGTTATCTTATTCAATATATAATTATGATTATTTCATTTTTTTTTTTTTTTTTGTAAATTTATTTATTGTCATTACATTTGTATGCCAATATCTGTAATATTTGATTTTAGTTTTTGCTTTTGTCTGTTTGCTGGTTGTCTGTTATTCGTTATAAGATTTCAATTTTTTTTTTTTTATAAATTTAAAACCATGATCGTAAAGGCAGCAATTTATGTATACGAAGAAACCAAGCCCCCTTTGAGTAGAGTTAACAATATTTCTAAACAAAGCAATTTTTTTAACTTATTTAATGTTGTTATTGTTGTTTATTTTATATGATTAGTTATAACATTATAAGTTAAATAAAATATTCATGTATAAAACAAAAAAAAAAACCCAAAAAAAAACAAGGAGCAAAAAAACGTTGGCGGTTGTTTTTATTAATCTCCTTTCAGTGGATAATGACGTTTTTTGGTATTTGGTATTACAACTAGAAAAAATATGTTTGTTTTTGAAATGTTTATATTTATAACATTCGAATTAGACTTGTTTTCCTGCGCAATCATGTATAAACGGTAAATATATTTTTACGTTTTTCCCTTTTTAGACAAACGTACGGATTCTCTTGATTGCAAATACTGCTGTGGATCAATTCTATATTCTTACTTTGTGGCTTTATCTGGCTATACTTCTTGATCCTACGGTCTTGTGAACCATATGGTCTCGTATTTACTAAGCGCAGCCATCCACGCTATTTTACTGTTACTCCGGCGAGACATGAACTACTCGATGCCTTGTTTAGTAACCTTAACCATCCACAGACATCACCACTAACTCTATCCATCCACCATTTAGCCACAACACACGTCTGTCATACACTGTTTCTATACTGTTACACTTCCCTGCGCTAACCGCTACCGTTCTTATTTTTTTTTATTATAAAGGGCTTCTTGACAATTATCTGTTACTCTTATATTAAATTGGATGTCTCCACTAAATTTTCTGCCATGGCTTCTAACAATAATTGTTTTTTGCCTTTCGTGAGGCTTGTACTGCCGCTTCTTAATTTTTAATGGTATTATAACAATTATTATTTTCCCTTATACGCATGTCCAAAGGCGGGATCGAGCTCACGATCTTCTGTGTTACAGCAAGCACCTCTACCAACGCAGCCATTGTGGTTTTGTTAGCTTTTGTTAGCTAATTGTGGTGTTACGAGCAGCGTTGCCGCTTTGGTCCAATCGGACCAAACTTGGTAGTTTTTCGTTTTTAAAAAACAGTTTGGTAGTTTGGTTGGTTTGTTGCATTTTTTTTAAATTTTTGGTAGGTTTTCCTCCTGTAGCAATTTTTTAGCAATAGTAAATTTTTCACCTTAAAAATTCAGAACATAAAATAAAAAAAATGTAACTTTGACTTAAATAAACAATAACTTTAAATGTTTTCAAAAACTGTTTTAGGTGCAATACAAAACATCTCTGCTTTTTTGCATAGAGATGATTAAAGCTATAACCATCTCTGGGTTAAGAAACGCGAACAATATTATGAAATTGAAATAACAATATTTTTGAGTGAAGTTTTATTTTCAAGTGTATGTATTAAAAAAATTAATAGACAAAATGGAAAGTAAATTTTTAATTGTAAATACATATGTATGTACCTATTAATTACATAAATATTTACTAATATTGCATGTATTTTTTTTTTCAAATTTTAATCAAAAACTCCAACATTAAATGAAAATAATATAACTTTAGAAGTCGACATTCCCTCAACCAGGTAGAACAACTCTTAAAATTTTTGTTTTAAAACATTTTTAAATAATATAACACTTTTAGTGAACATTGTGAAGAAACAGTCAAAAGAAAATTTTGAACATAATGGTTGAGCGAATTTGATTAGCTCCAGGAAAGAGATGGGTGTTCATTCGGCATAGTATGCTCTAAAACTATTTTAAATCATAACACCTATATTAAAAATCATCAAAAGACAAACTTCCATCTCAACAATTACGGAAAAAAAACCAAGTGATTATAACAGGGTTTATGTGCAAGAAATGTATTTTTAAATTTTTGGTAGGCTGTGAACGGTTTTGGTAGGATTTTTAAAAATTAGTGGTAGGAAGTCAATTTCTTGTGTGGCAACGCTGGTTACGAGTATTCTATACACACACCATTAGTGGAAGTAACTTATTCACCACGCTTATACGCATAACAATAACAGAGGTTGCCAGATTTTTCTTTTCGTAACAATATATGAATACATATATTTTTATTATTCAACCAGAAATGAAAAGTTACCTTGTACCATTGTGTGAATAATTTTGGCTGAAAATCGTCTCTAGGGATAAGCCGACATATTTGTCAACTCTCACCGCAAAAGGTACTGGTTTGGTATAAATTTGACTCCATATATCTTCAGGAAAGACATTGGTAAAATCATCACTGTTAAGCGAACGCGATATAAATTATTTCTTTTAATCTAAAATTGAAGAATGTGATCGTGCGATCACATGCGATTTTTCTTGTCGCGTTTTCTAGCCTTGAAGACTGCAACAGCTACAACTAACGATTGCCTTTAAAGACATTAAAAGTCTTATCTATGCTGCACAGTCATTACAAATTGGTACTCTTCGGTGGCGGATATTAAAATGATGTCGTATTCCTAACAAAATGAGACACATGAGCTATTGAAATAATATCAGAATAATTTCGCCAATACCTCGTCACATCCATCGCGTTTTATTTCATTTTAGTAACACTGAAGAACTTTAAAAAAACCCTATATATCTAAAGAATTAAAAATACCACTAACGATTAAAGAAATTCTACTGCTTACAGGGTTGCTTTTTTGTAACCTATCGAAAAGAGTGGCAGCCTTGTTAGTTAAGGCTTCACTCAGCATGTGATATTCCATTTGATTTTTTTATTCATTCTAACAATTTTTTTACATGCGCAGCTTAAAGCTTTAAAAGTTTTGGTTAAAGCGCTTGGCGCCAAAAAAAAAAAAATACTTACGGAAGGTCTGCTTGACTGAGGGTATGTGTGACTGCATTTTGTTGTTGTTGTTATTATAAATATTAATCTGATTATGGCACCACGAAAAAGAAAACAATTTTAATAAATTACAAATCTTGTGTGCTGTGTTTGTAGTTGAAAGTAGAAAAAGTTTTTTTGTATTGTTAAGAATTCATAAGTCTTTTTAGGCATTTCTAATTAATTACTAATCATACACTTGAATGTAAAATACGAGAAAATTTACAAATTTAATTCAATATTATGGCTTAAAAAACTTTTAAAGTTAAAATAAAAAGAGATTATAAATTAAATACAGAAAAGGGATTTAGTGAAATGTTCACTTCAACTTCAAAGGTCGATATAAAAATGTTCTACTTAAGATTACACAAATTTTATTTTTCAAGTTTTAGTGATCAAGCGTTGCCAACAAAAAATTGTTGACTACCGACTACATCCGGTTCTTTATGCTCCACTCAACAAACTGAATTTTATTTAAAGTTTTGCTAAAATATTTTCTAGATTTATCAATAAAACTCTTTCCTTTTCATGTTACAAATAATTAAATTTGGCAACGCTTTACATAATCTGTTACAACAAAAGCTAATGAGCACAAATAGAATAGAATACAAGATTCACTACAGCCAACACATATTATGCAACCGATGCTGTTTCGTTGCTGGAGATGTCTTCTTGTTGCAAAACAGAAAATCTGCAGTCATGAGTTCAACTCCGATCAGGGCCATGTTAATATAAAACAAGTAAAAGTGCTATATTCGACTATGCCAAGTCTAATATACCCTTCAACATCTATGTAAATCTAGTTTAGTATAGTAACACCAACCAAAAACCAAATATTGGGGTGATACAGAATTAAAAAGTAAGAAAAAAATTCAACGAGTACATATATATAATATTACACAAAAATGATATCGGCTCTTAATGGGTTAAGCATTAAAAAAAATTTAGTATTTCCTAAAAGATTTCTTCAAAAGCTTTAAAACGATATCCATATTGATGTTTTGAAAAATATTTCAATTTCAGAGCCCCGTAACTCGGAAAATATGGGCGAGCACCAATTTTTTTTACTTGATGTTTTTTTATTATTTTTTAATTCTCAATCGCCCCATATATTTATTTTTTCGAATGGAGTTACTTTAATGTTCCAAATGACAAAAAAAAAAATTAGAGGTAGGCGTGGTGTTTTGCCTGCTGCCTCGAAGGACATGGACCGATCATGCTGATTTCCAATAGCACCTCCTTCGACACTATATCAGATGGATTGATATATTTATTTTTTTTGTCAAGGCTTACTTTATTTCAACACTAACACGAACAGACAGACGGACAGACATCGCTATGCATAAGAAGTCAGAATATATATACTTTAAGGGGTCGGAAGTGGACATTGTAGAAATTACACACGGAATAACAAACTTAGTTTTAGCCTTCTTGCCATTTTTTGTGGTGAAGGGTATCCGAATTCTTGTTGAGTATCTTCTATGGACAAATTTCTTAAAATGGGAACAAATGAAATAGAGCAGCTCAAACTCCTTGGAGTCTCTCAGTCAGAAAAGCAAAAAAAAACTCTATGTTCCAAGTAAGAGAAAATAGCGAAAGTGACTGTATTTACAGATTTGAATGGGATTGATGGCATGATAAAACAAGGAAAGGAAAGATGTGAAAAGTAACAAAAACCAAACGCGTATAGCAGTAGTTATAGCTGAGTTAGTTAAAAACTTAAAAGAATAGAGAGGTCAGGTCCCGCTGTGGACTACAGCGTATTATGATCTGAATTGAAAACAAATGTTTCCTAAGCGAGACACTGATTAGGTCAAGTCCCAGCGTTTTCACAGAACATTCGGGTACGAATTGTTGCGTTCGTGTGCAAAAGCACATGTTTAGTGAACAAGAGAAAACGGGAAAAAATTAGGTTAAAGGCAGAGAGTAGGAAGTAGAAAAAATAGAAAATATATTCTAATCAAGCACTGTGTATTTTTCAAAGTACTCTAGTATTATATACCAGTCACTTTTTGTGAGCCAAATCATGAAAAGGGTCTGCCTTTTGATTTTACGCCTACATAAAGATTAATAATCATTTGCCAGAGACCTGATCAAGTTTCATTTGACTGCCCGTGAAGTGTCAAGAAGTAAAGGTCGATAAAAAGAGCCAAAAGAAAATATAATCAATAAGTCCAGGAGTATCTTCTCCAGTCGTTATATTAATTCTGGCCATTATTAACTTGTACCTTAATTTATAAGAATTTTGTACCCTATACAATGAAAGCCATCAGGCTCACCAGCAAAAAAGGGAAACTCCGCTGCATTAATTTTAATTAATTTTTATTTCCTTTTTTTTAATATATGTAAACAATATTTGAGAATTTCTCTCATTAATTTCCTTATTAATTAAAATACAACAGACAGGTGACTTGTTCCACTTTTAATAAGAGACCTTCTGGCCATAATTAAAGTTTCATCAGCTGAGCTATTTACCAATCAAAAGAACATAAAACAAGAAAACAAAATTATTAAAATTGTTAATTTCTTTTTAAGCAAGAAAAAAAACAACAAGAACTGTTTACACTGCTACAATTTATGCAGAAAGTAATTGTAATCTGGCAAACAAACTGTTAACGTTTTGTGGCAAAAAAGAAACAAAAAAAAAAAAGAAAATGTGCGGTCAAAAAAGCTAAAGACATGACCAGAATAATCAAAGTTAAAGCTTGACTGTTGCAATTTTGTTTGGCAGACTTTTCAAGTCCTCTTTAGTTTTCTTATCTGTTGTTTTCACTGACTCTGGCTGGATACTCGTATACTGACATGTCTCAAAGAAATGTCGATTTTGAGGCAACAAAACAGTTTTTCTGATTTTTCAGGAGAAAGTTTTTCTGATTTTTCATTTCTTTTGTTGTCTTTGTTCTAAATTTAAAGATGAAGCTCATCGAAACGTACAGAAGACTGTAAATGAAGTTGCAACAAACATCTGCTGCTTCTGTAGCTGCACTCTTTTTTTCTGTGTTTGTTTCTTATAGCGGCCGTGATGAACTTTTATCGTTTTTTGCAAAATAAAAATATGTTGGCAGGCGCATTGCAGCAGCACTTAAATTGAGAATAAAAGTAAAACGATAAAACATTTTCTAATTTGTTTTTAAATTTATTAAAATAGAAAACAACATTTTTAAAAAAGTTGTTTTAAAATAGTGGTAAAAAAACATCATAGAATTTAGTTTGTTTAGAAAGTACTTTTTGAATAGTTATTTTAAGTAAGGTACTTTTTTTTAAAGAAACTGCTGTACACTCTTTTTGGTAAGTTTTTAATATTTTATTGCAAGTTATTTAAAAAAAAAACTTTCTAAAAATATTATTTTTTAAAAGGCACTTTTAAAATAGATACTTTTTCAAAACGTACATTTTAAAAAGGTACTTTTTTTAAGCGATAAATTTTGTATATATTATTAAAAGTGCCTTTATAAATGTCACTTCTTCAAATGCTGCTCTTTTGAGTTTAGAAAATAGATAATTTTTAGTGTTGTTTTCGATTGAGGTACTTTTTTGAAAGTACTTTTTGGAAATTCTTACTTTGAAAAGTTGCTTTTATAAAAGTTTTGTTGCATTATTTTTGTGTATATAATTTTTACAAGGTACTTTTCTAAAATGTTCTTTTTATTAAAGGTACTTTTTTAAATTTCATGTTTAAACCACATTTTTCAAAGGAACTTAAAAAATTCTGTTCGCCTGTATATGATTATTGTAAAAGCTGCACTTTTGTAAATTTTTAAAAGCACTTTTGTTTAAAGGTACCTTTTATGGGTACTTTTGAAGGTTGTTTTTTAAAGCAAAATTTTTTAGAATAAACTTCTAAAATTAATTTTTCAAAATTATTTAATAAAGGATCCTTTTTTTAATGTTCTTATTTAAATTAGTTTTCTAAAGTTTTAATCTCCTTTTTTAGGAATTACTTAAAAATTCTCAATTTTAAAGGGTGTTATTTTTTAAATGCTATTTTGCTGTAAATATTTTTTTGGTTTCTTGGAGGTACTTTTTGAAAGGTATCAGTTTTAAAGGCTCCTTTCTAAAACATAATTCTTTAAAAGTATCCTCTTTTTAATTATATTTTATTTTAAGGTTTCGTTTATAAAAGGTACTTGGTTTTGAAAAGTACTTTTTTAATTAATGTTACTGTTTGGAAGATCATTTTTTTAAATGTATTATTTAAGGGTCCTTTTTATAATGTTAAAATTTAAGGTTTTTTCTGTGAAGGCGCTTTTATGAAAGCGTTAAATTAGACATTCAAAAAAAGTACCTTAAACAGTTTCTTAAAAAATACCGTTTTTTAAAAATACATTTTTTTATCATAATTTTGTTAAGGTCATTTTTTATTCGTTTTTAAACAGTTACTATTTTATGTTTATTAAAATGGAACGTTTATTTTTATGTTTTTTAGTTCCGATTCATTTTATTTTTTAATTTACTTTAATCATGAACGAACAACATGAAATTTATTGTTACATTATGATCGTGACATTCATTTTGTAATGTAGATTTCCTAATGTAACGGTCAAATACAGTTCAAATAAAACAGATGAAAACACGCTTCGTCATGAAAATAAAAGAAACTCATGACAATATTTGCAATTCGCTAAAAAAATATAAAGAGAAAAAAAAAAAACAATTTTAATTCATAGGAAAACTCGAGCAAACGTGTCAGACAAAATTAAAATTATTGTATAAAAAATAATAAAAGAAAATATCATGAAACCATAACAAACATTTCAATGCCGTTTTAAATATAAAATTCTGCATGCCATTTAAAATGGAATGAAAGAGTTTATATAAAATTCAAAATTAAAAGCCATTGAGGCCTGATGATCCTTTACAGCCAGCACAGCATCAAAATATGCAAAAAATAAAACAAAAATGAGCTGCATGACTCACGCCACATTTAGTTAAGGGGAAATATCAAATCGAAACTAATCAAACTTTATGTCAACATGTTTTTAGCCAACAAAACTCGAAAACCAAAAATCCACAATTTCATGAAATAGAAGCATTCAACAACAAACCATCAACATTCAACATTTGCGTGCCACATTATATTTTTGATTGTCAAATTAAGTCGTGTAAATGGAAATTTAAATTGACTTAAATCACACTCTAGTCTTTGGCTTTAAAAGAAACTATTAAACTGAAATACAATTTAACAATTTAACTGGCTTAAAGCCGGTCTAGCGCAGTTGGTAAATTAAAAATTGTATCGAACAAACAAAAAGAAAAATATTCAAAATAAAATCAAATTTTCTTATCGTTTTAGTTTCCGTTTTTGTTTTAAATTACTTTTTAAAGAAAATCATGTTTTATTAACAGAAATATATTTTCGCTTTTTATCTTCTGGCAATTCAAATATTTGTTGTACGAATAAATCACTCTAAAGTTTCAAGTTACTAAAGAGGCCACCACAACATTGACAACAAGATGGAAATATAGCAAAAATCTAAATTTCAATTCATTTATTTTTTAAGAACACGTATTTTAATTAATAAAAAGTGACTTTATTTATAAAAAACAAGTACTATATTCGGCTATGCCGCATCATATATACCCTTCAGCATCTATGTAAATTTAGTTTAGTGAAGTAAGTGAAACCATTAAAACAAATATTGGCAGAGAATTAAAAAAAAAATACTTTATGTATAATTTTACATAAAAAGATCATCGGCTCCTAATTGGTTAAGCATTTTTAAAAATTTTAGTATGTTCTTAAAGATCTCTTCAAAAGCTTTAAAATGATGCCCATATTGATTTTAAAAAAATTTGAAAATTTCAGAGCCTACGTAACTCGGAAAATATAGGCGAGCGCCAATTTTTGCACTTGATATTTTTTTTCTTATTTTTTAATTTTCTATCGCCCCATATATTTATTTTGTTAATTGGAGTTACTTTATTATTCCAAATGATATGGAAAAATTAGAGGTAGGCGTGGTGTTTTGCCCGCTGCCTCGAAGGACATGGACCGATCATGCTGATTTCAAATAGCACCGCTTTCGACACTATATCTGATCGATGGACATATTTTTTTTGTGAAATTAAGTTTGCCGAGGCAAACGGGCAGACGGCTATCGCTCAATCGACTTCGCTATTCATAAGAAGTCGGAATATATGTATATACTTTATGGGGTCAGAAATGGATATTTTAGAAATTACACACGGAATGACAAACTTAGTTATACCCTTTTTCCACTTTTTGTGGTGAAGGGTATTAAAATAATAACAACAATAACGATAATAATAATAATAATAATAACATATAAAAAATAAATTAATTAAAAATATAATTTTTAAAACAAGAACATTAAGAAATCGAAGAATAACGCGAATCAATTACCAGTTGGTAGCGATGGCGAATTTAATGATTTTCGCAATTTTCCATTTAATAAAAATACTGCACAGATTTCTTATAAATGGTGTTTGACAGTTATGCTACCGATGAAAGTTAATGAATTCGCCATCTCTACCACCTACTAGCAAGACTGCCATATTTGCCGATTTTTTGCCGGAAAATGATCAAAGTGCCGATTTACCAATTTTGCTCTAAAAATTTCGATTTTACTTAAAAAACCGTAATTTTGTTTATTGTAGTAAAAATTATTATCATTGAACATCACTAGAATACTTTTTATGTTAAAGAAATAACGTTAAAAAGTTGTTGGTTTTCTGAAAAATTGTTTCCCTCATAATGAAAGTAATTTAAGTCAAAATTAAAAATTAGATGACCAATTCCCTTACAAGACATTGCTTTGAGCTAAATAAGTTAAGAGTTATTGTCGTGATATTATCAAAAATGAACCATTTACGAAAATGATTTAAGCTAAGAAATTTAAAAATTTAGTTTATAATTTTCCATTAACAGTGAAATGATAGATCAGAAATGTTTGGTATCTAGTCATACCATTCTACCCAATGACCTTGATTTTAAATTGATAGAAATGAAACTTAAAGAGTAGAACCTAACCATTATTAAGAATTTATGGAACAGTGCAGCTAAAGAAGTACTTTTTCATACGCAGCAAAATATTTTATTCCCATAAGAGTGAAAAATACCGTTAGTGAATTTGCTATCAAATTCAATTGAAGAGATTCCAGAAAATAATTCCTATAAATCTTTTATAAAACTGCTTTGATTTTAATAACGGAAGCAATTTATTTGTATAACGGTTATTTTTATTTATTTCGTGTTATTTTTGATGTTGTGAACATTATTTAATACTGAATAATTCTGTTTTGTTATTTTTTGTCAATAAAAATATTTTTAATTGTAATTAAAATGGGTGTTTTTATTTTGCAGATTTTTTTTTAATAATTTGCCGATAAAGCCGATTATTTTTGCAAATATGCCGATTCTTATTAAAATTATCTGGCATCCCTGCCTGTTAATTGTTTTGCTTTATGGAAAATTAAAATCGCTTTGAATAAAAGTCTAACTTTTAGAAAAAAAATTAATAAATAAATAAATAAATAACAATAAATTACGCTTCAAATTTTAACGTGATTCACTAAAAAATCAGATTCACTAAAAATTTTCATGAAAGAAAAAAAAAACAAAAATTTATTTAAAATCTAAATTCTTTTATATTGAAAATTTAATAAAATTTAACAAAAAAAAAAAAAATAGTTTTTGTCATGATAATTCAACTTCTAGCAAAAATCTTTATTATAAAAATTTCTACCGAAACTGTGTTTTTCTGATTTGTATAAAAATCTGATTTTCCTCTAAGCACAGTGATTGCCTTTTTTAATTAATTTAAAATTCCAGAAACTAGATGCCTCTGCTGTCTGCTAAAATAAATTCTAACAAAATCACAAAAAAGAAAAAACTAATAATAATAAACCACCAGCATAATTTCACACAACCTTTATTGAGTCACTTGCGAAACAATGCGGATAAACAATTTCACATAAAAAGCAAATGTGAACAAAATAATTTCAAAACAATAACACTGTTGTTGCACAAGAATGGCAATCAATAATTATGGTCTTTTGTAGCTGAAGTTGTTTTTCTTCGCAATGACCTTCACAAAAAGCCAACTTCATTAGGAGTTTAATCTGGAAACACTGATAAAATAAAAAGAGCCAGAGATACAGAACAAAAACCAAAACAAAAACAACATTTTTATTTCATTTCTTTTTGCCAGCCCCCAACAACAACATGCGAAGCCATTGTTTTAAATGAAATAAAAATTTACAATGAACCTGTTTTGGCATTTAATGCGTTACAAGCAGAGATTCTTTAAAGGCAAAAATATCTGTTTGTAGTTTTTCTTTAAAATCAAAAATAAAATTTCTTTAAATTTAAATTTTAAGTAGAAATTAATTTAATAAATATTTTTTAAAATCACTCCTGTAAAAGTAAATTAAATAAAATTTGATTGCTAAATTATAATTTAATGTCTGTGCTTCGTTTTCATTTGCTGGTTTATTGAAGACTAATTAAATAATTAAATTATACATTCAGAACCACTGATTCGTTAAAATGAGAAATGATTTCGTTCATCATAACAATCGCCATTAAACAGCAACACTGACACACACACACCACATTCTTCCTTCTTTGGAAAGTTTGTAATGCCTGCAACGCAACAACATTGTTCGTGTGTTATGTGTCATGTGTTTGTATGCAAGAATAATAAAAACTAGTTGCAATCTTCTTGCAGCATGCAGCAAAAGCCAAAAGGGGTTGCTTGCACTCACTCATCTCATTTCATACAAAAGCTGTAAGTGACGTGCGATTAGACAACAACAAAAAAATGGACGTTAAAACAGTGAGACAATCAGAAAGACAAACCAACTGACCGTACAATACCGATAATGAAGCAAATATTTTCTTTTTTGCCTAAACATTTTCTGTTCTTCATGTTGCATATTTCTTTTATCCTCTTTCGTGAGATAAGTTTGCAGTTCTCGTACTCTCGTGTGGAACAAAACACAGCATCTGCTTTCAAGACATTTTTTCTCTTCATATTTGATTGCATTGAAATTCTCTGGTTTTTATTTTTTTAATATCTTTTATTTTCTTTAGGCTTTTATTCTTCCAATTCGTTTTTTTTCTTTCTTTCATATATTTTGTTTCAGCTGCCTGTTACCAGCATGTTGTGGTTTATTATTGTCTTTATACCGGCCCAAAACAGCCCGGTGATAGACTTTATCGTCTTAAAAAAAGAACACGCTACAAGAAAAAAATTCCCAACTAAAATATTTTTTGTGGTTTCAATGTGGATCCTAAGTTTTTTACAGTTTACGTTCGCATTTTTTTTATTCTGGCGGTTTTTACCGCATGATGCTTGATTGCTGCTGCTGCTGCTTCACAATCAGTACAAACATCACAATTTTTTTCACAATAAATAAAATAAAGCTTATGTTTTGTGTTTGCTGTCAGTTAAGGTTTTCCAAAACCTAAGATTAAGTTAAGTTTATCTCTTAACTATTTAAATGACTGAGAAGACAATAATACCAACTGTACCTTGACTCACACTAGAGCTTGAAATAAATTGACTCTAAAATAATAGCAAATGAGAAAGTACTTTATTTAAAAAAAATGTATATTTCAACAAAAGTATATGTAGTAAAACTTTTAAAGAGGTTATTACAAAAAAAGCGTTTTTAAAAGTACTTTTTACAAAAAGTACCTTTTGCAAAAAGTACCTCTAAAAAAGCTCCTTACAAAAAAAAATCCACTGTTTTCTGAAAGATGCAATAAATGTTCTTAAACTTTTAATTTTTGATGATACTTTTTCTGAAGAATGTTTTTATAACAAAATTGTTATCAATCATTAGAATAAGTTATTTATTGAAATGCTTTCCTTAAAAATTAATTTCGAAATTGTCGGGTAAAAAGTAATAGTTTAGTGCAAGTGCTTTTGCACAGCTAAAAAAGTACCTCAAGAAATGTGCCTTTAAGAAAAATATAAAAAAGTTCAGTTTTAAAAATAAACCGCATTAATTCCTGAATGTATTCATTAAAATCACAATCTGTATAAAAAGTATCTTTTTAAACTGTTTTTTGTCTTAAAAAAAACCAAAAAATACTTTTTAAGCAATAAAAAGGCATTAAAAAACGCCTTTTCTAAATATTACCTTTAAGAAACAGGAACTGTCAAAAAAGCTTTAAAAAACTACACCAAAAAATATATTTTAAAAATAAGACCACTTTAGATTTTTTTAAGTTTCTTTAAAAGGTACTTTTTTAATTAAGTTTAAAATTTATTTAAATTAAAATTTCACAAAAAAAAGTATTACAAAAGTATTTTGCTCATACAAGTGACTTTTAAAAAAGTAAAAAGCTGTGCGTGATAAAAACAGCTTTAACAAAAAGTACTTTATACAATTTTAGGAAAGTTCTTATTCTAAAAAGCAAACCGAATGAGTAAGTTCACGAACGAATGAATTTAAAAAAGATTATAAAGCTCTCATTTTAAAAAGGTACTTTTAATATAAAGTTCATTTAGAAAAAGTACTTAAAAAAGTACCTAGCCTAAAAAGTGATTTTTAAAACTTGACTTTTTAAAACAATTTTAGAAGATTTCTTGTGATAAAAAAACTTTTTACAAAGAGTACTTTTTACAATAAGTACTTTTTAAAAAAGTACTTTTTACAAAAAGTATTTAAAAAAAGTACTTTTTACAAGGAGACCAAATTTTTTACAAGTACCTTTTTTAAGGTGCATCGGTTACAAAATGGCGAATCGCTTGTCTTCAAAAGAAAGAAACTTTTAAAATTATATAATGTTTTTGTGCTAATTCTACCTCAATATTTTTCTTTTCTTTTCTTTTGTTTTTATTTTATTATTTTTATAATTTTCAGAACTTCAGTTGCTTAACTTTCAATATAAAAATACTTTAAGTCTCAAAAGCATTAAAAAAGAAACCTTATGTCCTCCCCAGTCAGTCTCTTTAGCAAAATAGAATTAAATTCCTTTTCGTAATGATTCTGTTACTTCTCAAACTTAAGCAAGTGTTTTTTATTTTTAAGAATCGATTTAGTTTGATTGAAGCATTACAAGCAGTACACTAGTATATCAATTTCATGCTAATTTAAAATTACATGAAAATATAAAGAATAAAAAACAAAATTCAAGAATATTATGCTGGCTGGCTGGTTGGCATCTTTCAGAATAGTTGACATTCACAAGTTTAAAATAAATAAATAAATAAAATATAATTCCTTGAAAATACTATCGTGTAATCTGTCACTTGTATTCCAATGAATGCAGCAACTAAACACAACACGTAGAATGGCAGTTCGCTCTAAAGATTTGAACAATAACCTTAAACTCGACTTAAATATTGCACGAAGATGAAACTAAAGCAACAAGACGTAAACTGCGGGCTTAAAGATGGATGAGTTTGCATTTAAATCACCTTGACCATCTCTCAATGAATGCGAATACAAAAAAAAAAAAAAAAAACAACAACAAGAAACAGCAACTTGTGAATGTCTGAAAGGGTTCAAAAGAAAATCTAGCATTGTAATGTTGTAAATATTATGTACGAGCATCATGCATATGGTCAGTCAGTCAGTTAGTAACATTATCCTTGACCTCGTAATAACGCACGAATTAAAAAATTATCAGTTTTTCTTTGTATTAAACAAAAGTGTTGAAATTCCAATTTTTATTTGTCCAACTTATTTCTCAGGTTCGTTTATTTTAAAGTTCTCAATGTTTAAACATAAAAGCAATTTGCGTAAACTAAATGATTTGTCTTCTTTTTGACCACAACTAAAAACAATTACAAAGGCAAAAGCGCAATGGGGTCCCCTTTATGTTCTATAAATATTAAGATCTTTTTAATAGAGGCTGCTTAAATTAATACAAGTGCTTGTACTCCAGGGATAAAAAAAAAACTAATTCATAGTGAGCGGACTTTAGCAGTTCTGTAAGTGTCATTTTATTCAAGTCGTCCGTATAAATAAGTTCCATCTACAAAGTGGCAATAAAACGATAAAACAAATTCAATTAAAAAAAACTTAAAGAGACTTTTAATTGATTTATTGTGTCAAAGATTAGACTAAATAATGGTTCAAGTAAAAGAACTACAAATAACAGATACAGAGATAATGAGAAATAAAGTCAGTATTTTTATAACCTTCTCCACAAAAAGTGGAAAAAGGCTAAAACTAAGTTTGTCATTCCATTTGTAATTTCTACAATATCGATTTCTGACCCCATAAAGTAACATATATTCTGACTTCTTATGCATAGCGGAGACGATTGAGCGATGTCCGTCTGTCCGTCCGTGTTAGTGTTGAAATTAAAGTTTGCCGAAGCAAAAAAAAAAAAATATGTCAAAAAACAAATATGTCAATCGATCAGATGTAGTGTCGAAAGAGGTGCTATTGGAAATCAGCATGATCGTTCCATGTCTCTCGGCAGCACGACGCCCACCTCTATTTTTTCATATCGTTTGGAACAATAAAGTAACTCCAATTAAAAAAATATATGGGTAGAGATAGAGAATTAAAAAATAAGAAAAAAATATCAAGTGAAAAAATTGGCGCTCGCCCATATTTTCCGAGTTACGGGACTCTGAGATTTTCAAATTTTTTTAAGTATCAATATGGGTATCGTTTTAAAGCTTTTGAAGAGATCTTTAAGATCCCTGGTTTGGCGATCATTCCTTGTAAATTATTTATCTAATTTTAGTTTTTTACTGGAGTTGAAATAATTTTATTTTTGCAACTTTGATTGTTTGGGTTTTAAAAAAGTGATATTTTTTGTTAAATTTGCAACTACGAATTTAAAATTTTTATTTGTTTAAATGCGATTCTTTGTGATATTTTTTTTTTATTATATTTGTAATCTTAAAAATTGGGGTTCTATTTTTTCGCAAATTATTAAAATTTTTAATTTTCACAAATAAATTTTCTTTAAAAAATTTTTGTTTTTGATAATTTCTTGTGGTTTAAGTTTTTTTGTATATATTTTTGTGAAAATTTTAAATTTCTGGCCTAGATAAGTTTTAAAATTGTTGGTAACATAACAAAGAAGAATTAAATATTTATGCCTCTATTATGAGTTGCATTCGATTTTCGACTGTCAAATTCGTATTATGAGTTGGTAGCACTGTAAAAAATTTCGTGGTGCCTCGAATCTTCAATCGAATACAATTTTGTTTTCGATGGTTGGTTTCAGTTTGAAAAACTTATTGAAAATATAAATATTTGTGATTTTTTTTTTACAAATGGTGGCAATAAATTATTTTAATTACATGCAGGTCTAAGGTTGTAAGTACAAAACAAAACTTGGAAAAGCTCAAGTTCATCTCCATCAGATGACTCCTCAAACCATTATACCGTTGTAGTCATTTCCATCAATTATTATTTAAATTTTTCGTTTATAAATTAATAAAAGAATATTTCTTTAGAGTGACAGCTGATAAACATGTACTATTGTGAATAATCCAATTGAGTAAAATTCACAATAGCACTATTTTGAGTGCATAATCGATTTTATGTGGAAATTCCGGATCTTTTATGTATTTATGTGTCACCGTTAAAAATTAAAAAAAATCTACAGAATTCTTTTGAGAAATCATATATCTTATTTTTGTTGTTGATGAGAATGAAGATAGTAGCTTTTAAAAGCCACTTGTAGCGAATGTAATATTTTTGCAAATGTATAAAATTAACAATAATGAAAGTGATCTCATGACCTAAAAATATGTCTCACAAGCATTGAGATAATTTTAAATAGAAACCAAAATATTTTCAAATGAATTTAATAAAATAATTACTTTTTAACGAGAGTGTTGTGTTATTGTTATTTTGGCAAAACAATCACAAATTTTATTTGCACAAAAAAAAAATAGCAATTAAGTGAATGGTCCAACAATTTGAAACGTCAAACAATTTACAAAAACTACCCGCAGCGATAATTGGCAAGACATAAATTTGTTTAAAAAGTCCAAACATTTTTTTGTTGCAACTACGGGTTCTCTTTTAACTTATTTTGCAAACTAATTTAAAACAATCTATCTGCCACCAAAATGTCAATGGGAAAACTTTAATACAAAAAAGACACTAATCATGATAATTATTTTGTTTAACCCTTAAGATTTTTTTTTTTTATTTTTTTTTGCTCTTCAAGTTTTAAAACATTTTCCAAACATTCATCAAAAGATAAATAGATACAAAGATACAAATCGATCTAGATAGATTATTTTAAATCAACTTGAATTATTTATCTCCAACAACTCTGCATGCTTAAACACGTTTTGGTCTTTTGTAGTTTAAAAATAAATGGAGGAACAATTTTTGTGTTGAGAAAAAAAAACACGAAATAATTTACCAATAAATTATTTGTTACCAAAGTAACAAGAAAAACAAAAACTATAACAACTTGAGCTTTCGCCTGAAGATTTGTTTAATTTAATTTGTTTTTTTTGTTGTTGTAGTTTTTTATTGTAATTTTTTTATACATATTTTTCTTATTATGTTTAATTTTATTTAGAGACTGGGTCAATTGCTTGTTAATGGCAGCTAGTGAATAGTTAAAATGTTATTAGAAGGTGCTTGATTTGAAATTGTATGGCTGTTGGATTATTTGCCTGTCTGTCTGTCTGTCTGTCCTTTTGTGTTTACTTGGCTTGAAGTAACTCGGTCATCAAAAAATTCTTGCCGTGCTAAATTATTGTTATTATTTATCGTTGCTTTAGGGATTCATATTGAAAAGTTTACAACAAAAACAAAAACCTCCAAAACTTTAACAACTTTCAAAGTTAAAGCCTTAACACGAATTAGTTACGACGTTAAAGAAATTGGCCATTTTGTTTGTTTTTTATTCATGAAAAGCTGGATTTTTTAGCAGTTTAATAGCCTGAGTATTGGCTTAGAAGACCATTTCTAGAAGATTTTCCTGGAGCCTTAATTAGAATATGCTGATATTAGAATCGTGGCGGCCTTAAGTTTTGACCAATTTTTTTTTTTTTTTTGGCTCCAAAAATTTTAACTTATTTATCATTGAAGTTTTCTTTAGAAGGGGAGTGGCATCAAAGTATAAACGTTCGAAAATGCTTACAACACAGTCGATCTTCATCTGCCAGTTAGAAAACAGTAGCGGATATAGAAGTACGTGTTATTTCTCCTCATAGAGGCGACTAATAAAGCCATAAATTAAATTCTTAAAAAATCCCTTATCACGCGTTTGTAAAAACCATTCAGTCTCTAGTGTTAATTAGATCTTCTGACTGGAGCCCAGCTTGCCTTTAATGCAAGCTGCGAAAAGCCAAGTCGTTGCTTCAACGAAGCTTTTTATGAAAGTGCGCTCACGTCAATTTTATTAAAAGGAAAACCCATCTAAATAACGTAAGAGGTGACTCTAAAATCGAGAGCGTTACAAAAGAGATTAAAGGATCATAATTTCATCAAGTTTACAGAAATCACTATAGTGGAAAAATTCTCCTGCAGCAGTTCGCTGTGGCTTTTTGCGAACACAATTCAAAAGATTTGTTCCGTTCTCTTGTACACTTTGATCTTAATTGAGTGGTAAATTTTCTAGATAAAATACAACTCTGCAGAAAACACATCTCTTACTAAGCGTACAAATAAATACAACTCTTAATAACTTAATTATTTTAACAATCAATATATGTCAAGGCGGATTCATATCAGGCATACTCACGGCGACAATGCATAAAACACTGCCCAAGAATTACGTACATTTTGTTTTTGTAAAAATAGTCTTCGACTGCCAAAATAAAGAAGATTTTGACACCCAAAAAAAGAAATATCAAAATAGTTACCTGGACTCTTAAGGCCACCTGTTATTAATTCGCCTTGATAAACATTTTGTAACATTCAAGGACGACTTTAAAGAGGTTTTGTTTGAGGTTAAAATTAACATTGCACTCACAATTGTTTCGAGATAAATATGGAAGCAGTGACGAAATTTGTTTAAAAATTAAAAAAAAAAAATAATAATATCTTTTTTATTTAAAATTGTTGCGCCATTAATTAATAATTATTTTTAGTTATTTGACATTTAGCAAAATATTTTTAAATTCTAGTAAAAACTTCTTCGTGCACATCTTTTATTGTTTATTTCTGTTTAAAATAGTCCAGCGAAGCATTGATTTCATGTGCATATGTATTCCTCCCAGTGGTCAAAAGTAGTTAGATTCTTTAAGCCAACATATTTGACAACACAACAAATCTGCCAACTATTAAAGCTGCCCAACCAATATTTGAAGATTTAAAATTAAATATGTAAGAAAATAAAAACTATCCTAAAGCTTTAACAACTTTTATCTTTTGAATATTATTCTACTTAAAATAGGAGTTAAAAACAAGCTGATTTATGATTGTTAATAAAAATAGATCTAAAGAGAGAGTGTTAAAATTATATTTATTTTAAGTTTGTTACTTTAAGCAAAATATAAGTCATATTAAAATCGAAACCTTTCACTGGAATAACGTTATATATACACGTATATGTTTATGTGGGTGTGTGGTTGTGTACGTGTTGTACATTTCGCTGTGAGTATATTTTGGTTCAAATTTTGTTTGACACAATTACAGTGTCAGCTTGAATTGAAAGAATTGACGTTTTAATTTACAAAATCAAAATAATTTTAGAGTTCAAGAAACTTGTAAAAAAGCAATGGATACAGAAGTCAAGAAATATTCATAAAATTTAGTAAAATTAAAAAAATCTTTTTTAAACAATTTTATATCTTAACTAAAATCACGCAAAGGTTCAGCTTTTACTTTTAGTATTTTAGGAGAATTATATTTCTGGCAGGGTTCCCAGATTTTTTAAAGTGGTATCCCTAATTAAATAAATTTTATCCCCAAATTATTGTTATAAATTTCAATTAATTGATTAAAAAGTTCTGAACCAAAATGTTTCATCTCGTTGTCTTAAGCAATTTTTTGGTACAAATTTTTAAAGTTAAACAATTGAAGAGATTCTGAAAATGGAAAAAGGTGCCACAACAAATTGTGTTATTGTTAAAGTGTGGTATTAATACTCATTAAAGATTCGAGACACTCGTGTTGCATTTAATTTCTTATTTAGATTTTTGTTGAAATAGGCTAATTCATTTTTCAAATTTATGAAGAGACTTACATGTCATTATTTTTAACAATGTTTTGTTCAATTACTAGGTGGCAGCGTAGGCGAATTCATTATTTTTTGCTGGCAATCATTACTGCGAAACTCCATATATAAAAAATCTTTATATATTTTTTATGTATGGATTTTGACAGTAATGATTTCGGCGAAAATGAATAAACCACCACCTGGTTAATGATACGTCATGGTTTTGTTTTACCATACTAGAAAACTTTTACGTAGCAAAAAGCAAAATTTAATTAAAATAGTAAAACTACAATAACCAAAAAAAGAATTTGAAAAAAACCCAAAAAACCTTTTTTAATCTCCAGAACTAAAATATATCCTCGAAGAATTCTTCAATCTTTTTAAGGTTAGGAAAAAAATATAACAAAAAAATTGAAAATTAATTTACTTTAATTGTGATTGATTCCTTCAAATATAAATATTTCATGATATTCTCATGAAATATTTATTATTTTAAACTAAACTACAAAATGAAATGTATTACTGCGGGAAAAGCATATCCATATGGCCATTTCACTACTGCTCAAATAGCTCATCAGTGGATTTTACCCAAATTTTGTATAGAAACACAGAAAGTCAGTCTTATATCAAAAGCCAAATTGATTAAATGAGATTCCGAATAATAAATTTTCATTTTGATATATTTGCATGTGCACATTGCTTATTAATAAAAATTGTTTTTCAAAATTTATTTTTTCATTGAATCTTTCAAATACATATGAATGGTTCCCAATGGGATCCCTTATGTAGAAAAATGAAAGAAAAAATAAAAATAGTTACTAAATGTTTGCTGTGTTTTTGTGTAGAACATTTTTGAGTTGTTATTGTCTTCTGTCTTATTGATTCAATGGAGTTCTCATTTAATCAATTTGGCTTTTGATATAAGACTTTCTGTTTTTCTATACAAAATTTGGGTAAAATCCACTGATTAGCTTTTGAGCAGTAGTGAAATGGCCATATGGATATGCTTTCCCCGCAGTAATACATTTCAATTTTGTAGTTTAGTTTAAAATAATTTGAAGGAATCAAGCACGAATAAAGTAAATGAATTAAATTTTAAAAGATTCCGAATAATAAATTTTCATTTTGAAAATTAATTATTTACTAAAAAATATTTTCAAATAATAAGTATAAAAAGTAAAAAATATTTAAAAAATAACCTTTAAGGGAATTTTAACTTTTAAACAAATTTAAAATTAAAATTTTCGCAAAGCGAAATTTTATTCTGTAAAAAATATATAAAAATTTGTTGGGCGATTTAAAGTAAACTTCAGCAGAATTTTTGATAATAAAACTAATATGGAAAAATTTCCTTTAACACAAAGGAAGGGCAAATGTCAAATTACTCCCAGGGATGGGAGTAGTAATGCCAGACAATCTAAAATTGTCACGGGACTACCAAGTTGCGGAGGGGAAAGAGGAGAGTGCGAAACATTGTCAGATTATTGAGAAAATGAAAGATTATTATGGAGTCACTATTTTTAGAGAATCTCCTTGAAGTTGTCGATATTTTACTAGGGCTCATATTAAGCTGTAGTTTAAATTTTTATTTTTCTTAAGTTAAAAATGCTTTAACCAAATGTGAGTTATATCATACCAAAAAAAAAAAACTTCACTAATTTACAAATAGTTCAAAAATTTTACAATTTTGATAACCGATTATCTGAGTAATATTAGCGCCCACTGTACTTTTCTCATATTTTCTATTATAACTGAAGGCGATTTAAATGTTTATAAATCTTAGATGATGCCAATTAAATACAAAATATAAATTATTGCGCAATATTTTACTCAACCTTTTACCTCATTTACACAGAAATTAAAGTTCAATAATGTCGGATTAATTTACTTTCTTTGATAACTTATTGTTCAGCCTTTTATTTAGTATTAAGTTTATTTATTACTTTTATTTTAACATCCATAAATTTAAAAGATTTTGACTTTAAAGCAAAAGATGTTGTTACAAATTTTGAAATATTTCTACTTAAAGCTCCTAAATTTGAATATTAACGGAAATCATAATATGGTTTAACTTCAACTCAGCAAAATAAAAAAAAAACACATAAATATCGATATTTTATGGTAAATGAATACCAAATTAAACATTAATAAATAAATTTTAAATTCACTTTTGTTACAAAGTCAGCCACTCAAACACACACACACTCACAAATGTTTTTGAAAAAATCTTCAAAAGTTAGTGGAGCCAACATTTCATTAAGACCATCATTTTAGACGAAAAAACAAACCCTTTTTAAATTGCACTCAAGGTCTTTAAAACCGTTTTATTAAGACACACACACACACACACGCACTCACACAAACAAAAGAAAATTACGGTGGGTTTTTACTCCAAAAATAAACAGATGTGTTTTTTTTTTTCTTCTTCTTCTTTTGTTATAATCTTAATGAAACTAAATGATGCAATCGACAAAATCATGCAACTTAATGATGTTTTAAAAGTTTCGCAATGAAGAAAAAAGAAGTGATTAAATATAAGATTAAGATCAATATTGTATTTTAGAAAAGAAGTGTGAAAATATCAGACGCTCAGAGTAAATTAAGTTCGTGTAAAAAATTTAGCCATTTGTTAGAAAGGGTTTTCCATAGTTCATGCGAATTTTGAAATAAATTATTCAGATTTCGTTATGCTTTTTTTTAATTGAAGCACATGCGCCATCCAACGTCGAAATTTTCTCTAAGTGTTTTCTATAAGTGGCTGAATTTTGTTTAATATTTTTTTCCATGCCCAGATGGTGGTGATGTTGTTGGCACAGTCTTTTGACTTTAAATAATCTTATAAAAAATCTAAAAGTTATAAGATCACTGTTTTAAACACACATATTCTTTTTATAGTATAGTTTCGTTTTATAGGTCTGCTTAATACTGCCATCTTGCTCGGTACTGCAATTTTTATTAATAGGCGAGTTAAAACGTTCATATCGTTTTAAAACGAAAAGATCTGGCAGCTTGATTGAGATTTCTTTTAAACCTGTTCGTGTAAAAAATGAAATCAGTTATTTGAAAGGGTTTCTCGAAGTTTATGCGAATTTTGAAATAAATATTTAATGCAGTTTTCGTTATGCTTCTTTTTTAATTGATTTATTTTTTTTTTTTTTTTAATTATTTTTTCTAAATGTTTTCCATAAGGGGCTGAATTTTTTAAATATTTTTCTCCATGCACAGGTGGTGTTGTTGTACAGTCTTTTGACTTCAAATAATTTCATAAAAAAATCAAAGTTATTAGATTACTGTCCCTAGATGTCTAATTTCGACCAGCAAAGAATAGAGAATAGTTAACCATTAAAAATCCGACAAAGTAATTGATGTTTAATACAAATTTTAATTTTTTTTATCTGAGGGTTCCTTTCGACTTTAAAATAAAACACGCCACTTCTTATTTCTTTTGTTTGCTGTTTCCATACTCAGCTTGTCGATAATACTGATAAACAATAAACACTTAACTTTTAATATTCTTAATATTGCTATGCTATTCGCTACTGCAGTTTCTATTTATAGGCGAGTTAAAACGTCTAAATCTCTTTAAAACGAAAAGATCTGGCAGCTTGATCTAAAGATTTATTTTATGCTTATTTACATACATATATTAAGTCTAATTTCTTAAAGATATCGTTTAACATCCAAGCATGGACGAACTATGGCTTCAGCCCAAAATCAACACTTAACAATCATTCGTTGTGGATGCATTTGCTTTTCTACAATCTCATCTAGCTCTTCTGAACCTCCATATTCGGCAATTTCGACGACTAACTGGGCATTAGGGTGCAAATTTCGAATCGTTTATGATGCTTTTCTTATCCTTAGGTTCAAGTCTTGTGTCAGTTTAAATTTGCGAACATAAAGAAAGAGAGGAACACAGCCAGCTTATTTAAATCTTAAGTGTTTGTTCATGATACCAAGACTCCAACATCACAGAACAGCATGTTTTTTAAACGTTTCTGTTTGTATAACCGGTGTCTTTTGAAACACCAACTAAACCAGCCTCTCTGAAATTTTAAGTTACTCTCTACTGTGCTTCAAATACTGTCATTATCTTTCAAATAATATTCAACAATAAAACTGCATTGTATTCTCATGTGTAGGATTCCTCAACACTTTACTAACCTTAAACTGTCAGCTGTCCAAATCTCATTGTAAACAGCAGAATGCAACGTTGTAATTTAGATACTCTATATTTGTTTTAAATTTTGCGTCTTAAACACGTGTTTATTCAAAAGAACGTCAGTTGCTTAAATTTATCATCAACTCTTTATAAATTATTTCTTTAACAATAAGAATTTTTAATTATTTATATTCTTTTTGTCAAAAATAATTTAGGTTGACATTCAGATTTTTTATATTCTAATAAAAAACACATAATTATTATACGGTGTTTGTATTTGTGTGCGTGTGTGCGTATGTCTCATCATGTAACCGTTATCATTTTGATTATATCTGTCATTTGCTAATAACCCTACAAATTTTAAATATAAAAACTCAGCAACATTCATAATTAAACATTCCAGCAACGTGGTTACATTAACTGTTTACACCACGGTTCATCATTACAAAAAAAAAAAAAAAAAAACTCTAATGACTAAAAGAAGAGACGGACAAATGGACAAAAAGTCATAAAAAGTTATAGCAAGATCATAATAATCATTATGGTTGTTGTTGGTGGTGTAACATACCGACACCTTGACAAACACAGCAATGATTGAATGTATGTTTATGTGAACAGTGGTTGTTAAATAAATAGCAAAAAAAAAATTGAAAAAAGAATTTTTTGTGTTTTTAATAAAAAGTAACAATTATTTTAAAGATTTTTTTTTTAATTTTCTTAAAAAATTATTTTACAAAAAATAATCTTACAAAAAGGATTTAAATTTTTTTTTTATTTTTTCCCAATCAGGATTTGAACCATCATCATTTACTGCATTTCATTCTGCTAGCGTCTATTTTTTCTAGTTTTCTTTGGAAAACGTCCGCATACATTTGTAAATAATTTTCCTTTCTAAGAATGTTTAGAAATTATATTAAAAATGAACCAAAAAGCCGAAACTAAGTCAATTTTCATTAATTTAAAAGATTTTTTTTTTTTAAATTTGCGTTAAGTAATTAGTTAAAAATATTTTTTTTTGTAATTTTTTTAATGAAATTCTTTTTATAGCTTATAAATAATATCATAAAAAATTTATTTTTGTAAAATTTTTTTAAATAACTTTTTTTTTATAAAAATTTGTTAAAGGATTTTTTTATATAAAAAATTGTGAAAGGAATTTTTTCTTATAAATATTTTGTCATAAAAATTAGCTTGAAAATTATGTTTATAAAAATTAGTTTAAATATTTTTTTAATACAAATAAGGTTATAGAATTTTTGCTAGTAATATTTGTTTTATGAATTTATGAATTTTAAATATAAAATTTTTATAAAAATTTGTTTAAGGAATTTTATTTAAAAATTTTTTATACAAATTAGTTTAATAAAAATTTTTTACTACAATCAATTTTTTTAAAAATATTTTAAAACTTTTTTTAAAGAAAAAATTTTTAAACAAGTTTTTAATTTTATTGTAAATATTTTCTTAATTTGTAGAATAAATATTTATTAAAAACGTTTTTTATTAAAATTTTTTTAGACTTTTATATTTTTTTAATAGATAGAAAATCCTTTTCAAGCATTTCTGTAAACAAAGTATCTTTTCTAATTATTTTTAAGCAAATTTTAATCCTTTGAAAATTTTTTTTTAATTTTGCGAGTGTGAAAAATTTCTAAGATAATTTTTTAAACTAATACGAGGGCTGCTCTATATATTTCTGGCCTAATAGTGAAAAGGCCAATATTTTTAATCAAAAATGGTTTTATTGTTTTTCAAAGTATTCTCCAGCATGATTTATACACTTCTGCATGCGCTCAAACCAGTTGTCGAAGCACTTTTTCCACTCCGATTGAGACACCTCTAAAACATGGTTTTTGCTTCCGGCGACGAAAATCGTTGACCACGCATTTTTTCTTGATGTGCGGAAACAAGAAGAAGTCATTAGGTGCCAAGTCAGGGCTGTACGGCGCATGACCCATTAATTCGACGTTTTGGCCGGTCAAAAACGCTCTGGTTTGAGCCGATGTGTGAGAGCCCGCATTGTCATGGTGAACAATGATTCGTCTTCTCTTGTTGGTTTTTCGAATTTCTCCGATGACTTCAGGCAAACAAATTGTAGTGTACCACTCAGAAGTGACCGTCCTACGTTGCTCAAGCACTCAGTGTTGCCAGGCCAGAAATATATATAGCAGCCCTCGTAGTATTTTAAAGATGTTTTATATAAAAAAATATTTTCTTTAAAGTATTTTATTAATTTTTTTTTTTTGTATAATAAAATAGAATTTACCGCTGCTGCTGCTATAAATCTTTACTCGTCTTTTTGCCTCAACCATAAATTAATCGATGAATTTCTTTAAAGCAGTAAACATGAATGCATTTTAAATACTTTATGCATTTTAAAATGCTTAAACGGTCAGAACTACAAAACGTCAGACACATGCATACACATACATATGTATGTACATTAACGCATATGAGTACAGGTAACATCTCCTTACCATGGTTTTGTTTTTTTTTGGGATTTTTAAACCGGCACTTGGAAAAATTTGACCCAGTTTTAAAGGTTTGTTAGCGTTTTTTTTTCTTGTTCATAATGGGCCGGCCGGTTGAGAATGAGTAAGAAGAAACTCAATAAAAAAAGAACGAATTTAGAAAATTTTAATAATTAAAATATGTATAAATATTGTTTTTTGGTAAATAGACTACGCAGGCATAAATTATTTTTGTAATTTTAAGTTAAAAAAGTGAAAACTGCTTAAAATCGCAAAATATATAATTTGGTCTGTAATTTTAAGTATGAGGTCACGGCTGTTTAAATACTTTTACCAAAAACAAAAAAAAAATAATAATAAAAAAAGAAATAATAATAATAATAAAAAACAAAAGAAGAAGAACTAATTGGCTGAAATATTAATTATATGTCATTTTTTTGTACTTTCATCTTTCTTAAAACAAATGTTTCTAGTGCAGATTATTAAATGTATTGACCGACTTATTACGTTTTATAATTTACGGCTCTTGCTATTTCCTTCTTCTCATATGTTTCTGTATTTAACTGATCTCTAATAAAAAAGGTGGTTAACAATTCGTCTGCATGTTGCTTTTTTATGTTTATGCCTGCAGAACTCAGACATTTTTGAACTGATTTTTTTAAATTTATTCTTTATTTGAAAGGTTATTCTTAAAGATTGGTCCTGTTTTAAAAACAGTTTATAATTTTAAAAATTAAAGGGGTGTCCCATACATCATACATGTTTTTACGTGCATTATGTACCGTAAAAACCACTTAAAAATTAAAAAAATTTATTAGAGGGTTCCCCATAGGTGACGTAAATTGATCTTTATGAACGTATCTTTTAAACCGTTTTAGACAAACGCTTGAAAATTGGACAGAATGTCGAATTTTATGATCGTTATAATAACAAGTATAAATATTAAAACTTAAAAATTAAAGGGTGTCCCAATAGTTCATTTGGCAAATTTGAAATTAGAAATTAAAGGGTGTCCCCATACAACAAACATGCGTTTTACATATATTATGTACTGCAAAGAGTACCACTTCAAAATTTAAAAAAAAATTAAAGGGTGTCCCTATATATGACGTAAATTGAACCATATGAACCTATTTTTTGAATCGTTATAGAAAACGATTGAAAATTAGACACAATGTCGACTACTATAATCGTTATAATACGAGTAACAAGTATAAATATTAGGAGTTATAAATTAAAGGGTGTTCCAATAGTTCATTTAATTTGATGTATGTGGCCACACTTTTAAACAGTTGTGTACAGACAGTTTAATCTTACAAAGAACTTTTATTAAAGGGTGTACCCATAAAGTTGACAGTTATTTGCTTTCAATTGTTGAACTCCACAGTTTTTTTTTAATCTGCATGCATATTTTGTTCTGCGACATTTAAAAATTCCTACCGCATTCTTTTTCGAATATAAAATAAACAATGCATCTTTTATCGTCTTAAAGAAACACGATTTTTAGTTCGTCTGTTTTTAAGTCGGTTTTTTCGGCAAGAATCATTTTTATGATTTTAACAAATTAATTTTTTTTTTGCCTTTTACTTGTAATTGGATTTCGAAATGAAAACAGTCGTTCATGAGTTTTAGGTTTTTTAATTCGGCTATTCCCATTCAATAGCTTTTATGAGATCAATTGTTAAAGCAACAGCTGGTAGGAGCCGGAGTACTTAAATTAACATCTTAGGAGTTCTGAAATGCATATAAATATTTGCTGAAGAGAAGGAATCAAGCTCGACTTATATAAATAATATTAAAAATTTAAATTTAATTGTTGATACTTATTGTAATAAAAAAAAAATAAATATTTAAATATATAAAATTAAACTTTTCAAATTTAATAGAAAAAATCTTCTAGTTCGTGAAGCGCTATGGCCACACATCAAATTACTACATCAAATTTATTAATTTAATTTTAATTAATTAATTAATTCAATTAATTTTGCTTAGCACAGCAATATATTAAATTTTATTTCAAAATTGTTTTGAATTTGTTGGTCGCATACGAGTAATATTTTAATGTTCTTTTTGTTTGTTAAAAAATATTTTTCGTAAAAGTAATTATGTGCCGTTTCTGTTACTATACGAGGGCTGCTACATATATTTCTGGCCTGGCAACACTGAGTGCTGCCAAGTGCAATCTGACATTTCCATTGGAAATTTTGTAATTTTTAAGCATAATCGTACTCAAAACGTTTTGACGTACGACCATTTTTTGTGTTGTTAACAGTGACTTGAAAAAATTAATATAGAAAAAAATGGAATTAACTCGTGAACATTTTCGTGCCATCATTTTTCAGAACTTTCGACGTGGATTATCACGACAAGAGTGCATTGATGAACTTAAATCTTTGTATGGCGATGAAGCACCATCCGATAGCACTGTGAAAAATTGGTATAATGGTTTAAATCGTGGCCGAAGCTCGCTCAAGGACGAATTCCGTGAAGGTCGTCCAAAAACGGCTGTTGTGTCAGAGAACATTGATGCCGTGCGTGAACTCATAATGCAAGATCGACATGCGTCATACCGAGAGATAGAGACATCCTTGGACATTTCTTCCACCAGCATACATTCGACACTGCATGAACATCTGGCCGTAAAAAAGGTTTGTTCTCGTTGGATCCCGCACAATTTGAAAGTCGCTCAAAAAAAGGCTCGTATCGATTGGTGCAAAAAATGTTGCAAAAATACGATTGCGGTGCTTCGAAAGACGTTTATAAGATCGTCACAGGTGACGAATCATGGATCTATGCGTATGAGTCCGAAACGAAACAACAATCGACCGTGTGGGTCTTCAAAGGCGAGCGTGGAAGAAGCACTTCGAAGCAAATGGTCTCCTGTTTCTTCGGCAAAATTGGTCATGTGGCGACTGTTCCGCTTGAGCAACGTAGGACGGTCACTTCTGAGTGGTACACTACAATTTGTTTGCCTGAAGTCATCGGAGAAATTCAAAAAACCAACAAGAGAAGACGAATCATTGTTCACCATGACAATGCGAGCTCTCACACATCGGCTCAAACTAGATCGTTTTTGACCGGCCAAAACGTCGAATTAATTGGTCATCCGCCGTACAGCTCTGACTTGGCACCTAATGACTTCTGCTTGTTTCCGCACATCAAGAAAAAAATGCGTGGTCAACGATTTTCGTCGCC
This sequence comes from Gymnosoma rotundatum, assembly GCA_916610165.2. Lineage (NCBI taxonomy): Eukaryota > Metazoa > Arthropoda > Insecta > Diptera > Tachinidae > Gymnosoma > Gymnosoma rotundatum. The sequence goes on along the minus strand of OU744339.1, from coordinate 129,872,614 downwards.
AGAAGAAGCTGTTGAAGTGTTCAAAAACCACCAGAAATATATAGAGCAGCCCTCGTATTCCATGCATTTAACTTGCCATAAGGCAGGCATCCGTTAAATCGAAAAATATTGTGGCCTTAAAAACTACATCTAATATTTTATTTGGATAACTTATCGGCACACATATCAAATAAGATTCAAATTTCTGCACAGCATCTAATAAAAATCAAATGTACCAAAACATGAGAAGTTTTTTTCTACAAAAGTAGTTAAAAGTTTTTTCGTAGAATCCAACTAAAAAATCAAAATATATAAAAGAAAAAATTTAGAATTGAATCAAATTGTAGAATGTGACATTTTTTATATTAAAGAGGTGCCCTAATACGAATCATTGTGGCAATATCTTCCTAAGAACTGGAACACTAAATTCATAAGAATTCATCAACTCGTTCACATCTGTTCTGAAGCCTTCAGTTTCAATGAAATCAGGCCACTTCTTTAGAAGTTGTCATTTTTTTATTACATCTTCCACTATGGGTCACTAGTCACCAGTCACCAGTCACCAAAACTTTAAATATGTATTTTATTAGCTGTTATATTCACTTATTTACTTCATACTTCATTTGTTATTTTTATTTTGGCAAACTTTCAACAAATAAAATCAAACAGTTGTTGCGCCACTTGCTTTATGTTCATTAAACTATTTTTTATCTACTTTTTAGTTTGTGACTCGCATTGATGCAGTCAGTATTTTTAAATTGTATCGAATAAATTATCGTGACTTTAAGTGGATTTAATATGCAGCTGAATTGAATTCATAAAAGTGTACGAGCAAACGTTTTGTTTTTATTTTTTTTATCTCTAGAATTTCATAAGAAATTAGTTTTTAAAGCTAAAAAGAATGTTTGACATGCAAAAGTTATTAAACTATTTTTAGCTGAACAAAAACAAAAGAATTTCATTTATGAGCTAAAGCTAATATAGACATGTCAGGAAAGCATACGTATGTACATATGTTTAGATGCAGATAATGATGATTCCAGAGATACTAATAAAACACCACTACAACATGTAAATTAATTAACGAGGTGGGAAATAGAAGTTCACAGAGGATTTACGGCTGTTCAAATAAAAAGTATGAAAATAAATAAAAATAAAGGGTGTCACTACAGAGAACTTATTTTGACATATTTGGCCTAATATTTTATAACGCTAAGATATAAATTTAAAATTTGTAATGTACACAAATAAATAAAATTAAAACAAAAAATCTAACGGTGCACAGTGGGGACTTTTGAAAAATAAATGGTAATAAATTTGGAACAGCTACTGGCATTTATCAGAAACTTGTAACGTCTTTAGAGAAGAAGTAACCCTTTATAAGTCGTACCTTAAGAATGATCGAAGCTACAGTGGGCCAAAAACTTTCTTAAATATTACGAAAAAATAATTTCCTAAAATTTTCCCAGCAAATAGGAATAAACAATATTCATACATAAGTTACTGCATCTCTAATAGTTTAAGAGATATTTGACTTGAAGAAAAAAATTATTAAACATCAGGAACTTTTTATTATATTAAATAATTTTCAAAAAAAATCTTTCTCCTCTTTCAACTGTATAAAAGAGCCGAAAAAAGTCAACCATATACAGTGGAGAAAGAAAAAGAGAATTATTGTAGGTTATTGTTGTTTTTGCTTAAACTTTGATCTTTGTATTTATTGCTTGGACAAATTATTTTTAGTTTATTTAAAATGTTTGCCAGAAGTTTCCTGAAGAGTTAAGTAAAAGGTAACGAAATGGCCATCAAGACGTGCTTTGACCCTCAGTAATCAATATCGGTAATTTAAATAATTCATCAGGATAATAGAAAATAGCATGAAAAAAGATTTCATTTTGAAAAAAGTTATTGTTGTTTAGACTTTTTTAGTTTTTTACTATAGTCTATTGGATCGATATGTGACTGAATTCTAAGTAAAACTGGCGAAGAAAGTTTTTCATCAAAATTAAAATTTCGAAATTGATCTAATAGAACTGCTTTTTTATACCCTTTAGCACAACAAGTGCTAAAAGAATATAACTGAGTTTGTCATTCCGTTTGTAATTTCTACAATATCCATTTCCGACCCCATTAAATATATATATTCTGAGTTCTTATGTATAGCCAAGTCGATTAAGTGATGTCAGTCCGTTCGTCCGTATTAGTGTTGAAATCAAGTTTGCGCCGGCACTAGATCAGCTTGAGAAAAATTAAATACGCTAGTCGATCAGATATAATGTCGAAAGAGGTGGAAATCAACATGATCGGTCTTTGTCCTTCGAGGCAGCGGGAAAAACACCACGTCTGCCTCTAATTTTTTCATATCATATGGAACAATGAAGTAACTCCAATCAAAAGACAGATATATGGAGCGATAGAGGATTGAAAGTAAGGAAAAAAAAACATCAAGAAGAGAAATTGACGCTCGGTACTGACTAAACTAAGTAAGCGGTAGCGAAATGGCCATCGAGACGTGCGTTTACCTTCAATAATCAATAATGGGAAAATAGCACAATAAATTTAAAGTTTAATATGGGTATTATTTTAAAGCTTTCGAAGAAATATTTAAGGAAATACTATAATTTTTGAAAAATGCTTAACCCGTTAAGAGCCGATGTCATTTTTATGTAAAATTATATAAATACAATACCAAAGTTTTTTTATTTTTAAATTCTCTGCTTTTTTGATTGAAGTTACTTTACTAAACTAGATTTTTGTACATAGTGAAGGGTATATAAGATTCGGCATAGCCGTATATAGCGCTCACAAATTTTTGTAAAACACACAATTTTTTATTATATGCCTTTTAAGGCCATCCTTTGAAGATACGTCTAGAAAAAAATTTAATTTAAATATGTTTTGCCGCTCTCGAGATTATCACTTTGTACTATATGTATTTCAAAGAATGCTCTTTCTACTTCTTTGCTTTTTTTACACAAAATCTGGATATTTATGTATTTTAAACTATTTCTTGTTTCCTTGGCCTAAAAGTGAAATTTTTTTTAAGAAAAAAATACGAAAAAAATTAAGGCAGTGTATTATTGTTGGCATTTTGTTAAAGATTCGATGTTCAGGCACTTTAAATTTTTATCAACAAAATAATAAAAGAAATAAAATTTAAAATTAAAGGGTGACTCTCGTACATACCATGGTACCCTTCGTGCGTGAGTACAACTCACACTTGTTTGATTTATGATTTAATAAAAGACAACTTGCAAGACTATGTCATATACCAACAGCAAACTTCAAGACAATACTCGTATTACTGACCATTGTCATACTCCCTTCGTACATTTGTGTCAAAAGAATGGCGTGTTAATATAGAAAAGCTGACTTAATATGCTAAATCCATTCAAATGGTAATTATGGGCTTCTTTCTTTATGCCAGTCAGTCAGAGCAAAACGGCCTGCCTACTTAAAACTATTTATTTTGCCAGGAATGTCTTAAGATAATAATTTAGTAAGAAAAATGCACACACACACACACACACACGCACACATCCACCATGCACATAGGAAAACATGTGTGTGTATTTTAAAAACAATAAAGTTTAATTGTTCCGCCACCAAAACAATTTCTATTAACACATTTTAGAGTATAATTGTTTAAGGTTTTTCTTAAAGCTTTTCGAAATGAGCTGCAACCGTCAGTGGTCATTTTAAAATTAAATAAATTCATTGCAAAAAAAAAAAACAAACAAACAAATAAACATGACATGACTCTCTTACATACCAAACTGCATTCATAAACCTGGTTTTTGTTTTCTTTCCAACTGGTGCCTTAAAAAAATGACTTGGACCTGGCCTGTTAAGCTGCGCGGCGCGTACTCATTCTTTGTAATTAATTTAAAACTGTTTGCGTTACGCTTGGCAAAACAATAACAACAACAACAACAAAAACCAAGAATGAAAAAGTTTTAAAGAAATTTTTATAAGAATTTCAACTCAAACATAGAAATTGCAACCTCGAAACAATTATGATCAGCACCTCTGTATGTTAGTTTTGCAATAACACGGCATGTTATCCAGACAGTTGAGAAATTCTTGTATTGAAAACATTATCTTAATGGCGGGAATATTCTCATCTTGCAACAATCGACTTAAGTTGTAATACAATTTTTTTCCTTTGAACTTTTCTTTTTCGCTTGTAGCGACAAAACGCCGCATGCCGACGTTATACAGTGGTGTTAGTTGGAAGAAAAAAATTGTTCGAATAATCGGTAGAACGTACAAAGTTTCAGAAAGGGGGGGATTTCGTTTTTGGGATTTTATTATTAAGTTTCCAAGGTGAAAAGCGAAAAAAAACAAAAGCTTGTGCAATTTTTGCCTTTGCAACGCTTAAGCGTGCGTTAGACTGTCAAAAAAGTCAAGTGTGTATTTTTTTAATTGCTTTCCATTTTGGTCTATAGTTTTAAAACACCAAAATATTTAATATTATTCTTTTACCTTCAAACTTAATCACATTCCTTCGTACACTGTCAAACATGTTTGAGTGAAACGTTTTTTAATTTTGTCAAACATATTTGCTCTAAGAAAAATTCGCGGTAAAAATATATCATTAACACAACATACGTTACACTTGCTGCCGGATTAAGGTCTGCCCAAGCAATAATTTTGAATTCTTACAATCAAATTATTGTAGTAGACAAATTTTATGTGAGTAAAAAATATGCCTTGCGGATCATAAGCAGAACTCCTGGGGTAAGGGCCGTTGCAACAATATCCTAAAATGATTCTGTTAATACTGATGTATGCGGTGTTTGCTTAGTGGCCTGTACTGAGCAGGCTGACAAACTGCACTATACTTAAAAGAATTCTGAGTACTTGGGCCTTGATGATCACCGGTGCAATACGCACCTCTTCATCGAAGGCCCTTTTTACCATACTACACTGGCTACTGGCCGATCTCATGGCCAAACATCTGCCCATGAACTTGGCAGTCAGGCTGAATGCAGCTGTGGGCATGCGGCCATCTTGGGAAGCACCTCGGCCCTTGCCGACAATATTGATTATTGCTCGCCCACCCCCATGTCTGATATTGGATTTGTAGTATCAATTTCTGGCACGTCAAACATGGTTCGCACGGATCATCGGAGAGATGTGCTTGACGTCTATACAGACGGCTCAAAGTCAGGCACGGGGATTGGGGGAGGCGTTTTTATTCCTAGATTTCAGATCAGGATGAAGTTAAGGCTATAGGACCAATGTAGCGCGGTTCAGGCTGGTTTGCTGGATGAGGTACCACAGGATATACGGAGAGGATATCCGGATCTGTGCTGACAGAAAGGCCGTGATAAATTCCTTATCAGGTGTCCAGATTGGTCCGTGAATACGGGACATCTCTAGATGAGATGGCGAGACATTCCAACCTGGAACTCTTTTGGGTGCCGGTACATTCAGGCATACCCGGCAACATAGTTGCGGACGAACTCGCTAGATCTGAAACTCGGCTGAGAGACCAAGAGATAGATCCCGTTAAGTTACTGTAGGCTTTTATTTCAGCGAGAACTTTTTGAGGCCGAGCAGACTAGATGGACTGACTAGGTAACCTGCACGGTTTCGAGGACGTTACAGCCTCAGTATGATAGTAGGAGATTTGCAAATCTGCTGAAGTTTCTTCGAAGGCAGCTTGACATACTGATGACTGTGCAGGCAGGGCACTGTGTTATTGGTACCCATGCTAAGAGACTGAATCTTCTACACCATGACTATTGTAGAAGTTGTCAGGATGAGAAAGAGGAAGAAACGGTAGAGCATCTGCTCCGCCATTGTTCAGGTCTTTCAGGGAACAAAGCGGCCCTTTGTGTCAGTCCGAGACTGCATGATCTTGCAGACCTATCGGTCTGTAATGTTGTTAGAATAAACTAGTTTCACCGGTCTTCGGGGTGGTTTGGGGATGGATATTGATAGTAACATAGGGACCTGAATTAATCCTTTGCACTTCCCCTTCCAGGCAACACAACAGATAAGTTCAGGTATTTATTGTTGAGACAGAGGTTTATCACTGAAAAACATTTTTAAATACTCAAAGCGGAAATTTTAAATTCTGTAGCAATAGCTCGATAGAAGCGCAGACTGTTTCAGATATGAACACTTATGAACAGAAACCAACACAGCTTTAATGTTCTTATTCAAAGAGTCACACCACTGTGCAGCATTTCAAGTGCAATCCATCTAGTTTCTATTTCACATCATTTAATTTCATAATGATGTTTGTTGCTGTGCTTCTTCTTCTCTTGTTTTCTATACAAATACTTTTAGAATTTAATATCCGCTTCTATTTCTTTACAACCAACAACAACAACAAAAAAAAAAACTAAAATAAATTCAGAATGAAATAAGAAAAAAAAAAACAAAAATTCCTTTGGAAAATATTTTATTTTTAAATGGGAATTCTTGAAAAAATATTTTTTTTCTTTTTTTGTTGTTGCTGTTTATCAGAATAATTTTTTTCTCTACTTTTATTTCCTTAGATCAAAGTTTTTAAAGCCGCTTCTTTTTAATTTTACTTTTTTTCAATTGTTTTATTGTTAAGAATTAAAAAATTATATGTAATTGTAAGTGTAAGCGCCTAACAAGGTGGCATCTCTATTTTGAATGACACTAAAATTTCATTGAGGTTATGTTTACTTACAAGTGAGGTTAAGTTGTTGTTATTTGTAAACAGTTATTTCATTTTTTTTTTGTTTGTTTGGCAAATTAGCTAAAATAACCGTTTTGCTATAAATTAAATAAATACTAAAGACAGTTTAAGTTAATTGGCTAAAATTAAATGCATTTTCTAATAAAATACAAGTAACGAGGAAATAAATTAAAAGTTAAGGAATATTTGTGAAGCTATTTATGTGGCCGCACTAAAAAGTTTTATATATTTTAACGCCAAAAGTAATTAATAGTGACATTAAGTGTTAAAAAAAAGAAGGAAGGAGGTACGGTTTTCAGTAACGCATAAATTTTTTCTTGCATTCTAGTTTTTAATTTAAGAAGGCAATCAAAAGTAAAGTAAAAAGCAATCAAAGGTGTATAAATAATCAAAAAAAAAATCTTTCTTTTTTTTAGAATAAGAAGGCACTTTAGAATTCCTTTAAAAAAGGAAGCAGATTAAACAGCCGACTGGATAGGCCATAACCGTTACATCACCCTGAAGTCAAAGTCTTATATAAAATTACTTTTTTAAAACAAAAGAAATAAATTAAATACATTATTATTGTTATGTTTTTTATCTTGCTTTAACTAATAATAATAATGCCTCAAGGACATACAATTTTAAAGTATTTGTTGAAACCGTACCTAATCCACCCAAAAACTATAAATCTTTTATAAAGTAGTTAATTTATAAGTCTTCGTGATACAACGGCGGCGCCTTTTTGAGGAAGATGCATCTGAAAATTCACTTCTTTAAAAAGAGAAACTTTGACAAAATTAATGTTTTAGAATGATTTTTCATTTAAGAAAGTACTTTTTTAAAACCTCATTTTTCTTTTTTTTTAATTTATACCTTTTTAGCAAAAAAATTTTTTTTAATTTTACTACTGCATATATATAATTTTACACAAAAAAAACACATCGGCTTCTAAGGATCTTCCTTAAGGATCTCATCAAAAGTTTTAAAACGATACCCATATTCATTTGAAGGCGCCTATTTTTTCACTTGATGTTTTTTCCTACTTTTTAAATATCTATCGCCCCATATATTTGTTTTTTGATTGGAGTTACTTCATTGTTCCAAATAATATGGAAAAATTAGAGGTAGGCGTGGTGTTTAGCCCTTTGCGTCTAAGGATATAGACCAATCTTGCTGATTTTCAATAGCACCTCTTTCGGCATTATATCTGATCGTTTGGCGTATTTAAATTTTTTGCAAAGGCAAATTTGATCAACAGTACCACGGACAGACAGACGGGCATCGCTCAATCGTCTCCGCTATGCACAAGAAGTCAGAATATATATACTTAATGGGGTCGAAAATGGATACTGTAGAAATTACAAATGGAATGACAAATTTAGTTATACCCTTTATCCACTTTTTGTGGTGAAGGGTTTAAAAAGCTTAAAGAGGGATATGTATTGCAAAGAAGTACCTTTAATAAAACGAACTATTACAAAAAATACCCTTTAAGCCAAAAATAGTTTTCCAGAAAAAAACTGCCTAAAAAAGTACTTTATTTTTAAGCAACTTTCAAAACCCCTGCTTAATATAGAAGCTATTCAAAAAGTACCCTTGGTACCTTTTTCAAAGGGTTTTGTTTTGTCTTAAATATTGGTTTTTCAAAAAAATAAAAGTACTATGTATATAGTGAAATTAAAAACAAGAACTTTTTAAAAGTAAGACATCAAAAAGTACTTTTTTACTTAGAAAATTACCTATTAAAAATATTCTTTTAAAAAACACACTTTTATATAAAATAGCAATTTGTATAAAAAAGCTATGATAAGATATTTGTGGCATATTTTTGTCTTAAGTTTTAATCCATTAAATATTGCTTTTAGAGAAAGTACTTAAATATTGAAAGTACCTGTGTGAATAAGGAAAAAAGTACTTTTGCTTACCAAAATAAGATTTGTATAGAATAAACATGACATTAAAAAGAGATTTCAAATAAGTACCTCGCACAAGTTTTTTAAGAAAATCCCATTTTTTCCATCACATTATTGAAAAAGTATCAACTAAAAACTTTATTTTTTCTTTTTCACTGTGTTTTTTTTTAAATAAGAACTTTTTAATAGTAAAAAGTATTTAAAAAATGTTTTTCAAGTACCTTTCACCAAGAAAAGTATTTTAAAAATAAAATTAAAAATGACAAAAAATCGTTTGAAAAGCACCTTAAACAAATAGAGATACTTTAAAAAGGATACACGAATTAAAACTGGCTGATTTCAACAGAATCTTAAATAAATCCTTTGAAGAAGCATATAGGTACAATACTTTTAAAAAGAGTCTTAAAACGACCTCTAAAAAAAGCTATTATTAACTACTAAAAGAAATCTGGGGGGCAAATTAGGGCCCCCGATATCCATCGAAATTTACGCTTAAATTCTGCTGAAACTTCGGTCAACATCGAGTGCCATTCGAGACAGTTTCACTTATAATCATAATTATTCAGTTTCAGTCATAACAGGGTTTCCATTTTTTTCCCTCAATTTATGAATTAATTTACATTTCTCACAGAGTTGCGTGGTGTGGTATTTTAAGCAAAAAATTACAAATTTTATTCTGTTTTAATCTGTTTGTTATAAAAAAAATCTCTAACCCGCATAAAATTGAATAATTTAACAAAAAAAAAAGTCTATTATTATTTTTAACTTTATTTTGTGCTGGATTTATCTAACACATCTTAATTTGGCATTCATTCTTCTGTTAATACATTCTTTACGTTTTATTATTTCAAACCATTTCTGATAACTTTACAAAACCGTTGCTTAATTAAATATACAATTCAACTTAAAAAAGAATTAAGTTGATGAAAGAAAAAGCGATTTAAATAAATCACAAATATTTGGTTGTGAATGTGCGAATTAAATTAAGAAAAAAATTATAGGATTGTAAAATTATTAAAAGAATCGACTGGAAAACAATAAAATGAAAGGCAAAAAGAAAAAAAAACAAATAATGAAATTAATGTTAGAAAGAAGAGATCGACAGCAGTTTCTGGTTCATTAACCCAAAAAAAAAAAAACAAATCAAAGTTTTAAATGAGAAAAAAAAAACGATTCTGTTATAATTTTTGATTTTTTGCTTTTAAGCTGTAAAACTTTTGAAAGCAATAAAACCACGCTTTTTGACTTAAAAAAATATCTTTTTTATAAATTGTTTATTTTATTGATTTAAATTTATTAAAACTTGGGCAGGCATTTAAGATTGATTTCATGAACCATTTTATTTTTATTTTGTCTTTAAGAGCTTATAAAGCCCTTTATTTTTTAATTTAATTTCTTTAAAACGCTTATTTTAAGAGTACAGTTCAAGTACTTTTTTCATTAAAAGGTACTTTTTGAAAACAACTCTTTTATATGCAACTTTTTTCCAATCATACATTTTAGAAAAGAGTTAATTTTAAAAATTTCCATTTTGCTAAAAAGCCATTTTGCTTAAAAAAAGTACTTTTTGTTTGTTTTGTGAAAGCCACTTTTTAGTACTATTTTTTTAATGGCTTGATATTAATTCTACTTTTAAAACAGAGTCTTAAAAAAGTCTGTTTTTACAACAGTATTTTTTTTAGAGTTACAAGATTGCTTTTTATGGATATGAGTTTTAAAGGGACGTTTTATACGGTGACTAAAAAGTACTTTTAATTTTTAAATAATTTTGCAATGGGAGATCCTTTAAACAAATATTTTTTTAAGTTATTTTTGAACTTAAATGAACTTCTTAAAATAGTTTTTTCAAATAGTACTAATCACGTTACTGGACTTTTTTAAAGGTATATTTTTTAAAGAAGATATTTTTTTTAATATTCTTAAATATAGGAAAGTTAGTAAGATTCTTTTTTAAAGGAAAATTTTTAAAACAAAACTTTATTTAAGGTAATTTTTCAAAAGTACTTTTTTAATAAAACATTTTTTAAATTACTTTTTCAAAAGTACTTTTTTAATTGCATGTTCTTAAATATAGGAAAGTTAGTAAGATTCTTTTTTAAAGGAAAATTTTTAAAACGAAACTTTATTTAAGGTAATTTTTCAAAAGTACTTTTTTAATGAAACATTTTTTAAAGTACTTTTTCAAAAGTACTTTTTACATTGCATGTTCATAAATATAGGAAAGTTAATATGATTCTTTTTTAAAAGAAAATTTTTAAAACGAAACTTTATTTAAGGTAATTTTTCAAAAGTACTTTTTTAATGAAACATTTTTTAAAGTACTTTTTCAAAAGTACTTTTTTCATTGCATGTTCTAAAATATAGGAAAGTTAGTAAGATTCTTTTTTAAAGGAAAATTTTTAAAACGAAACTTTATTTAAGGTAATTTTTTAAAAGTACTTTTTTAATGAAACATTTTTTAAAGTACTTTTTCAAAAGTACTTTTTTCATTGCATGTTCTTGAATATAGGAAAGTTAGTAAGATTCTTTTTTAAAGAAAAATTTTGAAAACGAAACTTTATATAAGGTACCTTCTCAAAAGTACTTTTTTTAACGAAACTTTTTTCAGGTACCTTTTCACAAGTACTTTTTTCATTGTAAGTTCTAGTTTTAAACTCAATATTTAAATTAGGAAGAAGAATAATTAAAAAAATATTATTTTATTTATTTCAAAAATAGTACCTAGAAAAACTTTACACTAAGACTATTCAGACAAAAAATTAAAGATATAAGGAAGTATCCAGGACTTCTTTTAGTAGAAGATGTATCTTTATTTAAGTTAGTTTTTTCAATTATAATTAAAAAAAAATTTTTTTTGAAAAGGTACATTTTGTAGAACACAAAAAGCAAGATACTTTTTCAGTAAAATATGTTTTATGGCATGTTTTTAAAAAGGTAGATATTGAAAAAAGGACTTTTAACAAGGTTTTTAACAAAAACGTACTATCCAAAAAAGTACTTTTTTAAAAAGGTTATATTTATAGTACGTTTAGAAATTATGAATTTGTACATATTGTTCACTTTTTATTAATATTCCACAAGGAAATAATGTTATTGGCACAACTGAAAATTATTATTAACTTTATGTATTTTTATTTTTTAATTTAATTCGAAAATATTTATCAAATAAATCAATTTAAATCTACTTTAACCTCATTATCACCAATATTTTGCACGGGTTGATTAAAATCTCTAAAGAAAAAAATATCTAAAAGCGAAAAAAAATACAGCAAATGAAGCAAAATTCAAGAGGTTAAAGTTTAGAGCCGTAAAGTAATGAATGATTGTTTGGCCGGCCAGTTGTTTGCTTAACTGACAGAATGGCCAAGAAAAGGTGTTAATAAATAAAGGAATTGAGTTCAGTTCAAAAAGTTTTGCAATTTTCTAAAGCTGTTAAATCTATACGTTTTAGAATTTTAAGTTGTTAAGCCGTTTTTGTTTGTTTTTTTTTAGCTGCAAGAACGTTTGTAAAGTCTGTTGGACTGTTTGTTAGATTTTTTCTATTTTCTAACTTTTGAAAAAAAAAAACAAAATGTTTTAAATATAATTTATTGCCCAATATTTTTCAAATTGTATAGAAATTGTATTTAATTTTAAGGTTGCGTGTTCTGTGGCCATCATTGTAAATTTTATGCAAAATATATTTTATTTTTATTTTATTGATCGAAATCGAAATGATTGTTGCTTGATCTCTTGCTGAGTTCTGTTATAGTTTTTTTGTTTCGTTGTTTGTTTGTTTGAAATGCATGTCAATTAACGGTACTTATTTTGGGACAAATTTTTTGTTTGGAGGATTTAGTTGGTTTGGCATCTTACACTACAGACACAATGACACAGTCTTACAAATATTTTTATTTTCGTGATTTTCAGTTTTTTTATCTTGTTTTTTATTTTTTTTTTTTTTGGAATATTTTCATCCGTTGTGTTTATTTTTTTCTTTCTTGAGCATTACAGACAAAACAAGAAAGTCCTACAGATTCACGTTGTGTTAAGCTGATGTTCATCGATGACTAATGTTTCATGTATCTCTGTAAAATAAATTTGGAAATTTTTTCTTTTTATCTTTTAGCTGTTGTGTTTTTTTTGTCAAAAAGGGCTTCGACGAATCATGACTAATAAAGCAACTGCAACAGTAGCAACATATTTTCAAAATATTCTTGATAAAAACTCTTTATGTTTAATTTATTGCCCAACAAACATTAAGTCAAACGTTTGAAGATTTGAGTTTGTTTAGAAAAAAATATTGTTATCGATTTTTTGAAAAAAAAATTATTGTTAGATTATCAGCCCAATTATGAATATTCTGACGGAATTTATTTTCCACGGAAAAAATTTTTCTCGAGAAAATATTCCTTCAATTATGAATTCCGAGGGAATAAAATTATAAAAAAGTGGCATCATCGTAATTAGAAGGGTGTTTTTTGTTTATTTTCATATAATTTTTATTTTATATTTCATAATAACTACTTTTTCCCCCGAATTTTTAATTTATTTTTCAAACAAAACAAAAGGGGAAAAATTTATAACTGGAGAAAAGGGAAAAGTGAAAGAACTACACGGAAGTTTATAATTGGTCTGTATAATCAAAAAGAAATAACAATAAATATTAAATTTTTTCATGTTTTGAATTTGTTTTACAAATTTTAACATTCTAGTTTTTTTCTGCAAATTATTAATTTTTGAGAGAATTTTAATTATTTTATTTTAGCAAAAGAAAAAAAAAACACAAGAATGTAAGAAAATTGTTTTGTCCATTTGTAAATGATTTTTTTTTAATTATCAATAGTCAGATACAAGTACTCGTAAGATGTTTGCCGCCCATTGTTGGTAACCCAAAAAAAAAAAAATAATTATTCACCACTTGGTAATCAGGAATAAATAAAAGTGAAGCAACACAGGAAAAAAATCTGTTTTATTTCATTTTAATAAATATAAAATTTTGGCGATGGCTTTGCTTTTCACAAAAGGTCCTTTCGATTTGGTTTGAAAATCATTGTCACAAGTATTTCGTTTTTAAGTTTTTATTTAGCTTTGCCTCAACAAAATCTTTAGCAGACAGTGGCTCATTAAGGATGGACAAAGACCATAAAAAGAGAAAAAATAATGAAAAAAGAGCAACAAATCACAAGTACGAAAAAATGGTTATTGCTGGGCACTCATTTGCCCCGGGGAGTACTTCGTGTCTGGCTGAGATAACATAGGCTTTGACACAGGTATCTTCGGGGTATACGAGGAACCAGTCCAAGGGTAACTGTCTAAAGATGCACCATTGTCCTTAAATGATAATATTAAATAAATGAATAAAAGTAAATAAATAAACTGGCACCACGGCCCTCTCTTTAGCCGGTTATTGATGGGGTCCCTTCGGGGTACACGTGGTGGCTGTAGTTAAATAAAAGTGTGCTGTTGCACTCTCAACAGAGGAGTTTATGGGTAGGCTCCGACCCTTTAGTAAAGGGTCCTGCAAGCCATGATCTTAAAATTGCACGGAATAGTGTTTAGACCATCGCCTGGTAAGGGCTCCGAGCCAGGTACAGATGTTAATTTAATTCATATATCCTGTGAACTCATTCATTTACAATGTGTAACCAAAAAGTTTTTAAAAAGAAACTCATAAAATGAGATACTTTTTTTTTGCATCGCAATTTTTAATTTTAAAATTTAAAGAAAGCAAAAGTAAAATTGAAAATTGTCTTTAAATCTCACTGCACAAATAAAAACAACAAAATTTAAGAAGATGCAAAATTTAATCATAAATTTTCTTTTTTTGTATTTGTTTTCATTTATTGTTTTAAATTTATTTTTTTTTTTTTGGTTAAAAAGGGTAAAGGCCAAATCAAAATTTCCATAACTTTAGAAAATATTTTCGTTGAAAACCTGAATTCAATAAAAACTTTTAGCTGTTGTTGTTGTTGTTGTTAGTGTTGTTGTGGTTTTTATGTGGTAAAGAATGTAACAAATTTATACATTTATGGTTGAGGCGAAAAAACGAAATGCATATGAATACAAAAAGAAATGGGGGAATATTGGGAGACAGGGCAACTTTAAGTTTTCATCAATACCTTAATAAAAATTTTTAAAATTTTAAACAAGAAATAATTTTTTTCTTGAACAGCAATAGTAAATAGATGGCATCGTTAAGGTTAAATTAGACGTGCCATACCATAACGCCATAGCCGTAGCCATGGCTATAACCATAATCATATTTACTGCCAGCGAATAGTGGTGCCGTAGCCATAAGCAACTTTTATTTGTTTTGCCGTTTGTTAAGAAAGCAGCTCAGTAGAAAATATAAAATAAAACTCGCCAATACAATGCAGCGACCATGAAAAATAAGAGCAAAATAAAAAACAAATATTTAATACGAGGGCTGCTATATATATTTCTGGCCTGGCAACACTGAGTGCTGTGACATTTCGATTGGAAAGTTTGTCATTTTTAAGCATAATCGTACTCAAAACGTTTTGACGTACGACCATTATTTGTGTTGTTTACAGTGACTTGAAAAATTTAATATAGAAAAAAATGGAATTAACTCGTGAACATTTTCGTGCCATCATTTTTCACAACTTTCGACGTGGATTATCACGACAAGAGTGCATTGATGAACTTAAATCTTTGTATGGCGATGAAGCACCATCCTATAGCAGTGTGAAAAATTGGTATAATGAATTTAATCGTGGCCGAAGCTCGCTCAAAGACGAATTCCGTGAAGGTCGTCCAAAAACGGCTGTTGTGCCAGAGAACATTGATGCCGTGCGTGAACTTATAATGCAAGATCGACATGCGTCATACCGAGAGATAGAGACATCCTTGGATATTTCTTCCACCAGCATACATTCGATACCGCAAGAACACCTGGCCGTAAAAAAGGTTTGCTCTCGTTGGATCCCGCACAATTTGAAAGTCGCTCAAAAAAAGGCTCGTATCGATTGGTGCAAAAAAATGTTGCAAAAATTGCAGTGCTTCAAAAGGCGTTTATAAGATCGTCACAGGTGGCGATTCATAGATTATGCGTATGAGCCCGACACGAAACAACAATCGACCGTGTGGGTCTTCAAAGACGAGCAAAATCCAACGAAAGTTGTTCGTGGAAGAAGCACTTCGAAGCAAATGGTCGCCTGTTCCTTTGGCAAAACTGGTCATGTGGCGACTGTTCCGCTTGAGCAACGTAGGACGGTCACTTCTGAGTGGTACACTACAATTTGTTTGCCTGAAGTCATCGGAGAAATTCGAAAAACCAACAAGAGAAGACGAATCATTGTTCACCATGACAATGCGAGCTCTCACACATCGGCTCAAGCCAGAGCGTTTTTGACCGGCCAAAACGTCGAATTAATGGGTCATCCGCCGTACAGCCCTGACTTGGCACCTAATGACTTCTTCTTGCTTCCGCACATCAAGAAAAAATGCGTGGTCAACGATTTTCGTCGCCAGAAGAAGCTGTTGAAGTGTTCAAAAACCATGTTTTAGAGGTGTCTCAATCGGAGTGGAAAAAGTGCTTTGACAACTGGTTTGAGCGCATGCAAAAGTGTATA
Source organism: Gymnosoma rotundatum (assembly GCA_916610165.2). Lineage (NCBI taxonomy): Eukaryota > Metazoa > Arthropoda > Insecta > Diptera > Tachinidae > Gymnosoma > Gymnosoma rotundatum. Next base: position 129,856,481 of record OU744339.1, on the reverse strand, counting down.
AATCAAAGCTGGAGAATACTTTGAAAAACAATAAAACTATTTTTGATTATAAATATTCGCATTTTCACTATTAGGCCAGAAATATATAGAGCAGCCCTCGTATGGATGAACGTAATTTTTTCAACTTAAATTTTTTCCTAATTCTTTAATTCTCTATCGCCTAATATATTTGTTTTTTGTGATTGGAGTTACTTTATTGTTCCAAAAGACATTAATAAATGAGAGGTAGGCGTGGTGGGACCGATCATTCTGATTTTCAATAGCACCTCTTTCAGCACCATGTCTGATCGATTGGCATATTTATTTTCTTAAGCTGATCAAGTGCCTCGGCAAACTTGATTTCAACACTAACACGGACGGACAGACGGATTTCGCTAAATTGACTTCGCTGTGCATAAGAAGTCAGAATATATATATATATATATATATATACTTTATGGGGTCGGAAATGGATATTTTAGAAATTAAAAACGGAATGACAAACTTAGTTATGCCTTTTTTCCACTTTTTGTGGTGAAGGGTATAAAAGAAAAATAAAGCTAAAAACCTTCAATGATTTCTCGTTTTCCACACGAACAGTAATTCGTTTAAAAAAAAAGTATGCAGAAGAAATTCAAGTCTTCCATTATTTCTCCCAAATAAAATGCAACCAGTATAACGTTCAAACTAAACTAACAAACAAATACGGAATATGTTGTTACAATGATGACCTAAAAAATTATTTGAAATAAGAAACAAATTTACAAACTAACACAAAATTATAATGAACGTAACGAAAATAAAAAATAAAAAAACGAAAAAAAAAACAACTCTCTAAGGTTTCATTAACATGCGGCAGCGAAAATAACTTTGAAAAAATCACAAATCGATGGGAATTTAATAAACCTGAATAAAAAGGTCATTTTTATAAATTTTTACATGAAAACAATAAAATTTTGCATAAACACAGTTTTATATGAATCTTTGTAGTGGTTTATTGCACTTTACTTAATGTGACTCTTTTGCCACTTCTTTGGCAACAACTTTTATTGTCTCATAACTCTTAACGACTTTTTCCTTTATTTTTTTAGTTGCGCATGATCTAAGGAGTCATGGATATTTATTAAACGATCGTTGGATGTCAGCGCTAGTTTAGCAGTGCGGCTAGAATACTTTCGGGTCGCACAGATCTAAAAGGGCCACCTTTCGAAGGCTTCTTTGGCTCCTGTTTAATTGCAAAAAAAAAAACAAACGACACTTTACAATCTCTTGAAGACAAAGTACACTAATGCCTGTGCTGACAGAGCGACCTGCATCTGCATAAAGGAATGAATCTTCTTACACAACATAAATTCTGTTAAACTTTTCAGAATGAAATGGAAAAGAAAAATACTCTTAAACATTGGAAATCGGGCAGATTTTCTTGTAGACTTGTGATGAATTTATTTCCTTGAATGCTGCAGCTTAAAACTTGTCTAGAGTTTGCAGGATTTCTAACTGTTATTCTTACATGTGTGTGAAGATAAATACGTCAAGTTAAATACGTTTTTAAAAAAATGTAGCATGCGATAATTTTTTTCTCCCATACATACAGTACAATTTGTTTAGTAAATGCCGGACTTTTTTAACGAATACGATTACAGCTACAAAACCCTACGATCTCGGAGAATCAAACCTATTGAGAAATCAAGGGCACATATAGAGCAATTAATCTGTGAACACAGTTTATTCAAATTGAATTTGAGAAATTTTTTATAAGACGCGGAAAATTGACTTAGTGCAATTTTCTCATATACGATGAGTTCTGTGAGGGATTTTGTCAATGTGACCAAACCCTTCGATCTCGTAAAATTACACCTATTGGGAAATCAAGGGCACACATTGACAAAATCCCTCACAGAACTCATCGTATATGAGAAAATTGCACTAAGTCAATTTTCCGCGTCTTATAAAAAATTTCTCAAATTCAATTTGAATAAACTGTGTTCATAGATTAATTGCTCCATTTGTGCCCTTGATTTCACAATAGGTTTGATTCTCCGAGATCGTAGGGTTTTGTAGCTGTAATCGTATTCGTTAAAAAAGTCCGGAATTTACTATACAAATTGTACTGTATGTATGGGAGAAAAAAATTATCGCATGCTACATTTTTTTAAAAACGTATTTAACTTGACGTATTTATCTTCACACACATTATTCTTACGATATTGCAAAGCATTTCTACATTGTCCACATAAGCCTAAGTAGACACAGACGAGGGTTCTCGGCGGTTAAGGAGGAACTAGTCCCCCCGTGTGCAGGCGCCAAATCTGGAAGGACGCACCAGTGTCCTTAAACGATAATATTAACTAAATGAATAATAGTAAATAAATAAACTGGCAACACGGGAACCGGTAGCCCATCCAGAGAGCCGCTCCGTTCTGTAGCGGGTTATTGGTGAGGTCCCTTCGGGGTGTCGTGGTGTCTGTGTTAAAAATAAGTCTATATCTGCAGGTCTGATGTGGAATAGATGAAAGTGGGCTGTTGCACTCTTAACAGAGAAGTTTTATCGGTAGGCTCCCAGCCTATAGCAAGGGGAAGTTTTATGATCCTACAAGCCATAGTCTTATAGTTGCAGAGAATAGTGTTTGGACCACCGTTTGGTAAGGGCTTCGCGCCAGGTACAGACATTAATCTAAATCGCATATCTGTCCACATGAGCCGATTTCATATAAAATGACAGCCTGTGAAAACTCTAAATCAAATCGAGTCGACGCTGTTGTTTATTTGTTTAAAGTAATTTTGAACGGTTAATGCTGCATAAAAACAAAACGTTACGTGGCCAAAGTCTAATCTTTTATTTAGTTCTACGTAATAAAAATTAAAAAAAAAAACATAATATTTAAAACACTGTTGTTTCCAGAATAAAAGTCTTTTTTTCATTTTTTTTTAATTGATGTCTTTGACTTTAAACTCACCTGTATTGAACCGGCCACTGAAGCTGATGAAAAGCTCATGTTGCTGGATTCTTGAGTTGGTGACAAACGTTTACTGTTATTTCGTTGCATTATTTCTGTAAAATGATTATTGTTGCAATTGTTGGTGTTGTTGTTGTTATTATTATTATTATTATTGTTGTTGTTGTTGCTAATATTTTTATTATTATGATGAATTTCCTTAAATGATTTTGTTGCAGATGTTAAAGATTTTCTACAATCATTTAAAGAATTTGTATTGGTTTTGTTGCTGTTGTTGTTGTTGTTATTATTAATAATTATTTGTTCATGATGACGTTGATGATTATGATGATCATCGTCATCACTAATATTAAGTTTAGTTAATTGTTGTGCAATAGTTTGTGGCATAATTGCCAATGAAGATGATACTGATGATGGTACTGATGCAGATGCTGATGCTGATGCAGCTGATGCTCTGGGAGTTGGTGACGTTAATGATACGGAAACTGCTTTGGATGATTTTGCAATTGTTGGTCCAGCATTTGTTAGGGAAGGAGATGATAAAGTTGCTGCTGTAATTGCTGATGTTGATGATGATGATGTTGATATTTTTGTGGCCGTTGTTGTTATCAATTGTTTTTGTTGTGATTTTAAAGTGTCATTTGTGATGACTGTTGTGGCAGATGTTGGTGACAAAGCCAAGTTGCTGCTGCTGTTGCTGTTGCAGCTGTTGTTGTTATTATTATTGACACTAGCGGTGCCAGCATTAGTATTTATATTTAATAATGTTGCATGAGTAGTTGTGGCAGCAGTTGTAGATGCAGGAGCAGAGGTATTATTGTTGGTATTTGTTGGCGTAGCACCACCACTGTGTTGGGCTGTGACAGTAGCTGACATGACCGGATGTAAGCAAATTTTATAACGATTTGTAGAGTTGGAGTTGTTACTATTGTTGTTGTTATTGTTGTTGGCGGTGTTATTGCTGCTGTTAATATTATTTTCCTTATGCTGTTGATGATTTCGCATGTTTGTTATTGTTATTGTGGTTTCTTCTTTTATTTTTGTTTAATTTAATTTTTTTTTTAAATTTTTTTCCATTGGTCTCTACCATGAGATGTTTATTAAAATTTTTCACGTTTTTATTAAACAAAAATATTTTTGCTTGTTTTTCTTAAAAAAATTTCATGTTAAAAAATTTTTACATTGAGTTGCATAAAACTGAATGACATTTTGGTGTTTCTTTTGTATGTGTGTGTGTATGTTTTTATTTTTATTTAACTCATTTCTATCTGAATCTTAAGGTTACGTGATTTATTTTCCAAAAATTTATTTTTTTTTATTTTACATTTATTTTTAAATTTATTTTCTCCCGTTTAATTTAACGTGTTTTTTATTATTTACAATTCAGTTAAAAATCCACTTCATTTTTTTCGGCCATCATTTTGATTAAAAAGAAATATCTGCAATAAAAGAATTTTTCTTAAAATCAGTTCAGTTTATGAATGAATTAATATTTACAAGAATTCAGTTTAAATTTGTGAAGGTTAAAAGAGCAATAATCTGTTTAATTGTGTGTTAAAAATAAAAATTTTTTAAATTCTTAGCAATTTCATTGGGAACTTAATTCTGTTAACAATCAGGTATTTAGAAGCAATTTAAAAATGTGTAACATTTGAGAATAGCTTCCGCCTGTTATTCCGTCTTTTTTTTCTAATTATGTTGTAAAATGTATGAAAGTCTAGATTTTTAAGACCTAAAACTTCTCAAACATATTTGTACATACTCTGTATGAATTCTAAATGTTTGCCTGCTGCGGTTGAAAAACTAAAGCCATGTAAGTGAAAATCATGTCAATATTGGACCACCCTTTAATTCAAAGTTTTAGTTTTATTACTTGTTATTATAGCGCACATAATTTTGCTGACACTGTGCATCTTTGTAGTGTCTGCCTATAACAGTTCAGAACATCACAATAATTTAATGAGTATCACGTCACTTTTGGAACACCCTTTAATTTTTGTTATTTTAGCGGCTACAGAGATAGATCTTCTGTGAGATTTTCAAGAGCCTACGTATTACGTTTTCAGTAATAGAGGGCTGTGACAGACGGACGGACAGTCGGACAGACATTGTGACGAAAACAACTTTTCAATAAACTTTTAAATAATGTGTTACAAATCTGCTTTTCCATTGCATGTAAATTATTTATTGTTAAAGTAAAACAAATATGTTGAAATTAGTGTCTGAAGTCCACCAGAGTTTTTGCTACATACAGTGCTGCTGTATTTTAAAAGAACACTTCTCTAGATCGGAATTGATCTAATTCATCTATGACTTGCTTTTTTGTTTTTAAATTCACATTTACATTCTATAAGTTAAATAAATTAAAGCCATATTTTCTGCTGTTATCATGCTGCTTCAATTATGATTGTGGTATTTCATTTAATAATAAAATTAAAATTAAATAAATGTTGAATATGCCATCGAGTTTACGTCACGCTCTTTCTTTGTACAAAATTATTAAAATTTTTGTTATTTCAACTAATTAAACAATTTTTTTCTTACTCTTTTAGCACAACATTTTCTAAATTTTAAGTTATTTCGTTTAACAAAGAACACGTCGTAAGTGGCCACATATGAGTGCATACTTATGTCTGTCTGTCTGTCTGTATGTATGTATTAGTGCAAAAATAGAATAATATTTGACTATTCACTGTTGTTTTTTGTTTTGTTTCTCTTAATTATTTTTTTTTCTTTATTTTTATAAATAAAAAAATAAATAACATTTCTTTTGTTTAGTTTTCCAATATTCTAACGTTTTATACTAAACTGTAATTGTGTTTTTAATAAATACGTTTTGTTGTGTAACTTGTGAATGTGACAGATAATTGTGGAATTTACGTTTTGCAGTTCTGACTGTGTTTTTGTTTTGACAGCAAATGGAAATAAATGGTTTCACAAATAAAAACAAGAAATGCCCATGTGAAGGTTCTTTAATGAGTTGTAATATTAAGATTCAGAGAATATATTTGAATAGGTAAAGGGTTATCCAATAGGGATAGAGATGTTGTGTTATCTCTCTTTATTTTCCTGTAATTTTTTAGGCAATAAACAGAAGGAGACACATACAATTTTAGTTTATACGGGTGTGAAACAGCTGGCGGTTAAATCTTTTTCGGTGCTATCATCAACATAACTGTACTCCACCCTTCCACCGACCTATAAACAGTATAAAGCTTATTAATGTATTAATGTGTGAAGAAGAATTTCGTGAGTAAGGTACTTTGTAATTGTTTAACGTAGAAAAAAATATAAATACGTATTTTTTTTGTTTGATGTAGAGATGCAGAGAATGCTAAAAAAATTTATATTAGCATATTTTACTTTCTCACTAAAAAGTAGTTGGGGGTTTGGTACTTTTTGATAAATAATACTTTCAAGGAAAAAGTGCGGGTAAAATAATGTTTTGTTGCAAAAAATCTCAAAAATAACCAGTAGGCAAATGTTTAAAGCAATTTTTGACAACTATCGGTATGTTATTAGGAACGAAAAATCCCTCACACTCAATTCGATTTTGGTACTTTTTTGGGATATAAAATTTATAAGACAAATAATGGTTGTTTAAATATCGATATTTTAGAATTTTTAATTAAGATAAAAAAAATTAAAGTAAAATTTAGGAACTCGAGCCAAAACGAAAATTCACTCATATAAATTTTTGGTACTTTTTTTGGGATAACAAAATTTCTAAGGTAAATAATTAATGTATAAAAATCGATATTATATTATTGTTTACATAAATTAAATAACTTAAGTTGAAATTAGGAATCTGAGAAAAAAAAAACGAAAATTCTCTCACACACAGTTCGATTTTGGTACTTTTTAGAATATAAAATTTCTAAAGCAAAAGGTGGTTATTTAGTATTTTTAATTAAGATATAATATATAAAAAAGCGTAAAGCTAAAAGTAGGAACTCGAGCAAAAATGAAAACTAAATCACACACAATTTTGGTACTTTTTGGGGATATAAAATTTTGTGGGCAAATGAATGTTTAAGTATCGATATTTTATTATTTTTACAGAAATTAAATACCTTAAAGTAAAAAGCAGGAATTTAAGAAAAAACAAAAATCCCCCAAACACTCAATTCGATTTTGGTACCTTTTTGGGATATAAACTTTCTAAAGCAAAAAATGGTTGTTTTAAATATATATTTTTTAATATTGTTAGTTAGAAGGAAAAGAATAAAGCTAGAATTAGCTAAGCTCGAGCAAAAACGAAAATTTACTCACACACAATTTTGGTACTTTTTGGGGATATAAAATTTCTTAGGTAAATAATGAAAGTATAAAGATCGATATTATATTATTGTTACATGAATTAAGTAACTTGAGTTAAAATTGGGAGTCTGAGAATAAAACGAAAATTCCCTCAAACGCTCAATTCGATTTTGGTACTTTTTTGGGATATAAACTTTCTAAAGCAAAAAATGGTTGTTTTAAATATTGATATTTTAGTATTTTTAATTAAGATAAAAAAATTTAAATTAAATTTAGGAACTCGAGTCAAAACGATAATTCACTCACACACAATTTTGGTACTTTTTGAGAAAATAAAATTTTACAGGCAATTAATGATTCAGCTGTCGTCAATGTCTTACTTATTTTCCTTGGTATTTTGCTATTAAAGTATATATCAAAATATGCATTAACTATTGTAGCAATGTTTTCAAAAAAATTACCATTACTTAAATTACTTTCATCTCTAACTGTTTATATACAATTTTTCCCCCAAATATATTAACCTTGAAGCAAGGAAGTGGTTAAATAATTTAAAGAATTTTATGCCCTAAAAGCCATACTTGGTATTTATTGTTATTATTTTACCTCATTTACTTTTTGAAGTTAAGTTACAATCTGTCCCGCCATTTAGAATTGCTGATTTATTTCAAAAATATTTCGTTTCTGCTTTACTGTGCGTGGTTGAAGTATTAATACATTATGGAAGATATAAAGAAACAAAAGACTCAATTCATCCAGTGATGCATCTGAATTAAAAAAATATAATTAAATCTTTGCTCTGCAGAAAATGAATTATGAAAGATATGTTATCTATTGATATCTATTTCGTTTAAACAGGATATTGAAAAGAACAAAATAGCATCGCAAATGATGCCATGATGGGATAACTTAAGATCTTGACTACTGAGCAGAACTAGAATAAAAACGAGAGACAGATTTGTCTTCACAGTTGAAAACTTTTATATGAGAACTGCATCACTTTCCGGTATAAAAAATTAAACAGTGGTGTTCAACAAAAAAGTGTTAAAAGAGCTCAGGTTACGTGTGCAAAAATATTTTGTTACGGCTTTTAAATACTTCCTTTTCCAGCTCTGACACAGTATTCTTAATTTTTTGCCAAATTGAATTTTGTCAAAAAAAAAAAAAAAAAGAAAAAAAAATAAATTACAACAGGAAATACCCTCAAAAATAAAGAAACCTGTCACAAATTTCTTGTAATAATTCAATGTGTGAGTGTAGTTAAAGTTAATGTTGTTGTGGTTGTTAATGAACAACAAGTTGTTGCAACAAGTTCCACATAATTTCCATATGACGCTTATTATTATAACTTAATGTTTTTTCTGTTTTTTTTTTTTTGTAAATATGAGGGCTTTATATTGACTTCTGTTTTCGTCTTTCCGTACACTAAACAGAAAAAACTGTATCTGATTTTTTCTTCAGAATACGCCTAAATACTGTATTTTTATTTATTATTTTTTTTGTCTACAAAATGTAAAGTTTTAATATTTTTTCATCAACTCATTTATACAACTTGTCAAGACAACAAGAAGACGACTGCAAATGAAATGCATGTCAGGCGAACAGAAAACAACAACAAAAAACATTTTAATTTAACTTTAAAATTATTCACACTTGAACACACCTTTTGGCAATTGAAAAAAAATATGTTCGCATAAATTTGCAAGGAAAAAAAATATGATTACATGAGAATTATTTATTAAAATTGAAGTTACTGATTTTAATTAAGAGTCACACGAATCAATTCATAATAAATTCGGTTAAAAATATGGCAGTAAAGTTGCAACTTTTATTATCGATTTTAACTTCAGAATTAATTAAAATAAATATTAAAGTATTGCACTGTGGCCTAAGATTTTTGAAAGTATGACAAACATTAAAAAGAAACAGGATTTTTATATGTCATTTTGAAAGTATATGAATTAAACAAGTTAGTAAGATTTAAATTGATCGCATTAGAGCCCCTGCAAAATATTTTTATTTTTCGTGAAGCGTATTAAATCCAAGCCCAACAAATTAAATTCCTAAACTTAGTCCTAACTATAGTATATCTAGCACCAATAGAAAGAATTAGGAACTTTATTAAATTTGTAAATATTACAAAATGTTTCTGGCCTCATGTTTACGAACAGCAAAATGTTTCAGGAGTTATTATATTCCAACTGAGCTGCACTTATTTCGTGCGGGATTGTGAAAAACGGAAAACAATGTTACATACTTAACGGTAATAAAACTGACAACTTCTTCTTCTTTTTCTTAAAAGTGGAATCAACACTACCATTTAGTCAAATTTTTCAAGCGGAATACGAAAAGTTGCTAAGAAATTTTTCAAAATCGGAAAAGGGTTATAAGCTTAAAGGCAAACATAAAAACGGTTTGTGCTCCTCTAGCGGCAGCTTATAAAAATAGTCTAAGCCCATCACATCAAATCACATCAACTCCATTTGCATAATATTAAGTTTGTCAATTTCAGCTCATTAATTGTTTTGTTATTTCAATTATTTTGTTCATTATGCCTTTGGTTTGGCATCATGTTTCAATGTTGTACTGAAACATCAGAAAATTATTTTGTGTTGCTTGCAAAGGAACCGAATTCCGGCAAATAAATTATTAAATTTTTTGGTGTGTTTTTGTTGATTTATTTTTATACCCTTCACTACAAAAAGTGGAAAAAGTGGAATATATAATTTTGTCATTCTACAATATCCATTTCGAACCCCATAAAGAGTATATATATTCTGACTTCTTATGCATAGCAAAGTCGATTAAGCAATGTCCGTCTGTCCGTCCGTATTAGTGTTAAACTTAATTTCACAAAAAAATAAATATGCCAATCGATCAGATATAGTGTCGAAAGAGGTATTATTGGAAATCAACATAATCGGTCCATGCCCTTCAAGGCAGCAGGCAAAACACCACGCCTACCTCTAGGCATTTGAAACAATAAAGTAACTCCAATTAACAAAATAAATGTATGGGACGATAGAAAATTAAAAATAAGAAAAAACCATTAAGTGAAAAAATTGACGCTCGCCCACATTTTCCGAGTTACAGGGCTCTGAAATTTTCAATTTTTTTAAAATATCAATATGGGTATCATTTTAAAGATTTTGAAGAGATCTTTGAGGAAATATTAAAATTTTTTAAAAATAATTAACCCATTAAGTGCCGATGTCATTTTTAAGTAAAATTATATACCAATTTTTTTTATTTTTTAGTTCTCTGTCATCCCAATATTTGCTTTTTGGATTGGAGTTACTTTACTAAACTAGATTTGCATAGATGGTGAAGGGTATATAAGATTCGGCATAGCTGAATATAACACTCTTTTTTGTTTTATTTCTTCTGCCTGTAACTCTTTAGAAAATTAAATGAATTATTAGTTTTGTCATTTTCCACTTACAAGTACATAATTTAGTTGTTGTTGTTTTTTCAACTCAATTTGAATAAAGTTTTATTTTTTTGTTTTTTATTGGTGTGAATATTTATACATCAACATGTTGCCTACCTGTTAGCATGTATGCAGATGTATCTATACATGTTAACGGGTAGTTTTTCTTAGACTTTTGTAGGTAGGTCGTTTTAAAACTCCATAACATTGTTATTTGATATTTAATTTAACAATTTTTTTGCTTAACACTTTGTATTTATTTTTTGTGAATTTCCGCAGCCCACATTATAAAAGAGTAACGAGTACAGGTCTTAAGTATGAATATAAGAAGATTCATTATTAATTTTGCTTTAACTTCACTCGACTGTCACGTGAGAAATATGCGAATTCATTTGACAATAAACTATAAAAACAAACAAAAAAAGAAATAAATGGTTGAAGGCAAAAAAAAAACACTTGTTTGTATCCGCATTTATTACAAACTTATTTTTCACTCTTTTTTGTTGTTTTTTTTGTAATCGGCGGTACAAACAATTAGTTCTAAGGAAGTGTTATTCGTTTTCTGTCCTTTCTTTTGTTTATTGTTGTTGCTGTTTTTTTTTTCTGCTCAACTTATGAATTTCTAACAATTGTTGTTTGCAAGAGTTGCAAATAAATCAAAGTCAGATGCACTTGAACTTGGTGTATTTTGAAGACCTCAGTTGTGGAAATCAAGTTAATTTCCGTTTAACTCTTGTTTAAGTCTGCTTTTCCGCTTCGAGTTTTTGCTGTTTGCTGTTTGTTGTTTAATGTTTTTCTTTTTCTAAAAAATATTAAGTCTCATAATTTGAACATTGAGGTCTTAGAATGTTTGAAATAAAAGTCTACAGTCGCCATTGTGTTTCATTTAAAATATTTTTTTTTTTGTTAAGAATTTTCTAGGAATTTACTTGAGCCATAAAAAATTTTATTAGTTTTTTGTTTTTGTATTTTGTTTTTAGATATAAACTTATAAAAAAAAATTTCAATAGTAAAAGGAATTCGAGGTTGTTATTTTATTAACAAAGAAATATTAATTATTTAAGGAATTTGTGTAATAATTTTCAAGTTCTTTCTGCTCAAGAATAGTTTTTAGTATTTTAATTTAATGTGTAATAGAATATTATAAAATTCTTTTATTGCTTAATTCAGTGGCTCAGATAATTCTTTATGTAGAAAATAATGCACTGACTCGAGAATTGTTGTGAAACACATTAGAGAATAATGTTTGGCCATGCTTAAACGAAAAAGTCTGATGCTTGAAATTTAATTCAGACTCACTTCTCTCTACAGTTCCAGATTTTATTCAGTTTTTGATTTATTTCTAAAATGTTAAGTTTTACAATTATAAAAGTCTTCATATACTCGATTAGATCTCTAAAGAAGGCCTTCATATGGCTGAGTGTTTCAGTTTTTTTTTATGATAAACCGAGATTAGCTGAGAGGTTGAGAAACCGAGCGCCCGGAGAACAGTAACCAAGAAAGGGTATAGTAAGAGATAAATCGTTTGGCTCCATGTAAATAGCGTTCTATTTTACATTCATCTCATTCATTTTTAATGACTGTTTTAGGTTCAGTTAAATACACTTGTGGGCTGCTATGACAGTTTGAAAATTCCTTATGTGTTTTTTATGTAAATGTATTGGCTTTTTGTTCTCTGAACCAGCGAATTGAGTTCGTGCCACGAAATAGCAAAAAAGGTCTTCTTTAAGTGTTTGATAAATTCATGTGTTAAAGCGTTGAAAGCTTTAAAGACGGCAAACTTCAATTTATCAGCTTTATTCTATAAAATTATCAAACAAAAAAAAAACTGGTGAAAGATTGAGAATTTTGCGTGAGAACTGAGGGCAAGTGGCCCGTTACAGAATTTTTTTTTCGTTCGAAATCCTTCAAAAAATTTGATAAAATTTGAAAATAATTATTATGTCTCAGTTTGGCTTAAGTTTGTTATTAATTGTGATAAATTGAAAGGAGAATAGTAAAATTTAGGCAGAATGAAATCAATTTTCTTGTTCGCTACAATCTTCGTCATCATTCTTTGTAAATATCAAGGTGCAAAGTAGTTATCAATTGTAAATTGTTCTATTCAACCAACGCCCTTAACATTTTTGTATTGGCTTCTAAAATAATTCTCATGTTGTTTTTGAAGTTTTTATAACTCAAGAAAAATGTTTTTGGCTGATGAACTAGCGAAATAGGATATGTAGGTTGTGATGACCTTGAGCAAAATATAAAGTGATAAATAGGCGACATTTTCTGTTTTTTTTTTTTGGTGTTTAACTATAAATTTATTTCTGATTAAACGGTTGTGTTAAAAGTTAGAAATGATGGTACCGAATCTACGAGAAAAGCTTCAATTTCAACTTGTTAATGATGTACTCTTCACTTGCTGAGATCCGTTTATCCCTTACATCGATCACTGCCAAGTTTTAGAAAGTAATTTATTTTACAAAATTTGATTTAATTTAATTTTTAAGATTTAAATATATTTTTAAAAATTGATTTTAATCACCGTCAAGAACACCCTGCTTAGGTTAGGTTAGTTTGACTTTAGGGGGCAGCCCTCAAAGAAGCGAGTTCACTCGGGGCCCGACCACGCGAAAGACATGTGCACAGCTCGTTACAGAGCCCCAGGATCCCCGGTTCGCAAAGTCTATCGGACCAGTCAGTGTCTGAGACAGTCCAGGTCCTCAAAGAGTCTTTAGTTTAAATGTTTGAGCTTGTGTTTTGGAGAGCTGGACAGTCACAGAGAGCTTCTGAAGCACTCACCACGGGTAATTCCTGTACGTTTCGACATACTTCCGATTATATAGTGGCCCCTTATGATGCCTACTAGAAGCAATATCGAGTGCCTGCCGACTGCAAGTAGACCCCTGTTTGAGTTAGGGCCAAGCAATCTCTACAATCTAATATTGATTACTGAGGACCACCTGAGGGCCATTTCCTCAAGTGCCCGTTCTCTTAGCTCATTCGTAAGTTCGGCTCTCTGAACAACTAAAAAAGTTTTAAGCCATAGAAATAAAAGTAATAGCAACTTCAAAATTTCAGAGAGTATTACATAAGATCTAGGGGTGATAAAGAACGAGCAAGTGTCATTTCGTGACTGGCAGTGACAGTGGTTACAGAGTAATAATTCAAGTTCTAAAGATTGCTGTTTAATCTCGGCAATATAATAATTGACAGTAGGGAATGCGGTAAAAAAAATTAAATTGATTTTAAAGGTATTTTGATAAAATAGTTGATAGATTAAAACCAATAGATGGCGCGGTTGTTAAAAACTACACATGTATATGTTTTATCTGCGAAACTTTTTTTTTTTTTTTTTTAATAAAAAAAAAACATGGAGTCTCGAATCATGAGTTGAAGCTTCTCACTTGCCCTCAAGAAAATTCGAAATCGATTTAAAATTGATGCGCTTGAGAAAAATCGTAAAGAACAGTTCTAAGCAATATTATTTTCAATGGCGAATGCTAAAACTTAATTGGTACAAAATTGAATGGTACTAAACAGAAAAACTGCGCTGCATTGTGCGCAGTAGTATTGGCAACGCATTTTTTGCTAGCAGTACAAAATACAGACCTATTTAAAGACCTCTTTGGACTTTTTTATCTCTGAAAGTTGCCAACAAGATCTGGATTTTTTATGAAATATCTTAAAGTCATATATTTATTCTATAAGCAGTCGCTGTATTCGAGTAAGTGATGCATGATGGAAGCTCTGTTTGAAAATTAGTAATTAAGCCGACAGATCTTTAGTACGACTTACGGAGTATTTTAATTGGACACAATATTTAAAACGATTTTACATGAATTTAAGGGATCATTTGTGAATTTTTTTTTGTGTTTTTGTTAACACAAAATATTTGACAGCTGTCATATGTGACCTGATGACAAATGAGCGACAGCTGAAATAATTCCTTTAAGAAACAAAATTGTATTTTTTAGACTTAAAGTATTTTAAATTGTCAGTTAAAATTTGTTTAAGATGGCAAACAAACAACAAAATTTAATTTAAGTTTTTTTTTGTTGTTTTTGTGAACAAAATATATTTCGTTTTCTTATAATTTCTGTTTAAATGATATTTTTATTTGTTTAAGAGTGTATAAAATTAAATCAGGGAGTTTGATAAGATACGAAATAAAATGAATACTACTTTTATTATCTTTTTTTTTCTCTAGTTATTGTTGTTTTATTTAACTTCTATCTGACAAGAGTTTAATGTTTTTGTTTCAACGTTGTTAAGGAATTTTTTATAATTTTTGTTTTTCCAAGATGAAACACTACACATCAGAAAAATAAAAACAAAAGATGAAAAAGTTAAATAGTATACAAAAAACAAAAACAACTGTTTAAATACTTAAATGACAAGGTCGTCATAGAAAAAATTTAAATGTGAAATAAAATATGAAAAATTATTGCAAATTAGTTTTGAAAATTAAAACATGAACAGCGGTAAAGGAAAAAAGGAAAGACATTAGGGGTTTCCAAGTTCGATATGTAAATGATCTTGGCCATCTCTTTAACACTCGACATAAAATACTTGCCGCTAATGATGCCTGTCTCTGTCATGGCAATTGATTTGGCATTAAGTGTGGCCATGATTAAATATTCAATTAAGATTTAAAAGTTATTTGAATGACATAACAATATTCATAAATTAATCGTTACTTTATGTTAACTTAAGCAAGAGGAGATTTAATGAATGTCATTAGTATCAGTTATGTATTTTGAATACATAACTGATACTATACTGTGTTAAAAAAAATAAAAAATTAATACCTAAACAAGTAGTGAAGCAATTAATCGGAAAACTAGGCAGGTTTTTATTCGAATAAATTTCAATTTTTTTAAACAAATTTATAAGCGTAAGTAGATAAAAACTCTAATAACCGAATAAAGTTATGGAATTATTGCACTTTAAATGCCTTTTTTCAAACGATTATTCGTATAAATAAATACATATAAACGAATAAAATTCTAGAGCAAAAAAGATTGAGTAAAAACTTAAATATCTTGATAAAATTTAAAAATTGTATAAATTTTTTCATATTTAATATTTTGGCATCGCCCATTCTGTTATTGGCATTAATCGACACCCGACTTTAACTAAAAGTACAAATTCTTAAAAAAATATTAAATTTAAGCGAACTTTAACAAACATTAACTAAAGATTTTTAATTATTAATAATTTTACTGCCTTTTCAAAATTATTCAAATTATGCGAATATTTTTAAAGTGTAGACCGAATAATTATTAATCGAATAATCGATTAAAGTTGTAATCATGTTTATTGAAAGCTACAGCTTTAAATGTACATATATTCCAACATTAAAACACGTATGTCTTTTTAGTGTACTGCATTTAATAAAATTATTCGTTAAATGAATAACTGATTATTCGATTAATCGTAGGAAAAATTTCTAAATTTTTAAAAAAATTTTAATAAGTAATAATTTACTTTTATTCACTTATTTAACAACCATTACCAGCTATCGGTTTTTTAAAACCCTTTAAATAAGGAAACTTTTTTCGAATAATTGAATACTTTAAAAAATAGTGATTATTTTATATTTACATAAGATACACATATATGTATGAATGGTTGAGAAGTTAAAAAGCAGAAATATTACAATTATAATTTTGTCTAACTGAAAAGTAAAAAGGAATTAAATTCAATATACAACAACCGAATAATCGAATAATCGATTAATCGTATTTTTTATATTTAATATTTTCAGTAATATATAATGCAAGTATTAACACGGTTATTAAATGAGTACTCTTTTAATTTTTTTAAACGACTTATATTTAAGTGCTTAAATGCCTAAATTTATTTTTTTTACTATTTTATACAAGAACCGAATAATCGATTAACCATAAAATAATTTTTTTTTGGTTTTTAATATTTTCAGTAATATTTAATGCAAGTATTAACACGGTTATCATTTGAGTACTCTTTTAATTCTTTCAAACTTCTGCTATTTAAGTGCTTAAGTGCTTAAATTCTTAATTTTATTTTATTTTTATTTCATTTTTATTTATTTTTTATTCACTTTTTTATAACCATCTAAATATAATATTTATTACTATTTCAAACACTACTTTTAATTGAATTAAAATCAACTTTAGAGTGGATATAAGAGGGCAGCATAAGAATTACTTATTGTTGCTAGAAAATCAACAAAATGTGAAAGTAGAATAACAATTTGGTATTCGTGAATTTTATAAAAAAAAAGTTTACATTGATTTTGGCTAGTTCTAGAACCGCACTCGTTAATCATCTTAAAAGTGTGTATACTATTTATTCAAATTAGTAAAATGAATCACAGACACATTAATTTCACCACAACGCAAAAAGCAACTGAGTTATTTAGTAGTCTGGCTGGCTAAAGAGTTCTCAGTCTGTCATTCGTTATGCTTTAGAATTTGTATTACTTAAACCAGAACTTGATACTTAAAGTAATAAATCTAGGAATAAAATACTGTTTTTCACTGGCTTAATACCCAACTAAATATAAAATGTTTTCAAAATAACAAAAATTAATTAAAAGAAAAATAAATAAATAAATAAAAAAAATTCCAAAAACCTGCTTCAATTTCTTGTTGTTGAGTTAAAAGTATAAAAATATATTAGTTTTTTTTTTTGTTAATTTTAATTACTTCCATATGTGCGTTCACTCACAAGGGTCAATGTTACAATGTATGTAAATAACGTAATTTATTAAAAATAAAATTTACTGGCTAAAAATGTGGAGACACACCAGCCAACATCAATCGAACACAGCAAGTTTATGGGTGTACTTTAGTGCTGTTCGCATTTTCCTCTTTCCAGCTGTTGCCATTAAACAAGGTGTTGAAGAATGTTAAACGAGCGTGTAACACAATTTTCTAAATGAACAAAAATAAAAATATAAATAAATTTGGAAAAAAACCAACTACCAACTCTTGACGGTTTGTTAGCATTACGCACTCTAATAAATTGATTTAAAAATGATGATGTTGTTGTAAAAACCAGACTACTGGCCAACAAAATATAATAAAAAAATTTTAAAATACAAATACCACAAATCCATGGCAAATTTGAAAAATTAAACCACAATATAGTTTTGTTATGTTTTTCTGTAACTTGGCTTGAATTGCTGCAAACAACTCTGCATTAATTACCACCTTTCTGCATTCCATAGATTTAAAAAACGCGATAATAAAACACACAACAAACAAAACCACAAAACAACAACAACAACAACAGGCAAGTAATCGAAAAGCACGCCCAATATGCCCACATTAACGACAAGACAGACACATCAAAAATTAATCGTTGAGGCAGTTATTAAAAGAATGCTATCTTTTTTACAGAAACATCATTGATTTTATTTTCTGATAATTTTCTTTAATTAAACTTTTTGTTAAATAATTTCAAGTAAAATGATAACAAACAATTTTTTTTAATTTAGTCGATAACAAATAATATTCTTTAGGAATTTAATTATAAATATATTTTTATTCTTTTGGGAAAATAATCAGCAAAACTGTTTTTTAAAAAAGTACGGATTGCAGAAGAAATCAAAAATTGAAAAATAAAAAAATTGCATTAAGAAAAGTTATCGATTATTTATATAATATTTAAATTGTTTATCGAAAAAATTTATCAACAACCACTATTTTATTAAGAAAAACAACAAAAATTAATATAAAAAATTTAACGATAATAAATTTTTTTATCGATAATACTTTTTTAGCTTATCGATAACAAAAATATTTCTTATAATTTTACAAAATAAGACATTTTTTTACAACTTTTATTTACAGCAAACCTAAAATTTTTTGATAAAAATATCTGAAAACAAAAAAATTTCTAAGACAGTTGTTATGTCGATAGCAAACATTTTTAAGCACAAAAATATTCTTTAAATATTTGAACAATTTATCGGCAAAAGAAATATTTCAAAAAATTTTCCTGGTTACAAAAAGCTTCCTTCAAAGAAGTTTAGCAATAAATTTTAGTGAGCAACAAACATTTTTCGAAATTTTCGGTAGAAAGAATTTCTTCAAACAATATGCAATAATCAATATTGGTTATTTAAAAAATTAATCGGGATAATAGAAAATAGCACGAAAAAAAGATTTTATCTTGAAAATTAACTAACATAAAGCATAATTTTAAAAAGTAATCTGTTCAGATCAGAACACAACTGCGAAGCCAAAAAGTTTATTAAGGCATTCTATCAATTCAATCAATGTCAATTAAAGACAGATTGTCTAATTGATAACAAAAATATTCTTTAAAAAAATTATCGTCAATGAAAATTCATGAAAAAAAAAACTTTTTAAAAATATCTGTCGATGCAAAGAATTCCTTAAGAAATTTGTTTAATACTGCTATTCTGCAAATAAAGTTCTCCTGTTCTTTTAAGAAATAAAAATTTAACTTGGAAATTATTTTCTTTTTCAAAGAATAAGAATCTAAAATACAAACTTTTGTTATTGGTAAACTTTCTAAAATAATTTTTGACAACAAATTATTTAATGATTATAGCGAAACATTTTCTAGAGTTTTTATAGAAATTTTTTTATTGTTGATCAAATTTAAATTTTGATAATTAAAAAAGTTTTGGCTGTTATTGCAAATTTAATTATTTCGAAATCATTTATGACACAAATAGTGGCAAATACGAATAATTTTCAGATTTTTTCCAATTTATGTTCTAAATGGAAATTTTTTGCGCTTAGATTCGAGTATTCGGTTATCCAGTTTGTGATTATTCGTTTACACTTAATTGATCTTTGTGTGATCTCTACACTCTTATTAATCGACTTTTTTGTTCATTATTACGCCATTTTAATTAAACCGGAAACGATTCGTTTCAAATAACAGTTAGAAAAATTACTTAAACTAAAGGAGAGTTTCGTTTATAATTTTCGATTATTTGTTTCATATTCGGTTATTAGTGTTTCCCAGATGAATCTAAAGTAAAGGTATATGAAAAGAAAATTAAATATTTAAAAAACATACGTTCGTTGCTAGAAAGATGTTTCGAATAATCGATTGTTTTTTACCAGGTTTTACGAATAACCGTTTAAATATTAACTTATTTTGCTAATAAAAATAGAAATCATATTTAGAATAATTTATAATTTTGTGCATATTTTAAGTCGATTATTCGTTTCTTATTCGATTAAAAGCTTTCCCAGATGGATCTAAAGTAAACGTAATTGAAAAGATAATTAAATGTTTTAAAAACATACGTTCGATGCTAGAAAAATGTCTCGAATATTCGATTGTTTTTTATCCGGTTTTGCGAATAATCGTTTATATATAAACCTATTTTACTGATAAATAGAAATCATATGAAGAAGACCTTATAATTTTTTGCATTTTTGTAATAGCATTTCTTTTTTCATTTAGTCGTTGTTTTATTCGGTTATTCGTATTTCCCTAATGTATTTAATGTATGTATCTAAAGTAAACGTTGTGAGGAAATCGCTAATATTTCAAAATCGTAGGTTCATTGTAAAAAAAAATCACGAATAACTGATTGTCTGTTATACGGTTTTAAGAATAATCTTTTAAATATTAACTTCTTTTACAAATAAATTAAAAAATCTCTACGCCAGCATACAAGTGTTATATTCCGTTTCTTTTAATTAGTTATGGGACTGACTAATCATTTAAAACAAATGCTTTTAATGAAAAATTACTTAATTTTTATGTGCAATTTACATTTCAACTTTGTTAAAATTGTGCATTCATAAATATTTGTTATTACAATGGTTTGTAATATGCATATTTCTATGTATTTGTTTTTTTTTACTGTATGACTCAAATAATTCAATGACAACTAAACACAAAATGTCAGAGTTACATGAGTCGATCAATACATTAAATAATATTTTTTTTTATTTTAATTTAATTTTTCCACAGTTTTTGGACGGCGGTAGCGCAAGCTTTAAAAATATACATTTTGCTTTTTTTAATTCTTTCTTTGATTTCGTATTTATGAACGACTGACTGACTATTGCTTATTGCTCAAACGGCCTGCCAAAGGCTTGACTGTCCTCATATTCAACTATTATTTTTTTTTTATTCAATGGTATTCAAGCCAAAATGTGTAAAAAGAAAACGTATTAAAAAAATATTGATCGTTAACAAATTAAACACATTATGAAGACAGCATTGAAAGAAATTGAACAGAAACCGTAATTTAAAGCAAAAATATGCAAAACACTTAATATGACGCATACTTTTGTTATGAATAATTAATTTAATATTTCACTAGCAAAAAATAAAAAATTATTTTGAAAAATAATAAACTTTTAGAATAGACTATAGACAAATTTATTTGTTTGTATACTTCTTCTCCTCTGCAGACATAATCCTTGTGCAAGTTATTTGACCAGCCAGTTATCGTAGTCTCCTTTTAGCTCGCTACAGTTAAGCCAGTGTTTTCGTAACTTTTTATTTATCTTCGCAAAGATAGATATAAATGTGACATGACGCCTTTGTGGAAGATCATCTATCTTTAACTTCCTTCGCCGACCTACTGATTTGGTACATTTGACAAAACTAAAAAATAAATAAATAACTTGTATTTTACCTGGAGAAGGCGACAGCAATTCTAATATATGATATTTTTATTAAAAACTGTGATCGTTTTATTGTTTTGTCCTAATCTCTTTGCTTTATTAACAAAAAATACTAGCAACATTTTTTACTATATCTACTATTTGACAATCTCAACATGTTGATTAGCTGCTGTTTGAAAAATTCCGCATGAAATAATGCCTATTTGCTTTATTTCACAGCTTTGATCAAATGTTGCCAGAAACATTTCATATGTTTTTCCACAGTTTAAAAATTTTTAAAAATTTTTTATGTATGAAAATTGACAGCATTCCGCATGAAAAACTGAACAGAGTACCAGGCTTAAGATTTAAAAATATATTTCAAATTTCTTCGACTTTAATGCCTCATTTTCAATTTCACAACCACAAATTTGACTTGCAGTATATAAAGTTGAATTTATTTTTTAAGCTCTTTTTGCTGACACTTTAACTTTTAAGGCCACTAATATTGTTATTATTTACATTAAGCTATAAAAACCACTTCAAGCATCTGTTTTAATAATAAATTAATGTCTTTACAACATGTTGCTGGAACACGTTTCTTCAATGTTAATTTAATTTAGAAATTTAGAAGTGTTAATATTTATTTGTTTATATAATTTCTAATTTAGTAATTGTCGGCAGCAACATGTTGACAATTTACTTTTAGCAACATGATGCCAAGAAAAGTTGTATCATGCTTTTTTTACTCAATGTTTTTTTTACAAATATTTCTAGTAGAACCTATTTTAAAATACTTATGATTTTAATACACATATACTATGTTGTTAATGATAACTAAGATTTCCCAATATGTTGCTAGCTTCTTAACTTTTTTTAACACCATGAGAATTAATATTTATATTTACCTTCAACCCAGATTTTAATTGATTCATACAATTTAAATGTTAAATACATATATTCAATACCAAAAATTACCCCTGTAAACTCCATCTAACTAAAATATATGTATATTTTTTTCTCCCAAAGCTTATATAGATACAATTTTTCCAACATGAATATGTCATTGTACTCTAACCTAAACCTTAAAGACAACCTCATCTTAACAGCAATAAACACAAAAAATAGAAGTTTTCAAATGTAAAAATAGACTGCCACAATCAATTCTCCATTCAACAAAAAGAAAAAAAAAACAAACACACACAACACGCTTAGATAAAAGAGTGTAAAGAAAAGAAACATTTTCAAGACGAAAACTAGAAATAGGTTTCTTTTCTAAAACAAAACAAAAAAACAGTTCTTTTACATCGTTTTATTTTTGTAGAAATTTGTAAGATTGTAGAGTGTATGCAATTTTGAAGTTTGGCTTAACATTAAAACTATCCACACACTCGCCTCTAGACATATAGAGAAGACTTTTGTTTAAGTACAAGTTTGCATCTTGGCTGTGTTTAAGCAATGTATTGGGGCAGCTCAATGGTGTATTAATGCAACAAACAACTAATATAGTGCTCGAGTACTACACAATCACCAACAACACAACCACCACCACCACCACAAACATGATGAAAGAAAAATGCTTAAAAAGCTTGAGGCAAACTTGTTTACCCAGGGATTGTCAAGTTGAAGTTGTTTTTCAGATACGAGTGATTGTCTGTCCTTTTCACTATTTGTCTGTCCCTGAGTTTGCCTTTTGCTAGAAGTAAGCCGGTTTTTAAGTTTATAAACATGTATCTAGTCATTGTTGTGGCGTTGTTTTTCTATTTTAATTTTTTCTTTCTTTTAATCGTTATAAAGAAAAAGAACTCAGTGTAAGTTTGTTGTTTGTTTGTGTGTTTTATTTTTTGTTGCTGTTTTCTTTTCTTAAAAGAAGATAGATTCGCATGACTTTGTTGTTGTGGTAAGATACAATTTTTTCCTCTGTAGCTGGCATTTTTTGTAAGTGATTCGTTTTTTTCTTACAACATCATCTTAATATTAGAGTTGAAAATAGATACTAAAAAGCAGCAGTAACAACAAAAAAACAACAACAAAGTTTAACAATTTAAGTCTTGAGAAATTGGAGGAGTAGAAAATAGCAATACCAGCAACAACAATAACAACAGCACCAGCAGCAACTGCAACAATATTTAGCAATGTACAGAGCAGATGTTAATGGAGTAAAAGATGAGGACAATGACGACGACGATGTTGATGGTGATGGTGATCATGACTTGGCAGCAAGTAAAGTTATTGGGAAGTTAAGGAGCTATAGTAGAGGAAATGTTTTAAACACACATACTTAAATGTTGCATGCATATGTAAATATAAACAGAGTTGTAATCATTGAACCCTAATGAGCTAAGGAATTTTTACTAAAAAGCCACTACGTATGTTAATTTCTTGTAAGTCTTAGGAATTTAAAAGAGTTTTTCTTTGAGTTTGCTTTTTTATTTTTTGTCTTCTTACAACAGAAAAATGTGAGATTTTAAAATTCTGCTTCAAGAACAATTTTATCTACCAAGACAAGTTAATAAATCTTAAAGGTAGATGACGACTCCATAAGTTTACAATAAGATGAACTTTAAAAAACACCTTTAATTTTTAGAATGCCGGACAAAATCATTATAGGAATTATTTTATTTCTTCTGGTTTTGGAAATGAAATTTTTATTCAAGACAGAAAAAAAGCACTAAAAGCACTAAGAAAATTGGCATTAGTTAGTTATTTTATATACTGTACGTCCTTTTTAAAATGTTAAAATTTTTTCAATTTCATCTAAAAGTTTATAAAAGTAATAATAATATTATTACAATAACTAGTTTAATTTTTAAAAACTAAATTTTGAAAATAAATTGCTCTTCATATTTCTTACTACTTTATCAACATGTTGCACTAATATGTTTTTATTTATTAATTTCATATACAAATTTTAATCCTTCGATTTAACAAATTATTTGGAGAGTTATAGATAGGTATATTGTTATAATGTAAATAATTTATTGATGTTTTTAAATTTAGTAAAAATAGAAATTTAGTTACTTAATTTATTAATATTTAAGATTAAGATATTAATTAAATTGGATTTTACCTTGAACAAAGTAAACTTTCATTGTGTAATTTTAGTCTTGTAATGAAATTGATCTAGCAACATGTTTCTGGCAACAGAATTTTAGGTTAATTTCTGTAACTTAAGAATAGTATGCTCCTCAGCATTTCGCATGATTAAGGTCAAGAGCCCGTATAAAAATTAGTGCGATATAAAAACAGGAATAGGACGCTGTTCATTTCGTGAAAAGACACGAAATGTCTCTTGCTTTATGTGTATTGACAGCAAAATATTTCTAGCAACAACTCTTTCAAACTGCGAAATAATATGGCTTCATTTATTTGTACAGAATTGTAAAAACTACAAACAAAGCAAAAAGCGACACCTTTTTTCGAAATCGTGGTGTTGGCACCACCAGCTAATTGTCACAATTTTCAGCACAAAATAGCAAAGTTTCAAAGAATTTTCAAAAATTTCAAATTTTAATACTATGCTTACCACACTAGCCAACTCCAAAAGTTTTGTTAAATAATTTGTGTAGAGTTCCATTTTATTTAAAAATAACATCTTATTTTAAAACAGGAAAAAAATCTTGCAACGTGAAACGGTAACTCAACTACTTTGTGGAAATCTAACTTTAGAACTTTTTATACAAATTGTGATCAGCAACATATAGCAGGTTTCTGCTCATTGACCTCTAAAATCTTTTATTCACTGATTTTTTTATTTAAAGTTTAAAAAAAAAACAGCAACATGTTGCTAAATAAAGTTTTAATAGCATGAGGTTGTTTCGCTACAAATCATTGTCTTAAGCTTAGTACTCTGTTCGATTTTGCGAAAAATGTTGAGCAACATGCATTATTTCGCTTGAAAAATTTCACAATTAGCTACTGGTGACAATACAGCGGTTTAGAAGACGATTCTCATTTTAATCGCCTTCAAGAAAGCCACATTGTTTTAGCAGTGCAAACACAAAAACACATATGTTTTAATTTTAAGTGTTTGGAAAAAATTTTAAAATCTTCTGAAGCCGAAGATAAATACTCATCCAATTTATCCAAGCTTATGGGATCTATCCCATGTATGTATTTATTTTTTTAATTGCATTTAATAAAATAAATTTATTTTTGTTATTTTCCTTTTTAAATTTACACTTTTTAAATTTTTCTCTTTGTTTTTTTTAAACACAAATTAAATTAAAACAAACGGTCTGAAAAAATGATTGTCAAATTTTCCGTACGAAAAAAGCGTTGTTAGTGTTATTTCCTAGTTGAAAAAAATGTTTCCAGAAACATTTTTTAGTTTGAAAAACATGTTGAGAGAAACATGTCGCGATCTTTTTACAAATAAACAGAGTACTACTAAAGCAACATCATTTCTTATTTATTTCGCTGTAATTTTTTTATATGGACTTTTGTCAACATTGCGCACAAAATGATGAACAGAGTACTATGCAACATGTTCGAAATGCAGCACGTTATCAATTTCTTTTTATTTTATTTAAACACACATTTTATTAAACTAAGGTTTACTTATTGAGACATTTATTATTATATTAGTGAAACTTAAATTACAAATTGCTGCTTGAGTTTAAATATTGCAATATTTTCATTTATTTATTTTTTTTTTATTTCATTTAAAAAAATATGTTTAATGAAAAGAAAAAACTCAAGCTGTAGCAACATGTTGCTAACAATAAAACTGTTTTTATAATATAAACTTCAAAAATGCTATAAAATCTTTAATAACTGAAACTAATTTTAAGAAATGAAAAGTGATTTTTAGCCAGAAATGTGTTGCTATTAATTTGCAGTTTTTTAATAGCACAAAAACAACATTAACATCAAAAATAAATTTTTAAATCTTATTAACAATCTGATTTTCAATTGTTTTTTGACTTACATTTCTGGAAAGTAAGAAACCAGTTAATTTATTATTTTTTGACAATTAGTACCCACCCACTTATTTGTTTTATATTATAATCTTGAATTGTTGAAAAATTAAATCAACCTATTAATTTAAAAAAAATGGGATTGATTACTTTTTGTTTTTAATTTTCATTATTAAACGTTTTATTTAAAATCTAATCAAATTGTTGTTAGATACATATTTCCTGATCTGTCTTTTTTTCCTTTAATTAAAACAATTTGCAACTCTTTGTCCAAACAGTAATTAAAGTATGGTTGTTTGGTTGTTGGTTGCGAACTCGTACGTCTAAAACTACAAAGTGCGGAAAACATTAATCTTAAATAGTTTGTTCCGAATGTCTATCAGCTATTTAGCGGTTGTTATGTAATTAAAAAAAAGATAGAGTTGTCAAACTGCAACAAATACTCTAAATTCAAGTGCTCATATTGAGCAGAAAAGCTAGAGGCAGCTCATTTGAAAATATTAATTTGTAGAAATAAATAAAATAAAAAGTTTTGTGAGATTGTGATTATGATTGTGACGGTACAATTATGTTTGCTATTTCCCAAGACCATAAATGGATTTAATAAAATCTGAATGTAAAGCACCTAAAAACCTTTCACAAAAAATTCTTATAAAACCTATTTAGAATAAATATGTTGTGTTTTCCCCGATATTGTTCTGCCCATGTGGCCGGTATAGCTTTTATGTAGTTGCACACACGCACATACTCTCACGAGTTGGCTTGTTGTCTTGCAAAATATATAAATAAACCAACTGCATCACAATGCAAATTGTACATTTTATTTTTAGTGATGATTGACGAAAAAAACTTTTGATTTTTTAATATAAAAACATTGATTTTTGTCTTCCAACTAAATTAACATGCATGTAACGCTACAGAGAGAGGTCTTTGTAAGAAAATTAAAAAAGCAACTTAAATAAACAGATGGCTTTATAGTTTATCATTTTCTTTTTAATTATTTATTTCATATTTTGTTTAAATGGAAATATAAATTTTCGTGGTTTTCAATTAAAATATTTTCTTTTTTACAAAAGTTGCAAATTGTATGTTGCTAGCAACATTTTTTATTTAAAACGACATTCTACCGGCATAAGTGTCTTAGAAAAGTATGCAATATTATAAGTAAAAGTTAATACATTTACTGTTGCTTTTTAAAATATAAATTAAACTTTTTAAGTAAAAGTATAGCAACATGACGCGAGTGGTTCTTAACACTTTCTAGTAGTATCTTACTTCAATTTTAATTTGTAATTACAAGTTTTATTTTAAAAATTTATTCTATATGCCGGAAAAAATTCGTGCAACATGTTGCAGGTAGCATACATTTCTTTTTGATTTACTGGAACTTTATTATCTGTATAAAGATAAATAAATTTTGTAACATAAATCTGTCCCATTTTTACAACCATAAGAATATTTTAGTTTAAACATGTAGAATATTAAAGTAGACATATTCCTTTGAAATTCTACGAAAATTAAAAAAAAAGAATGATTTTGCAACATGATTTCATTCAGTTTATTTTATTAATGATTTTCTTAGAGGTATTATTAACAATGCCACCATCTTGTTAGGAACCTTTAATGACTCTGCTACAGTTTTGTACAATAATAAAGTTAACATCCAAAGGAGCAACAAAATATGTTTACAAAGTAAAATTGTAAGCAACATACTACTGGCAACATTCTTTCTTTTAATTTAATTTCGTTATTTCAGAGACAAATTTGCATATGTTTCTATGAAATTAACTCCATTTATGCACATTAACATTTTGCCAGTGTATCTTAATATGTTCTTAGAAATTTCTTAATGACAATTTTTTCAATTAATTATTATTTGCAACATGTCATTAGAAATATTTTTGTATTACTTAATTTAACAACATTGACATAGACAATGTCTTACTCTTTGCTATATAATGTGTGCACCTATATTTCTATATATATATTTTGTGCTTTGATTGTTTTATAAAAAAAATAATTTAAACACTGTCAATATGTCAACATGTTGCTAAGCATGTTGCTAGTTAAATTTTTAATAACTTCAGAACTTGAAGAACTTCTTTTAAAATACTTTCCTTTAATTGATTTAACTTAATTACCGTAATAAATAAAATTTCATGAAAACATTCTATCTATAATTTTACTTAATTAATTTATACACAGTCTAATTGCAGCTGATGTCAACATTTGTGTAATTTAAGGATAATATTTATAGTTTTTTTTGTGCCAAAATTTTTCCAGTATCTCGTTTTGTTTTTGAATATTTTGTCAACCAGGGGCAGGCGAGTGAAGGTGGTATTTATTTAAACCTATAAGTTTGATTTCTGGGCTAGTGAAAGTATTGTTTTCAGATTTTACTTAAAGATTTTGTTAAGGATTTCATGTTTTTTATTTTTATTTTGGACAAGCACTCAGGGGATAACCCCTACAACGTATTTTGCAAGAACCAGGAAATTGGGTTATGGGAGGGGGGATAGAGGGAGTAGTGTATGTGGACATTTGATTTAAATCTTTGACCACTGAAAGTAAAAGGAAAGACCTCTGCAGGTAGTTAATTCCACATACGAAGTGTTCGGCTAAAAAACGAATTTTCTATGTAATTCGTAGTGCGAGCAGAGCGCGTTGCACGTACAAAATTACGGTTCTCAGGGACAAAATCTCTGATTTTATAAGAGCACATTCCATAAAAGTAACGATAAAACACACCGCACATTGCGTCGATGGTCCAGTGAATCAATAGAGCTGGATACCCTACTGTCATCGATGAGCATCTACGCTTTCTCCTGCACACGGTCGATTAACTCAAAAATAGTCATTGAAGCAGCGGTCCATACATGAGAGTTTTATTCCATTTTCAGTCTTATAAAAGTGGCATTTCTTATACTTGAATGCTTTTTTTGCGAGCTAAAAAATAAGGTTGTTCCAGCGAACATCACATTGAATCTTCATGCCCAGAACATCAATAGCTTCTGATTCCTTAATATCTATATCACCGATAATTACAGATGAGGCAGCATATTCAGCCGTACGCATGTGCGAAAGCACACAGCACTAAGTTTTACGAGTGTTAAATTCTACCCTGTTCGCAAGGCCCTAGTCAGAGACAGTATGTTATCGCCATCGGGTATGTCAATGTTAAATAAATGCTCACGTTTATTTCGGACCCAGTGATTAGAAAGGGTCATTATTAAGGTGAATCAGGACTTTTTATTAAACAAGATTCTGTGGTCTTTAGAGACAAAAACCTTATAGAAATTATTAATTAATATACTTGTTGAGACCTTAAATTTTAAAAAATAATATAAATTCAATAGTGTTCAATAACATAATCTGGGGAATCAATTTGTGATCATCGAAAACAGATCCCATTACAGCAGAAAATTTATTTCATCTCAGTAACAAATAGTCTTTCTTTTGAAAAAGTAGAAAATTAAGTCGACTTGTGTATATCGCTTTGAAGAGTTGTGATGCAGAAAACATGTGTTACTAAAAATTTTGTAAATGACGTATTAATTAATAATTTCATTAAATTAAGCAATTTGTCTTTGGTAACACCAATATTTGAGTGTCTTGATATTCGGCCAAGAAAATCAGAACTTTTTAATATCTCTTCTGACAGTTGTTTAAATTATTTTTGAAATGAAATTCAATTCTTAGAATAAGTTCCACTTCAGTTCGCTAATAGAAATGTGTGTCTATACTTTTCGAGACACCCTTTATTTTTAAAATAATCTTTGAATTTCAAAAATACTTATAAACTTTGGCTCAAGTTTAAACCAAGTGATGCATGAACTTTACGTCGGCTATAAAACTGACTCTTATAATTTAAAAATTAAAAAAAGAAAAAAAACTGAAGATGGAAGTTATTTAAATTTTAGCAATTTAAAAGGTAAAAGTCAAGTATCAAACAACTTACACGTTTTAAAGTTCACTTAAATTATCCAATTTGTAAGCAGCTTTAAATAGTCAAATATACACTTTTTAAGAGAAAAAAATTCAAAACACTTGAAAAACACCTTCAATTTTGCATGCACTACGTTTGTATGGCAATGAATTTTTTTTAAATCCACCGTATTTGTAGTTATTCTTTCAAATGAAATAAAAATTTTATTTTTTGCTTTAAGTTAAATTTTATTCATTTTCAAAAAATTTTGCTTACTTTTTGACTTTTTTGTTGTTGTGTAAACAATTTTTGAAAATATTTGTTGTTTAATAATTTTTAATGATATCAAGAGCCATCATAAAAATTAATTTTCAATTTTTCACATTTTTAACACCATCATTGTTGTAATTATGCTTATTGGCTGTTACGATTTTTCAAAAAACAATAACAACAACAATTAATTAAAAAAACTGATTAATTCATTAGAGTTGTAGTATTTTTGCTTTAACTGTTGCTGCAGTTTCATTTAAAGTCTATTTTCTTTCGTTAGAGCTGTTGTAAATTTTTCTTTCACAATTCTTTAGCTTGTTGCTTCTTTATTTTTAAGTAATTTAACACACGCGATTTTCGCAAAATAAAAGAAGAGTTAATTCAATTTAAACCCGAGTTTCCTTTACTCACACGAATATTTGCTTTTATTAAAGAATTTCAATTGCACATGTGTTTAGCAGTTATCGTTAAATAAAAAACCCAACATTCAAGATAAATAATATTAAAAAAAATTTAATTATAACGAAAAAATGCAGATAACAAAAAGACTGGTTGAATTTTAAAAAATAACAAACACACACATTCACACGGGCGCATTTAACTTCAACGTTTTTTTGTTGTTGCTTTCCGATTTTCATTAAAACGCGATTTTCTTAGGCTTTTCAACCCAAACTGCATAAGATCATTATTAAGACTAAACGAATAAATATCAGACAACGAAGAAAAAACCTTTTTCTTTCTTAACGTGTTCGCTTATTTTAAAAGAGCACCCGTTTCATGCCTTAATTAAATGCACTCTTTTCACTCACTCTCTATTTACTCTTAAAAACTTTAAGGTAAGAAATACATACACATATACACAAATGCTCACCTTCCATGGAAAAAACCATGTGTTTTGTGTTTCTATCTTTTTAACTGGTAATTTCGTACCAGCAGATACAGTAGAAGACTTTTGCAAATCTTTATGAACCATTCGCAGGCACACACATACTCTCACAATTACCTAAAGCCAACAAACACAGATTCATTATAAAAACAAAAAACTGAATAATGCTGCCAGATAGTAATTTTCATAAATGAGACGGTTTTGATTGATTTTGTCCGTATTTACACTATGCAATTTTTTGAGGCATTTTTTCCTTAATTTTCTAGTTAAGTTACAGCGTTATGCGATATCTAAAAGTAAACACTAGCAACAGTAACATCCCCTCAAAACTCAAGCAATACCACATTGCTTACTCCTCCTGCTTCACAAACAAACAAAAATTTCATGCTAGTTTCATGAAAAATTGCATAGTGTAAATGCGGTATTTTTTGATTTAAATACCTTAATAATTTAATGATTTTACTCGTAAACCCTTATGATAACACAAAATGCACCGACTGCAATTAATGAACATTTTTTTAAATAAAATTTTGACTTCTAGAGGTCGCAAATTTTGCAATCTTTATTCTGTGTAAAATCTAAAATTTTTAATATATTGTCGAACAGTAATTTTTTTATCGTGGAATTACAAACTTTAAGTGGACATCTACAGCCTTAAAATAAACGTGGTCATCCTTTTAAATGTAATATTTTCACAGGAATACCAGCCTAATAATCGCTTTCAGGTCAAAAAGCTAGTTAAAGATATTCTTAAACAGAAAAAATTAATGCTAATTTTGATACGAATAATGAAATAATTTCAAGTTTATCTGAAGAATCGTTATAGCAAAGCAATTATATTTTCCACAGAACTTTAAAATAAAAAGAAATTTTAAAGGGCGTTCTCTTGAAGACGTTTTTTCATGTACATTTGGACATAAAAAAGGTGTAAAAGAAAAAATTTAAATACAAAGTGGGAGCGCTGGTTTTTACACATACTGTCTTGTCTTTTGGATCTTAGTAAGCAGCCTCTTTAAATAAAATTAAAAAAATAAATTTAAAACGGTCGAGGGGTGGTACGGCACCCTATTTGTGTTGTTGTTAATTTTTGGAACTACAGTATAAGGAATTAAGAGAACGTTTACGTAATAAAATCAAAGCATTTACAATGTAACTGATATAGACATCCAGACATGATAACATAATCTTTCCATGTAAATTCGATGACACACCTGTTTTAATGGCGTACTTTTAGGCTTTGGTGACCACTATCGACCTTCTAAATCATTTAAAGTCTATAATAACATGATGAACCAGGCAGGAGATTAAACGATTCTTTATGAATACTTAGGTTAAACTTATGTAAATTGATAGCAAATAATTTTGCAAAAAGAGTTCGAATTATTTAGTACGAAAAAAATCGATTATTTAATCACAACAAGTTTAGGAGGTTTAGTAAAAGAAGACATTAAAATAAAAACAAATTTTTGTTATACTTGGGGATCCTAAGTCATGGTGTAATTGCATTGGACTGTAAATAAAATGTAAAAATGTCGTGAAAATAAGAATTAATGCATTTAATGTTGTAAAAATTTTACGCAGCGGAAGACATCTGAAATAGATATTGAGACCCATATAATGTCTAAACATCAGTTGAACTAAAACTGTATGTGAAACAACTTTTCAAAAACCACCAAAGCACATCTCTTAACATCCAAAAAAATCTGTCGAGTATTTCATGGGTCACAATGAATGCCACCATTTATAAAGAGCATGAATTTAGGACGAGAAATATGTCCCAAAATTTTTTAATTTCATATTTTAAAATTAACATTAAATTTGGCGATTTAATTTTCTCTGTTTTGTCTGGTAACTTGTTGACAGTTACTAAATAACATGTATGTATCTCTTTATGAAAAACAAAACAGTGCAAGTCATACTTCTTGTTTACTTTTCTTTAATATATTTTTCTTACCTGCGATTTCGCTCTTTCTACTTTGAGTCTCTTTGTATATCAAGCTGAAAGAGTTTTTATGGAAATTCTCTTTCTTAATTTTTGTTTGATATTCAATTAATTACACGTTATGTTTTTGCTGTTAGCGGCATTAGAACAACAACAGGTAAAAAATTGCCTAAAAGTGTTTCCTTGTTAAGGAAATTGTGGGGATATTTTGTACAAGTTTCATTTGGTTTCTTTAAGTTTGAATTTAAAACTTGTTCTATTAAAATACGGCTGAGTTTTACTTTAAACTAAAGCACAAACAATTTTTGTTATTCATCACACAAATTCACTGCTACCTGGAGAATTTCACTTAAATTTTCTATAGTTTCAAATAAGTTTTAGTAATGAAAAAAACATAAATTTATTGAAAATCCGACATGGTCACGTTTTCAGATATTCCTATCTTCTTGTTTAAAAGTACCAAAAACACAAAACGTGATGTAGAGCTAAAAGAATACGAGTGTTAAAGGAAAAATAAATATCTATAGTTACAATTATCTATAGTGAAAAACGTACCAGATTGTTTTGTAACCAAAAAGTAAATAAAATCGAAAATCAAGAAACTTCTGTGTGTTTTATGTTCTGTACTAAGAGATATGTATGAATATTAAAACCTTGGTCAAGAAGTGTTACGCAGTTATCGATTAAGGTTTAGACAAAAGAAGTTCAGAATACGAACAATCTGCTCACATTAACTTTCACAGGTCTTGAGTAAAGCTTTTACAAGAGCGGGCAACTTATGTAGTATATATTTACATGTAAATAAAAATAAAAAAACAAGTGGCAGCATTGTTCAGAACGAGAACTCACTGCTAGAAATCTGGAGTCAATGTAGCGTTGATTCAAGGACAAGTCCTGTAAGGTGTAATAGAAGAAGGCAAGTCCAACTAAAAATGTAAATCTATTATGATCTATAAAATAAAAAATTAAAAAAAGCTAAAGGCTAGCAACCACTATTTTAAATAAACTGCTCTTTACGTTTAAGCAATATAAAAAGTAGAGTATTTGAGATCTTATTTAAATTTTAACTTACATTGTTTTATGAAAAAAACTTATTTTAAGAAAAAGAAATTTTATTTCACATTTTAATGAAACATGTATTCTATTTTTTTGTAATTCTTATCAACTACTTTTCACCGAATGTCTGCATTTCGTTTGTGCAGAACTAATTTATTTCTAAATCGATTTTGACACACAGTGGAAATTTAAGAAATTCGTGTATTCGTGTTATTTTTTTCACGTATGTATTTATTTTATATCATAAAAAATTATATTATTTCTTCTAAAAAATTTTATAACAATACGGCAACATTTAAATTCCTACTGTGCAACAATAATATGCACAGCTAACGACTGCATTATTACATTTTCTTTGTTTAAGTTATTTAGTTGCTCTAATGTGTATTCAATTAACTAACATTTTATTTTTGTTTTGATTTTCGTAATGAATGATTGCAAAATAAATAATAAATAAACACAACACAACACATCGATTTGCTATGCACAACAATAACAACCTTCGTTGTAGGCAGCTTTAATTAAATCACAACATTAAAAATAAAACTATCGCACACCGAATGCAATTAAATTAAAAAAAAAAAAAACAGAAAACAATAAATTGATCTGCAATGCAACACCATCATCAGTGTGACCATTTTAGCTTTTTATAAACTGATTACTTTTTTTTCCCATTATGCAGGGGGTCGCTACTGTACGCCCAATTATTAGTTAATATTTAGGGAAATAAATTTTCTCCCTAAATTGTGTTAATGAATGTTTAAAACTTTTTAGGGTTAATTAAATTTTCACAAAAAAAAATATGTTTTCCTTAAAAATATTTAACGGAAGAATAAATTATGGAAAATAAAATTTCAATGAAAAAAAAAATCCACCAAAAATTTAAATTATTATTACAAAATAAAAATTTCAAAAGAAATTCATTTTAAAAACATCGCCAAGAAAGTAAAACTAATAGAAAATAAAAACTAAATTTTGCTCCTAACTTTCCTTTTCCCATTTATATTTTAGTGCTTTTTTGAATATTTAGCGATTTTATGTGGTTGACGTTTTTTTAGTAAGTTAATTTTTGCAGATAAAGAGACTTTTTAGAACGAATATATTCTCATACCGCTTTGACTTTTTGTGAAATAAAATAATGTTTGCGATTTTTTAAACTAAAAAAAATGTTTTTTATATTACTCACTTCCTATCAGCTTTGTGTTATGTCGCTTTTTTTAGTTTTAGCGCTTTTTTACATAAATATGCCGGTTTAGTTGTAATGTAATTGACTACTTTAACCTTTTGCTGCACTGTTAATTATATTTAAATAAAAAAAGTCCGTTAAATCCAAAGAATCTAACTTGCGATTTACCTCCTTTGCCGATTATCTTCAGTTCATACAGTTGACCCATTCTTGCAGTACGGCAACAGATCAAAAAAAGTGTCAATCAAATAATATTTTTTAAAACGTTAACATTTAATTGGTTAAAGATAAAAATTCTATTAAAAAAACGCCAAAAGTAGTTTTCAACAGTCTTCGTTTTTATACCATGTTTCCACGGCTACTTGAAACACTTGTTTCGCTCTCTTAAACAAGATTGCGAATAATGCTGTTTATACGACACATTCCTGTTTCGATTTGACGGCACTGTTTAGAATCTTAGATGCATACATATTTATTTATGTACATAATAACAAATTGCGCGCGTATACGATTGTTTTTAGCTTAAAATGAAAAAAAAGGTATGTAAGAATACTAAAGGTTATTATATTATAATACTTTTCATTTTAAGAGATCAGAAAACGTGCAAGTAAATGGGAGCAGATTGGCACAATAAAAATTTATACTTTTGTTTGTTTATATTTTTGTTTTTGACAACTAGTGTGGATGAACGGTCGATAAATATTAGATATGATAGTAGTTTTTTCGTGTTTCGTGAGGTATTTAAAAATAAAACAAGATAAATTGAGTTGTTTTGCTCTCAATATTTTGTATGGCGAAACATGTTATTTGGCAGTAGTTTGGTCTCTAAAACATGAATAGAGAGCAAAACAAGTGTTTTAAGTAGTCGTGGAAACATGGTATTATTATCAATATTATATTTTTTTTATCGTAGTGAATATAATTTTGCTTTGTCTTTTAATTAACAATAGTTTGGCTTAATTTATTTATCATTTTGCTTTATTTTCTTGTTCTTCAGATATTATGTTGTATTTATTTTTGTGTTTTGATTTAGTTTATTTTCGCTTTCATCATCATCATGGTCACAATTGTGTAATTTAACTACAGAATAAAATAGAAATATTTGTTTGGCCAAAGAAGGCACAAACCCAGCAACCAAAATAAAAAAATAAAAACTCAACACTTAAAAACAAATTTAACTGAAATTTCTACATTTTTGAAAGGAAAACAGGTATTTCTACTATACAAATGCTCGAGCAACAGTCAATGATAAAGAATATGTTCTTCTCTTATAAAATCACTCCTAAATATTAGTCTCTTTTTATATTCTGTTGCATTTGTATTTATTTATTCATGCTCTTTTTCTTTAAAAAATGCATCTTATAATATTCACCGGCAGTGTTGTCGGTTATAGCGATTTATCGCCAAGCATGGCGATATAAAATCCTTTTTGGGGATCAAAATTTTAAAATTGGTGAGAGGCGAGAGAGATACGTGGCGAAAGTTTTTGCTTTTTTGTTTTCTCTACGATAAGATTGTATTTAAAAAAGATAAAAAACCTGGTAGGTTGATTTTATATTTTTCAAGTAGACAAAAAATGTACCTATGTATATTGGCGAATTAACTAAATTCGCTTTAACTACTATATTTGTACCAACCTTTTTATCTGCCTGTACATAGAAATATATTTTTTTAAATAAATGGCAAATGCTAAAGGCGCTTGAAGACAAAGGGGGCGGGATAAAATACCAAAATTGTTAAAATTAAATGAGAAATGATATCAACAACAAAAAAGTAATAATAATAAAAAAAGCGATGAATTGTTAAAAAATTGAAAGAAGAAATATATTGCAACATTTTTCCCTTTTTAGAACAAACGTACGGATTCTTTTGATTGCAAATACGACTGTGGCTCATTATAAATTCTGTATTCTTTCTTTATAGCTTTTTCGGGCTGTACTTCTTCATCCTATCGGTCTTGTGAATCCTATGGTCTCGTATTTACTAAATATGCATTATTATAACAAACGCAGCCATCCACGCTACACTACTGTGTTAGTAATCTTAACCATCCACAGACATCTCCACTACTCCTTTTATAAAAGCCAGTCATCCCCTGTAATCTAATAGCCACAATACACGTCTGCCATACACTGTTGTTATGCTGTTACACTTTTCTGCACTAACCGCTACCGTTCTTACTTTTTATTATAAAGGGCATCTTGACAATTATCTGATACTCTTATGTTAAATAAGACGTCTCTACTTAATTATCTGGCCATGGCTTCACACAATAATTGTCTTTTCCCTTCCGGGAGATTTGTACAACTGATTCTCAATTTTTAATTGCATTATAACAATCATTATTTTCCCTTGTACGCATGTCCAAAGCTGGGCTCGAACTCATGATCTTCTGTTTTGCAGCAAGCACCTCTACTAACGCAACCATCGAGGTCGCTCAGCTTTTGCTAGCGAATGGTGGTATTATTCTATATACATACCATTGTTGGAAGTAACTTATTCACCACACTCATACGGAAACAATAACAGGGGTTGCCAGATCTTACTTTCGTAACAATATTTACAAAATTTTTTTTTGAATGTGGACAGCATTGATTTTGGCTTAAAATTTTAAACTAAATTAAACGAGACTATTTTAAATGTAACTGATTTTGCAAGAAAGTTTTTTCTATATCTAAAAAAAGTTGCTAAAAGAAATGCTTGATCGGCTTCCAGAAAACATTTCTTTTTTACAAATTTTAAAATAAAAATGTCTGCAGTTCAAGAAGTTTTTAAAAGATTCGAAGCCCCTAATTTATGCACTTGGTATTTATGAAACACAGTTGTTATAAATAATATTACATATGTATATTTTATGTTGGCGATATACGGCACGACATTTGGCGAGAAAGCTCGAAATAAAACTGGCAACACTGTTCACCGGTGCCAACCTGTTGCTATTTGCTTTCAATCTTATTATCTCTTTATGTGAAGAGAATAATTCGCTGCTTTTTTAAAATTCTCTTAATATACAGCGTTTTGCCAGGGTTCAAAAATCGGGGATGTAAAAATATCATTGATAGAACTTTTTTCGAATTGCATCAAAATTTTGGAATTTATTTATGAAGTTAATTTTTAGACCTTTAAAAAATCAGCATCAGGAAACTGTCCACGTCTCTAGATGCAAGAAATGTATTATAAGATTATTTTTAACACAGAACAAAAATTAAAAATTCTAAAAAACAAATAGAGAATTTCAATTTTAGATTAAAAAAATAGAATTATTAAAATGAACATAATCAAAATTTAACCAAAATATCGAAAATGATCAAATAATCGGATAAGTTCTAATAAATTCTAATTCTTTAGTTAAATTTCTTTTCGTAAGTGATAGTCAACCAAAAAATAAAGAAAGTTTTCATTAAAGAACTTTATTAATTAACTTCAATTTTATTTTCAGTTGAAATGAAATAGGAAAGTTCGAGTTTTTTGAGATTTAAAATTATTTTAACATAGATATTTTCCATTTGATCACTTTCGTTCTGACTGTTCTACTGCGACAGGGGAACCTGCTTCATTTATTTGTTTTTAGTTCAAAAGTAGTGATCACCAGACAACAACACACAGTTTGTAGACCACAACATTTCACTCTAGGAAATGAATTGTTAAACCTGTTGTGACATTTTGTTTTTAATAATGCTGCGCCAGTTAATTAAATATGAAACATTTCTAAACTAAATGAGAGTTTTAAGAAAATCATTGCAATATTAAAGGTTGTGCACATTTTGAATCGCTAAAACTGATTAAATCTTTTGCTAAAAATCAAGGGACTACACAAAATCTTTAAAACTTAAAAAAAAAACAACTACTAATTATGTTTAACTTGCTGATTCTTTTGAACTTCTAAACTCCTCTAGACTAAATGAGAGTTGTAATAAACGCAGGCTGCTAAGATTGTAGAAATTGTTTACTGAATAGAGAGACTAAACTGAAAGACAAAAGACAATGTGTCAAGCTCTGAAACTGGAAAGTTTGATAATATGAAAATTAAAAGAAAAATAACCCATAATTTTTGAACATACCTCGTATGAACATTTAAACAATAAACTTAGTTGCATTTTAGTTTTTGTTTCATCACCTCATGTACCTGCATTTCCCTTTTATTCATTTCTATAATTACTCAAAAAATATGCATGTACGTGCATGCAAAGGCAGGCCGTTTTCGAATATTCATTGGCAGCACATTTAAAATTATTTTAAGTATAACATCAAAACCACAAATATTAAACAAGAATGTTAAATGGAAATACCAAGGGAACAAACAATTATTCGTGTCATATTGAAGATAAAAATAAGAAAATAAGAATTTTTTAAACGAAGCAATTCAAAGGACAGTCCAGAAACGTGTTTGCAGTGGGCTGTATCGATCAACTGTTTAACGCACCTTTGAGTATGGAAAATTTTTCGCAGTGATACTACTTTGTTTCAGGAAAAAATATGACTTTATTTTTAAAAGAGTAAATTCTAAAGAGTTTAAATAAAATTTAAGACTTAAAACACATTTATCCCAGTTCGAGTGTTTTTAAGCAATTCCTGCCTATTTTGCAGCTATTGTCTTTTGGTAGTCATCGAATGGTTTCCAATATAATTTTGAAAAAGTATATACATATTTTTTTTTATAATATATTTTTTTATTCGATATCCATTTTTTATGGAATTTAATTTTTGTTTTGTAAAGTTCCACATTTCTTGCTATTTGGTGATGGTGTATCAATCGGGTTTTCAAAAACAATTTCAAAATAAAAATATTTAATTGTTAAATATTTAGTGCATTTAAATATTAACTGCGGCTCAGTCATGACATCTTTTCGTTAGGGGACCCAAATGGTCCGCTATTATTTTTTACGAAACTGTTCTGGGTAAAAACTGTTTGGATTTTTAGGTGAAATTTCTTTTCGAGAAGCATTAAGTTTTTGGCAAATATTTGACTTTTTAAGAACCTGAATATGATGACATTTCGATTTTAATTGAAATTTTTATATTTTACGGAAACTGTTTTCTTTACTGATGCTTCGATTTGTCGGCGAATTATCGATTTTTTAACAAAATTTCAATTTTTTGGTAAAACATCTATCATATCTTTCGGTAAAAGCCGTCATCAATGGCTGTTTATTTGGCACGTTTGGCGAGCGCTTTCGATGTGAGAACATCATTTTCAAGCCACGTTTTTATTGGTACTCTTAGTGATGACGGCTTTCACCGAAAGATACGACAACAGTACAATATTTACTGGCGGAACAAACCCAATTAACTTAATACCATCTAATTTTTGTTGAGTTAACCTTTGATAAGGTTTCTGTTTTAATATTTAAAATTTTGAAATTAATGCAGCATTTTCTGTATCGCTACATCTGTCATCAGCATTCTCCGTATCTATATTTTTCTATTTTATACACACTCTTTTGATAAAATTTGTTTTTTTTCATCAAACCAAAATTTTTAATATAAAATTTTTGAATTTCGCTGATATTTTAATTTACGGTAAAATATTATTTATTTTTTTTATTTAACTTTTTTTTGTGATGTTTGGATATTTTTGTTACAATTACATTATTTGATCTTAAAAAATGTTTTGCTCTTTTTTGGAAAATATTTATTTATTGTGAAATATCGTTTTTTTTTGTGAAATTTCAATTCGCGTTAACACCTAGAATTTTTGACGAAGTTTTAAATTTGACATAAGATTTCGAGTTTACGCTGTTAATCACAATCATGTAAATTCTGCAGAGAAATCCCTATTTGAACAAAAATAGGACATAAATAGAAAATTTAATGCGCTAAATTTAAATCTCCTTTTTTATAACAAATATTGCAGATATTGTTTAAAAGGCGTAACAAGTAATCAAGCGGCCACCTTAGCATAACTAGAGTCAATTAATTAAACACCAAAGCAGCGGAATAAAATTTCTATCCAAAGACTCTAACTCAATTTTTTTTTATACCAACTATTTCTAAATTATTCCGAAACTAGTGGCGAAAAACAATATATTCATGCAAATTTTAAATTTAAAATTTGCAATTTACAAGTTTAAAGTGGTCACCTTAATACACTTCATTATAACTCAAGAGGGCTTAGCCGATAAATAAAAAACCAAAAAAGTGTTATATAATTACCATCCAAAGACTCAACTCAACTTTAGTGACAAAAAATACAAAATTAAAAA
The DNA here is from genome assembly GCA_916610165.2 of Gymnosoma rotundatum. Lineage (NCBI taxonomy): Eukaryota > Metazoa > Arthropoda > Insecta > Diptera > Tachinidae > Gymnosoma > Gymnosoma rotundatum. The sequence continues at coordinate 129,814,888 of OU744339.1, read as the reverse complement.
AAAGCTGAAATTGCAAAAATTATTGCTTTTTTGGTGATTTTTCATAAAGATAATTATTTAAAGCGATGTAGACATGATCAAAATGCTTGATGCCAAAGTCGTTTACGTATGCTAGATGCTTTGACATACACATGCTGGATGACTCAACAAGCATTAATTTTTAGTTTCATTTTGTGCAGTCAATATCATGGCTCTGAGTATCGCAAAAATGTCATTAGTGGAACAACATTTAATAGCAATTATCGCAGTTTGTCCACAAATTACGGTCAATATATTCTACAGTTCCTCCATTCCCAAAGTGCAGGCAATGATCGGTCTATGCCAACAGATTACGACATTTTTGGCAACCGCACAACTTTAAATCTCGTTTGAAATGAGAAACATTTTTAAATGCTTGATGAAAAAGCAGAGTAAACACATCAAAATGTGACATCAAACATGTCAAAAATTATATTTTCAATGCATAACATATACAAATACATTTTCATCAATATTACCGTAATGATTGATTAGTATTTTGACCGTGTGTGCCTAAATCGCTCAACAGATAAAATATATTTCATAATAAAAAGCCATATGTATAACTTCATTATTCAAATTTTTCATCCTCTTTCAACTGTATAAAAGAGCCGAAAAAAATTCTGCCTTATACAGTAGAGAAAGAAAAATAGAATTACTATTGGTTATTGTTGTTTTTGCTTAAACTTTGATTTTTGTCTTTATTGTTTGGACAAAAATCTTTAGTTTATTTAAAATGTTTGTCTGAGGTTTCCTGAAAAGTTAAGTAAGCGATTACGAAATGGCCATCGAGACGTGCTTTGACCCTCAATAATCAATATCGGTGATTTAAATAATAAATTGGGAAAATAAAACGAAAAAACGAATTTTTGGAAATTGATATTTAGATTAAAACCAAAACCATCTTGACATGCTTTATTTGACAGTTCGGACTAACTCTGGGAAAAGCAGTAACTGTTTTTCGAAAAGGGCATAGTTAGAATTTTAAACCGAACATGTTTGTTTAAAAAAAGTTGTCATTTTGTCAGCTACTGCTACACCCGTCTTCAAAATTTTTATAAAAATTTAAGCAGCATCAAGGGTCTTTTTTTTCTGCAAAATTTTGGCAGTTAACATTCTTGTTCAGTAAATGACCATTAGGAAACTTATTCTTTCACACGCGTAATTTAATTTATTATTTTTTATAGATTAAATGTGACTTAAATAATTAATCTCTTTAGTCGTCAATCGTTTCAAAACTTTAATATATACATTAATTATATACACATATTTTCCTTTGAAACAAATTCAACTTTACAAAAGTCACAAATTGGCAAAAAACTTTGCTATTCTCTTTTAATTTAATTTTACCAGAGCATTCTTGTTTTTTAACAAACGACTTATTAAAATGTTTTGGTGTTCAGATCACTAAATTTGCGTTTGCTAATTTAGAATTGCGTAATTAAAAAAAAAAATTTGCATACTTCCTAGAGGCAAGGTTGCCATCACACGGGGCAAATATTATACAAAATAAATGTAGAGGTTATGGACGGCTATTTGGCAAATGTTTTGTTCAAACTTATGTCCATATTTCATATAGGAGAAAAATAGAGCAAAACTATGTAGAATTGTTGAAATCGGTTTAAAACCAAATGACTTCAAAATTGGCCTGGTGTGACCTTGACTTTGGAGATGAATGAACTTCAATTAAAAAAAAAATTATACAGATCTTATTTCAAGTTTTTAATTTAATAGGCTTTTTTAGTACAACAACAACAACTGTTTCTAAAGAACAATGAGCTTTAATAATAATAAAAAAAAACACAACACAACTTCTTTCAAACCTAAAGGCTTTTTAAAATCACAAGGTAAAGACTATTTGACCTGTGACAACACTACATCTCACTAGCTACTTTGCTTTAGGGACACAGGGAAGTTCGTTGTTATTAGGGAATTTTATCTTGTGTGCCTATTATGAGCAACTTTCGATCTTCGACTGTAGTCGATAGAGCTGATCCAATGAACTTTCATTTGGTATTATGGCGCACATTTGAAAAAAAGATTGCTATTGTGAATAACAATTTTATCAGCTGTCTTTCTAATGAAATATTGTTTTATTAATTTATAAACGAAAAAATTAAATAATTAATCATTTAAACACCTACCGAATGTAATTAAAATAATTAATTGCCACCGTTTGTAAGAAAAAAAAAAAAAACAAAAAAATCACAAACACTTACATCACAATAAGTTTAAATCACAATAAGTTTTACAAACTTACACAAACAATCGAAAGCAAAAGTTTGTTCGATTAAAAATCCATTGCGCAAGGAAATTTTCGACAGTGCTACCAACTCATAATACGAATTTGACAAACGATATTCGATTCGTTAGGCAGCGCAGATCAAAAATCGAATACAACTTATAATAAAGGCCTTAATTGTCTTACCGCAAAACCAATTTCATTAGCACTTGGTGTGCCTGTTCCGCGTTTCCCTTAATGCAAACATTTTGTTCGTCCCACGTCAGAGTTATTCTTTTTCGTCCTACTTATGGATCAGCATATCACAGGGATGCATGGCTTTTGCAGTCTAGAGCACGGACTCTTAATACCTCCGCAATACCATCAAACTTACAAGACATAAAGAAGAGCGAACTAAATGTTGGAATAGAACTAACTAATCGATTGAGGGAAGAAAAGACCTCTCGCAGCAAGTGGCAACCACGTCGTGAACTAAAAGTTTAAAGTGAGCGCAAACAAGTTCGAGGGCAGTAATACGGAGACTTTAAATTCGGTTTAAATAGGAAAGGGGAAGGTTTGTAGCATCACTAACAGACCAGGTAGCAACAATGTGAACTGAACAAATTGGCAGACAATCATTTCCGGGAGTCAACACAACGTGTAATAATCCTGGATATTCGAATCCACTGCAGTTACGAAAGGGAAAGGAAAATCGTACAATTGAAGTCAACCAGAGAGCAACAGTTACTCTTTAGCGAACTGGCAGACACTTTATTCCTTTGGCCACAACCGAGGCTAAACGAAATTGTTGCTAGCCAGGGTATCGGAATGGTTTAATTGCGGGGCACACCGTGTCTGAATATTCAATGTTGAATGGCATCATATTGCAAATAAATAGGAGAGCGGAGTTTCTTTTTTCTTTTTGGTTTTTACGATCCTAAATACTAAAACTAAAATATTCAAATTAAACTTAATTAGTTTCTGCCCGTCAAAGAACAAATTATTAGCAAATAGAAAAGGTTTTAGTTGCAATAAATAGTTTCTTTATTGGTTAGTTGTCATTATTGAACGAACTATTGACACCAATTTGTTGTTGATGCAGTGCCGCCGACATTTGACCACCAAATATTATGGCCGAGCACACGTTGTTTGCTGAAATCATTTGCAAATAATTACAACAGTCGGATATTAATAACACAGTAACTTTTTTTTATTTTTCTTCCCTTTAATTAACTTTCTTGCTTTTTTTGTTTTTTTTTTTTTTGTGTGTGTTTTTTTATTTTAGTGTTTACTTTAAGAACAGATGAGGTTGAATGATGATTCATAAAATTTTAAGTGTTCGCTGGTTCATTCAATTTGCTCTACGATGATGATGATGATGATGTAGACGCATGAGGACTGCAAAATATAAAATGATTTTTTAAAATTTTTTTTTTGGTTTTTGCGCTGCAGCATGAAAGGAACGAACGTGTTCCACATTTTAAACTTCCACGTTAAATTTTATTATTATTATTTGTTTTATTATACAATAATTTTGTACTTTGCATGTGAAACAATTTTTCTACAAATGCAACGTAAACGACGGAAACGGCGAGTGCGACGCATGTTCAGTCTGAACAAGTGATAGCTTTAGGCGTAGGAAAAAAAAGTGAATTTTATTATTGTTGTTTTTATTCACTATTTAGCAATTGTAAGAATTCAAATATTATAATTTGTATAGTTTTTTATTGTTGTTTCATTTGATTTCTTTATATTTGTACTTTTCTGCACTACTGCTCCATTTTTCATTTTTTTATTAAAATTTTTATTGAGAAATTTTTGATTTCAAATCGTAGGCGTTATTTATTTTCTGTATGCATAACTGTGTGTGTATGTGTGTTTATGTGTTAACCGGGAAAAATGTACCATTTCAAAATGACAAATTTTAAAGATTATGAATTTTAAACTTTTTAAGTTTTTGTAGTTCTTTTCTGGAATTAATAATTACACCGGCATATTATGTGTATGTGCATGCGTGTGTGTATACACATGCACGTGTGTGTGTGCTAATAAACCAAAACTTACACATTTTTATTGTATTTGTTATTTGTTATCCAAGTGACAATGTCTGAAAAAATAATATTTTAAGTCTCTATAAGCAAAACACCCAAATTTTATTTGTTACAGTGGGCTTAAAGAAAGTAAAAATTAATAAATTTCTTACGAGTATATATTTTAAAATTATTGTTATGAAAAAAAAAAAAAATAATATTTTGCATCCCTTTACATAATTTATAACAACAAAAGCTAATTGTGTCCGTTAAAACTGTTGGTTCATAACTTTAGTAAAAAAAGATCAGGGTTCAAATCCCATCAAAGAAAAACATTGTTGTTGAATGAGGCCATGAAGCAAAAATTAAGCAGAGGCAAATGAGTCTAATATGAAGGTAAAACTTTTGTATTAACAACGGCCGAGATGCTTAATGCCCTTTTTAAACATACGCTTTAATTGCGCAATTAAAGAATTAACGCAATTAACGCCCTAATTGCGCTCAATTTACCATATAAGAGGTCAAATAATAAATTGCTTAATTGCATCGCTTATTGAATAAAATACGAAATGCAACCCTTGCCAACAAGTAATTTTATTGGGAAGTATGTTCAGTGAGAATAAAAAATTCATGACATTAACAAGCCATATGCAAAAATATAAACAAATAAATAAAAAGAAAATAACAAGCGAAGCTGAAGGTAAGTTATTCAAAATTTAAAACAAATTAAAATTGATTTATATCTTTTTTAAATAGCGAAAAAATTTAAGAGTAAGAGAATGGCGGTTCATACGAAAATGACTCTTAATAAACTGATCATTATTGCAGTTGCAAATGAATTCCTTGGCGATTCTGTTAATTGAAAACTTTAATTGATATAAACAAAATTATAATGATTTCACTTACCAGCTTGCAAAATATTATTTGATTTGTGTTCTGGTTTAATATTTCAAGGAGCTGTAGCAGAATTATTAAATTTTTTTGGTTTATTTTTTGAACACAGATAGTTTCAATACAAAACTCGATTGCAATAGTTCAATATTTCTATTACCTACAAAATATTTTTATAGAGTGATTTTTATCCATTGAGCATGTGTGAACACCAAATTAAATTACGCAATTAAAATTAAATTAACTCAACTAAGAAAACATGCCTGAACAGGGTATTAGGCGTATGTATGATAAAACAATAATAACAGTTTGTAACAGCAGTGGATAAGATGTTTAAAAGAGCCTGATTGCAGATCATAAGTTCGAGTCTCCATCGAAGCCACAGCGTACAGTATTCTGGATGCTACACAAGGCATCGATTAGTTAGAGTCGAACTGAAGTGATAGTGTTGTAGCTTGGAATGCTGTGTAAGTTTTTAAAAGAGCAAGCAAGAGTATGAAGTTGACGTACTTAAGTATAAAATAAGGTGCCACAGAAGAGTTAAATATATTCACTCTACTTTGGTGCACCTTTAAACCAAATAAGTAAGAGTGCTATATGCTATTATATACCCTTCACTATCTATGCAAATCTAGTTTAGTGAAGTAACTCCAATAAAAAAAAAACAAATATTGGGGTGAAAGAGAATTAAAAATTAAAAAAAAAATTGGTACTGCATTTTTATTGGGTTAAGCATTTTTAGAAAATTTTAGTATTTCCTTAAAGATCTCTTCAAAAGCTTTTAAATGATACCCATAGTGATATTTAAAAAATATTTTACAATTTTAGAGCCCCGTAACTCGGGAAATATGGACGAGCGCCAATTTTTTAATTGATGTTTTTTTTTCTTAATTTTTAATTCTCTATCGCCCCATATATTTATTTTTTATTGGACTTACTTTGTTGTTCCAAATGACACGAAGATATTAGAGGTGGGCGTGGTGTTTTGCCTGCTGCCTCGAAGGACATGGACCTGTGTGTTTTAATCCTGTGTCGGTAGGACCTTTTCTGAAGGCATTGGCATTTCAGTGCAGGAAATAAGCAGAAAAGTGCATTTTCTATTATTCAGTTTTTGCAATATTGTAGACCCATTCCTTTGCCGTTCGGCCTTGTCATTTTCGCCAATTTGTCGTGATAACCAAGTACTCTCATTCAAAGATGTATAGAATTCTTGTACCACAGTGATGTGGTATAAAAATCTGTCTGAATATTTTTCCCAATAACTCAGATTATCAGAAAGCTTCGTTTAAGATTGGCATCATACAGAAATATTATCGATTGCGATTGACTTTACGAGATTAGTCGCTTAATTTTTCTTGCATCGAATCAAATCTTTGGTGAACTTTTTGTCTGAACAAAAAAACTGACAGGACCATAAGCCAGGAAATATTTACTCTAATCGCTTAACTCCCCAACAACTTTTTGAGAGTGGCCTCAGATATTTCACGCTACTGTACTCACACACACACACAAATACACGGTTTGCTATTTATCTAATTGGATTAAGACACACACCAGCATAAGTGTACGCTAAAACCAAAGACGACTTTCAAATAGCAAATAGTCTTACCTATTTGTCCGTCTGTTCAGCTGCCTTTACAATTATAATTTTTTAGTTTTTGTTTTTTTTTTCTTTTCTTTTTTTGGTAAAAAACTAACCGGTTTCCTTATTTTTAAATTTTGGTTTTAAGATTTTGTTACAGAGCGACCCAAACAAATACAGCCTGACGTACTGTCCAATTGTCTGTCTATCAGTCAGTGATATTAATGGAACTACAGCCAAAACCAAACAAATTCATGTTTATCATTACACACACTTGTAGTTTAAAATGCTTTTAAAGGGGGAATAGTTTTTTTTTGTTTGTTTTAATTTCTGGTTCTTTGAAATACATTTTAACAAAGTAAAAAGTCTCTAAAGCTTTTTAGTCGTATTTTGGTCATTTCGTTTGTTAAGTTGTCTATGAACGTTTGTTTGTTTTGCTAAAATCACAAACTCATTTTTTATATAATTTTTGTTTTTTTTTATTTTTATTTCATTTGCTGAAGTCAAGCTTCCAATTTGGCTACAAAATTTTTTTTATTCTCTAGGGTACAAAAGAAAACATATCAAACTAAAGAAATTGTGTGGAAGACAGATTGTGAAATTAAAAGAAAAGAAGAAACTTCTATTCTTTCTTGGAATCCCTTTTTATAACCTCCAATTAATGTTTTATGTTTAAAAATGTCTAAAGGATTTTTTTTTAAAACCTTTGATTAAATAATTTAAAACTCTAGTTTTTTTTAAAGTATAAATTTTGCTAAATTTTAAGGACAGAAATTATATTTTGTTGTTTAAAAAAATTTATTTGTCATCATATCTCTTTAAAGTCATTTAAATCACTTTTAAAAGGATCTGTGACTTCCTGATGTTGTTCTTATGCCTCAGCCTCTCTTAAAATGACGTGTTTTAAAAATCTTTCTGCTTTAATTTCTTTATAATCTTGATTAAATATTGGTACTTGCTTTCTTTTTCAATAATTATTGACCAATCTTGTGGCGCGACCTTGCACCACATATATGGTGTGGTGTAAAGTCGCAAACAAGACATGAGTGTAATTAACTTTAATGAATTTATTTCTTTAAATCTTTTTGCATTATCACAAACGTAATCAAATGTGGATGGGTAAATCTTGTCAGTGTTCATTCTTTCCATTATAAAGAAATGCAAAGTTACCATTAACAGGGTGCAGTCAACCGAATAGATCGATAGTGAAATTTAAGTTTAATAATATTTTTATACTTTGAAAGGTAGAAGATGGAAATTGTTATCGATTATATATCGGCTAAGGAATTGGCGTCGGTGTAAAGCTGGAAAGGGAAGAGGCCACTCTTTGCATCTTTGCTGGTAAGCTATTGCAAAAAGCCTTTCGGTATGCCGAGGAATAAGTTTACGTTCATCTTGTGCTGGGTTCCGGGTCATCGCAATTTAAAGGGCAATGAAATTGTCAATGAAGGGGATTGTTTCAAAAAGAGTAGAATCGGTGAAGCCACGGATTTATCACTACTATAGATAGGCCTTTATCTGTTTATATAGTAGAAAGATATAAAGTCCTTAGAAGTAAAGGAGACACAGCAAAGACTAAATTGCTTCTTGGGTTGGAAAGGAGAGTTCTGAAGGTTCTTGTAGATGTGATTACTGGTCACTCCCCAATTAGGGCAAACACCAGTAGATAGGTTGACGGTACATCGGATTTCTGTGCAAAGATGAATGTTGAATGTGTTGTTGAGGATATCAAGTTCCACTCTTCGGTATTGTAATGCCGTAGACTTACTTTGCTAGATGATAGATTTGATGATGGGCTAAGCAAATTCGCTCATTGTAATTAGGAAAACTGCATCGGCTTCATTAAAAAAGTCAAGCGGCTAAGAGATGGATGGCAGTGCGCCAGTGGTTCTTAGTTTGGAAAACTGAAGAGAATTACAATAGACCCTCCAGGTCTCTAAGCAAAGGCACAACTCTTTTTAACTTTAATGAACTCGCCATCGCGACAACATAGCATTGTCTCGCCTTAATTGTAAAGATCAACAGTATATACAATCTGAACTATGGACTATAGCGTATATCCAGAATATTGGGCCATGGTTTTGATAAATTTAGGATTTTCAAACAAAACTAAAAATAACACTAAAAATTAAATCTGGCAAATCATTATGAATAGACTCACGCTTGAACAACGCTATCAAATCATACAAGTTTACCAGACCAGACGTGCAATTTCTGTTTCAGCATTTTTTTTAAATTCTCTTTTAAAATTGCATTTGTATCCACATTCAAATTTTGTGAGAAAACAAAAAAGAATTTTAAGTTCATGAAACAGTGTAGCTGTTTCTTCTCGTCTTTCCTCTCTCACCTACAAACTCAAGAATTGAGCAACAAAAGTTACAAAGTGTCGACGAGGACTTTTAAAATCAGTCATCAATTCGAGCAACTTATAGACTTGATTTTTATGGTGCACTGCACATACTCTCTAGAGGATGCAATAACACCAACATTTCGAAGGAGTGTGCGTACTGAAGAGAATATCGCTGCTGTAAATAAAAGTGTGGACGAAGATCCAAATTTATCGATTCGTCGCCGGTCGCAGGAATTGGCGCTTTGTCCGCCCACTACGTGAAAAATTTCGCGCAAAGATCTTGGCCTACACCCGTATAAGACCCAGCTAGTACAGAAATTTAAGCCACGAGACCATTATATGCGTCGTTCTTTCGCCGATTAAGCTCTAGAGCAGTTAGGAACTGACCCGTTGTTTTATCGCCAAAATGTGTTCAGCGATGAGACTCATTTTTGGCTTAACGGGTTTGTTGCCGTATATGGAGTGAAACCAAACCAGAACATACCCTACAGATTTCATTGCATCCAGAAAAATGCACCGCTTGGTGTGGTTTACACTCTGGTGTTCTCATCGCACCTTATTTCTTCAAAAGCGATACCGGATCTCACGTTTCGGTCAATGGAGACCGTTACCGCACCGTGTTTAATAATTTTTTGTTTGAAAATATGGATGACATTGATCCGGACGAAATTTGGTTTCAACAAGGTGGCGCCACGTGCCATACGGCGAACGCAACCATCAAGTTATTGAAATCAAAATTTGGCGATAAGTTGATTTCGAAAAATGGATCTGTCAATTGGCCTCCAAGATCGTGCAATTTGATACCTCTCGATTATTTCCTGTGGCGCCTCGTGAAGTCACTGGTTTATGCTGATAAACCAGCAACAATTGACGCTTTGGAAGCCAGCATTATTCATGTTATTCGTGACATACGACCAGCAATACTTGAATAAGTGAACTAAAATTGGACGTTCAGAATGCGCTTAGTAATCAGCAGCTGCAGTGGCCATATGCCTGAAATCATTTTTAAATATTAATGCCATGTTCTGAGCTTTCGTATACAAAAATTCTTTATTACAGTTTATTTTTTGTGTTATTTTTTACAATTTGAATTTCTATGGGGCTTCAAAAAAACACCCTGCACATATAACTCGTTAACTGTAGATGGTTACTTAAGTTATGCTTAATTTTGAAGTCCTTGGCAATAGCTTTAAAAATGTTAATTCTAGAAGAATGTTTTTTTTTTGGCTTGAGAACAATGATACAAGATGAAGGCACAACTCATGTGAGATTATTTATCGCTGATGGATATCTCTTATTATGGTCACCTTAAGTCGTTTCTAAGGGTCCAGTAATAAAGGCAAAGATAGAGGGGCTGAGAGTAGAATTGCTCAATAATCAACGTAATATTCTTAGTGAAATTCTGAAGAGACACTGGAACTTCAATAAATTTCTTATCTTAGTTTTAAGTCAAGCTTGAGTTCCTTTTACAATCCTTGCAGTAAATTTAATATATTTAATAAATTAATGTTTTACAAAAGTTGCCATAATATCAGATTACTTACTTGTCAATTTGATTAACCGCCTTTAGAAAGTCTGTCGCCAAGCGGCGCTAAAGCACAGCGTTGCTTAAATACCTTTACGTAATCTCCTTCAAATTGCGTAACCAACTTCTTCGTTTGATACGCCATCTGTTAGTAGCATCTCTTGACAAGCATGTGAATGTGAAAATATTTGACAACATAAAAATCATTAGAAGCGCATTTGATACTAAAAATATTTAATCAAACTGGACATAAGAGTAGCGTGTGAACATTAAAATGTTATTACAATTGTTGTTGTTGTTTTTGAGGTATTTATTTATTTATTTGTTAACATCGAAAAGTTAAACCACTTCTTTAGCTTCCGTGTGCGTTTTAAATTCATTGGAAAACTAAGGAATATATTTCAATTTTTGTTTTTGTTTTTTCAAACCAAACTCTTGTTGTCATTTTAGAGTTTTGGTTTTTATTATCGGATGCCTTTTGTATTTTGGTCATTTCTCTAACAAGTTTGTGTTCATCACAAGCATTTAAAATCGTCATTTATAACATTTTTAATTTGTTTGTTTTATTTCTTGGCTTCTTCGTTGGCGTACTTTAATGATGTGCACAATGGGTCAGTTTAGAGAAATAATACAAAGAAAATTAATGAGTAATTTCTTTGTTACTTTTTTTTTCCAAATAAAAATATTAAATCATGCAAATCAGTATAGCGATATAGCGATCCAGAAAATGCTGAATTGCACTTTACACTTTGCTTTTGACAGCCGAAAACTATTTGTAGAAAAAAATTATTCTTGCGAAAAAACCCGACTTCAAAACACATTTCATCTGTCTGCCTATAACAGCTCAAGTGTATGGCCAAATAAATTAGGTTACATTAACTATTGGGACATACTTATTTCTCCCAACTTTATACTTTTTTAACTGTTCAATAGTTTGGCAATCTACATCAAATTGCAGCAACTATAGGGGCACTCTTTAATTTTCAAATTCAAATTATATACTTGCTGTTGCAGCAGATTTAGCAATCAGATTCTGTGTAAATTTCAACCGTCTGTGGGTAACGGTTCAACAGTTTGCCCATATACATCAGATTATATCAACTATTTAATATAAAATACAACATATGAATACTTCTTATTACAACAAATAAAGTAGTGGACATTCTCTCTAAAATTAAGGTGTTTGTATACAACGGTTCCAAAAATACGACCATATAAAACAAATTATATTAATTTTCGTAACACCTTTTAATTTCTTATTTCAAACTATAAGCTTCTTGTTATAGCGGACTTAGCAAAATATGTCCCTTGTAAATTTCTGCTGTCTGTCTATAACGGTTCAAAGTCCGACCACATACACCATATTATATCAACACTAGGGACACCCGTTTATTTCCAAATCAAAATTTTATCCTTGTTGTTATAGAGGAGTTAGTAATACAGGTTCTTTGTAAATTTCTATCGTCTTTCTACAACTGTTTAAAAGTATGGCCATATTGCAAATTAAATGAACTATTGGTGCACCCTTCAATTTATAATTCTTAATATTAATACTTGTTAATATAGCGGCCATAGCAATCGACATTGCGTCAAATCTACAAGCGTTTGTCTATAAAGGTTCAAAAGATAGGCACATATAAGTAAATCTTCATCAATTATGAGACACCCTTTAATTTCTAAATTCAAATTATAAACTCGTTGATATAGCAGATTTAGCAATACAGGTCCCTTTTAAGTTTCAGCGTTCTGTCTATAACTGTTCAAAAGTTTGGTCACATACACAAAATTACATTAACTATTGGAACACCCTTTAACTTCCAAATCCAAATTTGATACTTTTTGTTATACAGGTTCGTTGTAAATTTCAAGCGTCTGTCTTCAACTGTTCAAAAGTATGGCCATATACATCAAATTTGATAAACTATTGGCGCACCCTTTAATTTATAATTTGTAATATTAATACTTGTTACTATAACGGCCATAGCAATCGACATTCTATATTAGTAAATTAACATCAATTATGGGGGCACCCTTTAATTTAAAGATTTATTTTTCTATAACTTTTTGTTATTGGGAGCTATAGTAATACGCAGTCATTTTAAATTTTACAGAAGTGCCCTTTACAATTCATAATACACGTAAAAAATATGTATGTTGCATGGGGACACCCTTTAATTTTTAAGAATATGAGCTGTTTTTAAAACGGGATCAATCCGTAAGCAAAATCTATCATATAACCAAAAATTTTCAAAATCGAATCAGAAATGACTGAGTTCAGGAGGCACAACTATAAAAATAAGGCAACATTCAGCCGAATTTGAAGTCCGTTAAAAATGTACATGTTTCTACGGGTTCAGGAGTTATTACTTTTTGATTTTGTATATATAAAAAACAACAACAACAATATGAGCGTATGCAGCATTCAAAATATTTATGTTACAAGAAATAAATATTAATAACCCTTAAACTGCTGCTAACAAATACAAACAGATGAAACATGACAATTATTTAATATGTACAATATATCTGTATAGTGAAATTTTACTTTTTATTTTATTGTTTCAAAATAAATTCTCACATTTTCTTTACAATGAATTTAATTTTAGCCAATATAAACGAAAATTACGTTTCGTTTAATCTATTGCCTATAAACAGGATAGAAAGTGTTAACATTAATTATTGCATACTTTAGAGCATCAAATAATAATACTTATACTTATGCTGTGTGCTGACTTCATACACACGGTATTCAATGGGTAGCGAAGCACGCCGAGATCCGCTAGATTTTTTTTTATAAAAATAAGGGACTAAAGTAATTTTTTTTATTCTAATTTGGGTGTATAAAAATTTAAACAACAAAATCAGTCCAAATGGTCATAAATAAATTATATATCAACATAAGGTTTATCTACACACAGAAAACAGATAGGTATAAATTCGATTGGCAACAAACTCGGTTCTCATAACGAATTTCTTTTCTCTGTGTATGGGTTCTAAAAGTTCATGTGCATTTCTCTTAAGCAAAAAATTGAAAATATGTCTCGTTAAAATAAGATTTCCGGTGCCAAAAGTGTCCCCTATTCAATAAGGAATCAACCAAGGATCCTTACCAAAATTTAATAAAGAAAATAAAAATGAATGAAAATTGACTTTTTTTTTGGCTTTTTGGTTCATTTTTAATTTAATTTCTATATATATTGATTTTTTCTAATATATTGAACAATTAAATATAAATGATAATACAAAAAATGCACAATAATATTGATGAAATATTTATGCTGCGAACAATTTAAACTCAAATTTCTCAATTATGATAAATATAGAAAAATTTTAAAAGTAATTGAGCCATAGTGCAGTGGAGATTCCAAGAAATGTGCGTTGCATCTATTTCGCTTTTCTGGAATCGCTATTTGGATTTTCGTTACAATTTTGGTAAGTTTTTTTTTGCGTTTTGTTTTTGCTTTTTTATTTATGGCATTTTAACGTAATTTGTTGTCATCGTTTGTAATTTATATTACAAATTAACAAGTTAGTATGAGCGTATATCAGCTATTTTGGCCACCATCTAAGTTTTAAGTTAAAGAGCAAGTTTTTATTTTATTTTAAAGATTTATAAAAACGATTTATAAAAAAAGTTGAGTTTTTATCTTAAAACTTGTAAGCGAAAGTGGTGCAATAGACATTTATTTATCCATCTATTTAATCACACACAAAAAACACACAAACACACACACTTGTGATTTGTGATTTAAATCTTGAAAAATTATTATAATTTGTTTTCATTAAAAAGCAACAAACAAATTTCAAATAAAAAAAAACAGTTAAAATTTTAAAATGGAATGAAATTTAAGATAAAATAAATACGAGCATTTTTTAAGATTTCAGTAAGAGCTGATTTACTTACAACACATAAATACAAGATTTTAGTTTAATTTGAAAAGTCTTTGAGATGTGTTACGCACTCATTTAAATGCTCATAATAAATAAGCTGGCGCGTCGTTGTACTTCAGCTCCTCTTGAATGTAGGAGTGTTTTTGTGGCTATTTTTAGAATATGCATTTTTAATCAATGCACAATGGGCATCGATTAAAACAGCATCAATAAATTTGTTGGGAGCAAAGATGCAAAAATAATCGTTAGGTAACAATTTTTTAAAATTTTTTTTTCTTAATTTTATATTAAATTTGTTAATGTTTTAAAATTTTCAATTTTATTACATTCTTTAAAAATTACGGTTAACGTTTTCTAACCCTTCTATTTGTTTTCTAACTTGTTTTCTTAATTAATTTCTTTTACCAAAGTAGATAGATGCCATGTACGCTGATTACGTTTGTAAAGATGCAAAGAATGTGGCATTACATTTTGCATGTCCATCTTTTCCTATTTTCTTTAAAAATTGACACAAATTTTTTTTTAATAATTTTCCTTTCTCAAATAATTTAGAAATGAAAATATAAAAAATATTTTTATAAAATAAAAAAAAAAAAATTACAAAATTTTTTAACATTCGGATTGTTGGTAAATTTTCAGTAAAATTTGAACTTCTAATTTTCAATATTAAAGTTTTAAACTGATACCTGCCACTCTGTATTGTTTTTACCCTCATCAACAACCGGCTACAGAGATGGGCGGTTCTCTGTACAGGCTACCAGTTCCTGTGGTGCCAGTTTATTTAGTACCTGATTTGGTGCCTGTACACTGGGGGACTGGTTCCCCCCTTTACCCCAGAGAACCCTCGTCTGCGCCTAGGTTATATCAGCAGAGAATCTTAGTGCTCCCGTTTTTTATACAGTTAACAGATGATGAAAAATAAAATAAAACAAGAAATAAAATATGACAAAACACTACGATAATTTATTTTTTGCTTTTTGCACGGCCACTTAATTAATAAATTAATAAAATTAATTTAAAAAATTAAATTATTAAAGCCACCGGTATTGATTATGAAAGGTGAGAAGTTTCCTGAAGAGCTAAGTGAGCGGTAGCGAATTGGCCATCGAGGCGAGCTTGCACCTTCAATAATCTATACCGGTGGTTTTAATAATTTAGTCGCTATATTATAACGACAATTTTAAAGTTCGTTTATTTAAATTTAAATTCCCGTTGTTTACTTTTATTAAAAAAATATTATTTTAGTAGGGATTTTGCATTTATTTGTTTAGAAGAATAAAAAAAGTCAGCTTTGCTTTTTTGTTTACTGATCGAAATTAAATGAATAAAATGCTTTGCTCTCTATAACTTTATCACATTGATTGTTTGTATTCTCATATTTACAAATATATTTAATTTTTGGCGACAAATATTCGCGACCAAAAATTCTTCGTTTATCCCAGTTGTGTTCCTTGGATTATCCTGTTAGAAGATCACGAGGCTGTTCCAAATAATAATCAAAAATATCCCCCATTTTATTACGGACGTTATGAAAAGGCTTTAAAGAAGTTCAGAGTCAGCTACACGGTTGCATTTTTTCCATTTTGTGTGTAAATGCAGTATCCATATGGTCAAAAGCTATTTTCATACCAAATTGTTAAGGCAACTTTGAATTAAATCAAATCGTTTTCTTCTTATCGGACAAAACAAAACTTGAATAAAATTTTTAAGTTTCGGTATTTTTCAAAAACCTTAAGGAATCTTTTTTTTCAAATTGACCTCAACATTCAATAACGTTCACAAGAAATCTCCATTTTTTTAGATATTAAATAGGAGAAACCTGTATATTGGCATTAAAATTTTAATTGATCTTAGAAATGACAACATGGGATCGGTCGAGCTCTTGTGTATTTTAACACTGCAAGAATTTAAAGTCTTACTTCAGCTTTTTTCCAAGTAGTAGGTCTGAATATTGATTATTGAGGATGAAACCACTTATAGATGGCCATTTCGCTACCGCTCACTTAGCTCTTCAGGAAACTTTTCACAAACATTTTGAATAAACTGAAGATTTTTACCCAAACAATAAAGTAAAGAAAAAAATCAAAGTTTAAGCAAAAACAACAATAACCAACAATAATTCTATTTATTATAACTGAATAGAAATTATTTCGGCTTAGGTTCGTTTATTTTTAATTTCTAAAATTCCATTTATTTTTCTCTATTTTATACGGCTGACTTTTTTTCACCTCTTTTATACACTTAAAAGATGATAAAAAATAAAATTTATTTCAAAGCACGGATACTTTGCAAATTATTTATTTAAAATAAATAACGGAAATTTTCTATTAAATTAATTACTTTCAAAAAAAATCTTTTTCCGTGCTATTTTCTATTATCTCGATATTGATTATCGGTTTATCTGGTGATTTTGAACTATTCAGTTCAAAATGGAATTGCTCCGGTATCGGCAATAAATGGATTCAATAAGATGGTGCTCGGTGTACGTTATTTTCAGATCAATGAATTTTGAATCTTTAAAATATTTCTTTTTTTATTACACGCAATTTTTTCATTCAAAACTCAAATTGTGTCTTTATTCTACTTTGATTTCTTCTTTATCCGATTCGCCGATAATTAAAAAATGTGATTTTTATATCTGTGAAAAATTACGCCTTAAAAGAGGAAAGTGTAAATCTAACTTCAAGCTGTTAGAGTCGTTAGCAACTTTTCTCGTTTAATATGGAGCCTTCTTAAATTTTTTTTTTATTCTTTCTATAACCACATACTTGAAACAAATTGTTTGAAAAACAATGTTAAAAAATTAACAAAAATCACTACTGTCATATTTTTAGTGCACCAACCTTATTCTGTTTATGTCACAAAATAAAAAAAAATATTTATGGAATGTTTCCAAACGAAAACAACAACAAAAAAAAAACACCAACTGTGTTCTTGCCATATGCTGCAACGTCTATGCATTAACCGAGGCAAGTAGTTCTTTTTAAACGTGTGTATCAACATTCGTTTATATCAAAGCGAGTCGATATAAAAATACACTTACCGTTAACATTTTACAATTAACTGAATTTGAACATATTGATAAAATTAAAAACAAAATTGAAAAAAAAAAGAAAAAAAAAACTAAACTAAACAAGAAATTGAATGTGCATTGGCACGATATCAATTTTCACATCCTTATGAAAAAAGGCAACTGGAAGAAATACAATATTCTAGGCCACACATCATGAGGCCATTGGACATCCTTGTTATGTAGCAAAAGCTGAATGGCAAAAAAAAACAAGCAGCAAAGAAGTTACAATAAAAAAAGTAAATAAATAAACAAAGGAAGCATTAAAGAAGAAACTGTAAAAAAGAAGAAGCTCAAGTTCAAAAAGTCAATTTCAGTTTGTGTCCACCACTTTTCCAACTACTGCTGCATACAGTCAATTACTTTGCTGGCCATCATGATGACGACAGTTGATGTTGATCATAACATTCGGTCAAAAATAACACCACTAACAAAAATAGCACATTTAAACTAGATCGTGAATAGTACAGGCTTTTATTAAGTTTTTGCTTTTATTAATTACATTAAACGAGCAACAGAAGAATTCATCCATAAATAAATACTAGAGCAGAAGAATTTTGTATTTCAGTAGTCAGAGTTTCCGAAGTATTTATTTTTGGTTAACGAAAAAGATTTATCAATATGAAAATTTATTTATTTATTTATTATTTATGATTCCTATAAAAATTTTCTGGACGAGTCGCTCGCTTGTAATACAGAAGCAGCATATTACTGAATGTTTGCTGTGTTTTTGTGTAGATCATTTTTGAGTTGTTATTGTCTTTTTGTCTTATTTATTCAATGCAGTTCTCATTTAATCAATTTGGCTTTTGATATAAGACTTTCTAGTTTTCTGTACAAAATTTGGGTAAAATCCACTGATGAGCTATTTGAGCAGTAGTGAAATGGCCATATGGATATGCTTTCCCCGCAGTAATACATTTAATTTAGACTTTTAAATAAAAAAATATTTTATGAGAATATCATGAAATATTTATATTTGAAGGAATCAAGCTGAATTAAAGAAAAAGATTTATTTTAGGGCTTTCGAACGATTGAGCTTTTCATTAAAATTCTCTTCAAAATAACAGTCGAAATATTATGAACTTTTAGTAGAGTAAAATTTCTTCGAAAAAGAGTTGTTGTATGTAGAAAACTCGCCGAAATAGAGTTTTCTAAAGAAATCTCGTCGAAATATTTTTTTTTTTAGAAAATTCTTTAAAATAGACTTTTTTTAAATAAATTCTATAGAAAATTAAACGAACATAGTCTTTTATAAAAAATTAGTTATAATAGAGTTTTTCTAAATCTCATAAAAAAAAAAATTTTTAGAAATCGCGTTGAAATAAAGTTTTCTTCAGAAATCTCGTCGAAATAGGGTTTCCGCAAAAACCGCGCCGAAATAAAGTTTTGTATAGAAATTTCATCAAAATAGAGTTTTTTCTGTAAAAATATCATTGAAAAAAACTTCTATAGAAATTTATCCGAAATATTTGTTTGTATTGAAAATTCTTCGAAATAGACTTTTGAAAAAGAAATTTATCCAAATAGAGGCTTCTATAGAAATCTCGTCGAAATAGTTCTTTTTAATCTCGCCAAAAAAACCCTTTTCTTTAGAAATCTCGTCGAAAAAAATTTTCCTTACAAATTTCGCCGAAATAGAGTTTTCTTAATAATCGCGCCGAAGTTATGTTTTAAATAGAAATTTCACCAATATAGAGTTTTCTTGAGAAATCTCGTCGAAATTTTTTTTTACAAAATTTCGTCAAAGTATAGTTCTTTTGAAAGTCGCACCGAAATAAAGTTTTGTAGAGAAATCTCATCATCTGTATAAATTTCATCAAAATAGAGTTTTCTCTAGAAATCTTATCAAAAAAAAAAAGCTTTTTAAAAATCTCATCGAAGTAGAGTTTTCTATAAAAAATTTGTCGAAAGATAATTCTATATAAATATTTCGTTGAAAAGCAACTCTTGATAGAAAATTCTTCAAAAAAAGAATGGTTTTCCTTAGAAAGATCATACGAAAAAGGAAATCGTAAATTCGGAGAAAAGAGCCTAAAACTCTTCCAGAAAAAGACCCTTTTGAAACTTTTATATAGAACATTATTTCCAATTCGTCAAAAAACATTGTTTTCTTATATGTCAAAACTTGGTCGAAGAGTGCATTATCTATGTAAAGTTTTTTAGCATAAAAACTGAAAAAATACTCCTTCAAAATTTAAAAAAAAATCAGTAAAAATTTTCTTAAAAAATCTTGTCGAAATTTTGCAAGTTATAATTTTTTAAAGAAATGTTTTTTTTTTTTTTTTTGTTTAAAATTATCTTTATAAAAATTCTTGGTTCCTTTTGGTATTGATTTTTTTACTTTTCAAAGAAAAAGGAATTTTCCTTCTTTAATAAACATTTTTATGAACTCACTCATCAATTATCTGTATCTTAACTTTTATTTTTGTTATTTTCCTGCTAAGCTGTTAATGTTGTAGCAATTGTTGTCTTTGTTGCTGTTAAATTTATAGTTGCAGTTGTTATAAATATTATCGAACCGGAATGTTGTAAAACAATTTCAAAAATTTTCTTTTTAAGTCATTGTCAGTTGACTTAAGTATCGAATGTGGGGCTGTGTGCGATTGTTAAACGCAAATGCATGTAGTTGTTGTATGTGTTTGTATGTCATTTATATGTGCAAATGTGTAGATACCCGATAAGCCACTCGCTATGTTTGCCTGATTTTGAAAGAAAGAAAATTATAAAACTATTTTATCATTGTTTGCTTAAGCCAGATCGCTAAGAGCAGCTAAAAACATTTCGCTTTTAATAAAGAAAAGTTAACGAGAGATTGAGAATTCTTTATGATGCTTAATGCAACAAATAAGAGCTTTAACTAAATCCGCAACAATAAATATTTTTATAATTTAAATTGGACCACTGAAAAGCTGGCATAAGAAACTAGGAAAAATTTAATAAAGAACAGAATATCCTTCATAATGAAAAAGGTATGTTACTTTTTTATTATGTAATATTATCTGGGTTTTAAGCTCAACTACATTAAATAAATGAAATGATCAATCAATTTAAATTAATCGGGGAAATAATTCGACGAAATTCCTTATTAGAAATATGAATAGAAATTGCAAATGAATGTTTCAATAATTTGTTTTCATCATAAACCAGTAGAGTCATTTTTGATTAATTCTCCTTAAAAATCTTTTTACAACTTACAATATGTTGTGAGTTCATTAAATGTAAGTGTACCGACCCTATCTTTAACCTCAGAATTTATGTATGAAAAAAGTCAGTTAACATTTTTGTTAGATTTTATTGCAAATAGACAGACTACACAACAGGATTTTCCAGATTTCCGGAATCTAGAATCTGGAATAAAGTCATGTTCATTTGAAGTTCATTGTATTGGGCTTATGAAAATTAATTTTTGTGACTTCCTTTGACTTAATGACAGGTCATACCTTCAAAAGATAGTTCTTAAAAACAATAGAAATGCCGTAAAAGATAAAAATCGTTCAGTCGGCATTAGAAACCTATTTACAGATCTGGTTGATTTCTAAAATTTATCGATTTGTAAGAAAAAAGAACAGCAACGTGTTAAGTGATTGTAAAGATGACTCACTAACAAAAGCTCTTGATCTCTATAGTATTTAGAGACTAACCCTCTTCAACTCGTGAACTGCAGGGTGTGTGTATTGTATTGTATGTGTATTGTGACCACCTTATTTAATACGACGAACATACATACTTGTATTATGTGGGTTGCATGTCACCAATGGCGTCCAGACTTTGCTGTTGTTGTTGTTGCCATTATTGTCGTTTGTCTTACTAAATATTTACAACAAGTCCACATTTACACATTTTTAATCTTAAATACAAACATGTATTTTGATCTTTTCTTTTTGTGAATTTGTTTAATTTTTATTAGCACCAAAAAAATTAAATGAATGCAATATTGAAATGTTCATTGCTAATCGCATCTAGTCAACTTGCCAATTCCAACTTTGTTAGCATAAACCTATTCTAGGCGTTGGACAGCGCAAAAATTAAATATTCGTACGCATGCCATTTGGCAGCTACATTTTTTTAACGGTGCTACAATAAATAGGACCACATTGATGGTTTATGTACATGTTTGCGTTACTTAAGTACTTTATTATACTTTGAAAAATAGTTCACTTTTTAAAAATGTTAGTATTACAAAAAATGTTAAAGCACGTTCAGCATGAAACAAGACCCTTATATAACCAAACATATTAAATTGTCTGTCCTTATGTTCTTAATTACTTCGAAATAAATTTATTTATGGAAGTAATAAAATAAATTCATAAAGAAGTACAAAATATGTGATTTTAATTCATACTAAAAACAAGTTCTTTCTAACTAACTTATCGTTACAACTTATAAGTAACTGATACTTATCTGATGTTATCGTATTCATTTCATAATTAACGCTTAAAATTTCAATTTAATATAAATTTGTAGCACCCTGTTTCTTTGGTAATTGAGGCTATTGTGACTTTAATGTTTGTATTATTTTCAAGGTATTCCAAAGACAATTTTTAGGTAAGTAATCGCATGGCGGCAATAACGAATTTCAGCTATCTATATAGGTTTGTAAATGATTTTCAGTTGTCAAAAAATTAAAAAAAAAAATACAAAAAATATAATAAGCCACCCTTTTTTCCGTTCGTTCTTCTTTTATTAATACTTTTTATAATATTTCATATCCACAGCACAAAATCAAGCTAAAAAATAATGCTTAACCGTTCATCTACCATAAATAAATCAAAGCATAAAGCTCACGTATATGAGTTTGATAATTAAACTACCATTGCTTTGAAGCTAAATATGTCAAAAGTTGCCGTTTGTTTACGATTTTCAAGCTTTTCTCTCCTTTATTTCTTTATTTTTGTTGTCGTTGTTGCAATATAGTATTTGTTGTCGAGCCGCTAGTAAACTAAATTTATCTTGATTTTATCCAATGAAAATTCATTATTAATTTATTAATTCACTATGTACAATTGTTTTTGCCTGCTGTTTTTATGTTTTTGATTAGTAGTATTGTTTCGCCGTGCACTCACCTGAACTAATTCGCCTTGTGTATTGTGAATATATAAATTTAACTAAGCTGTCTGAGCTGGCAATGCCTTTATAAATTTGCTCTTGTTATTGTTCATTATAATTGAATTTTTCTGTCTTCTGGATTATTGGACAATAAGTTCTCATTTTAAATAAACTTGAGAATCTGTGTATTTTTCGCATTTTTTAATTTGTGTAAAATAATATTTTGACAAGGCATTCATATTAAAAGTAAATTATAAAATAACAAAGCTTGTAGTGTTCTATAGTGTTAATTTTTTGTAGAAATGGCTCAGAGTAAATTTACCGATTTGGCCGGCAAACTTGGAAAAGGTGGTCCACCTGGAATGACCACAGGCTTAAAATTTTTAGCTGGCTTAGGTGCTTTAGCCTATGGTGTAAACCAATCCTTGTACACCGGTAAGTTCTTCAAAGTAAAAAGAAAATTTATTAAAAATAATAAAACCTAACCTCACTTTCTTAAAAGTTGTCACATTCTTTGTCGGCATATTTCATAATAAAAACGTGATATTGCATCTCATAAATATAAAATTTAATGTAAAAAGTTGATAAAAAGCATTTTTACTTATATTTTAATCGTTTGATTTATTTTTTTATTAAAAAATAAATCTAACGAAGTTGCATAACCTTAATCGTACATGCCGGACTTTATACCATTATTGCTATATTTTGATTGTTTTATTTTCAGTTGATGGTGGTCATCGTGCGATAATCTTTAGCAGAATTGGTGGCATTCAAAATGATATTTACTCTGAAGGTTTACATTTCCGCATTCCATGGTTTCAATATCCCATTATTTATGACATTCGTTCTCGTCCCCGTAAAATTTCTTCACCCACTGGTTCAAAGGACTTACAAATGATTAACATTTCATTGCGTGTCTTGTCTCGTCCCGATTCTATGCGTTTGCCTTCGGTTCATCGTAACTTGGGTGTGGATTATGATGAGAAGGTTTTGCCCTCCATTTGCAATGAAGTTCTTAAAAGTGTTGTGGCGAAATTCAATGCTTCACAGTTGATTACCCAACGTGCACAAGTAAGTTTTTTCTTAAGATTATTATTGTTTTGCTTGAGTCTAACATAATTGAACTTTGTTCAGGTTTCACTATTGATTCGCAAGGAATTGGTTGAACGTGCTCGAGACTTTAACATTATTTTAGACGATGTTTCGTTAACAGAATTGAGTTTCGGTAAAGAATATACTGCTGCTGTTGAAGCTAAACAGGTCGCTCAACAGGAAGCTCAACGTGCTGTGTTCTTCGTTGAACGTGCCAAACAAGAGAAACAACAAAAGATTGTGCAAGCTGAGGGTGAAGCTGAGGCAGCTAAAATGATATCCTTTTTTAAAAAAATCCAACAAAAAAAAATCGCTATTTTTTTTTACACATACAAATATGGAAAATCCTGCATCTGATTTAAAGTTGGTTGGGTGCTTTATGGATTTAAAATATCAGATAATTTATAAAATCATAAAATTGTGTAGATTCACGTAAATAATTCTCAGTGTTATGTTTAGACCCACGGTAAAGACCGCTTCTACGTGCGAGCGCTTGGTTGAAAATCAGTAAATCGAACGGTAACACATTTTTAGGTGGGTGCTGAAATCTAAGCAGTAACAACAACGGCCATCAATAAGTTTTTGCTTAATAAGAAAATAACTGAAACAATTGTTTTATATGAAATCAGGGAACTTGTTCCTGAAAACCATTATTTCATACGTGCAACGTGCTCAGCATCAAGAGCGCATCCCTTTGCGCTCGATTGGCCAGTGAATCGCAGTACGCATTACAGAGAAAATTCGTATATTCAGGCATGTCACAGACTTAATTCCGATCGAAAGTGGTTTCAGTTCCGCAAATTGATTCTTTAGAAAACGTAAAGCAAACAATTTTTTTAAAATGAAACCAATTTTGAATTTCAAAGTGGAATTTAGTTTCTTTAAAATTTTATTATTTGCGGTTTTCAAATTTACTTTTATTATGTGTCCTTATTTAGATTAGCTTTGTTATTTACTTTGGTGTGCGCAATATTGTCACATTTAAATAAAAAGGTGAAGATTAAGTATTTTCAAGAAATAAGCAAAATCGATCGGAATCTGAAGAAGGTAAAACAAATTCTATCGGAATTGTTACTACGAAATTCAAACCATTCCGATCGGAATTTGTAACGTGCCTGATAGCCGAACAGTTCGTATGTGGAATAAACTCCCTGCGGAGGTCTTTCCTGTCACTTTCAGTGTAAAAAGATTCAAATCAAATGTCCTCTATCTCCCTATCCATAACCTACTTTTCTAGTTCTGGCACAATACGTTGCATCTAAGAAAAAAAAAATCATCTTTCATTTAGGCGCCAAAATCAAGTAAATTTGAAAATTTAAAGAAAGAGATATTTGTTAAAAATATATTTTAAATTAAATTAAAAAAAAATTTTTTTAGTGATAAAAAATGTTTTATAAAAATATTCTTATTAAAAAACATGGTTTTTCATAACTGATATGTTTACTTAGGTCTGGCTGTAAAACAGAATCCAGCTTACTTAAAACTGCGTAAATTGCGTGCTGCTCAAAGTATAGCTAGAACCGTAAGTCTTACCTTTATCTTAGTATATAAACTAAACAAATTCTAAACCTTTTTTTTTATTCTTTGGCGTCAAACAGATTGCTAGCTCACAGAACAAGGTCTACCTCTCGGCCGATAGCTTGATGTTGAACATTCAAGACTCTGGTTTCGATGATATGACTGAAAAAGTCTACAAAAGTAAATAAACTTTAATTAACATCTGTAAGATACAAAAAAAAACTTCCAAACACAAAAATAACATCAATAGTAAACTTTAAAAAAATGTCTTGGAACACATACATTTATCGAACAACTAAAGATTGGCTTTTATTAGCATTTTTTTTAAATATAAAATAAGCGAGATGTTGTAAGAAATTTTTAATGAATTGAAAATATTTTCTTATTTTTTTTTTATATTTCCCCAATCTATTTTTTATCTTCTCGAAATTATTCTAATATTTAGCTGCCGATGTGGATAATTTCCGAATTCAATATTAAGCACAATTTCTTAAATTGCTTTTTAAGACCTTTCTTTGTTTTGTTGTTTTTACTTTTTTAAATTAATGTTCATTATCCATATTTAAGTAAATCACCATCATTACGGATGTAATTTTTCTTTAGATTTTAAGAATGCAATTTAAAAAGCACATTTATAGGTATAAATAACATTTAAAGATGCCTTTTAATTTGGTAGGGTTCACTTGTTAAAAAGTTAATTGAATAGATTTTATTTTATATTCACAGAGATTTTGTGTTCCTGCGAAAGTTATCTTTAATTGTTATTATGTAAAAAATTTACAAACTTGAGAAAATCCTTAAAATCAAACAAAGTATTTTTGTTGATTAAACTAAATAAAAAAAAACAGATCTTTTAAAATAATATCGTTTTAATTTTTGTTTCTCACAAAAACAATTTATTTCTCCAACATTTTACAGTTGGCGAGAATTGGTTTGGTACTCCCAAAAAACCTTTAGTACCTAGCAAGAAATCCTCGGAAAAATCAATAGGTGAAGTGGCACAAAAAACTGCTAATCGTATGGTTTAGTTGTCAGTTTGTTTATGTTGGGTTGGCAAACTAAAGTGGATTGATTGGCATTGTATGACCTGTTTTCGAAAGATAAATTCAAGAAATGTATCATTTCTGCAAATTTCATCAAGAATCAAAAACTATTCTTTTAAAAACAATAATTTATTACTTGTGTGTGATGATGGAAATGGATCGATTATCGTATTTGAATTTGTTGTTGTTGTTTTGTGTTTTAAACGCTATTGAGGGTGTTACAAATCACCCCTTTAAAACGTTCGTTTTCAATCGATCGATTTCTATCACATACCTGTATGATTTTATCAAAAGCTACAAATCATCGTACGTCAAGTACAAATAATTTAAAACGTAAGTGATCAATCTAATTTATGTTCATATTTTTTTAATTTTATTTTTTATTTAGTTTGAAATTAATCAAATTAAATATTATTTGTGTTAGTTTATATACAAATAATTATTAAATAAATTTAATGTAATAATTTTTAATTTTGTAAAAGGAAATGATTTGCCAAAATGTATTTTTTCTTATTGCTAATTTTCGTCCTAAAATTTTAATTCTGACCCCTTTTTCATTGGTTTCGATTATAACGTTAAAGGTAAAAAAAATTATAGAATTAAATCGATATTAATTTAAATTTTATGATTAAACACTTAAACATTTTCATCACAACTACTAATTTTCAGTTAGGCTTAAGTTCGTTATTACGTGTAGTAATTGCAAAGAGTACAGTAGGAGACAATAACTAGCTGAATATAAAGAATTTTCTAAATTGCTGCTTTCTTTACCACCTTCATAAAAAGAGAAGACAGTTGTTTGTTAGTTTTATACTTCTTTGACTAGAAAGAAGAAAAATAAAATAATTTTTAATAATTTATATTTTATGGATATTTCTAAAACAATTATCTTTTTAAGAAAATATATTATTTGGTCCAAAACAAATTTTCACAAAAACTACTTAAGAACCGCACCTGACATTATTTTCACAAATTTGTCGAACTTAAGTTTAAGGTCTGACTAATTATACGTAACTAACATAATTGAAAAAGTATAACTAGTCGACTTCATAATTTTTATTTGACTAAATCCAGTACTACATAATCCTTACAAAAAAAAAACCGACTTCAAAGCAGATTTTAGCTATCTTTTTATACCGGCTTAAAAGTTTGGCAACATGCATTAAATTACATTAATTACAGGTTCCTTATGAATTTCAGCTGCCTGTCTATAAGGTTCAAAAGTTTGGCCACATACATTCAATTACATTAACTATTGGTACACCCTTTAATTTCTAATTCCAAATGTTATACATGCTGTGTTAGCGGACTTAACTAATACAGATTCTTTCTAAAAAACGTCCGCTATATAGGTCAAACTGCATCACTTATGGGAATCCCCTTTAATTTCTAAATTCAAATTGTATACTTGTTGATGTAGCGGACATAGCAATACAAGTTCCTTGTTAATTTCAACTGTCTTGTCTTTAACGGTTCAAAAGTTCTGTTACAGACACCAAAATATATATTCACTATTGGCACACCCTTTAGTTTCTAAATCCAAACTACTTGTTAAAGCGGACTTTGGCAATTTCCATCGTCTAACTACAAGAGTTCAAAAGTATGGCCATATACATAAAACTGAATGAACTACTGGGGCACCCTTTAATTTAAAATTTTAAAAATTTGTACTGGTTATTATAACGGTCATAGTAATCGGCATTTTGTCCAATTTTCAAGCATTTGTCTATAACGGTTCAAAAAATAGGCCCATAAAGGTCAATTTACGTTACCTACGGAGACACCCTTTAATTATTAGATTTAGTTTTCTATTACTTTTTGCAATTGGGAGCCATATTGATACTCAGTTTTTTTTTAATTTTAGAGTGGTGGCCTTAACGGTTCATAATACACTTAAAACACATGTATTTTGTATGGATACACTCTTTAATTTTTAAGATTACGAACTGTTTTTAAAACGGGACCAATCTGTAGGCGTAATATAACAAATTACAAAAAAAATTTAAATCGGTTCAGAAATGACAGTTATGCAGGCACAAACATTAAAAAAAGCAACATTCAGACGAATTGATAAACTCTCTCTCTCTCTCTCTTTCTGAAGTCGGTTGAAAATGGTAAAGAAAATTCTATTGTGGTGTAAATATTACAAAAATCACAACTTTTGCTACTCACATCTCTTTGTCTGAAGACGCTACTGTGTATTCTCTTATCTATCAAACTGTTTACTAATAAGGACTTCCAATGTAAACCTTATTTCAAATCATCAAGTATGAGAAAGACAGACTTATGACGGGATCATTCTTTTTCGTTTTGTTTATCTGAAAAAAAATGAAGTTGTGCTGACAGTTCTGTTTCTAGTTTGATCTGTGCCAGAAACTGCCGATCATTTTTCAATGTTGCACAATTCAACTCTTATGTATGGGCCTGCACTTAAAAGTCTGTTTTGGAATTACTCGATCGCGTGCAGAAGAGGGCGAACAGACTCGATGCGGGTTGTGTTTCGCTGTTTCATCGACAGTACACTGGAATGTGCTCTAACGGGATAAGGAATCTCATTCCCGATATCAGAACGTTTTTGAGTACAAAACTGTTTTTATCAAGAGCTCATCCGTTTGTGGTTGATGGGCCAGTGAATCGCAGTATGCATCAGAGAGAATTCGATTTTTAGTCAAACAGTTTGAAAGTGGCCCTTATCTTTCTGCAGAGGTCTTTTCTGTCACTTTCAATGTAGGAAAATTCAAATCGAATGTCCACAAATACTACTTCCTCTATCCTCCTTCCCATAATCTAATTTCCTGAGTAGGAGTCATCTCCTGAGTGTTGGTATGAGACTGAAGGCCAAAATGCATTTTTTTTTCAAAATTTTAATATCAATATCTTAAGTAGGAGTTAAATCTCTTATCTAAAAATAATTATGGCATTTTTGTACTCACATGTTTTGCTTTTACTTGTTAAAAGAAATTTAATTAGAAAAAAAAGAGAATTCATAATTCCCTTGGCAGGTAAATCAATCAAGCATGTTAAATTTTCTATTTCTTATTGGACCATTGCACCCACAGTGCAATGATTTTAATTTTTATGCTTTTTTTTCTATAAATGTTACATTTCGTGTTACACAATTTAACTACTGTTTTTTAACCGCAGTGCAGTGTATTAATTAAAGGTTTGTGAATTTTGTTGTGGTTTTTGTAAATATTCGTTGTATTGAAAAAAACTATCAAGGTCTACTTTACTTACTATCAAGCGTGAAAATCACTTATTAGTGAGAGAAATAAAAAAGTTTGCAATATATTTTATTTATAATTAAATGCTCCTGTGGGCTAGTTTTCGTTCTTGGAAAGACAAAAATTCTACTTTTAATTCTTTAAGCGCTTTATATAAAGATCATATAATGAGAAGCTACTCAAAATGATAACTAACATACTTAAAATTATTTTTTATAAGATTTGAACATCGATAACCACTTAATCAGACAGACCACTGCACAGAGGGGCATCACGGACATTAGACCAAAAATTAATTTTGAGAAATTTAAAAATTTAAGCACTCAGCTGGACAACTAACAAAATTCTGCATCGTATAGTGAATTTTCAAGGCTTTTGCTTAAGATTTGTCGTTTTCAGGAAAGTTAGAGAAATCGCATACATTTTTATTGACCTGATTTTGAGAGGTTTGCAATATATTTTTTTGTGGCTAAACGAATATGGATTTTTTTCCTGTGAAAGGCTATGTTTGCAGCTACTTATATTAATTCTTAGAAAAAGTTTGTTTTAAATTTTTATGATAAAAAATTTCGATCGAAATTCAAAAAAACAAAAAAAAATTGGTAAATTTTTTGTCAAAAAAAAATGAAAGGTGTTTGAGAGTGATCTCCATCGCGATCCTCAAAATGTTACTAGTATAAGACCCACTCTAAACAAAAAAAGTTATTACCTTTCTTTCATGCTTCCAACTGTACTAAACGCTGAAGAGGATTCAGATTAAGAAGAGTTCTTTGAATGATTATTCATTGTTATAATTTTAAATAAAATTTACCATTACAATAATTAATAAATTATTACTATTAATAAATAATTTTCAGATAAATAAAATACTATAAAGCAACAAATTACAAGAATATCTTTTTAATAATATTTTTGGAAGGCGGGGATTAGTAAGGAATCGGAAAGCTTAATATATTAAATATTTTATATAAATAATTTTAGGAAGTTTGAAAAAAAATGAAAAAAAATTTTTTTTTCACAGGAACGTTTTTGGCAGTGGGATTGGAGAGATATCTCCCCCTTTCCATATAAATTAATTTTTATGGTTTTAAGGCGTTGTAATCCATTTCGTTTAATAGTTTCATTCTTATTTCAAATAATTTTTTTTCACCGCCCACAAAAAGGGGCGGGGCTGAAATGGCATTTTAGAATCTCTTGAGACCATCTCTTAGTTTTCTAACATTCTTTAATAATAAAAGTTGTCTGTACTTCTTCATAGCATATTCGACGGCGAAGTAAAGGGTGTGTTAATACAAAGTGACCAACTAAATAACTTTGTAAATTTTTTACATTTAGAAACACTTTTTTGCAATCAGTTCTTTTTCAAGATGGCGATGTCAACAATTAAAAACTTGATGGGAATATTGGACGAAACAACTCAAAGCAATTACAAAATTGTACAAAAATACATAAAAAGTCCGATTCAATGGTTTTAATTTCCCGGAGCACCTTCTCGCATAAAACAATAATTTTCTTTTTTTTTAGAGGCAAAATCACTTTCATTTTGCAATCGTGTTGTTAACAAGAGCTGCTTCCGCTCAAAAGTCCACTCTTAGTCCCTGAAGATATAAATAAATTCTGTTTAAATAATAATTAAATTTAAGAGAAAGTTTTCTTACTTTTCTTCCACCATGATTGATGTGTTTGTAATTTATTTTGCACAAAATATCAAGAAAGCAGTAACAAAATTAGTGATACACAGTTTGCTTTTATTTGCGTATCAATAATTTTTATTATACATTTAGGGATGCGTAACATTGTCAATGTTTAAATGGTTGCGTTTAGGAATGCATGACTTTGTTAAAGGGCGGTTTACATGATCACAGAAGTCTTACGACATGTCAAATTTTTGTGCAGAATAGTACCAGTGGGATCGTCTAAACTAAATAAGTAATGAATCTGCACAAATTGAGAGAAAATACGGATGAAAATTTGACAGTCGTATGGCTCTCTATGTTTTTTGGAAATTTTCAAAAGACAAGTACGAATCATCAGATCAGGGATGTATTTTCTGCAAACAGCCATTTTAGTTTTGGTGTGTTTTACCCAAACCAATTGTGTAAACTCAAAAATAATCTGTCGTAAGATTTTTACTCTCAGTTTTAAAATACCGATGGAATTTGATAATATTTTCTCTTGGATTTTACGTACGTAAAGTCGTACCGTTTAAACCCCCCTTAAGTTGCATTGCAAATGACGTTTTGGAACTCACCCAAAATAACAAATCAAATGGCTATATCTATCTTTCTTCTTTCACCACCTGTCTTATCTCTCACCTATCCCTTTCCAACGAAAAATAAACAAAAAGGTTTTGCCTGAAGTGCTACTTCTCTTAATAAAATGTCAGGGAAATTCAGACGTAGGATTAGTTCTTCTAAGGGGAACTTTCTTCTCCTTGGTTAGATTTTTCTAGCTTTAACAGTCGATGACCATAACATATTTTCCTGCCCAGTTTCATTAATCTAGATGCAGTCAGTAAATTTTTAGAGCCAATATAATCTAAAATAATGTCCGGCTAAATTGACACAATACACCTCCCCATGTGCACCGCAGGATGAAAAACAAATTGTGAATATAAAATATATAATTTTAGTTTTAAGGATGGCTAAGAGGTAACATATACACATTTTTTTTATTTAAAGCTTAATTAATTTCCCATCCAGTAAATAAAAAAAAGAAGCCAACGTTTTAAATTTTCATAAACACATTTTATTTTATTTATTTAATTATTTTTTTTTTTTTTGTTGATTTATTCAACTATTTAATAAATTATAGATTAAAGTTGTTTTTTTTTATCATTATAAAAATGCAATTTTATTTTGCATGTAAAATTCAATTTTTTAGACGTTTAATTTAAAAATACTGTAAAAAATGTTCATAAGAGCATAAATTTATTCTATAATAAAAAAAAGTGGGTAAATTTGTTTTGTTAAAATTTCAATTTTTTTAATTTTAAGTATTTGTGTATAAATTTAAGGAGCTTGAATTGGTCATTGAAAATTATATCATATTTGTGTGTGTGTTTGTTAAGATTTCTAATTTATTTTTTTTTTTAAGTTGGGTGTATGTAAGCGATTTGTTTGTTTTTTTCTTTCAATTCCATAAAAATAGTGAGTAGTATGAATGTATGTACGATGCATGTTGTATTGACATATGTAATTATTAAATTTATATAAAAATGTAATTAATATTTCCCTAATTTTATATCAGTGTTTTTTTTTTTTTTAATTGAAACTTAAACAAAAATAGCAATAGCGTTGCTTGAATGGGAAAGGCAGTATTTTCGTATGATAGTGATGTTTTTTGTTTTTATTATTTATAATAATAATATCAGGCAGTGTTGGCAGGTTTGCCATCCTCACTTGAAGAGGGTCTGTCAGATCTTGGACTTGATTCGGGCGCTGGATTACGTTCACGATAACGTCTCAGAGTCGATGTTGATGACGAAGGAGCCGATGTGCTTAATGTACAATTAGAAGGCAAAACAACGTTAAGCAAATCCCCAGCCATCATACTACGGCCACTTACAGCTCTTCCCGGTAAAGCGGGATTATTTGAAGAACTCGTTGATGAGACTGACGAAGAAGATGTTGAATTTGAAGTTGTTGCAGTCGCACCATTAGTTGCTATAAGATTTGTGGCAGTGGGTGAAGAATTTTTTGATGTTGACGCATTGGCTGCATTTACCAAGGATTCAGCAATGGCAGTTAGTGGAGGTCATAAGTTCGTAGTCTGTACTAAACCTCGTTCTAAATTAAAGCAATCCAATACAGCTGCACCCACAGAACTACGTCTGGCCACCATAGAATTAACAATAGTCCATTTATTAAGACGTATATCGTAACGTTCTACTGAATTGAGAGAAGACGAGCCATCATTGCCTCCTAAGGCATAAAGAACGCCATCTACTTCCACCACTTCATGAGTAGATCTGCGTGAGTGCATG
The DNA here is from genome assembly GCA_916610165.2 of Gymnosoma rotundatum. NCBI lineage: Eukaryota > Metazoa > Arthropoda > Insecta > Diptera > Tachinidae > Gymnosoma > Gymnosoma rotundatum. The sequence goes on along the minus strand of OU744339.1, from coordinate 129,781,399 downwards.
GCTGCTATGGGTTCCCAACTGTTACGTCGTATATTAAAACGTTCACCACTAGACATGCACATGGTACCATCGTTACCGCCAATACAGTAGAGGTAACCGTCACAAGAGGCCACACCACAGCTGCTGCGTCTAGCTGTCATACTGGGCACCGGATACCATCTTCCCACTCTGGGATCAAAGCGTTCCACACTTGATTGATAATTCGTGGAGTCAAAACCGCCCAAAGAATAAATGCAATTTTCCAAAACAGCCAAACGGCAATAACGTCTGCGAGTGCTCATAGCCGGACACGAGCTCCAAACCGATGTCAAGGGATCATAACGTTCAGTGCTGCTCAAACAAGAAGCACCATCGTAACCACCACAAACATATATCAAACCATCAAAAGCACAAATACCCAAGCAGGAACGCTTTGTACCCATGGGCGTTATATAAGACCATTTATTATTTAAAGGATTATAACATTCGGCCGTTGCCAAATCATTGACACCATCATAACCTCCCACCACATACAGGCTCTTGTGTAAAGCGGTGACCCCAGATCTAGAACGTCTCCATAACATCGGCGCTATAGTAGACCATATATTGGAGCGTGGATTATACACTTCACATTCATTGTGAATGGCAAAAAGACTGCCGCCACCCACTGCGAATACGTAGGGTTTCATACCATCCGGTCGTCTTTCCATAGTACGTTGACTGCTCATCAAACTTCTTTGTTCGGGTAGCAAGTGATATTTCATGGCTTCCAGTAAAAGTTCTTTGCATTGCGAATCATCTCTTATCAATGTTTCTGTCTCGACAATCGTCATTAGAAAGTCACGACTCACCAGCGGCAATCGTACATGACTCATTAGTTCGGCAATGTGATTTTGTCTCTCAGCCAAATCATGTTTGATCCAATTCAAAACGGCATGAAATACTTTCTCCTCGGAACAAATGTTCAATAGATTATTTGATATTAAATCCTTGACCTGTTAAAGAAAAAAATCTTGTTTTAGAAGGATTCATTAGAAATTGGGAGACAATAAAATAAGAAGTAAAATAAGGTCAGGCAGAGAGTTTTTTTGACAGGGTTGTTAAAAAGTGTCGAGCTTTAAAGCACAACTGACAAATTGTGAGAAAAGAAAGCTTATACTAAATTGGTGGTCCAATAATTTAATTAAACTTTTTAAGTGATCATAGATTTCAGTTCGTAAGCTGAAGGACGACACTTAGTTTACGAATAAAATAAGTTTAAAGAAGTTCATTATAAAAGGTTTGGGTCCAATAGTTTTCAATTGATTACAGATTTTCGTCCTAAGTTTATCAGAGTTTTTTCATTTGCGAAAAAAACATGATCTCATTCCATGGAAAAAAGTAACGCGGGCTAAAAATGCGACCATGCGTCCACATCTTTATATATTTTAACAATTAGTTTTTGAACACAATCAGTTTGTATACCCTGCAAAGTTTCCTTATTCGATTAAAAATTCACTAAGCGCGAGTGGACTCCATTCCTGATAATTTGAAGTCTGTACAAATAACTGATTGAAAAACAAAAGCTGAGCCAAATTACGGCATTCGATAATGACCGAAATTTCCATTTAATTTTTACTGAAAATTTGATCAATATCGAAAGACGTCAGACGTCATATACTTGTCGACTGGATTGTGAATTTATTAAATATTAAAGTAAGGATTGGTATAAACGAACGGCAAAATAGTGACTTTCTAGTTACGAAAGTGATACCCAGTGATTTTCTAGTTACGACAGCGATACAATGGATTAGGATTTCTCTAGTCATGAAAACGATAGTTTTGTTACAAAAACTGTAAAACAACTGGTGATTTCCTAGTTATGACAACGAGACAGTAGGATTCGTTAAGCGACATTCTAGTCACGACAACGAAGGCGTAGTTTTCAGATAGTTATAATTGTAGCCAGGTCTTTTCAGCTACCGAAGCATAAGCAGGCGGACAAGAAGCAGATATTAAAGCAGTCCACAAAACGGCGGAGAAAGGCACCAGCGAAAGAAAGCGTTTCACTTGAATTAACACAATTCATAAAACAAGTCGAGCAGAGTTAAAATGAATATCTGATAAAGGTCTACAAAAGTAAATGGTCTAGTGTAGACTCCTGTGTATAACACAGCGCAAAGATAAATAACAAATCTGAAATTGTAGAAAATGCATTAAATTCCACTAAAATTGTTTTTTTTATACCCTTCACCATAAAAGTGGCAAAAGAGTGTAACTAAGATTGTCATTCCGTTGTAATTTCTACAGTATCCATTTCCGACCCCATAAAGTATATATATTCTGAATTCTTATGAAGTCGATTGATCGATGTCCGTCTGTCCGTCCGTGTTAGTGTTAAAATCAAGTTTTCTGAGGCACTACATCAGCTAGAAAAAAACTAAATATGGCAATCGATCAAATATAGTGTCGAAAGAGGTGCTATTAGAAATCAGCATAATCAGTCCATGTCCTTCGGGGCAGCAAGCAAAACACCACGCCTACCTCTAATATTTTCATGTGATTTGGAACAGTAAAGTAACTCCAATCAAAGAAATAAATAAATGGGTCAATAGAGAATTAAAAAATAAGAAAAAAAAAACATCAAGTAAAAAAATTGGAGCTCTCCCATATTTTCCGAGTTACAGGGCTCTGAAATTTTCAAATTTTTTTTAAATATCAAAATGGGTATCATTTTAAAGCTTAACCCATTAAGAGCCGATGACATTTTTATGTGAAATTATTTTTATGTGGAACTTATTTTTTCTTATTTTTAATTCCCTGTCACCCCAATATTTGCCTTTTTTGATTGGAGTTACTTTACTAAACTAGATTTACATAGATGTTGAAGGGTATACAAGATTCGGCATAACCGAATATAGTACTCTTAATTGCCTTCTCTTTAAAAAGATTAATAAGTTTAAAAGATAATTAAAATTTATTAAAAACTATGAGCTCAGGCCTAATAAAAGTTATTTATAAAAAAAAATTATTTTCAAAAATTGTTTCTTACCTCTTCAAAAGGCAGCAATAAAAACTCTTCGGTTCCAACAACCTGTTGAAAATTTTGTAAAGCATATTTATGGGATCTAGTGTGTAACTCCTTGCAAGAATGGGCATCTATGAAATATTGAAAAGAAAAATTAAGGAAATTTTAAATCCTCTTCAATTCAAACTTACCAGCAAAACTTCGTATGCCCAAACAATTGGAGGGATGCAATTGACGCAGTAAAAACTTACAACAGGCTTCTCGTACCGAATGCATTTGCAAAAGACTTGAGGCCGGCAATAAGACTTGAACATTTTGTTCAGTTATAGTTATTTCACCCGTATAAATGTAATCAATTAAATCCCTAATGGCAATAACATCAATGTCATGTAGACGTACAATACCCTGGGTACGTTCTAGCATGTCGTCTATAAAACAAAATGTAAAGGAAATAATAATAATATTTTTTTGTTGTTGTTGCTGTTAAATACATGTCATTGTCCTTGTGGCGGATGTTAAGCTAAAGATAAGACAAACAAAATGTTTAAGTATAATTATACTTACCATTGAACATGGCATAGAAATAGGGTGATACAGAAGCTAAAACTACCTTGTGGGCATGTAGGGTTTCACCGCCCACCTCCAAAGTCACATCACACAACTACAAATAAAAAAAAAAGTTTTTTGCAAAAAGCCAACAGACATTAAAGTTGTGAAATATAATAATCTTGATAAATTTTACATGCAACAACAACGTTCTTTCTCAAACTCTTCGGTATTTTTTTTCTACACATTGTTCATGACGTTGTTTTGTTTTTTCCTATGCTCTCTTAAAATAATGTGACGTAATTTGAAGATGCAATTTGTAAGTTTTTATTCAGGGATAATAATGTCATGTTAAGTTGGAGTTAAAGACTTAAAAGTCCTTTATTTCACTTTAAATATACAAAAAGTATGCGAATGTATGCTCTTCACCTTCAAACGCTCTTGAAAAAAAGGAAATGCTGCTTGCGTTTATGTTATAAAATTAAGATTTTTTTGTATTCAAATTTGTTTGCAAATAAATTTAAAATATTTTTTATTTAAATGTAATAATTTTTTTGTCTAAATATCTGATTGAAATTTAATAAATTATTTAAACGAATATTGTAGAAATTTTGCCACCAGCAATTGTGAGCAGGTTTTTTGACTAAAAATCAACGAGTGGCATAGCGAAGTCAATTGACCGATGTCCGCCTGTCTGTCCGTGTTCGGCTTGAATTCAGCTTTGCAAGGCACTATTGAAAATCAGTAAGATCGGTTTATGCCCTTCGAGGCAGAGCGCAAAACCACGTCTGCCTCTAAGTTTTCCATACCATTTGAAACAATCAAAAAACAAATATATGAGGCGATAGAGAATAAAAAATAAAAAAAAATCAAGTCCGAAAATGGGCCTCGCACATATTTTCCGAGCTATGGGCCTCTGAACTTTTCAAAGAAAAGTACGATTGTGCACTATATTTTTTAAAATATCAATATGGATATTATCTGATCATCCTTTGAACACATCTTTCAGGAAATATTAATTTTTTTTTTTTTAAATGCTTAACCCATTAAAAGATGTGTGTATTACTTTTTTTCTTATTATTTAATTCTTTGTCGCCCCAATATTTTTTTTTTTATTGTAGTTATTTCACGAAACTAAATTTACATTAATAGTGAAGGATATACTCGTATTAGATTCGGCATAGTCAAATACTAAATAATTCAAACCTCCAAATATTTTGACCAACACTATTCGCTCAACCCTCCAACCCCTATTATTTCATGAGTTTTTTAGGTATTATTTACATAACACTTCTTGTCTTAAGGCATAAATTCATTCGTACCCGCGTTAATGTTCCCGTAAAAATAATTTGCATGGAAGAACAACAAATCCGCTTTGGGCCTTAACATGTAGTTGACTTTTAATTTAAACTAAAACAAATGTACACATCACTTCTAAGCATATTATTTACAAATCATAATAGCGTACGAGGTATGTTCAATAATTAATTAAAATTCTTTTCCAATTTTTTTTAAAAAAAATTTTCGCTTAGGATCCAATGCGGTTAAGTCCAAAACACAAAAAAATAGAAAAGTAATGTTTTTCGATAAATAAGTTTTTCGTATGTATTTATTGAAAAAATAATAGTGTCTTAAAAATTTTAGAAATTTAAGTGAAAATAATAAAATAACATTTATTTTTCATAATAACCATCCATCTTCTTTTAAGTTATTTAAATATAAATCTTGATCTCCACGGGTTGTCCTGTAAGAGTCGTGCCAAATTTTCTGTTATTTTGATTATTTTCTATATCTTCGTTATCTGACAATGTATCAGAATCAATACGGTTAACTTCCCTTGAATTATAATAAAATATCATATCACTTTCGCTGTGTTCTGTTTCCATTGACATTTTTATACCATTAGCACTGGCGTGCACACGGGTATGACAACCAAATCATCGGCGCCCCCCTTGCACAATAAATATTTTTTATTATTTTAAAAAGTCAGAGTTTTAACAGTTATTGAAGAAAAATTATTTAATTTTTTTGATAACACAATAATTTTCGCAAACGCTTCACGTAATATTTTCGCGTTCTAATGCAATGCATAAAACTCAAAAAATTCTAATTAGAAGTAACAGTTACTATGCATTTCTTGTTTTTCAGTGTTATACCCTGTTCAGACACTTTTTCTTATTTGAGCTTATTTGAGCATTGGTGTTCACTCATGCTCAAATAAGCTTATTCAATTAGCACAAGGCATATTTATTTTACTAGGTAATGCCGTACGCCCAGCTGATTTCTTTTTTTATTACAAAAACAATATGGCTTTTTGTTGTTGCTTTGAAGTTGGAAGTTTTAAAAGTCGTTTTCGTATGACCCCCCAAAGTCTTTTCCTTCAATTTTTCAATATTTAAAAGAGACATTTGTTAAATTATAATAAACTGAAATATAAATTTAATTTGTTTTAAATTTTTATTAACTTATCTATAGATCCGTTTGTCGTTTTCTTTTTATTTGTTTGTTTATCTGCCATTCCTAAATTAACACGTAGAGCGCAAGATATCTGTCAAAAATTCTCATGTACATACAAAATGTATGAAGCACCCCTAAATAGCACTGCGTCAACGCTTAGCAATTGGAAAATCCAATTTTGACAGTGCGTTAGGAAGTGAAGTTGGCTGCTTGTTAGTTTGTCTTGTTTCGTTATGGTTGAAAAGTAATGACAATTTAGTTATCTTCAAGGTAATCTATCGGTTTTATCTCTTTTTTATTTTTACACAGCGGGGTTTTATAAAATAAAACGAGTTAACATTACTGTTAAAGACACAAATTTGTAGCTCTTATTTAGGTATGTTACTGCAGTGTAAAAGCCCGACGTAAGAAAGGGTTGCGCTTTACGCGCTAATTTTGGGATGTCAATATATATTTTTTGCTTACGACTTGTCAATTTTATGAATATGAAAAATTATCGAAAGAAGAAGAATAATTTAATTTTTATTTCAAAGTTTATGTAAAAAAATATTGATAAAAGCTGGGTGGACTTATCCCACTGGCTTCTGAAATTATTATACAATATATTCAGAAGCTATTAAAAAAAGGGGCTGTCTAACCTAGAAAAATGTAACCAACAAGTAAATCCTTTAATAACTAAGAAGATTATTATATATTTCATCAAAAATTTCAAAAATCAAACAATATCAAAAAACCGTACTGACTTCTAAACGGTTCAAATAAAAGTACAGCCAGTTTACAGAACGTAATCTGCCGTTTAGACGCACAAAAAGTTATCGTTTTCCATCTTTGGGTTTTTAAAACGCGAAAGTCATTTTTTTTAACGTAACAAATGACAATTGGTTTCTGGTTTATGTATCGCGCATTGTAGTGTCAGAAACTAAGCGAAGAAAAAAACATTCGTTTTAAAAATTTTACATATTCATGTTTAGTTGTGTTCCCAAAAGTAGTTTAAAAATATTAAATAAAATAAAAAATATGGAGTTTTCAGGAAGTTTGAAGGAGTTAATATTGTTAGGCAACTGCCCATCATAACACTTTCACCAATAAAACATCACCAACGTATACATCTACTATAAAAGTATTATACAGAAATACATATAATCAGTACACTCACACTTTAAAAATTATTATTTATTTTTATTATTAAACCTTTTTATTTATTTATTGTTTAAACTTTTTATTTGCACAAATTTTTGTTTTACCGATTGCTTGCTTGATAATTTTGTTTTGTTTATTAAACTGTTTCTGTTGTTTCTTTTTAAGCGCCGAAGCAGGGTTACCAACACTTAAGGCAAAAACAAAAAATGTATATGAAAAAAGGTAAATAAAAAATATTAATTAATACATTGGCAATACTACGAAGTGACACAACATTTATTTATACGAAACACAACGTAAGTTAAACGAAAAAACCGGAAAGTGTTATAAGTACGCTGATTATTACGTATTCGTCCATATGCCATCCGGTTTCGTTTCGCTCTTGACGTGTTCTATAAACAGGCTGTAAGATACATTTTTATGACACATATGACGATCTTATGTTTAAACTCAAAGCTTAGTTTACTTTTGACAGTTCGTAAAAATATTACGTTGATAAATCAGCTTAAATCCGGCGTATTATATATGTGAATGAATAATTTTTAGCAATGAAAAATTAATAAACAAATAAGGATTTGTAAAAAGAAATTAAAAAATTTAATTTTAGTTTTTTTGAACACACCTCGTATAAAGCATATTTAAATCTTCTCACCTGCAGTCTACTATCAAACCTATTCTAATGGGATTATGTTGCTTTTTATTATTTCTTTTTAGATCATTCCTATTTTTATAACATTAATGAAAAAGGTGGAAGTACTTTTCTATGTCTGCAGCAGGTGCTGAGTTCAATTCAATTTTAGAAAAAAAAAATAAATTTCAACAATTTTTATTCATCATTTACATATATTTCTTGACGAAAATATACTTGTGTATGTGTATGTAAGCAGACTTGGCTTAAGGTTCCAATGCAGTAAACAAGTGCTGTAAGATTAAAAAACAAGTCAATAAACCCTACAATTTGCTTGTGTCTGTTTGTTACGTGATAAAGCTCGTTGTAACAGGAAGAGGTTCTTGTTAAAAAATTCTTTAACAAAAAAAAAAAAAAAGATGGCAAATGTTTTCGTTTTCAACCATGCGTCACTGTGTCTGGCACGTCTCAAACTAAATGTTCGAGTATTATTTTCATTTTTATTTTGTTTTTGTTTTTATAAACCGTTTTGTTACAAATTGCAAACGCATTTTTAATCCTCTTTCTATAGCCTTTAAGCATTTGTTGGGTTTCTTTAATGCCAAAATGAAAAATTAACTCTCAGTTAGAACTTTTTAAATTATTTTCAATTTTTTTAAGAACGAAAGAAAAAAAAATAAATAAAATTGTTCACTCACCTGCGAGTTTGTACGCATTTGATTAATGGCAGCAAAAGATGCCACACAATGTCCGGGGTTTTGATGGTGGGCTTGTGGTAGGATTTCTTCATTTGGTCCCGGCGGGCTTAGATCACTAGGGGTTTGAGTGGAGTTGTTACTGGTCGTAGTAACATCTTCACTGTTGGCAGTGTTATCGGTGGAACTGCAAAAAAATTTATAGAAAGAAAACATAAAAAGCATGTTAAAAGTTTTAAACATAATATTGCAAATTATCAAAAAAAAAAAATGTATAAAAGTACTTTTTCGAAAAGTACTAAGGATAAAAAAGTACGAATATTAGATAGAAAAATGTTTTTAAAATTTTTTAAAATATTTAAAAATTATTTATTAACAGAGTTTAATTTTGATTGGGTTCCTTTTTCTATTCGAAGAAGTACCAGCTTAAAAATAGCATCTGCTTATTAAAAAGTACATTTTGAAATAGAAAATTACAAAATATTAAAATAGAAAAAAACTTATCAAAGAGCACACATATTTTAATAAAAGATCTTTTAAATTATTTTTACAAATTAACCCTTAAAGGGAGTAATATTAATGAGAGTAATATTAAATTAATGAATAAAATGTACTTTTTATACAGTTTCTCTATCTCTATGATTTTTTTTAATTATGTATAATTAAATTAAAATATCATTGAATTTAAATACTTTTTTTCAAACAAAAACATAATTTTCTTTAAAGTACCTACTAGACTAAAAGTACTCTCCAGAGCTACATACAATGCATTTTAAACTAAATATATTCTTTTAAACTAAAATATTTTTTTTTAATAGTACTTTTTTGTGTAAACGTATTTTCTTTATTAAGAAAAGTAGTTTTTTGAGAAAAAATTTTATTGTGAATAGCAAAGTCTTTATTAACCACAACACTTCAATTCTGCTATGCAGAATCTCATATACCCTTCACTATATAAATAAATCTTGTTTAGTGAAGTAACTCCAATCAAAATAGCAAATATTAGAGTAACACGAAATTAAAAAATAAAAAATAAATTGGTACCGCACATATTTAATTTTACATAAAAATGACATCGGCTCTTAGTGGGTTAAACATTTTTAAAAAAAAATTAGTATTTCCTTAAAGAGCTCTTCAAAGGCTTTAAAATGATACCCATATAAATATTTTAAAAAATTTTAAAATTTCGGAGCCCCCTAATTCGGAAAATATGGGCGAGCGCCAATTTTGATGTTTTTTTCTTATTTTTTAATTCTCTATCGCCCCTTATTTTTATTTTTTGATTGGAGTTACTTTATTGTTCCAAATGACATGAAAAAATTAGAGGTAGGCGTGGTGTTTTGTCTGCTGCCTCGAAGGACATGAAGCGATCATGCTGATTTTTAATATTACCTCTTCCGATACAATTGTGATCGATTGATATATTTATTTTTTAACACTAACTAATAGAGACGGGCAGACGGACATCGCTTAATCGGCTTCGGTATACAGAAGTACTCAGAAAATATATACTTTGTGGGGTCGGAAATGGATATTATAAAAATTACACACTTTTTCCACTTTTTGTGGTGAAGAGTATAAAAATACCATTTTGAATAAAATAAAGGTTTTGAAAAAAATATCCCCTTTCCAACAAAGAATCTTTTATGAACAGAAGCACATTTTTTTAAAAATTATTTTTTAGTTAAAACACCGCTTATAATACCAAAAGAGAAAATGTTGAAGGGGAATACCTCTAAAAAATTATTAAAAATTTGCTCACATTAATAAATTAAAGTTAAAGGAACAATTTGAAAATTAATTAAAAAGAGTACTATTTCAGAAAATAGCAATTTATAGGAAAGATTTTTTTTATTTTTTTTTTTATAAAAATTCTTTTTCTTTGAAACCACATTTAAAAAAATGTGAAGAATCTCTTTTGAAAATTTTTTAAAAAATGATTTTTTTATTTATTAAGAAATATATATATAAAGTTCTTATACAATGACATATTGCTTCGCTTAAGACCCCATTTTGCATTTTAAATCTTCTTTTTGACAAATAAAAAATTTTCCGTTTTCACATTTCGTTGATTTATTTATTTTTTTTTTTATTACGTCATTTAAGCTTTAAAAAAATTAAGTTTTGTATAATTTTCATGTGAGATACGTGTGTGTTTTTCTATAAATACGAGAGTGCTTGTGTGTTTGTGTTGCCAGCACTTAACCTCATTTCTAATAATTTCTTTTACTGCAGACATGAAATTTAAACTGCAATAAAACTTATAAATTCGAGAGGCTTTGTTCCCGAAATTGATACGCATTTTAGTCAATATTTTTCTTTCTTTTTGGCTAATACATATAATATTTTTTTTGTTTATGATTATGTGTGTGTGTGTGTGTGAGCTAAAGTGGAGGTTGGTTTTAGTTTACAAATTGTATTTATGATGACATCAGGACGCCAAACTGACGAACAATTATTCGTCAAAAGCTTCCCCGTTAATGGTTAATGAAAAGTAACTGTGTAATAAAATACAACAATAACAACAATGTTCTGGGTCTTAAAACTATTAGAATGACTAACAGTGTTGTCGTTTGGTTACATTTTATTACATTTTTGGTAACTTTTAAATGCACCACGTAACATGTATAATTTTGTTGTACGAGGGCTGCTCTATATATTTCTGGCCTAATAGTGAAAATGCGAATATTTATAATCAAAAATGGTTTTATTGTTTTTCAAAGTATTCTCCAGCATGATTTATACACTTTTGCATGCGCTCAAACCAGTTGTCGAAGCACTTTTTCCACTCCAATTGAGACACCTCTAAAACATGGTTTTTGAACACTTCAACAGCTTCTTCTAACGACGAAAATCGTTGACCACGCATTTTTTTTTGATGTGCGGAAAGAAGAAGAAGTCATTAGGTGCCAAATCAGGGCTGTACGGCGGATGACCCATTAATTCGACGTTTTGGCCGGTCAAGAACGCTCTGGTTTGAGCCGATGTGTGAGAGCTCGAATTGTCATGGTGAACAATGATTCGTCTTCTCTTGTTGGTTTTTCGAATTTCTCCGATGACTTCAGGCAAACAAATTGTAGTTTATCACTCAGAAGTGACCATCGTACATTGCTCAAGCGGAACAGTCGCCACATGACCAGTTTTGCCGAAGAAACAGGCGACCATTTGCTTCGAAGTGCTTCTTCCACGAACAACTTTCGTTGGATTTTGCTCATCTTTGAAGACCCACACGGTCGATTGTTGTTTCGTTTCGGGCTCATACGCATAGATCGATGATTCGTCACCTGTGACGATCTTATAAACGTCTTTTGAATCACCGCAATCGTATTTTTGCAACATTTCTTTGCACAAATCGACACGAGCCTTTTTTGAGCGACTTTCAAATTGTGCGGGATCCAACGAGAACAAACCTTTTTTACGGCCAGGTGTGCAGTATCGAATGTATGCTGGTGGAAGGAATGTCCAAGGATGTCTCTATCTCTCGGCATGTCGCATGTCGATCTTGCATTATGAGTTCACGCACGGCATCAATGTTCTCTGGCACAACAGCCGTTTTTGGACGACCTTCACGGAATTCGTCTTTGAGCGAGCTTCGGCCACGATTAAATTCATTATACCAATTTTTCACAGTGCTATAGGATGGTGCTTCATCGCCATACAAAGATTTAAGTTCATCAATGCACTCTTATCGTGATAATCCACATCGAAAGTTGTGAAAAATGATGCACGAAAATGTTCACGAGTTAATTCCATTTTTTTCTATATTAATTTTTTCAAGTCACTGTAAACAACAAAAATAATGGTCGTACGTCAAAACGTTTTGAGTACGATTATGCTTAAAAATGACAAACTTTCCAATAAAAATGTCAGATTGCACTTGGCAGCACTCAGTGTTGCCAGGCCAGAAATATATATAGCAGCCCTCGTATTAGGCCAAATTTTCGTCACTTTGGTACAGACACGAAATAAAGTAATATCACTTAAGGGAATTGTTTCATAATTTGAGGTAAGAATCTCTCTTAACATATCAATCTTTCTTAACATATCAATTAGATTTTAATAACAGAGGTTACCTGAAAATGAAATAAAAATCTCATATAAAAAAATAGTTTAAAATAAACAAAAAATAACATTGTTGAAATTTTACTCTATTCAATTCGGGAGAAATCACAAAATGTTTCTCGCTTCATGTTTAGAAGCAGTAAAATGTTTCTGTCAACAATTCTTTCCAACCTTGAAACTAAACTTCAAACTTGCGAAAATTGTTAGCTTCTTCAGTTATTCCACTTGAATGGCGAGAGCATGCAATTTTCAATACTGAAATATTGGTATTGAGTCCTAATTTAAATCCTCATGAGATTTATCGGTATGAAATTTTTTTCATACATTTTTATTTTTTTTTTATTCTCGTTTGTTTTTTGCTCAGTAAATGAATTTATTGCCTTGTTATTTTATATTTATATAAATAATTTAATAAACATTTCAAAATGTAATTTTAATAAAAAAAACTGTAACTTTTTTGAAGGAAAAGCGTAACTTTTTCCTGTCTTTCCCTGGCAACACTGATGACAACAGAGAACCAAATAAATAATCAATGTGCGTAAGTAAATGTGTATGTGTGTGTGTGTGTGTGCGAAATGTTTGTTAACAACATTGTTAACCACAACAAAATATAATGGAAAGTAACAACAACAAAGTCGACATAACCAACCCTTGTTTGTGGACTAAAACAAGGATAATAAAAGAAGGGGATGACGAGGGAATTTTATGAACAAATCGCATGCAAACAAAATTTCCAATGTCATATTGCTCATACGTCTCGTCGTACACACTGGCGGCAAACATTATTGATGGCAAACATTTTGTCTATTAAAGTGATAAAAGTTGAATAGAGGGGATTTATTTCGTTTGTTTTTAATGTTTTTATTTTTATTGTGTAAATATATATTTATGTATATGCATAAACATTTATACAAACATATTTTAAGCATAATTCGTTCCAACTTTATGGGGGTTTTAAAATTCATTTATAACATATTTTTAATTTTATCACTTTGAAAATTATGTTTTATTTAATCAACTACGGGAATATTTAAATTCGTATATAAAATTAAAATAATTAGTTTAAATTTTATAATATCTTTTAATATTTTTAAACAGTATTTCAGACCTTCGAACTACTTTGAAAAAAGCTAAAGTAAGTCTTCCAATTCTTGCAGTGTGAAAATAAACTAGAGCTCGACCGATCCCATGTTGTCATTTCTAAGATCAATTAAAATTTTAATGCCAATATACAGGTTTCTCCTATTTGAAATCTAAAACAATAGAGATTTCTTGTGAACGTTTTTGAATGTTGAGGTCAATTTGAAAAAAAATCCTTAAATTTTTTGAAAAATGCCAAAACTTAAAAATTTTATTCAAGTTTTGTTTTGTGCGACAAAAAGAAAAACCGTTTTAATTTAATTCAAGGTTGCATTAACAATTTGGTATGAAAAAAGCTTTTGACCATATGGATACCTGCATTTACTCACAAAATGGAAAAAATGCAACCGTGTGGCTGCCGCTGAACTTGTTTAAAGCCTTTTCATAACGTCCGTAATAAAGTGGGGGATATTTTTGATTATTATTAAGAACAGCCTCCTGATCTTCTAACAGGATAATCCAAGGAACACAACTGGGATAAAAGACGAATTTTTTATCGCGATTATTTGTCGCCAAAAAGTAAATATATTTGTAAATATGAAAATGCAAACAATCAATCTGATAAACTTATAGAGCATCAAAGCATTTAATTCATATAATTTCGATCAGTAAACAAAAAATCAAAGCTGAATTTTATATTCTTATAAATAAACAAATGTGAGTTCCCTGATAAAATAATATTTTTTAATAAAAGTAAACAATAAATATAAAATAAATTCAAATAAAAAAAATTTTAAAATTGTCGTTACAATATACCGACTAAATTATTAAAACCACCGGTATAAATTATTAAAGGTGCAAGCACGCCTCGATGGCCAATTCGCTACCGCTCACCTAGCTCTTCAGGAAACTTCTCACCTTTCATAATCAATACCGGTGGCTTTAATAATTTAATTTTATTAATTAATTTTATTCATTTATTAATTAAGTGCCCGTGCAAAAAGCAAAAAATAAATTATCGTAGTGTTTTGTGATATTTTATTTCTTGTTTTATTTTATTTTTCATCATGTGTTAACTGTTTAAAAGAGCCAAAAAAACGGGAGCACCAAGAGTCTGTGCTGATCTAACCTAGGCGCAGACAAGGGTTCTCTGGGGTAAATGGGGAACCAGTCCCGCAGTGTACAGGCACCAAATGTAGATAGACAGTGGGATACTGTCGAAGGATACACCAGTGTCCTAAATAAAATGGCACCACGGAAACCGGTAGCCCGTACAGAGAACCGCCCGTCTCTGTAGCCGGTTGTTGGTGAGGGTACACATGGTGGCTGTTGGTATCCAAAGGTCTGGTGCGGTGCTAAGAAAGTATGCTGTTGCACTGTCATCAGAGGAGTTTTATGGGTAGGCTCCGACCCTATAGCAAGGCGAAGTTTCGTGGTCGTGCAAGCCATCCACTTAAAATTGCGACTTAATAGAGATAAGACCACCGTCTGGTAAGGGCCCCGGGCCAGGCACAGACGTAAATCTAATTACTTCTCTGTATCAAAGAGCCGAAAAAATGTCAGCCTTATGTATACAGTAGATAAAAAAATTAAAATCCTACTTAATTATTGTTGTTTCTGCTTACACATCGGCTTTTGTTTTTGCTTTATTACTTGGACAAAAATATTTAGTTTATTTAAAATATTTGTGAGAAGTTTCATGAAGATCAAAGTGAGCGGTAGCAAAATGATCATCGAGACGTGCTTTCACCTTTAATAATCAATAACGGTGGTTTTAATAATTTATTAGGGATATTATTGGCACGATAATTTTAAAGTTCGATAATATTTTTTATTTATCCTTCATTTTTGTTATTTGTTTATTAAATAGAATTTTGTCAATACTTACAGATTTGATTTCACTGGTAAAAACATGATGATGCTGATGATGTCTTATTTTTTAGTTTATATATTTTCCTTTTGTTAAATTTAGGCAAGCGTGAGTTAGTTATATTTACAACAACAAAAATCCTCGTTAGTAGCTCATTTAAATGCTGGTGGTTGCTTTCTTTCTCCTTTCAATCAGTCTTAAGATACTAAACGAAATTAAAACCTGAAACGTCATTAAAGTAGAGATCCCATGTTGTCATTTCTAAGATCAATTAAAATTTTAATGCCAATATACAGGTTTCTCCTATTTGAAATCTAAAACAATAGAGATTTCTTGTGAACGTTTTTGAATGTTGAGGTCAATTTGAAAAAAAATCCTTAAATTTTTTGAAAAATGCCAAAACTTAAAAATTTTATTCAAGTTTTGTTTTGTGCGACAAAAAGAAAAACCGTTTTAATTTAATTCAAGGTTGCATTAACAATTTGGTATGAAAAAAGCTTTTGACCATATGGATACCTGCATTTACTCACAAAATGGAAAAAATGCAACCGTGTGGCTGCCGCTGAACTTGTTTAAAGCCTTTTCATAACGTCCGTAATAAAGTGGGGGATATTTTTGATTATTATTAAGAACAGCCTCCTGATCTTCTAACAGGATAATCCAAGGAACACAACTGGGATAAAAGACGAATTTTTTATCGCGATTATTTGTCGCCAAAAAGTAAATATATTTGTAAATATGAAAATGCAAACAATCAATCTGATAAACTTATAGAGCATCAAAGCATTTAATTCATATAATTTCGATCAGTAAACAAAAAATCAAAGCTGAATTTTATATTCTTATAAATAAACAAATGTGAGTTCCCTGATAAAATAATATTTTTTAATAAAAGTAAACAATAAATATAAAATAAATTCAAATAAAAAAAATTTTAAAATTGTCGTTACAATATACCGACTAAATTATTAAAACCACCGGTATAAATTATTAAAGGTGCAAGCACGCCTCGATGGCCAATTCGCTACCGCTCACCTAGCTCTTCAGGAAACTTCTCACCTTTCATAATCAATACCGGTGGCTTTAATAATTTAATTTTATTAATTAATTTTATTCATTTATTAATTAAGTGCCCGTGCAAAAAGCAAAAAATAAATTATCGTAGTGTTTTGTGATATTTTATTTCTTGTTTTATTTTATTTTTCATCATGTGTTAACTGTTTAAAAGAGCCAAAAAAACGGGAGCACCAAGAGTCTGTGCTGATCTAACCTAGGCGCAGACAAGGGTTCTCTGGGGTAAATGGGGAACCAGTCCCGCAGTGTACAGGCACCAAATGTAGATAGACAGTGGGATACTGTCGAAGGATACACCAGTGTCCTAAATAAAATGGCACCACGGAAACCGGTAGCCCGTACAGAGAACCGCCCGTCTCTGTAGCCGGTTGTTGGTGAGGGTACACATGGTGGCTGTTGGTATCCAAAGGTCTGGTGCGGTGCTAAGAAAGTATGCTGTTGCACTGTCATCAGAGGAGTTTTATGGGTAGGCTCCGACCCTATAGCAAGGCGAAGTTTCGTGGTCGTGCAAGCCATCCACTTAAAATTGCGACTTAATAGAGATAAGACCACCGTCTGGTAAGGGCCCCGGGCCAGGCACAGACGTAAATCTAATTACTTCTCTGTATCAAAGAGCCGAAAAAATGTCAGCCTTATGTATACAGTAGATAAAAAAATTAAAATCCTACTTAATTATTGTTGTTTCTGCTTACACATCGGCTTTTGTTTTTGCTTTATTACTTGGACAAAAATATTTAGTTTATTTAAAATATTTGTGAGAAGTTTCATGAAGATCAAAGTGAGCGGTAGCAAAATGATCATCGAGACGTGCTTTCACCTTTAATAATCAATAACGGTGGTTTTAATAATTTATTAGGGATATTATTGGCACGATAATTTTAAAGTTCGATAATATTTTTTATTTATCCTTCATTTTTGTTATTTGTTTATTAAATAGAATTTTGTCAATACTTACAGATTTGATTTCACTGGTAAAAACATGATGATGCTGATGATGTCTTATTTTTTAGTTTATATATTTTCCTTTTGTTAAATTTAGGCAAGCGTGAGTTAGTTATATTTACAACAACAAAAATCCTCGTTAGTAGCTCATTTAAATGCTGGTGGTTGCTTTCTTTCTCCTTTCAATCAGTCTTAAGATACTAAACGAAATTAAAACCTGAAACGTCATTAAAGTAGAGAAAAAAAAAACATTAATAAAATTAAATTAGCACGCTGAAAAGTAAACTTATATTAATTAAATTTTAACTTATTTTTAACAATGATGACCTTTTAATCTTTGTACGAGGGTGAAACTTTAAGAAGTTACTAATTTTTTCACAATAGGTTAGATAAAAAAATTTTATATTTTTTAAATATTATAAAAAAATTTAAGCTGTCGCTGCTTAGAGTTTAAGAAAATTAAAAATTAGAAACGAAGCTTGAAATAGATGTACACTACGTAAATAATTGGAAACGTTGTCCTACAACCCACACAGCTTAAGGACGTGATTTACTCCTTGGGTTCTTTTGAATGCAAAATAAAACACGCCCTAATTTATTTTCTTTAATATTACAAAATTTACCCAGCTGCGACTAATTTTTAAAAGATATTTAAAGTTTTGTTTGTTACGCATCATCGATTTATATTTACTGGCTAGTTAAAACGTCTATATTTTTTTAAGATGAGAAGATCTGGCAGCTTGTTTCAGTTGTTTCTTTTATACTGTTATTTATGCATTTGTAAGTATGAACCAATTAAAAGTGTGCTGCAACAACAACTAAGCGCTTCTTGTTCAATGTGTTTGTATGAGTGTAAATATCACAGAGAATTTTTTATAGAGCATGTGTGTAATGTTATTAAATCTATTTTTGTAACAATATCTTTCATCGAGTAGAATCTGGCTTTAAAAATTGGATGTAATATTTTGTCATAAAGCAACTGTTGTAGAAATATGAGTTCCTTCCAAAATCTTATTTCAAACGGTAATTTTACAAAAAGCTTAAAAACTGGCCAGTGAAGTGTATCAATCTTGAAGGAGACTGAACTAATCAAAAAAAATATATATATAGATAAATAATGTTTTTTTATTTTCATTTTAAAGAATTTTTGATTTTCCCTCGCATAATAAATTAATCAATTTAAAGCATAAATTAATGTACTTTAAGTGTAGTTTAATTTGTGTGTGTTTTTTTTTATTCATAAAAAAACAATCAAATATTTTATCTTAATCGTGTTGTGTTCTTAAAAGCAATTATTATGTTAAATTATTTTCACGTTCCACCCGCTCTTCCTTGTGAACGTGGCAAAAAAAAAAAAAATAAAAACCTCGTGTTGTTTATTAGTGTGCAACATACCATGAACACACACATATACACACACATACATTAATGGATATAAAAACATTTTAGTATTTTAAAATAACACGACACAATTCAAGTATAATTTTACACGCAATATTAGTTTTAGAATTAATTTATTTTTTTTCTGCTAGACAACATTTAAGTTTTCTTTAAGCGAAATTAACTTTGTCTAAATGCCTGTGTAGAGGTAACCAACCAAGTGAATCAATCAAGTGCCTGTAATTTTTTTTAAATTTTTTCCGCTTGATAAAAGTTGACAAAGTAATATTCTAAAATAAAGTGTTTTTTACGTTCATGCATTATTTTTATATAATGCAAAAAAACATGCAACATTTTTTTATCAGCAAAACCAATCAACCCTGACTCTACTTTAGACAGGTTTAATTTTACATCCTACACAACTGTAGGTGTGTAGGATGTGTAACGTGTACAAAACGACAAATCCTTTCAACACATTTAAACACTTTATAATAATCGATTTCTCAACAAATTTACACAAATTAAAGACTGGATTTTGGTGAATAACAAAATTTTACTCTTGAAAAATTATATTTTTTAAATTTCCCAAAAATAAAATGTCCTTCAGTCAATGGGAATAAATTTAAACAGGAGTCACAGTAGTGTTCAATTACATTAGAGATTATACAAAAATAGAAAGTTAACGAGTCAGAAAAGCCAAAAATATGGTGACTTGCTTCAGATAACGTAATCAAAAGGGCTACAGATGGAAGCATATTATGGCTGTAATCAGTTTCTATTTATGTTCTCGTTCTCTTTTTTCATACCGATAAAACACTAAACCGTTGACGAAATTAATGTACAAAATTGATATCAGACTTAGCTTTAAGTATTAATTTTTGGATCACCTTCGCAACGGTTTGTTGTTGACTAGAAAACAAAATGTGAAAGAAAAGTGGGATCAAGTCTATTTATTGAACGAAGATAATTTTTTTTAATCAAATTTTGATGGGACATTTATTTATAAAACTTGATTAAATACAAAAATTGTCGTGAATGTGCTATTTATTATTAGGAACTTAAGAAAAAAAAAATAAATAAACACCAATAACTAATAAACTCCATATCCCAGCAAACATTTTTCTGTTTATCTATTTTTTTTAATGTGTAATTGCTTTAATTTATTTTTTATTTCAAGTTCACTAAAGCTTCAAATACTGGATGCTCGATTCAATTTGTCAGTAAACGTTTTACTTAAAATAAAAATTAAAAAAATATTTTTTTTTTGAGGTTTATAAAAACAGTTTGGTAATGACAAAACTCCTCTCTCTCCCCCTTAAGATCGAAATGAGCGATAATCTTTAAAATAATCGTTGTGTTGACAAAAAATAATTAACCGTAACACTGTTAAACTTTACACTGGCAAAGAAATTAAATTTGAAGCACTATTGACTCATAACTTTAGTCAAAAAACTCGGCACATAATGGTAGTAAGGCGGCAGAAGCCACAAATAAAAATTAAAATATTAAGTTATTTTTTAAATTATTTGAATTAAATGAATTAAAAAAGGAATTCATGTAATAACTAGGCGAATTAATACAGGTGACCGCACGGCTACAAGAATCCAACAACACAAAAAACAACAGGCAATTTTTTGCTACAAAATTTAGACATGTTGTCAAATAATATTGTTAACAAAAAAAAACAAAATCAAAAAATATATTTGATGAAAAAAAGTTGTTGTAATTTTCAGAATAAAAAAATTATAAAAATTAAGTTACATAAAAATGAAAATCCAGGAAAAGTGTGACCAAAATTCTATTGTACCACTAGTTTGCCCAAATCACATGCATCGTTCCATTCTTGCACGTTGACCATTTGAAGACTAACATTATCTTCCACAAAAAAACCAAGGAATTATAAATGTGCTAACAATAATTTCACTATCTTTTTACGCATATTTTGATTATACACTTCAGGAACTGCAAATACGGTTCCATGTTGTGGTAGTTTTCTCAAGGAATTTCAATAGTTATTTTGTTTTCTATTAGCAATCAAAAAAAAAAAAAATTAAATAAAAAAAAAATTTAACAAATTATTTATTTTTGAAAAATTTTTTGACAACTGCAATGTATGTAGCTGATGGGCTTTTTCGCCCGTGCGTATTATTTCGCTATGTGTATTGCTGAGTACAGACAACGCAATTTGTTTCTGCAACACGTTTCACATTCAGGTTTCATGTTTTGACACAAATACTGAAATCAACAGTGAAAAATAAACGCAATCTCAGTTCTGTTATTTTGTATCATAACATTAACATCGCGCGGAAAACAGGATGCAAAAATGAATCCTGAATTTTTCAACGCTTTCATTTATATCAATATTTTTATATTCAATTACTAATTTTTTAAATACTGATGCTTTTATAATTTTATTTTTATATTTATCACCTTTCACGTCCCATTTTGTTGTTTCTTAATTACTTAGATGTTTACAGCTTGCTTGTTGTCAATGTACTAAACACATAAAATAATGAAACAGCAATACAAACAATGCAACCAGAAAATATCAAAACATTTTGATGTTAATGAAACCTGGATTGCAACCTGAAGTGAAACCTGAAACATGAATTCAGACGACGCAATCTGTAATGAAATGCAACAGATTTCAGAAACACGTTGCGTTGTCTGTAGCTAGCTTAATAAATTATAATAAATCAACAAATCTGGCAACAGTGGTTTGAAGTTTAAACAAATTTAAAAATCTTATATATTGATAACGATGCCTAAACAATATCATTTGCTTGTTTGTTTAGCATCGATTTCCAAAGGCGACTTTAAAAAATCTTTATATCCAAATTTTTTTCAGATAGATTTTGACATTTTTAGCAACACCGAAAATATGTGAATTCGCCACTGGTATCATCTGGTACACTATTTTTCCATGGATCAGAATGATTAGATCTGTTATGAATTCGCCGCTGATCTCATCTAATACAAGATTTCGAACTGATTCTCACTGTTCTCCGGAATGTCAAACTTATACCCGGTTCAGACATACGATTTAATTGCGCAATTTAGGCCTTAATTGAGTTTAATTTACCATATAAGAAGTCAATTAATAAATTGAGCAATTAGTACTTAATTGCATCACTAATTGAATAAGATGCGAAATGCAACCCTTGCCAACAAGTATGTTTACTCTGGGAACTATGTTCAGTGAGAAAAAAAAATGCATTAACTTGACAGACTGCAAGTAAAAAATACAAACAAGCAAATAAAAAGAAAATGGTGGGTCATACGAAAATGGCTTTTGACACTTCTAACTTCAAAGCAACAACAAAAAGCCATGCTGTTTTTGAATTAAAAAAAGAGAAATCAGCTGGGCGAACGACACTACCTAGTAAAATAAATATGCCTTTAACCATATTATGTTCTTTTTTAACAATGTAAGTTTGCGGAGAACCAATTATAATTGTTTTCACCAAAATTTTAGTCACGATAAACATTTTTTGTTAACTTTTAACGATTATATGGTCACTGTGCACAAAAAATGCAACATGGCTGGTTTTAACCTAAAAAAATTTCAACCACAACCAAAGTTTTATAACTTATTAAAAATAATATAAAATATTTAACCATAATATATTATTAATTATCAAATTATGGTTAAAAGTAACATAATAATGTTTGCGCTAAAAAATATTTTGTTCTAGTACTTGACAGTTTAGTAATTTTGCTGGTAGCTAAAATTTGAAATTGTTTTTTATTGTTAAAGAAAGTGAAAAAAATAAAAATTTATGTACAAAATATGAAAACAAATAAAACATTTAAAAAAAGTTGAAGTAAATATGTATGTATTGTTACCATATAAGTCTTTATTTTTGTGAAATCATTTATTTGAGCTAATAAACTATATTTTTATATAACTGATTCTTGTAGCCTATGATCCAAGCGTTATTTTAAGTAAATAATTGATTTTTTTTATAAATTTATGTTTTTAAAGAATTTTTATGACAAGTCGTTAATGAAATTTTTGCACTAACGAGACTATATTATAATTCAATTATGTAACATGACTTTTTCAGCCATATTTTTATATTTTAATTTAACCATTTAATTTTTTTTCATTCTTTACATTTAAGGCCGCATATTCTAACACATTCAGTCTATTAAAAAGCACTAAATTCGCTTTGGATATAACCGTTAAACATGTCTTGCAATAAACTCTTTTGATTGATTATTGAAATCCATTCTGCAAAAAGTTTAATAAAGTTCATGTCACACATTTCGATAGGAATAGTTTTGATTCCGTATGAACCATTTCGATGGATTTTGTTTTATCTTCTACAGATTTCGATCGATTTTGTTTATTCTTAAATAATGCTAAAGACTAAAACTCGCAAATAACAAAATTTCAAAGAAACTAAATTCCACTTTGAAATTAAAAAGTGGTTTCATTCCGAAGAATTTTTGCGATTTTCGTTTTCTGAAGAAAGAACTTATGGAATTGAAAGTACTTTCGATCAAAATTGAGTTCTGTGACATGCCTATATATTGCAAAATAAGTAGGAAGAAGAAGAAGTAGAAGAAAATAAAGAAATGTTTTTCCAGGGCTTTAAAATATTTGTTGTGATTTGCCGCCGTAGCATCACCTAACAAAATTTTATATATAAAAATTTAAGAGAATTTCCATTTATTTCACAAATAATCGGTTTGTTTGGCTGCATGGATGAAATTGTGCTAATTTCAACCCAGTTTCTATTTTGTATGAACATGACATAAACAACACAAACAACACCAACAATAGTTCTATTTAGTTTAATTCCACTCTTAATTTGTTGCAAACAGCAGCAACATTAATTTTATTGTGTTTTTTTTTCTTTCAGTTGAAAACTCTGTTGTTGGCATAATTTAAACCAAAAGTCACGTTTTTAATCTGATGAATACTTATTTATTGTATATTTAAATGCAAACATACATATGAGTACCT
Source organism: Gymnosoma rotundatum (assembly GCA_916610165.2). Taxonomy (NCBI): domain Eukaryota; kingdom Metazoa; phylum Arthropoda; class Insecta; order Diptera; family Tachinidae; genus Gymnosoma; species Gymnosoma rotundatum. The sequence continues at coordinate 129,757,567 of OU744339.1, read as the reverse complement.
ACTGGATACAAGAGATACAAAAGTTTTTTTTTTATTTATTCTTTTACTTGGTAAAAACATAACGAGTGCTTTGTTGTTGTTGTTAAACATTTTAGCAGAATATTTAAATGCACAACTTAAATGTTGAATAGAATTAAAAAAAATGGAAAGTGCAGTTAGTGTGTGCACATGCAGGTGCTTTTATTTCTTTCATTTACATATTTTCTTTAATTCATTCTATTCTCCCATTTTTACACTTCATTTGTAATGACCTGGTCTATTTGCAAGCATTTGTTACTTTACAGTTGAAAAGTACAGGCCACCATTTGCGGTTTTTTTCGTGTACAGTTGAGGAAAAATAAATAGTATGAATTTAATGCGAATTGTATGAAAACAACATTTTTACAAAAGAAGTTCGTTGAAAATTGTTAAGTTAAGCATTTTACAAAAGAGGCGGTTAAACTATAATAATAAACATTTCTTCTTATTGTGACCACACCTAAGACCGAAATTTCTTTAAGGCTTTAGAAATAAAAAAAGCAAGAAATTTAACAAAACTTACGTGTCCCTATAATAGATCCCTTCATCCTTGTAAAGGGTACTTTTTGAAGCATGATAGAACTTGAAATTATCAAAAATAACACTAAAACTTAAATTTTGAGCGAAAATTTGTTCTTCTTAATAAACGCTGGCAAATCATTATGAATAGACTCACGCTTGAACACTGTTATCAAATAATCCAAGATTACTAAGTCCCCGTCCAGACATGCAATTTTTGTTTCCGCAATTTTTTTTTAATTCTCTTAAAAAATTGCATTCGTGTCCACACATTCAAATTTTGTTTCTGCAACTTCAGTCTTGATTGCTTAGACGAATGACAGCACCAAAGAGAATTGCAAGTACATAAAACAATGTACCCGTTACTACTCGTCTTTCCTCTCTCATCTACAAACTTAAGAATTGCGCAACAAAAGTTGCAACGTGTGGACGAGGTCTTTAAAAATCATAGATGACTTTGTGATTTTTATGGTGCACATAATTGTCCGTCTGAGCAAGCCATCCGTCGAACTTTTGATAGATTTCGTACCACGTACTCTTTAGAGGATGCAACAACAACAACACGTCGAAGGAATGTGCGTACTGAAGAGAATATCGCTGCTGTAAACGAAAGTGTATAAGATTCAAATTAATCGAATCGTCGCTGGAATGGGGTCTCTGTCCGTCCACTACGTGGAACATTTTGCGCAAAAATCTTGGCCTACACCCGTATAAGATCCAGCTAGTGCACGAAATAAAACCGCGAGACCATTATATGCGTCGTTCTTTCGCCAATTGGACTCTAGAGCAATTAGTAACTGACCCGTTGTTTTATCACAAAATCGTGTTCAGCGATGAGGGTCATTTTCGGCTTAGCGGGTTTGTTTAAAAGTAAAATTGCCACATATGGAGTGAGACCAATCCAAAACATACCATACAGACTTCATTGAATCCAGAATAATATACCGTTTGGTGTGGTTTATACGCTGGTGGCATCATCGGACCTTATTTTTTCCAAAATGAGGCCTGATCTCACGTTTATGTCAATGGAGATCGTTACCGCACCATCATCAATGATTTTTGTTTGAAAATATGGATGACTTTGATCCGGACGAAATGTGGTTTTAGCAAGATGGCGCTACCTGCAATACCGCGACCGCAGCCATCGCGTTATTGAAATCAAAATTTGACACTAAAGTGATTTCGAGAAATGGACCTGTCAGTTGGCCTCCACGGTCATGCGATTTGACAGCTCTCGAGTATTTCCTGTAGGACCACGTGAAGTCACTGGTTTTTGTTGATAAACCAGCAACAATTGACGCTTTGGAGGCCAACATTTTTCATATTACTCGTGACATACAGCCAGCAGTATTTGCGAAAGTGACCCAAAATTGGACGTCCAGAATGCACTTCGTCTTGAGTAACCGTGGTGGCCTTATGCCTGAAATCATTTTAAAATATTAATGCCACGTTCTGATTTTTCGTATAAATAAAATTCTTCATTACAATTTTTTTTTTGTGTTATTTTTTTTTTTTATAGAAATTTCATAAGTTCAAATCCCAGCAGCGAAAAGAAGCAGAATAATTATAGTTCACTGAGACTAAAAAGTAATCTTAAAGGCGAGTAAATAGGAAACACCAGTTTAAACATCCCGGATTCTGGTTCAGGTGCCTGTTTAATAAGAGATGAAAGTAACAACAGTGTGCATCAGTCGTGGCTGAGTTGGTTGTCTGGCCTTGTGTGGAAACTCGAGATCGTTAGCTTTAATATCGGGTCAATCACATCGTATTGTTGTCTAGATGGCTGCGCTGCTTAATTGTCTATAACAATAACGGGTTGGAATAGAAGTTTGAGGAATTTCTATTTTATTAATGCTTTAAAATATCGATGTTGAATTTATTTTAAAGTTTTTTTTTACTTTTTACTTGTTGTCGGTTTTTTCATAAATGCTTTACGTCAGACTTAACAAGAATAATTTTCTACTAACATTGCGCTCATCACTATTTGCGAGTAGTTTTCCCTTTTCCAGTGATGTACACAACTTTCGCTTTAATTCTGGCCAGTTACTTTGCAAATTACAAAAACAAACTTGCAACAATAACAAAATTAGTGGCATGTAAAAAACAAAACAAAGCTAAGCACTTGGACTTTTTGTCATTCATAAATATTCATAAACAACAGAATTCAAATGACTTTCCCGTATTAATCAGCTCTGTATTGTTTTATATTGTTGTCGTTTGAAAGTGTCTCATTGTAACTACAGTTTTTATTTTAACTATTGTTGTTGTAACAATAGTTTTTAATTTTTTTTTTTTTTGTTTATTGTCTTCTTTTTTAAACCCCAGTATTAAATAACAAAGGGAATTGTGTGGAGATTTGTTGTTTTTATTATCTTGTTTGGCATTTTGCCAAAAAAAAATGTGTTAAGAGCCAATTTAGAGATTTTCCCTTTAAAAATTGGATGTAAAATGTCACATGTTCCCTTTTTGAGTTTAACATCATGTTGAGGTTTGTAATTGTTAAAAAAGGTTGTTTAAATAATTTATGCAGATGTTATATTTTTTTATTTGAAATCAAAATATTTTTAAATTTCGAATGAAATATTTAGCAAAAAACTTAAAGTTATTTAATCTTGTTATTGATATGATTTTCAAAGATAAAAATTATACATTTTAGAAAAGAGTTTACAAATATTTTGGTACAGTCAATTTCCTTATAAAATAATTAAACACTACAGAAATTTAAGAGGCGTTTTTAATAAACTAATTAAAACAAAAACAAAATAAATTTAGATAAAAGTAAAAAAATTGCTTGAGAATGTGTTAAGCTTCTCTGGTATTTTAGAGTGATAGGCTTCAAAAAAAGTAGAAACTCTGCATCAATAATGTGACAAAGGGATAAAAAACAACAAATTTATCCCCATTCACTACTCACATTCAATTACACATTGCTGATGTAGTATTAAATAAGAACTTTGGTACAGTGAAGAGATCGTAGTAGTTTTTAAAATGAAAGGATTTATTTGTTTAGGCCTAAATATGATATTCGGTCAGTCAAAAGTAGAAAACGATAAAATGGAAGATAGAAAGAAAAGCGAAAAATATTATTACTTTATAAAAAATATAATAATTTCAGCTAATAATGTAAAGCAATAGGCGATGAAAATCCTACACAACAACAAAAAAATCACAAAAAACTGCAAAATAATGACTTGAATAAAAATCGTCTAAATCAGTAAACACTCCAGATATAACAAGAATGCTAAAATCGTAATTATTATTATCATAGTTATAATTTTTTTAAATAATTAAAATTTAAAAAAAATTTAAAGTTTTGCAAAATAAATATAAAATTCTAAAAAAGAAATAAACGCATATTTTACAAAATAAAAAATGGTTTAGTAAAAATTTAGCCTTTCAAACCAGGAGAAATATTTATTAGCGGCAGAGAACTTTAAAAGAAACTATAAAAAGCTGATTATATTTTTTGATTTTTGTTTTTTATCGTTAAACTCAGAAAAATACCAATTAGTCGACCTTGTAAGAATTATAAATAATCGCTTAAACATAAAAAAGGCGGGTAAATTAGTTTGAGTTCTCCTAAATGTGAAACGAGTATTTATTAGAACAACATCAAAATAAGTCTTAAAAAAGCGCTCAAATGAAAGAAAAACCAGCTAAAAATCAAATTAAAAATATATTTTAAATTTAGACAAAATGAATATTTAGAACAAAAAAATCTCTGTTTTTAAAACAGTTGTTGAACGTTTATTCATTCTATTAAAAAGCGGCATTGGATCAACGAATAAAGTTTGATTTATCTACTCTGTCATGGCTGTTCACCACAGGTGGAAAGGAGCATATCTTAATTTGGCATTTCGTTTGTAATTTCTACAATATCCATTTCCGATCCTATAAAGTATATGTATGTATATACATATGTATATTCTGAGTTCTTATGCCTAGCGAAGTCGACTGAGCGATGTCCATCTGTCAGTCGGATTTCGTGTTGAAATTAACTTTGCCAAGGCACTAGCTGAGATAGAGAAAATTTAAGTACTCCAATCGATCAGACTTAACTTCGAAAACTTTGCTTTTGAAAATCAGTTAGATCGGTCCATCTTTTCGAGGCTGTGGGTAAAATATCACGCCTGCTTCTAATTTTTCTACATCTTGTTTTCAACTTTCGTTTGTATTCTATCACAATTATACTATGGTTGGGTTTTCTACTTATTCACCTCTTACAATTTTTTCACCATGATTTTACTAGCTGTCACGATTCAAATAATTTATGTATGTATGTATGTTTTTAGCATGAGAATTTTACTAATAAAATAGATGTTCTCTAGTGGCAACGATTTACAGCTTAAGAAATCGAAACTCGATGGAGAGATTTTTACTAAAATACTAGATGTGCTCTCAGTAAAATTTGAAGATTATCTGCTCAAACAATTTAAGTTTTTCTATTTATTGAAGTCAATTCTATTCGAAAAGGAAGTTACAATTTTTTACACTGTTCAGACATGTTTTCCTAATTGAGTTAATTTAATTTTAATCGCGCAATTTAATTTGGTGTTCACACATGCTCAATTAAGCTTATACGCTGTACAGACATACGCTTTAATTGCGCAATTAAGGAATTTACGCTATTAAGGCCTAAATTGAGCTCAATTTACCGTATAAGAAGTCAATTAATAAATTGAGCAATTAGTACTTAATTGCATCACTAATTGAATAAGATGCGAAATGCAGCCCGTCCCAGTAATTATGTTTATTCTGGTAAATATGTTGTTCAGTGAGAAGAAAATACTCATAAAATTGACAAGTCGTAAGTAAAAAATATAAACAAACAAATAAAAAGAAAATGGCGTGTCATACAAAAATGGCTTTTGACACTTCTAACTTTAAAGCAACAACAAAAAGCCATTTTATGAGTTTTTTCTTCTCACTGAACATAGTTCCCAGAGTAAACATAATTACTGGCAAGGGTTGCATTTTCATCCTATTCAATTAGTGGTACAATTAAGTAATACTTGCTCAATTTATTGACTTCTTATATGATAAATTCAGCTCAATTTAGCGCATGTCTGAACAGGGTATTAATCATTTTTTGTATTTTCCAATATTAGTATAGAAAATAATTTATTTAAATTCAAATAAAAGCAATAACATTAAGTATTTAACAAATTTTTAATGCATTTAGATATTTGCAACTTTAATTAATAATAAAAACAATTGAATTATAATTCTGCCCGAATGTGATAATAAAAATTAAATGAATAAATTATCATTAGAGTAAACATTCTGAAAGTAAAAAGTTTCTTTATTTAAACTGTTATAATGTGCTTAAAATCAATACGTTAAAAGATCACATTTAATCTAAATATGTGTATTTTATTAATGTACTTTAATCCACTTGTAGTCATTAGCATTTGCTAAACAAAACAAAAAAAAAAATACTCACGAAAAGCATTAAATTATGCTTCACGTTTTTTTACTCTATTTACCTTTTTGTTATATTTCACTATTCAAATTGAATAGCAAATAAAAAAGTGTTTTTTTTTGTTTTTTTTTTTTTTTAAACGTGGTCAGCAATCATGTTGCACAGGTTACGATGAGAATCAGTTAATTACTTTTAATTATAGAAAGCGATTAACTCTTTAAATTATATTTTATTTTTATCACATTTTTGTTAACTTTTAATTTTTATTCATCTATCTGTTAAGATAAGAAATAAAAATGTACGTGCTTGAATATTTTTATTTTTATAACTTAAAGGAAGCTAATCAGCGAGACCAATCGTTTTTTTTTTCGAAAGAGCACACAGGCTTCTCTAATTGTAACGTGCCTACTTGTCGGTATAACAACGTGGGGGATTCTCCCCTACAAAGTATTTATTAATTAGCTGTAGTGACATAATTTAAATTTTTACTCTGAAAATTACGTGCGTTTTTTAGTTAAAGCTCAGCGTAATAGAACGGGCACACCCCACACATAAATAATAATAATTCCTGTATATGGAGAACTAAAATAGGTAGACTCTCCAAATTGAATGTCGAACAATCAGAGCTTAAACAATGTTTTCAGGCAAAGGCCTGTATGTTAGGGATAGAGAAATGCGTACTCCCCATACAAAGTCATATTTAATTATTCACATCTAGAGAATGGTTATTGTCATTCCGTATGTTATTTCTACAATAACCATTTTCGACCCCATTAAGTATATAAATTCTGACTTCTTGTGCATAGCGAAGTCGATTGAGCGATGTCCGTCTGCCCGTCCGTGCCGAGGAAAACTTGATTTTACGAAAAAATAAATATGTCAATCGATCAGTTATTGTGTCGAAGGAGGAGGTGCTATTGGAAATCAGCGTGATTGGTCCATGTACTTCGAGGTAGCAGGCAAAACACCACGCCTACCTCTAAATTCTTCATGTCATTTGGAACAATAAAGTAACTCCAATAGAAAAATGTAATATATGACGCGATAAAGAATCAAAAATAAGGAAAAAACATCAAGTGAATAAAATTGGTGGTCGCCCATATTTCCAAGTTACGGGGCTCTAAAATTTTGAAATTTTGAAAATATCAATATGGGTCTCATTTTAAAGGTTTTGAAGAGATCTTTAAGGAAATACTAAAATCGTTTAAAATCCTTAACCCATTTAGAGCCGATGATATTTTGATGTAAAATTATATAAATGCAGTACCAAAATTTTATTTGCCTCTTTATTGGAGTTACTTTAGTAAACTAGATTTACATAGATGGTGAAGGGTATATAGGATTCGGCATAGCCGAATATAGCACTCTTACTTGTTTTAAGTTAATATTGTGAATAAATCTCCCTCACGATTCTCAATAACTTCCTCATCCTTCTTCCTTTCACTATACATACATGTGTTTGCTCTCTACGCCCTTTATCACCTTTCAAGATTCCCTGCAGGTATAAGTAACAAAAACGGCTGTATTGAATATCGTTGCATAATGGGGTTATGCTTTCTTAATCTTTTTTTTTAAAGCTAAAAATTGTAATAGGAAGAGTTACCCGAACTATGTCATCATCACAACAGAAATTGTTAGCATTCGTTATTTCACTAAATCAATTAAAACATATTCTAAAACTGAATTTGTAGACATTTAATAACAAACAACAAGCATTAATTTCTTTTAATGCTGCAAATAGTTTTTAAATCACATAATTTTCTCTTTTCGCCGACCACTAATACGTAAATGATATGCATACGTGTGTGTGTACGTTTTTATCAATTATTCTTTTTATTGTTGTTCTTTGTAAGTGTTATATTATCGCGGCATGCGGATGTTGACTTTAGAAAACTACGAACGTTACAATACGAAATAACGCAACTACAAGGCGATTAACTGCGCGACATAAAAATACTTACAAAAGGACAGACATTCTATATTATTATATTGATACGTGAATGCTGTAGTGTTTGACCAAATTTTATTCTTTTTTCGGAATTTTAGTTTAAAGAGCACAATATTGTTTTGATATTTGACATGATAACTCATGATGATTTATTCAAACATGAAAGCTGACTGCTTCAAACTACTTTTCTTTTATTAGATTTCAAATGATATTGTTTAAAACTGTTTATTTATTTAAACCGGCCATTACGTATCATAGAAATCTTAAACGTTTTGTAATGTGATAATTGCTGTTCATCATCTAATGCGTTTGTTATACTTTATGTTGAACATGTTTGTTTTTGCTGTTTTTATTCACTATGATGATGATGATGATGATGGTGGTGACGATGATAGCTGGTTGTCATTATAGTATAGTTTCAAGGTTCAAATGAATTCGAAAATGCTCTACTGAAATAAAAGTCACCAATAAAATAATTTAATTTTAAAAGAAACATTACATATAAAATCTTCAAACAGATTGCATCATTATTATGTTTGCGGTTTGCTATTGTTTTCAATTTGAGTTTCAAAATTGCTTGTATTTGACACAAAACATCATGTTCAAATAAAGTGATTCATTCATTCACCACCTCAGAACAGTTCGTTATTAGAAAATGCGCCAAAAATATTACATAAGAATTATGATAATGGGTATTATGCCTAATATTGATACTATGCCAGTGTTTGATTTCATAAATAAGCTGAGGCAGTTTTAATAAATCTGTCAAACATTATGATGACTAAGCTGTCTAAGCTAAAATGTCATCATCTGATGTCAAAGTCGATTTTTTATGTGTGTTATTATTTACATTTACAGTAGCAATCATTTTAACACTATACCATACTGCATTCGATAGAATTCATCTACGTAATGCCAGAGACATTTTAGCACACATCGCAATCATACCGATTGTTTACTAAATTGAAGCAAAAGCCTTTGTTGCAATAGAGAGACATGTCCCTAAAAAGCTCGAATTAAGATAAACGATATTAAATTTTTACAACTTTTTTTCAACTCATTAAGGCTTATAAAAATATTTCTATTTGTAGAAGACAGGAGACACATTTTTTATCACTGAAAAACATTTCTGCCATGATCATCTCAGAAATTAAAATTTTTTTGCAAAAGCTCGAAACAGTTTATTAAAATTTTTCATCCCATGCGATAAAAATAATTTCTATTAAGAAACTAATCATATAAGAGAAAAAATCCTGTATACAGAAAATCCACATATCCGAAATAAATATTTTTTAGAAAGAAAAAAAGAAGAAGAAATTTCGCACATCCAATAAAAAATTTTCTAAAAATATATTTCTTACATTCGAGAAAATATCTTAAATTTCAAATTTGTTTGTTGTTGGTGAACAATTGTTTCTCTGCAGAAAAATTTCTCGCATGGAATGGAAAAGAAATTCCTTAGAGAAATTTATTACTTTCAATTAAAAATTGTCTGTAGAGAATTTTTGTACATTAGAAAAAAATAATTTTATATAGAGGAAACCCTGACGTTTGACAAAAAATATTTTTAAAAGAAATTTCACACCTCCAATGAAAAATTTTTGAAATAGAGACTTTTTACATTCGAGGAAAAATCTTTAATTACAAAATTGTTAATTGTTGTGAACAATTGTTTCTCTACAAAAAAATTTCTCGCATGCGATGAAAACCAAATTCCTTAGAGAAATCTATAATATTTAATTAAAACTTTTCAATAACTGAAAAATAATTTTATATATAGAGAAAATTCTATAATTACCTATAGGAAAATTTCTTTCTTGCTATTAAAAATTTCTCGCATGCGATGGAAAATAAACTCCTCAGAGAAATTCATTACATTCAATTTAAAATTGTCTATAAGAAATTTTTGTACATTAGAAAAATATATTTTTATATAGAGAAATCTTGAAGTTTGACGAAAAATATTTTTAAAAAAACTTCGCACCTCCAATGAAAAATTTTTGAAAAAGAAATTTCTTACATTCGAGGCAAAATCTTAAATAACAAAATTGTTAATTGTTGTGAACAATTGCTTCTATACAAAAAAATTTCTCGCATGCGATGAAAAAAAAATTTCTTAGAGAAATCTATTATATTCAGTTCAGTAAAAATTGTCTATAAAAAATATTCTTCCATTAGAAAAAAATTTTATATAGAGAAAATTCTACAAATACCCATAGGAAAATTTCTTTCATGCTATAAAACAAAACTTTTTAGCTCGCAATAACAAATTTTATAGGAAATTTAATTTTTATGAATTTTAAGTTTTACTTTCTTTAGTATTCTAACATAAGATTTAAACCGCAAACCAAAAAAAAGTAGTAAAATTATAGTAATCATGCAACAATAGATTTTCCTCATTTTTTTGAAACCACTTAGTAGCAAGGACGATTTTAGTGCTCCTTTTACTATAAAATTCTCATAAAAACCTTTTGAAGTAAGACAAGTTGAACCACACAAAATATACAAGTAATGTTACAGAAGAAAAAAACTACACGACAACAAAGCACTTATGTTTTATAAACTGTATTTAAATTCAGTTCGTAACTACTTACTTAGAAAATCTGACAAATAAACTAAAACTACTTGACGAAAAAAATGTCATTGAAATTCAAAAGAATAACCGAAACACAAAAAAAAACACTACACCTTCATTTAAGACTAAAAGCCTTTCGAAAGAAAAATATACTTCAGCATAAAAAAATATAATCTTTTGTAAAAGCAACCATCCTTAACGTTTGATCAAAAAAAAAAGTTTTTTAAAAATATACGAGTAAACAGAAATTGCAACAACATTGAAACATGAATTTGTGTTTTCAATTTATTTAGTTAAAATAAACAAAAGCTGATAAATAAGTAGACAAACAAACAACTTGACAAATTTTAAACATTAACTGATGATTCAAATGCCAGCTGTGCGAATTTAAATATTTCTACAAATAAAAAGCAGAATGAAGTTAAAGGGTGTAGATTAAACTTAGCTTTAGCTATAGATTTCTGATTCACTTTAATTAATAATTTATAATTTCTTATAATTTTCTTTTCAATATGAAAATATATTATTCGGAGTCTTTCTTATGTTAATTTACTTTAATCGTGCTTAATTCGTTTAATTATAATTCTTATAAAATATTTATTATTAAAAAATACAAAATGAAATGTATTACTGCGGGGAAAGCATATGGCCACTTCGCTTCTGCTCATATATAGCTCATCGGTGGACTTTACCCTAATTTTGTATAAAAAACCTAAGAGTTCTTTATTAAAAGCCAAATTAATTAAATGAGAACTATATTGACTCAACAAAGCAAAAAGACAGTAAAAACTCGAAAACGTTTTATACAAAAAACACAGTAAACACTCAGTATAACTATTTTTATTTTTTCTTTCATTTTCTACATAAGGGCTCCCTTTGAAAATCATTCACAAGTATTTGAATGATTTAATTTTCTTGTTAAAAGAAACTCTGAGTACCCGTCCACTCTTTGCAACTTTTGATTCACAACTCATCGTCATTCGTAGTTTAAGCAAAAACAAAATCTAAGCAATCAAGCCCGAAATTGCAGAAACAAAATTTGAATGTGTGGTCACGAATGGAATTTCAAAAGAGAATTTAAGAAAACTGCAGAAACAAAAATTGCATGTCTGGACGAGGACTTAAAAAACAAAAATTTGAAACAGAATGCGTTTTAAAAATATATTAATTTTTTTTTTTTGTCAATATAAACAAATTTTAAAAAAATAAAAAATAACCTCTAAAAAATTTAAATTTTATTGAGTAAAACTCTCTTTAGGATAACATAAGGCAACAATTTTCTAAAATAAATTATTCTTTTTAGACAATAATTCTCTTACTACGAGGAATAGTCTATTAAAAACATTTTCTAATTTTATTCCCTTTCGTTTTCCAACAGAGTCTTCCTTTTGTTCCATAGTGAAAGTTCAGATTAGGAAACGTCTTTAAAAATATTAAGTACAAATTTTAAACAAGCAAGAGCGCTAATTTGGCTATGTCGAATCTTATATACCCTTCACCATCTCTCTAAATCTAGTTTAGTGAAGTAACTCCAATCAAAAAAACAATTATTGGGGTGACAGGGAATTAAAAAATAAGAAAAAAAATTAAGTTCTGCAAATAGTTTTACATAAAAATGCCATTGGCTCTTAATGGGTTAGCATTTTTAAAAAAATTACGTATTTCCTTAAAGATCTCTTCAAAAGCTTTAAAATGATACCCATATTGTTATTAAAAAAAATTTTAAATTTTAGAGCGCCAATTTTTTTACTTGATGTTTTTTTTTTATTTTTTAATTCCCTATCGCCCCATATATTTATTTTTTTTTTTTTGATTGGAGTTGCATTGTTCCAAATAATATGGAAAAATTAGAGGTAGGCGTGGTGTTTTGCCCGGTGCGTCTAAGGACATGGACTGATCTTGCACATTTCCAACAGCACCTTTTTCGACACTATGTCTGATCGATTGGCGTATTTAAATTTTTGTTGAAATCAAGCTTGCCTTTTTTTTCCCCCTTTTGGGGTGAAGGGTAAAATAATTGAAAAAACCGGCTTAAAAATAAGTTCATATGCAAATGTGAAAATAACGTCTTCAAAGAAACACCCTTTAATTTTCAAATTATTCTTTAGTCTTGTCGTCATTGCAAACATAGTACTGCACACTCTGCATAAATTCAAGTGTCTGCCTATAACTGCTTAAAGTTTAAGGCCATATAATTGATAATAACATATATTTGGGGACACCCGTTTTTTTTTAATTTCTTTTGTTCTGCTATTTCTTTTTGTAGCGGTTGTGATAATACAAATCTATGAACATGTCAGTGTTTTGTTATTACCGTTCATTAGAAAGAGAGGAATGTGTAAAAGGTACAGACGGTACCATAAAAAGGACTTTTTTCAAAGATATCATCTGAGTTGAATCTTTTGAAGCTGGGCGGGACATTTTGTTTAAATTAAAAAGCAATTAAAGGTGACTGGATATGGACAAACCCAAGTGTCATCAACACTAATAAAATCAGACGCAGAAGTGTGTTTATTGTCTAATGCTTACAAACGCAACATCTATTTGCAGCTTTTCTCAATGCTAGATTTTTAAACAAAATTATCTCAACTCTTCGCAAAACTACAGTCAGGTTAAAATTAATTTTAGGTTTATAATAAAAGCCGGTGGGGATGTGTCATAAATTTTTTTAGTTTTGTAAGCTTTTTTTTATAATTTTTTCAGAAAATTCCAGTTTTTCAAAAATAGCAAAGAATTGGTTAAGGATTTTCCTTAAAATTTACCTGTACATTTTTTAATAACCGACATGTTTTAGAAAAATGTGCTTTTATGCTTCGATGCAAATTAATTTACGTTTTCATTAACGCTTTGAATATAAAAGAACATTATAATTTCAAAAATTAAATTTTACTTAAATCGCTTTGTACTTCAATTAGCCGAACATATTTTAGCAATAATTCAACAAATAAAAACATTTCAAAATAAATACATAATTGACTACAACAAAACCTTTTGTTATCAGCCACACACACATTTATTTATTCCAGCTTTGAAATCTCCGGCAAAACAAACAGGTAACACGAATTATGAAATACAATAAACAAGAGCAACCACCACCCTCACACCGACATTATTTGTTTTTGTTTTACTTTTCGCATGAAATCGGACAAAAATTCCGTTAGGTTTTCTATAACAGCAGTAAAGAATGTTATTTACATTTGTTTGTTTGTTTGTGTGTATGTAGGTATGTGTATACAATTATAGAACCAATTATGAATGGGTCGTCAACCTGAGTAAAGTGTTGTTGTTGTTCTTTTAACTGTTTAAGTTAATGTCAGTTTGTAACATACATTCGTAAGCATCGATTCGTTAATTTCTTCAACATTAAGTTCCTTGTTGACACGCACTTTCACATGCACACATTTAAACAAAGTAAAAAAGAACAACTAAAATGCAGTCACAACTGTGTTGCCAGAATATTAATTTCTTAGAAATATTAATGAGTTTTTTTACTAGTTTATTATAAGCTGTTTTGTATTGTATTATAACAATTTTACATCCGAAAAGTTAACAAAAATCTTTTAATAAATATATACAATATATCGATCCAGTTTTTTTCACACCTCAGAGTTGTAGAAACTTAAATAATTAAATATTTCGATTTTTTTTATTGGTAAAGGCAAAAACCTATAACAATATTTACGATGAAGTATTTATCAGGGCCTATGCTGCTTGTAGGACCAATGGGAAGACATATATAATACTGAGGATATAAGATTTGTTGACAACAATTTATTCTTCGATATCTTATATTCTTGTGGACTTAAAAAGTAAATTGTTGACGTTTTGCCAGTCCGATTTTTGGTCTCTACAAGATCAAGTTAATTTTTTTAATTTAAATCCTTACAATTTTTATGAATACTTTACGGGTTGCAAACTACATGTTAGATCAGGTTTCGTCGACATAATAAACCTATTAGAAAGAAGTCACTCAATTTTTTTTAAACAAGCATCCAGTCATGGTGCAGCTGCAATGTTAACCTTTCGCATTTGGATAAGAAAGTAGTTCCAATACTTGTCTACATTCTTGCTGAATGAGTAAGACATAATTTTCCCATAATTATTTCTACTTTAAACTTCTTAGGTTTTTAATTTTTTTTCCAAGCACAATGTCTTTTATTTTTATTTTTTCAATATTTCGCTACGCCCTTGTGTAGCATCATCAGGAAAAACAAATATTTATTTGTTGAAAAAGACCTTGTGCTTGGAAAATAAATTAAAAAATAAATAAATAAAAGGTCAAATAAAAAACTATATTAAACTTCTTAGTTCTTTTTAATACTTAAGAGTTCACTTTTTTGGCTTTTGGATAACTTAAAAAGTTTTTTCATTCATATGTAATTTTTTTTTATTTTCATTTTTTTTTTATATTTAATACAAAATTATAGTTTAAAACCGTGTTTTAACATTGAAAAAATTTTTTCTAACTAAAGGAGCTTAACCCATAAATGCCCACATAATTGTACCGCTTCAGTTTTTAAATTATTTTATTATACTTAAAGTTATTTATACGCTTTTTTTACAGTTTAGTCTTGATCTTAACCAGCTCTCAAATCAACTTTATGCCTTTTTTTAATTATTCATAATATATGCAGGTAGATGAAACTTTTGCCATAGGTTTAAAAATTGAAAAGAAAAACAGATTTAAAACTGTTTGTTTTTTCATAGTAGCTTTCAGATTAAATTTTTTTATATTATACTGAAAACATTAACATACACCTGCGAAATATTGGATAATATTGTCAGAAATCACTTCTATCTTTTGATTGTTAGTAAATTTTCCAAATTGCACAATCTAATAAATATAATAATAAATCTTATTAGATTTAAAAATTAATAAAATTCTGCTAGCGTCTAATTTTTCTTGTTTTCTTTGGAAAACGTCCGCATACATTTGTAAATAATTTTTCTTTCTAAAAATATTTAGAAATTAATTAAAAAGAACAAAAAATCCGAAAATAAAGTAAAATTTCATTAATAAAATTATAAAACATTCAAAATTTAAAATATATTTTTTTTTACATTTTTAAATCAATTAAAAAAAGACCTGGAATAAAATTCTTGTTAATATAATAATATTTCTTCATAACATTACGATTTTTTGTTGAAATTTTCTGGCAACACTGGGTAAGACTGAAATTAAATAATACAAAAAATAAACAAATGAAAATAAATAATGCTCTATTTACATTTAAAATATAGAGAGCAAATAGACACAAGAGAATGTAATAAGAGCTTTTTAAAAGAAATACCGGTAGCAACACCACCCTTTACTGTTTTATACATACATACGTATACGCACACAAGGGATGTTTATAAAGTTTTCCTTGATTTTTCACTTGCACTTCCGGAATTTTTCCTTTTATTGTTAATTTAAAACAAAAATGTACTCAATTTCTTCTAGGTTTTTTAAACAATTTTAACAAAAATTTACTTTTTTAAGTAAATTTTTCGACTTGTGTTAAAATTCAAAACACATTTTATTTTTTATTTAATTGGCTGAAATTGAATTTTATTTAAATATTGTTTTGTATAAAAGAAGAACGAATTAATCCAGTTTTTTTTTTAATTTTTTTTTAACATTAATTTAAATTACTTTTGTTTTGTTGGTATACCGGTGTTTCAAAATATTTACTTAATTATTTTTTTTTTATTATAAGTTTTTCTTTTTAAAAAATTTCACTTCCTTCCGAACACGATGTAGTCTCACCAACGCCGCCAAGAAGCAACTGATTGTATGACTGACTGCCTGAATACTATTAAATCAGCCATCCAGCACTTTAAATTTCTCTCCCAAAGTGTGTTTGAAAAACTTCATTGTGGCAAAAAGTTTACTCAAATTTTTATAGTCGTTATTAACAGATGTTTTTGACCGCTTTGTTAAGTTCAGTTAAGTTAGCAAAGCATGTGATTTTAAATAACAACATGCAATGAGCTTTGTTCTATTAAAACACCCTTTAAGTTGAATTTTATTGTACATTCAGTTCATACAGTTCAATAGAATAGAATGACAAAGAAAGCTTTTACAATAAACGTTATTTTCAAAGTCGAAAGCTTAAATTGAATAAGTCATTGCTTGCAAGTTATTTGTTTTTAAACCATTAATAACACTGTGCTACAACAAACATTTTACGTTATTATTTGGTATTGCTGGTTTTGCCAATATTAAGCTGAGCATTTAAAAATTTATATTGAAAACTTAATAATTTTCTACTTATTTAAAGATTATAGTTTTTCACTTTGCGAAGATGTGCTAGATATTCCGGCCATTTATAGTTCAATTACTACAGCCACAGGGATTGCGAAATATGTTCCTACAAAAATTAATTAAAGTGCACCCGTTAGTATTCCAGACAGGGTTTGAAGCCAATATCTCTGAATATGCTTTTAGGTTTTTTGTTCTACTTTTTGTCAATTTTGTTTTTTTTTCTTTGCTATTAAGTTATTTAATTCAGTCTTGTCTAAATAATTTTGCAGAGGGCAGTGAGTTTCAAAGGAGTTGCGAATATTTTAAATAGTTTTGATTTTTCCTGTTCAAAGAAATATGCAATTATTCTTTGGGCAAATAAACATCTGTGATATTAAAAAATCAGACTGATCCATATTCATAGTCAAAAATAAAATTTACTTTAAAAGAACTAAAGTCTGTTTTACTTTACAGTCTACTCCAACTCATTCGTAGATAATTTAAAATACACTTATACTGGCGTTAAAGTCTATTCTTAATTTAAAACTAGCTAAATATATTTTTAACTCATTTGTTGTCTTTTAAAAGCGGGGGAAATATATTTTGCGTACATCTTCAACTGCACATTTCAGAGGACTCTTTAAAAATTCATCATAATTTGGTGCAATTTCATCATTAACGATTTTAGTGCAGTCAATTTTAAGAACGCAGTGGAGCTGCAAAACAATCGATAGTGCTTTCGATTATATCGATAGTTTTATTCTATGCTGATTATCGATACTTTTTTTTCCGATAGTGATATTATCGGTCAGCGATAGCTGCCAGAATTAATATAATTCGATAGTACGAGGGCTGCTCTATATATTTCTGGCCTAATAGTGAAAATGCGAATATTTATAATCAAAAATGGTTTTATTGTTTTTCAAAGTATTCTCCAGCATGATTTATACACTTTTGCATGCGCTCAAACCAGTTGTCGAAGCACTTTTTCCACTCCGATTGAGACACCTCTAAAATATGGTTTTTGAACACTTCAACAGCTTCTTCTGGCGACGAAAATCGTTGACCACGCATTTTTTTCTTGATGTGCGGAAACAAGAAGAAGTCATTAGGTGCCAAGTCAGGGCTGTACGGCGGATGACCCATTAATTCGACGTTTTGGTCGGTCAAAAACGCTCTGGTTTGAGCCGATGTGTGAGAGCTCGCATTGTCATGGTGAACAATGATTCGTCTTCTCTTGTTGGTTTTTCGAATTTCTCCGATGACTTCAGGCAACCAAATTGTAGGGTACCACTCAGAAGTGACCGTCGTACGTTGCTCAAGCGAAACAGTCGCCACATGACCAGTTTTGCCGAAGAAACAGGCGACCATTTGCTTCGAAGTGCTTCTTCCACGAACAACTTTCGTTGGATTTTGCTCGTCTTTGAAGACCCACACGGTCGATTGTTGTTTCGTTTTTGGCTCATACGCATAGATCCATGATTCGTCACCTGTGACGATCT
The DNA here is from genome assembly GCA_916610165.2 of Gymnosoma rotundatum. Taxonomy (NCBI): domain Eukaryota; kingdom Metazoa; phylum Arthropoda; class Insecta; order Diptera; family Tachinidae; genus Gymnosoma; species Gymnosoma rotundatum. The sequence goes on along the minus strand of OU744339.1, from coordinate 129,739,357 downwards.
TATAAACTTTTTTTGAAGCACCGCAATCGTATTTTTGCAACATTTCTTTGCACCAATCGACACGAGCCTTTTTTGAGCGACTTTCAAATTGTGCGGGATCAAACGAGAACAAACCTTTTTTACGGCCATGTGTTCATGCAGTATCGAATGTATGCCGGTGGAAAAAATGTCCAAGGATGTCTCTATCTCTCGGTATGTCGCATGTCGATCTTGCATTGTGAGTTCACGCACGGCATCAATGTTGTCTGGCATAACAGCCGTTTTTGGACGACCTTCACGGAATTCGTCATTGAGCGAGCTTCGCCACGATTAAATTCATTATACCAATTTTTCACAGTGCTATAGGATGGTGCTTCATCGCCGTACAAAGATTTAAGTTCATCAATGCACTCTTGTCGTGATAATCCACGTCGAAAGGTGTGAAAAATGATGGTACGAAAATGTTCACGAGTTAATTCCATTTTTTTCTTAATTATTAATTAATTTTTTCAAGTCACTGTAACCAACACAAATAATGGTCGTACGTCAAAACGATTTGAGTACGATTATGATTATGCTTAAAAATGACAAACTTTCCAATGGAAATGTCAGATTGCACTTGGCAGCACTCAGTGTTGCCAGGCCAGAAATATATATAGCAGCCCTCGTATAGGCAGTTTATAAGCAAGCTACCCGAAACTATAGCATCGATAGTTTTTAAGAAAACTATTGAAAGTGCTGATTATCGACAGTTTTGCAGCTCTATAGCGCAGTTGCTGTCGATTAACATTTCGCCATCATATAACCCGTAAATAATCATATCTTCAACAAGACTGTCTTGTGCGTTTAGTTCAGGAATAGGAACCGAATTATCTTTCATAATGAACACCCGTTTTACATTTGTGACAGTTTTTCTGACGTTAACTTTCATACGAACCTATTGCCCCTTAAGCTTTGAAATATCCCATAAAGCATACCTTCCTCTATTGCTTTCCATAACTTTTTCTTTTTGTTTATCATTGACACGTCAATGCTTTTGTTTTCCACCGTATCCAAATGCAGGCTTGAGCATTCACAGACACTCCAGTTTTCTAATATGTCTCATACTTTTTTAGAGTCTGTAAAGAAATCTGTAATTAATTACCTCCAAATTAATATTAAGTCGTATGTAGGAAGAAATCTTTTCCATTTTTTACCTTTTTCTTATGTTCGTTTAGAAAGTTAGAGCTGAAACCCAGTTAAACCCGGTTCAACTTAAATTATGCCTTATTTCTGACTAGAAAAGCAAAAAATATAATAAGAGCTTTTTAGTCTAGAGTATACTTTATCAAGAGTGGACTTTATTTTATAACTATGACTATGGGCCATTAAGTTAGACGGCAATTATACGATGACTTTTGTTCACGATTTAAAAATATGTTTTTTTATGGTTCACAAACGGGTAAAGAAATAAAAGATTTGCGTTTTGTACATGGTTCTAGATAAGCGTTCCAGTCTGTGTGAAATAAGCCGCCCCCTGTTTGACAGATCAAACACAAAGAATCAATCAAGAAATTGCAAAGTCGATATAAAAATAAAAATCGCTTAAATTAAAAAAAATTTTTTTTCTAAAATAAATTCAAAAGATCGAATTTATTCCTGGTTAAATGAATAAAAAAATAAAAAATAATATTTTTATTAAGTTGTAGAGGGAGTAGTTCTTCGTCTTACATAATTACGTCGAGAATAACAGAAATAACAATTAATTATTTACACGAATAATTCAAATTACAGCTTAATATTCACAATTACACAAACGTGATTTTGTATCCTTTAAAAAATATTGAAAAAAGCAAAACAGGCTTTCTAAGCATAATTCAGTTAGGAAGCACTTTATCTTTCAAATAACGCTTCTATATTCTTAACAACTAGTGTGCGGCTGTGTATTTGTGTAGCACATATTATTTGTCCAACGTTTTAAGGTCTTTATGACACAAAGGCCAGTTAAGAAAACTAAAACAAATTCAAAATGTAATATTAAATTTAGCTGATATCAACTCTTATTGTTTTATGGTTTTCTTCTGCAATTTAATTTAATTTTTTACGTGGGCTGTCCCACAACTATCCGACAACATGCCAAATGAAAGAAACTCTTCGAGAGATAATTTAAATGCAGTTAATACGTCACGTATTACTGAGGATCATAGAATTTGGTTTTGATTCAAAAACCCAAAAAAAGCATTTCCACGCGAAATGCAACTCATATTATTTCACAGTTGAAAAGAATTGTTGCCAGAAACATTTTGCTGTTTCTAAACATGAATCAAGAAACCTTTCGTGATTTCTCACGAATTGATGAGAGTGAAATTTCAACAATGTTCAACAAAGTTGATATGTTACAGAAGAGATTCTTACCACAAATAATAAAACTAGTACTTTTTCAGTCATATTATTAAAAGTTAAGAAAACTTGCACTAATGTAACAAGATTATACATGTTACGTGGAACCTTAAAAAGTTACAAAAAATATAAAAAATGTAACCAAACGGCAACACTGGTTGGCACATGTACATATGTTTGAATGAATTATTTTAAACTGGAAAATTTCATTTTGGTAAAAATAAAATTAGCATTCAACCACTTAGTATCGATTAATTAACTGTGATATCAAGGGAAAAATCAGAGATGAGAGGTGAGGCAGTAGGTTGATATAAAGCTTATTTTACATAAATATTTTTAAACTGTTCAGAGAGTCGAACAGATCGTATCTATTGAAGTCAGAAAACGTGTCGCTGCCTGCACTTAAGGTGAGAGTTTTTAAGTTTATTTCATCTCAATATTTTGAAAATTTGGGATAAATTAACTATGCGCATATTTTCTTTCTGTTCACGTACAGTGGAACATAGAATTTTGAAAACAAATGTAAAAAGATGTTTCACAAATCCCACATTCCAACTCCACACAGCAAAAAATTGAAAAAAAAAACAAAAAAGTGGGGAAAAATGAGCTTGAAACGTGTTGATTTTCAAATCTTTATTTTACAAGAAATTATAATATAATCAAATCACTTGTCTTTCCTTCTTTTGTAATAATTAAAGTTTAAATCTTTATTTCAATAATGTTTCTTATTACATGATACCGATCATATAGAACCCATTTCTAGGGCGCTATATTGGCCAATATTGGATTATTTTTTGCGTCCGCTAGTTCTCAATTATCTTTGTTTTCAATAAGAGGGAGCTGGAGCTTATGCCACGTAAAACACTATGCAAATTCAGCGATTATATTTATTAATTTAAAAAACTAATTTTGCGCGGCCACTTAGTTCCGCAGATTTGAGTACCCCTGACATTAAAAAACCACAAAATATTTCAAAATGTCTTGCGAAATGTCTTCACTTCCCACAAGAAAATTTTAAGGGATTAAAAGGATGTCATAATTATTCAAATTTTCACTGGTCTCTTTGCAACTAAGAACTTAAGCCCAAATAAAGGATAATAATTAATATTATACTTTCGTTAAAAAATTAAAATAAAACATAAAGGACTCATAAGCATTTCACATCAGTCAGAGTCGGCCCACTGTGTTAATGGAATTCTTGTATACCATTCTAATAGAAAAAAACGACGTTGGATTATAAATTAACTTTAAGAATTTTTTTCCTGCCTGAGCAGGTAATTGAATTTTTGGCACCACTCTCGTAGTTTTCTTTAGCCTTTTGCGTACTAAGTGGAATAAATGACACAATGATGAAAAGTAGTTGGCTTTTAGTTTAACTAACGAACATAATTCTTGGCCGTGTAGTGCAATAATACCGGAGGCAAAAAGCGCGCAAAGTTAATTGAATTTGCAACACCTTTTATAAAGTTTCATTTTGTTTAGGCTTTTTTCTTTTTGATGCTCTTTTATTTCGTTCTATCGCCTTTGCTACTTTCTAATATCTTTGAGCTTAAGCTTTTTTTTAAAAAAAGTGTTACCTTTGGAAGCGTTCAAATATTAATATATCCTTTCGATGGTTGCAAGTGTGTGTGCGTGTGTGTCTTTTAACAAAGGTTAGTGTTGCTACTGTGGGCTGGATTAAATTAAGTGGTTTAATATTCGTGTTAAGAAAAAATGTTAAATACGTGAACGAACAGCTTTGTAAGTTGTACGGACTAAAGAGGCAAAATCAAAAGACAGGTGCATTAAAGGCAAAATTTATTATCTACAAATTAAAGAAAAGAAGTTATTTTTACTTTTCCTCCTTTAACAGTAACTCTTAGTTAAGTTTCATTACTGTTGCAGATAATTATAGTTTATTTTAATCAAATAAAAGTTAATAAATAATTTTATATTTGTTTCTGCCAGTGGATTTGCTAGAGGATTGGGTTTTTATAAATTGGTAACCCATAAGACATCAGCATTTACATGCATTTAAATAAATAATTATTTAATATTGTCATACGCTTAAAAGCCTTATGTGCTTAACGTGTTACACTGTGTCAGTAGAATGAGAATTTAAGTGTTTTTAGTTTAAGACTACAATACTAAAATGGAATATACCACAGGTGTTAATTTGAAAATATTTGTATACGAAAATTTCAATAATCTTACTGCCGTATTCATAGAAAATGAAATAACTATGAAATATATTTTTTGACAAATTTTTCATACAAATTTGTCCTAAAATATATTTCAAATAACAACTCAATAAATTTATATAAAATAGGCTGTTTGCCTTAAATAAATTATTTTCTAACTGCCGTATTCATAGAAAATACAATAAATTTTAAATATGTTTTATGACAAAATTTCCATACAAATTTGTCCTAAAATATATTTCAAATCTATTTTGATTTTCTATGAATACGGCAGTAAGTTTTTTTTAATCTTTCGCCACATGTGATACGTTATGTTATGATGTCCTTAAAAGTTATTGTTTTTAAGACCGAATAAAATTTTAATTTTAATTAATTTAAATTTAAATAATTTAATTTTAACATAAATTAAAGACTGTAATGGAAACGAAGGCTGATGTAAGGATAACCACTGCTTATCTTATCTTAAATTATCTTATCTTATCTTATTAATCTTCAACTCCCAATGACCCTAGTTAACCTTTAAGCATTTTAAGAGAACCGATTTTTTAAATAATAATAAATTATGTGCATATTTCTAATAAAAAACAAAATTTCACAATAGAGTCAAAATTTTAAATAAAAATAGAAATAACACAAAAAATGTTTATAATTAACTGAATAAAATAAACACTATAATAAACCAATTTCTTGAAATTTCACAAAAGATTCCAAAATACGAAAATTCACTTTTAGTTATATTATTCCCTAAAAAATTTTTCAGTTTCATTCTTGTAATAATTTAAAAAAATAATAAAATTCAAAAATAGAGATAATTTCGATATATAAAATTTCGGGTGCCTCTACAATACGTGCGTAAATTTTTCGTCGATTTTGAGAATTCAGAAACCGGAAAAAATCGGAAAGTACATATTCCCAGAATTCGGTATTTTCAATTAAAAATTAAAATCAGCGTCGATTTTGATATCTAAAAGAAGGAATATTCCAGTAAATTATAAACGAAGGAATAAACAAAACAATTGGAATTATTGTGAACGAAATTGTAAAAAGCTTTTTTAATGATCACAAAAAGATTGTTGATTTTTTCTATTAAAACTATTATACTCTCGTCCAAACTGACCATACATTTTGAAAGAAGATATCTAGATGAACGAAGTTTGCTAACCGTGCAAAATATCCGACGAGCCGTTTTCGATAAAAGTTGCTTCAGCCTGAGTGCGCACAAAAAAGCGTTGCTAAACTTTTTTCCATGAAAATTATGATACTCGTCGTAAATGATAGATCTCCAACTTATAAAAATTATCTCACCAAAAATAACAGGGTTAACTGCGTTATAAAATTTTATTAAGCCTGTTCTACAATAAAATTGTAAAAGACATTGGAAACCGTAAAGACTTTTAGTAAACTTTAAGCTTATATTTTCTTTTAAATAATTTTGTTTTAAGTTCCTTCCCTATTTTTATTTATGAGCAATTTCTAAGAAAATCTTTAAAAAAATTTAGAATATTAAAAAAAAAAACAAAGTTTAAATTTCTTTAAACCAAATGAGAATTGAGGAAACAAAAAATCGACAAACAAATGAGTTAATTTCAAACTTAAAATAAATGTAAATATTTTTTTAAATATTTATTAAATAAAGAAAACCCAAATGTTAGATCAATTTTGATTTTACATAACGTAAATTTATCTAAATTTAAGGTTAATATTCTAAATATCAAATACTTGAAAATAAATTAAAAAAAAACAAGTAAGAGTGCTATATTCTATGCCGAATCTTATATACCCTTTACCATCTTTCTAAATCTAGTTTAGTGAAGTAACTTCAATCAAAAAAGCGAATATTAAGGTGACAGAGAATTAAAAAACAAACAAAAAAATTTGTACTGCATATATATATTATTTTACATAAGAATGCCATCGGCTTTTAATGGGTTATACAGAGGTTTGAGCGTATTTTTGATAAGTAAATATAATATACAAGAATTATACGGCGATCGTTTTCAGTAATTATACAATAACAAAACTCTAGAAACAAAATTCAGCTTAAACATCGAATCAGTTTCATAAATCTCTATTTCTCGGAAAATACATTTTTACAAGCGGGCAACGGTAAGTCAGGAAATCTTTGGGCCTGTTCGTAAATGCAACATTGCGCTGCATAATATGATTATTCGCACTGCCACTGCAAATCAGCTGTTACGTATGCTTTGTTTTGCTCATTTTAGTGTTTGCATTAACGAACGAAGAAATACTGTGAAAATAAAAAAAATTGATAAAAACGATAAAAATATGGGTAAAATACTGAAAAAAAAGAAGATTAAAGAATAAAAAATGAAATTTAATTCTATAAAAATCATTATCAACCATTTTTATGATTAGTTTTTTACTTTTGTTTGCGCCTGATATACTTTAGTGATGCATTTACGAACAGATGACATATGCAGTGTTGCCACTTTATGCATTTACGATCGTACTGCGCATCATATGCAGTGCCCTTTTTAACTTTCAGCCCAATCATGAATATTCTCACAGAAATTCTTTCTTACGGAATAAAAACTTGCTCGAAAAAAGATTTCTCCGATTATAAATTCCATGGCAACAAAATAATGAAAATGTAGCATCGCCAAAATTTGAAGGGAGCTATTTTGCCTATTTACATATACAGCCCAAATATAAATATAAATTCCGTGCGGTTTCTTTCACTTTTCCCATTTCTCCAATTAAAAAACTTTTCCCCTTTTGATTGACTGCGGAAAGTGAAAAAATTCAGGAAAAAATGTACGTATTATAAATTATTAAAGAAGAATTATATGTAAATAAACAATATAACCTTCTTCAAATTACGATGATGCCACTTTTTTATTATTTTGTTCCTACAAAATTATTAATTAAAGGAATCTTTTCTCGAGAAAAATTTTTTCCGTTGGAAAGAAATTCTATATTCATATTCATGATTAGACTGATTATTAATCTTTTATGAATCATAATATCTACGTTTTCCCCCCGAATTTTTATACTTTCCGCTGTCAACAAAAAAGGAAAAGATGTATAATAGAGGAAAAGGTTTTTTCGAACGGAAAATTTGTTTATAATTTGCGTCATAATTTATTGTAGAAAATCTAACCGAAATGCTGAAAATAGCTTTAAACTGCTTTAAATTTATTTTTTTAATTGTTTCAAAGGAATTGATTGTATCACGTTTATATTTTACATTTCAAAGTAAAAAAAAACTCTTAAATCATAATCACAAAAATCAATATTAATATTTGGAAATGATTATATGAACGATTCTCTTGTTATAAAACATTACTTGATGCAAGTTTGTAAGAAAACCCAGAAATTAAAAATTTTATTAAACACCTGAACCTGAGTTGTCATAACACTATAACCTTTGAACTTTAGATTCACTGTCTATAACAATGACTTATCGGAACAATAATGTTCTTTATTATCCAGTGTTCATTGATTGTAAAATATGAAAAAAAATATTTTATAAACCTTTAAGTCTGATTGCCGAACAAAACAAACGCCTCAATATCTTGCAAATAAAATAAAAAAAAATCGAAATTGCAACAGGAAACATTTTTAGATCCTGAATAAAACACAAAAACAATTATTTTTTTAAATTTTTTGGCTGTTTTGGTTTCAATTTGTTGTCATCTTTGATTTCCCTGCGCATGACTGCTGAACATGCAACGATTGTTGCTGTTATTTGTTGCAATCAAGGATTCATTCATGTTTAAAAGAAATGTGTGTGTCTGTGTGTATGTTTGTTGTTTATGGCCATAAAAATATCCAACAGGTATTTAAAATCTTCTTCCCTCAACATAAAATTAACAGTTTCCCACACTTAATGGGACCTATAAAATCCTCACTCTGACACTTTTTATTTAATGTAACTTCATTCCTATAATTTTTATTGTAATGAAAATACATTTTTTTATTGTTGCATATGTGTTTCTGTGTGTGTGTAAATGTTAACTCACATTTCGGTTATAAAAGCCATTGTTCTGTAAGAAAGTCGTTCAGTTTAATTCGGGTTTTTTGCCGATAATAACGTCGCTCTATTCGATTAAAGAGTTTAAAGCGAAAATAGTGAAATGTGGTTTATTTAACGGTATATTGAGGACCAAAAATCTTTAAAATTATAAAATTTTAGATTCATTTTTGATTTTTAATGGATCATTTTGGAAAATGAATAATATAAAAAGTTTACGCAATTTTGGAACAATTTATCTATGGATATTTGTGATAAAAGGTAAAAAAAAATTATATTATTTGTGATAATTTAAATCAAGTTTAAAGTCATGGTATTTTATTAAAAAAAATTATTTTAAAACAAGCCAACACAATAGATTAAGAAATAATGAGGAAATATAATTCGAGAATTTTATACTTGAGAAGTATGATAGTAAAGTAAAAAATTTGTCTTTTTAGTAGGTATGTAAAATTTTAAAATTTTTATCTAAAGCCTAGTACTGTATTCAATTTTGCGAAAAATTGTGAGCAACATGCATTATTTCGCTTGAAAAATTTGACAATTATCTACCAATGGCAATACAGCGGCTTAGAAAATTATTACTGTTTTTTCGCCTTCAAGAATACCACATTGTCTGGAAAAATTTAAAATTTACTGAAGCCGAGCCAAGCTTATGGGACTTATCACAAATATTATTTTGTCTTTAAATTGCAGTAATGAGCAAACGCTTTTCTGCGTCATTAAATTAATTTTTGTTTTTTTTCTCTCTTTTTAAATGTACACTTTTTCATTTTTCTTTTTTAAATTTTTTGAACGCAACAAAATTAAAAAAAATCGGTATAAAAAAATTGTTTTTAAAAAATTCCGTACGAAAATTGTTAATTCTTAAGCCTGGTACTCTGTTCTGTTTTTCACGCGGAATGCTGTCAAACTACATACATAAAAAATTTGTATGAAAAAGTCATGAAAAAATGTTGCAGAAGTAGTACTCTGTTTTTACTGTGGAAAAACATATGAAATGTTTCTGGCAACATTTTATCAAAGCTGTGAAATAAAGCAAATAGGCTTTATTTCATGTGGAATTTTTTAAACAACAGCTGATCGTATGTCTTTTACATACATTTTTAAAACAATGATACCACACTTTAAATGTCAAATATTCCACATGAAATATTCAATGTTTCTCAACAATTTTCACAAATTTGAACAGAGTACCAGGCTTTAGTTGAAAAAAAATATTGCCAAGAAAATTTCTTAGTAGCAAAACATGCTGCGAGAAACATTTCGGGACTTTATCATAAATAAAGAGTACTAATTCAGCAACATTATTTCTTATTTGTTTTGCTGTAATTTTTTTATATGAACTTTTGACAACATTTCGTACGAAATGATGAACAGAGTACAATGCTTAAACCTGTAGATACTGTCGTTGAAGAAACTGAATATTTTAAAAATAAATTAAAGATACAAAAAATTACAAAATTCTCAAATTATATTTCTCAGAAATAGTCGTTTCGAAAAATAGCGTCCATTGGCCAGATAAAAAGATAAAGAATGACCCATTAAATGTTGGTGGTAACTATTTAATGTTTACTGTTCTTCTATTAATTATCCATAAACATAACCGCATAATGTACTAATGCTTAACTAAAACTATTATTACAAATTAAACAAAAATATTTAAAATAAAACTATAAAATTGCATAAAGGAAAACAGGCACATAATTTTTAACTTATAAATGGTATCCCAAGACTTTGATTTGTTTCCATTTGTGTTGTAGGGTGTGTTGGTTGGCAGCAATTTAGCCTGACAACATTAAATCTGCCAACTGCGAGTTTTACTCATACGCAAATGCTTTCATGTTATGTATGGAAAACCTTTTAAGTTCTGGCATATTTTTTTCTTCTTTATTGTTGAAAACTTCATCAATAACACAGCTTCTATGGAAACACGTTTTCAACCGACTTCAAAAAAAGAAGGAGGTTATCAATTCAAGTGAATGCTGCTTTTTTATGTTTGTGCCCGCAGAACTCAGCCATTTCTGTTTCGATTTTGAAAATTTCTTTTTTATTTGAAAGGTGATACTTACAGATTCGTTCCATTTCAAAAACAGTTCATAATCTTAAAAATTAAAGGGTGTCCCCATACAACATACATGTTTTTTACGTGTATTATGATCCGTAAAAGGCACCACTTTAAAATTAAAAAAAATTGCGTACCACTACAGCTACCAATGGCAAAAAGTAATTTAAAAAAAATCTAAAAATTACAGGGTGTCCCCATAGATACCGTGACAAACGCTTGCAAATTCGACAGAATAACGATTGCTATGGTCATTATAGTAACAAGAATTAATATTCAAATTTATAAATTAAAGGGTGCCCCAATAGTTAATTTAATTTAATAAATATGGCCATATTTTTGAGCAGAGTTAGAAAGACGCTTGAAATTTACAACGAACATGTATTGCTAACTCCACTATAACAACAAACTTATAATTTGAATTTAGAAATTAAAGGGTGTTCCTAAAATTACTATTATTTGGTCCACATGGCCGTATCTTCCACTACTTTGTTTGTTTTTAAATTATAAATTAAAGGGTTTTACAATAGTAGATATAATTTGATGTATATGGTCAAAGTGTTGGACAACTGTAGACTGGCACTTGAAATTAACAAGGAGCTGTAATGCCAAGTCCGCTATAAAAAGTATAAAGTTTGAGGATGAAATATAAGGGTGTCGCAATAGTTAATGTTATTTGATGTATGTGGCAATACTTTTGAACCGTTATAGACAGACAGATGAAATCTGTTTTAAAGTATGTTTTTTTCGTTAGTATTATATAATCAACTTTATTGCTTAAAATTATTTTTATAGTGGTACAACTTTGTGATGATTCTAAAACACTGTCGGTTACGGTTCAAAAACTAAAATCACGTTACTATAGGAAAACCGTTTATATTCAAGTTTAATTTTAAATATTTTGTACTTGTTCTTATAGCGGATATAAAAGATATTTTAACTTAAAGTGTCATGTAACACGATCGTGAACTTTTATGAGAATCATTTAAAGGTTTAAATTAAGGTTTAGAGAATCGGCATGAGGGTGTAGAAATATAAGAAAAATCCTGAAAATAAATCAGTTAAAACGGTGATTTATTTATTGGTCCTCGTTATTTTGCCGTTATTATATGATTAATTGCTCCATACAGATCATGAAAAATTTCAGTAACTGCATAAAATATTTCCGCATCGTATAATCTCTTATTTTAAATCAGACTATTTGGAAGATAAACGGGTGACTTTTTAGATCGTGTAATATAACATCATTGAAAAACTTGTTATGGGTTTAGTTGAACCATATATATAATGAGCCACACTTTTCGAATTCAATCACAAAGAAAAGCTGATTCGAAGGACTTCGTCCCATCTAATATTTTGGGAAAATAGAGAAAAAAATCCAGTTCTAATTTCACTGAACTCCATTAGCTTACATGAAATACAAAAAAAGTATAACAATGATTGTACCTAATTTAAGTCTCCACGTTACACGACATTTTTTGTTTTCTGTTTCGGATTGTCATTGAGAATTGTTTTCCAGCTTGGAAGAAAATAAAAAAAAAATTCTACAATTTTGGGGAAATAATTTTACCGTGTCTGCACAGTGCAGATTATCAAATCGAAAAGAACATATTTGTATGCTGAGCATTTTTCAACTTTTTGTTTTTCCTAAAACTTTTCCTTAAAAGTTGTGAAGCAACAAGCTAAAGGAAGTATACAATTTGATACAGTCATTTTTTTTTTTTTTTGGTTTTCAGCATTTATAAACAGATTAAGCCAATTGATCCGTATAAAATTGCCAGATTTTTCTTAGCCGTTAGCCCTGACTTATCCATTAAGCAAACAAATTTACAAAGTGATTTTTTATTTTTAGCTATTCTCGATGCGCTTTGCTACCTTAATGAGAATAATCGTACCATGACCACTCTTCCAAACTAGTTTTCTATTTGAATATGCACGTTAATATGGAAGTTACAAAAGATTTCCTTCTGCCTTCTGGACTTTATGGATCACGACTTATCAATATTTCAAAATCGCTTTTTGTTAAAATAGATTCATCGCGAATTTGGAACTTCTAAATTTTATAAAAATCGGTGCAGCCGTAGACGCCTGTTTTTCCCCTTTTTCTCTCACCTGGTTCCTGGTTTTGAAAACTGACATTGACTTGACTTGAACACTTACATATTTATTTTTCGAATTTTATCTAAAATCGATTTAGTTTTTTTAAATGGTTCAGATGCATAAAAATTCCGAAAAAGAAGAAAACTTTTCTCTCCCTCTGAGTTTCTATTTGACAATATAAATACCTTATCTTACCATAAGGACAAAATCGATTCAGTCGTTTAGCCGGGATTGGCGCACCAAACCAACTAATAAACAAAGTCCCTGTTTAGACGAGCGAACATTTGGAAGGAACACATCTAGTTTTTCTTTTCTAATTTTTAAGCACTAGCTCAGTTTATAAATAATAAAATTTTGAAAATACAAGTAAAAATTTTATTATTTATAAACTGAGCTAGTGCTTAAAAAATTAGAAAAGAAAAATTATTTAAAAAGGTCAAAAAACATTTATATATAATTTGGAACACATTTAGTTTGATAGCAAATTAAGGCCAGGATTCACTATCATACACAATCGTACGATTTAATCACACAAAAATCTGACAGAATTCTGTCCTACTTTAAAAATCGTTCCAAAATGGCGTCGTATGTGCCACACTATTATACAAAAAAGATGCAAAAACATATGGTTTTAATATTTTGTTGTTTTTTCTCCTCATCATCTTAAAAAAATCAACCCTGATCGCATAGAGAAAAATATTTTATGAATTATTTCAAAAGATTATAAAATCGTACAGATCTGTCAAAAACTCTGTCACACACATACAATTTTAATCCACACTATCATACTTTTTGAGCACACATGAAATTTTTGACAGATCGTACGACTGAGTATGATAGTGAATCCTGGCCTTTACAGATGGGGAAGAGAGAATCATTTTTGTGTTCGCTACTCGGCGATACGCTTTGTTGACATTTCTTTGCATACTTTTTAAAGCGAACAATAAAAATACTAATGAAATGTTGCCGACAACATATTCGTGTGTGTGAACGCGAATGAAAAAAACTAAAGGGAATTCCAAATGTTTTTTTCCAAATGATCGTCTGTCTAAACTCGGGCCAACAAACGAACTTACTTATATCTATTAGATTGTATTCCTATTCATTTTAGGAAACAGGAAAATTTCCAGAGTCACTACTGACTTATTAATCCACCCTGGTCTTAATGTCTGTATAAATTTTCCCTCCATTTTTCTATTTAAAAAAATATTTTAGAGTGTATCGTCGTCACACGATACATGTTTAACATGTTTTTATCAGTTTTATCTTAATTGACAATTAATTTTTTTTATTGTTTTTAAATGTAAGAGAAAAAACAAAAAACTATTTATTTTGCATAAATAATAAAACATAATAATAATAATTGCATTGTTAAAATTAACAATAGATGAAAGCTGGTTTATGATGATAATGATTATAAACATCAAAAAAGGACATGAATTAAATTGACTCAAACACACTCGCACACACACACACACAGATGCACACAGTAGCAGTGAAGCACTTGCGTGAAAAATTATTTCTTTTAAAATGTCAAAATCCTATTTAATCAATTTGTTTTTTTTTTTGTTATTGCATTAATAATGAAGTTGTGTTGTTTTTGCTTTTGTATTTATTGTATTTAATAGTGTTGCAAGTATGTGGCGAGGTGAACTATCACACTGATACAAAAACGGAGAAAGCTGCTGTTGTTCCTGCCTGGCTAATGAAACCGTATGCGTATCAAATATTCGATGATGATGATTACTTTACGGATGACCTGTTAAATGGCCGTAATGCTATTGCTACACCATTATTATGGCGAATACTAAATAAACAACAACAACAACAACAGTTTGATTATAAACCTTTGCCATTACAAACAACAAAAACTAAAGATAAAAACGGAAATTCTATGACATCAAAAGAAATTACTTTTGAAAATTTAAATGATTTTAATGGTTACAAAATAAAAAATACAATTTGGCCAAAAATACAACAACTGCAACAACAGCATGAAAAAGCAAATGAAAATAGAGAAAATGACATCAAAACACAACGTCATAGTTTGCAACAACTTTTAATTATGCCAAGTTCTTTAAGAGATAATAGTGACAACAACAACAACAAACAAACAAACTTATTGACAAATATCCGTTATAAACAAAATGGCATTCCACCAATACCGAGGATTATAATGGAAAAATATTTAAATACTAAAACTGCGAGAGCAACAAAAAAGTCAAAGACTCTTTTCGATGATGTCAGTACAATTTTAAATGCAAAGGGGTTCAATGAAGGTGACGCTGTAAAAGAAAACTTATTTCCTCTAAAGGATGACAACACCTTCAATATAAATGTAAATAATGTCAATGATGGGGATTCGTATGAAAAGGAGGAAAAAGTCCATGTTGCTGCTTTGGCCAATGATGAGAATGGTATTGCTAACAGCAACGGAAACGGAAATGAAAGTTTAAATTATACTGACAACAACGAGTCAAATACTAATAATTACATGATGCAACAAAGCAGTGACAACGACCATAATAAAGATATTTATGGTAAACAAGAATATTTTTATATGAATTTAAAATCTCCAATAAAGTGGATCAACATTAGAGAGCATAAGAAACGTGCAAAGCCCTCAGTGGGACATACGCCATTTTTGCCAGCAGTTAGTGGAGGTAATTTTCTATAATTTCATTTTGATTATTTATTTACTTATTTAATTTTTTTTTTTTTTTTTTTTTTTGTTAAAAGCACACAAATAATAATAATAATAATAACAATAATAAATAATAAAAAAATATGTTCCAATTACAGAAGTTTTAAATCTTTACTGTTTCGTAATTTACAGCTACAAAAACCCGTTATGTTGTGCCCCTTATTATAGACCTCTTTAATTCCATTCTGTTTCTAAATTCAAGGTTGATTTAAAAAGTAAAAGTGCCGAGTCTTATATATTCCTTACCATTAATTTAAATTCAGTTCTGTGAAGTAACTCCAATCAAAAAAGCAAATATTGAGGTGACAGATAATTAAAAAATAAGAAAAAAATTAAGTACTACAAATATATAATTTTACATAAAAATGAAATTGCCTCTGAATAGGTTAAGCATTTTTAAAAATTTTCCTTATTTCCTTAAAGACCTCTTTAAAAGCTTTTAAATGATACCCATATTGATATTTAAAAAAAAATTAAAAATTTCAGGGCCCGGTAACTCGGAAAACATGAGCTACCGCCAATTTTTCACTTGATGTTTTTTTCTCGTTTATTGATTCTCTATCGCTCCACATTTGTATTTTTTTGATTGGAGTAACTTTATTGTTTGAAATTATATGGAAATATTAGAGGTAGGCGTGGTGTGTTGCACGCTGCCTCGAAGGTCATTGACCAATCTTGCTAATTTTCAATAGCGAAATTTGCAAAACTATGTCTGATCAATTGCCGTAATTAAATTTTCTCTAGCTCACCCGGACATACATAAGGATAGACAGACACACGGCCATCGCTCAATCGACTTCGCTCAGAATATATATACTTTATGGGGGGTCGGAAATTTATATTGTAGAAATTACAAACGGAATGACAAACTCAGATATACCCTTTTTCTACTTTTTGTGATGAAGGGTATAAAAACTCAATTACTCAAGCAAACTTTTAAATTCAAACAAGCGCTGCTCTCGCCTTCAATAATCAATATCGATGATTTTTATAATTTATTCGAGGTAATTAACACATTAAAACAGGGACGAGAGCACAGTTTGACTCATTTTTTTTAAGGTCCCCTGAACAAAATTTAAAGCTGATATACGAAAAGTTGTACATTATTGAAAACCTTTTGGAAAATTTCAATCCCTCGTGACTTATACAAGATTAATGTTAAGAAGAAGTCATTACGAGTCTTTTTATAATGATATGAATATATTAAAAAAAGAGAATAATAAATATTTTTATAAAAACTTTAAGGATAATGGTTTCAAATAGATCAATAAAAAGAAATAAAAAAAAACGGAAGATTAAAATATCAAGCCTAATATGTACCTACATACATACCCATGTTCAGGTATTAGTACTTGATTTAGTTGTATCGGCTTAAAAATATTCGTAACGTTTATGAAGAATTTTTTTTAAACAATAATAATACGAGGGCTGCTCTATATATTTCTGGCCTAATAGTGAAAATGCGAATATTTATAATCAAAAATGGTTTTATTGTTTTTCAATGTATTCTCCAGCATGATTTATACACTTTTGCATGCGCTCAAACCAGTTGTCGAAGCACTTTTTCCACTCCGATTGAGACACCTCTAAAACATGGTTTTTGAACACTTCAACAGCTTCTTCTGGCGACGAAAATCGTTGACCACGCATTTTTTTCTTGATGTGCGGAAACAAGAAGAAGTCATTAGGTGCCAAGTCAGGGCTGTACGGCGGATGACCCATTAATTCGACGTTTTGGCCGGTAAAAAACGCTCTTGTTTGAGCCGATGTGTGAGAGCTCGCATTGTCATGGTGAACAATGATTCGTCTTCTCTTGTTGGTTTTTCGAATTTCTCCGATGACTTCAGGCAAACAAATTGTAGTGTATCACTCAGAAGTGATCGTCCTACGGTGCTCAAGCGGAACAGTCGCCACATGACCAGTTTTGCCGAAGAAACAGGCGACCAATTGCTTCGAAGTGCTTCTTCCACGAACAACTTTCGTTGGATTTTGCTCGTCTTTGAAGACCCACACGGTCGATTGTTGTTTCTTTTCGGGCTCATACGCATAGATCCATGATTCGTCACCTGTGACGATCTTATAAACGTCTTTTGAAGCACCGCAATCGTATTTTTGCAACATTTCTTTGCACCAATCGACACGAGCCTTTTTTTGAGCGACTTTCAAATTGTGCGGGATCCAACGAGAACAAACCTTTTTTACGGCCAGGTGTTTATGCAGTATCGAATGTATGCTGGTGGAAGAAATGTCCAAGGATGTCTCTATCTCTCGGTACGTGGCATGTCGATCTTGCATTATGAGTTCACGCACGGCATCAATGTTCTCTGGCACAACAGCCGTTTTTGGACGACCTTCACGGAATTCGTCTTTGAGCGAGCTTCGGCGACGATTAAATTCATTATACCAATTTTTCACAGTGCTATAGGATGGTGCTTCATCGCCATACAAAGATTTAAGTTCATCAATGCACTCTTGTCGTGATAATCCACGTCGAAAGTTGTGAAAAATGATGGCACGAAAATGTTCACGAGTTAAATCCATTTTTTTCTATATTAATTTTTTTAAGTCACTGTAAACAACACAAATAATGGTCGTACGTCAAAACGTTTTGAGTACGATTATGCTTAAAAATGACAAACTTTTCAATGGAAGATTGCACTTGGCAGCACTCAGTGTTGGCAGGCCAGAAATATATATAGCAGCCCTCGTATTCCTTCTGAAATTATTTATATCTCCATTGCCATTTTCTACTTTCATTTTTATATTTTGCTTGCCCGTTTATATTTGTTTAAATTTTATAAAAATTTTTTTTTTTTACAAAATAAATAACAAAATAAAAAAAGGTATTTTTCTTTTATATAACCCAACTTTTCTGTCATTACCAGTGATGTTTTTGGTCATTACCAGTGATGCCATTTTGGTTATATTTCTTACACTTTTTGTAACTCTTTTTACAATTTTTGAATTTAAAAGATGTGCTGGTTGAAATATTTATTAAGAAAAACTTTAAAATTATTATTATGGGCCTCTGAACTTTATATATTTTTTAAGATACCAGTATGGTATCATTTAAAAGCTTTTGGTGAAATCTTTCAGGAACTGCTAAAAATTTTAAAAAATCCTTAACCCATTTTTATTTTTTAATTCTCTGACTCCCCAATATTTACATTTTTGATTTGAGTTACTTCACTAAACTTGATTTACATTAATGGTGAAGGGTATATAAAATTCGGCACAGCCGAATATAGCACTATTACTTGTTTTTCTTTGTTTGCAAAATTCTTTATGTATCTAATGTAAGTATTTTCACTCTTTCCCAGGTGCCATGACAAATTTGGGTAAATTTTTTCGTGATCTCTCCAAAAATGTTCATGTCAGCGAACAACATCAATGGAATGCAGAAGAGCAAAAACTGTTGGAAGGTGATCCCAATTTTGGCGATATAAAACATCATTTAACGAAACCAAATGCTGCAACGGATCAACAAACGGCTGAATGGATTAAAGCTATTCGTTTCTACCGGCCGTCACAAAAGATACGCTCTTTAGTGGCAATGAATCCACATGGTCAATGGGCTCACAGTTCACAGTTTATAGATCCCAATTACATGTGGGTGGGTTTGGGTAAATAACAAACTCACACCCGTATTTAAAAACGCAATGTTTGAAGTAAATATTTAATAATTTTATGTATTTTAATTTTATAAATTAACAACGAATGCAATCGATGTCTCGTTTTATATACAAATTTAAAAAAAAAATTAGATTAAAAAGTAAAAGTTAAAGAAAAAATCCGTTCAAAAACCTCAATAAAAAAGAGTTTTGTGCTGTTTTATGTGGTCAAATGTAAAAAAAAATTATTATTCGTTAAATAAAAAGGTGTTTTAGATTAGTGGAAAATTAAAAAAAAAAATAATTGTTGTTTGTTTGTCCACTACAATAAAATTTAGATTTGAAACATAAAATAAAATGTTAAATACTTTGATTCCGGCAGAAAAGCCGTTTAATGAGGCACTGTAAATTCCTGTAGAACTCTAAAGAATCTATCAAATATTAATTTTTGTTAAAACCAGTAAGAGTGCTATATTTGGCAATGCCGAATCTTATTTACCCTTCACCTTATATGTATGTAAATCTAGTTTAGTAAGGTAACTCCAATAAAAAAAGCAAATATTGGGGTGACAGAGAATTTAAAATTAAAAAAAAATAGTACTGCATTTATATAATTTTATATAAAAATGACATCGGCTCTTAATGGGTTAATCAATTTTACAAAAATTTAGTATTTGCTTAAAGATCTCTTCAAAAGCTTTAAAACGATACCCATATTGATATTTCAAAAATTTGAAAATATCAGAGCTCCGTAACTCGGAAAATATGGGCCAGCGCCAATTTCTTCACTTTATGTTTTTTTTTTATTTTTTAATTCTCTATCGCCCTATATAAATTTTTTTTATTGGAGTTACTTTAATGTTCCAAATAACATGAAAAAATTAGAGGTAGGCGTGGTGTTTTGCCTGCTGCCTTGAAGGTCATGGACCGAGCATGCTGATTTCCAAAAGCACCTCTTTCAACACTATATCTGATCAATTGACATACTTATTTTTACGATTTTTGCAATTTCAACACTAACACGGACGGACAGACTGGCATCGCTCAATCGACTTCCCTAAGAAGTCAGAATACATATACTTTATGGGGTCGGAAAAGGATGTTGTAGAAATTACACACGGAATGAAATACCCTTTTTCCACTTTTTGTGGTGAAGTGTATAAAAATTTCCAACAGAAAGATAGTGTTTTATCTGAACTGCGATTTTAGCTTTTGTTGTTAGAGCTCTGCATGTCAAAGTCCTTCCCTGTAGATGCCGCTGCTGCCGAATTGGCAATCCTCTGCATAGTGAGACTTGTCATTGAGCGAAGATTTAATTGTCCTGGGAACATTTAATTAAATTAAACCACGGAAATATAGAATTGAATTAATTAATTCTCAAAAAAGATTGTGCTATTTTTCATCCCGATAAAATAATTAAATCTCCGATATTAACATTTTCGATTTAGTGTAAGAACACAACACACGACGGTAACGATATCTTCAGACAAATTTGACATAAGTTATCGTTCAACGACAATGCCGCTGAAATAAAATTTATTTTATTTTCTTTCCGGTTTTGATTATTCTCTCACATTTCATCTCTCATTTCTCCTAACAATATTGCCACATATTTCCAGAAATATTTGTAGTTTATAAGCATATGAATTTACAATAACAGCAAAGGCACATTAATTAAATAAAATTAGAACAAAATTTCGGGAATAAAAATAACTAAAAAAAACTGATATACGTAAATGAAAAAGGTAAAAAATATTTAAATAAAATAGATTGAAAAACTAACTAAAAAGGTGAAAAATATGAGCCCATGTATCATCTTAAATAAGTCAACATTTATTCTTCGTCCCTCTCTTCAATCTGTATGAAGGTTCTGAAAAGTCCGATTGAATTCCTTGCAAATCTTGCAAGGAATTCAAGTCCAATAGAGTGTAATGCCATGTTCTTAATATTCTTTACATTTCATTAATCTTTTTAATTCTAATTCATATTATTCATTTAAATGTAATAAAATATTTAAACATAATATTTCGTTACCGTCGTCTGTTCTGTTCCTACACTTAAATTTAAAATGTTGGAATTTAGTGTAATTTTTCTTTTTTTTTCTTTTAGTTTTTGATGTTCACTGAACTTTTGGTTTCTCAGTAAAATTTAGATTGTGATATTAAAATTTTTGGTTTGTTTTTTATTTTTTGGTGGAATAACGGTTTATTGGAAAAATGTCACTTTTCATAAAGATATTTATAATTTCTGATGATTTTCGTTTATATTATTTCGACATTATAATAATTTTTAGTAAATTTCACATCTGCTTTGAAAATACAATTTTTAAATTTCTATTTCCTATTTCTTTTTCGTAAAATGTTTTGATGGAACATAGAAAACTTAATAAATTATCCATTTTCTAATATTAATTGATTTTTTTTGTAATTTTTTCGAGATATTCTTTGCTTATTGAAATTTTTTAGTAAATTGGCCCCATGGGCTTGCGGCATTTTTTTTTTTTAATAAATAAATTGTTAGTTAAACTTGTCGACGCCAAAACGTAAAAGGCTGTAATTCAAACATATTTGATTTTGCTAAACATTAAATTCGATATATTGAGGCGATACAAAAATATAATTAAACATATTTGATATTTTTAACTTCAAGAAACTTCTTGCTGTTGCTAAGAAAAATTTATCTTGCATTTTAAAACTTTTGCTTTTTTAAAAATTTTCTGTTTCACTCTATTTTTTCCACTTTTAGCTGTTGGTCAAATTTTTTTTTTTTTTTTTTTTTTGTAAAATACCTGAATAACAAATTTTTGGTTTTATTTTTCCATAAAAAGTGCGAGTTTTGTACATATCGATTATTAATCATTTTTTACTCATAAGTTTTAATAAAGTTTCCACTTTACTCCTTTGCATTGCATTTTATGTTTTACGAAATTAGGTTCCTTACTTTTTGGGAGACATATAAATATGACATATTTCCGTCACCGCAATTGATCACAGGGCGGTGATTAAATAATTTTTCCAAGAATAAGAATCTAAAACATCAATATATATATATTTTTTTTATTTATTTCTCAATTTTGTAGATTTTATAAGGTAAATATGAATTAATAAAGTTGTGTATATATTTATATGTATATATATTTAACTGAATTATGTTAACATGTATTTAAGATAAGAGAATCGTTGAGATTTTTATTGTTGAAATATATTTTAAATTCATTTTCTTTCTTTTAACACAAACAATTTTCAATAAATTCCATTCAATTTGATGTTGGAGGCATTTTAGAGTAATTAGAATACATTGTGTTGGACGAAGTGGGCAAGAGACGTTGCTGCAAATCGCGGTTAGCACGAATCTGTTGATAAAGCGAATAAATAGCATTCCAAATGGTGCATTGAATGGCTGAAAAAACAAAATAAATTCTTTAAGTATCTGATAAATCAAAAGTTACGTAATGAAATTTATATATGTTTGTGTTTATATTTCTTTTTTTCTACTGAAATTGATAAACAAAATAATGAAACAAAAAACCACAAATAGTTTTGCTTGAATGCAATTTATCAATTCAAAAGACAGATCTGTATTGTGTTTCTTATGACTCACCCAAACTTAAGCCGGCTGTTATTAAAGCAAATATTACCGAGCCGATAGGGGCACTAGTGGCTATAGACACATAAATCATGTAAATGAAATTTAGCACATTAAAGAATATAAAAATGTAGGCATTTATGAGCCAGGGTGCCATTAACAAATGTCTTTCCTAAGAAGAAAGAAATATTATAAGTAATTTATTAGGTTTTTAAAGATGAGATTTACACCATTTACAATATGTTCTGAAAACTACAATTAAAGAATTTGTGGCTTAAGTGTAGTTAAGCAACTAACACTAATTCAACAAAGCAACAAATATATTTTCAGAGTGCAGACAACGCAACTTGAAAATTTCTAAACGGATCGTGTAGATATTAGTATAATTTATTATCTTTCAAAAACTATTCAATACGTTAGCAGCCGGCATAAAAATACCGCCTTGTGTTGATGCTTTTTACCGTTATCTCAAGAAAATTATTTTAAATTTTTAAATTTTTTTGATTCTTTAGGAAGAAACAAAGCTATATCTGGTAAAACCATTCATTGAAAAGTAAATGTTCATGGTTGGACGATTACTTCAAGTACCACAAGAAGAAATATAACCGTCGGTTGACTTTGCAAAAAGGTATGTTTGAAACCAAGTATTGGTTGTGGTTAATAACAAAGTTTATAAAATCGTCTTTACTATTTACAACGCGCCTGCATCACTCCGGTAAAGGAGGCTGACAATATTCCTTATAAACATTTAGCTTTTTCATTTCTTCGTATTTTTCTATATGGCATTTCCAGCCACATTTACTTTTTGTATATCCGAGATGTTTTTGTGAACTAGATTTATTATTTGAGTAGCATACGAACATATATATATTTTGTTGGAAATGGTGTAAATTTCATGAATATAAACATAAGTTACAGAAAAAACTTACTTTGACGGTACCAACGATCAGCATCGCGGAGGCAAATACATTTGCCAAGCTTACAGTCAAATAAACACACAATGCGATGATAACAGCTGGATTTTATAAGAAATAAAATTACAAGTTTTAACAAAAAACATTAGCATTTTATTTTAATTCTTCTAACCTGTACGTATGCCGGCATTGTTATTACCATTCATTTGTTCCTCTATCATTTTAACGACTTCATCCAGACGTGTAAATGCCACAATAAGGATGATTGTGGAAAAGATGGCTCCAATAAAATTGAACCATCCCACCACCATACCAACCGTGGACAAACGTAGGCCACAAAGATTATTCATTGCTCTTTTGTTTAGATTAGCTTCGTTATCAATAAATAAATATTAACAAAAAATTTTTCTTTTTTCCAAATACAATTTTACAACAACTCAATGCTGTTGAACAACTGCGGCGTAGTTTTCCTTCTTTGTAATTGTTTTAAAATGTCAACTGCAACAAAGAAAAATAATCTGTTGCTCTTCAAACAACAAAATTCCGTGACAAAAAATATTTTCAACAGCAGTGTTGCCACTATTTCAAAATCTTATAAGCTAATTTATTTCGCCCAAGGCAAATTCATTACATGTATACTCACGGCGACAATGAAATATATACACAATATGTTTGAAATTCACTAACTTCAGCTTAACGATTAAGGCCAGGATTCACTATCATATTTAGTCGTACGATCTGCTCAAAAAGTATGATAGTGTGCATTAAAAGTTTATGTGAGCGACGGATTTTTGACAAATGTGTACGAAGTTATAATCTTTTAAAATAATTCATAATATATTTTTCTCTGTGCGATCAGGGTTGACTTTTTAAGATGATGATGATGAGAAAAAACAACAAAATATTAAAAACATATGTTTTTGCATCTTTTTGTGTGGCACCTACGACGCCATTTTGAAAGGATATAAAAAGTAGGACATAATTCTGTCAGATTTTTGTGCTCAAGGTACATTTATTTCACTAGGTAGTAGCGGCTCTGCAACAAATACAATATTCGAAAAAACAACACGCCTTTATGTTGTTGTTTTGTGCGTTGGTAATGCCAAAAACAGAAAGAGAAATAAATGCTAGTGTTTTTTTTTTTTTAAATTCGTAAACAAAGTAAAATACGAAAAACTTTTGATATTTCCAACTACAAACCAGCTGGGCGGACGACACTACCAAGGCGAATTAATTAAATTTTCGCGTGAACACTACTGTCAAACTCCATATATAAAAAATGTAAAAAATATTGAATTCGCCTACGCTGCCACTTGGTAATTGATTCGCCTTGCTACCTAGTAAAATGAAGGCACAGGTAATAGCAGTTCTTAAACAACTACAACAATAAGTAAAAAACATGTACAAGGCGAATCAATTATCAGGTGGCAGCGTTAGAAAATTTATTATTTTTTGCTGGTGAAACGAATGTCAAACTTCATATAAAAAAAATGGTAAATAGATTTTTTATATATGGAGTTTGACAGTAGTGTACACGGCGAAAATTATAGAATTCGCCTACGCTGCCACCTGGTAATTGATACGCCTTGAACATGTATTTTGTTCTTGTAAAATATATTTTCAGACATCAAATCAACTGACGCACACTGGTTTGCACACGAATTTTTTTTACAAAATTCTGTATCTTATGAACCTTTGAATATATCTCAACGAATTTCTACAGAGGCAGGGAGATTATTAATATGGCAGCAAGACTTTTGACGATTGTTTGAAAAACTATTCATTGTGATGGCAAGGAATAAAAATGCAAAACACATTTAAAAAAATTTTATTTGTAGAAAGCTCATAGAAAAGTTTTGTATAGAAAAACGGTAGAATATTTCTCTGCAAATGTTTACGCTTCGGAAATTCTTCTCTAAAACTAAGGCCAAAACATGTTTTAAATGCTGTCTTAAATGGGTTTTATTAAAAGAGTTTTGTAACATTTTAAAATTGGTGAGAAACTCTTGTACAAACGCTGCTTTTTATTACAAAAAGTCGACAAAAAAATCTGGGGTGGAAGCGTTACATCCGTGAAAGTACAACACGTATCGGATTATGACATACGTTAACGGATGATAATTCACAATAATGCAGATTATAACATACGTAATACGTCATACGTTAACAAAACTTTGTTCGAATAGGATGAAAAATGCAACAAATTCGCTAAAAACAAGTGCGAATTAAATAAATTTGATTTTAGTTTATGTTAAAGTTGTTATTACAATAAGTTAAATGTAAGATTCATGAATGAAAACAAAAATTTGACAAAAAAAAAACATGCTTCCTAACTGAGCATATTAAAATCTACTGCTAACAGCCTATAGGGTAAGCTTTCTAAGTGTATGAACGCAATAGTACCACTAGTTAATGATGTAAAGATTTTAAAATAGTTAATTCGAAGTTTATATTTTTGCAAGAAAATAATTTATATTTATAATTTTATGCTTAAGGCTGATGAAAAATAGGCATCAAGCGAAGAAACAACTTTTTTTTTAATTGAAAAACCAGAATGAGGGAGGCCTTTATGAAAAAAGCTTCTGGTGCCAAGTGAAGAAGTGCTAATTGAAGCAGCAGTCTTTGAATCAAGCGCTATAGGCAAAAATCGGGTTTGACCTTTGGAAACAACAAAATTTGAAAAACTGACCAGCCTGAATACTTTTTCTTTAGCTCTAGAATTTTTTAGTTTGAAAACTATTGTGAATCATTCAAAAGATTACGATCCGTTTACAATCGTATGTCATAATGCCATTTAGTGCATACGATTAACGTATCACGTAATTTTTTTTTTCGTACGATTGTCCATACGAACACGGATGTAACGATTTCACCCCTGAAGTACCATTTGTAACTAGAAAATATATTTTTTTATAAAATAATAAATTTGGATTTTGTACTATAAGCTTTTTATGAAATTTAAAGAATTAAAAATTATTTAGGCTTAAGTTATTTAAAACTTGAAAATATTTACATATTTGAATGTTTATTAATTATTTTATTATTAAGTAAGGTAATTTAAATAACAAATTAATGAATATGTGCTTATTAATATGTGCAAATTAAAAATGTACTAAAATATAAGAAAACGCAAAATTGTAATTTAAATTTATTTTAATATCGTAAAAGTATGGATTTATAATCTCAGGTTCAATTCCTATGCAAAATTATTATTTTGGCATTAAAATACAGAATAAAGTATATAAATAAATAAATTAATTATTAGTTATTTTGTATTTATT
This sequence comes from Gymnosoma rotundatum, assembly GCA_916610165.2. Lineage (NCBI taxonomy): Eukaryota > Metazoa > Arthropoda > Insecta > Diptera > Tachinidae > Gymnosoma > Gymnosoma rotundatum. Next base: position 129,712,565 of record OU744339.1, on the reverse strand, counting down.
TTAACTTTATCACTGCTAAATATTTAATAATAAAAATTAACAATTAATTCTATAAAATTACATTTCCGATCAGAGAATCGGGTTTTAAAGGTTTAATATTTTCTACAATTGTAGAGCATGAAGAAGATAAAATTTAACTGGAAAATTTTGTCTTTTACATGAACAATGATCGCTTGGTTTTATAAAATTTTAATAAATTCAGTATAATAAGTCGATTTTAAATTTGCTTTTACCTTCTAATTATGCATTTGACTGAAGCGCTTGACCATTAATTTTAATAATAATAAAAATAAACTTTTAGTCAAAAAAAATTTTTTAAAAGTAAAAAAAGGAATGTAAACAAAATTGTTTAGACTTTAATAAGTAAGAAATGCAATATAATTACAATTAACTTTAAGTTAGTAAATTTATAAGGCATTGTAAAGGGCACTTTAATTTATTAATTAATGTGAAACAAACATAGCAACAAAGCCCGTTTTAATTTTATATCATAATCTTTGTTAAATTTTAATAATAAATCAATGCTGTAAGAAATTCTTAATTACTTTATAACTCGCCTTTTCTTTCGAGATCTGTATAACTGGGGGGATTGTCTTTGTCAGCATTTAAGCCGGCCTCTTCATCTTCAACTTTCTGTCCAGGTTCACTGACCTTATTTCTGATATCCTTATACAGCTTATAGATGGGGTGAAATATCAAAATTTGTATGCCTAAAATTTTACAATTTTAAAAAAGGCACTATTATATAAAATATTTTATTAAATTATTGTAATATCAAAATTGCAACAAAATCAATTTTACAAAATAAATCTAATATACAAAACTGAAGAACCGAAATTTTTTAGATATTTAAAAAAAAATCACCAGTAAAATTTAAAATAAATATTTATATTTCCACCCGATGATGTAACGATATATTGAAAATAAATTTAATTAATTTTTATACATAAGATCTTGTGGTCAATAAACTTAATAATTATAAACAAAAAATATAAATTTTTTCGAGAATTTAAACTTTAAGTATGGACCTCTCTTAAAGCGATGTTATGATTTAAACACCTATTAAATAAAGAAATCGGCATTAGCTTTTAATAGGTGATACTATTATCCAAATAGAAACCGTTTTGAAATATTACCGACACGTTACGAGTAATTAAATACTTAAATAATTTTTTTTATACTTTTCCTTTTTTTAATATTGACTTACTGAGAGTTAAACAGCCAAGTGTAAATGGCCAAAAAACCTCATTTAATGGCGCGCCTGACAAAATGCCAGAAAAGAAACCAACTATTAAACGAAATGTATGACAGACAATTCCAGCAAAAGCACAAAATATCCAAGGTTTCATAAGAGAATGATGTCTCTAAAATTGAATTTTCATTTTGTTTTTTATCAAAAAACTCAAACTTGTTTATTTACCTTAACAATGCCCGCTATCAGTAGACAGGATATAATAATGGCAATCACACAAATTACTAAAGTTATGTAGAGAAGTGTAATTGGCGTAGACCAGACGTCCTCATTGCCCTTTTTGTCTGCAAAAAAAAAAATAAATAAATCAACATGTGGATTTCTATTATTTTATTAAACAATATTTACCGTCTTCGGTTAATTTGCCAAAATCACACAAAACTTCTATTATGTAAATAATAGTTATTGAAAATCCTAAAATATTGATACAACCAATGCCCACTCCCAATGTAGAACGACTTAAACTTTTCATTGTTGTATGTTTTAGTAACAATTAATAAAATTGCTTAATTCTTTAACTATTTTTATTTCGTTTTAGGAACCGCAACAAACACGTACAAGTTTAAAACTGAGAGGATATTCTTGCTTTAAAACGTACTAAGGAAAAGCTAAACGAAACTTGTATCACATCTGCGTATTGAAGACTTATTCTTGGTGTTATAACTTATTTCGCTTGTTTGTGTAAAATAGTGGTCGGCGATAAGAGATAATTGTATTATATTTAATTTTTTGTCTTGTTGCACTTAGAGAAATTTTTGGACTTTCATTAAATATTTTTAATAAAAATTTTTAACATGTGTCGGCTGATAATGTATTCAGAATTTTTTTTTTACTTAATTCAAATGCACCCTTTCTAAGTAAAATATTTATTTAGTGATAATTACTCCCGATTTATGGTATTTATTATTCCATATTTACTAAAAGTTCTAACTTTAAAATTACATAAAGTAGTTGTGCGAATAACTAAAAGGCATATGGGATTTTTAGAACCGGTCTTACTTCTTGTCTTTAATTTTTACCGTTTAAGAACATAAATGCTACAATAAGATTTTCGTATATATACAAATAGATCAAGTTCGAGCGGTAACATTTTTAGCAAATTAATTAAATTATTTATGCTGTCATCATCTCCATTTTTAAAAAAGGAGAGAAAAGTTCTTGCTTTGCTTCGCATTTATATAAAAATTCCAATAACTCGGTAGCAAAACAATTTTTTAATTTAAACAGAACACTTACAGCAACTGCCAATTTTAAAGGGTCCACCAAATAACATTTTTTTTAATGCTTTAAAAAAAAACGCATAGGATGGTCAATTGGATACAACTCCTGAACCAATTGGATTTTGTATGGCGTCATACCAAGGTCTTTATTCAAAATTCGTCTCAATGATGTTTTCGAAATGTTCAATTGTTGAGAACGACGGTGAATTAATGTTGAAAGCGCTTCACGCCCACTTTCTGCCACAGCAGCAATATTCTCGTGTGTACACACTGTTCTTGGCTTTTCACGCTTTGGTTTATCGATGAGGATGCCAGTTTCTTTTCACAAGATAACGAAAATACGGAGCTGACGGTTCTTCTCTACTTCCAAAATCCGTACGCAATTTTCGCACATTCTGCACATTCTTATAATAATTTTCAAAGTAATGTCGCAATATTTCCCAGCGTTGTTCAAGCGTTCAGCGGAAGGATAAAACTTATTATTATATATCAGATATGAGCTAAGTGTGTTCACGAAATAAGCACTAGTTGAAAAAAAACCGTTAGATGGCGGACCCTATATTTGTTGCTCTGCTCTCTGCGTTAGAATACGCTCTTTACCCATTTTCGTGACTTGCGAATGTGTTTTGTTTAAAAAAGTACGTAAGACGATTAATTTCTTTGGATATTGCTCATACAAAAATATTTAAATCAGGATTAATAAAATGAGAGGGTGGGGGTAGGAGGGTAAATATATGGGGTTATAGGAATTTTTTGATGAAAACGCAAAAAAAAATAGGAGCGCCCTAATCACCTAGTGGTGTGAAAAATACTTGACGACCTATTCTCATACCAACCTTTATAAATAGTATAGAGATTTATAAAGTTTCTTGTTATCAGGGTAGGATAATCCGAGCATTTTTGATCGAAAATATGTAAAAATTAACGAAAATCTTATATTTTCTATTCTATTAAAGATATTGGAATAGAATTTTTTAAATGTTAATCCCAAAAACAAAACTCTTATGATTGGAGTGCTGGAGAGGAATGGAAAAAATATGATTCGTCATCTGAGCCGATGAAACAAAATAAAAAGCTTCTTATTTTATTTACTCAGATACAAAAATCGAATCCCAGTAGAAAATGGAAGAAATTGAAATAAAACAATGGAATTAGAAATTTTGTAGGTTATAAATTTTATTTCTAATGAAAGGATACATTTACCTCTTCTCGTGCTTATAAATATTTTTTAATAGTAATCAAACAGTATTAAAAGACATTTTGAACATTATGACTTTTAAAGTTAGGCCTTAAACGTAAAAGAGATAGCTGCAACTACCAAACTGAAACCGCAGAAATCAGCTCATATGTATATTAATATGAAGCAAACTCTCTGTAGTTGCGGAACTTAAAACAAATGTTTGTTATGGCATTTGGCCTTAACATTACCGCCCACCTTGCAGGATATATGAAATGGATGCAGTAAGCAAAGTAAACAAGTCATATTAGCCATGTCAAAAATACTTTTTGAAAAAAAAAAAAAGAAATTACAATCTAATTGAAATAAGAACTACAAATACAATTAATTCATGTTATGTAAGCGTAGAATTAAGTATATAAAATAATTACTATATTTTCCTTATTTAAACTTTATAAAAACACAATTCAGAATTTTGCTAGTCAGCAGAACAACTAATATGGGTATAGTTTAGGAAAAAAAAATGTTAACATAAATGTACGTTCATTATTTTGCGTTGCCTCACACTTAAGTGCATTTCGTATTTATAAGGCGCATGGACCGAAATCACCCACCCGAAAAGGGTACTTTGAGCAGTAGGAAAACCCGGTTTAGAAATCTAACTGGTGGAAAGTTGTTAAAAATAGAATAAAAAAATTTGAAAAAAAAAACTGAAATTTGATCTTGAACAAAATATCGGAATTTTAATTTTAAATAACTCTTCAACAATATCAGAATACTTTACGGTTTGTACTTGCTTAATAAGGCTTTATCAGGGACTTTTAAAGTTTAAAAAATTAAATCCAATGATAAACAAAAAAAAATTGCAGCTTTGAGTAGTAATTTAGGACCCCTTTGCTTCAATCCGTTAAACTGTTTAGAAATTTCCTATTTATTTGCGAAATATGTTGTTTCTATGCCACTGTACTCTTTTACGATTAATTTCAATTTGTTATTTGTTTATTCAAAACTATTAGAAAAAAAAATAAAAACAAAAATGTACAAATATCACAGACTTAAATTTGTTCAACTCATTTGATGATGTCATACAAATAACCCCTCATTTAAAAAAATGATTGGAGAGATTTTTAAGCTTTTTTATACTCAAGTGCCCTGAAATTGTTTAAACTAAATATGCGTGTCTTAAAATTAACACTTATACTTACTTTTATATTTGTATTATTTAGAAACTTTAACATTTTATTTTGTTTTAAAGCAAAAACAAAAACCTGTTTACTTTATTGACATTAAAAAACATTAAGAAATCTGCTCGGACATATATTGCTTAAACTTATACTAGTAAAAGAAAATAACGGAAAAATATTATTGTTGTTAAGTGTTATTTTTATTTGTATAAGTGTGTATGTGTATATTCAAAGTCCTTTGTAATCGTTCACCATAAACTCTACGATTTCTTTTAAAAGGTGCCTTCTTAACCGCTACTCTTACAAGTTGTTCTTTAAAACTTGTGTTCTTACAACGCAGCTTCTTTTAAACGTAATCTTTTAACTGTTGTTTTTATTGTTTGCTTACCGAAAAGTATGTCTATAAAAATGTACATCTTGTTTTTAAACACACGATTTTTAAGATGTAATTTTAAGAAGTTCTTATTTAAAATTACCTTTTTTTAATGTTCGCATATTTCAAGGATTTTTTTTTTATTTTGAAAGTTACATTGACCTTAAAAATAATAATAATAATAGTTTTTAGATTGTTAATATCAACATAAAAGTACCACGAATTCTATAGTTTTGTTCTGAGAACCAAAAATTTGGTGTTTTACCATCAATTAAGAAGTACGAAAAGAATAATATGTACGGGTTGGTTTTGAACAGAATATTGTCTGAACTTTAGATTTTATTAATTTATGTAAATAAAAAGAACATAAGTACAATCATTGTAACAAATACATCTTGTCTAGCTGGTACTTTGCTTAAAGGTTAAAAAAAACTCGGCCAAAAGTTTTGGTTGTTGGTCTTCTAAATTTTGTTTCACAAAAATATTTATGCAGCATTTTGAAAAATGTTTTTTTTTTTAATAAAATTGTTGATAATTGTTTGTATTAATAGACATAATTTGCAATAAAAATATTTAGTAAACTCTTAATGACAAATATTTTATATTCGCACTTTTAATCCTTTTAAATCCATGGGTTAATGACAGTACAAAACTAAAACTTCCATTCAAAATATTACGCTCGTAAATAAACACCTTTCTGATCCAAAAAAAAGATGTCAAAAATGCCACAGGTATACAATTATTGACAGCATAATTAATTCCACCAAAAACAGTTTTCAACATTTTAAAATTCTTCGTTTAATTACCCAAACAAAAGTTCAATTAGTTGTACATGTTTGTACCCTTTTCCAACTCTCCGTAACTGGGTGGATTCTGTAGGCAATAGTTTAGGCCTCTTTGCTCTTGAGCGTTAGTGGCATCTCGAAAATCAGCATACAAAGTATAAATCGGATAAAATATTAAGAATTGCACACCTTCAAATTAAAAGAAAATAAACAATTATTTTTTTGTTTTTGTACTTTTTAAAAAGGTTCATTCAACAAAGTGAAGTGAACAAATTCTTATTTAAAAATTTTTAAAATATTTTTAACTGCTATTTTTTAGCTAATGTTTTTAAAATGTAAATGAAAAGATAATACTTTAAAATAGCATTTTTTAGTCGATTTTTTTAAAAACATTATTTCAAAAAAGATACTGTTTCGAAATGTTCTATTAAAGTAATTTTTCAAAAAGTACATGTTAAATAATTTTTCTAAAGGTACTCGTTAAAGTCTCTTTGCAAAAAGTACTTTCTCCGTGTATTGCTCTGAAAAACTGTATTTTTAATAAGTATTTGATGGTAAATAGTAAATGTGTACTTTATCAACAATTTTTTATTGGAGGGTTAAGCCACTCCCTGAAGGAATTTTGCAAAATAAAAATGGTTAAGGAATTTATAAGAAATTTACGTAAAAAAGTACTTTTTAAAGGCATTTCACAAAAGGACTATTTCGTGTTAAATGTACTTTTTAAAAAACTACAATTTTTTAGAGAAACAGTTTTACAGCCTGTTTATAGAACACGTCAAGAGCGAAACGAAACCGAATGGCAAATGAATGAATACGTAATAAGTAGCGTCCGTGTAACACTCTCCGGTTTTTTTTTTCGTTTAACTTACGTTTTGTTTTTAATTAATATTTTTTATTTACTTTTTTTCATATACATTTATTTGTTTTTGCCTTAAATGTTGGTAGCCCTGCTTCGGCGCTTAAAAAGGAACAGCTGAGTTTAATAAACAAATCAAAATTATCAAACAATCAATCGGTAGAACAAAAATTTGTGCAAATAAAAAAGTTTAAACAATAAGTAAATAAAAAATTTAGTAATAAAATAAATAATAATTTTAAAAGTGTGAGTGTACTAATTATATTTCTGTATAATACTTTTATAGTAGATGTATACGTAGAAGTTTTATTGGTGAAAGTGTTATGATGGGCAGTTGACAAAAAATATTAACTCCTTAAAACTTCCTGAAAACTCCATATTTTTTATTTTATTTAATATTTTTAAAACGAATAGTTTTTTTCTTCGCTCAGTTTTGACGTTTCTGACACTACAATGCGCGATACGTAAACCAAAAACAATTTTCATTTGTTACGTTTTTTTACAAAAATTAATGACATTCGTGTTTTAAAAACCCAAAGATGGAAAACGGTAACGTTTTTGTGCGTCTAAACGGCAGATTGTGTTCTGTAAACTGGCTGTTATAGATACTTTTAGAAACGGACATTGTTAAATTCTTATTACGTAAAGGATTTTTGTTAGAAAGGTAGCTTTTTATTGTCCTTAATTTGAAATATCTAAATATGTAAACCTTTTTTAAAAACCAGTGCACAGTGGGCAGAAACAAAGTATTTTGGGAATAACTCAGCCATTTGTAAACGGCTAGGATAGTTAATTCAAAATTGGAAATGCCAAGCCTGGAAAGTGGGAAATACCCAGCTTCAAAACTTAAGCTCAAATACTCCTCTGCTATGCTTATATCAAATTTTAGATCAATCAGCCTAGCTGATGTTATTTCCAAAATATTTTTATTGTGGCCCATTGTGCAGTGTAGCAAAGTATTCCTTTTAAAATGTACTTTTTTTAAGAAAACACATATTTCGAAGAACTTTAACTTAAATTGTTTATATTTGGATAAATTTGAAAAGTAATTTTTAACGATATTTTTTTTTTACTTGAGCACGACAAAAAAGAATATTAAATTGAACTTACCCACTGTTAATAGCCCAACTAAAAGTGTGGCCAGTATAGATCCAAACGGTAAACTAGTTGTTAAACCAACAATAGTTTCAATTATAATGCCCAAAATATAATAAGCAATGCCGATTATGGCGCTACAAATCCAAGGTTTCATGAATGTGTGACGTTGCTAAATTTTTAACAAACAGCAAAGAAAATATCCAGAACATAATTTAACAACATTTTCTTTGCAATATAAATATTTACCTTCAATATACCAAATACCAAAAAGACAGATGTTATAAGCGAAATGACGCAAACAATCAAAATTATGTACAACAGTGCAATCGAGGTGGTCAGGAACTTTGCATTCACTCGCATTTCTAACAAAATAACAAGTGGTTGTTGATTGAAATGTATGTTGGTAAATTTAAAAGAAAATATTTACCCTCATCTGACAAGGTATTGGCTTCGCATAAGATCGCTATTATATAAATAATTAGAACTGCAAATGTGCAAATATTTATGACGCCAATAATGACACCCAAACTCGAACGACTGAAACACTTCATTTTGCAACAAGTAAATTTGCAATTTATTCTTTCAAATTTTTTTTGTCAAGTTTTATTTGAAGTTTAATCAATGCGTTTCAAATAAAAACTAAATGTAATGCATACATGTGCATACATACATACAGACATATGACTGTATGTATTCGCAATGTTAGACAAATGCGTATTACTTCTGCGTAGTAAAAAAGGGGACGGAAAAGTAAATGAATGTTTTTAAAACTGTTAAAATATACGTATGTTTGAATGTTCTCCCAATTGCGAAAAAACTTTACGTTCATTCTGTCATAGCAGCGTTAGACAGAGAAATAATATAAAAATTAAAATATTTGTCAATGAGTCAATCCATATTTCACATTGTTACGAAAATAGAATTTGCTAACAATTTACATTCATACATATGTATGTATGGCCACATAAATTAGGTTACTTTAACTATTGGGACACACTTATATCTCCAAACTTTACACTTTTTCAACTGTTCAATAGTTTGGCAATATAAATCAAATTGCAGCAACTACAGGGTCACTCTTTAATTTTCACATTAGATTAGCAATCAGGTTCTGTGTAAATTTCAACCATCTGTCTGTACCGGTTCAAAAGTTTGCCATGTATATGGGCAAACTTTTGATTATATCAACTATTGTAAATCCCTTTAATTTATAATTTAAAATTTTTATACTTTTTATTACACCAACGAAAGTAGTGGAATTCTGTCTAAAATTAAGGTGTTTGTATACAACGGTTCAAAAAATACGGCCATATAGAACAAATTACATTAATTTTGGGAACACCCTTTAATTTCTAAATTTAAATTATAAGCTTCTTATTATAGCGGACTTAGCAAAACATGTCCCTTGTAAATTGCAGCTATCTGTCTATAATGGTTCAAAAGTCCGGCCACATACACCATATTATATCAACTATTGGGACACCCGTTTATTTCCAAATCAAAATTTTATACTTTTTCTTATAGAGAAGTTGGTAATAAAGGTTCTTTGTAAATTTCAATCGTCTGTCTACAACTGTTTAAAAGTATGGCCATATACCAAACTAAATGAACTATTGGTGCACCCTTTAATTTATAATTTTAAATATTATCAGCTGTTACTATAACGGCCATAGCAATCGACATTGAGTCAAATTTACAAGCGCTTTTCTATAACGGTTTAAAAGATAGGCCTATATAAGTAAATCTACAATAATTATGGGACACCCTTTAATATATTAATTCAAATTATAAAGTCGCTGATATAGCGGATTTAGCATTACAGGTCCCTTTAAAGTTTCAGCGTTCTGTCTATAACGGTTTAAAAGTTTGGTCACATACGCAAAATTACATTAACTATTGGAACACCCTTTAATTTCCAAATCCAAATTTTATATTTGTTGTTATAGGTGACTTAGCAATACAGGTTTGTTGTAAATTTCTAGCGTCTGTCTAAAACTGTTCAAAACTATGGCCATATACATAAAATTTAATGAACTATTGGCGCACCCTTTAATTTGTAATATTAATAATTGTTACAATAATGGCCATAGTAATCGACATTCTGTCCAATTTGCAAGCGTTTGTCTATACTGGTTCAAAAGATAGGCCCATATAAGTAAATTTACATCAATTATGGGGGCACCCTTTAATTTTTAGATTTATTTTTGTATAATTTGTTGTTTTTGGGAGCCATAGTAATACGCAGTCATTTTAAATTTTACAGAACCACCCTTTACAGTTCATAATACACGTAAAAAATATGTATGTTGTATGGGGACACACTTTAATTTTTAAGATTATGAACTGTTTTTAAAATATTACCAAAAATTTTCAAAATCGGATCAGAAATTACTGAGTTCTGGAGGCACAAATATAAAAAAGCAACATTCGTCCGAATTGTATAACCTCCTTCTTTTTTTGAAGTCGGTTAAAAAGGAAAGTTAGCTACCACATGTTGACGTGGTAGTTGCGTTGCTAGAGGTGTCCCCGTAAAGTAGAAGATTATAAGTTCGGCGGCACACCTACAACTCCCAGTAACAGAAGGTAAAAAAAAAATTAACCTAAAAATTAAAGGGTGTCCTCATAGGTGACATAGTTTTTCTTACATGACCTTATCTTTTAAAACGTTACACTCAAACACTTGAAAATGATAACTAATGAACACTTCTATGTCCGCTATAACAAATATAATTATTTAAAGTTAGAAATTAATGGACGGTTTTTTTTTCAAGAATTATTTAAGTTGTTTACATGAAAATAAATGTTAATTTTATTGTTTACATTTTAATTAGAATAATTTATTTTTACTTGTTATACCCTTCACCAAAAAAAGTAGAGAAAGGGTATAACTAAGTTTGTCATTCCGTTTGTAATTTCTACAATATCCCTTCCCGACCCCATAAAATATATAATTCTGAGTTCTTATGAGTGACGTCCGTCTGTCAGTCTTTCCGTCCGTGTTAGTGTTAAAATGAAGTTTGCCAAGGCATTAGATCAGCTAGAAAAAATTTACACATGTCAATCGATCAGATATAGTGTAGAAAGAGGTGCTATTGGAAATCAGAAAAATCGGTCCATGTCCTTCTGGGCAGCTAGCAAAACACCACGCCTACCTCTAATTTTTCCATGTCATTTTTAGCAATAAAGTAACTCCAATCAAAGAAATTAATATATGGGGCGATAGAGAATTATAAAATAAGAAAAAAAACATCAAGTGAAAAAATTGGCGCTCGCCCAAATTTTCCGAGTTCCCGGGGCTCTGAAATTTTTAAATTTTTGAAAATATCAATATGGGTATCAATTTAAAGCTTTTGAAAAGATCTTTAAGGAAATAGTAATTTTTTGGAAAAATCCTGTTCAGGATTTTTCACTTCCTATACGAAGGTATAGGTCGATGTGCAGTTCCTGGAGAGACTATTTACAAATATCTGAAAATTTGCGGGTACCCTGGTGCTTTAATTAATTAAAAAAGAAAAAAAAAGAAATCGTTTTACTATCCCGAGTTTAAATTTACAATTCGTATCGGTGGCGCTGAAATTTTCTTGAGTATCGGTATTGTATTGACCAAAAGGCGTAAAGACACGATCCTTAGAAGCTGCTTTTTGCTTTTTTGTTTTCAAAATCCTGATGTGTTGCCAAGGGAAGGCCAGAAAAAGTGACGCTTTTCCTTCACAAAAAATGTATAGAAAACTTGGCTAATGTCCACTGATGAGCTATATGAGCAGTAGTAAAGTAACTATATGCTTTTACCGCAGTAAAAAATTATTTATAATTTAAAAGGAATCGTCATAAAATTTCTTTAAAAAAAACCCCACATTCACAACATTAAAAACCCAATTCTGATAACACTGGGTATTGGTATTGTTATTCGCTCTCTTTAATTGTGCCAAAAGCTCAGAAAAGCTTTATTTGGTAAACTTAAAAATGGTAATGAAAAAATACCCTCACATGCGTCAATATAAAAGACCACTTGTTGAACCATTTACAAAATTAAAAGAGTTCTGCTCTCAAATCTGTTTTTGAAGCAGTCATGAGCCGCATAATAAAATGTGATATTTTATGCGATTGGCGGCAGTGTTGTGGTCTTCTCACAATTCCCTTCTGAATTATAGTTTTTTAATGTTATTTTGGCAAGCACAGTGGTAATGACAGCTATAAATTTAAAAATTAAGAAAATAAAATAGAAGACATATGTTTTTTATTGTTTAATGGTTTCAGTGTGGAATTAAATAATTAAATTTTAAAACGTTAAAAGTCATTTACCAAACCAACCACCCTTTTCAGCATATTTTCAACTACGATTTGATTTCGCTTTGAAAAAAATAATATACGTAATTTAATAAAAAAAATTTTTTGGTTTATTATACCATTGCTCTCTTTTAGCCCTTCAAGTGAATTCTTCCAAACATAAAAAATGTTGGCCGGCTCTTCTTCTTCAGATATTTATAGTTTTTTAAACTTTAAATTTCCAAGCAAGAAGAATGGTTTTTGGTCGCACACTTACAGCCATACCTTAACACGAGCGGAAAGCATTTTTTTTGCTGTCAAAAGGTCTCATGCCCGTACATAAGGTATGTACCAAGGCGAATTAATTATCAGGTGGCAGCGTTAGAGAATGTATTATTTTTTGCTGGTAGAAACGGATGTCAAACTTCATATAAAAAAAAATGGTAAACAGATTTTTTTATACATGGAGTTTGACAGTAGTGTACACGGCGAAAATTAATGAATTCGCCTACGCTGCCACATGGTAATTGATTCGCCTTGGTATGTACAATACTTAAATTATGCGGCGGCAACGCTTTGCAATTGGAAAATCCGATTTTGACCAGGCGTTTAATAATATTAATAATTAAAAATAAATAATAATTCAAAAAATTCATTTTTATTTTTTTATACAATTTTTATTTACACAACACAAACAACAGAATTGTTATTCTTGTTAAAATGATCAGGAAAGTTATTTTTTTTTTTTTTCAATAATCCTGTTTTGAGGTAGCATTGGCGTTTTTGTTTAGGTATGACATTTCAGCGTAAAAGCTTAGCGAAAGAAAAAGTTCCGCTTTATTTAGGTTTGGCTGTTAGAAATGTGGAGCTTAATTCTGCTCAAAAACGTACGACCAGGATATTTTTCATGCAGTTTTGGAATTGTTTCATGATATCAATGCGATAACACACCGCCCTGACGAAGTGGTCCAGTAATGGCTAATGCTTAACCACTTTTCTTTTCAAAATAATTTGACGATTTTAGAAGCAATCGAGGATAAATTATGTCATAGGAGGCGATTTTTTCAAGTAATTCTGCACTGCTTTAATGTTGGTACTTGAAACGATTGATAAGCGTTTGTAATTTATCAAATTTCTCTCGAATATTTATCTATAATAAAATTAAAATAATAATTAAAATAAAATTTACATTTCGGCAGTTGTTAGTACGAAATTTGTAAAGCCCCTGTCAGCTGTTAATGTTTTAATACTTAAGAGCGTTATAGCAACTTTAAAAAATTTAAGCGACTCTTAGGGCATATCCTATGTCAAGATAGTCGTAGGATTAAAACTTTTATTAATATTATTAAGAAGAAGTATAGGTTTTGCAAACCACTGTGAATACAACAAATTTCTCATTTAATGAGAAATAAAACGAAAAAAAACAGCAAGAGAAATTATATTTGTTTATCAATTAATAGTAGCAACATGGTATCAGTTGAAATTTATTATTAAATAGAAAAAGTTGAATTGATAATTTATTTATTGTGCGGAGGAACCGCAAAATTATACATCTTCGTTTTTATTTTAAAGATACCAATAATTTATTGAATAATTCTGGGAAATCCTAAAATGAAAACATTATTTGGAATACGCTCAAATGTTGCTCTCGCTGTGGTTGGTTTATTATATTTTTTAATTTCACTTAATACCTGCCTTTATGGACTTCAAGTTAAAGGATCCATTTCGGAAAGATATTCATCAAAAACTTATTTGTTAATCAATACGAACACAAGTGAGTAGGAATCAAATTTGAAAATAAAAATTTTTTTTAAGAATAAAATTTGTGTCTAAAATCAATTTGGTTAGTAAAAATACTACGCAATAAAACTATAAACAAAATAAGAGCTTTTTATTTGTTATGAAAGAGTTTTTTTTTCAGAGGGCTGAAGAGAGTTTATTTTGCACATGTTTATGTCAGGCATGGTAAATTGAATTTATACTTTAGTGAATAAATTAGTAAAGGCCGGTGTTACGTGGCCATAAAATTTCAAGAGGTTAGAAAGGTCTTTCACTGAATGAAGTAGTTGAAAGTGCATGGTTTAACCACTAAAGAATGCAAAGACATTAATGCTGCATTAACGCATGAAAATTATTTCCGGAAGTTCTGTATACGTATTAATAAAAAAAAAATTATTAAATTAGGATTTGAACTATAGTTATTATAAATGGCTGGCCGATGGCTGGAATAAAAGCAAAAAACAAATGTACAAGACAAAATATAGAGAGAACAGTGAAGAAATATGTACTTTGGTTTGTGTGTAAATTTCGTTCAAACAAATTAATATTGATATAAATACTACTCGTATTCTTATTTACTAAGTTAGTTGTTTAAACAGATGATGTTTACAATGTATACAACCTAAGGTAGATAGATGCGAAGAATGCTGATGAAGGATGTAGCGGTCCGGAAAGTGCAGCATTCTTTGGAAAACGTCCGCATACATTTGTAAAATAATTTTTCTTTCTAAAAAAAAGGTTTTTTGGAAATTAAAATAAATGAACTTCTCCAAGCGTATTTTTGCTGTTGCTAAATGAAAAATTAAAGGCAAGATCACAGTGATCATTTCTGGAACAGAAGGATATTTTGAGGGCTTTCCAACATCCTTAAAAAATTAAGAAATATGAGGGTTATTCAAAAAAAAGAAATTGAGAGGGATCCTAAAAAAAGTTCTATAGTTTATTTTTCTTACAAATCTAAGAAATTTTTACACCTTTTAAAATTTTGACAGAAAAAACCAAAAAATTCAATTAATAAGGATGTTTATACAGGTTGTCCGCCGTAAGGTATACTACTGTATTTTGCCGCTATTTTGGTAAACATTACTCTTGACAGTTCATATTTGGCAGTCGTGAAGTAGACACGTGACAAATTTTTAAAGGCAAAATATTCGATAAGCCAACGTGTTCCAGCAGTGCCCACAACTTCTTCTGCGTGTCATTTTGAATTTTTTTAAAAATCAAATTTCGAAAAATGGGTTTTTAAATATTTATTGCAGCGTTCTGCAGACAGTGTTAAAAATTTTCCAATCACAAAAATGAAATGTGCTGAAAACTGTTCAAGTACCATTCGACCGGATAAAATTGGGCTGTCTTCCACATTTGTATCTCTATTTCTCTACGAAATGTGTCTTATTTTTACGAACAAAAAGTATTCTATACTGGAACCTAGCAAGGCGAATCAATTACCAGGTGGCAGCTTAGGCAAATTCATTAATTTTCGCCGTGAACACTACTGTCAAACTCCATACATAAAAAATCTGTGTACTATTTTTTATATATGAAGTTTGACATTCGTTTCTACCAGCAAAAAATAATAAATTCTCTAACGCTGCCACCTGGTAATTGATTCGCCTTGCATTAGATCATGCGATCTATAGATGATTCATTCTGTTTGTTTAATTTACAAACGTTAAAACTGCTTTTATTTGTATTGTTAGTGCTTGACAACTAAACTGAATTTTGCAAGAGCGAATTGGTCTTGTAGTTTGTGCAGTCACCTGCCAGAATTCGGCTTGAAATGTTTCTAGTAATAATTATCTTCTTTTTAATTTTATTTTTAACGCTTGTTATATTTCTCATTTTTTTTTTCAAGGGTTATTTCAAATCTATTCTCTAGTTCTTAGCTTGAGTTGTTTATTTGGATCGTTGCTACTAATTTTGAGCGGCTTAGATGTGAGTATTTATTTATTTTTAATATTTTTATTGGTTTTAAATTTTTTCACGCTTATTTGTTTTGCAGAAACGTCATGGATTAATATTGCCCTGGTTGACATTCAATATTGCATTCGAATCTTTTTTAGCAAGTTTTTTCTTTTACTTAATATTTTTGTTAATTCAGACTTATCATAGCAGTTGGTACGATATATGTGGGCTCTTATTGGCTATTTCTGTTAACGCTATAGCAATTGGTAAGTTTAATACGCAAAATTCATTTACAGCACTTTTACATAAATATGTACACTAGCCAGAATAACTATTCGTACACTGCAACATTTAATTTTTAAATAATTATAAAAAAGTAATAGGAAACGATTTGTGGCTAAATTTAACATTTTTAGTTCTTCATAAAGTTTTCTTTAATTTTAGTATATTTTCAAATCTTTATGCTTTCACTGCAAAGTTTTTCAATAAAAAAATGCAGTTTGGCCACGTTTTACTATCGGAAAAAATATTCGTACACTTTTATTTCTGGTAATCCCATGAATTTTTTACTAAGCTAAAGTGTGCCAAAAGCAACAGAATAATAAAAGCTCTACTTAATTCAAATTAGTTTGTCTCAGTGGCAAAATTTTCAAAGTACAAATCAAGTATTAATCAAGATGAGTTCTAAAACAAAAGAAATTTGTGTAGCTGAACGGAAAATTATTATAAAATTGCACAATGAAGGAAAACCTTTGCGTGAAATTGCTAAGACTGTTGGAAGAAGTCATTCTTCTATCCAATACGTCATTAAAAATTTCAAATCTACCGGCTCTATCTTGTCAAAACAATGCACAGGCCGCCCATCAAAATTGACCGAAAGGGAAAAACGAACTGTTTTGGCGCTGGTAAAACAAAATCCAAGAGTTACGGATTCCCGAATCAGCAATAATATAAAAGAATCTTTTAATAAAGACACCGTGCGCAAAATATTGAAAAAGGATGATTATCATGGCCGTGTAGCACGTAGGAAGCTTTACATATCGAACATCGATAGAAAAAAAGGATGGAATTTGCCAACAAAATGCCTTCCGAGTTTTGGGAAAAGGTCTTGTTTTCTGATGAAAGCAAATTCTGCATCTTTGGCATTAAGGGGAAAAAGATGGTTTGGCGAAAAAATGGAACAGCGCTTAATAAAGAAAATCTTGTTCCAACTGTAAAGCATGGAGGAGGTGGTGTTATGGTGTGGGCGTGCATGGCAGCTAAAGGAGTCGGAAATTTGACTTTTATAGACTCCAAAATGGACCAGTACGGCTATTTAAATATACTGAAACGAAATTTACAGCAAAGTGCCGAGAAACTGAATTTGGGATTAGACTTTTGGTTCCAACAGGATAATGATCCCAAGCATTCGGCGCATAATGTGAAGTTGTGGCTACTCTATAACACAAAATATCAATTGCATTCCCCCCAAAATCGCCGGATCTAACATTTGTGGGATTTATTGGAGCGTAAGATCCGAAAACATAACATTATCTCTAAGGATATGCTAAAAAGCGTTATTATGGAGGAATGGAACAAAATAAGCCAGGAGGAAACATCCAAACTAGCAAAATCAATGACAAACCGTCTTTCAGAATTTCTTCGACGTAAAGGATATTCTATTAGTTATTAAAAGTATTTCAAATATATCACAAGTTAATTTTATGTACAAATATTTAAACTGTACGAATACTTTTTCTGATGAATTAGCTCTATAATTTTGTAATTTCAGCGGTAAAAAGAAAAAGTCAAATAATAAAATTGTTAGTGCCTTATAAAAACCAAATACATCCAACAACAAATTTTTGAAAACTTTTTGAACAAATCGATTAAAAAACGAGGATTGTTTTTATAATTAAAGTTTAAGACCCAAGGTGTACGAATAGTTTTTCTGGCATGTGTATGTATGCATTTGTGCTATCATTTTAATTTTAATAATTTTATTAAACAACTAAATAAATAGTTATTCACACAACAAAATACTTAAGAAAGTTTAATGTGTTAAAAATAAAACTTAGCACCATGTTTTGTTAAAATATTTTATTACTTAAAAAAAAAAAATTAGGGCATAAAAATATAAATTAAATATTTACTTAATTAATATTTATTTAATGTTCAGTTAAAAAATCTGTTAAATCGCATTTTTTAATTACAAATCTTAATGGAATTAATTTAATTTGTAGTCAAAATACACTTAGCGGCACCCAACCAATATTTCCGTAGGCATTTGTTAGTCACCAAGTCTTGTGAATGATCTTTGAAAACTCTTTATTTATTTTATTCTAAATAAATTAACATTTTTCAGTTAGACTTTAGTTCGTTATTAGTTGTACATAATTATAAAGAGAACTATAAAATTTAGGTACCAGCAGAATGAAATGCACTTTCCGGTCCGGTAAAACCTTCGTTAACATTCTTCGTATCTATTTACAAGGTAGTTATCAATAATACATTTTTGTATTTATGCAGCCATTAAGGAGAAATAGGATACGAGAAATTTTTAAATGTTTTATATTGCATTTTGAAAGAACCGAAAAAAACAGCCGTATACACTGGAGAAAGAAAAATAGAATTATTGTTTGTTTATTGTTGTTTTTGCTTAAACTTTGATTTTTGTCTTAACTTTATTGTTTGGACAAAAATTTTTAGTTTATTTAAAATGTTTGTCAGGAGTTTCCTGAAAAGCTAAGTAAGCGGTAGCGAAATGGCCATCGGTAATTAATTTAATCGGGATAATTAAAAAAAAATAGCGCAAAGTTTTTTTGAAATGAAATAAATAAATCATAAAAAGTTCTGCAAGCAATTTAAAGATCGTTTCAATTATATTCAATTCAAAATTTTCTTTTAAATACTTGTAATTAATTCGATCTCGATTTTAATTTTAGCTCTTCACGATTATCTACGGAATGGTTCTTACGCTTTGTACAAAGATCTTCAAAAGGAAAATACGCGGCTTTTTCCAGTTTAAACACAAGTAACTAACACAAAGAAGCAGCTCATGTTTATAAAAACAAATAAAAATTTGCAATACTAAAATAAGTTAATTGACAAAAATATTTTTATTGAAAGACACACTCCTCGCCACCTAAACATTACAATTTTTATATACATAGTTTTTAAGCAAATCCTTTCTCAGCTAAATATGTGTAAAGCCTAAAATTTATATTTTTAAAAAATCATCTTTACAATGAAAATAAAAGAGATGTAATTAACTTAATTTACACATTTCCTTTATTGGAATAAATTTTCTTGCAAAATAAGCGCGTAACATTTCTTCCCATTTTTTTGCATACCGCCAAAAGTACCCAAAGTATTAATGTACACAACCATTAAATATGTGTCAGAAGACTAAATTGAGAAAATTTGAAAAAAACACTAAATGATCAGCTGTTTTTTTTACATATGTATGTACATAAAACATAAATAAAAAAATTCATAAATATTAAATAAAAAAGTAAAACTAGAAAACAAGCTTAAGTGAAAATAAATAAGTTAGCGTCAATGAAACGGTTCGACAATTTTGGGAAACTTAAGGCGAATTCATAACAGGCCTGCAGGCTGTAATGCTTAATGCGCTGACTTATTACAAATTTTTCTTGGAATTACTTTGATAATTTGAGAGAGTAAATTTTGTTTTTTGCTCTAATTAGACCAAACTTGCCCAAAGCTTTCTTGAATTAACCTATTGACGGATCTGTTTGTATAAAAAGTCTTTTAATATACACATCAATACATAGAGCTTGAACTTTACAAGCCGACGCTGAATGCATTTTATTTAATGTCTTCAAAAGAAAAAGAAAACTTATTGGTCCGAGTTCAGACGGGCGAACAAAGAAATTGTCAACAAAGCGTATCGCCGAGTACCGAACACAAAAACGATTCTCTTTTCTCCACCCGTAATTTGCTATCAAAGTAACAGCCTTTTTATAGAACACGTCAAGAGCGAAATGAAACCGGATGGCATTTGGACGAATACGTAATAATTAGCGTCCGTGTAACACGTTCCAATTTTTTCGTATAACTTACGTTGTGTTTCGTATACATAAATGTTGTGTCAAATCGTAGTATTGCCAATGTATTAATTAATGTTTTTTATTATTTACTTTTTTTCTTATGCATTTTTTGTTTTTGCCTTAAATACTGGTAACCCTGCTTCGGCGCTTAAAAAGAAACAGCTGAGTTAAATAAACAAAACAAAATGATCACACAATGAAGTAAAAATTTTTATCTGCATAACAAAAATTTGTGAAAGTTAAAAACTTAAAAAATAGTTATAAAAATAAACAATAATTTTTTAATATATGTATAATACTAATAAATGTTTTTATAAGAGAAAGTGTTATGATGGGCAGTTGCCCAACAATAATAACTCCTGACGAATGGTTTTTTTTTCTTCGCTCATTTTCGATGTGTCTGACACTACAAAGCGCGATACATAAACCAGAAACAATTGCAATTTGTTATGTTTTTAACGGACTTCTAAAAAAGAAGGAGGTTTTACAATTCGGCTGAATGTTACTTTTTTTCTATTTGTGCCTCCAGAACTCAGTCATTTCTGATCTGATTTTGAAAATGCTTACCTGTATTATGAATTTTCAAGGGCACTTCTGTAAAATTTAAAATGACTGCGTATTACTATAGCTCCCAAAAACAAAAAGTTATACAAAAATAAATCTAAAAATTAAAGGGTGACCCCATAATTGATGTAAATTTAATTATATGGGCCTTTATTTTGAACCGTTATAGACAAACGCTTACAAATTGGACAGAATATCGATTGCTATGGCCGTTATAGCAATATGTATTAATATTACAAATTATAAATTAAAGGGTGCGCCAATA
The DNA here is from genome assembly GCA_916610165.2 of Gymnosoma rotundatum. NCBI lineage: Eukaryota > Metazoa > Arthropoda > Insecta > Diptera > Tachinidae > Gymnosoma > Gymnosoma rotundatum. The sequence continues at coordinate 129,691,786 of OU744339.1, read as the reverse complement.
GTTCATCAAATTTGATGTTTATGGCCATACTTTTGAACAGTTAAGTCCGCTATAACAAAAAGTATAATATTTGGATTTGGAAGTTAAAGGGTGTTCCAATAGTTAATGTAATTTTGTGTATGTGACCAAACTTTTGAACCGTTATAGACAGAACGCTGAAACTTAAAAGGGACCTGTAATGCTTAATCTGCTATATCAACGAGTTTATAATTTGAATTTAAAAATAGTAGATTTACTTATATAGGCCTATCTTTTGAACCGTTAAATAAAAGCGCTTGTAAATTTGTCGCAATGTCGATTGCTATGACCGTAATAGTAACAGCTGATAATATTTAAAATTATAAATTAAAGGGTGCACCAATAGTTCATTTAATTTGGTATATGGCCATACTTTTAAACAGTTGTAGAAAGACGATTGAAATTTACAAAGAACCTGTATTACTAACTCCTGTATAACAACAACTATAAAATTTGGATTTGGAAATAAACGGGTGTCCCAATAGTTGATATAATATGGTGTATGTGGCCGGACTTTTGAACCATTATAGACAGACAGCTGCAATTTACAAGGGACATGTTTTGCTAAGTCCGCTATAATAAGAAGCTTATAACTTGAATTTAAAAAATAAAGGGTGTTCCCAAAATTAATGTAATTTGTTCTATATGACCGAATTTTTTGAACCGTTGTATACAAACACCTTAATTTTAGACAGAATGTCCACTACTTTATTTGTTGTAATAAGAAGTATAAAAATGTTGTATTTTATATTAAATAGTTGATATAATCTAATGTATATGGGCAAACTGTTGAACCGTTACAGACAGACGTTTGAAATTTACACAGAACTTAATTGCTAAATCTACTACAACAGCAAGTATATAATTTCAATTTGAAAATTAAAGAGTGACCCTATAGTTGCTGCAATTTGATGTATATTGCCAAACTATTGAACAGTTGAAAAATTGTTTGGAGATATAATTGTGTCCCAATAGTTAATATAACCTAATTTATGTGTCCACACTTGAGCTGTTATAGATAGACAAATGAAATCTGTTTTGAAGTCAGTTTTTTTCGCAAGAATTATTTACTAAAACAAAATGACTCGCGTTTTAAAAACTCAAACATGGAAAACGGTAACATTTTTGTGCGTCTAAACGGCAAATTGTCTTCTGTAAACTGGCTGTAAATGTTTCCCTTCTAAATGTTGGCTCGTCTAAACGGGGACTTGCTCTACTCATACGCATCGATATATTTAGACTTACGCTCATGCTCGTTGAAAAGTAAAATTTACTTACGGTGATGCATGATTCATGCTTGTCACTTGAGAAAATTGCTCATATATATTTACACTGGGTGCAAAAAACAAAACAAATATAAAACTTTATTTTTTATAAATATAATTTATTTAAAATAAACAATAACATTTTACCTTCAAAATATGAATAAAGAAATATAAAAAATTATTATAAAAAGATTTAATGCAAACAAATTTTGCTAAGTTGGTTAATCTCTTTGCTATAGTTCCTCAACACCTCTGGTCGCAAAGCTATATAATTCTTTGTTGTTCATTATTCTTTCGACTAATATCTCTACACAAAGTATAAATGGGCCAGAAAATCAGAGCTTGAGCAACTTCAAATACAAAAGTTTAAATGTTTTAAATATTTATTTAAAAAAAAGAAAATAAAAATTGACTTTATGAATCTTACCAACTGCAAGTACATCAATTGCCAGTGTTAATATCAATGTTTGAAATGGATTTTTATATTCAAAACCTAATATCAGAGCTATGGTAGCTCTTCCAGCATTACAAAGTAAACTAATAATTGTTAGAACCAACCAAGGCCATATAAGTTTGGGAAGCTTCTGCAAAGATAATTTCGGGAAATTTATAATTGGAGTTATTTTAGAATTTATAATCGCATTTGAAATACCTTGACAATACCGAATATTAGTAGACCACTTACAAGGACCATTATTAAACAGACGCTAATTATTAAACCATCCAGAATTTTAACTTTAGCTAAAAAATTTTAATTTAAGTTTTAATTTTAAGTTTTATTTAAGATTCGAGTAAAATATATGACTTAACCTCATTTCTGTAACTAAAATAAGAAATTTCCCTCGCAAAAATATTACAGTTATACTATTTTACAAGGGGTGAACTTGAATTTAAAATATTTCCTGCCAGATAAAATAACTATCCTCATTTTGTTTGTCGTCGTTAACACAAGACGACTTCGTTTCTTATTCTGTCTTGCATGTTGGTATTCCTGTTGTCAGTATTGCCATTTATAGACGACAAGCAAGATCTGTTTGCTATTTTGTAAGAACGTTGCCTTGAATTCGCCTTCGTTCTTGTGTGCAAACAAAAACTTAACATAACAATTTGACTGAGTTTAAATGGTAAGGGAAAACCCAAAAAAGAATAAAAAGATGGAGGAAATTACTAACCCCAGCCTTTTTAAGGGTTTGGTACAAGGAGTCCTATATTATAGTCCGAATTGCGGCGTATTTATATATTAATATTGGACAGTAATAACAACAAAACGACAGCAGCAGCAATCACTGGTCTGCGGAAAAAATCACTTAAAAAGAAAAAGTTCTTCTACGAGTAAAATTACTTTACAAAATCATCGATTGCTTCAAACGCTTAGTAATGAAGAAGCCAGGCTAGTGAAGCATTCAAATCTACATTTTCAATGAAACTCGTAAATAAGAATATTAGAAAGAAAGCTTAAATTTGGAAAGAAGTACAAAAAATGATAAAAAATGTATATGTTTGAAGCAAAAATTAAGCGAATCAAAATTCGCAGAGTTTCGGGATTTTTTACTTAAGCCACTCTCGATTTTAATTTTAAAAATTCTTTTTATAAGAATTAATATTTTTGTTTATCTAGACTTGATTATCTTTGGTATTCCAATAATGCTTGAACATCATAATTTTTATAAGAGATTCTATTGCTCAACTTCCACATAAAACCTCTTTATTTTTCTCTGTGTATGAGTAGGAGTTATTTTTGTTTTTAGGTTTCCACCTTTATTGCACCAACAACAAATTTTTTCACTTTTTATTTTAAAAAAATTACCACTTTTATTTTGCCAAGAATCCAAATAAATAAAAATTAATGCAACGCAAGTGCCAACATAAAATAATATATTTATGGTGCCAATTATGACACCAAATGTTGAACGACTAAAGCATTTCATTTGAGATTTTTTTTATATATCTTTATAATACGTGTTTTAGATTTTAAGTGAAACAAACAATAACTTTAAGATAAACACAAATTCCGATTGTCAGTGTTAAGTGTTCTAAATAAATTTATTCAATGACTGCAGCTTTAAGCAAAATTAATACTTTACTAATATATGAGAAATGTAAATACTTTCTTTGTTTTATAAACAGTTTACGAACATTAAAATCTTTATTACACATGATCTTTTAAATGGCCTTTAAATTATGTTAACATGAATATATTTGTATGTATGAAGGTATATGTGTATGTAATGAAATCTTTTTGAGTTTATTTTCAGCTCTGACTAATTTAAAACTATGCATGTGTATAGATTTTATAAATTCAATCTGATCCTGACCAGAAGAATTATAATAAATTTAAATGTCTCATTTCATTTTTATCCTAAAGGTATGCTATATTTTAATTCATTAAGTGCAACTCTTTTTGCTGTATCTTATATGGCCGTTCATACATTCATCTAGCAAATGCAATTTAAAATGTTTAAGCTTGAATTAGATGTGCCATGCCATAACGCAGTTGTCATATTCACTGTCATAGATTAACAGTGTCATAACCATAAAAATCTTTTTTTCTGAAATTTCAATTTTTTATAAATTTTCTTTTTTCGTAAAGCGTTTGTTCTTTAATAAAATCTGGATTTTATTTTCTTCAATTCCGTTCGCACTAGCACAAGTGTTCGGAGCCTTCATGTTGACCGAATAAATTCTTTACACTAGATGTCGCCAATGATATAAAAGTGCGTGAGCTGGCCGATGTGTTACCCGCGAAAATCTTTTGTTTTTATGGAGTCATTTCTTTCCACAACTGCACAAAGGCAAACATAAATCGAAGGTGAAATTATATACTTTTACTTGCATACAATACAAACAAATGCATGTACATATGTATGTGGTTTTGAATTGATGTGATAACAAGAAGATTGTACTTATGAAATTTAAACAATTTATAATATTAAAAATATTGAAAAATTTATTTAATGAAGTTTGTTGGCATTAAAGCTAAAACCCAAGTTTATTTTGATAAACATTTTTCGTCACATCTTAAAAAACTAAAGCAAAAGAATGCGTTTGAATAATATATTTTTTGCAATTAGAAATATTTTACTATCAGACTTTTTGATTATTTATTTTTGCGTATCCATAGTCAGAAAATCACGCCATGTGGCAGTACAGAGCAGCACAAACCGTTACAAAATAATGGAAGAAAAAAAAACCCGGAAGGTAAGAGTCCTCAAAAATGGAGAATTCTGTGTTACAATAAAAATGCGTTTGATTCTTCGAATTTCTAATAAAAATTTTTTGTTTTATTTATTACATTAAAAAATAAACTTGACCTTCATTAAACAATTTTCTTTAAAAGAAAAGAGGAGAAAAAAGAAGGGCTGCCAGACGTTTAATGTTTTTCGGAAAATAGTGCGTTTTTTAATTTTGCTCAAAAAAAAGTCAAATTTAATTGTTCATAATTCACCCTTTTGTATATACAAACGCAATGATACACATTGGTTGAAACTGAGGTATCAACGTCTGGCAGTCTTTGTAAATGCTGTTGTAATATTTTTAAGAAATTCTAATTATTTAATATATATTTTACACGACGGCATTTTTCATGAAACTAGTTTTATGAAATTTTTGTTTAGCACAAGAGGTGCAGAGAAGCAAGGGGGTCAGAAAAAATGGCATGGCTTCAATTTTGAGGAGATTTCTTAACACTTGCTTTGTGGACGTTCGCAGCATAGGATATGTTGTTTGTGTTTTATTTGAAGTAACACAAATACCTACAGTAGCGAATATCATATTAAAAGGGAAATTCCGATGCCATGAAAAATTTCGTAGTATTGGGACGCCATCAAACTCGCTGAAACTTTTAAACAGAATTAAAAAAAATGACATGAAATAATCGTACGTGTAAATTTGAACTAACTTGAGTGTTTTTGTTAAGTTTTCATGTTAGCAGTATTTTATATCAGGAATCATTTGCACTGAACGGCAACACTTTTTTGAATGTTTCTCTCTTTCCTTCGTTCTCTGCTGAGCAAATTTACATTAGTATTTTGCACTTTATTTATCGACAAAGGTTATTATTACAATTTTTTCTGTGCGTTTATTTCAATAAAATTTTTATTTTAATCATCAGTTTGCATTTAGCTTTCAAATAATAAATGCATTTTTAAGACAACTAGAGCTTTTGTTTTAATTTGGTCGTTCTACAAAATTTTGTGGTCAAAATCTTAAAATAATTATTCATATTAAGTTCTTGGAATAATTTGGAAATACCAAAACAATGAAGTGGTGCTGCTGTCGTTATACAACTGGTATCACTCTTGGCTCCTTTTATATTGTGGGCAGTTTGATGACTTTAGTATTTGAAATAATATTATTCGTACAGTATGATGATCGTGTTTCAGATCCCCAGCGTAGAGAAGATTTAAAATTTGATGGTGAGTTAAGTAAATATTTGAAAATAATTTAAAATTCTTAAAAGGAAATGTCTATATTTGTATAAAAAATCGTAATAAATTTATCATGAAATACTATTTCATAAAATTGCATTATTGAATATTTGCAAAATAATTGAAAATAAAAGGTCACAGACAAGGATTTTTTTTTCAAATTGTTTGTTTTTGTACATACTTTTTTTGTTCAAATTACGGACAATTCATGACATTATTTTGTAACAGATTTCAATGTTTTACGATTTTATGCAAAGTAAGACTTTTTTTGGCACTTATTTTAAACAGTGGGTCTTAGAAGACGCTTGTTATAAAACCCGATTTGGATCATTATAAAATAATTAATGCCCACATTAGGCAAGTAAATGACTAGAACAAATTATTTTTATAATAATTGTGAAGCTTTTTAGAGACGTCATAAAGACGGCGAAAAATGTCTTCGCATTTGGTGTAAATTTGATGAACACTTCCATCTGACTAAAATTAAAATTTGCGTGCAAACCATGTAGGAATAATTAAGCTACTGAGGTGGGAAAAGCCTGCGAAAACATACGATGAAGTCGCAAAGTGTAAAAAGTAAACAAAACTGTTTGTTAGTTTGTCATCAAAGATCATTGACATTAAAAATCGAATGCCGTTTTCACCACCCAAAAAAAAAAAAAAAATGCACTTCTTAAAGGCTTTCAGATTAAAATTTTATTACAGAGATTTTTAATGACCTAAATTATAAATATAATTTAAAAATAAATACAAAATTAATTAATATGGAAAAAATTAAAATCAAAATTTGATAAAATTTCCAATCTAAAAACAAATAAAACAGTAAGTAGGTGCCAAAATGTTTTTCGTGTTCGTTTAAGCCCGTTTTTATAAACTTCTGATATACAAAGTCAAGACCAAATAATCGAGTTGGAGGTTAGACTTAAGTCTAAAAGATACCGAAAAATTAAAGACCGTAAGATGGATTTCTTGACATGTTGCTCAATTTTAGTTTAAAATTAGCCAAAATCGTAACATATGTAACACAACACCTTAATCGCTAGAGCAATTTCTAGCTGCTTAAAAGTTTTAAGTCATAAAAAATTAAAAAAAATATATAATTTACAGCTTTGTTTTTAAAGCATTCACAGATATTCAAAGATATTCGCTATATCTTGCAGCCAAAATCGGCACAAAAATCTCCTAAACTGAAAAATAAGCTGCAGAGCATTAAACTACCGCATTTTCATTAACAGTTGCCAATTCAATTTAAATTATAAATAAGGACATTTCCATTTCATTTTTTTCCAATTTCATAATATATTTTAATAAAAAGAATACAACATTTCCAACAGCTATTAAAGCAATGATCTTATGTGGAATATCAGTGTTAGTATCATCTTTATTTATAGTGGCCATTATAAAGGTAGGAAATAAAAGAGCAGTTTGATTCCAAGAAATAACTTAAAAGGTTGATGGTGTCTTCTTTATTTATAGAGATTGCATTACTTAGTAATTCCCTGGCTTATATTTGGAATATTCGTATTTTACATCACTTGTTGTGTAATGTATTTGTGGTTTATAGGAGCTGCTATGGGCGGAGCTTCCGGTATTGTGTTCTTAATACTGCTTCTCATAACTGTGTTGTCTTTGGGTTGGATAATGAAGTTTTTTTTAATTAAAATTTTTTCATTTATAAATTCTTTTTTATTTTTTAGGTATTGAAATGGCAATTTATTATTTTAGTTGGTCGTTGTTTAAGCAGATACGCAACGAAAATATAGACAAATCTGAAAGAATTGAACATCAACTTAATGATAAAGCTTTAATTTAAAATACAAAAAATCGAAAGTCCTTTTATATACTCATTTTTTATTACTTTTTATAAAAATAAATATACATTATAAATTATTAATAAATTATTTATTAAAAAAAGCGCTGCCATTCCGAATTAAATAGTATTTTTATGAGCGTGTTTATTTAAATTAATTTATATATAATTATGTTTTAATAAATAAATAGCTATAATTTTATAGAAAAAAATTTCTATAATAGTATTTTTTAAAACAAATTAACGAATTGTCAAATTTACTAAAATGGCAACACTGTAACACATGCATGCCTAGTTCATTGTATTCTCTATTTTGGTTTCTCTCCAAGGTCGTTTGAAAATAAATTGTTGCATATTGCCAGAGCTGACACTTAATAGTCATACTTAAAAGCAACCAAAAAACGCCAAAACAACATTTGGCGTTTTTATTACACATTAGCCGTTTAGTATTTTTAATTGGCATGAAATACAAAAAATGGAATAAAAGTCTGATTTCTAAACTATTTATCCAATTGTTATGAAGTTAAAGTAAAATATTTTATAAAAGTTATTTATTATAATATTTCTAAATCTGGTTTTGAAATAGCTGTATCTTGTATTAAAAAAAAACTACAGGCGAAAATTAGAAAATGGCAAGGTAAAATTTTTTTTCAATTAAATAAAAAAGTCGCATTTCTGTAAAAGTATAAAATATATATTCAAATTCCAATCACGTATTTCCTTTTTCTATCTTCGTAGATTACTATAAATAAAAAAAATTTGAAATCGGTTCACTTTTGATAAAGTTATAAGTTCTGAAACATTTTTCAAATTCGAGGTTGCCTATTTTGACACCCTGTGGTACTACCCTGTACTAAAACAGAGTGTATTCAAGTACAGTAGACGTAAAGCTTATGTCCTCCTCTTTAAATCGCAGTTTGCTTCATGAAAATTGGGTAAATAGCTTAGAAGTTCCAGGCTTTCGTTTAATTTTTTGTATTTTACGCCACTGTGCGCTGTGGTTTTTGACTTCAATAAAATATTTACTTTTTTTAAGAAGTATTCTTTCATCTGTCATTTGGCCTTCTGACATTAAAGAGAAAATATTAATATCATGATAATATTTTAAAATTAAATGTTCTGAACCCATACTTTAAAAGTTGTTTTTTTTTATCAAAAACTTATAGTTACAGAGAAGAAATCATCATGAATATTATCAAATCATTATTATGGCAACACTACCGCTATGTATGAAGTCAGCTTTTATAAATTTCTTCAAACAGTTTGTGTTTTGAATTGCAATTGCGTTATTGTTTGGTTTTTCTACGCTGATTAGAATTAAATGATTTTACGTTTTAAATAAAAGAATGTTTTTCTAAAATTTAACTTAAAAAATTAAAACAAAAAATGTCGTGCTGCAGTAAATATTATTCCATAATTGGAATCATTATTGGTTCCATTTACACTTTATTCTTCTTAAAGGTGTTCATTGCATCTCTTTATTCTTTTTTGACCACCGAGGACATGATTATTAAATATGAACATGAACGTCCAAGTGAGTTTTCTAAAAATCTATACAAGCATATATGTTTGTTGATGTTGTTCGCAAAACGCAAAATGGTTTATGTATATATGTATGTATGTACGGTTGTAAGCAAAGTGTATTTATATTAAGTACATGCAAGTCTACAACAAATACAACATTTGTGTAAAATCATGTATTATGTCAAAAAACAGTTCAGATACGGCAAAGTGGGTAACATTTTATAATTTTTCTAACTAAAAAATTAGTATTAATTTTACTTAATTATTATAAAAAAGTAAAAGAATGACCTTTAAACCACTAAATTAATGTAAATTTAAACAAGACTTCAATAAAAGGATATTCATGCAACTTGAGTTGGAAAAGTGTAATTTGAATATTTCGTTTACCATCCCTGGTAGAACATAATAAAAATGAAAAGAAACGCGTAAAAGACAAGAGAAATGTATAGTAAAATAAAAATTAAAATAAATGTAAACAAATTTTGAGACAAAACATGATAAACACGCACACCAATAAAACTATCAGCTGAACTCCTGCATATACATGTTATAGATATACTTTGGTTAAAAGTAAGCAAGTATCACTACACCCAAATGCTTGAAGATCCGATATTCGATCTTTGTTTGCTCACGACGATAATCGGTTTTATCGTCGAATGCACTTAGTTTAGATTCAAAATATTAAAGATGACGAAATCGTATTGCTAATGCAGCATACAACTCATATTCAATACCTTCACTGTTTTTTAACCAATTTAAAAAAAAAAACGAAGGGGTTGTATTTTACAATTATAACTGTAATATTTCTAATAAAACTTTGCATTTGTTGTACAATATTTCTGACTTCTGTATGTATCTTCAGGGAAATCAATATAGATCTGAGTCTGAGCCCACTGGTGGATGTCTGGAAAGTCACGGTCGGCACAAACATCGGATGTAAAATGAATATGAGTGTGCAAAAACATGAATGCTATTCGCCTCAGTGAGATAAGGCCACTATAGTTTGTGTGCTTGAAAACTTGTATTTATTATATTTCTCGCTTGGGTTGCAAGGTGTGTCGAGACGACATCATCTCAAATGACTGCACATTGTTCGTAGCTATTTGTTTCGATTATTGCAGTACATTGATTTATTTACAGCCTGGGTTTGTATTTTTATTACTCAATTTCAAGTTCAAGTTTATTACCCAAATATTTACAAATAAAAATTTTAACAATTAAATTAAAAATAAACAACGAAAAACAAAATTTCTTACATACTAAGGTATTTTTCAAGAACTTCCTACTTCTAAGCTAAAGATGCGTATTCCTTTGCATATCTTTTAAAAAAAATTAAAAAACCATTTACAAAATTTCCAAAAAAAAAGGGATTAAAAAAGGAGGCGCTCAAAAAATGTAGTTAAAAATGAAAATGCTTAAGAAACTAAACAACAATAACAAAGAAGTCTGGGTTTGTAAAATCACTATCTATTGTACACCAACTACTACTAAAGGACGGGACACATAGAATCCGTCATACGTTATACTTTGTTTTTTCCAACTGACAAGTAACTTAAAATACGTGTTGTTGTCAGTACGTCTCCGTCAACGTAAAGTACGAAAGTTGGGACATTTTCAACTATTGACGTACGTTAAACTCTTGAAGAGCTATCACTTGCTTTTTCTTATTTTGTTTTTGCTCTTGCTGTGTTTTAATGATTTTTTTATCCCTCAGCAAATTATTCATTCATTGTGTCAATCTTATCCATCGTTACTTTGTTTTCAGTTGAATGTGTTAAAGTATAAAGTATGAGGGATTCTATGTGATCGGCCCTTAACACTGCCATTTCTCATGTAAGCGTTTTTGCCGTTGGCCAGCGTACACTAAGAATTATTATATGTATATAACGATTTAAGTTTTAAAGGTTCTTAAGCTCAGCTTAAATGTGAAATATATATTTGCAAAGTACAAGTCTTTTTATATATAGTTTTATATAAAAATGTCATCGGCTCTTAATGGGTTAAGCATTTTTATAAAAATTTAGTACATCCTTAAATATCTCTTCAAAAGCTTTAAAGTTTTAAATTTCAGAGCCCTGTAACTCAGAAATAATGGGCGAGCGCCAAAAATTTTGATGTATATTCTTATTTTTAATTCTCTATTCCCCTATATATTTATTTTTTGAATGGAGTTACTTCATTGTTAAAAATTACATGAAAAAATGTTTTGCCTGCTGCCTCGAAGGAAATGAATCGATCATGCTGATTTCCAATGGCACCTCTTTCGATACTATATCTGATCGATTGACATATGTATTTTTCTTTTGTCTCGGCAAACTTGATATTATCGTAAATGGATATTGTTTTTATTTATATTTTTAATTTTTATTTGAAATTTGATATTAATTGACGTGGTTTTTTAGATGTAACAAATGATTATCTATTCCAAAGCATTAACCAATTTGAGTCTAGCTTGATGTGCATGATGATCTTTTTTATTTAATCAGTAAATTTTCATCATTGCATCAGACTCTTTTAATTTTTGTTTTAAATATAAAATAATGTTATTTTGTAATAAATATCTTTGCATTATTGGTGCCGTAATTGGATCCGTTTACACTTCGATTTTTTAGTCGTTTTTATTTCATTCCTATTTTCCTTTTTGACTACGAGAGACGCGTATATGAAATATAATAATGAAAGCTTAAGTAAATTATTGAATTATGCAATTCAACCATATAGAGAACAAAATAGAGACATTAAGAATAATCGTATCGCCAACGTTTGTTGACTGATTTGCTCGCTATAATAAAAGCATTAGCGCTTGAAAAAATTAAAGTAAATTCCTTAGTAAAACACACAATGTGATTGCATGGCTTTATCAAAGCAAGCAGATGACTGAAAAAGCCAATTGTTTAATTTGCGCTCTTGTTCTCATTTTAAAAATATATTTTCTCTTTTTGTTCATGTGTAAAATGATTGAAAAATTTTCAAGAGTTCATTTCTTTTTATACAACGTTTGCGAAAAGTTTTGTTTGTTTTCATAGACTGGTACGAACGAAATGGACTGTAACCGTTAGGAGAATCGTATCAAAGCTTTGTTTTTTGTTTTTTATTCTTTCTGAGCATTTATTTATATTTTGCTTTGTGTATTTTTTGTTTTATCAAATTTCGACAATTATACAAAACAGCCACCTTGAGGCCGTAGGTATTTCAGATTGTTCAGTTATTTCAATATTGTATAAAATTACACTTAAAGATAAAACCAATTGCGAGCTACAAGAAAAAGTACCGAGTACCTTTGTAAAAAATATGCCAGTCGAATAATTTTGACGTGTATTTAAATGTTACTTTCACACATTGGCGTAGAAAGCCCTCTCTCTCTAGAACTTTGTACTTCATGACGCTAATGGCTTTATAAAAAGTTCTTTGAAATTTATTAAATTTAGATACACAAAACGCGAGTAGAATTTAATTAATTTTAGTTTTTCTTTAACGTCAGTAATGTTTATGTCTTCGACGGCAGCCTTAATATCGGCTCTTTATGTTTTGGCCATTGTTAAGGTGAGTTTAAACAATATTTTTTTTTTTAGCAATAATTATAATTTTAATAATGTAATATTTATTAATGTATTTTAAATTATTTATAGAAATATCCCAAACTTATAATTCCCTGGTTGTTACTGTGTATTCCCATTTTCTTGCTCACTTGCTTTTTCATATTTGTAAATTTCTACGGTGAAGCGTGGCATGGAGCTTCAAATTATCTATTATTATTAATCCTCGTAATAGGTGCTTGCCTACTTGGTACGAAAGTAAATTACAATTTTGTTAAATTTTCTATTAAAGTATTTTATTTATTTGTTTTCAGGGATTGAAATTGCAATTTTTTGGCTGAGCTGTTGGTTGTATTTAGACATGCAAGAAGAAAACTATCCGAGAGCTGAGAATAATTCGGAATCGGCAAATTATATTTCAATGTCTCAAAGGACTTTTATTTAAAAGTCAAATTTCCTCGGAGCAAATGTGCTAAATAAATGTTTATTTACAATAATTTACAAAATAATAAAATTAAGCCAAAAATTTAAGTATAAACAAACAAATCAGCAAAAGTTGTAAGCAGAAACTGAAGAAACTGGTAGAAAATTTTAACGCCAACTTAATGCTATAAACACAATCAAAGGCTACCGACCATCGACTACCGACTACAAAAGTAGCTGGCTACAAAAATAGCCAAGTCGCCAGCTACTTAATTCTTTTAACGACTACCGACCACCAATTACAAAAAATAAACATCTGTTTTGACATATCGTTCCTTTATTGCAACATAGTCATATCTCAAAAAATTAAAAATTTGTAGTTACTGAAGCAAAACTGCTCTTTTAGACATTCTGTACATGTTGAAAAAAATCAGTTTTTTATCCCAAGCTGAACCGAAGTTATAGCAATTGCAATTGCGGCAATTAGATCATAGGACTTATGTCTTGAAAATTTAAATCGCATTTTGCCAAGTTCAAGTTTTTTTGAGATATGACTATGTTGCAATAAAGGAACGATATGTATTAAAGTTAACCAAAACAACACAAAATTGATTTTTTTAAGCGAATTTGTATGAAAAACAAAAAATTCATATGTCTCAAGAAAATTTAATTAACTTTTTAAGTACTATTGCTAAAATAGTGGAAACAACGACTTCAGTGTATGAAGTGTCCACGTGCATATTTGCATGTAAACAGATGATTATTATTTTTCAATGGTGCCACTATAAACGTTTTTCGCGTTTTTAATAGCGATATTTAATGAATTGCGGTTTTAAAACCACCATTTCATGCATTTATTGTATTGGCAGCACTAATCTGTTTTTTGTAGCCAAGAAAAATAGAAGTTAGCCTAAGTTGGCTACGGGCTACAAAAGTAGCCGTGTAGTCGGTAGTCGTGTAGCGGCTAAAAGATTTATTCTCATAAGCACGCATGTATTCTATTTTTGACATCTTGTAGTCGATGGTCGGTGGTCGGTGGACATGATTGTGTTTATAGCATAAAGAGGAAAAGGCCTGTGATATTAATTTGTAAGAATGTATGCTGTATGTATGTGTATGTGTAAAATTTATTTTGTTTGCTTGATATTGTTAACTTTTAAATAATAATAATTTAAAAATCTCGAGAATATTATGTAATATTCATATTAAAATTTGTTGTTTATTAAAACTTTATTTCATAAAAAATTACACAGAAAAAAAAAGAAATTCTTTTTATTAACAAAATGCAAATATTGTTTTTTTTTCATTTATTAGCAATACTCGACACATGGAAAAAATAGGGACTGAAGGATCCCAAACCGTAACAGGTTCAGGGTTATTTTTTTATTTCAGCTAAAGTTCGGTACTTAAAATATTGGCTACAATTAAATGAAAAATATTATATATGACTTTTTCTACTATTACTTTTTTATAAAGGCAAATCAGAAGAGCGCATTGCTCCGGAAATAAAGGGTTTGTTCGGAAATACATCACGGCGTTTCATCTGATGCGCATGAGTGATTTGTTTGCGATGCCGTTGCAAAACAGCTGTTCTGATACTTACTTGATGCGCAAACAAAAATAAATTATCTATAATTAGAAAAAAAAAACTTTGTGCTATTTTTAAAATTATCCCGATTAAATTAATTACCGATATTGATTATTGAGGGTCAAAGCACGTCTCGATGGTCATTTCGTTACATCTTACTTAACTCTTCAGGAAACTTCTGACAAACTTTTTAAATAAATTAAAGATGTTTGTCCAAACAATAAAGCAATACAGATTTATGAGTTAATTGTATATTTCATATTTAATTAGATTTATTTCTACTTATACAATAATGATTTTCTTTTCCTGCTCATCGTTTGTTAAAATAGATGGACTTTGTTTACAGGGTTGGGAACGAAGTTCTTCAAACAAAGTGTAAGTAGGATAGACCGTCATGATGCCGAGACCTACAAAAAATAAGAATACGAAGAAGAAATAAATAATTAACGATGTGATATAATGTGATGTAAATTAACATACCAATTCTATCAATTGATCCGTAAAATTCGAAAATTCCTTGACTTATATTTGCTAAAGCTGGAAGAGCTACTTGAGCCAGAGCTAGACTGGTCAACACTAAGAAGGGAAGCAATAGTTTATAGCTTCTCTAAACAATAAAAATAAAATAAATTAATAATTTCAGATTTCAATTCTAAGTAATAAAATTCAATCTGACCTTCACCACACCACCAATCATCAAACATGCTAAAGCTGCTAACAAAACGTAAAATGCCACTAGACGCATCTCCTCAATGAGTTTTTTCAAACAATTGTTATCTTATAAAATCAAAAAACAATGTAATAGAATATTTAAAAAAAAAATTTTTTCTATTAAAGGCTGCAAGTACTCACAGTTACAGGGAGAAAGCAGCATAATCACTTCTATTAAACAGCTCACGATATGTAAAATGCCGATCAGGCAAACATTTTTGGAATGATAGTCCATTGTCGTTATGGCGAACATTTCTGAATCAATTTCTTATTTTTTTGTAAATGAATTCAATGCGGAGTGAATAAGTAACTGTAAAGAAATAAATGAGTAACTTTTTTTAAAGCTGTTAAATAAATTTGCTCTCATTTTGGCTCTCAATGAATTCATAGAAAAGCTAATAACAGTAGGACGAAATACCAAAGTCATATGTATTAATTGATAAAAGTTTTTTTTTCTGCTTAAAGACAAAAAAAATTTTTTTGGTATTTTAGAAACAACTTTATTATAAATATTAAAAAAATATTGAAAAGCTTTTTTTCGATTTCTTTTTTTTTAACGGTAGCACTTTGACTTTCGTCGGAATTGTCAAGAGCAGCTTTTTCGCACAGAACAAAATTTGGTGAAAAATTGTACATAATCTTAGTTTAGTAACGTTTTGATAGCATTTTTTAATAGAACACTTGATAGAGCCATTCACGAAATTGCATCAAAATTGAAACATAAACTTGAAAGAAAAAGAAAGTTCGTTTCAATTTTTAATAGTATGTATGACTGTATTGGTAAAAAAGTTTGAACGTTTTAAAACTTGAAAGACGAAACTTGATCGTATAACCCATAAGTCAGGGTAACTTGAACAACTTTTTTTGGTGCTAAATCCTCAAATTTATTCTCATTGTAAACAAAAATTGCTTTTAAGAAAAAATTTGTTTTTTGGAATTTCGTATATACCTGTATGTACATATGTACCTACTATTAGCGTTACTTTTCGTCGACTAAAGTCGTAATTTAACCTTCTTTTATTTTGTTACGACTTTATCTACCTTTTTGGTCTTTGAAAATTGCAAAATTGTCGGGTTTTTATTTGTGTTCGTTGAAATTTCTTATCATACCACCAGGTGACTGCATTAGCTTTAAAGCAATTCGCCTTTAAAAAACTCGGTTCGGTTGTCAAACAGTTGCAATACAAAGAAAGCAATTTTGACATTTACCAAATAAAAACAAAGGCATTCATCTGTTGTTTGTTGTTTTTAAAGTTCGTTATAAACGTGGTTATTTGTATGAAATATGTAAGAATTGTTCGTTTTAAAAATATTCGCTGTAACCGTGTTCTTTATAAAATTATTAAAGTAGCAATGAATAGAAAATGTTGTGGTAATTTAACGGGACCCTACAGGTTTTTGTTATTGAAATAGTTTGATATAACCGGCGTTGACTGTTATTCATAGAAACTCAGAATAAGCTAAAACGATATTGGGCAGTAAATCCAAGTAACGAATTAAATAAAGTTTTATAATGAAATTTGCTCTTTTGCAGCAGTTGTGAAATTCCAAAGAAAGTTTTTTTTAAATATGTTGTTAATAAATTTCTACGTACGTATTTACTATGTTTGTGTGTGTATGTATGAACATGCACGTACATACATATATATTGATAGGTACTTACTCGGTAATTTTTGTTTTCGTTGTTTTGTTTTAAAAATTATTATGCTCGCTTTTATTTGCCAAATTAATAAGCGGATATTTAAAGCTTACAAACCAAGAACAGAATACAAACTGATTAAAGTTTAAACGACTCCAAAAAAAGAAAAAAATCAACTACAATTGTAGCTGCCCGTATCAACGAAATGGCTCTTTACTTTGATTTGTTTTAACGCAAGAGAGAAATTGGTCGCTCAAGAATTGTTCGTGTTTTATTTTGTTAAAGAGCCGACATAGTCCCCTTTCACACACATCAGGTTTGACTCGTCAAGTCTTGAGTTTTTGGGAAAAAGGGGTACAAACCTGACGGTACCATCAAGTTGAAAGCAAAGAAAACGAAACTTGATGGTGTGTGTAAACACAAATGTATGTTCCAAAGAAAATTAATCAAAAACTGATCAAGTAAACCTGACGTGTGTGAAAGAGGACATAAATAAGTAATCTGATACAGTATGTATGTATTCGCTAACGATAATCACTACACTACATCGTTATCTCATGGCGTTGAAATGTGTCGCAAATAATATCGAATTCTGATCTAATTTATATCCCCAGTCGGGAAAAAAACGTACCACAACAGTTATACAATTATTGGGAAACTATTCAGCGTCTCTAAAAGTCTTAAATGTTAATATTCTGGCAGTGTCGAATATATGTATGTTTGTTAGAAGTGCAAAAAGGTTGCCTTCTCTAAGTATCGAATATATACGATAAATTTTAACATAATAGAAAGGTTTTTAATGAATGAAAGAAACTTTAAAGCAAATTTTAAGAATTTATAAAACTAGAATGCGAGATACGATATAGAATTTAAGAAAACAAGAAATATTCGCCTGTTCGTAAATGCATCACTGCACTGCACGTGATGGGCAGTACCAAGGCGAATCAATTACTAGGTGGCAGCGTTAAAGAATTTATTATTTTTTGCTGGTAGAAACGAATGTCAAACTTCATATATAAAAAATAGTACACAGATTTTTTATGTATGGAGTTTGACAGTAGTGTTCACGGCGAAAATTAATGAATTCGCCTACGCTGCCACCTGGTAATTGATTCGCCTTGGGCAGTACGTTTGTAAATGCAAAAACTGGCAACACTGCAAATGTCATCTGTTCATAAATGTATATTATGCGCAAACAAAAGCAAAAAAACTAATCATAAAAATGGCTGACGCAGTGAACGTGCGAGTATAAATTTTGATAAGTTTTTTTTTATTTATTTCTTTTTGTTAAATAATTTTTATTTTTAATAAATTTTCATTTTGATATATGTATTTGCATGTGCACATTGCTTATTAATAAAAATTGTTTTTAAATTTTTATTTTTTCATTGAATCTTTCGAATACATATGAATGGTTCCCAATGGGATCCCTTATGTAGAAAAATGAAAGAAAAAATAAAAATAGTTACTGAATGTTTGCTGTGTTTTTGTATAGAACGTTTTTGAGTTGTTATTGTCTTTTGTCTTATTGATTCAATGGAGTTCTCATTTAATCAATTTGGCTTTTGGTATAGAGTATATAGCAGTAGAGAAATGGCCATATGGATATGCTTTCCCCGCAGTAATACATTTCATTTTGTAGTTTAGTTTAAAATAATAAACATTTCGTGAGAATATCATGAAATATTTATATTTGAAGGAATCAAGCACGAATAAAGTAAATTAATTAAATTTTAAAAGATTCCGAATAATAAATTTTCATTTTTATTTTTACAGAAATTTTTATCAATTTTTTGTATCATATACATAGTTTATAAATTCAGTTTGTTATTAATTTTTCCATTTTCACAGTATTTCTTCGTTCGTAAATGCAAATTAAAATGAGCAAATCCAAACATACGCAACAGCTGATTAGCAGTGGCAGTGCAGAATAATCATATTATGCACCGCAGTAATGCATTTACGAACAGGCCCTATATTTTGCTCAACTTTACAAATAAACAAAAACACTAATGTCATTTAGTTCGGCCTGTGCGGTGTTCGGTTACGTTAAAACCCGTTAAACAAATTACAAAAAAATACAATTTATGTAAAAAGTTATTTGTAGCTGTAAGTAGTTTTATGTTAGCAACATAAAACTTGCTGCTTGCTTGCTTATCTGTAATATTAATTTATTAACTCATAGTAGAGTCGAAGTTGTAATCTATAAGAGCTCAATATTATCGGCTTATTATCGTCTGGTGGTTGAGAAAAAGTTACTTTTTAAATAACAAATTTAAGGGGAAATGTTTTCGCATTAATATAACGGGTCTCTTCATCCAACTTACTTCTGTTGTTTGTAAATAAATCTTAATTCGACAATAATTGCTTAATTTACAAAATCTTGTATGGTGTATTTTGTATTGAATACACTTTCTGTTTATATTGCTACGAATAATTAACTCTGGCAACCCATGTAGTTGTTTCCGTATGAGCGTGGTGAATAAGTTAATTCAACAACTAGTGGTGTGTGTATAGAATAAAAACCACATTTAGCTAACAACAGCTGAGCAACCTCAATGGTTGCGTTGGTAGAGGTGCGTGCTGCAAAAAAGGAGGTCCTGAGTTCGATCCCGCGTTCAGACGTACGTACAACAGAAAATAATAATTGTTGTAAGGCAATTTAAAATGATAAACAGCAGTACAAACCTCCCGAGAGGTAAAATACAATTATTGTGTGAAGCCATGGCAGTCAATTTAGTGGAGACGTCCAATTTAATATAAGAGCTACAAATAGAAGAAGCCCTTTACAATAAAAAGTAAGAACGGTAGCGGTTGCACAGGGAAGTGTAACAGTATAACAACAAAGTGTATGACAGATGTGTGTTGTGGGTAAGGTTGCTAAACAAGGCATCGAGTAGTTCATGTCTCGCCGGAGTAACACAGTAGTGTAGCGTGGATGGCTGCGTTTGTAGTAATAACACATGTTTAATAAATACGAGATTAAGGATTCAGAAGACCGGTAGGATCAAGAAGTATAGCCAGAGAAGGCCATAAAGTTCGAAGACAGAATTTAGCCACAGTGGTATTTGCAAAATAAAAAGGATCCGTACGTTTGTTCACGCAGTGTATTTTTGTATCAATTTATTTTGTATATAAAACGTTAAAAAACAAATAAGAAGACGCAAATAAGTATTCAGAAGAAGGTTAACAGGAGGTAAAATGAACAATAGGACTGAAAAAAGCAAAAAAAAGCATTCTTTTAAATTGCTTGTCTTTTGTTTATTTTCTTCTTCTCAATGTGATATGGAATTCACATGTATTTGATAACACGATTACCAATACAACTTTTCAAAAACATGCACATGACTCGTCGTGGATTAAATTCTAAAACAAATTATTCGTTAAATTAGTTGTGTGTTTAACAATTACTCACCAAAATAGTAAATAAGATAAGGAAATAATAACAAAAATTAATTGAGAACATAAAATGGCAGTGTTAAAAAAACGGAGACTTGCTGTTCAATACAGCAATAATAAAACTTTTCCCTTCTCTCCAATATTCTGTTCTGGTGTGGAACTAATAAAATTCTTTATATATATTTTTTTAACACAAACGAATTAATTTATAATTTTTTTTCCTTTATTTAAAACACGATAAGAAACATGTGCACATGTCCATATTTGTTGTTAAAATATTAAATTGCTAAATTTATTGTCAGCAAATTATGCCCCGAGCAAATCACGTCGAGTTGTTGATTTTAACCTCAAGCGTCCTTTCGTTTACAGATTGCGAGCGAAGCGCTGCGAACAACGTATAAGTAGGATAGACATACAAGATTGCAGCACCTAAAAATTATATTTTCAAGAATATTTAATTTAGCTCAGCTGGTACGTTATGCTAAATTTCTTACCAATTCCATAAAAAGATAATTCATCAAAACTTCCTCGAACTATTGCTGCTAGGAATATAACACAGTGCTCAGCTAGAACTGCAGTGCACAACACTAAGAAGGGCAGCATAAATATATGACGTTTCTAAATAAAAAATTAAATTAACGTTTTGAAAATTATTCTTTAATTAAATTCATTTAATTTCACCTTTAAAACACCACGAATCATTAAACCCGCCGATGCTATAAACAGAACATAATAAACGAAAATGGGATGAAGAAAAGAAAGAGCAGCTGTTTTCAATAAGTAAATTAAATATGATTTCAATAAATATTTTTGAGAATTATTTTAAAATACTAAAACTTACAAATCTGATCAATTATTTTTATCAAATAAAATACGACGTGTAATCCACCGACAACACAAACATTTTTCGAATGGATGTCCATTGTCAGTAAAGCGAATAATTTTATGACTCAGTGATACAAATATTAGGAAACTATTTAGCGTCTTTAAGAAGGATTAAAATTAAATATTTTTGGAGTGTCGAGTATGTGCCTGTTAGAAAATTTATATATTAATAAAATAAATTAATATTTCTATAAAGTAAAAATATAATTTATTTTATTTAATTTTTAAGCAATAGGTCTTTTTTATTTTTATATATATTTTCGATATTTCGCTACTCCATTGTGTAGCATCCTCAGGAAAACAAATATTTATTTAAATAACAATTAATTACAAAGTCAAATAAAAAACTTTATTAAAAATATAATAATTACTACCGACCTCAATGCTAAATAACTGAAAGTAACATAAGCCTTTCTATGCAGCAAATTTGTTTTTCAAAATATTTAAAATTGAATTTTTTATTAAAATTTTTTTATATGCTTTAGTTGTCTATAAGCTTCGCACTAACTTTTCGAATTTAAAAATAAATTTTTGCTCTGAAAAAAGTTTTTTTTTTACCATTTTTACTTTTACATAAAGGGCATTGTAGCTGACTTTTTTATTGTTTTCTCTTTTGGAGAATCTCCGTAAGTCACCACGCATTTACATTATGACTCTTTTGTAGCAAGTGAGAGAGTTTTATGATGTTTTATCAACCAATTTTACAGGTGTTGCTATAAACTAAACGTATTAATTTTTCAATAATTTTTGAACAATATGGGAAAAAAAACAGCCATTTGGTAACACCGCCTAAGCATAGAACTGCAAAAAACGAAAGAGAGTAACGGGAATCAGAGAAAAATGAGATAAAAAACTAAAAAGAGTCATGATTATTCATTTCATGCTACTTTTGCTACCCCGTAAACTTCTCTACACCACTTACCTTAAACTTCTGCATCATGACTTTTGTAGCTGATACCACGTCCTTAATGTAAACTCCCTCTTACAATTTATTGGTGTTTTAACACTAATAGTCATAAAAATGCGCATTCAGCTATTCAATAACTCAATCATTATGTATTAAATGTTTTTGTGTTTGCAAGTGTAAAACGATATGAAAATTTAATCTTAGAACACACTCAAACTACGAAATTTTTGTTTTTATTTGTTGGCATGAGGACGCTCGCCTTGTGCACGTCGTTTTGTTGTTTCTTTTTTGTTTAAAATAACACAAACAACTATACTAAAATTGAATAAAGAAAAATTACAAGAATAAATGGTACATTATTAAGGCGAATTAACAACAGGTGGCCTTAACAGCCCAGATGACTACTTTATTCATTTGCCTTAATTTAAACTTACACATTATTATAATTGTAACGGAGGAACAACTTTTTTCGGTGCTAAATCACCAATTTATTCTCATTGTAAACAAAAATTGCTTTTAAGAAAAAACTTTGTTTTTTGGAATTTCGTATATATGTACATATATGTAAAAGGCGAATTAATTATAAGGTGATAGAGATGGCGAATTCATTGTTTTTTGCATGAATCGTCATGAATTAATGAATTGTCATCGCTATCACCTTATAATTAATTCGCCTTGTATATGTATATAAAGTCGTAATTTAACCTTCTTTTATTTTGTTACGACTTTATCTACCTTTTTGGTCTTTTAAAAATGCAAAATTGTCGGGTTTTTATTTGTGTTCGTTGAAATTTCTTAACATACCATCAGGTGACTGCATTAGCTTTTAAGCAATTCGCCTTTAAAAAACTCGGTTCGGTTGTCAAACAGTTGCAATACAAAGAAAGCAATTTTGACATTTACCAAATAAAAACAAAGGCATTCATCTGTTGTTTGTTGTTTTTAAAGTTCGTTATAAACGTGATTATTTGTATGAAAGAAGTAAGAATTGTTCGTTTTAAAAATATTCGCTGTAACCGTGTTCTTTATAAAATTATTAAAGTAGCAATGAATAGAAAATGTTGTGGTAATTTAACGGGACCCTACAGGTATTTGTTATTGAAATAGTTCAAGGCGAATTAATACAGGTGACCGCACGGCTACAACAATCCAACAACACAAAAAACAACAGGCAATTTGTTGCTACAAAATTATGTGTGTTGTCAAAAAAGTATTGTAAAAATACAAACAAAATAAAAAAATATATTTGATGAAAAAAGTGGTTGTAATTATCAGAATAAGAAAATTATAAAAATTAAGTTACATAAAAATTAAAATACATGAAAAGTGACTAAAATTCTTTTGTACCACTAGTTTGCCCAAATCACATGCATCGTTCCATTCTTGCACGGTGACCATTTGAAGACTAACATAATCTTCCACAAAAAAACCAAGAAATTATAAATGTGTTAACAATAATTTCAATATCTTTTTACAGATATTTTGATTATACACATCAGGAACTGCAAATACGGTTCCATGTTGTGGTAGTTTTCTCTAGGAATTTCAATTGTTTGTTTTCTATTAGCAATCAAAAAAAATTAAACTAAAAAAAATTTAACAAATTATTTATTTTTGACAAATTTTTTTGACAACTGTAATGTATACAGCTGATGAGCTTTTTCGCCCGTGCGTTCACCTGTATTATTTCGCCATGAAATAGTTTGATATTACCAGCGTTGACTTTTATTCATAGAAACTCAGAATAAGATAAAACGATATTGCGCCGTAAATCCAAGCAACGCATTAAATAAAGTTTTATATTGAAATTTGCTCTTCTTCAGCAGTTGTGAAATTCCAAAGAAAGTTTTTTTTTTAATATGTTAATAAATTTCTACGTACGTATTTCCTATGTTTGTGTGTGTATGTATGTAAACAAATAAAGTAAATACATATACATTCTTAGGTACTTACTCGGTAATTTTTGTTTTCGTTGTTTTGTTTTAAAAATTATTATGCTCGCTTTTATTTGCCAAATTAATAAGCGGATATTTAAAGCTTACAAACCAAGAACAGAATACAAACTGATTAAAAGTTTAAACGACTCCAAAAAAATAAAAAAAATCAACTACAATTGTAGCTGCCCGTATCAACGGAATGGCTCTTTACTTTGATTTGTTTTAACGCAAGAGAGAAATTGGTCGCTCAAGAATTGTTCGTGTTTTATTTTGTTAAAGAGCCGACATAGTCCCCTTTCACACACATCAGGTTTGACTCGTCAAGTCTTCAGTTTTTGGGAAAAAGGGGTACAAACCTGAACGTACCATCAAGTTGAAGGCAAAGAAAACGAAACTTGATGGTGTGTGTGAACACAAATGTAGGTTCCAAAGAAAATTAATCAAAAACTGATCAAGTAAACTTGACGTGTGTGAAAGAGGACATAAATAAGTAATCTGATAAAGTATGTATGTATTCGTTAACGATAATCACTACATCGTTATCTCATGGAGTTGAAATGTGTCGCAAATAATATCGAATTCTGATCTAATTAGTATCCCCAGTCGGGAACAAACGTACCACAACAGTTATACAACTAATGGGAAACTATTTAGCGTCTCTAAAATCTTAAATGTTAATATTCTCGCAGTGTCGAATATATGTATGTTTGCTAGAAGTGCAAAAAGGTTGCCTTCTCAAAGTAACGAAATTCTGCTTTAGCAAAACGATAAATTTTAACATAATAGAAATGTTTTTAAAGAATGAAAGAAACTTTAAAACAAATTTTAAGAATTTGTAAAACTAGAAGGCGAAATACGATATAGAGTTTAAGAAAACAAGAAATATTCGCCTGTTCGTAAATGCATCACTGCACTGCACACGATGGGCAGTACGTTTGTAAATGCAAAAACTGGCAGCACTGCAAATGTCATGTGTTCATAAATGTATATTATGCGCAAACAAAAGCGAAAAACTAATAATAAAAATGGCTGATGCAGTGAACGTGTGATTATAAATTTTGATAAGTTTTTTTTATTTCTTTTTGTTTAATATTTTTTTATTTTTACACAAATTTTTATCATTTTTTTGTATCATGTAGTTTACAAATTCAGTTTATTATTATTTTTTTCATTTTCACAGTATTTGTTCGTTCGTAAATGCAAACTAAAATGGGCAAATCAAACATACGCTACAGCTGATTAGCAGAGCCTTTTATCGTCTGGTGGTTGATAAAAAGTTACTTTTTAAATAACAAATTTAAGGGGAAATGTTTTCTTCTATTTGTAAATAAATCTTAATTCGACAATAATTGCTTAATTTACAAAATCTTGTATGGTGTATTTTGTATTGAATACACTTTCTGTTTATATTGCTACGAATAATTAACTCTGGCAACCCATGTAGTTGTTTCCGTATGAGCGTGGTGAATAAGTTAATTCAACAACTAGTGGTGTGTGTATAGAATAAAAACCACATTTAGCTAACAACAGCTGAGCAACCTCAATGGTTGCGTTGGTAGAGGTGCGTGCTGCAAAAAAGGAGGTCCTGAGTTCGATCCCGCGTTCAGACGTACGTACAACAGAAAATAATAATTGTTGTAAGGCAATTTAAAATGATAAACAGCAGTACAAACCTCCCGAGAGGTAAAATACAATTATTGTGTGAAGCCATGCCAGTCAATTTAGTGGAGACGTCCAATTTAATATAAGAGCTACAAACAGAAGAAGCCCTTTACAATAAAAAGTAAGAACGGTAGCGGTTGCGCAGGGAAGTGTAACAGTATAACAACAAAGTGTATGACAGATGTGTGTTGTGGATAAGGTTGCTAAACAAGGCATCGAGTAGTTCATGTCTCATGTCGGAGTAACACAGTAGTGTAGCGTGGATGGCTGCGTTTGTAGTAATAACACATGTTTAATAAATACGAGACCAAGGGTTCAGAAGACCGGTAGGATCAAGAAGTATAGCCAGAGAAAGCCATAAAGTTCGAAGACAGAATTTAGCCACAGTGGTATTTGCAATCAAAAGAATCCGTACGTTTGTTCACGCAGTGTATTTTTGTATCAATTTATTTTGTATATAAAACGTTAAAAAACAAATAAGAAGACGAAAATAAGTATTCAGAAGAAGGTTTTCAGGAGGTAAAATGGACAATAGGACTGAAAAAATCAAAAAAAAAGTATACTTTTAAATTGCTTGTCTTTTGTTTATTTTCTTCTTCTCAATGTGATATGGAATTCACATGTATTTGATAACACGATTACCAATACAACTTTTCAAAAACATGCACATGACTCGTCGTGGATTAAATTCTAAAACAAATTATTCGTTAAATTAGTTGTGTGTTTAACAATTACTCACCAAAATAGTAAATAAGATAAGGAAATAATAACAAAAATTAATTGAGAACATAAAATGGCAGTGTTAAAAAAACGGAGACTTGCTGTTCAATACAGCAATAATAAAACTTTTCCCTTCTCTCCAATATTCTGTTCTGGTGTGGAACTTATAAAATTTTTAATCTATATTTTTTTTAAACAAACGAATTAATTTATAATTGTTTTTCCTTTATTTACAATACGGTAGGAATAATGTACAACGTATAAGTAGGATAGACATACAAGATTGCAGCACCTAAAAATTATATTTTCAAGAATATTTAATTTAGCTCAGCTGGTACGTTATGCTAAATTTCTTACCAATTCCGTAAAAAGATGATTCGTCAAAACTTCCTCGAACTATTGCTGCTAGGAATATAACACAGTGCTCAGCTAGAACTGCAGTGCACAACACTAAGAAGGGCAGCATAAATAAATGACGTTTCTAAATAAAAAATAAAATTAACGTTTTGAAAATTGTTCTTTAATTAAATTTATTTAATTTCACCTTTAAAACACCACGAATCATTAAACCCGCCGATGCTATAAACAGAACATAATAAACGAAAATGGGATGAAGAAAAGAAAGAGCAGCTGTTTTCAATAAATAAATTAAATATGATTTCAACAAATAATTTTGAGAATTGTTTTAAAATACTATAACTTACAATCCAAAGGGAAAATCTGATCAATTAGTTTTATCAAATAAAATACGACGTGTAATCCACCGACAACGCAAACATTTTTCGAATGCATGTCCATTGTCAGTAAAGCGAATAATTTTTAATGGGTTTAATTATTAATTCCGCAGTTTTTTACAAACTTGAATAAACGAACAAGAGAAGTTTATGACTACTTTTTTTTTATTTTCTTTTAAAATATTTGTTTTCATTGGTTTTAATAACATGCGCTATAAACAACTGATAAGAAATACTAATAACAGTGGGGCGAATTGATTTGAGAATTGAAAAGAATGCTGCTGTTTACATCTTCGCTACAAAGAAGTTGCTGTGAATGACATAATTACATTATGATTTTCCCATTTTATTTTATTGGTAACTCTGTATAAAAACAAACTCGTTATAGTTTAAAACTTTTGGAATCGCAGTTACTCATTTATTATTTTATTTTTTATGTATTTTTTTTTTAAATTTAATTTTTTATTTTACATATTTATAAGAGTTGGCACCGCGGCTACAACAATACAACAATAAAGAGAAAAATAGGCAGTTAAGTGTATAGAAAACTTCAAAACACAAATAATTACTGCACTTTTTTCTCACCCTTTTTTAGTAAGCTTTTTTTAAATTAAATAAAAAATAATAAAATTTTTTCGCCTTGACAGTGTTAGCTTGTTAATTCATAAATATTTTTTTCAAACTCACGTCAGCACATGGCGAAATAATACAGGTGAACGCACGGGCGAAAAAGCCCATCAGCTGTATACATTACAGTTGTCAAAAAAATTTGTCAAAAATAAAGAATTTGTTAAATTTTTTTTAATTTAATTTTTTTTGATTGCTAATAGAAAACAAACAATTGAAATTCCTAGAGAAAGCTACCACAACATGGAACCGTATTTGCAGTTCCTGATGTGTATAAACAAAATATGCGTAAAAAGATAGTGAACTTATTGTTAACACATTTATAATTTCTTGGTTTTTTGTGGAAGATTATGTTAGTCTTCAAATGGTCAACGTGCAAGAATGGAACGGTGCATGTGATTTGGGCAAACTAGTGGTACAAGAGAATTTTGGTCACTTTTCCTGTATTTTTATTTTTATGTAACTTCATTTTTTTAATTTATTTGTTCTGAAAATTTCAACCACTTTTTTTTCATCAAATATATTTTTTTATTTCGTTTGTTTTTTTACAAGATTTTTTTGACAACATACATAATTTTGTAGCAACAAATTGCCTGTTGTTTTTTGTGTTGTTGGATTGTTGTAGCCGTGCGGTCACCTGTATTTATTCGCCTTGCGTCAGCATGTATAAAGGTCGATTCACCAATTCTTTCGGAACAAAATTTTTGAGAGAGAGAGAGAAAAAAAGAGTAAACTCACTTCGGAACAATTTCAGCTTGAATTGGTTTAATTTTAATTTTTGTTCCTAAACAATGAAACTGTGCTGCCAACTATTTTATATTTTCAAAGAAAATTTAACTGAGCTGGCACTTCATTAATTAATGTGATAAAAATCTTTCAAGCAAAAAAATATATTTTACATACTTTTTCGCTCTTTGTTTTCATTGATATTCAATAATTATTTTTAAAATTTGTTTTGCTTTTAAGATTACCTGCCTTAATTTGCCTGGTATATTTTTAATAAAATACAAAATAAAAGAAAATAAGTTTAAAAAATAGTGTCATGGATCTCAACGAATGAATCCCTTGCCTTGAAGCTTATTTCAGAAATGAAAAAGCCGGGTAGAGAATGCTTGTATGGCTTTTTACCTCAATTTTTTTTGCCTCATTTTTTGATTTAATTATGAAAGTTTTTTTAATTTAGAATTTATTTATAACAGTGCTGCCTGCTTGTAAAGTAACACATCTCGCTTACACATATGTTTCATATGGTAGCTTTGTTTTTCCAGAAAAATTGTTCGAAGTGGGTGAATCGTTTCAGAACAAGCTCTCAAAAAACTAAAATTCTCTCTCAACAAAAATTTTGTTTCGAAACAAGTTTCTGAAACAAGTTTCTGAAACATTTTTGGTTCGCACAAAATTTTTTTTTATATGTAGTTTGACGTTTCTCTCAGAGAGCGAGAGAAATTATTTTGTGCTAACGACTCTCAGTGTGAATTAATTTAATTTTAAATTTGGTCCGAACCAAGGCGAATCAATTACCAGGTGGCAGCGTAGGCGATTTCAATAATTTTCGCCGTGTACACTACTGTCAAACTCCATATATAAAAAATCTGTTTACCATTTTTTTTATATGAAGTTTGACATTCGTTTCACCAGCAAAAAATAATAAATTTTCTAACGCTGCCACCTGATAATTGATTCGCCTTGGTCCGAACCATTTTAGAAAAGGTTGCCACTCCATGTGAAATTTGTACAAGAGACATGCCATATTGTTTGGAATTTGTATTACAAATTCAGTATGGTAAACTAAAAACTGTAAACAAAAAGCAAAAAAGAAAAAAACATATAAAGAAAAAGAAGTATTGGCGGCAAAAATGAAAAACTTGGCCGCTCAAAAAATTTTATATATTTGACTCTCGAGAAAATAACAATTTTTTTTTGCAAAATAACATATTAATAAGTAAATACCATATTAATATGAGGAGTATTAACTCGAAATATTTTTGTTGGTCACCCAGGGATTTATATTTTACATTGAATATTCTGTTACGTTATACGTTATGTTATAAATATTAATTTTTTTTATTTCTTTATTTTGACACAAATATAATTAGTTTTCTTAAATTTATGCACATATCGCTCCTTTATTGCAACATAGTCATATCTCAAAAAATTAAAAATTTGTAGTTACTTAAGCAAAACTGCTCTTTTAGACCTTCTGTACATGTTGAAAAAAAATCAGTTTTATATCCTAAGCTGAACCGAAGTTATAGCAATTGCAATTGCGGAAATTAGATCATAGGACTTATGTCTTGAAAACTTGAAACGCATTTTGCCAAGTTCAAGTTTTTTTTTGAGATATGACTATGTTGCAATAAAGGAGCGATATGTATTTACTTAATTTTCAATTATATATGGCAGCACTGTTTTTACGAACCAAGTTTCTGAAATAGGTGAACCATGGTGTAGAAAACTCTCAGTAAACAATAAATTTCTCCGAACCAAAAATGTTTCAGAAACTTGTGGGTGAACCAGCCTTAAAGGTCGATTCACACATTCTTTCGGAACAAAATTTTTGAAAGAGTTAAACTCACTTCGGAAGAATTTCAGCTTGAATTGGTTTAATTCAAGGCACACTGATACAGGTGACTGCATTAGCGTGTATTTTTGTGAATTTTGTTTTTGTAAAATTTTGTTGAGCTGTTAAAAACGTCTGGCAATATGAGTGTGTGTTTTTATGAAAAATAAGCAAGTAATTGAACACATACGTATAAAACCCATGCACACACAATACACAACATACACATACAATAACAAAAAGAGCAACAATTTTGACAACTCGCAAAGGAAAACAGCAAACATATGTTGACCGCATGATCTAATGCATTCATCTGTTCAATATGCCTTGGCCATGCCTGTGTCACAAAGTAAGCTTTACTAAAACAATTACGTAGTTTCTTCATTCTTATTCTATCGAGCTTTACAATCTGTTGCATGCATCTTGTTATTTATCGAACAGGGATGGAAAACTAGAAATTAAATTATAATATTCTTGGGACTTAAAATTTTAATAAACAGCACATTAAATTGTAAGAACTTTTAAAATGGAAACTAACTTAAAAATTGTTTGCAAAGTTACCATGTTGAGGAACAAGAGGCAGCTAAATAGTTGTCACTCAAAATGCCTATGTCTGGGATGTAGCTGACCTGGCAACCGTTCCACGTCTTGAGCGCATTTTCAAAGAGTATAAATTTTTTCGTCAAGTTCTAGTGCTGTAACCGTTAGCCATCTTTATACTTCTAGTTTTTATCTAAACCACTTAAATAACAACAACAACAAAACGAAGTAAAGACTAATCTTCGTTTTCCTAGAATATCAGTAAAACTCACTTTATTTTTAGGTTTAAGAAATCAGGTCAATCAGTTGACCTATGAAATATTTTTTTTTAAATTAACTTTAAAATGTTCCTTATGGTACTAAAATAAGTACATTTGTGCCACATCTGTCAGCTCTATTGTACAACGACCACACTCATGTTAATTTTTAAGCAGTTGATGTTCGTTCTTCTAATATTGCGATAGTGTTGTGCTTTCCGCGTACAAATAATTTATTACCCACAAATTAAATAGAAATAATAATTAAAAAATTTAAAAAAAAAAAACGAGGATATCGCCTTAAAAAAATGGCGATTTGTAACGAACATCGTGACACTTTTGGCATAATAATTGGTTGCACTTTCACTTTAATTAGTTTTATTTTATTTATTTCATCTGTTTTTTCCTTCTTTACTGGTAATGGCGAATATGAAAGTGAGTTTGAGAAAAGTATTTTTATGTCTGTATGAACGAGTAAAGGCCCAACTATAATGTGCATAAGCTAGCTTTAGCTTATGTCAAAAATTCAACGAAAAGCCTGTCAAATGCTTAGGTAACTTATCAAAGAAATTTATGTGGCTACAATGTACTTATTGCCACAGTTGCACATTTATGTTTATTTCGTACTTTTGCCAAAAATAATTTTTATATAAATAAACAAAATTTTAAAACTAAAAGGCTTTAAAGAAAATATTTTATATATTTAATAAATTCACAGACACATTTACATATTTTGGTTTATGTTCTAAGAAAACGTAAAAAAAATTATTACAAATTATTTTCTGTTTTGTTTTTGTGGCCAACCGTACTAAAAAATGCAACGATGTTCATCGTTTATATGGTATACATATGTGTGTATAAATACAAATTTAATTTAAATATATTATAATTGTAAAAAATTGGCCATAAAGAAATATGTTGTTTTTTTTCTACATTTTTTATTGAATTTAAAACTAAAAAATTTAACAATTTAGGTCTTAATTAGAAAATTTCTTTATTAATGTATAAACCAAAGCACAATCAGCTGTTTCCGTACGGAAAGTGCGATCAGTTTCGTACCTTGCATAAGGAAATGAAATTTAACGAAACTTGACGAAAAGTTATCTTAATCACATTATAGTTTACCACATATAATTTAATGTATTTGCACGGTTGTATAAGTTGGCATAAGCTAGTTTATGCACATTATAGTTGGGCCTTAAACTTTAAAAGTTTTTGTTTCTGAAAATTCTTAAGCTAAAAATACAATACAAATGATTTAATTCATTATAGCTTTGATCTAGTAAATACAGATATTAAAATTTGTATAAATTAAGTTTTTTTTAAGTTCGAATAATTTCAATAAGTGACGCCACAACGTCTAACATTTTTATTATTGCATCACTATTTACTTTTGCTGTTCTTCTTGTCAATTTAAAAGCCTGCAACTCTTACATTTCTTAAGAATAAAGAGAGGAATTTTTTATGGGAGAGATAATACTTGCTCTTACTACTTGATAATCACAACTTTCAATGACCCTAGGTCATATCCAGCAAAAAATCTGCAACAAAAAGTTATTCTTGAATACGCATTTAACTGGTTTTTTTTGTCAATCACATGAGAATTCTCAGATTAATGAGTATTTTATTTTATGACTACGACTACGACTACTTTACTTACAATTAAATTAAAAACCAATTTAAAATTAGAGAATGGCATTGCTTGATATGAGTCAAAAAATTATTTAAAAGGTCTAGGTCTTTTATGTTTAGAGGAGAAACACACCACAGTCACTGGCAGTTATCTCTAGTACCGTTTAAGCTATACTCTGCAATTTTCACATAAGGTTGTGGTGAAAACATGGCCACCCATGTATATGGTTCATCTTTTAAATCGTGTAGACATACATTTATGGCTTCATATTTCAACTGTTTTAGAGAGACACTTTAAATTAACACACAGTATGTGACCTTTATAAAAAGAGTATACAAAGTTAAAAATAATATATATATATATATATATATAGAGCAGACCAAAGTATATCTATAAGAGTGGTTTTACATTAAGGGCATTGTAGCTGACTCTTTTATTGTTTTCTATTTTGGAGCATCTCCGTAAGTCATCAAGCGTTTACATTATGACTCTTTTGTAGCAAGTGAGAGAATTTTATGATGTTTTATCAATTAATTTTTCAAGTGTTGCCATAAACTAAATGCATAAATTTTTCAACAATTTTTGAACAATATAGAAAAAAAAAGTGCCCTTTGGTAACACCGCTCAAGCATAGAACTGCAAAAAAACGAAAGAGAGAAACAGGAATGAGAGAAAAATTAGACAAAAACCTGAAAAGAGTCATGAATATTCATTTCGTGCTACTTTTGCTGTCCCGTAAGCTTCTCTACACCTCGTGCCAACAAACTTCTGCATCATGACTTTTGTAGCTGATACAATGCCCTTAATGTAAACTCCCTCTCCAAGTACATTCAGGAGTTCAGCTGATAGTTTTGTTTGGGTGCGTGTTTATCATGTTTTGTGTCAAAATTTGTTTACATTTTTATTTTGCTACACATTTATCTTGCTTTTTACGTGTCTCTTTTTATTTTGACTATATTTTATCAGGGTTGGTAAACGAAATCTACAAATTACACTTTTCCAGCTCAAGTTGCAGTAAACATCCTTTTATTGAACTCTTGTTTAAATTGACATTGATATAGGCATTAAAAGGTCATTCTATCATTTTTTTTATAGTAATTAAGTAAAACTCATATTAATTTTTTAGTTAGAAAAAACATAAAATGTTACCCGCTTTGCCATCTCTGAGCTGTTTTTTGACATAAAACATGATTTTACACAAACAAAATGCCTGTTGTTGTTGTAATGCTGTATTTGTTGTAGACTTGAATGTACTTAATATAGATATACTTTGGAGCTGACATTTTAAATTTTAAACAATAAGTAATAAGAAAAAATGTTTAACTATTAAATGGATTTGTAGTTCCAACTCACGCTGGGCTGATTTATTTAAAGAACTAGAAGAAAAAATCGTAATAAACATTTCTAAAACGCTTTAAGTATAAAATTTGTCACAATCCTACTAAAAGGGCTACGATCCGAACAAACGATTTAAAACAAAAAATTTAAAATGCAATCCCAAATTAACATTTCGTTTTCACCGCCATTAATTGAATACTTTCTGCTTCCACAGTAGGCAATTAATATGCGTCTTGTGTCATTTCTATTGAAACAAATCCGGTTGAACAATTCCTTAAGACTACGGCTGAGAAAATGCCTCCAATGTATGCAAACGACCTTATCACTATCACGTGTTTCTAAATAGCAGTTCCAAAAAAATGTTTTTATATTTTAGACAAACCATTACTCGTTATACACATGCCAAATATTAAGATCAAAAAATTTTAAAAAATTTTATTTAAAAAGAATGCAACAACATGCGAGTATATTTAATTTAAATAATTTTTAATGAATATTTTCTTTAACAAAAGCAATGCTCTTATTTTTGATGTCATCTTTAATATCAGCTCTTTTCGTTTTGGCCATTGAAAAGGTTGTAAAGTTAAAAAATCAACCACAAACAAATAACAAAATTATTCATTTTTTTTTTAATCTTTTAATTGCAGAAACTTCCCAATCTAATAATTCCCTGGTTGCTACTTTGCGTAGCTGTTGTCTGCGGCAGTTTCTATATTATGAATGCGATTTATTTATTCTATCTTGTTGATGGCCGCATTAATCTCTCAAACAAAGCAGCTTTAACAATACTCACAATCGCTGGTGGCATATGTGGTAAGAGCTTAAGAGATTTAAATATTATTCTTTATTTCCTATGAAATATTTTGTTATTGTATATTTTCAGTAATTGAATTAGCAATTACTATTTACAGCTTCTGGCTGTATTTGGAAATTCTCAGAGAGAATTGCTCACGGCAACAGGTTACATCTCCAAATGAAACCGCAGGTTTTACTGAGATAGCGGAAATGTCATTTGTATAATTTTAATATTTTTGCTACACTTAAACTAACTTAAGTATTTATTTAAAACATATACTAAGCTATTGGAGTGAGAGCTTTAAGCAAAAAACAAGAGGAAGACACTGACAATTTTAGAACCAAATTGAAGAAGAACGAGTCTGTGATATTAGTTTGTATAAGTCTGTTTTTTTAGTGTAAAGTTTCAATTCAAGATTGATATTGTTGTATATTTTTAAAATATTAGAGAAGTGATAACGCTTTAACGCTTTCGTAATCGCAAAAATAAAACGAAATAAAAATTTGTGTAATAATGACTACTGAAAGTTTCTTTTTTTATATTCCCCGTTCTAAGTTTTCTATCATTTTATTTGTAGCATAATACTAAAGTAAGTATATTCTATCTCACTAATTTTAAATCTGGTTAAATATCCACCTGACCGTAATAAATTTAGAAGAAAATTAGTTCAAACGAACAATAAAATCGAAAATTTCGCCAACAAAGCTCCTCCGCGTTATATTAAATTTTCGATTGCCACTCATGTGTTTTAAACAGGAACTATTTTAAAAGCTTTTATTTGTGTTGAACACACGGTGCAACATTTTATTTCGATAAAAACTAACCAAAAAGTACGATATTGTGTTTTGTACATTAGTACTAAATGATAACCAGTGATGCCTTTTTTATTCGATTTTAGTAACAAAGTTTACATACTTGCAAATGCTACATAGTTCCATATAAAAATTAGTTAGAAATTAACAAAAAACAAGAAAGAGTCCCATATTCGGCTATGCCGATTCTTATATACCCTTCACCATATGCAATCTAGTTTAGTGAAGTAACTCCAATAAATAAAAAAAAAACAGATATTAGGGTGGCAGAGGAAAAAAAATGTTAGTATTTCTTTAAAGATCTCTTTAAATAATACCCATATTGATATCCAGTTATTATACCCTTCACCACAAGAAGTGGAAGAAGGGTACATCTAAGTTTGTCATTCCGTGCGTTACTTCTACAATATCCATCTCCGACCACATACAGTATATTTACTCTGACTTTTTATGAATAGAAAAGTCGATTGAGCGATATCCATCTGCCCGCCTGTCCGTCCGTGTTAGTGTTGAAATCAAGTTTGCCGAGGTAAAGAAAAAAAAAATGTCAATCGATCAGATATAGTGTCAAAGGACGTGCTATTGGAAATCTGCATGAATAGTCCATGTCCTTCGGGGCAGAAAGCAAAACACCCCGCCGACCACTAATTTTTTCATGTCATTTGGAACAATAAAGTAACTCCAATCAAAACATAAATAGTGAAATAAAAAATAAGAAAAAAAAACATCAAGTGAAAAAAATGGGCGCTCGCCCATATTATCCGAGTTACGGGCATCTGAACTTTCTAAATTTTTTAAAATATCAATATGGGTATCATTTTAAAGCTTTTGAAGAGATCTTTAAGAAAATACTAAAATTTTTTATAAATGCTTAACCCATTTAGAGCTGATGTCATTTTTATGTAAAATTAAATATATGCAGCAGGGTTTCGAAAAACTGCTATTAGCAGTCACATTTTACTAACCAGTTCATCTTTTTTCAGTTACATACTGAAAATATACAACTGAAATCAGTTTTCTATTTTACGCCAACTGAAAATAGTTGAACTGAGCACACACACAACTAATAACCAACTGAACTCAGTCTGCTATTTTCAGGAACAAAACGAACACACAGCGACTATGTTTTGAGTTTGTAAGATAACAGTTCGCAACTGAGAAGCCAGTTCGTGTGCGTTTAGCAGACGTAGTTATGTTTTTTTAAGTATCGTAACAAAACTGGAAATATGACTGGATAATGTAAATGGGGTGGTTAAACAAAGTAGAAAAGTGAGCGTCGTATACATTTTTTTGTTCAACAAATTAAAGAAAAATATATACATGTATTACTACTTTGTGCTGTTACTCGAAAATGCTTTAATTTATATTTTTTGAATATTTGTTATAATATGTAAATTTATTTTGATTAAAAAGAATTGTAGGAATATTATACATTTTTAACTAAGAATATTGATAGTTTTTGAATGGTATTGTAGAGCAGTGCTTTAGAAGAAATATTCATATTTGGGTTTTAATTAACTATTAATTAATTTGTAGAAATTATGAGTGGAATTGAAATGTGAATGTTTCATTATTTTCAGAGGCCTTTTGCTATGTGAAAAAAACCGTTCTTGCTGTTGTATGTATAAATTGTCCTGTGCCCTTTTTAAAGAAACTGCAGCGTTTTAAAAATTATTAATATATTACAACAACAACAATACAAAATCAATCTACCTGGTGTTAACAAAATCCCACAGTTAAAAGGTTCCCGTTAGTGTTTTCTACATTTATTACAAATGGGTTTTTTACATAAGGTAATGTACGTTCTTCTTCTTTTGGAGTGTTCTTTATTTTTCTTTCATTAAATTGATTTACTTAAAGAGACCAAGAGCTCACATTGTATGTTATTAATTTTACTTAAAGCGAAAACATTTTACTGCTTTTGCATTACATTTCGTGTAAGTTTCCTCGAAAACGCCTGTTGGTAATAATCTCATTTATTTATTAGAAGACATTAAATTTTTATTTTATAATTATCTTAATTAATTCATTTTAAATCTGCACAAAAGTTTTCTCAGTAAAAAGTCATTTTAAATTCAAACTGCTCTGTTCATGAAATATTAATATAGATTTGAAACACATTTTAGGACAAATTTAATGAATATGGCAGTTATTCTTTTCTGCTTTTATCTGTATGTATGTAAGTAAACTAAAAAGTGAATTATGAAAAAAACGGCAAAGAATATTTATTTGCTTGACCATTAAGCTAGGTAGTAAAATTGAGGATGAACGGCGGTTACTTTGTGCAGGCACAAATCCTTTAAATTTCAATTTATGGGAATTTCGACTTAATTTCGATTATTTCGATTATAGTTGTAAACAAAATCGCGAAAGAAAAAACATAGATATTTTTAAATTTTATGGGTGTAAGAACCCTAAACAAATTCCAGCCAACTGAGACTTTTGTATATAATAGGTTAGTAAAGTACACTTAACAGGTGTGCTAAAGCTAATTTTGACAGACTGCAAAAATCGGTTAGGCGTAGAAAATCTTGAAAGTATTTTATTGGCTTAACTTAATTCTATACTTTTCGATGAAATTATTAACGATTTAATATGAATACCTATGTTTTATTAATACATTTTAGGTTATATAGTAATTTACTAAGTTTAAGGTTAATTTATTAAAAAAGTTCCAAGTTGAAAACAAAATCATGTAAACCGAAAATTAATTTTAAGTAAAATTATTCTAATCGTGTAGAACCATAAACAATTAAAAAAGAAATAAACAGAAAATCTATTTCTTCAAAATTATTTACACGTGCATGTAACAAGACATTTGTAATCAAACTTTCATACAAACAGTATGAAATAAAATTATTTTCTATTTATACCAACAATGATAATACACATATCTATTTGTTAAAAAACTCTGTACAAACACACAATCAAACTATTCAGTCAGACTATCCACACACATTTTCAGTTGTGTTGCGTTACTAGAAAAACTTAACTGCGTCCGCTTAACGCACACGAACTGGCTTCTCAGTTGCGTACTGATAACTTACAAACTCAAAACTCAGTCGCTGTGTGTTAGTTTTGCTCCTGAAAATAGTAGACTGAATTCAGTTGGTTTTTAGTTTTGTGTGTGCTCAGTTCAACTATTTTAAGCAGTCAAATAGTTGAAAATGAATACGCAAACTATTTTTAGTTCAGTCGCCAGTCAAAGAAAATTTTGTTGGTGCTGAATATTAAACACTGATATGCAGTACCAAAGTTTTT
Source organism: Gymnosoma rotundatum (assembly GCA_916610165.2). Taxonomy (NCBI): domain Eukaryota; kingdom Metazoa; phylum Arthropoda; class Insecta; order Diptera; family Tachinidae; genus Gymnosoma; species Gymnosoma rotundatum. The sequence goes on along the minus strand of OU744339.1, from coordinate 129,652,777 downwards.
TTTTATTTTTTAAGTCTCTGTCACCCCAATATATATATATTGTAATTGGAGTTACTTCACTAAACTTAATTTGTTCCAAATAATATGGAAATTTTAGAGGCAGGCGTGGTTTTTTGTCCACTGCCTCAATGGGCATGGACCGACCGCTCATGCTGATTTTCAATAGCACCTCTTTCGACACTATTTCTGATAGATTGACGTATTTAATTTTATTCTAGCTGATCTAGTGCCTCGGCAAACTTGATTTCAACACTAACACTGACGTACAGACGGACATCGCTTAATCGATTTCGCTTTGCATAACAACTCGGTATATACACTCTATGGGGTCAGAAATATATTAGAAATTACAAACGGAATAACAAGATATAGATATACCCGTTTTTCTACTTTTTGTGGTGTAGAGTATAATTATAATAATAACGAAGCTGCTAAAGCTCTATTCCGTTCAATTAATGTTTCTTGCAACATGTTTAAAAACAACAAAATGTCTCTGGCAACAATTTTACCCAAAACTAAAATAATATAAGCTGTACTTATTTCGTGCGGAATACTAAGTACTCTGTCCAAATTTTTCTAAAATTGTTAGCAACTTTAGTTTTTCCTCTTGAAAAATTGTAAAACTACCCAGTGGCACCGTATCAATACTACGATTTAGAAGAAAGATGTCTTTTTGTTGCCTTGAAGTATGCAGCATTTTTTATTGTTTTTACATTCCACTGGTCTCATGTTGAAAGGCCGTTATCGTTAGGTACAACTGGTTTTAAAGTCTAACACATCAAAAATATTGTGTTGAAGCATCTCTTTCAATAAGAAAAAAAATTTTTTCCAAAACTATTTCCAATTTCTCGCATAAATAAAACCGAGCCCCCTTAAACAGCAATGTTTTGTTTAAACTTAAAACTATTCTTTTTGGAAATGGAAACTAATTTTAGTATGAAACATGAAAATGTGAAAATTGTTCAATTGTACCAAATAAGTAATGAATGTACTTTCTTTTATTGCAATAAAAAAATACAATTGCATCAACTTTGCCATCCCTGTTGTGCAATGACTCAGATGCTGTTACATATTTTTTCAAACAGTCGGCGTTCGGCGTTGCAACAACACTCTTAATTTTCTTACTTTTGCGTATTCGTGTATTTAAAATTTATTTATTACATTCAAAATAAAACTAATTAGCTATTCAAAGCAAACAGAAAAACTCCTTTATTATGCTGCAGTGCAATAAAAATCGTGATACTTTTGGTATAATAATTGGTTGCACCTACTGTTTATGCAGTTTATTTGTAGTTGTTTCATCACTATTTTCTTCATTAACCACAAGTGACATCGATCCAAATAATGACAATAAATGTGGAAGTGAGTTGTGAAAAATTTTATAAATTTATAGAGTAACAATTTGCAGGAAAAAATTGAGCTGAATGAAAAGAAAGGAAATTCTGCTCCAAGTAGAAATGATTTAACTTTAATATTACAAATAACACTTAATGAGTGGAAAATCAATACAAATTTATTTCATTATTTTCCCTACATTTTTTTGCTGACAAAGTACTTTTATAACACACTTTTTCACACACAGTTTGGAAACTCTAGCTTTGACAGGTCTTTAGATTAACTGTAATAAGTAGTTACTTCATATTGAAAGTGTCACGATCGAAGTCTTAGTGAAAATTATCAAATCGGTAAAATGTTTTCAATTATACGAACTCTCAAGTTGAAATAAAAACCTAAGAAGTAATTTATCGGTTGTTAGTCCTCGTCCACACTTTGCAAGTTTTGATGCGCAATTCTTGAATTTGTAGCTGAGAGAGGAAAGATGAGTGCACAAGTGAGTACTTGCAATTCTCTTTGATTTTGTCATTTGTTTAGGCAATGAAGATCGGAATTTTAGACACGAATGCAATTTTTTCCTAAACGCCTGTTGCAATGCATAATTGAAAAAAATGCGTATGCAATGCTAAACATGTCTTAAGTGCAAACTTGCGTTGCAGAGACATTCCTTTCATTTTATCGGCATTTAGGAACGTCGCTTTGCAACTCATACATAAAACAAATGTCAAAAACATGGTATAAGTTTGATTAAATATTTTTAGAAAAATTGATTTGCTATAAATACCTATTAAAAAGAAAAAAGAAACAAAGAAGAGACAACTTTGTTAAGGACAAAAAAAAATCCCGGGAACAAGTGATCAAAATAAATATTTTTTTTAAGAATTCATTGAATTAATGGATGATGACATTTTTCATTCACATTTCATTTTAAAAATAAACAAGAAAATACTTAGCCATTACAGCTCAAATGTTTGCATACAAAATAAAAATGATGCGTGATTTTTATTTCTGATACTCATTAAAGTGAGCTGCCAAACGATTAGGAACATTGTACGTTGTCAAAAAGTTTACATATGCATTTACGAAGTGTATGCATTGTAAATATGCATTGTAACTTGCGTTTAGGAAGTCGGCCAGACTTTAAAAAAGTCTCAGAAATAAAAATTGCACGTCTGGACGGGGACTTAACAATTTTGTATTTTTCATTAAAAAAAAAGTTCAGACAGCCAGAGGGGCTGAGTAAGGGAAAAGCATTTGTTTATTTGTTTAACAGTGGACCAAAATTAACGCAAGACTCGTTTTCATTAACCACACTTTTTAGGGTTCCGTACCCAAAGTGTACGAACGCAACCCAGCTGTTTTCATTGCAGTGACTGTCAGAGGTCTCTATCTGTGCAACCGAAATAGGTAGAGACTTTTGATATTTCCACAGTACTCGTTATACAAATTAAGGAGTGTTCCGAAAATGACGTGATATTCATAGAAATATAGCTATATTTTAAAACTGTGATGCACAGATACGTCAGTGTATGTAAAACTATGTCTTCTATAGCAAGAAGTGCAAACAATAAATTTATAAATTTAGGGGTAACCTTATAGGGACGTGATTTTTACTTACGTGGGTGGCCTTGTTTTTGAAACGCAATTGGCAAACACTAAGTTTAATGATTTTTATGTCAGCTATAAAATAAGGTACAAAAAATTAAAAGTAAAACTAAACTTTAAAGGGTGTTCCTAAAGCGACGAATTTAAACGTATGTATATGGCCTTAGTTTTTGAACACTTTTTCAACAGAGAACAAGTATGTACAGGTATGTTCGCTATAAAAATAAGTGTGACCAATAATCTTTAAAATTAAAGAGTGTTTCCATAGAGATCTTATATAAAATAAAAATTGTAATAAATCCACTGTTTTAATTTCATTTGTCTTGTTGTTTTACAGCGTGAATATATAGTAAAATATATACTGGAAAAAGTTCATGTGTCTACTTGCATTGTTTCAAAAGACAAGGTCATTTAAACAAAGTAAGTCACCTATAGGAACAGTTTTAAACTATAACTTTTATTTTTATGTTCTCTACTTCCTGCTATATCTGATATAAAAATACACATTCTGTGTAAGTGTCACATGTCTGTCTATAATGGTACAAAAGATAAGGCGATCTACCTTAAATAGCATCATTTATGGTTTAACCCTTTAATTTTGTACTTGTTACTATAGCAGACTTAGCTATACACGTTTTGTATAAATTTCCAAAGATAAATTTATAGACATCAAATTACAACACCTTTACGGATACCCTTTAATTTTAACCTTCTTATTTGCTTAAAACTTCAACATAGAGCGGGTGTGAAAGTAGCAAAGTATCATGGTTTAATAAATTTTTTCTATTGGGATAAGACTTTGTATTACTGCTGTGTGAAATGATATTTTTGTTGGCAATATAAAATTTTAACGTTTCTATAGAAAAAAAGAGAAAGTTTATATTTTTAAAAATTAAAAATTAAATTAATTAAAAAATATTTTCTGTTGCTCATTTCTATTTTTTTTTTTAGGTCTCAGTTATTTAATATTTTATTTTTCATACAAACCTATGTACATTGTATGTACGTTCATTAATTTTCAAAAGTTAAAATTTTATTTTTAAGAAAATTATTTTTTTACATTTTCACAAAAGTATTCAAATTTTTTGTGCCATACATTTTCTGCTTTTGTCAAAAATTCTACTAGCCGTCAGGCTTGGCAAAATAAGCTGGTGGTCTCGATGGAGAATTCATTAGTTTCGCCGTAAACGCTAAATGTCAAACTCCATCTATAAAAAAAATATGTATAATTTTTTTATGTTGTTTGACATTAGCATATACGGGGAAAACTAATGAATTCTCCATTGCCGCCACCTGGTATTATTTTGCCATGCCCTCAGGGCTAGTGAAATTTTATTCACCTCAGAACTGTCAAAATTTTACTTATAAGAGTACTTTGCTTCCATTTCACAAACGGCCATAAAGTTACTGACAATTTTTCTGTAATATAAACCGGCACTTCCTAAAGTCCCAATTTTCACGAAGCAATTCTTATTAATAAACTTATCACTATTTCTTCTTTGAACTTGCCTTGTCGTTTTCACAATTCTTAGCTTTTTAGCTTATTGTTTTAGCGGTTCAACAACAAACAACAACAACAAATTTCAATTTGTGTATAAAAACATATAACATTTAAACAGCTAAAAATTACGAATAAGAAAGCAAAACGAATTGAACGAGTACATCAGCTTGTGTACTCGTTTCTTTTCCGCTTGTCGCCCTCACCTACAAGCAAAAGGGATAAGCCGATAAGAATTGCCTAGTGAAAATTGGGACAAAGGAAGTTAAAAGACAATTTTCTTTTAAATCAAGTTATTGGTACGGTTGTCAAATGTTTCAAGCGTAATAACTGAAGTTGCTAACAATTTTCGCAAGTTTGAACAGAATACTCAATTTTCCGTACGAAATGCAACTCATATTATTTCGCAGTTGGAAAGAATTGTTGCCAGAAACATTTCGTTGTTTCTAAACATGAAACAAGAAACATTTTGTAATTTCTCACGAATTAAACAGAGTATAAATTCAACAATGTAATTTCTTTGTTTATTTCAAACTAATTTTTTATATGGGATTTTGATTGCATTTGCAGGTAACCTCTGTTATTAAAATCGAATTTATATGTTAAGAAAGGTTGATGTGTTAAGAGAAAGATTCTTACCTTAAATAATGAAACAAGTACTCTTCATTAATATTACTTTATTTCGTGTCTGTACCAAAAGTTACGAAAATTTGGCCTAACATAACAAAATTATATACAAATTACGTGAAGCCTACAAAAGTTGCAATAAATGTAACTAAAAAGCAACACTGGATGTCAGCCACTTATTTTCATCGTTCTTGATTAAAATCCTTTTGGACTTCTCCTTTGGTAACACGTACATTTAGAGCAACTTGTAACCGGTGTAATCACCATATAATTTTAACGCTTGCCTGAACATCAGAGCTACAACAGCTTTAAAAAAACAGGGGATTTCAAGATTTTCTCTTAACAAATTTTAACTTACAAAAATTAAACTCACAAAAGATATTCAAATAATTTTTTTTAATTCTATATTTAACTGCAGCAATTTTAATATTTTTGACTGCAGCTGGAGTATCAGCTCTCTTTGTTTTGGCCATTGTAAAGGTAAGTTCTAATAAACTTTGAAAAAGAAAAATTAAATATTAATTTGAATTAATCTTAGAAACTTCCCAAGCTGATGATTCCCTGGTTATTATTGTGCGTTGCTGTTTTCTTGGGCAGCTGTTTGATAATGTTTGCTTTCTGTTCGTTTTTCTTTGGCAACGGTGTGGTATTTTTAACAAATATTGTATTTTTAACAATATTCTTAGTAATTGCCGGTCTCATTGGTATAAAAAAAGATCAAGTAAATTTGCCAATATTTTTAAAAAATATTTTTTTTTTTATATTTTCAGGCATAGAAATAGCAATTTTACTGTACAGTTTTTGGTTGTATTTTGAAATTTATAATGAAACTTTAACAAGCTCCCAACTGACCTTTTCAACTGAAATCACAAATTGTTCGGAGCTGTCTAAAATGGCATTAGTTTAGTTGTGACGCTTTTAAAAAACTTGCGTTAATATTTTTTTAAATTTTATTATAATCAATTAAATATAAAAATAAGTATTAAAGGAACAAAAGAAAGAGAGAGAAGTACCAACACAACAATGAGTGTAAGAGTGAAGTAGTGGAAGACACTGATAATTTAAGAGCCAATTTGAAAGAGTAACAGCCTGTGATATTAGTTTGTAAGAAGATGTTGTTTGGAAAAGTTTTAACTCGTGTTTGATGTTGTGTTATAATTAAGTTTGAAATATAACGAGAATTCTTAATGTTAGTTGTGTTATTTATTTTGTAAGTTTAAATGTTCCTAATGTTTCTAATCGTAATAAAAGAAAAAATTTTGTGTGATATTAAATATTCTTTATAAATAAATAAAAAAATTGTTGTAAGTGTGTTGTGACTTTATAACTCACGAACGGTCAAACCGAATTCGATTAAATTTTTAGGGTTTGTGCGTATGGTCGTGTAGATGGTTTATATAAAGTAAATTACATGAATTCGGTTGAGGCGTTCGTGAGTTATGATTAAAACTGCAGCACCGATTTAAAAAAAATCAAAACAGATATTTATTGTAATTTATATTTATTTATTAAAAAAAAAGAACAGGATGGGTAAGTGGGGAAAAGATAAAATGCATCAAATCGATTTTAATAATAAAAAATCTTTAAGAATATTTAAAAGATAAATAAGTCCTGTTGCATAAGGTCCAATATCCATAAGAAAATCTGTTATAACTTCCGTATTAATAAAAAAAAAACTTGCCTGGAAGAGTGGTCGTGCTACGATCATTCTCATTGGGGTAGCGAAGCGCCCTGGGAAGAGCTAGTTATGTATATTTTTGTTATGTTTTTTATTATTATTTTTTACACTATACATAAACGGAATATTATGAGCTGAGTTTAAATATTTAACTGGACTGTTCTCTAAAGAAAATTATGTTTCTAAGTGGACTGCAGTCATAGCGGCTAACAAGCAATTATGCTTCTTAATATCCATTATGGTCAAATGATTTAAAAGCAAATCTTTTTGTTATTTCATAACTTTCATGCAAGAATTCTGCCCCATTTCTTCTTGGTTGGATTAAGGCGGAGTTCCCCTGACCTCAAAACTCCAAAAATGCACATTCTTTTGAAGTAGATAAAAATGAAATCGATGATGAGGCCTTTTTCTACATGCAAAACATGTGTTATTAGGAGGTAGCAAAATATAGCGTTCAGCAATGGTGATGTTTACTGATTAATAACCTAAAATATATTGTAACGTGTAATTATTTGTTTAGTTCTTTGAATAAAACATTTCATGTCACTTTCTTCACTCAGCTCTATAAACATAATTGTCTTAACAACATTGCTAAACAATGCACACTTAAATACTCACGTAACTTTAATATTAAACATTATGCTTAATACTTCCCCAAACCACTCGCAACTGCGATTTCTATTTATAGAAGAGTTAAAACGCCTATATCGTTCTAAACTGGAAAGATATGGCAACATTTTCTAGTTTTTTTATATTTTTATTTATGTACAGGGTTACAAAACTGGAAATTTTATTTAAAAAACGCAAATACACTAAAACCATAGTTTTACAACAAAAAATAAAAACAAATATTACAAACTAATACATTCCACAAAAATCTAAAAAAAAATATATATCTATATATATATATATATATAAAAATGAATGTCTGTCTGTTTGTTTGTGCTTTATGGTCGTGTAGATGGTTTATATAAAGTAAATTACATGAATTCGGTCGATGCTTTCGTGAGTTATGACTAAAACAGCAGCACCGATTTAAAAAAAAATTAAAACAGATATTTATTGTAATTTATATTTATTTATTTAAAAAAAGAACAGGGCGGGTAAGTGGGGAAAAGATAAAATGCATCAAATCGATTTTAATAATAAAAAATCTTTAAGAATATTTAAAAGATAAATAAGTCCTGTTGCATAAGGTCCAATATCCAGAAGGAAATGTGATATAACTTCTGTATTAATCAAAAAGAAAACTTTCTTGGAAGAGTGGTAGTGGTACGATCATTCTCATTGGGGTAGCGAAACGCCCCTAGAACAGCTAGTTATGTATATTTTTGTTATGTTTATTATTATTATTTTTTACACGTTTATGTATAAACGGAATATTATGCGCTGATTTTAAATATTTAACTGGACTGTTCTCTAAATATACAATAAAGAAAATTATGTTTCTAAGTGGACTGCAGTCACAGCGGCTAACAAGCAATTATGCTTCTTAATATTCATTATGGTCAAATGATTTGAAAGAAAATCATTCTGTTTTTTCTTAACTTGACTATGTTGTGTTGTCCGTCAAACTCATTCCATTAACTTCTGCTCATGCAAGAATTCTGCCCCATTTCTTCTTGGTTGGGTTAAGGCGAAGTTCCCCTAACCTCAAAACTCCAAAAATGCACATTCTTTTGAAGTAGAAAAAAATGAAATCGATTCGAGAATAGCTTTATATAATGAGGTCTTTTTCTAAATGCAAAAACATTTATCAGGAGGTAGCAAGATATAGCGTCCATCAATGGTCATGTTTACTGATTAATAACCTAAAATATATTGTAACGTGTTATTATTTGTTTAGTTCTTTGAATAAAACATTTAATGTCACTTTCTTTACTCAGCTCTATATACATAATTGTCTTAACAACATTGCTAAACAATGCGCACTTCACTACTCACGCAACTTTATTATTAGACATTATGCTTAATACTTCCCCAAACCGCTCGCAACTGTGAATTTTATTTACAGACGAGTTAAGACGACTATATCATTTTAAAGTGGAAAGATATGGCAACATTTTCTAGTTTTTTTTATATTTTTATTTATGTACAGGGTTACATAACTGGAAATTTTATTAAAAAACGCAAACGCACTAAAACCATAGTTTAAAAAAACCGAACATTACAAGCTAATACATTCCTAAAAAATCTCAAAGAAAAATATGTATAAAAATGTAAAAATTTTGAATTTCAGAAAATGGAAAAATCAAAACTTAACAACACAAAATATCAAATTTTCTTTTTAAAATATGAGTAAATTCTTGTTTTTTAATTCTTTCTTTTTCTTTGCATTAACTAGAACATAATATATTTATATTATCATTCTTGGCCATGCATATTGTGACTGATTGTACAGCTGATTTGTATAAAAAAAATTAATGATTCGCTCTACAGGTTAAAATTTTTCAACTAACTGCACAAATTATTTTTGCAACATCAACAGAAATTGGAAATTTATTGTCAGGCTTTTAAATGTTGCTATCAACCGGACGAGTAATTTTCATGTACTTTTGTTTTGCACTTCTTAGATAATTTTTTTTATTTATTTCCATAATATTTCATGGATTCGTATTTTATTTTAGTTTTCGAACATTTGTTTACCCTACATCACATACTCCATACATATGTAAGTTGTCATTGCATTTGTAATATCTTACAAATGTATTTATTTGTAATTTAAACATTATTTATTTATTTGATTCATTAAGCAAAAAGTCAATTTGTTTAACGTCCGTCTAACCAAGATGACAAAAATCCCACTTAATTACTCTGGTTTAGATAAAGTCTCTAAAAGCAAAACTAGTCCATATTTTGCGGATATGGAAAAAGTAGTTGCAGATACCTATTTCTAAGTTATTTACTTTTTTTTATGAAAAATCAAATACATATTAAGAAAAAAGTTAAGACTGCTAAAATATTAAAAAAAAAATATTTTACAAAATTAAAAAAAAAACAATTTGATTGCAAATACCACAGTGGCTCATTATAAATTCTGTATTCTTACTTTGTGGTTATATCTGGTTATACTTCTTGATCCTACGGTCTTGTGAACCCTGTGGTCTCGTCTTTACTAAACATGCGTTATTATTACAAACGCAGCCATCAACGCTACACTACTGTGTTATTTCGGCGAGTTATGAACTACTCGATGCCTTGTTTAGTAACCTTAACCATCCACAGACATCTCCACTCCTTTTTTTATCCAAGCCAGTAATCCCCTTTAATCCAATAGCCACAATACACTTCTGCCGTACACTGTTGTTATGCTGCTACACTTCCCTGCGCAAACCGCTACCGTTCTTACTTTTTATTACAAAGGGCTTCTTGACAATTATCTGTTACTCTTATATTAAATTAGACGTCTCCACTAAATTATCTGCCATGACTTCAAAACAATAATTGCCTTCTGCTTCTCGGGAGGTTTATACTGCTGCTTCTTAATTTTTAATTTCATTATAAGAATTATTATTTTCCGTAGTAAGCATGTCCGCAGGTGGGCTCGAACTCACGATCTTCTGTTTTACAACATTGAGGTTACTCAGCTTTTGTTAGCTGATTGCGGTATTATTTTATACACACACCATTAGTAGAAATAACTTTATTCACCACTCTCATGCAGTTAACAAAAACAGGAGTTGCCAGATCTTACTTTTGTAACAATATTTTAAAGAAGTAACTCAAATCAAAAGGAAATATATTACGGTGATTGAGAATTAAAAAATAAGAAGAAGATAGGTACTACGTATATATAATTTTACATAAAAATGTCATCGGCTTTCAAAGGGTTAAGCATTTTTCAAGTATTTTCTTAAAGATCTCTTTAAAAGCTTTTAAGTGAAACCCATATTGATATTTTCAAAAAATATTAAAATTTCTGAGGCCCGTAACTCGGAAAATATGGGCGAGCGACAATTTTTTCACTTGCTGTTTTTTTCTTCGGACAGAATATCACAATTTAACAAAAGATTAAAAATAAACAAAAAAAATCGTAGTTTTAGGAAGAAAACAAGAGACCACATAATTTCCGTAAAATAATTCTCGATTTATTAAAACCGAAAATTCACCCAAAAAAATTGAACGAATTTAAATTTCACCAAAATGTAAGATTTTTGCCAAAAGTTATTACCTTTTTAGAAAAAACTCAGAAAAAAAAGAAAATGAAAGTAAAATGGCGAAAAAGCCATTCCACTCAAAAAATCTAAATTTCGCCAAAACTTGAAATTTTGCCAAATATCACAGATTCTTCCAAAAATAAGAAACAAAATTGAAAGAAGTAAAATTGAAATCTACAAAAAAGTTCGGAAGACTTAAATTCTGAATATAATAAAATAAAAGTTATTTTTCTATTTTGTTAATAATAATATTTTTTAGCATTGAGTAATTTTTCTACGCTTAGGGTGAAGGGTATTTAAGATTCGGCGCAGCCATACAACTTTTACTTGCCAACGAGCGATAAAATACGTTTTCATTGCAGCACTCTTAATATGCGATAGAAGAATAATTAAACAAAAAATCGAAGTTATTTGAGCTTTTGAAGACTAAACAAAAACTGAAAGTAATTAAACTTTTTGGCAGTTTCCCTGATAATTGACTGTCACAGCGTTTAAGGAAGCATTCAGAATGCAATATTTTCAAATAAATAAAATATTGAATTCAAAGAATTTTACAAAAAAAAAAAAAAAACGCCTGGTACGATTTTTTATTTAAACAAAATTCAAGTTGTTGTCATTTTATCAAAAAACATCATCAAACAGTCAATTGTCGGTGTTCAGAATTACAGTCACGTAACGCTTCTTCTTTTGAATATCATTTTTATTCAAAAGTATCATATTTTAATTAAAAAAAAATAATCAAACTACTTACAAATAAACAAACAAAAAATCCCTGCAAAATGAAGTGTTGCAATATAAATCGTTGCACTGTTGCGATCATAATTGGTTCGATTTACATTTTAGTCAGCTTAATCGTATTCAGTTTATTAGTATATTCTAGTTTCGAAAGCAGTAAGGAAGAAGACTCACATGGGTTTTCAAGTGAGTAGTGAGTGAAAAAAAAATATTTATTTTGGGTAGAATTAAATACACTGGCCTGAAGGTGGCGAGAGCAATTCAACGAGTTGTTATAAAATCATTTAAGAAACCACACGAATTTAAAATTAAGAAGCTTTAAGACATTTTACATTGCAAAATATGGAAGCAAAACTCGTTATTCAGTGTTTTATTTTTGGTTTTAATCGATTGTTTGAAAAAGCTTTAGTTTATCGTAAAAAAGTGCAAGCAAACTCGTGCTGTCATCAAATACTTTTTCATGATGGCCAAAAAGAAACACCCAACAACTCAACAAATCACCAATGAATTTGTAGAATTTGAATACTCATTTACACCAAAATCCTTTTAGAATGTCAAATTGAGACATCAATTTTGTAAATATAAGTAGTTTATTGCCGAGAAGAGTACGTTTTATGATTTTCTTCTCATTCTTCATTTTATTTAGTCAATTATAAAGAATAATACTCCCTTTACAAAGAACGATCTATTAGATTCCTTGGCCATTGCTCCTTCCTATCCCCGAGCGCTGATGCCTTGCCTTGCTAAACAGAATTAACATACTTTTAAAGTAGATAAAAACGAACTCGATTCGATAATGATTATAAAAGATAAGGATTCTTTACCATGTGGCATCTTTATGGTACTGGGAGGTAGGCAAATATAGCATCCAGAAATGTTCAATAGTTAGATCGGTCTGTTAACTGATAAATATCAAAAAATATTTTCACGTTTTATTCTTCGTTTTATTTTTTAGATTGCAAACTAAAACATGTCATGTCGCTTTATTTATTAAGCTATGTGTTAAACATTTTGCTTAATACTTAATAAAAATAATAATACTTAATAACACTCACAACTGCAATTTATATTTTTAGGCGAGTTAAAACGTTTAGATTGTTAGAAAATGGAAAGATCTGGCAACATGTTCTATTTTTTTGTCACGTATTTACGCGTGGTAGTAAACACTAAAAGAAACAGCTAAGACAAACAAAATATATTGATTGTTTAAATATGCTTTTATTTATTTTAGTAGAACCCAATCAAATTATTTTGTTTTAGTTATGTAAAAGTATTAAATCTACTTCTTAAGAATATTTTGCATGATTTCGAAAAAAAAGTACTTTTTTCAATTAGAATCTCAATCAATTACTGTACAAATTTGCTTTACAAGAATTTTATTAAAAAAAAAAAAAAACGAAAACTTAGCAACTAATAATGAATTTATTTTATCAGCTGAAGCAATTGTTACACCTTTGTTAGCGGCCATGATATCTGGCCTGTTTGTTTTTGCCGTTATTAAGGTATATAAAAATTAAATCTTTAATAACAAAAAGTATTAAGTCCACATGTATTCTAAATTTATTTAAGTGTAGAAACATCACATATTGATTCTTCCCTGGCTGTTACTTTGTGGCGCTTTAATCTTGGGCAGCTGTTTGTTAACTTTTATATTATATTTTGCTGCTGGCTGGGCCAATGCTCCAAATAATGCTCTCTTAATTATACTCCTTATAGGTGTTTGCATAATTGGTATGAAGAGTTAAGATTTTTTTTTTAATTTGTAATTACATTTTTTTTATTTTTATATTTCTAGTTACTGAAATCGCAGTTTTTTGGTTTAGCTGTTGCTTGTATCGAGAAATACGCAAAAATAATCTGGATCAATTAACAAAAACCCCAGTAGTCAGCCATACAAATGAGTCTACCAATTTGACCAGTTTTCCGGAAAAGTCGTTGGATTAATTGTGAAGTTTATACGATATTCTTATTATATTTAAATTTAGAATAAATGAATAAAGCATTTACATATTTAAAAACTGAAATGTCAAATAAGATAATTTAATTTGGCGTTCTCTCACAAACTATTGATTTGAATTTTTGAAATTTACTCATTCACATTCATATGTCGCCCATATAAAAATTTTTCCCACTTAAATGGACCCATAACGGAACATTTTCAAAAAGGGAATATGCAACATATTGCAAAAATCCAAAAAAAAAAAAAAATCCCAAAAATGAATACCAACCAGTCAAGTGTGAGTCAGACTCACACACATAAAGTTTTTAAATAGATTAGTCAGTCTGACTATTTACGAACTAAATCTCCCACTGTAAAAGATCGCAAATCACACACTTATTTAACACATAAGCAATTTTCGACAGACTAAATTTGACAAAGAATCATGCTCATTAGTTATAGTGTAATCAGATTCGTTAATAACTTTCTTCCTTTTTTTTTTTTTGCTGCCATCCAATAGGACATGACACGCAAAATCTTAAAAAAAAATCGAAAGCTTCTAGAACATTAAAAATCATTTTTTTTTAGTACGAGGGCTGCTCTATATATTTCTGGCCTAATAGTGAAAATGAGAATATTTATAATCAAAAATGGTTTTATTGTTTTTCAAAGTATTCTAAAGCATGATTGAGCATGCGCTCAAACCAGTTGTCGAAGCACTTTTTCCACTCCTATTGAGACACCTCTAAAACATGGTTTTTAAACACTTCAACAGCTTCTTCAGGCGACGAAAATCGTTGACTACGCATTTTTTTCTTGATGTGCGGAAACAAGAAGAAGTCATTAGGTGCCAAGCCGATGTGTGAGAGCTCGCATTGTCATGGTGAACAATGATTCGTCTTCTCTTGTTGGTTTTTCAAATTTCTCCGATGACTTCAGGCAAGCAAATTGTAGTGTACCACTCAGAAGTGACCGTCCTACGTTGCTCAAGCGGAACAGTCGCCACATGACCAGTTTTGCCGAAGAAACAGGCGACCATTTGCTTCGAAGTGCTTTTTCCACGAACAACTTTCGTTGGATTTTGCTCATCTGTGAAGACCCACACGGTCGATTGTTGTTTCGTTTCGGGCTCATACGCATAGATCCATGATTCGTCACCTGTGACGATATTATAAACGTCTTTTGAAGCACCGCAATCGTATTTTTGCAACATTTCTTTGCACCAATCGACACGAGCCTTTTTTTGAGCGACTTTCAAATTGTGCGGGATCCAACGAGAACAAACCTTTTTTACGGCCAGGTGTTCATGCAGTCTCGAATGTATGCTGGTGGAAGAAATGTCCAAGGATGTCTCTATCTCTCGGTATGTCGCATCTCGATCTTGCATTATGAGTTCACGCACGGCATCAATGTTCTCTGGCACAACAGCCGTTTTTGGACGACCTTCACGGAATTCGTCTTTGAGCGAGCTTCGGCAACGATTAAATTCATTATACCAATTTTTCACAGTGCTATAGGATGGTGCTTCATCGCCATACAAAGATTTAAGTTCATCAATGCACTCTTGTCGTGATAATCCACGTCGAAAGTTGAAAATGATGGCACGAAAATGTTCACGAGTTAATTCCATTTTTTTCTATATTAATTTTTTCAAGTCACTGTAGACAATACAAATAATGGTCGTACGTCAAAACGTTTTGAGTACGATTATTAAAAATGACAAACTTTCAAATGAAAATATCAGATTGCACTTGGCAGCACTCAGTGTTGCCAGGCCAGAAATATATATAGCAGCCCTCGTAGTCATTCTTATATTTTGAATATTTATTACTCGTGCTTTAATTTTTTACTTTGTGAAAATTTTAATTATCATAATATTAATGTTCGAAAGAAATAACCCTGGGAATTTTAGAATTTATTTAAAATCGTTTAAATTATGTGAAACTTATAAATTAAATTACAAGATGAGAAAATAAAAATTTAAAAGTATCTAGTTCTTTAAGAAATAAATCAAATTTAGAAATTTTATATTATTTAATTAAATATATTAATAAAATAATTATTTAATTTTAATATTTTATGGGATAAGCTATAAAATAAATTTTTAAAAATTTATATAAATATTATAATAAATGTAAGCTTAGAAGTAATAAAACTTAATGAAAGTTGAATTGGTTGCCGTTAAGCTTTTACATCCATAGAGCCTTTTGACATTGGAATAATTGTTCTGGCATAAAATCGCAGTTTGTTGGCATTTTCGTTGAGGAGAGTGGTTTTTGGTTGGCACAATTTTTTCAACCAGCTTCAACCCCGCACAAGCAGAACAAAACTAACACATACACACTTATGAAAACACAGGTTCTGCGTGTTTTTTTTGCAGAGCGATTTTTAGTGTTTAGTTGTCCATCGACGAGTAAAGATAAATATGAAGAAAATGATGTAATTAGGTCTGTCTGCGTACACATATTTTGCATAATTTTCTGCAAAATGTTGCAAAATCTTGCAAAATGTTGTCTGCGTACTCCAAATCTGTTGCAGCGAGAGAGCCAAAAAGAGAATTTTTTGACAGTTGACCATTAGAGAACTTGCAAAATGTTACTGGAGAAATTTCTGCTTGCAAGATTTTGCAACTAGTTTGAACATCTGTTTTTATTTACTTTTTGAATAAAATAATTTTTGTGAAAAAAAATAAAAATTGAAATTTAACAATGGCAGAGGTAAATAGTTAGAATTGTGTTGAATTTTAATGTTTATAATAAATTATAATAAACAAAACAATTTTAAGTATACTACAAAATAGATGCATAGGCAATGATATATTTTCCAGTCTAAAGCCTTTTCTTATGAAGCCAAAAGAAAGAAGTTGTGTAAAGCTGTATGTGGAAGAAATAGTGCCCAATTACTGCGAAGAGGAATTTCGAAGACATTTCCGGATATCGAGGCAACTGTTTAAAATCCTATGCGATCGGTTTTCAATTTAGTTTTACGTAAATCTTTTGATTTGTTATTTCAATTGTTTACACATCGATCAGCTGTTTTCTTGCAAGATTTTACTGGATGCTGTCTGCGTACTTTTTGATATATTTTCAGCCGACAGAGTAAAATTGGTCTTACTCTCCCAAAAAAATTTACTGAGTATTAGCTACTGGAAAAGTACCCAGACAGACCTATTATGTACATGATTGAGATTTGTTATGATTGAATTCAATTTTCTTATATTTTATCAAGGGAAATTAACATGCTGTTTCTGGCGATTAATATAGAAATAAAAATAGAATATAGAAATAAAAAAACAGTGCTTTTTATATAATTTTTTCAGACGAGTTGTTCGCCTGTAATACAGAAACAGCACTTAAGTTTAAAGTTAATTAAGTTGATTTTTATATGTATTTTACAGGGAAAAACGTTGAAAACGAACTTTTTGTCAAATATGAATAAAATATTAATTGAAATCTTGTGAAAATGTTGCATAAGTTAAGAAATTCCTCCTAAAATTAACTGCCAATTCATCATAACTTATTTTATCCAAGTATGTTCCGCAATTTATGCATGTGTTTAACGAACGAAAGGCAAACATGAAATAAACAAAGAAAATACTAACACACACAAAGCTGTGTATACGTGCACAATTTTATGCCAGCATAATTAGTCTAGTGTGAATACGAAAGAACAAAAGTTGTGCGGATTAAAAATTAATCGTGTGTGAAAACCCCCATACAGATTAAATTGAAAACAGCTTTTAATAATTTAAATTTTCTCTTAAAATAAAATATGCTTTTTCCAAAGTAACAAGAATACAATGAAATTAATAAAAGTTAATATTTTTTTCGAAAGAGATTTTCCAAAAAACAGTCATTAGTTAAACATTTAAATCATTTGTTTACTTAGAGCAAAAATATTAAATTTCAGTTAAAAGAGGATACCGAACCCGGCAGAGAGTAAGAACATTGTGTGTGTGGTACCCGTCATTTTTCACCATAAAAGCTTGCATAACAACAACCAAAAAGGGGTGTTGTTAGGCCTTGTTTTCACTTTAATTTGTAATTTGACGAAACTGCATTTGTGATTGTCTTTATTTATTTAAAGTTCCATTGTTTTGAAATATTAAACAAGTTGTCTTGACCCAGGCCTAATGCGTTATAAAAAATGTATTTATATCTTTTTTTGCGTAAATATTATTTTTCTTTAAAACTAGAAACAAATTGATTTGGATTTTTTTCTTGTACCAATTTGTGCTAGAATTTTTGTTATTTCCGCCAAAGCAACACACAAATGACTGGCAAAAAATAGCTCTCCAAATCTTTTCATACTTATTTACATATTAACGTAAAGGTACACTTTAGTGGCACATCAAATTCAATTAGGAATAAATGCGGTCGGCCTCTTCTTCGAATTTAAATTTTGGTTCACTTTCGTGTGCCACTCACAAAAACATCATGTATTAGAAAATCAAACTTGCAAAACTGTTGAAAAGAAATTTTAATCGTTTGTTTTCTTTAAGAGTTTTAGGGTATTTTTTGAAATTTTTTTAAAATTTTAAGAAGTATTTCATTCTTAAGTTTATTTGTAAGAATTGTTCTTAAATATATTTTAGAGGTTGCAGTTTTTAAAATTCAAGAGCAACGTACCTTGAACAAACAGCGTAATGTGTAAAATAAATGCACGACTTAATTAAAAACTTGACACATTTCAAGACGAGTTTGTAAAATTGTACGGGTCTGCAATTAAAAACGGCATCTAAATCTCAAAAGATGACAATAACTTTCTGTGATACAAAATTTGGAGATTTTCCGTCAAATAAAATAATTTAAAATAAAAGTAAATAATTAAAACAATACATTAAATTAAAAGTTAAATGAAAAAAAAAATTAATAAATGTTTCCTCAAAACAAGGGTAAAGTTAAAAACAACTGGCAACATTGGTTTAAACTCTTTTAAGCGGTGTTTTTTTCTTTCTGATTTCCCATACTCATGAGTAAACAAATTTCTGCTGAGCCAACTTCCACACAAACGCACTACACACGTGTTTGCATTGTTTACATTTCAACAATGAATATCAAATTGTTGCTTACGCATTCATACATATGAACATGATGAGTGTTATTGTTTGCTATTTTTTTTAATAAAAACTGTTGCTTTAAAAGTAATATTTCGCTCATCGGAGTAAAATTGATATCGATTGTTTAACTGTTGATTTACATATTTTTTTGTATTTTATTTATTTTATTTTAAGGAGGATGAAATACACTTACTCAAACAAGTGCACCTACACTTTCGTTTAATAAAGACCTTTATAACCTTTTTTTTTACGAAAATCACACGAATTTGTATTATTGAAATAAAACAGTACATTGGTACCAACTTTTGTCCTTTTCCATTCTTGGCTGCGGCAGAGTAGGTTTCACTTATTAGATGAATAAATTTAATTTTTATTTACATTTTTTTTTTACAAAACCTTAAAAATTTTATTGAAAAAATTTTTGTATTTTAATGTCTCAAATAAAGTTAAAACCCATTAAAGTAAAAATTGGGTATAAAGCATTATCTAACATCAATATGGTGAAGGGATTTACATATTTTTAAACCATATACAACTGTTTTTGCAACTACATACATGGTGTACGAAAAATTTTTTGATTCAGTGTATTTTGCTAATACAGCATTTTTGTTCTCCGTTTTTAAGTTTAGATTGAATTCAAATCAATAAATGCAAAAAATTAATCAATAAATCAATAAATGCAAAAAATTAAGTAAACAAAATTTCTATAATTTTCTAACCAGTTCAACTATTCCGCTTCATTATAATTAAGTGCTTGGTCGAATATAGTGTTAAGTGCGCTTATCCCACTAAAAAAAATCCAAAATGAAGTGCTGTTGGCGTTCTATATATGGCATAATTATTGCCATCGTAAAAATATTATTGCTAATTGGCGCTATAATTTATTTAAATATTTATCTAAAAGAACTTAGCGATATAGAGGCAAAAATTGTCCAGGAGCAAAATGAAAAGGGTAAATAACAAAAAAAAAAAAAAAATTAAAAACTAAATAAATAAATTTGTATGTGTGGCCGTTTTTTCACAATAGATACCACTACACATATTATAAAAAAATATATGTAAGGAAAAGGATATTTCTAAAATACATTAAATACATACACACACACATTGATAAAAAAAAAGCGTCATATGAAATGCAATATTTTGAATCTGCGGTTCATATTAATATCTTATGGATTCTTGTTTTTTTTTTCTTGGAAAATAAGTAAAATATTCTACTTTTTCATTGAATAAAATATTTTAATGAAATTTAACCAACTTTTTTGCAATAAGTCGACAGTGTTGCTACTCTTAAATTCTTAAAAAACACCTATAACTTCCTATTGCGGAAAAAATTATAATCTTTAAGCGGTCTATACATGATCAAAATGCTGGATGTCAAAATCATGTACTAATCGCTTTAATGCACACATTGTGGATGACCCATCAAGCATTCATCTTTAGTTTGATTTTGTGCTGTCAACAATGCGCTTCTAGCATTGCAAAAGTGACACTAACGAAGAAATATTACACGTGAATTCAGACAATGCTGGATGAATATTTTGATCGAGTATAGACCGCTTTAATGCTACTTCTTTAATAATATAAAATAACTCACAATTATGTGAGAAAAATGTTAAACACATGAGCGTTTTTTTTTTTTTTTGTATTTACTAAATTAAATAAAAATCTTTTTATTCAAATATAGCTTTGAAGTTCATTACAGCTGAAAGAAGAGCAGTTATTGGTGTTATATTATTATGTGTTGCACTAATAATTATTTGCGGCCTCCTGATAGTGGGTATCGTTATGGTAAGTTTGCTAAAAAGTTTGTATCACATCCATCATATTAAATTCAAAAAAATTATAGAGACGTCATAAACTGATTTCGCCCTGGAAGTTCTTAAGCGTTGGTGGTATTTCAATTGGTTGCATATTTTTAATAGGTACGACTTTACGTGATTTTTTCTCTGACGTTTCCCTGTCAACAGTTGCTTCAAACTTTTTTAACGTTTGGTTTGGAATTGGTAAGAAATTTTGGCTTTTCTAATGAATTTTGTTTTAACTTTATATTTTTCTTATCTACAAGTTATCTCATTTTTTATTCTGTTGCCCGTTTTTGAACTGCATCTTGAAATAAAGTCCGAGCAAGAAAGAAGCACTGTTCAAGTTGAAAATAATTATAAAAAAAATGATTTCTTTATATGAAATGTCTTAAATTTTGTTTATACATTTGGAGTTAATATATTTTTTATAAGAGTAATTTTCTTAACATAATAAAAATTATTATTATTTTAACCTTCCTTGTTTAAATTTTAACAGCTTAAGGCGTCTAGTTGCTGGTAAAAGGGTCTAAGAGGAAACACTTTTAATTCTAAAGTATGAGTTTCGATTATGAAGATTTCGCTTATGATTAGGTAACTTTAATTTAAAAGGGACAGAAAGACCTAAAATTTTAATGATCTTAAAAATTTTTAAGCAATTTTCTGTGGAAAAGACGAAAAACGATTTTATTTGAATCGAGTTTCCCGCGCAAATTATTTTTTGATATTTTTCTTCAATTTTAAAGTTTTTATGAAATATTTTTTAAATTAATTTTTGCAATTATATACAATACTAAATTAGAGGTGGAAAAACAGAATAATAAATAGCTCTGTTAATTTGAATTTTTCGTTTACCATGCCTGATAGAACACAATAAAAATGAAAAGAAACACGTAAAAAACAAGAGATTGTATAGCAAAATAAAAATTAAAATAAATGTAAACAAATTTTGACACAAAACATGATAAACACGCACACCAATAAAACTATCAGCTGAACTCCTGCATATACTTGTTATAGATATACTTTGGTTCGGGGGAAGAAAGTATGCATGGCGAAATAATACAGGTGGTCTCGATGGCGAATTTATCACTTTTGCCGTAAACGCTAAATGTCAAAATTCAAACATAAAAAAATGTGTATATATTTTTTTATATGGTATTTGACATTTCACGTTATCGGCGAAAATTATGAATTCGCCATTGCGACCACCTAGTATATTTTCGCCATGAAAGTATGTATTCTGAATGATGAAGAAAAATAAAATTTAAATAAGCAAAACCTCTCTTTAAATTACGATGATGCCACTTTATTTTTAAGTTCTTACGGAATCCATAACTAGAGGAATTTTTTCTCGAGAAAATTTTTTTACGTAATACCCTGTTCAGACATGTTTCCTTAATTGAGTTAATTTAATATTAATTGCGCAATTTAATTTGACGTTCACACATGCTGAATCAATCTGATTCAATTAGCACAAGGCTAATCACCCAGCTGATTTTTTCTTCTCACTGAACAAAGTTCCCAGAGTGAACGTACTTGTGGCAAGTCCCCTTTTACACACATCAAGTTTGACTCGTCAAGTCTTGAGTTTTTGGGAGAAAAAGGAGAAGAGAATAGAAAGAGGTACAAACCTGACCGTACCATCAAGTTTATAGGCTGCAGAATAGAAGTTGCAGAAGTTGATAGCAAAGAAAACGAAACTTGATGAAAAAACTTGACGGCGTGTGTGAACACGAATGCAGATTCAAAAGAAAATTAATTAAAAACTGATCAAGTAAACTTGATGTGTGTAAAAGAGGACCAAGGGTTGTATTTCGCATTTTATTCAATTAGCGATGCAATTTAGTACTAATTGCTCAATTTATTTATTGACTCCTTATATGGTGAATTGAACTCAATTATGTCTAAACAGGCTATAAGAAACCTCCCTTTAAAATATCATGATGCCACTGATCCATTTTTTTAATGGAATTCATAATTGAAGATTCCTTCTATCGACAATTTTTTTGTAAGAATATTAATGATTAAGCTGATACAAAAATATATTCAGGCATGTTCTGAAATCCACACGAAATTTTCACTTCAAATTTTTAAATGCATTGTTGCTATAAAATTATTTTTTACTAAAACAATGCTTTGAAAAATATAAAGTGAAAATTTCGTGTGGATTTCACAACAGGCCTGATTGAGACAAAATACGGATGGAAATTTGATAGTCGTACAGCTCTTTATTTTTTGAAATTTTTCCAAAACTATTCTGCTTCATTAGATCAGAGTTGCATTTTCTTATTAATGCCAACTTTTTAAAGGTAAAACTCGTAAAAATAGCACAATAACCGCTGAATATAGTGCAAAATAGACTCACTTAGCATCACAAATATTTTTGTAAACAATTATTGTTTTAACAACAGCTATTCCAATTTTACTTAATTCTATTTAACACCAATGGTTTAAACATAAGAAAAAAATATCATACGATTTTTAATCTCTATATTTTTTCATACGGATAGATTTTTATTTTATTTTCTCTTAGATTTTACGTACGTAAAGTCTTACCGTCTAAACTGACATTAAGCAAGGCTAATAAATTATAAAGTGGTAGCGATGGCGAATTGCTTACATATAAAAAAATTTTATACCGATTTTTTATATATGGAGTTTGACAGACTACCTGCGAAAATTAATGAATTCGCCATCGCTACCACCTTATAATTGATTCGCCTTGGATTTAAGTATTTGAAATATCTTGACATTTCACAATTCTTTAAACACCAGTAGCACTGTGCTGCTGTTAAATTTCTTACATCAAAATATCATAGTTTTCCTATTTTAAATTTGTATCCTTCAATTGAAATGTTCAATTTAATAGCATTTTCAAAAAAAAGTTTTACGCAGAATAAAAAGAAATTATAAATACCTACAAATAATATTATTTGTTTTACAGAATATATTAAAAAATATAGACAGAGCTAAATAAAAAAAAAATACAAGATAATAAATGTTTCAACTGGATTCTTCTTCGTTAACTAGATAAAAAGCTTTTTCTTTTTCAATATTTTCTCTGCGTATAGTACAAAACAACAAAATACTAAAATATAAAATTAGTATTTCAATACCTGCAACGAAAAACATAAGAAAACCATTAAGAAAAATAAATTTTAATTTAAATAACCTCATTATCCCACCTAATAAAACTATAACTATAATGAATATAGTAAACATATAGAAACTGGGAGTTCCAACTCTGGCAGCATCCATAAAATATGCACATGATATTCTACAAGTGATGAAGAAATTATATATTCCAAGTAACAGCCACGGAATAATTAAGTATTGATATCTCTGTAAATATTAAATATCAAAATGTTTTTAAGAAATACAATGAAATTAGAAAGCCCATAATTTCTTACTGTAAAAATGGCCATTATGAATAAAAATGATATCAAAGCCGTTACTCCACATATTGTTGCTAATTCGAGAGCTTTTACAAATACATAATTAGTTTTCGTTTTTTTTTAATGTTTTAATTTTGTTTTTAGTAAAGGAAAGAAAACATCTGCATATTATGAAGTTAATAAAGTTTTCCTTAAATTCCATAAATTTCTTATTATCAGTTTAACATCGAAAAGCTTATAAGTATCACCTATTCCTGGCGTGGGGTAATGAAGACTTTATTATGCTCGTAAGAAAACGATTGATGGTTTAAGACTTAACACAGACAAAAACATAGAAATGTAGTACTCGCCAATTTTTTTTTTTTTTTTTTTTTTTTTGTTTTATTATCAGATGTATTCTTTATTGACTTTTTGTTGTTGCTTTGAAGTTGGAAGTGGCAAATGCCATTTTCGTATGATCCGCCAATTTCTTTTTATTTGTTTGTTTATATTTTTTACTTGCGACTTGTCAATTTTATGAGTTTTTTCTTCTCACTGAACATAGTTCCCAGAGTAAACATACTTGTTGGCAAGGGTTGCATTTCGCATCTTATTCAATTAGTGATGCAATTAACTACTAATTTCTCAATTTATCAATTGACTTCTTATATGATAAATTGACCTCAATTAAGGCCTTAATTGCGTAAATTCCTTAATTGCGCAATTAAAGCGTATGTCTGAACAGGGTATAATTTTCGGCATAGCCTAATATAACAATCTTACTTGTTTAAATTGGAAATGACAGTAAAGACCACATATTCAAAGGAGTTCTCTCTGTATGGCGTCAAGCCTTTCACATCGATCATATATGTATATGAACATGGATATACCTTAACGAAGAAGGTATTATACGCAAAAAGATTCGTGTTTTTGGAAACTAACTGCCATCCCTAAATTAGCGCGTAAAGCGCAAGATAACTGTCAAAATTTCTCATGTACATACAAAATGTATGAAGCATCCCTAAATAGCTTGGCGTCAACGCTTAGCAATTGGAAAATCCAATTTTGACAGTGCGTTAGGAAGTGAAGTTTGCTGTTTGTTAGTTTGTTTTGTTTTGTTATGGTTGAAAAGTAGTGACAATTTAGTAATTTTCAAGGCAATCTAGCGGTTTTATCTCTTCTTTATTCTTATACAGCGGGTTTTATGAAATAAAATGAGTTAACATTACTTTTAACGACACAAAGTTAACGCTGTTATTTAGGGATAACATTTCAGCGCAAAAGGTATGAATTACATTGCTTAGCGTCTTACGCGCTAATTTAGGGATGGCAGTAACGTTAAAACAGCGAAACCACAAACCATATTGTGCCTTTGCTTCAGTGAAAATTTGATATCCAATTGTCAGTGGTGAGATTTTCATTCTAATAAGAGTTTTATAAATACAAAGACCAAATGGCGTAAAATATCTCACAAAATTTAAGGTGAAGTTAAATTCTCAGTCAGTTCGCTGCGAATTTCCGCTTATAAAAATCACGATATATCATTTATTACACAAACTTTTTATGACACATCGAATATATACCGATATTTTCTATTCCACCAGCGAAACCACAAACCATATTGTGCCTTTGCTTCAGTGAAAATTTGATACCCAATTGTCAGTGGTGAGATTTTCGTTCTAATAAGAGTTTTATAAATACAAAGACCAAATGGCGTAAAATATCTCACAAAATTTAAGGTGAAGTTAAATTCTCAGTCAGTTCGCTGCGAATTTCCGCTTATAAAAATCTCGATATATCATTTATTACACAAACTTTTTATGACACATCGAATATATACCGATATTTTCTATTCCTTTTACTATAAAATGAATATTTAGACTTTTTTAACTCACTTGCAAATTTTAAATCTTCTACCCGCTCACTGTCGTCAGCAAGATCTTGAAGTTGTACGAATGCAATTAATCCAAAAACGAAAACAAGGAGACTTCCCGTAGCATAAAAGGTACCCAGAAAAATACCCAATGTATAACAACTGCACCAATTCCGCATTTTTTAATGATCAAAAAATTCTTGGCCAATTTTAATATTAACAAATTTTTTATCAATATAACCAAACTAAAGCAAAATCTGGAAAAGCTCAAAATAAAGTTTGTTAAATGAAAAACCGAACGATAATTGATGTAACGAATATTTTTTTAATTGACAGAGATTAAAAGCAAATAAAAACCAGTGTTGCCGATTTGTGTACATTAAGTGTTCTACGCGTACACACTTTTTACGCTTTTCATACTTTTTACGCTTTCTACACTTCTTAAACGTCAAGTTACCTGCAACGCTTTTTATGCGCCAATTTTTTGTTTTCATCAGCTGTAGTGTAAATATTTTTATCTAAAAAAATCAGTTTTGGAAAAATGGAAAGTGTAATTATTAAAGAATTAATGGTATATATTGAGTTTATTCACATAATATTTTGTGTAACAAGGACCTATGAAAATCTTCAGATGAAAAGAAAATGGTTTTTGCATTTGTATTAAAAACTTTATAAAATAAATAAACACATTAGGGATGGAACTCAGTACGTAAAAGTAATCGATAACAAAATCACTAGTTTTTTGTTGATGAAAGAGCAGTTTATAAATTCTTAATATTAAAGTATTTTTTCTGAATTTATTGTTAAACTTTACTAAAAAAAAGTTTTTTTTTTTATTACAAAGGCTTTTTAAAACAAACAAAAAAAAAACAGATAAATGTAATCATTAACACAACAATATTTATCGATACTATTGATAATAAAATATAATTTACCATCTTTGGATATCAAAAATAGCTGACATTTTTTCATGACGCTTGCGAAGCGTAGAAAAGTAGAAAGTAAACGAACTTCTTGCGTTCTACGCGTTCATGCTTTCTACGCTTTGTGCTGTGTACTTTTCACATATATTTACATTGATTCTACTTTCTTAACAGACGCGTATAAAGCGTGTACGCAAAAAACGCATGCTATGGACCTTCAGCTTAAAAGAACAAACCATGGCGAAATCATGTACCAGGTGGTGGCAGTGGCGAATTCATTTACTGCCGTCGTTTGGCCATGGGCAAAACGTCAAATCAATCTAGAAACACCAACCTTTCTTTTGTCGAAATGAATTTAGGAATGACAATACCTTTTTCGAAACAAGGCCGGCATGTCAAATATAGAATGCGCCCAAGAAGTTAACATCTAAATTGATTGAATCAGCATCGACTGTTTTTTATAATTCTTTGCATCACTTTAATTTCAATTTCATTGGAAATAAAAAATACAAATAAGGATCAGGAGAGTTTTAGTTTTGCTACTAACAAAATCAACTGAATGTTTTTTATTTAAAAAAAAAAATTTTAAACAACAACAAAATAAACCATATCGAACATAAAATTTAAATTGTTGTTTTATTACTTTATAGGTGTTCAATTCTAGTAGATTTTACAATATTTTTTTTTCTCGTATTTTATTAAATAGCGAATAAATAAAGTAGAAAATGCAATTTCAAAACCGGAAAGAAAAAAAATATATTTAATTAATAAACTTTAATTCAAAAAAATTTGTTAGTCTCATCCAATGAAAATACAGTTGTTAAAGTTATTATTATAAAGGTATTAGCGGGCGCTCCACTTTTGCTAGCAGCAATATATGTATAATACGATTCTTCACAATTGATATCAAAAATACATATTTCGCTTAATCGACTTCGATATGCATAAGAAGTCAGAATATATACACTTTATGGGGTCGGAAATGGATATTGTAGAAATTACACACGGAATGACAAACTTAGATACAACCTTTTTTACTTTTTGTGGTGAAGGGTATAAAAAGATAAAGGTTTAATTAATTTTGTCGTACTTTCGGTAATTCGTCAGGACTTATTTTTCTTGAATGACACAAACAACTCCTTTGCTCGACGGTCGCACGCAACAACGAGTTCCTATTCATAACCCAGTAATATTATCTAGATTGTTTTAGATTGGCAGACCTAAACTTTTTATTTTATACACTTATAAATGCACGTGCCCAGTTAGCATTTTTTTTAAATTATTGATCATATTCAAGTCTTTTTTGACATCGACACGATTAAAATAATCGTTTATGCGCTCGTATTAGAGTCGAAAATGATTGTTTTGTCGGTAGAAAATGGTACCCTAGCCGCGACTCTTCTGAACGAGTCCCTTATGACTCGCGTTTTCGACTCATTTTCGATACTGTTTTCAATCGTACTTATAATCAAATACGATACTTTTTCTAGTCATTTTTTGGTCATATTACTAGCCGTATGCGAGTCTTCTTCGAACCATATTATACAAACATTTCTTATTATATTTTCCCAAAATTAAACATTGCAAACTAACTGACATCCCTAAATTAGCGCGTAAGACGCAAAGCAATGTAATTCATAGCTTTTGCGCTAGAGTGTCATCCCTAAATAACAGCGTCAACTTTGTGTCTTTAACACTAATGTTAACTAATTTTATTTTATAAAACCCGCTGTATAAAAATAAAAACAGAGATAAAACCGCTAGATTGCCTTAAAAATAACTAAATTGTCACTACTTTTCAGCCATAACAAAACAAAACAAAGCAATGAGCAGCCAACTTCACTTCCTAACGCACTGTCAAAATTGGATTTTCCAATTGCTAAGCGTTGACGCCGTGCTATTTAGGGATGCTTCATACATTTTGTATGAACATGAGAAATTTTGACAGTTATCTTGCGCTTTACGCGCTAATTTAGGGATGGCAGTAAGTTTTGCTTATTACACGCTGTCTTGACGAGCCATTGATTTGTTCAAACATTGAACAATTTCATATGCGCACATTAAAATGGCTTGTGTAGACGATCGTTGTCGATGTCATGTCGTTTTCAAACAGCGAGAAAACGAATCATTAACATCGCCAAGTTTCCTCCACGCAGACAAACATGAACAAATGTTTAAAACCTATTCTGCTGACGTTTTTTTCATGTGCGAACCAATCAATTGCTCGTCACGACGTAGTGTTACATTCGTTAGCATGTTATTCGTTAATTTCTTAAAATTCAAATAAATTAATTTAAAAAAAATTTATTTTACATTTGTGTCTCTATTTTCTTTACGAAGTGACATAAAAATAAAATATGTATTTGAATCATTTTTTCATCGTTAGGCTGCGTTTTATATGTCTCTAAAAAAAATTCTAAAAACAGTCAAATTTCAAGCATTTGCTTTTTGTGCTTTTTGGTTTTAAAACAAGTCGCTTTCTTTGCGTTTGTCGGAATTATATTCGAGTCTCTTTTTAAACGCACAACTGATTAATCAGTTTTTAGTCATCTTGAGAAGTCTTAAAAGACTCGCTTTGGTGATTTTTGTAAAAACAATCTTCCAAATGCTAACTGGGTGTGAGTATAAACCAATGGAGGAATACTCCAACAAAAACTAAAAGAAACTTACTACGTCATTTGTTGAATGTGTTTTTATTAGGCGTGTGAATAGCATTACACACATTCATTAGAACTATTATGTTTTAGTAGACTGTATATTATATTTTCTTTTGTTTCAGAAGTGTAAAGATGTTAAATCTTTTTTCTTTTCTAAAAATTTTTAAATCAGAGAATAGAACTTTTAAAGTGAAATGACAAGTATGACAACTCAATGCAGAAACAAAACACTTGTCAAATACAAGCAAATTCACAGCAGGTGAGTGGGTTGGCTTCAAAATCATTTCGCTCTTTGTAACCAATTACATTACAAAAAGAATTGATTAATTAATTAATTTAAAAAAAAGCAGAACGGAACAAAACAGCAGATGCATTCATCTCTAGGGTTTAACCATCCTTACAGCAAATATAATAGTGGGAAAATAATATTTCTTTGTTGGTTGAATTGATTCGAAAAATGGGATTATTACCTACATACAAACATACGTAGAAACATACATACACAAAATTTATTTTTTTGCTATTGATTATTTTGATTTTCAATTGTTTTTTACCATATATTTACCTTTTTTGATATTATTAGCACAAATTTTTAAATTGCATTTATTTTTTGCTTAATTTGACAGCCAAACAGAAAATATGTACACAAATATGAATCCAATTGAACTCAGCTGATTGGTTTTATTTATTTTTTTTTTTTTCTTTTTTCTCAAAATAATAAGGCAGAGGCTCTGAAATTAAAATATGAATTTCATTATATATTTAAGAAATTAAATAATTATTCGTAAAATGGGCCAATAATTGACTTAAAAGCTACGAATTTCAAATAAGCAAATCACTTAAATAAAAAATTTTAATCAAACTTAAAAGTTATTATTTCTCTGCTTTTAATATTCTATTTCAGTAGCACTTTTCAATATTCGTTCGGAGTTTTCATTATTCTTCAGGCGTATTTCATCATACAGGCTAAAAACGGTCCATAATATTAAAGCCGAAATAACTGAACAAACAAGAAAGTTTAGAGTAAAATAATTATAATAATTAACAACGAAAAAAAAAATACATCTTACCAAGGCCTAAGAGGTTTCCAAGCAAAATTAAAAAAGCTATAGAAAAGAAGTTGGCAGAAGCTAATATATCAAACAATTGTAACACAAAGCTACCACAAATGACTATAAAGCCGGCACCATTAAGAAGCAACCAAGGTGCCATTAATTCATGACGTCTCTACAAATTTTTTGAATTAATATAATGAATGTGCTTGAGTTAAATCATAAATTATTGCCATTAAGCTTACCTTGACAATGCCAGTTATCATAGAGCCTGCAAAGGTGGCTGTTATTGTACTAAATACAATAATAAGTATGTATGTAAATATTTGTATATCAAAAGCTAAATTAAAAAAAAAAAATAAAATAAAGAAAAACAAATTATTTTTAAAATTCGTATCAGTTCATAACGTGTTGCAAAATTGTATTTTGTATAGATTACAACGAAATAATTGGAAGCTCCTTATTTTTGTTATGTTGCTTAAACAGAGTCTGTATTTTAAATGAGAGTGTATTGGTGATTTTGCACTGAGAAAAAAAATAAGGTGAATCGATACAGGTGAATGCATTAGCTCATGGCAAAATCATGTACCAGGTGGTGGCAGTGGCGAATTCATTCATTTTTGCTGTTGCTAGAAATGTCAAACTTCATATAAGAATAAAAAATCAGTGTAAAATTGTCTGTATGAAACTTGACAGTTCCTGCAACTGCTTGGTACATGATTTGACAAATGTCAAAATGTATTATTTATGTAGTGTAAAAGTTTAACACCCGTACTGAATTTTTAAAAGGTGAATTACTTTTGAAACTAATGTAATCATCCGCTGTGAATTCACCCGAGGTAAATATGATATGACTCTTTTAAGCATTTACCTTTATTATTTGGATGGTATTGTACCAACCAAGGCATATCAACATGTATTTGTGTTGACGTCACCTTTATCATTCTGTGTTGCCACTTTCGGCTACAAAACTATTTAAAAGCTGATATCGGGATGACCTTACCGCAGAGCAATATTTGTTAAACGTTTTCTCTATACTCGAGGCTTATGCTCACAAGCTTAAACGTTTGACACCAATAACATCTCATTAACGTTCCATGAATTCAAATTGAGTTTTATACTCCAAATTGGAAGAAACCCGTAAGAAAAGTGTGGATTTTTTTACTGGGCTTGACACATACTTTAAGGATGTGATATTTTTTTTATACCTTTTACAGTGTTGACAAAACTATTGAACCAATTCCCGATAGATATTACTTTAAAAAAACGTTGAAAACCGCTAAATAGTCGAAAAAAAAACACTGACCTAAACCGCTAAAAAATTTCTTGAACAATTTATTTTTATACCCTTCACCGAAGCAAACTTGGTTCACAAAAAAATAAATATGTCAATCGATCAGATATAGTGTGGAAACAGGTGCTATTGGAAATCAGCATGATCGGTCTCTGTCCTTAGAGGCAGCTGGCAAAACACCACGCCTATTTTATGTCATTTGGAACAATAAAGTAGCTCCAATCAAAAAAATAAATACATGGGGCGATAGAGAATTAAAAAATATGAAAATATTTTCAGAGTTACGTGGCTCTGAAATTTTCAAAATTGCTTAAATTTCAGTGTGGTTATCATTTTAAAGCTTTTGAAAATACTTAAATTTTTTTAATATGCTTAACCCATTAAGAGCCGATGGCATTTTTATGTAAAATAATAAATATGCAGTACAAAATTTTTTTTATTTCAAATTTTTTTTGGAGTAACTTTACTAAACTAGATTTACATGGATGGTGAAGGGTATACAAAATTCGCCATGGCCGATTATAGCACTCTTACTTGTTTTAATATAAGAGGACTAATTGCGTTACCTTTGGAAACAAATAGTATGAGGGAAGTAGAGCCTCTATTAATAAATGGAAGAGTAATAGGTAATAAGGGCTCCGTGCTAGCAATATAAAATCCAAATCCGGTAATTTCTTTAATTAATTTATATTTATTTGTTTAATCTTTTTTTTTTTTTTTTTTTTTTTTTTTTTTGGTAAATTGAGAAAAACCCCATTATTTTTTTTACACTTTAATTAAATTTTCGTATATCGGCAAATAGCTATTAAGGTATTTTTAAAATAATTTCTGTATTTTATATAATTTTACTTAAATAACATTATCTCTAAATTAAAATATATATGTATGTATGTATGTATGTTCTTAAAACACGCAGAACTCCCAGAAAGTTTTAACTAAATATATGTTTCAATGCTTTCACAAACTATATTAATATATACATATGTATGTATATTGTACATACATATTCATTTCTGTAATTTTCTCTTGTAAACTCTTGTAAACAAAATTCAATTCAAACTCACACATGGTTTTTTGCCTCTCAAACTCATTTGGCGGTAAAAGCGAAACAATAGCAAATATTATTAAACCAATATAGAAAATAATATTAATGATGCCAACAATGACGCCAAATGTTGAACGACTACAACACAACATCTTGAAATTTATTATTAAAAATTTTATACACCACAACCGTCAAATAGTAAAACGATACTAAAAATAACATAACTATTGTTTTGTTTTTCGTAAAATTTAATTATTTGTTATTTAAGCGTGAATTCACTCTTAAAGAGAGAACAACATACAAGTAGAGGAAATAATTTGACAATCAATATTTATCTACATTTACTCTTCATTATAATTTTTATGTGGAAGAGACAATAAAAAAAAACCTTTTTTCGTTTATCTTTTAATTAGAAATCTTACATTCTATTAGCGATAGTGCTATTGTGTTATCTTAAGGCTTCAAATAATAAATAACACTTCTCTATTAATCCAGATTTATACGATCATAATTTTTTCATGCCATGTATCATCGTGCGCTTTAACGATGCAATTGTTATTGTAGTTGTTTGTATTATTTCAAATAACAAACAAACAGCAAAACGTAAACGAGTACAACGAACGTAGACAAATAAAGTGTAAAAACCCTGCGTACTTCTTAACACTCCCAGCCATGAAACAAAAATTTCATGCCACTTTAAATGTACAGTTGCAAACATAAAAATTTCAAAATTTAAGCTTTCATTTAAAAATAGTTTTGCCTAAGCAAAAGACTCCATACCATATTATCAGCCATAAAATAATAGCCACATAATTGTTTATTGATAATAAAGAATTTGAAAAAAATAATAAATCGTCTTAAAATTTAAAAAGGTTTTTTTTTTTTAAACGCACGGAATATATATTTTTTAAGTTACAAAGAAGTTACTTCTAAATACCAGTTTTTTAATTACACTCTAACTCAGCGCCGCTCCCTAGCCGGCGATTTTTAATATTGTCCTGACGTATATCACGATAGACAGTAAAGATCGCCCACAATATTAGACCTGAAAATCCTGGAAATAAAATAAAAAATATTAGTTAAAGAATATGGGAAAATATTAGAAATCACAACAACAGCAACTTACCAAATCCTAAAAGACCGATCAATAATAAAGTAAATATCATAGACAGGGAAGCACCCAAAAATATTGCTTTTAAAAATTGAATAAAATAGGATCCACAATTTAATATGAAGCTTAACCAACTTAGTATCACCCAAGGCAACATTAATTTATGACGTCTCTAAAAGTTTTTGAAATTAATAAAATAATTGTGCAAATATTTAATTAAGAGTTACCTTCACAATACCCACTATCAGAAGAACCGAAATAATCGTCATTACAGCACAGACTACTATAACAACTGAAAATATTGTTGTTTTGAAAGCTGAAAAATTGAAAAAAAAAAAAAAAAAAAAAAAAAAAAAATATTTATTTTAAAAAATTTTTTTCTATACTCAGATTAGAGTTCTAATTTGTATATCATTAAAAAAACTTAATTTTGAAATTTATTTGGAATAATAAATAGTTTTATGGATAAATTAGTGACGTGACGTATTTTATTAGTCACTCAAGCGAGAGAACGATTTATAGTTTTCTTGTTATTTGACTTCTTGGTTAAAAAGTTTTCTGTATTGTTTTTAACTTTTTTACTTTATAGTAAATATATCAATATGTCAGGCACCAAATAACAAGAGAGGAACCAGCCAACTGAATAAATTACCAAAAGAACTATTGCGTCGTATGCTTCGCAATAAATGTTTAGTTTTTGAAGTTTTTCTTTTGAACAATTATGTAAAGAAATAAATTGATAAAAAAAAAAAATAAATAAAATCAGGGCAGATTATGCTGCATTTTACTAATTCTGGCTTTGAATGAAAATTTCTCTCTAAGTTTATTCTAAACAATATGGAATTGTGAATTACCCTTTTCGTTTTGTTGCTGCTCAGCACTTTGTGTCTTCACAGTTTCTATTCTTGTCAAAGAAACAATTGAATAAATTATTAATACAATATTGCAAAGAACATTTATGATGCCAACAATTACACCAAGTGTTGGCCGGCTACAACACTTCATCTTAATTATAATTTTAGGATGATGTTAAAAATTTTAAACACTTTAACCGTTAAAATACGTTCGGATACTAAAGGTAATAGTTTTCTGTTTCAACGTTTTAAACTTTCTTTGTTTTTTTTTTTTTTTGTTTTTGGGCATTAAGATAATTTCATCTCTCAATAAGTGTAGCCAGATATAAAGAATTTTCTCCAAAATGGGGACAAAGGTAATAAAAACTTATTTCGATATTTAAAACACACAACTATTACATCCATAGATCAGTCTGTTCTAATAATCCATGTTCACATTACAATTCGAATGACGTTATTCGCTCTCTGAATGACTTGTGCTATTTTGAGTGTTCGTATTGCATCTAAGTAATAGCATGTTTACACGGCAATGCGAAGCACTTGCTTCGCTCTCTGAATCATGATTGCGAAGCATGCCGTTTCCACGACACATACTACATGCTTCACATTGACTTCTGTTCTAAAATTTTGTTTTTCGTTTCAATTTTAGTGTTTGTTATTAATAAAATTTTAAATTATAATATAATTATTTGTTTTTATATTAACACATATTTACACAGCACTTTTAATATTGGTTTACTTTTTTTGTTTACATTTATATACAGCTAGTTCAGATAAACTTGCGATAAAAATTAGGGAAGACAGAAATTTTTCATGATTCGCAAGTAGATTCAAGCTGAATCGTCTCAAAACAAAATGCTTCGCTCTCAAGATTTTATGTGGCGAAGCACGTTGATTCGGTCGTGATAGAGCTGTGAATCATGAAAAGAGAGCGAAGCAAGAATATTGGGCTCCGTGTAAACATAGTATAATTGGGTTTGGCAGTTGTTTGTTTATTTCGTAGAAAACACTTTGGACTGTAAAAAAAGTTTTGCCATTTTATTTTAAACAACAACAACAACCGTTTAATTTTAAGACAACTATTTTGGTTACTTTTTTTCGTCTCTTCCAGTACTCTAGCCAAGGCAGATTTATTTTACTAGGTAGTATCGTCCGGCCAGCTGGTTTGTAGTTGGAACTGTCAAAAGTTTTTGTATTTTCCTATGTTTGTTTACAAATTTCAAAAAACACTAACAACAAGCGTTTGCGAGACAAAGCAAGCATGTATATGGAGAGCAATTATCTTGTATTTCTCTTTGTGTTTTTGACGTTTCCAACGCACAAAACAACAATAAAAAGGCATGTTGTTTTTGTAAATGTTGTATTTGTTGTATTACCGCTACTACCTAGTAAAATAAATCTGCCTTGACTCTAGCCGTAGCTACTAGACGCCTTGACATTAAATTTGTTTCTTTATGATATTTTTCTTTTCCATATTTATTTAAATTTTTAATATTCTATATCTCACTTCTTCTCACTTTTTTCTTTGTTTACTTTTTATTATTTTGACAGTTGTTCTGGTAAAACTTCGATAAAAATTAAAGATGACGCTGATTTTACGGCGTGGTAATTTAAATTCAATTACCTACAAAACTGGTGATTCGCCCTCAAAAATTTGTATGGGGAATTACGTTATTAGAGGCCGAATTACCAATGGGAGAGCGAATTACGAAAAAACGCTGTAATGTGAACATGGTAAAACTGGTAAAAAAAATCAATAAGAAACTTTTTAATGTAATCAAAATAATTTTGAAAAGTTGTGTAAATATTGCTCGTAGTCGTTAAAAATAGTAACTTCGTTTAAAACATCTGTCTCTGCTCATATTTTGGCCTTGAAAGCGATTGTATTATGTAAAACTTCAAATTGTATGTGACACATATGTACTCGTCATTTGAATTTAGAAAATTTCATAATTTTCACAATAAATGTTTTTGAGTGATATTTTATTCCTTATTTTCATGTTAAAATAACTCATCACACTAAAAGGTCTCTCTCTCTCTCTACTTCTGAGTGTGAAAATCAAAAGGGTTTTTTAAATTATTCTTTTAATTTGATATTCGTTATTGTAGTTGTGCAATGACAAAAAGCTTTCAATCGAAAAATATGTGTGTACAAAAGAGTTCAATAATTTGATGAACTTGACGCATATGAAGTCTTACAGCCATACCTAAATAAAAGCGTAAAAAGCGGAACGTTTTGTTCCGCATAGGTTTAACGCTGAAATGCCATACCTAAACAAAAGCGCCAACGCTATGTCAAAATGATTAAAAACAGGGTTATTAAACAATTTTGGTCTAGTTAACGGACGCAGCTCAAAAATGAGAAAAAAGTTGTCTACGGGGTGTAAAATGAAAATCTAAGCAAAAAATTACCTTTCCGATGATTCTTATACTGCGTCATTCCGCCATAAAATATTCGATATATGCCATATTATACATATAAACGTTGGAGATCCGTAACTCCGAAACTAAAGGTCAGCCGCTGGTTTCTTTTATAAGCGTTTTTTTCGAGTACTCATTATATTGTTTGCTGGGTTACATCCTTCAATTCACAATATTACAAGTACTTGAATGTATTTTTACAAACATAAAAGTATTTATTCCAATTAATATACGAGTATATTTACGTATTCGTAAAAAATTACTTTTAAAATGCGTTTGTGGGACAAAATTGGGGAGTTTCGTTTAGGAACGGTGACTTTTGGGGTCATCATTCGACAAACCAGGGACAAGAGGTAACATTTTTCTGATAACACTGCTCTTAATAGTAAACAGAAAACAAACTTGTATATTTCTCTTAAAAAACAGAACGTAAACAACTAACGTTCATTTATTAATAAATAAATATTTATAGGTTTTTTAACAACTCTTTAATTGTGTATTTCGCAACTTCCTAGAAAAGTTAATTTTCTTTTTGTCTAATTTTTGGTAGTGATGACATCATCTTTTTGTTTTGGGGGAATTTGTAAAGTGTGCATCGAAAGTTATGGCTTAGAGCATACATAGATATCATTTATTTGAAATTCAACTTTGTATTAAACTAAAAAAAGCCGACCAAACACAAATACTCAAGTTCAAATACAAATTTTAAATTTTATTCTTCTAAATATTCATCATCAAATACTGTCACACTTCTTTGCTGAGGTAACAGAGAATTAAAAAATAACAAAAAAAAAAAAAGAAATTAAGTACTTTATATAATTTTACACAAAAATGTCACCGGATCCTAATGGGTTATGCATTTAAAAAAAATTTTAATATTTCCTTAAAGAACTGTTCAAAAGCTTTTGAATGATGCTAATATTGACATTTTAAAAAATATGGTGCACAATCGTTCTAAGAAAAGTTCAGAGGCCCATAAATCGGAAAGTATGGGCGCTTGCAAGGCACATTCATTTTACTAAGTAGTAGCGGTAGCGTTGGAAACGTCAAAAAGACAAAGAGAAATAGAAGATAATTGCGCTCAATACACATGCAAACGCTTGTTGTTAGTGTTTTTTGAAATTCGTAAACAAAGGAAAATACAAAAACTTTTGACATTTCCAACTACAAACCAGCTGGGCGGACGACACTACCTAGTAAAATAAATTTGCCTTGGGCGAGTGCTAAGTTTTTCAGTTGGTGTGTTTTCATCTTTTTTATTTTCTATAGCCCCAGATATTTGTTTTTTTTTTTTGGAGTTACTTCATTGTCCCAAATTATATGTGGAAAAATTAGAGACCTTGGTGTCTCTCTCTGGCAGCGGGCTAGCCTCGAAGAACATGAACCGATCTTGCAAAACTTTCGAAACTATGTCTGTTCAATTGCCGTATTCAAATTTTCTCGAGCTCATCTAGTGTCTTGACAACACTAACACGGACGGACAGACAGACATTGCTCATGCATAAGAAGTCACAATATATATACTTTATGGGGTCGAAAATGGATATTGCATAAATTACAAACGGAATGACAAACTAATCTTTTCCACTCTTTGTGGTGAAGGGTATAAAAATGTAGGCACACTTAAAGATACAAGAAGTAACTGCTTTTTTAACTGAATGTAAAAGTTTTATTTAAGTTCCTAAAAATCTGCTGAATAAATTTAAAACAAAATATAAAAATAAATAGCATTTCAACAGAACTAAAGTCATTAATTCAATCGTTTAATCGCATGAGAATTTTTTTTTATATTGTAAATGTATTAAGAAACTAAGTTCTTAATAATAAGTATGAAGATTTATGTTAGTAACTGTTTCAATATGAGTAACTGTGCCTATTGTTCAATTTAAGCAAATACTAAAATTTTTTTTTAAAAATACTTAACCCATTAAGAGCCGATGTCATTTTAATGTAAAATTATATAGTGTATGCAATACTATTTTTTTATTTTTTTTTTTATTCTCTGTCACCTAGGCTTGCCAGATCCAATCTGCCAAAAAGCTTGACATTGCCCAAAAAAAAACTTGATTTTGAAAAAAAAACTTGACAAATAAAAACACTCATACTATTGGTTTTTATTTAATTTTTTTATTATTTTTTTCATAAAAATTATTAGAATAAAAACAAAAATATCGTTAAAAGTAGAAATAACAGAAACAATGTGAAAGAAACAAAAAACAATATAAGAATAAAAATTCAGTCGTTATATATTTTAGAGAAAACTTAGGCGTTATTTAAAGAAAATATAGGTACTATCTTAAGAAATATAGATAGTAAAAATATGCTCTTTCGATGTGTTTTTTAGAAATATAAACTTACTTTTTTAAGTATTATTACATATGTAGCTAGACTAAATTTGAGAAAAAAAAAATTAACTTACAAAAAACATTGACAAATCACTTTTTCACTTGACACTTGACGCGCATTAAAAAACTTGACAATCAGGCCAAATCAGGCCCGTCTGGCAACCCTACTGTCACCCCATATTTGCTTTTTTGATTGACGTTACTTCACTAAACTGGATTTACATAGATGGAACTTTTACTTGTTCTACATAAGAATATCATGAAGTCTTATTTTTGTATGAGTCAAGCATAATAAACGTAGATTTACATTAAAACGATTCTAAATAATAAATTTTTAAAAACATTTTATTTTAATTTACTTTATTTGTGCTTGATTCCTTTAAATATAAATATTTCATGATATTCTACAAATTGAATGTATTACCGAGCACGAATAAAGTAAATTAAAATATAAAAAAGATTCCGAATAATAAATTTTCATATCGATATATTTGCATTTGCACATTGCTTATTATTAAAAATTGTTTTCAATTTTTATTTTTCCATTGAAGCTTGCAAATACATATGAATGGTTCGCAATGGGATCTCTTATGTAGAAAAATAATAGAAAAAATAAAAAATGGTTACTGAATGTTTGCTGTTTTTTTTTTTTTTTTTTTTTTATAAAACATTTTTGGGTTGTTATCAGCGTTGCCGCTTTGGTCCAATCGGACCAAACTTGGTAGTTTTTCGTTTTTAAAAAACAGTTTGGTAGTTTGGTTGGTTTGTTGAATTTTTTTCAATTTTTGGTAGGTTTTCCTCCTGTAGAAATTTTTTAGCATAGTAAATTTTTCATGTTAAAAATTCAGAAATAAAAAAAATTTAACTTTTAATAAAATAAACAATAACTTTGATAGTGTTACCACAATTTTCAAAAACTGTTATGGGTGTACTAAAAAACATCTCTGCTTATTTGCATAGAGATGATTAAAGCTATAACCATCTCTGGTTCAAGAAACGCGAACAGTTATATGAAATTGAAATTAACAATATTTTTGAGTGAAGGTTTATTTTCATGTGTATGTATTAAAAAATTAATAGACAAAATGGAAAAGTAATTAAACTTTATTAATTCTAAATATGTATCTATTAATTACATAAATATTTACTAATATTGCATGTATTTTTTCCGATTTTTATCAAAAACTCCAAAATTAAATGAAAATAATATAATTTCAGAAACGACATTCCATCAACCAGGTAGAACCACTCTTAAAATTTTTGTTTTAAAACATTTTTAAATAATTTAATACTTTTAGTGAACATTGTAAAGAAACAGTCAGAAGAAAATTTACCCAGTTAGCATTATTGTTCATATTCGAGTCTTTTTTGACTCCTCGACGCGATTAAAATAATCGATTATGCGCTCGTTTTAGAGTCGAAAATGATTGTTTTGTCGGTAGAAAATGGTACCCTAGCCGCGACTCTTCTGAACGAGTCCCTTATGACTCTCGTTTCCGACTCATTTTCGATACTATTTTCAATCGTACTTGTAATCAAATACGATACTTTTTCGAGTCAACTTTTAATCATATTACTAGCCGTATGCGAGTCTTTTTCGAACCATATTATACGAACATTTCTAATATATTTTTTTTTCAAAACTGAAAAATTGCAAACAGCGGTTTGCTTATTTTTTATAACACGCCGTATTGACGAGCCATTGATTTGTTCAAACATTAAACAATTTCATGTCCGCACATTAAAATAGCTATTGTTGATCATCGTTGTCGATGTCATGTCGGCATCAAACAGCGAGAAAACGAAGCAGTTTTCTCCACGCAGACAAAAATGAACAAATGTTTGTAACCTATTCTGCTGACGTTTTGTTCATGTGCGAACAAATCTATTGCTCGTCAAGGCGTAATGTTACATTCGTTAGCATGTTATTCCTAATTTCTTAAAATTCAAATTTAAAAACATGAATTTAAAAAAATTTTAAAAAATTTATTTTACATTTGTGTTTCTGTTTTTTTACGAAGTGACATATGTATTTTAAAAAATAAAAATATAATATGTATTTGAATCATTTTTTCATCGGTAGGCTGCGTTAAATATGTCTCCAAAATAATTCTAAAAACAGTCGAATTTCAAGCATTTGCTTTTTGTACTTTTTGTTTTTTTAGAAAGTCGCTTTCTATGCGTTTGTCGGAGTTATATTCGAGTCTCTTTTTAAACGCATAACTGATGAATCAGTTTTAAGTCATCTTGGGTAGTCTTAAAAGACTCACTTTGGTGATTTTTGTAAAAACAATCTTCCAAATGCTAACTGGGTAGAACCGAATGGTTAAGCGAATTTGATTGGCTTCTGCATGGTATGCTCTAAAACTATTTGGAAACCAATGAATTATATGTGATATTTTTTGTATTTTAAATTCTTTTTGTTTTTTTTTATCTGTATACATTTTGTATACACATACATACATCCGTTATTTTAAATGATATATTGCTTTTTTGTTGTTATTTTATGTATATTTTTATGTTTTTTTATAAAAACCGGAATTTTTTATTATATTACTATATAAGCCAAAATAAAAATTTTGATTTTATTGAAGAAATGCATTTAAAAATTTTTGGTAGGCTGTTAACGATTTTGGTAGGATTTTTGAAAATTATTGGTAGGAAGTAAATTTCTTGTGTGGCAACGCTGGTTGTTATTTATTGTCTTTTTGTCTTATTGATTCTATGGAGTTCTCATTTAATCAATTTGGCTTTTGATATAAGACTTTCTAGTTTTCTATACAAAATTTGGGTAAAATCCACTGATGAGCTATTTGAGCAGTAGTGAAATGGCCATATGGATATGATTTCCCCGCAGTAATACATTCACTTTTTGTAGTTTTAAATAAAAATGAGAACATTATGAAATATTTATATTTGAAGGAATCAAGCACAAATAAAGTAAATTAAAATATAAAAAAGATTCCGAATAATAAATTTTCAATAAAAACATTTTAAAAAATAAATACGCCAAGTGAGATTTTGGCCAACAAACGAAGGGTTTCGTACCACGTATGGGTTAACCTTTAATTAAAAATTCGGCTTCCTTAAAAGATGGCAACTTTAATTAACAACAAACAAAAAATTCTAAAACTCGCAGAGGGAGTTTACATTAAGGGCATTGCATCAGCTACAAAAGTCATGATGCAGAAGTTTTTAGGCAAGAGGTGTAGAGAAGCTTACGGGGTAGCAAAAGTAGCACGAAATGAATTTTCATGACTCTTTTTAGTTTTTTCTCTCATTCCTGCTTCTCTCCTTTCGCTTTTTGCAGTTAGACTGAATTTATACAAGCACATTTTACTTTGACAAAGTTTTATTAATTTTCTTTTAAACTTTGTTTGGTGTTCAGACACAGAAAGTTTTCTTTTACAAATTTTTGTTTTCTTCTCTATGATCGTTCCTTAGTTTTGGACGTTTTGTATGTGGTGCTTATATGTAAATATATACAACTGTGTATAAGCAACGAAAGAAAACCAAAACAACTTTACGAGTAAATCAAAGTCTGTACTGTTCATCATGCTTTCTCCCTCTCTCTCACATAAAATCAAAACTTTGCAAAGTAAAATTTTCCTGTGTGAATTAGGTATTACATGCTTAAGCGGTGTTACCAAATGGCTGTTTTTTTCCCTATATTAGTCAAAAATTGTTGAAATATTCATACGTTTAGTTTATGGCAACACTTGAAAAATTGGTTGATAAAACATCATAAAATTCTCTCACTTGCTACAAAAGAGTCATAATGTAAATGCGTGATGACTTACGGAGATTAACCAAAAGAGAAAACAAGAAAAAAGTCAGCTGCAATGCCCTTAATGTGAACTGGCTCTTTGTTATATACTAGCTTAAGGTTTCTGCAAAACGCCGTAATGGCAATAGCGACGACATGTGAAAATGGCTGTTTGAAGAAAGGGTTGGAGTGCGATCTTGGTATGCAAAAATAAGGTAAACATAACAAAGTGGTCTATCTACCGTTTCTCTAATAGAGCATTTTTACTCTTTCACTTACTTACTTACATATCTTCGGGAAATTTTCTTCTCAGTTTTAAATAGGACAATTCACATGTATGTATAGGTATAAATATATATATGTATGTATGTATATTTATTCAACGAGATGAGTTAATTTAAAAAAGAAATCAAAAATCTTTTTAAAATTTATGATTTAAAAGTACATCTGTTCATAAATGCATTTTTAATTAAAAAAAAAAAAAATCTTTTAGTAACTAAAGTTTAATAGTTATTTTGCAGTTGGTATGGAATTCCATTATCTCCTATTGATCCATTAATAGGCTTTTTGATATTCTCCTCGCGTATATCACGATACAGTGTATAGATTGCCCAAAATATTAAAGCTGAAATGCCTGAGTAAATACAAAATAAAAGAAATAAAGTATTAGAAAATAAATATATTATTACATCATCTTACCAAGTACTATCACACCCACAAGTAAAAGCGTAAAAACAAGAGATAAGGGAGCACCATCGTATAAAGCGCCCATAAAAGCAATTGCAAAGCGTATACCATTGAATATGATACCGGTAGCGCTAAGCAACACCCATGGCTTCATCAACTTATGGCGTTTCTGTAATTTATAGTTAAATAATTTACAGTTTATGTGGTGAAATATTGTTTTATTGAACCTACCTTTATAATACCCATTATCAGCAGACCCGAAACAAGGGACATAAGTAAAGATACTACAATAGAAAGAACACATATTGTCGTCCGGAAAGCTAGAATGGTTAAAAAAAAAATATTTTATATTCATTTATAGAAAACTGTAACAATTTATAACTTATTCGGCTTAATTATGAATATTCTCACGGAATTTCTTTCCCGGAATTCCGTGGGAATAAAATTATAAAGAAGTAACATCATCCTAATTTGAAGGGAGTTTTTTTTTATTTATTTACATATAATTTTTATTTTTAATATAAGTTAAAACGATGGCATTTTTATTAAAGCCGGTTGAGAAAAAACGTGCGCGTTGCGTCCTTAATTATAACCTCACTTTTTTGAAAAAGGAAAATCTGCTCGCACACAGATGTTCCCCCTTCGAGATAAAGTAATAAATATATAATCAGTAAATATATACAATCATTAATACTTCAATATCCTGTTTGGGATTTACCACTTCCTATACGAAGGTATAGGTCGATGTGCAGTTCCTGGAGAGACTATTTATATTTGAAAACTTGTGGGATACCCTAGCGCTGTGGTTAAGTACCCCCGGCATTTTTAAATTCAGATTTCAAAAAAAATATTTTTTTTTATAATTTATACCTATTTTTTCCTCTGAATTTTTTGTTCACTTTCCACAGTCAATCAAAAGGGGAAAAAATTTTTAATTGAAGAAAAGGGAAAAGTGAAAGAACTCCAACGGAATTTTTTTTATAATTGGGCTGATTATGCTATTGCATTATAGGTACGAGGGCTGCTATATATATTTCTGG
The DNA here is from genome assembly GCA_916610165.2 of Gymnosoma rotundatum. Lineage (NCBI taxonomy): Eukaryota > Metazoa > Arthropoda > Insecta > Diptera > Tachinidae > Gymnosoma > Gymnosoma rotundatum. The sequence continues at coordinate 129,607,897 of OU744339.1, read as the reverse complement.
CCTGGCAACATCGAGTGCTGCCAAGTGCAATCTGACATTTCCATTGGAAAGTTTGTCATTTTTAAGCAGAATCGTACTCAAAACGTTTTGACGTACGACCATTATTTGTGTTGTTTACAGTGAAGCAAGATCGACATGCGACATACCGAGAGATAGAGACATCTTTGGACATTTCTTCCACCAGCATACATTCGATACAGCATGAACACCTGGCCGTAAAAAAAGGTTTGTTCTCGTTGGATCCCGCACAATTTAAAAGTCGTTCAAAAAAAGGGTCGTGTCGATTGGTGCAAAGAAATGTTCCAAAAATACGATTGCGGTGCTTCAAAAGACGTTTATAAGATCGTCATAGGTGACGAATCACGGATCTATGCGTATGAGCCCGAAACGAAACAACAATCGACCGTGTGGGTCTTCAAAGACGTGCAAAATCCAACGAAAGTTGTTCGTGGAAGAAGCACTTCGAAGCAAATGGTCGCCTGTTTCTTCGGCAAAACTGGTCATGTCGCGACTGTTCCGCTTGAGCAACGTAGAACGGTCACTTCTGAGTGGTACACTATAATTTGTTTGCCTGAAGTCATCGGAGAAATTCGAAAAACCAACAAGAGAAGACGAAACATTGTTCACCATGACAATGCGAGCTCTCACACATCGGCTCAAACCAGAGCATTTTTGACCGGCCAAAACGTCGAATTGATGGGTCATCCGCCGTACAGCCTTGACTTGGCACCTAATGACTTCTTCTTGTTTCCGCACATCAAGAAACAAATGCGTGGTCAACGATTTTCGTCGCCAGAAGAAGCTGTTGAAGTGTTCGAAAACCATGTTTTAGAGGTGTCTGAATCGCAGTGGAAAAAGTGCTTCGACAACTGGTTTGAGTGCATGCAAAAGTATATAAATCATGCTGGAGAATACTTTGAAAAACAATAAAACCATTTTTGATTATAAATATTCGCATTTTCACTATTAGGCCAGAAATATATAGAACAGCCCTCGTATATTACACCTTATGTGCTGTTTGTGTATTACCAGCAATTAAGTCGTTTGAAAAATTTTGAATAAAAGTACTTTGTTGGTTTCTTGAGTAATGTTTAAACTAATTTTTCAGATGAGTTAATCGCTTATCGCTGGTAACGCAGAATCAGCACATTAATTTGTATTAAATTAATTTGCAAATGCCAAATGTAGCATATATGAAACTTTAAAACGATTTGCAATTTAATTCTTTATTTAATTATGGAGTAATAAAAACGTAAAGGAAGGGAGGGAGCAGACGGCTAAGAAATATTACCCGCATTAAATTGTTTCATGGATTGTGTGATACCACATGTCATGTTCAAACTGCATGTCATTCACACTATCAAGGCATGTGACACATTCCGATTGATTTTACTTGTTCCTAAAAAGTGCTTTTTTCAGTTTTTATTTAAATTTGGCAATATTGTGTACACGAAAGTAAACAACAAGGGTAATCTAACTAAGTAAGGGCTTATAATAAAAGTAAATTAAGAAACTGCAAATAACAAAATTTCGAAAGAAACCAAATTCCACTTTAAAATTTTTCGTCTTTAGTTTCCTGAAGAACCAATAAGTTGAGTTCTATGAGATGCCTGTATACCACTCATTTTAGGTAGGAAAAACTCCGTTATTAATCAGCGATAACCAGCACATGTAAATTTTACTGTTAATTTAGCAATAAAGTAAAAAAAAAGTATCATCCATATATGAATCTGTTCCTGGTGCCTTCATTCCAAATTGGTTTTTGGTACTTGATGGGTAAAATATACTTTCATTAAATCCCGTGCTGCCACCAGCGTTTAGTCTGGACTGTAATGTTTCAGACTCTTGAAATTGTCAACATTTGCTCAATGCCAATATTGGATATTGAAACACATTGTGCACTACCTTCTCAGCATCATCTATCAAATATGTAAATACGTCGAATATATGAGATGTAATCAGAAAAGGTTAAACCTTCCTGATAAGTACCACCGTATGGAACATCGCTTATTTAAAGCAACGATAGACATTCAACGTCTTAATTTCCATACTGATCTCCCAAATAAACAAATATTTAGTTATCTCAAACAATGTTTTTAACTTTTTAACAAAAATCTTGTATAGGTATCTATTAAGAAACGAAATACGTATATTTTTGTTGTGTTTGACTTTGAATGCCTTCAGTTTATTTTTCACCCAATAAAATAATTTTACTTTGAAACTTTAAGAAATGATTTTGCATTGCTACACAACTTCTATTAAAGCTTGTAAGCTTAAATTAAAAAAAAAAAAAAGAAAAAAACAATAAATAGTAAAATACTGAACATTCATGTTTGTATGTATGTATGTACATATTAATGAGTCATGATAATAAATTTTGGCAAGATTTGCTGTTAGCTTTAGGTAAACAGACAAGACAATCTGCCTTCTTTTTTCACTCCTTTAATTTGTTTATGTTCATTTATTGCATCATTTTCTATTGTTTAGGAATTTCCTTTATTATAACTATCTGTACATTACCATGCATACATATATATGTATGAATACTTACATTTTTCGAGTTGCTGCTCTTCGGTTTTTGGTTCGGTCGTTTTGTCTTGCACTAATAAAGTTATTAAAAATGTTGCTAAACCAATATAGGTAAGAATATTTATGCCACCAATAACAACACCGAGCGTCGAACGGCTGCAGCACTTCATTTTTCAATATATTCTTTTTTTATTTGCTAATTTATTTAAAGTTTTAATTATAATATGCTTGAAATAACATATGCACAACAAAAATATTTGCTCTGTTCCGTAACGCCTTTAAATGCCAACTAAACAAACTTTTCAACAAAACGTAAATAAATATTTATGTATGTATGTATGAGTATTATTGATGTGTCTCTTGCCATTTAAGCTTTAATTTCACATAAAATATTCAATAGAGAATTAAATGATATACAAAAAGCAACTGCAGCGGATTTTAAATGCCCTTTATTTTAAATGTTCAAAACAAAAATATATAATCAGCAGATTCAATAATATTCTCACGAAAAAAAAAAATTATCGAAAAAGAATTCCTACAATTAGGAACTTTATCCAAACAAAATAATAAAAAAGTAGCATCAACGTTTTGTGTTTTTTATACCCTTCACCGCAAAAAGTAGAAAAAGGGTAAATAGTTTGTTTGGAATGGAATGGCAAAAATTATCAAGCATTTTTTTATGATAAGAGGGCAAATCTTGCCCTAAAAAAGACAAATCCTCATGTTTGAGGAAAAGCTACAACTGGTTGTTCAATAAGACCCTAAAGATTTTTTCCTTAATTATTTTTGTTAGTAGCTTCATCATTAATGCTATAAACACAACCAAAGGCTACCGACCATCGACTACCGACTACAAAAGTAGCTGGCTACAAAAATAGCCAAGTTGCCAGCTACTTAATTTTTTTAACGACCATCGACCACTAACTACAAAAAAAAACATCTGTTTTGACATACATGTATGTATTTAAGTTAACCAAAACAAACTTCATTTTTTTAAGTGAATTTGTGTAAAAAAAAATTTAAATGCCTCAAGAAAATTTAATTAACTTTATAAATACTATTGCTAAAATAGTGGAAACAAAGACTTCAGTGTATGAAGTGTCCACGTCCATATTTGCATGTAAATTGAACTAAACATTTACATTAAACAATATAATAAATGTATATAAACAGTAAAAATTACTATTATATATTTATCAATTTCAATAAAAAATCCAAAAAATAAATATAAATGAAACAAATTAGAAATTTATGAAAAAAGAACTAAATGGAAAATTTCACAAACAAAAAGTATATGAAAAATGTATTTTTTTTTTTGAAATCTTAATTTAATAATGGCAGGGGTATATAACTACAGCGCCAGGGTACCCACAAGTATTTTGATATTACTAGTCTCTCCAGGAACTGCACATCAACCTATACCTTCGTATAGGAAGTGGAAAATCCTGTTGAATAAAAACTGTGCGCGTTGCGACTTCAATTATAACTTCACTTTTTTTAGAAAAATCTTCTCGCGCGCAGATGTTCCCCCTTCGAGATAAAGTAATAAACTGATGAAAAATGTAAACAAATTAACAGATGATTATTATTTTTCAATGGTGCTACTATAAACGTTTTTCGCGTTTTTAATAGCGATATTTAATGTATTGCGATTTTAAAAACACCATTTCATGCATTTATTGTATTGGCACCACTAATCTGTTTTTTGTAGCCAAGAAAAATAGAAATTAGCCTAAGTTGGCTACGGGCTACAAAAGTAGCCGTGTAGTCGGTAGTCGTGTAGCTGCTAAATATTTATTCTCATAAGCACGCATGTATTCTATTTTTGACATCTTGTAGTCGATGGTCGGTGGACATGATTATGTTTATAGCATAAGTCGGATAATATTATTTAATGCATGAGTGTTTTATGCTCAACCAAGAGCTTCTCATAACTTCCTTCATACATACGTACATACATATGGACATACCCAGTATTTCATAATTTTCACCCATTTTTACACAAGTATCCAAAATTACGCATTATTCTAATTAAAAACACCCAGCTGTTTTCTTTTTCGTTCTCAAACATTTTTATCAAAATAAAAATGAAAAAACACACGTAAGTAACCAGGAAGAGATGGAGAAGTTTGTACACTTTTTTTTTCATTTAATTTATTTTAATTGCCAACACTAAACACATCAAAAAGCTTTAGTCTATAGCCGCAGTCATGAAAAAAATAACTTTTTATTTAATTTTTGTTCACTTCACGGGCTATAATTTAAAAAACACTTTATTATTTAACTATATTTTTCTTTAGTTAAATAATTTGCAAAGTGCCTGTGAATATAAATAAATTATCGTATTGTTTTTGATATTTTATTTTTCATCCTCTTTCAACTGTATAAAAGTGCCGAAAAAAAGTCAGCCGTATATAGTGGAGCAAGAAAAATAGAATTACTCTTGGTTATTGTTGTTTTTGCTTAAACTTTGATTCATGTCTTTGCTTTATTGTTTGGACAAAAATCTTTAGTTTATTTAAAATGTTTGTCATAAGTTTCCTGAAGTGTTAAGTAAGCGGTAACGAAATGGCCATCGAGACGTGCTTTGACCCTCACAGTTTAATTTCACCAGTATGGTTCACAAAAGTTCAAACAGAATGATAGAGGAAGGATTTTCCGAGCAACGTTGTTATTAGATCGTCAGCTACGAACTCATAAGGACTATTTTGGTAAAATATTAAAGAAAACTAACTAAACTGAACTATTTGCCATTAAAAAGCATCATTACATTATTTTACTGCAATATAAATTTTTTTTAAATTAAAATTCGATGACATATTCTAACTTTGAAACTTACTATTTTTTTTTGAAAATTATTAATCCACTTTGAAGATTGTTTTTCATATTTTCAAATTAACATTGATAAATATTATTTTATTGCTTTAAGCTGAAATTCGGATTATTTTCTAACTGATTTACAAAATTAAAAAAAAAAAGAAATAAATATATTCGGTACAGATTGAGTATAATTTACAATTTTAACTTTTCGTTTACCATCTCTGATGTTAATAGTAAATTAAGCCATGGGTTGAGTAATCAACTTAAGAACTAGTGTTCTCTTGGTGAGAGAGAGATTTTTTCAATTGTTGATAATGAAGAATAAAGATGTTTATATAAAACAATGAATACAAGATCGATCGCATTGCAAAATTTGGAAATTATTTGTTTTAAATTAAATAGAAGGTATTTGTTTGCATACTTAAATTTCTTCGTATTGAAATCACTTTTAAATATTAAAGAGAAATTTATTTTCTTTACGGTTTTAATTTTAAAGATTTTTAAATTTAATATTGTTTGTTACTTTTGTGTTGCCAATATTGCCACACAAAAATTTAAAAGTGGATATTTAAATTTTATAGAATTAAATAAAATCGATCGATCGATCGGTTAATACGGAATTAAAACCATTTCAATAGAAATGTGAGACATTGCTGATTATTTCCGTACATACATACATATTTATGTATTTATGTATGGATTTGTGCATGCAAATTAATATCTAAAACACAACTATTAAACATTTTTAAAGTCGCTTTTGAGATAAAACTTTCGATTTTCAAGTTTAAAAACATTTTTGAATACTTTATCTCAGTTGTGTATTTTTAATGGGTTTCGCCATCGTATGAAAAATATGATGTGCCATTTTTCCCAAAATTAAAGCAGAGAGTTGAGCTAAAAAAGAGAGACTTTATTATTTATTATCTTTGGATATTCTGCTATGGAGAAACCCACATTAGTGTATATGTATGTTGTATGTACGTATACGTTATAATTATTATCTATTTTGTTTTGCCTTGTTTAAATAAATTTTTTGCTCAAGTTTCATTTCTTGTTTAGCTATCATCTTTAAAAGAAAGAGATTTTTTGTACACCGATACCGGTTTATCGAATACTCAATTATTGAATTCACCTTTAGAATTTGTATAAGTTATATAAAATTACAGCATAAATCAATAATTTATCAGACATATCACAAATTCTAATCGGAATGGTTTTAATTCTGTAATAACAATTCCGATCGAATTTATTTTACCTTCTGCAGATTCTAATCGTTTATATATAGATATTCATAGAAAATATGGTAACACCACCAATATTAATATGGTAACCACACCAAAGTAACAAGCTAATCTAAATAAGCTTACAAAATAAAAGCAAATTTAATAGCCGCAAAAAAATAAAATGTAAAAGAAAATCAATTCCCTTGAAATTTTATAATGGTTTCATTTCATTATTTTCATTTTAAAATTTATTTAGTGTACCTACCATACATCCATATCCAATAAATATGTATGTGCAATATTCTTTATGCATGTATGTCTTTCTATTGTTAAAAGTAAAGAAATGTTTTTGTTTATATTTATCGGCCTGACTTTACATCGTTCGTGAAAGCGGGAATCGATTTCTTTTTATTTTTTTTTTTTTCTAAGAATAGTTTTTTTTTGCTAATTTTATTATTTTATGGTGATTTTTTGTATTCTTTTGAGTAAATTTAATATATTAATTTTCAAATTTTTCTTTTTCTTGTTAATTTAAATTTTTGGTAAAGTAGTGTTGTTTTTGTAAAGTTTTTACATTCCTCTATTTGTTGAGTTTTAAATTTTTATTTTATAATTCAATTTAATTTCTATGAAAAATGATCGCGCATTCATTGTATTTGAATTTCTTTTAAATATTCCAAGTTTAAATCATTTTTTTTTTTTGTAAATTTAAATTTTTTATCACTTTGTGCTTTCGTACTTTTTTTTTAATATTTCTGAAATGAAAAACGCCCACAAACAACAGACATGCTTTCTATGCGAAAACGTGTTTGTGTCTAAAAAAATTTCTTTATCAATTTACATTAAAAATTTTTTTATATTATTTTTATTATACTATTATTTCGTTTCACTGTGCCTTATGTGATGACTTCACCTAATTTGTACTGAAATTAAGGGAAAAGCCAGCAGACACACGGACATATGTAAGTGTGTGTGCGTAAAAAATGTGATTAAAGCATATTCATAGATACATAAATTTAATAAAATATTTATTTTTCTGCTTTTATTTTTCACAAGAATATTATTGTTATTATTTTAATTTGAGGTGGGAAAATTTGAGCATAAAAGAAAATTTAAAACCTGATTAAATAAACATTACGTTAAATCACAACCAATAAATAGGTAACTAACTGTTAAAGTTCAACCAAGGCGATTCAAATACCAGGTGGCAGCGTTGGAAAATTTATAATTTTTTCTGGTAGAAACGAATGTCAAACTTCATGCATAAAAAATAGTACACAGATTTTTTATATATGGAGTTTGACAGTAGTGTTCACGGCGAAAATTAATAAATTCGCCTACGCTGCCACCTGGTAATTGATTCGCCTTGAGTTCAACCTTCAAAAGCTTTTAAGGCGGGTTCACCCATTGTTTCGGAACAAAATTTTTGTTGTGAGAGAATTTTAGTTTTGTGAGAGTTTGTTCTGAAACGATTCACCCACTTCGAACAATTTTTCTGGAAAAACAAAGCTACCATATGAAACATATGTGTAAGCGAGATGTGTTACTTTACAAGCAGGCAGCACTGTGGCAGAAATTTAAAATCACTGAATGCCGTTTTGTTATAAATAAATTATAAATTAAAAAAACTTTCATAATTAAATCAAAAAATGAGGTAAAAAATTTCAGGTAAAAAGTCATACCAGCATTCCCTACTCGGCTTTTTCATTTCTGAAATAAGCTTAAGGCAAGGGATTCATTCGTTGAGATCCATGACACAATTTTTTAAACTTATTTTCTTTTATTTTGTGTTTTATTATAAATATAACAGGCAAATTAAGGCAGGTAATCTTAAGAACAAAACAAATTTTAAAAATAATTATAGAATATCAATGCAAACAAAGAACGAAAAAGTATGTAAAATATATTTTTTTGCGTGAAAGATTTTTATCACATTAATTAATGAAGTGGCAGCTCAGTTAAATTTTCATTGAAAAAAAATGTAGTTGGCAGCACAGTTTCATTGTTTCGGAACAAAAATTAAAATTAAACCAATTCAAGCTGAAATTGTTCCGAAGTGAGTTTACTCTCTATCTCTCTCTCTCTCAAAAAATAAAACGTCAAACTACATATAAAAAAAAATGTTTCGGAACAAAATTTTTGCCGGTGAACCAGCCTTTAAAACAGTTAAAAGCCTTTTAATGCTGTTGAAGATTTATCAGGAAACTTTTTTAGGGCGTTTTTTTTTAATTATATGTACATATGTAGGTGACAACTGTTTTTTTTTTTTGACATAAAATTGACATTTATTAATACAAATTTATTCCTCATTAAGGTTTTATCAACTGCCATATCGCCAAATCAAAAAATCTTACGCCAAATAAGTTCAGAAATCGACACACATACCTGGTAGTATTTGGTAAATTATTTTACTATATTTTTGTAAAGTCAACCCATAAATACGACGAATGCGTTACAATGCGAGAATCTTGGTGCAAGTCTTTATGATGTTTATTTATTTGATATAAGAATAATTCGTGACAAATAATAAAGTATGTACATAAATACGTATTTAAAAAAATTATTGAATTATTTCATTACGATGAACAACACTTGTCTATTCAAAGTTCTTTTTGTAAAGATTTGGCACGCAGATCCAAAAACAAAGTGATAGTTGGATATAGAGTCAGGATTTCGATCGCTGAAAGAACACAAATATAAATGAAATTAAAATCAATATGCTGTAATTTAATCAAATCGCTGGAAAATATATTTACCAATTATATCAAAAGAGCTTGTTAAACTGAAAAACTTTATTGGACGTATTAATTCCAGAGCGCATACCCCAAAGAAGGGAATAAAATACAGATGACGTCTCTGCATACGTAAAGAAAACGAAGATAATGCTGCTTTTAAAATTGTTATTTAATTGCAAATAATTTAATCTTACCTCAAAAACACCATAAATCGTCAAAGCAACTGAAGCTGCCAAAAAAAGATAAAATCCCACAAGAGGCAACAGATCAAAGAAGCTATTGTGAAAGTTATAAGCTGTTTACGATAATAATTAATAAGAAGGCACTGGAAAAGAGATTTATTTACAACAAACTTACAGTAATAAGGAGGATAAAATAGTCCGAATATTTCGATTAAATAACCCATGATATGTATAATGCTAACAAGGCATACATTTTTTGAATGATTGTCCATGATGTCCATGACAAAGGAAAGAAAACTGTAATAAATTTAAGAAATAATAAAAAAAGTGCTGCTGTTCTATTATTTATAAAATTAAAAAAATAATAACAACAAGTAAGACTGCTATATTCGGCTGTGTCGGGTCTTATATACCCTTCATCATCTATGTAAATCTAGTTTAGTGAAGTTACTTCAATCACAGAAGGAAATGTCGGTGTGACAGAGAATTAAAAAAATATATAATTTGACATAAAAATGCATCGGCTTTCAATGGGTTAAGCATTTTTAAAAATTTTTGGTATTTGCTTAAAGATCTCTTCAAAAGCTTTAAAATGAAACCCATATTGATATTTTGAAAAATTTAAAAATTTCAGAGCCCTGTAACTCGAAAAATATGGGCGAGCGCCAATTTTTCTACTCGATGGTTTTTTTTTCTTATTTTTTGATTATCGCCCCATATATTTATTTTTGATTGATTGGAGTTACTTTATTGTTCCAAATGAAATGAAAAAATTAGAGGTAGGCGTGGTGTTTTGCCTGCTGCTTCGAAGGCCATAGCCCGATCATGCTGATTTCCAATAGCACCACCTCTTTCTACACTAGGTCTGATCGATTGACATATTTATTTATTTATTTTTGTGGCCGAGGCAAACTTGATTTCAACACTAACACAGACAGACAGATGCATCAAAAGTCAGAATATATATACTTTATGGGGTCGGAAATGGATATTATAGAACTTACACTCCCTTTTTCCACTTTTTGTGGTCAAGGCTATAATATCATAAACAATATTAAACCCAAATTTGATTTTTATTTTGCGAGTTTCTATGTTATTGGACGGACCCTCTTCCTTAAGCTTGATAATATATAATTAATACTTAGTTTTTTATTTTATGTTTGTTGAACGTTTGGAAACGATTTTTCTTACAAATGAGGGTTCAGTATTATGTACGAGTTGGAAACTCACACAAATGGTTTGATACCACATTAGAGCGACCCTATTAATTTAGATTTAGTGTTCTTATTATTTGCTGGTGAAAATTAGAAGATCAAACAGTTTACGTTGAAATCAGTTCTTCTGGGTGGACACAAATTTAAGATTTATTTTTATTTTTTGTATTTACATGTCGCTCGCTTAAGTTTTTTGTTAATTTCAAAGATTGTGTCTATATTCAACGTAAAATTCGTGTTTTTTATAGAAGCACCCAAGGCGAATCAATTACCAGGTGGCAGCGTAGGCGAATTCATTAATTTTCGCCGTGAACACTACTGTCAAACTCCATATATAAAAAATCTGTGTACTATTTTTTATGCATGAAGTTTGACATTCGTTTCTACCAGAAAAAATTATAAATTTTCCAACGCTGCCACCTGGTATTTGAATCGCCTTGGAAGCACCCTTTAAATTTTAAGTTAATTTTTTATACCTGGCGTTAATTGAATTGTTCCCTTCAAAATATCGTTTTGATTTTTATGCTTTTTATTTCAATAGTGTAAACTTTTTTGTTTCCTTATATTTGATAAGATACGATGCCTTGACATATTGTACTGACTTTATAATTTTATAGTACAGACAGCTTTTGCAAGAATGTTAAAATACTTCCATTGTATATGTGAGATTGTACGTACTAAAATTCTCAGAAATTAATTAATTAACTTTCTGTGTTGGCTTTGTAATTTTGATTAAAAGCATTAATAAAGTGTGTTTTTGATGAAGTCCGTTGTGTTTGTTTGCACGAAATTGTTAAAATATATTATTTACATATACATACATATGTATACTCTTACCAGTTCAAGAATACAAAATAAATTGAGAGTTAAGGTACATTAAGCCGACCGTTGAAATCGTAAATGTAGCTGTACAGTAAATGTAGTTGTGCTTATAGAATGTGTAAAAACGTGTCATGTGTTTTGGACATAAGCAAAAAATAAAATAAAATTGTGTTGTGTTTTGTCTTATTTTTTATTTTGTGTCTGCTTTTAAATTAGAATGGATACCGAAGATTTGTTTATTAGTTTAAACTTCTTACATTTATGTAAGCTTTCGTCCTTTTTTCTGGATTCTTATATCCTGGAGAATGTTTATTGTAAAAGCATTCATTCGCCTGCACAAGAATTATAAATTTTTCGTCCATTTTTTTTTTCATTTTTATATATTTCAGTTTATAAATAAATAAAAACACACAGCTGTTCAAGCCAATGATGGACACTTCGCAATTTTGTGTAAAAAGTACGTTAATATTTCAATCGTACTAAAAATGATTTTGTATTGTAATAATGAAAAATATAACATTTGCATAAATTATACTCAGCCTAACAATTTTACAAAAAACTTAAAACTTAAACTTCTCAAACAAATCGAATTCAAAATTTGATTGAAATTACAAGAACATTAAAATTTCACCAATAAACGGCGAATTGTCGAAACGATTCTTCAGTTAAATTGCATATAAAATAAAAATTACTTAATAATCTCGAATATTTTATAATACATGAAAGTTCAAATTTATCAAATGTTTTACTTATAAAATCAAAATTGTAAAAATAAAAAAGAAAAACAGAAATAAAATTTGAAGCATGAAATAAATGTTACGAAAAAAGTATTATCTGATATCTTAACTTTATAATATTTCACTTAAATGCATTTTATTTGTCTAGAAAATAAATTCGTTTACGCAGAATGTTTTTTCTGCCCTTTTCAAAGTAACCTGGCATTTTTTTTTTATCCTCAAAGAACTGCTGTTATTAGAGCTGTGTCGTTCGCGAACGAACGGGTTAAGTTAACCGATTCAATCAAGTGAACGAAATGATCCGGTCATTTAAATCCGGTCTTTTCGTTCAATAGTGTACGGGTTAATTTCAACGGATGACTTAATTGAACGAAATGAGCCAGATATTTAACCGGCTCCTTTCGTTCAAATTGACCGATTGAACGAACGAATCAGTCTTTGAAAATTGACCGAAAAAGACCAGTCACTGAAACGAACGACCGGGCACATGTCTAGCTGTTATACACTTGTTCGTATATTCTAGGAATGCGCTTTTATCTTCTCTAGCATGGCAAAATATTGTTCTTTATATTATAAAGTTACTGAATTCGGAAATCAATCAATATGGCAACTACGGCCAGATTTAAAAAGCTTCAAACTTTACAGTGCAATCACACGGCCAAGTTCTTGTTTAATTCTCTTTCAAGAAATTTACACATACTGCTTGTCAAAATTCACAAAAATTGAAAGCTGTGACGTAGGCTGCACGCAATTTCAAAGCAAGTTTTTAAGCAAGATGTCGTAAAGAAAACAAAAAGAAATATTTGAATGAAAAAAAACTTCATCATCAGCTGTTTTCTTGAATGAAATTTAAAAGACTCAATTTAACGAAAATTTGAAAGCAAGCTCTCAGCAAGTTTTTAAAGTGAGAGTGTTTTAGTTTAAAAATAAGAGAAATTTTAAAGATTAAATGACAACTTGATCGTCTGACACCCTAGTTAGCAAATTTAATTTCGACTACTGTTTGTATTCATGACCTCCCAAAAGTATTCAAGGCCAAAATTTGAGAAAAAAATTATTTGTCGTTTGCTGTTTGCAGAAGATGAACGAACCACAGGGATGGTAAACGAAATTTTTTTATTGTACAAACATACCTATAAATCGGCTTTAATAATTCCACAACTTTTTACTTAAAGTATACATATTTACTTCTGCAAACACTTTTGTAAATTTAACTTTTTATTAATAGCACATACAACTATAATAACGACGATCAAGTTTAAAGCGAAATGTACAAATTCTGATGAAAAATTTTTATACTTTACGGACGCGACGCAATTCGCTGAAATTTAAAAAGAGAATTGAAAAAATGCCATGTTGTAGTTGTGGACTTAGTTATGAAATAGCGTTACCATCCCTTAAAAAAAAACAACCAAAAATAAGACAGAGTTTCTCTTCAGCTTGACAATGTACGGTCTCACATGTATTGCACAATCAAACGTACTGGAAAACAATGAAGTTGGATATTTTAACCATTAATGGGTATTCTAAGATCATTGATCCTTCTGACAATCACTTGTTTCGATCCATGGTCTTGCTGAACAGCACTAACGTTCATCTGGTGATTATGATTTATTTATACTCTCTAAGGATGTTTAGTTTTTTTAACTCGTTTTCCGCAGGAATACGAAAATAAAATGGCAAGATTGGTGTTTGCAATTCGCAACCTTAAGAAATCTGACAACGACAACTATTACAATTGTATTTTAAGCGAAAATCTTCTAGAATATATCCAAATAAGTTTAGCGTTTTCACCGAGTTCACACACGTCAACTCTCCTTGAAGCAAGTCTACTTTTTGTGGAAGAGAAAAGAGTGCAAAATCATCTTGTTTCTCTTTTTCCCACACACAAAAATCAAAATTGCTGCAAGAAAAATGGACGTGTATGAACTCGGTGTTTGCGATTTGAAAACACGCTGTTGTCAGTACAGATACTCGTACATACAATCAAGTAGAGATGAGCAATCCCGTGAATTACGAAGAAGGTCGTTTCCAGTGAACGTGATTTTGAAATCACCGTTCTTTTAAATAGTTACCGTGATCATCGTTTTTAGTTGTTTTTTGTTTTTTTTTTTTTTTGATTTAAGCAGTCATGCTTATATAGGAAGTATATAGTACATACATACATACATATATGTATTTAATAATATAATATGCAAACAGTAATTATAATGCAAAAATTATTTTTATCTCTACATTCCAAGCAGTTGTAAATAAATTTGGCCTGAAACATAAAATTTGGTAACACCGAGTCATTATAGGTTCAAATAAATAAAGGACACAAAATTGTTTGTCGCATATGGATGTTTAAAGTTTGAAAAAAAAAAGGAATAGCCGCTTTGCCTTGGCTTATGAAGAGTCAAAAGTACTTATGTACATATATTTCTTTGCACAAAGTAAATTTAAACGAATGTTCTTACTTGGAACTCTTACTTGATAAACTCAGTCACTGAAGTGACTAGTGATTTTTAATCACAGTGATTTAACCATAGGTACTAAAATATCGCTCATCTCTACAATCAAGTCTTAAACTCTGCACTTGTAAAAATATTTGAAACCCAATTTTAAAACTTAAATCGTCTAGTTCGAAGGCCTAGTTGTTCGCACTCGTACTTTTAATTTATATAATTTCATTCATTGTATTATATAATCCATAATAAATAAATAAATAAATAAAAATATTTCTATACAACGACAACGAGTTTCTTTTCATGCTCAACGTTTGTTAAAACAGATGTCGTGCTTTGTTTACGGGGTTGAGAACGAAGTTCTTTAAATAAAGTGTAAGTAGGATAGACCGTCATGATGCCAAGACCTATAAAAAATGAGGATACAAACAAGGAAGAAATAATTAACGATGTAATAAAATGTGGTTAAAATCAACATACCAATTCTAAAAATATGATAATCAAAATTGAAACTTCCTTGACTTATATTTGCTAAAACTGGAAGAGCTACTTGAGCTAGAGCTAGACTGGTCAACACTAAGAAGGGAAGCAATAGTTTATAGCTTCTCTAAACAATAAAAATAAAATAACTTTATAATTTAAGATTTCAACTTTAATTAATAAGATTCGATCTGACCTGCACCACACCACCAATCATCAAACATGCTAAAACTGTCAACAAAACGTAATACGCCACTAGACGCACCTCCTCAATGAGTTTTCCCAAACAATTATCTGGTAAACAAACAATAAAAAAATTTATTGGAATTTTTAATGTTTTTTTTTACTCGTATTAAAGGCTGCAAGTACTTACGGGTACAGGGAGGAAGCCGAATAAAAACTTCTTTTAAAGAGTCCACGATATGTATAATGCCGATCAGGCAAACATTTTTGGAATGATTGTCCATTGTTATTCTTTTGATTATTTCTAAATCAATTTCTTATACAATATGGAGGAAATAAGTAACTGTAAAGAAATAAATGAGTAACTTTTATAAATTTAATCAAATATGCATAGCGAAGTCGATTGAGCGATGTCCGTCTGTCTGTCCGTGTTAGGGTTGAAATCAAGTTTGCCGATCAGAAATGTCCTTCGCGGCAGGAGGCAAAACACCACGCCTACCTCTAATTTTTTCATGTCATTTGGAACAACTAAGTAACTCCAATTAAAAAAATAAATATATGGGGCGATAGAGAATCAGAAAATAAGAAAAAAGTATCAAGTAAAAGAATTGGCCCCCGCCATATTTTTCGAGTTACGGGGCTCTGAAATTTTTAAATTTTTTAAAATATCAATATGGGTACTGTTTTAAAGCTTTTGAAGAGATCTTTAAAAAATGTTTTACCAATTAAAAGCCGATGATATTTTTATGTAAAATTATATATATACGCAGTATCATTTTTTTTTATTTCTTAATTCTCTGCCACCCTAATATTTGCTGTTTTGATTGAAGTTACTTTACTGAACTATATTTACACACATGGTGAAGGATATATAAGATTCGGCATGGCCGAATATAGCACTCTTACTTGTCATTAAAAAAACTATTTAAAACAACTTGTTCTTCTAAGCATTTATTGTGAGTATTTCTTCGCAAACCTATAAACAAATTTGTCATCTAAAATGTTTTTCCAGCATGACAGGCAGATGATAGAGCTACTCACGAAACTGCTTAAAAAAATCGCCTTTTTCTGAGACATTTGCTGAACTTAACACTAAAACAAAACCAAATTCTAACTCAGAATTTTTTATGAATATTAAATTTGTTTACGACAAAAACCACACAAAATTCTTTTTATTTTTTCAATTTTATATAAGAAACTTCATTCACACAGAAAAAATTCTATTCTTCGTTTTATTGTAGAGTAAGTAGTCAGTGCAAAAACTTATCGTTTCTTACGACTGGACTGCTAATGTTTTTATGTATGTGTAGGATTATTAAATAAACATATTTTTGTAAGAAACAGCTTTTGTAGCAAAGATTTAAAAGGTGCCATTTTTATACCCTTCACCAAAAAAAAAAAAAGTGGAAAAATTGTGTATTTAAGTTTGTCATTCCGTTTGTAATTTCTAAAATATCCATTTCGGACCCCATATACAAAGTTTTTATATTCTCAGTTCTTATGCATAGCAAAGTCGATATCTGACTATCCGTCCATGTTGGTGTTGATGAGCTAAATCCCCTAATTTGACAAACCTGACGCCGCACATTGGTCCAAATGCTCAACTTAGCCGAAAGAAAGTCGCTTTTGAAAAGTTTCATTGACATGAAACTTTGAACGGTGCAATTTTTTTTCTCTTTGGCTATACTTTTTATTAGTTGCGGTCAGACGCTTGAAATTTACAACGAACATGTATTGCTAAGTCCGCTACGAGTATAACAACTATAAAATTTGGACGCAAATTGACCTTTATGGGCCTTTCTTTTGAACCATTATAGACAAACGCTTGGAAATTTGACAAAACGCCGCTTACTATGACCGTTATATTAACAAGTATAAATGTTAAAAATATTAATTTAAAGGATGCCCCAATTGTTCATTTGATTTGATGTATATGGCCGTACAATTGTACAGTTTTAGACAGACGATTGATATTTACAAAGAACCTGTATTACTAACTTCTCTATAACAATAAGCTTTTAGTTTAAATTTGGAAACTAAAGGGTGTTCACAAAATTAATGTAATTTGACCTATATGGCTGCATTCTTGAACCGTTATATGCAAACACTTGAATTATAGACAAAATGTCCACTACACTGTTTGGTATAATAAGAAGTATAAAAATTTTGAATTATAAATTAAAGGGTCTTACAATAGTTGATATAATCTGATATATATGGCCAAACTGCAAACGGTTGAAATTTACACAGAACCTGAATGGTTAATAAGGGTGTCCCAATAGTTAATGTAATCTAATGTAAAAGGCCATACTTTTGAATCGTTGAAGTCCGTTTTTTTTTGCATTTTCGTCAATTTTTTAAAAATTTCTTTTATCAGACATTTTTATACCATTCACCACAAAAAAGTGAAAAAAGGGTATAACTAAGTTTGTCATTCCGTTTGTAATTTCTACAATATCCATATCCATTCCAATAAAGTATATAATTCTGAGTTCTTATGCTTAGCAAAGTCGAGTGACCGATGCCCGTCTGTCCGTCCGTGTTAGTGTTGAAAACAACTTTGCCAATGAACTACATGAGCTAGAGAAAATTTAAATCGCCAACCGACATAGTGTCTGAAGAGGTGCTATTGGAAATCATCAAATTCAGTCCATGTCCTTAAATGTAGCGGGCAAAACACCACGCCTACATCTTTTAAACAATGAAGTAACTCCAATAAAACAAATATATGGGGCGATAGAGAATTAAAAAGTAAGAAAAAACATCAAGTAAAAATATTGTCGCTCGCCCATATTTTCCGAGTTATGAGAATCTGAAATTTTTTTTTTCAATATGGGTATCATTTAAGAGCTTTTAATGAGATCATCTAGGAAATACTAAAAATTTTTAAAAATGCTTAACTCATTAAGAGTCGATGACATTTTTATGTAAAATTATGTTTATGTAGTACTCAATTTTTTTCTTGTTTTTTAATTCTCTGTCACACCAATATTATCTTTTTTTAATTGGTGTTACTTCACTAAACTAGGGTGCCTATTATGAGCAACTTTCGATCTTCGACTGTAGTCGAAAGGTTAGATCGAACGAATTTTCATTTGGTATTATGGCGCACATTCGATAAAATAGTGCTATTGTGAATTTTACTAAATTGGATTATTCACAATAGTACATGTTTATCAGCTGTCACTCTAAAGAAATATTGCTTTACTAGTTTATAAACGAAAAATTAAAATAATTATTAATTAAAATGACTGCCACTGAATTTTGGTTCGATTGCTGTTGTTCTAACAGTTGGTCCCATACAATTTATCCCCTGTGTAATTTCTTCCCATTTTTTGCCGCTTGAACTTCTCCAATTGTTTTGTACTTATAACCTTAGACCTGCATGTAATTAATATAATTTATTGTCACCATTTGTAAAAAAAAACAAATTCAATAAGTTTTACAAACTAACACAAACCATCGAAAGCAAAATTGTGTTCGATTGAAAATTCGTTGCACAACGAATTTTTCGACAGTGCTACCAACTGATAATACGAATTTGACAATCGATATTCGATTTTCGTTAGCCAGGATATATAAGATGCAGGGTATATAAGATTCAGCTTAGCCGAATATAGCTTATTTAAGCTAATTAGATGTAAACAAAAGAATGTTTGTAAGCAAAAACTTTACTTGCCAAAATTTGCAACCAATTTTCTCTTTCACATTTATACGCTCATTTTTCACTTGCAAGTGTTTCGAGTACGTGAACAGAGCTGATAATAACGAAATTGCTTATACGGACTAAATTCAATACGTAGTAGTGATGGAATTTTTGCCATAGCTGTTATCCATCTGTTATGTCCTGCTTTTAGCACTACTTCGCACAGTTGTTGATTTTTTTTTGTCACACAAACGTAATCTTATTGTTTTAGCTACAATACTGTCTGTCACAGGCCTCTGTTTCCAGGCAATTAAAATTTTTACATTATACATACATATGTATTGTATCGATAGATAGACAATTGAAAATTATATAAAGTATAGAAAAAAAAATTAAAGGGTGTCTTACTACAGGTGAGATTTTCACGGATATGGGCTGAAATACATAAATATGTATTTGAAGTCAATGAGACTCTTGCCGATATAAAATATGTAGTTTTAATTGCAGTTCAAAAATGTTTAATATTTTTTATTTCATTTATGTAAAGTGTAATAATAAGTTGTTGATTATAATAAATTATTTAACTTATTACAATCAAGCTTCTTTGCGAGCAAGGCAGTTTGCGAGTAACCGATACACGTTTTATCAAGCACACAGATTTTGTGTCAATACTTCCACGCTTTTCCTTTCCTGCACCTCAGGTGTTACTTCAAGTGATTTTTCTTTTAGGTATTGCAAGCGGAGTTCTGAAAACAAAGTGTACGCTGGATAAATGGTCACGATACCTAGGACTAACAAAAAAAGAATAATTAATTAAGAATCTAAGGTAGGCAGACAAACTAAATCGGTTGGTATTACCCGATTTGTATAAACATACCAATTTTATATAAATGAAGTTGGTAGAGATTTCCTTCAGATATGAATTCTATTAAAACCGGGATAGTTTCAACAATTAGATCTAGAGCGCTTATTACCAAGAAGGGAACCAAAAGCTGATGACGTTTCTTAACAAAAATTAACAAAATTATCTTTAAAAAAATGTGTTTCAAATAAAAATTATTTAATTTTACCATTATTACACCACAAATCATTAAAGCTGCCAAAGATGCCATCAAAATGCTATATATACCAGGATAATAATCTAGAAAAGTCTCAGATGAACCAGAGTATTGATCTGTTTGATTTAAAGAAAGTTTTATTATAAAATATATAAAGGTCAAGTACTCACACACATGTACTTACATACATCAATAATCAGCTTAATCGCAACTTCTAGATAAACGACAATATTTAAAGCACCAATAAGGCAAACAACTTTAGAATAATTGTCCATTGCCACTGCAGCGAATTTTTTTGGATACATTTTGTACGTTGTAAGTACAATGTCAATCAAATAAAAAGCTGTTAAAATTTAGGAAATTAATTTGATTTCATAAGATGTGCCAAAAACAGTGGGACAAAATATCTAATTGTGTAATTAAGAAAAAAAAACTAGAGAAAAATAAATAAGAGTCTACACTCTATATGTAAATCTAGTTTAGTGAAGTAACTCCAATTAAAAAAGCAAATATTGGGATGACAGAGAATTAAAAAATTAAAAACAATAAAAAATTTGGTACTGCATGCATATAATTTTATATAAAAATTACATCGCCTTTTAATGGCTTAAGCACTTAAAAAAATATTATTATTTTTAAATTCAGCAAAAAAAAGTAATTTTAAAACTTTTTTCTTCTTTCTTCACGCCAACTTTAATTGCGGAAATAAATATCAACGGACTTATTAATAGAAAAACAAAACAGCAATTACTTGTGTTTAAAACAAGAAAGCAAACCTAAAACAGAAGTAAAATAAATAAAGAATTTACTGTTATGTTCTGTGGGCACTTGTCAACTTAATATTAAACAAAATATTAAGTTTCAAAATAATAATAAAAATATTACTTTCTTCCGGCTAAGTGGAGAACTTGGACCACTGTGCGACGGGTACAATAAGGCAGCTACCAGTTAGCATTTGGAAGATTGATTGTTTAAAACTGATAAATCAGTTGTGCGTTTAAAAAGAGACTCGAATATATATATAATTCCGACAAACGCAAAGAAAGCGAAAAAGTACAGAAATGCTTGAAATCCAACTGTTTTTGGAATTATTTGAGAGACACATTTAGCGTAACATAACGATGAAAAAATTATTCAAATGTTTTACTTTTTATTTTTCGTAAAAATATGTCATTTCGTAAAGGAAATAGAGATACAAACGTAAAATACTTTTTTTTTTAATCTAAATTTGAATTTTAAGAAATAAGCAAAATATTATTTGCCACGCTTGATTTTAAGAAAATACAATTAGAAATGTGCGTATAATATGATTAGCATACGGCTACTAATATGAGACAAAAAATACTCAAATATGATCAATAATTAAAAAAATGCTAACTGGGCTAGATTAACTAAATAGGTAAATAAATATAAATATATTTATTAACCATGTTTGTGTGTATGTATGAATACATATGTATTACTTAAGTACTTACTGGGTAATTTTTGTTTTAAAAATTGTTAGGCTCGTTTTTATCTTCTAAATTGAGCAGAATTGCTGAAAGAATATTCAAAGCTTACACACCAAGAACAAAATGCAAACTGATTAAAAATTAAAACGACTGCCAAAAACGGGTGTTAACGAATGTTTGTTTACTTCGATTTTTTTCAACGCAAAAGAGAAATTATTTTATTAACATTGTTCGTCTCTTATTTTATTAAAGAGCCGACATAAACAATTTGATACAATATGTATTAAATAACGATAATTTAACACTTTTGACTATTCTGAAATCCACACATATATGTATATCTACCTACATATTAATGTATATCCATGTATTTACATCTAAAGATACCAATTCTTCGGAATTGAATTCTATAACAAATTCGTTAAATTTGTTGTGTTTTTAACAATTACGCACCAAAATAGCAAATAAGATAAGGAAACACCAAATAACGAAAATTAGTTGGGAACATAAAATATGTATAAATGTATGACGAAGTGGTTAAATACAACAACAATAAAAGTTTTTTCTTCTCGCTAGTAGGTATTGTGTCATTTTATTTCAACTTTAAAACACCATGAATAATTAAACTGAAGCTGAAGCTATAAAAAAAATATAATAAACAAAAATTGGGTGAAGAATTAAAAATCAACTGTTTAAAATAAATTAAATAAGATTTTAGGAATTATTTTAAAACGCTAGTACTAACAATCGAAAAGGAAAATCTGAATAATTAGTTTTTAGTTTTATACAATAAAATACTGCATGTAATCCACCGACTACGCAAATATGTCAATTGTCAGTAAAGTGAATATTTTTTTAATGGACTTAAGTATTAATTTCGCACAGTTGAACAAATGAACAAAAGAAGTTTGTGACTGCTTTCTTATTTTCGTTTAATAAATTTGTTTTCATTGATTTTAATAACATGCGCTATAAACAATGACAAGAAAAATAACAGTGTGATGAAATTAGCAGAAAATTGAAAAGAATGTTGCTGTTTAAGTCTTCGCAACAAAAAAGTTGCTGTGAATGACAAAATTACAATTTGATCTTGCTACATAATATGTAATATTATAATGCGATGAAAATTTTCCTTTTTTTTTATTTATTGGAGAGAATATTGATTGATACGAGGGAAAGCCAATAATCTATACAATTAATAAGCAAGACGATTTTTCCTATTTACGCTCACAATAAACAATAAATTTTGATGAAAAATTTACCTTTTTAAAGATACTAGAGTTTGCCTTGTGGTCGAAATTCCACCAAATTTATTATTGAACATTGTTTTCTTTGTTTATTTTATGTACATACTTATGTGTGAGTACATGTGAATTTTTTGCATGTGTGGTGGTAGCAATTTCAAAGGTCATTTATTTGTTAAATACTGAACCGATTTAAATGAGATAAAGACGGTGCAATAAAGCTCGACCATATCTACAAAATAGTGAAAGAACAAACAAAGTCGGTTGACAGACATAAGAGAAAAAGGATCCCGGAGTTTTGTCCTTGCCTATTTATATATAGATTTGTTCGCAGATATGCATAAACTATATTTTATTTAAATCGGTTCGTTATTTTAGAAGTCATAACAACACGCTTAAAGTCAACACCAATTCATTGGAAAATAATACACAATGTGTTGTATGTACATACATATCTATCCTGCAAACATATGAACTAAGATATTTGTATCATTTTGAAAATTGTTATAATTGGATAATATATGCGCCTAGAGTTCAGTCGAATGAGTCGACAGGCAGACATACTAGTTTTTTATTAAACAGTAAAAGAAACTCGTTATAATTTAAAACTTTTCAAACCACAGTTATTCATTTATTACTTTCTTCTTTTTATAATTTTCTTTAAGAATTTAATTTTTATAAATTACAAAGCGAATTAGTGTAAAATTTGGCCGCAATGGCGAATTCGTCCATTTTGCCTTGGTATAAAATGTGAACATCTTTTTTAGCTGTTTAAGTATGGGCAAGGCGAATGAATTACCAGGTGGCATCGTTAATTTTTGCCGTTAACAATACTGTCAAACTCCATATATACAAAATCCATGGCGAAATAATACCAGGTGGCCGCAATGGCGAATTCATTAATTTCGCCGTAAACTCTAAATGTCAAACTCCATATATAAAAAATATGTATAACAGTTTATTGTATGGAGTTTGACATTTCACGTTTGCGGCAAAAATTATGAATTCGCCATTGCGACCACCTGGTATTATTTCGCCATGACAAAATCTGTGCATATTTTATTATATGAAGTTTGACAGTAATTTTTACCAGCCTTGAGTATGGGCTGCCAATAGTTCGTACTAAGGCGAATTCGTCTACCAGGTAATATCAATGGCGAGTTCATTAATATTCGCCGCCACCAGATATATCAAACCCCATTTATATAAAATCTGTGTCGAGTTTTTTGTATTTAGTTAGACATTTTGAACAATGGCGAATATTAATTAATCCGCTACTGCTAACACCCGGTACCATGGCGAAAATATACTAGGTGGTCGCAATGGCGAGTTCAGAATTTTCGCCCCAAACGTGAAATGTCAAACAGCATATACAAAAATATATATACACATTTTTATGTATGGAGTTTGCTATTTAGCGTTTGCGGTAAAAGTGATAAATTCGCCATCGAGACCACCTGTATTATTTCGCCATGCCCGGTACATGATTTCGCCATAGTTCGTCTGTTACATTATTATAAATCGCCCTGGCCCATAACTTTTTTTTTTAAACATCAAAGATTTTGTTTTCACTCCCAACAGGTGCTGCTTCAGGTGACAAAATTTTCTTTTCGTGATTGTGAGCGAAGTTCAACGAACAGAGTAAGAGTGGGATAGACAGTCAAGATATCAATGCCTAAAAAATAATGATTATTTAAATGTAAAATTATTTACACAAAATGTAATTAATGTACCAATTTTATAAATAGAAGAGTGAAAGTAATGGATTTTATCTGCTGAAACTGGAATTAGGTCCAGAATTAATATTACAATGCTTAACAATAAGAATGGAACCAAAAGTATATAGTGTTTCTAAAGTAAGAAATATATACTGATTAATGCTTGTAATTCAATTGTAAATTGCTTAGATCCACCTTTATAACACCACGTATCATTAATCCCGCTATGGCTGCCAACAAAGCATAATAACCCATAAGAGGCAAGTCGTCCAAAAAAGACGTATTAAAATGATGTTCATCTGTTTCAAGAATAAATTTTAGCAAGGCGTAGCAATACCAGGTGATAGCAATGGCGAATTCATTCATTTTCCCCTGTGAACGCGAATTGTCAAACACCATATAAAAAAATTTTACATATTTTTTATATGTACAGTTACTCTCAAAAATATTTTGCATCAATAAAAAATATAAATTTAAAGAAAAAATGCTTTCGAAACATATAGTTTTTAAATAACTCATGTTTGTGTTTATTAAATATTAATAAATAGGAACTAAAATTTTAATTCCTTTCAAAAGAAAACTTAAAAAACATTCCAAATGCATCACAATTAAAAAAAAAATCAAAATTTAAGACTAATTCTTGCTTCACAAAAGTATTTTGCTTTTTATCTTTCGTCATAAAATTTTGGACATAAAAAGAAGAAATTTTAAATTTTAGTACTTCGTATGGTATCCTTTGTTAGCAATGATCGATTCCAAGCGTCTGGCAATTGACTCCACTAACTTTCTGCATGTTTCAGGAGATATCCTGTACCACTCTTCTTCCAAAACTTTCCTCAGTGAAGCTTTTGAGGATATATTGTGCTCCCGAACTTTCGCTTCCAAATGAGCCCATAGATTTTCTATTGGGTTGATGTCAGGACTTTAGGGTGGCGTTGGAAGATGCTTTGTGTTATATAGTAGCCATAGTTTGACGTCCAAAGCTGTATGTTTGGGGTCGTTATCATGTTGGAAATAATATCCATTCTCAGAAAACCCCATTTTTTCAGCGCTTTCACGCAAATTAGCTTTTAAAATGGATAAATATACATGTTTGTCCATAGTGTGATCGATAAAAACCAATTTTCCTACCCCCTGCGCCGACAAGCAGCCCCAAACCATTTGAGATCCACCTCCATGTTTTACTGTTGGTCTTATATTTCTTATATTCAACGATTCATTAGGCTTACGCCACACCATACGTTGTCCATCTGACCCAAAAATGTTGAATTTACTTTCGTCACTAAATATTACAGTTTTCCAAAAGCCAAAAGTTTTGGATTTGTGGAGTTCAGAAAATGAAAGGCGTTTCTGTCTGTTAACCTCGGAAATATATGGTTTTTTTCTAGCCACACGACCGTGAATATTATTGGCTCTTAAAACCCTACGGATTGTTTCGTCACTTACACTTCTTCGTAGTGTCCCCTTGAGTTTATCATTAATTTTTGGTGCTGATAAATGAGGATTTTCACAGTTTTCTTTAAGAATTTGTCTCTCATTTCTTAAAGTTAATAATTTGGGTCGGCCTTTTCTTGGAATATTTTCAATGTTGCCACGTTTTTTTACTCTTTTTATTACATTTTCTATTGTTTGTCGACAGCGGCCAAACATATCAGAAATATATTTTACTGATTTACCCTGATTGTGCAAATACAAAATAATTTTTTTCTCT
The DNA here is from genome assembly GCA_916610165.2 of Gymnosoma rotundatum. Taxonomy (NCBI): domain Eukaryota; kingdom Metazoa; phylum Arthropoda; class Insecta; order Diptera; family Tachinidae; genus Gymnosoma; species Gymnosoma rotundatum. The sequence continues at coordinate 129,581,697 of OU744339.1, read as the reverse complement.
GAACAATTAAATTCTCTTCCTTTTGACATTTTTTACGAAATCAACCACACGACTGCGTACAAAACGAATGAAAATGCAAGATATTATGACATTCAAATGCATCAAATGATGTTGCTAAAGAAAACAAAAAAGAAATGAAGACAAACATAAAAAATATAACGGTTCTTTTAAAAAAGCAAAATACTTTTGTGTAATATAAATTCCGTAGTTTATACAACAAATGCAAAAAAAAAAGTATCAAAAACAAATTAAGAACTGCCGTTTTTTGCGTAGTTGCAATCAAAATTAGTAAGTTTTTTGAGATAGTAGAAAAAACATTACTATCTGTTATAATTTTTATATTATTAACTAATAAACATAAATTTCCTGCTTAAAATACAGAAGCAAAATATTTTTGTGAGCTACTGTATATAGAGTTTGACATTTAGCGTTAAGGCGAAAATTAAAGAATTTGCCATCGCGACCACCTAGTATTTTTGCGCCACGAGATTTAAGGTTTTAGTATATAAACGACAAATTGACTTACAATGAGTAAGATAAAGGAATCCAATCGCTTCCCTTAAATAAACCGCGATATATAAAATTCCAATAAGGCAAACATTTTTGGAATGACTGTCCATTGTCATAGTGAATATGTAATTATAATGTTATTTGTTAAATCAATGGGAAACTGTAATTAATTTAATGAAATAAATGGATATTTTTATATATGAAAATTTTGTAATTGTTTCTCTAAATGAGAACGACTACTTCTTTAGCACATTTACACCTGATTTTTTTATTTTTTTTTGTTTCCAATATAAATGTAGAAAAGAATTTTTCATTTGCTTTTAGAGAAACAGGCACCTAAAGTTTTTATGAAACTTGCCTTTACTAAGACTAGATTTGTGGAAGCAAATTTTTTACGTTATTTTTTTAAATCCTCTTTTGAAAATGCAGCAAGTTTCAATGTGCGTTTTAACATGAAATTTCTAATGCCATCGACATTTTTAAACTTTACTTTTAAATTTGTTTCCGTTACTGTAGTTGTATGTTATGAACTTCTGAAATAGCTGGACAGCGAAATGTCAAACACTCCTTTCAAAATTCAAGAGATGCCATTTTGCTTAGCACGCTTGTCACCTACACCTCTCGTCAACAAAAATAATTTGTATGCAATTTCTTATTGCGTTTGATTAAATTAGATAAAAAACTTCGCACAGTTAACATTATTTTACAAAAATTCAAACCGAAAAAATTTGTATTTTTACAATAAAATCAAGGTTTCACAAAAAGCGAAATTGCACAAAAAAAAAAAAACAACAAAACCAAAATTTTTCAAATGTAGAAAAATTTGTCTCAAAATCGAAATTCAACAAAAACAATTACAAAATGGAAATTTCATCAAAAATTTCATGTCAGGTTAAAAATATTGATAAATTTTTCCAACATGTTAATAATTTTTGGTTGACTTTTTTTGAGATTATATATCTAACTGTAAAACAATATGAAAAATGTAAGAATTATGAAATAATTTTGTGTTTTCTTTTATAACTATGGATCTTTAATATTTTTTTAATTTTCTTAACGTGTGATTATGAATTAGAATTTCTAATTTATTGAGTAGAAACTGCTTCTTTACTGGGTTACTTACAGCACATACATAGATACATATGTATGTATGTAGAAAATCTTTTATAAAACTCAATCATAATAAAATTTATTTTGAAAATGTGAAATTAATCAATGGTGAAATACTTTAAGAATTTTTTTTTTTTTGACACACACATCGTAAATACTCACTTGGTATTTTTTATTTTGGTTGAAAGAAAGAAATTAAATAAGTCGTTTTATCTACAATTATTAAAACAAATATTTGGGGCCTTTTATAACCAACTTAACTGATCAAGAACAAATAATGATATGACTCAAAGTTATACGAACTTAACAAAAATAACCAAACGTACGAAAGTGATGAGAGTGTATTAGTGATATAATATGTATGTAGGTACCATTTTTCAGGGAGTTTTAACGTGCGCCTTGATACACTATTAGAATTAGTCTTTAGAAGTGGTGTGTGTGTGTGTCCAAAAATACAGATAGATTTTTGACAGGTCTGTCCGATCTGCTTATTTATTAAAAAATTTCATAAAATTACAAGTAAAAGTGCTATATTCGGCTGTGCCAAATCTTATTTGCATACTTTTCACCAAAGGAATTGTGTATTATTTTCTTAATAATATTTGTATCTTTTATATAATGAAGACAAGTGGGGTGAACTTGTGTTGGTTATTTGTGACCTTAGGGTTTGCTATGCATTCTCCTTTATTAAAGAATCTATTGAAATATAAGCACAAAAAGAAAGGCTCTTAGTAAAGGTACATTTAGACGACCGTAGAAATCGTTAATGTAAAGTAAATGTAGCTGTACAGTAAATGTAGTTGTACTTATAGAATGTGTAAAAACGTGTCATGTATTTTAACATATTTCTGTTTATCAATAAATAACAACGCACATCTATTCAAACCAATGATGGCCAATTTGCGGTTTGCGCAAAAAGTACGTAAATAATTTAGTTCGATGCACAGTTCAGTTTTCAATGCACACTTAAATGAAACTTAAATGACCAATCTTGCGCATTTAAAGTTTTACCATATGGTTATGGCATTTTTTGTTGTTGTTTCGCAAAACTAAACGAAAGTAAACAAACATTCTAGCCATTGATAGAACAATATTTTATGTTTTGCACACATTTCTTAATGAAAATATTAATTAAAACGTTAAATTAATAAATAAAATAAGTTAAGATGGTGAATACATGAGTATCGCTGACATTTTTTAATATATTTAAAACATTTTTCACAAATTTGCAATTCATTGTCTTTGTTAGCAGCTGTTTTTCGTAAACAATGGAGATGTATGTTGATATTTCGTAATGCTGCCATATTTTTATCATAGTTAAATGAGAACAATCATAAATGACTGAAAAACTGAAACTGTATTTAAATACTACTTAAATTTAAATGCAAATTAACTAAATGCGTCTTTAAAAACGAAGTCATAACAATTTTACAAAATATTACGTTCTATACACTTGTTAACTTGTTTCAAGTTTTAATACCTTCACATTTTCTACCAATAAAATCATACTTTTAAAAACTGAAACGAACTTGCTTTCAATTTTTCTTTCAAGTTGAGTGTTTCAAGTTACGTTAAAAAAAACAGCTGTTCATATTTCTCTTGAACTATTCTCGGTTTTTGTTTCTACAAATATTGCTATAAACACAATTATGTCCACCGACCATCGACTACAAGATGTAAAAAATAGAATACATGCGTGCTTATGAGAATAATTCTTTTAGCAGCTACACGACTACCGACTACACGGCTACTTTTGTAGCCCGTAGCCAACTTAAGGCCCAACTGTAATGTGCATAAAACAACTTAAGCAAGCTTATACAACTGTGCAAATACATTAAATTATATGTGGTAAACTATAATGCACATAAGATAACTTTTCGTCAAGTTTCGTTAAATTTCATTTCTTTATGCCAGGTACGAAACTGATCGCACTTTCCGTACGGAAACAGCTGATTGTGCTTTGTGTTATACATTGATAAAGAAAAAATTCAATTAATACCTAAATTGTTAAATTTTTAGTTTTAAATTCAATAGAAAATGTAGAAAAAACAAAATTTTTCTTTATGCCCAGTTTTTTACAAATATAATATATTAAAATTCAGTTTGTATTTATACACGCATATGTATACGATATAAGCGATGAACATCGTTGCCACAAACACAAAACAAAAAATAACTTAATAATTAGTTTAATAATGATTATTTGACCCTTTTTTTTATTAAATTATTTTCTATTTTATTAAGCTTTGGGTTCTTATATTTTTTATTAATATTTTATTTCAATATTTCGGTACTTTCTGCGTATCTTCTTCAGGCAACAAAATTAATATTGATATTGAATCAAAATAACAAAATTAATTAACAATTGAAAAAAATTTTTGTCATAATGAAATTAAAAAACAATGTTTAAAAAATTTTTCAAAAAACAAAAATATAAAAAAGTGTTTTGTGTTATATACATATATTTAAGAACAAAACATTTATGTTATTTTGTGAATTAAGTGCCTGTATATATGAGCGACATTATCTGTATCTGCTTTAAAATTAATTCTTTTAGTCAATGGAGTATTTACAATATGTAACATTTCCAAAATATACCGTCTCTTATAATTTTTTTCAATACTAAGAACTGAAGCATTTTCAAAGTTAGGCTAGTGACCTAAGTCAAAACAATGAGTGGATAATGCAATTCTATTCTTAAGTTTATATCTTGTTGTACCAATACATTATTGCAAATCTTCTGATCACTACCTTTACAAGGTATTTCATAGACTACATTAGAAATGTCAAATTTATTAATTCTATCTTTAGTCTTACTAAATAATCTATTCAGTATATTATTTGTTTTATAAGCCATGTTATATTTTTCCTTATTGAAGATTTTTGAATTTTTTAAACGTTCTGAAAAACCTTGTACATAAGTTAAAGACTTATAAATCTTAGGTTCCAATGTGCTTATCTTATTTGTATTTCTTTTGTGTCCGTATTGTCTAATAAATTTATAAATAAGTCTTTTTGGAAAGCTATTATCCGCTAGTATATTTTTAGTCTTTTCTTTATTCTTTTTATGAAATTCTTCATCACTTATAGTTAAAACTCTTTCAATTAAATTTTTAGCTGTATTATTATTATACCTTTGTTGTGCTTTGAAAAATAGTTAATAATTCTTCCTGATGCTGTCGGTTTTTGATACCAATCCATTAATATATTATTACCTCGTCGAATCAATAAAGTATCTAAGTAAGGAAGTTTGGAATCGCATTCCTTCTCTATTGTAAACTTAATATTAACATCAAAAGAATTGAAAATCTTTAACATATCATCAATTGCACTATCGGAAATAATGCAGAATAAATCATCAACATACTTAGTAATAATTTTTGGTTTTATAATTAGTTTTTCTAAACAAAAGTCCAATAATTTCTCCATAACAATGTCTGCAACAATTGGAGATGCAGGAGATCCCATCGGAAGACCCTGTTTCTGAACATATATTTTTTTTATCATACTGAGGATAATAGATATTTTCGCCTTGATTGAGTCTTTCAAATTTTCATTTAAGAGAACAGCTGATTGAAGTTTTTTCCTTCAAATTATTTTTTTTGTTTTCTTTACGACATCTTGCTTAAAAACTTGCTTTGAAATTGCGTACAGCCTACGTCACAGCTTTCAATTTTTGTGAATTTTGACAAGCAGTATGTGTAAATTTCTTGAAAGAGAATTGAACAAAAACTTGACTGTCTGACTGCACTGTAAGACCTCCCAAAAAACAACCCCTGTGACAAGGCGAATTAAATCCTGGCCTTATTAAAAAAAATAATTGGCCTTATTAAAAAGTAATTGGCCTTATTACGGTTGCCGAAAACGACATTCGTGTTCAATCGATGATTGAAACAAAGCAAAAACAAATGTTCAAGACGAAATACAGAGAGAACAGTAAAGAAATACGTTGGTTTGTGTGTAAATTTCGTCTAACCAAATTAATGTTGATATGAATGTGAGTGTTCTCGTATTCTTATTTACAAAGTTAGTTGGTTAAATAGATGATGTTTATAAAAATACACAACTAAGGTAGATAAATGCAAAGAATGCTGATGAAGGTCATAGCGGTCCAAAAAATGCAGCATTTCATTCTGCTAGCGTCTAATTTTTCTTGTTTTCTTTGGAAAACGTCCGCATACATTTGTAAAAATAAATTTTCTTTCTAAAAAAGATTTAAAAAAATTTAAAATAAATGAACTTAAGCCAAAATAATTTCTATTCATTCGAGAAGAGTCGTTGTCATTGTCGTTAGTGACTTTTTTTGGTATTATGTAAAATTTTCGGTAATAAAATATTTTGTAATAGATGAAAACATAAAATTTTATTAAACGTTTTTTTGCAGTAGCATTTTAGGCGATAGATTAACACTTACAAATAACAATAAAAAACTAGCTCTTAATGCAATTTGCAAACTTTGGTATTTCATTGGCAATTTTCTTAAAATTCAAATTTAGAAGTGTTTTTAAATAAAAAACTTTCCATTTACAAAAATAAAATGTGCAGACAACTGTTTCGGTGCCATTGTAACGGTAAAATTGAATGCCCTAATAATTGTATCTCTTTTTTCTATACGAAATGACTTATTTTTACGAAGAAAAAGTATTCTATATTGGGATCAAGGTTCTAAGGGACCTCGTTACAAAATTTTGTTTACGTGATGCGAACACATACGCACGAAAATCCAAAATAAGTGTTATGTACTCTACGTTTTTTAAATTCGATTTCATCGGACGTAAGTTTTAGATGATATTTTCTATGCTCTTCTTTTTTTAAGTTTCTTCTTTGATATGTATTTTTTATTAAATCTTTCAATTTCTTTTGAAGATTTCATAACTTTAGTATACAGTTCTGTTTAAATGCTTTATTTTGCTAATTTTTTTACTCTTCTTTAGCTTCAATTTTATTAACATTGGAACTAAAGCCTCTAGCTAAGTCTGAAGTTCCTCCATAAGCTCCACCAGCAGATTGAACTGCTTTACTTAATTTTCAAAAAATCTTTTTTGTGCTATTTTCCCGATTAATTATATAAATCACCGATATTGATTATTGAGGGTAAAAGCACGTCTCGATGGCCATTTTGTTATCGCTTACTTAACTCTTCAAGAAACTTCTGACAAACATTTTAAATAAATTAAAGATGTTTGTCCAAACAATAAAAGACAAAAATCAAAGTTTAAGCAAAAACAACAATAACCAACAGTAATTCTATTTTTCTTTCTCCGCAGTACGATTGTTATTTTTATACTTAAGATGAAAAACAACATGCAAAAAATAAATTAAAAGAAGCATAATGTAACTATCAAAAGAAAACTTAACTTTTGTTAGCGTTCATGACATTGCTTGTCATGTACAAGGCGCATTTAATTCCAGGTGGCCGCACGGCTACAAAAACCTAATGTCATTATGTTGTTGCAGAGCACCACGTTGATGGCAAAAATAGCTGACTAAACAAGAGGAAGCCGAATTTATTTTATCCTTTGGTGCTTTAAATGAAGTTGCAACAGTTGGTTTCTTTCTCCTACATGTGCAGCAATACCCTATATTTCCTTTCTTTAAAATTTTTTTCTTTTTCAAATTACTTGACCCTTTTTTATTGTTATAATTACTTAAGAATTTTGACAACAACGTCGAACATAAAGAAAAATCAGCTGGGCTATTAACACCACCTGTAAATTAGTGCGCCTTGGTTGTGTACATAAATTTCAAGAACAATATTTAAACAAAATATCATTTGAATGCGACAAACATAAAACCGATTTTTGTAATATATTTGTTTTTTGAGTAATATATTCAACGATAATGACGTGGGTAATACCATTTTGAAAAAATGTAGGATTATCGACACGACAAGGACAACCGGAATAAGGCTGAATATTTTGAAACATTTGAAAACTGCCACATAATACGGCAAAATGCTTATGTAGATTGCTGTACTCAGGAAATATATGTATGTACATGTGTATGTATGTAACTTCATTTATTTAATATAGAATATAAATATTCTACATTTTGGTCATTTAACATTTTGGCCGATCAACATTTTTTTGTCGCCAGCTAAAAGGTTAAAATTGGTTGGCGGCTGGCTTTCAATTAGAATTGTGTTGTTCGCCCAATTGAACTATGATCTATATAAACTCTCTTAAGAGCAAGCTTACATTAAGGGCATTGTAGCTGACTTTTTTATTGTATTCTCTTTTTGAGTATCTCCGTAAGTCATTACGCGTTTACATTACGACTCTTTATAATATTTTATCAACCAATTTTTCAAGTTTTGGCATAAACTAAACGTATTAATTTTTCAGCAATTTTTGAACAATATACAAAACAGCCATTTTGGTTACACCTCTCAAGCATAGAACTGCAGAAAACGAAAGAGAAAAACAGGAATGAGAGAAAAACTGAAAAGAGTCATGAATATTTATTTCGTGCTACTCAGCACATTGATACAGGTGACTGCATTAAGGCCCAACTATAATGTGCATAAGCTAGCTTTAGCTTATGTCAAAAATTCAACGAAAAGCCTGTCAAATGCTTAGGTAACTTATCAAAGAAATTTATGTGGCTACAATGTACATATATAAATTTAGTAACTTATTTGCCACAGTTGCACATTTATGTTTATTTCGTACTTTTGCCAAAAATAATTTCTATATAAATCAACAAAATTTTAAAACTAAAAGGCTTTGAAGACAATTTTTTATATATTTAATAACATTCACAAACACATTTACATATTTTGGTTTATTTTTTAAGAAAATGTAAAAAAAAATTATTACAAATTATTTTCTATTTTGTGTTTGTGGCCAACCGTACTAAAAAATGCAACGATGTTCATCGTTTATATGGTATACATATGTATGTGTGTATAAATACAAATTTAATTTAAATATATTATGATTGTAAAAAATTGTCCATAAAGAAAATGTTGTTTTTTCTACATTTTATATTGAAGTAAAAACTATAAATTTAACAATTTAGGTCTTAATAAGAAAAATTCTCTATTAATGTATAAATCAAAGCACAATCAGCTGTTTCCGTACGGAAAGTGCGATCAGTTTCGTACCTTGCATAAAGAAATTAAATTTAACGAAACTTGACGAAAAGTTATCTTATTCACATTATAGTTTACCACATATAATTTAATGTATTTGCACAGTTGTATAAGTTGGCATAAGCTAGTTTATGCACATTATAGTTGGGCCTTTAGCTTTTGCGTGTATTTTGTTTTTGTAAAATCTCGTTGAGCTGTCAAAAACGACTGGCAAAAAGTGTGTATGTGTTTGTGAAAAATAAGCAAACAAATGAACACATCCACGCAGTACACATGTACACTCAATGCACAATATATACATACAATAAGAAAATGAGCAACAATTTAGACAACTCGCAAAGAAAAACAGCAAACATATGTTGAACACATGAGCTAATACAGTCACCTGTTCAATTTGCCTTTGTGCTACTTTTGCTACCCCGTAAGCTTCTCTACACCTCTTGTCAAGAAACTTCTGCATCATGAATTTGCAGCTGATACAATGCCCTTAATGTAAACAGCCTCTAATACTAGCTCTGGCTTAGTCACTAAGCCTTTTTCTAGTTCATCATAATTAAGACAAGTAGAAAATTAGAACTTGTGTGAAACCTTAAAACCTATTTTTTTACAAATTAAGCAAATTCTTTTGTAATGAGAAAATATGTACATTATTATGAACCAATATTCTTTTTTTTAATTTCAACAATTTACAAAAATAATATCAGATGAAAGTGCATACTTACATATAATTAAAGTTTAAATATAGAAGTACTATGTAATTTTTTGGCCTTGGAGGCTTTTGAATTACAGTTTGAATGAATAAATAAATAGATAAATTAAAACTGTTTTTCAATTTCTGTTTTCATTAGTGAATACATATGTATGTACATATGTACATATATGTTGTTAATTTCTGATAAATTTATTACAGAATAAAACAAAACAGCTAATTGTAATTCTTTTTTAAGCAATTGCGATTTATGTATCAACTACCAAAGAAGGATCGTTATTGCGTGTACACATACTTGCAAAATAATAATTTTTCTTTCTTTAAAATGTTTAGATATTAAAATAAAAATGATCTTAAGTCGAAATTAATTTAATTTATCCGTTAAATTTATTTATATTATTTAATCATTATATTTAAATCATACAAATAAATTCAATTTTTGTGACAAAGTCAAAATGGTTCTGCAACTTGTGTGAATATAGAAATTAACACCTAACTCAACAAATAATAAATAATAGATAATATTAGACAGTATAAGAACCCAAAGGAAAATATATTTCATACATAAAAGGAGTATTTTGAATTAAGTATGTATATAAAAAAATTTTATATTTTTACAGAAATTTACTAGAACTGAAAACAGATTTGAATTGAGCCCATTAAATCCACCATAATCATCATACAACATACTAAAACTATTAATATGCTCCTAGCTGTAGATTTTTCTTATTATTTATAAAATCACTAGTAAAATTATTAACCATTTTTAATTGCAGCTTGAGCTCTTATAGTTGCTTAAAACAATATCCTTAAGAAGAAACTTAATTTTATTCGTGTAAATATCGACTAAATCGGATTTTAATTTTGATTAACGTTAGAGAAATACATAAGTACATACAAACATATGTATGTATAACTTAAAACTATTATCATATTAGGTAATGTGATTACATTCGAACATCTACATAAGTACATTATAAAAACAAACCACAAGGATATTAAGTATTTTAAACTTACTATCTCTAATCAAAAATAAAGTAATTCAGTCGTTTTCTTATCGTAGACTCACGTGGTAGTGATAGTGCCCATTTCTTAAGAGCTGCTAAAATAACTGAACTTACTACAAGTAATGCTCCTATTAACGAATAGAGAGTAGGAGGCTCTCCAAAGAATAATATTTGCCATATAAAAGCAAATACTATATCCACACAACGAGCTATAGCCACAGGGCCAGCTTGTTCTATTTGCAAAGAAAGTGTTAGAAGTATTTGTCCAAGAAAACTGAAAATACCTAAAATGACTACCAGCCATCTATCACGCCCACAGGCTGGCCAACAAATCGCTCCAATTGAGCCACATACAGCTAATGTATAGACTAACGCAAATGCTCCAAAATTAGTCATAATAACGGAAAAATGTAAACCCTTTAACGCTCTTAATAAAATATAGACATTTGCACCAAATAATGTAGATGAAATGGCTGAAACAGGACCCCAAATATCATATTTCTTGTCTAAATACTTTTCCGCCTCTAGAGAAGATGCTGCATCGCTAAATACAAAAGATGGACGAGTTATTAACACTACGCCTATTAAAGTCAAAATAATTGTAACCACGTTAAACAAACTGCATTGTTCTTTAAGAAACACTCTGGCAAATATAGCTACAAATACTGGCGTGGAAAATATAATAACACTGGCATCAGCTAATGGCATGTGACGAAATGCATAGAAGCTAAGCATCAATCCGGTGGTGCCCATAAAACATCGCAGTAATAATATCACTCTTTTGCCTTCTGGAAAAACAGGTTGTTTCTTATACACAACTATAGGAATTGCTGGCAATAACACACCAATAAACCTGCACACAAAAAAAAAACAAATCTTATTTAATGTATTTTTTGAGACATAAAAAACTTTACCTAAATGACGCCAATTCCATAGGGTTGACATCCTCTAATCCTTTAACTATCACAGAACAGATTGAAAAGAATAACGATGACAAAGTGGCCAATATAATGCCCAAATAGGGACAATTAAGTCTAGATTTTATGCGAGTCATCCAACGTTTAGAGGTTTCGTTATTCCGAAAACCATCAACAAACTGATACAATTCTAAGTTTTCCGGCATTTTGTCGTCTCAAACGCTTTATTGATAACACGTCTTTCTCGTTTCCATTTAGGAAAGGTACTCTGAAAGTTTTATATAGTACATGTGTATGTTAAAAACCAAGGTGTAATAAAATTATTATGTATATCGATTTTTAACAGTCCAAAAATTTTTATATTTACTTTTTGTAAAATTTTCAATGTTATCCATCGTTTCGTTTATATTCTTTACTTCGTTGGTTTTCTTTCTCGCGATTTTGGTCCAATTAGAACACTGTTATTTGAAAAAACGATATATTTATGCAATATTTTTCATTTTTTGTTTTAGTTTCCTTTTTCCGATAGTGTACCCAGATGAATGTTGGGCATCGTAGGTATTCAACAAGGCGAATTAATTTTAAATTCGCCACGAGGCCGCGATGTGTTTATTAAATTTGTTTATGTTTGTTTAACTTAAACACAAGATGGCACCACCCATTGCAAGGCGATTTGAATAAATAAATATTCATGAAAATACAGAAATTAATTATAAAATAATTGAAAAATGTGATATTTTTTAACAAGAAAATTTATTAAAATGAAAAATTTATTATTCGGAATCTTTCATGAGAATATCATGAAGTACTTATATTTGAAGGAATCAAGCACGAATAAAGTAAATTAATTAAGAAAATTTATTAATATGAAAATTTATTATTTGGAATCTTTTTGATTATAATTTACTTTAAGCGTGCTTTATTCCTTCAAATATAAATATTTCATAATATTCTCATGCAAAATTTTTTATTTAAAACTACAAACTGAAATGTATTACTGCGGGGAAAGCATATCCCCAAATCTTTCAAATACATATGAATGGTTCCCAATGGGAACCCTTATGTAGAAAAATGAAAGAAAAAGTAAAAATAGTTACTGAATGCTTGCTGTGTTTTAGTATAAAACATTTTTGAGTTATTATTGTCTTTTTGTCTTATTGATTCAATGGAGTTCTCATTTAATCAATTTGGCTTTTAATATAAGACTTTCTAGTTTTCTGCACAAAATTTGGGTAAAATCCACTGATGAGCTATTTGAGCAGTAGTGAAATGGCCATATGGATATGCTTTCCCCGCAGTAATACATTTCAGTTTTTAGTTTAGTTTAAAATAATAAATATTTCATGAGAATATCACGATGGCAACCCTTATGTAGAAAAATTAAAGAAAAAATAACAATGCTTACTGTGTTTTTGTAAAAAATTTTGGAACTTATATGGTCTTTTTGCCATTCAATCAATTTGGCATTAGATGTAAGACTGTGAGGTTTTCTTTACAAAAATCCACTGATGAGCTATATAAGCCGTAGCGAAATGGCCATATGGACATGCTTTCCCCGCAGTATTACATTTCATTTTTTAGTTTACAACAATAATTTCCTGAGAATATCATGAAATGTTTATATTTGAAGGAATAAAGTACAATTAAAGTAGAAATTAATGTGACATGCTGTTATTTAACGAGTAATGCTGAGAACATAATTGGGACGAACGACAAATTTTTCGTTACGAATATTCGCCGTCAGAAATAAAACACATAAAAATTAACACAACACCGCCGTCGACGAAATTCGTCGTGCGTGACGAACTCCTTGATAGACTTATTTCTATTTCTTACGCCGACGAACAAATTAGTAAAGGGTTGTCGTTTCTCTTTTTAGTTTATAAATATACGAGGTCTGCTATATATATTTCTGGCCTGGCAACACTGAGTGCTGCCAAGTGTAATCTGACATTTCCATTCGAAAGTTTGTCATTTTTAAGCATAATCGTACTCAAAACGTTTTGACGTACGACCATTATTTGTGTTGCTTACAGTGTCTTGAAAAAATTAATATAGAAAAAATGAAATTAACTCGTGAAAATGTTCTTGCCATCATTTTTCACAACTTTCGATGTGGATTATCACGACAAGAGTGCATTGATGAACTTAAATCTTTGTAAGGCGATGAAGCACCATCCTATAGCAGTGTGAAAAATTGGTATAATGAATTTAATCGTGGCCGAAGCTCGCTCAAAGACGAATTCCGTGAAGGTCGTCCAAAAACGGCTGTTGTGCCAGAGAACATTGATGTCGTGCGTGAACTCATAATGCAAGATCGACATGCGACATACCGAGAGATAGAGACATCCTTGGACATTTCTTCCACCAGCATACATTTGATACTGCATGAACACCTGGCCGTAAAAAAGGTTTGTTGTCGTTGGATCCCGCTCAATTTGAAAGTCGCTCAAAAAAAGGCTAGGGTCGATTGGTGCAAAGAAATGTTGCAAAAACACGATTGCGGTGCTTCAAAAGACGTTTATAAGATCGTCACAGGTGACGAATCATGGATCTATGCGTATGAGCCCGAAACGAAACAACAATCGACCGTGTGGGTCTTCAAAGACGAGCAAAATCCAACGAAAGTTGTTCGTGGAAGAAGCACTTCGAAGCAAATGGTCGCCTGTTTCTTCGGCAAAACTGGTCATGTGGCGACTGTTCCGCTTGAGCAACGTAGGACGGTCACTTCTGAGTGGTACACTACAATTTGTTTGCCTGAAGTCATCGGAGAAATTCGAAAAACCAACAAGAGAAGACGAATCATTGTTCACCATGACAATGCGAGCTCTCACACATCGGCTCAAACCAGAGCGTTTTTGACCGGCCAAAACGTCGAATTAATGGCTCATCCGTCGTACAGCCCTGACTTGGCCCCTAATGACTTCTTCTTGTTTCCGCACATCAAGAAAAAAATGGGTGGTCAATGATTTTCGTCGCCAGAAGAAGCTGTTGAAGTGTTCAAAAACCATGTTTTAGAGGTGTTTCAATCGGAGTAAAAAAACTGCTTCGACAACTGGTTTGAGCGCATGCAAAAGTGTATAAATCATGCTGGAGAATACTTTGAAAAACAATAAAACCATTTTTGATTATAAATATTCGCATTATCACTATTAGGCCAGAAATATATAGAACAGCCCTCGTATTAGTGAATATAGTTATTTTTGTCTTTTTTTAATTTTTTGTATAACTATTTTATATTTTTATTTAACTCTTTTTAACACTATCTGCTGAATCGTGTTTCAGAAAACTTTTGTCCGCACATCATGGGTGAATCCACCTTTATTTTTGAAGACGAATATTCCCAACCAAAAATTCTTCGTTCATCCCAGTTGTTTTCTTAGCATAAATTACCGCATACAGAAGTAAAAACGTTTTAAAATCTGCAGTTTTTTTGCACCGAGTATACTCGTTGGGTTTTTGAACGCAGAGATCTGTGGCAGAAATGCATGTTAACTTATAAAATACTAAAAAAGAAATTGGAAAAACATGAGTTGCTGGTGAAATTGTGACTAAATACTCCCCGGTACACAATACGAAAAACAATAGAAAAGTGCGTTGCAACAGGTGTACTTCTGTCATGGGCATTTCCAGATAATTAAAAGAAATGATTAGCGGTGGTCTCGTGTAACTGACACATTGCAGGTGAGAGTTTTGCTGTTTAGCCACACAAGTAATTTTTAAATATAAATTTTTTTATTTTTATCTAAAACATGCGTATAATTGTATTTTGTGCCTGAAACACAAATCAAAACAAGAATCCAAATCGATAACATGTCAAGAAAGAGATACACAGAAAAACACATTTACAGCCGTTTCATCACAGCTTCGTGTCGCCTTTGAATACTCGTTAGTTCTTCATACTAAATTCTTAAACTATAAGTAAAATTTAGTTAAAGAACAATGGAAATGTGACTTCATTTAGAACTAGAAAGCTTATCACCAAAAGGGGAACCAAAAATATAAGCCGATTCTGTAAAGAAACAAGACATATTAACCATTTAAGAATTTTAATTATTTCATCTTACCCTTCTTATGCCAATAGTCATTAGACCTGCTAAAATAATCGTCAAGAAAAAATGTGCTTCAGATGGCACCAGTTCTATTTTTGAGTAAGGAGAATTATCTGTTTAAGTTAGAAAATTTAAACAAAAATTATTGTTTATTTGACCTTTATAATAAATTTTCTTCACTAATTTTTTAAGCACTATGCCAGGGGCAAACTACGGCATTCGATATCGATCGAAATTTACATTTAAATTCTATTGAAATTTCGATCGATATCGAGTGCCGTAATTTGGCCCCAGGTTTTTAAATAAAAATATTGTTCATTATTTTTTCAATATTTTCATCATTTCTGGAATATGTTCATATTTATATTTAAACCAGCAAGTACTTACGTAAATATATATTCCACAATTGAAACGCTTCGAATAAATATTCAAATATATTTAAAGCGACAATAAGTTGAAAATTTTGCGAACGTTTATTAAATGCCATTTTACACCAAAATTTAAGCTGAAAAATTCACAAAACTTGATTTTATTTTAATTCTATTTAGTTTTTGCTCTTAATTAGTTAATGGCATTCGCTTGAGGCAGATTTAAAAAAATAATTATTTTGAATTAATGGAATTTATAAAATAAAACCTCTTTTAAATCAAGATACTTTAGTAATAAAATATTCATAACCACTTTTCAAACTAACATATTAAAAAAACTAATATTTTGCCATTTAAGTTTTTTTTACTATTCTGAGCTACAGTATCTGTGTCTTCCTTTACATTATCTGTGTAGTAATTATTTCTAAAGACACAAAGCATTTTCAATTGATATGTCATTTTAAAATTAGGCATTGAGAGGCCGGAACTAATTACTACAAGTCGTTAATAAAAATGAACGCATATATTGCCAAAAACTTAAACCCCACTAAGTGAATGATACACACATATGCAAATACTAGAGATGAGCTCAAAACGTCTTGTTTGCTTCTATTCATACTGTTTACTATTGAATTGTTCTCTTCGTTTATTGGTTTTGAAATATGGATACACTTATATTACTGTACTCATTCAACAAAAGCATTCGAGACCATTGATTCATTTGTCAAGCATAGGAGCTGTTAATTGTTATGTCAATGCAATTTATTCTCATTTTCTCATTCTCAAATTTTCTATTTTTTTTTGTTTGCTGAATAAAATAAATGAAAATAAAATTGCACTTTAAAAAATCAAAGTTTTTTTTCTTAACAAATGCCAACGCAATTGACAAGTGTAACACCGAGTAATGTAGAACATTTTCGTTGTACTCGTAAGACTATTGTCTTTGCAATCAGTCTAGTTTTTTCATATTTTATATTCTTTTATAATGAAATTAATATTTTGTACAGAAAAATTGCGTTCTAAATACAATGAAATTACAACTATATTTGCAAATGTTTAGATTTTACCTTTTTCTAATTCCAATTATTACCATTTTACTTCTGCTGCCTGCGAAGGAAATTTAATAACTTGCCAAAAATATTCCAATCGATAAAGTATGGTTTGTTTTTTTAAAAAAAGTGATTAAAATAAAGTACAAAATCTGTATAAATTGGTCTCATTCGTTCTTTCCATTCCAATAAGCGATGCTTTTTGCGAAAGGATCTTTTGTATTTTAAATAATTTATACTCTCAGGAGAGATATAGAATGAAATTATACTCGTAATGAGATTAAACTTTGATGAAAGTTGCAAAAATTTTCAAACTTTTTTGCATACCAATAAAGCAAAAGAGTTAGTAAATTCTGTAAATAAAAATTCAAAATATATGTGGCAAAAGATATATACTATGTACCTATGTAAAAATATGTACTTAATATAACGTAAGATTGAATTAAATTGTTATGTTAACGTGTTTTTTTTTTAATTTTTAATTAAATTTCACTTTTTGGAACAACAAGTGCATTTTAAACAGGTTCAGTTTTTTTTCTAAAATCCAGTCGCAAATTTTACGTTTTTCAGTTTTCAGGCTTTTGGGATCTGGCAAGCCTAAATACATGACATTATTCAGAAAACGAAATGCAGCGAATACTGATGCATGCATTACAAACGTTAACTAACAATCCCAAAAGCAACGAATACTTAAAACTAATGCAAAGATTGTTTTTATACATAATAGAATAAATGTCTGTAAATGTTATAAATTATATAGAAAACGTTGAAGAAAATGTCTAGTTGTTTGTTTGAAAAAAATATTAAAATATGAAAATCGTTAACTTTTTTATGACAATTACAGAAATATATGTAAATATTTTGAGAAATTAAACAGGTCGGCAATATTTTTTTGTTTCTCTTAGTTTATGTTTTTTTTTTTTTCAATAGGTTAAGCATATAAACATATTTTATAGTTATTAACATATAACTTATGTATGTATAAAATTCTGCGTTGTACCCGTAGTTGTCTTTTTTATTAACTTTTATGTATCAAATTTAAATGTTTTATATGTTAGGCCTTTTGAAAATTAAAGAAACGATATTTACAGTTGAAATTTTGAGGACATGTATGTATGTACATCTAGAACATTCATGTTAATATACATAAATATGAATCTTAAATATGTACATGTTTAATTAATTTTCTTTATTATTTTCTTTTTAATTTAACACGGCACAGTAAAACATAAACGTTAATACATTCAATCTGTTCTCTAGTATAGTATGTATAAAATCACAAGATTTTTAGGGGGCTTAAGTCCCATGTACCAAACTAAATTTTTTTGGTACAAATTTTTATTGTTTGGTGTTTACTTTATGTTTTAAATAAAAAAAACTAAATGAAATCTGATATTTTACAAAATTGATCCTTTCAATGTTAAACTACAAAATACTTTAATGAAACTTTTACTGATAGCTACGTTTATTTTACCTAGTGCCTTGCTCAAGATCAAGAAAGTGTCTTAAAATAACAAGAACAAAATGGTTGCCAGATAAAATGGCTTGAAAATCGCCAATGACTTATAAATTTGCTTTGGCATACGGATGAACAAATAATAACACCAGAGAAATCACAAAATGAAGCCATTAAAAGACTAACATCAATGTTAACTTGTTGTAATTGCAGCAAGGATTAAAATTTCGTTAGGTAAATGAAGATGAAAGATATAGCTGATAATTTAGCTAAACAATTGAGACAATTTAAAGAGGTACAACAGTATTAACTCAGTGTTGAAAAAGCTTATGCAAATATAATTATTTATTTTAAGGTGTAATAGCGTGGAAGCAAAATGTGATACTAATGCACGACAAATTTATGAACGTTTAGACCAAGGCGAATTATATATAATTAATAAGGTGATAGCGGTGGCGAATTCATTTATTTTCGGTATTTAATTAATTGGATTAATTCCGCCAGTATATATTAAACTGTTGTTATAATTTTCGGTAAAAACCGTCGTCACTGGCTGTGTACTTCGTACGTTCGGCCAGCGCTTTCGATGTGATAACATCATTTTCAAGCCACGTGTATATTAAAACTGAAGGGATAGTGTTAAAAATAAATCTTAAATCTGTATAAAGTTATATATTTTTTTATATATGGAGTTTGACAGTTAGAATACAGGCGAAAATAAATGAATTCGCCACCGCTATCACCTTATAATTAATTCGCCTTGGTTTAGACTATAAACAGCAAGAAAACAATGTTATGTTTTGTATGTTTTTAGGTCTTGGCAAAATACATTATTGGCGCATATGTACGTACATGTATCGTTTTCATGATTTTAAGACGTTTTTTTTTCAAAGATATGAACTTAGGTAACATAATGTATAAATTTCTTAAAAGTCGAAAATTCTTAAATTTTTCTTAAAATGATTTTGCTGGAATTGTTTTTATAAAAATTTTACTCCATCAATTTTTTAAAATATTTTAAATAAACATTATTTTTATTAAAATGAAATTTTTTATAGTCTGTTTTACGCCAGAAAAATTTCAAATATTGCTAATTAATTGAGCAAATGATAGTAAATATTATTAAAAAAATAAATGTATTTATACATATGTTCTTCTGCATATTTTTATCTTACTAAAATTGCCTCCCTCTTTGTTTATAAAAAACGATTGATAAATTTGGCGACTTATTGTGGTGTCGTACTAATTCTTTTATTTTATATGTAGAAGTTTCGTCTGGCAACCATTATAAAAAGATGCACCAAATACAATAACTTTTGTGGGAGTCCCCTTATTAGAAATGTCTAAGAATGTGTGTGTTTTAAAAATGATTTTTATTTACATATGTACATACTTGTATATTTTTAGAATCATTATCTGATTATTTCATTAGTCTTAATACACACAGGGCCCAGTGAACCAAGCCAGCCGCCGCCGTTCAAATTAAAATCTGTGCCGGCTTAAAAGTAGCCGCCGCATATAACAGCTTAAAGGCAGGATGTAGTGGGACCGATAATGGGTTAGCATCATAAAAACTTCACTTATTATACTTTTATGCATTAAATATTATAAATAATAATAAAATTAAAGAATGGAAGTGTAAATAATGCAAAGCTATTTATCGGGCACACAAAATCTTGCTCTTAACTAACGGCAAGTTTTTAATGTTGTGATTAAATAAAACATTGATATCGTACATACGGGGTTTTTAGAATAAGATATTTGAACTTTTTTTTTAATACTTAAACTGTGATTTGTTTTTTATTTTATCTCTAACTAAAAAATAGTACTATGTATCTTAAACATGTAAGTATGTGATGGAAATCAATTTTGAAAACAAAACTATTAAACAATTGAAGGATCGCCGCGAATAACGTTGCAAATGACAAAATAATAATTTTTCAGGAGAGCAAAAAAACGTATTTAAATGGTATGATTATCTCCACTGACTGACTCATTGTAATTGCGTTTTGACGGTGATAAAATGCATAATTTTAATGTTTTGTTGTTGGAACAAATGTAAGAGAGTAAAATTAACGGTAATCTGCAAAAAAACAGGTTTTGCAAAATTTGTTTTTTACAACGTTATTCGCGGCTTTGCTTCAATTGTCATACCATTTTTAATAAACAAATTCTTTCAATAATGATTCGCTAAATGATTTCAATTACAAAAGCTAACGCGAAACTAGTTGTAAAAATTCTTTGCACAAAAGATTCCAAAAATTATGCTTAATAAAATTAAAATACTTACGTATGTAACCAATATTAAGTATTTGAAAGTAAAATGAATTCTATCTCCTCTATTTTCAATACTTTAACAGTTGGTTTTGTTTTAGTATATTCCCAAAAAAATTTGACTGTAAACGCTATTCATTTTTCTCATTGCGGTTTTCAAGTCTTAAACAACCTTTTTTATTAAGCTATTACAAGTAAATTTTAAGTTATTTCCAACATTAATAATAAAAACAAAGTAGCATTTCAGCCGCCAGTTTGCTTCAGTTAACGCCGCCGCCGCCTTTAAAATGGCATCGGCTTGTTTCACCTATTTCTAAAGTACTTATATTTTTGTAAACAATATAAATTTTGTTAATCATAGACAAGTAAAAATATACTTTTAGCGTTAAAACGTGTTTTAAATTCAAAACCAGATGAAGTTGCTTTTATCAAACTTAACACCAGTTTAAATTAGTCAGATATATAATAATTATTATAAAAATAAAATTCAATTCAGTGTTCAGAAAGTTTATAAAATGTGCACAAACAAAAAAATTAAAACAGATTTCACAATCTTTTAGGATTAACGGGAGGAAAAAAAAACACAAGATATACAAGAAAAGATTTGATGCATTTGGCCTGGATGATGATTAACTCTTTTCAATATACAGGTTTGACAAAATACCAGCACGGTTTTTAATAAGTTTGTTGGATCCGCAGAAAGCTAAGAACAATAGAGGTTTGCCTGTTCCAATAAGTTTGCAAGTTTTAACTACGTTGTGGTTTTTTGGTAGAAATGCCCTCCAAAGTGACATGGTAAGCATATACTTACATATATAAATACTGCTGCCAACTAATTTTATGCAATAAATAAACAAACATAATATTAAAAAAAATAAAGAATTAAAAAGAATATCGAAATGCATAAAAATGGCTGACAGATTCTTAAACTGCAGCACTAAACTTTGCTTTTTTTTAGCTGATCTTCATGGGATGTCTCAGACTACTATAGGAAGATTTATTAAAAACATTTTGAAGAAAATAGCATTACTATTTCCACATTTCATCAAATTTCCAGATATTGCTGGTCTGGGTGATTTCCAAATGTAATAGGAGCCATTGACTGCACACATATACATATATATACGTATAAAGTGCCCGGCCAAGAAAGTTGGTAAGGAAAGGTAACAGGAAGGGATTTTACTCCCTAAATGTTCAAGCAAATTCACAAAACTTGTACGCTAGTGTTTGCTGTACGAGCAAAATTATAATTTTTTCAGATTGTATGTGATGCAGACTGCAAAATAACTAGGGTTGCCAGACGGGCCTGTCAAGTGAAAAAGTGATTTGTCAATGTTTTTTGTAAGTTAATTTTTTTTTCTCAAATTTATTCTAGCTACATATGTAATAATACTTAAAAAAGTAAGTTTATATTTCTAAAAAACACATCGAAAGAGCATATTTTTACTATCTATATTTCTTAAGATAGTACCTATATTTTTTTAAATAACGCCTAAGTTTTCTCTAAAATATATAACGACTGAATTTTTATTCTTATATTGTTTTTTGTTTCTTTCACATTGTTTCTGTTATTTTTACTTTTAACGATATTTTTGTTTTTATTCTAATAATTTTTATGAAAAAAATAATAAAAAAATTAAATAAAAACCAATAGTATGAGTGTTTTTATTTGTCAAGTTTTTTTTTCAAAATCAAGTTTTTTTTTTGGCCAATGTCAAGCTTTTTGGCAAATTGGATCTGGCAAGCCTAAAAATAACTGACATAGTGGCAAAGTCTCACGCATCAAAGCATGATGCGCGCATACATATGGTCCGAGTGTCAGTTGAAAAGAAAATAAGAAATTATTAAAAACGCGCACAATGGAGTGCTTCTTGGAGATGTGGGTTATCTATTATCAACGGTACTACTAACACCAATAAGAAACACGTCTACTCCAAAACAAGAAAGCTGAGTTTTTAACACTTTTAATTTTCTCAAATTTAGTTTTTAAGTTATGACAAAGTTGCAGCGAGAGAGCGACATATACATACATACATAAATTGCAACTGTGGTAATTTATAATAAACAATTGATAAAAAATTAATGGCTCACTTCATAAATGCAGTTTGCAATGTAACCCTACAATGCATTGTGTTCATAAAATTTGTCTTGGCAATGCCTCATATATTGTATGGCAATGCTTTTCAGTGCGCATTATTTGTCAATTTCTTGCATGGTTTTTTTTGTGGTTCTTTGTAAACATTTAAACGTTGCATCTATGATTTAAACACACATCTTCACTGGTGGAAAAAGTTTTGTTTTTTTTTTGTGGTAATTTAAATCTTTTTTGCATAAATATGTGATCTAATAGTGCGTTTCCATTGACGTGATTTAGTCTAAAGCACTTGATTTGCTTAAATCAAGTGTTTTGTTACTTGATTTTCCATACATTTTACATGCTACAAAAACCCCTTAAATCACTTGTTTTGTTTGAAATCATGTCGAAAATTTATTTTTTCGAACTAATTTTGCCTTTGCAACACTGTGATGTGTCTAGGATATTTAAGTTCAACTCAGAGTTATCTATTCATATTGGATGTTTTTATCGAAAAAGTGACAAATACTTGTAAATGTTTGAAAGCAATAATGGTTTTTGTTAAAAAAAAAGTGTTTAAAAAATATAAGAAGAAAAATATATAAAAACAAAAATTAATATAACAATAAAAACGATTTTTTACAAGAAATAACATAGTTTTTTTTTCTTTTTCGCAAAAATATGTCAGTGTAACGTCATAAATTCGAATTTACAAAACACTTCAGCTCAATGGAAACACTTCGAAGTGTTTTTCTCAAACCTAGTTGATTTCAAGGCAGTGGAAACGCAGTATAACATTTAGTCTTTTGTACATAGTGAAAAATAAGGAATCACGAGAGAAAAAGCTACTCATAGAAACGCGTTTGCGGTTTTAGTCAGAATTTAGTGCTAAAAAGGAAAAGAAATACAATTTAGGGACAAATAATACGGGATATCAGGGAAATTGAAAGCAATTTTCCATTTACAAAAGATGCTTTGTAAACATAATGGGAACATACAAAACAATAAAAAAAAAAAACGCAACAACACCTCTGGCGAGGGCTCAACAAACTGGGAACAGAATGTTTGTGTCAATTTATGCCTTCATAAATGTACAAAAATGTTGCCGCATTACTATACAAAGCAGTGTTGTCATACAATATTACTTTGCCTTTTAAACAGATTTCTTTACAATGTTGCCATTCAAAATATCAAATATTTCGGCTTTTCACATAATGGTGTAAAAGAATTTGAAATTCAAAAATTCGAATTATTAAAAAATTTGAAAAATTTCTTCAGAATGAAACCACTTTGCAATTTTAAAATGGAATTAAGATTCTTTGAAATTTTGTTACCAACAGTTTTCAAATTTACTTTTATTATGTGTCCTTATTTAGATTAGCTTTGTTGTTTACTTAGGTGTGCCCAATATATCAACATTTAAATAAAAAGGTGGAGCTTAAGAATTTTTTTAAATAAGCAAAATCGATAGAAATCTGTAGAAGGTAAAACAAAATCGATCGGAATTGTTAATACGAAATTAAAACCATTCCGATCAAAGTTTGTGACAAGTCTAAATATTTGTTTTTCTGTTGATGCTACAAAATGGAGTAGCAAAGTTTTTGTCTACACCAACATCATTGTCAAAAAACATTTCATGTTTGTGTGGTCATGCAGTTCGACCGAAAAACACTTTATGTATTAATATAACGTTTAAATTTTAAAAATCGAAAAGATCATTAATGTTTCTGCCAGTCCTTTTACGGAGAAGTTCCTTTTTCAAATCATGTAGTTATTCGTTGTGTTCCATTTGACTTTGAAGGCGTGGTAGCTAAAGAAGATTTAGTTTCTTTTCCTGCATTATGTTTTGAATTTCGGCTTTCAGTTTTTCCTTTTGAAGATTGGTTACTTTTTCATAACATAATTATTCCTTAACGATTTGGTTCTGTCGCTCTAAGATAATATTATTTTTGGATGGTGTTTGAGGAAGATTTCTAAGGAAGAAAATTTTTGTTTTTTAATATTATTGAATCTTTTTCGCCTTTTTCGTTGTTGTTTTCATTATTTATTACTTCGCAGTCCAAGTATTAAGCTAAAATGGGGCTTTCAACCAATCTATGTTCATGGACACTTATCACTGTCGATTAAAATTTTATCTTCTTCAAACTCATTTGCTAACATGCTGTGGATTAAATTATTGGGATTTCAATTTTGTAGCCCGCTGAAGCCAAAGTATGGCTTTCCATTGAACTGTCATTGCTCTTGTGTTCCACAATGTCCAGGTGTATATTTATGCACTCGCGCAAATATTGTTTTTTCGCTGAGCTCCAATTTGCCTCTCTTTCTCTTGTTTTTTTTTCTTCCTGAAAACTTTTATAATGCAATTATATGTATCGACAATGGGAAATAAGGCATCATTTTATTTGGGATTAATATTTTTCATTGTTTTAGGTAAGTTGTTAGTAAACAAATTTTGCACTCTATTTTGTCAACTAAAAAAATAAAATTAAAATAATCAGACATTTTATCGCCTATGCTAAACAAATTAGAGATGAGATCGTCAAGAATTTTCCACCTAGGATGATGTACGTTAATAAACAAAAAAATACATCATGCAAGAAAGTACGGGATATGTTTTTTTTTACAAAAGTTAAAGCACTTTGTCGCAAGTGCAATAAGAAGTTAAGACATGAGTACAAAAACGGCTACTCACGCCAAACTCATGAAGAAACAATTCAAGCATATTTTTTACACATTTTTTCATTAAACTTTATCTATACATACATACATAATAAAACTGTAACGGAGTTGTTTTTGTACATGAAATATTTTTGGAAAATGATGTTGGTGTAGAAAGTTGTGGATGTTAAAAATTTCATACAGGATAATATTTTACTTTATAAAGTGTTTGTAATTATTTAAACAAAGGAATAAAATAAATAAATAAATACATAGGTAATATATAACCAAAACGATTAAAAATAATTAGAAAAATTAAATCGTACATTTATTGCCATCATTTTCAAGATATCCTCGTATGTGCTGCAGTCTATATGTCTCATAACGTTTGCAATTTTTTTTGCAGCGAATTGGGAGATGAATGTGTGATAGCAGCAAGGTTGTTTTTCACATAGAACTTCTAAATATAACATGAGAGCGGTATTTAGAGATTTTACAATGTCGCTATAATTAACAATCAGATCCAGAACATTGTTTTAATACCAAGTTTTGGCAGAACTCCTAATGGTTGTGCTAATCAACTATAAGACTTTATGCTCTCTACTTAAGAAACTGCCGGCGATGAACTTGTTGCGGTAAACGACAAAAGATGGAGATTTTGTTATAAATCTTCAATTGGTCAACGAACGAGAATGAAACGATGCATGCGATTTTGGCAAACTGGTGGTACAATATAATTTTGGTCACATTTCGCCTGGATTTTCATTTTTATGTAATTTCATTTTGTATAATATGTATATCTTATTCTAAAAATTACAACCACTATTGTACATCAAATATGATATATACATATATATATATTTTAAAGAGGAAAAAAATTATCAGTTAAAATTATTCGTGGAAATTACATTGTTTTCAAATCAATTTGAAATAAAACGAGACCGTTTGGTTCAAGGCGAAATAATGACTCGGTGACAGCGTAGACGAATTCACTATTTTTTTTATTTTTCTTTTTGCAAATTTCTTTGAAAAAAAGGTATTAAACTTTTGAAATGACAAAAAGAATCCTAAAAACGTTTTCAAGTAATATAGAAAATAATAATTAATTATAACAACCTGTTCGCTAAATTTTTTATTAACACATTTCGTCATAATGTAAGAAATACTATATAAAGAATCAATAATAAAACACACGCAACTAGTTGGAAAAAGCTTAAACAGTTTGAAAAAATAAAAGTTTTAGTGTTGTTAAAGAAGAAAAAACTCTTTAATAGTTTTTTTCCAAACAAATACATGTCCCTTAAAAAAAAACATTTGTTTTTGTATTTAGTTGTATTTGTGCCTTACAGGTTGTAGCTAGACTTGCGAATAAACATGTTCTAAACTTGTTTATTCATTGTGTTGGTTAAATTTAATTTTTTGTCAACAAAATTCAAACGAAATGAAAACTCTTACTACGAAATACTTTTGCATAAAATTTCAATTGTATAAAATTGGCCTAATAATTGCTGTCATCTATATTGTATTTAATCTTCTAGTAATTTGGTCTATATTAAGTGCAGAAGGTAGGTAAAGTTTATTTTTATCGATTAATTTAAACGTTTTTGAAGAAACGCCTAAAGGTATGCATTACTGTAATTTTTTAGCTTTTAAACAGTGGTTACACAAACTGTCACAAACAACCGTTTATTTCATTTATTTTGAGAGATTTGTTAGATATCTACATCGTAGGTTTTTTTTGGAAGTATCATTGCCACTAAACACGGCTGCTCCGTCAGACGGATTTTTGTCTGGTCTGGATACGTAGCGATTTTTGTACTAATTAACAGGTGAAGGCCAGGGCTAGATCCACTTAATGCGTTATCGGTGGCTTTCCGCTCTGCACTCTCTAAAATGGTTTGAAGGCGTAAACTCATAAAAATGTGGCCGTGTTACAGTGACAAACGTTCGGATTAATTAATAAATAGGAACAGGAAGAACGCCTCTAGACTACTGGCAATGTTAATTAATATTCATGCTCTTAATGTAGAACTTCCCTATAGGCTAGGCTTCTCTGCAGTAGCCACTGTAGCAGTTGCCAGATTTTCCGCTTTTCTCCTAATGTGTAAATGCAATTTATATTTCGCTATTAATTTTTTCTACGTTTTTTATACGTTAACGGTATTGCAGGGTCACATCATCAAACAATACCGTTGATGTCTCAGTTGTTGTTACAGCTTTTTTTTTGACAGGCTAATACAAACACTTACATTAAGGAAATAACTGGATCAAGTTACCAGATCTTTCCATACAAAAATAATCTAGACGTTTTAACTCGCCTACAAATAAAAATTGTAGTTACTTAACAGTTATATGTGTGTTTTTAACAGTGTGAGTAAGTAATGTAAATAAAGAGACACCGAAGAAAGTCATTCGTGCAATTAAAATAAATTCAGTATTATATCGCAAAATATTGCGGTAGAGGGTATTTAACATAGAAAAAGATAGAATATACCACTCATAATTTATTTTTTATATGTATGTGTGTTTATTTTATACTATTTACTATTACTTATTATATACAGTTATTAATTTCCAATTTTTTAGATGACGATTACGCTGTGGTTTTACTTTGTTCGTTAACAATAATGACTTCAACTATTTTAATTTATGGTTTGGCAAAAGTGAGTGAGAATATTTACATATGACAATATAAAACTTAATTCCATTTTAATAAAACTACCAACTAAATCCTAGAGAAAAAAATGTTTTTAAGGTTTTAAGTGCAAAAAATAGCTAAAAGTAAATACTCGTAATTTCGGGGTTGCATTCTTCATAGTTCTTCGTAGCTTTTCTGTTGCGTGTTGTTTTAATTCTTACTTTTATATCCTTTACCACAAAAAGTGGAAAAAGGGTATAAATAAGTTTGTCAATTCATGTGTAATTTCTACAATTCCCATTTCTGACTTCTATGCATAGCGAAGTCGATTGAGCGATGTCCGTCTGTCCCTCCGTGTTGTTGTTGCCTCAGCGAACTCGATTTCACAACAAAAAAAATATGTCAATCGATCAGATATAGTGTCGACAGAGGTGCTATTGGAAATCAGCATGATCGGTCCGTGTCCTTTGAGGCAGAAGGCAAAACACCACTCCTACCTCTAATTGTTCATGCCATTTGGAACAATAAATTAACTCCAATCAAAAAAATAAATGCATGGGGCGATAGGAAATTAAAAAATAAGAAAAAAACATCTTGTGAAAAAATTGGCGCGCGCCCATATTTTCCCAATTACGGGGCCGTGAAATTTTAAAATTTTTTAAAAAATCAATATTGATATCATTTTTTAAGCTTTTAAAGAGATCTTTAAGGAAATACTAAAATTTAAAAAAAATGCTTAACCCATTAACAGCCGATTTCAGTACAAAATTTTTTTTTATTTTTTAATTCTCTGTCACCCCAATATTTGCTTTTTTGATTGGAGTTACTTCACTAAACGTAGATGATGAAGGGTATATAAGATTCGGCAAAACCGAATATAGCACTTTAACTTGTTTTTATACACCACTTTCAAAATTCTTTTGCTTCAAAAAAATTGAGATTATTTTCTTATTTTCGAAAAAAAATTTTGTATACAAAACTGAAATTAATTTTAAGAACACATATTTTATAAAAAGAAAAAAACTCAGCTGTTTATTCTTGTCACGTAACACATGTTTTCATCAAATACATTAAGCTCTTCGATTACACAAAGAAAAGGTTACGCTGACATCAAAACATATCGGACAGGCGAATCTCCAAAGATCAACTGATCAACCTAATGTTTACGAACTGGCCCAAAGTTCATACAACATAAATTAGATCTTAAAGATCAGCTGGTCTCTGGCATTAATTTTTTACGCATCTTTTTTCATAGAATCGTCACACATTGTTATTGCCCTGGTTGTCCAACGTTGCTGTTTTAATACTATTTAATATATTTGCGGTAATCGCTCAATTTGAAGAAGCCAATCGTATGGTCACAAGAGTTTCTTTTTATTTGGCATTTGGATTTTTCATGGTCCTGGGTAAGTTTGGCAAATGATACTTTATATATCATAGTTCTTAAAAATATGATGTAATTTTCAGAATTACAAGTGCTATCGTGGTATATTATTTTCACCCTCTTAAAAGTAGGACATCAGAAAACTTTTAGAGTAGTGGAATTTGTACCAGAGAAACCTGCAATTAAAAGGATCGAGGATAAGGATACTTTTCAAGTTTATTTGGTGGGATCAGACGACTTGAGTAAGAAGGATGGAATATAATGTTATACAAGAAATTTTTTTCACGTTTTTATAAATGAAAATTGTATATTAAAAAAATTGAAAGTAAATACACGCAAAGAAAGAAAGTGAGTGAATTATACGGCGACAGGCGAACCATGTTGTTAACCGATTTCAAAAAAGAAGAAGGTTATACAATTCGGCTGAAAGTTGCTTTTTTGGTAATATGATAGACTAGGCATGCTTACAGATTGGTCCCGTTTAAAAAACAGTTCATAATCTTAAAAATTAAAGGGTGTCCCCATACAACATGCATATTTTTTACGTGTATTATGAACTGTAAAGGGCACTTCTGCAAAATTTAAAATGACTGCGTATTACTATAGTTCCCAAAAACAAAAAATTATACAAAAATAAATCTAAAAATTAAAGGGTGCTCCCATAATTGATGTAAATTTACTTATATGGGCCTATCTTTTGAACCATTGCAGACAAACGCTTGCAAATTGGACAGAATGTCGATTGCTAT
This sequence comes from Gymnosoma rotundatum, assembly GCA_916610165.2. Lineage (NCBI taxonomy): Eukaryota > Metazoa > Arthropoda > Insecta > Diptera > Tachinidae > Gymnosoma > Gymnosoma rotundatum. Next base: position 129,551,649 of record OU744339.1, on the reverse strand, counting down.
GAACATTATAGTAACAAGTATTAATATTAAAAATAATAAATTAAAGGGTGCGCCAGAAGTTCATTTAATTTGATGTATATGACCATACTTTTTAACAGTTACAGACAGACGCTTGGAATTTACAACGAACCTGTATTGGTAAGTCCGCTACAACAACAAGTATAAAATATGGATTTGGAAGTTAAAGGGTGTCCCAATAGTTGACTTAATTTCAAGTGTGTGGCCGTACTTTTGAACCGTTATAGACAGAACGCTAAAACTTAAAAGGGAACTGTATTTCTAAGTCGGCTAAATCAACAGGTTTATAATTTGAATTTAGAAATTAAAGGGTGTCCCATAATTACTGTAGATTTACTTATATAGGCCTATCTTTTAAAACGTTATAGACAATCACTTGTAAATTTAATGCAATGTCGATTGCTATGGCCGTTATAGTAGCAGTTGATAATATTTAAAATTATAAATTAAAGAGTGGCCCAATAGTTCATTTAATTATGTATATGGCCATAATTTTAAACAGTTGTAGACAGACGATTATAATTTACAAAGAACCTGTATTACTAACTCCGCTACAACAACAAGCATACAATTAAGTTTTGAAAATAAACGGGTGGCCCAATAGTTGATGTAATTTTGTGTCAGTTTGTGGCAGAACCTTTCAACCAGACAGCTGAAATTGATAAGGGATCTGTTTTGCTAAGTCTGCTATAAAAATAAGCTTAGCATTTGAACTTAGAAATTAAAGGGTGTTCTCAAAATTAATGTAATTTGTTCTATATGGTTATATTTTTTAACCCGTTTTATATCAACAGCTGAATTTTAGACAGAATTTTCACTACTTTGTTTCGTATAATAAGAAGTATAAAAACTTTAAATTATAAATTAAAGGGTCTTACAATAGTTGATATAATCTGATGTATATGGCCAAATCGTTGAACCGTTAAAGACAGATGGTTGAAATTTACACAGAACCTGATTGCTAAATCTACTACAACAGCAAGTATATAATTTTAGTTTAAAAAAAGGGTGACCCTTTAGTTGCTGTAATTTGATGTATATGGCCAAACTATTGAACAGTTGAACAAGTAGAAAGTTTGGAGATATAAGGGTGTCCCAGTAGTTAATGTAATCTAATTTATGTAGCCATACTCTTGAACCGTTATGGGCAGAACGATGAAATCTGTTTTGAAGTGGGTTTTTTTTCGCAAGAATTATTTTCAGAGCGATTTTCTTTTTTTGAGCAGGGTTGTCAGATTACGATATTTGTCTCTAAATCGGGGATTTATTTTCAAAATGGGGATAATAATTTCAATTTCGGGATTAAGGATTTCTTTGAGGATATATTTTGCGTTTTAGAAATTTAATGAAGATTTTTGGGGATTTTTTTTTAACTCTGTTTTTAAGTTTTTTATTTGGTTAATATGAAAGTTACAACCGATTTCCTTCTGCCTATTGGATCTTATGAATTAGGACTTCTTTATCTTTTAAATATTCTTAAAACATTCCATTTCCCCACTTGCCCGTACTGTTCCTTTTTTTTAAGTAAGCATACCCTCTTGGAACTTCTAAATAAATATTCATCTCTATTTTAATTTTTTTTTTTAAATCGGTACAGCCGTAAAAGCCCGTTTAAGTCATTACTTACGAACGAGAACCGAATTCGTTCAAGCTTTAGATAAACCATCTGCACGACCATTCGTGAAACAAGAATTTTTTAATTGTTGTTTTTATAATAATAGCAAAATTGCAATTTAAAAAGAAATTACTAAAGTCGTTTCAGTTATTAGTTTTGTGTTTTATGCCAACATCTTTGCATCGTGGGCTTTAATTTCTACATATTTCTTTTTAAACACAAAAAACCTAAATTAAAAAAAAAATTTTGCAGTTTTAGTACAAATTAAATAATTAATGCGGATCGGTTACATAAATATGCACGGAGAGTGCGGATCTCTCTTAACTCAGTATGAACTAGTCAAGTTCTTCTTTTGAGCATTTTCTTGCAAATGCATGGCAAATTTTTTATAAACATTTCATTGAGCTTCTGCTTGGTTTAAGAACACTTTGATTCGCACTTATATTCTTAAGTATGATTTTCTTTCGGTGTAAAATGTGTGAGTTAAGGCGTTTTATTTTTAAGTACTCTTAACAACCACTTAAGGTCATGGGGTAGTAGTTCAACATAAATTTTGTTTTATTTTTATTGATTAGTTTTGTTGTTATTAGCATTAATATTGTTATCATCTTAACACCTTTTATTATTTTTTTATTGCTTTTGTTTAATGTATTAATTATTTTGATATTTCTCTATTGTTTTTTTTTTTGTCTATTTCTTTAAAGTTTTAATATTTTTGAACATTTCAAAACAAACCAAAATTATGTTTTCGTAAAAATCATATTTTTTATGAGAAATATACTTTTACTTCTTCTCATCCAAAACAGCATCATTACCATCAATCAACTGACATGATTCGAGGTGTACAAGTTACTATGTGGCTTTTACAAGTGCAAAATCTTGCTTAAGTCACAAAGAGTTTTACCTTGTGCAAAGTACTTTGACTATTATAGAAATACGAGGGTGATTTAAAAAGATCAAGTGAATATAAAGTTACGTAAATTTGTTGCGGCATTCGAAAGATCGCTTCTAAAAGGTTTACTGATTATAAAAGTCGAGAGAAAAGTAGCAACCCAATCCCTATCCCTATATGAAATAATATATGTCCGGGATGAATCGCCTAGAACAGTCGTCATTCAGCGTGATACAGTACTACTTGCCTTATTTTGAGTTTTTTCCTCTACCGCATAAAGCGAACTCTGCGAACAACGAATTCTCAAAGCAAAAGTTGAGATCGAAAAAAAAAATATGAGGACGGCAAGCAAAGAGTAAAAAGAAAAATATCCTTATGGAGGCTGGGTGACCACTTCGAAAAAACGCAGCAACAGGAATGAGGTTTTGAGTTTTAGAAAAAAAACTCTTACTAAGTCTTATTAGGATGTCGTTATTTAATGTGGTCCTGAACGTGAACGAATAATGTCTACAGATATAATAGTTAGAAGCTAAGTCAAGCATAACAGCTGCAATAATAAATAGTTAAAATAAAACCCGGGGAGATAATGTTTTGTCTGAGAGTTAGAGGACCGTTAGAGGCTGACAGACACTCACTGAATGCGGAAGTCCGCAGCATAGAGGGTAGGGTTAAACGAACACAAAGATTGAAAAGAATGTCGATGTTTGCAAAAAATAAACCAACAATATCAAAACTCAGATAAAACTTAAGAAGAAGCCACAAATTTCTGTAAACATAAGTTATCATTTATATCGTTTTAATTTTCAGGAGAAATTAATTTTTTCTTAAAAGAAATATTTTCAATAAATAATATGAAAATTTATCATTCTTTTTTATTTTAAGTTACTTTATTCGTGCTTGATTCCTTCAAATAAAAATATTTCATGAGAATATTTCATGAGATTTGAATGTATTACTGCGGGGAAAGCACAATTCAGCTATTTCAGCAGTAGTGAAATGGCCATAGGATATGCTTTCCCCGCAGTAATACGTCCAATTTGCAGTTTTTAAATAAAAAATATTTCATGAGAATATAATGAAATATTTATATTTGAAGGAATCAAGCACGAATAAAGTAACTTAAAATTTTCAATAATCTTTTGCCCTGACCCTCGCAGTACGAATTTGAAAAAAGAAAACAAATCGCAAATCAACCAGGTAATAAATTGTTTCGTCTCGAAATAAAGACCCAATAATTTCTTTACTTTACTGCTAATTATTAAATGTTTTCGTTGTTAATTTTTAAACTCAAATTTTTTAAATTTTATTGTTTAACATGTAGTGCGAGTATGTGTGTGTGTTTGTCCTAAATGTATCAAGCAGTAAAATCTGCAAGGTTAAATATTTCACTACAGATAATCATCGTTTTTAATAATAATAATAATTCAAAATTATGAAAAAAGAAAGAAGGAATAAAACAAAATTTTATATTAAAGATAAAATGCTATTAAATTTTAAACTAAACCATTTGGGTTCAAATAAACAACTGTTCATTTAAAATTTGAACTACGAAATTGCCAAAATGGTTTTAGAAAAACATACATTGAATGTAGATACGAATAAAATTATGAGAGTTTTTTAAGACCTTCGTGACTTTTGAAATGAATGAGTTTTTCTCGCGATAATGCTTTTTATTGAGAGAGGTGGGCTCGCCTTTTTGACACCATTCACATTAAGTCCATATTCGATTATTGCAAAATTTACTTGCCATATCATTTGAAAAAAATCTTTTACGAACCTGCCATTCAATCAAATTTTAAAGCAGCGAGTAGTTAAAAGGAGCTTAATCTTCATAATATTGTTACGCCAAAAAAGCTAATATTGTTATTGTCCATGTGCTTGTGGTGAATAGAGCTTAATAAGTTGTTATCTTCACCACTAGCAAAGTATAGTGAGCGTGAGTAGAATAAAAATGGTGCTTGTAAATAGGAGATCATAATCATGAGTTCAAATCCCAAAAGAGTCTAAGTAGAAAGAAAAATAAATTATTGTTAAAAGGCGTTAGAGTAGAAAGTCCTGTCTCTAGAAAAAATTTTACCTCCTCCACAGAATTTTTTTCTCCTATGGAAACTGTAGTACATTTAACAATTTTACTACTCGTTTAAGAACTGTTACGCTTAATTCTAAGGGCAGAAAATGAGTTGGTAACAGGGTATCAGATAGTGAGGAGAGAACCAACCTAAAAGTGTGCAGCTGTCGTGACTGAACAAGCAGAAGACCTTGAGTTCGAATCTGGCCGGAGCCACAGCGTATTTTGGTCCAAAGGCGTACTATTTGCGATAATAGGCAACATACTTTGAAAACAAAAAAAAAAAAAAAACAAAAAAAAAACAAAAAAAAACAAAAAGGTACAATAAAGGAAATCCAATCTGCTGCAGTCTAATCAAATTTAAGTTTTTAAGCGATAGAAAAAAGGAAGTTCCAATTTTCGATATTTATTTAAAATTTATCTTTATTAAAAAAAAAAGAGTAAAAGTGCTATAATCGGCTATGCCGAATCTTATATACCCTTCACCATTTATGTAAATCTAGTTTAGTAAAGTAACTCCAATCAAAAAAGCAAATATTGCGGTGACAGAGAATTAAAAAATAAAAAAATTTTTTGTACTGCATATGCATAATGGGTTAAGCATTTTTAAAAAATTTTAGTATTTCCGGAAAGACCTCTTCAAAAGCTTTAAAATGATACCCATATTGATATATTAAAAAAATTGAAAATTTCAGAGCCCCGTAACTCGGAAAATATGGGCGAGCGTCAATTTCTTACTTTTTAATTCTCTATTGCCCCATATATATATATATTTTTTTTTTTGATTTGAGTTAATTTAATGTTCCAAATGACATGAGGACGGACAGACGGATATCGCTCAATCGACTTCGTTATGCATAGGAAGTCAGAATATATGTACTTTATGGAGTCGGAAATGGATATTGTAGAAATAACACACTTTTTGTGGTGACGGTTATAAAAACAACAACAAAGCAAATATTATTTTTAGCTCAAATATTTTCTGATTTTGTATGACTGTCTGCTCTTAATGTGAACTGTCATGCTGTTATGGTTGTATGTTTATTAAAGGGGGTTGTTTGTAAAGTCACACATATTTAAAAGGATGTCAAACTTAAAATACAATTTATCTCATTGTCAGGCCAAAGATTATAAAAAGTTATTTCCTTAAACAGGGACTAGTTTAGCAACAGGGAAAACCTGATAACATTTACAATGAAAAACGCCACAGGCTAAACCAATCAATGTTGTAACAACAGCAACAACAACAACACATATAAGTGACTGTTGCTGTACAAAGTGGCAAAAGCAACAATCATTTTTATATTTTAAATATAAAAATATAAAAATAATATTTATTTAAACCAATTTTTAAAAAAGGCAAGTAACAAAACTACGAAGATGTCTTGGCAAGTTTGACTGTCGTGATCTTTTCTCATCATTGTGTCTTCTTCGCCTTTAACGAAACAATTGTTTCGTTTTTGCTTTTTGGCCAACTGATGAGAGCTTTTGAACAAGTTTTTATATGCCGGAAAATTTGAATTATAAAAAAATAAAAAATTTTCCTACATTTAAGTAAAAAACAAAAAAATAAAAAAAGCCATCATCAATATTGATCAAAGCTACTAGAGGAGAAAAATATTTATTCGCACATACCATACGGCTGTTTGGTGGCAAATTACAAGGAAGTCGAAAAATTATGCAATTGAATATTTTAGCATCTGTATGTTAAACATGACGAAAATTAACGAACGAGCAAAAATGCCTTTGGAAAATATTCAAATTAATGCTTTAATTCAAAAGCATCTTTAAAGCATCTGATATGAGGGACATTGCAAAAAATTATGAGCAAAATTCGAATTTGTTTTTTAAGTTTTATTTTTTTTTTTTTAATATTAAAATTTAGTATTTAAAATTTTTATTGTATTTTTTGAAATTTTTGTGTTAAAAAATTTGTTACGATTTAAATGGCAACTGTAAAAAATTATTACGCTCAACGTGTAACCAACATAAACAAGAAACATTAATTAAAAAGGCACAAAGAAACACACGACAAGTAAGTTGTCATTTAGCAAATTTTCAAAATTTAATTGTAGGTTTGTTTCAATAAGAAAAATAAAAAAAAAAACTAAATTTGTGACAACATTAAATTTCCTTTAAATGTCGCCGAGCAGAACCAAGAGCAAAATTTTTTTCAGCCACGTTATTTCTGTCAATAGTGTGTCGTATAATGAAAGCAAAATAATAAATTAATTATAACTTCCTGGTGAAAACTGAAAACGAAAATTAATTGTTAATATTTTTTCTAAAGAAATATATTTACAAGAAAGCTTCATACAAAACACTGCTTTAACAATCATCACTGTGTCAGTTGTATCAAATAATTAGCGGGATTGAAGAAAGAGAGAGAGAGAGAGAGAGAGTTAATATATAACATCATGATAATTTGCACTACTAACATGGATCCCTTTTACTTAATTACCAACTTAATGTTAAAGACTTCCTTGTGAAGTTTTGCTAATTCATGATTCAACATGCAACAAAATATTTTTTTTCTCAATTTTTGAATTTTGTAATAGAAAAAAAAAGAAAACAGAAAATTTGTTCATAGACTCTTTGAAATGCTTTCGACTTATTTAAGTTTTAATGTTTTCAATCAAATTAATTCAACACTTATGAATATAATATTAAGACTTATCGAATTCAAACTTTATCAATGCAATTACAATTTTTAAAATAAATGAAAAATAAAACAAATATTGATATTAGAATAATATTGTAAAGTTTTTATTCGGTTGTTTTTTTTTGTTTAATATTAAAATAAAAAACAAAAAAACAAAATTATTTTTTTGATGTTACTTTTACACAACACTGTCATAAATTACACTTGACTACTATGCGCACGAAATTTCTGTGTTCGTAATTTTATTAATACTGCCCTACCGCTCGCAACTGCGTTTTCTATTTTTAGGCGAATTAAAACGTCTAGATTATTATATTATGAAAAAATCTGGCAGCTCTTTAAATTTATTTCTTTAATAAATGTACGTATTAGCAACAACAACTAATAGAAATTAATAGTGTTTTTTGTTAAATGTGTTTTGTATTACTATAAAGAAATTGAGTAGAATTTATGTGTTATTTTAACAAGTTATAGAGTATTTTGTGTTTCAGTTATGTAAAGGTATTAAATGTTTTTTCATAGCAATATGGAAATTTTTAAATCAAAATTTCTTAATATCAAATTTTAAATTTTTGGAAGATACTTAATTGTTGAAACTTTTAATATTATAAAATTTATACAATTTTGAATACAACTCGATGATTATAATTTGGGTTTGCAAAACTTTATATTTAATTTGTTTTTCTTTTGTTAATTTTTATTTTCTTGATTTTTCATGTTTTTAATGAATTTAAAATTTTTATGAAATTTCTATTACTTAGTTGCACAATTGTTTTTTTTTCTTATAAAATTTTTATTATTTGTGATATACTTTTAACTTAATTAATATATTTCAATTTAAATCCGCTCCCAGGCTGTAGAAATAGTGTTATTTGTTTTGTTAAATGAGCATGATATAATTTTTTTATTGTGTTTGTAGATATTGAGACGAATTAAAGTAGCTGCCGCATTGTTTGCATATTGCAGCAAATTGTCGCCAAGGCAAGTAATCATGATTGTTGCACTTATACAGTCACTGTTGAAGAAGTCAAACAAAAATGTCATTTACTTACAACTGTTGACTATTTCATTGTTGAACAAATCTTCTTTACAGTTGGTTGCAATTTAAATATTTTCATTGGTTAATAAACCTACTGAATGCTGCAGTTGGCCGTGTCATCATAATTTTACACACATTTTTATTTATTTATTTAAAAAACGTCTTTAATCTTTATGGATTAAAAAAAATGTTTTGTTGCGAATTGGTATGATGAATTTTTTTAAGTGTGTCAAGAGCTTAATAATTTGTATAAAGAGGGCAAGGATTGGTCTTATAATATTTTATAACCAAAAATAAAAATTAAGCAAAAAAAAGATAAAAATTAAAAAAATAAAAAAAATCCCATTGTAAATCCCCCAAAATGAAAGTTTTTTAATCTTTTTAAATTTGATAATTTTAATTAAACACTCGTATATATAAAAAATGCGAAAACTATCAAAAACTATAAATATTCAAAATTCCTATTACAAAAGTCGCATCTTATTTAATAGAAAATAAAAAAGCATAATAATTCGCCAAAAGCAGAAAAAAATGATTAAGTTGCAAAAAAATTATAAATAAAAAACTATTAAATTATTTATCGACAAAAAAAGATTCAAACATCATTAAAGAAAAAAAAAATAATCTTAAAGCTAAAAAAGCTAATGTAGCATGACTACCAAGCGAATGTTGGCTTTAACGTGATTGGTGTTCAATGTTGATGGTCATATAATCTTTTTCTGTTCAATTCATACTTGCAATTATGAACAAACAAAGTACATGGTCAGGCCATATAACCTTTGGTTGTGTAAGTTTCAAAATAACGGTAACCAATTAATTAATACCCTGTTCACGCATACGCTTAATTTGCGCAATTAAGGAATTTACGCAATTAAGGCCTTAATTGAGCTAAATTTACCATACATATAAAAAGTCAATAATTTAATAGAGCAATTAGTACTTTATCACATCACTAATTGAATAAGATGCTAAATGCAACCCTTGCCAACAAGTATGTTTACTCTGAGAACTATGTTCAGTGATTCACAAGCCGCAAGTAAAAAATACAAACAAACAAATAAAAAGAAAATGGCGGGAAATACGATAATGGCTTTTGACACTTCCAACTTCAAAGCAACAACAAAGAGCCATGTTGTTTTTGTAATAAAAAGAGAAAATTAAATTAACTCAATTAAGAAAACATGTCTGAACAGGGTATGACTGTACTTTTTATTTTAAAAGCAAAATTCTGTTATAAAAACTGTAATAACATAATTTTATATTTTTTAGATAAAAAGTCAATGGAAAAGTACCAGTGATGTAAATTATTAATTTATTAAATTCTAAAGAGCTTAAGCGAATTAGAAAGTTTTTTTTTTAATAAATAGTGTTTTAAAGAGCCCAGGAATTCAAGCAGACATCGTTTAATAAAAACTATTGTATGCCAAAACCCTTACGGACATACTTAAATCAGCGCATTAAGCGTAATGCTATCTAGCGCTTGGATTGAAATAGAATGTCATACCTAAATAAGAGCGTCAACGTTGCATTTTGAACAGTAATGTTAACTCATGTTGTCTTATAAAACTCACTGTATGGAAATAAAAAAGAGCTCATATCGCAATATTGTCCTGAAAATAGCTCAATTGTCATTACCTTTCAATAGTAACAAAACAAACAAACAAACAAACAAACAAACAAACAAGCAGCTAACTTCACTACGTAACGCACTGTTAAAATCGGATTTTCCAATTGCTAAGCTCTGACGCTACGTTATTTAGGTTTGCTTCATATATTTTGTATGTATATAAGAATTTTTTAAAGAAAAATTTTCCTTAGCGCGCTAATTTAGGTTTGTCTGTTAGATCATAAAATGCAGGACACACTATCTTGAAGAGCCACAGCAAATGTTGTTAGTTTTTTAAATAAAAAAATAAAAAATTAAAAAAACCGTAAGTTCTTCATTAATCGGTACCAACAGTCAAAAGTTTACTAATGTAAATGAAGCATGGTTATCTTTTCTGCATTTCGTGTAAAATACTGTCAAAAGTTATAAAAAAAAAACATAATTTAAAGCTGGCTACAGACAACGCAATTTGTTTCTGCAACACGTTTCACATTCAGGTTTCATGTTTTAATACAAATACTGAAACCAACAGCGAAAACATAAACGCAATCTCAGTTCTGTTATTTTATATTATAATATTAACATCGCGCGGAAAAGAGGATGCAAAAATGAATCCTGTTTTTAACTTTTTCAATGCTTACGTTTATATCAATATTTTTATATTCAATTACTAATTTTTAAAATACCGCAGCTTTTATAATTTTATTTTTATATTTATCACTTTTCACATCCCATTTTGTTCTTTCTTAATTACTTAGATGTTTACAGCTTACTTGTTGTCAATGTACTAAACACATAAAATAATGAAACAGCAATACAAACAATGCAATCTGTTTTAATGCAACCAGAAAATATCAAAACATTTTGATGTTAATGAAACCTGGATTGCAACGCGAAGTGAAACATGAAACACGAATTCAGACGACGCAATCTGTAATGAAATGAAACAGTCACTAAAAATCGCCAATATAAAAAACGTCAAGATGTGAAGACCCAAAATGATTTGTATTCATTTTTATTTATTAAAAAATTGTTTTAAAGTTTAAAAGTTGAATATCAAAATTAATTATTTTAACTGAAAAAATCGGCTAAAATAATAGTTACCCCAACAAAAGAAAAATTAATAGCAACATTTTAACAAAACTTAAAAAACAGAAAGTTTACTGTTATTTTTAATGTATTTCATTGTGCTGTTTTTTATTTCAGAGAGAAACATTAAAACTCTTGATGTTGCCAAAAATCGTTTTACATAAGCGGCAGACGTCAACCATACATGTTGTCAAAGTTTATATTTAGAAAAATCGTCTTAGTTTAAATGTAAATTACTAAATAAATAGTTCAAATGTTAATTGCATGTTACAAAAAAAAAAAAAAAAAAAAAAAAAGCAGTAAAAAATTAATTTAGCATGTTTTATATTTAAAACGGTTAAAACGCTTAAATTGCTTAGAAATGGCTTATTAAAAAAAATACAAAATTTTTTATAATGCTCACTATCTGTGAAGGTTTCTAACAAGGAAAATCTCAATCGGTGTTATAAAAAAGGTAACAAAAAATGCTTAAGTAAAATATCGCCAAAATAAAAAAAAACAACAAACTTAGAAATAAGTCATAATGACATTAGTCACTAAAACTGTTTTTTTTTAGTTCTATAAACAAATGTAAAAAATCATTAAATTAAAAAAATAAGAAAATTAAATTGAACCAATACTAACTTACAAACTTAATCAAAGTTTAGCTTGAAGCAATCATTCTCAGTCTTAAAAGTTGAACAGCTGCTGAATTTGTTTTCCTCTTTGCACCGCAAAGGTCGTTGGAATTATCAAGTGTGGATTTGTTATTTCTAATTTATTTTAAACTCGTTTAGAAAATTTAACATTTATTTTTTATTTTATGTTTTGTGTCTTTATTTTGATTTTTATTTTAAAAAGTCATACACGCAAAAAAACAAGTTGTGTTTTGAAATTAAATAATTAAAGTCTACAGACAAATTAAAATAAGAATTAAATGATTTCTAGTCAATGACTTAACACTTTCGTTTTAGATCATGGTTGAAAATGTAATAAAATTAAAAAAAAATTACATTTCGTGTTGTTATTTGCTTTTGCTTAAGTAAAATATTCATGTCAGGCAGTAGAAATTAATCTTCACATTATTTATGGTTTTTATATTTCTAACTGTGTTAAATTATTTAAATAAAGAGTTTATAACAATGATAAATGATTTTGCCATTTTTAGGGGTATTTAAGAGTTTGACAGAAAATATTTAATTACTGTTAAAATAGAAATAATTTAATAAATTTAAAGGTTCAAGTTTATTTGCAATAATTTTACAAAAAATAAAAATAACTTTAAAAACCATTTTCGAAACCGTTACATAAAGTGTTGTATTTTTTATTTAAAAAGTTCTACAATTGGTAAAATTATTAAAAATATTTGCCACAAAGGCAACACCACTACAAGAACAGTGACAATCATTTAATTGATAGAACAAAGTTTCGATCATATTCTTAATGACAAAATGAAAAACAAAAATTATAGAAACAACGTTGCAGTGACTTTTATGAACAAGAAATTTAGTTTTGCCTGATCTTTAGAATAGATTTAATTACAAAACTTTTTTAAAAAAAAGATGCATTTTCAACTCTAAGACCATAAAAATATTAAAAGAAATTATTGCCTTTTGTCCACCCATTGGCTTAATAGCAATTAAAAATATTTTGCCGTGAGTTATTTCTTTAGTTGCAAGTTACTATCTCACGAAAACAATACAAGATTAAACCAACTTGACACTAAAAAAGCAGATTAGCAGTTTTTGGACACACATGTTATTTTTGGACAGATCTTTAGTCTCAGAGTTACTCTGGAGCAGAAACAAAATGTAACGGCGTTAGATTTTTTGACAATCACGACAGTTTATATTTGATTTCTTTCTTGAAATATCCAATGCAAATCTTAAGACTTATGTTATAGTGTAAAATGGGCTTAAACGACACTACTTACAATTAAAATGTATGAGACAACCCACCCCTCTATTCACATATGTATGTTTACTATACGATTTTCCTGTACCAGTGTTGCCAATTAATTGTGGTTTTTTTCTAACCGGTATCACTAAAAATTAATAATATTCTTGCCTTTTAAACAGTAAGGCAATTCCAATCAATTGAAACAGTAAATTTGGAGATTTAAGATTTCAGTGACTGGCCCACCTATCGGGTGCAATTTGTTACATCTGTGACCAAAGGCACACACAAGTAGACAGAATATCATTCAAATCGGCTCCATTTTATATCAACTAAGTGCCAACAATCTTATCACAATTTGTGCCAGAATATTAAAGACTCTCCGCCTCTGATATTTCGGTTTCCTTTTGAAGACTGTCACTTTTTACTGCCGCTGGCAATAACTCAATTTTTATAAACATAAATATTTTGAAAATGTTCAAGCAAAGTGACCTTCAATCATTAAAAAAATAATTTACTGTCCTGTCCATCTGAATTTGCATATTAAAAGACAGTGAGGATGCCATCTGCCTGTACTTGAAGCTTTCCTCTAAAAATAATGTTGAGCTCTTCAAAGCGTCAAATGTGAGACAAAATAATCATTATAATTACTGTCGAAAAATATTTATTTAAAAATTATCTCTCCCTTTTGACGCTCAAGTTAAACTTTATGATCAACTTTAATGTTTGCGACATCTTTCGTTTCAGTTGTGGATCAGTATTGTTTTCAATTCATCATAACCGTCTGAATAGCTTTTCTTCATTAAATTAAAAAAAAAAACACAAACTTAAATTTGTTGTTTGTTGTTTAAATGAATACTAAATAACAAGAGACAGACCAGCCAACACTTGCAATTTATGATGTTCACTTATTAAAGGTTTTTGGTTCAGTATGGCAAATTGTCCGTGTTAAGCAAGAAATTTACATGTGAAGTGCATGTTGTTGTTTTAGGTAAAAAAGTTTATTTAAAATCAACAGTTGCTTGGTTTACACTGTGCTACAAAATAAAGAAGTTGAAATTAATATTCACTGATCAAGTTAGTAATTTTTAATAATTTTATAATTTATCCTTTTTGGCTTTAGTTTTCACTTGATTCGATTTTTTTACTCTTTCATTATAGATTCTTTTTGTTTGTTTTAACTGTATCTGATTATAGGGAATTTTGTGGATTTCTTTTACTTAAGGTACTTTTTTAGTTTTGGCGATTTTACGATTTCATATTGTCTTTTTTTAATATTTTGTATTTTGGAGCCTTTTTTAATTTTACACTTTAAGCGTCTTATTGCTTTTGATTAAAGTGATTTTTTAATAGTTCTTCACACTTTAAGAATTGTTTTCGCTTTTTTATTTTTGATTTAAGCGATTTTTTTTAAACACGAGTTTCGTATTTTTAAGAAGGAAAATTTAAAATAGAAAAAGCAACAACGTAGTAACATATCAATTTGATTTAAGTTTAATTTTGAGGATATATTAAGGTGCTATATTAATTATAGTTTTCCCTTCGCTGCCGACCGATCCAATTTTTAATTCTTCGTCCAAATAATCAAGTGACAATTTCGCTTCGGGATTGTTCGAAATGGTATTCTTGATAGCATGGTCGTAGAATTTCATGTAGAAAAAAAAAATACCGAAGTAGATCAGATTGCGGCGGCTAATAAAAAATTTCGATGAGAGATGACCCCTATTTCGCTATCTCCACTTCGAGAGATGTCTCGTGCGTGTTGTTGTAATAACGTACCGGATTTAACAATTTTTTTTTTCAGCTCAACCCTTGTTGTGTCAAATCTTCATTAAGGGATTTTCTTCGAAACTGCTGAAACACAACAGCTATAAAGTAACACGATCATTACCACCTGGTCACCCTAACTATTACAATGTGTTACGACAGTTTAAATTTACTTTGCGCTGTTACCCAGTGTTATTTTATTAAATTGTTTTGTTTGTTTTGTTTTTTGGTTTGAGACCATCGTCTAAAGATACAAAATTTTGCTTGCCAATTTAATAATGGTAGCAACGCAACATCATCGTTTAAATCATGATGTCGATGTGTTTATGATTTTCTGCTCATTATTTTTATGCATACTCATGCACATATTTATCACAATGGACAATCATTAATTACCTCTTCTCTTTTACTCTTTTTCTACTTTTGAATTGTTTGCTCATTTCTTCTCTTTTAGTTCCAGTCAACTGTAATTTGTTTGAAGGCCGTACGTGCAATTGCATGTTATTGTTGCGTCACATGCATAAATGTTACTTTTGTTGTTGTTATTATTGTTGTAGTGTAGTTAATACATCTTATCTTCTCTTGTTGTTGTGGTCTTTTATTTTAAACCTGTCATTATTTAATCAAAAGATACATTGTATTCAACACCAACTGGTAAAAAAAAGAAGGGGGAAAAACCACAGAAGAAATATTTGCAAAAACTGTTTTTGGCAAAAAAAAAATTTTATTTTTTTTTAAATTTTTTTTGTCGCACAGTTTTGCAAAGATAACAAAAAAATAATAGTTTTTTTAAATTTAATGCTCTAATTTTTAATAAAATTTTAATTTAAGTAAACAGTTGTACAGTGGAAGGAATTTAATTGTGCCATTTTATGAAATGTTAGAAACAGACTCTTCAGAACTTAAATTTTAGTTCGAAAATTTCGAAAATAATAAAAATTTTTAAAATTTGATTCCTTGAAAAATTCAGAAACAAACTTCAGATTTCAAACACAATTAAAATTAAAGAGCCTTAGCATCAAAATTTATTATTATACTTAAATTCGAAGATAAAAAGTGAGAAATTTATAAATTGTGACAGTCTACGCCTAACAAGGTTTCCGACTTGAGGGATTTGAGGCCTGCAATATATTTCGCCTCTTACCGAATGTGCTGCCATAGGGATTCGCCACGGAAAAAAAATTTTTCCACCCGGACGCCTATAGTGCGAATTTGATTTTGCCTCTCCCACACCAACATTTATAAAATATTTTAAGAATTAATAGCTTCCGTTTTGAAGCTTAAAAAAGTTGTTTGACTTTAAAATATTTACTTATTTTAAAATTCGAAATCCAATTCAATTTGTGATTTTTTTTTTTATTTTTATTATTATTATTACAAATACTTTAAAGATTATTGTAAAGGAAAGGAGTTATTAATAATTTAATTTCCTTAAAAATTTAAAAGTTATATATTTTTTCGTTTAAAATATCGTTTATATTTTCTTCAATCGCCTACGGGCTCTGCAGCAATAGGTCCCAGACTTTTATTAAAGCAGCAAAAAAAACTTATGATATATGTATG
The DNA here is from genome assembly GCA_916610165.2 of Gymnosoma rotundatum. Classification (NCBI taxonomy): domain Eukaryota; kingdom Metazoa; phylum Arthropoda; class Insecta; order Diptera; family Tachinidae; genus Gymnosoma; species Gymnosoma rotundatum. Next base: position 129,535,455 of record OU744339.1, on the reverse strand, counting down.
TTTTAATTTTCAATAAATATTTTACGACTAAAAGTTTTATTTTTTGTCAGTTTGCAGATTTAATAAAATGTTGCCAGACACATTTCATATGTTTAGCAACATTAAAAACAGAGTACAACTTCTGCAACATAATTACTTTCTGATTTTTAAAAATTTCAAATTTTGAAGTTAATCATACAGAATTGTTCGCCATTTTATGCTTTATATTGTGTATAAGTCTCATTTTTTTGTCTTTTGTATTTTCCACTTTTTAAGAGGATAAGTCGTTATTTCATTTCATGTTTGGAAACTTTGTTATTTAATAAAAACGACACATTTTGAGTTGTGGAGTAAACTTCATAACGTAAAGATCATATCGCTTTCTAAAACATTGTCTCATTTCGTTTTGTGACTGTATATATGAAAAAAAGTTATTTTCAAAATGTATCGACTAATCGCATGTAATGTATTATTTTCAATTATGGCTGCGTTGATGAAAAATATTTAGTGAAACTCCGTTTTTCTTTTCACAAATAACGACATATTTTAGTTTACGATACAATATCGAATATAATTTTACAGCAATAATGTCATAATTCAAACATCCCACATAGTTTGTCCAAGACCTCCCCTTTAATATATAATTGATGAAAGTTTTCTTACATGTTTTTCTTTTTAATTATGAATCATTTTACTAATTGTAGTGGGAACTTAAGCAGTCTGATATTTTTATCGATGGTGAGAACGAGTCAAAAACTTAAACTGCGATTATCTCGAAATGAATTTTTTTGAGTTATGACGTTCTTGAAGTAAATGAGTATGATAAACTGGTGAGAATATTAGAAAGCAAGATACGGCGTAAGATATTGATCAACATTTATTTTTAATTTTTATTTTATTTCATTTTTTTTTGTGATATAAAGCCCAACAGGGCCAAAAGTAACAGTATTACTTAGGAAATTACACCTGAGATCATAAACAAAAATAATAGTACAATGTACCAAATTTAAAAGAAAAATAATATGACAATTGTATGGATTAAACATTAAAAAAAATTATCATTTCCTTAAAGGTCTCTTTAAAAACTTTAAAATGATATACATATTAAAAAATTTGAAAATTTCAGAACCCCGTAAGTTGGAAAATATGGGCGAGCGCCAATTTTTTCACTTGATGTTTTTTTTCTTATTTTTATAATTCTCTATCGCCCCATATATTTATTTTATTGATTGGAGTTACTTAATTGTTTCAAATGACATGAAAATATTAGAGGTAGGCGTGGTGTTTAAGCCTGCCGCCTCGAAAGACATGTACCGATCATGCTGATTTCCAATAGAACCTCTTTGTACACTAATCTGATCGATTGACACATTTTTATTTTATTTTTTTTTTTTTTTGTGAAATCAAGTTTGCCTCGGCAAAGAAATTTGCTGCTGAAGACATGGATTTAAGCTCGCAACATTGTTTACTGAGTACAGCTTCAGCAACATATTTTTTATTTCGCAAAGAATTTTTATAAATTTCACTTTCTAAGCACCTCTTTTAAACAATTATTCAAAATAATAAAAAACTAAATTTTCAAAAATTATTTAGTATCATCTTCGCCAATTTGCCAGTTGTTTTTCATGGTAATTGAAAAATATAAGTTAACGTAATAATTTTACTGGTTTTGATTGCGTAACAGTTGTAATATTTTTGCATTTTCTTTTTTCGGATTGTTAAGATGCGGCAGTGAATAAAACAAAAACATTTCTTCATTAAATGAAATGGAATGAAGTAAATAAAAAGCCATAAAAAATAAGAAATAATCCTGTTCAATTGGAATGGTGCAACAGTTTACAAATGCACCTGCAGGCAGCAGCATCAAACTGCCGTGGAGCAGGTCTAGTTGCTGGCTGATTGTATCATGGTTACATGCCATGCCACACATATTTTACATTATTTTTTTCATTTTTGATGGCTCTTTTTTGTGGATTCATCCATAAACGTTATTTAATCGTGAGCTCAACTCATTTCAGCTCAGGCTCGCATAACTTTTACTTTATTTTAGCCGTATCGATCATAAGTATTTACACAGTTGAAATTATTGCCATTAAGGCTTAGCAAGAACTACTGGTTATTTGGCAAATGAAACGAAAGTGATTGAAATTGGATTTGGAAAAGATGCTGCTTCAGAAAGCAGGTCTAAATATAAATTTAACACATAGAAAATATGTGTCTTGTTGTTTTGTTAAGATTTCTGTAACAACTGGCTCTTCAAACAATCATCATTGCATCAACAACAATTGCTGGCTACAACTATGGCGGGCGAATCGTGCGCCCATATCGGGCTAAACACAATGCGGCTCTAAACATTTATGGGCCAATACAATGTGTACAGTGAAAACTGTTCATTCACTGTAGTTATTGAACCCAATTTTACTTTTTATGGAAATTTTTATTTATGAACAAAAAAAAAAAAAAAAAAAACAACAAAATGAAGCAACGTACTGGCCAAGTTGTTTTTTTTTGAGAGTAAATGGAGCAAATTCAATTACTGCTTTATAAATATTTGTGGTTGTTTAACAACAAACGTTAAAATGATGTCTATAAAATTGATGCTCGACTGACCCAATTTGTTGGTAAATGCTTTTGTTCAGTGTATTTTCTTTTGTTTTGTTTTTTGTTTTTTGTTGTTTTTTTTTTTGCTTTTAATAAATAAAAGCACGTCTGGAGTAAAAATTTAAAATTTAATTTCTGTTTCTTTTTTTCTTTTGGCCGTGTCATTGTGTGTAATTAACTTCAGTTGGAAATTTTGACTTTTGGAAACTTAAAATGTAGAGGCAACGAAAGGGATTAGTAAAAAAAGTTAATTTTTGTTAAATGTTTTGATTTGCAAATTTCAAACGAAAATAAAAAAGTTAAGAATTCTCCTAATTCTCAATGCATTTGGAAATCTTACATTTTTGTACATTATCGTCCTACAAACCCTTAGAAAATAAATGAAATTGAAAATATAATGAAACAAAAGACAAAAATCAGATGAAGAATTATTTTTAACAGAATGTTTGCGGAAGTATTTGTCGATATAGAAGAAGTTCCTACACAAATTTTTTGCAAATTATTTTTAATTTTTTTTTTTTAATTTTTGTAACAATTTTTTTAACTTTTTGTCTAAGTTAAGCTTTTAAACGATTTCAGGTTATTTAAAAAAATTTTTGGATTTCAGTAAAAAATTTTAATTTTTAATAAATTTTGAAAGTTTCCTTTTTTTGGGTAAACTTTTTAATAAAATAAAGATTTTCTGATATTGAATTGTTTATTTTGTAAACATTAGATTACAAATAAACAAGGGAAGTTATTCTTGCCTTTAACTTTTAATTTAAGGTTTATGTTTTTAAAGTTGCCATATTTTGAATAATAAAGTTTTATTAAATTTAATTAAATTTAATTTTTTATTTGAAAACATAAAAATGTATTGAATCAATTTTGTTTTTTATTCATAACCTAGAGAATATTTTTGAAACTCATCATTGTTTGACATTTGAATTTTTTTAATTAAAAGAAAGAAACATTTGAAAGCACGTCGCGACGTTGCCACTAGATATTTTAAAAGCAATTTAATTTATTGGCTTTCGATCTGGCACCGCCATACTTATTTTATTTTACAGAAAAATGAATAATAAAGAGTTAATAGTCGAAGATCCATTTATTTCTCACTTGAGCTAAAGTTCGCTTTTGCTAACAAGACCTTTCGAGGCAAGTTTTAATAACGGGCCATAATTTTTTTTTTAATAAATCTAAATTTTAGGCTCAATATCCTTATTATTTCCTTAAAAGTCTCTTCAAAAGCTTTAAAATGATACCCATATTGATATTTAAGAAAATTTGAAAATTTGAAAATTTCAGAGCCCCGTAACTCTTAAATATGGGCGAGCGGCAATTTTTTCATTTAATGTTTTTTTCTTATTTTTTAATTCTCTACCGCTCCATATATTTATTTTTTTGATTGGAGTTACTTTATTGTTCCAAATAACATGAAAAAATTAGAGGTAGGCGTGGTGTTTTGCCTGCTGCCTCGAAGGACATGGACCGATCATGCTGATTTACATTATCGCCTATTTCGATCGATTGATTTATTAATTTTTTCGTTTTTTGAGAAATCAAGTTTGCCTCGGATATACCCTTTTTCCACTTTTTGTAGTGAAGGTTATAATAAATCTTAAAATTAAAGGGTGGCCCCATGAAAAAACTGACCTTGTAGACATATCTTTTGAACCTTTGTAGACAAACGCTTGAAAAATGAACAGAATATCAATTACTGTGACTGTTATAGCAACACGTAAAAATATATTAAATTATAAACTAAATGGTGCCCCAATAGTTTATTTAATTTGACGTATACGGGCTTACTTTTAAACAGTTGTAGACAAACGGTTGGAATTCACTAATCACATGTTTTACTTAGTCCGCTGTAACAACAAATATAAAGATTAGATTTCGAAATTAAAAGGTGTCCCAAAAGTTGATGTAATTCAAATATAAAAAATTTAACTAATGGATATAACCCTTAAATATATTTTTCTACTGGGTGCTTTACAAAAGTGACAAACAAATTCCTTTCCTTTATCATCACTTCGTTTTATTAAAAAAGTATACTGGATCAATAAACACGGTTCCAGTTGCCACAAGAAAAACTTAAAATCTCATATTCAGCTGTTATGTAACACAATCTTAATAACTTTATAAAATCTTTGACAGTTACAACAACATTTCAAATAACAAACAAATACGGTGTTTAGTTAAAGAAAATTAATTATTTATTAAGTTTAAAAAAAAAAATAATGAAATGTGAGAGTCTTTATTAATTTATAAGTCAGTCCAACCATCAATGCATTTATCAAATCCACCCATAAAACCATTCATCTGCACATGTATGTAAGTGTGAATGCGTAGTTTTCCCATTGAATTGATGTTACTTTAACTTCCATTTCGCTTAAGTTGATTGCAATTTAGCCACAAGGTGTAACATTAACCACAATTAAGGTAATTGAAACCATTTCGTTGCTGGTGTATGTGTCTTTTACCTCAAAAAGGGATTTAACATCTTTCACTATGTAGAGCATTCAAGAGCTTAAAGTTTTCAAAACTCTTCCACCACCATCATCATCATCAACGTCATCATGATTATTGTTATTTACTCTCAAGGTCGTTTGGTTGGTAATATGAAGACATGACCAGCAGACCATTTAAATAAAGAAAAAAAAAAAAAAAACGAATTAATAGGGAGAATAAGAAAGAGAGCTTCAATTAAATTTCCCAAAAGTAGGTCAGTTTTAAGTGGCCTAAATATTTTCAAGTTATTTATGTAAAACTTGCAAGATTGAATAATATTAACATTGTGTTACAATTCAAGATTTTTGATAAAAAATATTTATTTTATGTCAATACTTCTCCTTAACTGGCCATAAGGAATTATCATCTGTCGAAGATAAACACTGAGATGTGTGAAGCCTGTGTTTAAAAGAGTTGCTTGATCGGTGAAAATGCCAAATACAACATGGCATTAGGTCACAGAGAACCATAAACAGGCAGCTGAAGAATATAGATTCCATTGTAGATCTGATTTTGACTAGGCGGGACTTAGTGGTTAGTTACAAGTTCCTCAGCTTCATTGGAAAACCAAAAACCATTTTAAAGCGATGAAAAGAGAAAAATATTGAGGAAAAGAAAGTAAATGCGTAACTGCCATCCCTAAATTAGCGCGTAAGACGCAAAGCACTGTAATTCATAGCTTTTGCGCTGGAATGTCATCCCTAAATAAGAGCGTGAATTTTGTGTCTTTAACAGTAATGTTAACTCATTTTATTTTATAAAACCCGCTGTATAAGAATAAAGAAAAGATAAAACCGCTAGATTGCCTTGAAAATAACTAAATTGTCATTACTTTTCAACGAAAACAAAACAAACCAACAAGCGGCCAACTTCACTGTCAAAATTGGATTTTCCAATGGCTATCTTCATACATTTTGTATGTACATGAGAAATTTTGACAGATATCTTGTGCTTTACGCGCTAATTTAGGGATGGCAGTAAGTAAAATATTTAAGTCCAGAAATTGCATCAGGGTACTTTCTATAACCCTTCACCTCATGCAGGATAGAAAAGGTTGCACAACAGGCGGCGAATTAATCTGGTTTATAGTTGCCTGTGGGGACCCCCAAAAGAAACGGGCAAAAATATTTTGAATGGGGTTAACGGGCTACTCTGAAAACATAACCCTTCCCTAGAAATTCTAAACAATTAATTAAATGTAATCGAGGTAGCTTAAGATGGATAAAAGCGTTAGTGACAGGTTATACAAACTTCAAGTATCATCAAGCTGAAAATAAATCCAAGAAGACGATACTAGCAGACTGTGTCTGGATGATGCTGAGATGTTGCCGCTTATTGTGTGCTAATGTGCAGAACAGATTAGCAATAGCCTCAAGATGACGAGCAGACACATATTATATGTAAAAGCTTTTGGGGGCAGCTTCATCTTAGAAAAGTATTAACAAAAACGAGTTTCTGTGTGATTAGCAAGAAGGTCGTTAGTTACCAGTCGTCAGTCTGGCAGCTTGCGATTCAAGGAAAGTGAGTTAGCCGTATATTAACAATCAGCTGCTAAAAATCAGTGTGAAATGACAGAAGTTGAAAAGAAACCAAAAGGTATAGTGGTCTACTTCTATATCGTATGACACATATACGTGAGGTTGCCACCTTTAAGTGTTAAAGTTTATCAGAGTTGCTTATTCATTCATGCAAAGTTCTTAGATCCTTTTTAATGCTTCGTTTCTTAATCTTAAGTGAGATATTTCTCACATTCAAATGTTCATCTTCTTTTACACCGGGTGAGCTGGAGTAATTTATTAACTTTTTTATCTTTTATTATTAACGCTAGCTCAACGTGTTTAAAACAGTATGACTACAATATTTCCATGTAAGAAATTTCTCACTTTAGTTACAGAAACGAAATACAGATATGTTTATGAGATCTTTGACAAATTTTATACGAGTGGTATGATATTTTTTATGTTTTTTTTATATTAATGAGTTTTTCACTGCATGCAAATAACCGAGGCATCATTCTTATGATCGTTTATATTCAGATCATTATTTACTTTTAGGCTTTAATCTTGCTTGGTTAGGGCTTAGCACTCCTATTTAGAGGGTTATAACCCCCTCCAAAGAAACTCTTTAAATACACTAACGGGTGGGTCTTGGCTTTCCTTCGTGTCAAAAAGAACCAAAACTATTTTTTTTAATAAATAATTTAATTCAATTAAAAAGGTCAAATAAACTGTAATATATATATTTAAATTTATTCAAGTTATAAAAACAAAAACAAAAATATTTTTAAATCTATAACATGATAATGCACTAAATTACACCTCTTTATTTTGAATAAAAAACTAAAAATCATAAAATTACAAAACAAAAGAAAAAATTAATAACCAAAACCTCAGAGCAAATGATAAAGTGTGAGACAAAATTTTTCTGAAAAAAAAACTGGTTAAAAAACTGACAGCTTCTAGTTCCTAATATTAGTCTTTATCGGATGAATTTTGCTCTGAGTGAAACAAACTCCTGTTTGTTGCAGGAGAAATTTCGGTAACAAATTTTCGATCTTGATACTCATCCACCTTTACCCAAATCAGACATAGAAAACATGTTCAAAAGACAGAAAAAACATTAAAGCATTTAGCGGATGCATTATTCTATAAAAAATATTATTAATAAAATAAACAAACAAAATTTCAAAAAAAATTAGTTGTTTTTTCATTTGTTACAAATTTTAATTAAATTTTGCCACCCACTGTACAAATGAATCGCTTATTTTAACACTTTAATAATTGATTGATTATCTTTGGGTTCAAAAACTCACTCAAGGTAAACGAATATATAACGAATATAAATAACGGACAAAAAGTAATTTGGGTGCACTGCAGTGCTCTGTGCCGTGCCATTAGATTTAAATCAAATTAAATTTAATATCAAATATGCAAACAGAAAACTAATTAATGTTTCATCCAACTACACTGATGTATGTAGATCGATGTCACGATGGCATTTAATACGTGATACAATTAAACGACATTAAGAAACGTTATTTTCAAACTTAAAATACCAAAAAACAAAAACAATAAACAATAAACAAACTTACACAGCCAAGAAATAACAAATATAAATAAAAATACTTCGCATTAACAGGTTACCACCAAAAGTGAGAGTAAAATGAATGAACAAAAAAGGTTGTTTTTTTTCTAATTGACTTTGGTTGTGTGTAGAACATGAGCAGGAGTTTCCTGCACACACACGAGCAAACAAGTATTAAAATTTTATAAAATATATTTTGAGGCAGGTTAGTTCTTAAAAAACAAAAACAAATAAAATAATAAAATACAGGGTGGGATATACGCTTGTGCATTTTTGTATTCCTTTTCAACCGAAAAAAAATGTTGCTTTTTTACGTTTGTGACCGCAGCTCTCAGTCATTTTAGAACCGATTTTCAAAATTGTTTTTTGTTTGAAAGGTTATGCTTACAGATTGTTCATAACTAAAAAAATTAAAGGGTGTCCCCATACAATATACATGTTTTATTACGTGTATTATGAAGCCTAACAGGCGTCACTTTAAATTACAAAAAAAAAAAAATGCAAATCAATAATGTAACACAAACTGAAATCTAAAAATTAAAGGGTGTTCCTATAGGCCACGTAACTTGACCTATATAGGCCTATCTTTTGAAGCGTTATAGACTAACGCCTGAAAATTGGACAAAATTTCGATCTTTATGGTTACTATTCATATAAATATTAAAAATTATAAATTAAAGGGTGGCACAATAGTTCATTTAATTTGAGGTATATGGACATACTTTTGAACAAATGTAGACAAATGGTTGTAATTCACAAAGAATATGTATTTTTAGGTCTGCTATAATAAATGAAATTTGAATTTTTTAAAAAAGGTGTCCCAATAGTTATTATAATTTGACGCATGTGGCCAAACTTTAAACTTAGACAGACATCTGAAATGTACAAGCAACATATACTGCTAAGTTCACTATATCAACAAATATTCAATTTGAATTTAGTAATTAAAGGGTGTCCCAATAGTTGTTGTAATTTTATGGATGTGGCCAAATTTATGAACCTTTATAGACAGACTGCTGAAATTTACAAGCAACATGCATTGCTACGTTCACTATAACAACAAATATACAATTTAGTAATTAAAGGGTGTTCCCATATTTGACGTAATTTAACCTAAATGCCCCTGTCTTTTAAACCGTTATATACAAAATTTTAAAAATTTGACAGAATGTCCACTACTTTGTCTGGTATAATAAGAAGTATGCATAAATATTTAAATTTATAAATTAAAGGGCGTTACAATAGCTGCTGTAGTTTGATGTATATGATTAAACTGTTGAACAGTATGGTTGAAATTTATAAAGAAAATGAGTTGTTAAGTCCGCTATAACAAAATTATTAAATTTGGACTAGGTTTCAAGCTTTGACGTTTTTTTGTCTTTTATTTAATCCAGATATGAGAAGCGCAAAATATTCAAGTGGTTAACAGCAGTTAAAGTTTTTTAAGTATTGGAATTTGGGAGAAATAATTTCTTCTATTGTTTTATTATTTTTTTTTTTGCACTTATAAAGAGAATAAGACAACAAACACCAAGGTATTTAAGAGAACAGAGCTGGAAAGTTCAGCACATTTCCCGCTGTTAAAATTATTTTTATTAAGTGTAACAAAATATTTTGGTAGATCATTCCCGGAGTACGCAGATTTTGATCTGGTCTCTTATCAGTTACTAAGATCATGCAATGCTGGCATCCACACAATATCTACTGCCACTTCAAGCAACCAAGAAGTTTCTTTGTATTCCGATTGCACCTAACATTTTTTAATTATTTTATTGTCTAAAGGGATATTGAGCCTCTTTGTTTCCAGATTTATATTTTCCGTTTTTAAGAGCTTTCCTCTGTTAAAATTTGTGTGTTCAGCTCTGTTATTTTTTCAAAATAATATTGGGCTAAACAATTTTCTGCTTTTCAGACCTATCAAAAATTAGGCTCAAACAAAATTAACATAAAATTTAAATTTTATATTAAGCAGTCATAAAAAAATAATCAAATAATTTTTAACTTTGATCCTTCATCTTTTTTTTTTTTTAATTTGTGGTTGTTTTAGGCACAGTGAGATCGGCATTTTGGCAGAACGAAGAAAAACAAGTAAAAATGCTATATTTGCCTATGCCGAATCTTATATACCTGCACCAGCTATCTAAATCTAGTTTAGTGAAGTAACTCCAATCAAAAAAGCAAATAATGGGATGACAGAGAAATAAAAAATAATAAAAAAAAAATTAAGTACTTTATTTAATATTTCCAAAAAATGTCATCGGCTCTTAAAGGGTTAAGCATTTTTAAAAAATTCAAGTATTTCCTTAAAGATCTCTTCAAAAGCCTTAAAATGATACCCATATTGATATTTTGAAAAATTTGAAAATTTCAGAGCGCCGTAACTAGGAAAATATGGGCGAGCGCCAATTTTTTCACCTGATGTTTTTTTTTTTTTTTAAGTCTCTATCACCCCATAAATTTATTTTTTTGAAAAATTTAGAGGTAGGCGTGGTGTTTTGCCTGCTGCCTCAAAGGACATGGATCGATCATGCTGATTTCCAATAGCACCCTTTCGACACTATATCTAATCAATTGATATATTTTTTTTTATATTTTTATTTATTTTCGCTCAATTGACTTCGCTATGCATAAGAAGTCAGAATATATATACTTTATGGTGCCGAAAGTGGAAATCAAATAACACACGGAATGCCAAACTTAGATATACCCTTTTTCCACTTTTTGTGGTGAAGGGTATGAAAATAGTGCGTTTTATAAGAGAGGAATATTAGCTCTTGATTAAAAAAGTTTCCTTTTCTCAAATAATTTGCAATAAACGCAAAATGTGTGGCAAATAAAAAATTTTCCATAGGGATGTTGAGAAATTTTTTTAAGAGAAGTAGCACTTGTGCTACATCCTTTAGGAAAGGGATAAATGATAGATAAGGCAGGTGGTGAAAGGAGAAGTATATAGCCATTTTATTAGTTAGTGTACTCCGCCGGCGAATATTCTATGAAGAAGGAGGCGAATCTGATAAATCAGTGGCAAAGTATCATTACATTTTCTAGGGATGTGTATCATATTATATATTACCGCTACTAATTAAAATAGTCTAGCTCAATTTTCCAAAAAAAAAAAAAAAAAAAAATTGTCCTATGCTTACTTATGCAGCTCTAAAACCTAGTGGTGAGATTCGGTTTTCGAGATTTTCTGGTATTCCCATGAATAACACTTTTCTACAATATTATTTATATAAATAAATTTGAATTAATTGAATACTTTTAATTTTAAAACTGTCTCTTGTTTAACTTTTATTAAAAATCACAAATCAATTTTCCATCCCTGGTTATCATTGTGTTTGTGTTACTTTATGCATTGTAACATTAATGTTGTCTTACGGCTCGTTCATTGTTCGTTTATTAACTGCAATTCGTTAAATGTAATTTTGAGCAGAGACTCAAAATACATTTTACTCTCTTTTCTTTGCTGACTCTTTATTTTTGCATTTTTGTAATATTTTTTTTTTCGTATCCAAATATTTTAAATGTTGCAGTTTCGCTTTTGGTTTCATTTATGTTTTCATTCAAGTGGCCACGACTTTATTAGCAGAGCAGCAGCAAAGCGTCTCAGTCAATGGTTTTGTTAAATAATTTGTTGATGGCTGGTGATGATGATCTTTTTCCAAAATATAAATAGATCCGTTGTGGAGAAATGTGGGCAGTTATTATAGAAGACCTCAACAGAGGCAGACAATTACTGGTGCTAAATTAAAGTTTAACGCCTTTAAACGCGGCATTAAGGGGAGTTTTAAGCATGAGATCCCTAAATTTATTGGTGGGTGATGATTTTACACGAAACCAAATTAAATGGATTTAAAAAAAAAAAACAGAAAAAATTTCATATTTCATAAAATTTAATCATAATTTTTATAAATGATAAAAAAAAAATTGAGAACAATTTTTTCTTAAAATTTTGCATTAAAAGTGAAATATTTAAAACTAAATATGGATTTTAAAAAGAATATAATTTTCCATAAATATAAAAATCAAAACATCAGCAACTTTATAAAAACCTGGAATAAACTGTCGTCATATTTCGGCGGGTGATTTTATTATTATTTTTTTTTTGTTGAAATTTAAAAAAGTGCTAAAAACTTTTCAAAATTTTTCGGAAGTATTTTTTTAATTTTGTTGTAAAAATTTTGTTTAAAAATATCTTTAATTACGAAGAATAAAAAGTTTTGATAAAATTTAAATGAAGCGGTTAAAAACTTCTGCAACAAATAAATAAATATAAATTATAATACTTATTAAAAGACCTAGATTGTGGAGTAAAAAAGGATGTATTTAAACTTTAAAAGCTTTTTATTTAAGTTGTAGAGCTAAAAGTTCATTTAATCGGATATGCGAATTTTTAAATTTAAAAAAAAAACTAAAAAAATTTACAATAATCTAACTTTTATCAATTGAGCGAAATTCTAGAAAACTATATTTTTGCAGAATTTTGTATTTGTTATATTCTTCAAAAGGATCTTTATCGAACTGAGATTTTTGTCAGTATCCAATTTTAAAATTTGTTTGTATTCGATACAGTGTTGCCAGAGAAAGACAGGAAAAAGTTACGCTTTTTTTAAATTTTCCTAAAATAAATAGTAATTTTAATTTACTTTATTCGTGCTTGATTCCTTGATTCCCAAATATTCAGTAACTATTTTTACTTTTTCTTTCATTTTTCTACATAAGGGATCCCATTGGGAACCATTCATATGTATTTCAAAGATTCAATGAAAAAATAAAAAAAATTGAAAAACAATTTTTATTAATAAGCAATGTGCACATGCAAATAATTCAATATTAAAATAAAAATAGTTACTGAATATTTGCTGTGTTTTTTGTATAAAACATTTTTGAGTTGTTATTGTCTTTTGTCTTATTGATTCAATGGAGTTCTCATTTAATCAATTTGGCTTTTGATATAAGACTTTCTAGTTTTCTGTACAAAATTTGGGTAAAATCCACTGATGAGCTATTTGAGCAGTAGTGAAATGGCCATATGGATATGCTTTCCCCGCAGTAATACATTTCAGTTTTTAGTTTAGTTTAAAATAATAAATATTTCATGAGAATATTATGAAATATTTATATTTGAAGGAATCAAGCACGAATAAAGTAAATTAAATTTGCAAAGATTCCGAATAATAAATTTTAATATTAAATAGTAATTTATGTAAAATCTAGTAAAACGTTTTACTTCATATTTCAAGAAAAATAAAAGGCAACAAATTCGTTTACTAAACAAAAACAAAATGAAAACAAAGAAGAAAAACGTATGAAAAAAAAATTTTATACCGATGATACTCATGGGGATTTAAATTAAGACTCAAAACGAATATTTCGGTATCGGAAAGTACATTCTTTCCCCATTCAATAAAATTAGTTAACGTAGGATTTTTTTAAATAAATCTGTTTTACCTTTTTCTTTGAAAAATTCAGCTTTCTTCGATAGAATTTACTACGCTAATTATTTAAAAAACACTGTTATTAAAGACAAATTTAAGTCTTATTTGCATAAAACTTCAACATAAAATTACTAGTAATTTTTCTGTAATATAAATCTACACTTCCTGGAGGAAATCAACTTTGTTCTTAACCAAGGTATTGGTACGGTTGTTAAATTTTTTAAACGGAATAACTAAAGTTGCTAACAATTTTCACAAGTTTGAACATAATGCTCAGTTTTCCGCACGTAATGCAGCTCATGTTATTTCACAGTTGGAAAGAATTGTTGCCAGAAACATTTTGCTGTTTCTAAACATGAAGGTTAGGTTAGGTTAGGTTGCACAGGCCGTCGGCATAAGACCGACCCACTTGGGTCCCAAAGGTCCCGTTGTGTTGCCTGGAAACAGGATTTGCAGGGGATCAGATTCAGGCCATTACGGCACCGTCAAAGATCCCAATCCAAACCACCCCGAGGACCGGATAAACAAGTTTATCCTAGCAACGTCGCAGACAGATAAGTCTGCAAGGCCATGCAGTCTCGGACTGCCGAAGATGGCCGCTCTATTTTCAGAAAGAGCTGGGCAGTGGCAGAGCAGATGCTCTACCGTTTCTTCCTCTTCCTCATCTTGACAGCTTCTACAGTAGTCATGATGCGGAAGATTCAATCTCCTAGCATGGGTACCAATGACACAGTGCCCCGTCAGCACCGCCACCAGTATGCCCAGCTGCCCCCGAGGAAACCTCAGTAGATTTGCGGTTCTCCTATTATCGTACTGAGGCCACAATGTCCTCGAGACCCTGCAGGTAACCTCCTCAGACCATCTAGACTGTGCGGCTCTGAGGAGTTCCTGCTGAAGTAAAGCTCTACAGCAGCTTAGTGGGACTCCTACCAGTGGATCTGTCTCCCGGTCTGCCAACCGGGTTCCCGATCTGGCGAGTTCGGTTGGCAGACCGGGAGACAGATCCACTGGTTCTAAACATGAAGCGAGAAACATTTCGCAATTTCTCACGAATTGAACAGAGTAAAACTTTTTTTATTTCATACAAATTTTTTTATATAGGATTTTGATTGCATTTGGAGGTAACCATTCTTATTAAAATCGAATTGATATGTTAAGAAAGGTTGATATGTTAAGAAAGATGTTTACCTCAAATAATGAATGAATGAATTCGTGTCTGTACCAAAATGTTACGAAAATTTAGCCTAATATAACATAATTATACACGTTACGTGGAGCCTTCAAAAATTACAAAAAATGTAAAAACTGAACGAAACGGCAACACTGATTCGATGCTATAAGTTCTATAATTGAAACTGAATTTGAAATTCTCACATATTATTTTTGATATTCTTAAAAATATTTAACTTTTAACGTAAATAATAATAAATTAACTTTAACTAAATAAATCCACGATATACTTCTGTCGAAATAAATAGAATGGTACGTTTTTCGAAAATTTTATAAGAAGGAAAACAATTTTTGTCTCAAGTGATAGATTTAGAAAAGTATAAGTTATATTACAGAACTTAAGACATAATATTATTTTTAAAATCTCTTAATTGATATAAAATTCTTTATTATTTTTAAAGTATTTTCATTTAACCAAATAGCAAGGAAAAACATGAATGAGGTGATCATAATTTTAATTGAATTATTTTCTTGACTTCAAATGATATTTGTTTTTAAAAATACTTTTGAAATTTTTTTAGTATTTGTTAGAGAATAGGTTAACGCTTTACAAATAGTAGACTATTGTAATAATATGTTTTTTATGTCATAATAACAATTAAAATAAAATTAATGTTTTTTTTTTGTTGTGGGTAAGAAGGAAAAAAGCTTTATTCTCTCATTGTGACCATAAATTACCGCAATATGTTAGACTCCAAAAAAAAAAAAAAAAAAAAAACAAAATTACGAATGAAAAAAAAAATAAAAATACTAATAATAAAAATAATTTAATAATAATAAAAAATAATATTAAAAGTAACAATAACAGTTGTAAAATAATCATTATAGAGCTGCAGAACCATTATGAAATAAAACATAAACATTTAAAATTTTTAAAAGCAAAGTTTATTATTATGATCATATAAAATGATATTGTCGAACCCCGATAATCATAATATTATTAAAAATAGTTAAAGAATAAATAAGCTCGACTGTAATATAAACAGTTTTTATACAAATTTTTGTTAATAAAGCTTAGTACTCTGTTCATCATTTCGTGCGAAATGTTGTCAAAAAAAAAAAAAATATGAAAAAATTATAGCGAAATAAATAAGAAAAAATGTTGCTAAAGAGTACTCTTTTTTATTTGTGAAAAAGTCGCAAAATGTTTCGCTCAACATGCTTCCCAACTAAAAAATTTTCTTGGCAACATTTTTTTCAACAACGAAATAACATAAGCAGCAATTTCTTTGTACGGAATTTTTTAAAAACATTTTTTTCAGACCGTTTGTTTTGATTTAATTTAGTCGTGTTCAAAAAATTTTAAAAAGAAAATTTAAAAAGTGTACATTTAAATAGAGAAAAAGACAAAAATTAATTTAATAATGCAGAAAACTTTTACCCATTAAAATACAAAAAAATATATACAGGATAAATCACATAGGCTTAAATGAGTATTTTCATCCGGCTTCAGTAAATTTAAAATGTTTGCAGGCCATCTTGAAGGCGATTAAAAACGAGAATAATTTTCTAAGCCGCTGTATTGGTACTAGCAGCTAATTGTTAAATTTTTCAAGCAACATAATGCATGTTGCTCAACATTTTTCGTAAAATTGAACGTATTGTTATTATAAGAACGAAATAGTTTTAAAACGAAAAAAAAAATATTTGTTATAATTTTTGTTTGAATTTTTTTCAGAATAAAATTTATGAAGTCGAAAAAATATTTTGAGCTTCTTTTCATAGACTTCACTTTCACTGGAAAGAGTTTCAAACATACATGCGATATAGTTAGTGTAGATTTAAGACTAAGGAAAAAAATTTAGTTTTTGCTGCTGTAAGCTTTTTTAGTATTAAAAAAAGCAAAATGAAATTAATATTATTTTGCAGGGAAGCACATTTTCATTCTTTCTGAATAACTCTGAAATCGCTACAAAATATTAAAAAATTTCTGAAAAACTAGGCATTCATTTAGTTATAAATTTGTTTTTATATTATTATATTTTACTAGAAGTGCCCATTACTTTGTCTGCGTATCATTTATAATTTTCTTAAAATTCAAATTTAAAAAAATATATTTTTAAATATTTATTCTAGAGTTCTGTAGCCAGTGTTAAATTTTTAAATCTATAAAAAAAAAAAAAAAAAAAAAAAAATACTGACAACTCTTTCTCTACGAAATTATATATTTTAAGGATAGAACGTATTCTGTATTTGAACCAAGGGTCTAAACGACCTCCTCACAAAAATAGGTGTTTTGGTGTTTAAAGTCTTTTTTGTATTCCATATCGATTACTATCTACACCAACATCAAAATTTTCAAAAAATATTTTATGGACAGAAATGACCCCATTACAGGTTTAAAAGAATAAATTTTATTAGAATAAGATAAGAAAATTGTGCAACTCATTTTGCTGAAATCTATAAAAACGCTTTAAAAATAGGCCAACAAAAAATGTATATTTTTAAATTCTTATATATTTTGTCTACAATAAAAGCACAAAAAATTGTATCTATTAATTTAATTTGTTAAGTGTTGCAAACAGAATTACAAAAAAGTACGGTAAAGAAAAGGCATCAAATAATTTTTAAACTTTAACATGCGATGACTTATGCCAGTGGAATTGCAACATGTCAAAAAACCTACTTTGCTTGAACCCATTTAACGATATTACTGCCTTTTAGAGCTAATAAATATAAACTTTTTACGCAAATTACAGATGTTGGTCAAATGTAACGGCCAAATTAAAATAGCAACATGTTGCTAACAAACACACACTTTTTTGAGTCTTAAAAAAATTAATTTAAAGCAATATTTGTTTTTATATTTTAATAATAGCTTTGTAATCCATATATCTATAAACGGTTAATGGATTTCTTACGTTGGTTGTACCTTGGATTTTAGCAAAACATTTATAGTGCGACCAAAATGTTTTGCAATTTTTATAAATGATTATATTTTACGAAAATTCTCTTAATCATTTTAAGTATTTTTAAACTACTATAATTTGATGTTACACAAGCTGCAAGTTTTGCATATAATAAACTATGGTTACCACTACTAAAACACAATCATATTTTTTTTCTCCGCATGAACTTTGTATTTTTGCAAAGTAGCAAGTGATAAAGTGGTGGAAGAAATACCTAACGTTGACATATCAGATTGTTTAAGAATCGTCATAAGAGAAGGAGCAGTAATACTTTTCTGTGAGGTATAAAGTATTTTGAAACAATCAACTTCAAAATACAAAGCGTTAAGAAGGGTACAGGGCCTCTCTTTTTTCAGTTTCACTTTTCACAAAGATGCCAAAGATAATGGCAGAGTTGTAATAAAAAAATTTTATAAGTCATCGCTGACTTATTTGAATCACTTAAAGTTACGAAAAAGAATTTCATTACTTTATTTTAAGTTAATATACGATGATTCAAGAATCTCCTAAACCTCTTATAACTGTTTTTTGTCCATATTATATGTACTTTACATTTTTCTCGCTTCAAATCTTCTTGTTTTAAATTTTGTTTTAACAAACGCCATGTATTTGTATATCAATTAAGTGATAGTATTCAATATTCAGCATTCCTACTTTCTAAATACTTCTTTCAAAGGGCCAATTGTGTAGAAAATACGAAATAATTATGTAATATGAGATCAGCCACACATTGCAACTTGTTGCTAGCAACATGTTTACACCAGTTTATTTAACATCAAGCAATAATAAAAATGTGTACTACATGCCCACTAATTTTGATTTATAACCACTAATTTTGATTTATAATCAAAATTAGTGGGCATGTAGTACACATTTTTATTATTGCTTGATGTTAAATAAACTGGTGTAAACATGTTGCTAGCAACAAGTTGCAATGTGTGGCTGATCTCATATTACATAATTATTTCGTATTTTCTACACAATTGGCCCTTTGAAAGAAGTATTTAGAAAGTAGGAATGCTGAATATTGAATACTATCACTTAATTGATATACAAATACATGGCGTTTGTTAAAACAAAATTTAAAACAAGAAGATTTGAAGCGAGAAAAATGTAAAGTACATATAATATGGACAAAAAACAGTTATAAGAGGTTTAGGAGATTCTTGAATCATCGTATATTAACTTAAAATAAAGTAATGAAATTCTTTTTCGTAACTTTAAGTGATTCAAATAAGTCAGCGATGACTTATAAAATTTTTTTATTACAACTCTGCCATTATCTTTGGCATCTTTGTGAAAAGTGAAACTGAAAAAAGAGAGGCCCTGTACCCTTCTTAACGCTTTGTATTTTGAAGTTGATTGTTTCAAAATACTTTATACCTCACAGAAAAGTATTACTGCTCCTTCTCTTATGACGATTCTTAAACAATCTGATATGTCAACGTTAGGTATTTCTTCCACCACTTTATCACTTGCTACTTTGCAAAAATACAAAGTTCATGCGGAGAAAAAAAATATGATTGTGTTTTAGTAGTGGTAACCATAGTTTATTATATGCAAAACTTGCAGCTTGTGTAACATCAAATTATAGTAGTTTAAAAATACTTAAAATGATTAAGAGAATTTTCGTAAAATATAATCATTTATAAAAATTGCAAAACATTTTGGTCGCACTATAAATGTTTTGCTAAAATCCAAGGTACAACCAACGTAAGAAATCCATTAACCGTTTATAGATATATGGATTACAAAGCTATTATTAAAATATAAAAACAAATATTGCTTTAAATTAATTTTTTTAAGACTCAAAAAAGTGTGTGTTTGTTAGCAACATGTTGCTATTTTAATTTGGCCGTTACATTTGACCAACATCTGTAATTTGCGTAAAAAGTTTATATTTATTAGCTCTAAAAGGCAGTAATATCGTTAAATGGGTTCAAGCAAAGTAGGTTTTTTGACATGTTGCAATTCCACTGGCATAAGTCATCGCATGTTAAAGTTTAAAAATTATTTGATGCCTTTTCTTTACCGTACTTTTTTGTAATTCTGTTTGCAACACTTAACAAATTAAATTAATAGATACAATTTTTTGTGCTTTTATTGTAGACAAAATATATAAGAATTTAAAAATATACATTTTTTGTTGGCCTATTTTTAAAGCGTTTTTATAGATTTCAGCAAAATGAGTTGCACAATTTTCTTATCTTATTCTAATAAAATTTATTCTTTTAAACCTGTAATGGGGTCATTTCTGTCCATAAAATATTTTTTGAAAATTTTGATGTTGGTGTAGATAGTAATCGATATGGAATACAAAAAAGACTTTAAACACCAAAACACCTATTTTTGTGAGGAGGTCGTTTAGACCCTTGGTTCAAATACAGAATACGTTCTATCCTTAAAATATATAATTTCGTAGAGAAAGAGTTGTCAGTATTTTTTTTTTTTTTTTTTTTTTTTATAGATTTAAAAATTTAACACTGGCTACAGAACTCTAGAATAAATATTTAAAAATATATTTTTTTAAATTTGAATTTTAAGAAAATTATAAATGATACGCAGACAAAGTAATGGGCACTTCTAGTAAAATATAATAATATAAAAACAAATTTATAACTAAATGAATGCCTAGTTTTTCAGAAATTTTTTAATATTTTGTAGCGATTTCAGAGTTATTCAGAAAGAATGAAAATGTGCTTCCCTGCAAAATAATATTAATTTCATTTTGCTTTTTTTAATACTAAAAAAGCTTACAGCAGCAAAAACTAAATTTTTTTCCTTAGTCTTAAATCTACACTAACTATATCGCATGTATGTTTGAAACTCTTTCCAGTGAAAGTGAAGTCTATGAAAAGAAGCTCAAAATATTTTTTCGACTTCATAAATTTTATTCTGAAAAAAATTCAAACAAAAATTATAACAAATATTTTTTTTTCGTTTTAAAACTATTTCGTTCTTATAATAACAATACGTTCAATTTTACGAAAAATGTTGAGCAACATGCATTATGTTGCTTGAAAAATTTAACAATTAGCTGCTAGTACCAATACAGCGGCTTAGAAAATTATTCTCGTTTTTAATCGCCTTCAAGATGGCCTGCAAACATTTTAAATTTACTGAAGCCGGATGAAAATACTCATTTAAGCCTATGTGATTTATCCTGTATATATTTTTTTGTATTTTAATGGGTAAAAGTTTTCTGCATTATTAAATTAATTTTTGTCTTTTTCTCTATTTAAATGTACACTTTTTAAATTTTCTTTTTAAAATTTTTTGAACACGACTAAATTAAATCAAAACAAACGGTCTGAAAAAAATGTTTTTAAAAAATTCCGTACAAAGAAATTGCTGCTTATGTTATTTCGTTGTTGAAAAAAATGTTGCCAAGAAAATTTTTTAGTTGGGAAGCATGTTGAGCGAAACATTTTGCGACTTTTTCACAAATAAAAAAGAGTACTCTTTAGCAACATTTTTTCTTATTTATTTCGCTATAATTTTTTCATATTTTTTTTTTTTTTGACAACATTTCGCACGAAATGATGAACAGAGTACTAAGCTTTATTAACAAAAATTTGTATAAAAACTGTTTATATTACAGTCGAGCTTATTTATTCTTTAACTATTTTTAATAATATTATGATTATCGGGGTTCGACAATATCATTTTATATGATCATAATAATAAACTTTGCTTTTAAAAATTTTAAATGTTTATGTTTTATTTCATAATGGTTCTGCAGCTCTATAATGATTATTTTACAACTGTTATTGTTACTTTTAATATTATTTTTTATTATTATTAAATTATTTTTATTATTAGTATTTTTATTTTTTTTTCATTCGTAATTTTTTTTTTTTTTTTTTTGAGTCTAACATATTGCGGTAATTTATGGTCACAATGAGAGAATAAAGCTTTTTTCCTTCTTACCCACAACAAAAAAAAAAAACATTAATTTTATTTTAATTGTTATTATGACATAAAAAACATATTATTACAATAGTCTACTATTTGTAAAGCGTTAACCTATTCTCTAACAAATACTAAAAAAATTTCAAAAGTATTTTTAAAAACAAATATCATTTGAAGTCAAGAAAATAATTCAATTAAAATTATGATCACCTCATTCATGTTTTTCCTTGCTATTTGGTTAAATGAAAATACTTTAAAAATAATAAAGAATTTTATATCAATTAAGAGATTTTAAAAATAATATTATGTCTTAAGTTCTGTAATATAACTTATACTTTTCTAAATCTATCACTTGAGACAAAAATTGTTTTCCTTCTTATAAAATTTTCGAAAAACGTACCATTCTATTTATTTCGACAGAAGTATATCGTGGATTTATTTAGTTAAAGTTAATTTATTATTATTTACGTTAAAAGTTAAATATTTTTAAGAATATCAAAAATAATATGTGAGAATTTCAAATTCAGTTTCAATTATAGAACTTATAGCATCGAATCAGTGTTGCCGTTTCGTTCAGTTTTTACATTTTTTGTAATTTTTGAAGGCTCCACGTAACGTGTATAATTATGTTATATTAGGCTAAATTTTCGTAACATTTTGGTACAGACACGAATTCATTCATTCATTATTTGAGGTAAACATCTTTCTTAACATATCAACCTTTCTTAACATATCAATTCGATTTTAATAAGAATGGTTACCTCCAAATGCAATCAAAATCCTATATAAAAAAATTTGTATGAAATAAAAAAAGTTTTACTCTGTTCAATTCGTGAGAAATTGCGAAATGTTTCTCGCTTCATGTTTAGAACCAGTGGATCTGTCTCCCAGTCAGTCTGCCTTCGATGGAGTTAAAAAAGCAGTAATTTTAAAAAATCATTAATATTTGGCCGTAAAAATTTTAATGTGCCTTTGGGCGGCAATAAATATTTTACACCATGTCTTCTTATGCAATTTAAAAAAAGTTTTACTTACATCTGCTGCAAGAGTCACAGAAATCAATATTTATTTTTCAAAGATTAAATTTTTTTTTGAAAGGTGTAAAAATCAACATTAGTCGTACAATTAAAATTTAAAAATATTTTGTTTTAATTGTAAGTTTTAAAAAAAATAAAATCTTATGATTTTTTTTTTGCACAAATTTTTAAATTCGACAACTTGTGTTTAGATTTGTGTCTTTGTTTGAAAAGCATTTCGTATTTTCCATAGATATTTCCAAAAGTTTATTAGAGAGAGAGGCAGATCGATTAAGGATCAACTCCTTGGTGGCCATTAACGAATTTCTTTAAACACGTGAGTTCTATGGTCGCACCTTTGGTTTTTAGCTCACACAAACGTTTATCACTTTAAAACATTTCTGAATGCTAAGCTCAGAAATGTTTAAATTCTGAGTTATGATCCTCTTGCAGCAAGGGCTCGGAATGTGTAACTTTAACTGAAAACGCTTAACGCGACCTACTTCCTTTTAAACTTAATACATGATGAAAGGAAATTTAATATATTATATTTACAGAAAAAAGTACATAAAATTTTACAAAATACGCTGAACAATTAAAAATAAATTTAATATGTTTTGTACTAAAATCTTGTATTGTTTTTATCTAAAAGTTTAATGTGTTGAGCGATGCCAGCTGAATTACCAAATGTTAAGAAAACTTACATTGATTTAAGCAACTAAACGGATTTTTGTTTTTAAATGTTAATTAACATAAATGTTCACGCAAATTGTAAACCAATGTTATGGAAAAATAAATGTAAAATAACAAAACAACATGTTGCCAATAAACCAAACAATTCTTTAAGCGCTTAAATAATTTAATTTAAATTGATATTGGAATTTAATTAATATAAAGTGTAGTAATGCTTTAAGCTTGTAATTCAGAATTCGTGGAATGTATGTTGATATCAAAACTGGAGAAAGCTTATTGCTTCTTAAATAATGATTTTAGTACAAAAAATTATTTGGACTTTTGTTTAGGGTTTTTTTTTTATTAGGGATTAATTACTGAAACACATTTAAAGACCTAAATTTTTAATTTATTTTTTTTAACAAATATTATTTAACATTACTACCTGAATCGTCCATTTTTAGAGAGTAAACAGCATAATGGATTACTGTAAGGAAATTATAATAATTTGCAAGGTATTGAAGTTTCTTTGTTAGGAACAATTTTTTAGCAACATTTACTAGCAACATTTTTCTCTTCAAAAAAGACATAATTCTCTTGATGCATATATATTTTTACCATTTATTTAGTTCATAATACACATGGAAAGAAAGTATGACATACAAAAAACTAAGTTATTTATGAATGCCGTTAAACCAATAATAAAATTTATGTAAAAGAAACTAAAAAATAATCAATTATTTCCGCTTTATAATCAGGAATAATAATAAAATTTTTTAATATTTTATTACAGTTTAATTATTAAATTAGTCAACATATTAATTATTTAACAATATGAACATAAGCAAACTAATTTTCTTTTTGTCTCTTTTTTTTAAGCTCTTGGGTGCCAGTTGTGCTCTCATAGTGAGTTTTGCCTATGGTCATCCGCCGGAGGGTGTGTGGAAAAAGAAACTGGTGTGGAAGGAAGATTGGGTGCAAGTCTGGAAGACTATCAAAAAAGAAGCCTGGGAAACGAAATGGAAGAAAGTGCAAGTGCCTATTTGGAAAGAAGTAAAAGTACCAGTGTGGAAAGAAGAAAAAGTACCCGATTGGAAGATTATTAAAAAGCCACATATCGAAGAGCGTGAAGTTCCTGCCTGGAAAGAAGTCAAGGTGCCAGAATGGAAGAAAATAACCAAGCCGATTTGGAAGGAAATACAAGTTCCAGTATGGAAGGAAATACAAGTGCCCATATGGAAGGAGATACAGGTACCAATATGGCGCGAAATTAAAGTACCCATTTGGAAGGAAATCCAAGTGCCGGTGTGGAAAGAAATTCAAGTGCCCGTATGGCGCGAAGTACAAGTGCCCGATTGGAAGAAAATCTTTGTACCCGAATGGGTAAAAATGGGCATACCTGGCGAAAAGTATCTAGGCAAAGATCACGAAGGCTGGGAATACACCAGTCACGACTTGTGGCGTAAGAAATTAATTTGGAAACCGGTATGGAAAAAAGTCTGGCGTACCGAAAAGAAGCAAGAATGGAAGACCGAAAAGAAGCAAGAATGGAAAACCGAAAAAGTACAAGAATGGAAAATAGAAAAGAAACAGGAATGGAAAACGGAAAAAGTACAAGAATGGAAAACAGAAAAGAAACAAGAATGGAGAACTGACAAAAAGCTCGAATGGAAAGTTGAATGGATCCAAGTGTGGAAGCCAGCAAAGAAACAAATCTGGATTAAGGAGAAACGTGAAACCTGGGTAGAGGAAAAAATACAAATTTGGCGCATAGAAAAGAAACAGGTCTGGGCCACTGAGAAAAAACAAGCCTGGAAGGATGAGTGGAAATCAATACAGGTGCCGGTGTGGAAAGAAGTTAAAGTACAAGAATGGAAAAAAGTATGGAAACCAGTATGGGAAAAAGTTTGGGTACCTGTCAGCCATGGCTGGGACTAAATTAGATATTTAAAATATCCCTTTTTGTAGGTATTATTACGTAAGAACTGAAAGATAGAAACAGTTAACATTATCTAAAATATAATGTTGCAATGTTTTAACACAGTACTGAAATCACTATTTTGTTTGTTCATCTATTTTTCATCCTATTTCTTATTTGTTGTACCCGTGGTACTTTTTGATTTCACTTATCATTTTACTCGAAATATTGCAAAAAATTTCAAAATATTAAAAAAAAAAGTAAATTTGATTTTGAGGTTCCCTTTGCTTTTTTTCTTCTTCTTAATCGATTTATTTAACATCTTTGTAAATTCAACTTTTCGTTTCATTTAAGACCATAAAATATTTCAATCCATTCTATGTCCCCTTTCGTTTTCGTTTAGATTTAAGATTGTACAAATTAGTCACTTACTCGAATATTTTTATACGATTGACTGGTTACAAAAACCAAACGTTGTATAAAAAATAAGAGTTAAATTGTATTAAAAGTTTATAAATATATTTTGTAAATAAAACATTATTAATTAAGAGAAAAACAAATAAAAAAGTTGTTAAACTAATTTTTAGTTACGTAGTTTTGTTTTTGTTAAAAGAAATAAAAAAAGGAAATATAAATCAATTTGTGTTTTTATTAATAGAAAGGAAAAAAAACAAAATTCGAGAATGGAAAGGAAATAAACAATTTAAAATTTGTTATTGATGCTTGTCTAGACCGTTGTGAAGCATTTTAAGGAAAATTCATATATAAAAATGTATAAGGTTTGTCAACGTTAGTCCTTTGAATTCTTATTTTTCAAATAAATAAATTTTATCATTAAGGAAAAAACCCGGGTTATTTTTAATCGATTAAAAAATCGAATAAAATAAAAAAATCGAATATAATTGATTAAATGCTTTAGTTTTATATTGTCAAAAAAGAACCTCTTTTTGCACCATCCTTTTTAGATAAAAATAAATCGATTAATTTCTTGAAATATTCGAATAAAGTATTTTCCGCAGATTGATATTGTCCTTTTTTTAATGAATAATGCTTCAGATTATAGTTTTATCAATCAGTTTAATTTTTTTTAATAATCGAATAAAGTTTTTGTGATATCTACAATTTGGTTTAATCAATTAATTGATAAATTTTCATAAAAACATATAATAAATATTTTATTTCCTGACGTTAATATTAAAGGGGTAGTGAAAATCAAGTGTTTTTTATTTTGCTGATATTAAATATTGATTTTTATATAAAATGAATAATCATCAAAATTGGGAATTCGAATAATCGGTTGTTATTTTTCGAATATTCGAATAAAGTTTTTTAAGATTTTCTTGGTAATTTATTTATTACGGTTTCTTTTGTTTGAACGGTTTATTTTGTTTGAACATATGAAAAAAATTTGTGGAATAATTGGTTATTCGATTAAAAATTAGAAAGTTATTAAAACTATTGCTTTTAAATTTACAAATTAAGAATATTGTCAAATAATCGAATACTTTTTCATGATAAATCGCACGGAAATAATTATTTCAATATCTTTTTTAATGATAAATTTAATTTCAGAAAGAAAAGATATTTATTCGATTCATTATTTTAAAATTGTAAATAATTTTCTCGAATTTTTTTGTGTAAATAATTGATTATTCCTACTCGAATATTTGAAAAAAGGAAATCTTATAGAAATAGGTTTTTGTTCAATCTAAATTTTTTAAAATTTAAAACAAATAATATTCTCATTATTATTTTAATATCCGATTAAAAATATTTATAAAGAAAACGTTTAAAATTTAAAAAAATAACAATTTGAAATATTTCTTCAATTCATTTTTTTAATATTGATAATTTTGATATTATATTTAAATACAAAAAACTTCTTTTCGAATTCGTAAAACATTTTAAATAAAATATCGAATATTTCTTTTAAATAAAGGAGAAAAACAAGTACAAAAATATTTTCGATAACATTTCCAAATATTTTTCTAAAATAGGTTAATTTAATTACATAAAAGAAATTTTATTTTACAACGAATAAAATTAAACAGTTAAGAATGAAAAATATTCGATTAACTTTTCCGAATATTCGAATAAAAATTTTGTACATGGTTATAGTAACAGCTACAAAAATCTTGCAGAGTTGCTTCAAGGCTTTCTTAATGTTTATAAAAGATATTAAAACATTTAGGGGTTGAAACCTTAACTGGGTAACCGATTAATTTTTTAATGCCGGTTGAAGTACTTTAAAATCGACTCTTAATAAAAAACACACCACTGAAGCTAATGATAATCGTAATTTTATATAAATATGGCTTTAATGGGTGTGTTTTTTTATTTGTTTAACCGAATAATTAAGAATCAATCGTATATCATCGGTAGAAATTCAACCTAAAAACTAACTAAGACTAAAATAACTCCAAATATTTTAAAACTTTTCTACTTGAAGTAGGCCGTAAATGAAATACAACTCTATTGTATAGAAAGGTACTGCAAAAGTTTAACGAGTGATTAGTGGAATGACACGAATGCAAAACCGTTGATCTAGAGCCGCATTGTAACTCTGTTCCTGGCAAAGTCGACGGGAACTGATTATGAAGTATAGTATGTGCCCTAGTTCAATATCTGCTACGTCGAATAAATACTCGAATACAAGAAACATCGTAACATTTCTTAGTTTTCTCAAAAATCAAAAAAAGTGACATGGAAAGTTTTCACATTCTCTACCTAAAACGAATATCAATTAATACGCTATAATTTAGAAAATTTTTCTGGTTCACAGAAGTCACCAAATCTGATTGATCTCACAGCTATCTGGCAATTTAGTACCCAACTTTAGTTTTTCATTTTCTAGTTGTTTACTCATTATTCTTTCTTAAGAGTCTGTTAAAACTAATAATTAAATGAACCCGGTTTTCAAGGAAAATTTATTTTTAGTTTTTAGCCTTTAAAAAAATAAGAAAAATATTTAGTTAAATAAATAGCAAAAAAAAAACTTAAAGCCAGTTTAAAGTTATTACATAAAACCTTAACTAAACTCCTTAAAAAATGAAAAAAAATATCTTTACAAAACAAAAAAAATCACAACAAGAAAATTTTATAATCACGACATTAAATTTATATTTTGGGTTCAATTATTTGTTTTTTGTGTTTGTTTTTTTAATAAAACGAACAGAGCCTTCTGTGGCAACGAATTAAGGCTCAAATTAATATGAAGATGTGACGCGGAAGTTAGATAAGAAACAGCAAAAGCAACTTGTTGATTTTATTTGCCACATTCACACAGACAGACAGACAGAGAAACAGCCACTCAAGCAGCAAAAAAAGATCTTCTTCATTATCAAAAGTATTATGTAATACACGGTAAAGAGTAGCAACAGGAAACCTCCGCCAACGACGGGCAAACCAAACTCAATTCAACAGAAGAGCCTTCAAAACAGTTTAGACCAGCTGCCAAAATTTAAGCAGGTTTAATTTTAAGCAATAAAACAAAAATACAATAAAACAACAAAAATTCCTGCATTTAAATTTTTGTTGGTTTTACTCGCATAACGTCATCATTATCTGCTTTGACCCGCCTGCATTGATCTGGCCGTTTGGGTCTTTGGTTACCGCTTCTCTTGGCTTTTAGCACTTGTATACTTGTAGACAAAAACAAAAACAACAACAACCTTTGCATTTATATCACAATTTTTTAACATTTAAAGTTATGAATGTTGTATTCGTTGTTGTTGTACTCTTATTTTTTTGAATTTTGTGAACAATAAAAAAGATGCCAAAACTTACAAAAACACAATAATCTCAAGGAAACATTTCGATACATAAGCAATAACAACAATAAAAACAAGCAAGAAAACCAATGGCAACTACGATCATCATCATCATCATTCAATACAGCTTCAACTTGTAGTTTCCTACAAAAATAATACAAAACCAAGCTAACCATTCATCCGTTTGCCTGTCCGTCCGGCCAGTGCAAAAAAAAAATTTTTTTGTTTTAAGATTTTTTGTGATTTCAGAGTTTTGTACTTTTAAACTAAAGACGAAGGTAAAATGTTGATGATAATGATGATGATGATGTTGCACCATTGCAATGTTTAAGGAGGATGTTTATAACAACTGATATGAATCTTTAATAAATGGGAAGTATAATGCATAAGCATTCACGAAAAAGCAAGAAAAATATAGCATTTTAAAAGAAGCTTTTTGTTTATAAAGGAAGTTTTAAAACATTAACAACACAAGACTGTTTCACCAAGTCCACGTTTACTCTATGATATTTTTGATGCAATTTTTTGCAATTCCCTTAAAAAGTTACAGCAACATTCGTTTTTTTAAACAAAACATAATCAACATAAACATGTCCTCTAAACTGAAGTCATGATATGTTGCTTATCCCTCTTGCTACACAATCAAACAAAAATTTCATGCTAGTTTCATAAAAAATTGCATAGTGTAAATGCCGTAAAAATGAAATTTTTTTAAAAAAGCATTAAAAAAAATATAAGACTTATTTTCATGTAAAGACATTTTTTTATTAAAGATGATTTGTTCTTATCCCGTTAGTTTACTCTAAAAACTAATTAAAGTTTGAAAAAATTTATACAAAAAATTTCCCTTTAATGGGAATTTTTTTAATTAAAAATTTCCCTCTGAAGAAGGTTTTTTTTTGTTCTTGAGGATAATTTTGAATATTTTAAAAGTGTATTTTTTTTTAAATTATATATTTTACAGACTATTGGCTTATATATAGCTAGCTTTAAAAACAATTTTCAAAAATTTAAAAGTTAATAATTTCCCTTTTAGAAAAATTTTTTTATTTAAGCAAAGTTATAAGTTATATGTATTAGTATTCGTTAAAAATTAAAAAATGTTGAAATTAAAAAATTTTCTTTGAAGCAAGTTTCATTCCTCTGAGGGAAATTTTGAATATATTAAATTTTTTTTTAAATTTCAAAAATTGACTTTAAGATGAAGCTGCTTATTGTTAAAGTATAATTTTTATTTAAATTTATAAATTGTACAAACTATTTCTAAGCATTTTTTTTAAATGCTTTTAAGCTTAAGTTTAAAAAAAAATAACAAATATAAATTTTAAAAAATATATAAATAAATTTTAAATATAAGAAAATTTAAAATTTACTTTTTTAGAGAAATTCTTTTATTTATTATTATTTTTTTAATTCTTAACGTAGCTCTTTTATACATACTCGTTTAATTTAAACTATAAAAAGATTGCAAAAATTAAAATTTCTCTTTTAAGGAAATTTTTTCGCTCAAGGGAAATTTTTAAAAAATGTTTAAAAATGGTTTAAAAATATAAATTTTCCCATAAGAGAAAACTTTCTTTCCGAGGGAGTTTTTGAAATCTACATTTTATTTATGCAAGAAAGGGATATATTAAATATCTGATTTTATTTGTAAAAAAATCTTTCGCAAATAAAAATAAATAACAACAAAAAGATTAAAAATATTAATTCGGGGGAAATTTTATTCGAAAATAGGCATATTGTGATTCTGTCTTCAGGTCGTCTTTATTTACGTTCTTAAAATTATAGAAATAAATTTACTTCATTTTAGACAAATGTACCAAATTACAAACGTTTAACGGATTTTATGTTGCTTCTAACCCAATGAGTATTTTCTTACTTTTTTAAAAATCTAGGTAGATTCCTTAGATTTCTTCTCCTTTTTGATATAAAAAATTGTTACATGAATTGTGTGCTTTTTTTCAAGTGCCCCAGCACAACAACATCAATAGCAAAAAAAAAATTGCAATTCAAAGATTTTTGCACAAAAAAGTTCGAGTTCAAGTAACAATAAAACACAGTAACATATTGCTTCATATTCGCTTTTGACTTTGTTATTTGTATTTTGGTTGCCTTTGTTTGCCTTGCAACATAAAAATGAAACTAAAAAAACAAACGCTTAACAGAGACAATCATAATGATGCGAAAATTTAAAAGACACTAGATAAACAAAAAGAATTATAGTTGACTTCAGCCAATGAAAAATTTATGATTTTGACTAATAAATCAAACACCTTCATAAGTAAAACACAAGCAGCGGTCTTATATTTAAAGCAACATTAATATCAGCAACATGTTTCTAATGTATGTACACACGTGTTTACAACAAAAAACGTTTCCTCTTTTCAATGGAGATTCAGCTGATAAAATCACTATTAATTGCATAATTTTCAACGATTGCAAAAGGTAAAGGGAAACAGGGAGAAGAAGGTAAAAAATATGTATAAAAAATAAAAGGTAAAATGCAATAATTTATTTATCACATCAAATTACTGCTCTAAGCATTTACTATGGATTTTTATTTTTTAAATTAATTTTGATTTCAAATTAATCCAATTAAATATGATGACTAAAACTTTTCAAAAATCTTTTTAAACAGAGACATGATTTTAAAACTAACTTTATTTTAAAGCTGTTTATGACTTGTAAAAATTTAATTATGAACTTATAAATATCTCATAAATCAAAAACAAAATACTGTTTGTATAAATTATATAAATTTTTGGGTGCTTTTAAAATTAGTTTTTAATACCGCTGTAGAATTAGGCAAACATTTTTAGGAACAGTTTATTGACTAAAGAGATGAATTTCTTTAAAAAAAATTAAAAACAGTTTGCCATTTGTTTGAAATATATGGTGACATGTCGTTGTGTCCAAGGACATAGTGCACATGCACCTTATGTCGCTTTGAAAAATGTCATAATGTCCATGGACATTGTGTCAAGCCAGTTTAAAAAAACGTTGCATCTTTCTTACATAGAATGCCATAAAAAAGACCTGTAATATCCATGGACGTTACTCGTATGACTCTACGTTGATGGAAATTATGTCACTTTCTGGTGCGTTCATGAACATTATGTCCTTGGACGTTATGACATGCCACCAAATATACGCTTTCGAAGAAGCTAGTTTTAAGAAAAAGAACGTCCGTCTATTCGTCTGTCTGTGTTTGCATCACGTAATTACGGCTACATGAATTTGAATAAAATTTTGTGAAGAGGTCCCTTGGAACCAGGGCTTAAATTACTTGCTTAAAAATAGCAGCAGCACTAAAATCTTTGCTTTGCTTACAAGTACTTCAGCTAATTCAGGAAAAAAAACTAAATGTCTCAGTACAAACATTTCATTATAAACGAAACAAAAGCAAATGCAAAATAAGAGAAAAAAACGCCAATGCTTAAGCTGACTATTTGTTTCTTTCTGCAGCAAAGCAACCAGGAAAATATTTATTTTGAAAATGCTTGCTGTTGCTTAAGCAATGAACTACTCGATGCCTTGTTTAGTAACCTTAACCATCCACAGACATCTCCACTACTCCTTTTATCCAAGCCAGTCATCCCCTTTAATCCAATAGCCACAACACACATCTGCCATACACTTTTTTATTATACTGTTACACTTCCCTGCGCAACCGCTACCGTTCTTACTTTTTATTGTAAAGGGCTTCTTCTAACTATAGCTCTTATATTAAAGTGGACGTCTCCACTAAATTATCCGCCATGGGTTCACACATTAATTGTCTTTTGCCTCTCGGGAGGTTTGTACTGCTGTTTATTTATTTTAATTGCATTATAACAATTTTTATTTTTCATTGTGCGCATGTCCGACGACGGGGATTGAACCAACAATCTTCTGTTTACCAGCACGCACCCCTACCAACGCAACTATCGAGGTTGCTCAGCTGTTGTTGGCTAATTGTGGTATTATTCTATACACACACCATTAGTTGAATTCACTTATTCACCACGCTCATACGGAAACAGCAACAGGGGTTGCCAGATTTTATTATTCGTAACAATACGTTTCCAATGTTAAAAGGGATGAAAAGCAGCGAGTTACAGCAAGTAACAGCAAGAAAAAGCAATCGTAGTCAGCCACAACTTCATAGTAAAGAGTTAAGCAGTAGCAAAAATAAAAATTAAGGACAACTGACTGCTTAAGCAACAGCCAACGTTTTCAAATTAATTGCTTTGCTGCTTTTAGCTTTTGCTGGACATTTTTTCACAGCAATAGTTAAGCAAATACATATGCATTGAAAACAGCCAAGCATTTCTTTAATCACTGCTTGGAACCTTGGTTTAAATATAGAATACTTTTTTTTATAAACATTTTTGTAAATGGACAATTTTTAACATTGTTTACAGAGCTCTACAATAAATATTATTAAAAAAATATTTTTCTAAATTTATATTTTAAGAATTGACGAAGTCAGCGTGCCATTTGTGCTGCTAGTAAAAAAGAAATTTTGCAATAAAAATACTGTCTGTCCAAGAGTTCAAAAATAAGTTTAAACTCATAAAATAACTGCCAGAAACTTAAAATTTTGTTGTCACATTTTAAAATTTTAAATTTAGAAACGTTAAGAAACGTAATAATTCCAATTTTATTTAAAGTTTAAAGCAGCCCAATTTTAGATGAACAATCCTTCCGCTGATGACCGGCAAAAATAAAAATTTAAATAATGAAAAAATAAATTTTTCAAATTAATAAATAAAACATAATTTAACATTTTATCAATAAAAAAAAACTTCAACAACAATAAAAAACATCGTTTGGTGGCCATCAACTTTAACAACAACATTAAAATGTCGATCAGACAATGGTCGATTGAAAAATGAAACTGTTGGTTGGGTCGTTTATAATATTTTTTTTAAGTAAAATATTCAAAATAATTATTTAATGATTTGATTTTATTTACACATTAACATTTTTGACAGTTTTAGTTTATTTTTGACACTTTCATTGTTATTAAGTCTTCGTTACACCTTCCCTTAAATAATTTATTAAACAAAATTAACAATTGAATAAATTATTATTTTTAAATAAATTTAAAACGCTATAAATAACATTAATTTGTAGTTTTTATATTTATAAAAATATTATGGAATTTAATGATTTTATTAAACATTAATAACCCATAATAATTTATCATAAAACATACAATTTATAGGTATTTATTTGGTCGTTAGATCATCTTGTAAACCTTATTAAAATTTTTCGAAAACCCCCAAACAAAAAAAAAAAAAAAACAGCAATTCATTTCGTTTGGTATTTCTAAAGTAAACATTACCGAACTTTTAAACTATTATATATTTTGGAATCGAGCAGGTGGGAGCATTATTTTACCACTTTTTCCATGCTGATGTTAAAGTAAAGTTTCCCAGGAATCCAAAAAATTTATGGTTCTATGTGCGCTGCCAATATATTTGACTTAGTTTTTGAAAATTTTCCAATAAAATAACTGATAGAGACCGCTACAGACAAAATCTTACGAAGACTCAGATTTTACAGTTTGGTACACAAAACATAAACAGATTGTTTTCTGTAAAATGTCTGTCCGTGTTTGTCGAAGCATTCCATCTCGTGTGCTGTTTTCGGATGACTCTTGTAATTTTCACAAATGAATTATTACTCTAGCCGCTATAGCAAAATATAAAGGGTGTTTCGAAAGTAAAGTGATATTCATAAAAATTTTAATATTTTTAAATGTAATTTTTCACAGTGTCAATAAAACTATATCCGCTTTGGCTTTTAAAGGGTGTTCCAATAATGACGTCATATTCATATACATGGCTTTGTTTTTTAATTGCATTTTGAGTTTAAGTTATTTTGTTTTCGCTATAAGAAAAGTACAAAAAATAATATTTTAAACAAAAATATAAAGGGTTTGCCTTTAGTGAAAGTGATGTTAACATATATGGCTTTAGTTTTCAAGCGTATAGGTAGACAGACCTTTAACATTGACGAATATGACTTTATATTTTAAGCCCTAATAACCAGATGATTGAAATTTATACAGATTTACTGTTATGTTTGCTAAGAGCATAAAACAGATCAATATAAAATTAGATATAGGGTGTCCCCATAAAAACATAATCTTTACATGCATGGCCTTATTTTTTAATCGTTATTGGGTGAGACTAGTTCGCTATAAAAGCAAGTAGAAATAAATTAAAATTAAAAGGTGTTCCAATTGTATGGAGGTTTTCCATACATGGTACTGAACCCTTCGTATGTAAGTCCATCATTGGCTCATTTATTTTTATTTATTAAACGTTATTAATATTATGTTATCGAGGATATTGTTTTAAAAATAAATGACTGCAATGTTCTCGGTAAAATTTACTTGCATTCCCTACACTTTTTATTTTTATTTTGTGGTGATATTATTAGGAAATTTATCCTTTTGGGAAATTTGTGTATTTGGTGTTAATTCTTTTTAAATTTTCTTTCTTTCTTTATTTTTCATAAAAGTTTATTATTTTTTTTTTAAAAAAGTGGCAAAGGGGTATAACTAAGTTTGTCATTCCGTTTCCGACCTCATAAAGTATTTATATTCTGACTTCTTATGCACAGCGAAGTCGACTGCGCGATGTCCGTCTGTCCGTCCGTATTTGTGTTGAGATCAAGTTTGCCGTGGCTCTAGATAAGTTAGAGAAAACTTAAAAACGCCAATCGATCACACATAGTGTCGAAAGTGATGCTATTGGAAATCCGCATGATCGGTCCATGTCCTTCGAGGCAGCAGGCAAAACACCACGCCAACCTCTAATTTGTTCATACTATTTGGAAAAATAAAGTAACTCCAATCAAAAAATAATTATTTGAGGCGATAGAGAGTTAAAAAATAAGA
Source organism: Gymnosoma rotundatum (assembly GCA_916610165.2). Classification (NCBI taxonomy): domain Eukaryota; kingdom Metazoa; phylum Arthropoda; class Insecta; order Diptera; family Tachinidae; genus Gymnosoma; species Gymnosoma rotundatum. Next base: position 129,499,541 of record OU744339.1, on the reverse strand, counting down.
AAAAAAAAATTCAGTGAAACAATTGGCGCTCACCCATATTTTCCAAGTTACGGGAATCTGAAATTTCCAAATTTTTTAAAATATCAATATAGATACCATTTGAAGGTTTTGAAGAAATTTTTAAAGAAAAACTAAAATTTTGTTAAAATGCTTAACCCATAAGGAGACATTTTTTTTTCATTTTTTAATTCTCTGTCACCCCAATATTTACTTTTTTGATTGGAGTTACTTCACTAAACTAGATTTACATAGATGGTAAAGGGTATATAAGATTCGGCACTCTTACTTGATTTTTTTTTTAAATTTTTTTTTGCTTGATTTTCCTAATAAATTATTTTTATTATTTTTTTTTAGAATTTTTATTTGTTTTTTTATAAATGTTTGATATGTGATGAAATTGAAAATTTTGTAAAAAAATGTTTCGTTGTGACAATCGGTCAATTTAAAATAAAGTGTGGTTTTCTTAAATCTTTAGTTGGGTTTGTTTTAAGTTCCACTTGCTTCTTTTATGATTTTCTCGACATATTGAATTGGTCTCGTATATTACGCGTGTATCATATGTGGTAAATAGTTTTTTAAAACAAGGTCATTTTTGTAAGTGAATGAGTTATAAGCCAGACTACAAAATGACTGAAATAAAATGTTGCTATTGTTAAACAATATATCAATAACATCATTATTATCATCATTATACCCGCTGCAAAACATACAATTTTAACAAAGAAGAAAAAACACTAAAAAAAAACAACAACAACAGAAATGCATACATTTGTTAAAGTTTTAAAAACAAACAACAACAAAAATCAACTTAAATAAAAATGATTTCGTACAGCTTGTAAAAAATAATTATTCCCAGGTAATTTTCTTTTTTAATTTTTTTTTTGCTAACCGGGTACGCAACACTTAAAATAAAATTAAAATCAAGTGTCCAAAAAACCAACAAACTTTAAACATAAATTACACTTTTTACTCAATAGCCACAATAACCACTTTACTGGCACTTTAAAAAATAAAAATTGCAATCTTGCTCATCTTAATTACAATAAACAAAAAAACTTATTTAATAATAAAATAAACTAAAAAAAAAAAAAAGAAAAAAAACGTAAATAGTTGATATAAAAAAATATGGGACTGAAGTCTGTTGTAATGAATGCTAAAATTTATAATATAAAAGAAAACAGCTGGACTTGCTATTGTTTACACACAGTTAAACTGTTAAAAAAGTAAAAAAACAAAAATAAATTTAAATGAAAAGAAACACCCATTTATTTTTAAAGGAATTTTATGCTTTAAATTTTTATCAAAGTCAAGCATGACAGTTTCATTTTTCATTTCATTTCATTTAATTTTATTTATTTTTTGTTGGTGAATATTATCTCATTTTAGAAAAACACATAATAATTCTTTTTAACGAGGTGCAAATTTATGCACAGTTTTTATTTTATGGTTTTATTACTGTGCTCTTATTTTTGTTCACAGTGTGACTGACTACTGCTCAGAAGCCGTTGCATGTTGTATAGAAATCATTTTAAATCAATCAATAAAATACAAATTGTACAAATTATGTGAACATTAAAAACCAAATGATTAAATTAATTCAGGATTTTATTCAAATGAATAAAATGAAATTTATTCCATATCAAAAGACTTAAGACACATACATGCATAAATTGTGTTTTATAGTTGAGAGAGGAAGTTCGAACTCAATATAAAGAGAGAAAGCGATGTTTCTTAAAAAAGTAGTGGATGGCATCGATGATAGATAGTAATTTTGTAAATACAATTAAAAAAATTTATAATAAAAAGAAAAATTCTTATTTATTCTTATTTCGGTTGTTGTTGCAACTAAATATTTTAAGTGTTTTTCTTATTCTGTAAATGATGAAATACTTTTTTTTTCTTAAATAATCATTTGTTATGAATTATAGTTTTTTTTTATTTATTTGTACCATTTCGTTGCTTTGCGAGGTTTTAGTTTTTTTATTAAATTTTTAATGACTTATATTTTAATATATGTTTTCGTTTTTCCTTTTAGACAAAGGTACGGATTCTTTTGCTTGCAAATACCACTGTGGCTCATTATAAATCCGTTTTTTTCTTACTTTGCGGCTCTATCTGGCAATACTTCTTAATCCTACGATCTTGTAAAACCTATCGTCTCGAATTTACTAAACATGCGTTATTATTACGAACGCAGCCGGCATCCAGGCTACACTACTTTGTTACTCCGGCGAGACATCAACTACTCGCTTTGTTTAAGTCTACTGCCTTGTTTAGTAACCCTAACTAACCACAGAGAACTCCAGTACTTCTTTTATACAAGCTAGTCACTGGTGCTTCTTAATTTTTAATTATATTATAACAATCATTATTTTCCCTTGTACGCATGTCCGAAGGTGGGCTCGAACTCACGATCTTCTTTTTTACAGCAAGCACCTCTTACAACACAGCCATTGAGGTTTCTCAGCTTTTGTTAGCTAATTGTAGTACTATTCTATATACACACCATTAGGGGAAGTATTTTATTCACCACGCTCATACGGAAACAACAACAGGGGTTCCCAGATTTGATTATCGTAACAATATTTAAATAATATATCTCTATGTATGTTAGTGATCGACGAACTCAAAAACTACTTGACCGATTTTATATGCATATTCTATGGGCCGTGAGGAGTGTTTCTATGTAGTTTAAAGTTTGTCCGACAGATGGCGCAATATTTAGTTTTTTTGTGTTTTTGCACTGTAACTCAAGAACTACTGCACCGATTTAGACCAAAATTTATATTTATACTCTACGGCTCGCCAGCAGTGCTTCTATGTAGTTTGATGTACGTCCAACAGATGGCGCAAAATTTCCTTTTTTCCTGTTTGTGCGTGATAACTTAAGACATATACCACCGATTTCGACTAAAATTAATATGTATCTACTGTTCGTGAGAAGTGTTTCTGTGTGGATTGGGAATTGATCCAGCTAGTTTAAATATAATTTTTTTCTAAATATTTCTGATTAAATTAAATTATTAAAAAACAATATGAAAAAAAAAAATAAAAATAATTAATGAATGTTTGCTGTGTTGTTGTATAGAACATTTTTGAGTTGTTATTGTCTTTTGTCTTATTGATTCAATGGAGTTCTCATTTAATCAATTTGGCTTTTGATATAAGATTTAGGTAAAATCCACTGATGAGCTATTTGAGCAGTAGTGAAATGGCCATATGGATATGCTTTCCCCGCAGTAATACATTTCATTTTTTAGTTTAGTTTAAAATAATAAATATTTCATGAGAATATCATGAAATATTTATATTTGAATTAATCAAGCACGAATAAAGTAAATAAAATTATTAAATAACTTTAAGCAGTTTTGAATTTTTATGATTTTTTAATTATGAAATTTCATAAATTATGTTTTTTTTCACACAAAAACTTTAATATCACAAAGGTACCGAAATTTCAACACAACTCAAAAATTCACAACAAATTTAACGTTGCCTATTTGAATTTTTTGATCATGTTTCGTATTCGGTGGTTTTAGAACTTTTAACATTTTGGCTAATTGTTTTATATCTGTTCTGATTTTTTATTTACATGTATTCGAATGGTGTAATAAATTTAAAATAAAATAGTCAAATCTAAGTTGTAGACAATTTGACGAAAATTTAAATTTTTTTATATATATTTTTTTTTTTGTAAAATTTCTATATTTTTTATTAAATTATGAATTTTGACGCAAAAAGAAAAAACAAATTGATATTTAAATGAATGTTCGTTATTTTCAGAAATTTTTATTTTTTATAAATTTTGTTTTTTTGTAAATATTTTGGAAAATCTTTATTTCACCTGAAAACGCAATTTTTCGTTGTATTCTCAATTTTTAAACATATTTCGTTTTAAGCGATAATATGGCCCCGAACTAAGTAAATAAAAATTGTTAAGTGATAGTTAAGAGCACATACATTTTCGAGGCTTTGTATCACACAGCAGATTTCACATTATTCCATCCTTTTCGTGAAACCACCTTAATAAACGTGGATGGAAGGGAAATGACAAACAGGAATATTTTTAATTTAACTTCTGTATTGTTACATATTTAATGGCTTACACTTATTCATAAGTTAATATTTATTGGTCTTGTTAAATTTTTTATAATGATATAAATAAATGAACTTGAAATCATCTGCTAATTTAAATAAAATTGGTTTACTCGAAAAAAGCTTTTCGTTGATTCATGATTATTTAAGATTATTATTCTTTTTGAAATATATTCCTCTTTTTTTTCATTGTCATTACCTACAAGATCTGGTTCACTGTTGTGTTATCTAATAACACAATCTACGCCTACGAAATACTTTTTATTACATTATTACAAACAAACTTCCATTTACAAAATTAATCCACTAAATCACAAAATCATATTTCTTTCAACAAAATTAAATATTGAAATTAACACAAAAAAAAAAAAACGCAAAGTCATTGCATTTAAAGCTTTGAAAAATATACAGAAATATGCAGGAAAAGACCAAAGACACAAAAGACTTAAGCCACATACTTGTATTTGATCCAACATTTTTTACATTTACAACCACAACAACAGCACGTACAGCAACAAACATGAGTGTTAAAATTTAAGTTTTTTTAAGTAAAAAAAAATATTTTTTATGGATACAAAACACACAAAAAAACATAAACATAAACAAACTTGCATCAGCAAAGAGGCCCAAGCAAATGTCCAAGCCACCAAAAAAAAACTTATTAATAAGTAAAAATTTTTATTAAATTTATTACGCGTAAACTGTTAAGTTGTTAAAAGAATTTTATACCAAAATTAAAAAAAAGCCAAAAACTACAATAGTATTGGGAAAAATCTCATAAAATCACAAAAACAGCAATAAAAATAATTTTGTAACAGATGTTAATGGATGCTTTTAATATCTATTACTATTTGAACAACTTTAACAACCTTTTCATCGAATTTATTGAGCTGAACATAAATACATGTTTGAATGCAACTGAGATTTGGATATTCGAAAAGAACGAATAATTTTAATATAAAAACCCTAGACGATAATTATTTTTCTTTTATTTTTTGGTAACTAATATTTATTAGATAAATTAGAAAAAGATGCTACACTTAACAGGTGTACAGGGTACTCCATACAGCGTAGGAAAGTAATAATATTTTTTTCACTTAGTCCAGATTTACAATATGCAATTTTTTGAGGCATTTTTTTTCTCAATTTTCTATTTAAGTTACAGCGTCATGCGTTATCTAAAATTAAACATTAGCAACAGTAACATGCCCACAAAACTGTAGCAACACCATATTGCTTACTCCTCCTGCTTTACAAACAAACAAAAAATTTCATGCTAGTTTCATGAAAAATTGCATGGTGTAAATGCCGTATTACTCAAACATTTTTATTAATAAATACAGAAAAAAAGAATTAATGCATCTTTAAATAAAAAAGGGAATGTGGAAAAGGTCTCTTGAGCAAAAAGTCGTGACAAATTTTTATGTGAAAAATAAAATATGAAATAAAGTTGTCTACAGAAAAGTAGACTTGACAAATTTTTGAACCGACTTTTAAAAACGAAGGAGGTTATCAATTCATCTGAATATTGCTTTTTTGAATGTTTGTGCCTGTCATTTCTCAACCGATTTTAAAATTTTTTTGTAGTTCGATAGATTATGCTTACAGATTCGTCTCGTTTTAAAAACAGTTCAAAATCTTAAATTAAAGGGTGTCCCCATACAATATACATATTTTTTACGTGTATTTAGAACTGTAAAATTTAAAATGAGTGCATATCACTATATCTCCCAATAATCAAAATTAATAAAAAAAAATCTTCAAGTTAAAGGGTGTCCCCATAGATGACGTAAATTGACCCGAATGGGCTTATCTATTAAACTGTTATAGACAAAATTGCACAGAATGTAGATTTCTACAAACGTTATAATAACAAGTATAAACATTTAAAGTTATAAATTAAAGGGTGCCCCAACAGTTAATGTAATTTAATGTTTATGGCCAAACCCTTGGACCGTTATAGACAGGCAGCTGTGTTGCTTAGTCTATTATATCAACAAGTTTATAATTTAAATTTAGAAATAAAGGGTGTTCCTAAAATTTATGTAAATTGACTTTTATGAGCCTTTTTTTTGAACCGTTATAGACAAATGCTTGCAAATTGGACAGATTGTCGTTTGCTATGACCGTAATAGTAACAAAAACAAGAATTAATAATTGAAGTTATAAGTTAAAGGGTGCCCTAATAGTTCATTAAATTTGATGTATATTGCGATTCTTTTGAACAGTTCTTGACAGACGTTTGAAATTTAAAACGAACCTGTATTGCTAATTCCGCATTAACAACAAGAATAAAATTTGGATTTGGTAATAAAAGGGTGCCCAATTAGTTGAGATAATTTGATGTATGTGGCCTAACTTTTTAACTGTTATACACAGACAGCTGAAACTTACAATGGGGTCTGTAACAACAAGTTTATAATTTGAATTTAGAAATTAAAGGGTGTTCCCAAAATTAATGTAATATGACTTATATGGCCGTATCTTTTGAACCGTTAAGCCTGGTACTCTGTTCGATTTTGTGAAAATTGTTGAGAAACATTGATTATTTCATGTGGAAATTGTGACATTTAAAATATGGTGTCTATCTCGCGATTTAGAAGAATTTAACGTTTTATTGTTTTCAATTCTGCTACATTGTTGTTTTAAAAATGTAAGCAAAAGACATATAAGCAGCTGCTGTTTAAACATTTTCGCATGATATAATTCCTACTTGCTTTATTTCACAGCTTTGATAAAATGTTGCCAGAAACATTTTATATGTTTATACACAGTAAAAACAGAGTACTACTTCTGCAACATTTTTTCATTACTTTTTCATACAAATTTTTTATGTATGTGATTTGACAGCATTCCCAAAAAAATAATTGATGACAGTGCCAGGCTTTATATGTAAACACTTTATAATTGGACACTGCTTGGTTTCGTATAATAAGTATAAATATTTTAAATTATAATTTAAAGGCTTTTACAATACTTGATCAGTTGAATAAGTTGTTGACCAATTGAACAAGTATAAAGTTAGGAGATGAAATATAAGGGTGTCCCAATAGTTAATGTAATATGATGTTTATGTTCATGGCCTCAAACCGTAATGAACCGACTTATAAAATCTGTTTTGAAGTCGGTTTTTTTGCAAGAATTATTTTTGTAAAAAATTTGTTTGTGGCAAAGTTTACTAGAAAAAAAAAATTATGATACTTTTTGCTGTAGAAATAAATTCTTGCTACAAAATTTTAAGTTTTCGATTGATAACTTTATTTTAAATATAATTCTCTAAATAAACAATTTCTTATAATCATTTTATTCCAAAGAAACTTTGTCACAAAACCATCATCAACAGAAATGTTAGGGTGACCAAGTTTTTCTTTAGGAAAAATTTTTTTGCTTATAAATTTTCGATAGATAAATGAGCTAATGAAGAGGATTTAAAGATTTTAACAGGAATAATGTTTTTCCATAAATTTTACTACGCAAAAAACGTGGTTGTTGGAAATTTTTCAATAAAAGAATAAACTTTCGCTTAATAAATGCAGCTAAAAATTTTAAAAGAATTAATTTGTGATAAATTTTTCTGTGGGAAAAAAATAGTTTATTATAAACTTTCTTTAATTTTGTTTCAATATAAAAATGAGTTTGTGACAAATTTTTTTATGCAAAATTTATTTGTGACTAATTTGTTTTATGTGACAAATATTTTTATACAAATATGAGCTAAAATTGTGATAAGATTTTCAGTAGTGAAATTTATTTGTGACAAGTTTTTAAATAGAAAAATATTCTTGTAAAAAACTTATCTGGTAAAAAATGAATTAGTGAGAAATTTTTGTATAAAAAAAATATTTTGTGATAAACTTTACTATTAAAAGACGAGTTTATGAAAAATTTTTATAAAGAATACTGCGTTTGTGACAAATTTTTGTTAGGGAAAGCTGAGTTTGTAACAAATTTCCTCATAGAATTGTGAGTTTGTGACAGATTTGTACACATGGAAATAAGTTTGTGACAAATTTGCAAAAAAAATAATGAGAGTGTGACACATTTTTTATGCAAAGATAGTTTTTCTAGTTTTAAATGTACAAAGAATTTGTCACAAATATTTCTATAGAAATGAGCTTGTGACGGATTTTTCTGCTAAACTATAGCTTATTAAAAAAAAAAAAACATAAATAAGGATATGCTTGTATTTGTTAAACAACTGAGGATTTCACAATTTTTTTTCACAAAATTTAGTTTCCTATAGAGATATTAATTTAACTATAGAGTTACCCATATTTTTTTTATAATTTACAGGCAAATTAAGCAAAAACGAAAAAATAATAATCTTATTATTCTTTTAGTTATAAAATTTTATTACTGAGAATCCATCATATTTTCAGAATTGTTAACAAATCATTAAATGCAAATTAAATGCTAAATACTTCTCTGGCAGCGAAGTGTGTGTGTGAGTGTGTGTATGTGTAGATGAGCGCTTTGTAGTATTTTCTCCATAAAAAAAAATCTTAACAATGAATAAACAAAAATAATGTAGATGTTACACCATTGCCCAAAGAAATAAAATTTAATAAATTTTTTACACATTGAAAAACTAATTTCATTTCAATGTTAAACATAATTTCGAGGCTAGAGATTTTTTATAAATTTGCTTGCTTTTAGTATAATTTTTTTCGTTTACTGATTTCGTTAGGAAATGGTGTAAAAGCACTTTAAACAAATAAAAAAAAATGCATCTTGTAAATAAACAATAGTGTTCTAATCCATGCCATTGTTAAGATATACATTTGTTATTTGTTTTTCATTTAGCCTGAAAAAGTGTTCCTTTAAAATCCGGAAATAAAAAACTTGCAACTTTCAAATGTAACCAAATACTCTTAAATATTATTAACACAGTTATACTCTTTTCAATTAAAAAGTTTTCAAAGTTTTATTAAATCCAGATTTCTAACACACAATTCTCTAATAGAAACAACAAACAAAAAAGTTTAAAAGCGTTTAAAAAAATTTTATTAGACAAGATTTATATGGCTTAATAATTGAATGAATGAATACCTGTGTGTTTGTATAATGTGTCTTTGAAATAAATTTATTACAACATACAACAATTTTACGACTTCCTCAGACAGACACCATTATTAAAGTGGCATTAAATGTTGCATTTGAATTTTACATTAAAATTGTTTCAGTAATTTTTTGTGTTTTTTGCTCTATCAAATAATTACTCTATTAATAAAATAAAAAATAAAAAACGAATGATTATTTAATTGCACGAAACACACATTAAATTGTTTTTTAATAGTTAAACAAAAAATTTTTTATAATCATTGTGTGTGAAAAACAATTTTAATGACAATTAAATTGAAATTTTTTAACGTAAAATTAATACATTTCATACAGCGACACCTATTTGTCATAAAATACAACTGTTATGTTAAATAACTGTACGTAATTTTTCAAAAAGAAAACGAGAGCAAAAGCTTTAATAATATTTTATGAGTAAATGTTCATGCCTAACATACCGTTCACCAGGGATGGTTAAGTTTGTACTAATTGGTTACTGAAACTGTACTTTTTTTACACGAATTGTACCAAACACATTTTGCCCTGAAATGAAAGTTTGATTTAAAAAATTAACTTAAAAATAATCAAGGTAAATGTAAAGAAATGGCTGAAAGATTCCAGCGCAAGCAACTAAAACACCTCTCATTCCTATATTAATTGAACATTCCAAGTTTGAACAAGTTTGAGAATTTCGGATGTATTTTAAAGCAAACAAAATTGTTGAAATGATTTTTTTATTTGTCTACAGTTGCGGCGACCTTAACTTTGGCAAACTTTGTTCTTCTAAAATCCTCTACTAAATCTCTGTTACAGAAAAGGATAATTAAGATCTCTTTATCAGGAGTTGAAGCTTTTTCAAGTTAGAAATCAAAATAGAAGAATTTCCACTTATGTATAAAAGAATCGAACCGATGTTGCAATCTAAGTTAGCCTTCAGCACTTTTTACTGCTTTTTTTATGACTTTTTGTTACCGTAACACAAAGGGTAGACTAAATACATTCGCGTCTTTTTGTTGCAACAGTTGACAAATATAATCTCATACATGCAACTCTAAATGTGAAGAACTTTTTAAATGCAAGAAATATTTGCAACTTTAAATTATACCAAAAGAAAAACGGAAGTAAAAGTACGCTAAACTGACCATCTCTGTTGCCAACGGTGGAGTACCCAATTAAAATTAAGGCTTTTGAAAGCTTTCAATACTTTTGTAATATTATAATATAATCTTTCATGTGGCTTTTATATCCTTCACCACTAAAAGTGCAATAAGGGTATATTTATGTTTGTCATTCCGTTTGTAATTTTTACAATTTCCATTTCCGACCCCATAAAGTATATATGTATATATTCTGACTTCTTATGCATAGCAAAGTCGATTAAGCGATACCTGTCCGTCCGACTTAGTGCTAAAATCAAGTTTGCAGAGGCACTAGATCAGCTAGAGAAAAATTAAATACATATGTCAATCGATTGAATATAGCGTCGAAAGAGGTGTTATTGGAAATCAATATGATCGGACCATGACCTTCAAGGCAGCGGTCAAAACACTGTGCCTACCACCAATTTTTTCATATCATTTGGAACAATGAAGTAATTAAAAGCAAAAAAATAAATGTGTAGGGCGAAAAAAAATTTAAAAATCAAGTGATCAAATTAGCGCTCGCCCATATTTTCCGAGTTATGGCCTCTGAAATTTGTAAAATATCAATATGGGTATCATTTTAAAGCTTTTGAAGAGTTCTTTAAGGAAGTACTTAATTTTTTTTTAATGTTTAACCCATTAAGAGCCGATGGCATTTTTATGTAAATTTTTTTTAATTCTCTGTCACCCCAATACTTAGTTTTTTGAGTGTAATTACTTCACAAAACTACGTTTGCTTATATGGTGATATAAGATTCGGCTAAGTCGAATATAGCACTCCTGCTTGTTGTTATTTTAAATTAAAATTATATTCTTTTTAAATTTGTTAAAGATTTTTTGAAAAAAAAAACAACAAGAAAATGTATATGTGTATCACATTTTCTCAGCTTTAAAACTAAAAAATATAGTAATTACCTTACCGTCTATTACATAGCAGAGTTTGTAATCCACCTATTAAAACGAAATTTTAATTTTGTTTTTATCGCCCAAAATTTATTTACACTAATATGTTCCTGGATTGTTAATCATCGGTTTAATGCAGGATGTTAAAGGCCTACGACCGGGCCACAGAAAAACGGGTTAATTTTGGTTGTAACAAAAGTATTTATCATTCAAGTATTATCATTTTAAACTAAACAAAAAACTATTTAAAATTAAAAACACTAAATGAATATCCCTCAAGTTAGAAAAAATAAACAAAATTTTTGTCTTTGCTTTATTGTTTGGACAAAAAAATTTTAGTTTATTTAAGATGTTTGTCAGAAGTTTCCCGAAGAGTTAAGTAAGCGGTAAAGAAATGGCCATCGAGTCGAGTTTTGATCCTCAATAATCAATATCGGTAATTTAAATAATTAATCGGGATAATAGAAAATAGCACGAAAAAAAAGATTTTATTTTGAAAATTAATTAAAAGAAAAATTATCATTCGGAAAAAATATTTTGCATTTTGCATATGCTTATGCGAAAAGACATTTTTTGTAATTTCTTTTAGTAATTTTTATAAATATTTGTGTTTTTAACGAACCGTATTAAATAAATTTAAGACATTAAAAATTTAAATGAGAAACAACTTTCAAAATTACGCGACATTTTTCTTTTAAAATTACGCATGTTTTTTATTCTTTGGCGTAATTTGAACACTATTTGAAATTTCAGTTTTATGAAGAATTTTCTATAAATTTAACATATTTAAGACAACCTTTATTAACGTTAGTAATGCTCTATTCCTTAAAAAAATTTTTTTTTTTAAATTAAACAATATTAGAGATAAATGTTTTACATTAAATTGACTAAATGAGAATTACTTTCAACAAAAGTTTCAGTAACCATAATAATTAATTTTTAAAGGTTGAAGGTATAAGAATGTTGGATATTTATATTAAAAAAAAAAGCTTGATGACATGAAAAAATATAAATAAAAGCTCAATACCGCCTTAAAATATTTTGTGAATGTCAATAAAAGTCTTTTGTTTCTCATTAGATTTAAGAAAACGAATTTTTAATGGCATTTCTTCCTTGATTCATTTATGCCTTAAATTAAAAAAAAAAAATAATTACAAGTAATTTTTTACGTACATTAAACTATTTTTTTTTTTATTTCTTGCATGAAAAATATTTTTACTAAATTTAAATAATCTGCAAATTACAGTGTCATGTAGACAAAGTTTATTACATTTTATTTTATTAATATTGAATGTTGATAATCTAACTACAGTAATAACAGAAACAACTGCTATCGTACAGCGACATCTAGCAATGATGATGTTGTTTTAATTTACGTATATGTTGCCGCCTTGATGCCATGGTGTACTACAACGTAACTTGGTTTGATTGCCAGCCTGTAAAGGCAATTTATCCAAATTATAGAAGCACTCTGCTTACATGTGTGTGTGTGTGGATATGTTAATATTTAGTCATAAATGCATAAGATTCCATATTGTATGCGGTAGTCGCGTGGCATTGCTCTTGGCCATCATATGACCATTAAACACACACAAAAATACTCACTTCAACCATTTGAATGTGAAGCTGCTCGCTTGTCTTCGAACGGGTGACCAAATAGAAATAGAAAAACCGGAAAGGAATTAAACAACAATTTTCAATTATGTGATTTTGTTTTTATTTTATTTTATTTTTTTTTGCTGATATCACATACTTGGACATGACATTGTGTTTGAGTTTTCTTTTTCGCAAATTAATTCAAGTTTTAATTGTGATGTTTTTCTTTTACAAAAGAAAAGAAAAGAAAAGAAAAAATATTGCATTGCATTGAATGAGGCAAAATTTTTCAAATTCATTTTGCGTAGTGAAAAAGGGCGTTTATGAAAAATTCGATTTTTCAAAAACACAACAAATTGCAGATTTTAAAACGGTCTGTCAGACATTGGCTGGTCAAATATCTGTCGATTCGTTCAATGAACTTTGTGTGTACGAAAAAGAAAGTTAAATGTTTTTGAACAATGGAGGACATTTGGGACACTGTTTGAGGAAGGCGTAATTTGTTTTTATAAAAAATTATTAATAATAAGAGGGTAAATCAAACAAGAGGTACGTTAAGCTCTAAATTAAGAAGAGCTTTAAGAAATAACTTTTACTTTTTTCACCAATGAATTTCGTGTTATCCCTAAAACTCTTGATACTTGAATGGCAAAATACTCAAAGAAATCAAGTAGGACTTAGGGAAAGTTATACATCAGCAAAGAAGAATGTCTTACTGCTACTCCCACGATGTCGCAATCGTTCGTTCGTTTGCACGATTACATTCAAAACAAAAACAAAAAACTCTCAAAAAAATTGTTTTTGTTTTAAAATTATGCGAACGAACGGTTACAACATCATGGGACTGGTGGTTAAATTGCATAAATGAAATTCTATGTGACCGATACCGATTGTCTAACAAATGGTTTGGTGATTTGATTTCTGCATAAAAAATTTGCTACGAGTTTTCGGCGAGATGGGATTTGATTACGATCATACTAGTGAATAATGCAGTTGTGGGAGGTTACAAATCTGATTTATATCTTCGACGACACACCACTACTACTTGACACAAAACTACTAGACTGATGAGATAATTAAAAAAAGGATCACCAAAAAAGTAATATCCGATCAAGATCATGCTCAAGTGACCACTTTAGCAGCTTCTAAGACAAAAGAATTTAATTTGTATTTCCAATTATTTCGACATTCACCTTCTTTAAAAGAAGAGGTCGTCCAGAGGAATCATCTCTGCAACAAAAACTTTGTTTTCAGTCAGTAAACTGCATATTGCTAAGACAAGGCCTTATTGAAGAAAAAAATTGAAATTTACTTAAACTCCAAGTAAAAATATATTTTGAAACTTAACAGATGGCTGTTGGGATCTGCCATTACTTCCGCCCATAGCAATCGCTGAAAATAAGGTAGAAAATAAATTTATTAAAGGAGATGACAGGCTTAAACTGCGTAGAGCTTACCCTGAGTAGTCGGGGAATAGCGAAATATGAAAATGTAAAAAAATATCTATTAAAAATCAAAATTTCGAAATTGTTAAAAACCTTTCTTCCAGAAAATGTTCCCTCATTCCAGGCTTTCTTGCAATACTATTTTAAAAATTATTTAAATTTATCATACATGAACGTATACATTGTCTTATTATGCTGCCCTGTGGGTTCCACTTAATAGTTCTACTGATGTAAGGTGTTCTGCGAATGTTTGCAATGACGTCTCATTTGTTCAGTTTCTAAAAAAGACTTGTTTTAAGGGTGCCTAAAAGTCGGCCTTCCACATCACGTGTGTAAAAGATTTGACTTCGAAAATAGCATCGGGTAGTTAAGGTGACGGTCAGTTACATTTTATTTGTTGACCGCAACCCAATCGCTTTTAGATATGATTCCCACACTTGGTTTTACGAGGACTATGGCCGGGGCACATAGAATCCGTCATACCTTACACTTTGTCCTTTTCAACTGACAACTAATTAAAAATATTTGCTTCTTATGAGTGTTGTCACGTGGTATTAGTACGTCTCCGTCAACGCAAAGTATGAAAGTTAGGCAACTTTTAACTTTTGACGTACGTTGAATACTTTGACATCTATCATTTTCTGTTTCTTATTTTTTTCAGTCTTGCTGTATTTTAATGATTTATAATAATCCTCAAAATTCTCATCGTTACTTTTTTTTCAGTTTAATACGTTAAAGTATAGCGTATGATGGATTCTATGTGTCCCGGCGTTTAGGCATAAACCCTATTCAAAATGTTAAATTTTTGCTATGTTAATGGGGATTAAAATATTTAGGTTTCCCAAAAAATAAAGTTCCTAAATAAGTATTTCCTCCTAACAACATGAATGCCATCCTTAAAAGAAAGTTGTCGGCAAACTTCTATTAGTATGTTTATTGTTCGTGCAAAACTTTAATCAAACTTTCTACACGACCATACAAACAAACCCTAAAAATTTTTTCAAATTCGATTTGACCGTTCGTGAGTTATAAAGTCACAACACACTTGCAACAATTCTTTATACCCTTCAACACAAAAAGTGAAAAAAGGTATAACTAAGTTTGTCACCCCGTTTGTAATTTCTATAATATCTATTTCCGACCCCATAAAATATATATAATCTGAGTTCTTATGCATAGCGACGTCGATTAAGCGATGTCCGTGCGTTCGTCCGTATTAGAGTTGAAAAGAAGTTTTCCCGAGGCACTAGATCAGCTAGAGAAAAATACGTTAATCGATCAGACAAAGTGTCCAAAGAGGTGGTATTGGAAATCAGCATGATCGGTCCATGTCCTTCGAGGCACCAGGCAAAACATCACGCCTACCTCAAATTTTATCATGTCATTTGGAACAATAAATGAACTCCAATCAAAAAAATAAATGTATGGGACGATAGAGAATAAAAAAATAAGTAAAAAACATCAAGTGAAAAAATTGGTGCTCGCTCATATTTTCCGAGTTACAAGGCTTTGAAGTTTTCAAATTTTTTAAAATATCAATATTGATATCATTTGAAAGCTTTTGAAGAGATCTTTAAGGATATACTAAAAATTTTAATAAATGCTTAACCCATTAAGAGCCGATGAAATTTTTAGGTAAAATTATGTATATGTAGTACTTAATTGTTTTTCTAATTTTTTAATTTATTTTAATGGGGTGACACATTATTTAATCTTTTGATTGGAGTTAGTTCACTAAACTAGATTTAGATGGATGGTAAAGGATATAAAAGATTCGAGATACCTGAATATAGCACTCTTACTTGTTTTTAATGGCATTAACACAGTTGAATATGTTGTCGGCAACATTCTATTAGTATGTTTATTGTTTGCTTTTAAATGTATGCAACAGTGTTGCCATGGAAAGACAGCAAAAAGTTACGCTTTTTCTTCAAAAAAGAAACATTTTTTTAATAAAATTTACATTTTGAAATTTTCCTTAAATAAATAATAATTTAATGTTATTTATATAAAAAATAGTAAAAAGTTTTATTCTAAACAAAAACAAAACGAAAATGAAAAAAGAAGAAGAAAAACTTATTATACAAATTTAATACCGATGATACTCGTAAGGTTTTAAATTAGAACTAAAAAGTAATATTTCGGTATCGAAAAGTGCATTCTGTTGCCATTCAATAAAATTAGTTAAAGTAGGATTTTTTAAATAAATCCGTTTTACCTTTTTCTTTGAAAGATTCAGCTTCGTTCGATAGAATTTACTACGCTTATTATTTGAAAAATACCGTTATTAAGCACAAATTATTAAAACTTATTAAACTTTTTGCTTAAAACTTCAACATAAAATTACTGCCACTTTTTCTGTAATATAATTCGGCAGTTTCTGAAGGAAATTAACTTTCTTCTTAATCAAGGTATCGGTACGATTGTCAAATTTTTTTAACGGAAGTAATAAAGTTGCTAACAATTTTCATAAGTTTGAACAGAATGCTAAGTTTTCCGCACGAAATGCAGCACATGTTATTTCACAGTTGGAAAGAATTGTTGCCAGAAACATTTTGCTGTTTCTAAACATG
This sequence comes from Gymnosoma rotundatum, assembly GCA_916610165.2. Classification (NCBI taxonomy): domain Eukaryota; kingdom Metazoa; phylum Arthropoda; class Insecta; order Diptera; family Tachinidae; genus Gymnosoma; species Gymnosoma rotundatum. The sequence continues at coordinate 129,482,729 of OU744339.1, read as the reverse complement.
AAGCGTGAAACATTTCTTTATTTCTTACGAATTACACAGAGTAAAACTTCAGCAATGTTATTTTTTGTTTATTTCAAACAAATTTTTTATAAAGAAAGAAAGATTTTTACCTCAAATAATGAAGCAAGTACTCTTTCAGTGATATTACTTTATTTCTTGTCTGTACCAAAAATTACAAAAATTTGTCCGAATATAACAAAATTATGCATGTCTACTAAAGTTACAAAAAAGTTAAAAAATATAACCAAACGGCAACACTAGTACGCAAAGAAAATGTCAACAAAGCGTATCGCCGAGTATCGAACACAAAAACAATGCTCTCTTCCCGACCCGTATTTTGCTATCAAACGAAATGTTTTCCTTCCAAATGTTTACTCGTCTAAACTCAAACTCAGTTAAGGAGGTGGTCGAGAGATTTTTCGTCTTTTTTTGGAAGCAAAGATTTTTATTGAGTATTATTTTTTTCATGAAGTTGACTTAAGCGAAAGTTGTAAATAATATCACACAGTAAGTAACTTTAACAAATCAAATTAAATAAATTAAATTTTAATCGTGAAAAAGGCTAAATAAACGACAATCTTTCCTTGTTTGATCAAATTCGGCTTTCCTATTTCAATCGCCCTTTTTGTTTAAAACACAGCAGCTCTTAAGCATTTCCTTATTGATATAAAAAAATAATTTATGATTAATTTCTTTTGCATCACTTTATCGTGCGCATAGAGGAGACACATTTAAAGCCAAAAATTGAACATAATGGTGCGTATTGTCACATAATTGCATACACACACAGAAATTACTACTAACTTAAAATCGAGTGGGTATAAATTACATAATAATAGGAAATCACTGAAATATCAAATGTTTTTCAAACGCACTATGAGTTGAAAAAGAAAAGAAAAAAAAAAGGAATAAAATGGTCAGCTAAAAAATAAAACAAGCTGCATAAATGAATGTAATGAATATAAAGGTATTCACGTTTACATTGTATACACAAGTGTTTACTTGTCTACCTGTGAGTTACCTTCTCATGCTACAAGCTTGTTCCTAATCGTATATAAAAATGTTAAGCCAAACCGAGACAAGCCAAGCCAGCCTTAAATTATATGACCAAATCACTGCAAATGGAAAATGTTTTTGGTGAATAAAATCAACAATAAGGAAATGCCTGCTTACAAGTTGGGCTTGTGCAATACTCCAATTTACTTTATTTTTTTTCAATATCGTTGTTGTTGTTGTTTTGCAAGTTAATGGAAAATTTCTTTGGAAAAAAAGGCGAGGATTTATTTTGTCGTCATATATTTTTTATCAAAATAGCAAAAGGAGAGTCAACCTCTAACCACGCATTTATTGCAACATTTTACATATTTTACTTGGATAAAAGAAGGTGGACTCCAGCCAAGTGTTTTTATTATAATTATGTTTTTTTTTTACTTTTAAATTATTCAAATTGCATGTATTTCTGTGTGTATGTGTGTGTGTGTCTGTTTGTATGTTAATTCCTTTATCATAAAATGTCATCTTAAAAACATAAACAAAAACTGAAAACATTGCATAAAATCATGTTCAATACTTTGATGTTTGTATGTATGATTGTATGTATTTAATTTGTTATTGCTGGACTAGACACACCACTTTCTTTGGTGGACTAGTTAAATAGTCAATAACTGAAATTGCTTGATTTTGTTTTTATTTTAATTTTTCACATAAATTGAATTTGATATGTCGAGTGCTAAAAAAAAGAATGTCACGGCAATAAAAATATTATGGGAATTTATCCACTCTCTGCGCATGCAGTCAATATCTATTAACAAATATATTTAATACTTGATTTCTTACAGCATTTAAATGATGCGTGTTATTAAAACTTTAGAGAATTTCCGTTTTAAGTTGCCTATGCTGGTTAAATTTTATACAGTGACTTACAGCATATAAGGCAACTTGTTGCATGCCACATTTGTACTATAAACGTTTAACAAAAAGTCTCAGTTTCAAAATAACAAAACTCTTCCTGTTCGCTTGGTTGTTGTTGATGTTATTATTTTCATATACTTTGTCAACAAAATAGATTTACCAAAGTACGCAGACATTCAGCCGGCCATTAAATACAAACTGGATCACAGTGGAGTTGATCGCTTAAATCATCGTAAATTTTTTACTAACGGGATGAATTGCAGGTCAAGTGAATATAAATGGAAGTCAGTTAATAATGATTATTATAGGTATTAATACGGTTAATATAATACTTGATAGACATTTGATTAGAATGGAAATTATTGAGGCTAACAAGTGAAAGTGGTGCAGGAAAGCTGTCGAAGACAACAATCAATTCTTATGTAAAAGATATTTATTTCAGAATCTAAAAGACATCAGAGATGCAGATCCGGAAAAATTGCTGGAGTTTATTAGAAGGTCGAAATAGATTGTAGGATAGATAAGCGATAATGAGAGAAAGGAAGGGGGAACATTAAAGGCCTAACTGGCCATTTTAGACGCTACCAAAAGTGGAATCGTTATCATCTTTATGACCTAAACTATCCTACTACCACTACCAGCATTACATTACTAATATTTATTTTAATATTTTTTTAAGGGTTGCCGACTAAGTCCATCTATTTGATGACATTAAATAATAATAATGCATGGGATACCCAGGGCTTAAGTAATTTTTCGACAACTAAAACCTGACCCTCTCAATATAATAATAATTATTTTCGATTCGAGTGATTTCCAGCTCCCGAAGTAAACCTATTGAACTTTTTTCATATTACTGGAAACGCTGCGCTCACTTTGCCATCTATATTTCACTGCTTTTGTAGTAAAAGTGTTTTGTGTCTTTATAACTCACGAAAGGTCAAACCGAATTTAATTAAATTTTTAAGGTTTATCCGTATGGTCGTTAGATGGTTTATCTAAAGTTTGCACGTTCGACGCGTTCGTGAGTTATGACTAAAACGCGCATTAACGGCTGCACCGATTAAATAAAAAAATAAAGTACGCGGAATCGATTTTAACAAAAAAAAACAATCTTAAGAATATTTTAAAGATAAAAAAAGTCATTATACCAATCGGCAGAAGGAAATCTGTTACAATTTCCATATTAATCAAATAAAAAACTTGCTTAAAAGTGTGGTCGTGGTACAATTATCCTCATTGGGGTAGCGAAGCGCCCAAGGAATAGCTAGTTCTTATTATTAAATACTGTAAATGTGAAAAAACACGAACTCAATAAATTATTTTGATGACAGCAAGTGAATAGAAATCTGATTGAATATCCCAACTTCTCCAAATTTTAAATATATGTATATGTACCTACCTTAGTCATAAGAGAAAACCAATCTCGAGTTATGCCTGGAACTTAAAACTAAAAGAAGAGAACTCTCGGGATCTAACATATGATTAGGTGCTGCGAAAACACCACGTTAAAGTCTCCGAAAGGTTATTAGCGAAGTCTTACGTATTGGTAATGAAGGACTGCAAAACAAGAAACCATTCAAGGAAGGCCGAAATCTCTAACCAAAAAAATAAAAAAAGCATTTGGTTTCCATGACCTTTTAACGAAACTATTGTTATGTTTTAAAAATATTATTATAAATATTATTATTACCGATATTGAATATTAAGAGTGAAAGTACGTCTCGATGGCTATTTTGCTACCACTTACTTAGCTCTTCAGGAAACTTCTCATAAACATTTTAAATAAACTAAAACTAAATAACTAAAGATTATCTTTACCACTAATTACTAAGTGGGCATTATTTAGTCTATATTTGAACAGGTTTTTTTTAAAGTGGTATAAGTCCACTTAAAAAAAAAAAACTAATTTAACAGTAATTTTAATGAGCTATAAAGATCTTTTCTTCATAACTACAATCTCAATTTTAATAGAGCTCTATCTTGACATAAAATAAACAAAAATAGTTTTGCTGTACCATTCTGTCGCAGAAATATTTCTTTTGAAAGTGGAATAAGTCCATTCACAAACAGCTTAAAAAAGGATCTACTCTATGCTCTACCCAAGATTATTATAATGCAAGGCAGGCTTGCTTAAATTTATATGAAATGAAAGAAAAAGACTTTGTCCCAATAAAATCTATAGAATCAAAAAATACGGTTGGAGAAAATAAAATCTGGCAACCCCTGTTGTTGTTTCCGCAAGATTGTGGTGAATAAAATACTTCCACTAATGGTGTGTGTATAGAATAATACTACAATTAGCTAACAAAAGCTGAGCAACCTCTGTGGCTGCGAACATGCGTACAACGGAAAATAATAATTGCTGTAATCCAATTAAAAATTAAGAAGCAGCAGTACAAACCTCCCGAGAAGTAAAAGACAGTTATTGTGTGAAACCATGACAAATAATTTAGTAGAGACGTCTAATTTAATATAAGAGTAACAATTAATTGTCAAGATGCCTTTTATAACAAAATGACTGGCTAGGATGGAAGGCGTAGTGGAGTTGTCTGTAGATGGCTAAGGTTACTGTACAAGTCATTGAGTAGTTAATGTGTCGCCGGAGTAACGCAGTAGTGCAGCCTGGATGGCTGCGTTTGTGATAACACAAGTTTAGTAAATAAAAGACTATAGGATTCACAAGACCGTAGGATTAAGAAGTATAGCTAGATAAAGCCACAGTGGTATTTGCAATCAAAAGAATCCGTACGTATTTCATAAGAAGAAAAAAACGAACAATATGTTGGATGCGGTTCAAAATTAAAGAACTTCAGAAAATAAATTTTATAAATTTAGTATGAAAGAAAATGCTCATTTTAAATCAGTTTTCTATTTGCAAAAAAGAGAAGACCAAAAAAGCTGTATATATGAAAAAAATGGACTTATACCACTTTCAAAAAAAAAAAAAGCTCATTTATCTTCTATAAAATTTTTTAGTATTAAATGCCATTCATTTTTTTTTCAATCTGTGTCACTGTGTGCAGCTGTGGTTGTGCGTATTGTTTATATCACTTTGGAGTATCGAAAAGCCATCAGGTAAAGTTATAAAATTTAACTCTTCTCCTTACACCCTGCTCCTATTGTTACCGCTGCTGAAGCTGCTTGCGCCATAAAAATGTAATCTATTTATTTTTTTCCTTAATTTTAAAGACTTTTCCAACAATTTTTATTATTATAACAGGAGTCTTACTGTTTAGTTTAAATTGCTGTACAAGACCACACCATTTCTGGAATGGTCTTTGCTTTACAAAACAATTATCTTATTATGATTTATTAGCAAAAGTAGTTAATTTCCGTTTTCAAACTGTTCGTTCCATTAAGGTAATTTGCAGCTGAACTACAACCGCTTTATTTAATAACACTAGCAAAAACAGTAAAACAAAAAACGAAAGTGTTAAATCCTTCCTATTTTATTTCTTAAAAGTACTGGCAACGTTATTTATTTGTTTATGGAAAAATTATAAAAAAATTAAAATTTCCTTAAAGAAAAACTTAACGTTTACATTGTTAAGTCGTTATAACTTTAAACAGAATTTGTGATGTCTATTTTTAAGGATTTATTACAATAAAAGAAGATTGTGTGGTATTTGTTAATTACAACGAAGTTTATTTATCCAAAAAAGCTTGGATAACACGATGAATCAGGAAAACAAAATTGCGCACGCAGCTGTTGAAACAAATTTTCTACTTCGCATCTACGTCATCATAGAATGATAATTAGAGTTTGTTGTAAAAATTGTAAAAGTTTTCTGGCGCAAGACTGCTAATAACCACACAACTTCTAAGCGGGTGGGTACATCGATTTGAACAAAATTTTAAATGAAAAGAAAAGAGTAAAAGTCGAGTAAAATTTTTCAGTTTGGGCTTGGAGCAGCTATCTATGGAAGAGCTTTATCGAGCTAAAAAAAATTTATGTTTTGGCTTATATGAAAATTCTTATATAAAATTATTTTTTTAAAAGTTGTTGTAAATTAATATTTATATAAAGGAAATATATAATAATTATTGTCAACCTTATGGCCAACTAACTGAAAGTAAAATACACCTTTCAATGCCCCATTTTTTTCAGAATAAAAAAATCCAAAATATTTAAAGTTGAATTTAATTTTTTATTTTATTATATATTTTTTTTTTTGACATGATGTAGTTAACTTTAAGCTCCGCACTAACTTTTCAAATTTAAAAATACATTTTTGCTCTAAAAAATAATTGTTAACTTTTTCATTACATATAATATGATTGAGCCTGATTTGTTTAATGAGCAAACCGTCTTGAAAAAAGTTTATTTTACATGCCTGCACATTTCATTTTTATTTATAATAAGTGATTTACGACTTTACTCAAATTCCTGAAGAAGGGCACCGAAGGTGTCCGAAATATTGAGTATATAAAAACAATAATTTTAATTATTATTTAATAAAACATAAAAAGAGTTTTATTTAAATAAAATTAAAAAACAGTGACCTAGAGCCCAAAGATAAAATAAAAAAAAAATTATAATAAAATGTTCATGTTTTCTTCTTAAATTTGTTGCACTTTCCATACAAAAATGTAATTTGTGTGCAAAAACTATTCTATGTTTACGTCACACAAAGTAGAGAACTCTAGAAAATGCAACAGACATTTATAATGTTGAGAGTTCTTTTATCCTTTCTTTATTTTTTTTTCTTTCATAAAAGAAGAAGAGGACTGGTATTTCATATGATAGAACGGTTCCCTAATCTGGGCCTTAAACCGTCAATTATGTTTACTTTAACTGAGGCCCTTCGTTATAGCGTTTAAGTGAACAGTAAGCCGAATATATCAGAAAATACCCTTGTGGGCATTGCTTCCAATGCTGAATTAAAATTCCTTTAACTATTAAGCGATTTTTTATGTTTTCAAAATCTGTTTATCAAACCCATTTCCAATAGATCAGAATCAATTTTAATCTGCCTTTTTGCTACATTATTTCTAAATCTATACTTAAGCTTAAAGGCTAAGCGCTAGCCAGGCATTATTATAGTTCAAAACTAAAGATTTTTTGTGGAGGAGTCTACAACCCTATAACGTCCGGAAAATTATGTCATGTATAAGACATTTGATAAAATGTAAAAAGTTTTGCTCGGAGGCTAAATTTATTCCGCTCTTAATGCCCATGAGTATTATATGGATCGTTACATCCGTCATCTGCATTCGTTGCACCTATCTACTGCAGGTTGTTTACATTGTAAACATCATCTTTTTAACCAACTAATTTTGTAAATACGAGAATATTCATGAATAAAAATTCTAAATACTTAAGATATACACACGTATGTATGTACATATGTATACAGTAAATACTTGAATATTGAATAAGTGTCACTAAACCCCATCTACCTTATTTTAATTCATTCGACTGTAAATTTATTTAAATAGGCCTCCAATTAAGTGCAACATTTAATTAAACTATTTATTGTTATTAAAAATAAATAAAATAAAAACTTTATTTGAATATTAATTGAATAATTAACTATTAAATTTCAAATTAAAGAAAGACATGTTCAGAATTAAAAATTTTATTGACAGAAATACCAAAGAAGAAGAAGAATTTTTTTTATCGTCAACTAGGGGTAACTGCTATAAAAACTTTAAGCTGTTAATAATAATATTTAATTATTAAGTTCGCATGAGAAAATTAATTTGTTGACATAAATACGTGACAGCCTTGTGAGTATTGCTCAAGAATTCCCATAAATGTTTAATTTACACAATTAATAAATTCAAAAGTGTTGCTATTGGTATTTTTTTTTTATTATTTGCGGATCGTGTAGGCAGACAGAGGAGGCAGCCGTAGTTGAGGCCAAAACTTTATTAAAATTTCAAATCAAAGATACATAAATGAAAAATATTGAAATAAACTTGCATCTCTTTAAGATTATGCAACTGTTCGCGTCTCTTGCAAGCTGCCAAATACTGAACTATTTTGGGCAAAATTAATTTAAAAAATAATAATAATAACAATAAAATAATTAAAGAAGGCAAACAAAATGGCACAGATATTAATCAAATGTAAAGTCATAAGCAAAATCTTAATATGAAAAAATGTTGGTATAAGCAATCACAATATTTATAATGAAATTATTACATTTGCAATAAACATATAAAAAAACATTTTATGACCCGGTAATTTCTTTTTTAATATTTTTTCTTATTTTTTATATCATTTCAACGTGATGCTCCTAGTTCGCCTAGAAATGAAAAAAGGCGTAACACAAATATTAGGCAGAGATGAATTAACATACGCTCTACTAATTGTAGCAATTTTTATGTGAAAAAGCTTTGAAGAAAAAAAACTTTAGAAAATTTAAACTTTTATAAAGTAATGAAAAATGCGCATTTTGTTTCTTTCGGTCATCTGCGCTATTTTTCGACAGCAACAACTAGTCCATCTCAAGGAACATTATAAAATTTATCTTTTATCAGAAATAATAGATAATTTTCTGCAATTGTTAAATAATATAATAAAAGTGTCGAATGACTCCACAAAAAACAGCTGCTTCAAAGGAAAAAAAGCTGTGTTATCACAAGCGATGAAGAACGGAGATTCAACTACAATAGAAACAAATACACTAAAGCCTGACAAACTGCCATCCCTAAATTAGCGCGTAAAGCGCAAGATATCTGTCAAAATTTCTCATGTACATACAAAATGTATAAAGCATCTCTAAATAGCACGACGTCAACGTTTAGCAATTGGAAAATCAAATTTTGATAAAGCGTTAGGAAGTGAAGTTGGCTGCTTGTTGGTTTCTTTTGTTTTGTTATGGTTGAAAAGCATTGACAACTTAGTTATTTTCAAGACAATCTAACGGTTTTATCTCTTCTTTTTTATTATACAGCGGGTTTTATAAAATAAAATGAGTTGACTCTCTTATTTAGGGATGACATTCCAGCGCAAAAGCTATGAATCACATTGCTTTAAATCTTACGCGCTAATTTAGGGATGGCAGAAAGACTGCATGTAAAAAAATATAATTTTTTCATTATCAGCTCCATTATTATTATTAAAAACTGAGGGTGGACTATTGTGAAGCCTGAATTGCAGAAACACACAATTTAAGTTTATAAATCTACTTTACTAGAGATAGTCCGCAGTAACACTTTTCCTTTTGGAAATTCATTCATATATAACCTTAAATCTCTAAAAACTGTATTTAGTGTAGCGTATAAATATCATGACAAAAATATAATATTAAGTAATAAAGAAGAAAAGCTTTCGAATGTTTTTTTTTTTTTATTTTAATAAAATTTGCTCCAATAACTATTGAAGAGAGTCTTTACAAAAAGCTTTTAACGATTTGTTTACAAACTTATTTGCCGGTAACTAAAGGCGGGTTCACCGGCCAAAAATTTTGTTCCGAAACATTATTTTTATATGTAGTTTCTCTCTCAAAAAATAAAATGTCAAACTACATATAAAAAAAAAAAAAATTTCGGAACAAAATTTTTGCCGGTGAACCAGCCTTAAATAACAGCAACACATAAACAATGTTTTCTATATGCAATGTTGCCAGTTCGTAAAACTCGTTATTTATAACAGGGATTTTTTCGTCGTTTATAAAATACGGCGAATTTTTTGTTTAGATATAAAATAATAACAGAACAATTAATGAATTAAGAAATTTTCAAGAAAAAAAATAAATTATAAAAATAAATTAATCAGCAGTTTAAGAAATTGTTTCGTCTAATTTATATTTTTTGAAAAATTTTTTTTCTTCAATGGATTTGGTTTTTTGATGAATTTTTGTTCTATGAATTTTTTATATTACTTTTATTATGGTTTCTTAATGAAAATATTATTTGCCAATAAATTTTTTGTTTTGACAAATTTAATGTTTTTAAATTTTTAATGTCTTTTTTATTTTTGGTTGAATTTTTTTTTGACATAATTGTTGATAAGAATATAAAAATATATTATTCGGAATCTTTAAAATTTAATTTACTTTATTCGTGCAGTAGTGAAATGGCCATATGGATATGCTTTCGCCGGAGTAATACATTTCATTTTTCAGTTTAGTTTAAAAAATAAATATTCCGTGACAATATCATAAAATATTTATATTTGAAGGAATCAAGCAAGAATAAAGTAAATAAAATTGTTGATAAGATTTGAATTCTAGACAACTTTTTGAATTTTAAACGAACTTTTGACTTGATGAAATTAAGATCTCGTTGTTCAATTTTTCTGATATAGTTTGGATTATTTGATAAAATTGAGGTTTCTAAGTAAATTTTATAAAATTATATTTTAATATTAATTTTATTCTTTAAGCGAAATTTTTTACTTGATAAATTTCGATTTATATTTGGTAAAATAAATTCATTTCTTTGTTAATTTTATTTTTTAAACATTGTTTTTCGTCATTGATTGTTGCTCAGTAAGTTTTATATACACATCGCAAACAAACCTTTTTATAGACGTATATAATAGATAGTGTATGTAAACAGAAGAATAAAAAAACTAACTGGCAACACTATCTCGTCACTTTTTTTATTATTTGTTACTTTCCGTTAACAGTTCAAGGCTTTTTGCACAAAACTAAATCAAAACAATAAAATGTTTGAAGCTGGAAAATAAAAAGCTTCTATAAATGCACTTAAAAAATCATTGAGAGCAGAGTCACAGATCTCATCAATTTAAGAAATGCGAGTAAAGTTTTTTGTATTTGTTGTTTGATTAACTTTTGTAATATTTTGTTGTTGTTGCTGTTGATGTGATTTTATATTTGGTGTTTGATGTTTTACTTGTTTGCCATTATTATTTTTTATTTTTTTTTTCTTTCTTAAACATTTCTTTCCTTAGCTGGCCAGTTGTAAAGAGTGGTGTGGAGCTGTTTGCTTTTGTATGTTGTTTGGGAAGGGGTAGTGTTTAAATTAAATGACAGACAACAGCTTGAGTATTTAACTGGAGTATTTAACGATTATTTAACAGTTTGTTCCTCACAGGGGATTGAAATAAATAACTTAAATAAAATATAAAATAAATATTCAAAATAAACGAACTCTAATTAATAATCCTTTTTTTAAAAGTGAGAATTAAAATCAAATAAAATAATTAAAAACAAAAATTAAGTAACACAAACAAATTTAAATGACCCGGGAGCCATGCGAATCCAGCGGAGTCTAGTGGTATGATTAAGATAAAAATTACATATAAACTAAAAGAATATGATGAGAAGATTTTACTTGAAAACTAATGAAATTTTTAAAATTTATGGGTGCAATTAAACACTTAAAGAAAGTTTAAGCAAATGCAATCATTTTTCATTAAATAAGTGGATTTCAAATGTTATGCTTGGCTTAGTTCTTAAAAACTAAAATGTGTATTTTATCTATTATTTATTGCGTACAAATCATATGTTTTTTTTGTGTTTATAAAAAAATCTTTGTATTATTAAAGTTTATTAACACTTTCAATTGCTAAATTGTGCTTCAATTTACTTCGGCATTGAAAGTAAAACGAAACGAAATAAATAATTTTTTCTTATTAATAATTTATAAATTTAAATTCACTTTGTAAAATTTATTTCCTATTTCAATTGTGTTTCCACTTTGTAATTAAAAACAAAAAACTTAAGAAAGAAACCTTTAACAAAAAATTCAAGAGCAACACTTCGAACTTAAAAGACTTAAGACACAAAACATTAAAAAAAGATTTTAATAATTTTTTCAGTGCAAAAGATTATGAAATAATTTTTTTTAAACAGTCATATGTGGAAACATGCTACGATGTAGGAAACAATTATGAAATTGAAAGTGTGATCGTCTGTTTGACGGCATGTATAGATGATTGAATGAATTGTGTGTGTATGTCAGCTGTATTTAACTGTAGTAATTAAGAAATATACAATATTTATTTTTTTGTGCAAAAAACGAAAAGTAGTAAATATGTGTTTTAAGACAAAAAAATGAGAGTATTTTTCCTCTTTTTTTTAAGGCAAAAATTTCACACTTAAAAAGGGAAGCCATACAGTTTTTTTTCCTTTTTATACCCTTCACCACAAAAGTGGAAAAAGATTCTGGTTTCTTATGCATAGCGAAGTCAACTGAGCGATGTCCGTCTGTTTGTCAATCAATCAAATATAGTGTCGAAAGAGGTGCTATTAGAAATCAGAATGATCGGTCCATATCCTTAGAGGCAGCAGGCAAAACACCACGCCTACCTCTAATTTTTTCATACATTTGGAACAATAAAGTATCTCAAATTAACAAAATATATATATGGAGCGATAGAAAATTAAAAAATAGGAATAGTGAAAAAATTAATGCTCGTCCATATTCTCCGAGTTACGGGGCTCTGAAATTTTAAATTTTTTTTAAGATATCAGTATGGGCATCATTTTAAGGCTTTTGAAAAGATCTTTAATAAAATACTAAAATTTTTTAAAAATGCTTAACCCATTAAGAGCTGATGGCTGATGGTAAAATTTTATATATGCAGTACCAACACAAGGATTTAACGGGTTCCTTTTTATTTCGTTATGGCTTTTATAACATTTCATAGATTATTCCAATTTTTTTTCTTCATTTTCTTATTCTTTGTAGTTGTGATGAGCGACTCATTCCTTCTTTATGAAACACATTTTCGTATTTCCATCTGGATGAATAAAAATATATTTAGTTCATTTTCAGGCAACATTTTTTTAGTCCTTAGGACTCTTGGAATCGTTAATTCATGAAAATTATGAAACAATTTTCAGAGCAATATAAGTTTAAAATGAAGTGTCCAATCTTTTTTTTACAAATGATTTGTAGAAATTGTTTTATATTTTCCATAATTTAAAAAAAATAGTTTTATTATCAAACACGAGTTGTAGTCTTACAAAACGATGGATGTCAGAAGAGTCCACGTAGAGTGACTGACGGGTTAGAGTGCGTGAACTACTTAACATAACAGACATATCATATGGCTCATATATATTTGAATTTTACACAGGAAAAATTGCGATACAAATACTGTCAGCAACACAGAGGACGAGGGAGAAAAAACACAAAAGCCAACTTAATAATTTTCAGTCACAATCCTGATGAATTTCTTTATAATTTCTACACATCCAAAAAAAAACTTAAGCCAATGCAGTGACTTCTATTAATTCTGCCCAGATACAATAAATGGGCGAAGAAATTAAAAAAACATGTTCACATTTAACCTAAAAGGCGAGTCCTATGTTCACTTGTCACTTGTGCAGTTTCAATGAGAAACAGGTTGTGTTTCCGGTGACTGACATTTACTGTTTTTCAATCTAAAAATTAAAGTCAAAGGTGCAGATGTACACGGCAACTAAAGATTACTTTGTAGTCGTTTTGAAATATCATTTTATAGAAGGGTAAATAAGGTGGAAAATCGTTGAATGAATTGTTTCGATTTAGAAAAAGGATTTATTAAAAACTTTTAATTAACTTTAATTAAAAATTTAGTAATTTTACTTTTCACTTTTTCGCAAATTAAGCGAATATTACAATATTTAAAAATTCAGAATTAAATTTAAAAACCAAAATAAAACATTTTAACAAAAATTTATCTTTCCAAAGAAAATGAAATAAATTTGTCTAAATAATCAAACAGAAACCAGAAAACAATCTTAACTCTCTATAGCTTAAGCTCAAAGAAAAAAAAAATAAATAAATGCATTATAAAACACCATTACGAACAGCAATCATTCATTCCTTCATTCCTAATCCATTTAAAACATTCATTAACTATTTATCAATACAAAACATCATATTTGCAAAATCATTAACACATTTTACCACCACAGAAAAATGTTATCTTTTTACTTTTCCGTTCAACAAAATCTATGATGTAATCGCATTCATTTTTAACCACATTTACTTTCATGTGCAAAAAATAAAAAATTTCCAAACACATTGAGGTTAAATTGCGGAAACCCATAAAGGAAACAAGTATTTTATATGTTAACGATTCCAAAGCCACATTTCAAATTATTGTGAAAAAAATCTTAAGAGAATAAACAACCAGTGGCTCCAATTATTCAAAAACAGTTTAATGTTTGATCAGATATCCATCCATATGTGGTCTGTCTGTCTTTTTTTTTCTATGAGGCACAATTAACAATGAAAGTAAAGCGGTGATACTTGGGTTATTCAACGTCAGTTACAAATTAACGAGTTTAGCAACAATATTGAAAACTCTACTCTGTAGCGTCTGCTGTGTGACGCACAGTTTTGTCATTTTGGAATCACATGTCGCTCACATCGATATTTAAAATATGCAAAGTGAGCAGAATTTTTTCAAAGATTTCAGTGATGCTTTTAAAGCTGGCATACAGCCTCACTAGAATACAATGTTTTATCATTTCCGTAGGTATACTAAATACTATTTTTGCTTTTGTTATCCTTTTTTACTTTACTCCGATATAAAGTGGTTATGATGTTCCTTGGTTCATTCGACAGATTTGCCAAAAACCAAAAAGGTAATGATCGAAAATTCGAACACGTAAAAAAAAACTAAAAAATCTAGAAAAAATCGTCAAAAAAACTTTTTTAATCATAGTGTTTTGTGATATTTTATTTTTCATCCTCTTTCAACTGTATAAAAAAGACGAAAAAAAGTCAGCCGTATACAGTGGACAAAGAAAAATAGATTTACTGTTGGTTATTGTTGTTTTTGTTTGGACAAAAATTGCAGTTTATTTAAAATGTTTACCAGAAGTTTTCTGAAGAGTAAGCGGTAACGAAATGGCCATCGAGACGTGATTTCACCCTCAATAATCAATATCGATAATTTAAATAATTAATCGGGATAATAGAAAATAGCACGAAAAAAAGATTTTATTTTAAAAATTAATATAAAGCAAATTCCAGTTAGTTAATTTAAAAAATTTATTTATTTATACAGAAAAGAATAAAAAAATAAATTCTTTTAGAAGTCGTAAAATTTTAAAAATAAAACATTTGACTAAAAAATTTGAAAATGGAAGAAAAAAAGATTTTCTAGAACTAAAATTAAAAAAAAAATACTTTATCAATCAAATGCTCAGAAAAGCAAAGAAAACTACACGAAATATCAAAAGTGCAAAAAAATTTTTAGATTTCTATTAAATTCGATAAAAAATTTTAAATTTTAATTCAATAAACAAAATTGTACGGCACTTACACCATGCAATTTTTCTTGAAACTAGCATGAAATTATTGTTTGTTGGTACAGCAGGTAGAGTAAGCAATACGGTATTGCTTGATGTTTGAGGAGATGTTTAATGTGCCACACTTCAACTACAATTATCGATGCATAGAAATCATAATCTATCAATAAGTTCATTTCGAGAAATGGGCCCATGTATTGGTTTTCAAAATCGTGCGATTTAAACAGCCACAGTGGCCATATGCCCGAAATCATTTTCAAATGTTAATGTCCATGGACTTTATGTCACACTCAAAAGTGGCATAATGTCGATGGACATTATGTCACTTTGTGTCGTTTTTAGAAAGATCATAGTGTCATAATGTCGGCACTTCGCTTAAAATATACATGACATGGACATTATGACTTTACGTTGATTGGCATAATGTCCTTGGACATCGGGCTTACAAAGAACTACTCTTTATTTGATGAATATAATACCCTCTAAATTTTTCTACCTCTAGTTTATGATAAAAATTCACCAAGATTGAAATTAAATGAAGATTTTTTTTAAGTTTAATCTTTACAGCCTAATTAACGCAAGTTAGAAGCAATTCGGAGCAATTATAATTGTCGTTTACAGCCTGTAGCTAGTTTGTTATACAAAAATGTGAATAAATTTATTGTAGTTGAAATTGTAATTTGTGATGCTGTACAACTCTTTAGCGTTCTCTTACAGAGTTAAAACTTTCTCTCTTTTTTGCCTAAAAATTATTTAAAAACGTTAAAAATAAATTAACACTTCTCCTTCATTATCACCATTAATCATTTATTATTACGACAATTTCTGTTTTTGTATGTTATTTAATGATTGCATACGAGTATTCAGAGCAAATATTCGCAGAAAATCAATTTATACATAACATCATAATGACTGCAATAAACTATTAAAACTTTAATTAAATGTTTTTATTATTGTGAATTTCATAATATTTAAAGTATTTCAGTGAAATAATATTTTTTTTAATCGGCATTCAACTTTGGTTTAATTGTGCTTTTGTGTAGAAACTTATTTTCAAATTTAAGGTGAATTTTCGACTTTTTGCTAAGTTTTAAAATTTTGAGCGAAATATTAATATATTTCTGATTTTTTTTTTTTTTTTTGGACAATGCTACTTGTGATTTTTTGTTGTTTATTGAAAATTCGTTTTTTAACGAAATATCAATTTTTTATTGTGTTTTAATTTTTTGTTAAAATTTTAATATTAGTTATAAGGTCTGTTGCTTTACTTTACTTTGGGATCCAGTGGAATCCCAATTTGCACGAAAATGGTTTTCTTACTTCAAAATTAGGTGAAAGAGAGCGGTTAGGTTCTTCTTCTTCTTGCACGAAACAGCCCAAACATTTTCTTCGTGCAAGTTATTTAAACTTGTGCAACATCCTTAAAATACAAACAAAATACAAAATAAATAATTATTTCTTTTTGCTGATTTATTGAAATTAATTTTTGTAAATAAAACAGTCAAAATGCTTTTCAGTTTTTATTTTGTGTTTAAAATTTAGATTTTGTGTTCCCGAATATTCTCACGGAATTTCTATCCCACGGAAAAAATTTTTCTCGAGAAAAGATTCCTCCAATTATGAAATCCGTGGGAATAAAATTATAAAAAAGTGGCAACATCGTAATTTGAAGAAAGTTTTTTTGTTTATTTCATATAATTTTTATTTTAATATTTGTAATACCTACTTTTTCCCCCAAATTTTTTTCACTTTCCGCAGTCAATCAAAAGGCGAAAAATTTTATAATTGGAGAAAAGGGAATAGTGAAAGAACTCGCACGGAATTTTTGTTTATAATTGGGCTGTATGTTTTCCTTTTTTATTTCTCGCACATTTAAGCTTAAAAACAACAAATCAAAAACACACAAAAGATGTGCGAATTCTAGCTTTTTGTCTAAAATTTCAGGCAATAATTCCTACTTAATAGCTGTGTTGCCATCTTTGGAAAAGGATAGAGTAGAGAATTTATTATAACGATTTCAAAAGATCTTTATCCCACACACAGGGTTCACTGCAGAGATCTGTAGTTTATCTTATATCCATACAAAACCCATTTCAGGGTCAATATGGAACTACGATAAACTACTTTTCATATCTACAGGAATAATGAGTATGTGTAATAAAATAATGCAAATGATATGACATAAAAATTGTACTCCCTTATTTTATAAAACGTAAAGCAAAGCTAGAATTTCTTTTGAAAACACAAACAAAATCCAAAATATTTTAAGAATTTGTTTTTGTCTTTATAAATTTTAAAAGGAATTCAATACCATTAAATTTGTAGCAATCACGTTCGATTGAAAACTTTTATATGAACAAGTTAGAATGCTGTATATGGCTATGCCGAATCTTATATACCCTTCGACAACTATGTAAATCTAGTTTAGTGAAGTAACTCCAATCAAAATAGCAAATATTGGGGCGACAGAGAATTAAAAATTAAAAAAATGTTTAAGTTTATATTTTATTTGACCTTAAAAAATTCAATTTTTGTTCACTTAATCTTTTTTGGGCTCTAGGTCAGTACATTTATTCAAATAAAACTCTTTTTTGTTTTATTAAAATACATTTATAATTTTTCAATATTTCGAACAACCTTTGGTGTTCTTCTTCAGGAACTTGCTTCGAGTAAAGCTGTGAATCTCCTATAGTGGGAGTATTATGCCTACTGATATATATATATATATATATATATATATATATCAGTACTGATATGTACTGACCTAGAGCCCAAAAAAGATTAAGTGAACAAAAATTGAAATTAAAAAAATTTGAAACTGCATTTATTTATTTACATTAAAATGCCATCGGCTCTTATTGCTTGAGCATTTTTAAAAAAATGTTATTATTCCTTAAAGATCTCTTCAAAAGATTTTAAATGATACCCATATTGATATTTCAAAAAGTTTGAAAATTTCAGAGCCCTGTAACTCGGAAAATATGGGTGAGCGCCAATTATTTCCCTTGATGTCTTTTTCCTAACTTTTAATTCACTATCGCCCCATATATTTATTTTTTTTATTGGAGTTACTTTATTGTTCCAAATGACAAGAAAAAGTTAGAGGTAGGCGTAATGTTTTGCCTGCTGCCTCGAAGGAGATGGACCGATCATGCTGATTTCCAATTGCACCTCTTTTGACACTACATCTGATCGATTGACACTTTTTTTTTTTTTTGTGAAATCAAGTTTTCCTCGGCAATCTTGATTTCAACACTAACACGGAAGGACAGACGGACATCGCTCAATCGACTTCGCTATGCATAAGAAGTCAGATTATATATACTTTATAGGGTCAAAAATGGATATTGTAGAAATTACACACGGAGTGACAAACTTAGTTATACCCTTTTTCTACTTTTTGTGGTGAAGAGTATAAAACAATAATAAATTTTTAAAATATTTGAAAATTTGTACTTAAAATTTTATTTTACTTTTTTAAAATCACAAACAGAAACATTAACACTCAACAAAGAAAATATGTAGATGAGTGTAATATTTAACAGAGAAAAGTTTAAATTTAACAACAGATTGGGACTTGCAAATAAAACTATTTCCGTTTGCTACTTGTCATTTTATTTGTAACATTATTAATCAAAATGATAAACAAACAATGCAAATTATTATGAGATTAAAAAAAATAGAAATGAAATCTGAAACAAAATGTCTTTTATATTTAACACAAACCGAAGCTATTTTGCATTTAACGAGGGGAAGTCAATAAGTCTTTACCAAAATATAAGCGCTTCTTGGGCCCTACATATGAGCCCTGATATTATCTTTAGCTGTAATGAAGACTTTTAACGTCTACTTAAATCCCCACAAACTTGAAAACAATTTGAAACTTGAACCGAATTTTTTTTCCATCGAAATTTTTTCTTAATATTTGGTTGGGTTGGACTAATAGTAATATCTATTGCATTATCCATTTTCACTCCAATTAGTTTAAATTGTAAATTGACATTGTGTGGCTTACGCTAACCTACCCTCGTATATTTAAAATATATATATTTAAATTAACATGTTATTCTTTCCTTTTTTGGCATTCCTTTTATTTCTTCATTTTCTCGTCTACTAAAATGAAACAAAAAAAAAACAAACTTTAAAAAAAACACACAAAAAATACTGAAATTATGCAATAATCACCATAATTAAAGTTGACTCATTTTGATAATTTTGATTTTATTTATTATTCAAATGATACTGTTTGGGATTTTTTCAAGAGTTTTGGTTGTTGACCTACTTTTCTTAATTTTTGGCATGAACTAATTTTCTACAAGAAATATTTTAAATTTATTTCAATATTTATTTTTAGATGTATTTTTTCTTTAAATAATTTCATAATAAAGTTAATAAATTATTTTTTGCGTCATTAAATTTTATTTTCCTTAAACATTCATCAAAAGACTTAAGACACAATCTTGATGGATGTTCGGTCAGAGATGGAAACCAATGCAGCAGAGAATTATGCTTTCAAAAGAATTTAAATTAATTAAAATTATTTTCTTTATTGCCAGAACTTAAAGCTTTATGTCCGTATTCATAAAAATATTTTTTTGAAATTAAATAAAATTAAATTAAATAAAGTTTTGTTCAACCAATTTTGTACGGAATTTTATTTTATAAAACTCTAATGTTCAATAAATATGAGCGTTAGGTATTTCATATATATTTTAAGTATACTCTTGATCGTTAGAAATAAAACAGTTGTTATAGCGATGTTCATTTGACTGTAATCGGGTTGAAATTAGTTTTGCCAGGGCCTATAAAAGCTACAATCTGTCAAGCGAACGACTTTATTTTTCTCATGTTTTTCAGATGTTGTTTCTTTTTTATATTTTTTTATTAGTATTACACCCTTCACCACAAAAAGTGGAAAAAGGGTTTCACTTAGTTTGTCATTCCGTTTGTAATTTCTATAATATCAATTTCCGACCCAATAAAATATATATATTCTGACTTCTTATGAATAGCGAAGTCGATTGAGCAATGTCCGTCTGTCCGTCCGTGTTAGTGTCGAAAGAGGTGCTATTGCAAATCAGCAAGATCGGTCTATGTCCTCAGACGCAGCGGGTACCTCTAATTTTTCTATATTATTTGGAACAATAAGGTAACTCCAATCAAAAAAATAAATAAATGTAGCGATAGAGAATTAAAATAAGAAAAAAACATCAAGTGAAGAAATTGGCGCTCGCTCATATTTTCCGAGTTACGGGGCTCTGAAACTTTTAAGTTTTTTTAAATATCAATATGGGTATCTTTTAAAAGATTTTGAAAAGATAATGTACAAAAAAATTATTAAGCTATTCTTTTATATTATTCCGATTTAAATTATAAACCTAGATATTGATTATTGAGTGTAAAAGCACGTCTCGATTGCCATTTCGTTAACGCTCATTTAGCTAATCATGAAACTTCTCACAAACATTTTAAATAAACTAAAGAATTTTGTCCAAACAATAAAGTAAAGATAAAAATCAAAGTTTCTTAGTTTGAAAATTTTTTAATTAATACACTCTTGCAGGAAAGGCTCGATATTTAAAAAAGATATTAACCAATCATTATTCGCCTTGACAGAACCCCAAAGCTGTCAGTTGTAAACAGGTTTAATTTTCTGTAAATAGTAAAGTTCTGAACTGACTCTAGTAGAAAGCGGTGCGAGAAGACGTATTTGCAAGTGTTGGAAACGGAACATTTTTAGGGGAAAAAATACTTGGGAACTTCGTTTTATACGTTGCCCAGCAAGGGGAGGGAAAGGGTGGCTTGCCACTGAGTTATTAAAGTATCGATAATAAAGTTAAACGAACTTAACAGGTGAAAACCCTAAGCTCCTAAGTGTTCGTATTGGATTGCCTTTGAAGCTGAAGCATAATCCTCTGGGGTTTCATGGCATCCTACTGGATAATGGACTTATATTATTTAAACTTTACAAGCCATAAAGGGTGGCAAACAACAGCTACTAGTAGTCAAGATTAATTGGTACTTAAGTTGGAAAGGAATAAGTTCAGTAACTGGACAGGCAAGTGATGCCTTTAAGTAATTCAAGGATCTCTTAACAAAGATGAAAGTCGAGGAATTTGATATTTACAAACTGTGCCGTGCCTATTAAAGAGTTAAAAGGTGTAACGGTAAAGCTGTTGAGACGTCTTTCTATGCACTTCCTGCATATGAATCTTAAAACTTGAGCTCGAAACTTTTAAGAAGGGGTTTTTTTTGAAATGCTGGAGTGTTGTTTTTGCGCAAGCAGGACAAAAGCATAAAAAATGTCTCATCACTTCGATTTCTTACTGCGCAGTCTGCATTTGCTAATGTGTGCAGTGTTTGTTCATGTACGACTCTACAGATAGAATTTTTTCCAACAAGTCAACCAGTTTTTTTTCGTAAATCTTTCTTTTAATGACAAAATACATATACTTTTTGTCTGCTCACCAAATATACAAAATAAAAGCATAAAAAGGCTGAGAGTAACATTTATAAAAATTAAAATTAAATTATTACATTTCACTGATTTTTTTGTGCATCTGCACAGTTTAAGGTGATAGAAATTTATTAAAGTCCGCTTTAAGCTCATGTGCTATTAAACTCTGATAAAGTAGCACCTCTTAAATATTTAAAAATTTTAGTTCAATTTGAGTAATTTCAACCTTTAAAAATTTAATAATTGACATAACTTTTTCTCATTCAATCAATAATTCGCGGAAGAAAGTAAAAAGGCATTGGACACAAATTGTGTTGTCATAATGTTGTCTTAAACGCTGAATATAAATGATTTCATTTCCATGTGCTTTGAATGAACAATTAAATGAATTAAAAGTTGGATGGGGCATAAATGCAAGAAAACTTTTTTTAACGAGAGTGGATTACTTTGATAAATGTTATTTATTTCATAAACAATTTCTTCTCGGCATTTTCACTGATAAATGCACAGGTCGTTTTGGTGTTAATATAGCTCGTTTATGGAATAATATAATTCCCTATCAGAAAAGGAGATTTTCTAATACAGTTTCAACATTTAAAAGCACATTTTTAACAAATTTACAAAGCTTTGATGATTTTATTTTGTTTAATTAAGATTAACTATAATTATATATTCATGCTTAAAATTATTTCTGTAAACTGTTCCTGCCATTTTTCCTAATTTCCTATACACTTCATCAATAAGTGTGTGCAAACTTTACATTTTTCCCTATAGATAATAAGGTAGCATTAAATTGTTATATTTAGTATAAGTCATATTAGGCCCTATGGGCTTGGGGCATCTTTTATGGAAATAAATAAATATTAAAATTTTTCTGGAAAAATTTTTTATCGATATATTTTTTTATAGCAAAATCTTTTTATCGAAAACAGGGAGTAAAACAAAACGTTCATTGGAAAATTGTTCAAAAATACATTATTCTCACTTTTTGTCTAAATTTATTTAAAAAAAATTGATAACGCAAATGCTGAATTAAAAAGTATTTTATCGAAAAAATGGTAACAAATATTCTTGTTTAAGAATAAAGATAATTATTTTCGAAAACTAATTAATAGAAAAAGGTTTTTATTAAAAATTAAAAATTATTGCATGCAATAACAAAAGAAGTTGTTCGGGCAGTTTGTATTTTTCTAAAAAAAAAAAAAAGATTTTATTGTCTATAATAAACTTCTTGTAAAAAAATTATATTGTAAAATTAATCGACCAGGATTATTTTATGGACAATGTTCAGAAATCTGTGGAGCTAACCAAGTTTTTTGTGAAAAACTTTTATATCGAAATGTTTGTTTTAATGGTTTTGATAGATATATAAATATCTTGTTCATAAAAAAAAAACAAATTTTTTGCTTAGCCGAATCTTAAATACCATTCACCATCTACATATGTAAATCTAATATAGCTCCAATCAAAATCTAACTCCAATCAAAAAACTGCCTCGCTGAACTTGATTTCAACACTAACACGGACGTACAGATGCATAAAAAGTCAGAATATATATACTTTACAAGGTCGGAAATGGATATTGTAGAAATTACACACGGAATGACAAACTTAGATATATTCTTTTTCCACTTTTTGCGGTAAAGGGTATAAAAAAATAACTGTCGCAAAATTTACCATAAAGAAAGTTATGTTATCGAAAAATTTGTTATCGAAAATTTTCTAAATAAATTATTTAACTCAAGGCGAATTTATTTACAGGTGGTGTTAATAACCAGCTGATTTTCGTTTATGTTCGATGTTGTTGTCAAAATTCTAAAAAAAAAATTTTTTTAAATAGAAAATTTTTAAATAATTTGAAAAAGTAAAACAATTTAAGATTTTAAAAAATTAAATTTATAAATCAAAAAATGAAATATGAGGTATTGCTAAACATGTGGGAGAAAGAAACCAACTGTTACAACTTCATAGATTAGTATCTAATTCGCCTTGATTATCTGTTATAAAAAATTAACTGTAAAAAAGTTTCTATAGATATTATGAAAATGGTATCGAACATTAAATAAAACAAAAGATTTTAATAAAATAAAATTTTGCTTTTAAAAAAACTTTATAAAAAATTTCAATTTACAATCGTATTTATTTCTGAAGATGTTGTCTTAAGTAACAGAGAATTATTGAAAATAAAAAAAAATACTTATTATGATTTGATTTTCGAATAATTAATTAATACGAAAAAAAATTCTTTAAAAAAATACTGACATTGACAAAGAATTAAAATATTGCTGTCGGGAAACAGCCCTTTACTTTTGCACTGTTACTAAAAAGCTTTAAAAAATCTCAATATCACAATAATTCTATACTATTTTTATCATTCAATCTTGTGAATATTCAACTTAAATATTGTTTTTGTTTTTCTTTTTATTTTCTCATTATTTTAGTTAGCAGCATTTAGTGTTCTACTCTTGATCACTTTGGTCCATAGCAAAGCTTTGCCAAATGGTCAACAATCACAAAAGCAGCTACAACCACCGTCTCAAAAACAGCAACAGCAGCAGCAGAAGTTTTCACCAAACAAAGTCGTATTCGATCAACAAGTCTCCGAATCGCGGGCATCGAATTTGAAAGTAGCACAACAACGAGCTGATTTTGAGGACTACGATGATCATGTTGGTGAAGAGCAGGTTCACGAAGAACATATTGGGGACGATCATGTTCATGAACATCATCATCATGAACACAATCCAGGCTACTGGAAGAAAAAGGTGACTTGGAAAGAGGGTTGGAAGAAAATTTGGAAGCCAGCTAAAAAACAAATTTGGATTCCACAATGGAAACAAATCTGGAAACCCATATGGGTGCCAGTTAAAGTGCCCGCCTGGAAGGATATACAAGTGCCAGCATGGAAACAAATATGGAAGCCGGTATGGAAAGAAATTCAGGTGCCAGCTTGGAAAGAAATACAAGTACCAGATTGGAAGAAGATTTGGAAACCAGTGTGGGTACCTGTTAAGGTGCCAGCCTGGAAAGATATTCAAGTACCGGCCTGGAAACAGATTTGGGTGCCAGTGTGGAAAGAAATAAAAGTACCGGCCTGGAAGGAAATACAAGTGCCTGAATGGAAACAATACTGGACGCCAGAATGGATAAAAGTGGGCATACCCGGTGAAAAATATTTAGGCAAAGATCACGAGGGTTGGGAATATACTAGTCATGATTTGTGGAAAAAGAAATTGGTGTGGAAGTCTCATTGGAAAAAGGTGTGGAAACCGGCTAAGAAACAAATTTGGGTACCCAGCAAAAAACTGGAGTGGAAAGAAGATTGGAAACAAATATGGAAGCCGGCCAAGAAACAAATTTGGGTGGAAGATAAAAAACTTGAATGGAAAGAAGCCTGGAAACAAATTTGGAAGCCAGCTAAAAAACAAATCTGGGTGCCCGACAAGAAACTCGAATGGAAGGAAGCCTGGGTTAAGATTTGGAAACCAGCCAAAAAACAAATCTGGGTAGAAGATAAAAAACTTGAATGGAAAGAAGCCTGGAAGCAAATATGGGTGCCTGGCTGGAAAGAAATTTGGGTACCCGACTGGAAGAAAATCTGGAAGCCAGTAATTATATCAGAATGGTTCCCCATTGACGATCATCATGAAGTCCATCACCAGCACATACAACATGGCCATGACTGGGATCGCAAAGATGCCAAAAATAATAAAGTTGTATGGAAACGTGATGATGGTACAACCAATAAATCCACCCAATTGCAGCCAGTGCAAAGTATAGGGATGCAACAAAAACCTGTCGATAATATTCAGAAAGTCAGCGAACCTTTTAAATTTCCAGGAGCGTAAAATTGAAGTTTAACAAAAAAAAAATACCTTTTTTTAAATTAAGAACAAAAAGCCATGAAGTCTTCATAATCTCTTTTCCAACTTGTCTGCACTCTTTCAATCTTGTATATAAGTTTAAGCACTACATCCTTTCGAGCCTGCTGTCCTGTCCTCTATAATTTAAGGTTTGTCTGCCTGTTGTAATTAAATGCTCAAATGCTCTGCCTGTTTTAACGCTGTCTCTCACTCCCGTGCATACATTTCAAATTTAATTTATTTAATTTTATTTAATTTAAGTTAACTTTCGTAGTTCTAAGTTAAAAAAAATAGTTTATTTAAGGTACAAAAATAAAAATTAAAAAAGAATTAAAGACGAAAAATAAAAAATTTTTAACTAAAAATAAATAATTTATTAATTGATTATGGAACAATATGGCAAGTTTGATAACAAAATACACAATTACTAAGAAAATGCTCTTGAAAGATCCTTTCCCTTTTTTTTTTTTAAATCCAAAAATTATTTTTTAAATTCAAATTCAGTATTCGTATTCAGTTATTTGTGTTTTATTATTCGATTTGGTCCAACCAGGTGGTGTATTTGGTACTGGCACCCATTCCTTTTGTATGATGGGAGACCAAACTTTTTTCCATATTGGAACATAAATCGTTTTGGGTTTCCAATATTTTACCCATCGAGATTTCCATGATTTTTTCTCTGACCAAAAACCATCCTTGTCAGGATCTAATGAATCAGTATGTTTGATTCTGAAACAAGAAAAATGATTTAATAATTAAATATTTTAAAGAATTAAGAACAATTCATTTATAAATTGGATAATCTATGTTTTAGATTAGAGCGACTTTAGCACACACAAACGAAACTCGATAAATTAGACACAGTGTAGTTTGAAAAATAAAAAAAAAAGCTTTAATAAGTCCCGCGAAAAAAAGCTTAACGCTGACACAAGAACTAAGAAAAAATATTCAAAATTCGATTTATATTTTTGCAATTTCTTTTTAAACAAAACTCACATTTCCGTTTGCCTTGTCGAATAGGCCAGACTAAAGGATGACAACCATGTTCCAATAAAAAAGTATAGAAACCAACATTGACACTGAAAGAAAAAATTTCAACGTTGCTTTGTATTTAATAAGATTTTTGCAATCAAATTTAATTAAACTCACTTTCATTTTTGAATATATTTATTTTTTATTTATTACCATTTATTTTCTTAACTTTGTTCCTTTTAAAAAACTTTTTTTAACTGCAGAATTATTTTTTTAATATAAACTTCTTCCGCTTTAACTTCCAACACTAACTCTAAACACTTCAAGGTCTTTATTTTAACAATTCAATCGAATTTAATTTTCATTACAATTAAATACCAAATTTTTGCTTAAAATATAACATTCAAATAGAGCTGTTTAATATTTGCCACCAAATTACACCGCCGCATTTACGTTAAAATTACTGATTCACCACTGTTAACAATAGAAGACTGTAGAGTCACTATTAAATTGTTTGATAATCATGTTTTTTTCTATCAAACTAACAACGAAGACAATAACAACACAATATTGTTTAAATACTTGTTTTTGTTATTTGTTTCAGTAACTTTAATTTCATTCACATCACATCGAAATTAACATTAATTTTTAGAGTAAACTAAACGTCGCATGAGGATATTTTGACAAGTGATGTTGTTGTTGTTGTTGTTTTAGCTAATGGGCGTGAAAAGTTTATAATAAAACCAAGCTAAGCTAATAAATTATGTGTTATATAACAATCAACAAATAATTTTGTTTAATGGTGAAGTTTTTTCTTCACGTCACGCTAATTTTTTATTTTTTCTTCATTCCAGATATTTAATAGAATCTGCGCGATGTTTACAACCTAAGGTACATAGATGCAATACTGCTGATGAAAGATGTAGCGTTGCAGAAAATTCTACATTTAAGTCAGTGTGCTTTAACCGTCTGCGCACCTATTTGTTTTAAAGTTGTTTTTTTTTTTGTTATTGTGCAATGAAATAGGTTGAGGCAATTTAACCATCGAACCGTTCCGTAAGAATTCCCTAGCAACTAAGCGAAAAATTAATGCTACAACCATACATACACCTTATGGACTAAGACAAGACTATCCACAAGAATTTTTAGGTTAGGTTAGGCAGGCAGCCGTGTTGCCAAAGCCCATTTGGGTCCATTGATGTCCCTTGGTGTTATCTGCCGTCAGAAGGGTGAGAGAAAAAGAAACAGAGCGAGAAGAGTAAAGCAAGACATAAAAAATGAAGATAAGGAGAAGAAAAGGAAAGAGAGAACCGCGGGTGTGAAGATACACAGAAGGTCCGAAAAATGTAGAGAAGACCCCGCCAAAAAAGGCCAGTCAGCCAAAGTGTGCGCTCATTCCTTTGACTGAGTCACGGTTGTGGGTCGCTGCACCTAAAAAAGGAACTGATCCTGTTTGGACCCAGTGATGATATATCAGATAGGCCCCCGTAGTTTCGTTGACCGAGGTTTCTCAGCCGTTTTTATCCCAGCGCGGGGCACAGACAGAGGTGTTTCACCGTCTCCTCTACCTCCTCGTCCTGACAACTTCTGCAGAAGTCATTAAATGGGAGACCCATTCTTCCAGCATGGGCCCCAAATAGATAGTGCGCAGCCACCAAGTCTCGCAGTCGACCCCTTGGTAACTGCAGTAGTGCAGCCGCCCTGCCCAGATCCAAAGAGAGCCAGATTGTTCTAGTGGTCGAACATATCGATTTGTTAGACCATCTGATCTGGTCTAATCTGTAGAAAGCAGTGTAGATGCTTTGTCCACAAGCAGAGAGTATGTCACAAAAGGTTTCAATGGCGTCCTCGTCAAGCATTATCCCCTTCTTTGTTGGTTCGTAGGCAACAAGGTTGCCCAAATTGGTTCCATGTTCCCTCACCCATTTAAAAGTGACTGTCGAAGCTTCCGCCATGCCGTTAAAGGATGTCCGGCATTCAGAGACAAGTTTACTTTTACTAAATGCCAAAAAATATTTGCATCATTAAAAAAATAAAAAATGAACTTCTTTTTTTCTGTTTTTGTTGTATATTTTTTATTTTTGTTTTATACATACATTTTTTAAACTTTACTAAACGTGTAAACTTAATCTTAAACAATATAAATTTTGATCTTTGTTTGTTATTATTAGTGAATCGTATAACTAATTTAACGTGAGTGAAGAAGAAAATCGTAGAGTAGTGTGTGATTGATTGAGACTTATTAGAAAGAGTGTAAGTTCTCGCACCAAATAATTTATCTCTTAAACTTAAAATTTGTTGTAAAAAATTACATTAAAATTAAAAAAAGTATTTTCGTATATAAATCTTAACATAAATTAAATATAAATTAAATGCTTAAATGACAAAAAATATAAAAGGTTTACAGTTTAAGCAATAAAATATATGCAGCACTTTTGACAAAACCACTTGATTCGATTTAAGAACATTTGCTAAATTTATATTAAACCATAATGCGAATTTAAATATTTACAATAGTTTTAAAAATTAACATCCAGAGAATTTATTATTATTATTTGTTTAATTAATCAGCAGAATAAATTTAGAGACTAACTATAAGGCAACATAAGCCATCAAGCTCAAGAAAATTTAATTTAATCGACTTTTGCTCAAAAAAAAAAGTTGTTTTGTCAAAGTAGAAGTAATAAAAAATATTTATATATAAAAATCATGATTGTATATTTCTATTTTGCTGTAAATACAAAAAATGTTTCTTTATAAAATAATACACGTAAAAAAATACAAAACAAAATTCGTTGATTTACCTTCGTAAGATTTAAGCCATTAATTACGACTATACTTTACATAAATACAAATATAAGAGAATAAATAACATTATTATAAGTTGTCGTAAGTTGTATTAATTAAAGCTAATGAGTGAGCTCAATACTTTCTTTGAGAGATTCAGTCACAACGAGCTACAACAGTTGAAGTTGAGAAAAGAAAACAAAACGTTATTCATTTTTTAATTGTCGTTAAACTGTGGCCATCTTTCTAATTGAATCTCTGAAATGAGCTTCAGAAGCAACTTCATTACAAATAACACATAATCATCAATATCATAATCATCATTTATTATCTAATTAAGGACTTGTATTTTGTTTAGTTTAAATTTAATTTAATATTTAAGAATTCGTTTAATTATTGTCAGTCTTAGAAATTAAATAGTTGTTGTAGGTTGCTTTTTGTTTGTTGTTTTTGTTTTGTTTTTTTTTTGTAAAGTAAATTAAGTGTTGTTTTTATCCTAAAGAGTATTTTCTATGTTGCTTTTGATTTTTATTTTCAGTGAGTGAATTTTTTATTTTAAATGGGTTTTTTTTTTGGCATAAGCTTTTGTTAAAAAAAATTATAAAAATTAGGACAAGCAAATATTTAACTATTGTTAGCCTACAAAAAGCCTACTTAAGTTGCATTTAATAGAATATATAAAAAAAACTTCATGGACCGGTTTCATGTTTTCCTTTTTATCAGTTTCCTATTGATTTTTATATTTTACTCTATTCAAAGGACATTAAATTTATGGGCAAGGTTTTCGGTGTACGATTTTGTTGTAATGCAAACTTACAAATAGAACTACACCACAATTGTGTGGTCTGTGGACTATCGGTGCGAAATTTGTATATCGTACCCAAAGTACGATGATACAATTCAAATGTGTTTTTGTGTTTTGGATTATCAATGACTTGGGCAAACCAACCCTCCAAAGGACACACCTTGCAGGGTTCACGCTTAAAGTCAGTTCTTTCACTCCCCTTAAAGGATTTGGGTGGAAAGTAGACTAAAGAATTGGCCCATATTTGTAGCCAATAGCGTTGCCAAGAAGCCACCGCCGGCTTACGGCCCTCCTTTTGTACAGTTTTACGTCTTACGCAACCCTGCAAAGCATTCATTTCGCTCGAGTGCACATTGAGTGCATTAACTTCCATCAAATGGCATGTTATAACATCGTTACTATCGCTTAAATTAATGTGTATGCTACCAGTTGGTGTGCCCGCGCAGGGCAATTGTTCCAATACAGAATCATCTAACAGATGTCGTTGTTGCAATTGTTGGCTTAATACGCTATGATCATGATGATGAGCATCATAGCATGCGCCATTCTGTCCAGCTATAGCATCGTTGGAAAAATTCGACTTTCCGAAAATACTGCAAAGAGACATTAAATTAGGAATTTATTAATATTTTTTATTTAAAAACAAATTGTACGTAAAATATTGAAGCAGCTAGAAACAAAAAAGCTTTTAGTATTTTGTTTTAAATATTTTGCTTTTAAAAGGGATGCAGTTTTTACAACGAAATGTTGTTGGGAAAAACATAAAATATTTGGAGAGGTTTCTATTATTGATGGTAAAATAAGGAAAAAATATTTAAACTATTTTGCAGCTTCTTTCTCTCTACACACAGAAATTAAAAATAAGTTTTAGATGTGGATTCAATATATTATAATTATAACGGTTCAGCTGTGAAAATTAAAACCATGTTCAGATTTACTTTAAACTTTTAAGAGTTTTGGGACTTTATTCGTTAATAAGCCTTTAAAAATAATGTCCAATATAGCAAAATATTTCTATGATACTTTTTGATCCGATAATGCGCGTAATGCAAAATATTTTTTTTTTTTTTTATTTTTTTTAGCAGAATGCACTTCATCTAGCCATTTAGATATTTTACTTTATGCCCATCTTAAAATGAGGTTTTGAAAGACTCTTGAAACAGACTTTATTTCACTTCCTTATTTTACTCGAAATTTTTTTCTCCAAAATCTGGGCGCTCTATTTGAAGAAAGTGAAGGTGGAAACAAGTTTGGCATAAAAACGCACGTCTTTGCGATGAAAATTGCACAAGTTTGTACTCGAGATTCAACTTTGCGGCAAAAATAGTTATGTCCGGCAATAATATTGTTACGTTTATTTAAATTATAAACGTTTTATTTATGAGTTCTTTATTTGCAAAATAATTACACACACAACTTTTAGAGTTTTAATTAAATTACACTTTATTTAAACAATTATTTGACGATTTAACTATTCGCGATTAATAATACACGTTGGCGTTGGTTATACCACAAGATCTTAACTAGATGACGCTCACAATAAGAATGAATCAGAACGTATTGGCGTTGCTTTTATATACCCTATTTTTAGGCGTTCTTGAATATTCGAGAATTTCTATCGCCATCTGCTGCGTTGCCACTTTTATCTCAGACACTTTAGTGTGCATTGTTATTTACTTCTAGAACCTTCAATCATTAGTTAAAAATACATGTTGTGTATTTTTATTTAGTTGTTATACAATGCAGTTGTGTGTATGTTTGTGTATTGTGTTTGTTTACTTATCGCTTTGTGTTAGTTGTTTTTGTTTTGTAATAAAGAAGTTTTATAGAAACTTCTAGTTTTGAAAACAAACACAATAGGCCACTTCGATTCACTTTCTTGTCCTCAATTATTTTCACATCTTTTTATAATTTTAATAAAGTATTTTTGTAACATTATAAAGTGGATTTTGTCCATGATTAAAAAAAAGTATAATTGAACCAATGGCAGATTTTCATAAAGTCTGCTCACTGATTCTCTGTCACGTTGAAATCCGAAAAAATAAAAACAATTAAGAGTGATATATTCGGGTATGACGAATCTGATATGCCCTTCACCATCTATGTTAATCTAGTTTAGTAAAGTACCTCCAATCAAAAAAGCAAATATTGGGGTGACCGAGAAAAAATTGGTACTGCATATATAAATTTTACATAAAAATACCATCAGCTCTTAATGGGTTAAACATTTTTTACAAATTTTTAGTATTTCCTCAAAGATCTCTTCAAAAGCTTTAAAATGATACCCATATTGACATTTTAAAAAAAATTTAAATTTCAAAACCCCGTAACTCGAAAAATATGGGAGAGCGCAAATTTTTTCACTAGGTTTTTTTTTCTTATTTTTTAAATTCTCTATCGCCCCAGATACTTATTTTTTTATTGGAGTTACTTATTTGTTATAAATGACATGAAACAATCAGAGGTAGGCGTAGTGGCAAACTTGATTTCAACACTAACACTGATAATTTGATGTAATAAATCGAATTATTGTTACATGACATTTTATTCCCTATTGAAACTTTTAAAACAACCAGGCATGTTCTGACAACGCCAACTTTTTTTTACATGTTCTAAAACTCACGCGTTTTGCTTGCGATTTGCTCTTTTTCAAACTTATGTTCAAAAAGAAAAACATATGATTTTACGGTGAAAAACATAAATAAACAAAAGAAAGCTACAACAAAATGCCTACTGCTGTCCTGCTTAGTTTCATTTCTTAAAAAACATGCAATTAAAAAAAAAGAACGAATTAAAAAACGGACGATTAGAGATTGTGGGAATTCAATGGATACTTCAATGTATATTTATTAATTAAAAAAAAAGAAATATTATGGCGACAAATGGGTTTTTTATTAGTGATATTGCATTTAGCATCTTTGATTTAAAAAGTTACTTACGTTGTAAGTAATCAGTACTTAAAAAGTGTTTTTGTTTATTTTGTTAATTAAAAAATGCACGTTCGGGACTCATATCGCTTAAAAAGTAATTAAAATAAATTTTTTAAGGTCCCTTAACACTTGAATCGTACATTTAATAAGCACCGAATATTTTATAAGATTTGAAAATTAAAATAACCACATATTTTTTTGACTACCGACTTTACGTGCAACCACACTAATACTAGTATATTTTAGAAGATTAATTACTCAAGAAAACAATCAAAACAAACAATTAATAGAACAAACAACATATTTTAAATTAATTATTTGCGACTTAAATTGTTTAAAAATAAAAATAAATTTTATTAAAAATAAAAGAGAACATACGAGGGAATCTGACATTTCCATTGGAAAGTTTGTCATTTTTAAGCATAATCGTAATCAAAACGTGTTGACGTACGACCATTAATTGTGTTGTGACAGTGAAAATTAATATAGAAAAAAATGGAATTAACTCGTGAACATTTTCGTGCCATCATTTTTCACAACTTTCGACGTGGATTATCACGACAAGAGTGCATTGATGAACTTAAATCTTTGTATGGCGATGAAGCACCATCCTATAGCACTGTGAAAAATTGGTATAATGAATTTAATCGTGGCCGAAGCTCGCTCAAAGACGAATTCCATGAAGGTCGTCCAAAAACGGCTGTTGTGCCAGAGAACATTGATGCGGTGCGTGAACTCATAATGCAAGATCGACATGCGACATACCGAGATATAGAGACATCCTTGGACATTTCTTCCTCCAGCATACATTCGATACTGCATGAACACCTGGCCGTAAAAAAGGTTTGTTCTCGTTGGATCCCGCACAATTTTAAAGTCGCTCAAAAAAAGGCTCGTGTCGATTGGTGCAAAGAAATGTTGCAAAAATACGTTTGCGGTGCTTCAAAAGACGTTTATAAGATCGTCACAGGTGACGAATCATGGATCTATGCGTATGTGCCCGAAACGAAACAACAATCGCCCGTGTGGGTCTTCAAAGACGAGCAAACTCCAACGAAAGTTGTTCGTGGAAGAAGCACTTCGAAGCAAATGGTCGCCTGTTTCTTCGGCAAAACTGGTCATGTGGCGACTGTTCCGCTTGAGCAACGTAGGACGGTCACTTCTGAGTGGTACACTACAATTTGTTTGCCTGAAGTCATCGGAGAAATTCGAAAAACCAACAAGAGAAGACGAATCATTGTTCACCATGACAATGCGAGCTCTCACACATCGGCTCAAACCAGAGCGTTTTTGACCGGCCAAAACGTCGAATTAATGGGTCATCCGCCGTACTGCCCTGACTTGGCACCTAGTGACTTCTTCTTGCTTCCGCACACCAAGAAAAAATGCGTGGTCAATGATTTTCGTCGCCAGAAGAAGCTGTTGAAGTGTTCAAAAACCATGTTTTAGAGGTGTTTCAATCGGAGTGGAAAAAGTGCTTCGACAACTGGTTTGAGCGCATGCAAAAGTGTATAAATCATGCTGGAGAATATTTTGAAAAACAATAAAACCATTTTTGATTATAAATATTCGTATTTTCACTATTAGGCCAGAAATATATAGAGCAGCCCTCGTATAAATTTTCATTTGTGTATAATTTAATTAAAGTTTATTTTAAGTAAAATTCATAACTTCACCTCAGTATGTGCTTGCGATTTGAAGTCGCCAAATTTCTTGCGATTGTGAACTACAGAACACCTTTCATGCGATTTCAAGCCGCATCGCCAGTTTTAAGCGATTTGCGATTGTCAGAACATGCCTGAACACCTGAACACATTTAACTTCAAATGTACAGGAACAAACTCTAAAGGACACTTTTTACTTTTCTAACAAAAAACGACAACTTAAAACAAATAAAGGAATTAATCTACTCATCGATCCTTCAGAACGTAATATAAATACAACATTTAAATTTATTTCCAATTAAAAATTAGAGTTTCAAAATTAACACAGAAGTTAGTTAATGGCCAAAGTAGCCATTGATTGTATTTGTATTTAATATTAATTTTATATTATAATAGTCATAATATTATGTAACTAAATAATAACAAAAATAAAACTGCAGGAAAGAGACAGACATTTAAATAATATTGCAAGCAATTAAAACACAAAAAACGAAAGCAAACGAAATAAAAAGAATATTAAAATGGATTACTATTTAGCAGCATTCAGATTTAGCGCTTGATTTATATTTATAATTTTAATAAATTTATTTTGACGTTAAAGCTGATGACCGGAAACAACTCACCGACAATGGCATGGACAACGTTTATGTGTTGCGGTAGCATTGACAACAATGCCAGATTTTGTTAGCATTATAATTGAGCAATGACACTTTTGTGAAAAATTACGCGGCAAACTGGTGCTACGAAACCTACATTGTAGATAGATTTATAGACAAATAGAATAGTAATAATAATTTGAAGAGAAAAAAACAAAAGAAGAAAAACAAAAAGCTCACATACATATGCACAATGCACAACAGGCACAACAAAAAATGCCATATGAATATATGTATGTATGTATGAATATTCAAATATAAATGACGAAATTATTTATAACGATTGCAATGAATTTAAAAGTGTTAAAATTTTGCACAGACACAAATAATTAATAAGTTGAAGTCCAATTAAATGGTGAGAGATCATGTTGTTATTAAGTGGATAGCAGACAGTCAAAAGAAAGGATTAAAGAACAATTTGTTGTAATTAACAAAAACAACAATTAGGAAAAAAGAAAACTTACTTGGTGCCTAGACTACGACATTTACGATGACCGGGTATAAATTTAACAGCCGATGAATTACCAACACGTACCGAAGTTGATGTTTTGGCGGGCGAGAGATTTAAACAAGCCAAAGCTGGTGCAACAGCATCCACATTAAATGATTCCTTAGAGCTACAAGAAGAAGAGCTGGGAGCTAAAGCTGATATAGGTTCCAATTTTAAGGATTTCCTTCAAGTCACAATAATAAAATTATTTTATAAAAAATGTTTAATTATTTGCTTTGAATACCATTTCTTACTTACTTGTATTGTTCTTCCTCAAATATATTTTGCAATTCTTCTATGTATCGTATTGAAGTTAAATACTTTTCGGTTGCCTCTATACGTTGTATATGTTTATAATTTGATTCCTGATAATTGGCTATAACTCTTAAAATATTATTCATACGTATGCGACGAGATTCTGGTTCGATGCCATCCTTTTGAGGATATGCTAAATCGATGTATATTAAATCGGTGAGAAATAGTCCCAAATATGGGATGCAAGGTAAACGCAAACTTTCCAAATAGGCTCTCAGATTTTCCCAATTATTTTGATCGCTAAAAATATCACTAAGACGTTCGTAGCTTTGTCTGTCTTTTTTCGCCAGATGTGTCCATGTTTTCTTTAAGCGATAAATGCTGGCACTTTGCATGGCCGAAATGATGGCAAACAAAGAATGTAGATTATTAAGTTCGTGCAGTTTTTTGGCAACCTGAAAATTAGAATTTTTTTTTTACAACCATAAAAAGAATGAAAAAAATAATTTAAAAAAGTAGGTAGGTATTATGAATTATATAATAAAAATTATATGAAAATAAACAAAAAAAAAACTCCCTTCAAATTATGATGATGCCACTTTTTTATGATTTTATTCCCACATAATTCATAACTGGAGGAATCTTTTCTCGAGAAAAATTTTTCCCGTGGGAAAGATTTTCCGTGAGAGTATTAATATAAGGGCTGATAAAAAAAATAATCATGTTTGTTTCACCCGATAGTACTTGGAGATGGAATAATTGCGCAACTTCAAGCGGTCGTATTCATAGGTCTATAGGCCGTAACCTATTGGGACAGTTAAATTAATGCACTGTGTTGTGCGGCCATTGGAGGCGGACTAGGCAACGGTTTCAAGTGTCAGAAACTATTCGTTCACGGTAGCAGTTGAGTATGCTGCACCAACCGGCTCTTAATTGTGCTAGAACTGTTCTCGTTTGCCTGGGTAAAAGCCTCTCATTTTATGAATTATTTACGACCCTATTGCAACTATATCCATTTATAGCTCCTGAGACCGCCTGATAATGCAATATTTATTGGATTTCCGCAATGGCCATCCGGTTTATCGTAGATGGAATAATATCCCTGATCACATTGCTATGGCGCCTGAAGTCCTCTCGGATGTGTCGAGAAATCGGATCCCGAGTTATCATCTCATGGTTACGGTGACTGGTCAGGTGACAAGCCACTAGGAATTGCTTAGTCAGTAATTCATTGTGACGTTTGACTGGAAGTATCCTAGTCTCCTAGTGGAGATGATCTATACTTGTCATCTTAACACATCCGTTAGCAATTCTTAGTGCATTATTTTATGTAGTTTGTAAAACTTGCCATTTAGTATCGATAGGAAACAAGGTCCATATTGGGGCAGCACACAGTGTTTTGATCCCATAACGATAATAACGATGTAACAAAAATAGAAGGAGTTGTCTCACAGTCTTGTAATTTGGTATACTACTATAAAATACCTTAATTAAGAAAAATTCAATTTATTGTAAAAATCGGACAAAGGACTCGCCTACTGCCAATATATATGACAAAAACTAAATTTCCAATATTGGTTACATAACTGCAAAAAAAAATCCTAAAAATCCGCAGATGTTTTACATCTCACAAGTTACTAGTTGTTTTGTAGGTTTTATTATGATTGAAGCAAGGACTCTAGATCCTGCATATATATCTATGTCAATATATAGAGTTAAGGATTGCTAAAAAGATAAAATCTTAACTACTGTTGTGTTCATAATTTTTCTCGGAAGCTTTAGTTATAGCATTAGCCGAATTTGATGCAATAAGTTTTTCAACTCCCCTCCTTTTAGTCCGTTGTGATACTTTCTCGTAACTTACATAAAGTTGAATTGAATTTTTAATATTGTATACCAAAAAATAAAAAATATAAAATCTAAAAAAATAAATAACTAATATAACTCACAAAGCAAACTTCTTGATTAAATATTTCGCTAACTAGTTGCTTATCTCTCATCTTGCCACTGCTTGAAAATTTAACGAATCCGAAAGGGTGTTGACACTAAAAAAAAAAAACATTCACCAAAGAAATAGATGCAGCATCTGCAGATTGCAGCAACAATATACAAAAATATTGAAAAAGTATTTTCTGATGTTTTTTATTCATTTCACTATTAAATTTTATCTCTGTAGTAAAATCCCGGCTTTATGTTACAAATGCATTTTTGCTAACGGTACTTTACCTACTTTACCAATAATCGTCAATTGTATAATTCAAGGCAGATACCAGGGTTGCATTTTTATCAAAACCGTTATCAAAAAATATTGAATTTGGCTGCTATAATAACACGCAAAATGACAGTTATATTCCTTGAATCTGCTGTTTTTTAAACAAACTCTAATTTTGAGTTGCAATAACTCAATAATTACTAAACAATGTTTATTCTAATATTTTGCAAATAATCTAATCAAAGTATTTTCTCTTAAAATAATACAAAACAAGTGTTGAATTTATATATTATTTTTTTTACCATTTTTAGCCAAACTCGTAACAGTGTGCCGCATAGTTAAGGAGAGAGTTTTTGTTGTGCAGTGTGATGCTTATAACGAAAAAACTTAAATATAAAGTGTTTTAATGTAAAAAATCTTACACGAATTTATTGGAAAGATGTGGCCGGCCTTGTAATGAAATATGTCCTTAATAATGCATGAAATATATTCTGCAATCATTTCATTGTAAATAATCTTTTTAAAAGAAATTTTTAGTTTGTAGCTTTTTTCCTAAAAAAACTTTTTCTTTAACTTTAAATAGAAAATTTGAAATTTACAAAGCTTTTTGTGGGTAATACAATATTTATCTTACAAATATTCTCGAAAGGATTTTTATGACGAATTATTGTTGTGCCGTAAGAACTTTTCTTATAGAATTACTCCGAAAAAAATCCTTTTAAAAAATTAAAAGTAGATTTTGGTGGAGAATAGCTTAAGCCGGATTAAGTTCTGAAAGCTCTTTGTACCATAATTTGTTTATAAAATTATTGAACTGACTTTGTAATAAAAAACTAAAAACTTTTAAATGTATCCATTTGAAATTTAAATTAAAGCAAAAAAATGAGTCTTAGACACATATTTTTATGGAAACACAAATTTCAATTTGTTGTTGTTAGTTAAATGGTTTTCCATTTTACCTTACGATATGTTATTTATAAATTATTAACAATTTTATTTAATTTATTTATTTATTAAAAAAAAATAACTCACCTTTATAAAATGGGCCATAATTTCGGCCCTTTGTTTCGGTTGATCGCCACTAAGTATCTCTTGGACAATCCAAAAGCTGGTATGATTAAAACGCTTTGTAAATGCAACAATATTCGGTGTTATAACGTGTTTATCTTTTTTGGTCCAAGCACAGCTGGTCAACTCATCAGGTTGTATGGCAGCAAAGATTGGAAAATCCAATAAAGTCAACTGATTGGCTAATTCGTCGGCGGGTATACGTAAAGCACTTATGACAGTAGAATCTAAGGAAGTTTTGCCAGAAGTATGACCGGGCAAACTGTTAGATTTTAAGGAAGGAGGGCCGCTATTTAAAACAAATGACCAGAACAAAACCAAATTAATTATTGTTAACTCAAAATAAAAAAAATTTAAAAGTAATTTGAAACTTACGCAACACCATAATAATTACTGGGCGAATCTGGTGAAGAGGAGAAGGCATTCAAACAGCCAATAGAGTTTTTACGTTTAGAACCTTTTATATTTAATGACTTGCTAATGTTTTGTTTGTGCGGTGATGAGTCCGCTTCCAGTTGATAACTTTGTGTGGACTGTGTGCTGTCTTTACGCTGGCGCACATAAGCGATGGTAGCTGCTCCATTAGCGGTGCCATTAACACTACTATTGCTGCCGCTACTTGAGAAACGTTTCGAATTGCGTAGACCCGCATAAAAGCCACCAAAATTGCTTTTATTCCCCAGGGATATATTATCATCATCATTATCATCAAAACGCTGCTGCTGCTGCTTGGAACTTTTGCGCTGATGATGATGGCGGTGTCTACATGATGAGGCTGGTGATTGATTTACCAAGGGACCACTACCTGTAGAAATATCACTCATGGGCGAAGTATCACGTGTTAAATTTAAACGACTGCCAGGGCTGCCATTACAAAATTCAACATAACGTAAATTATCACTCGACAAATCTCGCGATATTTCCGAATAGCGCATCATGACAATTTGTTTTCATGTATTTTATGTTCACACATTTATTGCTGAGTTTAAACATATTTTTTTTATCAAGTACCAGCTTGTACCCATGATGTTCTTTGATAATTTTATTTTTTTATTTTTAATTTTTGTTGTTGTTTTATTTTTATTATTCATTTACATTTCCGCATATTGCCGCTCAAGTAATGCCTTCAATATGATATTTGTTTTATAAATGAATTAATTTCCTCTGTTCGCTACTCGGCCAAATATTTATTAATGATTTTCTTTTTGTTGATTTTGTTTATTAAAGTTTGGTATCGTTGATGTTCGCTGGAAAAAAAAGCAATAAAAAAATAAAATATTTTCGTTTTCAATTCAATAATCACATTCCAGAAGTTGTATGTTCTAATTGCTTTAGTATACGTTTAAGAAAAATTCGTTGTATTTGTTGCTCATCCATATAGAAACGACGTCATATGATTTTTATCGGCCACATTATGGCCTCTGTAACCTTCGCTAATTACACATCAATTTAAGATCAACCAACAGACATAATTTTTATTTGTATACAAATTCCTACAGAATGCGGAGGTTGAGAAAAAATAGATTTTGCTCAGCGCGCCGTGTTTAATATAGGAAAAAGAGGAAAAGAACACAATTTAACAATTGATGAAACTTTATCAAAAATTTATTGAAGCAAGACTTCTTTTAAAATCGAAGTACACTGCACTAAGAAGACAGCAATTTTAAATCTTTCAAATTGTCTAGTTCCCAGAAAAAAATTATGAATTTATTTTTTTAACCAATTTATTCTGAAAATGTTTACACATTCAACCTTTCCATAATGCCATAGAACTAACGAAAGACCTGAGCGTCAATCACTGCTCCCTTTTTGACATTTACTGTCAATCATCATAAATGGATTAACGATTGAATGACGCTACGTAATTATCCTGAAAAATAGTGTTTAGTTCGCGCAACTTACAGATGCCTGATTTATTGCAAAGCGATGGGTCTCATCTTTGGCTGAACAATGCCCGCCAAGCCGCACCTTTTCAATTTTGACCCATTTTTGGGCACTTGAAAAATGTCCCCATGGGGAAATGAGTAATTTCACATTTTTCTTAATTCTATTACTAAAAACCTATACAAATTCTGAGTATAACCTTTACAGCCATACCTAAATAAAAGCGGAAGGCGGAACGTTTTCTTCCGCATAGCTTTAACGCTGAAATGCCATACCTAAACAAAAGCGCCAACGCTATTTCAAAATGATAAAAAACAGGGTTATTAAAAAATTAAGGCTTAAGTCTAGGTTATGGACGCAGCTAAAAAATGAAAGAAATAGTTGTCTACGGGGTGTAAAATGGTAATCTAAGCAAAAAATTACCTTTCTGTTGATTCCCGTATTTTCATTCAACATTTTTGCTTTAAATTTTACATCCCGGACACAGTTTTTTAATTTCTGAACTAGATTTTTTGCAAAAATATATATAACTTCGCTAATTACTTTAAAAGGAATAACAATTCTGGTGTTTGTCTTGTGTAAATTAAAAATTTTATAAATAACATAAAACTTTGTTTTGTTTTTGTTTATTTTTAATTATTATTGATATTAAACGCCTTGTCAAAATCGGATTTTGCAATTGAAAGCGTTGCCGCCGCGTTACTTCGGTAGGCTCCATACAAAATGTACTGGCATGAGAACTTTTGGCAGCAAAAAAACGCTTTCCGCCCTTGTTTAGGTATGGCTGTTACAGTTCTAAATTCTACAATACCGAGGCTTTCACCTCCGGTAGACCGCTAAGCCGCATCTTTTCAATTTTTACCCATTTTTGGGCATTTGATAAATGCCTGTATAAAAAAAAGAAAATAAATTTTTCGACCTCATTTTAGAAATCCTTATATCTTGACTTTGTATATTTTGCTTTAAATAAATAAACTTAATTTTAAATACATTTATATCATTTTTTATATATAATATTTTAAAATTTCAAACGCAAATGTTAAAATAATTCAATTCTGTTAACTTAACATTTTTTGAGCGAGATGTATGTAAACTATAACAGGGTTGTCTAAAACGAAGCTAACTGACGAAGCTATTTTCACACCCTTTGCCGGCAGCATATCATAAAAAATATGCGTATATACACACACGCGAACGTTTATTGAAAAAATTTTTCTACAATCTTTTCACTTATGAAAAACTATTAAAATTGTAAATTCTCATATATGAGCACTTGCATGAGAAAAAAATATTTTCTCACTTTTTTTAACTTTTAAGTAGAAAGAAAAAAAATAATAATCACATTTATAAATGAAAAACCAAAATATTTTCTAGCCACTCACACATTTATGAAAAGAAGCAACAAAAACTAAAACATCTCACTGCTCTCTCATGTGTGAGAAGTGAGAGACCATTTCGGTATTGTGTTTTTTTACAATTAAAAGTTCTGTCGGGCTAAAATCATTTGAAATGCCTAGCGTTTAAAAAACTATTGGGTCACTTATTAGGTAAGCCCTCTTACTAAAACCCCTGCTAACGTTTTAACTTCAAGTATAAGTTCGAATTGTGCCAAATAGTTCATTTTAGTGACCGCTCATTTTAGTTCAATGTTCAAATATGAATTACATAATTCAATTTCTAATTCAAAATGTCTTTTTAGTTCAAATGTTCTTTCGGAGTTTAGTTCAAATAAAAACAAGAATGAATTACTATTGTAGCTCCTGGTCTGATAACATTCTATTTGGCCTACAACACAGCTGCTAGTAAAATCTATTCTGTCTATTTTACAAGCAGCATATCGGGCAAGTAATTTTCATCATAGAATTTAAATTAATTTACTTCGTAACTTTCTTTATTTCAGAAATTATGACAAATCAAAGGTAACAAACTATTTTTCTGTTTTATATGAAAATTATTTCATGAATAGTGACAGAAACAGTGAGCAACGAAAAATATACATGCAGTTTAGTACATTTTGTAGTAGTTCAAACACAAAGCATAGTTCAAAGCTGAAGTAGGTAGACGTAAATGTTTGAACTAGTTCATTTAGTTTAAGGAATAGAATAGTTCAATTGAACTAGTTCCTTTATGAAATACTTAAGCCTAGTATAAGTCGCACCTCTAGCCAAAAAATGTAAATATTAAGTACATTTTTATCACATATTCACTTCATCGACC
Organism: Gymnosoma rotundatum; assembly: GCA_916610165.2. Taxonomy (NCBI): domain Eukaryota; kingdom Metazoa; phylum Arthropoda; class Insecta; order Diptera; family Tachinidae; genus Gymnosoma; species Gymnosoma rotundatum. Next base: position 129,439,389 of record OU744339.1, on the reverse strand, counting down.
TTCAGTTTGTGAAGCTTAAATAAAAACTTAAAAGGATAACGATTTCCACCTAAATAGTTGAAGTAAACCTTTCGAGAACTGAGGATTTTTATAAAGTTTTATTATTATGTTACATTATCGTGAAATAAACTTTAATAGGTGAATATTAGCATTAATGAATTAAATAAGATTTTGTAAGAAAAAATCAAATTCACAAGAATTTTTGAGCACACCTCGTATAAAAGAATATCTTTTATTTCTTCGCTTGAAACTTCGGTTTTTTTTTTTTTTTTGTGAGGCATTTTTGTAGAAAAAGGGTCCACATTTCGATTAATTAAATGTACCCTTAAATGTAAAAATCTATGTATGTATTTATTTATGTATGCATGTATAAAATTGTTCAAAATATTAAAATAATTTGAAGGCTCTCTTGCTTTTATCTACAAAGTTGATTAATTGTGGTCAATAAACTGAAACAAATTTTGTGGTTAAGTATTTTAAGCAGCAAAAAAAATCTACAAAAAAACTACATTTATAAGAGAAGAAAATAAGATAAAATAAATCTATATATATAAAAATGAATGTCTGTCTGTTTGTTTGTGCTTTATAGGTGGCCAAACCCTTGGACCGATCTTCCTGAAATTTTCACAGCATGTTACTGTGATCCTGGAAGGAATAATAGGCTATATGAAGTTTTAATTGGACAAAGGGGCGTAGCACCGCCCATATAACCCAAAAAATTAAATCGCCATATTTTGGCAATTTTTTTACCTACGTCGACGATATTTGGTACATATGGTATTGGCATAATTAGGAATACGTACCAGGAGAAAAGTGGGTGGGACCCCGCCCCTTTTTAGAAAAACTAAAAATCGTAATATAGTCTTAACTACTGGACCAATCGTCATTAAATTTTCGCAATAGGATATTCTTGACTATATAAAGTTGGGAGTGGACAAAGGGGCGTGGCCTCGCCCATATAACCCAAAATTTAATATCATCATATCTTGGGCATTTTTTGAAGTAAATATATAAATACTTTTAATTTTATTTAATAACGAGGGGGGTAGCGAAGCACACCGGGTTCATCTAGTTTAATTATATAAAGGAGTTTCCGATAGAGATAGACAGTTTTTTTTAGATTTTTAAACAAATAAACATCATTTGAGGACGTACAACCAAATATAAAGTCATTAACAGAATTGAATATTATTCAAAAATAAAGCAATTGATTCAACACATATTTCTATACCAGAAGCATGAGCTTAACTTTTGAGAATTGATTCTTATATGATTCTATACGGACATATTGACCCTCGTATTTCACAAGCTGCTTGACATGTTTCCGTCGCTTTTGATAAACCCTTAATGCAAATTCTATAGTTGTCCATGCTACTGTTTACACAGATTCACAAGCAGTTACAAGCGCTTTTTTTCTATGCGGTTAAGTCGATCAGCCAGCCATCAGTCAGTCACTCCGTCTTGCAAGTATTTAAGACGCCCATTTTTATTGCCTCTGAATATAAACAACTTAATATCTCAAGCAAAATACATGAAGTGTAGAAAAACAAAAAAACTAACAACTGCGCCAGCAAAATAATTAAAACATAAAAATAAACTATGATACGAGTACAACACAGAATTGAATCAACAAATGCTAAAAACATAAAAAAACCGCTTAAGGAAATCCATAAAAAAAATATTAAAGAAAAAGTAAACACAACAAAAATAAAACTTTCAGTTACTGTTTGGTTTATTTATCATTTTAAAGGGAAATAAAAAACTCTTTTGCACAATAAAAAAGAAAAACAAAAGCGTTTGGTGTTTGGAATTTTTAATTTGAATGAAATCTGAAGAAACAAATTTGTTTAAATTGGAAATTCAGAGTAACGCCGCCAACCCACTATTGGTTTGACTCCCTAGTTAGTCAACCTCCCTTTGTTCTTCAGTGACCTCATAACAGTCTCGTTCCTTGTTACTTAGTTTGAGTAATTACTAGTCTTTAGGCTCAGGTTCACCACATGAACGCATATAAACTCACAGCAGAATGGGCTGCCGTTGAGCCTCTTTCTAAAAATATGACCTAATTGATTTTCATATCGCTTGGATTTTTTAAAGTTGGCGCGAACTATTAGCTGACCACCGCCACATTTTTGGAATCATAGAAAACACTTATTGAAACGTAAATTAAAACTGGCATTCGACTAATTGTTGTTGTAACAGGTCTGCCGATGTCAAAGTTTTTTTTTTTTTTTTTTTAGGGAAAAAACCAGTACAGCTGTTGTTTAGATGACAATCTATGGACATGTGAAATTCAAGTCATTTGCAATCGAAGTTAAAATTGTCGTGGACATTCTACTTTGAGCGACGTTAAAGTTCTATATTGAAAGTGCTTTAAGGATGTAAGTGTTGCAAACAAGAGTCGGTTATGTTCGGAGACAAAAAATAGGAGATATTGCTCGACAAGCAGTTTCAGTGAGATAAGAATACATTAGAATGATTTTCAAGCAACACAATTGAATGTCTTTTGCAGTCAAACACAAAGATACTTTTTTTACTGGGCGAGCGTGTAACCGCTTTAACGACAAATAGAAACAGAAACCATCTATTAAAAATAAGTGGCAGATTATCGTTGATAATCACGATAAGAAGAAGAAAACACACTCCCTAAGGCCATTAAATCCTTGACATCAACCTCAACATCTACGCCATGTTTTAAAGGTTTTTTTGTGACTTTATAACCCACGAACGGTCACACCGAGTTCGATTAAATTTGTTTTGTAAGGTTTGTTCGTATGAGCGTGTAGATGGCTTATCACGAATTCAGTCGACGCTTTCGTGAGTTATGACAAAAAAAAAGGCATTTACGGCTGCACCGATTTAAAAAAATTTAAAACACAGATAGATATTTATTTAGAAGTTCCATGAGGCAGGACATTGGGGATGAGAATAGCACGGAATCGATTTTAACAAAAAGCAATTAAGAATATTTAAAAGATAAACAAGTCAAGTTTAATACGATAAAATAGGCAAAAGGAAATCTGTTATGACTTTCATATTAATCAAACAAAAAACTTGCTTGAAAGAGTGGTCGCGTTACGATTATCCTCGTTGGGGATAGGGAAGCGCCCTGGGAAGAGCTAGTGTTTTATATAATAATAAGCGGCTAAAAACCGGTAATTCCAGTATGAACAATCGCTATACACTAAAACCGACTTGTTCGAGCGGTAAGTGCCACAAGTAGCTTCTTCCGGTTAAAAGTTGTTTGAAGAAGTAAAAGAAACTTGGCTCCAAAAGTTGTTCGTAAAAATTTACGTTTGTCCGAGCACGAGAAGTGAAACCTGAAAAATATTAAATTAAATAAGGGTGACTTCCAAAACGTCAGTTGCTTTGTATTCGAACAATGTATTGTGTTTACAATGCCGTGGTACTAAATGTTTACAAAGCAAACCAGTCCAAAATGTCGCAGACAAGTAGTAGAAACGTTGCAACCGAGCAACTAGCGCATCAGTTTTTTAATTGATGCTTTGTTTCGCAACTTTGTATAAGTACAAGATCTAAATACCGCAGCAAAATTGTATACAAACTTTGTGTTAATACATTTTGAAAGTGAGACTAAATTTATCCCTTCAAATCTAACGAGGATGTGCATACACATATCAAGCCTTTTCTCAAAAAAAAAATAAATAAATAAAAATAATACCCGAACTAACAAAAATGCGTTTAGGAGTTTTAAATTTATTTTAAAGGTGCGGTCAGATTAGTCAAATACAAATATTTGACCAAAAAAGCGTAACCACTTTTTTTAACAAAAGTTTATTTAATCTTTCCCGATAAGTATCATTACGAATGACGATTAACAATATAATACACTTGTTGTTCCCGGGGCACTTCGCTACCCCAATGAGAATATTCGTACCACGATCACTCCTATGAACGTCTTTGTCGCGGCATTGTTGAATAATTTTTTTATTTTTTTTAATTTTAATTTTAACTGAAAGATTACAAATCAATAATTAAAAAACGTCAATGCTCGCACTGTAAACTTAAATGACAATCAATAAACAAACCCACAGAAATTAAATAAGTCAAACGACGCGACCAAGCAGAGCTTTATAACAGCAAAATGTAATTCTCATAAGAAAAAAAATATATTTTATAAAGGGAAAACCACCACCATCATAAAAGTGCGCGTATAACGCATATTCGTACGAAGGCGGTTTGGAAACTTCTTAGCCTATCAATGAAAGAGAATAGTTAGTTTTTCAAAAATATTTTTATTTTTCAATATAATCTCCTCAAGGTTTTCAAAATAGTGATTTACAACTGTAATTGCATCTTCATTTGAGGTAAAACGCTTGCCAGGAAGGAATTTTTTTTAGATTTGGAAACAGGTAAAAGTTACTGAAAGCTAAATCAGGAGAATAAGGTGGGTGGTCAAGCAACTCGTTCTTTAATTCGTTGATTTTAGGTATTTTTAAAACACTCTTGTGCGCTGGTGCGTTGTCTTGATGTAATTTTTCATCTCTTGCTTTTCTTGTGTTGTAAGTAGGCTTGCCAGATCCAATTTGCCAAAAAGCTTGACATTGCCCAAAAAAAACTTGATTTTGAAAAAAAAACTTGACAAATAAAAACACTCATACTATTGGTTTTTATTTAATTTTTTTATTATTTTTTTCATAAAAATTATTAGAATAAAAACAAAAATATCGTTAAAAGTAAAAATAACAGAAACAATGTGAAAGAAACAAAAAACAATATAAGAATAAAAATTCAGTCGTTATATATTTTAGAGAAAACTTAGGCGTTATTTAAAAAAAATATAGGTACTCTCTTAAGAAATATAGATAGTAAAAATATGCTCTATCGATGTGTTTTTTAGAAATATAAACTTACTTTTTTAAGTATTATTACATATGTAGCTAGAATAAATTTGAGAAAAAAAGTTAACTTACAAAAAACATTGACAAATCACTTTTTCACTTGACACTTGACGCGCATTAAAAAACTTGACAATCAGGCCAAATCAGGCCCGTCTGGCAACCCTAGTTGTAAGCCAGGACGTTTTTCTCGAATTTGTACATTTAATTGATCCAAAAGGTTGCAATAGTACTCTGAATTTATTGTTTTACCCTTTTGCAGATAGTCAATCAATAAAATACCTTTGAAGTCCCTTTGAAGTCCCAAAAAACCGTTGCCATAACCTTACCAGCCGATTGAATTGTTTTTGCCTTCTTTGAGGCACTTCCTCCAGCTTCAATCCGTTGTTTGGATTGTTCTTTTGTTTCTGGAGTATAGTGGTGGATCCATATCTCAACAACAGTTATGAAACGATGCTTAAAATCCATTTTATTTCGCTTAAAACGATCCAAACATTTTTCCATTGTAAAAAAAATCGAGGATGCATCTTTTTTGAACACCTGTTTCTATATGAAGGAGTTGCCAGATCGAAACAAAATTTAACACGTGTTCATAACAGAGATGGAAGTTTCCAATATACTTAACTTTTTTCTGTTTATACCGCGCTTTTTGTGCTAGGCTAAGAAGTTTCCGAACCGCCCTTGTAGAAATGTTTTATTTTTATAAACCTTCAGTAAAAGTAGACGTTTTCATCGCATGCACTAGTTTGAAAATCGGTTGAGTGGATCTCGAGTTATAAAATCACGAATATAGGACAACTTATTTTTATACATGTATCTATAATATAGAAGATAGATGTGAAAACGTACCTTTTATATTGAGTGGGATTTAAAAAAGTTTTTGAGAAGGACAAAATTATTTTTCCACAATTTAGTGGTTGCGTCTTTTTGGTCAAATATATGACTAATCAGACCGTACTTTTACTGTTTGAATACCGTTTATAAAAGTTTCTTAGAACTCACACCTTTAAAGATCATCATGTTTGCACGCCACAACAACAATTGATGCGTATTAGTTGATCATTGTCCCAACAACGCCATAACGCAAGCAAAACCAAAGTTTTTCTTTAGCCCAACAGTATTGAGACACATGTTGCAGAAAACATTCCGCACTACTGCATCCTCTTTTTTATTTATTATTAGTTTCGAGCAATAACACGTGACTTAACTGGGCGTTGCTTTTGATCTTTAAATTTTTTCCAAGTTTGTCATATTTAAAAATAAAATTATTTCCAATTTTAACGAAAATATTTAAAAGTTTATTAATTCATTTAGGCTTTTTAAGAACAATAAATAAATTAAATTAGAACAAGATCTACTAAATGGAATGCCAATCAAAAAATGTGTATGAAAAGCAAGCACCCACCCAATTCACCTTTAATCGTCGATGGCTGAAAAGGATAAAATATAGAAATTTTGTTGTTTATGCTGTCATTATTTCAAAAGAGTAGGGGCGTTATCCAAATACGTTTTTATACATTAAAAAAAAAAATATTGTACAAACAATTCCAAGAACTGAAAACCACGACTTTTGATCATAAAAATAATGTTGATGATGACGATATTTTGAATTAATGAATGAATGAAAAACTAAAAAATATATATTAGAAAAACATTTCAACACTTTTCATCCTTCTTCACTTCTGATGTGCTGGTGTTTTATAGTGTAAATAGTATAGTAGCAAATACCACAGCTAACAGTGGTGGCCATAAATTCATACCACATTTCCCTTAACGCATTTTTATGCAACCAGTGATTAACTATTGACAATTTGTGATAAAGGACCAAAGGTGATTATAAATTTCATTTTATGATGGGACAGCACAAGTCTGTTTAAGTTTAGAAAGTCGTTTCAAAAAATAGCAGGAAAGCTGAAGCTTAACCCTCAATATCCTACATAAAAAAGTAATATCCAATGTTAACGTATTGCGTTAATAAACTCAAAGAAATCGCATTATACCAACCAAATGATTATCAGAATTTTCAAAGCCGAAAAATTAAATATTTTATGGTTTTTGGCACGCCAGAAGCTGCTTGTAGGAACTTCCCTCTGGACTTTGCCTTGAGTCAAACGGAAACTAGCTTTGGAATGAAAAAACAATAATCAAAGAAAAGCTTTAATATTGACAATCAGGCATTAATCAAATATTTCTTTATTCTTGCTGTGCTGCACTCACCGTGAAGCATGATGGATTGACAGTTAATTAGTTTTAACTAAGAAAAATATTTTTTTGTATTCGTAAAAAATGTTTATGATGGCCATTAGTTGGCATTTGCGGGACATGAAACTTATACTTTCTCAAGGTGACGCTCGAAAACAATCGTGATCTCCAGCAAGCAAACTTTGGCTAACTGTCGAAAGACAGGTAGAATGGTGCTCGGAAAGTTCTTGGTCCCTGCTGAGACGGCGTCTTATTGATAATTACTAGCAATAGTTTAAAGCATGCGACATCAGTCTAAGAGAAGAAAATTGATGACAATAATTTTTCACCCTTATTCTAGTTGTCGGCGTCGTCGTCGTCGTTTTACTTTTATGGTAAAATGTTTTCTATAGGTGAAGGAAATTTGGATTTAATTGCTGATGAAAGCTCGAAAACACTAAACTTGTGTTGGAAAGAAAACTTTTTTGGCAGAATTAAAATATTTTTAATTTATCGAATTGCAAGTTCCTGGCTGTGCTTCAGTTTGATTATTGCATGGACATTTTCTTCAAGAGGGTTTGCAACAGTTTCTTCCAGTGGACTAAGTGAAAATTGTTTAAACATTACGCTACCAGTTGCTTTACACTCCGCTTTATTAAAAATCATCTTTTTTCACTTTTAATTTTTAATTTTGTCATACTTTAAACGTAATTTTTACAAACTTTTTTTTATAAATCCCTATTCAATCCTTTATTTTGTTACCTTTTGCCATTCATCTGCTAATCTTCTAGGCGGACCAAGAAAATTTAGAATTTTTCCAATTTCTTCCCAATTTTCTTTAAAATTGCATGCAGCAGTCCCTCTGCGAAAACCCAGTGCAAGAGATGGATTCTTCTGCAAATCTTCCACCAATTTTTCAAATTGATTTGCATTTGTTACCTTCACATTTTCAATGTTATGTTTGGTTTAAATCACTTCCAGTCGTTATGCAAAACGGCATCGACAAAAAACAGAGTCACGTCAATAAAATATCGTCGTCACATTTGTTATAGAATACAAAAAACCTTTGAGCAGTAATCGATAAGAGTCAATAACGACAAGTAGAATAACAAGTCGAATGCGTCGACACATATCAACGTTTTAATATATTATATTTGTAAAAAATTGGCCATAAAAAAATGTTGTTTTTTCTACATTTCTATTGAATTAAAAACTAAAAATTTAACAATTTAGGTCTCAATTAAATTTTTTCTTTTATCAATGTATAACACAAAGCACAATCAGCTGTTTCCTTACGGAAAGTGCGATCAGTTTCGTACCTTGCATAAAGAAATGAAATTTACGAAATTTGACGAAATGTTATTTTATGTACATTATAGTTTACCACATATGATTTAATGCATTTGCACAGTTGTATAAGCTTGCTTAAGTTGTTTTATGCACATTATAGTTGGTCCTTTTATCGTCACCGTAAAAATTTGACAAGTGGGCATTTGTTGTTATACACACCATCTGTGAAAACTCATTGTTCCAGACATAGAGGGCTGTGACCGACATTGTAGCGAAAATAAATATTATTATTACAAATATTATTAATATTATGAATACATTAAAAAGAAATATAATGAAATAAAGTTAAATTAAAAACGTTTTCTGTAAATTTCAGTTACTAACAGCTGTAAATAAATACTGCACTTTTATTTCTAATCTTAAACTAATAATTTTATCTTTTTTTTATCAAAAGTTTTCAAAAATAACAATCTTTTATTTAAAGAACATAAATCAATAGAGATCACTTATGATTGTTTATCCTGGTTAAGAATATTTTAATCTTCACTGTAATGTACGAACGTTCATTCTTTTCATATTTAGTGGACTTTTGTTTATTATTTTTATTTAAATTTATTACTTTTTTTTTTCTTTTCATTTTTACTTATGGGAGTCATGTACATCTTTAGTCCGCTTATGTTTTCAAAACTGAAAAAATAACAACAACAAAAAAACTTTGAAAATACTTTTTTGTTTTAAGAAAAAGTTGGTGAAGTAAACATCTATTTATTTCAATTTTGGTATACGTGCATTTTGTGTAAAGATGCAATAGATTTAAAATTTTAATTTGTTTTCTATTTGTTGTTCCTTATTTGAAAATGCATTAGTGCAATGTGGTTTTTACTTAATCATGCAAAAATCTTTAAACAAAAAAGTTAAATGGACTGAAGAAATTCTATTTATCGTTGAATGCGAATCAATTGTTATTATTTTAGATGATTTAGAAAGAAATAATATTAATATTTATAAATTTAATTTATTGAATTCTTTATTTGTATCAACAAATGTGTGATAAAAGAAGAGTAGGATTACGAATTTTTCTATTGAACTGATGTTGAAGTAATTCACATGAAATATTGAATTTATAAATATTTTAATTAAAAATCTGATATCGCCATAATAAAATGTAGTATTGTTGACAACAATTTAACATATCAAATATTCTTATTTGCCGTATTCACAAGCTCTGCTAAGGTGTAGGTAGTATTGCATACTACCTTTTGTTTACTTCTTTGTGAACAACCATTGTATCAGTGTGCCATTGTACATTGTACTTCATACGTCAAAAAGTAAATAAGAAGAAGAAAAGTGCTATTCGTCATTTGTTATTTAGAAGCCAAATGGGGGAGAAAACAGAAAAAAGTAAATTAATAGATTTTTTGTGTGAGGATGAAATTCAAGACGTTTTTAGGATGAACCTAATGTTCTTGCTCTCCAGTCGCAGAATTATACATTGAGGGCATAATCGGGTTTTAAGATATTTTGATGAAAACAGATTTCTTCATATGATACGACTACGGCCAGAGGAATTTGCTTATATATTCAACCCTTTAAAAAATGACGATGTTTTTCACACAATTGGCGAAAGGCTCCAACTACGCATTGACTTGCAGCTTAAAATTGTACTTTACTGCTTGGGATCTTAAGGAAATAGTGCTTGTGTTCGTAAGGTAGCATCTCTTTTTGGTATATGTGATGGCGGTACCATACAAAATATTAGAAATCGAGTCATTAAAGCAATATTAAATCTTAAAGAACAGTTTTTATATTGGCAACTTTCAACTTCAACTTTCTAATAAATCAGTCAAATCAATAAATCAAATAAATAAAACTAATAAAAATATCTTTTAATTCAATTTAATTTAATATAATTCACACATGAACACAAAAATAATAATAAAAACAAATACAACGTTTGAAAAACATATGAAAAAAAGTACTAAGTGTTGTATCGCATGTTTGCATGAAAATTACCAACAACACAGCTAGCACCGTTGTAGTTTGTTAGCACTTAGCACGTACTAGGGGGCTTGTGAATAGGGCAATTGTATTACGTTTTCTTTTGAAAATTTAATTCAAACAATTGAGTTTTAATTGAAATTCCTTCCTAATTTATTTTTTTTTATTTATTTATCTTTATTTTATACATAGGAAGCCTATAAGGCCTATTTTATATGTATTTTTATTGCAATCCAAATAATAATAATATACATACATATTAAATTCATTTTATGCTACAAAAATATTTTTTATTTTTATGTTTACAATATATACAATATACGATTTCCCACTAAAACAATATTAAAAAAAAATTAATAAACTAATAATTGAAAAAAAAATATTTTTTTCAATGAATACATACATATATTAAAGATAAAAGTTTTAATTATTTATTATGCTAATTAAACTTTTCTTCTATTAAAATAAATGTTACGTTTTTTTTAGTGCTTAGTGTAAAAGATTAGTTTTACTAAATTACTGACATTAACTCAACGTATGTATTTCTAAGAAAATTATTTAGAACAACAAAATATATGCATGTATATTTGTAAGAATATATACAATTCTTTCTTCTTTCAGAATCTTAATTTATCGATGGCCATGAAAGTGACAACAGAAAGAAAACATAATAAATATAGCACAGGATTATAAAATCTTTGTGTTGATACTTTAAAAGTTTAATTGCACTTGTTGCAAAGAAAATGTTGTATCTTTTTATCACTCTTATAAAAATCACCCAAGCGTTTGAAATAAAATTTTTGGCATTTACATAAGAAATTAACATAAAAACATATGTAAGTATGAATCATTTTGCTTTTATGTTCCACAATGTTGAATCGTACAACATCCTCTAATATTTAGTCTTCCCTGGAAGTTTTTCACCTAAAAGTTAGTTAAAAAAAATACCTACACACACTTTTAACATGTCAGGGCACAAAAGATATTTTAATGTCATTTAGTGTCTTTCAAACAACAAATTTAATTATTCAAATGTTGAAGGTCAAAAATGTATAGCAATTATATTTTAGTAAAATTTTAATTTTTAGAAGATACAAATTAACTCCAACCAACTTACCCCTAATAAATTTGTTTTCATTGAATGCTAGAATTATATTTTTTACCATTTTTTCTTATATTGATTTTTGTTGTATTTTTCTCACTATGAACTTTTGTATTACTTGCACTTTCGTTTTATTTAATAATATATGTTGTTATATTTTATACAATTGTATTCTACATAATATTTTCTCACTTTCTTTCGGCAAACACACGGAATAATTGTTTGCAATAACCAAAAGCGAAAAGAAAATTCGTATAATGTCTCTCTTTGTTAACAAGCATTGCCAGAATAAAGTTTAATATAAATATTTTTGTTGTATCTGCACAATTGGAAAACTGTAGTGTTGCATTGAAAGGGCCTACAAGGTGCGTTGCCAGACTACATAATATATGGAATTTAAAATAAAACTATATAAACCAATTTAATTGTCGAATACTAAGAGTGATAATGTAAAAAATATTCCGAAGTTTAGAGAGATTACAAAAGACAATTTAAGAATATAATGTTTAGTTGTTGCTCTTCTACCTTATTCATCAATGTGACTACTTTTTTGACATTTCACACGCTATTGTTACGATTAACGCACCAGAATTTGTTAAAATTTTCGCTATATTTAAAGTACTGTACAAAAATAAGCCTTGAAACTCTTTATACAGATACCTGTAACAACAAACCAGAAAGCTAATGCTTTTGTTGTTGTCTGTTAAAAACGTTAAAATGTGTCTTAGTTAAAAAAATTTGTTTTTTCCGGCACTAACAAGTGGTGTGTTCTGTAAAACAATATAAAAGAAAGCGATAAAAAAGTCTGCTTATAAAGAAAAATAATTATTGGAGTATCTAGCAACAAAAACACACTTAGACTTGCCTGTATAGTAAGCTGAAGAAGATATAGTACAAAATTATATAAAATTTGTCAAGCAGTATGTGAAATCAATTTGAAGGGAAATTGAAGGTGCAACTGCAACGTTAGCCGAGCAACACCGGCTAAAGGCAGTATTAGTCTTTACTTTCTCTTGGGTGACAAATCAGCTGATCAGTTTCTAAATGGAAAATATGTATTTGTGGTTTGTCATTACTTTGACGTTCTGTTCCGTTAAAATCAGCTGAAAATAGAATTCAACGTTAAATTACTTAAAAGTTGTTTTTTAGTGTGAGTGAAGACTTGTAAACAAACCTATTTTTGTTAATGTAACTGTATTTTTTTATGTTGTGTGTTCTTCGTTTATTCTAAACAGCTGATATGTTGTTACAGAATAACTAATCACAATAGTTTAAAAAGCAGAACGGCACGAAACAGAACTGCAACATAAAGTAAGGACTAATGAGGCCTTAATTTGTATAAAGAATGCGGTAAAGTAGGTAAAAATAATATTACAATGGGAAATATCATTTACAGACAGGGAGAGTATTACGAGTACTATGATATAAGTATATGGGTCTCTTTTATCTTTGATTAACCTGACTACATAACTTGTTCTTAATTTTTATTAAATAAAAAAAACACATTTTAAGGTTAGTTTACTTTATATTTATTTTTGGGATTTATTGTGAGTGTATATACATAAATAAAGTTTATATTTTAAATAATTTTTTAGTTATTTTTGTAGATTTTCCTTTCTCTTTGTATAATTTGTCATTTCTTTTTAGTTTTGCTTTTTTAACTAATCATATTATTATATATGTATATGTGTATTTATATATATGTATATATTATTTATGTATAACTAGATATATTTATTGTTATATATATATATATAAATATTTTATTAATTTATATTTTTTGCACAAAGATATATATATAATAAAGTATGTATATGTTATATTGTTGGTATGTCATATTTTGTTTAACAAATTAAAAAAAAAAATAATAGATTTATTATTAACATACCTGTTAACAAATTTTTTCTTTTTCATTTTTTTCTATAATTTCGACCAATTATTTTTATAAAATAAAGTAAAAATTTTATATTAAGAAAATGTATAAATATTAAGAAAACAGTAATAAAAATTATAATATTTACAATTATTTTTATAAATGTTTTACCTTTTTGTCTAGTCTGAGATTTTTTCATTTTCTTTAACTTTTCAAAATTAGCCGTTTTTAAGTTTAAGAAATTCTACTTTTTAAGCTTTTTTTAGGGTTTTCAGTTTTAAAAAACCTGTTGATATTGTCTTTGAGCGTTTTTGCACATTTATTCGTTTTTTGTTTTTTTATTTGAAAAATTTTGACAAAATTTCTTACTTGGTAGGGTTTCCTTTCTAATTAACAATCATTATGTGTGGATTTGTGTGTAACAGTTATTAAAATTTTAGTTTTATCAACAAGTTCTTAAGTCGGTTAAGTCAGTTCTATTAAAGATTTTATTTCTTTAACAGTTCTCGTCTTTTTTAAGCTTCATTGTTAATTGATAAGTCATTTCAAATAAAAATAAATAAACAAATTATATATTTTTTAGAATTAAGTAATTTTTGTTTTGTTTGTTTACCATGTATGTAAGATATTAAAGTTTCCAATAAAAACAATTGTTTTTAAAATAATTGTTTTTAATATTTGTAGTAAAACGCTTTTTAAAAAAAGAAATTGAATCATGTTGAAAATTGACACAGATGTTTTCTTTGTTTGACCATAATTTTAATAGTTTTTTTTTTCATTTTATAAAAAAAATAATTGAGTTTGTTTGTTTTTTTTTTTTTTAATTAAATCTAAAATACATTTAAAATGAAATGCTCAAGTTTTACAAAGGAGACATAGTTTAGTTAAGATTAAAGTTTATGTATTTTATACTTGTTTTTAATATATTTTATAAACACTTAGGTTTGCTTTGAAATAGAAAAAAATTTATAAAAAATGCTGTATATTATTTTACTAAAAAATTTACAAGTTTAGTTAGGATTTTTTTAATGATACAAAATGTTAGTAATTACATTAAATTAGTGCTGAAGGAGAATCGCTGTTATTTTTTTTTTTTTTTTTGCCTCCAAATTTTTTTTAAATATGAGCAATCATCTATTTACACTCATATGTGTTAATAATAATAATAATAATAACAACAATTAATGTTTCAAAAATTAACAGATTTGAAGGAAATAATTTTCTGAATCGTATGAAAAATCTTACCATCTTTTTACAAAACTAAGATTTCTGATGAGAATTTCTCTTCATACTTAAAATAAAGATTCATTAAAAATAAATAAAATAAAAATAGATAAATAAAGAGGCTCAATTAGATTGTTTAATTGCAGTGCTCATAAAGTTATCCGCTTTAAGAAATATTGAATTAATTTTAAGTTGTTAATATATTTTATATTGTTTAACAGATTTAGTTTTTAAAATGCTTTTATTTTATGTTCTTACTTATATTTAAGGAAGAAATTGGTAAAGATTAAACTTAAATCTAAAAAAGTAGTATTTGCGATAAAAAAAATTGATTTAATTGAAGTGTTTCTTAATTCACATAAAACTTTTCTCTTAAATATATTATAAGGAATTAAATTCCTCATTTGTATAAGAGTTTAACTCAAATATTTTAATTACCAAATTCTTTCTTTTTTAAGTCCATGTCAGGGTAGAGAGGATGTTTTAAAATTTGGCATACAAAACCTTAAAAGTGTACTTTTTTTTACCAAATGTAGAGTATAAATATTTTTATACAGGAATCAAGAAAAAAAGTCTCTTTAACAAATGAAATCTAAATTTACTTCTTACTCTTCCTTTGTTTTTTCTCCTCGGAAGACTTTGCGGAGGCTGCAGCTGCGGATGCTGCTGCCGTTACTATTGTATTAGCCGGCAATGTTGTGTTTGTGGTAGTGTTTGTCTTCTCAAATATTTTCTTAACTGCAGGCTGTTGGGCTGAAACTTGGGTTATAGGATGATTTCCTAAGGATGGGGTTACTGGTGTATCATCCAAGAATAAGGGATTCTTAACCTCCATTTCGCCAGTCTTGTTTATAAAAAAGAAGAAAAAATGAAAATAACAAAGAAAAGTGTAAAATTTGATATCACCTACTGGTGCTAAACCGGGACACTCGTATACAGTGTAATCGCCCTCTTCATTATCATCATCGCTCTCTACATATGACATTTCACAGTTCTCTTCATTGTTTTGACGGTTTTCCATAGCAATTATTTGTTGTTTTTGATGTTGATAATGATACATTTGAGCACTTTGAGCTAATTTACGGTCACCCGAGGGAGATATATCTTTGTTGGGACCCGTTACACCGTAGGCGGGGTATTCTACATCAGCGGCTGCTTTGCTTTTATTATGAAATCTTTTAATTAAAACAAAAAAGAAAAAATTTATTTTACGTGAGTCTTTGGAAAACGAATTTTAGAACTTACGTGTACCAGGCTATTCCTAAAACGAATATGCCAACCGTTGCTGCAGCACTAACGCCGGCTATAAGAGCCACCACATACACCCCCACCTCACCTTTAATACCTAAATGTTCCCTCAACACCATGTGACCATCGTTTATGTCTGGATGTTGTGCTTGATCTACTTTTGGAGTAAGTTTATCCATTAGAGTGGTAATATCTTGACGTGCAGGTGCTACTATGTTTTGTGACTGCTGTACATTTAAGTTATTTACACCAGCTGCTGCTGCAGCCGCCGCTGTTTGAGGTTTAATTCTATAGAAATTGGTATTACCACTGCTTGAGCTCGCAACACCCAACTGGGCAGGCGGTAATATCAAAGTCGACGCCTTTATGTTTTTGTCTTCACTGGTTTTAAGATTTTTATGATCTACATTATCGTCTGGTTTATATTCTTCATATTCTTCCAAAACACGAGAATCTATATCTTCTTCTTTATCTATCTCTATTCCCTCTACATCTTCCTGTCCATAATCCACGTTCTTAATTACATTGTTTTCGTTATTATTTGCATTTTCTAAATCTTCGCTTCCTGTCTTATCCTCCTCATAGTAACGTATATCCGTTGGCGGTACTGCAAACTTTATTTTACCACGCTGGCTTTCCAAACTATTAATCACAGGATATTTGTATGTAAAGTCCGCATTTGTGTTATCGTATTGGTCATACTGTTGCTCATTGTTGTCTATATTATTTTCGTTTTGTTCTTTAAATTTTTGCATGTATTCGTATTCTTCGTTTTCGGCTGCCATAGCAGCTAACTGATTTTGGCGATAACGTTCTCGTTGTCGTTCTTCTCGTTGACGTTGCCGCATTAGTTGCATATTAATCAATTCCAAATGCTGTTCAAATTGCTGTTGCAAGCGTCTGCGGGCATTTTCTTCCATAAGTTGCGTTAGAAAGTCCGAACTGACTTCGTAAGAGGCCGGTGGCTGTTGTAAAGGTCTACGGCGAAGACCTAGAATGGGAAGAGTGTTTTAAAAAAAGTTTTAAATTTCACTCTAAAGAAATGATCTGGCATCTTTAGCTTTGTGAGATATCAACAGTCTTAAGTTACCAGATTGTTTTGAGGTAAAAACGGTTATGTATTTATAGGTATGTTTATATATGTGATGTCATACACTATCCTAACGGTATTTTACCTTACAGTGCAGTCACACGGCCAAGTTTTTGTTCAATTCTCTTTCAAGAAATTTACACATACTGCTTGTCAAAATTCACAAAAATTGAAAGCTGTGACGTAGGCTGCACGCAATTTCAAAGCAAGTTTTTAAGCAAGATGTCATAAAGAAACCAAAAAAAATTTATTTGAAGGAAAAACTTCAATCAGCTGTTCTCTTGAATGAAATTTGAAAGACTCAATTGAACGAAATTTTGAAAGCAAATTCTCAGCAAGTTTTTAAAGTAAGAGTGTATTGGTAAAAAAATGAGAGAAATTTAAAAAATTGAATGAAAACTTGATCGTCTGACACCCTAGTTATTGAGCTAATGTATTCAGAAAAAATACGTAAATAGGTATAAAATTATATTCTACATTAATTTACTATTTATTTTTAAGTACCCAATTAGATAGATAAATTGGAAAAACTAAGTTATATTTATTAGGAATATTGAAAAAAAGCATTATGACAAATATACACGGCCGAAAATATTGGTGCATATTTTCAACTTTTAAGGTTGACATATTTATCCTTACTTTTTTAGTTGAAAATACCATCTTTTGAAGTTGAAAGTAAGTATATAAGAAAGTACATAGGAGTTTTCATCTTTTTAGGTTGAAATAGTACACTACTAAGTTGACAGTTTCAACCTTTTAAGTTGAATAAGTCTACCTAGAAGTTGAAATTGTCTACCGTTGAAGTAGAAATAGTGCACTACTAAGTTGATAATTTCAACCTTTTAAGTTGAATAAGTCTACCTAGAAGTAGAAATTGTCTACCGTTGAAGTAGAAATAGTGCACTACTAAGTTGACAATTTCAACCTTTTAAGTTGAATAATTCTACCCAGAAGTTGAAATTGTCTACCGTTGAAGTAGAAATAGTGCACTACTAAGTTGACAATTTCAACCTTTTAAGTTGAATAAGTCTACCATGAAGTGGACAATTTTTACCTTTGTGATTGAAAGAGTCTATCTTGAAATTGAACAAATAAAATGCATTTTTTTAAACAATTTTTATTATTTCAATGAAATTTTACAAATTACATATTCAAAATCATCGACAATTACTGAACAATAGCTTTTCTTATACATTAAGTTTTTGTATTCTACAACTACAATTTTTTTATTATCGACAATTTTATAACTAGAATACATATTATTATACTCTAATGTGCAGTACTCCTTACAAATAAAAGCATAGCCAGTACTGCTTTTCAATATTTTTTGAATTTTATTGAATTGAGGCTCTTCGTTATAGTATTTAATCACAATAAATAAATTTTTTTTATATAGGAAACCAAATTCTAAAAAGTAAAGAGACACACTAAATGATGAAAAATCAAAATTCACTGCTTTTTCATCATTTGTAAGATTGTAAAGTTTTTTTTTCCTTCTTTTAAATCTGTATTAAATCTAGAATTTTTTAATACGATACTTTGTTTTTGCTGATGTCGTTCTGTCAATGTTTTTGCTATATTTGAAAAATTATTGAGATATCGTCCAATTTTGGTAAAATTTCTATGATAGCTTTCATATCTCATTGACCACATTTGAACAAGAGGACCTTGGGAACGAATTATATTACTATAATGCGTCATAAAATGATGCTTAGGGAGCAACGAATGTCCCAAGTCTAGTATTAATTTTAAATGTCCTTCTATAATATCATCAAGTATATTAAGTGACGCTGTACTAATATCTTCAGAAAAAATTATTTGCATAGCTTTAATAAGGCTCAAAACTAATTTCCAAGGCCTTTCATCGTTCGATTTTTCTTTGAATTTATCGAAAATGAATAATACGTGTGTAATAACACACCAACTTTGTGATGCATATAGTCCTATGGAAGTTTTTGATTTTTTTTTTAAATTAATTACAGATGGTCTATCTTTTCTGTCTAGAACTCCATAGTTATAGGAATAAAGCATGCTGTTAATTTTTTTTTTCACTTACTAACTTATTCTCTACTAAGTAAAGGAAGAAAATCTTTAACGCGAAGGGAACAGCCCCCTCCAATATATCGTGCATTATATCAACTGTTCCGTTTTTTAACACATTAAAATATTTTAAATTATTAAGGACATTATTAAATTTTGTTGGGAGCCCCAAATTGGAGGTAATATAAAGTTTTTCTGGAACTTCTCTTGTACAAAATTTGATGTCATTACTTTCCAAGCTACAAAATCTACAAAAATTTCCGCTACGAAATGATTTAGAAAATCCGAACAATGCATTCCCACCTAAATTATCGTGACAAACAGATACAAGAGTTCCTTTTATAATTTGTTCATCAACAATAATTCCGTTGTTTTCAAGATTCGATATGTCATCAAAAATGGGTTTTAAAATAATGTTTATTGAATTACTGTCTATTATATCTTGGGCAAAAAATAGAGCTACTAAGTTTATTGCCTGTAACTTTGAACTGAAATTTGTGGGGAGGCCCAAAATTTGAAAGTAAATTGCCCCAATTTTATGAATGGATGTTTTGCTCCCCAATGGGCAAACAACCTCTTATAAGAAAAATAAAATCACATACAGTGTTTTAACTCAAAATTCAATCTTATACACAGTTTTATGAATATGGCCCTTAATTGTTTTTTTTTTTATTAATTGTACTGTTTTTTTTCTTCAATGTACTGTTTTTTTGGTAATTGTACAGCTTTTTTTCCTCGATGTACACATGACTGAATGAAATCCTCCGCGCTGTACTCTTCTGTTTCACTGAATTTTTGCAATTGGATGTATTTTCTGACATCTTCTTTAACGAAGTGCACTTTAATAACTTTATTCACTAGAAAACTCATTTCGCACGCACGTCTAAACATTAACTGATACAAAATATTTGTAAGCAAATACACTTTATCAGAGTTTTTTCCTTTTCGCTTAACAAGAACTGTTACCTAACGGCAGTTTCTTCGTATTGTTTGTTTTCGATCGCCTTCAACCAACGATGTTGACAATGTCAACTTTGGGAATGAAAAAGTCTACTTTAAAAGTAGAAAATTTCAACTTGATATGTGATATGTGTTACAATTTTTTTTATTTTGTCTTCTTCAACCGAAATTCAACTTTAATGATGAAAAAGTCAGATTAGAGAATTGCATGCGTGATTCAACTATTGGTGCAGATAAAGTCAACTTGGTGGGTAAAAAAAACTCAACTTTTAAAGTAGAAAATTTCAACTTCAAATATGAATTGAATTGACATGGGCTCAAATTTTTTTTTCTCCTTCAACCAACGGAGTAGACAAAGTCAACTTCAAAGATAAAAAAGTCAACCTTAAAAGTAGAAAATTTCAACATCAAAGATGAATAATTAAAATTCTCGGATTTCAACCCAAGCTGGTGTAAAAACTTAACTTTTTTGTTGGAAATTTCAACTTAAGAGTATAAAATTTCAACTCTAAGGATGAAATTCGTAAATATATAATATTTCAACTCAAGGAAAGTTGGAAAATTCATCTTAGGAGTTTAAAATTTCAATGCAAAAGTTGAAAAAGTCAACTTTAATAAGTTTCAACCCAAATATTTTAAGTAAAGTTGAGAATTTACACTTAAATTTTCGACTGTGTAACTTATCCAAATTAAAGCTATTTTTAGGATCACCTCCGACCTGTGCAACGCCCCTTACTAAACAAAAAGCCATCAAGTCAAAGTTTCTAAAGAACTGTACAAACATACAACAAAACTTCGCTCTTATTAGCTTTTACGTGTTAAACAATAACTAATTCAAGTCCATAACCAAAAAACATCACTTCACAATAAAAAAATTACTATTATTTTTGTAATTTCTATTTTAAGAACTAAAGTAAAATTAACTATTGAAACAACAAAGAGTTGGTATAAATATAAAACTGATACAATTGAAAAGGCATTTGAATATTTGGGTTTTTATAAATACTTTTGTATTTACAAACTATAATTGTATAGTTTTTCCTTTAAGGACTATGAAATCATACATAAAACAACAAAATTTCAAATAAAAATACTTTTGTGTTTAAGTATGTATGTATTTCGATTAACAATTTTATACAGTTAAGGAATTCTTATAAAATATAAGAATAAAAAGTATCCACCAGTGCACACACACATACATATGTACCTTTGATTACTTGTATATTATATAAACTACAAGAGAAAAACATTGTTATACACGACACACGTTAAAGTGACGTAAAAAGAAGAAACAAAAACAACCATCCATTGCATTTCAAGAAACAACCACCACAGTTTTAAAGGAATCTTCCAAATAATGAGGGATGGAAGGGACACTTATATTTTAAGTAGCGTACTACTACTGAATGCAGTAATTCACAGAAACACATACTTAAATACAAATCATACATATATATATATATTTATACATACATATTTATTCAATGATGCCAGACAAAAAAATGTTTGCTTTTCAAGTTTTTTTTCTACACCACATGATGTTGATTTGAAATCTGTTGAGTTGAATATCATTTAATCCCATTTCACACTACAATAGAGGTCTTAAAATTTACATTGGATTTTATAAGAAAAAAATAAGAATTTACGTGCTTGTCTACAAAATTAACGTAACGTTACATATTGTTTTTACACTATTGCACTTCAAGTAAAGTGAAAACTATGATTAGCGAAACAAGCCTGATAAAATGAAAAATCAGTGTTTAGAAAACTGTCTAAAAATGAATTTGTTTATGGGATGTCGAATTCCTTTCCGTATTATTTGACATATATTACATTATATTTGCTTTCACACCATCACATTTAATCATAACACTTACAGCCAGTTTAGAGAACACAATTTGCCGTTTAGACACATCGAAACCTTACAGTTTCCCATTTTTAGGCTTTTAAAACGCGAATGTCATTTTGATTTTGTAAAAAACGTAACAAAAGGCAATTGTTTCTAGTTTATGTATCGCGCATTGTATTGTCAGACACGTCGAAACTAAGAAAGAAAAAAAAAAAAAAACAATTCGTCAGGAGTGAATATTGTTGGGCAACTGCCCATTATAACACTTTCACTAATAGAAAGATCTATTAGTATTATATGTACATACATATAATCAGAATATCACAATTAAAAACTACTGTTTATTTTTATAACTATTGCTTAAACTTTTTTTTCACAAATTTTTGTTTTACAGATAAAAATTTTTTACTTAATTGTTTGATAATTTTGTTTTGTTTATCAAGTACAGCTGTTTCTTGTTTAACCCAAAAGCAGAGTTACCGTAATTTAAGGTTTAAGCATTTATTTATACGAAACACAACGTAATACTATGTTTCCACGGAGCCCAATATTCTTGCTTCGCTCTCTTTTCATGATTCACAGAATCAACGTGCTTCGCCATATAAAATTTTGAGAGCGAAGCATTTTGTTTTAAGACGATTCAGCTTGAATGTACTTGCGAAGCATGAAAAATTTCTGTCGCAAGTTTATCTGAACTGGCTGTATATAAATGTAAACAAAACAAGTAAACCAATATTAAAAGTGCTGTATGAATATGTGTTATATAAAAACAAATAATCATATTATAATTTAAAATTTTATTAATTACAAACACTAAAATTAAAACAGAAGTCAATGGGAAGCATATAGTATGTGTCGTGGAAACGGCCCGCTTCGCAATCATGATTCAGAGAGCGAAGCAAGTGCTTCACATTGCCGTGTAAGCATGCTATAAGTTAAGTAAAAAACCGTGTTACACGGATGCTAATTATTACGTATTTGTCCCTATGTCATCCGGTTTCGTTTCGCTCTTGACGTGTTCTATAAACAGGCTGTTAGGTATTTAACAAATCTTAATACTCATGGCTTTAATAACAACAGCAATGGATTAAGATAAAACTGTATGGCGCTAAAAGGGGCGAATCCGGCGACGGATTCCGCATGTCAGAAAAAAGCAAATAAAATAAGTTGCGTCGACGGAAGCGGATTTTATTGTCATTTTTTATTATTCGTTTACTAATTTTTTTATTCTTTTTTATGAAATATATTTAAACAAATTCTTTAAAATGTAAATAAGCAATAAATTAAAAAATTTTTAACTTATTGTTGATTATCAAAAACTTTTTTAATTCTCGTTCTCTTCTTTTTTCGTAGTCATTCACAAAAAAATATTAACAAATAGTATTTTTTGTTAGAAAAACAATAAAACTGTGGCAACATACAGAAAGAGAAAAAATTAAAATTTGAGAGCTTAAGAGAAAACGTACTCAAATTAAAATAGATTATAATTTCATGCGGATTCGTCGAACGTTTTTTATTGTCAAAACTCTATATAAAAAAACAACCGAATCCGCACCGTGAGGTTGTATTTCTACTCTTAGCTTTACTTTCTAAACGTGAATATTAGCTACACTCGATCTGACATAAAGCCTATACAATATTCTTTATAATTCTAAAAATAAGATCGCTTAAAACTGTTGTTATACTTTTTTAAATATTTTAAAGTTTTCTGTGTTGTGTACGAGAGGCCATAAAAACGTTGAAAAGCATCTAAATATTTCACCTGTCCGACTATTGATATCACTATTAAAAAAACACATTTAAAACTTACAATTAATTAAAAATATGGCAACCTATTTTATTTTTTAACCTTTAAGAAATTTTGCTTATACACTGTATATATTACTACTACTCAAGTAAATTTACACACACACAATCGAGAGCACAAGCACACACACACATACACAACAAATATAAGTGTATAAATTCATGTATAAACTTTGAAATTGGAATCAGTTATAAACGGAAGTCGTCTAAATGTCGACAACAAGTCGTTTTTTTTAGTTTTTGGTGTGGTGGCTGCTTTTTTGTTGTTAGAATTCAAATTTTGTATCTAACTTTGTTTTAAGATAAAAACTCGTTAGCTTTCGGCTGGGTGTTTAGTTAGAAAGGGAATATCCTAAACACATCTACATACATTACAAATCCATTAATATTGTTTTTTAGTTTATTTTGATGTTTCCTAAAATAACTAATGCACACATTCATTCCCACAATGTGCTGCACATGTTTTGTAATTGTTTTAACAGTCATTGAATGTTAAAAAAAAAAGGTGGAAGAAACCATAATATGAATGGAAAAATTAAATGGGTTGTTGCATAAAGAATTGTATTTGTATGAGTAGAAGATAGAGAATAAAAGAATACCTACATGAAAGTATACTAAATACTCTTTACTTGGCGCTTACATATCCATATATAGGTACATAAGTTTATACATAACAGCATTAAACAGAGATGGTCACTTGAGTACTTTGATTAATATTGTTAACAAATTTAGTATTAAATACTCAGATGGCAAATTTTTTCGTATTAAATAATTTTATAGTTTATAAAATTTAATTTCATTATATGATAGTTTTAAAACTTTTAAGCTCTTTATAAGTTTTCTTTTTCTTTTTTTATACACAGTATAATTAAACTGTAACAGGATCATTTCTGAACATGAAAAATTTATTCAAAATTTTTTTATTTGGTGTAGCCAGTAATCGATATGGAATACCAAATACCTGTTTTTGGAATTTTTTTCTGTCTGTCTGTCCGCTTATCTGTCTATAAAAATTGCTGGCTAGATTTCAATAAAATTTTCTTAGAGCGTATTACGGGCGTTGATAAAAACAATTTTCAGTTAGAAGGGCATAAATTAAATTTAAACATTTAGCTTCATTTTATTACATCAAACAGTATCCATCCCTGTGCACTATAATATAAACGGATTTAAATTAAATTGCATAGGATGTGTGAGGTTAATAGAGAATTAAGGCAAAGAAATTTGTGCTAAGAATATTCTTTTATGTGGCTTTAGTAGCAACTACCATTTAGAATGCATTTAATTTATAGTTGCTGATTTTATTCACCAGCAAAAAACTAAACTTTGCTTTTTTATTGATAGTTTCTTTAATTTTTATAAGCTGTGAAGCGGTGAATCTCAGTTTGCAATTTGCTATTTTTCTTTAATTCTTTAATTTTTTGGCGAAAAAATGGAAATGATTACACAGTTTCATGCTCTTTTAATTTAGTTGTGTTTTGTCATTCGTAATTTTGAGTAAAAACATATTCAGAAATTGCAGAAAAAAAATTTTTATATGTGGAATCGAATGCGACCTCAAAAGAGAATATAAGAAGATTGCAGAACCAAAAATTGCACATTTAGCCGGGAACAAATCTTTAAAGGATAGCCTACGAAAATACTTTATTTCTTTACATCAACAATTATCCAACTCTGTACGCTACAGAATAGACTAAATTGTAAATGTCAAAAGTGGTGCCGAGAATCAAGCAAGAATTTAAGCATCTCCGTATGTTACAAAATAGACGGATCTAATTTTAATTCATGAGTAAAAATAACAAAACTGTAGCATTGAAAAAAAAAAGATTTTTTGCAAATCTAACGGAGTTAAACAACAAAAAACGTAACATACCTGGATAAATTGACATTTCGCATTGACCCAGAATATTAAGAAGTAAAATAATGGCCACAAGTGTTTTCAATTGAATATCGCCCACTGCTGTTGTTGCAAACATATTATTGTAACTTTTAATTTAATTTTAACTTAATACGTTTTAAATATGTGAATGAAAATTTAATGAAATTATTATTAAACTTTTATTTTTCTCAATATGCAAAAGCACTGATTTGAAAAAGGTTTTTTAATATATATTTTTGGAAATATAATGGACTTTCTTGATATTTTAATGTACCATATGGCCGGTTATTATAGCGCAGCTTTAAAGCCTTTAACCTTTACAGTCAAAATTTTTATGCTTGATTTTAAAATATTGATTTTTTTTCCTCTAATTTAGCACAACTTGTTTTTTTTTATATTATTTAATTAATGTTTTTATTTTATTCATTTAAAATACAATATGTCTGGGGAAAATTAATATCTTCTTTTTTTGAAGTCGTTAGAATTTTTATATATCCTGTGCTTAGTTGGCAAATTTTCTTTCTGGTGATTTGTTTGTTTTTGTCTTTATTAACTGTAATATTAAATGAGCTTTTTTCTATTTCAATGTTTTTTTGTGTTATATGTTGGTTCTTCGAGCGTTATGTGGTTGGGTTATTATTTTAGTTTCGTTATCGATACGTTGTCGTTTAATGTTCCCGTTGTACTGTTTTCGCATTTGGAAAAATTTTTAAACCATAGTTCGTATTTGTGACGCAAAATGTTACAACACCTCCGCATTGTGCCATGGTGTGGTGATCTGCTCTTCTTTAATATACGTAACCACAAAGGATGCTCCCTTTTGCAGTGTTTGTAATCCATGTAGCTTTCTTTTCTAACGCAGACGCAGTTTAGTTCTAAAGCTTCGTCAAAGAACGATGCAAGTTTTTCTTTGTCGGGTGATGGTGGTGGCAGAGTTATTATCAACATCACTGGCGCAACAATTTGCCAAAAAAGCAGTTAAAAAAGAAAGTATTAATACAAAAACAAAATTTTCATTCCGAACTATTTTCTCTTTTTGTCACAACCTCTCTTTGTGTGTGTGTCTCTGGCTTTTGCATTGAACATTATTTTTAGCCAGAATATTTTGAAGGTATTGGGATAGGACACATTTTCATCAATGAATTTTGTTATACGTTCTAATACGCATTGCGCATTATATTATACCCGGGAAAAATTCAATGAATTTTTTTGGGTTTTATTCTATTTTAAAACAAAATAAAAAAACAAAAACAATTTTTCAATCAAAGGTCAAATCACTTTTTTAAATAGCTGCCTGTACATACTTAAATGAATTTTCTTTTTTTTTTTTTTTTTGTTTAAAATATCATTATAAAAGTCTTTCTCTATTCAAAGTAATTTAATTCATTTAAAGTCAATAACAATGCACAGCAATGGAAAACGTAATTTAATATTTCTAGTCTTCTTATAATTTAGCACTAGTAATAGCACAAGAATATTGTACACAGAGGAGGCTTTTTAAGCAGACTCAAAAAATGTAACCGAAATCTTAAAAAACAAAAGAAATCAAAATTTATTGGAAAATTGAGAAATCGAAATATAAGAAACGATTAAGAATTAAGAATTTTTAACGTACCAACAAACTTTAGAATACAAAATACAAAAAATACGAAAAACCAAATTAAAATTCACTATTAACTAAAATTTAACCAAACAAACAAAAAAACTTAATTTTAAAAATACAAATTTTTCAAAAAAATATCAAATAAAAATTTATTTAAAAAAAGTCGGAAAACCACTAAATAATCAAAATTTAAATAAATGATTGCCCACAAGCTGAAAACTCTAATACTTAGCCTGCAATTTAGAAATTCAGGAATAATTTGAAAATTAAAAAAAAAAGAAACAAAACTACAAATTTTAAAAATATTTCGTAAGTTACCAAAAAACTAAATTAATTCAAAAACTTTATTTTTCCCCATACAAAAACAAACTAAAAATTCTAAAAAAGATTTCTACAAAAAAAAAAAACAATATAAAACTCACAAAAACAAAATTAGGTAGAATTGATGTTCCACCAAAAATTATTTATACGCAAACAAATACGAATCTTTACTTAAAATATTGAACAAAATAATCAAAATTTCAGAGAAAAAATACAATTATTATCCAAGGAGAATTAATTTTACCGGGTGGCATCGTTGCGGCAGCTGACTATTTTTTGCTTAATTTTCTTTTGTGCAAAGCAGCTGTCAAAGGTGTATCATTTTATATTACAAAAGTTTTTTTTATTTATATTCTTTAAAATAGAATTGTAACAAAACTTTTAAATCAATTTAAAAAACAAAGCTAATTGAAAACCAATCAACCCAATTCATTTAATACCTAATTGAAAA
Source organism: Gymnosoma rotundatum (assembly GCA_916610165.2). Classification (NCBI taxonomy): domain Eukaryota; kingdom Metazoa; phylum Arthropoda; class Insecta; order Diptera; family Tachinidae; genus Gymnosoma; species Gymnosoma rotundatum. The sequence continues at coordinate 129,411,615 of OU744339.1, read as the reverse complement.
CGTTAATTAAAAGGAAAAAGGTGAAATAGTAATGTTTTGAAGTTTTCCATACACTTCAGCGCCTGTTTTTCATAATTTAGTTAAAAGTATAAATACACTAAAACTTTACAATATAATAACAGTAATTATAACAATATCAGTAGTAATTATAATAGTTATATTAATAGTAATAATAATAAAATTCAAAATTTATTCATTAATATTTGCCGAAACCCTAAACGTCGAACTTTATATATAAAAAATATGTATAATTTTTTTTATGGTGTTTGACATTTATCGTTTCCTGCGAAAATTAATAATAATAAATTCGGCGTCGCGACCACCTAATACTGATTCGCCTTGACTACTAATGTTAAAAGAAAAATATAGTTATGTATTTGTGTTTATTGCCGTTTTACGAAACAACTGAACAAAACTAACATTTATTTTAACTTACTTAAATTGCTCCCATATTGAATTATTTTTCTAAAAAAAAAGCGAGGCGAATCAATTACTAGGTATTAGAAATGGAGAACTCATTAATATTCGTTAATTTTCAGTAAAGTTTTTTTTGTATATAGCGAAAAAGAATGGATTAATGATTTCCGTCAGGTAATAGAATTGGCGAATTTAGCGTTGCTCAAAATATCAAAGAACATATATAAAAAATACTGATTTTTTACATTTGTTGTTAGACATTTTGAGCAACGTCGATAATGAATGAATTAACTGCTGCTATACCTGGTAATTAATTCGCATTTATAAGTGGTTTAAGCGAATAAAAATTTTGGTTTGAAAAATATTAATGAACCTAAAAATGCTAAGAATAAAGTTATTTCAATCTAGTTTAGTTTTATTACAAAATTGTATCGAATTTTTTTTTTCTTTAATTATTATGTCGAACGATTTTTTTTTTTGTAAATACATATGTCACATGAGGGCGTTTTAAGTCTTAGAATAACGTACATGCAATGGCGAAATCATGTACCAGGTGGTGGCAGTGGCGAATTTATTTATTTTCGCCGTTGCAGGAAATGTCAAACTTCATATTAAAAAATTTGCTGCTGGTACATGCAAATTTCGCGCTGTTTAATATTGTGTCAGAATAACACCTTAACAATTTCCCAAAAATTATTCTTCATAAAAATTTGTATAATTTATGTTGGGTTACACAAGCGATGGTAATAAAATACCGTCTTAAAAATGTCAAATTTAAAAATTAACACTCTGTTGTTTGTTTGTTCCATTCCATCTGTCCCTCTTTAACTTTGCTATTGTTTATTGTAAGAAAAAATTCTACTGACTGGTGAATAATACAAAGAAAATAAATTTATAAGGAAAATACAGTTTTCTACGTAGAAATATACAAAAATGGCTGCATTAAAAGGTAAACAAAAGAAAACAAACTTAAAAGCTATGAAATTTAAAATAACATATAAATTTCTTTTCATAATGTGCACTATTTGATCTGATGTCAATATGCAGCGTAAGTTTGTATATGAAATACATTTGGAAAATTTTTAGGTTGTCATGTGTTGATTCTTTATTTGCAGTTTAATAATTTGCGCATTTATGACATGTCTTGGCATGACCTTCCTGATTTTGGCTTGTGCTGTGCCCCAACCAAAAATTTTTTATCCATTTTTTGTACTACTTTTTTATATTCTATCCGTCTTACCAATACTGATAGCAAAGAGGCTAACTCAAGGCTCTGAAACTAATCCCAAAACAGAGTTTGCCTTGTTTATAACAGCTGGCATGGTTCTAAGTGCATTTGCTTTGCCCATAGTTTTAGCACACTGTGGCGTAGTAAGTATACGAATATATTACCGATATCTTAATCATTTCCTTTCAGCAATTTTGTTTATAATTCTCTTACATTTGTTTCTATTTTACATCATTTGTATGCATTTAATATTTCAGATTTCTTGGTTTGCTTGCACATTGACCTTGATCAGTAATATTATCAATTATTCAACTATACTGGGTTATGCTATGAAAGAAAACGAATTTGATGCTCCGTATGGTGGCATGTTTTGAATCAAAAAAATAGTTATTTGTGCAAGCATGTTATTGTAATCAGCTCATATTGCCGGAAATTAGAGCCGTGTAATTTAGTGCTAATTTATACAAAATCATATATAAATACATCATTTAGTAGAAACGAGTATAATTAATAATTTGCTAACATAAGTTAAAAACGAACAGCAGAGATTTTATATTATATTAGGCATCAATAAAACAAACAAAAACTTAAAAAAATAAAAACTATTAATCTCTTAGGTGTAAAAACAACTAAAGAAATACAATTAATAAAACAAGTTTAAATAGCATTAAGAACATACAACTTTAAAGTTTTATTATATAGTGAAGGCTTTGAAAATAGTATGTTCCTACAATCATTTCGACAAAATTTTGAAATATATTTATATTTAAATTTTTGCAAAACTGAAAATTCTTTGTAAAATTTACTTTTAATTTTTTTGTTTAAAACGTACAAAAACACAAATTTTTCCAACATAAAATTTTTAATTAATTTGACTTGAAAAGAGAAAAATAGTTTCATACAAATTTTTTTACAATGTTGTATTGTGATTTTGAGAAAACGATGTTAATCTGAGATATGATTTATTTATTTTATTAGTTTAATAATAATTTAAGGGCGAAATTATATTTGTAAAATTAAAACGAATACATGAATGTTTTAGTTTTTTATACCAGAATTTTTTTTCGTACTTCATAAAAATTTTAGCTCATTAAAGAAAAATAAAACCAATATTTAAAAAGAAATAAATTTACAAACAAAATTTACAATGCCAAATTATTTACGTCTTTAATCATCCACATCGAACTTTTTATCTAACTACTCCCGAAAATTAAGAAACTTAAGAAGCTAAATTTAAAAATTCTAAATAAAAAACAAAATATTTGATCTAGCAACTAATTAATGGGTTTTTTGAGGACTTCAGGGCCCAAATCGTCACATTCGTGATCGAGTGAGGTTTCGTATCGAGTAAAATTTCGTGACGTATCGAATAACCGGATTGCGGCATTCGATAGCGTTCAAATCGAAATATGTTTAAAAATGTAAAAGATTTTGAGTAAAGGTATTCGATCGACTACTCGTTATCGAATGCCATGATCTCAAATTTCGATGCAAGCTATTCGATATCGAGTACGGCGATCCCAAAATGTAAAATTTCGATCAAAGTCATTCGATCACGAATGCGACGATTTGGGCCCAGATTTTTATAACTACCGAAGAGTAGGACGATCACCAAAAAATTAAGATGGTTAAAATTCAAAATTTTAAATACTTTTTTTTTATCAGCATTTTACTACAAATCTAAATCTTGCACTAAAATAGAAATCCCAACAAAGTATTAAGATTTTGTAAGAGAACTACCAGTTTCAACAAAAGCTTATCTTTTTTAATTAAAATAATCAAGAATTGGAATATTTTAGTATAGAACCATATTTGGTTATATAATATTAAAAATTTTTAACAAAAATTCAATACTATACGAAAAAATCGAAACTTTAACATAATTCAGGAAGTATAAGAAATTTATAGAAAAAGTTGTGGTTTTAGAAAAAATATTTATATGTGTGGAACTTTGTAACTTATTAATAGGGCAATTAGGCTTACAAATAAACTGAAAAACAAGAAACTCATCAGCAAATCGTTTAATATAATAAATTCAACCGTAATCAATAATCAAAAAAGCTATGACGCAATCAAATATTAGTTTCTGTGGTTTTCGCAAAGAATATCGCGTACATCAGCTTGAACAGTTTTAATTTTTCAATCGTCAATTTCTAAGAGGTATATTTTGAAGCTGAAAGAGAATATTGAAAAATTCCATTTTATTATTATTGTTGATTGCTCTTCTTATTTAAATTATATGCATTTCATAAAATAACGTTATTTTTATAAAAGATGCTACCAAGTTTTTTTTCGTGTTATTTATCTGTCATAGCCACAAGCTTTTGTATATAAAGTTTTTCAAATTGTTTACATTTGATGTGTTGGTGTGTGGAATAAACAGACGAAATTTAATTTTAAATAGAAAAATTTAACTTATTTAAGTAATTTTTAATAATTATGGACATAAACCAAGATGCTAATATGCTAGCGAAGGAAAAAACTACATCGAAAATGGAAAATCCTAAGTGTTTAACAAATAAAATAGCTATAAAAATGAAAAAGTCTCCCTTTACCTTCAAGGAGCAAAATAATGGGTAAATTATTTAAAATCGAATTTGTTTTTTGGACTATAACTAACAAATATTGATTTTTTCTATGATATTTAAGCAATATTTTAACTGTGCATCATACAATTAAGGAAAATAATAAAATGTTACGTATTGTTTTAAGTGTTTGCTGTTTCGATTTGCGTGGAACACAGATGGTGGCAATTGATAGGAGGTGTGTATAAATAACTGTTTGTTTATATGCAGGTGTTAAATGTTATGTTTTTATTTTATAATTTTAAGGGGTAGTATTTTCACATTCAGTTTTACTACCAAACGCTATTGGCGACATAATCAAAGAGTGCAAAAACCTAGCGTAGCTGTTGCTTCTAGAAAGAAACATAGCCAATATGTGATAGGTACAAAAGAAGGTATTCTAGCACTATTAGATGTGGGTACGTAATAAAAATTGTATTTCAAGAATAACGATAGAAAGCAACTTATAATTCGCAAAATTAATATTAATGTTGATGGAATAAAGTATATTTCTTCTTTATTTTCAGAGAACCCCAATCTTCTAAGAAAAAGTAAAATATCCGAAGAAGTTGTTAATGAAATTTCATTTCCTGGTCAGCCTTTAGAGCCAAAAAATCTAGCTCTTATAGTTACTGGTCATTCAGCTCTTCTTGTTGACTTGGATACATTTAATTGTTCATATCGCTTAGATTTTGATAAGGTTACAATGTCCTTAAAATTTGCTTCTTTTTTACCGAATTCGGAGCACATAATGACCACCTTTACCAATGATACATTGCACATATGGTCAGGTATTAGTTTAGAAGTTGTGCGCATTGTTTATCCTCTTAAGCTGAGAGATAAAAAATTGCAATTTCAAGAAGAAGGTGCGGAAACAGAAATACTTGAATTTTCCTTAGATGGCACTGCGGAGAATGTAAATACACAAAACGAGGAGTGTTGTCCCAAGATTTTTAATAAGGACCTTACGGATGGTACAATTTTAGCGTATGCCTATAAAAATGACAGCTGCTCATTAATATTATCAACTTGGGATAATTTTTTATTAATTTTAAGTAATTACACTTTTGAACTGACACAAATGTATCGCTTAAAGGATTTTGTTTTATTACAAATTGCTGCTTTGGGTAAACCTAATGACACTTTTATAGTTGGCTTAACAAATCGTAAAACTATAGTTTTATTGGATTGTGAAAACTTAGAACACAAATTAAATGTAGATCTCGGCCCATGTCGTTGGTTAACAGTTTCCTTGGATAATAAATATTTAGCTGTATCACAAATGACGGGAGAATTAAGCATATGGTCCTTAGGACATCTCTTAGCTATAATAATGTCGCAAAAAAAGTGTATGTCGGCAATAAGGACAGCATTTAAACAAAAGAAATCTATTAAAATGCCCAGTATAGAAACTGAAAACCAATTTAAAAAGGAACTAAAAGAGCTACTTACACCTCAGCGTTTGCAGCAGATTTTACAAGAATACCATTGCTATCCGTCGAAATATCGGGTTTTAATTTGGTGTTCCTTACTAGAATTGCCCAATAATCGCCGCCAGTATCAAGAACTTTTGCAAATGGGAATACCCTCGGCAGTGTCATTACGAGCAAAGTATATACATTTAAAAAATACTACTTTGCAAAGGGCACTAGTCAAATGCTGGTCTTGCTTGGCTCAATGGTGCAAAGTTTTAGCCTACAGCGAAATATTGCCTGGACTTATATTTCCATTTGTAAGAATGTTTCAACAAAAACCTCTTACAGCTTTCGAAATTTGCTGTACATTGATACAAAATCAATTTCAGTTATTTTTCGAATATCATCCCTTGGAGCCCACTAATTATTTGGGTATATGTACAAATATTCTGCAGCACTTTGATAAAAGTCTGTATGAATTTTATCAATCCAAAGACATAACAGCTACGACATTTGCCTGGTCTATGTTAAAAAAGGCATTTTCCGAGGTATTAGATGAAGATCAGTGGTTTTGTTTATGGGATAATGTGGTTTCAGCACCACCTTATTATCTTTGCTTTGTGGTGGTGGCCTATAATATTTTACTCAAAGAAGTCATCATAAGACTGCCGGATAAAAATGTTACAGAATTATTTTTTAAAGAACAAAATCCGATTGATGTTAGTAAATTAATTTCCAAGGCATTTAAGTTTTTAAACAATTGCCCGGAGACATTACATCCTAAAAGGTATTTTACACAATTTCAAAAAATACCTCCTAATGTTTATCCAAAGTTTTTCAAATACCCACACAAATATTTAAACAAGTACGAAGAAAAAGCCGAAGATTTAAAAAATCTAAACGTGGCCTTGGATGCTCGCATGCGTGAGTTGGAAATGGAAGATTTACAATTAATGCAACGCCTGGAGAATGGTTTGCGTCAAGAAGAACATACAAAAAGAATGAAAGAAATTGAAGAGTTTTATCAAAATACGCTTAAGCGTGAAGAGGAACGCATTAATTGCCAGCGTAAAATGTTGCTTCTTTATCAAAAAGAAATAAGACAGCGTAAAGGTGAAGTAATGGCAGCTCTTCACGATTCTGCCAAACGTAAGGCTATTTTGCAAAAAGAACGAGAATTGCATTCCTTACAAAATCGTATAGAAAATGAGGTTGTTTTTTATTTAGTTTGTTTAAATTATTTTCTTTTAATTGACTTGTGTAATTTACAGCGCCGTCGCAATGATTTGAATTTATTGTGGGCCGAGGAGGAACTACAAAATCGTGACTTGGAATTTTTTGCAAAAAAATCTTTCGGTCAATCTGTAACACAACCGTTAAATAAAAAGTTTTACGAAGATATTAAACAATTATGCCGGGAGCAGGAGTTATTAAAAAGTGATCTTGAAATGGTAAGTTGAACTTTTTGTAGAAAAGTTAAGGCGTTTTTGGTGTTACATTGTTTTATGTTTTGTGCTTGTCTAGTTTTTTGTAGTGTAGTAGAAGTTGTAATTTCTTTTTTATTTTGATTGTATCAGGTGGCACTCTTGAGGAAATAATAGGTATGCTTCCTGAATATTTGTGATTTCATTTTGCTGATTATTCCATGTGATTGATTCAATAATGAATTTTAATAATGTAACGATAAATGTGTTTATCTTTTCGATATTTGAAAGAATACCAAAGAAAGAGGCTTTGACATATCCAGACATTACTAGCATTACATTGTTGACGCTGAAAGTAAGCGATATGTTTGTAAAGCCTTAATAGTTTTGCATGGGCTTCTAAAATAACTATCATGTTATGTTTGCAGTGATAACAATTAAAGAAATATATTTTTGGCTTTTTTTTTTAAATTTGGATAAAGGATTCCTAATGAGCAGCCCCAAGCAACTGGCTAAATACGCATGCCATACCAGCTTTTCCAACTAACAAATATATTGCATTTTATTTGAAAATATGGGATATTAACGTAATGTAATAAATAATATTATAAAATTACCTAAAATAAATTTTAAAATTTAATTTACTTTATTCGTGCTTGATTCCTTCAAATATAAATATTTCATGATATTCTCATGAAATATTTATTATTTTAAACTAAACTAAAAAATGCAATGTATTACTGCAGGGAAAGCATATCCATATGGCCATTTCACTACTGCTCAAATAGCTCATCAGTGGATTTTACCCAAATTTTGTATAGAAAAACAGAAAGTCTTATATCAAAAGCCAAATTGATTAAATGAGAACTCCATTGAATCAATAAGACAAAAGACAACAACAACTCAAAAATGTTTTATACAAAAACACAACAAACATTCAATAACTATTTTTATTTTTTCTTTCATGAGAATATCATGAAATATTTGTATTTGAAGTAATCAAGCACGAATAAAGTAAATTAAATTTTAAAAGATTCCGAATAATAAATTTTCATATTGATAAAATAAGTTTTTATATACAGGTCTGTTCTGAAAATCACGTGAATTCAAATCACGAACGGTTTTAAAATCACGCAGACGATTTGGTGCTGTTCTGCAAATCACGTAATTTTCAATTTTTCGGCGTGGTTTTAATTGTTCGAAAATAGGAGAAAACGGCTTTTTTTAGATTTGTGTTTGTTTTTTTACATTTGTAATTAAAATATAAGTGATTTAAGTAAGTTAAAATGTGTGGAACTAAAATAAATTAGTGAATTTTCATTTGTTTGTAATACATGTGCTTTCATTTACTTATTGGTGTTAATCGAAGGGCTTAAAATTTGGCGTTCAAATTAAAACTGAAAATGTGAAAATAATTGCAAAAAGTTGAGGAAGTTGCTACTATTTTATATTTTGCACTTATTATTTTCTAAATTTGATGCTTGAAACATTAGCATAAATAAGATAAATCTTAAATGACATTTTATAGTCTGACAATTTTGCAACACTAGAATATTCTTTGAAACCACAAACCAGCTAACCGCTAACGAGAAAGAATAAATAAAGCAAGACAATTTTTTTAAAATATGCAGTGTCTTTGAAAATTTATGATTAATTTCGTTTTTATGTGTATAAAATCTAATTTTTTTGCAAAAATAAGAAGAAGACATATCGTTTTAAATATATAATACCATTATTATTATTTTCTAAGCGAAATAATTAGAAAAAACGAGCAAGTTATTTCAAATCGGCAGTCATTTTGCTTAACGTTTTAAATCACGTGATTTCAGTATATTTTGTACGCAGAACACCTTTTGCGTGATTTGAAATCACTTTGACAAAAAGTGATTTCTAGAACAGACCTGATAAAAACTGTTTTAGGTTGGTATGGCTTAAGCTAGCTACAGACAACGCAACGTGTTTCTGAAATCTGTTCATTTCATTACAGATTGCGTCGTCTGAATTCGTGCTTCAGGTTTCACTTCAGGTTGCAATCCAGGTTTCATTAACATCAAAATGTTTTGATATTTTCTGGTTGCATTGAAACAGATTGCATTGTTTGTATTGCTGTTTCATTATTTTATGTGTTTAGTACATTGACAACAAGCAAGCTGTAAACATCTAAGTAATTAAGAAAGAACAAAATGGGATGTGAAAAGGGATAAATATAAAAATAAAATTATAAAGCAGCAGTATTTGAAAAATCAGTAATTGAATATAAAAATATTGATATAAACGCAAGCATTGAAAAAGTTAAAAACAAGGTTTCATTTTGCATCCTCTTTTCCGCTCGATGTTAATGTTATGATATAAAATAACAGAACTGACATTGCGTTTATGTTTCACTGTTGGTTTCAGTGTTTGTGTCAAAACATGAAACCTGAATGTGAAACGTGTTGCAGAAACAAATTGCGTTGTCTGTACTCAGCATTAAATATTGGTTGCAAAGTTGCTGCTGATTATGCTTTGTGTAACGCCATGTTGGTGCTACTGTACTAACCAAACTACTGCATTATTAAAATGGATTATTACTTTTCTTGCACTGCCTCCAGAAATATTTTAGCAAGAAATTCCTTATTCTTCTTTTTACATATCGATTATTGATTTTGATATAATTCGAGTTGAAGCAACAACTATTGAGTTTGTTCTTTATTTTAACCTCTTAACAAAGATATTGATATCGAATTTGTTAAATAAATAAAAAATAAATACCAGGAAATTATAAATTTTCATATTCTTTGCAGATAGCTTCCCTTGATGTTCAAAGTCCTTCGAATACAAAAACAAAGCTGTCTAACAGTCACTTAGAAGATATTGAACGTACATTGGATAACATTCAGCAAGAATTTCGTTTACTAAAAACAAAAACATAAAATATTATGTAATGAAAATGCAAAAAAATTATGACTGAATAAAGGGAAAACGCCCATTAATTGTTCAGTAGCGTTCTAAAGCATTCTTTATTTAAATTTACCATCATTGTTTTACTTAAATTTCTTAGGTTTTATCTTGGATTAATTCGTTCACTCTTAGGTAAGTAGTAAGATACTTTAGTTTGGAATGATAACAAACAAAGATTAAGATTAATTACATATTAATACAATTATATAATTTATGTTTAGTATTTTTATACTCTTTTACTTTAATTTAATTTTAAATATTTTTTTTTGTTTTACTATAATTAATATTTAATATCTTATTTTAAATGTGTATAATTAATATGGAATACTTTTTTATTTTTCTTTTTTTTTTAATTTATTTAAAAGACAAAAAACAAATATTCAAGTACTTGCTAATAATTTTTATTTTGTTTGTTAGTTAATGTGATTTATTAGTGAGATATAGAGGGGATGCTTAAAGGGATATACTCTTGTCATTAAGCACTCTTTAAAAAATTATTTTTGTTTATTATAATTAAACTTATTATAAAGATTTAACGTAGATCTGGATCCTCATCATTGGCTTTCTTAATTCTCAATAGTATTGTTGTATACCACTGATCCAAACGAGAAATACTATCGTAGTTTTTAACAGCTTCTGTGAAGCCTTCAATATTTTGTTCTTCCAAATGTTCACAAAGGGTCTTAACTAATTTATATTCTCTGGAATCTTGGAATGCTGGATATTGGTTGACATACTTTTCTAAAGCATGTTCACAATTTAAAATATCTACACTGAGATGGCACAAGGCAGCCCTAAAGAAATATTCCTTAGCACAGTGTTTAAGCAAAGATGATTCCAGCGAAGAGGTAGCCACTTGTTCATAGATGTTAACGGCTTTTTCATAGTCTTCTAACTGGGCCGCATACTGAGCCACTTTAAGCATACATTTATTGGCTGAGGACACAGACTCTTCGCCTTTAAAGTAATCGGCAGCCTGTTCATAATGTTGTATTGCTTTTTCTAAGGTATTGGGATCAGCCTCATACATCTCGGCAATAGTCTGATGATGTTTGGCAGCCGTAGTAAAGCGACCCATATCAGTGTAGATATCTATTGATTTCAATAAACATGATGCTGCTGTATCTATATCGACTTTTTTATAACAATTTGATGCATCTACAAAATTAGTGCCAGCATCATGACGGCTGCCTGCCCTTTGGTGCAAGCTTGCTGCCTCACAGAAACATTCACCCGCCTTAGTCCAATTTTTGGACATTTTAAACATATTACCAGCACGCTGGTAACATTCTATAGCCTCCTCAACTTTATTTGAATTTCCGAATAGAGAACTAAATATACCCTTTTGCTGGGATAATTTCTTTTCAGCATCAGCCATTAACTGTAAAGCTTTTTGTTCATTATCACCCATTTTATATGTTATTAATTTTCTTGCGACAAGAAAGTTTGTTCAATTAGTTTTTCTATTTGCTTGTGGCAAATAAGAACGATGAAAAATTTTCGTTGCTCTGTTAAAGAATGTTAAGAAAATCAATAATAGGAAACCATTTGGATAATGAAACATTGTATGGGAATGTGTGCGACAAAACAAAAATATGACACATACTAGAATTGTCATGCGTTAAATACACTGAAAAAATGTTGAGAACCAGTTTGAAAATGAGATTGTTTATTTTGGCATTTAATAAACAATAGAGATGCCAAGTTAATTAAGAATAATTTTTATGCATGCCGTAAAAAAGGTAATAAGAAATATAAAAAATTATAAAAAGTATGTAAAATAATAATAAACACAAAAAGAATTAAAATTAAAGTAGTTAATGTGTGGAACCCTATTAATTATTTATTGGCTTACAAATTATAAAAAAACTGAAATTAAATTAAAAAAAATCGTAAATATTCATAAAAATTCAAAATTTAACGAAACTCTTGAATAGACCTTTAATTCAAGAAAATATAGATTAGTGAATGATTTCTGCAGGGGGTCATTGCCCATTGAGGTAGAGGAGAATTGTGGCATATAAATTTTAAGGAGTCTAAATCAGTTCTAAGGGTGACTTAGACTACATAGAATCTAAGAAAAATTACAAAGTAACAGAAAATAAAGAGTTTTTACGAAGTTATTATTTTATTTTAATTATAAAGTTAACAGTAGAGGGTAAACAATGTAACGAGAGATTATACGAAGATCGAACGTCTTCTGCAGTATTTAAGTTGTTTAAAGGGCTATTTATTTATATTTAAAAAACGGGAAAAATAAATGTTTTCTTCTCATAACGAAATCGCTAAGAATTGGTTGTCTCTTTTAAAGAGAACTTCTGAGAATATAAAATGTAATTTTTTTAACCAATGACCAATATTTCTTTCAGAACAAATGGTATAAATAGGAGCAATATAAAAATGTAACTAATTATTAAAGTCAAAATTTTCTATACATTTGTATGTATTTACAATTTATTTCCAAAATAAATAACAATTAACTTACAAATTTTACACAACGTTAGAATACTAATCAACATTAAAACTAAAAAGGCACAATTTTATAGAATAAAAAGCGTCTATTATAAAGAAAAGAAAGCAAGGGAAAATTTATATGATTTTAAAAATCTCTTAACTTAGATTAATAGTTAAAATTACATTTACAAATATTCTTTTAATGATTGTATTAATTTTTATCTATTCTATAACTTAAGGGAGTTTTCAGCGATCCTGGAGTATTTAAATCACTTATGCCGCAGGGTATCACTAATTTCGGAATATTCATCACTAAATGTATTGCAGAGGCAGGTATTTGTATTTGAGCTGGTACTCCTTGGGCAGGTAAAGTAGAAGACGCTAAAAAACAAGAACTAAAAATACATAAAAAAATAAATAATAAAAAATCGGTTTTACCTAAAACAGGTTGTAGTGCAGCCGACTTCAGATTAGAATTTTCAATTTCCAATTGTTTAATTCTGTCTTTTAATTTAACATTTTCAGCTTGTAATTCTGTATTTCGTTTGCGTAATTCTTTATATTCATTGCGTATTTTATGTCGATAACGTGTTGAAGCTGCTCTTTTCCGCTCTATAATATCATCCTTTGAGGATTTAAACGCATTTGATTTATTATTTTTCTTAATATTTCGTGTACTGCATGATTTTTCCGACCAATCAGCTGGTCGAGATCTACTGGATTGATTTAAAATCGCTTTTAGACGTTCTTTAATAGGCAATTGTGAGGTTGGTGTTAAACTAGCACTACTGGGCTCAGGATGTGTGCTTGTACCTGATAAAAAGTCAGAACTTGTTGTTGCTGTTGTATTTTTGCTGGGTATAACATTAGTTGTTGATAGTTTAGGCAATAAAGGAGGTTTTGTTTTTGCTAACGATGTTTTCGTTTGTATTTGCTGATGTTGTTGGCTGGAAATATTATTTAGAGTTCCTGTAGTAGAATTTGGAAATGTTACCGTAATAACTTGTGGTTGTATAAATTGTATACAAGAAGGTAAAATCGAGATTCCTGTTTGTGACGTTTGAAAATGATTTGGTATAGGCTTTTCTGCTATCGCTCGATATTTGGTGGCACAAGGTTCCGTACTTTTAGGTTTTATACAAGCTTGCGTTACATTCAAAATATTCTCAACATTTTCCACATCTAACACAACTGGAGTGTCAAGGGTTTGTTTAGCTAAATCTTCGCCTGCCACTATCCCGCCTTCTACAGCGGTATCAAACTGGGGAAAAACCTGTGGTGTATGCAAAGAATTTTCATCAGTGTGAAAATGTTGATTATTTCCCGCTGTTAATTGTACATTTTGTTCACAGGCTCTTCTAAAGGTTTCATCAAAGGGATTAACATTCTGTAAATCTTCAAAAAGTCCTACTTCTTCACAGTTTTTTATGAGTCTTGTTGGTGTAGGTGTTTGATCAGCTAATTTTAAGAGATGTAAATATTTTAATATTTATTAAAAATTTTGCTTCACAACATACCCACAAAAATACTAGATTTTTGGCTAAGGTTTAGCAACATTCCAGTATCTTTATCTGTCTCATCTTCTTCCTCATTGTGGAAACTCATTTTATATTAATTAGAAAGGAAAATGTAAATTTTTTTCTATAAACTAGTAGCAGCTAAGTTGACAAGTTTAACAAACTAAAACCGAAATGTCAAAACTATTTTAGTTGGATGTTAGTATGTTCCAATTCCAAACTGTAGTGAGTTGATTTTATATCAAAAATATTTTTAAACAAACAGCTGATCTGTGAAGTCAAGACAACAACCTTCTGACAAGTTGCTTGTAGAAAATAAGTGTTATTCAGTGATAAATTCGCTCTTAAAAGTATATTTGTATTGAAAGTCGTAAAAACATCTAAGAAAAGTACTCTGAAATAAATTTAATATTATGTGACCATAAACAATTTTATAATCAAGTTTTTTGTTTTTTTTTTGTCATTTACTTTAATTTTTATCATTTCAGTCCTTTAAGAGTAGACATGTATAATCTGTGGCTTGAATCCTGGGATAGAGCAATTTCAAAAGCAGATCCTTACGATTTTAGGTTCTTTGACCCTTGCCCCTTGTGTCTCAGTAAATTTTCGGTTTGCAACCACACACTAGCGCTTCCCTTTGGTTTTCATTTTAATTATTAATTAAATTTTGTGTTGATCCTTATGTAGAAAAGGATGTTTGACTTTTTAATTAATATGATCGCTAGAGCTAAGTAGAATTTAATGTACAATAAAAAATTTTTTTTCTTTCTCTAAAAACAAAAAATATTACTTTTGAAGCTTAGTAAATTACAAGTATAAATTTCTTTGTATACCCTCCAAGGAGTTGAAACAATATTTAAAACCAGTAAAATAATTTAAAAAAACAAACATCCATTTGTTTTGCTATACTTATCTTTTCAACCATTACCTGCAACATTTACAAATATCAAAATACTTTTAAAATTAAAACACTGGCAATTAGATTTAAACTATTATTTATTTAATATCAACAAATCTCTTAAGCTTTCCAAAGCTTTCTTTCAACCACCTGCCGAAAGCTTTTTTGCTTAGTTTTCTTCAACGATGCGTGCATGAAAAATCTTTTCCCTTCAGTTGTCATCTAAATACCGAAAGTGAAAAACTAAAATCTCATTTATTTACGTAAAACAGTAGCATGAACTTGAAAAAATAAAAAAATGTTAAAATATACATAAAACATAAAGAAAAATAAAAAATTAATAATAAACAAATTATTGAAGAAAATTAAAAATTATGTGTTTAAAACAGAAATATTAAAATATTAAAAAAAAAAATTAAAAAATCAATATTGCAAGTTTTATAGCTAATGAAACAGCTACATATAATATATAATTCATTAAATCTAAATAATCTATTGTACCTAGTTAATTATTTTTCTAAAAGTTTTCTAAAAAACAATTAATAATATTTAAAAAAAAGCAACAAAAAAATAATTAATGAATTGCCTTTTTAAATCAATGAGTTGAAAAAATCTTTGTGAAAAAAACAAATACAAGTGGGCCATCACTTTTCTTAGTTACATATTTCTTGTTATTCATTATTCTTTCGATGTGCACAAATCGATAATTATGAAACATAAAAACCAATGCTACATACAACACACATAAATAGCAATGCAAGCAAAACAAGAAATGGTCGTCCTTAAAGTAGATCTCTGAATAAAAATAAAGTAAATGTGAGTACTGAAGAGATTGTGTGTGTGAATACAAAAAAACAAAACTAAAAAAGAAATAGCAAATTAGGATACAAAAATCAAAATAAAAACAACAGCCCAAATAACAGCAGTAGCAGCCATATAATAAAAAACAGAAACAACAACAATTAATAAATCATAACAAGTAAAATCTTTGTAAAACCCAGCAAGCAACAGCAAGTAATAAAATCAATTTTACAGCAACGAACTTTTGTCGCCATGTTGTGAGAGAGATAAATAACGTTACTTTACCAGTTAATTTCTTTTGTTTTTTAGTTTCAGTTACTTTGGTTTTAAATATCAAGTATGTGTTAAGATCCAGTTACGAAGAAAAAAATAGCTTTTCTAACCCATGATCTTATTAAATTAAATTTTTCTTCTTCTGATCACCATACAATTTGCCAGCTTATCCGTATGTGACTTATGTGACTTATGTGACTCTTATTTTTTCCTTAATTTTTATATATGTACACATGTATGTACGTATTTGCATAAACACTTGCTTAATACTATTTAGTGGACAATGTGTAATTGACATACATATACATACAATACGTTCATATGTGCATAAGTTTCTATGCACATACATACATACATTTTAACATTTCTGTAATTTGCCTTAAATAAATCATCGTTTTACTTTATTGCACTTAATCCTTAAAACTAATTATTTCAATTTACAAGGTTTCAATTAAAATATCCAATTCTAATAGTGAATACATGCACAATCATGTACATAAATACAATAGCCCTATTCACGATCTTTGTGCAATGGTCTTGCATCATAGCATTTGCAAAAAAGTGTAGCATTTGTAGATAATGCCCTGCGGTCGACCCCATTAATTGAACTTTAAGAGTAAATAAGAATTTCACAAATGTTTAAATGAAACACTAAAAACATACATATGATAATAATTTTCAGAAAAATCTGTTGAAGAATGTGTAAGACCTAAAAAAAGAAAAAATAAAAATATTTACTCAATGGTTACTCTGTTTTTATATTAATTTTTTTTTAGTTTTTTATGGCTTTTTGCCTTATTGATTCAATGGAGTTCTTATTTAATTAATTTGGCCTTAGGTATAAGACTCTGAGATTTTCCTTACAAAATTGGCTGAGTTATATATGAGCAGTAGCGAAATGGTCATATGGATATGCTTTCCCCGCAGTAATACATTTCAGTTTTTAGTTTAAAATAATATTTTATGAGAATTTTATAAAATATTTATATTTGAAGGAATCAAGCACAATTAAAGTAAATTAATTTAAATTTTTTTTTTTAAATCAATATGAGCATCATTTTAAAGCTTTTGAAGAGATCTTTAAGAAAATACTAAAAATTTTTAACCCAATAAGAGACAGACGATGGCATTTATATGTAAAATTATATATATATATATATATATATATGCAGTACCAAAATTTTTTTTATTTTTTGATTCTCTGTCACCCTAATTTTTTTTTATTGAAAGTTACTTCACTAAACTAGATTTACATAGATTGTAAAGGGTATATACATTCGGCATAGCCGAATATAGCACTCTCACTTGTTAAGGTAATTAAATTAGCTTTCTTTGGCACCTTTTAAAACTAAACAGAATTTTTCGGCTTTGTTTTACCATCACTGAGGAAAATTTTATAAAGCATTAATAGACCAAAAACTCGATTTTTTTTTTGTTGTTGTTTGACATGTTTTAAAAATAAACGGTTCAATTAGTTAGTTGAAAGTGTAAAAAGAGTTTTTCTTAATAGTATTAAAATTAAGAAAATTTTAGGCCTACAACATTTTTGAATATTTTATAAAAGCCAAATAAACAACTGTTTAACATAAGTTTACATACTGTTACAAATAAATTTACATTTTATTTTTAATAATTTTGTTGCTTCAATTTTTTTTATGTTAATAAATCACAGGCGTTTAACTTAACCAATCGCCGCGTTAGATAGACTAAAAGGCATTAAGTTTTTATATATCTGTAAATTGTCCAACTTAGTTACAGTAGATCCAAAGTTGTGACCTATGAAAGATCAATAATTCAATATTAATGCAATTTGTTTTTGTACGTTTTTAAACTATCAAGTAATTAACATCTGTTAGATGTGAAAATGTAACCCCTAAATAACATGGAGTAATTAACAGCAATGTTTTAATGTTAATATGTATAACAGGTACTGTTGTCCAACTAATTTCTGGCTGAAGATTGTTGTTGAGTTCTTAAAAAATAGATGTAACGAAGAAATGACTTCTGTCTAAGAATGCTCTGCAAAATAATGGGTGGGTTTATCTTCAAGCTAATAACTTTGCAAAGAAATGCGAACAGAAAAAATCAGAGTTTTTCTTTATGCTTGAAATGGATGAGTTAGTTGTCCAAATTGCTATAAGAGCAAAATAGAAATGTTAAAAAAATGTTATTTTTTACTCGTCTTTATATGCATCCATTAATTTCACTTGCTCTATAGAAGGAGACTAGCGTATAACGGAAGCTTTTTCAACTGTTGTGTCAATAAGGTTTGCTATTTCAACATCAATTGTTTCATGCTTGCCGAACTTGTAAAATTTAATAATAAAAATATTATTTAAATTCGGCATCAGTTTTAAATACGCAACGTGACTTTCGGCATAAGGTGGCTCGTCGTCAGTTTCATTGCACAGTGATCCTTTCGACTTTAAAGCACCAACCAGACAAAAATTGTTGCAAAGTACACTTAGGGTAGCCGCCGTTGTTGGCCGTACCAAAGAAAACCCAGAAATGTTAACCGACTTTCTGCCGCCAGAGCTGGTACTCTTAACGTTAATAATAAAATTTAATAAAGAGAAAAATTGTTGTAATCTTTAGAGAAAATATTGTCACATTTTTCAATTGTTTTTTGTTTTATTTTTTTATCTTTTCGTGTGTTATTTTTATTATTATAATTTAAAAATTAATTCGAAAAAAAAAACTTTTCAATGGGATGACGATGAGGCTGATGATGTTGTACACAATGTGTCGTAGCGAATTTTTTAAACAAAATTAAGCAAAATCGTTTTTGACACTTTGCCAAAGTTCAATGTGAACATTGTTATGGCCACTTTTCGTACACAAATAAAAAATAAATCTCAAAATTGAAACATGCAAAAATATACATACAATCACATACCGACATATTATTTTTTATATTTTTATATTTTTTTTTTTAGTTAATTAGGTGCCTGTATTTTTAGAAATTTATACATTTGCAGATTTATAGACACAAAATTGTAAAGTTTATTTTTATGTTTTTTGCCTTGCCAGTCTGTCTGTTACAAACGCTGCAATACTCTGTTTTGTTTTCGTGATGGAGTCTTATTATTTTATATGTATTTGAGTACCACCAACAACTATCATGGATGTTGTTGGATGGATGTGATTGTGTAGAATTGTTGTTTGTTAAAGTGGATTGTTACGCATTCAAAATCTTGCCGGCTCGTAATTTTAACTGCATATAATTAGCTGAAGAAATGGGGTCATAAATAAATAGAGAACAACAAATTTAAATAGTTTTTACTAAATGCATGCTTGTGATGGCAAAATGCATTCGTTCACACGAAATTAAATTTTTATTACAAAAAAATTGAAGAGAAAATGGTAAAACAAAGGCGAATCAATGTTACTAGGTAGTCGCGATGGCGAATTCATTACTTTTCGTAGTAAACGTCAAATGTCAAGCACCATATAAACAAATTATTCATATATGGAGTTTTACATTCACGGTTCCGGCAAAAATTAAAAAATTCGCCATCGCGACCACCTGATATTAATACGACTTGGGTAAAACTAGAAAAATAGTTGTTATTTTGCATATAATTCCTACAACTAAAAACCCTAAAAAGCTTAAAAAGCATTTAGAGTGATAAAAAGTAAGAGTGTCAATTTTTCACTTGATGTTTTTTTGTTATTTTTTAACTCTCTGTCGCCCCATATATTTGTTTGTTTGATTGGAGTTACTGTATTGTTCCAAATGATATGGAAAAATTCGAGGTAGGCGTGGTGTTTTGCTCGCTGCATCAAAGGACATGGACCGATCATGCTTTTTCCACTTTTTGTGGTGAAGGGTATAAAAAAGCAATGAGTTAGGAAACATTACTTCTTACATTACATTACCTCATTCGCGTAACATATTTTTCTCTAGTTCCTTGGTATTGACAAAAAGCCGAAGAAGTTTAACGTTTCCTTGATGTCTTCTTTACATGCTAAAGATTCGTTTATCTTATCAATCCTGTTAGTAGTAATCTGGCTCCACTGCCCTTCAGCAGGAGAGTTTGGTCCATTGCAGATTTAGTTTATGGAATACGATGTTTTTTAAGCTTTTTTGTTATTAACGATAAGATGAATCGTTAGACATAAAAATTGTGAGAGATTTACTTTTAATGCTGTCATGGCATAACGTCCAAACACATATTGTCTATGGATACCAGAAAGTGGCATAATATACATGGACATTATGTCACAACACGATGCAACATAATGTCCATCAGTATTCTATGTAAGAAAGATGCAAAGTTTTTGTAAACTGGCTTGCAGAAAATCTTTGGTAAGCGAAGCCCGTGTAATTAATATGTATGTATGTAACATAAAGGAAAAAAGTTTGCGTCTGGCCGAAGGCCAGCTATGCAGAAAATGGCTGTTGTTTTAAGTACGGACATTATAACACTTTTATTAGTGACACTATGTCCATACTAAAAACAACACGATGTCCATGGACATTATGACGTTTTTCAAAACAAAATATGTAGTTACCATGGATATTATGTTCTTGGGCGTTATGACATGCCACCTCCTTAAAATATGTGAACAAATTTATTGCAAATAATATTCAAAAGAATTGTGTAAACAACGAAAAATGCAAATCACGAAAAATTAAAAAAAAAATTCGAAAAAATATTACCAAAATGTGAATATAAACGCACTAATATTTTTAAGTTTTATTGTGTTTTGTCAAGCTGTAAAAACGTAGTTGGCAGTTTTATTTATTTGAGTATATGAAAACAGATGCATTTGGCAAACAACAGGCAAACAGACGCCCCTAACTCGGGAATATAGGAAAGCGCTAATTTTTTCATTTGATGTTTTTCTTCTTATTTTCTATCGCCCCATATATTTGTTTATTTTTTTTTACTTTACTAAACTAGATTTGTTCTAAATGAAAGCAGGCGTGTTGTTTTGCCCTTTGCTTCGAAGGACATGGACCGATCTTGCTAATTTTCGAAACTATCTGATCGATTGGCTTAATTATCTTTATTATTGTGTATTTATATGTATGTTTTGCATACATATTTATATTTTTCTTAAATAATGAAAAACTTAAAAAAATTTTTATTAAGGTTGTATATAAAAATATGATATGCAAAATTTCAGTCAATATTAAATTATAGTTGACCATAAAGTTGACTATAAAGTTTTGAAATAAAATAATGAAAAAGGATAATTATAAATTTCAGTATTTTGCAAATAAATAATTTATAAACCAAAATATAAGCCGATTCATTTTTTTCACTTTAATGAAGTACATCCCAACAAACACAATGTCGTTGAAAATAAGATGATTTTACATTCGGTACAAAGCAAAATTAGGTCAAAACGTCATTCAAAGTACCATGCAAAAAAACTCTATAACACATTGCGACAGATTTTTTTTTTTGCAGAAAAACCATAATATACAACCGTTAATCTTGAGATAAATTACGTTTTTAAGGGTGCTCATTAAAAAAATCATTTTTTGTATAATAATATATTTTTTAGCAATAATGATACCAAATGAAAGAAAAGGATCCAAAGCGAATCAATTACCAGGTGGCAGCGTAGGTGAATTCATTATTTTTTGCTGTATATATTTTTTATGTATGGAGTTTGACATTTAACCTGAAAAAAAACAGTTGTGATTTTATCTCTGGTAGTTCTAAAGATATGATTGGTTTTTTTTATGGCACAAATTTAATTTCTATAGAGAAAATTTTTTCGTATAAAATTAATTTATTGAAAACAAACAGCATAACTTTGGAACTAAGAGTAATAAGTCGTCGTCCACACTTTACAACTTTTGTTGCAAAATTCTTGAGTTTGTAGGTGAGAGAGGAAAGACGAGTAGAAACGGGTACACTGTTTCATGTACTTGCAATTCCCTTTCTTTTACCATTTGTCTAAGCAATCAACACTAAAATTGCAGAAACAAAATTTTAATGTGTGGACACGAAAGCAATTTTATAAGAAAAAGACTTAAAAAGCAACAAAAAATCTATTTTTATTAAGACAACCCGTTATTTATTTTACTGTTTTAAATTTCATTAGCAAAAAACTAAAACAAGACTGCGTTTAACAGATTTATAAAATGCTTAAAATATTATTCTTGACATTTATATACAGTAGAAACACATGAGTGAGTCAGCAAAAGTGTATAAGAAAAAAAAGGGTACTGACCACTGCGTGAGCATGTTCTGCTTTTCATCTGACTTTTTTTCAGGACATCAGAAATCAAATCGATATTATGCGACCCGTACATGTTCAGTATACTCAAGTTGTCCACCCAATTGTAATACAGGAATTGCACAAAAGGTATTTCATTGCCCACTCATTGCCTTTTACAGGATTATCTAAAATTTATATTTCCATGTCTTGAAGATCATATTATTTTTTGGACAAACGGTACTAAATGTGCATTATATGCTCTCTTTACATATAATCACAATTAAAAACGAACTTAAGCCGCTTTAAAAGAATAATTACATACCTACATACATATGTAACAGTAAATGACACAGTCCAGGCAACAAACGAACCATGTTAAATATTTTTAGATAAAATTTATTTTCAGAAAAGAAAACGGTATGTAAATGGCTGCGAAAAATTAGGGCGTGAAGTAAGGATGTGCCACACTTTTTGTGACTTCGCTGTACAAGCAGTTGCTATATATGAATGTATGTATGTGCGCCGCTGTTGAACTCTAATATGCCAGATTTTTAACAATAATAACCAAAACTTCTTTTAGATATATTTTTTATATACATATGTTATCTATCGTATGTGTTTATTTTAAATTACAAACAAATCATTCGAAAAGTTCCCCATATAATAAAATACAAAAACATTCAAAGCTTCTTGTGTTGCGTCCTAATGCTGCTGAAAATCAAAGTTTACTGTGTTCGGATTTTAATAAAACACTTTTTTATAATTCAAACAAACAAAACAACAAACAAATTTTTGTTTTAAATCTCTTTAAAAATTCAACATATTGAACATTGTAGTTGACAATATTTCTTTTTGTATTTTTACCAAAGATTTCATATGAGTTTTAAATTTGCAACGTAATGTTTATTTATAAACATTTTTTTATTTATGTACTACGTCATTTTAATAGCATTTTGAATTTTAAAATAATTTTATTTGTATTTATATACATATCTATTAAAAAAGAGCAAAAACAAATTTTATTTAAATGGGGACAAAATATTTCGTAGTAATTAGAATTAAAAAGAGGACTAAGGGGTGATTAGATAAAAACGATGGGAAAATAAATTTAAAATATCAGACAACGGCAGCTTAAAATATGAATTAAATTCATTCGTGCTCAGATTTATGACTAACACAGATCAAAAAGGTTTCAATTGCGAATTGATAAACGCTCGCCTCGAGATGAGCTAGTGGCCAAATTCACTTTCACAACTTCTAGCGCTGAATCGCTGGAGACCCGTAAAAGGCAGCATTTAGTTTGGATAGGTGAGCCCATTCCTGAGTTATAAAATAACAACGAAAAGTGGCATTGATTTTTATATGGTCGGTATCCTGCAAAAAAGTCCTAAGTCACATAATTATGTTTCTGAATTATTGAGGGTTTAAAGTTAATTTATTAGGTATTTTGTATGATGATTCGATTGTTTTTAATGTCATAGCTACAAATCTACTTTAAATAGAAATGGGATTTTTTAAAGGAGATAGATTAAAGCTTTTGGAACACTTCTGCATCATTAGGTCCATTTTGCGAAAAAGCGAACTTAGGACATTTTTACAGGATACCGACGATATATTAGAAGATGAGTTGAATCGCAAACCCCCATAATCAATA
This sequence comes from Gymnosoma rotundatum, assembly GCA_916610165.2. NCBI lineage: Eukaryota > Metazoa > Arthropoda > Insecta > Diptera > Tachinidae > Gymnosoma > Gymnosoma rotundatum. Next base: position 129,387,850 of record OU744339.1, on the reverse strand, counting down.
GAATGACTCAAAATTATTTGGATATTTGTATAATGTCTTCCTTTCAAATTCAGTTTTTTATAAAACTGGTTTCATGAAGTTTTGTTTGGCGAGAGGTGTAGCGAAGCACGTGGGGTGCAAAATTGCTTGACTTGAATTTCGAAAAGATGTTTCTACATTTGCTTTGTTTACGTTCGCTGCATACGTTTTGTTGTTTTTACATATATTTTTTAAAATAACACAAACAACTACAGTAATAAATATCAAATTAAAAGCGATGAAATGAAAAATTTTCTTAGCTGAAACTTTAGAGGAATATTGAAAAAATTGCATGTTGTAAAATGGACGGTGGCATGTCGTAATGTCCATGGACTTTAGGTCGGCCTTAAAAGTGAAATACGCCATAATATCCATGGACATTGTTTCGTTTTTAACCCTTTCGGGACTACTGGGATAATACGTCCCAGCAATTTTCAAACTTTCTTTTTTCTTTATTTTCAACGCAATCGCCAGGGAGGTAGAACTCCCAAACGTCCATAAACGAATAGCATCAATATTGGAGACCACTTGCCAGTAGAGCAAGAGAAGCGTTGTCGCTGTGTCCGCTGTTCTTCACTTGGCATAGAAAAGCGAAGAAAGATGATATGCTCAGTTTGCAACAACGCCTTATGTTACAAGTGTTTTGGCCCTAAAATGTTAAAAATAAATGTAAGCTTTTATCTAAATCTAATAATATTTATATTTTAGCTATCTTTTTAATTTCGAACCACTCTTCGAGAACACTGATTGGGGTTTTATGCCCCATGAAAATACTTGTTGGGATTACATGTCCCAGGATAAAAGGACGAATTTAAAATTTTTAAGTATGGAGAACATAATACTTTTATCATACCTTTTAGAATATGAAAAAAATTTTACCATACATATTTTGGTTTGCAAAATAAAACTCCGTCCCGAAAGGGTTAAACACTTAAAACAACAACGGCTTTTTCACCTCTACCGTATAACCAACACCGGCTTCGCTTATCAAAAATTTTCTTCAACCCAGTTTATAAAAACGCATTTTTCTTAAGTAGAATACCAAAAAAAAAAAATGTACCTGTATGATCCATGGACGTTATAACGCTACGTTGTTGGACATTATGTCGCGTCGCAGTGTCACACTGCGATGCCCATGGACTTTATGTCTCTTTCTGGTGCGACATTACATCCAAGGATTTTATGTCCTTGTACTTTATGACATGCCACCAATATGGACAAGTTATTTTGTGACAGCTTTAAAAAAATATTGCCGTAGTCCATATAAATTCAGCAATTTTTAGTTGGGTTTTCATAATGGTTATTGTGCGAATTTTTAAAATTTGCTGTACATATTCAAGCAATTCGTTTAAGCTGTTTTTAAATATATTTCAATTTTTTTAATCATTGCCATTTTTTGGTAACTCATTATAAAGTCTGGCAGCACTGTTATATATATTTATTTTACTCAAAACTTATTATTAATTAACTCTTTAGTTTCTTTTTGCTATAAGGAGCACATAAATACCAAGGCGAATTAATTATAAGGTGATAGCGATGGGGAATTCATTGTTTTTTGCCGGTATTCTGTCAAGCTCCATATACTGGTATAAAAAATTTATCTAACTGTTATTCAGATTTTTTATATATGGAGTTTAACAGTTAGACTACAGGCGAAAATTAATGAATTCGCCATCGCTATCACCTTATAATTAATTCGCCTTGATAAATACTTTTCCTTTTTGATTAATAAAAATATTTCAAAAGTTGCTGCATTGGGCCTGAGCGAATATGCACTACTGATTTTGCTCTCAGTTATTTTTAGTGCAAAAAAAGTTAAAAAATTAAATTTTTGTGTTCATAAGACCGATGTATATTTACAGCCAGTTTGTTTGCAATGCCCATCGTGGAAACCCTTATTCATAACAAATTATCAGGAATATTTATATTAATGAACATTAATGGATTTTATTATAGAACTATTCTTATGCATCTGATTCTTGGATAAATTCTAATTATTGCTATTAAATAAAAAATATTCTTTTCTAATCTTACTTGCGATTTTTTCATTACCATTAAAATTTCATTGGCATTGTTTGAAATAATGATAAGGAAACAAATTTAAATACCATTTAATGCTAATGATTTTATTTTAATTATAATTTGTTTACTAATGGTAATGAAATTTTAATGAAACCGTTTAATTGCTTATTACAATTGAATAAAAAATAATTGTTTTTATAAAATACAAAGTTTAGTTTGCAAAAACTTATAAAAACTATGTATAAAATAAATAAATCGTAATACTCTTATATAGAGATCTACATTTGAAAATTTTAAGAATTTATCATTTTTAAGTGAGAAAGTTTTACACAACTTTATGTCTGAGATCTAAAAGCACCTAACACACCAGCTAGCAAATCTTATTACTTACACAAAAACAAAAATATTTTCCAATAATGTATTATTTTTCTTAAGAAAGTTAAAGCATATATATTTCACCAAATTTTTGTGATCAAAGTGCCATTTTAAAATAATGCTATACTATTCTTTATGATGTGTATTTAGTGTACAAAGACAAAGAATACATTTATTAATGACAATGCCTTAAAAGAATTTAATCATTAGTCAATGGAAGTGATTTTGTTTTTAAACTATTTATCAATGAAACCTTTTCATTAAAAAGCATTACCATTAGTGAAAATAATGCTAATGTTAAAAATTCATTAGAATTATTTATCATTCAATGCTAATGAAATCGTCAATTAATTAGTCCTTCTACTCCCATGTATGATTTTAATATTATTTGATTAACTCTGTTAAATAATTCTAATTAACTTTTCTTTATATTAATTTCAAGTAAATCCTGCATAAATGGTTAAAACAACAGATAAATATAATTATGGAATAACAGCTGTATCCATCCATGTGTGAATAACGTATAAAACATCCGAGTTTTCAACCAGAAAGTGTTTTTTCCATTTCAATCATCACACCCTGTCATTCGCCACGGATTTATAAAACACAAAATAAAAAATAAAAATAAAAATACTAAAGAAAAATTAATCAAGGTGCGATCTTAAATCAAAATAATAAATTATTTACATATTAATCAAGTGTTAAAGTATATTTTATATTTCCATTGAACAATGAATCAAAGATAAATAATTGTATATAATTCAAATAGTTTTTATTTTCTTTTTCTCAATTTTATTCATTCATTTTGAAAATTAACATTCGAAAGTCTTCAAAATAATTTGTACAAAGTTTTCAAAATCTTAAGAAATCATTAAAAATGGCTTTAATAACACACCAACACTTTACAACAAATAAATGGTTAATTACAATCACAGGTAAGTTGAAAAAAATTCATTAAAAACAACTTTTATAAAAAAATCAAATGAAATTTTAATCAATTAACAAAATGTTAATGAAAACTTAACAATTAAAAAAAATATATAAAATAAACACACTAATTTTAATAAATAATTTTCAAGTGGAAAGTGTGTTTAGGTGAAATTTAATTTACATCAATACCTTAATTTGCGTATCAAAATGTGCGTGAAATATTTTTCTCTTAATCAAAACAGTCAATTAAGAGTTTCTTTTAATTTAATTTAAATTTTAGCATTTAATGAAATAAGTTACAAAATTTATTAGTTTTTTAATTCAGGTATTGGCGTGAAGAAATATATTACTGCCATCCCTAAATTAGCGCGTAAAGCGCAAGATAACTGTCAAAATTTCTCATGTTCATACAAAATGTATGAAGCATCCCTAAATAGCCCGGCGTCAACGCTTAGCAATTGGAAAATCCAATTTTGACAGTGCGTTAGGAAGTGAAGTTGGCTGCTCGTTGCTTTGTTTTGTTTTGTTATGGCTGAAAAGTAGTGACCATTTAGTTATTTTTAAGGCAATCTAGCGGTTTTATCTCTGTTTTTATTTTTATACAGCGGGTTTTATAAAATAAAATTAGTTAACATTACTGTTAAAGACACAAAGTTGACGCTCTTATTTAGGGATGACATTCTAGCGCAAAAGCTATGAATTACATTGCTTTGCGTCTTACGCGCTAATTTAGGGATGGCAGTTAATATTTACTTTTTTAATTTGGTTTATATATGTACATACATATATATTCTGCACAATGGGGTAGTTTGTCTAAAAAAATATTTTTTTTGAGTATTTGGTTTTTTTAAGAAATTAACGAGCAACTAACAGCCGTATCTAAACAAGAGCGGAAAGCGTTTTTTTATTGCTGTCAAAAGTTCTCATGCCTGTACATTATGCATGAAGCATACCGAAATAACGCAGCGGCAACGCTTTACAATTGGAAAATCCGATTTTGACAAGGCGTTTAATAATAATAATTAAAAATGAAGAAAAATTCAAACAATTCATTTTCGTTTTTTTTTTATTAAGCTGTAAACACATTCGACACAGCAGCTACCGACTACAAAATGTCAAAGTTAGAATGCATATGTTTATATGTAAATGATTATTTTGTTGACAGCAAGGCAGCAAGGCGGCAGGTTGTTGTCTGGGCTGAATTCGCTGCTGCTGTCAAATTAAACTAATTTCTATTTTTATTGGCGACAATAAACATTTAAGTGATGTCAGTACTATAAGACATGTAAAATAATAAGTGCTTAAAATCTCTTATTAAAATATAAAATAAAAATTATTTTTTTTAAAGATTTAAGTGTAAATCTATAATAAAACTGTAACAGAATAATTTCAGTACATGAAATATTTAAGGAAAATAGTGTTGCTGGTGAAGACAATAATTGATTTGGAATACAAAATACCATTTGTTAAATTCTTATCTGTCTCACGTAAGTGCAGTTGGATAGATTTGAGTAAAATTTTATGAGGAGATCCTTTAGGACCTTGGTTCAAACACATATTTTCTTTTTTCGTAGAAAAATAGAGAAACCAATGTTAAATCACCAATTTTACCGGAATAATTGTACTTAAACAGTTGTCAGCACATTTTAGTTTTGTATATAGAAAAATTTTAACACTTTTTACATACTTTTCAATAATTGATTAAAACATATTTTTCGAAATTTGAATTTAAAAAAAAAAACTAGAAATGCCACACCGACGAATTAAAAATACTACAATTGTCATGGCGAAAGTGTACCAAGAATAATTGTAAAAATTTCTGAGGAATGTTTTAAGATGTACATAAAACTAAAATTCCTTTTTTGTGTGGACAACATTTAGTTAAAAATTTACTTCTGTTTTTAGTATTTGCTGGTTGAATTTATTAATTTCAACTGTCGTATGGGATATCTGTAAATACAAAACACGATTGGTTTTAATAGACATCAAAAACTGTTGTTTTTAGTATTTTTTATTTTAGTGGACAAGAAACTACGTTACACACACTAGTGTACTGATTATTGCTTCTGAGAAATACTTCTATATATTTTCAATCTTAAAGACAATCAAAACGAATTATTCTACTCTTTAAATAGCCTCTTACAAAATAGTTAAAATATTTTTTTAATTATAAATCGGAGCTGCTTCTTTAAAAATCGCTTAAATAACATCACTGAAATACAGTTAATTCATATTTTTGTTATGTAGCTGCTGCCTTCAAAATAATTATGTAGCTGCGTACAAGGCGACAAATGTTGCTAGCGTCATTTGCTGTCGTGTGTTCGTGTATCTTGCTGTGGCGAATGTGTTCAGAGCATTAAATTTCAATATACAGAACACAAACACCAGAATTATTATTTTTGTTAAAAATATTAGGGAAGTTATATACATTTTTGGAAAAAATCTAGTTTACGGACGCAGTTCAAAAAGTGTGTGCTGGGTGAAAATGGCAATTTTAAGTGAAAAATTTGGTGCGGAGTTTCGGACCACCAAAGTTTGTATATAGAATATGGCATATATCATGTATTTTATGGCGGATTGATACAATATTGGAAAGGCAATTTTTTGCTTAGATTTCCATTGCGTCCGTTAACTAGACTTAGGTCCCTATTTTTTTTAATAACCCCGGTTTTTATTATTTTAACAATTTAGCGTGAAAGCTATGCGGAAGAAAACGTTCCGATTTACGCTCTTATTTATGTTTGGCTGTAAGATATTAAATTCTTAAAATTATGCAAAATGTAGGTCAAGTAAAAACAAAGTTTCTTCCAGACGTCGTTATCTTTTATTGAATTATTATATGCACAAAGTAAGGGTTATGCATTAAATATCACATCAGTTAAATAGACTGCCGACATTATTAACATCTACACACTCTAATATCATAAATTTCCATTTTCATTTTTTATAAATGCAAGGCAGTATTGAATTGACAGGTGGTTATTGGCTTGATGCCATATGTTAGACATAGACATCAATAATTCTACATTTAATTATAGTTTCTGGGCCGAATTCTGAAAAGATACAACCAGAAATGTGTCTTGCAGTACATCGTCTGTTTAAAACCAGGCAAAGAAGATAGATCTCTGTTATCGTAACGAACCAGATTCCTGTTGACCAACACCATTTTCGAACATAACCTGCATCTACTTATTCTTTTGTGAACTGATAAATATGTCTTTCTAAAACTATCTGCCGCCAAATTGTTGCCTTAAGTATTCATATCTTATGTGAATTATAGAAGTTTACAGAGGAAGTTTATGTTTACATAAAATTATTTTCAGTGCGAATAACTTCATTATTTAGGATAAATTCTAGATTCGTAGCTGTCGTATTTTTTTAATAACTCTACTATTAGAGAATTTTCTTTACTTAAAGGTAATGAATGATTTAATTGTAATTATTGTAGAAATTAAATTAATTAAATTTTTCTATTTTAAAAAAATTATTGAGTTATTTTTTAATTATACCGATCATTCGATAAGTAGCTATTTAGTATGATTCTTTTTACCTATTAAAGTTTCTATTCACTATAGTTTAAAATTTTGAGTGTGAATACTTCAAAGACATAACTATCCCAATGTGACTTGAAAAATGTAATGCCAAGTTAAATTTGATTAAGAGCACTTTATACCGGCAGTTAAATTGGATTTATTTAAGGTTGGATTGTTTATGACCTCATTGATCTATTTCAAACGTCAAAAGCAGCTACTGCACTTATCCAATGTCAGATAAAAAAATTAAATTAGTATTTTTATTGGGAATTGGTACAACTTATCTGCCATTTGAGGTGCTCGTTTTACGTACATTAATTCTTTTTTGTTCTTTTTTTTTTAATAGAAGTTGTTTATGTCAACTTGTGATAATATAATTTTGTTTTAGTGCAGAATAAAAAATTCTAAATTTTTTCTTAATTTTCAAAATTAATTTTTCTATGTTATTTTTTTTTACTTTCAAATTTATGTTGAATAATATGTAATATAAAAATCGGATGTAATTGGATTGGTTGAAAACTTTTTTTAAGTTCTTTGCGCCTTTATAAAATTAGCGCTAGCGGACAATTGTTTTCCATGTAAGTTTAATTAACGTTTGTTACATGTACCAAGTCCTAGCGTTAACTTCATTTGATAAATTACATTTTGCGGAAAATTTAATAATTTTCACACAAATGTTTTTTATTATTATTTTTATTTAACAACCTTTTGTTTCTGTTATAATTTTCTGTTCAATGTTGAATACTAAAACAAATTAATTACTTGAAATAATATTTTGCATAATTATTAACAAATAGTAGTGAACTATAATTTTTGTACAAAGTTTCAATTCTTTCAAATTTTAACTATTTTTGAGTTTAGTCAATTCATTGTAGAAAATTAAACAAAAAAGAAAAAAAAAAAACTAAAACTACATTCTTCAAGCAGATTTATTTATGGATTTTTTTTTTTTTGAGGCAGCTTAGTAGACCAAGAATTATTAGATTTAACTGTAATCGTGTTTATTGTTCAAATCTTTGTATTTTCATTGTGACTGGTTGTTTTCAATTTCTTTTCTAAATCAGTTACAATATTCTTACAGTTATTACGGTGCGAGTCAAAGGAATAAGGTTGCATTCTTTTTGTTACATTAATGCAAAAATATAAAGTGAACCACCACGCAGATTATCATTACAAAAATACTTTTTGCTTAATATCATCTGTTCTAATTTGTTTAACCATGTGTATTTTCAAATCTGACAAGATTGTAAGGCAGTTTATTATTATTTATCTAAAATTATTATTACTTTCTATTTTTTTCTAAGAAAACAGTGACATATAACTTTTAAACTTGCCTATTAAACTATTCTTGCAAAGTAAAACGACGGACTCTTCCCTCTTTCGACTCTTACCTCAGCGATAAAGAGTCTTCATTACCATCAGTGAGTTCTAGCAAATTGGCCTTAACCCTTAAGTGCTTCATGACATTCGCCTAGTTAAAATATATCTGTCTTATGTCAACAAATGCTTGACTACTCTACATACAACAACATACACGCGCGATACAGGTTGAGCGTCAGCCGACCCCAAAAAACATATATATTCTGATTTCTTATGCATAGCGAAATCGATTGAGCGACTACCGCTCGTCCGTGACAATCGATCAAAAAAAGTGTCGAAAGAGGTACTATTGGAAATGATCATGATCGATCTATAACCATGCCATTTGAAGCAATAAAGTAACTCCAATCGAAAAATATAAATATATGGGGCGATAGAGAATTAAAAATAAGAAAAAAACATCAATTGAAAAAATTGACGCTCGCCGCTCGACGGGGCTCTGAAATATTCAATTTTTTCTTAAAATATCAAAATGGGTATCATTTAAAAGCTATTGAAGAGATATTTAAGGAAATGCTAAAAGTTTTTTAAAAATTCTTCATCCATTAAGATCCGATGGCATTTTTATGTAAAATTATGCAGTACTTCATTTTTTTCTTCTTATTTTTTAATTCTCTGTTACCCCAATATTATCTTTTTTGATTGGAGTTACTTCACTAAACTACACTTACATATATGGTGAAGGTATATAAGATTCGGCATAGCCGATTATAGCAAGCACTCTTACTTATTTTTAATTGAAGTAAATTTTTCTCTCCAATTGTTATTGGACTTTAAATTCAAAACTCTGATTACAAAAAATAGTAAACAAAATGTTACACGACTGCCCTACACGATTTTCTCTCTAGTGAGAAAAAATATAAGTTGCCATATTCTGCAACTAGATAGCGATATAATTTACACACTTGTAAATTCACAAATTTCTACGCTGTGTACCTCAGGCTTAAACTTGATAAATTTACAGAAATAAACTCATTTATTAATTCACGAAAGTTAAGGGAAAATTCTTTTGTATTTTAATTTTAAGAAATTTATTCTATTAAAAGAAAGGCTTCTAGACCTCTAAAAAAAATTAACTTCATTTAAGGGATTTGATTTGATGTAATATTTCGAAAAAAAAGGTTTTTAGCTAACGTTACAATTCAATACTCTCTTTGTATTATTGCATTAAAAATAGTGAATAAGCCTATCACTTTGATGCGCACCTTACTTCTAGTGAACATTGATTTCTTCTTGATCACATTTCATTTTTATTTTGTTTACGTTACGTTTGTTTCTTCTTGTTGCAGCCTTTTTTGGAGCAATTTTATTCGTTTGGGTTCCACAAGTATCAGCTGAATGTCAAAGTATGAATACTTTTAAACAATTTTCTTTCCCTTTTTATATTCGGTTAAACTCATTTACATATAAATTTCTAACCATTGTTCATTGTTTTTTTTTTCTTTTATAAAAAAAAAATATAATATTAAACTGGTGTAATTTTTGTTGTGTTTGATTAATGTGATTAAAAAAAAAAAAAACAATCAAAATTTTCGATTATGTTTCCCACAATAAAACAAAAACAAAATATTGATGTGTATTTAAAAAAAAAAGTTGCTTTATTTAAGCTTAATTACATGATTTGTAAAAGTTTTAATTTGTAAATGACCAAAAAGGCAAAAAAGTTCTCCAAAATAAAATTTTTAGTTTTCTTGATTTATTTTCTTCTCACTTGATGCTTAGGTTAACTCACTACAAATTTTTTTAAGTGTAATAAGATTTCCATAGTTGGTCGTTAACACAGTGGGCAACTAATATTAAAATTAGAACAAAAAACAAACAATTAATAAAAGTACTTGTACGATTGCATGGAAATGCCGAACACTTGATTACTCGACACAATTTACTTGCGTTTAAATCCACACATTCACACATATAAAATATATTAAATTTTAGTTAAGCTAAGGATTATCCGCTTATTTCTCATATAATCTTTTTTTTTTCTTTATTTTGTTGCAGTTGCTATTTTATATATTTTTTATAGTTGTATTAAATTAGTACAAGTTTAATTTTCTTGTAAGGCGCTTTTCGTTTTCGCCGTTCTTTTGAACCAAGGAGAGATACTACATCCAAGCTTTTTTACTTAATTGAAAGAGAGCCCTTCTACTTATTTAGCTTAGAAAAAAATTTTAAAAACTTTCTTAGATTTTTGGAATTTACTAAAAATTTTAATAAAAAATTTCTAAATTCGAAGAAACTACAATTACTTGATGAGCAATAAAATGTTTATTGTTAACGGTTATGAAAAACATTTTGCGCCTGTGTGTCTTTCATCGAATTGCGAAATTCCTAAGTCATGCATGGAAAATCCCCTAATTTTAATATTTACACTTGTGTCACTTAAATTCACATTTGTAGTTTGAACAAATGGATAACTGAAGCCATATATGATTTTTTAAAACTGGTTTCAGTTTTTGAATCCAAGCGTTGCAATCGTAGAACAAACTAAAAATTTTGTGGAAAAATAGGTCGCATTCAAGGAGGCGTAGGGATAAAAAATTTTGCAAGTTGGCTAAAATTTTTCAGACATCCGTTTTTTAATAATAAAAAGTGTAAAGAAAGATCAGTAAGATTTGACTATAATTTTTAACAAGCATGCTGAATCTAATTAAAATTAGATATTTTTCTTAACTAGGAAAGATATCTTTAAGTTTCACAACTTTGCTGATAAGCCAGCTTAAAAAAACACGAAAATTTTTTGAAAATGGTATTTAAAAATTAAAAAAAATGTAACTATAGTTGTTATCTTGGCGGTTAATATATGGATTTAATGGCCTAGTCAAGGTCTTTTTAACGATAAAAAATAAAATGCTGTTAAAAAAAGGCACAAATTTAAGGGTTCCTAATACGCCGCTCCTGAAAAGACTGGAAACACAAGACTCTAAACTATATTTTGAATGCTCTCCGCTATGAGCAAACGTTTTTTTTTTTAAATTGGTTCAGCTGTTTAGAAATTCTGATATCCAAAATATTTCATTTTGCCCCACTGCGCACTGTAGTACGAAAAAAAACAAACAATAAGGTATGCTTCACCATATTAATCTTTTGCTAATGTATTATTTATGTTTAAATTTGGCATATTTTAAGCCATGGAAAATTTTTACAGCCTGCATCATTAATTGTAATTATACAATTTTGTTGCGGCAAAATAAAACAAAACATGCATCTGTTAAATTTTTAACGTAACATTCAGAATAAATATCTCTCATGAAAATTTTAAATGTTCTCCTATAGCGGCACCGTAACCGAAGGAGAGTAAAATGTTTTGTTTTTTGTTCCGATTAAGAGTAGAAATACAACCTTAGGGTTGCGGCGACGGATTCCTCATGTCAGAGAAAAAACAAATAAAATGAAGTGCGGCGACGGATGCGGATTTTATTGTCATTTTTTATTTTTTGTTTACTAATTTTTTTATTCGTTTTTATTGAAATAATATATAAATGTTTTTTTGACCTTTTTAAATAATTTTTCTTTTCTAATTTATTAAGCACTAGGTCAGTTTTATAAATAATAAAAATTTTTATTTATATTTTCAATATTTCGTCACACCGTTAGGTGGCGTCATCAGGAAATAGGAAAAAAATATTAATAATAATTTTTTTTTTTTGAAAAACAAAATTTAAATGAAATTATTTTTTTTTATTTTTTTTGTTTGAGAAAATAATTTCATTTTAATTTAGTTTTTCAAAAAAAAAATTTTATTATTAAAAAAAAAAATTATTATACATATACAAAAGAATTTTGTAAAATGTAAATTGGAAAATTTTAAAATTATTCTTGTATTTCAATGACTTTTAACATATTCTTTTTTCCTAGTCATTTACAAAAAATATTAACAAACAGTAGTTTTTGTAAGAAAAACAATAAAACTGTGGCAACATGCTTAGAGAAAAAATTTAAAATTGAGAGCTGGAGAGAAAACGCACTCAAATTAAAATAGATTCTAATTTCATGCGAATTCGTTGAACGTTTTTTATTGTCAAAACTACATATAAAAAAAAAGAAACAACCGCATCCGCAACCGTGAAGTTGTATTTCTACTTTCATGCGGATTTGTTGCAACCGTGAGGTTGTATTTCTACTCTCAGCCGGATTCGTTGAGTGTTTTATATTGTCGAACTTCATATAAAAAAAAAACAAACAACATCCGCAACCGTGAGGTTCTATTTCTACTCTAACTCGAATTTTTAAACCCATAAGGTATTTGTTAAAAAAGCCCTGAAAATAGTTAATTAACCTTCAAAATGATAAAATCTCACATTTAAATACACTAATTGAAAAGAATTCTAAAATCGACATATATAAAATAAATAAAATATTTTTGTAATCTATTTCAACTAATTGCAAATCGATTCACAAGTGAAAAAAAATATTTAAAAAATATTTATTAGCAATAGAAACCATAGCAGTATATATACTATCATACTGACTTTTCCATCCCTGTTGTCGTTTAATGAATATGTAGAAAAATGATTACGTATTGCTTAAATTAAAATTACGTACAACAGTTGGCGACTCAATACCCAGTCAATAGGGTGTAAATTGAATAAATTTAAGTAGCAAAAGTGTAAATATTTTAGATCGGGTGAGAGGGGTTTATACGCATATTCAAAAGTTTAAAATTCAATGCCATTGATTATCATTTGACTTATTGTGCTAATGATTGTTTATGGGACGCCAGCAAACCGCCGTTTGCCACTAAGAATACTAATGTAGTAAAACATTTGAAATCCTAGAAATGGCTGTAAATTTTTAAATAAAAATTAGAATTGTGTGTGCAATTTTTTATAAACAGCAGAAATATTTACTGTACTTTTGTAATTTTTTAACATGGCAGGAATCTATATTATCTTCTTGTTAAAAATTTAAAGATTTATTAAATAACACAAAGACGGCTTTCTTTAAGAATATATTTTCTATAGTTGCTAACTATTAAAACTATTTTGATCATAGATAGTTAAATTCTTGCACAGATTTTTCGAATAGAAGACTTTTATAATATTAACACAACTGTTTATTGCATGTGCATTTTTTTATTTGCTGCTTTATTTTTTGTAAGAATTTTTTTAAATGCATGAAAAACGAAAATTTAGCTAGATAATTATTTTGAGTTAGAAATAAATATGGAAAGATTTTTTTATGTTGTTGTACTATTTTGTAGCTAATTTAAATAGATTTTATTATATAAACGCAATTTTTCCTATTTTTTAATTTAACTACATTAGACTGATTAAAGAAATAAAAAGCTAAAAAGATTACGAGTGGAAAAATATAGTATCAATTGTAAATCAGTTTAGCAGGGTTACAAAATAAATTTTATTAAGAGAATCAAGTTATTTTAAATGTCTGGTAGTTAAAAAGGAGATTTCTTAGGAATCATATGTCATTGACAAAACGAATTACAATCACTAGGTGCAGGAAGGCACATACAACAAAGCAACAGTTTTGACAATTTCTTAGTATAAACAATAGGTCTGTTCCAGATGCATAACAAAATAATCCGGACTTTTGAGAGTAAAATGGAAATTATTCTCTAAATGCGACAAAGTTGTCCGAAATTGCTGGAACGCAAAAAAACACAAATGAACATCCTAAAATACTAATGGTGACGACTTACCTAAATAAATTTTATTTTAGTGATTTTAGACGCTTAAAATGAATAATATTTAAAAAATGAAGCATTTGCATCATTGCCAACAGCTGTAAAAAGTAATTGAATATAAAAGTTATAAACCAGTTATTATTTAAAAATTTATTTATAATTTTTTGCAAAATGGAAAGCCAAGTAACTGTTGTATGTTCTTCCATCTTCACTTTCTTCAAATATTTTGCATAAATTCAAATACAACTGTTTTAAAACTCGAAAATGTTTCCTAAATTCGTCCTCTGTATATTGAGACACTACCTCTTCTAAATATTTATTAATGCTGTTTCTTTTTCTACATCGAAAGCAGCAAGAACTTTAGCAAAAATTTCTACCCTTGAGAATCTTCAGCAATTAATTATAAAATGTAGTCTTGATCAGATTCACTTGATGTGTCCGTGACTTCTTCAATGATCTATAAAAGCATATTTTATTAAAGAAAGTGATAAATATCCGCAAATATATGTGCAAGTACTCACAACTACAAGTTTATTTAAAAAAAATTTTTCCATTTTGCCTTTTAAGTAATTTTAAGTAAAAGCTTTATGTATTTATTTAAAAATTATTTGATTTTCAAAGTAAACAAAAACAGCTGATAATTTAATTGTAGTCCCAACTTATCCAAAGAAAAAGTTCGTACAACTTTGTACAGGAAATGAAAAATTTTACTCTCTCATTTTCTCTCAACATTGTACAAAAATTGTTATCTGGAACGCTTTTGGAAAGATTTGTAAGAGTTCGGACTGTTTTGTTATTCTTTTGGAACAGACCTAATATACAGATGTATGTATGTATGTATACACAAAAATAATGTGCTTTTGACAAGATGACTCCAAAAATAAGGAATGCAGAAAATAATTAGCTGTTTGTTTAATACTTTCGACTAAAGTTGATTCTCCTTAGTCATAAATTTTATTTTTTACATACCTAGAGTCCGTAAAGCTTTCAAAAATTTGTTTTTGGATGATTTTATTTTTTTTCTTTAATTTTATGTAGTCGAGATTTATATTAAGTTTTAATTAAGATTTATTTTAATAATTTTACTACAATTAGCATCCCTATAATAAATTTGGGTTATTTATTTCTTGTCGGCCCTAACGCTGCTTAAGAAACATTTCTTCTTGCCTTTAGGTTTTCCTAAGAATCGACATTTAATATCTGATTAACATGACACTCTCAAAGTCTAAAATAATAATTTCGAAGCCGCTAATAATTACCACTGGAAAAGGGAGTAATAATTAATTATTAATAATTCAGCGTCCATATCATCTGATTTCTCTTAGCCGGATAAGAGGCCAAAGAGAGTAATTTGGCACAGAGATATAGATAAGATAATTAATTGTGTATGAAAACAAGATCGACTAAGTCAAGTTTTTAAATCGGCCAGAGTTGTATTTTAGTCCTTTATTTGGCCGAATGCTTAAAATATAATAAAAAGAAAAAGTATACTTTTATTCTATTTTTTACACAATAACTAATTTACTCAAAAAGAAGAACAAAAACACATATTTCAATAATTTGCCCATTGATACGAATATTCGTGAAAATTTAAATAAGAAAATTTTAGAATGAAACTAAAATCGATATTACATATACAAAAGAAATGTTTCATTTTTCTTTTTTTTTATACAGAAAATAAAAAGTTGTCATTACCAAGCTTTTATGACTTAAAAATTATAAATATTATTACTATTTTATCTGCTACTTTTAAATGCTTTTCGTCACGCTTATTTTCTGGTGCCACAATATAAGACTTTTATTTTTCTATTTTCAGTCTAATGTTTTTATGTTTTAAAAATTATTGTAGTTATTATGCTTTACTTATGACATTTTTCAAAAATTATATACTAATTTTGATATTTTTCTTTTGCTTACAATAACTACAAAAACAAAACAAAACTACTCAAATGTGAAAATAAAACACACACACGCACACATTAATGTTGAACAAGTGCAGCACGTACAATATACTGCTATGAATGTGATTCCTGGACTGATGCCAGATGTAAGGATCCTTTTAATTACACTGCATTGCCGAGAGATCAGCCACCATTGATGAAATGTAATGGCTGTTGTGTTAAAATGGTGCGACACTCAAAATCACGTAAGTAAAATTAAGAAAAAAAAAAAGGAAAAATACTTGAATTTTTATATCTTTTATAAAATAATTAACAAATATTTTAATTAATACCTTTGATATTTCTCTTTTTGTTTATATACATTGTGTGTCGCTTTTTGCGGATAAAAATTCTAGCGTATGAAGTTGTTCGACGTATGTGTACGTCTCAATTACAAATAAATTTATTTATGGTCGATCATGTGTGCATGATGGAAAGTTCAGGCAATGGACATATGTGCTTTTGTGAGGAAGATATGTGCAATTCTAGTAAAAATTTATACACTTCATCTAACATATCATATATTGTTGTCACATTAATAACACTATTAGTAGTGCTAAATACGCATATTTTACATTCAACATTCTATTCGATTACTACAACAACTTTATCATCTGTAATACATAGATAAATACTTGATTTTTATATACATATTTGTCTGTTACTTTAACTCACTATCATGTTATTCATTATACTCACCTATAGTTAGTTATTCTATCATATTTTCCTCCTTAAACTTTTTTTCCAGTTTTCAAATCAAATATCATAATTATCATCGATCGTATTTTGTAGAATTTGTAATGCTAAAGACATGTTGCAAACAAACAAAAAAAAAAAAATAACAATAATTACATTTATTTAGTTTTATTAATTTAAAAATACAAATTTATTTCTTAAAAAACACTTTAGTTGTTATAAAACTTATTTTTTAAATTAAATAAACTGTTTAATTAATGGCCACATTTTCTGCTTTAAATTAAAAATAAGTTTAAAAAAAGTTTATAAAAAACATTTTTTATTTTAATTTTAATTTAAAAGTATAAATTATTCATCATTGTTAAAAGTAGATTTATTTAATTTTTTTTATTTTAATTTAAATTAAAATAAGTCAAAGTGCATAACGTAATAAAGTAGTTTAAAATAATATAGAACACAGCTGAGTAGTATAGATTATCGCGCAGAAAGTTACCAGATGGGTTTCATTTTGCCAATTCCCTTTATTTAGGTTATTACTTAAAAATTTTAAGATTTCGTTTTCTCTATCGTAATCACCAATAATCACTATTGAGCAAAAGCGGTACGCCTTGCAATCACAGTCTGCCCTTATTTCTCACAGGCAGATCGCTCTTGGTAGTTGCGCTCTTTAAGGAATAGATATTTTTTAATGCTCCGATACTGCAACTTTTTAATGCCCACTGTATCCTGAACAGCTGCCATACTGGTAATCAAATTTTTTAACCAATTCCTTTATTTTCGGAGTCGTTTTCTCGGTTATGCAAAGCTGGGCATCCGTTCTTGAAACTCCTTGTTTGCACCTACTCGGGCAGATTCGTACATTCCACTAAAATTCAAGCCATTTTCCAATAAAATTCACTTCTCTGCAACTAAATTTTAAACCCATATAACAGAGGAATATTCGAGTCCAATAAAGCTATTTCGCTGGTCTCATGTAGAAAGGCCCTAACTTGCATAATTGTGATTTTACAGGAGAAGGTAAAAACATAACAGAAGCTGTATTTATCACAATGTAATATTTGAAATGCAATTGCTTGTAATATCGTTATTTTTGATACTATTGGATTCAAATTTTGTGACGAGGGGTATTTGCATGAAATGTAATGGAATCACGAAAAAACTGAATTTCATAAAAATTAGAGTTAGAGCCTTTCTACATGAGACCAGCGATTTGGACTATTTTTCTACTTTTTATTTTATTTTATTTTTCTTAAGATAATAAATGCCAGCTACATAAAGCACTTTGACTTAGGAAACTTAAAAAACCGGGTTTTCGAATATTTACTTTCTTAAATAAAATATTTGTTTAGTTTTTTATGAATTTTAGTAAAAATTTTATATTTTTAATACAACCACAGAAAACTTCTATATAAAGAAAAAAAAGTACAATGCGCTCGTCCACTTAAATATTCTAAAATAAAAATTCCAGTTTCTAGTTAAAGAAAAAAAAAAACTCAAAAAATTGTTAATTTGATTAAAGTTTAATGCATGTAGTTTTTTATATATTTTTAATAATTTACAAAAACAAAAGGCATGTGTTAAAGTAGAATTTGAATTGAAAAACTTATGAAAAAAAAATTTTTTTTATTGGCTCAGCCAAAAATTGCTCACATAAAAAATCATGTTCATACGGACAGGATTAAGAAAAATCGAATTTCCATTTTATTGTTTTAAATGAGTGTGGAAATTATTTACTTTTATTTGTTATTAATTTTTAGTTTTCTTTAACTTAAATTATAATTTTAAAATTAATTTTTAGACTATAGTATCGAAAAATATATTAAATATATTTAATTTAATTTAAAAACAAACAAATAGAATTATTAGTAAATTTATGTTTTAAGTAGTTTAAGTAACAAATTTGTTTATAATTAAATTTATAACTGATTGGCTTTAAATAAAAAAGTTTTTAATTTACAAAAAAAAAAAAATCAAAACTTAAGAATTATATTTTATTTATATAAAAGTATCATTAAAAGTTTTTTTTTTAAACTTCATCATTTGAATAAATTTTTATTAAGTAACACGAATTTATTTTCCAGCTAATGGCGCCGTTAAATTTATTTACTTTGGCTTTGACTCAAAATCTTAAACTCGACATACTAGAAAATGGTTCTTTTATATCAAGGCGAATTAAGAATCTGTTTGAAAAAAAAAAAAAATAAATAAATAAATAAATAAAAATTAATAGATTCTATGGACAATAAAACATTGTTTTTATAAATTTATTTTAATTTTATTAAAAATTCTTTAATTTCTTCGCCTCAGCTTTTGGATTTTATTTGATCTCAAATCGCCATTTTTGGCTTTGCATATGATTTACTATTTCGTCTTTTTTTATACGAAGATGCATATTTCAAGCCAACGTAAAATAGACGAATTTGGCTTTGCCGCCCGCCATCGAGTAAATAATTTCGCCTTTTTAGAAAAGAACAAAATCTTTAAACAACTGAATATTTTAGACTCAAAAATTTGAAATTTTAAGGCAAAATAAACTTTAACTGCCATATTCATAAAAAATAAAATAACTTTGAAATGTGTATTATGACAAATTTTTCATACAAACATGTCCTAAAATATATTTGAAATCTATTTTAATATTTTATGAATACGGCAGTAACGCTTTAAAATGGTAACAAATGCCAGTATTCGATATCGTTCAAAATTATAATCAAATCTTAATAAAAAATTTCGTTCTGTTTCGAATGCCGCAATTTGGCCTCTGATTTTAAAGCAGGGACAGCCAAAAACATTTAATCATAATAATTTATGGTAACGTTGAAAGACCTTTGCATACACTAAAAATATTTACAAATCAATCGAAATTAAAAAGATACAACATTTAAGTACCATCAAGTAAAAATATAACCTCAAAATAAGGAAATACATTGCGTTAATGTTTTGTCCATCCCTGTTTTAAGACTTCATTTGTCATTAACTATTTCCTTTAAATCATCATTTTCTTTAACTTTTTATACTCTTCTTTTAATTCTTACTTCTTTGCCATTAGCTTTTACTCGTTAATGCATGTTATTACTATTTTAATATTATTATTATTATTATTTCTAGTTTTTCATAGTTTTATTTCTCTTAATTTCTCTTTCTTTAATATCTCTAGGTCTGCGAAAATTTTATTAACAATTTCACTTGTAATTAAACTTAGAATTAGTGATTGAAACAATTGGATTTATATGCACCATGTAGAAATTCTAAATTAAAAACAAAAATATTAAACAAGACAAAATTAAACTTGCACTTTTGCACTGTGAGAAAAAGTAATGTTTGGTTCTCATGTAGCATGTTAATTCTTTAACCCCCAAAAAGCACTCTTTCCTAGTTCAACAAAAACAAAAAACTAAACTATTTAACAAAATATATATTTTAAAAGATCGGCATGTCAACATATGAAAAATTCAACAAAACATAAAATTTTTACAATTAAGAATAAAAAAGTTTTGGCCGAACGAGTACCAAGAAAAATAAAAAATAAATAAGCTAAACTTTCTGGGTAAAAAATGGTAAAAAAAGCACTTCATCGACATTTGTCTGTTCTTTTCATTGGCGAAAATACCTCAAAATCTCATTAAATGAGAATCTGAAGTTTTTTCTCAAGTTAAAAAAAATATTTACAATTTTTAAATAATTCCAAGGGATAGTAGTTTCGATTGGGATGCAGCAAGTAAGTTTCAAAATATTAAATATTAGATAAATATGTATATGTATATTTACATGCAATGCTGGGTAACATGGTCTTTAAGTGTGTGTGCGTTTTTTTAAAAAAAAACGGCATTTAATCAACCTTATTGTTGATTTTCTTCCCTACATGTCTGGTAAACTTTTGGAAATAAATGAGTTTAATGAATAAATAAGCAAAGTAATGCAAGAATTTTATTAAGTTGTCATCTTTAAAAAACAGAGCCAGTATTCGCGTCTATGTGTTAAAGGCCAGGATTCACTATAATACTCTGTCCTTAAAGGCCAGGATTCACTATCATACACAATCGTACGATTTAATCAAACAAAAATCTGATAGAATTCTGTCCTACTTTAAAAATCGTTAAAAAATGGCGTCGTATGTGCCACACTATTATACAAAAAAGATGCAAAAACATATGGTTTTAATATTTTGTTGTTTTTTCTCCTCAGCATCTTATAAAAATCAACCCTGATAGCATAGAGAAAAATATTTTATGAATTATTTCAAAAGATTATAAAATCGTACAGATCTGTCAAAAACTCTGTCACACACATACACTTTTAATTCACACTATAATACTTTTTGACAGATCCTACGACTGAGTATGATAGTGAATTCTGGCCTTAAGTGATACTCTTGCTATTCTAATATAAAAATTAATTCCTATTCATTCTTTTTACTTCTTTTTAGTTCTCAAAGGCTCTTAATAAAGTTCAGATGATTCTGACTGTAAGCCCAATACATGATCACGTTGTCAGGTAAAAACCTGCGATCTTAATTTCTGCAACCTTACGGTTGCGAATGCGGTTATTCTTTTATATGAAATTTTGACAATATAAAACGCTAAAAGAATCCGCGCGAAATTAAAAACTATTTTAAATTTATTGCGTTTTCTTTCAAGCTCTTAATTGAAATCATATGTGTTAATATTTCTTGTGAATGGCTAGGAAAAAGAAGTAAGGAGAAACGTAAAAAGCAAGGCGAATCAACTATCGCGGGTAGCCTTATTGTCAAACTCTGTATACAATTTTTTTATATGTGGTATCAGTGCCAAATTTATATATTTTTGCCGTTGCTAGAAATGTCAAACTCCATATATAAAGAATCCAAGGCGAATTAAGTATAAGGTGATAGCGGTGGCGAATTTAATTCTTTTCCCCGGTATTCTAACTGTCAAACTCCATATACAAAAAATTTATCTAACTGTTATACAGATTTTTTATATATGGAGTTTGACAGTTAGAATACCAGGGAAAAGAATTAAATTCGCCACCGCTATCACCTTATATTTAATTCGCCTTGAAAGAATCAGTGTAAAATTTTTTTATATGAAGTATGACATTTCCCGCATGGTGGAAATGTATAAATTCACCACTGCCACCACCTGGTATACGATTTCGCCATGGCGACCACCTAATATTGATTCACCTTCAAATACATAAATAAAAAAGATATGGATTCTAACAAGGAGAATTAATTTTCGCCTTGAATTCCAATTTATTGCTAACTGACATTATGAAATTATTTAAACATTATTCAATAAAAACGAACAAAAAATTACTAAACAAATAATAAAAAAAAATGTCAATAAAATCCGTATCTGCCGCCATACATCAAAGAGTATTGTCTTAATCTCTAATATTCATATTACAGATTCTAATACTTTGAGCAAAATAAACTGACTTGACTTTTAAAGGACAGCACTTTTTTTACTGAAACTAAAAAGCACAACTTTCGTTAAGAACTGTCGACTGATTTCATATAGGAAAAGGAACTAGAATTGTCCCTATCAAAATGAAATTGAATGTTAAATCTACCAGAACTATTGCTTTAAATAAGCCTTCCTATTTAAATAAAATGATTATTTGCTATCACGAGAGCAAAGTGGTGCTCTTTAGGGTTCCTAATACATGAAAAAAATTTTCAAAATCGATTCAGAGTTCAGAGTTCTGCGGGCAAAGCGACATTCAGACGAGTTGATAACCTCCTTCTTCTTTTCAAATCCTTTAAAAAATTTAAATATGATAATCGTTGAAGCAATAGTTGGATACTCCATCACATTTCTTCTGTTTTATATATTGTTTTCATGTTCCATTAAGAACACAGATTTTTTACAAAGAATCGCCATTGTTTTCTATCTATTCCTCAATATCATTCTTCTTCATGCTAGTGTGGGCTTAGCGAGATCCACTCAAGAGTAGCATGTGAAAAGTTATTTTATGGGTTTCGTAGAGCAATACCCAAGCATTTTAGCTTTCACTCTAATATTTCTTAATTTATATAATTTTAATTTGTGAGCTTCAAGAGTTAGTTATTTGAAATTATCCTCGGTCACCAGGCTTCGCGAATTCTTCTTGCACAAGCTTTGTATACCTAAATTATGGTTATCAGTGAAAACAAAAATAAATTGTAGGTTAATGAATGCAACCCAGGTTTTTTGAATACAATTGTTCACATCTTCATCGGCTCGTCCGTCTGAGGTTATTATTAAACCTCCCAAGATATTTAATGGATTTTGTGTTTCCAATTTTATTATTACTGACTTCAATAATTGGTAAATTTCTGCTTTCAACCACGTGTTAATATTCAGCTTTAATGGTTTCTGACTATGGCCAAAAAGTTTTCGACCTTCGTTCGTAATACTGAATCAGCATGATCGCTAGCTCTTCGGCTGATAATTCCCAAGACCGTAGATTTATGCTGGGCTGGTCAAAAAGGTATGCTGTCGTCTTCTAGGCATAGCGTCGTTTATCTAAACCTACATAGAGTTCCCGACAAAATTCTTGTCACTTGCACTAGAGCCACCAAAGAGATAAGTGTTTCTGCCTTTTGAGTTTATGGCAACGAAAGAAACGAAGCAGCTGTGTAAATCTGTCCAGAATTCTCATACAAGCGATAGGTTGCTCTTCTGATGATAAGAAAGACTTCACTTCTCTATGTATTCGATAGCTTACATGACCCACTCTGTCTTGTTTTGTATAAAAACTTTTATTTGTACTCTGTCTGATAAGGAAATTGAATTTTGGCTGTTTTCAACTTAACTATGACTAATTTTTCCGAAAGCATTGTAAGTTACGTCATTAGTCATGTAAGAGTTGAAATAAAAAAAAACAAAGGACGCAAGAGTTTTGGCTGTTTTTGACATAACTGCAATACAAGCAAGTTGAACTATTACTAAAATTGTCTGCAAGTAAACTTAACTCATTTTTCACAAAAAAAAAAAAAAAAAAAAAAAAAAAAAAAAAAAAAAAGTACGTCATTTAAGCGCATAAACGTTAAAGTTTTAATACAAATGACGAAACTGTTCCATAAGAATTTTAAGTAAGAGGGGTTTAAGTGTTATAGAAAAGTAACCCTTGCAAAGAGAATTATTGTTTTTTGTTTCACATCATGTTATTTAGTTATTACGAAAAAAAAAACAACTTTAAGTTAACGATGATATTAAAGTGAGTGCAATCACAAATTTCGTTCAACATGATGAAAACATCGTTAAAAATTCGTTGTGTAAATTCGTCGTATAAATCACAATAACGACGAAAAAACACAGCTGTTATAATTTTTTAAAGTTGTTTACTTTTGTGAGCTGCTAAGGTGACCATAAAAATAATAATATTCAAAGAGTTTAACATTAACAAAAATACAACTAAATATAATTTTTTTATTTAACTTATAATATGTACACGCTGCAAAATAAAAAATTTTAAGTAAAATCACTTTATTAAATAATTTCGAATTTGTACTGTTTTGTTCGTCGTTCACCGGCGTAAGAAATAGAAATATTTCTATTGCAAATTTTGGCGCGTATCACGTATTTTGTCCGACGTCATGATTATGTTAACTTTCACATGCACAAATGTGTTTTATTTTTGACGAGATTACTGGCGACCAATTATTTGTCGTTCCTTACGACAAATAGTTGTTTTAAACAACAACTTGATGAGTATGAATATTTGTAATGAGAATTTTTTTTAATAATTATATTACCGTTAATGTTTGTGCATTCAGGGGTAAGTCTATTCTCTAACAATAATATAATGTAGCATCAAGGCATATTTATTTTACTAGGTAGTGTCGTTCCCCCAGCTGGTTTGTAGTTGGAAATGTCAAAAGTTGTTTGTATTTTACTACGTTTGTTTACAAATAGCAAAACACACTAACAACAAGCATTTGCAAAACAAAGCAGGCATTTGTATTGAGAGCAATTATCTTTCACTTCTCTTTCTGTTTTTGATATTTCCAACACAAAAACAACAATAAAAAGCCATGTTGTTTTTGCCAATGTTGTATTTGTTGTAGAGCCGCTACTACCTAGTAAAATAAATGTGCCTTGTGAAGAATGATAATTTTCCCTAAATAAAACTTATATCAACGTTTTTATAATTCATAGTTAGATTATGATCAATTGGTACTCGTAAAGTCAATTCTCTTATTGTAATTGTAAAAATTGAAATACACAAAAATACCTTTTCGTTTAGTCTTTACAGTCAGTCATGTATTGTCAAAGTTCTTTAAAAATGTTCATATCATAGTTTAGAGTTATCAGTATAATAAAATAGTAGAAAATATTGGTAGAAAAAAAGTACTAAAACAAAAAACTTTAATGTAAATTTTTACTAAGCGCGTTGGTATAAATAAAATAAAAATAAAGTTTTAAATTGAAAATAGTATAAACATTTTCAGGTCTAATTAAATATAATAGAATTAACTTTGAATATTTTCAGAAAGCGTAACAGAAAACCATACATTCCTCACAATCTAAAAAGCACTAGAGCTTCAAGGTAATGAAGCAAAAAAAAAAAAAAAAGTAAAAACAAGTAACAGAAGTTATAAGCTAAATGTTTTTTAAATATTTTTTACTGTTTAAATTTAAATTTTTATGTTTAGTTTATAATTTTTTCTTATTTATAATTTTAAACTTCATTTTATTTATTTTAAAACTTTAAAATATGAAAGTTTTAATTTTACAGTAATTTTGAAAACTCCTAAAATCACACACTAAATAAACAATTTTATAACTAAACTCACTAACACAGCCATACACAACCACACAACCACTTTACATAACTGTCATTTTGCATGGCCCTGTTTTGTTTTTACATTTAGCTTTAAAGACATCGACTTTTCAACAGCAACAATTACCAAACATTCACCCGTCTTTTATAGTTTTCTATTTTTATTTCCCCTCAATGTTTTTTTCTTACAAAAACATTTTATATATAATAAAAAAAGTACGCAAAGCTTATACATGAAAAAAGATAAGTTTTTTTTTCAATTCGCCGTTAAAAAATCATTGAAAGTGGCACTGCGTTTTGTTTGTACTGCTGCAAAAAACTCACTGGCTTTTAAATATAAATTGACCAACAAATCTACAAAATGTAATACCACTTGAAACCGATTTAAAAGAATTTCTTTCGATTGTTTTTCACCA
This sequence comes from Gymnosoma rotundatum, assembly GCA_916610165.2. Lineage (NCBI taxonomy): Eukaryota > Metazoa > Arthropoda > Insecta > Diptera > Tachinidae > Gymnosoma > Gymnosoma rotundatum. The sequence continues at coordinate 129,362,151 of OU744339.1, read as the reverse complement.
AAAAAAATTCAATGAAAGAAATTCCAAAAAAAAAGTGCTTTTTCACATACGATACCAGTGGTCTGATACAAATTTTTTCATCATGTACCACCAAATCGCACCAATGACTACTTAAACAACTAAAAAAATAAAATTAAATTAATCCAATCAAACGACTTGTTAACATAAAGCTTACGCATTTAATAATGAAAAAGCTCTAAATATATAAAATTCAACCTAAAAGTAATAAACAAAAAACAAAACATTAAAGAAAAAAGAAAAATAAATATTTTGAAATGAATTTGACAATTAACTGCTTTTTAGATGATAAATCTAAACAGCATGTTTTGTAAAAATCATTTCCAAATATTGAAAAGCTTTAAAGCTTTTTAAAAAGTAAAAATGAACATTTTAAACATCTACAAAAAGCAACTAAATTTTAAGATAATGAAAATAGCAGTGTCGCTTTAAGCTTAAACTCTCTCAATAAGCTTAAGTTTCAAAAAAGCTTGAATCAAACATTTTTAAAAAGCTACTTAAAACTTATACATATTCTAACGAAAAACTTATAAACGTTATCTAAGTAATAACAATCAACACTTAACAGCAGCATTTCAACAATTGAATTTTTTTAAAAAAGGACAGCTACTATTTTTTATCAACGAAAAAAAAAACAAACAAGAAAATTCTTAACTTTAAGTATATTTTTCTCTTAACTTTACTTATTAAACAGCTTTCGTTTTAACTTTTAGTTATACAATTAAAAAAAAGTTTTCAAATATATAATATTAAGTAAAATATAAAAAGCTTTTAACAAACTTTTATTTGAATGAATATTTTTAATGTTTTTTTTTTCTAAAATTTAATTTATTTTTATTAAAAAATACTACAAAACTATTTTAATTTTTGTAAATACATAATAAGTTTTTTTAGCAAAAGCTTTAAATTGACAAAAGCTTAAAGCTAATTTTAATTAATACAATATTTAAATAAATAAATTTTATTAAAAATCTAACAATAGCTTCTAATATATAAAAGTTTACAAAACTTTGAAATTTTTTAACTACTTACTATCAGACATTACATATGTATGTATATTTACAATGGCTTTAAAGGAAATATTTTAATAAAAAATTAAAGCCTTGAAGCATGATGAACTATAGTGTTTAATAAAAATAGGTGTTCTAATTTAATTTTATTAAATAAAAAGAAAGGAAACTTGCACTGAGCAAAATTTTCATTTGTATACATGGATATTACAACAGGTGTATGTTATACACTGTATATATTAAAAGCTTTATATTTTTAAACATTTAAAATTCTTTAAGACCTTCTTTACACAATTTAAAATTAATTTTTATATAAATCCATTTTACAAAATTTGCAAAATAATAAAAAAAAAACTTTAATAATGAGATTTGATTATGATTATAAATTCCAGCATAATAAAGCTTTCGCGGTCTTCTTATACTATGTTCACACGGAGCCCAATATTCTTGCTTCGCTCTCTCATTCATGATTCACAGCCCAATCACGACCGAATCAACGTGCTTCGCCATATAAAATCTTGAGAGCGAAGCATTTTGTTTTGAGACGATTCAGCTGGAATCTAATTTCTGTCTTCCCTAATTTTTATCGCAAGTTTATCTGAACTAGCTGTTTATAAATGTAAACAAAAAAAGTAAACCAATATTAAAAGTGCTGTATGAATATGTGTTATATAAAAACAAATAATTATATTATAATTTAAAATTTTATTAATTACAAAGACTAAAATTAAAACGAAAAACAAAATTTTAGAACAGAAGTCAATGTGAAGCATGTAGTATGTGTCGTGGAAACGGCATGCTTCGCAATCATGATTCAGAGAGCGAAGCAAGTGCTTCACATTGCCGTGTAAACATGCTATTATTCGAAAAATCGAATACATGTATTTACGTTACTTTTTCAATGTTATCGATAATTAAGCTGTAAAATTTTAAAGTGAACTACAAGTATGTTGTGCAAGATATTGTTTAAAAATAAGAAATAAAACAGAATAAAAACAATATAAATTTGCAAGTATGTTAGATGATGACCCTAAATTAAAACAAAAACAAATTATGCTAGCAATTTTCAAACTTCCATATGATGTCAGTACTTTTGATGATTTTTCATTCTAATTCTACTGGTTTTTCATATGAAATTTAACATTTTCGCCGACAAAAAAAAATATCTAATTTAAAAAGAAATATAAGAAGCACTACAATCTGGCAGTGAATAGGGATCTACAAAAAGTTTAACAATTGTATATTAAGGGCAATATTCTCCCTCACACTACACACACAATCTAACCACTAATTATATGTTTTTAAAAAAAATATTATTTACAGCGAACACTTACTCAAACTTGTCAGATGGCCTAGAGTGACTTATTTTGTCCAGTTTTGGTTCGAGTTACCATTTAAAAAAACAATTTGCCAAATTAAAAAAATCTTTACTGCCATTCCTATATTAGCGCGTAAGACGCAAGGCTATGTAACTCATAGCTTTTGCGCTGGAATTATGCTTAGTGCCTCTGTATACTCGGTGCTGGAATGTCATCCCTAAATAAGAGCGTCAACTTTGTGTCTTTAACAGTAATGTTAACAAATCAACAAGCACTGTCAAAATTGGATTTTCCAATTGCTAAGCGTTGACGCCGTGCTATTTAGGGATGCTTTATACATTTTGTGTGTACATGAGAAAGTTTGACTTGTCTTGCGCTTTACGCGCTAATTTAGGGATGACAGTTAGTTTTGAAAAATATATTTTTTTTAATTATTTAAAATAATTTCTTTTATCACGGGTAAATTTAAAAGCTTTGAAAATATCAAAAACAATTAACAACGACATTTTGTACAGTGTCTTCTGTGAAAAGCCTTTTTCGAAAATGTAATAAAAATAAAGTAGAAAATCTATATAAATTTAACTCGTTTGTTCTTTCCATAGCAATTAGCAGGGCTTTTTGTGAAAGGATTTTTATTATTTTAAATAATCTAAGCTCGACCTAATAAAATAGATATATAAAATAAATATGGCAACAAAAATAGATACAAGTATATACATTCTATGCGATTGAAGTTAATATACATATCGCTCATTTACTTCTAAAACGTCATAACTCAAAAGGAGTCATTTCGAGATAATCGCAGTTTTAGTTTTTTAATCGTTCTCACCATCGAGATAAATATCAGACAGCTTAAGTTCCCACTTTAATTAACAAAATAATTCATAAATAATAAAATCTATTTAAGAAAACTTTCATCAATTGTGTATTAAAGTCGAGGTCTTAGACAAAATATGTGGAATGTTTGAGTTATGACATTATTGCTGTAAAAATATATCCGATACTGTGTCGGCATTTGTGAAGAAAAAACGGAGTTTTTCTTAATAATATTTTTCATCAACGCAGCAATAACTCAAAAAAATATATTATATGGAAAAAGTCGATACGTTTTAAAAATATGTCACAGAACGAAATCTGACGATGTTTCAGACTGCGATATTATTTTTACGTTATGAAGTTTACTTCACAACTCAAATGTGTCGTTTTTATTGACAAACAAAGTCTCCAAACTTAAAGTGAAATAACGACTTATTCTCTTATAACGTGGAAAGTACAAAAGACATAAAAATTAAATCTATACACAATATAAAGTATGAAATGGCGAACAATTTTCTATGATTAACTAAAAAATTTTAAATTTTGAGTTATGACGTTCCAAAAGTAAGTGAGCGATATATCTAATATGACCTAATACTTAATTATAATTGTTACGTTTGTAACACAAAGTCTACAACTGCGATTAACTCTGATATAAGATGAGAGAAAACGCCGGCAGAGCATTTCTCCATCTTAATCTGAATATCGTACAAGGAAACAAGTATTTCTCTTAATCTTATAAGAATTCATAAATCACTGATAGCCGCGTAGAAAACATCTGCTTGTTTAAAAACAAATTATTTTCTTTTTACAAAATCGTTTTATATAAAATTTTACTCTTGACGCAGATATTTTTAATATTTGTATGCTTAGTGGATCTGTAATGGCGGGATTTTGTTTACAAATACATAGTTTTTTTTTTTTTTGCTATTTGACAGTTCATCTCATAAGGTTGTTCTTTACAGACATCCCTAAATTAGCGCGTAAAGCGCAAGATATCTGTCAAAATTTCTCATGTGCGTACAAAATGTATGAAGCATCCCCCTAAATAGCACGGCGTCAACGCTTAGCAGTTGGAAAATCCAATTTTGACAGTGCGTTAGGAAGTGAAGTTGGCTGCTTGTTAGTTTGTTTTGTTATGGTTGAAAAGTAATGACAATTTAGTTATTTTCAAGGCGGTTTTATCTCTTTTTTATTCTTATACAGCGGGTTTTTTAAAATAAAATGAGTTAACATTACTGTTAAAGACACAAAGTTGACGCTCTTATTTAGGGATGTCATTCCAGCGCAAAAGCTATGAATTACATTGCTTTGCGTCTTACACGCTAATTTAGGGATGGCAGTAAGAGTATTTTGTAACAAAGCTCTCATAAGGATTCTTATAAGATGGCAATAACACTAATTTTAAGTCTACACGCAACAGAATTCTCTCAGCGATGGAATTCGACGTTCTCATCTCAGATTTTATCTCTAATGTAGACCCCAAGTAAAGGAAAAATCGGAAAAAATATTTGTGGAACTATCAGGCATTGTTTTTGTAAAACATAATTTTATAGCAACAATGCTTTGAAAAATTTGCGTGTGGAAATCAGAACATGCCTGTATAAGTTCATTTCTAAACTATCCAGTTATTTTATTAAAATCCAGGCGAATTGTTTCCATTGTTCAGTTATTTGACTTTTGGTATCTGGCAAGCCTACTTCCACTGGATAAAAGTGTGCATATGCAACGACTATTAATATTAAAAAAAAAAATAAATGACGAACTCACGAATGGTTCCGCACTTCCCAGGAGCGACATTTTAAATTTGAGTTTTATCTTTTCATTATTTGTTGTTAAAAATTTGAAACGTCTGCTTCTTCCTTTATAAAAGATAAGACAATATACATTACAATCACTTTAATATTAGGGCACTCTTAATCTTAAACGATGGGGAAATAATACAGGTGGTCTCAAGGCGAATCAATTACCAGGTGGCATCGTAGGCGAATTCGTTAATTTTTCCGTGAACACTACTGTCAAACTCCATATATAAAAAATCTGTGTATATTTTTTATATATAAAGTTTGACAGTAATTTCTACCAGCAAAAAATAATGAATTCGCCTACGCTGCCACCTGGTAATTGATTCGCCTTGGGTGGTCTCGATGGTGAATTCATTAATTTTCGCAGTAAACGTCAAACACCATTAAAAAAAATTATACATATTTTTTATATATGGAGTTTGGCATTTAGCGTTTACGGCGAAACTATTGAATACGCCATTGCGACCACCTAGTATTATTAAGCCATCAGGTGTGTATGTGTGACCGGCTTAAATATATTTTACACTATTCTGCTGTTATCAATTGCCCTTTTAGAATTTTCTAAGAAAATAAAAATGTTCTTTATTATGATTTAGAATTAGAGTTATTCCAGCACATGTAAAAAATTAAAACAATTGTTCAATTCACAAGCTATTGTATATTGTATCAAATGCAACTAAAGAAATTAAAAAAAATTTAAATTTTTAAATTAAAAACAATACAATTTGAATTGATTTAACGTGTTGGATGTAGCAAATATTTACAATGGAATGACGAAGATTTAAACAACTATTGTAGTATCCGACGACTTATAACATTTACAATAGATTATGAATTGAACAAACATATTTGTTCAACTATAAGAAACAAAACAACATTTTAAAATTTAATTGATCAAAAATTAGGATTTTTTTTTTCAAAATAGAAAAACACATAAAAATATGAAAGAGATAGAATATGCTAAGATAAATACAAATAAATGATAACGGAAATTTGTTAAGTTTTTAATTGATGTGAAAATGATTATGAATGGTAATAAAATTTATGCTTTTTTGTTCTTGGAAATAAATCATTAAATTAAACTTAAAAAAATTGTTTAGTCATTAAATTATTATAATATTTAAAGCAATAAAATAAAATAAAGTAAAATTATGAATTGTTAAAAAAATGAAACCAAAAATTTTTTTGATATTTCATTCTTGGAAAGAAAATAAAAGGTAAGTTTTTTTTTAATATGTTAAAGATTTTTTCATTTCATTTTTTTTTTTTGTGTCTCAATAGATCATGAAGCAGATATGATTTGAAAACTAAATTAATTTATTTAACTTTAAATTTATCGTGCTATTTTCCCGGTATTGATTATTGAAGGTGAAAGCACGTCTCGATGGCCATTTCGCTATCGCTTACTTAGCTCGTCAGGAAACTTCTCACAAATATTTTAAATGAACTAAAGATTTTTGTCCAAACTATAAAGAAAAGACAAAAATCAAAGTTCAAGCAAAAACAACAATAATCAACTTTGATTTTATTTTTTTTTTATACACTGCATACGGCAGTGTATTATTAATTATTCCCGTGTTTTTAATTTTTAAAAATTAATTTATTTTATTACTTACTATTATTACTTACGTACCTCACTTCTAAAAAAGAATACCCCAATAAAGGAGCCTAATTCACTCAGCTAGTGGAAAGTCCTAGGTTGTAAAAGCTTCTTTATTTCTTTGGTCCACAAAGCTAATATCAACTAAAGTTTGTTTTTCAAAACAATTTCGATTATTAAAATGGAAGTTACCTTTCTCCAGTTTGAATTACTATTTTCCTAGTGCATTTCCTAGTTTTTTGCGGCGAATAAAGACTGTTGTATCACAGCGGGACACATTTATAATGCGTAAATGTGCTACTTTTCTTCCAGCAAGTTTATCTTCTATTCTCAATTTAAAGAGACTCTTAAAAAAAATGTGTATTACACTATCGGATGTCTTGAACTTTCGAGAAATTTTTAGAAAATTAACACCTTCTTCCCGAAAAACAATAATTGCCTTATTTTCAGAGAATAACAACCATTTCAAGCATTTCATAAACAAAACCTTTAGTGTAAATAATAATTGATAATAGATAAAGAACAATTATATAGCGGTTATAATGCCCCAGCCTAAAACTAAATTATTGGTTGTAGCAGTTAAAGTATAAATCAAAAATTAATAAACGTTTTTATTTGTGAATCAAAAAACATGATTAGTTTTCCAAATTTTATTTAGTTATTTTAATATTAAAAATAAACAAAACAAATATAAAAAACGATTATTTCAACTATTGACTCATATTTAAAACGGACATATCTGCATTAGAATCCGCTAAATGATACGAATTGTCTTCGACAACATCTAAATCATCATCACAATACATTTTGCGCATGCGCTCTTTGTAACTAAAAATAAAAAAGATTATTAAAGTAGTTAAATAAAAGTACTAAAGATGAGATATTAAATCATAATTTTTAATTCGGTTCGGTTTTTTTTTCACTTACACTTCACTATCTGGATTATTTTCTTGGTTACGACATTTCTCCAATTTCTTTTCTATGGCTTTCACTTTGTCTCTAGAAGGGATTTCATACAATTTAACCATTAAGCGAATTTCTTAAAAGCAAAGTAAAAGCTATAAATGAAACAGTTTTTTAAACTAGAAATTGTTGAACAACTCACTACGTATTGCCTCAATTAAGGCGGGCAATTTTTCTCTTGCACCATTCAACAAATTATCTGTTACGTAGCTGTCCAAATTTTCTTGCTCACGTCCGGCCGCATGTAATATTGCAGCTAAAGCAATCTGTGAGGGTGCATATAAAAGGCAGACGTCGGTGAAAAATGTTTTCTCTACAAAACTATCAATATGTGGCCGCAAACGTTCAGGATTTGGCATGTTACTCCGAGTCTGCAAAAAATACAAAATATGGGTAACTCATATAAGGCTTAAACAATGCAGCTATAATTCAATCGTGCTTCAAAATTATATTGTATTAAACAAATACATAGTTTTATTTCTACAATATTAAACAAGTTTGACTACAATAAATTGCAAAATAAAAACACATTTGAAATTATTCGAATAAAAACTATAATTAATAATATGTATTTAATTCTTAATTGAATAAGTTAAATACCGGTTTAGTATACTGTAAATAAAAGAAACGAACTGAAACGTTTGGCATTAAAATTAGGCTTAAAGTCAAGGCATATTAAAATGTGAAAGAACAAAAAGAAATAGTTACTAAAATAAAACCATTATTGATCATTTCCGTTTAAGACTATTTTTACATTCTCATTATATAAATAAACCTTTGTATTTTTTTTCTTTAGTCTTCTCTAATTTTAAATTCAATTTTTCGGAAAACCTAAAAATGCACAACAATACAGAGTAGGAAAATGCACGTGTTCTTTGAATTTCCTAAAAAAAAAATCTCTTATGATACCTACACGATTATCTTACCTTAATGTCTATAAGAAATCCCTCAATTGGCCGATAAGGATTATGAACAGTTAAATAGTAATTAAGATGTTGCATTAGTAATAATTCATTAGACAATATAATATCCATAGCTTTATTTCGATCTCCCTTTATATTGCTTACAAACTGACCAATCGATACATTAAATTCTTCTACCTTGCAAGCCAAATAAACCACTGTAGCCCTAGAAATTGCGTTAAAAATAATTATGTTTAAAAATAAATAGGTCAAAAAGTTTACAAAATTTCCTTGGGATGATAGTCCATGGTTGAATTGTGTAAATAGAATCTCTTGAAGTAATGGAAGGCGGTGCCTACTACACATTTTGGCATTATAGGTTCAAAACGACGACAAAAATCATTTAAATAAATTTCATATTGTTTGAGTAGTAGACGTTCTTCAGACGTATCTAAGAAAAACTCTACCCGTTGTTGATCCTAAATGTAAATAATTTCTTTGAAAAATATTATTAATTCATATATAAAGTTAACTTTTAGCAAATTCTTACCTCCATATTTATGCCATGAGTCTCTATAAATTTGTTGTTTTGCTTTTGTCGCAAGTCATTCAGCTGTTCCATGCTGTTAAAAGTCCAGACTTTCTTTTGTGAACTTAAGGGATACATTGTATTATTTCTTGTTTTGTGTCCAACAAAACAGAATATTTGTTTTAAAAGTCGCAAATCTGTATAACGTAGTTCTGCACAAATGCTCGTTTGTTTATATTTATTTGAAATCAAAGTTAAGTTTGTTGCAGTTGTCAGCGAATATGTAACTATAACAGAGATGTTATATAACAACCATACAATCACAACAGAGTTGCGTTTTGTGTGCTTGTCAAGCACAATCCCTAAAATACAACTCTATGTTATTATATTTTCGATGTCGAAATTATGAAATGCTAAATATTATAGTTTCAATAATTTTATTTAATTTTTGTAGAAATACAGAGTATTATGTCAATTATTAATATATTTCTATTAAAGTAAAAAATTTCCTTCATTTTCATGTATTTGGTGTTGCAAAATATTCATTTTAATCATCACTATAGGATGTGTATTTAATTTCTAAAAAAAATTAGTTTATACGACTCCGAAAAAATTCTGTTTTGTCATCGTACGAACATTCGTTTTTGTACTGTATATATGGCCGCCATTACACACAGTAAAAAACGTGTCCCTGTGAAAAACTCGTGTCGTTGCACAACAATTTAAAGATTTTTACGCGAAAAACGTAGAAAATTGCAAGAATCTTGTGAAATTTAATGCAGATAAATGTTTTTCATATGATTTTTATATTAAATAATGAAATTTCAAGTGAATTAAATGAATATTTGGATATGAAAAAAAGTATGAATTCATATGAGAGCAATCGATTTTTTGGTGAAAAATTCTTTTCAATCGTTCGTAGTCATTTCGGAAGAAGAAAAAACGAATAGAATCGTAAAACAAGCACTGAGCTCTCGCTCTGTTGTTAAGCCAATTAAAGAAACGAAAGAGCAGGAAATACATTGATTTTAGTGTTAAGAAGAAGCATGTTCACTGTAAGAAGAAGAAATGCGCGCGCCTTTTAATAAAAAAAACAGGAATGCGCGTGTGTGAGTGAGAAAAAAAAGAATTTTCGGAGTAACGTAAGAGTGAATATGTTATATTGGTAATTTTGCTAAAGATAGATTTTCGAATATTCCGTTTAAGAGCGAGATGTGTGTATTTGTAGTGCATAATTGTGGTCTTTGTTTTATTTAACGAAGTTATTAGTTCGTTTTTGGCCGCCATTACGGCGTATAACAACCACGCTATCTGCGAAAAACCAAACATAAAGAAAATATTTTTGTAAATTTCTTAAAAACTAATGTAAAAATTTAATAAAAATTGTATAAAAATTTAAGAAAAATGAAGTCTAATTAATTTTGTGCAAAAGTTTTAATTAAGTTTGTGTTTTAAAGAAGAAATAATAATAAACACTTTTTCATTGTGTTTTTTATATGCAAAAAAATGACTAAGAAAAAAATCTAAATTCGCCGCAAAGTTACTGTTTGTGACATTTCGCCTGCAGAGTTTTTGTTTACTTTTTGTTTTTAATTAAAAACACTGCCGTTTTTTGTTCAAACCCAAATTTAAGCAAAAAATAAATGCAACTTGAATTAGCAACATAAAGATATAATTATTAATACAAATGGTGTAATAAAATAATGTGAAATATTACCCGCGATTTCCTAATAGTTTCTTTTGCTCTTTCTTTCTTACTTTTTTGTTTGTTACTCAAACCCATTGTTTATATAAATGCATTTTATGTTTGTTGTTGCAATTGTGTTCAATTTTTTCATTATAAGATGTTTTTACTTTTTGACAGATAATAGCGTGGCAAGTTGTCATTAATGAAAATGGAAAAAAATGCGAATTCCCAATAAAATCTTAACAGAATAAATATCATCGCTTACATATATTTTTCGAAAGAAATCTAAAAAATAAAACAAGAGCATAAAGAACAATTAATATAACTAATTAGTTTGTACGTTTTTATTAAATGCTGCAAGAATATAAAATAATAATAATAAAAAAGTGAAAACTAAGAATTCCTTCAGAGGCAAAAAACAACAACAAACGGGATCATGTTTTTTACAAAAAATGCAGTTTAATGTTGCAAATATTCAACTGCCGTTGCTGCCGTTGTTGCTGTAATTCTCTTTCTGAATCGAAAATATGAAATGTATACAAATGCTATTGCTTATGGTTGTAATTATGAGAATTTATTTAAGTTTTTCGATTTCAATTTGAAAAATGTCGTCGTCTCATAGTCCACTCGATTTGTTATTGTTGCTTCCATTGCAAAAAAGTAGTAGTTGTAATTGTCAATACAAATTAGTAAAAAATAATAATAATTATTACAACAAAAACAATAACATTGTTTATAATAATTATTACAAAATAAAGAATAACAAACCAGAAAATATATTGTTGTGGGTCCTGGTGGTGCCACTTCTGATCTCTACAACACCAACAACACCGTTGTTGAAAACAAAACAAAATTCATCCCGAACAACAATCGAAGATCCTGCAAAACAAATTCAAACATCATCGAGAACAATTGCAACATTAAATTCAACTAACACGACGAGGAGTATAGACGTCAAAAAAACAAAGAGCATTAAAAAGCTCTTATTAAGAATCCTAACGGGTTTCTTAATAGAACAAATTATTTATAAATATCTAAATAAACTTCAAATACTACTTCTGCATAACGTGCGTGAAGTGGGTTTAATTGTGGATCAAACCTCGAGTATACGGTGGTTTTGTATTCTTATTCAACCCATTAACTCAACATTATATACAATAAGAACAACAAAAATTCTTAAGAAAAGCAGCAGTGCTGTTCATTTTGTTATAAAATCAGAGGAGGCTTTTAAATATAAATTGTTATCCATATTAAACAACCTAAACAACCTGCAAAGTAACCACAAAAGGCTTTTGTCCATCCACATCATTCACTGCATTCTCATCAATATTATTAAAGGATTTCGTTATAAGGATTATTGGTGTAATTGCTTTCAATCCTTAACAAAGGTATCCCTCATATAAAAAGTATCGTTTAGTTCCCGTAAACTACATTTTTGTTTATACATAAAAAAGCCAAATTTAGTTTGTAAAAAAAAGATAAATAAATTAAACGCAGCATCATGTCGAAACTATCATTTAGGGCGCGAGCCCTAGATCCCTCCAAGCAAATGCCAATTTATTTGGCTGAGGAGTTGCCCGATTTGCCAGAGTATTCAGCCATTAATAGGGCGGTGCCACAAATGCCCAGTGGCATGGAAAAAGAGGAAGAGTCGGTAAGTTTTTTAACATAAATATTTATAGGTAAATGTACATACAGCTGTTGACAACTAAGTGGAAATGTTCTTTTTTTTTAATACTAATTTTTTGGAAAATTATCCGTTATGTACTTTTTCTAATATTTTGTTTATTATTATTTGTTTATCACTAAATATTTTGGCCGCCATTATGGCGAAACGGTGTTAGGCCAACCCATCAAAATAATTAAATTTTAAACAAAGAAAAGTATGCTAACATATTAAAAAACATGGTGCAGCTTGGGCTGACTAGAATTCTATTATGTATGGAAATTTCAACAGAACACTGATCCAAAGCACACGGCTAAAGTTACAAAGAGGTTATTTTAAGAAAATTCCATTAATGATTTGGACTGAACCCTATCGAACATCCTTTGTTTGAGGTCAGAGAAACAAATCAATTTTAAGGAAATCGCTCCAAAATAAAAAAAAAAGTGCTTACGGGGTGCAAAATGTAGTTTTATCCAAAAATGTAAAGTGAAAATTTGGCGGCACCCTTAGTTGCGGAGTTATGGACCTCCGAAGTTTTTATATAAAGGGTCATCCAAAAAACGCGCCTACATGTTTCTTTGAAATAAAACACAAACTATTTGCAATTTTTTCAAGCTATTTTTTTTTATTAAAAGTATAATCCATTACAATTATAATTGGAATATAATATCATTCAAATGTCCACCATGAGTGCGTCTGCAGACATCAATCCGAATATCGAAATTTTTAATGACTTTCCGACATGTTGCAGGTGTTATTTCACGAATTGCAACTTGAATGTTGTTCTTTATATCATAAATTGTTTGTGGCTTGTTAGCATACACTCGACTTTTCAAAAAACACCACAAAAAAAATCTAATGGTGTTAGATCACATGACCTTGGAGGCCAATTGAAATCTGCATTTCGTGAAATTACACGTTGAGGAATGTTTTTCGAGTTGTGTGACATGTAGCACCGTCTTGCTGGAAATAGTCGTCAGACACATCAATATGTGTCACTAAACAAAATTTTGCTTTGGTCATTTTACAAAGAACGCCCATTTTTATAATAACTTTGAATGATGTAAACGCGTTGTTGCAATGTGTACCTGTCCATGGTTAAAACTGTACTACCTTCTAGTAAAACAAAATGGCTTATGCCATTTGAAAAGAAATCACGTGTAAAAATTATAGTGCTGACATCTAGGCGTCACATTTGGATGACCCTTTATAATATGGCATATATCGATTATTCGATGGCGGATGGGACAATATGGGTATCATTGGAAAGGTTATTTAAGCGCCTATTTAATTAAACAGGAAACAAGTAAAAACAAAAAAATTAAAAAAATCTAGAAGGGTCACAAAACGTTTTTTTTTTTTGTCGGCCTGACATAAAGGGCTTCTCCGCTATTATGTGATCTACAGCGTCTTCGCTTTTTGAAAATTTCTTGCATAGCCCTTCGGCCGAGCGAAAGGATTTTCTCCTCTATGGTATGACCAACTCGGCTTCACTTTCTAAAGATTTCCTGCGTAGCTGTCTTTCTGTCGGACGCAACGGTTTTATTTTGGAGCGTTGTCCGTGACTAGATTTAAGCCACAGCAAAGTGCAACAGATGGGAAATAAATAAGTAAAAAATGCTAACTTAAAATCACAATTTTTTATAACGGTATGTAAACGTTTTTGATTTTTTGATTAAGTGTTAGCGTAGCATTTTCAAGAAAAAAAATAAAGTTTTTCTATATTCATGAAGTCAGAACGATATGCGTATTTATTACTTATTTTTTAAATCTAAAACGAAATTTAATGATATTTTTTTAAAGAGGCGGCAGGATCAGAACAGGTTTTATATGGCTACCCAGCTTTGTATAATATTTGCACATTTGTTTTGTCTCTTCAGGTTTTAAAAATACTGCTTTCTGTTTTTTCTTTAATTTTTGTAAAAGCATAATTTTTACCTTCTAGGTTTAATCAAAAAAACCATTTCCAACTCCCGCAGGAAAGGTAACAATTTTTTACTCTCTCCTAAAAATTCAGATTGCTGCAAAAAACATCATTGTGTAATCCGGATTCATGATACGTTTGGTAACGTTGTTGCTGAGTTGGTTATTTTTGGTTAAGTTAATAGCGTCTCGTGGAAACATTATTGAGTGTAGTAAATTCATCTGTGTAAAAAGGACTATTATATAAAATAGCGTTACTAAAAAATGGATTTAATCCTAAGAATTTCATTTTAAAAGGCACGTTCAACCTCTCTGTTGATGGTATATGTATATACTTAAAAAAAATGTATTTAGCTAAATGACAAAAATGTATCAAAAGAACAATTCTTTTAACACACACTAGAAAATAATTTCGCACTAAGCTCTGCATTTTTTATTAATTATTGGTACCTAAGTACGTAAAATCTGTAAAAAAATTTTCGCAACAAATTCTGTCTATAGTTTCAAATGCTTGCTTGCAATCTAAGAATAGTGCAGTCATTTTTCTATTTTCTATCTATTTGTTATGTAGTTTACTGATGTTTCGCAAGTTTTTCGTGAATCCGGATTGACATTTTCACCATTAATATTTTGAAGACATAATATAAAAATGATAAATTAGCATTTTTATTGAAGTCAAAATTTAGAAAAATTAAAAATGAAATTAGTAATAAAAAGACATAAAAAAACTTGAGATTTCTTGAGTCAATAGGTGACTATTTTGCGCTACTACCTTTCGAATTCTTCACGCTTTTTTCAAGACTTAGTATTATTATTTTATTTATTAAAAAGGAGTATTTATAATACTTAAAAAAAACAGCCTTTCTTTTAAATAGTTTCATATTTTCTTCATTTTGTAAAAAAGCGATCTTTGCATAAACGTTGAGTCTACTCTTTGCAATCAGAAGTCCTCAGTATTCCTTAGGTTATATGGTTGAACCTTTCCCACATATGTAACTATAAGTTGCTACACCAACCGCTCTTTTCCATAATGTCTTCCATTCTTTTCAATAAAAAAATAAATAAACAAATTGACTTTTTAATCAGCTAAAAGGGTGAACACAAAGAAATTTGAACACGAATATATATTTGTGTGCATGGTGCAGTAGGGTATTTGTATTTTAAAGTAGAGGCCCACGAGGTGAGAAAATTAGTATTAGATGAGAGAAAAACTAAAAAACGAAAGTTTATGGCTCTACCAATTTAAATAAACTTCTAAACATAATTATTAATGTAGAAAAATATTCTTAGTTTACTTTGAAAAAAAAAGAAATAGGGAGGGGAGAGAGTATAAAAGTGACCTAAAATTAGACAACATGCCCATTTCGCTGATTGCTCAACTCAGTTCGTAAAGACACATTGTAAACAAATCCCAATTATTATGGTTTTACCACCTTTCGTTGTTTCCATAAAAAATGGTCTTATCCGTCAGAGAATATCAATTTCTAAAATTTTTAAAGTACTTAAAAATCCTTTCCAACTCTCACTTTTAATAATTGAAGGTATGGAGAACTACAGAACGACTCCTCGCGAACAAATCCCATTTATTTTATTTTATTATACCTATAATTTCTTGAAGGGCATATTCATAAGCATTTTTAATAATGCCAAAAATGCATTACATAATCGCAGCTTTTTATAAAAACGTAAGAAGTGCATACTGGGAAAATATGGGCAACCGTCAATTTTTGTACTCGTTCTTTCTTAAACGGAGATTAGGCATATCTGCTATATCTACATCGCTCCTTTATTGCAACATAGTCATATCTCAAAAAAACTTGAACTTGGCAAAATGCGATTTAAGTTTTCGAGACATAAGTCTTATGATCTAATTGCCGCAATTGCAATCGCTATAACATCGGTTCAGCTTGGGATATAAAACTGTTTTTTTTTTCAACATGTACAAAAGTCTTAAAGAGCAGTTTTGCTTAAGTAACTACAAATTTTTTATTTTATGAGATATGACTATGTTGCAATAAAGGAGCGATATATTGCTGTTAATAACAGGCAGCAACACCGCTACAACAATGCAACCATAAAAAGAAAAACGGGCACTTAAGTGCCCGTATACTTTTTTCTTACCCTTTTAATAACTTTTTTAGTACGCTGTGTTTTTTTTAAATTGTTAAATTGTTTTAAAACTCGTGTTACAATTTTATTTTAAAGAATATTAAAAAAAGAACTTTTGTAATATAAAAATATACACTTTTGACAGCTACTCTACACATAAATAAAACTAAGCAAAAAATAGTCATCTGCCGCAACGAAGCCACCTGGTAAAATTAATTCGCCTTGGTTGCAAGTGTGTTGTAACTTTATAACTCACGAACGGTCAAACCGAACTCGATAAAATTTTTAGGGTTTGTTCGTGAGGTCGTGTATATCGTGTTTATCTAAAGTTTGCACGAAATCGATCGACGGGTTCGCAATTGTTGTGTGTGCTCGCGTCAACCATGGCTAACGACTGATCCAATTTTAATGATCTTTAAAACACCGGTAAATATTTTTCCTTATTATAAAATAGGACAGTTATATTTTTAAATAGCGGACCAGGAAGGGAGAAAAGGGAAGCAATAATTTTTATGGCTCTGAATCGATTTTAACGAATTCTCAGCTTATTGATTTTAATATAATTCGAAACATAGATAGGTCCTTATCGATCTTAACGAAATCAGAATCTAAAGATAAATCAAATATAAATATATCCTGATCTCTAAGATCCAAACAACTTTGATCGACTTTTCACGTATTCGGAGTGGCTAAATAGGCTCTAAAATAAAACCCAGTCAACGCTGGGTACAATATGTTAGTATATGTATTAATAAACATATATTTTAATTACATTTTAATGAATAGCAACAAATTCAGTTATTTCTGTCATATTAAAAAATTGCCAACAGTTGCTTGACATAAAATACAAATACATTATATTTTAGGAGCATCATTTGCAAAGAGCAATATGTACGGGTCTAATTATACCAACGCCAGAAGTCTATACCACCGACCAAGATTTCTATGATAGAAATTATCCACCCAATTATCGTATGCCGCGACAATTAATACATATGCAACGTAAGTTAAATTCATTTAATCAAACTTTTGAAAATCAAACGTACAATGAATGTATACATTGTTTTTAGCTCTTGGTTTGGAACAAGATGTACCCGAATACGATATGGACAGCGAAGATGAGTTGTGGATAAATCAACAGCGAAAACGTCTCGATCTTACACCATTGAAATTTGAACAAATGATGGACCGTTTGGAGAAGAGTTCGGGCCAGACAGTGGTTACACTTAACGAGGCAAAAGCGCTTCTTAAACAGGACGATGAGATCAGCATAGCCGTGTATGACTACTGGTTAAACAAACGCCTCAAAATGGTAAACAACTGGCCCCTTATTGATTTAGTTTTTTTTTGTTTTTTTTTTTTTAATCCAAAGAAAAATATAAACATTTCGTTATTTTTCCCCCTCGTTCAAAAAATCAATCTTCCGCAGCAACATCCATTGATATTATCGGTAAAAACCGAAAATCGCTCGGGAGCCTCATCAAATAATCCGTACTTAGCTTTCCGTAGACGCACTGAAAAAATGCAAACAAGAAAAAATCGTAAAAATGATGAGACTTCCTACGAGAAGATGCTTAAGTTGAGGTAAACAGAAGTTTCTAAATGACAAATATAGACAATTTATTGACTAAAAATCAATTTTTTCTTAAAGGCGGGATTTACAAAGAGCCACAACAGTTTTAGAAATGGTTAAGAGACGTGAGAAAACGAAGCGTGAACAATTGCATTTGTCCATAGAAATCTTCGAGAAGCGTGTGCAACTTAAAGACTTTAGCGGAGCTTTACTATCAGAGCTTAGTGCCACACTTAAGAATGCTAGGTTTGTATTTTCTCTGGATTCTATGTCTAGCAATTCGAGCATAAATTACAAATCTGTTAAATTCTTACAATTTTTAGCAGACCTGCCTTCGCTCCATTGTATGCTAATCAATACTCGCATCATTCATCCTCTTCGGGGGCTACTCCCACTGCAATGGTGCCAAGTGTAGCATCTTCGGCAGCCGGTTTAAATAACGGAATGGGTACGACAAACTTGCTAACACCAGGTTCAGCAGGTAATGTAACAACTCAAGGTGGTCAATTGTATTCATCAGCACCACCGTTCCTAAATTCAGCGAATCTTGCTATGGGTATTGAACACCTTTGACATTTATTGTGCAAATTTTTCTTGTGTGAAATATTAAGGTAATTAAATAATTTTTTTCATATTTAAACAGATGGATTAAACTCTGGTAGTCGCAAAGAAAAACGACAGTACAAGAAACGCAAACATAAAGTACCGCGTGATAAGCAACAGCTGCATCAACAGCAACAACAGTTGCAACAGCAACAGCAGTATTTGGCTGGCATTGGTGTTATTCCAACGTCAGTAACCACAGGAGCTGTTTTAGCTGGAAACGTTGCTGGTGGTGTAGGTGGTCTAACTGGTACTGCTTCGCATCCACATCTGCCACATCATTTGCAACACCTGCATCGTCAAAGTTCTTCGCCAGCGCCAAATGAATCGAACATCGAGACCGAAGAAGAAGACTTAGCGCACAAACTCGGGTCGGGAAGTGAGGATGAAGCTCCATTTGCATTTAGAAGAAAACAAGGCTGCGATTATTTGAGGGTTAGTTAATATTTTCTTTCTACTCATTAATATAAAAATATAAAAAAAAAACTATTTACTTTTTAGACGAGAAGACATTCTGGTAATTGGCCGTGGGAACCAAAAGGGGATAATGGCTTTGGTGATACAAAATATCGTTACACACTCACCTCTATTAAACATCCAAGGTGCGTTATGAAAAAACAAATCGTGTTTTACATTTAAATTATTTATTATTGCTTAGACCTCGTTGTATTGGTTTTGCTCGACGACGACTGGGTCGTGGTGGACGTGTAATGCTTGATCGTGTGGCTACCAATTTTGATGATATCTGGTCACAATTTGATTATACAATTTTCGATACAAAAATGGTCGAACCCACATCCGCCACCTCCGTAACAACAACGACTAATAAAGATGCAACAAAACCCGCCTCACCACCAACTGTTGTTGACCTAGTACCGCCAGCGAATATAGCAGCTGGTTTACTGGCAGCATCAACAGCCACCGCTAGAACATCATCTGTAAACAATGCAAACACACCCGCCATAACAATAAAGAAAGAAATCACTGAAGTCGTAGATCACAATCAGGACCACGCCGATACAAATATAGAAAAGGAAGAAGAGGAAGATTTGATAGGCTTGGAAGAATGTGACTATGAATATTCAGATGATGAAAATAATTTGGAAGACGAATTTGGTCTGCACATAGACAGGGACCGAACCTATCACTCATGTGTGTCAATGGCCAGAAGGCGTCGGCGCCGAAGAAGACAGCAATTACAGCAAATGGAGAAAATGAAGCGAGGTAAAATCAGTACAACCTTTCAGCAGAAAAATGTTGACTTGGTTACGCGCAAATTACTGTATAAGTTGTCACAGTCCTGGGCATTGGCAGAGGATGGCGTTAAAAATGAACGTGTAAATAGTTTGCTAAACCATACAATAGTCGCCACTTCTCCCTGCATCACAGAAATAAAACAAGAAAAGCTTAATGGCTTAAATAAAGAAGATCAATCTTTAAAAGTAACCAATAATTGGCCAAATCATCGATATTCTTCTGTTACAGCCGTAGATAATAAACTTAATAATATTAACAACAATAATAATAATTCCTCATTCGTCTCCTCCTTTTCATCCCCATCCACGTTAGCGCCGTCGTGTGCGATTAATGTTGTCGGCAACGTTAACAACAACAATAGTAGTAGTGATGTTAATAAAAACATTAATAATGATAGAAATAATAGTTGTAGTTTAAGTGACAAAACTAATGTGATAAAAACCGAAATTTATGGCGTAGATAACGATGACACGGACATAAACCGATCGTGTACGGATGTAGCCGGAGAATCTGTAACAAGGATTATAAAGCAAGAACTTATAGGCTCTTCAGCTGCCTCGACAGGTTCAGCAGACGATTCCAATGAACCTTTGAGTTGTATACAAAAATCAAACATAACTTCAGCAGCCGATATAATGGAAGACGAAGAGAATGTCAACTTGGCTCAGTTAAGTAATCTTATTAAGATTAAAAAGGAAGTGTTTGATGACGCGGATAAAGAGCCTTTAAAGAGAAGTAATCGACACCTGCTCCCGTTATCTGGGCTGTGTAGTGATGATGACGATGACGAAGTACCCTGTTTAAATCAAATGGCCGATGTTATTCGAGTGAAAAATATGAAGAGGCACAGAAGGATTCCTTGCCCTAATGATGACTTAAAAGGTGCGAATATTTTAATAGAAAATGTAGACAAAGAAGACGAGAGTAATGAGTTGTCTATGCTGGGTGGTCTATCGCCTACTTCATCACAACGCTTGGATATTTGCAATGAGTTGTTGTCCGAAATACGTCGAGATTGGCTACATTTTCGTCCAAAAACACCTACCGAGACTGAAAAAGAAGAGGAAAGCTACTGGGGATTGTGTATGGACTATAAGCTAAGCTCTTCATTAGTAGATTGGTCACAACATACTCCTATTGCTGTAGAGATGGTAAGAGAGTCATTGGATGGTGAAAAAGTGAAGTCATCGTTGTGGAATGAGGATTCGGATAATGGCAACTCAGCATTTATTAGTTCAGCCTTTAAGTATGAAGATTTAGAAGCGGATACCCAGTTGTTGCAAAACTCGTATTTGTCCGACTTAACGCGATCTAGAAGTAAAAGTCCAGAAACAAATCCAGCGCCATGCTTAGATCTAAACTTTAGCGGCGATTCGTTGAATGATATTAATCTTCTTGGAGATGGCGATGACGCCGACATGTTGGATAATATTTTGCAAGAAGTACAAATAGATGATATTAAGACTTTAAATCAAGCCACCAATTTTTGGAATGGTATTTTGGATGGCGAAAACGTAGATGCAGAGGTCGATGGAGATGTTGAAGTTGCAGCCGGGCTGCTTGACGGCATCGACGATACAAAAAAATGTGATAGATCAATGGGCGACAAAAAAGTTGCCAAATTAAAAGGTGGCAAAAAGTCATGTGTCCTTTTAGCTCCCGTAGGTAGTTCCATTTTCAATTGTTCTCCCTTAGAAAAAGAAATTGTTACGGATGATACTTTCTTTAAGAAAGAAGAACTTAAAAAGGAACAAGAAGAAGAAGATGCTGAAGCTGAAGAAATAGTAATAAAATCTGAAATCACTGATGTCGCAGAAACTAAATCCAATATTGCTATTAGTAGTAATACAAGAATAACAAGTTCGCAAAAACCCCAATTGGCGCCAATGGTTCCGCTGGTAATGACTTCGTCTGTTAATACAGTAAATTTAAATTCTCAACGTGAAGTTACAACCACACCTTTGATTGTAACACAAACGTTGCAGCAGCAACATCCACTTCAATCTTCACAACTACCGCAGCAGCAACAACATTTGGTTAGTCATTCCACACCAGTGCAAGTAATTGGAAATGCTATTTCAATAAATCAAAATGAATCTTTAGCAGCAGTTCAGCAAAATCAACAACAGCAACACCAGCTACAAGCCACACCTACGTCTAACCTCGCGCAGCAACAACCACAACAACAGCAACTTACCACAATTCAAGTTTTGCAACAACCGACCACACAACAAATTCGTAATGTTACCGTGCAGCAACTACATCAACTGCAGCTACAACAGCAACAGCAACGCAAGTTACAATTACAACAGCAACAACAAAAACTGCTTTTACAACGAGATCTCGTCAATTCATCTACGGCTTCAGTTATAGCCCAATACGTCCCAACTTCGTCCACAACGGCGCCAACAATCATGCGCCAACCCACTCTTACACCAATTGGTGCATCATCTGTTAATAATACTGGTGGACAAATGATTTACACAACAACTTCTTCTGGAGACGTAATTGCAGCCGGATCACCAAAGATCTATTTACAAAAGGCTCCTGTTTCTGTTACTTCAGGCGCTCAGGGCGTTAATATTATAAATACAAGTAGTGGCCAACAATTAACAGTACAAAATATAGCCGGTGTGCAACACATAAGTTCGGCAACAGGCGGCAATGGTTCAACATCGACGGGTCCTCTAATCGTAACAACTTCAGCTCGGAATGCAGTACAGCAGTTGGCTCAACAACAACAGCTTGTCGGTCAGCCTACGCAGCAAATCGTTTGGCGACAAATAGGTTCAACAAACGTTACTACAACGCCAGCTACTATGTTAGCGGGTACCGCTAACACTGAGGGGACAGTTGCAGGAACGGGTAATAAAATTGTTTGGACAAGTCGACCTGCACCAAAGAGGCAGCTAAATGGTCCCGAAAGTACAGGTGAGTTGAGATTATGCTAAAAGTGAATATTTGTATGCATCGACTGGCCTTTTATTTTAGACTAGCTTACTTAAACTCAATAAAAACAAAAATTAAATAAATAAAATCAAATGTACACTCCTTTTTGTGATGCTGTTTTTTTTCTTCCTTTTTTTTGCTGAAACAACCGAATCTCAAAAGACTAATTTGCTAATAATTTTTTTTTTTAATATTTTTCATTCTATTTGTTTACAAAGATATAAGCAAGTTGTTATTAAATCGTAAATTTTCACAACGCAAAATTGTACAGCAGCCGCAATTGCTGCAACAGCAACAGTTACAACAACAGCAGCAACAATCGCAAGATGATGACCTGTCCAGTGTAAGTGTTACAATAAGTGGCCAAGATACAACAACAACAGCTGTAACGTACAACACACAACAACACCAACAGCAAATCCAAAAACTTTCTGGTGGAAAAGTTATTAAGATGCCCTCCTTTCCTCTGCTGGTTTCCGAAGTCAATCTGCACCAACAACAGCAGCATCAGCAACAGCAGCAGGTGCAACAGAAGCATAATACAGCGGCTGCTATAGCAGCTAATCATAATTACAGCTTACAACCAACGGCAGCAATACTAACATCGCAAGCCTCACAACAGGGCAATAAAATATATTTAACCACGAGTTCTAGTGGCGGGGCAGCCACAAATTTTACAATAACAAATGCTTCAGAGTTGCAGACGGCAGCACAAAAGTTGCAACAAGCAAACAATTCAAATTTAAAACTAAATTTTGTTGCAACAAATTCGCAACAACAGGGATTACAGCAGCAACAGCAGCAAACACAGCAACAAACGGTTGTTCTAAATAAAACTACAATGCAGCAACAACAACTTTTGCCTCAACAATTGTTACAACAAACGGGTAAATTGAAAAGAGAAAGAATATTAAATATAATCGGGGCAGCACAAGTGGATGCCAACACAAATAGTGCATCTGCGGCCACCTCAATGGGATCGGGTACAGGTGATAGCAACAAAAGAGTGTTGTATACCAGCTTGTTAAATGTAAAACCGCTACAAAAAAACAATGCTGGGCAAATGCAGCTACAAATTGGTCCTCAAGGTATGACTCATGCTGTTTTACGTAGTCGCATTGCCAACAATCAAGCCATATTTGCCAATATGCGAACTGTTCCTGTAGCCACCGTCTCTGCGGCGAGTAATAACAGTCATAACATCGCAACGTCCTCATCCCCGTCAACGGGAACTGGAACCACTACACTGCAAGTTTTAACGCAATCACCACAACTCAATTCAAATATTACCGCCACAACCACTACCATGACCTCTAACTTAAATACTATAAGTAACAACAATAATAATAATAACAATAACAATAATGACGGAAGTTTGCATATGCAATCTCAATTGCACACCTCTTCACATGCAACGCTAGGAGCTGATTTAAATTCATCCAATTCGTTTACATCTATCGGTCACTCTACTAGCGATCTTAAGTCCGCGAACAATGTTTTAAATATGGAAACTGCTTCTTCAGTCGTTAATAATCTAAATAATTCAAACAGTGCAACAACAGTAAATAGTAGTTCTTCGTCAAATGGTTCTTCCGCCGGCAATAGCACCACAACTACATTAACGGCGAATGCAAATAATATCCAAACCACAATTAACAACAGCACCACCACGACAATTAACAGGTGAGACGAGGCAAGATAACTACCATTTATGGTCTTCAAAACAACGGATATTAAGGAAATAATCAGTGTAAATATCAAAGATATGGCGAAAACTTGGTTAAAATTAAGTCAGACTCGCCTAAACGATGCTGGTGACAACATTAATAATAATAATAATCACAAGAACCAGATTAATAAAAAGAATAACAAGAAGAGTTTTTCAAATGTAGAGCAATTGTTTGCTGCTGTTTGAGCTATTTGAATGACAATAAGAGAAAATTTATGTACTACAACAATAACTCCAAACAAACAAGCTAATTAAACAAAAAATACCATTCCACATGAAAACAGTTTTAAAAACCAAAAACAAATTAAATGGGAAAAACAGCCAGCCAAAAGTCAGCCGGTTTTTTAAGTCAGCATTTTTAAGGCTACAAAAAGAAAAATAAAGCTCGATAAAACTTAATGAATGCATTTTTAGAAAGCGCTGTGAACATATTAGAAAAAATGGCTTGTTTTTTCTTATTTTTCTTAGGGTTTTGAAATTAAAGAAAAAAACAAATTTCTATGTAAATTTAAAAAAAAAACCAAACACACACAAAAAAACGCTTTTTTATTTATTTATAAAAGATAATTATGAAATAGAAGTAAACATAAGGAAAGAAAGAACAAAAACAATAAATCAAACCGGTCAATTTTCATTTAGATGATTAAAACAAAATTTTACAGGAAAGTATGGAAAATAAGCGATCTCTTTTAAGTAAAAATAAAAATAAAGTGTTAACGTTTTTGTTGCTGCTTTTAACCTTTTTTTTGTTGACTGAAGCAGAAACATTTTTTTTTAATAGCGAGAGGGTTGTTATTTCCAAGTTTGTATTACCAAAAAAAAAAAAAAAAAAATAATAATTACTGGAACTGGAAGCTTGTAAGTTGTTCAGGTTGTTGTATAATTTCTAATTTATCCAGCCAAAAATGTCAAGAAGTGATTTGAAAGTCACAACACAGAGTATTTATTAAATACAAATAGATTTATTAAAAACAAATTAATGTCAGTTATTTAACTTTTGTTATGATTCATTGTTTAATAAAAAATTTTAAAAACATGAAATTTTAATAATTTTTCGAGATGCCTTAAAATCCTACTAAGAAACATATTTTCATTAAAGCTATTATTAATTAGTCTTATACGATTGAAAATTTACGATTTTAGTTTGATTTAAACAGCTCTTTAAATCGAAGTAGAAAGAGGTTGAAAGTAATGCCTACATTCTATTTATTTATTCATTGAAATGAAATGGAAATAATTTTGTACACAAAAAAATCAAAAATATTTACTTTTATTGATTACAGCTGGAATTATTATTTAATAAATAAATTGACAAACCACTTTAGGCTCAGATTCGGCACTGTTTTTTTTTCCTTGTTTGGTGGATTTTGTCTGGTTGCGTAGGATTTTAATAAAAATCAGCTAAATCTATCTTGGAATTTTTGGATTTAATCGCTTATTCTCAATACCAACTGTCCTTAACACATTTTCATACACACTTATTATTATTATTTTTTTATCTCACTGTCACACATACGCCCACATTACATTACATTACACACCACTTACCTACTCCGTAAACAAAATGAAAATGAATATTTCTTATGAAACTAGATTTGTGTTAGCAATGTATGATAAAAATTAAACCAACAAAAAAAACTTTAGTATATAAATAAAAAAATTAAATTTTCTTTGTAATTTTTAATTTTTACCATTTAATTACAAAACGAAAAAGTTCTTAAAACAGAAAAATATACATAAATAAAAAAGGAAAAAAAAGAACTTATATTTATGCTTAAACAAATTAATAAAATTATAATATTTATAATAATAACGATATGAAGTATAAGAAAATTAACTCTTAACAGAACTCTCCTACTCTTCATCTCTTCACAAATTAAACAAATACATATTTTTTCCTCTCTTAGATGTGAAATTGAAAAAAAGGAAATAATCAAACAAATAAAAATAAACAACAGTTTTTTATATTATTAAAAACTTAAATAAAGGATCTTATTTTCAAGATCTTATTTTTTCTTTTCTTTTTATTTAATTTTTTTTATATAACTATTATTTTTTTCTTTTTTTTTTTAATTTTTGAAAAAGTAATACATTTTTATGATTCTAAACCCAATTTTCTTATTTTGTAAAAAAAAAAAAAAAATAAAGAAAAAAATTAAAACAGGATAAGAGAAAGTGAAAACTGGAAAAATAAAACAAAAGCTTTTTCTTGTCTTGAAAAAAAGAAACAAATGCAGCTTAATAATTGCTGTGTTTTTAAACTTTTGTCTATTCCTGCCTCTCTCTTTTCCTTCCCCCTCTTAGTTATTTAATTATTTTGAAAAGCAAATTATCTCAAAATAAACATTTTATTACCTTTTTTATATGTATGTAATAATAAATCTTATGATTATTAATGTAAATAGTTAGTTTTAATATAATTAATAATAAATAAAAAACCAACAATTAAGTTTAATTTTACATTAAAACAAAAATACAAAAGATAAAAGTATGTATGTATTAAATAATAATAATAAAAAACAGATACAAACATTAAAAAACTGATATAAAAACAATTAAAAATACACAGTTTTTTGATTTTTAGTTTATAGTGAAACTCTGCTTATTAAAGGAAATTGTAAGATATAAAATACATTAAAAAATTAAAAATGTATTTAATTTAGAAAATGTGGAAAAAATATAAATTAAAAAATTTTATTTTGCATTCGTAATTTAATACTTATTTTTTTTTTAATTTTATTTGTTAAAAAGTTTTTCAGGTAGTACTAAATTTGTTGTTCTAGTTAGACGTTGGCGTAGCGCAGGTCAAACAATTTTCCAGCAGTTTTGTTTTTAACAATTGTTGACTCTGAAGACGGTGATTTTTCGTCCTTAATTCTTAACTTTAATCACATCAAAGCGCACTATGTGTCTATACCTGTTATAATGTGCTTTAAGCTCTATATTTTTATATAGAGAATAACTACATTAATTATAGAATAATAAAAAGAAAAGGTGGATTTGTAGAGCTTTACAGAATTTCGAAAAATTCCCTGTGGTGCAAAACATTATACACGGTGTTAAAGGTTACAAAAAACGACTGCAAAAGTCTTTTAATCGAATTTTTAGGTTAGGAAATTGCCTTGACGCTTTTTTTAAATCGCTAAATGTCAAACCTTTACGAGATTTCTGGTGATTACGATTAACAGAACGCATATTCACAATTTCACAACGTGATCCAAAACCTTAACCGATATACGTTTGTTAGAACATGCGGTAATTAATAATTAAGCCATTCGATGTCGATTAAAATGTCAATATATTAATTACATTTAAATTTCGTTCGATATCGAATTACATCAGGTATATGACGGAAATGCTACAATTTAAAACAAACGTTTTTGAATTTGTTTAATTTTTAATAATTGGTTTTTATTAACAAATCCATCGTTTTCTATTATATCGATCGAAATTTATGAAAATATAATTTAAATATTGTTAATCGTAATCACTAGAAATCTCGCAGCTTCAAAGTTCAACTGAAATTTGAGCAGAAAATTTAAAGAACGAACTTCTATCGATATCGAATGCCAAAATTTGCTTCCTGATTTAGGTACATGCATATTTTAATGCATAAGCAATGGATTCACACTTAAGTTTTTGTAGCAGAGTCACATGTAAAATGATAAAAATTGTGTATTAAGAAATATATATTGACTTATGTTATAGATAATACCATTGAAAGAAAAGGAGATGCCTGCAGCAGAATTTTTTAAACACATAAATGCTGATGTCAAAAAAATTTACTTTATGGTCAATAGAAAATAAAATTAATCTTAATCTTATGCTATTAACTTTGGCAAAATACATACCATAAATGACATACGAATATGTCTCAAATCGTAAAGTCTCGGGGATTTATTTAGATGATATGCTAACCTTTGACTGTCATGGAAATAAACTTATATCTAAAATCCTAAGTCACAAACATATATTTTCATTATAAAATGAAACAATTGTTGACAAAAACGTTTTTGTTATCGATTTAAACGCGGTCCGGAGATTTACTTTTATGTACTAATTCAAAAAATTTTAAAAGAAAAGGAAACTATTTTCATCACATGAAGTATTTATAAGGACCTTCATTATTTCTTTAATTTTGTCGTCTTAATTAACTAATAAAACCCCTTTGCTACTGAAGCTGTAAATTTTAATATTTTTATAATTGCTTTAAATAGAACAATTTCTATTTCAAATGTACAGCCTTCAGTTGTGGATAGAATTTACCCAATTTAACAAGCGGTTACACAAATATATTTAAAAAACTAGCTTAATTGTATAGCATATCTTAAGGAGTATAAGTAAAAGAAAGTTTTTTGCTCTAATTTTAAGTGCTGTCAACTTTTATTAATTTCTTGATTACATTTCGATATAAAGATCCAAAATGTCTATTTTCGGTGTTTGTATTTACAAAAGTTTTCAAAAAGGTTTGATTTCCTTTTTAATATTATAATTTTTATGTTTTAAAAAAATTGCTGGCTTCAATGAATACGAAAATTTTTTTAAACATAGAAGGAAATAAATTTTCTGACCTATAGCTTCATTGGCATTTTTGTTAATGGTCAAGGCAAGTATATCTTAACTAACACATGAATACCCTTTTGTTATAAGTAACCAATAGATATAGAAAGGTTTTTTAAAGGGCAAATTTGTAGTTTTCAGTTATTCTGTAACCTAAAATCTATTGACAAGTCAAGTAATTGACGATTTAGTTTTAAGCTTATCGGTATCTTTGAGATCAAAGTCTTACCAAAAGCTATGGTTTACAAAATCTTAACTTTAACTATTTGCAATTAACAGAGGGTCAGAGTAACTAAAAATGTATTTGAAAATTATGCTTCGTTAAGCATTATTATTCGATTATTAGATAATAATCAGACAGTAATAATGAAACAAAATTTTCTTTGGTCTATTTGAAAACCTTAATTGCGTTCAGTAGTAATTCTTAGTAAATATTAGCAAAATTACATAAAATAAAAATATCTGAAAAGTATTTAGTTAAAATGTGAACAATAAAATATTTTTAATTAAATTACATATAATTAGATAAAACTTTATTAATTGATAATTTTCATTTAAAAATTTATAGAACAATATGATTTCCTTGATTTAATTTTGCACAAGAAATAGATAAAATTATATTAAGTGTTTGAGAATTTTAAATACTTTTTACTAAATATTTTTAATAAGATTTTAATGCAGAGTTTCTTTTTTGTTAACCCCTGATAAGATTTGGATAAGTTAAATAATAGAACAAAAGTGTTTTAAATGATTTAAATTATGATAAAAACCTGTTTATTTTAATATTTCATATTTTTTCGTGTAACTTTATTTTATAACTTCTTACAAAAAAATAAAATATAAGCTTTGTAATTAAAAGTAAATTTTAAGTATAGAATTAATAATAATAATTTAGGTTAAGTCAAGAAAGACATTTTACGCTTATAGAAATAAAGGTTATACCACTTATTATTGTTTATTTTGTAATAAAAAAATTAGATTAAAATCTTGAAATATAAGGCTTATTTTTGAGAAAAATTTTATTGTCATTTTACGTAAGTTCCAAATAAAATTATTTTAATGGATTTACACATATTTTAAAAGCTTTTTCTATACAAGTATTTTAAAAATTGAGATCTTTTTATTTAACCGGGGTTTATTTCGTTGATTTCAATTTTCTGCGGTATTCAGCGTCCTTTAAATTTAGACTAAAAAATTACTTAATAATTAATGAATAAATAATGTTTTTATATAATTAGCGAATGGCAATTAAAATTTCTGATATTTTTTTTAAAAATGATTCACATTTTTATACGTCTTTTTATATATGATAAATATTTAAAAATTCTAATAAAAAACATTAATTTTAATTTTAAACTAAAAGTGCTCCTTGTTTATTTGAAATTAATAATTTTTAATTGGATTTCACTGATTTACAGCGAATATCAGTGCTGCTTACGAGAATACTGTTGTATATATATTTTTCATTTGTCTCATTAACAACATTTGTGATTTTTTTTGTATATACTTCTCTTAAAATCTTCATCCAGTTTGATACTAAATTTAAATGCATTTTTATATTTTTCACAATGTCGTTGCAACATCTCTTAAAAAAATAATAAAACTGTAAAGTTTATTAAAATAAGTTAGTCATCTTTTGCCGCGTGGTTTAATAAGGAGATATTTTTTTAATCGAACCAATCTTTGATTCTGGATGTCGCTTTAAAGAAAATTAAATATATATAAAAAAAAAAACAAATGTAGCATTATCTGGTCAATGGCCGAAATTAAAAAAATATTACTTTTCGTGTTCAGCACCTGCCAATTATTCTAGAAAACTGCAATACAATTATTAAAAATTTTTAAAATGAAAGTTTGTAAACCAGAAAATTTTCACTTTTATGATAGCAACGGAATTATGTTCAACTGAATTTAAATTTTGAGATGAAATTTAAAATTTTAATCAAAAATGATGACACATATTTCAATATTTTATATTTTTCGTTAATTTCTTTCTATTGATATAATTTTTTAAAAAATACAACAAAATAGTGATACGGGTAATTTATTTTTTTATATTTCAAAGTTTATAATTAAAAAAACATAAAGTTAAGTCCAAAAAAAAGAACAAATAATATAATAACAATATCTATGTATATGTAAAAAAAGAGAAAAAAATGCTTCTCCCTCAAATATATTTCAATATTTATGTAAATATTGTGTAAAATATAGTACTGATGTTTATTTAAAAAATTATTAAATTTCATTTAATTTCAAAAAACTCACAAAAGTTCCAACGACTTTAAATTTAAAACAAATGTAACGAAATGTCTCATACCAAAAGTATTAAAAACAATTTAATGTGTATAATAAATAAAAACTTAAGATTTTTAATGCAGATGTCTATGTGTATATTTATTATTAATTCCTTTCTAATTGCATAACATAAAAACCACAAAAATACTCAAAATATTTCTTTCAAAAATCTTTGGGATATAGTATTTTTTTTTAATAATTTTTGAAGAATTGATAAAATAAAAAATGAAATATCTTTGTGAATTACCTAATGCATAAAAATACATATTTAATTATTAAAATAACTTTACATAAAAAAATTATATATAAATAAAGAAAAAAATCGTAAGTACGTTGTAAAATAACAAAACAAAACGACTTATTTATTCCATAAGCAGCTAATTGCAAAAAAAAAAAAAAATTATATACATTTAACAAAATAATAAAAGATTTTAACCTTAAAAAAATAAAATTTATATTATTTATTGCATGCATTATAAAACAAATACAAAGAAAATGAAGAAAATAACTTCAGTTTAAAATCATAAATTAATGTTGGATATGTATGATATTTAATAAATAAAACACAAACAAATAATTATAATATTAATAATAATACTATAAATATATGATGGAAACTTGCAAGGAAAAATAACTAATAAAAAAAATTAAAATAAAATAAAGCAAACAAAAAAAATACTTATTAAAAAATAGTTTCTTTATTTGCTTTTTAATAGACAACACTGCTACCTAACAGTAAAAACCCTTCCTAGAGTACATCTGCTAAATGTATATCTTGTGCAGCAACCATCAACGGTTGTTGTTTTAGCTAAAAAACTTTTAGGACAGAGATGTAATCATCATTTGATGTTTCAGCTGAGTATAGTTTTAATGTATTCTCATTAAATGAAATAAACCTGTTCTCATTTAAGACACTGATATGGCAAATTGCTTCAATTTCCCTCCATCCTACATTGTGCAAGAACACAATTCTTAAAAATTATTTTCAGCCTTTAATAAATTTTTAAAAGCCATTCACCAATCATCCTAGTCATCAACTAATTATACTTAAAGAATTCTAAATCATAGTTTTTATAACGCTACGTTTACATTCGACAATGCTGTCATGACAATAAAATAATACACATTAGTTGTCAAAAATGCTGACAATTGCTTCTGTAGTATAGGCGTCCAGACAATAATTATGACAATTCATTATGAGCACGTTCTCGGAAAATTTAAAATAGCTTTAGAGTTTCTTCTTGCTATTTTTCCATTTCTATTGTTAAATGCAAAAAAAAATTTAGTAATTAAAATAATAATTTAATTAAAATTTCATTTAGTTAAAGCAATTATAAAAAAATTTGTCGGCATACGTCAAATCACTGTCTTGTTTACTGTCTTCAAAATATTCAAGACAGTAATTTAGACAATTGAAATGTGTACATGTATTAGTGAAAAACTGTGCATGTATTTCTATTGTCATGACAGCATTGTCTAATGTAAACTGGGTGTAAACGTTTACTTTTTGGGTTTTTAACTTAAAGTCAGTTGAAGCTTGTTTTTTGTTTTTAGATTACGTATCGCTTCAAATCAAAATAATCCTAAGCAAGAAAGAGTATATTCGGCTAAGCCGAATCTTATATACCCTTCACCATCTATGTAAGTCTAGTTTAGTGAAGTTACTCCAATCAAAAAAGCAAATATCGGGGTGCCCAAGATTAAAAAAAAAAAAAAATTGGTACGCATACATATATACAATTTTACATAAAACTGACATCGGCTCTTAATGGGTTAAGTAAAAGCTTTAAAATGATACCCATAATGATATTTTAAAAAATTTGAAAATTTCAGATCCCCGTAACTCGAAAATATGGGCAAACGCCAATTTTTTTACTTAATGTTTTTTCTTATTTTTTAATTCTTTATCGCCCCATGTATTTATTTTTTGGTTTTAGTTACTTTATTGTTCCAAATGACATGAAAAAATTAGATGGTGTTTTGCCTGCTGCCTCGAAGGCCATGGACCGAGCATGCTGATTTCCAATAGCACCTTTTTTGACACTATATCTGATCGATTGACTTTTTTGTTTTGTGAAGTTGCTAACACGGACGGAAATCGCTTAATAGACATCGCTATGCATAATAAGTCAGATTATATATACTTTATGGGGTCGCAAATGGACATTGTAGAAATTACACACGGAATGACAAACATAGATATAACCTTTTTCCACTTTTTATGGTATAAAAACACATCTTAAACTTTTGAATAATAAATTTTCATATTAAAATAATATATATTTAAAAGGGCTAATTCTTCATGGAAATCGATTACATAACAACATATAAATAAATAAATAAATAAATATTCATTAGTTTCTTTGAACCAAAAGAATAAATATATTGCTTTCTCCCTTTAAGAACTCGGAGTCATTTTTGCTTGTTTCTGTTTTATTTAATGGCAGCTATTTGATTTTAAATTAATATTTCAAACTTCTGCGGTATTATTCTTCAGAATTTACACTGTAGCCGTAAGATAAAATGTTTATAATTGCTGTACTTTCCAAAGTCTGAACCTTGGCGAGCTTAAACAGTTAATTTTCTACTGTTTATGTAGTAAATAACCTTTAATTAATTTTCGCATGAAGAATTTTTATTTGTTGTTATTTCTATTATTTACCGAGCTTTAATGATATTAGTTTTTTATTGTAGTGAAAAATCACTCGTCTGCATTTTCCTTATCCATCATCCAAAGTCGGAAATTATGAAAAAAATAAAACCCCAGAAAAATATTTTTTAAAATGCTAAAATTCGTGCTCCAGTAATTTCATAGTTTTAAATTGTGAATTTTCTTTACTTCCCTAGAAATATTGGGATGTTAATCTACAATCGGTTGTGATATTCGCTAAAATGAAAAAAGGCGCATATTGTTTGGTTCATGTACAAAATTAAACATCGACACGCTAAGTGAGCTTTGCGCCACCTGTAAGTCAAATGAAATAGTTAGAGTCTGTTTATGTAAATGTTAAAGTAATGAAATGTTATGAAGGTTTTATTGAGACTTGATGTAATTAATTATTTTTTAAATTATAACTTTAATTTCTTAAACAAATTTAAATGTCTGCAAGTTTAAAGACGACGAAAAAAATATATAACACAGAAACATGTTATTGTTCAATTGTTTGTTCATATTGTCTAGGGTGATTTGGCAAAATAACTAAATATCAGAGACTCCTTTTATAGGTCTACGTCGGTGCTCCATTTCATGTTCACTAGCTATTAGTCTCTAATTTACAGTGGTTATAAAAAAGATATGATTTAAATTTTGAAATAAATATTTATTTGATTAAAAA
This sequence comes from Gymnosoma rotundatum, assembly GCA_916610165.2. Taxonomy (NCBI): domain Eukaryota; kingdom Metazoa; phylum Arthropoda; class Insecta; order Diptera; family Tachinidae; genus Gymnosoma; species Gymnosoma rotundatum. Next base: position 129,327,503 of record OU744339.1, on the reverse strand, counting down.
CACTGAATCTTTTTTAATGACTTTTGTTCAATTTAATCTTTATGTATATTACTTAAAAACATAAAACTTTTTGAAATACATATATAATAACAAATGAATTGTGAATACATAATTATTCAACAATCATGTCAAAGTAATCTCATGATCATCATCGTCTAATCTTTGTATCTTGACAGTATGTTGAGATCCACTACTCTATGCTTCATTATACATTCACTGCCACACATTTATATATTCAGCATCTACAAATAGACTGACGTTGCCTGCAATGCGTTTCACATTAATGAATGCTGTTTACGATTTACATTTCTAGTTTCTAACAAATGGCTGTATCACAAACGAGACATACAGACTCCGCTGATGATGCCGTAGACTTCAAGGCGAAAATTAAAACTAAAAAAAAAAATATTGCAAACATGCTCGTACCATCATTCATGAAATAAAATATGTATTTAATAGATATTTTTGAATAATTGATCTGGTTTGAAAATTATAAAAATTTAATAAATAAAATTTTTTATGGGTTTACTGAAAAAGTAAAATGAAAAAAATGCTTCCGTTGCTAAACTGACGGTTAGCAAAAGTATATGCCGATTAGTGTTGTTTAGGAAAGACCAGAAAAAGTTACGCTTTTCCTTCAAGAAAGTTACATTTTTTTTATTAAGATTTACGTTCTTAAGTTTTTCTAAAATAAATAAGTGTAATTTATATAAAATATAGTAAATAGTTTGATTCCATACTTTAAGAAAAATAACACGGCAAAAAATTCTTTTACTGAACGAAAACAAAACTAAAGTAAAAAAAAAAAAAAATAGAAAAACGTATGAAAACGTGATTAAATAAATAATAAGTTTCTTTTTGTCTAAAAATTCAAAGAGGTTTTTAAAAAGTTAAAATTGCTGGAAATGTTGGACTTATAAGGCAGCACAGCTATTGTATCAGTATTCATTTGGCGAAATATTCTCTCCACACAAGATTTAGATTAAAAACTGATTTTTCAATGAACATGTGTATTTAAATCGGGACAAAATCCATACATACCAGTTAAAAGGTGCGTTCTTTCGTCATTCAAAAAAAGTAGATTAAGCTTCAATGGAATTTACTATTTTTAATCATTTAAACAATACCGTTAATCAAGACAAACTTGAGTCGTATTTACTTTAAAACTTATCCATTTTAGCGAATGACAATTTTTCCTTTAGAGACATATTTCTTCCGTTAGTTCTATCAAATTCAAAAATTTGTAAAAACACTAAAAACTGTTGCATACTTTTAGGAAATAAAAAACGACGTATTGGAACCACTGTTGCCAGGGAAAGACAGGAAGAACTTCAAAAAGTGACAATTTCTCATTAAAAGTTAAATTTTGAAATTTTCTTTCAATAAATAATAATTTAATGTAATTTATTTATATAAAATATCGTAAAAAAGTTTAGGGAAAATAACAAGGCAACAAATTCATATACTGAACAAAAAAAAAAAAAGAAAAATAGAAAAACGCATGAAAAAATTTCAGCTCAATGGTTCTCATGAGTATTTAAATCAGGACTCAATATAAATATTCCATGATTGAAAAGTGCATACACTTAAAAATACCGTTATTAAGGACGAACTTGGGTCTTATTTGCTCAAAGCTTCAACATGAAATCGCTAACAATTTTTCCGTAATATACATCTTCACTTCAAGACAAATATTAGGCAACAAAATTATACATTTTACGTGGAGCCTTTAAAAGTTACAAATAATAACTAAAGTTGCTAACAATTAGCCAGAAACATTTTGCTGTTTCTAAACATGAAGCAAGAAACATTTTGTGATTGTTCACTAATTATATAGATTACACATCAGCAACATTATATTTTGTGTATTTTTCGAACAAATTTTTTATATGGGCTTTCGTTAACATTTGCAAGTGTAAAATTTCACCGAATTGTGATTAAAATTTAATTGAATTGATATGTTAAGAGAAACGGCTATCAGAGGGGTTCTTGACTCAAGTAAGGGAACAAATACTTTTTCAACAATATTACTTTATTTCGTGTCTGCTCCAAAAGTTACGAACATTTGGCCAAATACAACAAATTTATACATGTTACTTGGAGCCTTCAAAATTTACAAAAAATGTAACCAAATGGCATCATTGGTGCCAATTTATAAAGATAACAGAAAAAGACTTTGGGCTTGTGTGGTCTTCGTTTAACAAAATTAATATTGATTGATTCTGAATACGCTTCGTATTCTAATTTATCAAATTATTTGCTTAAATAGATGATGTTTACAATGTAGACAGCAGAAAGTAGATACACGCGAAGAAAGCTCATGACAGATGTAGATGCTCTACAAAATGCTGTATTGTATATATTCTGCTAATGTCTTATTTTTCCTGATTTCCTGGTAATGTAAAAATTGGAAAATAACTTGTTTTTTTTTTAATAGTAAAGTATGTAATCCTAATCTCTTTATGTAAAAATAGCAAAAAAGGTGTTTAAAAATATTCAATTTTTTTGTTATTTCGAAGTTTGTTTTGTTTGTTATTTTTTGAAAGAAAAAGGAAGATCATAAAATTACTATTATTTTGAAAGCAATTAATAAGAATCAAAAAATAATTGCTAAATAAATTTTTTTATTAAAAAACTTATAAACATAATTTTGATATTTAATTCTTAAATAATCTTCAATTTTATATCTTGTCTTGTAAATAGTACAGTTTTCGTTGTTTTTTTGAAATCCAGCCCTCTCTTCTCGAACCTCATAGGAGTTAGAGCCGTCAAGAACATCAACTGGCATGTAGCCAGAAAAGTTGCGGTGAGTTTAGTGAGAATGAGTACTCGTATTTATAATATTACCCGACAATTTGTTAATTTCAATATTTTTTTTTATTAAACCATGCAATTAATCTTTACTTTCAATCAAAAGTAATTAAAATACATATGTTTAGAGTGGCAGTTATTAATAAAAAGAATGTAATATATTTAGTTATCCTTTTGTGCAACTTTAAACAGCTTAAGAAAATATCTTTTTGTTACATTATTCTAAAAATATACAACTATTTAAATCGATAATCGAACTACTTTTACAAGTTCTGCAATGCATTTTCTAATTGTTTTGTGTGAGTTTGCATTTAAACATGTGTGTATAAATTATTTTGGCTCTAAGACGGATTTAGTTTTAGTTTTTGCTTCAATTCTTTTCTCTTTCATGGAATTTTTTATAGTTTTTATTTATCGCAGCAAAATGGTGGCTTGTTTAATGTTTAAACTTTAATGATAACATTTAACTGATAGTATCCGCAAGTAAGTAACTACACAAGCTGACTGGCTGACTATCTGCCTGTCTAACTATTTTCGATTGCCTCTCTGCCTGTCGAGTAGAAGATGATGATAATGTTTGACTGTGATGATGGTGCCTGGAATATGTTTAAGCAGTAGTGGTTGTTGCAGTCGTCAGTCTTGTGTTCGTATCTGTATTTAAGTTGCTATCTTTGTTTGCACAGGTATTCATTTAAATTTATATGTTCATACACATCTATCTATTTTACTCTTTTTTTTTCTTTTGGAGTATTTCTTGCGAACATTTGGTTCGTTGTATAGGTTGGCTTGTAAACATCACGCTTTTCCAATTAAAGTTGCAATAGAAACACAAAAAGACGTAATGAAAACAAAAAAAAAAAAAAAAGAAAAAATGAATAAAAATATTTTCATTTTGCTGCAACGGATAGACACGCAATAATTTTCGCACAATTAACTTTATTTGCAAATTTGCACACAAACACCTTTTCGTTTTCAGGCATTTTAATATAATTTTAATAAAATGTTAACACAAAGAAATAAATAAATTAATAAAATAAAATCAGTAACTATAAATCTACCAACTGACTACATTGATGAAATACTTTAGATAAAAGAAAAAAATATATTGTAATAAATAAAAGGAATGTCGATCCAATAGTGTTTAAAAGCAATAATTTAATGCAACCGAAATATTTGTCTGCAACAAATTTAAAATAAGAAACCTCAAACAAATTTATCACAAAAAATCGATCAAACTTTTGCCAACTATTAATTGAATATTTGTTGAAAATTAAATATTTATTTTAGTTTAAAAAAAAAAAGTCACAACGAACGAATACAGAACCAAATGGTATGACAGAAAATGTCACGAAAAAATATTGAAAAACAAATCTTAAAACCCAAAATAAACCATAATTGACAGAGAAATATATGTTGAAAATATATAGTCACTCACTCAGTCAGTCATACACACATGCATGCATGCATAAAGTGTCAATATATCATTTGTTCTTAAATATATTTTTATGAGAAAATAAATGGCAGCCATATTGTTGTATGTAATTAACTTAACAGAGAGAAGAATAAAAAAAAACAAAAAAAAAAAAAATCAATTGAAAGGCTTAGAGCATTAGGGGTAAAAGTGTTCTTTGTTAACATAACCGAAACACCTTGTGCTTTAAGCCGTTCTATTATCAAACAATTTCAAAACTGTACGAACAGATAAAATCAAATCGGATTTAAAGCCGTAAAACTACAGAAGGCAAGTTGAGTTATTCGCCGTACACAATTATCTTCAACAGCGTGTACATGGACCAACAGAAATTACACGTTGTAAAGGTCAGCATCTGGCAACAATTCTAACTTTACAACCTGACAATTACGAAGTAAACGTAAATGAACCTTTCAGTGACTTTCAGTTACTAGGAAAATTGTTGTTGCCAAAAAAAAAATAAATAAATAAAGCAAAATAGTCGTTATATCAACACATGAACATATTGACATGCGAAGAAGCAGTTCTTAATACAGCGGTTCGCAGGACCATATACTTACTAACCTCTTGTTAAGGAGCTGAAAAATATCTTAATTCGAAACTAGAATTTGCAATTTGCGATACAATTGCTTACCATCATATTTTTTTTGTTGCAGGCCATCATCAATAATCGGAGCAGAGAGACCCTTAGCCATTGCGGGTTACTGAATTCTGTGCTACAAAAGTTAGCTACTGCTTAGATTTTAGAAGTATTTATCTTTCTGTTTCTGGACCCTACAAGCTCTGAAGACTGGTGCCGCAATATACCCTGGAATTATTGTGTCGCAAAAGGAAAAAGCTACAGCTGGTGCCACAGACGGCGGTGATCTCTGTCTGTTGGCCCACATAGTCAAGGTGACAGAATTTTAAGCGTGATGTCTTTAACACTAATTACTTTTGTTGAACACTTTCGACATGGAATTGAAATAAGAAATTTACCGACGTGGTATCTCTAACACCCAAAGAATATCTATAACAAGTACGTGCAGGAGTTCAGCTGATAGTTTTATTTGTGTGCGTGTTTATCAATTTTTGTGTCAAAATTCGTTAAAATTTTTATTTTGATCTTGTTTTTCTTTTAATTTTTATTGTTTTATCAGGGATGGTAAACGAAATCTAAAAATACACTTTTTCAGCTCAAGTTGCATTAAACATCCTTTTATTGAATTCCTGTTTAAATATACATTGATATAGTCGTTAAAAGATCTTTCTCTTACTTTTTTTTAATAATAATTAAGTAAAATTCATATTAAGTTTTTATTTAGAAAAATGATAAAATGTTACCAACTTTTCCATCTCTGAACTGTTTTTTGACATAATACATGATTTTATACAAACGAAATGCCTGTTGTTGTTCTAATGTTGTATTTGTTGTAGACTTGCATGTATTTGATATAGATATACTTTGTTAACACCCATTACGTTGTTAAAGTAAAATGATCGATATCAAATTGAAGTAAAAGCATCCGTATTTGGATGCCACCCTTTTGCGATTTTTGGTTATAAACCTAACGATATTGCGTTTCCGTAATTGGGACGGACGTTTTTTGGGGACTTTAGAAAAAGTCTTTTTTTGAAAAAAATTAAAAAAAAATGTCAAAAATAATGAGCTAAGTTTTCAATATTTAAAGAGGACGAATTGGGTAGAACAACGAGTTTAAATATACTGTATTAAAATTATGTTTTTTTTTAATTTGTTATGAAATCTTTTATCTATTTTTTAATTTAAAGTCTTTATTAATAAAAGGTTTTTAAAGCTCAAATAAATATATGTGATTTTAGAATTTAGGAAGTTGTCAAAATACGTTTGAATTTTTTGCTACAAATATTATTAATTTTTTGTGTTTTAATGTACAGGACTTTTTCGAAAATGCTTTTAGTGCACATAAATTAGCGCACAATATTTTTCCAACAACGCCTACAAAATAGTGCTGGCAAAGTACTAAGTAGTCGGTGTCAGGTACCTAAACTTTTTTCTAGATACTCATTACTCCAAAATAGGTAATAGATACTTGCAGAGTTGTTATTTTATTTTTATTAAATGTAAGATTTTACGTTTCAAATGGTCAATTCAACGATCAATTTTATGTTAAAATAAAATTCTCAATAAACAAGAATATAGTTTTTATAAAAATATTTTTTTATAATCAATTCTTAAAACTAATTAAAAGCATTTAATAGTACCGATTACCAAATTAATTGTATTGAGTACTGAGTAGTTAAAAGCAATTAATTTTATCATGGCTACTTCCAACACTGCACAGTGGGATCGAAATTTACAGTTAATTTCCATTAAAATTTCGATCGATATCGAGTAATTGAATTTTTTCCCATGGTTAGCCAGCAAAATTTAAAATTTTCTGAAAAGAATTTAAAGATTATAACATAAACATGTAGATTAAAGCACCGTTTTGTAGATATTGACGAGGCCTTCAGGAACATGTATGATTTTTAAATATAACCAAATATTAAAGAAATGTCAAGCGTTAGAAAAATTTTTAGATGCGAGGTAGCCAACTTTGAGATCACATAGCGCCATCCCTGGAAAGTGAATGATACCCAGCTTAAAATCTTAAGCTTAAATACTCCTCTGCTATGCTGGTGCCAAATCTTTTGGATCAAACGGCCTAGCCCTTAACAAATGGCTGGATTATTTTCAAAATATTTTGATTCTGTCCCACTGTGCACTGGTTTTTAAATAAAAATTTAAAATCAATAAACAATTTCGTTTAATCAGTTGCGACTCCAAGTCGTTAACAAATCAGCCTGCAATGATCTCTTCCAATAAAAAGAAGAAAACAACATGATGTTTTAAAGTGTTTGAAAAAACATTTGTAAATATCACTTAACGAACAAATAACGTTTCATATTTTTGGCTTTTAGCTGGGACAAAACAAACTTTGAAGCCACCCACTCTACAAAAGATAATCACGACAACAGCGGCAATGATGATCATTTTGCAATCTGCAGTGCAACAACCAGCAACTAACAAACAACATTTGCTATCACCTGTTAACAGGAAAATAAGGAAATACCAGAAAGAAAAAGAAAAACAGTGGAAAATTCTTTAAAGTGTTTTCCCAAAACCAAACACAACCAACTATTACTTTCTCACCGTTAACAAATTTTTAACAGAATTATTTCCTCTTCTCTCCTCCCTGCTTTTAATGCTTCAGCAAAATGTCTAATATTGAAAACTTTTATTTAAGGTTAAAGTTTAAATTCAATACAAATACTTAGAAAAATAAATCAAATAGAGATTAAAATAATACAAGAAAAAATTACATTTTACAACATTAGACATTTTTCATATAGACACACCAACAACCAACAATCAACAACAAAAAACAATTACAAATTATACATTATTTGTAGAATTTTTTTAACGTTTTTCTTTCTTGCTGTGGCTGTGTGGCTGTTTGGCAGTTTGGCTGGGTTGTTTGTGTGTTTGTTAGTTATAGTCCAGTAAATTTACATAAATTTGTTTATTTAAGTTGTTTTTTATGTTCTTTTATTTATTTGTTTGCTGTTTAAAATCAACATAATTGATTTGTACCCCAAACACCAGATTGTCTTATTTGATTATTTAACATAAAGTTGCTTTAAGATCATATTGTTTGTTGCCTTTTCTCTTCATGTTTTTTATTTTCTAATAGAGCCTTTTGTCGGCTGGGAATTATTATGATCAAAGTTTGTAACTTAAAAAAAGAAAGAATGGGCACGCGAATGAATTTAATTTTTATGCATTTACATATTTCGTACCTTTTGTATTTTTTTGGGTAATTTGCAATTTAGTGCCTGGCATTTGCTTCTTGAAAATTCTATTTTATGAGAATTTGTAATTTTCAACAGGTTGGCAGAATTATTACAGACTGTTCCTTCAGTTGGAGAGCTTCTAGAGTACAAATCGAAAAACTTCTAAAGATCTATTATTTCCATGATAAAAAATTAAGGAATTTTTCTTTTAAAAAATATGGAAAACAAAAAGAAAAAAATTTAAATGGTGGCAAGAAGTGAAAAGCAATAAAAAAATATATTGAGATAAGATATGTGCGCCAGAATATTATCTTTTGAAGCACCAAAACTTATAAGTCGGTTGGGTCTCGGACCTATAGATTAATACCCAGGACGATTTTGCACGTCCCCAAAAAACATTTCGGCCACACTTGGCTTATTATAGTCACTTTTTACAAAATGCTTACAAGTTTAATAAAAAATACAACAACAAATAATTGTAATTTTATTCCAGCTTAAGGTCACAGTTTATATTTTTATTTTTTTCTATATTTCTAAAAAATAAAAAACTTGTTTTAAATAAATATTTTAATAATCATTTACATTAGTAAATAAAAGAACAGGAAATAAAATAAAGTGAACATGAAGTTTGTGAGTCAATTAGCTTTACTGTAAGTGTCAGACGTCGTCGATTTTGTTCGATTTGTAGCAATTTAAAATGGTTACCAGGAATGAAGTGAAACTTTGTCAAGATTTAAAAAAAAAATTTTTTTAATTTTTTCCTAATCATGATTTGAACCGTAAATATTAGAAATGAATTAAAAATTAATTTTTTCGGCTTTGGTTAATTTTTTAATTCAATTTCTAAAAATTTTTAGAAATAAAAATTATTTACAAATTTATGCGGACTTTTTTCAAAGAAAACAAAAATAATTAGACACTAGAAAAATATAATACCGTATTTTCTGAATCCTTCGTCAGCATTCTTTGCATCTATCTACCTTAAGTTTTGTAAGTTATAAATATCATTTATTTAACCAACTAAACTATTAATTTGGTTAGACGAAGTCCACACATAACCTAAAGCATTTCTTTGTCGTTCTTTCTGTAACTCGTCTTGTACATTTATTTTTATTTCGTACCAACCTTCGGTATGGCCACGAAATGCAATTTTAATTTTTAATCATTCATACTTGTTTGCTCACAACATTATAGATGCTCTTTTAGTATCATATTTACAGTTATGAGTTAAGTATGAATGTAAATACGCTGTGCCTTGCGTTCATTTTAATTTTTAATTATTTTCCAATCAGGATTTGAACCGTGGACATTATAAATGAATTAAATTTGAGATTTTCTCCGCTGTTGTTTATTTTTTAAATTAATTTTTAAAATTTTTTATTTAATTTTATTTTTTAGAAATTGTTTCAAACTTATAGTTCCTTACTAAACTTTGCTTTAATTAAAGATTTTTTTTAACGAATGTCAAGCATTTTGAAAATTTTTAATCTGGCAACACTAGTGGCATATGATACTGTTGAAATTAAGGCGAATCAATTACCAGCGTAGGCGAATTCATTATTTTTTGCTTGTAATTATTGCTGCAAAACTCCGTATATAAAGAATCTTTATATATTTTTTATGTACGGAGTTTGACAGTAATCATTTCGGCGAAAATGAATGAATTCGCCTATGCTGCCACCTGGAAATTGATTCGCCTTGATTGAAATTATTGTTGTAGCTATGCCGAAAAGTGCATATTCAAGAATTTAAATTCTTAATCAGTCTGAAATTGAGTGATTTGAGTCCGGCTTTTGTTAATTTTAAAAACGTCGGTCGTTTGGAATTTATTGGCACAGAGTTGCAATGAAAAAAAGCACTTATTTGAATTTGCACTCATTCGTGCGGTTAAGTATTGGCAATCCTACAAAAACCTTTGCTGCTTATAAGTAATGGTTGTTAAAAATTCATCGGTGAATATATTTTCTTAAGTGATATTTTTTATATCATAAAAATTGTCGTATTTAGGGTTCAGAGCATTTAAAAAAGACGTCCATAGACGCTTGTAACTGTTTGGTTGGACTTCGGGTTAAAGGTATACTTGCATTTGTAATAAGCCCGGTCAAGTAGTAAATGTTCCTGATGCTTAAATATAGAATATAGCGAATATTCTTTTCATTCCAAATTTATTATTCTGGAGGAGACAACAACCCTTAAAAATTTCTTTAGCTGCAAACTTACTACAAAAGCCATAGAGCTCCTTAATCAATGCGTAACTCAATCCTGGGTACTTTGCGGGATACTAAAATAAATAAAATCTAAAGAAAATGTTACAGTCTCTATTCAACTTAAATTCTGCCGCAATTTTTGGTCTCTATTAAACTAAGGTACGAGCAAAGAGATTACAATGTAAACCGAATAACCACAACTGAAATTAATCTATTAGTTTAAAGTTTTTGTAAAGTTTAAATTTATACTGTAAATATACTGACTAGGCATTTTGCAAAACTATAAATTTATGTCCAACTTGATACTATGATAGTTTAGTTTTAACTGTCCCAATGAAAGATTTATTAATTCAAAATCAATAATTTTAAATGTTTTGCAAGTAATATGAATTTATTTTAAAAGCAATTAAATTTTTATAAGTTCTATACCGCGCTAAAATTCAATTAAAACTTCAAGTCTAACTTTGCTTTCTAATTACAATTTAAACACAATGGCTTCTTTCATCGTGTCTCTTTTCCTATAAAATAATCAAAACTTTTAAATTAACTAATTAGTATTGATTGGTTTATAAATTCAAACGTTTTTTTTTGTTTTTGCTTTTATTTCTATATTATAATTGCCTTACTAAGTTACTAACTAATTTAAAAATAGTTATTAGCAAACGTACATACATACATACACACACACATATACGACTCTATAATTAACAAAGCAATAAATAAATAACATGCCGACAAGTGGCATTTAATCAGTTAAAATATCAATCAATACAATCATACCACAGAAATCTGAAGTTACCAATAGACACATGATATAAATTGTAAAGACACATAAATACAAATACAAATACAAGAACAAAAATTATACACTAAATACAATATGTTTTAAATAGCAGTTGACAATAATACTTAATAATTTAAATAAGTTTTTTTTTTTAGTTTTTTTATACCCTTCACCACAAAAAGTGAAAAAAGGGTATATGTAAGTTTATCATTCCGTGTGTAATTTCTACAAAATCCATTTCCAACCCCATTAAGTATATATATCTAAGTTCTTATGCATATCGAAGTCGATTGAGCGATGTCCGTCTGTCCGTCCGTGCTAGCGTTGAAAAATAAAGTAACTAACTCCATCAAAAAAAAAAAAAAAAAAAAAAAAATATATATATATATATATATATATATATAAAATAAGAAAAAACATCAAGTAAAAAAATTGGCGCTCACCCATATTTTCCGAGTTACGGGGTTCTTAAATTTTTAAATTTCTTAAAATACCAATATCAATATCTTAAAGCTTTTGTAGAGATCTTTAAAAATACTTAAATTTTTAAAAAAATGCTTAACATATTAAGAGCCGATGGCATTTTTATGTAAAATTATATGTATGCAGTATCAAATTTCTTTTGAAGGTCTAACAACCGGAATTTTTTTTACGTAATGAAATTTTTTTTACATGATATAACTTTCCACTTTCTAAAAAGAGGGCCTTCCACCCCCCTTCCACATCTTGGAAAATGCAACTAAATTAGCTGTGTAGACAAAGAGGCGCTTATTGCAACAAATCAGGGAATGCAAGTGAGCAAAACGAAACGTTTGCTTTTTAGTTCTTTAGTTCGAAATAAATCGTAGTAAGTGAAACAAAACAACAGTTTTTATTTATAAGCAAAAAATATACAATTAATTGAACATTCGCAGCCAAAAGAGAAATATTGACAATAAAACTGATAGGTATTGAAAAAAAAAACGTTTTGTAAACGTTGGCTTATTGATTTGCTCGTTATAGCTAAGAATACATTGCGCTGTTTATCATCCAAAAACATTTGTTTTTGTTTTTGTTTTTTTTTTACAAAAAACCATTGAAACATTTTTACAAGTGTATTTATTATCTTTGTACGAAACGTTTGCGAAACGTTTTGTTTGTTTTCACGCATCGTAACAAATATAACCGTGCATCTTGAATGTAAACTCGACAACTCGAAAGCAACTTTTCTTTTCGTTTGGCGTTAAAAGGCACGACAAATGGGGAGCAAAACTAGAAGCCGGGCATTTATTAATTAGGGGTTGCACATGTGCTAAATTTAACTTTGAATTGTAAAAAAGTTTAACTGAAGATTAAATAATTACACATAAGCTTTAAGCTTTCATTTATTTTCCTTTCCCTTTTAGAAAACACGGTCAGACATTGCCGGCTTTTAATAATCTTTTAAGGTTTATGTATGCGTTTATTTTATTTTTGCTTAAAACGCATAACCATTGAAAAATTATGTATTAATAATGTAGGGTATGTTTTACATACACATACCTAATAATTGTCTAAATTTAATTGTGTGTATTTTTTATGAATGCAATTGTGTTACCCATATTCACAAACGATTACTATTGTCAAGCTTTCGACACATGTTCGAAAAGCGGCAAGCGGTGTAAACTTATGGCTGGTCCATTTAAAAACAAATTGAAAAATAGATTTTCTTCAGCAAGTATGTAGTTTTCATTAGTTTATCGGACTTAAACAATTTTACCAACTGGACAAAAAACAGAAAAGAAATGTTGAACTGGTTCTGACCATGGAAAATATTTTTCAAAAAAGTTCGATTATTTCAGCCGAGTTAAAAATTAGCAATTGTGATCATTTTTTATTTAAAAAAAGACGACTAATGAATTTTTTTCTGTGAATAATGAATTTTTCTTTGAACAGAAACAATACTTAAGGGCTCGACATTCATTCATGCGATACATTGAGTGCAAAGTAAGCAAAAGCTAATCGAAATGCGATTGATAGTGAAACCTTCCTTGGGACAAAATAGAAATAATAAGAAAGAAAAGGCTGCAAGAAAGGATATTTTGAGAAACAAATTATTTGATTCCTTGATTATCAATCCAAGCTAATTTCATTGTAATGAGTCTAAGCTGCAAAACAGTCTTTGGGGCTCCGACTTATATTTGTAGAGTTCTAAATCATTTTCGACCTGCAGGAATATTTCGCCACAATTTGTACATTAAAGCGTTGAAACAAAATATTAATCTTGATATTGAAGCGCCCATTGATTTTGTTCGCTTCATTCATCCTTAAAAATTAGAATTAGAGTTTGGAGTTAGATATTAGAGTTTCATGTGATTTAAGAAACCAAAAAAAAAAAAAAAGTACAATTTCTAAAAAATTCCCTAATCCAACACTACTGCAGGCATCAAATAATTCAGTCACTGTATGAGAAATAACTAAATTGAGTTTCAGATCACGCGACTAAATACCACGGAATTCGCAGTTAAAGATTTGTGCCAACAAGAGCTCAATCGGACGTATACAAGGAGAAAATTTAAATCTTTCTGCATTAACGAAATTCAGTTACAAAACGGTAGGGGTCCTTTGCCCGCACAATCCTTTTCTTTTTACTTTGTTTGTTAGAAATTTTTGAATACATTTTATACAAAAAGAAGCATGTAAGTATAAACTGAACTGGCTCTTAAGAACGTGAATTTGAAAGCTTTAAGGAAGCAGAGGAACTTAAGTTTATTACACTATTTGTAGAGTATCTTCAAATATATTGAAATTTTCAATGAACCATACAAACTATTGAATGTTCTAATTGCTGGTTAAAAAGGATGTCACCTTTTCGATTAGATTTAATTTGATTTGTAAACATATGGAGAAGGATTATTTGAAAAAAAAAAAAAACATTAAAGTAAATACAAATTAAAGCACTTACTACATGATAATAAAACAAATACAATTAAATATATTTTCCCTGGACTTGATAAAAACCACGAAAGCCTCTACAATATGGTTGATCATTTGGTCGGCAATTCGGAATGTCAATGGAAGACAAAACAACAACAATGAGAAAAAAAAATGAGGATGTGACATTTTACTTTGGACTTGCATGTATAAAGAACAAAAGTTTAGTTTAGACGACATAAAGTCATGCATGCATGCATTCATGAAGGCAGGGCAGAGGAAAAGTTTGTGTGATTTGTTTTAATGTCCTTCAGGTTTTAATGTTATGTTTTTTACTTTAGAAAGAGTGTCATTGTTTAAGTTGTTATTTAGTTATTGTGGTCACTGTTGTACTTTTAAGTTTACAACCAACAATCAACAACCAACATTCATTTGATTTTTTGTTTTTTTTCATTTTTTAGTTTTGTAAAGCATTTAATAAACTAGAAGCTGTATGACTTTACGAATAATTTTACAAGAGGCGGGAATAGACAGAGCATCACACAAGCACACACAAACATCCTTTTCATTTAATCCTTAACTTTACAATATATTTGTATTCATGCATTTGTTTAAGTTGATTGAACGGTTGCTTCAACACTGTTGTATGGCACTGACAACAATTGACAGGATGAGTGTCTTAAATGTGTTGCTGGAAATTGTATTGAATGGAAATGTAAAAGAAAACAAAACTCCACATAGCCAACCATGTCATTCATCCACTCACTCGCTTTTTTTTTTTGTTACCATTTTTTTTTTGTTGGAAATATTGAATTGTATTGAAATGAAATGGTTTTGTTTATTGCGTTTATTGTTTGTTTAGTAAAATCAACTAATTATGGGTTGTTAAATGGCAGCCATTTAGTAGTGGTCTGAATAAAAAATGTTATTGTATTCTCATACACACACATGATTTTAAACGAGGGCGTTATGAAAAGTCATTTTGCTACTTATAGCTTGAAATAATGATCATGGCTACAGTCGATTAATTAAAAGCAAAACATTTTTAGTGGTCCAAAATTAGGTTTAACATTAATTAGTTTCAGAACTGGCTGAACTAGAACTAAAGAAATTATAATTTGTTAGATTTGACATTTAAATACTTTTTGCTAGTTTAATACTTTTAAAGAACCTTTAATTTGAATTGCTATAAGGTGTTTTGTTAAATGGTTGCTAGTACCGAAGTAAATTTAATATATTTTTTTTACATTTTCGCAATTAAGAGGCTTGTTACTTTTTACCGCAAAGCGCTATCAGAAACCCAAAATTTTACTAAGAATATAGCAAATGTCTAAAAGCAAAAATCCAATAATTAATAAGTGCACCACGCCAAAAATACTATGTTAAGGTCTGCAAAAATTAAAAAATAAATTATATGCCACTTTTCTCCCAAACTAAAGGAGATAACCTACACCTGCAAGCACTTTTGTTATATATATTTTCAAGGTCAAATTAAATTTTCAATATCTTAATATTTGAGTAAAAAATAACCTTCTTACGATGTTTTCAAAAAATTATATGCCCGAGCTATTCAACTTTGGTAGCCTACCCAAAAGCCCCCCTTTACACAAGTGGGCCGACTGTTCGTAGATTCACTGAGAAACACCTCTGTTTGCCGCTGTAAAATTTATTTATTATTATATATTTATTTATTTATTGCGACATCTTAAGTAGTTCATGAGATACCGAACTTTGTCCCAAATAAATCGTTTTCAAACTACTGAGCGCCAGAAATTGGCAATAAAATCTATGTAAATAATAAGACGCTTTATGAGTTAAGAAAACAAAATTGCGTACTCAGCCTTAAAAAACAATTTTCTACTGCACAACTACGTCATCATAGAATGAAAATTTGTGTTTGTTATAAATTGTAAAAAGAGTAAGAGATTTTTGGCGTAAAATTTTTGCATTGATTTGAAAAAATTTTTAGATGAAAAGAAAAGAAATGTCTAGTAAAGTCTAGTAAAACTTTTCAGCTTGAAGCTATTTAAAGAAGAGCTATTTCGGGCTACCAAATTTTTCAATTTTGGGTTATATCAAAATTCTTATATAAAAATTATTTTAGAAGTTATTTCATTAGTTGTTGTAAGTTAATGTTTTTTTTAAAGAAATATGGTCCAGATTTACACCATGTATTTTTTGAGGCATTTTTTTTCTCAGTTTTTTATTTAAGTCACAGCGTTATGCGTTATCTAAAATTAAACATCAGCAACTGTAACATCCCCTCAAAACTCAAGCAATACCATATTTCTTACTCCTCCTGCTTCACCAAAAAACAAAAATTTAATGCTAGTTTCATGAAAAATTGCATAGTGTAAATGCCGTAATATACATATGTAAGTTTTACCGACCTTAATGCTAAATAGCTGAAAGTAAAGTAATCCTTTCCATACAGCAAATTTGTTTTTCAAAATAAAATTAAAACCAAAATGTTTAAAATTGAATTTATTATTTTATTTTATTAAATTATCTTTTTCTGATCGTCTTTAAGTTTCACACTAACTTTTTGAATTTAAAAATACTTTTTTGTCAAACAAAAACAAAAAAAAAATAGTTTTTTACTTTTTCATTACATTTAATGTGATGAGCCTGTTTAAACAAATCTTTTACAAAATTTTTGTTAATGATTAAACCGTCTTGAGAAAGCTTATTTTACATGCTTTTAGATTGTTTTAATTATCACATTTATTAACTTCATTTTTATTTTTAATAAAATTTTCACAATTTCTACTTTAATTTGTTGCATTTTCCATACACAAATGTACTTTGTTTACAAAAAATATTCTATGTCTACGTCACACATACAAGAGATCGTTACACAACAAAGTAACGGATCTGCGCAGTGCGCAATCTTGTTTGATTCATGGCTTTTAGCTAAAATATAATTATACCTAATTGTAATAAATTAATTCTCTTCTGTACAAAATCAGCACTATATTTTCATTTTCTCTATGGTTGGCGTCATCTAATTATGACACATAGTGGGTTGCTTCGGACGAAAGTCAATCAGGAAAAGTAAAATGTATGTTTGAGTTTGAAATTTAAAATTTTCCGTTGTGTAACTTCTTTTCCAACTAGCTCCTAACATCAACAATAGAACATAACATCAATTGAGTCCTCAAAAGAGAGAGTGTAGAGTCGCTCTAACAAGAAGAGTCGCTCTACATTCAATAGAAATTAGCTTTTTCGTTGAAGTCATATTGTAATATGACTGCAACAATAATTATAATATAATGTTATTGTAGTTGCGGTTGTTGTTTCGATTGCAACATTTCGAAACCAATTTTATTTATAGAGACTAATGGATTTTTATATGAAAGAAATTTTAATTCAGCCTTTGGTTCCTACCATTTTAAAAATGTTTATGTATATGTATTCGTGGATGGGTATAATGTGCGGCAAGTATAATAATTGTTTACATAAAACTTGAATGAGAAAATTGAAAAAAGATACGACAGAAACCATTTAATATCTTTTAATATGATAAACGCGATCTAAATGACGACAACACATTGTGGTATCATGTCTCATTGTCAATTGAATTCAGATAATTGAACATTTAAATGGATATACAATTGGCCTTTTTTACATACATTTATACATACATATAAACATATACATGTGTAAGTTATGTTTTATTTGAAAGTTTAAAACATAAAATGTCAATTTATTGAAAACGTATTTCTTTTTCAACTTTATTTATTATAATTATTTAAGTTTATGGCATTTGATATTTCAGTTTAAACTTTATAGAGCCATAATTAAAGTTATTGGTTACTTTAAAATAATACGAATAGGGTGTGCCAAATTTGATGTATAACGAATTTTTTAATGAAACAAATAAAAATCAATATTTTTAATTTAAAAATATAAATAAAAGTTCAACTTTTATTATTAATTAAATAAATAATACACAATTAAATTTAATATAAACATTATAATTTATATCACAGCCTTCACGGGCAGGTTTATGTAACAGAGGTGACTTCTGTTCATTCGACATGAGTGGAATTTGCCAGCTAAATAACGCTGTAAACCAAATATGAAGAATGATGTCGATGTGGTATAAATTTGATACAAAAGCAGCTAATTTTTCCATCGCAGTTGATAAATTTTACAATTTTTAGAAATCTATTATACTTAAAATCAGTTTATACTTAGATTTCTGAGATATTTTCCCAAAAATTAAAACACGTTTTTACATTTTCTTCATACAAACTTACAGATAGAGCTGTAAATAAATCATTTTTTTTTTATTTTAATTCGTTACGAATTAACTAAATTTTAAATTAATTCTTATCACAACAAAAAAAAAAAAAAAAAAAAAAATTGAATGAAATTTGAAGTCATTCAAATGAATTAGAACTATGAAGTGCAATTCAAAGGAATGTAATGAAAAAAGAGTTGCAATCAATCAAATTCAAGAGAAAATCTAGGGAGAAGGAAAAAAGGAAATTTTTCCTATCAAGCTTAAAATATTCAATGACCAAATATGCTTACTGTATATTTACTTACAAAATCAGTTCAAATTTTAATCAATTCAATTCAAATGAGTTGGTAATTATTTTTTATAATTTATTTGAATTAATTCAAAATCAATGCAATTCAAATGAATTGGATATGAATTGCAATTCACTTTGACAATTTCATTTGAATTAAAAACGAATTGCAATTCACTTTTACCAAATTCATTTGAATTGACTCAAAAATCATTCAATTTCTTTTTTCGTGAAAGAAATTGATTCAAAATTTAAAATTTTCTTATTCAGTGCATGAATGAATCGCGAATTAATTCAAAAATTAATTATTAATTTGCAGCTCTGCTTACAGAGCTCTCAAATCGGTTCGAGACCGGGAACGTAAGAAAAACTAGTGACATCAACATAATCAACACTCTCTCTACTGAAGCTGGTTGCAGAAGAAAAAAAAAAAATTAAAAAAAAACTTTATAAAAGAAAATGTCGCAAACGAACTTCTAGCGAGAAATCAATATGGAGAGTAACAGCTTGAGTAGCATAAGCACATTTCCATCACTGTACTGCGTAACTAAGTTAAAATTTTCTCAAATGATATCTTAAGGAAAACGATTACGTAACGCTGCATTACCACACTGACAGAATTCGGAATCATTTAGAATATCAACACAATTCCGCACTTACTGCGAGAAAACTATATGTTATTACGAAGCTCGATTTTGGATACAAAAGCTGGGAAACTTGTTGGTATCGTAACCAAGTAACAGGTAATTATATGCAGTCGGTAGTATGAAAAACACGATAATCGCTTAAATCATCTTATTTTGAAAAAAAAAAAAAATGGTAATACGATTTTTTGAAAATTGACGTCCTGGAGGAGACACCTAAGTACCGCAGAGCGGAAGTAAGGTAATGTTACCGACTATATGCAAATACTTCTTCTCATTTTTATTTATTGTACAAACAGTTGACGATATGCTAGGGAACATCTAATTGAAATATTTGGGGAAATATTTTTCCGACATATGTATGTCGCGTACGTTCTACCAGGTTCTATCCCCTGCTCAAATTGGTCACTAAAAACTAAAAAAAGTCGTAGCGTGAGTCTTTGTCTTTGTTATTGTTGTAGAGGGAAGTTTAAATAATTATTTTATAAATTCAATTATTTATTTAATTAGAAAATGATTAACTTACTATTAAATTATACTTGGGTATACTGCAGTATATTTTTAATGCATTATGTATGGTTACTGAAAAAAATTTCATTAACCAGTACAATTTTACTGCAATTTTTTTCAGTAAACAATAAAAGTTTACTGGTTCCTGAAAATTTTTCCTGTACTGGTTACTGAAAGAATTGTAAATGAAAATGTTATTTGATTTCTGAAAAAATCAATTGTAGCTATGTTACGAATATTAAAAAAAAAATAAATAAATAAATTATACTTGGGAATAACAAATATTAACACATATGTAATTTGCATGCTTGGGCATACTTCAGCATATTCTTAATGCATTATGTATAGCAGTAACCAGTAAAAGTGTACTAAGAGTAAAATCCAAAATTTTACTGCATTATTTAAATAAAACAGTATGCTCATGTATGTTTTTAATTAAACATTTAATTAAATAATTTTTTTGGTTTAATTACAGATTTTTTTTAAAGAGAAGTAGCACTTCAGGCGTAACTTACTTCGTTATTTTTACTACATTCTTTACGAAAGGGATACGTAAAAGATAGACAGGTGGTGAAACGAGATAGATATAACAATTTTATTAATTATTTTACTTCGCCGTCGATTATGCTATGAAGAAGTACCGACGAATTACAGAATTGTTTACTTGTTTTTCATTTAAATATATAATTGAATCAATTAAAAAACAAATTTACTTTCAATGTGAAAACAAGTAAAACTTTAATATCACTGTTCAACAAATTAAGACTTTTTGAATGGAACAGAATAGCAACCCAATAATTCTGAAAGGGTATGTTGAGTAGATCATTTTTGTAAAACAAACTTATGGTCCAGCACGTCTGAGTTTTTTTTACAGTGGGTCAAAGTTTTAATTTTTTGGTCGAAGGGAGCATTATACTGTATGAAAAAAATGATGTAAGTTAATGTCTGAGAGAATTCTTATGGTCTGAGTTATATTGTGGAGTTGTATGAGGATTATTTTTGTGGAAGATCTTAACCCTCTAACTGGTCCCTTTATGGGTCAATTTGACCCTTTTTTTCGAGAAAATCAAAAAATATCCTTTAAAAAAGGACATTTAAGGATTAAAATGTTGCACGAAAATGTTTGCCGGAAAATTTCAGTGGGGGTCACCAAAGACACCATTGTTGTAAAAAAAACTCTTGACGCTTAATAAGTAAAATTATACACCAACATATACAAAACAGGTAAAAACAGCGTCAAGTTCGGCCGGGCCAAACACTGAGTTCTCGCGTCTAGTCAGCTGTAACTTACAAATCGGGTGTGATATTAATTAAAATTAATAATAAAAAATAAAAAAAAAAAAATAAAGAATAGTTGAGCTACTCGGCAGTACGTATCGGGTGTGACTTTTACTAAAATTAATATAAAAAAGAAAAATTGAAGCTTAAATAAGCATGGCGGATTCTGTTTGAAAATTAAGAGATTAGTTTTGTTTTATTTGTGGACATTTTACGCACCATCAAAACAGAAGAAAGATATTCCCTGTCATTGAAGAACCATATTTTCTTTTCCTTGGAATACGATTTTTATCTGAAGCTTGGATACCAAAAACTGTATGTATGTACTACTTGCGAAAGTGGTCTTTTGGCCTGGTACAGAGGCGGTATTAAGGCGCTGCCATTTTCTGCGCCTATGACATGGATTGAACCTGAAGATCACAAAAATTATCTACTTAACAAACCCTTTCAGAATTATAGGCTCGCTATTCTGTTCCAAAAATGCTGTTGGACAGTGTATTTAAAGAAACTTTTTTGAAGAAACTTTTTGAAATATGAAATTCTTCTTAGATTGATATTACAAATCAGATAATAATTATTACAGTTTAACTTACTTATACATGTTTGTATGTATACTTTTATCTTATTAAAACTTTCAACAATAACCAACAGATCAATAGGTTATTTGACCGCAACTTTAATCAAATACCCTTCGTTCTCTCTTTTCTTTTAAATAAATGAATTAATGATTTCATCAAAACCATATATATTTATTGAAAACGAAAGAACGTTAAACTCTCAAATTACTGACATGGCCTATTGACTTTAAGCCAACCAACTGCACTAACAGTATCCTTCGATCATAACACTTAAAAACAAAATACACATATTACAAAATAACCACACCTCTTTATGTGTGAATAAAATTCGTTATTCATTTCGTGGTTGAACAAATTAACGTACAAAATCGTACCGGTAGTGCAGATAATCTCATCAATAAATTTTGCGTCGTCTGTAGGTTTACTTTCAATTTAAAAAGTTTTAGCGATCGGTTATAGCTTTCAAATGCAGCCAGTTTTGGTGTTTTGCATACGAGATGTTCGCTACTGTCTCAGAATTTAACGGACATTTGGCAATACTTTACCTTCATAATGGCTAATGTTGTTGTTGTCCGTTAAGTAGAATAAAAAAAAAAAGAAAATTTATCAGATAAATGTAGAGCAGAGTCATTGGTTGCTTTTTTAGTTAACAGAAGATCATGATCATGAGTTCAAATCCCAACAGAGTCTTGAGTGCAAAGAAAAATGGTGGTTGAATGGCCCTCGTTGAATGTCTCTTTGTGGCTTTCAAATGCAGTCAGTTTTGGTCTTTTGCACACCAGATGTTCGCTAATGTCTCAGCCTTTAACATACATTCGGCAATTCTTTACCTTTGTAATGGCTAATTAATTGTTGTCCGTGTGAGACGTTTGTGTGAGTAGAATACAAAATAGAAAGTTATCTGATAAATCCAGAGCAGAGTCATGCTCCTGCTTTTTTACTAAGCTGAAGATCATGAGTTCAAATCCCAACAGAACCTTGAGTGTAAAGAAAGTTCAGTGACCCTCGTTGTTTGAGTTGCTTAAAAGTACAATAAGTAGAAAGAAGACAGCCATTTAAATTTCCTGAAGCCTCTAGATAATCTTGGCCGCCTGGTTGGTAAAATAAATACCATGAGTTTGATTTAGAGTTACATAAGAAACAAAAATCGATCACCATAAGACAAATTTAAGTGCAGTGCCACCGAATATAGTGGTTTCATTTTAGTATTTTTCGAAACTTTCTGTAGCAGAAGGGATTCTTGCTGCCAAGATTTTTTTAATGATGTATGACAGATACAAACCTTTGCTGAACTTAGTTGGTTGCTTATATAGTTATATAGACCATAATATGATCGCAGAGCACAAAACGAACCTTCTAAAAAATAAGCATGTTTACAACAATGGGTATCCATTTTAAAACATACAACTATTTCCAAACGATTCATTGTATAAACATTACACTCAACTTATAATTGTGCCTTAGATGCGGCTAAATTTAGACCACGAAATGCATAACCTTAAATATGTTGAAAAATAAAAAGAAATACCATGCCATCTCATATAAATGTTTATTATTAGGATTCGCTTCAGTACAGTGCAACATGACACCTCAACATGACAACAAAATGTGCTCCCGTAAGTGTGTGAAGAGAGTTTAAAGTTTATGGAAGCTGCACTTAAAAAAAAAACGAATGCAGCCTCTTTGGCTACCAACGACTTAGCGAAATGAAAATATTGGCATAAAAACAAAAAGTGGCAAAAGAAAGCAGTAAAAGCAACGATAACAAAAACAACAGTACTAACTTAACGAATACATTCCCAGTTAGCATTTTGAAGATTGTTTTTACAAAAATCACCAAAGTGAGTCTTTTAAGACTACCCAAGATGACTTAAAACTGATTCATCAGTTATGCGTTTAAAAAGAGACTCGAATATAACTCCGACAAACGCATAGAAAGCGACTTTCTAAAAAAACAAAAAGTACAAAAAGCAAATGCTTGAAATTCGACTGTTTTTAGAATTATTTTGGAGACATATTTAACGCAGCCTAACGATGAAAAAATGATTCAAATACATATTTTATTTTTATTTTTTAATTTTCGTAAAAATACATACATATGTCACTTCGTAAAAAAATAGAGACACAAATGTTAAATAAATTTTTTCAAATTTTTTTAAATTTGAATTTTAAGAAAATTAGGAATTACATGCTAACGAATGTTACACTACGCCTTGACGAGCAATTGATTTGTTCGCACATGAACAAAACGTCAGCAGAATAGGTTACCAACATTTGTTCATGTTTGTCTGCGTGGAGAAAACTGCTTCGTTTTCTCGCTGTTTGAAGCCGACATGACATCGACAACGATGGTCTACAATAGCCATTTTAATGTGCGGACATGAAATTGTTTAATGCTTGAACAAATCAATGGCTCGTCAATACGGCGTGTTATAAAAAATAAGCAAACCGTTGTTTGCAATTTTTCAGTTTTGAGAAAATATATTAGAAATGTTCGTATAATATGGTTCGAAAAAGACTCGCATACGGCTAGTAACATGATTAAAAGTTGACTCGAAAAAGTATCGTATTTGATTACAAGTACGATTGAAAATAGTATCGAAAATGAGTCGAAAACGAGAGTCATAAGGGACTCGTTCAGAAGAGTCGCGGCTAGGGTACCATTTTCTACCGACAAAACAATCATTTTCGACTCTAAAACGAGCGCATAATCGATTATTTTAATCGTGTCGAGGAGTCAAAAAAGACTCGAATATGATCAATAATGCTAACTGGGTTGTAACAAATCGTTGTCAATTGTTGACGACGTTATTGCCAGCAACACTAACAAAAAAGAAACAAACAAACAAACAAATAAGCAACGCTTTAATAACAATAAATGGCTGTAGATCCCCTTTGAAACTGTACTCTGGCAACAATCGTCATACAAACACTGCATTTGTTGTTGTTGTTCATATAAATGCTGTTGGTTTATGAGGATAATGGCAATTTGTGCAGCCGCATGCATACACACAAATTAAAATCACAACGTATTGAATTGCACTCCTCACTTTATGACATAACCCCCCCCCACCTAAAAACCTCTTTACAGCTTACAGCCATCACTAACCAACCAACTTCATTGCAACAAACTCAAATAGTCTTTTTTAAGTGGCCTTTTAGTTGTTCTTTTTATTAAGTATTATTTCAATTTCGATTTGTAGAAAGAAGTTGTAGTTGTTGTTGCTTTCTTGTTGTTGCTCAGCCGTTTTATTTTATTTCATCTCATTTGATTTTGATACGTTTTTTTTTTTTATTTTTGTTCATTTTGTTTGAAAACGATCTAACACCTTAAAGCTTTTGATACGGTTGGTTTAGTACGTACATTCGTTTATTTAAGTGCAACATAAGTGTTAAACTAACATCAAGTATATTTTCATTTTGTTATTGTTGTTGTCGTTTTTGTCTATAGAAACAGTAATAGCGAAACAATACAACTCTAATCGACGACAGTACTAGACAGCACGCAATATTCTGTGGAAGTAAAATATTCATATAAAAATTGCAATTTGATTTCGAGTGTAAAAAAGAGTTGCCACCTTATTAATATACAGTTTAATTTTACAAAATCTTTATGGGATTTATAATTAAGTAATACTCTTACGTATTTTATTTTGATGGAAAAGTTTGCTTTACATATTCACAATAAAGAAGCGAGAGACTAAAAAAATCCTTCCTAAATTAAAAACAAGTAAGAGTGCTATGTTCGGCCATGCTGAATCTTATGTACCCTTCACCATCTATGTAAATCTAGTTTAGTGAAGTAACTCCAATCAAAAAAGTGAATATTGGGGTGACAGAGAATTAAAAACTAAGAAAAAAACTTAAGTACTTCATATATATAATTTGACATAAAAATGTATTCGGCTCTTAATCGGTTAAGCGTTAAAAAGAAAATTTAGTATTTCCTTTAAGATCTTTTCAAAAGCTTTCGAATGATACCCATATTGATATTTTAAAAAATTTGAAAATTTCAGAGGCCCGTAGCTCGGAAAATATGGGCGAGCGCCATTTTTTTCGCTTAATGTTTTTTTCTTATTTTTTTTTTTTTTTGTTATTTATTGCCCTATCTATTTATTTTTTTGATTGGAGTTACTTCATTGTTTCAAACGATATGAAAGAATTAGAGGTAGACGTGGTGTTTTGTCCGCTGCGTTTAAGGACATGGACCGATCTTGCTGATTTCCAATAGCACCTCTTTCGACACTATGTCTGATCGATTGACATATTGAAATTTTGCAAAGGTAAACTTGATTTCAACACTAACAGGGAGGGACGTACGGACATCGCTCAATCAACTTCGCTATGCATAAGAAGTCAGAATATATACACTTTATGGGATCGGAAATGGATATTGTAGAAACTACAAACGAAATGACAAACTTAGTTATAGCCTTTTTCCACTTTTCGTGGTGAAGGGTATAATGAGTTTCATTAGAAACTATTAATAACCACCAACAAGTTAAGAATTTATTATCGTTGGTAGGAACAAGGTTAGTCACTGATCGAGTCCCGTATGCTAGGAAAAAGTGGCTTCCATATAAATTAATTAAAATTGGGGACCCTTTTCAACAGAAAGACTTAATGCGTCTGTGCTATTAAGGTACTTCTTATCTGTGGACATGTAGGGTCCAGCTACATTTTAGTTTCAGATCTTGTACAACTCGTACAAACTGGTTCCTCCTTACTGCCGATGTAGCATTATCTTTAGGCAGACGCAAATATGAAACAAATGAGGCGGTACGTATTTACTGACTATTTACGCAATAGTCAGACTTAAGCTTCTTCCTTCCTTTATTTTTTTTTGTTTCTCTCTCTGTGATTTTGAAAAGATTTATACTTTCGATATCTAGTTTATTGAACGGGCTCTTAAATAAACTGTTACAGTTATTTACAGTTTAATCTGTGGCTTCGACGAAATTCAGTGCCTTGTTTAGTTGAAGCGGACCCCTAATCAGCACAGCCATCCATTAACCACCGCGGCTACTTCATAATAAATAATTTCTTTTTATTCATTCATTATTTTATGGGATATGAACTCATGATCTTAAGTTTAATAACCACTTTGTACAGTAGACACCCTAATGCTAGCAGATGAAATCTCTTTCTTGGTTTAAAAACCGTTAATAAGCAAAAACCAAAAACAAGTACATGTGCCGCTTAATAAAGAGAACAACAGGAAGAGCCTTGGGTTGTGAGTGGACTTCGTCTAACCAAATTAATGTTGTTTGTTTATGAATATGTATTTCTCGTATTCTTATTTTTCAAAATAGTTGGTTAAGTACGTGATGTTGACAATGTACACAATCTAAAGTAGATAGATATAAACAAAGCTGATGATGGATGTAAAGCTCTAAAAAATGCTGCCATTAAATTCTACCATTGTATATTTTTTTTCTATTTACTTTTAAAATGAACACAAATATTTTTAAATAATTTTTCTTTCGCAATAAACTTATCTTAACAAATGAACTTAAGCCCAATAAAAATTTGCTAAAAAAATAAAGTTTTCTTAATTTTGTCAAAGTTTTGTTGGCTACTCTAGTGTTGCTGCACATTATGCCATGTTGTTGTTTTAGCACACTGCACATGCTCAAGCGTTTAAGTGTTAAAATTGAATTTAAGGGGGAAATTAAGTTTTGTAGCATGGAAAATATGTTTCCGTTGTTGTTTTGTTTTTAATTTTAAAATGTTGGCTGCTGTATGATGATGATAATAATGACAATTGAATTTCCACCAAGTAACGAGCAAATTTTCTTTCAAGAAATTTATTTGTTTGTTTGGCCAAGTGGGCTGCTGTATGTATTTACAAAGTTGCCTGGTTAAGATCCCATTAAATTGAACTAAGGCAGATTATGTGGTTGTTGTTGTTATTGTTAACTTAACAGTCAATATACAAAAATGCTTGTTATAGCTGCCGTTTTCTCATCAACACCAAGGTACCAGACGTCATTCGCATCATCATTGCCGCTGTTGTCATCGTCGTTAGCAACAACAATATGGTTGGCTACAAATGTTGCTATCGTTGTTGTTGTTGCGTTGATACAAAATAACTAGCAGTAAGTGCAATTTATTTAGAGTTTTCTATATTTTGGATAATTGAATTTGGAGTTTGTTAAGTGTAAATTGCTGAATTTGTGTGTTGGCTTTTGTTGCATATTAAATTCATGGACATTTTAAATCTTCACGTATAAATGTAGCTATCTATCGAACTATCTGATGTTGTTACATGACTTGACTTCCAAGTTTGTTAACTTTATATTTCTACCGTTTACTTGTAACACCTTTAGCTGCTGTGTTCATTTGTTTATTTATTTGTTGGTTTTAGGTTTTGTTTTATTTTTTTTTTTAAATTTGCTACTGCCAGTCACACGAATATTTTTATTTGAGTTGGCCTGCTGTTACTAGCTACTAGTTGCCTTATATTTAACTATTAGATTATATATTTTGTTTAGTTGGCTTGGCTTGTTATTTTTTATTTTTAAATTTTCTGGCGATTTTTTTTTGGGTGTTAATTATTTAACGGCCGAGTGTAAATTGAAATTTTAACAATATCAACCCGTTAATGTATTGCACGCTTTAAAAATTAAATCATTAATGTTAATTTTATTATTTTTTTCAAAGCTCCATTTTATTTATTTGCTGTTGATTTTCAATTATTTCTCCATTTAGTGCGTCAGGTGTGTCTTGGCAGCACTGCCATATCTTCCTATCAAATGCGTGTTGGTTGCGTTTATACTGTTGTTGTTCGAACACTGGTTTTTACATAGTAGATGCTCAAACATATGCCAAACGTTCAATCAATCAATTTTTAAGATACTTTAGTTATAAATTAATTACTCGTATTGCTTATCGGCCACATGAAATCTTAGATAAATTGAAAAGATAAAATAGTTCACTTTAGATTTTACTAGAATTGGGTGTCTGTTAATTTCTCTTGTACTCAGGTGTCAGACAAAAAATTAAATTGTAAACCAGATTTAATAGAACAGACTGTGTGATTTTTTATGTATATTAAAAAAAGAGAAATGGCCCATTAACTATTGCTAAATTTAGTAACTAACAGATGCTTGTGGCCAAAAGCTTCAGAATAATGAAAGACACACAAATAAGAAACATGAATATGGAAAACAAATTCTAAAAAAATAAGAAATCTTTAAGCAAGTCGATTTCAAAACAGGAGAGGAGCTATGAGTGAATCTGACAGTTGGTATAATCTAAAAATTTGAAGTCCTTTTCGTATCTTCTCGTAGCCAAAAAAAGCCAAGATGGGACAGCATGCGGAAAAAGATGCTTTGCTAAGAGAAAGTTGGTCGCTTAATACCAGTCAAACTTCTATCTTAAAAGACTCATTTGTATAATGTGGACTTCTATACTGATGGACTTTCTTCCTTCTTTGCCTTCTGAAATAACCTTATGAGACATACAATAACGCCAGAGGAGTGAAGAGAGGTAACTCTAGTAAAAAGATGTACATTCACGAACATTAAGGAGTTGTAAAGAAATAAACTATCCCTAATCTGACCACATAGACCAAACAGGATGAAGAAATTAATCAATAAAGTAATTCCAAAGTAATAATCAAGAAGACTTAACCCGCAAAGGGAAATTTGCAACGGAAGCAAAAGAGGAATTCAAACTCTTAAAATAGTAATCCGGCCTTAGAAACGCTTGAGAAGCGATGAAGTTAAAACGTAATCCGTTGTGGTCTTTTGTGAGTCGCTGTCTAGACGTACACTGATGATAGGATTCTTAAAACTAATAAAAACTAGCAGAGAACAGGTACTTGTGAGCAAACTTGATTGTTGGACACAATAAAAACATCTGGATCTAATAACTGGGTTAACAATAAGAGCAGGAGTAGGGAATTCAAATGATATCTCTCGATGATGGATGGATTAGATGCAGGAGCTTACGTTAAGAGGAAATAGTGATCCTCCAGGCATTCTATATGTGAAAGCCATTGTAAAAATTCATTAGCGCGATTTTTTACTAAATAAATGAGGCTGCTGTCAAGATTAAATTACTAAATTCGAACGAAGAACAATTATCGAATTTAATTTAGATTGATGGACTTCTATCAAGTCCTAGATTAGCATGTAATAAGTTTCGTAGTTAGCTGTACACACTTTCGCTCTTTAGTCCTGTTTTAAAAATAACATTTTTCAAAGAGGGGACTCTAAGGATGAAAAAAAAAATTTCGAATTCTATTGCCATCATTAAGAAGGGCACGTCGAAGGCACTTTATCTTCAGAAGAAATAAATATCGTTACTAATATGCTTCATTGAAGGTCACTGTGCTATTTGCTTTAAAGCAACCATAAAATCTTATAAGATGGCTAAAATTGTCAGAAAAAATCTTAATATTAAAACCAGAAAATTACGCTAAGAAACGCAAGATCTTGAATAAAGAAACTTTTATATGCCCAGGGATTAGAAGCATTGATCACCTTTGCGCAATAACTTTTACGTCTTTAGATCACTTACAAGATCATAAACCTTCAGCCCAAAGAATATTCTTACTTTTAATAAAAAAAAAATCCTCCCAGGCCCTTATACTCAAAATAATTAAAATTTAAATCATTCTTAAATGTATATTCTAGTAATTCTAAGTAATGACATTAATTTGCAAAAATAGTCACTTACCGAATGATAAAGTAACCCACAACTTAATAAATAATGTGTTCAAATCAAATCTGAGCACATAAATATTTTAAAATTTTTGATAATAAATTGAATATTAAAAATATTTAATTATTTTTCAAATACTGTTTTAATGTTGCATACACCACATACACATCCATATAAATGTTTGAATGTCATCTCTAATATATATCTATTCACTTGTAAAAGTAACAATCAATTAGAAAATCTCAACAGTTTTAATAAGAGTCGCAATGCTAAGATTCTTGTTTTAAATCTATTGATGCGAAAAGTTAAATGTGAAAAAGGAACTCAACAAAATTAAATGAAAAACTCGAAATATTTAAAATAATAATCACTTCCTACAGCCATATACACACACAGACGTATCAAAAAAGCTACAAAGGAAATTAAAAGGTAAGATAGACGGACATAACCACAAAGGTGAGAGGAAAAGCAATGTAAAGAAAATAGATAATGGACAATGGTCATTGCAGATATTTTTCGTAACATATTTATGTGTGCGAAGATGTAAGTGTATTTGTTCTGCAGAGGTAGTTTTATTTTTTAAATGCTTAATCAAATTGTTAATTGCTGCAGATGCAATAAATTCTTTCTCTGCAGATTTAAAAACAGTAAGAACAGGAAAAACGAGATATAGAGGGGGTTAGAATCAAAATAATTACATAAAACTATTGTGATTGAGAAGAAAAATCACACAATTTAAAAAGAAAATATAAAGATTTAATTAACTTTGGAGTCATATTTAAAAGAAGATTATTCAAATAATTCCAAAAGTACGAAATGTGATGTCTTGAAAGGGTATAAAAAAGCAAAAAATATGCCGCTTCGTAATTAACGGTATTGAGACATGGTCTGCTATTTATATTGAAAACCCAACAAACACAATTTATAGAGAACAGCCACAACTGAATGACTATGCTGCACAAGCGTCCAATTAATTCACAAGAATATCTGGTAGAATTCTGTCATACTTAAAAAAACCTCAAGAAAAAGTGTGTTTAGGTGCAATATTCACTGTCACCCAAGTGATCGTTCGTAAGATTTTTAAATTTTTTTTTTAATTAAAAAATCGGGCACAGAAGGAAGAAGAAATGAATTTTAACGAGTTCAATTAAAAATAATAATAATAAAATAATTAAGAGTGCTATATTCGGCTATGTCGAATTTTATATACCCTTCGCCATCTATGTAAATATAGTTTAGTGAAGTAACTCAATTTAAAGAAGCTAATAATGGGGTGACAGAGAATTAAAAAATAATAAGAAAAAAATAAGTACCATATATAATTTTCCATAAAAATGTCATCGGCTCTTAATGGGTTAAGCATTTTAAAAAAATTTTTGTAGTTCCTTAAAAATCTCTTCAAAAGCTTTTTAATAATACCCACATTGATATTTAAAAAAATTTTTAAACTTTTAGAGCCCCTTAGCTCGGAAATATGGGCGAGCGCAAATTTTTTCACTGGATGTTTTTTCTTATTTTTAAATTCTCTATCGCTCCATAACTTGTTTTTTTTTTCATTGGAGTTACTTCATTGTTCCAAATGGTATGGATAAATTAGACGTAGGTGTGGTGTTTTGCCCACTGCATCGGAGGACATGGACCGATTTTGCTGATTATTAACAGCACCGCTTTTGATACGATGTCTGATCGATTGGCGTATTTAAGCTTTCTCTACCTGGTCTAGTGCCTTGGCAAACTTGATTTCAACACTAAGACGGACGGACAGACGGACGGAAAGACGCGACTTTGCTATGCATAAAAACTCAGAATATATACACTTTATGAGGTCGGATGGAATGACAAACTTAGTTATACCCTTTTTCCACTTATTGTGGTGAAGGGTATAAAAATAAACCAGACTTTCAAAATATATGCAAGATTATAATTTGGGCAGTTAAGTATTGGCAACACTTAAAATGCAATTAACTACCAAGTTTTCACAATGAAACAAATTTTTATTTTGCTGTTTATTATAAATCATCCAAATTGCTTCAGCGTTAATTAGAATGTGACTGTTGCCGGTTTTCTTTATTGGGACCTGGCAGATTTCTTTAATAATTGAATGATATTAATATAGGCAATAAATAGTGCCAACAACTAGATGCCATACACCATTAATGAATGAAACATTTCTGGATCGTGTATCGGTGTGATTAACTACAAAGCCAAAAGTCTATTTTAAAAACCATGTAACCAGCAATACAATGGAAAAAGAAATTCAAATAAGTGTCTGCACATAACTCTATCTAGTAAAAAATGACATCTAAAGGCAAAACAATTGTGTTACAATTTTAGGTAAAACACGTTTCATTTTGTCAAGTCATGAAATTTAATCGACTTTAAAATTTTGAAACTTTCAAACTGAAGAATTTCTACTTTTTATACACGAAGACGAAATATGTTTTTATTGCAGAGAAAGACGATTTTAATTTGTAAATTAAACACAAAGCCTTTGTTATTCTAAAAAAGGTTTTAATCTGAAATGCTTAAAGCGA
This sequence comes from Gymnosoma rotundatum, assembly GCA_916610165.2. Taxonomy (NCBI): domain Eukaryota; kingdom Metazoa; phylum Arthropoda; class Insecta; order Diptera; family Tachinidae; genus Gymnosoma; species Gymnosoma rotundatum. The sequence continues at coordinate 129,294,791 of OU744339.1, read as the reverse complement.
ATATTGTGTTGAAACTTGAAGCGAAGTTATTACCAGTTTAAAGGAGCGCAATTCTTTGACGCGAATTAAAATAAAGAAATTTTGATATTACATTGAGGCTGTTGAAAATTGTTTTTCAATCGAAAATTATCAATTTATTAAGGAATATTATATTGAATTTTCTTAAAAAAAAATTAAATTAATTGATAGAAATATCACAGCTTTAAAAACGGCTATTTAAACAAAACAAAAAAGAAAAAACGACTCTAGTTTTGTCATTTTTTTCTTTTTATGAATAATATGAGTAATTAATTGAGTTTGAATTCGAAGAGAAGTCGATTACATGTTTAAATATTTTTGATCCTTTGTTTAAATATTTCTCGCTACGCATGTGTCTAAAGCAGAAGTTGTTTTGCTAGACAAGACAGACATTAAAAACTAACTTCTGCTTCTTGGTTATTTTTATCACTTGGTGCTAAATTAAAAGGTACAAATTATAACGCATAAATTTACAAACTTATTTAACCAATTTGAAAATGAATGCTGTGTAAATATGTATCTTATGTGTTAAATAAAGGGTGAAGCACAAGTTGCAGTTTCCGTTTTAAAAGAAATATTTTAGTTTTATGTGATTGTGTAAGAAAATATACCTACAAGATGTTTTGTAGTTTGTAAGGTAATGTAGGCATAAAATATAAAAATATATAACTAACAGAATACAAATCTTACCTCTAATATGGTCACCCTTTAAATATAAGAATATTTAACCAAAGCACCCAAAGCCATTAATTTTGCAAATAAATTTTTAAAAATTACTCAAAAACTATAGAGGACATGGATGGCAGCCAGCAGCTTTGATAAATACAAACGAATACAGTAAAGTAATAAAGTAAAAATAAAGGAACAGATGTACATACATATGCATGTGTGTGCTAATATAATAGAAAAATAGTGCAACAAAAATGAACAAAATAGAAATTAAAGCAGAGCTAAGTAAATAAAGAATAACGTTTAACTCATTTAAACTTTTAAGTTCAAATGTCGTGGAGATGCACTTAATTAACAAATACTATATTTATATGTATATACATATTTAGTGCATATTGTGTAAGAGAGATGAGTACTAAAAATAACCTCAACTGACAGCAACAAACATATCCACATTAAAACTTTTCCATTCATATAGCGTTAATAACATTATGGTCTTGTGTACACAAACACACTGAAATACATGCAATTTAATAACAATTGTAATAATGAAGATGATGATCATGACAACAAAACTCTTAATAATAACAGAACTAAAGGAAAAAAGGAGAGTAAATAACATGGCAAAAATACGCACACACAAACAAAGCGGCAGTGCACACTAAAGGAAGTGGAAAAGAATTCGTTATGGGAAATAAAATCAAACACTTGAACAGAAGAAAAAACCCTAAGAGTAATTGATTAAAATGTAACAGATAGAGAGAGAGAGAGAGTGAGTGAAAGAATGAAAGAGAATATTTGTATACAAAAGATAGATTTTAATATTTATTTCCGTAAGGGAGAGCGAAACGAATATATTTATTTAGTTCCCTTATTTTTTTATAATTATTTTTGTTTTCGTTTTTATTTACTGCACAGTTGTTTAGACATCTCTTTCTTGTATTGCATGGAGAAAACTATGATTAAAACATAAAAAAAAATTTCTAGTCAAACATGTTAGGTTTTTTCCTAATAAGCACACCCATTTGACGTTAACGTTTGGCGCTGACGAAGACATTAACGTCCGGCACATTTGAAATGTATTGTATGCTTTTAATAATTGCGCTCTTCAGTTACCTAACGCGTTCTGAGTTGTTATAACCGTTAAGCGGCTAAACTGCACGTCTGTTATTTTGTTGTTTTTATTGCTTACACCGTAACCGCTTAAGCTCTTCTTCATACTTCTTAATACAAACAAGGATTTGTTGTTAAACTGCATATTGACTAAATGTTGTTGTTAACAGCGTTATGTGTGTGCATGCATATGCATGTGTAATTAATTGTTAAGTAGTTTTTTTTTTTGGTTCTTGCGAATGTAAGAAGAGCACATAAAATTAAATTAGTGTTATTGATATTAGATCTCGTTCGATTGGAATTATTGCATTCAGATTGTGTGTTAAAAAAGGCTTAAATGAGTCATAAAAACTAAAAAGTCAATTAAAGCAATGAATTTTAATCACTTCAATCTTCATCACTAGTATTAAATATAACGGTATAATATAACTGAACGCATTACGTTAACGTGAACCGCAACCACAATGAAGCAGAGAACTTGCCGACGGCTTTTTCAAGTTTAAACGTTTTCTTAAGTCCAATAAAAAAAAATTAAGAAGTACAAAAATAAAGTTACAAAAAAAACCAATTAAATAAAATCTTAAAAAGTGTTTTTGTTGTTGTGATATTTTGTTTAAATGCCATAACATGCACCCGGACTTTAGTCTGGTGTTGCAAAAGTGTGCTTCGAATTTAACTTTAAAGCATAAACAACCCATATTGTTTAAAGCGTGCGTCAACGTTAAAAATATGTCAGACACAACGGCTGAAGTGTCGAATAATTCGCCAGACGATAGTGAAGATCTAGTACGCATAGTAAGCGATGAGGAAGATGAAGGCGAGACTGAAGATGCCATACAATTACAACGACACTCAATGGACCAGGACGATATTAGTTTGTGTAGTGAACTATCAGTTGGTAAAGAAAATTCTGGCGAAGAACCTCAGGCTGGTGCGGAAGATGAGGACGAAGTTTTGGATGTCAGTGATACACATTCAAACTGTTCTACCGAGGAAATGCAGCACTCACCCTCAATATTATCGCACGAAACCGGCATAAATCCCTTTGCTTTGGCCAACACTTTAAGATTTCCTGTGCCTTTTGGTTTGCAAACAAATGTTGCGGCAACGGCTGCAAATATTTCACCATTTCAAGAGGAGTTTCTACGTAAATCACATCTTTATGCTGAGGAATTAATGAAACACCAAATGCAATTGATGGCTGCTGCTCGAGCCAGTGCTTTTTCACTGCGTTCAAATACATTGCCACAGCTGCATCAAACGCCTCAATTAAACACCAACTCCAATTTAGTGCATCATTTAAATCCTTTAGCCAAAATAGGCCAACTAAGTGCAGCAGCAGCTGCTGCCTTATCAGCGGCCGCTCAGCAAAATCATAAACCTTTAAGTCACGCTCAACATGCTCATCATATGTTACAGCAGCAGCAACAACAACAACAGCAAGCTATTCATCAATATCAATATAGTCTTAGTAATGACACCTTGGCCAAATTGACTGATCTGAGCAAACAACATTCATCTGCGACACCAAATACCACCCATCATATGATGTCCACACTCAATCAATTGCAGACCCAAATGCAGGCTCATTTACCCGGTCTGTTAAACGACAATAATGAGAATCTTCACGAAAGAGCTTTAAAATTTAGCATCGATAATATACTGAAAGCAGATTTCGGTCGTAGCAATAGTTTGGATTCACCGCCTCAGCTTAGAAAAGCCAGCCAACATAAATCTCATTCTCATAGACAAAAACTAAATAACACGACCGCTTCTGCTTCCGCCACCTCCTACCCCTCCTCAAACATTTTAATCGATTCACTGGAACATTCAAATCAGACCTTAAATCACAATATTTCACCTACAACTCAAGCGTTTTCATCGTCTTTGGCCACCATATGCACGAACAGCAATGATTCAAGTAGTACGGCTGTGAGCAGCAGTTATAGTAGTGTTAATGGTGCAGCCGATCTAATTAAATCATCGCCATCTCAGACACCCACATTATCGCCGGGGTTTTCGACAACACAGGAAAATGGCAGCGGCTCTAATAAAACTTCAAGAAAATCAGAGGAGACATCAACAGCAACAACAGCTACATCAACATCAGCCACAGGCACGGGGAGTGGTCCTATAGTATGGCCAGCGTGGGTTTATTGTACCCGCTATAGTGATCGTCCTAGCTCGGGTAAGTTTGGGTGCTTAAAATATTTTGCAGTAAGTGATCTTTAGACAACTATGTTCATGTTTGAAAATGAAAATGTTAAGCCGTCGGCTTGAAGAAGCTTGTGGAAAAAGCGTAAGATATTAATTTGTTCAATGAAATAATACAAAAACCGGATCAAGAGAAAGTAGTTGTTACTTAAAAAAATACTTGCAATTCCAAAGCGAAAATAATAAAAAAATAGTAAATTAAATGCTATTTTGATTTGGAATCTTTAAATTAAAAAATTGTGGTATGTTGATGAAAAGTAGTGAAGACTGATAATTATGTTGCCTCTATAATATTGAGTGGATCACGAATTCGGTATTTAAACGATCCTATTAAAAAAAATTTTTCCCAAGTCTTTAGAAAGCCTTCAAGTGTTCCAGGTTTTTACACAAGCTGATCCTGTTGCTATTCATAACTCTTTAGTCTGGCCGGTGCTGCAAAGCCCAGAAGAATTAACACTCTGAAACATCAATGCAATGTGGGATGTTAAAAACAAAGAGCTGCAAATTGTATTAATCGAATAAAAAAAAAATCGAATAGAATTTTTCAAGAGCTGAACTCTTCTTTAAGTGAATATATTTGTTTAATTATTTTGAAAATAACGTATGAATTGCCTTGCAAAAATGAAGACTTTCAGATAATTTAAAATAAAAATAAAATTTAAAAAACGACAACTCTTGACATAAAAAATATATGAAATCTTATCTGATTATTTTGAATTCAGATTAAAAAAATTATTCGACTTATAAATGAAAGATTAAACTTTTTTTAATTTAATAAATAAAAAATGTATTGGATTAATCGAATATTCGAATAAATTCTTTTTACGTGATTTTTTTCAATAAACGGATGTAATCAATATATTTATTAAAAAAAGATTCGATTAATCGAATATTCGAATAAAATCTTTTAAAGTGATTTTAGTTAATTAAAGGATGTAATTAGTTAAAGACTGAGAAGATTCGATTATATTAAAAATGTATACATTTATCAAATACCTAATTGCAATTGAAGAGAAAATAAAACAAATAGTTTTTTATTTAATCCTGATGTTGCCATCCAATGCATTAGCAAAATATTAGTAATTAAATCTTTAAAAGAATATTTCGGACTATAAAACAATCATTTATTTGATATTTGGACATAAAATAAAAAGGTTACTCAAAATATGAATTAAATAAGTTGAAATTACTCAAAATAAATTTCTCAAATAATGACTCTGTTAATCGTGGCACAAACTCATATTTTCATGGAAGTGACAAAATTTTTATAATTGGGATAAAAGTTTTTCATACAGTTGTTATGTTTGAAATAATCAAAACAATGAAAACAGCATCTTTTACAAAAAAAAAAAAAAAAAAAAAAAAAATTTAGGAAGTCTTTAAAAGAAGTCCGTTTTGAAAATCTTTTGCAATTAGTTTAAATTATATCTAATCTAAATTTAATTAAAATCTAAATATATAAAAGTTATATCCCAATAGAATAAAGATTTCTAAAGGGAATTATTTTAATAGAAACTTTTTTATTTTTTATATGCAAAAAGTACAAAGGACCTTTATTTAACTAACTTAAGAATAATCGGTTTTACTTTAGACATTTGTAAATTTGAGTATGTAGAAAATAAAAAAACGAATATTTATTTGCATATTTGTTAATGGTTTTGGAGTTCTTATGACTTTTTAAAGAAAGACTTAATACAATTTTTGATTTTAATAAAATTATTCGAATAAAATTATTATTCGTTATTCGTTAGAACAGTCGTAAAATTTATAGAAATTAAACGATTAACTAATTGATTAAAAATAATAATTAATAAAAAATAAGTCACAAAAAAAGTAAATTCGAATACTTTATAGCACTCGTAGTATTAATCGTTTATTTTTCAATTAAACACTTATTTAATTTTAGTAAGAAATGTAGACTGTGCCAAAAATTTCTTGACATTTATTAAGCACGAGCAATCGGTGTCATATTAAATTTTTCTTTCTTTTTTGACCTAATCCACAAATAATTAAAAAAAAATTATAGTTTTTTATAAAAAAAACTGTATTAAATATTGGTAGAAAGTACCCTTTGCTGGTACCTTTTTCGTTCGGACAAAAAATTAATTTGTTAAAGAACCGAGCCGGGAAATTAGAAGAGAAAGTATTTTGAAGAAAGAGGAAGCCACAATTATATTTGAGAGTAGGATTCTCCTAATGTAAAAATTTTAATTATATAATTCTGCTATCGAAAGTCTAGATGATATAAAAGCAATATACCACTCAATGAAGTTTAATGATAAAAAGACAGAAGCCAAGCAAAACAACATTTATTTACCTCTGCTCTAGCTTTGAAGATTATTTGTGCAGGTTTGGTCAAGTCTAGGACGTATCTTTAGGCCAAATAATCTAAAGCTTGAATGGTGCTTTTGGATTTGCTGTAATAGCTTCTTTGTCTGCAGCAGTATACGAAATATTCATTATACCTCCTCATGATATTAACAACCAACAAACAGGTTAAACAATTTTTACAACAAGTACTTACTATCCATCAATTGGATCAGCGTAAAGAAGGATCATTTACCCTACAACTATGAGAATCTTAAATAAAAAAACTTAAACTTCTGCATCTAAAGCTGAGTACTTGCTCTGTTTAACTTTTTTGGAAACTTTACTTCTGCCCATAGCTAGTGATAACAATACGCCGATTAAGAAGAAATTTTCCAGCATTGTTTGTTGGTTTTTACGATTCCGCTTATTATTTCGCTGTTGAAAAAATTGTTACCGTAAACATTTGTCTGTATATAAACATGAATCCAGAAACATAGTGCAACTTTTCACAAATCAAGCGAACAACTATTTCAACATTATTTAAATTTTTATTAAATAAGTATTTTTGAACTATGAATATTATAAATGAACTGAAATCATTTTGGCTTTAGTTCATTTTTTTATTTTAATTTCTAAAAATCTTTTTTTAGAAAAAAATTTATTTTATAAATGATGCGGACGTTTTCTAAAGAAAACAAGAAAAATTTCAACATTAGTTTTTTTTAAATCGCACTATTTTTTTATATGGACTCCTGATATTATAAGAATTAAATACGACTTGGATCTTAAAAATTATGGTTATATTTTTTTAAATATTTTTATTTGTTTTTATTAATTTGTTCCATAATCTGTTGCATAATCCTATTGCAAGGAGCAAATTAACAATGGCTTTGCCAAACAAAAAACACTCCATTCTTATTTTTTCAAACTAATTATGTTTAAGTTTATTTTCCCCCATTTTTTGTATTTCTAAAATGTTTTTTATTTCGCCACAATCATAATTCAACAATTTTTCATACATGTTTTACAACCACAATAAATGTTTTTCAAAAAAACCATCATAACAATTTTAACCACCACCCTCAACGAAACATGAAAGTAAAGGCATAGAAAAAGATTTTATATAAAAAACCATTATAATCATCATCCTGTGATTTAGTGTGAAAGTACGATAGTATTTGTCATTATCATCATTTGTTGAAACGGTTTTATAAGGGTACTTTAAGTTCCCTTTACGATGGACGATGATGGAAGTTGCAGAGCATTTCAAAACACTTCAAAAAATAATAAAAATTTCATATTTGTAAGGTTTTGTTATCTGTTTTTTTGAAGTTATTACTTTGGTTTCATAAAAAGTATATATGTATACAGTATGTGCTTTAAATCTTTTAACAAAATATGATACTTTTATATATTTGTTTATAAGTAATGAGAGCCTCTAAATTATTCATTTCATTGTAAAATGCTGTAATTTTTGTAACTTTTTAAAGTAGAAAAATATCGAATAGACATTTAAAGAACATTTATTTAATTATTGTTTCGAACGGAAGTTTTGCACTCATGAATAATTTCAAGCCAAAGAGTATCGGGTAAAATATTTTGCACTGCCTTGCATATGTTTAAGATTCAAATACAAAATATTTTGAAGTGATGTTATTCAACACTTCAAAAGTTGGGTGCAACATTCGCCATACAAAGAAATAGCAAATCGTGGACGTTATAAATTAAAGAAAAAAGTACTAAGAACGATAAAAATTCAGTCCTGGGTAAAAGGTAATTGCGTGGCATTTTGGGCTATTAAATAACCAAACTAAAAAACAACATGACATAAAGGGGAACAAGGAGAGAAAATAAATGTATTTTCAAACTAAAATTTTTGTCAATAAACAATTCCCGTCACTGGCAATGGGCTGCTACTATTTTGTGATGTTGGGGTAAAAAGATCTTTTGTTCTATTTTTTTTTATTGCTGCTTAAAATTAACACAAAATAATGATAAGAAAAACGAGGAGGTCAGCTTTGGAAACTTTTTGAACACGACCATGAGATGAGACGCCAGCGAAAACACATCTTTTATTAATTTTGACGCACTTTGAAATATCGGAAAAATGTATTTATCTGTTATGGAGCACATATGTACAAATTTTTAATGCTTTTGGGTGCTATGCAGAACTGTGAAGAATAATCATTTTATTTAAAAAACTTTTTGCTAAGACACACATTGTAAATAGAGAACTTCTACTCGTATTGAGAGCGTAAAGAAACCATCAAAAGATTTCTTAAAAATTAATACTTTTGAATCTACGAGGGCTGCTCTATATATTTCTGGCCTAATAGTGAAAATGCGAATATTTATAATCAAAAATGGTTTTATTGTTTTTCAAAGTATTCTCCAGCATGATTTATACACTTTTGCATGCGCTCAAACCAGTTGTCGAAGCACTTTTTCGACTCCGATTGAGAAACCTCTAAAACATGGTTGTTGACCAAGCATTTTTTTCTTGATGTGCGGAAACAAAAGAAGTCATTAGGTGCCAAGTCAGGGCTGTACGGCGGATGACCCATTAATTCGACCTTTTGGCCGGTCAAAAACGCTCTAGTTTGAGCCGATGTGTGAGAGCTCGCATTGTCATGGTGAACAATGATTCGTCTTCTCTTGTTGATTTTTCGAATTTCTCTGATGACTTCAGGCAAACAAATTGTAGTGTACCACTCAGAAGTGACCGTCCTACGTTGCTCAAGCGGAACAGTCGCCACATGACCAGTTTTGCCGAAGAAACAGGCGACCATTTGCTTCGAAGTGCTTCTTCCACGAACAACTTTCGTTGGATTTTGCTCGTCTTTGAAGACCCACACGGTCGATTGTTGTTTCGTTTCGGGCTCATACGCATAGATCCATGATTCGTCACCTGTGACGATCTTATAAACGTCTTTTGAAGCACCGCAATCGTATTTTTGTAACATTTCTTTGCACCAATCGACACGAGCCTTTTTTTTTTGAGCGACTTTCAAATTGTGCGGGATCCAACGAGAACAAACCTTTTTTACGGCCAGGTGTTCATGCAGTATCGAATGTATGCTGGTGGAAGAAATACCAAGGATGTCTCTATCTGTAGGTATATCGCATGTCGATCTTGCGTTATGAGTTCACGCACGGCAATAATGCTCTCTGGCACAACAGCCGTTTTTGGACGACCTTCACGGAATCCGTCTTTGAGCGAGCTTCGGCCACGATTAAATTCATTATACCAATTTTTCACAGTGCTATAGGATGGTGCTTCATCGCCATACAAAGATTTAAGTTCATCAATGCACTCTTGTCGTGATAATCCACGTCGAAAGTTGTGAAAAATGATGGCACGAAAATGTTCACGAGTTAATTCCATTTTTTCTATATTAATTTTTTCAAGTCACTGTTAACAACACAAATAATGGTCGTACGTCAAAACGTTTTGAGTACGATTATGCTTAAAAATGACAAACTTTCCAATGGAAATGTCAGATTGCACTTGGCAGCACTCAGTGTTGCCAGGCCAGAAATATATATAGCAGCCCTCGTATTTCTTTTACTAAATTACAGTTTTTAATAAAAAGCTTGAGATTGATTAGCATTTGAAGAAACTCAAATAACTGATTTAATTTTATTTGTCCAAATACTTACCTGACACACTGTAACTGTATATTGTGTCATAATGAAATCTTTATATAATCCTTGGTAAGATTGTACAAAAACAACAATAAAATAATATTTACGCCTATTATGTGTTAAATTTGTTGTTGTTGCCTTTAGTATTAACTTTGTTGTTTTTGTTGCTGTAAAGATTTGGTTGGTGTTGATGATGTGTTTTATAGTGGTAAAGTGGTCTTGTTGTAAACAACTTTATATTCCAATCCACTTCACTTTACTCCACTCCACTTCACTCCACTCTACTCCAAAACAAATCCATTCCTAACAGCAACAACAACAACAGTGGTGGATACTTAATAATTTGTTTATGGTTTATAACACCATGGGGAATAAATATTTGAAACTCAATGAATGTATGGACTGTGGAAGTTAAATAAAGAAATTATACTTTTGCCTGTAAATTGCTTTTTTGTTGTTGATGTTGTTATTTGGAGTAGAATTATGCATTCATTTTGTTTGTTGAGTATTTGAATATTAATTCATCTTTAAAATAAATTTATAAAAAATAAATAAATGCGGGCTTAAATAATGAATTTTAAAACATAAACCAGAGAAAAAGAGAGAGAAAAAAAAGAAAAATGCATTTGATGTTAAAATAAAAAACTACGCCATATTTCTAAATTTTAAATTATAGGTTTTCGCTTTTTGCGGTTAGTTAAGGGTTAAGCATCGTTGAGCAAAATCATAAGCTGTCTTTAAAGATCATACTTTTGATCGAAATATATACAAAAAATTAATTAAAGGTTTCAAAAATGTCATTTTGTTGCATTAGTTTTTTATTGTTTCATTTTAAAGGCAAAAATTATTTTCAAATAGTTATTAAGCTGAAAAAATTAAGAAAACAATTTTGTGGTGATGTAAAACAAAAACTTTTGTTTTAAAATTTTTATGTCTCAATTTAATTATGGGTTCACAGTTGAAGAGTTTTGGTTTTAATAAGATGATGTTGTAGCGAACTAAAAAAGCCAACAATGACTTTTTACCAATAATTTTTGAACAGGTGGCCGCTGGATAAAAATTACAGCCACAAAAAAAATAAAACGTATAGACTTCTGCTTAACAAGGCACGGAGGACTAGGAAATAAATCCCCAAGCTTGCGGTTAGACTGCCATAAAAGCGGTAAAAGAAACACATTTTTTTACTAAAACGATAAAATAACGAATTCATTATTGCGAAAAATAGGACCAACTATGAGTGTAACGAGCGAGGGCTTTAAGAAAAGTATTTAAGTAGTCTAGATGGGCTAGAGAAGCTTCGTATTATGATCGATAATTTTTTAAAATATTTTGGTTTTGACCCCACTGTGTAGTGTGTGGTTTACATTTTGTCCTAAAGGCTGGTAAATTTTTTGAAAATTTCTCTGGAATATAATTACGGAAGTATTATTAAATATTCATAACATATAATTCAAAAATCAATAAGAAGCTTTTAAATAAATAATTTATTTGTGCAAAAAGATTGATGGAAACGTTTGACACGTAATATGGACTTTAGCTGGACTGTGGCCCGTCTATATTAAAGAAAAAAAATCTGTAACTCTGGTGTTTAAAATAATTAATTTAAATTTGTATTAAAGGACTAAAAAGGAAACTTTTTTGAGTCTGTTATATAAATTATCTCAATAATTCAATAACAAATTTTCCAAGTCTATTGTCTTGTTTGAGGGAACAGATCGGATAACAAGTATAATTTGAAAAGTAATACGCAAACAGATGATGTCTATACTTTCTATAGGGTTAGTTAGGAGTGGCGGCCTCTCGCGACCAAGCTCACTTGAGCACAATCGAATGGCCCGTTGTGATACCACAAGGAAGGCGGCGCGACTCCCCTTACCCAGCCGAGAACCATGAGGATTCACGGATGAACTTCGCTATGTCCCATATAGAGTGAGATGATAGCTCCGTAAGAGTTCCAAAGAAAGGAGAGCCAAGAATTCTTTGTCTTCTTCGAGACAGGGATGGGCAGTGGCACAGGAGGTGCAGTAGGGTCTCTTCCTCATCCTCCGAGCCACAGCTACGACAGAAATCATTAAAGGGCAGACCGAGTCTTTCAGCATGCCTGCCGATTAGACAGTGTCCAGTAAGTACCAAGACCGTGATACTTATGGATTTTCTGTCCATTCTGAGCAGCTGCCTGGTCCGCTTGAGGTCCAGTGTAGTCTACAGTTGTCTGGAGACACAACAGGAACTTTCCTCTACCCATAATTTACGAGCCAAATTGAGGTAGTGGTTCTTTATGGCCATTTTCACCGTTGCCAGAGGAATTCCAACATCTGCAAGCGAGGAGACGTTAGGAAGCAATGTGCCTTGTTTAGCAAGATCATCGGCCTCACCGTTACCCTGGATATCCCTGTGACCAGGGACCCAAAACAGGTCAATCTGTGATCGCTCCGAAAGAGTGTTCAGTAATGAGCGACAACGCAGGACTAGCTTAGATGTACTGTATGCACCAGCAAGCGCCCTGATTGCCGCCTGATTGCCGCCTCACTGTCCGAAAATATCCGAATAGCAAGGCCAGAAAGATCGTCCCTAAGCGCTATTTCGGATGTTTTCAGAATGGCCATTACCTCGGCTTGAAAGACACTGCAGTAGTCAGGAAGTCTAAGGGAGAGTCTTAGTCCAAGGCTATTGGATAAGATTCCGCAACCGACTCTGTCATCCAGTTTCGAGCCATCGGTATAGATGTCAACAGTACCACCCACAACCACTTCGTTACGGACCCATATCTCCCTACTCGGAATATGGGTCTGAAACCTGTGGTCCAGAGCGGGAGTAGAAGAGGTGTAGTCTACCATTGATGGCAGTGGTACATCCCAATCGATAATCTTAGAGTGCCCTATATCCAGCCTGAGCCAGCGTGAGAGGGCATTAAGTCTGGCTGCACAGTATTTAGCTTGTTGCAATACCAGAAGTTTGGTGGGTAACCAGTGGAGAAGAGCATACAGAGCCTTTGTCGAAGTAGTTCGGAGAGCCCCAGTAATCAAAATAGCGGCTGTTCTCCTGACTTTATCAAGAGGCTTTTGGTTGACCGTTTTCTCAAGAGCAGAACACCAAAAAACAGCACCATAGAGAATATTTGGCTCTATAACTGCTTTGTAGAGCCAGGAGATGATGCGAGGCTGAAGGCCCCGTCTTAGGGTTGAAAGAAAATAATATAAAAACCAATTTATAATACGACATCAAACTGCCAGCCTAAAAGCAACAAACTAAATGACTTGTGGCCGTTAGTTTATTGTAATTATTTCACAGGGCCAATGGCTTGAAGATATTAAAGCAGATTTCCCGAATTAATTTTATAGAAATTACAATAAAAGTATTTAAAGCGTTTTTTAGGTGCTTGAATTAATTTAGTTTTTTAACCGACTTCCAACAAAAACAAAAAAAAAAAAAAGAAGAAGAAGGTTATCTATTCGACTGAATGTTTCTTTTTCTTATGTTTGTGCCTGCATAACTGAGACATATTTGAAGCGATTTTGAAATTTTTTCTTATGTGAAAGGTTATGCTTACAGAGGTTTGTTCCGTTTTAAAAACAGTTTATAACTTTAAAAATTAAAGGGTGTCCCCATATAACATACATGTTTTTTAAATGTATTATAAACCGTAAAGAGCACCACTTTAAAATTAAAAAAAAACTGAGTATCACTGCAGCTTCCAATAGCAAAAATTAATAAAAAAATTAAATGTATAAAGTAAAGGGTGTCCACATAGTTGACGTAAATTGACTTATATGGGCCTGTCTTTTGAACCGTTACAGACAAACGCTTGAAAATTAGACAAAGTACCAATTGCTATGACCCCTATAATACTTATAAATTTGATAATTGTAAATTAAAGGGTACCCCAATAGTTAATTTAATTTAATTTATATGGACATACCTTCGAACAGTATTAGAAATACAGCTCAAATTAACAAGGAACATGTATTGCTTAGTCCGCTATAACAACAAGTAAAAAATTTGGATTTAAAAATTAAAGGGTGTCCCAATAGCTAATGTAATTTGATGCATGTTGCCAAACTTTTATACCGATATTGATAGACAGCTAAGACCTTTTTTGAAGTTGGTAAAAATTTTTTAATGAAAGACAAACACTTTTCTTTTTATTTTTTTATATTAATTTTTCCACTGAATAGAAGTTCAAAAATTATTTGTTTTAATTATAGTTTTTTTCCAGCTTTATAACTTAAAAAAATTCTATCAATATGTCTTAATCGTTGTTGCAACAATATTAAATATGAAATATATTTTAATTACCCCTTGTAATTTACTCACAGCTGGATATGAAATAAATTAAAAAAATTATAAAAATTTTTTAGAATAAATTGACTGACTGACACCTTCCTTAATTAAATAAAATTAATTATTTCAAAAACATTTAAAATCATTTGCAAACAACAATGCAAAATTCATTTAAAATGTATTTAATTATTACATCAGTGTTCTACAGTGAGTTTTTTGAACAGAAATACATTCAAGATTTTCAACTTCTCAGTTGGGTTTTAATTGCTGATTCAAAAATAAGTAAAGAACAGAATATAAAAAAAGTAATAAAAAATGACACATAAATTATGTTTGTCTATAAAATTTATGCAATTTTGTCACCACTAAAAATATAGAAAAAAGAATTATTCAGCAATAAAAAGTGAAATAAAATAAAATATTAATTATCTGGGATTTTGTTTAATTTTTTTTTAAAGAAATACACACTTTTTTTCTTGTTTGTAATAACGTTAGCAAAATCTTATTTTCATTGGATAATTATTGTTTAAAGAAACTGTAAATGGTTCATCGAGTACATTTATTGCTACAGAAAACATAATATGTTTTTTGTGACCATGTTTTTTTTTATTACAACCATGTTTTTTTTTTTATTTGAGTGAATGTTACTTTAAGGTTATTTGGCCACATTTATGTGATTAAAAATAAATGGCGGATGTACTTTTTTGTACATTATCTTATCCTATATGTAAATCTAGTTTAGGAAAATAATTCCATTAAAAAATATTAAATATTGGGATGACAGAGAATTAAAAAAAAAAATTAAGTAAAATATAAAAATTTACATAAAAATATTACGGTTCTTAACGAGTTAAGCATTTTTAAAAAATTTTTGTATTTTCTTAAAATTATCTTCAAAAGCTTTTAAATAATACCCATATTGATATTTAAAAAAATTTGAACATTTTAGAGGCCCGTAACTCGGAAAATATGGGCGAGCGCCTTATGCACGTCTTCCTTTAAATTCTAATATTCTTAGGCTGTAGTAAATATTTCAGTCGTATTTTTACAGTTGTGTAGAAAGACTCATTGCGAAAAAATCTAAATTATACAGAATAATTCAAAACTACAATGTATTTTTATGCACCAACCAACATACAGATTGTAAAATGTGAGCCATTTTGATACTAAAAGTGTTGGTGCCACAAATTGATAACAATTATATATTTTACGACACACTGTTCCATCCATTTTACAATCTTCTAATAAAAAAAAAAAAAAAAAAAAAAAATAAAAAAAACGATGACATTATACTTTTTTACATTAAGTAGACTTACATTAGTGTGTGTGTGTGTGTGTTTATTTTAGTGTGTCTGCTGACGGTCTGTCTAATAATTTATGCGATATAATTAAAGTGTATTTATCATAAAAATTACTCGTTTTTGCTGCACTTTAAAAATATGTGTTTAGTATGAATCTGAGACACTTGCTTAACAGGAATGGGAATTTGAGTAGCATTACATTTTTACTTCATACTTGAAAGGGAATATTTTTGATGCTGCTGAGAATAAAATATACTTTGCGTTTTG
This sequence comes from Gymnosoma rotundatum, assembly GCA_916610165.2. Lineage (NCBI taxonomy): Eukaryota > Metazoa > Arthropoda > Insecta > Diptera > Tachinidae > Gymnosoma > Gymnosoma rotundatum. The sequence goes on along the minus strand of OU744339.1, from coordinate 129,278,973 downwards.
TTACAACGTTTATCAGCATGCTTTGGATCTGGCTACCAGTTAGATATCAATTGTAGATCGGTACGAAGAATACTGATAATTATTAACGAACTTAAGCCTAACTGAAGAATAATAATTCTTTCGTAAAAATAGTTCGAATAAAATAAGAATTGTATTTTCAATTCTTAACCAGGTTGCTTAGAACCATAGATTACTCTATATGAGAGTGATCACCTTAAATTTTTTTTACAAAATAAACTAATACTTTTTATTATAGATTTATACCCAATGCCCTATAATTATACGCCACATGATATACATACCCAGCAAAAAATGAGTGAGCGAAACTTATACATACACGATTTTCTACTAACAAATTTGCAATAATTTTATATTGTAACGTTTTTATCTGTTTAGACCCAACGAACGTATTCTTTTGATTGCAAATACCACTGTGACTCATTATTCTGTATTCAAACTTTATAGCTTTTCTGGTTATACTTCTTGATCCTATCGGTCTTGTGAACCCTTGGTCTCGTATTTACTAAACATGCGTTATTACTACAAACACACCCATCCACGCCTACACTACTGTGTGTCTCTGGCGAGACATGAACTACTCGTTGCCTTGTTGAGTAACTTTAACCATCCACAGACATCTCCACTACTCCTTTTATCCAAGCCAGTCATCCCCTTTAATCCAACAGCCACAACACACGTCTGCCATATACTGTTGTTATGCTGTCACACTACCCTGCGCGAACCTGCTACCGTTCTTACTTTTTATTATAAAGGGCGTCTTGACAATTATCTGTAACTTTTATATTGAATGAGACGTCTCCACTTAATTATCTGCCATGGCTTCACACAATAATTGTCTTTTGCCTCTCGGGAGGTTTGTACTGCTGCTTCTTAATTTTTAATTTTATTAAAACAATTTTTACTTTCTCTTGTACGCATGTCCGAAGGTGGGCTCGAACTCATGACCTTCTGTTATACAGCATGCACCTCTTTAGTTAGCTAATTGTGGTATTATTCTATACACACCATTAGTTAAGTTAACTTATTCACCACGCTCATACGGATAACAACAACAGGGGTTGCCAGATTTTATATTCGTAACAATATTAAAACGACGTTGCTGTCAAGTCACATTAATTTAATTTAATTTAGTTTATTTTAGTGTGCCTTGGTTGCTGTTGTACTGCTTTTGGTATTACCTTAAATGAACTATTTTTTTGTTAACTAAATCTAAGTTTTAGCTTCACAAAGTTCAAAATGCAGCTTAGAAAAGTTTTTTTTATTAAATAATTTCCAAATATTATGAAAAATTTGTATTATATTTTTTGTAAAAAAATTTACTCGAAACTTTGAATGCTATAGACATCACACGTATACAAATGTTTACATCACTTTTTTTATTTTCCTATTAAGAATGTGATAGAAACTTTTTTCTACACAGTGATAGATATTTCCATCATCAGCTATTATCATCTGATGCATCAAATGATAGTTACTGTTCTTAATATTGTATGTATTAATGTATTTTATTGTTCTAGGCAACACCAACAAATGATTAATTATTTCTTAATTAAAATTCGTGCATTATTTTAACCGAGTAGGATAAGGTCTCATAACAATTATTAAAATTATTAAATATAAATTATTATCAATTAAAAAGCATTTGTAAACCAATAAATTTTCCATCTCTGCACTTTAAAAATAAATGCTAGTGTTTAACTATATGATTTTTTTACAATATAATTGTTGCAATAGTTGCTGTTATTTTAATAATTAATGCGATAATTATATGTTTAGTTTTGTAGGCTTTTAATCTTAATTAAATAATTTGTTGTTGCAATCGATGTTTAATGTGACAGACTTTTTAATATTCTTCTTTCTCACTGGATTTAAGTGTTTTTTTTTCAATATTTGTGTCATATTGAATATCATGGATTATATGTATTTGTGTTATTATAACTAATTTTGTATGTATGTACACCAATAGAAAAGGTCGATACAAAATGTTGGATTTTTTAACGTCTGATGACAATTACCTTTTTTCGCACTGCAAACATCAAAGAGGACGTAATTTATAATCGAAAATGTCGAGATTAGCGAATGTAGATTTTGTGAACACCAGAGCATGTTCGTTGTAATTATCTTACTTCTGAGTTTTGAAGTAGAAAACTCTTTGGTGTTCTTCGACAATTCCACAGATGTAAGTTATTTCTAACTGAAAAGCCTGATTGGCTTTATACGTATTCTAGACTCTGATCAGAAAGCAGCTGTACAAAACATCTACTAGATCGAGGTACTTGGTAAATAATAAAGGAAGGCCGTTCGTCCGTATTGAAACTTGTTATGATTTATTAATTCAAAATCATATTTTGAGTCTTTTTATGCCCTCAAAATACTTATACACCTGCAACAAGATTGTGCAATATTTGATGACTGTTAATGCCAGTTTAGAGAATGCTCGAACACATCGAAGAAAATCTACGTAGAAAAAACTTTAGATTCGCTAAATCTGAAAAGCAGAATAGTGCTCAAGGAGCTTTGCTTATAAATGCTGGCCTGAGTGACCTGAGTGAGGGAGCATTTAGCTAAGATGAATATCAAGAAATATTATGTTTTTGAAAGAGGAAAAGACACGTTTTGTGCAAATGTTCATTATTTTCTAGATTTTAGGAAATGCAACAGCACATGTTGAATGTGAGTGCTGTGGGTGACAGCATAACGTCACAGTTACACTGGGTTTTATTTTGAAAAGGGATGTTGAAAATTATCGACCACCTCAAACCAGCAGTCTAGAGTAAAAGCCTATAAAGTTGGATTCGGACATTTTGATAATGACGATGAAATTAATGGCAGCGATCTCTTTTACACTTAGTTTTTATATTTCAATTAAAAAAAAAATATTAAAAATTTTTCAGTGTGTTCCAACAACAAAAATGATTTCAACAAGTCTATAAACGAAATAATAAAAAAATGGCTTTTATTTTACTTAAAGACTATTCGTGGCATTGAGCCACTATAATCAATAATATGTGCCACTTGTACCTTCTCTATCACATCTTCGATAAATCACTGGCCAACAAGTTTTAGCGTTGCTGTTCAGTTTTCCATTTACTTGACGCTACTAACGACTTGTAATCGATTTTTTGCTTTTAATTCCATGAAATAAATATAAAAAATAATTCCTTTAATAATTTTATTGTTTAAGTTGTAGCTGGTCTTTAACAAACTGCTTATTAGTTGTTTAATTTATAAATTATCGTCTATTTGTTGTGTTTATTTGTGCAAATTTATTTCTATTACAAAAACAATGTGAAGTTAATGTTCATTAAATGATATTTTTTTTTAAGTTGCTTTCAAGTAATTTTAAACAGTATTAATAATCAAAAGAAAACAAAATAACGAAGTTGAAGGGAAGATTTGTGGAATTCGAATTTTTAGTTTTTATGTGTTAAATTGAGAGTCGATAGATAATCTTTGGTAGAGTCAATTTACAACCTTTACAAAGACACAAACATGTCCAATTACCTAAACAAAAAAAGTAAAAATTAATAAATGAATTCAAGTTCGCAAAATAACCGAACATATTGTTTAGTACTGTAACAAAAGCGAAGATGTGTTGAAAAATGAAGCGGAATATTATAATCCTAGTGAAAGAAAATTTCGCATTTTTAATTTTAATTAAGTCGCACTGCAAAAAAAAAACAAGTTTTTGCATCTGGTGCAAGTTTTACTTGTTTTCAACTTCAAGTTTTATTTAACTTTTATTTAATTCAATTGTTTTTTTAATTAAAAAATTATGTTCTCCTTTTTTGTTTAAATGTATAATTGTTTTAATTAAGTATTTAATTAAAAGTTTGTATTTTATTTTTTCAATTAAATATAGTATGGAATTAATTAAAAATTTAATCAAATTTAAATATGAAAATAAATTAAATCTTTCTTTTCTATGGTATTTTCAATCATACATACGTTCAGAAACGATGATTGTTATATGAGAAAATGAAGATCTTTCTTCACTCTCTGAATCAACAATTGCGAAGCATATTGATTACACGTCACATACTACGATACATACTACATGTTTTGCCTTAACTTCAGCATTAATTAAATTTTTAATTACAATTAAATTGTTTGTTTTTGTAGTCGCGCATATTCACTCACCGCTTTTTATATTGTTTTACTATTTTTGTTTACATTTATATACAGCTAGTTCAGATAAACTTGCGAAAAAAAATTAGAGAAGACATAAATGCTTACTGCTTCGGAAGTAGATTCAAACTCAAAACAACATGCTTCGCTCTTAAGATTTTATATGGCGAAGCACGTTGATTCTCTTATGATTTGACTGGGAATCATTAGTGAGAGCGCGAAGTAAGGTTCCGTGGAAACATAGAATTATTAATCTCCTCCACCCGGGGGCACTAAGAGTCTGGATGAGCTAACCTAGGTTCAGTGGAAGTGCTCTCGGAGTACAGGGGGAACCAGTCCCCCGGTGAGCATTCAACAAATCTGGATAGACAGCAGTGAGTCAAAGAACTCACTAGTGTTTTTTGTTATACTGCCACCACGGGAACCGATAGCCCATAAAGAAATCCGCCCATCTCTGTGGCCAGTTATTGGTGAGGTCCCTTTGGGGTATACGTAGTGGCTGTGGTTAAGGTCTATATCTGCAGAGACGGAGCGGAATAGAAGGAAGTGTGCTGTTGCACTCTCAATAGACGCAGTTGGATAGTCTGTAACGCTCAAGCAAGGGGTAGTTCATGGTCCTGTTAGCCATGTTCATGAACTGCGCCAAAGAAGGGCGCTAGTCGATGCTTTGTATTTCACTCAGTGGTAAGACCACTGTATCACGTAATTATCTCCTGTCCACATGTCATCAAAACCTGTTACTATGTCTTCATATATAAAACTGTATTAAAAATCAGTGCTTGGCCAGTCTTATTTTTAAGGCTGTCTGATTTGATGATGCGTCTAATAAGAAGTCCACGATAATAAATATCACGCTGTTTTCTCTATGAATTTATTTTTTTACAATTCTGCTTTCTCTTTATCCATGCTTTTCTTATTTTTAAAAACATAATTCAACAACAGAATCATCGTGTTGTTTAATGACAACAAGTCCATTTATTACCAGAGTTTTTAAACACTATTTAGTAAACTTTTAATTCTGACTTGTGCCTCGTTTCTGTAATTTTAGTAAAATAGCTTTCACATAAAAATATTATAGTTCTGCTGTTTTACACAGAGGTTATTATGAACTTTATAATAGAAAGTAGAGTAAATATACGTGATTGATTCTAGCTCACCCTATGCTAAACAATTTGACTATAATATTTTCGTGTGACAAAATTCTCACTCTAGTTACAGAAACAGGATACAGATTAAAAAAATAAAAGTGTCTTCAAATCAACTTTAAGACAACTAGTAGGCGAAATCAGAAACTCCTTTATTTAATTGTAACTTAAGTTAATGATCATTAATAATGTAATTATCAAATTACCGCTACTAAGAAGACAAATAAAAAAATTTTGAAAAAATATTAAAAATAAAAACTTAACAAAAAATATTTTTGTTTATTCAATTTAAAAATCTTCTGTATCACCAAAATTTGTTTTTTTTTTTATTTATTTGTTTGTGTGTGCGTCTGTGTTTATTTTTAATAATAATTTTTGTATAATTTGTTTTGCCTTCAATTTGTTGATGTTTACCTGTCAATGATTAATGAATTAATTTTGTTTATATAATTAACAAAATAAAACACTAAAAATTTTGGTTTCCATAAATTTTGACAGTTAAAAATATCTGACTGACATCTACATTCTACCACAATTGAAATTGTTGCCGCCAACGTTACGTTTTGAAGCTGATAAAGTTATTAAAATCTTTTGCATGTGTAGATTTATTTATTTGAAAAAAAATTTAAAGCTTTTTTGTTGTCTACTTCGTACTAAAGTTTATTTTTTTTTAATTTTATCTTGTTTTGATTTTGGGTGGTCGTTTATTTCATTAAAACATTTCTATTTAATTTTATTTCATTTTTAAATTTACGCGTGTTTTTGGCTGATTAAAGGGAGTGTGATTTCATAAAACGACAAAAAAAAAAAAAAATACTCAATACTTTTAGTAGATTAACTGTAGATTTATTGAGATGTTGGGGCGTTAAATACAAAAACAAGTTTAAATAAAAATTTTTTGCTAATAAAAGAAATAAAAGATTTTTATGACATTAAGCTTGATGTGTTTATTATAATTTCAACAAATTTATTTCACATGAATTTCGTACATTAATTTCTTAAAAGAAATTTATAAACATTTAATTTCGTTACAGTGAGTAACAAAAGCCAGACTCTTTAAAATTTTTTATGGACCAGAAAAAATCTAAAAATGTTAATAGGGATAGGATCGTGATTATTTCATTCTTAAAAATTTACCGTTTACCGTTAAAGAGTATTCACATCAATAATTTATTTCATTTCTTCTTTAGGCCTACAAACCGGAAAGAAGTTGTACCTTTTACCTCTAGGTCTCCAGCCTTCGATCCTTTTTCCTAACTATACCAAAGAGAGAAAGTAGCTTTTAAATAAATTCCTTTTATAAGCAATTTCATTTAAAGTACTGATTTAAACGTACCTTTCAAAAAGTACATTTGAAAATGACCTTTGAGAAAAGTAAAGGTACGTCAAAAGTTGGTTTGAGAATTTTTTTTGAAATACCTTTTTTAAAAAAAAAAACTTCTTAAAAGTATGTCTATAATACTTAATGAACGCACCCCCAAGAAGTGTCTTTTGTGAAAAGAACTTCTTGAAAAAAGTACTTAAAAAAATACCTATAAAAAAGTACCTTTGTAAAAAGTAGCTACGAAGAATCTTTTTTAAATACCTATAAATAAATACTTTTTAACTGCCGTATTCATAGAAAATAAAATAACTTTGAAATGTGTTTTATGACAAATGTTTCATACAAATTTTTCCTAAAATATATTTCAAATCTATTTTGATTTTCTGTGAATACGGCAGTAAAAGTTTATCATTAATAATTAAAGAACGCATCCCCATAAAAGTATATTTTGTGAAAAGTAATTTTACAAAAATACTTTTTTTATAGTTTTTTAAAAACCACATTTAAAAAAAAATCGCTCTGAAAAAGTACATTTAAAAAAAGTACCTTTGTAAAAAGTAGCTACGAAGAATTTTTTTTTAAATACCTCTTTAACAAAATACTTTTTAAAAGTGTATCTTTAATATTTAAAGAACGCACCCCGATAAAAGTATATTATGTGAAAAGTACTTTTACAAAAATTACCTTTTTTTTAAAATAGTTTCCTAAAAACAACATTTTTAGAAAAGATCTCCTTTTAAAATAACAGATCTTAAGAAAAAGCAAAAGTACCTGCTTAAATTTAAGATATAAAAATATTTCGTTTAATAAAATATCAATTATATTTTGTCAACAATATAAAACAGATAAAAAAGTACTTCCATAAAAAGAAAAAGTCATTTATAAAAAAAAATATCAAACTAGCTTTTATAAAATATATCCCAAAAAAGTACAGTTTGGAAACTACTTTTATAATAAAGGCTTTTTGTGACTGTATTAGGCAAACGGTTTTTTCTCTGGACTTTAAAAATACTTTAAAAAGGTACTTTTTTGTGTAATTATAAAAATAACTTTTACTAAAAATTGTCAATGACGACTTCGTTAATTTTCTTATTATTCGCCACAAAGTTGCGTTGAAATTTATAAACTTAAGCTTTAGTTAGGTTTTTTCTTACGGATTCTTAAGCAGAAGTCCATAAAAGCATTTGTGTATTACCGACAACATATGTATCTGTATTTGTGAAGTCACCTAGTTTAACCTTTTTCTATATTAATTCTACAATAAAATTTACTGAACTTTTATTTTAAGTTACTACAACGTCAAGGCGTGTTTTAAGTACATTTGTCATAACATTTTATCGATTTTTCTTATTCATACCTTAAGCCATTTGCAATTCTTTAGCCAATACAATGCGAAAAAAAAGAAAATATTACCGCCAAACAATAGTGAATTAAAAGTACGCTACAAAATAAAAACTTGCAAAGTTACAAAGGTTAATATTCATTTCTATGACTATCGGATATTCTAGCCATAATCGGGCACATATATTCATTCCAACAGCATTTGTGCCAATCGAACCCTTGTCCGTAGCTGAGCTGTTTCAAAAACTAGAGCAAAACTCTCTTTTTATAAACAATCTAATTATTCATGAGTTTGATTGAATTAGTTTTTCTTGCTTGTCATGAAAAAATATTGTTTTAACAATATTCTTCAGCATAAAACTACAAAGAAAACTTGTTTGCACTTCTCCTTAAAGGTTTCTTGTTTTGAGATTGAAATATAATTAAATTTTTAGTTGATTTAATTTAATATTTAATTAAATAATTAATAAAGGAATTAAATTTTTGATTGAATTAGATATTGAATTAAACAAAAAAAAAAAAAAAAAAAAAAAACAATTTTATTAATTAAATAAAAAATTGAATCAATTAAAAATTTAATAAAATTTTAATCTGGAAACAAACAAAACCGTTAATAGGAAAAACCTTTTTTTGTGCATTTAAATCTTTTAATCATACAATTTTAATAATAACGTTATAAACTTCTGCAGAAAATAATAATACTAAATAATTCTTGTTTTGACAAATATTTGTTTGAACTTAACTTTAAGTTTTATTATTATTTTTATTACTTTTATAAAGGTTGTTAGGTTTTTTTTATTATTTTATTCCGTGCTTCGTATTAAAATGGTTTTTTATTCTAACAAAAATACTTATGGATTTAGTATTTAATTTTACGAACTGAGTGATGGGGGTTTTTTTTTATCAATAAAAAAGTAATTTGATTTATGAATCCCGTAACTGAATATGAATTTAATTCTTTCTTTGTATATAATATCGAAGTCGTTTTTAAATTAGTTTAAACTTAATCTCATTTGCTTTACCAGCTGTAGGGCTCTTAAAAAACATAATTTAATTTTGTGTATAAGAAATACGAACGAAAGAAAAGAAAAAAAAAAAGGAAAAAAAAACGGAAAAAATCACCCTAATGTGAACGCCCTCTAACAACACCAAATTGACGTGTTATAAATATTACAAGAAATATATTTATTCGCTTGCTCACGTGTTGCAGCAGGAACTAAAAGGGCCAACAACTCTATATGAAACTACATACCTGTGCAACTTTTACTTACAACGTCATTTTGACTTTGTTTTCATTTTCACAAATAAGAATTCACTTAGTAAAATATTCAAGAAGAAGAGCGGGAAGAATAATGCATTGGAAAACACAAGGTGGAATAAAAAAAATGCATGTTTATGACCTAAATGCTTTAAAAAAGAAAATTCAAAACGTCATGTCAAATGATAATCACTTTGGCCAAACTTTGGCACAACATTAATAAATGAAATTTTAATAACGATGGATAAAGTTTACAAAAAAAAAATGTGTTTATTACTTTATTAAAGAAGCATATTTAACAATAATAATATATTTCACAACCTTCAGGCAGCTCAACGATATTTGGTGTATCATAAATAGTCACAGAACATGCGATAAGCTTTTCTAACCATTGTCTATATATCGCCCAGATAAGCGATATTCGTTTTGATTTCGTATAAGAAAGGTGCAATTTACAATACTTTTACTTTTAATATACTTTTAGTTTTTGTGATTCAGGCTGAAGTCTAACTTGTATCACTGTGTTTTAAATATTTCAGTCATATAGAAACTCATTCAATTAGTTGAGACATGACAATAAAATGCGGCATAGAAAAAGTATTGTTGTTTAAAAAAGTAGCTCCCTATATGATTCTTTGAAAAAAGCATAAAAATATAATTTTTCATGAAAGCATTATATATTTAAGAAACCTCCAAAAAAATTCTAAAAAGTACCTGTACCTTTTAACAAAAGTATCTAAAAGAGTGTTTATCACAGTAAAAAAAGTAACAAATTTACCTTAAAAATCCTCACAAAAAATAACCGTTTGAAAGGTATATCTTAACAAAAGTACCTTATTTTAAAAAAGTACTTTTTGAAAAAGCAGGAAGTGAATGGCAGACTGTCTAGTTCAGTAATTTTCAACTTTTTTTTTCGCTACGGCATACTTTTATCGATTCCATAATTTGGCGGCACAAAAAAATATAAGTTTTAAATTTATTTACTTACCACCTGCGTAAAATAGTTTATGATAATAATGTGTAAATAAAATAATATGGAAAACTAACGTACGCTTATAAGTAAATAATAAAAATACTTTTAATGCAATAATTTGAGCTTGAGGTTTTTTAATAATTTCTTCATATTCCGTCGTAAAAATGACTATGCCACTTTTATGTCGTCTTCTATATTTAATAATATTTCCCTTTTTTATTTTAATTCTTGGTTAAAAGTGAAAAGCGAATTCACACAAATACGATGTGGAAAATTGTGTAATAATATTATTTAGTTAAACGCATCTAATGTTTATCTGATATGAATTCATTTTTCAACATTAAAATTAATTCTCGATTTTTGGAAAGCAAAGTGATACTACGTAACGTACAAAAAGTACTTTTGTCACAAACGTACATTACAAATCACACCTGACATAGCTCCTCTTTGAATACATCAGCTGATATTTTACTTCGCCGTTTTTACATTACAAACATCCAAGTCATTCCGTAGCAAAATAGTTTTATGTCGCCATAATTTATGTTTGTTATCACCACAGAAGTATTGATAATCTAGGTTTTTGTAGTCCAAAACTTGGCGGCACGTTTTTAAAATTTCGTGGCACACAAAAGTGCCGCGGCACAGTGGTTGAGATCCACTGGTCTAGTTAAATAAATAGAACAGATATTTAGTGGCTATGTAGCGAAAACAGTGCAACCGAGAAAGTGCTGACGTCCTTTTTCTTCAACATCTTTTGATACTAATACAGTTGTAATAAGACACATCAATTTTAAAACTTGTCCCAAGGGAGTTCCAAAGGAAAAATATTTTCATTGGAGATCTTAAGTGCGGATAAATTATTGTTCTCTCCAAGTTTTATTTTAAGTTTTTTGAAATAAGTTGAACAAAACCAAAGCAAAAGTATAAGCGTGGGTAGAAATTTTTTTGAAAGGTGCTATCCGTTGGCCGTGAAAGCTACACACGCAAAGAAAAAACATGGTTGAGGTAACCATAGTCTAAGAGCAACATATTAGGTGTCTTGCTACTATATTGTTCATTTTCTCTAAAAAATAATTTTAAGTATAGGCGAACAAAAAAATTACTAAACTGTCAAGAACTGTTTGCTTTGAATCATACTTTGATAAATAACAAACCTTTTTTTTTAATTTATAATCAACCATGTTGCATTTTCTGTACACAGTAACCTTATAATGGTTAAAAGTTAACAAAAATATATTTATCGTGACTAAAGTTTTGCTGAAAACAACTATAATTAGTTCTCCGCAACTATATATTGTTACAAAGAACATAATATGGTTTTTTTTCTCTGCGTGTATATGGGAAGAGCTAATACACCCGCAGAAAAAATTAAGCCCCCGGACCGGCCGCCAAAGGGCTTTACTCTCCTGCAAAAACAATATCTAGTTAGGCTCATGCCCTTGACCAAAAAGTTAATTATGTCCTGTATTATAAATTCAATAAGAAAAACAATATGAGGTGACCTGGGCGTCTCCAGACTGGCCGCCAATGCGCAAAGGAGAACGAAAGAAATTTCTAAGAAATAGTCAAAAGGACAGCATTGTGCCATTAAAGGAAACAAAAGAATAAAAAAAAATATCGCCAAGACAAGAAGGTCATTGACCATATGAAAATTGATTTAAAATACAAAAGACAGGCTCTGCCATAAACTTGTACACTTGGTGATTAAATTTAACTATTGCCATCACTAAAAAAGATAATTAAATGCAAAAGTTATGACACTTTATTAATTGAGTTATTTGCGTTTACAACTCATCAGAGTTATGGACTGTGAACGTGTTTTATTTTTAGACAAACTTGTTTTTCAATAGGAAGTCTAAAAGATACAGTTGACTGATTAGTATATTAACAAATTTAAGTACAAAATTGGCAGTCAAACTAACAACCGGTCAAATTAACAACCAGCAAATTTATAGAAAAATCCAGTAACAAATTAAAGCGTTCATTTTTCATGCAACGTTTACGCAAAAAAAAACACAGAAAATAAATTTATGAAGTGACAAAAAATTAATTTCACCTGTTAAGTTATCTAATTTTTTTTTGGAAGTTTTAAAATTATCAAACCAGCAACTGCAGCAGCAACATCACGAAACCTTAAATGGTTAAATGTACTTTGAGCCTCTTAAATGCATAAACATCCGTTCAACCAACCATGAAGTCCAGCAACAAACTTACAACAATTATATTTATGGGCAACGAAAAAAACAAAAATCTAAGAGCAAAAAAAAAAAAAAAGAAAAAATATTTTTTTTTAAAGACAAGCGTAATGAAAAGCAGTTGATAACAAAGTTAACGAAAGAATAAAGCGAGGAAAATTCAACATTAATGGACAGAGAAAAGGATGGATAATTCAACTGAAGTCATTCTTAAAAGTTGTTAAATTTCCACAAAAACCTTTAACCACATTTTGATTATTAGTGTTTGGTTCCCAATTTAGGCCCTTTTCTTAGGAGTTTGGTTTCCGAGGCAGCTATCTATGCGCAATGTATCACTTACAAATGAAGGACATACCACTTGCTTGCATACTGTTAATGGATAGTTTCAGATATAATGAGATCACCTAAGCTGGTCCCTTTTAATACAGATAGGTAGCTTTTCATCTTTGTCCCAAGAATTTTATGTCTTGAAGATTAAAGTGCTGAAGACTTAACAGAAGGTGGAAAAGCGTATCGCTCTTTCTTGTAACCAACAAGACTGCCTGGTGTGCAACGTCCTAGCCTACTGGCATATATACCGATTGTCCAATGACCCTTCTGCACTGCCAGTAGTCTACAGATGTCTTTCCTGTGACAATCCATCCATTCACCCCAATGCATGTCATTATAAAACGACCACAATTTGATGGCGTTAATACAGGAATCCAGGTAACGCCGGCTTACCTCAACTGTCTGAAAGCATACTTGAGATTTTTTCATTACCATTGATTAACTACCACTTAATGCCATTGCTAATGATTTTATTTTAATTGTAATTGTTTTTACTAATGGTAATGAGATTTTAATAAAATCTTCTAATTACTTATTACAATTGAATCAAAAATATGTAATGAAATAAATTTTTTTGATCAGTCAAAGATAATTATTTTGGTTTTTAACATTACCATTAGTGAAAATAATGATAATGGTAAAAAAATCATTAGAATTTCTTTATCGTTCAATGCTAAAGAAATCGTCAATTAATTAGTCCATCTAATGGTCCATAACATGGAGGTACATGTATGTCTGAAAGTAATATCCAAAAACAATGTTTACATTTGTGCTAAGCGGCATAGCAACCGATATCAGCCAACCCATTCGCTTGGCTTTTTTAAAGAAGTCGCTTCGTTTGGATATCCAAAATAGAGAAACGTACGCATGACGATTCAGGCAGCGCATCCATACATAAGCTTTAAAAAATTGAAGAGGCATAATTCTGCTTAATTAGGGCCAACAGTTCGCCTGACATTGCTTTCATAAATAACCCTACTGGTCTCCTTAGTTTTTTTGTGAAAAAATACCAAAACTGGCAGCGCAGATAAATCTTCGATCGAACAGTGTTTACTTTGATGTTACAGCCTTGAGTTATACTACCCGTTTTCCATTACCTGCTTGATAAACCAGTATCCTGAACGAGCTTTCAGAGTTCTGTTGAGATATCCACATTAGTAACCTGATCAAATGTCCTAGATGTTCAGCTTACTTGAGTGCGATCAATGCAATTACCATGAGTTATCTGCCAAGAGCAAAATCATTTGTCAGTAAAGAAAGCCAGTACGGTTCAACGCTAGAAAAAGGAGTTAGCATTTTTTACTCGTAATCGTGGCGAATTTTGACACAGGCTGCGCATCAGCAGTCTCTTGTGACTTTAGTCACCAAGAAGCGTTGTTCTATTCTTAATATTTGCTGTGATTTTGCTGTTTGTTTACAATTAAGCTAAACAGAGGTTGTTCTTAACAAGCCTCACCTAGATCGACTACGGTAGGCCGCCGGCCTATTCCACTACATTTGAGGCTCTGCGGTGTCCCTAAATAAAAACTGGTGTAATATATGAGAAAAAGCGAAAAAGAGTGACAAAATCGTTTTTACTTTCAAGGCATCCTTCGTATGAATGATATTTTAAAATTACTTTTGGAGACATAAAAAAGATATCATGTGAAAAACAAAGACTATTCCGGATATATTCAAATAACTTATTTTATATATTTTTATTTTATTCAAGACCTTCTAAGAGCATAATAAAACTGTTATGATATCAAATAAATGTGTTTGTTGATGGCACCACTCGTACAGGCGAAAACCAAGAAAAATTTCAACCAAACAGAATTTTATTACTTTGCTGACCAACCTCGTTTTAAGTTTCTAACAACTACCGACTTGATGTGTTGTAGTTACAATTTATGTTGCTGTTGTTGTTGTTCTTGTCGTTGTGGCTGCTATTTAAGATGACCACACTAGGCAGTAATAAAACTGTCACATGCTGCTAAAATGAGACAATATCAGGTCCTTGTAATCGCTAAAGAGTTTAATACGAAATAATGCCGCCGTTTTGAAAATAGATGAACAGACAAACGCTTAGTGAAAATTCGTCGTCGTTGTAGATGTAACAAAAGTTGCCACAATGGTATTAGCAGTTGTGTCGGCAGCAGCAGCAAATGATCAGTATGGCCATACAAAAAAAAAAAAAACACAACAAAAAATAGTATTATCACCACATATGGTGGCATGCGTTAGATGTTGTATGCGATGTTGTTTATTTATTTTATTATTATTATTACTTTTATTTTTATTTGTTACTTGTTCAAAACTCCATGCAGTCAGTTCACTTCAGTTTAGTTTAGTTCAGTTTAAACACAGTTTATTTAAGTAAGTGAGTGAGTGGACGTGTGCGTTTAAATGTTGAACAAACGTTTAAGATATTTGCTTTTGGAAAATTATCATGATGTTGCAAGTTTACGCTTTTAGATTTTTAAATATAAATTTATTTAGCTTTCGTCTATTTTTCTTTTTTTCTTTTCCTTCTGCTGTTTTGTTTCGCCAGCATCATTTTGCTATTTTAAGTACTCGAAGTAGTTTCTGAAGAGTTATTAAAATGGTGACATGATCACTTATTTATGGGTGTACACAAGCAAGCAATAGGACCCAAAGGATTAAATAAACATGATAGAGGAATATGAAATGTAGTGTAACTCACACTCACACTCACACCACATGCAACATGTTGCTTAACATACATATTTGGTTTAGTTGCTTTAAAGCCACTATTTGTTTATGATGCTGATGACGCTGGGCTATGGAACAATTGACAATTGTTTTTTAAAGAATTTTAATAAATCAAAAACAAATGTCATTAATAACTGCCATTTGTTAAGATTGTTAAATTGGTTGTTTGGTTGGATCTTGTGCAATAACAACAAATTAATTCTTTGATTTTTGCCTTGTAATTAAGTTAGAGTTTCTTCCTTATTTTTTTTCTTTCATGGAATCACAGAAAAAGCTTTAATCAAGGCACTCCTCTTAAAAGGCATGACTTACAACTTTATTTTTTAAAACTTAAATAATAATGCTTATATTCCATACACAATTTAATTAATTTGATTTAATGGGCAATTTTTACAGTTTCAGCAACATTAACTTCACTTTAATCTTTTAGATTCAAATAGAAAAGTGAGTCAAAGTAAAACTCAAAAAATATCAATCTGGAAACTGTAATTGATGCT
This sequence comes from Gymnosoma rotundatum, assembly GCA_916610165.2. Lineage (NCBI taxonomy): Eukaryota > Metazoa > Arthropoda > Insecta > Diptera > Tachinidae > Gymnosoma > Gymnosoma rotundatum. The sequence continues at coordinate 129,263,049 of OU744339.1, read as the reverse complement.
AAACTTGATACAATCGTGCGTTTGATATTCAAAATTATCGCATCAGTCCTTTGACTCATTTGACGCTCTCAACGTCATTTCACTGTAGGACCGGATTTATATGATGCCATTTATTTATGCCAATTTTTTTAGTTCCTTTTAAAAGTTACAGCAAAGTTCGTTGCGGGTGTTCATGAAGAAGTTTGTGCTGAAATTGGTTTAATTTTTTTTAATATTTTGCTTTAAACTTGACGTTCAGTATTGCAATGGATTTTGGGTTATTTTACATAAGCATAAGAACTTCTGCTGAAACAACTTTGATTAATGGAAAAATTATGATCTTGTTGGTTTTTCCAACCAACAAATAAATTGCATTTTTATTTAAAAATGTTATGGGATATTAGCATAATATAATAAATAATATTATAAAAATTCCCAAAATAATTTTTAAAATAAAATTTATATGCAATTGCTTGTGCAAACTGTTGGCATCACTGTTGTTTTTTTCTTTCTCTTGAGAAATTAAAAAATAACTGTGTTGTTTTTATTTTTAATACGCCTTACGTCTGCATTAAGAGTTGGCATATAACCAACCTACCGCAGAAGGGAATGTAAGCAAAAATAAAAACGTGGTTTGTTTGTTGGTAATTTTTGTTAAAGCCTTAACATTTCTGTATTGGCTTCTTAAATAACTCTCATGTTGTTTTTGAAGTTTTTATACTTAAAGGAAAGGTTTTTGGTTTTTCTAAAAATTTGGATAAAGGTTTCCTGATGAGCTGGCTTAAGCAACCGGCGAAATACGTATAGATACCTGCTTTTCCAACCAACAAATAAATTGCATTTTTATTTAAAAATGTTATGGGGTATTAGCATAATATAATAAATAATATTAAAACAGTTTAGTTTGTATTCAGAATTTATTTCAGATATGAGATATATGAAGTTGCAAAATGTTATTATTAAAATATTGCACATGTAGCCGACATAAAGTTGCCACAAATCTATAAGTCTACGAATAGTGCTGGAATTATACCCTATAGAATGAAAAGCTATGATCTTGTAGAATTCAGAGCAGTTTAGTTTGTATATCTTATATATTTCTGACCGGAGTGTTAATAGATCCCTTAAAAATGAAGTCGTTTCATTTGGCTTACCCTGCTTGCTTATCTACACCTCTTGCCAACGAAAAGAAATTTCAATTTCATCCTGTAAGATATCTTGCATAAACATAATATCACAAATTATCAGGTAATATCAATTTGGCAACACTGTTATATTTGTAATACAATTACATATTCAAAAATGTATAATAGATATTTGTTTGCTAATCTTACTTGTACCCTTAGTCCTCACGTATGTTTTGTTTAAATAAAAATTTTTTTATAAAAACACAACTTAAAAATATTTTCGAAGCCGCGAAAAATTTTCATTTTCCATCCTTGACTTGTAATGAATCCATTGCAAATATTAAGTACACCTCAGTTTGAGAAATTCATGTTTTCACAGTAGTGAAATGACTCAGGGTTTTTGTTCTAAAATTACCTTTAAGTAGCTGAAGATATCACCCCGTTATGCATCTGCACACTTACATCGAGGATTGGTTTACGATACCATCTCTTTTTGAGCAACTGGCTCAAAGTTGCTACAATTTCTGGCCTCTATGTCTTGAAGCGTTAATTGTAATTTTCAAAGAAGTTACATGATTATGGTCGCTACAAGAACAAATGATAAAATGAATACTAAAATAAAAATTAAAGGGTTCCCCTACACAAGCCATACGTTTACGTGTTTTAGGAAAATACTTGATACTTACGCAAAATGTGTGCCCTCTATTATAATAAAAATTAAAATTACAGGGTGTCCCCATAGTAATTTGATTTTCATATCTATTGTGTAACTAAACCGTAAGAGACAGAGACTTTGAATTTTCAACTACAAATATTAATATAACGTCAGATTAAAAAAATGATGAACCAATACGGGACTCTTCTTGTGTGAATCTTACTGGCGCTTGTTTGATTTTTTTAAACTTAATTATTGTGATGAAATTAAAAAATATCGAAATATGTTAGGCTTTTTGGCGGGAAATTAACCTATCTACCAAGGCCAAATGAAGATTACGAAAGATAGATCTGATTAAATCTTAAATTCAAAAGTATAAATTTTAAAAATTTGTTAAAGAAAACAGCGTTTCCAGATCTTTTCGAGTCGTATCCCCAAATAGGTAAATTTAATCCCCACAACTACCAAAAAAAAAAAAAACAATTTTAACTATCCCCAAATACATATAAGTCAAATTTATTAACAAATTCGAAAAGTACTAAATCAAAATGTTTTATCTCGTTGTCTAAAGCAACTTTTTGGAACAATTTTTTTTAGCATTTCTGAAGATGGAAGAAAGTGCCACAAAAAATTATATTATTTTTAAAATGTGTATTTATTCTCAATAAAGATTCAGCCGCTCGCATTGCATTTCATTTCTTATTTTGGTTTTTATTGTGTTCATTGCTGAAAAAAGAATTTATTTTTTTTAATTTATAGAGAGACCTGTCCTGTAATTTATTTAACAATAGTAAAATTACAATAACAAAAAACATTAAAACAAACACGAAAAAAAAATCCACAAAAAGCCTCTTTAAATTTTCAAAGGGCAAAATATATCCTTAAAGAGTTCCTCAATCCCCAAACTCAAATTTTCATCCCGACTTTAGAAATAAAATCCCCGATTTGACCAGAGAGACTTCTGTAACAAAACAAAAAAAAAAAAAAAACCGAACTGAGATGAATGCAAAGTTTTAAACTTTGTTTCAATTTTAAAGAGCTGATTTCGACATTTCTATTTGTAGTATTCACACATTTGAAGATAAAGTCATGATTTTTTTGCTGAGACATAGGTTTGTCATACTGCAAAACATTTGAGTTATAACACTCTTGCAGCTAAGGCACGTTATATTTATGCATTTATTAGTTTATCTATCAATACTCATTTTTTGTCATTGTACGAGCATTGTTTTCTAAAAATAATGCGAAATGACTTAATAACAAAAACTGCTGTTGTATGTGATCACACCTTAATAGCCAACAATAATTACAAGCTCAAGTTGAAATATTTTTTTAACTTTAAAAAATTTAAAAACAGAAACTTCTTTTAAACTCGCAAATAATTATAAACAATAAATAGTCGGCAAGTGAATGAGTGGATATATAAATAAATGACAATGACTTTTGGAAATTAAAACAAAAATAAAAAAAGTCAGCTAAAATACTAAAAATATTTGTAGGTTTAGAATTCTATATGGCAAAGTGATTGTATTGTATAGAATTGAATTAAATTAAAATTGAATTGAATTGTTGTAATACCAGATAAATATCCCTCTCTCTCTCTCTCCTTCTTCTGACTGATCATTGTTTATGGTAGTTTTAATCGCTTGAATTGGTTCTTTTGTGGATAAAATGTGACTCGTTTTTGTTGATCAAGATGAGAGGTGTGCTGTCAAAAATGTGAGTTGTTGTTGTTGTTATTGCTGTTGTGTTTGATTTGACATTGATGGCTTTTTGACAACTGTGTAGACTTTTCGAATACTTCACATACAATAATTTAGTTCCTTTTTTTTATTTCATATTCGTTTTTCTCTACTTATATTAAAGCATAAGAATTTAATGTTGTGTTTGTTGTAACCTTTAATCAAACTGGTTAAAGTTCATTAGTAGCACTACATGGTTTTAACAGATGATCTTATGAAGTTATCCCAGCAAGTTGCTGGCTTAACTTTCAAAGTAATTTGATAACGAAACAAGAGATCATAGTTTCGCTGAAATCATCATATAAACGAAGAAAATGAGGCAACGTGTGTGGTCACTACATACATAAGACATACATACTTATATGTAGGCAGTATGCGTGTGCACTTGAAATAATGTGGCGATTGATAACAAATTCATTAAATAATGTGTGACATTATTTGGAATCTTGGCAAGAAGCTAAAAGAGAATATTTAAAATGCTAAAGCTTTATTTATTTATTTTTTTATTGTTATTAGTATTTTTATGAGGCATAACGTAACAACAATTATCCAAATTAATGTCAATGAACTTTTATTTTTATTTTAATTTATTTTAACAATTTGAAATAAAATCAAATAACTATTTCACAACTCTACGCAAAAGTTGCTTCTTTATGGCTGGGTTGCAAATTACAGACTGCTGGTAGACCAAGTAACGTTACTTGAAATTGTTAAGAGAAGAAGAGAACTGCAATATCAAACTGTAAGAAATGATTTGGGAGTCACATTTTTTGTAGGCTCTGGATATTTGCAGAGAGTCTACAACTACAGCTGTATGAACTTTCAAAAAAACTGTAAATAGAAAATTTTAATAGAGAAAGCATATTGGGCCGGTTATTTGGTTGGTTTTAATGGAAGCAATGTCATGTATTGTAATAAAATATTTTAGCTGTTGTTATTCAAAACTCTTAATGTTACGATCATCATTTTTATAAGTTCGTCACAATATATGTATGGTTGTAGTAAACTAATTATATTTATTTTATACAATACTTTAGTCATGATGAACAAGTTTTTGGTAACATTTTATCATTAAATGGTTATTACGAAATAAAATATTTTTAATTTTTGTAACTATTTCAAAATAATTTAATATTTATAACTGTAACATATAATTAATAAAAATAGTAAATGTGCTTTTATGGAAATCAATTTCAAGTATGATTTCAGACGAATAAACCATTTTTTGTTTTTAAAGTATTTATATATGTTTACGTCGCACATAGGGGTATTTTGGCAATTTTATTGGCTCTAAAAATTTACTGAGTGTCCCTTGATTAATGAAACTTGTCAGGAAAATCTGCTATGATCATAAGCTGTTAAGGCTAGAAAACAAGAAAAATCGGAGCAAGGAGAAAAAAGTTCCCCTTAGAAGAACTAAAATCCCACCTCTGTAAAATGCAAGTTTTTTTTTTTAATGTTGCCAACATTTTTTTAGCAATTACAAGTTTTAAGGTCAAAGAATGTTTAAAAAGTTAAAGCTGGATTCAAAGGATTTTAAAATGCTATTTTAGCCTCGCTCATTTTTAGTGGGCGGTGAAATAAAATATTATTTGAAAAAAGAATGTAATTATTAAATGAAATGGATTGCATACGCCTTAAACGATAGAAATAAATTTATATGGGCAGGGGGAGGTATCTCTCCTATTCTACTCCCAACACCATCCCTGTGAAAATTTTTTTTTGACTTTCTTTGGCAATTTCTTAAAAATATTAATTATGAAGCTTTCCAATGCCTTAATAGTCCCCGCCTCCCAAGAATATTATTAGAAAGATATAGAATGTTATTTGAATTTATTTATTTATGTTTATTTTATTCATAGTAATAACATATTAACAATTAATTTATTTAAAACAACTTCTCTTTGCAATAAGATGATGATGAGTGCAAGGTCCTTCAGCGTTAAGTACAGGTGGAAACATGAAAAAAATTGAAAACAAAATGTCACAAAAACGCGCAACGTTTTGTTATACAGTTTAAAAGTAGAGATCGTAAATTTTATAGGGATCGCGACGAAGATCACTTTTATTGACAAAAAAATTTTAATTTAATTTTATTTTTTATCATAAAAATTTAAACCAAAATTTTTCTAAAAATTAATATAAGTAGCTGCTGCTAATATAGCCATACATATATATTGCAAATCATATGGATATGCTTTCCTCGCAGTAATACATTTCAACTTGTTGTTTTAAATAAAAAATATTTCATTAGACTATCATGAAATATTTATAGTTGAAGGACTCAAGCACGATTAAAGTAAATTAAAATCAAAAAGATTCCGAAAAATAAATTTTTATATTGATTTATTGCAAAACTCTTAAAATCGTATAAATTCAATTCGCATATCCAACTTTCCTAAATTTAACAGTGTCCTTAAACGACAAATCTCAAGCAAAAGCCTTAAAAATTCAATATACGATGCAGAATTTTATTATCTGTCCAGCTGCGTATTTAAATTTTTACATTTCTCAAAAGTAATTTTTGGCCTAATGTCCGGCTAGATTGGAAAAATATCCTCTGTGCAAAGTAGGATGAGAATTTTGATAATTTATATTCGATTTTAATTTTTCAAAAGTATTTAGAGCCTAAAACCATTGAGAAGGGCTTAGTCACCCTTAAAATAGTTTAATCCCTACCAGAATGTTTCTCTTCTTACGTAATCTCCAACACATTACACAATTTTACTCTTCGTTGAAGGACGACAGAAAAATTCTCTAGTTACTCTACTGGTTGCAACAAGTCTTCACAATTTTTTGACGCCTTACAACAACAGAGCGTTAAGATTAAAATTTATTTCTCTAATGATTTCAAAATTTTTTTTATCTCTTTTCTCTTCTTTTAATTTTTTGTTAATAATATTATAAGTTGAAAGACTTAAGTGTTTATTAAGAGGAAAGTGCAATTGTTTAAAGTGAAGTGGTTTGATGAAGTGTGTTGGAGTGTGAGGTTGTGTGTTAGTGAATTCTTTTTAATCTTGTGATTGGTTTAAATTTTAAATTCTTTATATTGAAGCAACACTTTCAGCATTCTAGTGTTAAACAAATAATAAACAGATAATATTATGCCTCAATGTGTCAGTATTCTTGCAATAACGCTTCATCATCATTTATGTTCTTAGCGCATCTTAATAATGTAATAAAAAGAGTAAAACGTTCAAACGTTATCAATACTATTTATGTAACAGATTAATTTTTTCACTAGAAAAAAGACCTAGTTCAGGTATTAGAAAAATTAGGGTAAAATTTTTGTTAAGAAAATTTAAATTCGGGAGAAAAAATTAATTATTAATTAATAATTAAAATAATTAAATTAATAATGTCATCTTGTAGGCCTTCAATAAAAAAATTATTTTAAACATCAATAGATGTATATCTTTCTTTTATAAAAAATTGCAATATTTATTTTCGCTTTTAGTCGTAATTAGAATTCCTTTTTGATTTTCTATTCCTCAAACCAGAAAGTCTTTAACCCTACCACGATTATTTCGTTGCCGCTTCGGCTGTAGAAGCTAATAAAAAATAAAGAAAAAAAAAAAAAAACAAAAAGCTCTAATAAAGCTGCAGTTAAAACATGCATGCATGTGCCACATGCAGCAGTCTTCAAATAAAAGACAACAAAAACAACAATATGCTGAATTAAAAGACCACCCAAGTTGACAGGGTACAAATATTTTACTACACACAACAGAAAGGAACACAGAACACAAATCGCTGTAGAACAACTTAAGGAACGAGGAATAAAAACTGAATTACAATAAAAGCAACAATAACAACAACAACAACAAAAACAATTGAACAGTGTTTAAATCTTGTCTTGAATAAAGCTTAAGCAATTGCGCCTAAAGCCACAACCACAATCACACAACAAACAGACGTTTTAAAATGCGAAAGGCAAACGAGGGGAACTTTAAGGAATATTTTGTACAAATGAACCTCATAATGATGTTATTGATAATAATGAAGTTTTCAAAAACACATAGCCGATGACAAACACACACACACACAGACGCGCGTATATATATTCCCAGCAGTAATTTTGTTATTCTGACTCTGCCAGCCATGACGACTAAATGACTAACAAAACTTTAAGGGAAATAAATAAATTTCATTTAATACTTACTTTATTGCTCCACTGTGCTGCTTGATGCAAACATTATTCTTACTGCAGATGTGGTTGTGTTCTGTCTTAAATGATTTGGAAAAGTTTACAAGATTTAAATGTTTCTCGTACTGCACGTACTTTTCTAAATCAACAATTGCAAAAAAAAAATACAACAACGACAACAGCAACAAATACATGTGATGGAAACGGAAATTAATGAAATGTATTGCTTCACTACTTGACGCCCTCTTGTCTTTCTCAGCTCTTTTTCAATCGTATTACTGGGCCTTTTAAGCGTCAAGCCCTGCTTGCCTGGCAGTAGTCGCAAACTGTTGTTGCTGTTGTTGGTTTGAGGTACGATTATGGCGTTAAGAGATATTAAAGCGATAAGAAAGAGAACATAATAAAAATCAAGAAACGATGATCAAGCAAAATGCTGCTGGTTGGCGAGAGCTTCCAATTTGATTTCTAAAAGTCAATAAAGCTTAAAAGTTAATCTTAAGTTTGGACATGACGATGCTGATAGGAATATTGAAATGGTGATGACCAAGTTTATGAATGGTTGGCGATTATGATGAGATGTGGTTGTGTGTTACAATGCTATTATGATAATTGAGTAATTAAAGTGGTCAACAAAATTATTGGGAATTAAAATGTGGAAAAAATTAAAAATTGTTGTGTTCATTATATAAAAGATCTTCTGAAACAATTTCTGTTATCGATATATTGATTTAATGTTTATGGCTTAGCGATTACACTATCTTTTTAAAAATATCCTTAAAATGTTGCAAAAAATATCGTAACAAATAGTAAGTAGAAAAAAAATTGATATCGATAACATGATTCAACAGGAATTGATATCGATAACAAATATTTTTTAGATCAATTTTTGGTTTTGATAATATTGTTTTAAGCAAAATGTTTCTTAAAAGCTTTGTTTGATTACTTTATCGATAACGCTAATTTTTACGTTTGCAAAATTTTTCTTATAATTTTTTTTAAATACATATTTTGTTATCGATTAACCTTTGTTGTTGTTTTTTTGTATGTTCTTTTCTTCCGATAACACAAATTTTTATGGAAATCGATAACATATTTTGTTATTGATTTCTAACACTGTTTTTCATTAAATAATGTTGCTTAACGATATTTCAACATCATTAGCTCACTAAGGTAAATCAATAGTTATCGATTTAAAAACTTTACTAATTTTCCTGAATTTTTTTTATAAATTAATCGATAGCACAGATTTTCCCAAAAAAAATCTCTTAAATTTCCGATTATCAGTAGCGAGTATATTTTTTTTTATTTTTTGTTATCGGCATCAATTAAGAACAGTTTTGGAAAGGGCTATTTGATGATATGCAATTTCCTTTTTTATCGGCTTATAGATTTCATTTGTAAAAAAAAGCTTTTATCGATTAATCGGCATTATTAGCAAAATAAACTTTAGAAAAGCTTAGATACTAATCAACTTCAAAGTATAAGCTACGATAAAAAGTCGTTGTTATCGTTTTATCGATTACATTTTTTTTGGGAATACGTTTATTATTCATTTGCCGATACCATTTATTATTGCTTATCAATTACATTATTTTAGATTTTCTTTTTTTAAATTTATTTATGTTCATTAAGTTGCTTTCATTCGCTTTTTCCATTACTAACAAAGACTTATATGCAATTCCAATTAAGCTTTTTGCTCCCGATTCAAATTCGTATCTCTATCAATATTTTTTTAATTTCATTTATTTTTTTTTTTGGTTTATTGTTTAATCTTTTTTTTAAGCTTCTTATGGAGCAGAGCTTATTTAATGTTCTTTAAGGATTTATGATTGTCATTTCAACAAATAATTTTTAACTCATAAATCGATACATGATGTGCTTGTGTTCTAGAAAAAGAAATTGAAGAGCTAAAATATTCGAATTGTGCATGTTTGTGTGACAATTGTTGGACAAGCAGCTTTGAAGTGTTTGCAACAAAACTACAACAACGACAACGACAACAACTGTAAATATTTAAAATCATGTCGTATCACTAATACTCGGCATAATGTAACGTTATGGTTGAATACAAAAGTATCAGATGAATATTAATGTTGATTGAAGTCTTAAGTTGTGCCGTTTTTTGTTGTTGTTGTTTTTGTTGCTGTAAATTGATCTTTTTATTGAAAAATAATATTGTGAGTATTAAAATGTGCGAGTGCTTTTAAGTATCCTGGGAACTTTTTTTTTGAGGAATTTGAGGTGTTCGTTCCACTTATGATTTATTGTATTGCAGCTTCGTCATCGCTGTGACGCTGATGTTGGTGATCATTATTTGCTTAAAATTGTTTATTAAAGTTCCATTAGAGTATGATTTATTTTGTTGTTGCTGTTTTTATTGGCATTTATAAGATTGCATTAGTCTAATCGAACAATCGAATTCCATTAGAAGTTCATATTTGTTTTTGTTTGTACTACCAAACAACAATGTGTCATTCATTTAGTTTCAACCAGACATTTCGAAAAATTTAAACAGCCATTCAAGAACATTCTTATATTCATTTATTCCTTCGTTCCCTTATTTTACCATCAAATATCCAATGATCGCATTTATTCATTCATTCTCCCATTGAGTTCATTGAGTTATGAGCTCATCAATTTGTATGATGATGGATTGTTGTGCTGTTGTAGATAAATTAGTTTTTAACATTTTTGTTTATTTTCGTAATTAATTTGCGTTTGTGTTTTTCTTTTGTATTTTCAATAATTCAATAATATTTTTGCTGAAGATAAATTTTCTATTATGAAAATGCGAGCGTTAATAAAAAAATTTATGTTACGAGATGCACTTTTCTAGTCAAGATTCCTTTTTCCATGCAGTAGAATCTAGCAGGTCATTCATTGCATGACATCGATCGAGCATTTCTGTCTTGCATATGGAAATATACAGGTTAAAGAAAGTCGAGCAGTTACTCTCCTGCTCCTCCGACATTTAAAAATTTACAAATTAATCTGTAATTTTTTGTTCTGCCCATAAATCCCAATCGTATTTTAGTGAACCCAATTTTAAGTTGCGAGGGGAGAGCAGTAAGTATTTTACTCCAGTTTATTCATAGTAGAGTCGCATTACAGGCGCAGTCTAACGAAAGCGATTTCAGTACTGCCCAGTACAATGCTAGAGTCGATGGAATGCCCCACATATATTTATGTTGTCACTTACATTTAGCTTCTGCCTAACTTTTGATCGTAAAGCAGCCAGCCATCTCAGCCTTTCGTTTGTCCTATTCGTGGCCTTAATACTACATTTCATGATATAATTAATCATTAACTTAGATTTAATTCTTAAAAGTTTTTCTGTAAAAAAAAGAAGAAGCTGAATATGGAACTCCAATTAAATCGCAAATTTGTAAATATAAACAGTCAACGTCTTTTTGTGAGTTTTACATGAACAAGAATCAAGAGCAACATGAATTAGCCCTCCTCGAAAAGTCAAAAACAACAAAAACGGTAACAACAACAAATATAAAAAATAGTGGCATATTGAACAAACAACTGTCTAAAAAGACGACATTTTAACTGTTTTTGTTGTTGTAAGAAAAATTAACAAACAGAACATTTAATTTTTTGTATTTTGTTGTATTGTGTTCTTGTTGTTTTTGTTGTTGGGTTTTTTATCTGTTGGTGAAATTGTTACTAATGTTGGATGGTTGGCTGGTTGGTTGGTTGGTTGGTTGGTGGCACTTGTAACCACTTGTTGTGCTCAACTTTTGTTAAATGTTGTGTTGTTTTGTTGTTGTTTTTGTTGTTGCTTATAGTGCTGACACTCTTGTAACTATTTACTAATGTAGTTCATATGTTTAAATACTATTGTTGTTGTTGTTACTACTGTTGTTGCTAGTAATGACATGAATTTTGTTTATATTTCAACTAATGCTGTTGTTGTTTTATTGTTGTTGGTTTACAGTTCGTTTGTTAAATGGAAATAAATAAAACCAGAAGCCAAGAATGAATTTTCATAAAGTTCTTTTTAACATAAATTGTTGTTTACTCAAGTTTTTTTTTTATTTTTAAAATCAGTTTGTAAGAGACTGAAGTAAAGTTTTAGTTTACCTCTAAGATAACAAACATATCGCAAACCTAGTTCAAAAAAGACTCAACTCATAATTTTAACTTTTCAGAAATAAAAAAAAACTGTTTTTGACCTGAATAAAACTGGCTGAAAATAAAAACTTTGGAGGATTTAGTAGAAAATCCATAACGATTATGATATAAAAATTCCTTTTTATTTGTTAAATATTAATACACTAGAGAATGAACAATTTAATTATATTTTGAGTTCAGTCACTTTTGACAATGTGTGCGATATCATCCGGTGTAATGATTGGTTCTTGAATAAAATTTGTGGAGATTTTCATAATTAGGAGCGATGGCTGGAGAAAAGATTTTGAAAAAGGCTTCACTTGATTAAAATATCCTAAATATATTGTAATGACTTTGAACAATATTGGGAGCAGTACGAACCAAAGTCTCGTCACCTAAGGAATGTTTGCTTTTTCTGTTCTTATCAAATGCTTCTAAGGACTTTTGTTCAGAAAAAAATTAATTTAAAAATATCTGGGATCGTTTTAGTGATTTTACTTTAAAATCCAATAAAAAAAAAAAAAACAAAAATTATAGAAAATAACGCTGCTTACAAATTGAAATGGATTAAAAGGAGTAGAACGGCGATTCTTTTCCCCCGCTACTTGAAAGATGAAATTCGAATTCACGGATTAGAAAAGGGCAGGGTAGGAAAATGGTTGCATCTCACTTACAAAAAAAATAATGTTTTTAAGTTGACAGGGATTCGATCAAAAAGAATAAAAAAGAAGGCTTTAGACGAAGCAATATTTATTTTAATTTTCAGTTTTATTTTTTACCTCCACTTAGCTCCTAGGCTTTAGGTTGAGGTACCATATTGTGGCTTTTTTTAATGATTGTCTGCCTGCTGTGCTCAGCGTGATAAAAGAGCCGTTTCTACACATCTGCCATTTTAGCTTCAGTTTATCACCTTCAATTTTTATAGCATCTAGATAATACTTATATATTCTTTTTCTATATTTAGGACTCTAAGTGTATTGGAAAATATATCCTTCTTTAGGTTTTCTTTGATACCCGCAAGCAGCTGTCTGGTGTGATTTCACCATTGTTGTAAAGTCCAATTGTTATGCGGCATTACATCTTGCCTCAACATTACAACGTTACTTCCAGGTTGTGGATCGTAAAAAGCCTGACGCTTTTCTTCTTTATAACCTTTAAAAAGTTGTCACCCTTAAGTCCACTTTCGATTCTTTCGCTCCAGGGGTTGTCTTTAATTGGGATTTAGCCAGCAGGAACTAAAGATTATGCATCTTTTTGGTCAAATTATTTTCCTGAGAGATTCCATTATTCTTATTATTCGGTGTATTTACAGCAACAGTAGTTAAGAAAGGTCCGTTACCTTTCTCGATTCACTCTGGCAAGAGTTGCACTTACAGCGATCGATTTATTGACTCTTGCTTTTCGAAATTTCTATTACGAGCTGCTTAAACTAAATTAATGAAAGATTTTCTCGAGGGGACTAGAAAAAATTTGTAATGTTTCAATTAAAAAATTAACGGGGCAGGTTCTTTTTCAACTCCTTCTTAAATAATAACAAATTGTTAATAAATTATAATTATTTATTGTTGTTATTTTATTTATTACTATTTTTTTTTGTTAAATTTTCTTGATTTAAAATTATATGAATTAATTCTTTTAATTCTCTGATATTTATAAATGACCCTTAATTTTTTTGTTTGTATCTAATTGTCATCATGTTAACGGTTGGTTTTGTTAATATTTATTTTCATATAAATAAATGTTTGTTTTGTTAGTGTTTTTGTTGTTACCTTTGTTAAAAATATGTTACGCATCAGTCTTTTAAACGGATTTTTAATGTCTTTTTAATTTTGCTGTCAAAAAAAAAGAAAAAAAAAATACAAATTCATGCCTGGTTGCATTTAATGATCGCTCTAATCAAGTTTAAAATAAAAATGTATGAATAAATAATAGATTTTAAAAATATTTAATTTAATAGTAAAAATGGTTGGTTGATTTGCCAGTAAAAATGTTTGTAATTTCGTTAGTAGTAAACGCAACATGTGCAGTAGCGAACTTTTCGTCACCACCCTTTGTTTATTGAACCGTTGTTTAACACTGTTTAATACAAATCTATAATCATATGGCAGTGAACAAAAATAATATCTGAAATAGATTTACCGTTTACCGGATTCACCGTTTTTTTATACCATAAAATTATAATTTAGTTTTAATCTGTTAATCGAATCAATCAATTTGTTTTTATTAAACTGTCAATATTTTGTGGCTTTTGGTAAATTTGCTGATATACAGGCTGTCAAAATGAAAACCGCAAATAATCAACACAAATGTTGTCCTGGATGATTTTTGTAGAATGTTTTACATGTTCCCTTTCACACATCCTGACCTTGTTCACGCCAAAGGTTCTTGTATATTCTCTTATAGTTTTTGCTGCTTGACCAATACAATATTTAGTTTTATATTTGTAATAATCACAAACCAATAAATGAGGGAATTGATAAATATTTAAACTTAAAGCACAGTGGGCGAAAAAAGAGTTATTCGTTCAAAATCTGATGCACGAAATATGGGGAAATTGTGCTCAAAATGATAGAATTTTTAGCTTAATTTTCTGATGACTGTTTTTTTTTTTTGTTTTTATCAAAATCGTATACAACGCAAACAAGAATACATTGTTAAAAAAAATAAGATTTAAAACCTTTACATACTGCAACAACAAAGATTAATGATTATGTTAAATTGTGTCTTAGATAAAAAACAGAGCTGGATATGTTTTACTTGCACCACTAACAAGGGTGTTGTGTGTCAATATAATTTAAATCGAAGTAAACTTAGATAGAGTTCATGAGTTCAAATCTCGACACAGCTTGGAGTAAAAGGAAAAATAATTTTTGTTGATAAAAGCTGCAGTTCAAACCTTGCCAGGAAAGGAAAACAATTAGAACAATTAGTAAATAATTGTTCACACCTCAATGGTTCCTTAAGGCTGGGGCACATAGAATCCGTCATACGCTATACTCTAACGTATTAAACTGAAAGCAAAGTAACGATGGATGAGGTGGAGACAATAAGAACTTTGTTGACGGACAAAAATCATTAAAACACAGCGAAAAAAAAAACAAGAAGAAGCAGCAAATGACAGCTGTGAAAATATTCAGCGTACGTCAAAAGTTGCCCAACTTTCGAACTTCACGTTGACAGAGACGTACTGATTGTGACAACATTCATAAGACAAGAGTCAGTTGACCTCAAAAATTTATCTTCACTAAAAATATTTATTTAATTTTAAGTAAATTTTTAATGTCCTTACCCCACTGTTTTTATGTAATTTTCTGCTCTTTTTTGTTCTGTTTAATAATCATATATTAATGTGTATTCGATTTAACTACTCTAGTTATTAGCTGCGGTAGATGAGTGTAGCCAATTCTAGAACAAATTAAAAAGCAACAATTTAATGTTTTTTTTTTTTTATTTCCCTTGGGGTTAAAGAATTTAACGATATTTTGGTTTTCGTTTACAATACCACACGCAATTGTAATTGAAGGTCTTTAATTTAGTTTAAAGAATAAGAAAAACACTTTAGAGTGGAAACAAAATTTGAATAATGAAATAATATAATAATTCAATCAAAAACATTTCATTAAAACAAAAAAGTAAAATAATGACCGGCATCATCATCATGATCATCAGTACGATATTGACTGCATAAGATGCGCGCTAAAATGATAAACTCACTTTTTTGTTGCTTTTATTGAAAAATAAATTTTCTAGCATTTTTGGAACTGTTCATTAAAAAACTTTGCTGCGGAAGCAAATTATTTAAAAATCCGAAATTTTTCCATCATGCCCCGGTCTGAAAAAATCTTGAATAGTAATTGCCCTGTACTATACAATATGTTAAAAAAACGTGAAAATTATAATATTCATTTTTTCCGCAATATTTTTTCAACTAAACTGCACTTTACAGTGGCAGATATATAAGTGTGACTGATATGCCTTTCTTTGTTTTGGTAAAAAAAAAACACTAAAACCAGTGTTGCCGTTTAGTTACATTTTTTGTTACTTTTAGGGGCTCCACGTATTTGTTGTTTTGTTATATTTGTTAAAATTTTCGTAACTTTTGGCGCAGACACGAAATAAAGTAATATTACTGAAAAAGTACTAGATTTAGTATTTGATGTAAGAACCTCTCTGACAGCTGTTTCTCTTAATATATTAATTCGATTTTAATAGCAAAGGCTACACACTTGCAAATGCTATCGAAATCCCACATAAAAAATTAGTTTGAAATAAACAAAAAATACGTTGCTGAAGTTGTACTCTGTTCAATTAGTAAGAAGTAACGGAATGTTTCTTGCTACAGGTTTAAAAACAGAAAACTATTTCTGGCAACAATTTTTCCCATTTAGGAATTAATATGAGCTGCACTTATTTCGTGCATAAAACTTTGTACTTTGTTAAAACATGCGAAAATTGTTAGCAACTTTAGTTATTCCGCTTGAAAAATTTGATAACAATCTATATAGTGGAGCCGTACCAATACCTTGATTTAGGAGAAAGTATTCTTTTAATTGCATGGAAGAAGTACCAGATTATATAACGGAAAAATTGTAAGTAAAGTTAAAGTTTTAAGCAAATAACACTCAAATTTGTCTTAAATAATGGTACTTTAAAATAATTAAATTGTAAGTACTATCGAAGTTCAATCTTTCAAAGAAAAATTCAATAAAATTAGTTAATTTTATTGAATGGCAAAAGCATGCCATTTTCAATCACGGAATATTAGTATTCAGTCCTGATTGAAATACTCATGAGAATAACCGGCCTGGGCTTTTTTATACGTTTTTAATCTTAATTTTTTTATTTTTTAATTTTATTTTAGTTTTATTTTTGTTCAGTAAATGAATTTGTTGCCTTATTTTATCTAAAACATAGAATTAAGCTTGCTGCTATATTTTCTATAAATTACATTAACTTACTATTTATTTAGGGAAAATTTCAACATGTAACTTTTAATGAAAAAATTTAACTTTTTGAAACGTAACTTTTTCCTAAATTTCCCTGGCAACACTGACCAAAATATAAGTAACCTTATTAGTTTGATGCGCACATTATGTTGACATCATGTTCTCACAAACATTTTAGAACGAAACGGTAAAGCAAAACAAAAAAAAAAAAATGCAAAAATAATTGTTGACGTTGTTTTGAAGTTCCCATCCTCATCATCAATATCATTTTATTATTTAGTTATTTATTTTGAGTACATTTATTTTAAATGCAAATTATTGTTTTTTTTTTTTTTGTTATTGAAGTCATTTCAAAATTTTTATATTTATTACTCAATCAATGCAAAATCAATTGTGTTGGTTTTTTATTTTAATTTTTTTGTGTGCTTTTTTTTAATGCACAGAGGAAGTCAGTCATGACTAAATAACTGCAAAAATACAACCGACCGACCTTCAAGCAGATGTTTCTTTGATTTTCATATCAAAAAAATTCTTGTGATGTTTCTTAAAGGGATTTTTTTTTTCTTTTAATATTTTTTTTTCTCTAGTCGTTGTTCATCTGTGTTCTGACATAAAAGCAGCAGCAGCAGCAGCAGCAATATCAGAAATCATTGCAACTGTTGATTGAGCCAATAATTGTACATCATGTTTGCAAATGTCCACATCTGCATTTGTTTTCTTTTTTTCTTTTCTGTTCAGTAATTGTCCATAAAATATCAAACATATTTTCATATTTAAATTGACTTTAAATTATTGTAGAATGTTTTTTAGTTTCGTGTTCTTAGGGTTTGAAGAATGTTGCAGGTGCGTAGAAGTATTAAGAAAACAAACAGCCAGCGCTGAAAGTTTTCAGATGTATGTATTATGAGTTCTTATGTTAATAAGTTTGAATTTAATACTCTTAAATTTTATGTTTTATATATTGAGTTTGGGAAAAAGGCTTTTATGAATAGTTTAAATTACGCGTTGCCACTTTGCTCCAAAAAGAATTGAATATGAAAAGAGGTTTAAGAAATAAAAGAGGTCTTGCGAACCCAAATATTTTATAAGTTTGTAGGACTAAAATTTACATGTTGGTTGAAATGTACCATTTTATCACTTGCTATTTTATATCAAACAAGTGTTGAAATGCAAAAAATTGTGTTGCTCATGGTATAAAATTTTAGTTTGGTGCAAAAATATATACTTAACCCGTTATTTAAGTCGTAACAGACGTTATTTAAACTGAGTAAGAAATACAGCATTTCATATGAAATATACGAAAAGACGACAAACGAAGTGAGCCGCTAACGGTTTAGTTCCTCTTATAGAGTTCCTCTTCATCATCCCTACAAAATATCTGATCATCTTGGGGTTTGAATTTGGTTGTAGGCCCCTTCCTCATAATTTCCTAAAAGAGTTCTTGTCATCTAGAAGTAGTTTGTACCTCTCATGTTTGACACTGAAGCTTCTAACATTCCTTCTTTTCGTTAAGTTCTATTTATATTTAAGGCTGCGGTCTCCCAAAATATCCGCATTCAATATGTGCTTGTCAGCCAGGGCTGGACATTCCGATGCAGTGTTTTTCAATTTTAAAAATAACACTCAACGAATTACACAGTAAATCAACTTAGAGTGCAAGTTATACGACCACTACCTTCCAGGTTGATTTTTTTTTGGGACCATCTAAGTACAAGTCGATGATATAATTCTTCTTTTCTTTTTAAAAGTATTTAGCCCCTATGAAATACGTTTCGTTTCATTCTTTCGTTTTCACCTGTTGAGCTGCATTCCAGAGAAGAATACGTGGTTATTACTGACTGTAGGGTATCCAATTTTATTAATACATATCCTGAAACAATGTGGCTTGTGTTTGTTTTTACTATTCTATCCTTTATTCGTGTGTACTAAAATCTTTTCATTAAAAGCTCCTGTTTAATTCACCGATCAGTGGGTCACACAACACACATGCTCTCTGTGAGCTTGTCGTACTCATAGCTGTAGTAAAAGCCTGATATATTTCGATTCTATTGTTGCTTTTTGAGAACCTGGAATAGTACCAAATCTACTATGGCAACAACTCACAATTAAACGCGTGTTATTGAAATCTTTTCATTTCTTTTTTTTTTGGCAGCACATTATATTATTACCCTACCCCACAAAAAGCTGAAAAAGGGTATAACTAAGTTTGTTATTCCATTTGTAATTTCTACAATATCCATTTCCGACCCATAAAGTCAATTCAGCGAAGTCTGTCTGTCCGTCCGTACTAGTGTTGAAATCTAGTTTGCCAAGGCACTACATCAGCTAGAGAAAATTTAAATATGCCAATCGATTAGACATAGTGTCGAAAGAGTTGCTATCGGAAATCCATGTCCTTCGAGGCAGCCGGCAAAACACCACACCTACCTCTATTTTTTTCACATCACTTGGAGCAATGAAGTAACTCCAATCAAAAATATTGGAGTGTAGAGAATTAAAAAATAAGAAACAACATCAAGTGAAAAAATTGGCTCTCGCCCATATTTTTCGAGTTACGGGCCTCTGAAATTTTTCAATTTTTTTAAAAATCAATATGGGTCTCATTTTAAAGTTTTTGAAGAAATCGTTACGAAAATAAAAATTTTTTTAAAAAAATTCTTAACCCATTAAGAGCCGATGACATTTTTATGTAAAATTATATATATGAAGTACTTAATTTTTTTATAATTTTTTAATTATCTCTCACCCCAATATTTGCTTTTTGGATTGTAGTAACTTCACTAAACTCTTTATAATAATCTTTATAATAATTTTTAAGTATTAATCTTATTTCTTCATATATTTTATTATTAAACAAGAATAGATTTAAGTTTTATTTCTTGTTTTGAACCGCTACAGTCTTAGTAAGACTAAGGATCTCGAAAATTAATTATGTTTTTCTTATCTAAAATTTTTAAAACTTTTTTCGGTTGCAGAGACTATTGAAATGTACATTTTATTTAGTGAAAATATTTAGATATTGATTTTTCAATTATTATTTTATATTCACTAATTCTTTCATTTGTTTTCTTTTTCTTATTTTTTCAGGTAAGTCTGTCCACAATTTCGCACTCATGTCTTTATCACAGCTTTGAATTCAAGGTAAGGTTTGCAAATGTCAAGAAGTAAATTGAATTATTGTAGACACTTCAAGGACTGTCTCTTCGACGAGTTATGTTTAAGACCAATGCGATTGGCCGTATATTGTACATATTGTTTGCACTTCTCAAAGTTTTAATTAAATCTTTAATTTATTGAAATGACTAGTTGAACTAATTTCCTTAAAAAAACGTAAGACAAACTTTTAATTCATTGGTTTTTTATTAAATTCCGATTGTAAATTAATCAAATTGAGAAATTAATTATTTAATTAGAAAATTATTTTTTGATTGAAATAGAAAACTTATTTTTGCTTGTTTTTATTAAATATGTGATTGATTCAATCATTTATTTAATTATTTTTAATTAAACAATTATTTGAACCAATTAAAAATTTAATTACATTTAAATTCGAATAAAATTAAGAAATTTCATAAGTGAAACATTTTTTTGTGTGTAGAAAGTCCTAATTATTTGCCAATATATTTAACGCTTTTATTTAAGAAAAAAATATAAAAAAACGAGAATTAATTTTTTTATTTAGTTATTGGAGTGGCGTCATATTACGAGGGGCTTCATGGCCTTACAATAAACTACAAAACAATTTAATTAATAAATTCTTTATTTGACTTCATTTTGCTTTACAGGTAAGAGCGTGTTTGTTACGTCGTCCTTAAAAGTACTAGGATTTACTAAAAGCTCAATCTGTTGGAATTTTAACTTTTATCAAAAATCGTTGATGTTTTGTTTTCTCTAATAAATTAATCTGCCTGCTTATGGAAAATCAATAAATAAAAGTCATGATCATGATTTAAAATCATTAATTCAGTCATTCATTCATTGGAAATATTCATTCACTGATTAAAATTCAATTCCATTGAGACGTCAAATAACAATAATAATTACAACAACACCAGCAGCAATAGTTAACAATAATAATAATTGAACAAGCAACTATTTTAATAGACACTTGTCATCAAACAAACAAACAAACGAATAAATGATCTAAACAATTACTTGCATTAATACAACAACAACAACAAAATATTGTAGTATATTTCAAAAAATTCCATTTTAAAGTTGCAACAAGTGTTTGAAGTTTGGCGCAAAAAACAATTAGAAAAAAATATATTTAAAGAGCAAAAAAAAAGAAAAAAAAAAAACAAAACAATTGGTGTCAATAAGATGGATGGTTGAATTGTTCAAAGTCACCAACTATTGTTTTTGTTTTAATTTTATAAAGTTAAACTTTAAATTTTTAAATCTTTTAATAATTTAATTTTTTTATTTCAATTTACTACTCAATTTAATTTGAAAGCAAACAATCGTTGATGGACTGAACATTTGATCAATCCATCGACCACACACATCGTTCGCTGTGTGTTAAAGTTGCCTTTTTATTAAAAGTTTTCAGCTGACGTTATTTCAAAAAATCATCTTATGTTTTTTTTAATATGGTTATCTAAGAAATTGTTTTTGCTTTTACAAGAGATCTTTTCAAAGTGGCCACCAACTCGATTTCTTAATTTATTTTATTAAATATGAGATAATTGTTAAAGAAAGGGGCTCGGTCAATTAAATAGGTGCTTATTGGAAAATTTAAACGTTTTGGTTTACTCATGATTTACATACTAAAGATTTCAACAAGCACAGTGGAGCCATCTGTAAAATTACGTAACTTAAATGTTGGTAATTTTATCATGTTTTCTTTTCTTCGTTTAATCATGAAATCTACTTTCTCACGTACAGAAATAGCAACTAGCAGCGTGGCCATTTAAGCACTTTCGGTGCTAGATTCAGCACTTCTTTTGTTGATTTAGCAGCAAAATTAGCGATTTAGCAATTAGCACTATTTTTAGCACCTTCCAACTCTGCATTTTGCATTTTTTTTTAGCAATTTTAAATAATATAATTTACAAAGTGTTCCAAAAAATAAATAATACACTTTTCTGCAAAACACTAATTCAATAAGTTTTTTTAACCTCTTTAAGCACTTTTTGATATCTCTAAATTAAAAAGTTGCATATTCAAATTTTACTGTGGATACCTAGAATAAATTTGGCTAAGTACATAATGTACGCGTATGTATGTACATATGTGTATGTCAGCGCTTACATTGCTTGCTTAATGAGAGCAAAAGCACTAAAATCTTTGCTTTGCTTAAATGTGTTTCAGCCAATAAAAAAACTGAATGTCTCAGCATTATAAACGCAGCAACAGCAAAAAGTGAATGCAAAAAAAAAGAAACGCATTTTCTTTAGCTGACTATGTAGTTCTTTTTGCAGCAAAGCATTGAAAACGTTTGCTGTTGCTTAAGTAATAAGTTGATGTTTGTTATTCCTTTTGCTGTTGCTGTAATAAAAGTAACGTTTTTTTAATGTATTTTTTATGTATTTTAAGTAATAAATACAAAAATACGTTTCCAATGTTAAAAGGGATGAAAAGCAGCGAGTTACAGCAAGAAAAAGCAATCACAGTTAGCCACAACTTCATAGTAATGAGTTAAGCAATAGCAACTGACTGCTTAAGCAACAGCTTTGCTAATTGCATAGTCAGCTAAAGCAAATGCGTTTCTTTCTTTTTTTGCATTTTGCTTTTGCTGCATATTTTTTCACAGCAACAGTTAAGCAACTACATACGCATTGAAAATAGTCAAGAATTTTTAATCACTGGTGTATGTGGTATTGTGTTTTTAAGACTTTTTATGTTTAATAAATGATTTATTGTTTTAAGAATTTTTTTTTTTGTTTTTCAATTAAAATAAATATTTTTAAAGCAACATAAGCATAAATTATAAAACTATGAACTCTCCAAGAAAATATTTGCTTAAATTTAAGACATTTAAGTTTTGGCACTATGTTTTAGCACATTTGTGTGCCAATTTAATCCAATAGCCACAACACACGTCTGTCATACACTGTCGTTATGCTATTACACTTCCCTGCGCTAACCGCTACCGTTCTCACTTTTTATTATAAAGGACGTCTTGACAATTATCTGTTACTCTTATATTAAATTAGACATCTACACTCAATGGCTTCACACAATAATTTTCTTTTCCTTTCTGGGACGGTTTGTACTGCTACTTCTTAATTTTTTTAATTGTCTTATACAACTTTCATTTTTCATTTGTACTCATGTCCGAAGGTGGGCTCGAACTCATGATCATCTGTTTTACAGCACGAACCTCTACCAACGCAACCATTGAGGTTGCTCAGCTCTTGTTAGTTAATTGTGGTATTATTCTATACACACACCATTAGTGGAAGTAACTTTAGTCACCACTTTCATAATGTTAACAACAACAGGGGTTGCCAGATCTTACTTTTCGTAACAATATGCAGAGATTCGAGCTCCATTTGGTGCCTTCATCATGAGATTTTCAACTGGTATATCATTTCTTTATTTCTTCATGTATTCCATCAGTCCCACATGGATACATTTGTAAGTAACAAAAAACTTTTAACAACAACAGCAGCAACACTTTCTTAACATTTAAATAAAACTGTAATTTTTTTATGACGATTTAATTTTAGGCATTTTTTGTGTATTTCTTTTTGATTTTCCTTTCGTTTGTTCACAGATTTTTACTCAATTTTTTTTTTTAATGAAATCATTCAAAGTTGTTGATAAATTCTTTAATGCTCAACATGTATTTCAAAGATACATACATTAGATAATTACGTGTTTGGAAAACTAAAATTTGAAGCTTTCAAACCGAGCATTTAAACATTTGGTTGATTGAATGTTTGATGGTTGTTGGTTTAAGTTTTGTTGTTTGCTGGCCATATCTAGATTGCAGCGGCATAATTAGTTAAATATGGCATTTAAATAAATAACGTGTTGCATATAACAACATTTTATCTGGGGAGATTCAGTAGTTGAAAGAAAAAATCACAGCATCATTTCTGCAAAGTTGTTGTAATGAAATCTACTAAGTTGTTGTTAAATTATCGCTACAAATGGTTAATTGTGTGCGTGATTTGTTTAAAATTATTATCAATGACAGTCTACTTTGGTCAATAAACAGCTGTTATTGTTTTTACTTTAAGATACACAATATGCAAACACATGTCTACAAATTTATTTATACTTCATATTTTTATTCTTGTCTATAAGTATTGTCCATCGCCTGCCATCACGTAGATTTCTTCATCTTATATCTAGTTTATTATTTACAAGGAACTCGGCCAAAAAGTAGCTAAGTCCTTGAGTTCTTTCATGAAAGGGCATTCGCCTAGACAAAAGCATGGTAAAAGAAGACTGACATACAGAGAAAAATGTAAATGTTTTTAAATAATCTTTATAATATCGTTATAAGAATCCCAAACAAATTATTAAAAACAACGATATTGATTATTAGGTGTGAGAAGTTTCCTGAAGAGCTAAGTGAGCTGTAGCAAAATGGCGTGCTTTTACTATCCATAACAAAAATACATGAGTATTTTTAATAATTTGTTCGGGATAATTATCACGATATTTTTAAGAATAATTTAATTAATTTTTTATTCCCGTGATTTAATCTTAAATGTTTTTAATTAAGTTTTTAATTGATTTAATTATTTTATTAATTAAAAAAATTTGAAAATGTAATTAAATTTCTATCAGAAACCAAACAAATTACTTAATAGTTGTACATTTATTTCTGTATAGCGAAAGTCACAAACGGACCTTTTTGTAATGTGACCCCATTTTTTTAATATATGTATAAATGTTACGTAATGTTGCACAGGTTGCCGATACCTGTATGCAAGACCCGCTCACTTGGGTCCTAATGGTTTCTTTGTGATGCCCAAAGTCGGGAGTATGGAAGGCATGCCCAATTTTCCTTCAAAGCCCCACCACGTCCAACACAAAAAAATTCGGAAGCATATATAAACGAAACTATTCCATTAATATCGAAACTCGAAAGGTTTGCAGGAGTTTTCGGCCTGGGAGTGCCTAGAAAAAACGGCCTATTAGGGAAGAGGGCTTAAAAGTGTTCTATCGTCTTCTCCTCATCCTATTATCTTCTACAGAAGTCGTTATACGGAATATTTAACGTCCTAGAATGAGCGCTAATGGCGCAGTGGAAGCGTCAAATTATTCTCTGCTCAATACTTGCTATAACGTGATCTTTTTATACGTCATTTTCAGCGTGGTAAAATAGTTTTTAATTTTTAAAACAAAAAGACATCAGGTCAAGACTATATTTCGGCGGACTTATTCCAGCAAGGCCAGTTCTTAGATAATTTTTGTTTGCATAATCTTCTGCAGTCTTTTAAAGAAGAAACTGCTGCAGGTATTGGATAAATAATTCGGTTAATTCCTCAAGGTAGACGAGCTGCAATTCAATACATTTACAACACATTTACCTGTGAAGTATGGAGTGCTATGCAGATCGGCTTCTTTTCTTCCATAAAGTAGATTTAGGAGATCCCAATGGTTTGGACCTTGACGACTAAGAGGCGGAGAATTGTTAATTTTTGTGTAGTTTAAATAAAAGGACTAAAGAGCAGTGTTTATGGGAATTCACTGAAGATTGAAAATCCAGCAATAAACTGTAGAGAACCAAATAAGATAAAGAAGGAGGCCTCGCAGTCTTATATTGCTTAAGGCAAACTTCGGAGCATCACTAAGAAACATTGATTCGTTTAGACTTAAGGAAAAAGTATTTGCCATAATCTGGCAACTTTGTAGATGACAGGCCTCGATGACAATATTATCTAAGGAATCGGATGCCAGCTAGATGAAGACTACAATTTCACAGGTGGTAAGAATATTTACATACAGGCCTTAAAAGGTTTTAATAAACTTTTTCTAATTTTCCCCCTTCGTTTCAAAGACGATTGTGTCTTTTAAATACAACTAAGAAATGTGTAGATTACAATCTGTTTTTAAAGTTTTAAGAAATTCGAAAAATTTATATATTTTGTTTTCTTATCCTTATGCGCTCCATCATTTTTCTAACAGAGCCAATTTTTAAATTCTCTCTCAAAAACACAAAAAAACACACATTAAATTCGTTAATTCGCATTGTAATTTGGTCTGTAAGACACCCACCAAGTCCTGACAAAGTTGTGCGGCAAAACTAATAAACATTTTCTTAATGGTTGCAACATAATTTACACACAAGTACTTGAATATTTAAAATAATAAATCACTACCTCCAACGCTACACACTATTTCTGCCCCAAAGACGAAATTGCAAATGAAAAGAAAAAATTAAAAAATTAAAAAAAAAAAAAATCTCAGAAACTAGAAAAACGAAGAAAGAACAAATCGTTTTAATAATAAAAAGAAGCCGCCAAACAACAATCGTTTGTCAGCCTGAGCAGCGATTATAAGTCAAGTGTGTGTGTAGAGGCGCAGTTGTTCTCTGGCTGGCTGCTTGATGGTGCATGATACTCTATCATTATGAGTGACAATTGTCATGTCAATCCAACACAATTAGTAATTTTGTTATTACAATAACAACAGCAAAAAGAAAAACACATAATTAAAATCTTAAGCATAAAGGAAAATGAAATTTATCACCTTCATTAAGAGAGTAAAATTGTTACGAGTTTTGTGAAAAAATATAAAGATTACAATAATTATTATCTTCTTCTTCTTCCTTTCTTGGCATGATTTTCTTTTTCTTATTCATTTTTTTTCTTATTTTCTTTTGGTTCTTAATCAAGATTTTAATCAAAATAATTATCACTACTTATGATCACATAAAAAATCAATTATTCACAAAATTCTTTTTTTTTAATTTCTTTTAGTACTGAAAAAGGTTTTCTTTTAAATTCTTTTTTCACAAGAAAAAAATCGCTGTTTTTTTCTTCGTCGTTTTAAAGAATAAAAAAAAAAATAATACAACATCAAAAAAATCTCGCCAGGCGCCATTTGGACTTAATTAAGTCATCAACTAGAAGGCAGGCTAATTGGTGATTCTGTAGTTTTTTTCAACTCTTTTGCTTTTGTATAAAACTTTCAAAGAGTTTTAGAACAGAGTTTTTTAGAGTTTTATTGAACACAAATACTACACACAAATACACAGACACACAGATATATCAAAAACATATGGACATCAACATAATA
Organism: Gymnosoma rotundatum; assembly: GCA_916610165.2. Taxonomy (NCBI): domain Eukaryota; kingdom Metazoa; phylum Arthropoda; class Insecta; order Diptera; family Tachinidae; genus Gymnosoma; species Gymnosoma rotundatum. Next base: position 129,236,131 of record OU744339.1, on the reverse strand, counting down.
AACCTCCACCAATTCATGGTGGAGTAAACTAAATTGTGTCGTTGTGTAGCGCAGTATATGAATTTGAATCAATGTCATAAGTCGTCTGCAGTCTACCAGCCACATCTTTTAAGGTGGTCGTCCTCATAGTTTATTCGTTCTTTTATTCTGTCTGTCGGCCTTAGTATAATATTTATAGGGTTAATTTTCAAGAGCTTAACTTCTATATAAAATAAAGATTTTTTTTTAACTTTTAATTTTGTAGTCTCAGTAAAAATTAAAAACACGCGTTTTAAATATGACTTGACTGTTTTAAGTTAGCGGATCTTGTGACTTATAAAAAGACGGTTTTTATTTACACCATCATTCTATAGAAAAAATACATAACGTTACAACGACTGAAATGTTGACGCAAGAAAAACTATTCTGACGACAATAAACTAACTATCCAATTAAAAGTGAAATTTCGTTTTTTATCCCGATCAGTTTCTCTCAAAAAGATTAAGATTTGACGTGATAAACAAGACATTGTGCACCACAGAGTTGATATTTGAAAATTTATTTATTATTGAGGACTGAACCATGACACAAATCACAAATTAAAAAAAAATCTATGATAATAAAAAGACACACGAAAAAACACCCTATATTATTGGCTTTTGATTTTTCTTTATTTCTTCTTATATGAAAATCATATATTGAACTTGAAAACTTAGCCGTACTCGCATTTAGTTAAATGTCAGACTTTGGAGCATCATTTAAACCATTCAAGGGCCAAGGGACTTAAATAAAAAAAAAAAAAAATACTTAACAGAAGGGGGGTTTTTTTTTAAAAGCCATTTGAGAAGAATTTCTAAAAAAGTAAAAGTTTTTAAAGCGAATTAGAAAAATTTTCTTCAAACTAAATATATAAAAAAAAAAATAATGGAATAAATTCCTATTCTGTTCAAAATGCTTTAACAAATGTAAAATATATTTACTTTTATTAATAATAATCTTTAGCAATGAAGACAAAGACTAAGGAGACATTATTTGGAAATGTCTTTATATTTGAAACCCGGTGTTATGGATTTTTATGAAAACGAATAATTGTTAAAGCAAAATCAATTTTGAAAAACTAAAAACTAAAGTTGTTCCGCAGCGTTGTAACTTAACTAATCAAGGCAAAATTTAAAAAAATATATATTTACATGAAGTAAACAGACGGTCCTCGGATATAAAATGGGCTGTAAATGTTATAGATAAGACCATATATGTAAAGCTACAATCCCCATCCCTGCTTATATAATGGGTATAGTTCTAATCTATGCAAATTTAACGCGTCGGTCTATATATTAAATTTACGTTTCCTATGGGGAAACCCTTTGAATTCTAATTTTTCTAATTAACGTTTATAGCAACACGTATTCTGCATAAATTTCTAGTGCCTGTCTTTGACGGTCCAAGATATAAGTTATATAATATCCTCTATTGGTACACCCTTTAATTTTTGAGTTCATTTTTTTTGTATAATTATTTTTCTGGGAGCTATAACGGTATGCACTTTGTGATTATTTATAAATTCCAGCTGCTAACCTCTCAAAGATATCAGGTATGCTCTGTGGGGACACCCTTTATTTTTTAAAATTGTAAAAAATTACTAGTATTTCATTTCTCTTGTTTTTTTAATAAATAAACAAAAAAATTTGTAAATAATTTTTGTTTTTTGATAAATTTGGAAATGAAAATAAATGTGAACTTAGGCCAAATTAAAATTATTCATTTGATTATAATACTTTAATAGTTAAAATATAATTTAACAAATTTAAAGTTTTAAACTTAAAAACTGTTTTTTAATTGGGACCAAATTGAAAGGAAAAGCCTTTCAAATATATAAAAAAATTCAAAATCTGTTCAGAAATGACGGAATTCTCAACAATACATACGTACGTACAAATTGATAACCTTGTCCTTCTTGTAGTCAGGTATGAAGGGTCTTGAAACGACTACATGAATTCATAAGTAAGCTCTAAGTAGTCAAAATTTTCTTTAACGATATGTAACACGTGCGACATCGTGTTACTCGAGGCTCTTGATCTCGTTTTGCTTTTTTTGTTGCCTAAATCAATCTGTAAGAAGAAACATCTTTTATATTTTTGATAAAAAAAATCAGATAAAGAGTCCTCTTAGAATATGAATTTATTAGAAATAACCCTTCCTGCAACACAATAAGAGCTTCAGGCAGTAAAAATGTCTCAGCAAATAAAATATCGACACATAAATTAATAATGAGGCTCTAGGAATCGTCCAACCTATGCATTAGCATCGGCTTTTAATAGTTCTCTCCTGTACAAATAATGCATAATGTATCACGCTAAGAATATGCTTTTCATTCTGTTAACGGCTGTCAATTATGGAAGAATTCATTAGACATGTTGTCGCGGCAGAGTGCATTATTCATACCCTATGGAAAGTCAAGAGTGCTTCTGACTAAAATGTCATATGAATTACAAAGAGTAGAATACAAAAAGCATTAAGTGTTAGACGAACAACAAGCACGCAATAATTCGGCAATAACATATCAAGAAATTTGTTTCCCATATTATTCGTCCCCAATGGGTTAATCAACAACAACAACAGCAACAAAAATGCTACCAACGTTAAGAATCTGTTGAAATAATTTGAGACGATTTCTAAACTCTCACACAATCAATGTGAGTTAATAAAAATTTAACAAGCGGAATTTCAAACATACGACTACGACTCTTGTACATCTTCAATACAACACATAGACTCCAGAGACGACTGCGGCTTAACAACAAGTTCTGGAGAAGGGAACCAGAGAGTAGGATAGACCACACGCCGTTGAAAATTAAAAAAGGGCGTACATAGAGTAATATTGCAATAAACATCTTAAGTTCAAACCAACAAGTGGGGGACAGACAATAAAACTAAACAATCAAACACATGTTTTCAAATGTAGAATTACAAAATCATTACAAAATATAAAATTCTTCCCATTACCTTAAAGGAACATAAACAAACAACACAAGTGCTTTCTTTGCAAGAGCATCTGACTGAATCTAACAAAATAAATGGAATCAGCTCAATATTTATGGAAGAAAATACCTTTGGTCAGCGATGAGTCATTTATTATAAAATTTATTTACCAGACCAATTGAATATCTCTTTTGCATACCGAAGCTTAAACTCTCTTTAGACTTTTCTCTTTTCTCAAGATATGACTCATTTAAAATTTTATATTGATCGCCAGCAACGACCAGAGCGAGCGTTTGAAACGAGCTCTGGGAATAGTATTCTTCGTTTTCTTGTACCAGCAAGTCAGTGTGTCAAGTCTATAAAGTGAGTCAAGTTTTTTTTAGTAGTAGTAGTTGTTGTTGTTGTCGGTTGTTTTAGTAATGATGATATTATTGTTGCTGTTGTTATTGCCGGTGGTTGTTGGTGGTAAAAGACCACCAAAGTAGTCGCCATGTATTTGAAGTTACATGCGTTAGTAGGGTGGTCCAACACACAGAAAGACGTTGTTGATTCGTTTGCTAATTTCTCTATATTGAATGAAACGATTTAATTAATTCGTTTGTTGAGTTTTACTACTTCGAAAACGATATGAGCAGAAGAGCAAATCCATTATAACGACAATGTGTGCATAAGTTATTGTTTTAAGTTGATGTTTATTAGAATAAATGGCCAAATTAATAGAGAAATGTTGATAAACCTAAATTAATTGTACTTAAACTACATGTGTTTTCTTTTGCTATTTAATCGAATATTGAAAGATTTAATAAGTAAAAGTCAAAAGGTTCACACAGGATCCCTCGCTAAAATAACAGCAGAATTATTTTCTAAATTTTAAATTAAGAAATAGTTAATAGAATATTTGAGTTATATTTTTGGTTAAAGAAAATTAAAAAATGGGAAAAAATTGATATAAAAGTATTCGATGATAAGAAATTAAAAATCGTATGACATGCAAAAAGGTACAGTAAAGAAATATCCAAAGCTTACATTTGAAGGTCACAGATTTATATAAACAGAAATATTAATAGTGAGAGATTTATATTTTAACATTCGTTATTTCGTACTGTGCAAAATGATAAAAACCTTATTTCTACAAAAAAAAAAAAAAAAAGTAGAGTAATTTCAAATTTATAAAAAAATAAAAATTAACAACTTGTATAAAAATTTGTCAAATTAATCGAATAAAAATCTTTAATCGATTAATCGAATAAAAAACTTCAATCGATTAATTGAATAAAAACTTTAATCTATTAATCGAAAAAAAAACGTACATTCGATTAATCGAATAAAAAACTTTAATCGATTAATCGAATGAAAAACTTTAATCGATTAATCAAATAACAAAATTTAATCGATTAATCGAATAAAAACCTATAACTGAATAAAAATCTTTAGTCGATTAATGGAAAACTAAAATATTTGTTCAAAATTCTGTAGACATGAAATCAATTGAAATGTCTTGATATTGAAGCAAATACTTTTGGTATTAAATTAATTGGGTTGATTCCGCCAGTATATATTAAATGTTGTTATAATCACTGGCTGTGACGACGGTTATTACCGAAAATTATAACAACAAATACTTTTGTTTGAACATTTGTTGGTTCTTTCAATTATATTTGTTTTATTTTAACTAGCTATCAGACTAACATATATTTTTTGTTATGTAAAATTACAATTAATTTGTTTAATTTATTCGATTCTTTATATGAAATAATTGCTTGAAAATATTAGGTTGTATGTGTCACTTTAACGCTTTTATAATTTTAACATTGTGCAAATTGGCTTTATGCACAAAAAATAAGGACAACTAACACGAACAAATGATGTATTTTTGTTATCTTCTAGCAACATGTGTTGTGGCCAATTTACATGGCCCTCCTTTATAGCCGACTATAAGAGGTTAACTTTGCGATTACAAGTCAATTGATTAAGAGAACATTGAGCAAACTTTATGTATCAATAAACCATAAGATCTGTCGATCTGGGCAGATATGTATATAAATTAAATGATTTGGATGGAAAAATTGGTTTTAGCAAAATGATACTCTTATAATACAACAGATGCTAAAGTCTGCCATCTTAATAATAGAGTTTTTAAAACAGGGAGATAAAATTTTGGATCGATAATTTCAATCGATGTCTAGTCTTTGAACAAAGATTCCATCTCTATTCTCAACATGACAATAGAATCATCATAAACTTAAAATAAACTCCCTTGAACCCGACAAACTCCCACATAAAATTCCTGCTTAAAAGTAATATGACTATAAAAGTCATTCTAAAACTATATGACATCTGCTTTTAAGACGTTCCATTAATTTCTAGCAAATTTTTAATATCTTTACTAGACTTGAAAGCCCATCATCATTTGTGAGCATAATAATCATACAAAGTTTATGAGTTTATTTCTCAGCAGACATTTATTTGGAGGCGTTTGTATGCTTTTATAGACGTTTTGTTAATGGACAATAAAGAATTTTTTTAAGGATAATTTTATTAACTACAACCAATTTAATCTTAAAGTTTCAATTTTCACACCTTCAAGTTAAGAAGACAAAAAGAGAGATGAGAAAAATAACCACAATGTTTCTCATCATAGTGAATCATCATGATCAGTCGTTGCGTCGTCAGTCTGTGTGAGTTTGAGGGTCAATAAAAATTCTCTAGATACATGAGATTATTTTAGTTGTACCTGTTTAAAGTATTTTAGTTGAGTTTAAAGTTCTTTTATTCTTTTGATTTTATTTGTTTTATTATTATGATGTTTGTTTTGTTGTGCTGCATTAAACCATCAAACCAATTTTTATTTCTTTAAAATAAATTGAACACAGAAGAAAAAAAAAAGAAACGAAAACGTAAAGAATCTTCTTCATGTAGTGAGTCTTTTTGCTCTTGTTGCAAATGTTGTACGACATAAATTAACATCTTGGGTGGTCTGGTTTGACGTTGTCAAAATGTGTGGTCTTTATTAATACTTTTTCGAACAGTTCAGTTCATTTTCTCGTTTATGAACCACTAGAGTACAAAAATGTGGTAGGGAATGAGTTTAGGCAGGGTGGCAGTTGAAGATGCCACAAAAGTTTCAGATTTATTGAGGAATAGCGAGCGACTACTCTTTTTGGTTTGAAGGTTTTTCGTTCGTCGCCTGTCACACCCATTCTTCAATTGATCTGTTTGACTCCCCTAATTGTTTATTTCGTTTAACATGTTTTACTTTTTGCTTCTTTTTTTTGTTGCTTAAAAATTTCTTTTTTTTTTTTTTTTAGTCCACATAAGTTTGTCCGTATGGCATTTTGCCTACCGCCTGTATGACTTTATGACTGAGCATTTGTTTAATAATTCAGTAGCCAAAGTGGCTTAACATTTCCTTCGTTTTAATTTTTGCTTCCTTGTTGCTTTTATTTAGTTGACATTTCATGCTCGACTTGCAGAAATGTTATTGGGGGCTTTTTTATTTACAGTTGTTCTTTTCAGAGCTCCTTGTAATCCGCTTTAGCACCAATAAGATGACGGTATCGCTGTAGATTAAACTGTTGTTTTGTTTTCTGTTTAAGTAATTGTTCATGTTTGTTGTACAAAGAATCGCTTTTTTCCGCGCTTTTAATTTACATGATGTTTTATTGTTCGTTCTTCCCCTCTCTCTTTTTCTTACATAAATCGATCCGATAAAAATCTTTTGATTTCTTTGCGGCTGTTAATGAAATTCGGGTTTTTGTTAGTCGTATATGTTTGACATTCAGCTTCTTCATTGTTTAAAACTTAAACTTTATCCTCTACATTGTAGAGAATAGTTCAGTTTTTTTCTTGTGCTCATTGAGATTCAAAAGGTGATCGAAATAGATTTTTGAGGATATAAAATTTTAATTGAATTTAAAAAAAACGTATAAACTTTTTTTTTACCAAATTTATTTGATATTTAAAAATCATTTAAATGTTAAATATGTTACATGACAATTAAGGTGCCCCTTAAATGGTAACAAATAAATATTTTAGTTCATAAATACTAAGCAATATAACAGCAATTGCCCACATCTGGCCACTATTAAAAACAAAGGACAGCAAATGCTTTCCAAACACAAGTTGCTAATGCCGTGTGTCACACATGGTCAAGCGTTGCACTGAAACAGTAGCAACCACAAAATAAAGCAAAAAGTTCACGTTTCCATATGTATCTGTTTCAGTGTTGCCGTTTGGTAAGATTTTTAAAAATTTTTTTTTTAACTTTTGAAGGCTGCACGTAACATTACACATAATTTTGATATGTTATGCAAAATTTTCGTAACATTCAATTCGATTTTAGTAACAAAGTTACCTGCAAATGCAATCAAAATCCGATTAAAAAAATTAGTTTGTAATAAACAAAAAATAACATTGCCGAGTTATTCTCTGTTCAGTTCGTGAGAAATCACGAAATGTTTCATGCTTCATATTGAAATATCGTTGTGGATTCTCAAAAACGCACCGTTGAAGTGAAAATTTAATGGAAAACAAAAACAGAGAGGTGATCATTGTTTTTGTTTTCTTTGCATTATAAAAATTAAATAAACGCGAGAATTTTGCATGAGGATTTTAGTCTCTCAAAAACAGTATATTTTGTATTAAAAACACTAACAAATGTAGACATTTTTTAAACAATTGCTTTTGATTTCCATGTAAAGTTTCACTTCACCAGCGCGTTTTTTTAGAGTTGACACCATAGTTTTTCAATCATAGAAGGCTTAGTTTTGTATATTATGCTTATAAATATATTTAAAAATATATGTAGTATGAATTTTCATTCCTTTGTAAACTTTTGTGTTTCGTATATCTAAATTTTTTCTTATTAAACAAAACTTAATTTTTATTAAATTATAATTTTTAAACTGTGAATATTATAAACGAATTGAGATTATTTTGGCTTGAGTTTAAAATAAATATTAATATTGATATGAATATATCTCGTATTCCTATTTACAAAGTTAGTTGGTTAAATAGATGATGTTTACAATGTATACAACCTAAGGTAAATAGATTCGAAGAATGCTGATGAATTACGTAGCGGTCCAGAAAGTGCAGCATTACATTCTAATTTTTCTTGTTTTCTTTGTAAAATGTGCGTAAAATAAATTTACTTTTTTAAAAAGATTTTTAGTAATTAAAAATGAACTAAAGAATAATAATTTTAATTCATTTATAAAACTTAATTATCAATTTCCAATTACAAGACTTTATGTTTAGAAACAGCAAAATGATTCTAAGAACAATTCTTTCCCACTGCACAATAATATGAGCTGCATTTCATGAGGAAACTAAGGTTTCTGTTCAATTTCGGTTATTACCGCTTGAAAAAAAATTGACAACCGTACTAATACCTGGACCAAGAAGAAAGTTGTCTTTTAATTTCCTTCAGTACTGGATTATATTATAAAAAATGAATGTTGAAGTTTTAAGGTTTTTTTTTAAATAATTAAAGTAGTAAATTCAATCAAAGCTCAATCTTTTAAAGAAAAACGTAAAACGAATTTATTAAAAAAATCCTACTTTAACTAATTTTATTGAATGGCCAAAGCATGCACTTTTTCATACCAAAATATTAGTATTGAGTTCTGATTTAGATCCTCATGAGCATCATTGGTATGAAATTTTTTTCATACATTTTTTTATTTTTTTTATTTTCGTTTTTTTTATTCAGTAAATAAATTTGTTGCCTTGTTATTTTCCCTGAAATATTAAATAAATTTTTATTTTAATTTTTAAGCGTTCATTGAATACCAAGCAAGCATTACGTGCTTTTCTAAAGTGTAAACCTACAAGGTAAATTTGAATTTAATAAAATAGGGATTTGTCTCTCAAAAACCCAATTCTTTCTATTCCTTTTATTTCAATATATTCAAACTATTTTTTCTATTTGTGACGCATATACGCCAAAACATTAAATTACTATTTGTTTAAGGAAAATTAGAAAATGTAACTTTTAATGAAAAAATGTAACTATTTTGAACGAAAAAACGTAACCTTTTTCTGTCTTTCCCTGGCAACACTGATCTGTTCCTTTCTTCATCTCTTAAAATTGTACATAAATTTGAAATTCCACACTGCTCATATTGTATCACTCGGTAAAATATTAAGAAATTTGAAAAAAAAAAACAAGAACAACAACAACACTCTCGTGCTCGTTTATAGATACAAAAGACATTTTAGACAAAAGTCACCGCTTGCAGCCCTTAAAAGTCAAAGTTTTTTGTATGTTCATTTACTTTTTTTTTTACTAAACAAAAGCAAATACAGCAATAACAAATGTTAATGAGTTAATTAGTGTTGGGAAAAGAAAAAAAAAAATAATATACGAGTATAAACAAAATCGCTGTTGTGGGTCTCCCTCTTTAAAAACTAAAGCAAGAAACGATGAAACCTTAGTCCCCACAAAAATAAAACAAAGATGATATTCGCCGCACACTTATGCTAAGAAGCGGTAATAACATGTTGAAGAAGAGGAAAAATAAAACGGCATCTAAAATATAAAATCAAAGTCAAGTTTTTAGTTGTGCAGCATAAGGAAATCTATGGAGGGATGTAGAGAAGAGGGTCTAGAATTTTTAGTTTGCCCTAGAAACTTGCTAATACATTTAGACACGTAAAATGTCAAGTTTAGCAAAAAATTAAAGGAATTAAATCGTCAAATTTATCAAGTCGTAATGAATTTTCATTCCTCATTAAGCAGTCAAGCAACGACATTCAAAAAGGGACAGCGTATTTTAGCGATAGCGATACTAAGTAGATACGAGGCAAGTTCAAAAAATGTTTTTAAAAACAGAGAAAATTTACTTCCTTATCGGATTCAAATCTTCTTTAGGAGTGTATTTTTTTTTAATTCGATGAAAACCATAATTTGATATGCGTTAAAACGGGACAAGCGTGCATCGAAGTTCTGTCTTAAAAAGTAACATTCTTTATTAAAGTTTTTTGTCTCAAAAAAAAAAAAAAAAAAATCGCAACCATAACCACATTATTCACAAACTTTTTTCCATCGCGAAGAATTGGCTTGAGAAAATCTGTGTATTTGACTGCTTCATTTCTGTTTTATAATGACATGTCCATCTGGAATCAAGAGGCATATTTGTATCAAAATAGAGGCTCATTTTAGAAGGAACTTCTACTTTAACTGGATCTATTGGAAAAGGATCATGTTTCCTGGATGTGTCTTCTTATTAAAAATTGTGTGTCCTTTATTTCTGAATATGTTTTCCCGTCAAGTCGACAAAGTAGCGAACTTTACAATAAAAGAACTTCTTTTGCAAGCTTTCACTGCTTCAGTGAAACAATGACAATTCTTGTTTTAATAAACTCTCTAAGCCAGCTCAGCCATTTATAATTAGATTGCAGCTAGATTTTTCCGGAACTGCAATTGAATTGTCTTTTGTAGGTGAATAAAAACTTGCATAAAAAACACTTAATATAAGATGCCACATTATTCCATATTATAAGATTTTAGACGCTTTTACTCGCCAATTAAAAGAAATTACATTTGCAAGCGTTATGACAGTATTAAAAAAAAACTTTGAACAGCTAAGTTGGTTGTTAATTGTAGTAAAGTGAGCCTTTTAAACAGTGTTGTTAACATAATTATTCACAGCTCATTAAATTAAGTGGCATCGAGGAAAATAATTCCTGCTTTTAAATTTTGGAATAAAAAGATTCCAACGAGTAAATAAAATTTAAGTCCCTAGAGTGATATTTATATACAGAGACATAAAGTAAAACAAATGAAAATGAATTAATACCTTTAAATGTCTGGCTTTGACAAGTGTTATTTTCATATTTTTTAAACTAAACATATGGTTGAATTGTGCAGACATTATCATACATCATGCCAGTACCAAAGCGTAAAGACGGACAGACAGACATGCATATATATTAATGTATGATGATACAGTGACTGCCAAATATCGCACCATAACGGACAGAATAACCCAATCGTAACATACTTTTATGTTTGAACTTTGTCTGCTCAACCCTCTTAAAACACGCGTTCAACTAATTAAATTGTGCAAAAGTATTAAATTAAACTTAAAGGCAAGCAAATGCCACACACAAACTCTACAGCTCTCGCTCCCCCTCTCTACACTCTTCTTTCGATGATATTTTTTTGTTCACATTTATTTTAATATGAAATGATCTGTGTGATGTTCATGCATGCATGCGCTCTGCCTGAATATCAAATTTATTTATCTAAATCTTAAAATCTATTCAAAATTATTTTTGTCACACTATTTTCTTTCTTTCCATCCCTTTTCTTGTGTGTTTATTTTTTGTATTTTTATTTATTATTGTTTTATACTTTAATTATAAAATGAATGTATTTTTAATAAGTTTGATCATCTTGAACAAGATTTAATGTTGCGATCGCTATAAAATCTTTCAAGTCGTGCTAACGATTTTAAGTCACGAGGTCTTTAATATCGATGATTCTTTTTATCTATTAATATTTATCTTTTTTATTAATTATGTTCATTAAATATTTATTTCTTAATGCAGATATTAATTTTCATCAAGATTTTAAATTTTAAAAGAGCGATTCGGTTGAATAGTTACCAATTTGCTTCAAGTTTCAAAATGCGTGTTTGTGTATGTGTGTGTAGGCAGGCATTGTGTTAACTATGAAATATAATATTATAATTTTATTTCTTTAATAAAAGTTGGGTACACGCAGAAAAAAAACATGGTTGTTATATGGTCACAATAACCATATTATATTCTTTGTAACAATGTATAGTTGCGGAGAACAAATTATAGTTGTTTTCACCAAAACTTTAGTCACGGTAAACATTTTTTGTTAGCTTTTAACGATTATATGGTTACTGTGGACCAAAAATGCAACATGGTTGGTTTTATTTAAAAAAATTTCAACCACAACCAAAGTTTTATAAATTATTAAAAATAATATAAAATATTTAACCATAATATATTATCATTAATCAAAGTATGGTTAAAAGCAACAGAATAACGTTTGCGCTAAAAAATATTTTGTTCTAGTACTTGACAGTGTAGTAATTTTTCTGGCAGCTGAAATTTGAAATTGTTTTTTATTGTTAAAGAAAGTGAAAAAATAAAAATTTATGTACAAAATAAATAATCAAAAATAATATACAAAATACTCGTATGAAAACAAATAAAAAGGGAACCACAACATTTAAAAAAAGTTGAAGTAAATATGCATGTATGTATGTATGCTTACAGCATTTAATGTTCATATTTGAACATAATTGTGTTTATACTTTGGACAACAATATGGTTGCAAATGTAACAATACTATGTTTTGTTAGCAACCATATAATGCAACCATAGTATGTTGCTCTTAGATTATGGTTACCTCAACCATATTTTTTCTTTGCGTGTAAGATGTCTTAGTTTTTAGGAAACGTATTTATCCGCACAATTTTTCTTTAGAAATGGGGATAAAAAATCATGCTAGGGATAGGGGATTTTTTTGGGATATTTAAAATATTTTAGGAATTTTTCGGGGATTTTTATTTATAATATGCTCAATCCAAAAAACAAATAAATAAATCATATTTAGACAAAAGTTTACAAATAAAAAGATGCCTTAAAAAAACTATTTGAGCACCTGACAGAAAGAAATTTTCAGCAATGAAAGCAAATAAGACCAAAATAGGGGCACAATTATAATTACGGAGAGGGGAAGATTTAAAATGCGAAATTTTTGGTTTTGTAAATCAAACAATAAATCATTAAAAATAAACAAAAATATGATTTTTAAATACTGAAATTAAAGTAAACTACTTTCTGGAGATTTTTGGGGATAAAAACGGTTAATTTCGGATTCGATTCGAAAAGAATTTTGCAACTCTTGTTTGAGGAAAGGTAAATACTTCAGACTAGTGTCGTCAGTGATTTTGGTGATAAAAATTTTGAAATGGCGAGAGGCGATATACTTGGCACTATTTAAAAAAACTTGGAAAATTTTGCCTATTTTTTATGATTTTCTCTACGATATTTGCTTTAAAGAAAACACCTGCCAGCTTAATTTAACATGTTTAACATTGGCTAAAAATGTATGTATTCGCTTTGGCTCCTATGTTTTTACATAACTTTTTATCTGCCTTGTAAATACAAATATATAAATGTCAAATGGTGAAGGACCTTAAACCAAAGGGCAGAAAGATACAAAAATCAAAATTGTTAAAATTAAACGGATAATGGCCTCGAAAACAAAAAAGTAATATTAAAAAAAATAGGTATGAATTATTAAAAAAATTGAACTTTAATTTAAAAAAAAACTTCGTGCTATTTTTAAATTATCCCGATAATATTAATTACCGATATTGATTATTGAGGGTAAAATCACTTCTCGATGGCCATTTCGTTACCGCTTACTTAACTCTTCAGGAAACTTCTGACAAACATTTTAAATAAACTAATATTTTTGTCCAAACAATAAAGCAAAGACAAAAATCAAAGTTTAAGCAAAAACCATAATAACCAACAGTAATCCTATTTTTCTTTCGCCACTGTATACGGCTGACTTTTTTTCGGCTTTTTTATACAGTTGAAAGAGGATGAAAAATAAAATATCACAAAACAAATTTGCAAATTATTTAATTAAAGACACGGGAATATTTTTTAAATAAAAGACACGGGAATATTTTTTAATTTATTTAATTTTTATAAAAAAAACGTCGTGCTATTTTTAAATTATCCCGATTAACGAAATGGCCATCGAGACGTGCTTTGATCCTCAATAATCAATATCGGTAATTAATTGAATTTTATTATTTTTAACATTTATTCAAATATATTAATATACCACTATGATCTCGAGGTTTAAGCTTTAGTTATTAAAATAACTTAAAACCTACACATTAATTGACCTTATTTTTTGTAACTAAATTTTTTATTTTTATGTTAATCAAGTTTTGTTTTTTTATTTTATTGTTTAAAAAATGTTATATAAAACCATTGCGCACGTACCTTTTAAAAATAATTCCCTTTTTTATAAATGAGAACCTTTTTTAGAATGTTATTAAGCAATGCTATTTTAATGCTTTATGATTCTGCCGATATTTGAAGATATTTGACAAGCCATTTGGCGAGAAAGCTCGAAAAAACTGGCAACACTGCTTCAGACTGATAAAGCCATATTTTAAAAGTCAATTAATTGTCACATATTTAGACTTTTCATAACCTTTGATTAAAAATATATCAGCCAAGTGCAAGTTAGAATCACACGAGTAATTACTTTTCAAAAGATAAGACAACATAACATCAAAATCAGATCCATTTTATTTTTCATTTTATTTCCTTTATTTGTCTTATAGAGGACACCCACTGTGTTAAAATGTCTACCTACAGCAGTATGAAAAATGATGCCATATTCCTAAAAGTAACGTCTCTATTGAGACACTCTTTAATTTTTAATTTTATTTGAGTTGTACCGGCCATAATTATGCTACAATATCAAGTGTCTGGATTTTTTGGCTCAAGAGGCAGTCGCCTGTGGCAAACGGACAGAAATTTTAATCAAAAATATCCTTTTTAGGGAAATAATTCAAAATTGTTTTAAATGTAAACAATCATAAAAAATTTTCCAATTGAATTTATAAACACCAAATTCGAAAACATCAAATCAATTTGAATAGTTGCACGAGCAAAAACAAGTGTTATTTTATGTGTTGAAATTTTTTTTGTTTGTCGCTTCAACATTCTGATCTTAAGATAAAATTGTCTAACTTATTTCTAATATTAGCGATTAAATTGCACATAAACAATGTGTAATTAAATCTTTGTGCAAGTGTAAGAACACCAAAATGAGTGTGTGTGTGTGTGTGTGTATGGCGAGTTGTGAGTTGTTGCCATAAACTAATAACTCATTTATGTTGCAAGAAACTTATACAACTCTGTTTACAGCAAATAAAAATTACTACAAAACATGTTTATGTTTTCTACTTATTGTTGCTGTTGTATTTTTTGTTTAATTCTATTTCTATTATTTATAAATGGTGGCATTTAGTTTAATTTTTTTCTTTTTTTGTTGCATTGTTTGTTGCCTTCTTCTATCGTGTAGAAAAGACAATTTTATTAAGTAGTCATGGTTGCTGCAAATATGTTTCTATATTCGTCTATTTCAATATGTAATTGTTATTGCTGTTGCATGCAACTAATACTGTGGTATGTTAGTTGCTGGAAATTGCTAAAATCAGCAATAAAGCTTATGTACACAGTTTTTTTCTATACAAATATATTTAGAGTAGTTGCTGTTTTTTTTGTGGTAGAATTTTTTTCAAACCATAAAATATGTTCCCAGGAGCAAAATAACTCAATTTTAAAATGGCAAACGACATAAAACAACAAGCTAAATTGACGCTTGATAACGACATAACGAAGCACAAAAAAACATACTCTTAAATTGAAGCAGCCAACCAACCAACAAACCAACCATTACAATCATTCCATTCCTTTTTACGATGCAGTTGGCTAAAAAAAAATAATTCTATTTGAGTCAAAATCAAACTACGAAAACATCAGTCTTTTAAAATGCAACAACGCCAACATCTACTAGATTGAATAATTTTTTATTCAATAAAAACGAAGAAATACAAGGGCTGTATGAGAACTAATTACAGATTGCGTTTTCTTCTTGTTAAAAAAATTTTGCCCCAAATACACTCTTAAAAATATTTACACAGAGAAAAGAAATTCGTTATAAAAACCGAATTTGTTGCCAATCGAATTTTGCCGGTTGTGTGTATTATCTTGAATTCGGTTGTAATAACTGAATGAATATAGCACTCACAACTATTTACAAAAATGATTCTTGGGTGACTATAAAGTATTATTGTGAGTTAAATAATACAAAATATTTTAATATTTACTTTTATTTTAAAAAGAAATTATAGAAATAAGATTAAAAATTAGAATTTTAATGTTTCGCCCATTCGAATTCAGCCAACTCCTTTCTTTACCTCATGATTCTTCTTTTCCACATAGGTTCTTCAACTTTCCGTCCCATACCGCACGTTTTGCTGCTGCAAAGTGTATTAAACATTTTAGAATTTTTTTAATTTACAAATGTCTTTCTGAGATTGATTTTGTACTTACCTTTCAGCAATATTGGAGAACTTTTCACCACTAACAGTATATTCTTGTTTTTTTTAACTGAAATATTGATGATTTTTTTTTTTTTGTAATGTGTACAAATTCATTTTTATTATGTCAAACATTTTTTGATTTAAGAAGACACAATCGATTTTGATGATTTTAACAACCAAACTTTGGTTTTCAATAGTAATGTGCTGAATAAGTTTAGTTGCATCTTCCATTTAATAGAATTGATTTTAGTAAAGACACAAATCGATCAGGATAACTTCTTTAAGAGGTGTACATTTAACATGTGGACGGTAATATCATTTGTTAGCTTTTAATATTAAAAATAAGTTAGAATTATAATTTATTTATATTAAAAATCAAATAATTATATTAGTAATTAAATTTTGAACATATCAAAGGAATTTTAACCAATCTTTTTTCTGTGTGTATGAAAAAGTTCATTTTTAATACGTTTTTTTTTTAAGAATCATTTTTGCATTTAGGTAAAGCAATTAGATAAATGATACTATTTATATAAAAAGGATTAAAAAGTACACAGTTCCTTGATGGTATTTTTAAAATACATATGTTGCAACATTTTAATAAAGGCTCCGCCAAATAACTTTTTTTTTTAAGTGATGAATGAAAGCGAAGCGAAAACGCATTGAATGGTCAGTTGGCTTCAGCTCCTAAGCCAATTGGACTTTGTATGGCGTCATACCAAGGTCGTTATGGAAAATTCGTCTCAATGATTTCTATGAAATGTTCATTTGTTGAGAACGACGGTGAAATGATGTTGATGGCGCTTCACGCTCACTTTTTGCCACAGCAGCAATATTATCGGATGTACGCACTCTTTTTGGCTTTTCACGCTTTGGTTTATCGATGAGGATGCCAGTTTCTTTCACTTTTTTCACAAGATAACGAACATACGGAGCTGACGGTTCTTCTCTTCTTCCAAAATCCGTACTCAATTTTCGACACATTCGCAAAGTAATGTCTCAATTTTTCCTAGCGTCGGTCAGCGGAATAATAAGACTAATTATCTGTCAGATCAGACATGAGCTAAGTGTTACCATTCACGAAATAAGCACTAGTTGAAAAAAAACGTTAGACGGCGGAACCTTAAGCTACAGTATTAGGAGAGTAGTATAAAGTGATTTTTTTTAATGAAGCGTATTTTCAGTGTTTCTTAAAGAAATTTTAATTTTTTCCTCCATTTTTTTTTCAAAAGGGTCTTCATTTCACAAAGAGTACTGTTTTGGAAAAAGATAATATTTTAATAAAAGTTTAAAATGTTCAAAAGTTCAATTATTTTTACAAAAAGTCTTCACTAAAAAAGTACTTTTTATACATTTACCTTTTTAAAGGTACTTTAAAGAAATAAAATAGGTTTTAAAAATTGTATCTCGAAAGGTACTTTTTTAAAAATGGGTAAAAAATTATATTTCTTTTTAATTATATTTTAAAGCAATACTTATAAAAAATGGTTGTTCCATTTTTACAAATATGCAAGCATATTTTGGGTGTTAAAAAAGCTTTATCTCAAAGTACCTATAAATAAGCTTAAAGCTTTTAAATCTATCCTGTTTTAAAAGAAAGCCTTTTTGGCAAACTAAACTTTATTCAAAATGTGCACTTAAAAATCTTTTAAGAAAAATTTTATATAAAAACAATCTTCTTAATGAGCGGTACTATTTTAAATTAATTTAAGAATGGCACTAATTTAATTATTTTGTTTTTCATGTATATTTCTAAAAATATTTATTAATGATCATAAATTATGCTTATTTTCTCGAAAATCTGCATTTAAAAAAATACAATCACTTTTTTAAAAGTACTTTTTGTTTTAAAAAAGTACTTTTTTAAAGTTATTTAAAAAGAAATTTAAAGAATCTTCTTTTAACTGTCTGTTATTTTTTGTAACATTCAATATTTAAAATTTAAATTTCTAAAAATCAGTTTTTTTTTTTCAAATATGCTTTTTCAAATATTTTTGAATTAAGGATTTTACTAATGTTTCTTTAGGCAGTCGTTTAAGATGATTATACTTCAAAATTGTACTTTTAAAATTGTACTTTTTATAGGAAGGAACTTAACTTACATGAGTGATATACTTTATGTAAATTGCCTTTTTGAAATGGTGCTTATTTTAATTAAGTACTTTTTGATTAAAAACAACATTTTTTAATGTATTTTTCTACCAAAAGTTGCATTTTCAAACAAGTACTTTTTTGTCAAAATGCACGTCTTATTACCTAAAGCTTTCAACTTTTATTATGGCCCTACTATTTTAGATCATTCTTTAAATATTCTATTTATGAAATACATGCAAACTTAAAGATTATTTTACAAAGTCATACTGCATGTTGTGTTGTTTATGTTGTTGAATGTTGTACGTGTTGTTTTTTAAATGCCTTAGTGTCATGCCACATAATATGCCATGTTTGGCACATTCATCAAAACTAGCAGCAATTATATTAGCAACAACAACAATAGCAGTTTCAGTACGAGTAGAATATTTATGCTACATTTTAACCTGACTTCACTCCAGTTTTAGAGACGTGTTATATTTTTAGCATTTCTTTGCCTTTTGCTTTCATAAACTGTTGCTGTTTTAGTTGTGCATTTATGTTTGATTATATTTCATTTTCATTTTAGTTGCTGTCGCTTATTTTTATTAAAGTTTTTGTTTTTTGTTCGCCTGATTACAATGAAGGTGTTTGTGGCTCATGTTAAGATAGCCAACCAGCAGTTGTTATAGGTTTTATTAAATCATTTATTTAGCCATCCATATTTTTTTCTTTTTTTTAATTTACGAACCATTTTCCATGTCATAAATTCATTGAACAGAGTCGGATGGAAAAAAAGGTTAAAGAGTTTTTTCTAGTTCATTAGTGGACTTAAGGTTGTTTTTACTATCTATAACTTATTTTTGTAGTCGTCCATAGGCTACTGTTGATTTTTTAATTGAACCCTAAGTAGACATACTCCTCCTTATTAATGCCATGACCATAATTTAATGATTCGCTTCATTATTTATTTTACACCACCTTATATAATGTAAATTCAAGTGATAATAATGTAGAGGCTTTTAAAATTTATTTTTTAGGCTAAATAATTATAAGTGAACTATTTCAATACAAATAAGAAAAAAAAATATTAAGAAGGCCCAAGTTCGTAAATTTCAATTCTGATTGCTTTAAGAAAGAAAATGGTTTTTCGAATGATGTGTTAATTTCCAATTTTTTTTTACACTAGAAGAATATTATACATTTTCTAGATCGCTACATTCTTCTACTTTCTTTGTAATTAAATTAACAAAAACTTAATCAAATTTAAACCTGAAACCAAATGAGAATTTCAATAGATAAAACAATTTTTTTCTGTGTTCTTAATATAGAGACTAATAATTCTCGGATGAACTTTAGTAGTAGTGCCACTAGAAAAATAAGTTTTCAACTCATTTCTCGTAACGCAAGTTTTTTGTAGAATGAAAAACTAACGTATCATCCTGCGAAGGTTTAAATACCAGAAGTGTTTAACCTTGAGAAAAAGATCCTCACAGTTCTGATAAATTTTAAGTAAAAAATTTCGAATTTTCTGCACTTCACTTTAGAATTCTATTCCACCATCATAAATTTCTTCTGAAGCAGTAGTGTGAGAATAAATTTGTATGTGTTCAGCTTAATTTTGCTTCCTCATTTATAGTTATCGTCTCTTCATTTTTTTTATTATGATGAGGTTAATCTAGAAATGAAACACTCCAACCAACAAAAAGAACAATAAAATAACCAAATATTCACATTTAGGAAAACACACATTAAAAAATCTCTTACAAACCCCAAAGTGCTCATAATAATGAAAATATTTGGTGAAGAACATAAAAAAGTCTTCTGTTCATTCCCCAACTATTAACACTTCATCGCCCCTTAAATAGCAATAAGAGCGTGTAAGAACCAGATAAGCTGGCTGTTAAGAACTAAATGCACACACACATACACACACTCACAAATACTTTGGCAGTTTCTAAATATTTTGTGGCTTGAAGACCAACAAAAGCAAAAAGGGGTGGTTTTCGTTTTTGACTGTTTGGATCAGGATAAAAAATTCCCCACGCCCTTTCCCTTGTATTTAATGTTGTAGACTTTTGAGGTTAATTTTTTTTATGGAAGCATATTAAAAGTCCTGTGGGACAGTGTTTGTTGCTATTCATGCTCCAGCATGTCTCTTAAGCTATTTATTTGGTTTCTGCTGGTGTTTTTTTCAGAGAATTTGTTTAAGTGTTTTATTTTTATTAAATTTTAAATATGTCATGAATTTGTTTCCCTAGCAGAGTGTGTGTTTATTTGTGTTTGTGTTAATAATCAGGATAATAAATGTAGACATGTATTAACATGGATTTATGTGATTACAACAACAACAAAGAAGTGTGACCAAAAATATGTTTTGTATGATTTATAAACTAACAAATTTATTTAAATATTGGTTTATCCTTTTTTGGCCAGATAAAATTGGGGGAAACATTGGGTGGAAAAAAAGAAATTTTGCAAAAAGTGGCCAAGTGCACATAAGAGTACAAAAAAAACCTGTTCGTTTGAAAGCGGGATGCAATAAAATTTGGTTTATATATTATTAACCACAATTTAAGCAAACTTTGAATGAAATGGAAATCAAATTTAATGATGAAACACAGTTGGGGCCTAACGCTTTCTTCTATACAATTTGACACAAAAAATTCAATGTAGAAAGCAGATGTAAAACTTATTCTCTCATTTTAAGACAATCATCATTCGTTCAACAATGTTACGACACTTTAAAGAACCTGCATTGTTGTTGCTTCTTAAATGTAATTTTTAATTAATTAATAATTCTTTTTTGTAATAAAATTTTCAAAGCTTTAATATTGACTGATTTCATAAATTTTTTTTATTTGCTAAAATTACTTTAGTATCATAAAAAAAAATTCCTAAAAATAAATATTATTTGATTTTATAAAAATTCAATAAACTCTCAAGGATAACAAACATAAAAAAGTTCCCATTTCAAATACTTTTTGACTTTTTTGTACGATTTTCTTTTTTTGCATTTCGTTTTTTAATTAACAATTTCTAACGTGAATACTTTTTCATTCTGTAATAAAATTTGATTTGAATTAATACAACAAAAACAACAACAACAATCATAGTAAAACAAATTTGAAAGGGATGTTAGAGATTGCTGTCGACTCACCAGCTCACTGACTAGATAAAATGCGTGTAAAATTGTTGTCGACATGGTATAAAATGTTAAAGGAAAAACAATATTATGGCAACAAAACACCAGCAAATAAAATACCAATATTAAGAACAACAACAACAACAAAAATAACAAATAAAACAGTGACAACAAACATGTCATTTAAAATAGAATTTTAATTAAATCCTTGATGTCACAATACTGTCTGTTATAAAACGGGAGAACAAAAAACAAACAACTACTAAAAAATCACTTGAATAATTTTTCAAATTTACACTTGATTTCATTTAATAGTCACGACCAGAAACTAAAAGAGTTAAAATGAAGAGAAGAAAATATTTTGATGTAGACATTGAACGGATATTTTAGTTGGCAATCTGTAGTTTTGTATTGAAAAAAGTTTTGTTTAAGAAAAAAATACATGTTTTTATAATAACTGAGGTGATATCAGTGGACAACGCTTCCCACTAGACGTGAATGTTTAAGCTAGCGATAGCTGGCGATGTACAGGGTAGCGACAGTTGGGATTAAGTGACTAAGTAAACTCGTGTTATTGTCCATTGCAAAATTGTCACATGTTAAAAAATATTTTCGCATGTAGGAGCTTACAATAGCCCTCGAAAGTCATTGCTATTATGAATAAACGATCTCAACAATTTGTTGCTATCTGAACAACAATAAACAATATGAATAAGAGTACTACATTTGGCTATGCCGAATCTTCTATACCCTTCACCATCTATGTAAATCTAATTTAGTGAAGTTATGCCAATCACAAAAGCAAATATTAGGGCCACAAGTAATTAAAAAAAATTTACTGCCTAAATATAAATACATAAAAATGTCTTCAGCTCTTAAGGGGTTAAGCATTTTTTAAAAATGTTAGTATTTCCTTAAAGATCTCTTCAAAAGCTTTTAAATGATACCCATATTGATATTTTAAAAAATTTTAAAATTTCAGAGCCCCGTAACTCGGAAACTATGGGCGAGCGAAAATTTTTTCACTTGATGGTTTTTACTAATTTTTAATTCTCTATAGCCCCACATATTTATTTTTATACCCATCAAAAAAGTGCAAAAGGGTAAATGTAAGTCCGTGTGTAATTTCTACAATATCCATTTCCGAGTATAAATATTCTGACTTCTTTTGCATATCGAAGATGATTAAGCGATTCCGTGTGTTCGTCCGTTGGCAAATTTATTAAAAAAAAATAAATAAATATGTCAATCGATCAGATATAGTGTCGAAAGAAGTGCTATTGGAAATCAGCATGATCAGTCCATATCCGTCGGGGCAGTAGGCAAAACACCACGAAAGACAGCACCTCTTTCGACAGTATGTCTGATCGATTGGCGTATTTAAATTTTCCCTAACTGATCTAGTGACTCAGCAAACTTGATAAAATTTAAATAAAAAAATAAAATCTATTTAATAAGAAATTTGCTATTTTTTTCTTTTTTTAATTAAATATATAATTGATTCAAATAATAATTTAATTAGAAAATTTTGTGTAGGTTTTTCAACTTAATATATAATTGAGCCAATCAAAAATTTTATTAAATTTCAAGCTGAAAAAACATTAAATCTTTAATGGGTGCAAATACCTATTTTCTGTGTAGCACTGCAGTTCTAGGTAAATGTATAAAACAAAACAAATCTATTTTCCTATAGATTTTATATTAAGATCTTTCAAATGAAAATGAATTTTATTGCTCTCATGAATCAAGTTTTTTTTCTCTTCTTCAGTTTTATAATTAAAATCCCGTCTTACGAGGAAAAAACATTTTATAGTGTCTTGTATTTGTTTTTTTTTTCTTGTCTTTACAAGAAGAAAGAAAAAAACAATTCTTTGGAAATTTAACATTGTTAAATGTTTTTTAATCATGTTGTTGTTGTTGTGATTGTTTTTTAATATTCTCTTCATTTGTACTAATTACTTAATTAACTCATTTAGTGAAATTAAAGTATTTTCATATCAATTTCTTAAAGCGAAAAAAAACATTCACCAGCGCAGTGCGGTAAATTTAAAACTACAACTACAACAAGGAACATGATCTGCAATTATGTCGTCTTTATTTTGTTAATTTATTTACTACAACATGTTTTTTGTTCATACATACATACATACATATGGATATGAGGAGGAAATATCCATCCATACTTTTAAATGAAATGTGAGAGTTACGAAGGTTCATTGTTTTTTTCTTCTTTTTTTGTTTATTTGAAATGAAAGAATTTTTAAAAAGTTGCAAAATGGGTGAATCAGTGCAAGTAGAGAAGAATTTAGTTGAAGCGGTACTTTTAATTTTTAATTCTCTACTAAAAGTAATAATAAATAATTATAAATATTTTTTTTAGCATTTGATAATGTTATGGAAAAACAAAGCAATGTTGGCATCTTCATGTATTTGGCTAGTTACTGGATCATAAAAAAGCCATTAATCAATTTTTAAGAAAAGCAAAAAAAACATTTCTTTTACTAAAGACACTGCATAAACAATATGAGAATTATTTTTAAGCCCATAAAAAAATCTTAAAAATTACCAAAATATAAAACAATGTTTTCTGTATTTATGCCCACTATTAATGCAGGTGTAAAGCGTAAGAAAAAAAAAATCACAACATGTGATTAAATAATTCTCAATTTGTTTATAAAGTCTCTGTTGTGTTTCGATCGACCTCGCCTACTAGGAAGCCTACACCTACAACAACAATTACTGTGTGCATAATCCAGAGATAAAGAAATAAGTTTGGATGGAATAGGCGCCCATATATGCAGCGCTGGTAGCTTCAAAAATTGTGTACATTTTTTTTTGGTTGGATGGCGATAGCTACCGGGTATCCGCCAGAAGGGATTACTTCTTTGTTTTTCCGCCATTTCGTAAGAATTAGTTTTGACAGTTCATATTTGGCAGTCCTGAAGTACGCACGTTGCAAATTTTTTATGGAAAAATATTCAGTGCCACATCGCATACAGCCCGGATTAGAATGGAATTGCCTTCCACACCAAGTTATTTAAAGAAATAGTGATGTTGAATATTCCGTACAAAATTGCCGACATTAAAACAAATATTTATCAATATAAGATCCATTCTCCTTTATTTAATCATAAATTATAAACAAACAGAGTAGTATACCTTCCCGGCGGACACACGTTGTAATTTGTAACGAGACTTAATGCGCACGATAGAATACAATAGAGAATATGAGCTAAAGGATGTAAACATCAGATGTCGAATACTGTCTTAAGAAAACTAGTGACATTTTAGCTATTCAAACAAATAGAAATTCACGCTGATCTATACAAGAAGGCCTGTCATATTTATAGAGAAACTGTGAGATGTAATGAGAATATTTGCTACAGTGGACAAAGAAAGTAAAACAAACAAACAACTAAAGAAAAAATTTTCGCTCCATTTTAAATGTTTTTGCGCTAGTTAATTATAGCTAAGAATAATTTATTCATCTTTATTTGACTCACTTCCGAGTAAAGCTAAATCACCTAGAGAAAAGTCTGCCCAATAAGAGAGGAGCAAAGGGAGCCAAATAAAAAAGGCAAAAAGTATTTTCTTTTAGTAACAGCTGGACCTCACGCCACATGTTGCACTTCATCAATTTTAAAGTAAAACATATCTTTCATAAGCTCACGCTATGGCGTTGCAATATAAATCCAACATAAGGTTGTTTAAATGACACTTAAATGATAATCTTGCTGATAAAAGCGACAATTGTCGCTTTGTATGCCTCAACAGAAAAAAATTTTTGCATTTAGTACCGTTTTTTTTTTTGTTTTTAGATTGCAATTTAATTAAATTTTGAACAGATTCAAATATTTATTTTAATAAATATTTAATTGACTCAATTAATTATTTAATAGAAAATGATGTAATTATTTTTCAATTTATATATATATATATTTTTCAATAAACATATAAATGAGACAATTAAAAACTTGATTAAATTCTAATCTGAAAACCAATAAAACTTGGGTTATTTGCAAGATCTTGTTTTCGGTGCCTGTAAAAACTTTAAAACTATGCGGGATATAGTAGCAGTTTTTGTCGCTGAGATAACGAAAGAAATCTAGTGACAGTTGTTATTGAATGGTATCACAATGATGAAGTGCGAAAACTTCATAGATGTTGTCTAATAGATAAGATCAAGATCTAGTAAATTGTCGTAATCCAGATGTCTCAAGTAAGAAAAGTTGGCGCAAACTGGTGATAAAGCCATGAACATTTTCCGACAAAGAATTTTCTGAAAAGAAAATATTGGAAATTTTTTATTCAGATATAACTTTCGAACTAAATAATTACTCAAAACAATAACTTTCAAAATTTGATCCTGTATTGTAAACAATGTTTTTCATAAAACAAATCTAAAACGGATACGGAATTTTGCGAAAAACAATTATAACAACTTCAAATGCATTTAACAGTTTCCCCCAAAAATATTTAAATTAACTTTTTCCATAGCATAACCAACAGGTGGGCTCATGCTGATTCATAAACTAAAATATTTCGATACAAGTTCAACGAATTGTATTTTTATTTTGTCACATGTGTCCTTTTTTCAAAAAATTTTAAATATTTTTAGAAATAAAGAAAAAAAAGCGAAACTACCGTTTACAGGTAGTCAAGTGACTAATGAAAGTTGAAAGCAACATAAACCAGAGCTCAATGACTAGTTTGCTCCCGCAGTAGATGACGATAATACTACGGCTGCTGGCTACTGGCTGCTGGCTGTTGGCTCTTGGCCGCTTAAGTGATGTTTTGTGTTTACAAATTAATGTTTTAGCTACCGAATCGTCGTTAAAACGATATGATACCACATTCTTAAATTATTTACTAAACAAAAGTATCAATACAACAAAATGATAAAATAGTATAAAAAACAACAATAATAACAATATACACATACAATACATATGATCGGTATGATGATCAGCTGCAACTCATTAATGACGACATTTAATTTCATTGGCGCCTACTTAAGAAAATCAAAAATACGACTGTAAGATTTCAGTTTCAGTCAGAAGACCACCACAAGAATGAACAAATAAAACAAGAAGAAGAAATGTCGTTAAAAAAACAACAATTTAGTCAATTTGAGTTTTGTATTGTTTTTATTAACAAAAATGATCATCACACGCATCATTTAACTAATTGATCGATCGTTCAATATATCGTTCGTTCGTTCGTTTCTTAATTCATTCTTTCTTTTATTTGTTCTGTAATTTAAGGTGACAATAGAATAGGAAAGACCAATAACATAAAATATTTTTTTGGAAATAAAATAAGTTTTTAAATCAAGAGAGTTGGACCTTTCGATTTGGTTATTAAAATAAAGTTGACAGACTCCAAAATATCTTGTCACTTTTAGCTACTGGACACATATACCGTCTAAGAGATTGCGACTTTGAACGACAGATAAATTTAACAAATAAATTTTCAAAACCTAAATTCGTTTCAGAATTTCGCTTTAGGAACTGAGTTTGAGAGCTGGACTTGGAAAAAAGGTCTCTGCATAATTTAAAATTAGTGAATACCCTGTTTTCTCACCGTTTAAAGCGTTTCTGTAAGTTAAGTGAGAAATTTATCACATTAAAATATTATTAAATCATAATAATTTATACAGGGTGAGCAAGGGAAATTTAGAAATATTTTTATTATTTTAAATTATAATTATTATAATTATTTTATTTTTAATAGTGGTTCACCCTGTGTAAAACGATATGACTGCAATATATTCATGTGAAAAATTTCTCACTTTAGTTATAGAAATGAAATAACTTAAACTTACACAGCTTGTGTTCCCTCAAATGTAACAAGTAAAAGAAGCTCGCACTTTGCTAACTTATTTATTTACCTTCTTGCTGCCAACTCCATCTACGTTTTTCGTATATCCGCCTGTGTAGGCAAGAAAATTTTATTCACTTTTGCGAGACTTCACTGTTGTTTTATAACATCCCAACATAAAAAGAAAACAAGATTTTGATAACTTAATTAAGTAATTTCAACAATAGAATTTTAATGAGTTTTTTGGTTTCTTTTTTTGATTTATATGAAATCTTTAGATCAATCAAGACCAAAGCTGACGATGCAATAAAGCAATTTTATTGAGACTTAAACAATCTAACATTTATGTGGGTTTTTTTTATAGTGGAAAATAAAAGAAATGAATTAAATACATAAATAAATGTAATACTTTTTAAAACAACGGTTAAACTTATTGCATAATATTAGACTTTAACTCCTTTCGATAAGAAACAAAAGGAAAGGTTTTACAGGTTGAAGCAGTCAGTCACTTTTTGTTGTAAGGTGTTAAAAACTTAAAAAATTTTTTTTAATAACTTCAGGGTGAAATCATTTTAGACCTTAGATTAAGATGTTCTTGGTTGGCTTAAGTTGAAAGAGAAAAGACAATCCTATACTCTTAAGTCCAACAAGTAAGTGCTATATTCGGCTATACCGAATCTTATATACACTTCACCATTAGATTAGATTTACATAATCTAATTTAGTGAAGTAACTTCAATCAAAAAGACAAATATTTGGGTGACAGAGAATTAAAAAATAAGAAAAAATATTAAATACGATGTATAATTTTATATGTAAAATTGTTATCGGCTCTTCATGGATTAAACATTTTTTAAAAATTTTAATATTTCCTAAAAGATCTCTTCAAAAGCTTTTAAATGATACCAATATTAATATTTTAAAAAAATTTGAAAATTTCAGAGCCCCGTAACTCGGAAAATATGGGAAATCGCAAATTTTTTCAGTTGATGTTTTTTTCTTATTTATTAATTCTCTATCGCTCTATATATTTGGTTTTTTTTTTGTTTTATTTTGTTACTTCATTATTCCAAATTGATGTGGAAAAATTAGAGGCAGGTGTGCTGTTTTACCCACTGCCTTGAGGAACATGGACCAAACTTGCTGATTTTCAATAACAAAATTTTTGGAACTATGTCTGATCGATTGGTGTATTTAAATTTTATATAGCTCATCTAGTGCCAAATTTGATTTCAACCCGAACACGGACAGACAGCGGACATCGCTTAGCTATGCATACGAACTCAGAAAATATATATATTTTGTGGGATCGGAAATGGATATTGTAAAAATTACGAAAGGAATGACAAACTTAGTTATAATCTTTTTCTACTTTTTGTGGTAAAGGGTATAAAGATAATTGGCAAGTAAAACGCCTTCTTAAATTAGATCAATCTGTTAGAGTGCCACATTAGTTATTTTACTTCGCCAGCGAACATAATATGAAGAATTAGAGACGAAGGAGGCTGCGTGTTGCAATGTTAATTTTGAATGTGTATTTATATCATTAAACGTAAAAAATATTTTTAATTTTTGATTGCAGCAGGGATTGAACCTTGGCCAACCAGATTTTTAGTCAACGTGCTCACCATCGATCTATTTGGTGACTAACACAGTCTCTAAAATAAAAATATCAATTTCTCGACGTCCATGGGAAACATATTTATTATAAAAAGAAGGAAAAAGTTGGATCGTATAGTAAAGAATCTTCGTGATTGTTCAAATCAACCCAAATTAAATTAGAGAAAAAATAAAAGTCCCACAAAAATTGACATGGCCGAAGTGTACTCTTTTAAGACCCTAAATATTATCACGTTTCTGCCCACTGTGTAGTATTATAAAAAAGGCAACAAAGTTACGAATGGAAGAATTAACAAATTATTGCTAACCTGAGGCGTAATTAGCTCCTAAATGCTAATGCAAATACTTTAATCCATTAAGGTATAAATTTATTTTTAGTAATGACCACTTTTGCCAAAGTCGTTAAACGAAAATAAAATTTTCGTTTTGGTTTCATGAACAAAATTCATTGATAATTTATTAAAAGTCAAAAAGTTTGCAGAAATTTAAAGCTTTTTTTTTTTTTGTTAAACTAACAATTGCTTAAAGTTCAAGTTTTCTAAAGTTTAAAAATTGTTCAAGAAAGATCTCTGTTTAATGATGAACAACAAACCATCATTATTGGCAGAAGAAATTGATGATGACGATGCGGCTTTTGGTGGTGGTGATGGGGTTTTTTTTAAAGAAAAATGTTGTCCAATTTCAATGTTTAAATTGTACACAATCAAATTGTATTGTATGGATGTCAAACAACGTGTGTGGTCTCCTTGACCAACAAAAAACAAATCACACATACACAAATACACACACCACTTACATACCGAGTATGATTAAAAGCCCATAGAGAGTGATCACAAACAAAAGAAAAAAATCAACCATAAGAAAAGAACATAAAAACAAACTGCCTCTAGTGATCTGTGATCACGGTAGTGCGATCAGTAGTAAAGCGATACCAAAGCAGTAGTAACAGCAGCAGTAGAAAAAAGAATAAGAGTTACAAACCGTCATCAATTTAATTCGAAATAAAGAGTGTGTTGATCGCGTGTTTATTTCAATCTTTTACTCTGAGATTTTTTTTAATTTGCTCTTTTTTGAATCTTTGTTGTATTTGTTGTCTTTGTTGCTAAAAGGTCAATCATTATTTTAAATGATTTTTATTAAAACAGACAACTCAAACAGTTCTCGATCAATTGATTTGCTTCTGCTTTTCTGAACTTTTAGTCTTAAATGATCACAATAAATTTAGTTAATTATTGTGCATGGAAGCCAATTTGAAATGTTATTAGAAAAGCAAAGGCATCTGTATTGGCTTTATTGGATTATCGTAACCATCTCCCTTTTTTTTTTGATCGATAGGTAATTGACAAGATTTGATTTTATTATCTTAATTAATTTTTTTTTTAGTTTTTCATAAGATTTAGATTTTTTATTTAATTATTTTTTATTTCTCTCTTTATTACTGACCAGTTTTATTATTGTTTTATAATTTGGCTTGACTTTGTATGTGTGAATGTCTAGTTGCCCTTTAGCGTTTTAAAAAAGAATTTTTAACTTTATACCTTTAAAAGCTTTATGTTTGGTTTTTTTAGCTTTAGGAACATAAAAGTCAGGGTTCGCAGTAGAAACCAAAGTTAAAATTTATAAAAATTTATTTAAAAAAAAATCTATTTAAATGAAACAGTTTTGCGGCAAAATTATTATCATTTTATAAAATAAATGTTTATCGATTAAAAGCATTCTGCATGCTCAAAGTAGAATTTGCAATTTTGAGTTATGACTCTCTTGCAGCCAGAGGCTCAAAACTAAAAGTATGTGCAATTAAGTATAGACAGAGAAATATAACTGCAGGTGTTTCAGTCTCATTTTAAATGTTTCTGAATTATTTAAATTTACAACTCTATAAACAGCTGATTTTTTGTTATGAGTTCAACTGAATGTTGCTTTTTGTACTCGTATGTTTGTGCCTCCATATCTCAGTCACGTGTGGATCGATTTTGATTTTCTTTTTTTTTAATTTGAAAAGTGATGCTTACAGATTGTTCCCATTTTAAAATCAATTTATAAGCTTAAATTTAAAGGGTGTCCCCATACAACATACTTGTTTTTTACGTCTATTATGTACAGTAAAGCGTACCACTATAGCTTCCAATTGCAAAAAGGTATACAAAAACATATTCAATAATTAAAGGGTGACCCCATAGCTTACGTAAATTGACTTATATGGGCCTAACATTTATACCGTTATAGACAAACGCTTGCAAATTGGACAGAATGTTGATTGCCATGACCGTTATAGGAACAAATTAATAAAATATTAATATTCAAAATTATAAATTAAAGGGTGACCCAATAGTTCATATAATTTGATGTATATGGCCAAAATTTACAACGAACCTTTATTGCTAAATCCGGTATAACACAAAGTATAAAATATGGATTTTAAAGTTAAAGGGTGTGCCAATAGTTGATGTTAATTAGTATGTGTGGCCAAACTTTTGAAGCGTTATAGATAGACAGCTAAAATTTACAATTGACCTGTATTGCAAAAGTCCGCTATAACAACAAACTTATAATTTGAATTTAAAAATTAAAGAGTGTTCCTAAAATTAATGTAATTTGAGCTATATGGCTGTATCTTTTTGACCGTTAAATACAAACACTTCAAAATTAGACAGAATGTCTACTACTTTGTTTGGTATGATAAGAAGTATAAATATATTAAATTATTAATTAAAGGGTGTTACAATAGTTGATGGAATTTGATGTATATGGCCAAACTGTTGAACTATTATAGAGAGACGATAAAAATTTCCAAAGAACCTGACTGCTAAGTCTACTATATTAGCAAGTATAAAATTTGAATTTGGAAATTAAAGGGTGCCTCTCTAGTTGATATAATTTTATGTATATTTCCAAACAGTTGAACAGCTGTAGATAGAAGTTGAAATTAACCAGGAGCTCTAGTAGTAAGTCTGCTATGACAAGTATAAGGTTTTGAGATGGAATATAGGGGGTCCCAAAAGTTAATATAATTGGATGTATGTGGCCATACTTTTGAACCGTTGTAGACAGACAGAAGTCGCTTTTTTTGCAAGAATTATTTAAAGAATTATTGATATTTGTTTTATAAATTTTTCTAGCTTTCATACGTTTACGTCTTTGATTTGAATTAAAATGTGCATAAAGTTTTTGCAGGTTATTTAAGTTAAAATGTTAATAGTAATTGTTTCGTAGTAATAAATAAATGACTTAACTACTAATTTGAATTCCTAAATGAAGAAGATAATGGTTTGTTCTTGCTTGATTACAGGATTTGACACCTGTAACCCTAAAACGGCAACAAACTAGTTTTTGTTATATTTCCCATATCTCTAATAATAATAATAACAACAACAACAACAATAATAATATTGACTTATTTTGCACGTTAGACCTTTTAAATTGTATCCGTAACATTAAGAACGCTTTAATATTTTTCGCTCGCTAAATGTTTTGATCCATAGAAGATTGATGTTAATAATTTTTGTTTGCACAAAAACTAAACGCTTTTTAATATTTGTTTTTCTTTTTTTTTCTTGTTTCTCTTTTCTTTTTTATGAGTTTTTGGGGTGCAAAGGGGGCATGGTGTGAACATAATGTTAACATGTGTGTTCTTTTCAAAAAATTATCATCCATCAGTCTGACTTTATGTTTGAATAGTTTTGTCTGTCTGGTTGTCTGTCCGTCCGTCCGTTTGTTTGTTAATTTGTTTTGAAAAGTTACTCATCATTTAAAGAAATGAATGTGTGTTTTATTTGAGTTGTTGTTCCTCCAGATACAAATACAATGAGATCAAGAATTTAAATGCAAACTAAATTAAGGGCATCCTTTTGAACGTGTGCATATGGAAGCTTTTTTTTAAAACAAAAAAAAAATATATTATCGAGTCGGTTTTTATTGTTGTTTGTCTTTAACGGCAGCTTGTGTCCATTAAGCATTTATTTGCTTAAAGGCGTCATATTTAAAATTCACTTTGCCACACACGTTGCTATCGTCATCGTCTTCATGATCACGCCAACGATCGACCAAAAATTTTTACATTGTCATTACAATAATTGATTGTGTATGATCAAATATCACCAGCCATCCATCCCCATGAAATTGTGCGAAATTGTTCATAGATTTCTGTTGTTGATTGACATTAAAGCAAACAAAATAATAATTTAATTGATTTTTCATTTAAGTAAATTTTTTATTTTTTGTGTTACGTTGTTTTGTGATGCGATGTGATGTGAAAAGATCACAATTGATATTGAACACGATCAATTTAAATGGTTTTAAATGTAAAATATTAATTTGTCTTTAAATGTGTGTGCCTTCGTTCGCATGAGACAGATTATAACTTTAAAATATTATTTTTGATTAAAAGGGTCAAAGGTTTTTATTAAACTGGTTGCAACAACAGTAGTGTTAATAAATTTAGTAGCACTTTTTGTCTAGTTTGAGGGACATTTTTAAAAAGTGTACTGGAGTTTTAATTTTTGAATCAGCTTTTTGACTTAAGAAATTGGGTTGATAAAAGAAGGACTATTTTGAACTGCGAACTATTTTTCTTTGCATATATATATATATATATATATATATATATATATATATTATTTTTTTAAAGGAAAAATTTGTCAAGTTCCAATAAAATTTAAAAATTTACACTTTTGTAAAAATTAAAAAAATTTTTTTTTGCTGAGAGTCAACACGCAAAGAAAAAACATGGTTGAAGTAACCATAATCTAAGAGCAACATATTACGGTGTTATTATATGGTTGGTAATAAAACATAGTATTGTTACATTTAATAATAAAATAGCTGGTCTTGCAACCATGTTGTTGTCGAACATTACAATAACATTTATTCATACAAAAGATATAATTTATAATCCGAGATAAAGGCATCTTACCTTCATTCATTTCTACGTGCACATCCATTTATGGAGTAAACGTTATATTCTCTTATTGAAGATATCATACGGTACGTACTGGTAATTCGGAACTGACTCCACATTTATCCATAACTTCTAACACGTTAATCTGCCATATGCGGTGATATTATTGTTCATAAATAAAATGACAGCTTGAATGAAAAATATGTAAATGGTTTCATAATTGTGCTTGAAACACAAATATAAATACATATGTACATATATTTTAACCATTTTTAAAATGTTTTGTTTAGCTCTTTATTTGTTTTCATACTTTGTAATTTTTTTTTTAAATTATTTGTTTTGTGCATTTTTATTTTTTCCATTTTCTCTAACAATAAAAATAATTTCAACTTAAATCTAACAAAAATTACTAAAATGATAAAAAAAAGCATTGTGAACATAATAATAATTTTAATCATACTCTAATTAATATAATTATATTATGGTTAAATATATTGTTTTTAATAAGTTATAAAACTTTGGTCGTGGTTCAAATTTTTTTAACTTTAACCAACCATGTTGTATTTCTTGTGCAACCATACCATAGTCATAACCATATAATGGTTAAATGTTAAAAAAAATATTTTTATCGTGACTGAAGTATTGTTGAAAACAACTATAATTTGTTCTCCGCAACAATACATTTTTACAGCGAACATAATATGTTTATTGTGACCATATCAACAATTTTTTTCTGCGTGAAGGAATTATTTGTAATCTCTAATCAAATAATTATATAAAGATCTAGCGGATCCCGGCGTGCTTTCCTACGTATGAATATTAACATTAAATAGCGTGTGTATGTGAAGTCAGCAGACAGTATACACACCGCATGCGCTCAAAGGCTCCTACGTATTTGTTGTTCTTGTTTTTTTTTCTATGCACAAAATCACATGTTGTAATGAAAAGTCATAGCTCACGAATGCGCCTATCGATTTCGTGCAAACTTTAGATTAACAACCTAAACGACCATACGAACAAACTTTACAAATTTAATCAAATTTGGTTTGACCGATCGTGAGTTATAAAGTCACAACTCAATTGTAACAATTTTTTATAACCAAAGAATACGTACTTGTTAAACATCAGTGAGGGGTCTGCTGCTCCT
This sequence comes from Gymnosoma rotundatum, assembly GCA_916610165.2. Lineage (NCBI taxonomy): Eukaryota > Metazoa > Arthropoda > Insecta > Diptera > Tachinidae > Gymnosoma > Gymnosoma rotundatum. Next base: position 129,201,347 of record OU744339.1, on the reverse strand, counting down.
GCCAATTTTGAATAGGGGCTTTTTAAACACGATCGTTAAAAATGGGAACAAAATAACACGCCCTATTTTCCAACCAGCTTCTCTCTATTAAACTCCATTTCTTTAATATAAGAAAGTAATAAAAAATTCTCTTATAGAGAGAATAAGTTGGAGATATTAAAAGTACTTGCGGCCCCAAAAGCAACCCCGTTAGGATTTTTGTAAGTGTTGCTTGCTACTGTTCACCTTTAGATTTATACGTTAAAGTTGTATAAAATGTTGCGTGGTTTGTTTGAATGGTGTGATCATTTGGTTGACGCTTGTCGGTTGTCGGTTACCTACCACCAACCTTGTCAACGGCGTCGTAATCTAAGACATAATGAATCCCTAATATAGTCATAAACACGACGGTTATTGATCAACAAATTATTTCGAAATGCCTTTAACTTAAATGTTAATTTGGCTCTTAAAGTTGTTTTTGTTTTATTATTGATTTTTTTTTTTAAATGCTGCTGCTGGTGGTTGTTGTTTGTGCAGCATGATGATCATTAATGTAAGTTAAATCGTTTCAAAGGGGGCCCTTAAACATCTGTTGTTTCTTAATAACAAAAAATAAAAAAAATGAATTATCATTAATATTATTGCGAGTTTATTGATTATCATTATAATGATTAAAATGCTGATCTTTATTGTTGTTGTAGTTTTAATCTTGGTTAATATTCATAAGCTTCTTTCTTAATAAAGAGCTCTCCTCCACACACAACTTTTTCATTTCTTCCGCTTGATCGCTTGATTCGGTTTAACATACGGTGGCACTTGGTTTAATGTTGTTTTATGTTTGTTTATTTAGTTCTTTGTTTTTTTTTTGTTTTGTTGTTCGTTAATTTTTGGTTAAAGTCATTTTCTCCTTTCGTTTTCATTATGATGATCTTGAAAAGAAGCAGCAGCAACAGCCGCCACAACAACAACAACAACAACAAAAAAGAGAAAAAAGAAAAAATGTGTAAGCTCATCTTAACTATTTGGGTGGTCCTCCCTTCTTAAAACTCTGAAATATTTTTTATCTTCTTCTGTGATAATTTTGTGTTGTCTTTTTTTGCTTCATATGCTGCCTGTGATACAAGTTTATTTCTATGTGTGGATAGCGTGGCCCACCACCGCAGTTTCAATGGACAGAAAGACAGACAGACGACGGATGAATGGACGGATAGATGGATGAATGGATAGATGAGCAGACATTTGGTTGAAAAAGAGTTTGTAGTTAGTCGATCGGCTGTTTGCTTTAATTCTTCTACATGAGAGAGTTTTAGCGTACGCAAAACCAAACCTTTGAGCCAAACGCATCTTCATTTCTCAAAGTAGCAGTAAAGTCATAAAAACAATTTATACGTTCATTAAGACATCAAAGTTTAAGAACCCACAACTTCTCTGATATTTATATGAAAATGACAGACTAACAGACTGACCGACCAACCGACTGACAACAAGTTGCAAGTGGTTACTTATGTGCCCGTGTATGTTGGTAGTTTAAATCGCCTTTTTGTTTTTCTTCTGTTTTTTTTTTTTTTTTTGTTTTTGTCAGTTGGAGAAAGAACAAACACAAACAAACAAACTGTTAATGAAGAGAGAGATTAGTTAATTGATCGGCGTTTAGGCCTTAATATGGGAAAACTTTGTTTTATTTTGTTTACTTAAGTTTAGCATGTTTTTTGTGAAAGAATGCAAACATTCGCATAAAAAATTTATGAATTATGATGTTTTTCGCATTTTTTTTCTTTTAATTGAAGCACGATAATTTTTTGTTCTAGTTTTTGGTCTGAGAGGTTTAAACAATTAGGCTGTTAATGATAGTGTGTTATATTAATTGCTCTTGGTTTTCTCATAAGAACACAAAACAAGCAAAGAAAATTACCCTGAGAGACCTTCGAGCGCTTACTGACTAATTAACAGCTGATCGACTGGTTTTAACTTTATAACGTTCTCTATACTGCCGGCCCAGCAGAACCAAGCAAAGACTTACAAAAATAGAAATTTTAAAATAATAAACTCTGTACTGAGTAATCTACTATTTAAGCGAGATAAATTGGACGGATCTAAAAAGTCTTCTTATTTTTTTTTATTTTTTAAAAAGGATGTGGATAACACGAACGCAAAACATTCTCTTTGTTGAACCATACTTCCAAAATATTGTAGGTTGCAGTCAAAATCGTATCGAATATTTTCGAAAGATTAATTTCATATCTTTAAATGCAAAAGTATCTTAAAGCAGGGTACGATAAGTAACAAACCGAAACGTTTTCTTTCTTTTTGTTTTCTTCTTTGTAAAAAGTGCAAGATAAAAAAATTAAACATAGATAAGAATTGTGTTTACGGACGCTCTCAGAAGAAAGATCAATGAGAATAAAATTTAAACGTTGAAAAGTTGAAGGAAAAAGATTTTTTGAATAATTAGCTCGTTATAGAAGAAAACGAATTAACGCTTAAAAAGAAGCGATTCTTTTTTTTAGAGAACTAAATAACTCAATTCTACAATTGTGTTGGTATGTGGCATTTGTAAAGCATGTAGTTAAAAGTTTGTTTGCGCTTTTTATCATTCAAAAAATTTTTATTTTACTCATGTACAAAACGTTAAAAAATTTTAAAAAGTTTATGTCGTTGAATGAGACGTTATCGAAACGTTTGCGTTTTTATACCCTTCACCACAAAAATTGGAGAAAGGAAGAGTTTTTCATTCCGTGTGTAATTTCAACAATATCTATTTCCGATTCCATAAAGTATATATATTCTGACTTCTTATACATTGCCAATTCGATTGAGCGATGTCCGTCTGTCAGTCTGTCCGTCCGTGTTAGTATTGATTTAAAAAAAATAAATAAATATGTCACTCGATCAGGTATAATGTCGTAAGAAGTGCTATTGGAAATCAGCATGATCGGTCCATGACCTTTGAGGCAGCAAGCAAAACACCACGCCTACCTCCAATTTTTTCATGGTATTTGGAACAATAAAGTAACTCCAATCAAAAAAATAAATATATGGGGCGATAGAGAATTTAAAAATAAAAAAAAACATTAATTGTAAAAATTGGCGGACGCCCATATTTTCCGAGTTACGGGCCTCTGAAATTTTCATATTTTTTTTTAAAATCAATATGGGTATCATTTTGAAGCATTTGAAGAGATCTTTAAGAAAATACTAAAATTTTTGAAAAATTTTTAACCCATTAAGAGCCGATGTTATTTTCATGTAAAATTATTTAAATGCAGTACCAAATTTTTTTATTTTTAATTCTCTGTCACCCCAATATTTGCTTTTTTGATTGGGGTTACTTCACTTAACTAGGTTTACATAGATGGTGAAGGGTGTATTAGATTCGGCATAGCCGAATATAGCACTCTTACTTGTTTTTCTTGTATTTTGGAACAGCAGGAAATTGTGTGTTGTTGAAACTCTTGTAAAAAAAGATAAGAGGGTTTAATTGTAGTTTTGTTAATATAACATTTCTGACGATTTTTATTTTACAGAATATTTTTGTTTGTTTTGAAACTGTTTCTCTCAGTGTCGCAGACATGAATACAATATGAAAGGAAAAAACGTAACAACCTCATGGCAGCCAATTGTTACCAACTAAATAAGGTGTGAATTGCTTGTAATAAGATCACACTTGACAAATTATTGCGTTATTATTGAATTTTGTAGTTGCTATAATATAAGCAAAAATATATTGAAAACCAAAAAAAGAAAAACTTATTAATGCTGCGGTGACATAGAAATTGATGCCATTTATTCAATCAGTTTTAATTCACACACTGAAGACAGCCTACAATTTTAGTTTTTTTTCCACATACTAAAATGATAGATAACTAAATAGAAAGATTGTCAAGCACACAAATAATAAAAAAAAAAACTTACACGAAGACAGTTAGTAAGATAGACCTTTATGGGAGGATATCAATGACAAGTTTTTTAATAAAATTGTTTGTGTTCTCTACTGCAAAAAAAAAAAAAAAATGTGGTTTTCAATATAAAATTACTTTGAGATTAAAATCAAAAAACTTAATTTTCTTTTAAGTGTATAATAAACAAAAATATGAATAATTGATTATTATCATGGCAATTGGGGAGACAAACATTTTATTTCTGTGTCTTATGTCTATAAATGCAAATTTCTTGAAATCCAACTTTTTTATTTGAATTGTGCGTATTTTTTTTTTCTTTAATTTTTAATTTAACAAATTTGTTAAAAATGTTTACGATTTTTTAACTTGTTTAGCCATAATTTAATTATCTGTTTTTTGAGAAACGGATTTGTAGAGTCTTATTTGAAATACAGGTTTAAATTAAAGTGTGACTGGGGTTTTAAGTTGTCAGCTTAAATTGAATTATTGGTTTTATTCAATTGATATTTATTTATTATTATGTAGTTTTCAATTTTATTTTTTTGGTTAAGTTTGGGATTAAAAGGAGTCTATTTTTTAACATTATTTTTGCATATTTTTCACAAGACAAGTTTTAGAAGACAAATGTGTATTGTCTAAAAGATTTTATTAATGTCATCTTAATTATTTGCCAATGATCTTAATTAAAATGCAAAACAAAAAAAAAATTATTTGAATTAATTACAGTATAAATGCATTTCTTCCTGTAAAAATCGCATATTATTAACATCGAAATAATTTAATTTTGCTATCAGGGAAAGTAGGAATATTTTGCCTGTCCCTCGTTTCTGTAGCTAAAGTGAGTAATTTCTCACATTAAAATATTGCAAAATTATATTGTTTTACACAATAATCAAAATTATTAACTTTAGCTAACCCTGCGTAGGACAATAATTTATGACAATATTCACGTGTGAGAAATTTCTTAATTTAGTTACAGAAATGAAAAAGTCCAGATTTACACTATGCAACTTTTTGAGGCATTTTTTTCTCAATTTCTATTTTAGTTACAGCGTTATACGTTATCTAAAAATAAACATTAGCAACACTAACATCTCATCAAAACTCATGCAATACCATATTGCTTACCACTCCTGCTTCACCAACAAACAAAAATTTCATGCTAGTTTCATGAAAAGTTGCATAGTGTAAATGCCGTAAAAGTGAAATACGTGAAGAGAATGGAATAAAAAAATTGAGAGTACCAATTTACATTTCATTACTTTTACGTTACGTATTGCCATTACGCCATGTAAACATTAACTCAAAATTCGGAAAATAAAAAAAACTGAAAACTAAATAACACCAACATGTCACAATTAAAAACTCTTTTAGATGCAATTTGTAGACAATACCCGTTCACATTGCAGAGAAGTATAAGTCAGTAAACTAAATAACGTGATTTTTAAATGTTAGGCGATTTTCTTGCGAAAACTTTAATTAGGTTCAGCTAAAGAGTATTTGTTTTGTTTTTGACTTTTTTTCTAAGAAAATTTTATGCACTTTGCATTGGATTTCAAGGTTTTTTTTTTGGAATTTTCACAATTTCTAAAAAAATAACACGAAAATTTCAAATTTCAATAAAAGTTTTGAAATTTCCATATACCTAAACTTAAGGCGAATTAATTTAGTTTTTACTAATATATGTAAATAAAATTTGTAAACCAAAAGAAATTAAGCTACAACGCATCATATTGTTAAGTTCACAAGACCAAATGTCTAAAATGGGGCAAACGTACGAATTCTTTTGATTGTAAATACCAATGTGGCTCATTATAAATTCTGTATTCTTACTTGTGGCTATATCTGGCTATACGTCTTGATCCTACGGTCTTGTGAATCCTATGGTCTCGTATTTACTAAACATGCGTTATTACTACAAACACAGCCATCCACGCTACACTATTGTGTTACTCCAGAAAGCCATAAACTACTCAATGCCTTGTTTAGTAACCTGAACCATCCACGGACAACTCCGCTACGCCTTTACATCATCTTGACAATTATCTGTAATTCTTATAACTATTAAATGAGGCGTCTTCACTAAATTATCTGCCACGGCTTCACACAATAAATGTCTTTTGCTTCTCGGGAGTTTTGTACTGCTGCTTCTTAATTTTTAATTGCATTATAACAATTGTTACTTTCCTTCTTCTCAGCTTTTGTTAGCTAATTGTGGTATTATTCTATACACACACCATTAGTGGAATGTGTCCAGCAGTGCCTATGTAAAATGACACTATTGTGAATGATGATAATATTTTTAAGAAAAAGAGGACCTCCAAGACTCTGCATGTTCAGCCCGTAAAGCAATTTAGTTACTGATGAAGACATTTTCTTAACGTGTGCTCTCTTGCTCTGATCATTAGAATTAACAATACCCCTCCTTCTGCCACCACTTCTTCGTCATCAATTCTAAATTTATCTCATTATTGCTGAAGGCGATTCAACTAAAGTTTATTTCTATTAAATTTTCTTTAAACATATCGGGCTTAATATCCCGATCAAATTTTTGAAATTACCGATATTGATTATTGAGGGTTAAAGCACGTCTCGATGACCGTTACGCTACCGCTTACTTAGCTCCTCAGGAAACTTTTGACAAACATTTTAAGTGAACGAATAAATGAATCGAAAAAATTTTAAAAATTAAATCTCAAGTGAACTAAAGATTTTTGTCCAAACAATAAAGAAAAGACAAAAATCAAAGTTCAAGCAAAAACAACAATAATCAATACTGATTTAATTTTTCTTTGTAAGTTTAATATTCCCGTGATTTAATCTTGAGGTTTATTTCTTTAACATTAGATTAAGTCAATAATTAAAGTAGTGTCCAGACATTGCGATGGCAAGCAACGAAATTGAAACACTCTTCTGCACCATCTATTGCCTTTCTACTAGTCAAATTTGCCAATAAATGTGCGTGAGTGTTGGCAATTGGGCATGATTGTGTATTTTATTTTGTGTGTTTTAAGTGCTCAGTTAGTTGTCTATTTGAATTTTGTACAAATTTCAGTCAACGTATTGTCAATCAATTTGATTTGCAAAAGTTTTATAATTTATTTCACTTTTATTTCTTTTTTAAAAAGCGATTTTTTACATTTTGTGCGATCAATTGATCATGCTGTCAGTCATAATTATGCTGTTTTTTTTGCTATTGCTTAGGGTTGTTGTTGTTGTTGCTTTGTCATTTGACATTTGCGGTGATTTTAAGGACAGGCAAAAATTAAACAACAAAATAAGGCAGGGTTTTTACATTTAACGATTGAGTGAGTGTGTTGATGTTGTCATTGTTGGCTTTTAATATTATTGAATGGTTACACGATGTATAACAAAACTGTTTAGTTGATTTTTTGTTTGTTTGCTTATTTTATTTTTTTCTTTAATAAAAAGACATTAAACTGTTGTGTGTTTAGTTTTCAAACAAAATAATTGCACGTGTTTGAGAAAGGAGAAGAACGAATAAAAAAAGAGTTACGACTACAATTCATATGTATATAAGAAATAAATACAACTTTAAAATGAGTAGGTGTTGTAATCAGTTGCTTTACAGTACAATTTGCGGCTGTCATTAAAAAAAAAAAAACAGAAATGTACGCAAAGTTTATAGACTTAACAAAAAGTGCGTAGTGTATTTCTTTTCTTTTTGTCATAAAAACTAGTGTTAATCCATCGATCGATCTATCCATCGAGTCAGAGTGTTTGCCATAACATACATACATTTGTTTAGAGAAAATGGGAACACAATGTGTATTTATTTAGATGTAAGCAAGTATGTGTTTATATTCAACACTCCTTGATAAATGTCATACATTATAATCATACAACATTGATTAGATTAAATCGAATTTAAATTAATTTCATTCAAACTGTTTGGTCGTATGCAAACATTTACCGTTGAAGTGGAAATCAAAATGATAAGTATGGCATGATAAGAGAGGCCGTCCATATTACAAAACTACTTTGAAAGGCAGACCCCGTTTATATCCCCTTGAAGACAACTCAGCTAAATAATAAGGTCATATAATAGGCTTCAATTCAAAGGGGTTTTTTAAAGGCCTATGATTTGGAAATTTTATTTATTTTTGCATTTTTTTATCTTTAGATCTAAGACAGGGTTCTTAACTTTGGACTCAAAATCTTTATGCAGATTGTGCAAGGCGGCCATTTTCAAGCTTAGCACGTTCAGATTTTTAGTAAGGAGTTCTTAAGCCCTCAAATAACCTGAAGACACAGAAACAATTTCGTAAACTTTTAAAGATTTTTATAGATTGATATTTAATTAAGTTAGTAGTTGATGCAATCAAATATTTAATTTAAAAATAACAATAATAATAATGATAATTATATAAAATAATTTTTAAAAATTGTTGTGTTTTTTAATTTAATAATTTAATTGCAAAGTGCCTGTGCAAAGAAATAAATTATCGTAGTGTTTTATGATATTGCATATGCATAAAGAGCCGGAAAAAAGTCATCCGTATACGGTAGAGAAAGAAAAATATTATCATTGTGGGTTATTGTTGTTTTTGCTTGAACTTTGGTTTATGTCTTTACACTATTGTTTGAACAAAAATCTTTAGTTCGTTTGAAGTATTTGTGAAAAGTTTCCTGCAGAGCTAAATAAGCGGTAGCGAAATGGCCAACTAGACGTTCGCTCACCTTTAATAATCAATATCGAAGATTTGATTAATTTGTTCGGGAAAGTTGCACAATAATTTTAAGGTGTACTTAATTTAATTTAATATTTCGGCGCTTAAATTATTATTATTATAAAAAAATCCCTTGTACGGACTTGTATTTTTTGAGTATATTACGAAATTTTTTATTACTAGAAAATAAAACAAGAAAAAGTTATCTGATTAAATAAATAATTATAACAATTAAATAAATACTTAGTTAAATTTTAAACTGAAACGAAACCAAACAAAAAAAAAAAATATCGGTGCAGATGTATTTTATTTTATGGCAATAATATTAATATCAACCTAAACCCATTTTCCATTTTCATTTGCCATTTGTATCCTGTTACAAATAAATTATTTCAATACTTTAATTTTTTATTGTTACTACAGGACAGTGGTGTTAGATCTGCTATCGATCTTTTCTACAGTTCCACCTTATTATTAAAATATCAGCAGCCAACACGTAACGACATTCTTTTCGCAGTAAAACAAAAATTAGAAACAGGACAGAAAGTTTTTTTTTTTTTTAAATGGTTACTTTTGATACAGTTTTTTTTTGAAACACGATCTTTGTTTTACTTTAATAAGACAGGTGAGTAAAATTTCCACTAGGAATCGCTTTCTGCTCTTTTGTGCCTTGTTTCTGTAACTAAAGTGAAAAATTTGTTCACATAACAATATAAAAATAGTCAACTTATCTTCTACAAGGTGGGTAAGAGTTTATAATGAATTTACTTTATCTCACCCTGTGTAAAAGCAAGCTTCGTGTGGAAAAATTTTCACTTAAATTATAGAAACGATTAAAAAAAAATAATAATAAAATCAGATTTTACATTAGACATAATTGTAACTTGTTTAAGAGAAACAAATCAAGTAGGATCCATGAACCACAAGTTTTTTTTATGCACCCTATTATTTTGGCGCATATCTACTCCTATAAAACGTTTCTTTTTGTTTATCTTTAAAAGTACCAAAATAAAGAAACTTAAATTAATTAACACTGTAATTGAAAAATGTGTGTATAGGAGTGTGTTCGTGTGTGTGTTTGCAGTTATGTTTAAGTTTTTGTATTGATTTCTAAGAAAATTGTGTATGATATTGTTTAATTAAGCAGTAAACAGCATGACATTATTGCCTTTAAATTATTTGCTTTTATATTCTCATTTAAATATTACTTCCAAACATTGTATTTGCATGTCATTATGTTCAGAGAGAAAAAAATAGTTCTTGTCATAAATAAAATGTAGGAAAAAACAAAAAAAAAAAAATAAAAACATGAAGAAAAGTTAATAGAAAAAATTATTAAATCGTACAGTTTTTTCTTCGCCTCTAAATTATAAAAAAGTCTTTGTTTATTACCATCAATTTAATAATTGAAGAGGCTGTTTTCTCTGCAAACAAACGCCTAATATCAATAACATTAAATGGCATTAGTTTTTGCTGTTGCTTGCTTGCAGTTTACAAATGATCATTAATACACAATCGCAATGATTGTCGCCAGGGTGTCTTAAACATTCTTCGGTGGCAGGGCTCTATTTTATATAAAAATATTCATTTGCATGAAAGCTAATTAAGTAAATAATAGACAGATACAAAGAACTCTAAAGAAGTGTGTAGCGGTAAAGAATTCTCCTTGAATTTTTCTAATATTTCGATTTGTATCAGATAGTTGGAGCTTTTCAGGGAATTATTATTCCATTTATAATATATATCAACAAAGTTTTCTTTATAGTGCTTTAAATATGAATACTTTTACTTAGCCCATCTGGTCCAAGCTGGGTGGCACAAAACCACCATAGATTTGCTGCCTGCTGCCGAAGAAGGAAATGTTACAGAAGATGTGAAAATCCGTGTCATGAATTGCAAATCCTCTTTAATCATCAGTTAACCGGCTGCCGTATTTCTTACCGTATATGTTCACCCAAATAAGGATGATTATTGAAATCGTAGTTTTTTTATTTAAGGATTCTTGGACGAAGTTTGATGAACTGTGTGAACGCTTGTGTTAAGTTTGTTAAACATCTCACTTAAGCACGTTGAAATTAAAACAGTTAAAGTCGAATTAAAACAGTTTAAGGATCACTGATAAATTTTTACCATTCTATATTTTACACTCGTCTGTATTCCTGTTAATTCGTATGCCTCTATTTTATTTAACGTCTTATTTGTAATAATAGAAAAAAAATACACGCCTGCAGTCAAATTTATAGAATCAGCTTAATTGGTTGATCAATTTAGTTTAACATTTGCATTTAATAAACTTTTAATAAAAAATATACATATATATTTATAAATATATATATAAAATTTAGTGTCATGTGTGTGGTCTTTGTTTCTTGTTTGTTATTTGTCATTACATTTTGTTGAAAATTTAGCAAAAAATTCAAACAATTAATTAAGTTTTTCGAAGAAATAGCAATAAAATATTATTACATGTCATTTAAGTTTTTATTGTAGATTTAAAAAAAAATAAGCAAATTATAATAAATTAATGCAATTTATACTTCATGGCTTTGGGAAAAAAATATAAATTTATTCATAATACGACTTTTAAATATCCTTTAGATAAAAAAGATACACGCAAAGAAAAAACATGGTTGAGGTAACCGTAATCTAAGAGCAACATATTATGGTTTTATTATAAGGTTTTTAACAAAACATAGTATTGTTACATTTAATAATAAAATAGCTGGTCTTGCAACCGTAGTGTTGTCGAGCATTACAAAAATATTCATTTATAAAAAAGATATAATTTATAATCCGAGATAAAGGCATCTTACCTTCATACATTCCTACGTGCACAACCATTTATGGAGTAAACGTTATATTCTCTTATTGAAGATATCATACGTTACGTATTGGTAATTCGGAACTGACTCTACACTTATCCAAAACTTCTAACACGTTAATCTGCCATATGCGGTGATATTATTGTTCATAAATAAAATGAAAGCTTGAAATGAAAAATCTGTAAATGGTTTCATTATTGTGCTTGAAACACAAAATTAAATATATATGTATATACTAACACACATATACTTGTGTACATATATTTCAACCTATTTTTTAAATGTTTTGCTTACCTCTTTGATTGTTTTCATATTTTGTAAATTTTTTTTTAATTATTTATTTTGTGCATTTTTATTTTTTTTCATTTTCTCTAACAATAAAAAAAATTTCAACTTCAATCTAACAAAAAATTACTAAAATAATAAAAAAGCATTCCGTCAAGACTATGAACAAAATATTTTAATAATACTCTGATTTATAATTATATTATGGTTAAATATATTATTTTTAATAAGTTATAAAACTTTGGTCGTAGCTCAAATTTTTTTAACTTAAACCAAACATTTAATTAAAGACACGGGAATATTTTAAAAATTTTTAATTTTCACAATTAAAATTTCGTGCTATTCTTTTATTTAATTATCCCGATTATATTAATTAGCGATATTGATTATTGAAGGTCAAAGCACGTCTCGATGGCCATTTCGTTAAAGCTTACTTAACTCTTCAGGAAACTTCTGACAAACATTTTAAATAAACTAAAGATTTTTGTCCAAACAATAAAGAAAAGACAAAAATCAAAGTTTAAGCAAAAAACAACAATAACCAACAATGATTCTATTTTTCTTTCTCCGCTGTATACGGCTGACTTTTTTTCGTCTCTTTTATACAGTTGAAAGAGGATGAATGATGTTGTATTTTTTGTGCAAAGTAACCATATAAGGGTTAAAGGTTAGCAACAAATGTTTATCGTGTCTGAAATATTGTTGAAAACAACTATAATTTGTTCTCCGCAACAAAACATATTTACCACAAACATAATATGGTTATTGTGACCATATCACAACCATTTTGGATAAATATTCTTAATGGGCTAATTATCTTCTAAATAATGTTAAGAGTTTTTTGCGAGGTGTTCTCGGCTTTTTGGTGTATTATAGCTGTTAGTTTCATCATGCACATGTTAGTTAACAGATGTTACATGGAATCCATGGAATCGCTTTTGAACTGAGTGAAAACTGTATACTAGTGATAAATTCTCATTTAATCAGTTTTAGATGTGACAACTTTAGTAAAATAAATTTTACACAAAATTAAATATCATCGATGCAGTAATTACATTTCTATTTATTCTCTTGTGAATAAAAATAATTTTATAATTAAAACTCACTTTACAAAATTCACATGCAAATTTATTTCTTAATTTTCATGCATGAATGAAACAGTTCAATTGAATCAAACGTATATCGATTACAATACGATTTTTTCTGTTCATATTTATCATTAGTATTTAACAAGAATAACAACTACTGCTGTTTTTAAAATATCATTATTGAGACAAGGCAGCCACAAGACGTAAAAACAAATGACTTTAATAAACATGTTGCATTTTTTTTTTTTTTACAACTCAAATGTAAGAGACTCTTATATAAAATTTCAATTAAGGTGTGAAAATAAAATAATAATGAATAAAACACAACAAAAGCTTTATTGGCATATTTGAATTGCATTGTAATAGGAGTCGTGTAACATTGCGGTTTTTGGCTTTTTAAAATGAAATAAGATAAAGTCAACACGATACGAACAAAAAAATATTATAAAAATGTTAAAAAAAAGATAACAAACGGGAAAAATAAGGCTTCTTAATTAAAAGATCGTAGACTAATGATTTATAGTAATCAATCTTTAGTTTTAATAAAATTAAGGAAGGCGATCATTCAAATAGGGTTGAGGAAAGAACTATTTCATAAAAAATTTGCTTAGAAAAGTACCTTAAAAAATTTTCTTTAATTTCTAAAAATTTTTTATCTCGAATTATCTATCAAAAATTATCTTTCAAAAAGGGACCTTTTAAATTTCACTTTAAAATAATCTCCTTAAGAAACTAATAGTCTCCGAAAAACTACTCAAAAATAATTACTTTAAAAAATTTACATTTAAAAGCGTAGAAAATTAGCTATTGAAAAAATAACATTTTAAAAAGTACTTTTTAAGTGTGTGTTTAAAAAAAAGTACCTTGAAAAATAATACCGTATAAAAACAGTTTTGATTTAAAAAAGACTATATAACAATGTTTTAAAAACAGACCCTTTTACAAAGGAACTAATTAAAAAAGTACTTTTAAAGAAAAAAAAAAAAACACAAAAAATTGTATAAAAAAAGAAATTTTAAAAATATTTAAAAGGAATTAAAACAGGCAAAATAATTATTTAAAAAAGTATCTTTTGAGATCTGCTGTTTAGAATAATGCCTTTTAGAAGAGTTTTTTTTAAGTACTTTCTAAAAAATAATTTATAAAAAGCAAGTTACAAAAAAATTTAATATTAAGAAAATTACTTCTATTGAGTAAGTTATGAAGTATACATTTTTAAAGGGTAAGTTAAGGAAAGTACCTTAAAAAAAGGAAAAAAGAAAGTACCATGAAGAAGATTTAAATGAAGTACGAAACTAGGTTTCAAGAAAGAGCCTTTAGAAAACTATATTCTATATGTTAAGGACGCACTTTAATAAAAGCATAGTGTTAAGAAGATACTATTGTTTATATAAACAAGAAATCCAAATAATTTTTAAAAATTGGTACAGTTTGAAAACCTTTTTCAAAAAGGTACTTTTTTTTAACAAAAATTTGCTTGATAAAAATTTTTAATAAATTGCCTCCCTGGCTTTAAGCCGCTAAAAATCTATATTTTTTAAAAGCTAAATTTCATTGTTATTCAGCATTAACGGTTTGACTTGTTTAAGTCCTCACATACTTTATTAAACCATGAACATCAGTCTGTCTTTGTAATATTTGTTTATATTAATCAGAATGTATATTCATAAGTGTGTGTGTATGTCTCAGTGCTTAAAAACCATACATGGTTGTTTAAACCTCATTATGGTCATAACTAAAGGTGTTTTTGTTTTTGCCATAAAAATAATTTCAAAATAAAATCTTTATAAATCAGACCACACTTTACACACTAAGAAATGAAAACAAACAAAAAAAAAAAAAACAAAAAAAAAAACATTCCCAACTGCAGTCTGAACAGAAAGAAAGAATTTACATTGCAACATAAGTACAAAAGAACAAAACTTCCAGACATGTTGCACTAATGCAAGCATCATGCTACAATGCATTTACCAGCCAGCACATTTATGCGTACACAAACTTACATACACGTTTGTATTGTATGTCATTATATGCTCTCAATTTACAAGTGACATCTTCTTTAAGAAGAAAGAAATCATCATCAGACAGCAACAAACTGCCTTTGAAATTCTACTCTATTTTCAACACTTTCCTAAGGCTGCTGTCAATTGTGGCGCAATGTTGTTGTTATTGTTGTTTATGTTGTTGCTGCCAGTCTGCTGGTGTTGCTACCTTTTAATACAAAAATGCCAGATATTTATTATGTTTTATGTTAATATTTTTTTTTTTTTTTTGTTTTGTAAAATTGATTATGGTGACTAAAACCATTTATGGTCATTATCATGTTGTTCAGTTAACGTTAAGTCTAGAGATGTGTTGCAATCCAACAGCAGCAAAAGTATTGCAAAATAACTCCTAACTTAATGTGGAACTTGTTTAAAGAATATTGATTTATTTTATTTATTTATATGACGGTTTCGATTACTGTAAGTTAAATGTTTGAAATATTTAAATTTTAAAAATTTCTGATGAAAGAACATATTTGTGGCATATAATGATCAAGGTCGGTTTGAATCTCACCCAGATGTTATTTGTAATTTAAAGAAATTTTAAAAGAAGGGAGAAGTTTATAAATAATTTATAGCGTAAAAAATTGTTACTGTTGTTGTACTATTTTAAAAAGGTACCTTTTGCAGTTAAAGCATTTTAGAAATAATCTTTAAAAACAAAATAAAATAAAAAGTAAAAAAAAAAATTAAGTAACTTGAAATATGTTTCTTGAAAGAGTACTTTATTTAAGGCATATCTTTAAGAATGCTCCTCATAGAAAAACCTATTGAAGATAATTATTTTTTTTAAAGCGACTAAATACCGCTTTTAAAGTTTCTGCTACAAAATTCATTAAAAATATTTTCTTTGTAACTTTTCAAATGTAGGTAAAATTATAAAAAAGTACCTATCAAAAACATTTTAGAATGTACAAAAAAAAAAAAAAAAAAAATAATAATAAAAACAAGAACAGTAGCTTAAATTAAATTAAGAAGTAAAACTTAGAAAATACTTTTTTTATTTTAATGTTATTAAAAAAGTACCTTTAGCAACTCTTATTTTAAATGAGTCTCTAGAAAACTACCTCTATCAAAAATGTCTGTGAACAAAATAAAGTACTATTTACCAATAAAGTACTATTTAACAAAAAAAAAAAAAAAAAAAAAAAGAGATTTTTAACATTTTCTTTCATAAACGTACATTAAAAAAATATCTTTTGCAAAAAAGGTTAAGAAAATATTTTTTATCAAAGTTGTATTTTATTCATTTAACATGGAAAAAAATGCCGGTTTAAAAAAATATTACAAAATTCACTCTTTAAAAAGTACCATACTTAAAAGTACTCGTTTAAGAAAAGTACCTTTTGCATAAACACATTTCTGTTCAGTAAATTTCTGCCGTTCATTTATGTAACAAAACCTCACTAATATGAATCAGTAGTCTGTAACATTTTTAAATTTATTTAATGTCTTTATTTCACTTTAAAAATTTTATGGGTCGCGTTCACTTACTCAAAATAAAATTAAATAAAATTATAATTTGTCACGCCATCTAATCTAAGCAACCCTGTCTTTACATAAGTAACTATACTGAGAGCATACATACGTTTTGGTATGTTGTTGTATATTTTGTCAAAAGATAACATTATTAAATACAAAGCAGAAGTGTTGAAGGTTTTACAAACCAACATCCATCCCTTAAGGCAGATTAAAAAATTTCAACTGGACTTTGAAATATCTTGGCAAATAAATATAAAAGTGTTAAGTTTTCACACACACACACTCACTCACTCATAGTGATGACATTTTCAAGGTTCTTTGTGACACTTGATTGCACCACTAGCACGCAGCAAGAGACGTTACAATTAACCTTAAGGTCTTCCTTCTTTCTCCTTTACTTCATAAATAGATTTTTTTAACATTTTCTTTAATTCTTTTTACGATTTTCCTTTTTTTTTATCAAAAGAGTGTGAAATTGAAATCCTTGATAAAGTAAAAAAAAATCGCTGTTTTTTGATGCCAACACAATCTTTTCGTCGTCATCGTTATTGTTATAGTTGATGGGGGGGTGTTGAGTTGGATAAACACGTGTTCAGCTGTTGCCCTGGTTTTTTATTATTTTTACAAGTGTATATCTAATGTTTTTGTTGTTTTAAATGTAATTTGTTAAGCTACAAAGTGTTGTTGGAATTGTTGTTTTTTTTTAGGATAAAATTGATTTGTTCAAATTTTTTCCAATGAATAAATTTGTTTTATTTTTTTTCATTTATATCAGACTCCATAAAATTCTTCTCAGTTTACACTTAAAGATAAGTGTTGACAACAGTTAAACGATTGTTCACTTAAGCGATTATTTAAAGCGAGAATCTAAATACCCTAAACTTGCTAAGATCCCTGATAATAGAACGCGACCATGCACGGGCCTAAGACTGCAGAGGTTCTGGCATTGGCTAACACTGGACTGAGAACCACAGCCAAACATATTTTATATGTGTCTACCATGGCTGCTGAACACGCACACTAAAGTCATTGAAGAGATAAAAAGTCGAAACCCAGAAATACAACCAGTCGACAGCGAAGTGCAACTAAAACCCACCAAAAAATAATATGATTGCACTCGATCTAAGAATGAGTGAGTAATATGAAACTATCAGCCTTCAAACGAAGAATCCGCGGGGATAAGAGGATCTAAAATAGTGGTGGACTGCTGCATTAACTCACCTGCAAAATTAGACATAACTTTATATTTCTTTTACCCACTACCCTGGGGCACTAAAAGTCTGGCTGAGCGAACCTAGGTCAGGCGAAAAGCTCTCGGGGTATAGGGGGAATCAGCCCCCCGATGTGCCGAAACCAAATCTAGATAGGCAGCTGGGTGTTGTCGAAATACTGACTAGTGTCATTAGTTATACTGACACCTCGGGAACCAGTAGCTCATACAGAAATCCTCCTATCTCTGTAGCTGTTTACTTATAAGGTCTCTTCGGGGTACACGTGGTGGCTGTGGTTAAGGTCTATGTCTGCTGGGATGGTACGGATTAGACCGAAGTGTGCTGTTGCACTCTCCGCAGACAGGGTTGGATAGTCTCCAACCTTCAAATAAGGGGAACTTCATGGTCCTGCCAGCCATGTTCTTAGAATTGCAACTCCGTTGGCTACGCCAGGGTAGGACGCTAGTCGAAGCATTTTATTCACTCAGTGGTGAGACGATCGTCAGGTTAGAGCCCCCACGGTCAGGTAGTGACGTTAATCTGTATCACTTAATTTATTTTAGCCAATTTGACAAACACTATGTCCCCAAGGCGGAAATATAAAATCCGATTATAACAGCACATTGACTGTCCGTTTGTCCGTCTATCACAGCCTCTACCTCTAAAACCGTAATAGCTTCTCTTTTCAAGGTTTCACAATAAATAATAAAATAAAATTAAAATCTAAAAGATGTCCCAATAGAGAAGAATTGTTACGAAGATGGCCTTTTATTCAGAATCATCAGTTAAAATATACACAGAGTATGTATTGTTTTGTGTGCTATAACGAGAATTATAAATGAAAGGACTTCGACATAGAAGACGTAATATGGGCATTACAACATACAGACCATTGAGACTTACATAAAGCGTGTCCAGTGCAATAATAAGTGTAAAAAATAAAATTTAAATTTAAAGGGGTTGTTGGCTTTATCTTTTTATCCATTACAGTTAAACAACTAAAACTGAGTCCAATTCGCACTTGGCCGATTTATTTTAAATCAAACTAAAGCTCCAAACAAAGGAAATAAAAATGACACGATTGTTAAACAAGATTTAAACAGCATCTGCTTCTTTTTTTTAAGCGTAATAGCGTTTTTTGTTATGTTTTTTTTTTATGTTTTGAAGCACATTAGCGCCACTTTCCCAACAAAAAAACAACAATAATTTAACTTTATACCCGAAAAAACATTGGAAGACAGGTGCCGTTTTGTCTGTTTTATTGCCGATTTTTTTATTGTTGCTGTTGTTTTTGGTGTGGCTGAATGTTATAACAAACATTTTTGCACGTTTTCCTCTGTCTTTCAAAGTCATTTTACAAAGATTTGTCTTCTCTGTTCTTTAGTTGTGTTTAGGAATTTAATCAAAATTTTGTACTTATTTTAACTCACAGCAAATTTAATGTTGTTTTATTGATTATCATTTGTTATTTTTGTTTTCTTAGCTCTGTACGCCTGTATGTATGAGTGTGTGTATTTGTACGATTATGTACTTTAAAATTTAAATCGATTTTTATTATTTCCTTTCTAATTTTTTTTTAGAAATTAATTTAAATACGAAATTAATTCTCTTTTATTTTATTTTGTTTCTTTGCAGGCAGAAGTAAGTACCAACAAATTTACAGCAATTAAATCTATAAAAAAAGAGCCGTTAATATTTTATTATGATCATGGCCTACTAAAGCACATACAAGTTGTAAGCTTAAAGTTGGTAAGTTGTAAGTAAGTTAATACTGGGTTTATTTTTTTTAAGACAAAAAGAGGGTAAAATAATAAACAGTTAAATATTTTTTGGTTATGATTCGAGTAAATTTTTTTGAATAATGGAAAAATATCCCAGCACTACCAAATCAAAAAAACAAAAAAAAAAAAAAAATAGAGAACTCGTTACAGTCTTAGAGGTTTGTATTTTATTATTTATTTGACGAAAATATTAATAACAATAAAGAGTGCTATACTCGGCTATGGCGAATCTTATATACCCTTCAACAACTATGTAAATTTAATTTAGTAAAATAACTCCAATCAAAAGAGCAAATATTGGAGTGACAGATAATAAAAAAAATAATAAAAATTAGGAAAAAAATTAAGTGCTACATATACATAATTTTACATAAAAATGTCATCGGTTCTTAATGCCTTAAGAATTTTGAAAAATTTTTAGTATTTCCTCAAAGATCTTTTCAAAAGCTTCAAAATGACACCCGTATTGATATTTAAAAAATTTGAAAAGTTCAGAAGCCCGTAACTCGGAAAATATGGGCGAGCGCCAATTTTTCCACTTGATGTTCTTTTTTTATATTTTAATTTTTTATCATACCATATATTTGTTTTTTTAATTGGAGTAGGGTACAAAAAGCTTTTACTGGCAATAATTATTCTGAAAAATTCTGAAAAGAATTTTTAGCAACAACAGTTATTAAAAGTTTCCAGTTTGTTGGAGGGACATGACAGTTCTTACTGCTGCTGGTAATAGATGGTGGAAGGACCCACAAAAAAAAAACAGAGATTTTCTTTTCTCCAAATTTTGTGTGTAGTTGATGACTCTCTGATATTAATTTTTTTACAAACGATAATCCGAAGTTGTTATTAATACTGGCTTTCGTCCAAGAAAAAAAAAAAACATTTTAATGGAAGGATATTTCTTAATATCTCCTTCTTAAAAGTATTTCTATTAGAAATAAATAGTTTTTAAAAGTATAACGAATTTTAAATCACATTTTTAATGAAAGAAAATATTATAACTCAAATTTCAAAAAATTCTTTTTTTTTCATGCTATTTTCCCGATTTATTATTTAAATCACCGATATTGATTATTGAGGGTCACAGCACGTCTCGATGGCCATTTCGTTATCGCTTACTTAACTCGTCAGGAGACTTCTGACAAATTCTTTTTTGAAATTTGAGAATTAATTAATATAATTATTTAAAAAGGTCCCGTTGTTTTAAAATGTGAAAATATTATAATTTTTATTTTAACAATCATTTGTTTGAGGTGCATGTTAAGCTTAATTAAGATTTTAATTGTTTTTATAAATATTTTTGTTAAACTTTTAAATTTCATTTTGTCTTTAATTTAAAATGATTTTGTTTTTTTAATTTTACAAATTATGTAATAAGATCTATTTCTATTAAAAAAAATGTTAAAGCTTATGAATTCTGTAATTAAATATGAATTTCAGGCAAAAAAAAAAGTGTTACATTAAATGTGTTCCAAAAATTCGAGATCATATTAATTATATTCCAAACAGAAAAACAATATGAATAGAAAAAATACACTTGAAAAAATTATGAAAGCCAACATTATTTTAAAAAGCACATTTAGAAGAAGTTTAAAATTTTTGAAACGAAATATTTCCTTAAAAATGGAATGTTCCAAAAACTTAGTATAAATAGTCTGTATGAAGAGATAATAAAAAATAAATTCTTTTCTTTTTAAATCATAAATCAATGACAACTCCAAAACTAAATAATTATTTAGTAAATTTATTACGAACTGAAAATGAAAGTAGTTTTCTTGCATGAAAACAAAACTAGAAAACAATTAAAATCAACTTGTGGTCAAGTCAAAAGATGTTTTATACTACAAAAGTTTAACATGACATTTCTTACGCTACAAGACAAACCGACAGCAGGAGTTTGAAAACTATTTGAAATGTTGAACAAAACTAACATTTTGCTAATGATGCCTTTCTTCTTTTTGGGTTTGTCATAAAAAATCTCATTTTTCTCATTAGTTAGAAAAGTCTCAAGGAGAAGAAATAAATGTTGTTTAAAGTGCTGCTTTTATTAAATATTTAAAATTAGGTACAGAGAAAGGGTTAACGTTTAGCGTAATTTTCTGAAACCAAAACAGTTCTCGTTAGCAAAACCCAAATTGCTTTATTTTGCTTCACATAACGTTTGTAATTTAAATATTAAGAAAATTAATTTTGATCTTCGCAGTCAAAAAGCGACAATGGAGATTTTAAAGGATTTTCTAAAAATATTTTATTTAAAAAAAAAATATTTCAACCAAAACTTTGTCCTGCGATAATTATTTTAATATCTACTTAATTTAAAGCAGCGAATGACCGCAAAGCCACCTCTTCAATGTTTGAAAATATTTAACGAACCTTTAATTTAAGTTTATTATTAGGAAATAATCTAAGGAAATCTAATTGCTTACACTAAGATTGAGGGTGCTATTGTATCTTGAAATTTTCGAGTGTTGCCACTGAATTAAACACATTATGGACAAGTACTTCGTTTTCATTATAAAAAAACATTTTTATTCAGATGTGTATACTTCCCATATTTAGGAATCCATTTATTAGTGCCATGATGATGGAACGTTACAAAAACTCCACAGATGTCGTCGAATCATATGTCGACGTCGAGAAGCTTAGTTTTTAAAGACCACGGTGCCAGCTAAATTTGAGTGAAGATCTACGCAATGATGACTTGATGGCATAAAAATATAAAATTTGAGCTGTCAATACTTACGGAATCGGCAGCTCCTCCACAAAAACATCTCAAATTGTTTTAGAAAATTTGATTGCGCATTTTTAAAAAATTTTAGTATTTCCTTAAAGAACTCTCCAAAAGCTTTAAAATGATGCCCATATTGATATTTCAAAAAAATTGAAAATTTCCGATCCCCGCAATTCGGATAATATGGGCGAACGCGAATTTTTTCCCATAATATTTTTTTCTTATTTTTTAATTTTATATCACCCCAGACGGACATCGCTTAATCGACTTCGATATGCAAAAGAAGTCAAAATATACGTTATGTGGTCGGAAATGGATACCGTAGAAATAACACACGGTCTGACAAACTTATAGGGTATAAAAAAATTTAATGAAAGCAACAATTTTTTTCTGAGAAACATATTGACGATTTTTTAAGAATTACTTGTCTGCCAACTTATTTTGATAATAACGTGTTGTAATTTGGAAGAGCAACATGCAATATTAATCTGTCATTAATAACTTAAGACTAAATAGTCAACAAGTTAATTGATGGATGCAGTCAAAACGACACCGCTGACTCTTAACATCGTCTCTTTCTAATTGGAAAATATTTTTAAATACAATCAAACACATAACAGTCGGCAAATAATTTAGCAATTAATTGACATGTATTCCAACTTAATTTTAGTTAATTCTTGAACCACCCTCATAACTTTTAAAGAAAGTCTTTAGTTGTTAAAAGCTTTAAACTTATTTTGATAAATTTCCAAATTAAATTAAAATTTTTGTTGTGTCAATTTGACTGACATGCAGAAGCAGAAGCCAAAAATTAGCTTTTTAATACCTTCAAGTCAGTAAAACTTGAAAAAAAAGATATCTCTGTGTGTCTGTATGTGTTAGATGCTTTTGTCTAGAACTTTCAACTTTTGCTGTAAAATACAACGCCTCAATCTTCGATTTTCCTTTACTAAAACGCCCTTTCTCCGTTTGGCTTTTGCTACTCATTGCATTTTGGTTTTTAATTTATTTAATTTCTACTTTTTGAGTCATTGTAATGATTATTTTGCTTTTCCAAATGACTTTGGCATGACTTGCCAAATTGTTAAAACTTTAATTATTTTCACAAATAAATAATTTCGTAATACAGAAATTTGCTGCTGCTGTTGTTGTTATTGTTGTTGCTGTTTTACAATAACGACTGAATAAATGTAATGAGAGACTACAGAGACAAGTTGTCGACGTTAGAGACGTTTAAAACGGATGTTGTCTTTTTAACATTTGAATTAATTGCTGCTGTTAATGCTTTTGATGGCGTTGATATTTTACCACCAACTTAACGATCAAACAACCCAGCGTCCACCCACATTCAACGAAATTTTTTCTCTTTGCGGTATCTTTTAATAGATTTATTCATTTAATCAAGAACGTAAATGAATTAGCATTAGGGCGACGCATAAATAACAGAGAGTATTAATAATAATTTGTTGAAATTTGTAAAGATTTTTAATTTTTCCAGATTCGCTAAAGAGTCAACTAAGAAAGGAGAACTCAATAGCAGGTTATTCATATTTAAAAAAATATTTTTTTTGTACAGAATGCGGCCTTAGGATTGACAAAACTTGCTTCTAAGAGAGTAATTGTCAGAATTCAGGAATTTATTCATTCAAACGCTTTAAGAGAATTATTTCGACTCATAAGATGAGAGTGTTAACAAAAATAAGAGACAGGAATTGAAAATTCTCCGCAACAGAACTAGTGAGTCTGTATAATATTAAAGTTCTTGACAGAAGAGTTAAGAGCTGTTAGCTATACGACACAAAGTGAGTTCGTGTTTTCTCAATCGGCAATATTTTTTACACTCTTCACCAAAAAAAGTGGAAAAAGGGTATGACTAAGTTTGTAATTCTGTTTCTAATTTCTACAAAATTTAAATACGCCAATCGATCAGACATAGTGTCGAAAGAGGTGGTATTGGAAATCAGCAAACCCTTCGAGGCAGCGGACAAAAGAAAACCTCTAATTTTTTCGTATTATTTGGAAAAGTGAAGTAACTCCAATAAAAAATAAAAATAAAAAAAATATATGGATCGGTAGAGAATTAAAAAATACGATAAAAAAAAACATCAAGTAAAAAAATTGGTGCTCGCCCATATTTTCCGCGCTACGGTTTTTTTTTTTAAGTCGAGTGACTGTTCAATCGTGTGGAGCAAAAGAGCAAATTTAAAAATTCGGTACAAAAATTCATCTAACCTTATGTGAGATGGTCGTTCATAGTGCAAAATTTAATGGAACCCGTAGAAATGTTTAAGGGTGATTTGTTTTTCAAATACCTAAGTGTTCTGCATACTTTCATTACAATAAAAGTAACTTTTATTTATTTATTTATTTAAGTATTGCTTAAGTTTTCATAAGTTTGGCACAAAATTTTAAAAATTCTCTTAGTAATTACAATTATAAAAAAAGTACTTTTTTAAATATTTAAGTGCAGAACCAAATAATAATGCCTTGTAATTTGAAAGATCTATTCATTGTTGCAACATGCAAACATTTACGGCATCAATTATTGAAGATTGAATAGTCCACAAATGAATCCAAAACGATATCGCTGATTTTATTTTTAACACCGACTCTTTATAATTGGAAATTTTTTTTTAAAGGAAAAAGTACTTTTTTAGTTATTTAAGTTCAAAGGTACTTTTCTGCCGCCAAAAATAGTAAAACAAATTAATAGTACCAGTAATACCATCCCTGAATATACTTGTTTGTATTCTGCTGATAGAAACGATTTGAACCTATTAAATGAAACTGAAGCTACAAATATTTGACATTTTTATACGATAAAAGTAACAAAGCGTCGCTTCCTTTGTCACGTAAATATCGCGTGTATTTTGTCCTCTTATAAAAAATCGAAAATCAGCATCAAAAGTTTTATTTTCCACTGAAGTTTTTGGCTATATTTATTTATTTATTCAAAGCCTCATTAGGCCAATAAATCTATATTATGCAAGCAATAAATCCTGAGTAAGGAATCCGATATAAGTACCATTAAAATCATTATAAAATCACTAAAAATAAAAATAAAAATGTAATATGCTAATAAAAAATATAATTTGTCTGTTAAATAATTTATTAAAATTACCAAAGAAGAAAGAATAAAAAAATAAAATATTAAATATCCCAAAATAATAGCTCAACCAAAATTCTGTAATTGCAGCCAACCCTGGAAAGTAGGGTCACTGTAAGTATACATTCATTCCTCATATAGAAAACCCGCAAAATAAAGCATCAAGTTTATTCAATATACGAGTAACACTGAAAGTTCCAAATAATTAAATACATTATTTTCTTGTAAGTCACATGTCCTTTCCAACAAGATAATTTAAAAAATAATATAAAATACAATAGCAATTAATGATATATAAAGTTTAACAATAAAGGTGGAAAAACAATTTTAAACGAAATGCGTTATTCGAGTGGGAAAAAACTCAAAGTTCCATCGGCAAATGAATACAGACCCTAGCCACCTTAACCAAGAAAGACCGTTCAAAGAACCCATATCTTTTCCTCGGAACAATTATTTGAGGATTCCTGGTAGAGCGAGTAAAACAAAATTTAGAAGAGAGCAAAACAGGAAGATCTACTTTCTTAACCCTATAAAACAGTAAAATGTTCCGTATTTCAATAAATTTCTCGAAACTAGATCCCAAAAATATCTGCACATAGTCAGATATATGATCACGTCTTCTAACATTAAAGACAAAGCGAACGATGGTATTAACTATTCGTTTTAGTTTATCAGCAAAAAGAACTAAGGTATCAGATACAACTTCTAATCCATAAAATATATGCGGCATTATTAGCGCGTAAGCCAACCTATAACGTACCTGTCGGGGTAAAAAAAAAATTGTTAGAATATATTTTACGCAATATTGCATAAACTCGACCACTAATCTGTACCTCGTTTCTGTATTTCTCGCATCGTTAAAGTTTTCGCATGAAACAAGTGAATTTTTAGAAAAACGATGTAAATTGAAACAAAAAATGGGTTTTCTCACACAAGTGTTTCTGTATCTTTAAAATGCGAGAACTATATGTCATTTAAGTTATTTTCCAACAGTTATTGGAAGTATGCGAGAAAAAGTGTTTCTGTACCAATATTTTGTGAAAAGTTTTACGCAAGAACTGTCAAAACAACTCACATTTAAAAACAGTGCAAAAACAAGTAAGATTAAAAATATATTTTTAAATTTGTGTAAACATGGAGTCTAATTGAGACGAAAAGGTAAAAAGCAATTTAACTTAATAATAAAAAAGTATTATCAATTAGTATTCATGCATTTATTTATGTTTTATATCTTTTTATTTAAAAAATAGAAAATTTAATAATATTTCGCCGATCATTCTGTTCAGCTGTTATTAAGGCCGCACTATACATTTTTTCGCTATATTATTTAAAACTTGTTTTATTTTATTAACTTTTATATTGTTTGCTAATTTATTTCTTTATTTTGACGTTTTGTTTTTATTTGACACTAGTACTAGAAATATTCCAGTAAAAACAGAATCAATGTTGTCTGTTTTCGCATTAAGAACCAGAAACACTTTTTACTCGCAAATCGAGAAACGATGAAATTTTTTGTTTCACACTTGATGTGAAAACTTTTACGATGCGAGAAATACAGAAACGAGGTACTGGTTAACGTGATTCTCGAAAGTCAGCTTACAGTCAAGCATTTAATACATTCTACAAACAAAATTTTATGTCCATCAATTGAAATATTTAACTCAGTCTCTGTATTTCCAAGCTGGATTGCCTTAGTTTTCGTGTACTTCACACATAAAGAATTGGCCGATGACCATTGTAGAAATAGTGACAAGCTATAATTAATATTAGTTTGTAAAACATCAACATTATCTTTATGAGAACAAAATAGCAAAAATACGTCATCAGCAAATAAGAAAGATTTACATATACCAGAATCAATCACCTCAGGAAGATCATTCACATACATAATAAAAAGAGAGGAAGTGTCCCAGAATAACTTCCGCCCACATAAACAAATTGGTTTTTCTACCACACAAGCAAGCAGACCTTGAGAAATTAAAATGATCCTTTAACTTCCTAATCATTGTAAAGTAAGAAATGGAATTAAAAGCATTAGATAAATCAAGGGAGATCAATGTAGCTACTCGTAAAAAGACCTTATTCACACTATCTCTAATAGTATCAGTTAAGCCCAACAACAAAGAGGTAGTGTTATGACCACGGCGCGCGGTATGCGTACTGAGAAGAAGATAGTTTATTATCAAGAAAAAGTAATATTTGGTTTTTAATGATACGCTCAAAAACTTTAGATATTTCACGTTTTGGATAAATTTAATTCAAAAACCATCACTGGACTTAATAAAACTGAAAATACCTTTTTTGAGTGTGAAAATACATATTTGGTTCTTAAACCAAAGAAGAGAAAAATTATGTTTAAAGAATTAATTTAAATAGAAGGTAAAAGAAAATAACTTAGCGAAACTAATCTTCATTTAACTAACAATTATATAGCGGCGAACTTAAGCCTACCTATTTTTTTTTAATTTTTACTTTTTCAACTCTTAAATAATATTTTGTTACTTTCTTAATGAATGGCACCCTAATGTTCTTCAACTAATTTATGCGTTTCATTTCACCATTAAGAGATTTAAGGGTAGTTAGATGATTTCAAGTCCACGATTGCGTTTTTTTTTTTTGTAATATCTGCCGTGTAATTTTTAACTCCTCATAAATCTTTTTTTTTTTTGTTTTACTTGAAAATATTTGCTACAAAAAGCTGTAACAACTGCAGAAAACTTTTGTAGCCAAATTTATTAGATGCGGTAAATGAATTAAAATGAAAGGACTAAGAGAATAAGAAAAACATATGCTCTGCTAACTGACTGGCTGGCTGGCTGACTGGTTGGCCAGTCATTGTGGCGCAATTATGTTTGTTTTATTCGTTTTAAGGAATTTTTATGGTCTTTTAGTATTTTAAATAAATTTTCTAATTTGTATCGTATCATCGTTTAATTTCAGGTCCCAGAGTAAGAAAACCAAAAGCGCCAAAATCCACACACTCGTCATCAGCCACGCCAGCAACTGCAACAGCAGCTGGTAGCGAAAAAGCCAACTCACCTAGTTCATCATCATCTGCAAATACCAACGAAGATAAACGACCGCGCACAGCATTTAGTGGTTCCCAATTAGCAAGACTGAAGGTAAATAAAACAACTCGTTGGAAAATTTCTCATTTAGTTGAAGGCCTTCGAGTAATTTTTTTTTCGTCTTTTTTTAATTTGTTCCATTTCAGCACGAGTTTAATGAAAATCGTTATTTAACGGAAAAACGTCGCCAACAATTAAGCTCCGAGTTGGGCTTAAATGAGGCTCAAATTAAAATCTGGTTTCAAAATAAACGTGCCAAATTGAAAAAGTCGAGTGGCGTTAAAAATCCCCTGGCGCTACAATTAATGGCTCAGGGTCTTTACAATCATTCGACCATACCTCTAACACGAGAAGAAGAAGAATTGCAAGAGCTGCAGGAACGTGAAAAGAACAACAATAGCAACAACAACAATAATAATAGTTTACAACAACAACAGCAGGCAACAAGTACAGTGGCTTCTTGAAATTAAAATTGTTATTTGGGTTTTAAAGAGTGCGCTGGATGGGGGAGGGGGAACAGGCCAAAATTGTTATTATTTTTTGTACAAAATATAGATTTGTTTTCTTTTTCATCGAAAGTGTGTAAATAGAAAAAAAAAATGTTGTTGTTGTTATTTGTGTAAATAGTAATTGTAAAATTAATATTTTTTAATTGCAAGCAATATTAGAATATTAGAAGAAAAAAAAAATATTATATATATTTTTTTTGCAAAGATATCAGGATAAAAATACACTCGAAGAAATTAATGTTTAAAGATTTTTAAAATATATAAATTTTTTAAAAGGACAGAACGCAGTAACAAAATGATAACGAAGCTATTCTCCGTAATAAGGCTGCCAGAAAATGTTCTTTTATATTTTACTGGCAACAATATAGATTGATTAGGAATTTCATAGGGGTGATTGACTTGATTGCAGTTACACTTCTAAAAAGAAACGTTGAAGAGTCAAGCTTCACTCTTAAGTAAGACAATGTTTTGTTACATGAACTGGAGCCAGCAACTATTGACTTACGAATGTTATTGTCCATCATTAGAGTACTTAATGCTGTTATTATACCTTTCACCACAAAGTCATGAAAGAGTATATCTAAGTTTGTCATTCCTTTTGTAATTTTTACATTTCCGACGCCATAAAGTATATATAATCTGAGCTCTAATGCATAGCGAAGTTGATTGAGCGATATCCGTCTGACCGTCCGTGTTAGTGTTGAAATCAAGTTTGCCAGAGCACTATATCAGCTAGAGAAAATTTAAATACGCCAAGCGAATAAATATTGTGTCGAAAGAGGTGCTAATGAAAATCAGCATGAAAGCTCTATGTCCTTCGAGGCAGCAGCCAAAGCACCGCACCTGTCTCTAATTTTTTCCATATCATTTGGAACAACGAAGTAACTCCAATCAAAAAATAACAATATAGGACGATAGAGAATTAAAATAAGAGAAAAAACATCGAGTAAAAAAATTGGCGCTCGTCCATATTTTCCGAGTTACTGGGCTCTGAAATTTTCAAAGTTTTTAAAATATCAATTTGGATATCATTTTAAAGCTTTTGCAGAGATCTCAAAGGAAATATTAAAATTTTTTAAAAATGCTTAACCCACTAAGAGCCGATGGCATTTTTATGTAAAAAATATATATGAGCAGTACTTAATTTTTTTTTTTATTTTAAATTCTCTGTCACCCCAATTTTTTTTTTTATTTTTATTTTTTTGATTGGAGTTACTTCACTGGACTTGATTTACATTAGTAGTGAAGGGTATATAAAATTGCATATACCCGAATATGAAACTTTACTTGTTTTTATGAATATATTTAAAGTCTCTAAAACGATTTAAAAAAAATTCCCTTTCAAAAATTAAATTTTCGGAAAAATTTTCTTTATTTAGATAACTTCGAGTGTAAAAAATTAACATGTAAATCTTTGAATATCTAGTCTTAGTTTAAGATTATTATTTTTAAATAAATTGTTTAATTTAGTTCAAAAAAAAAAAAAAGAAATTATTAAAAAAATAAATACTTAAAAAAATATCACAAAAAATTAATTTAAAAAACTTTGTTTTATTTAAAGCATTCATTCTGATCAAGAGACTTGTAATATCGTTCATCACTTTTTTTTTTTTTTTTTTGTTGAAATTTTAACTAAACAATTTAAGCTCAACCAAGTGATGAACTGTAATTTGGCTGTTTTTTTTTAGAGAATTTATGCGGCCGTCTTTGCTACCATATCTGCCCGTTCGTTTGCCACAGCCCTCCATCTCTGGAGTTGTTATAGGAAGAATTTTTAAATTCTCATCACTTTAGCTGTTATAATATCATGTTTTAATCCCACGAACTTAGGCTGGACTTGTTAATAAAATCGCTTATTTAACATAAAAAATAATGCTGAAAAGCCTTTTTAAAAAACAAACAGAGTAAAATACTTATGATCGACTATCGATCGATTAAAACGAATAGTTCCATTACAGCAGCACTTCGCGATATTAAGCGTAAGTAAAGCTCACTGTCTGACAAGCCTTATTGATGCCACCAGCGCAAAAGTAGCACCAGCCTGTAACACGCTGTGAAATGATATTCTTCATTATACGTCCAAAAAACATTCTGCAAAAACAGAGCTCGCAAAAATAATTAACGAAATTGATAGTAATCGAAATTTTTATTAAGACCACAACCTTATCTGCCCTGCTCCACAGTTTATTCTATTTTAAGGTGACTCAGAAACATTGAAAAAAAAGAGTTCATGGAATAGATCTTAAAAATAACTATTTTTTTTTATTTCTTTGAATTTTTTACAGTGCTGAAACGATCTTGCGTTACAGATTACATTTATTCAACAGGTTAAAAAAAAAAACTAATAAAGAAATTTATTTGTCATCTGCGTGAATTTGCTTTTCTCTTAATTTTTAATAAAAAAAAAAGCTTTCACAGATAAAAGCAACTTGATTACAATTTTTTTTTTGTCACACACAACACAAAATGTCTTAATCCTCAAACTGCAATAAAAAAACAATATTTGAAAGTAAGAAATATAAAAAATTATATCTCGTTTTTATATTGTGATTTACAACTTGATCTCATGTTTCTTCGTTGATCGGCCGGCCAACGTTCAACGGGAGTTTTTTTTTCTGCTGCGTACATGTGTCGCTAAAGGTAGATGAGTGAACATGACGATGTTGGTGCAATTTCATTTCACAACATTTAGATGTTATAAAAAGTAGTTTTATTTGAGAGCCAATATTAAAGTGAAATGTAAATTATCGTTGTTTTTTTTTCTTTTAAAATTAAAATAAAAAAAAAATAATTCAAATACTCGTAATAAAAAAATTTTTAAAGCCAACCAAATGCGTGAGTGTTGTGACAACTTTATTATAAAACCAACAACTTAATGGTTGATTTTAAGTAGAAAATTTACGATTTGTTTTTCAGAAACACTCCAACAATATTGCAAAAATCCCATTATTTATAATTTTAAATGACCCTAAAGCACAGTGTAAGCCAAGATTAAATCCAAGCAAATAAAAAAACAAACAAATAAAAAATTGTCACATAAATGTGTTCCAGTAAAAGTTGTTGCCTTCTTTCAAATCGCTGTTATAAAAATCTTAATACGCCCACACTTTTACTCAAGAATGACAACGAAGACTGTTATAATGAAGAAGGTCAAGATTATAATAAAATTTGTTTCAAAATTAATTCATATCAAAACATGTCCCATCGTTAGTTTCATATTAAAGGAAACATGTGACATGTTTTGCTTTTTATTGTTTGGATTTGGTATTTTATTATTTTTTTTTTTTTTTTTTGCATTTTTTGCAACAGATTAATGATGATCTCTCCTTCTCCGATTTTTATGGTTGTATTAATTCAAGGAATATTTTTTTTTGTAATGTATTCAACGTATATTTTTCATTTTTGACATTAAGTTTTAAAAATCAAAGAATGTTTTATGAACAACAGCGGCACAAGTAGTTCAAAGTCAATGTTACTGAGTCAGTTTTTCGATAACAAAAGAATGCATTCATTGCATTTATACGAACTTAAAAATTTAGTTGAAATGAACAAAAGCCGGGTGCGGTCAGTGCCTGATGGGACAAAAAAACATAAACTAATTATGTCTCCAAAGGATGAAACTTTTTAGGTAAATTTGAATTTTCGACAGTAACATCTGTATTGCAACCTAAAGAAAATTATAATTATTTTTAGAATCATTTTATTTTGTGGATGTGAAGTCTTGTTAAAACAAGACTACGTTTGACTGTATAACACTTAAGCTACTGGTGCTCCCAGGAGATATTCTTACTTGCTGATGTTTTACAGCCATTTCAACTACTTCTTCATAGAGATACGTATCGAAGTAGAGACCAACTTCTTCCTTCTCATTATCAAGAATCCAAAACTGTCAAGACCCAGTAATTGTAATCGCAAGGTATACAAACTTCAAATACTGCTTCCAGCTTCTATACACATGACTGGCTGCCACTTTAAAAATTCCATCTTAAGCGAAGACTAGTCCCTTGCAGTTAATGAAACTCTAATTGTCGGAAAGGCACGTAGTAACCCCAAATAATAAAAAAAAGTTAATGGAACCATATGCTTCATTACACTCAGTGCTCTTCCTTGGCAATTTTTAATAAAAGTAGAAGCTTTGTAAATGCAGATTTCTCTTCTTCTTTTGTGGGAAATAATTTTTCTTCAAAGAAAAATATTTTCAATTTAAAAATTATTTGTTAATACATTGCTGCAACGAATTTATAGGCTTAGCTAAACAATACACTCTTTTAGATTTTAGCAGTCAAATGCTAAAATAAGTTCCATGATATTCTGCTGTGGTGGTCCTGCTTTTTTAAAGAAACATCAAAAATTATAGGATGCAATATGACTTAAAAAATGATAAAAATTTAAGGACTACATCTGATATGACTGATATCACATTGATTGTAGTTAATTCATAGTATTGTCATGCATAACAATATTATTGTTAGTGCAACCATATAGTATAAAAATATTTTAATATGCAATCATAATATGATTAGAAATTATAAGCGATTTTAAAGCAACTAGCAGCTTACAAACAAATCAATACACACACTACACTGCCAAGAGAAAAAATTTCAAAACTTCAAAACGCGAGAAAGTAATTATGGATATACCCGATTAAAAAATGATTCAATCACTTGTATGTGAAACTAAAAAGCATTTATAGCATTAGAAAATTTCACGTTAGTTCTAAAGGAAAAATAAAATAAATTAATTCAAATTGCTTAAGTTTATTTTTATTTTAGTTTCTAAAAATTTTATAAAAAAAATTAGAAGGAAAAATAAAAAAATAAAATTTTATTTTTGAGTTTTGATTTTAGTAAAAATCTGGCGGGTATCAAATCAAATGAATGTGAAATTTTTAAAGCGTAATTTAAGGTAGATAGATGCGATTAATGCTGATCACGGATGCAGCATAGCAGAAAATGCTGCCTTGTATTCTGCTATTGTTTCTTTTTTTTTGTTTTTAATGTTCTCTTTTAAATTGACACAAAAATTTGTAAATAATTTCTCTTTAATAAATTGAGAAATTAAATTAAACATGAACTTAAGCCGAATTAAATATTACTTGTTTGTTTTCAAGTGTTTTTCGAAATTGTTTTAAAAGACTTTTTATATTATTATTCAGACTTTTTTGAAATCAGTATTTAACTTTATTTTTGTTTTGTGCTAAATGTTTAAGTTTTAATATGAAAATTTAAATTTATGCGTTAATATTTTTACTTTTACTCAAAAACAATTCTTTTAGCATTTAACACGAAAATTAAACTCCTCCACTCACAGTAAATCCAAATGAAATATAAAATTACTTACAATGCAGCGCTATTCACCTCCTCAACGTAAACGATTCACACATCTCTTTTCTAAATTTGTATTTTTAGGTTATAAACCCGTAATGACTGTACGATTAAAGGCCACCCTCGTATGTGAATAACGCTTTTCATTAAACAACTCATCATTAAAACATTTTATAAATTTAAAACAAGCGGCAAATTCTAGAATATTTTACATTTTGTTAAAAAAAAACTCTATTATTATGAGGACTCAAATTCGTCATGAGACCTGAGAACGAATTTGAAATATTTTCAAAATCTCAAAAATTCTAAAGAAATAACATAAAATTGTAAACAAATTGTTTTCACGCATTAACGAACAAACAAGAAATATTAACTCGCTGTATTTTATTTCCCTTGAAATTGCAGCAATGAATGAATGAAGCAAGAAAAAGAAAGAGCAAAAATGTTCTCTGTCAAATTATTCATTAAACATAATGAGACCAACGATGTAAGTATGACTCCCAAACAGATATAAGATCAACCAGAATGTGTCACACTGTGCAAAAACTCTCATATTGTTTCGATAATAAATCTTCCAGTCAAAAAGATGGGCCATAAATTTTGAACTTAATAAAGCTTAAGAGAACAAGCGTGTGCTTGGTTAAGTTGATTTTATTTTCTTTTTAGTTTTTATCTCCAGTAACCAGATTCATACTTATTCTTCTTTGTCATCAGCAGCATCATGTGAGATACTAGATTGTTAAAAGGTTCTTCTTCTTCTTCTTCTGTTAATAATAATTAGTTGACTAATAAATTGACTTTGTTGTTGACAAAACACAAGGTGTTCAGTCGTTCGTTCGCTCTACTCCCATAACAACAACTGTAAACCACAAACAACAAATGATATGTTTGTATTATTGTGTTTAATTTATTTTAAACTTTTTTCAAAATATTTTAAAATAATTTTGTTGTAATTTATTACTGTTGGACTGTAACTGATTTTGTCTAGTTGGAATTTGCAAAAACAAACACAAAAAAAAAAACAGATAAAAGAAAGATTTACGTAGAAGATGCTGTAGTTTTGTTATTCTTAATTAAAATAAATAGAAACCTTTAATTAACTTGTGTATTTGAAACTCTTTTGTATCTTTCAGCTGATAGTATTATAAATCTAGATTGCAAGAATGCACATCATAATGATTCAAGTATAAAGTTTGACGATCAGTATTTGTAAAAGCAAAATTATATTTTATGAGACACAGGCAACTTTATACTTTAAGTTAACAAATTTATTAATCGCTTCAAAAATAAAAGATCTCGCTATTAAACGATTGTCCAAGTAAATTTCTTTTATGTTAACACTTGACGATATCTTCCTTTTTGTTGGACCAGACTTCAGCCGATGAATCCAACTAATAAAACTAATTGTTCAGAACTAGGAAATTAGGTTGTGAGACATTCGATTTGAAGCTTTGCAGAAAAGACTTCTAGAGGATTTTATTCCACGTACAAACTGTTCGGTTGAAAAGCGCATTATCTTTATTATGTGTATATTTTGAACTCGTTTAATGAGATCCCATGCATAACAACTCGAATACGTCATACAGATTAACGTCAGTACCTGGCTGTGAGGCCCTAACCTGACCACTGAGTAAAATATAAGGCGTCGAGAAGCGCCCTCCACTGGCGTATCCAACGAAGTTGCAATTTCAAGAGCATGGCGAGCAGGAACCCTTGCTTGAGGGTTGGAGACTATATACCCCGGTTTGTTGAGAGTGCAACAACACACTTCGGTCTATTCCCCACCATCCCTGCAGATAAAGACTTTTTAACCACAGCCACCATGTATATCCCAAAGCGACCTCACCAATAACCGGCCACAGAGAGGGGCGGCTCTCTGTATGTGCTACCGGTTCACGTGGCGGCAGTTTATATAAGGACACTGGTGATTCCTTCGACAGTACCCAATTGTCTATTCAGATTTAGCGCCTGCACATCGGGGGAGTGGTTCCGCCTATACCCCGAAAACACTTTGTTTGTGTCTAGGTTAGCTCACCCAGACTTCTAGTACTCCCAGAGGGAATGACAACTCGAGCAGTACAATCCCTCAGAAATCTCGATATGAAGCTTTCAGCCACACTAATACCCTAACAGCTAGAGACATTACCGTACTTTTGCCAAAATGGTGAATGGATTCAAACCAATTTTATAAAATTAAGTTTAGTAAACCGCAATCCTATTATTCTACTGTGGTTTTGAGAGCATTGAAGTCGTGGTAAAAGATATATAGTTGTGAACAAAGTCTGAGGGTTTTTAGACAGAATACTTAACATTATACCGGCATTTGCTATTTGTCCAATACATACTTATACTACCTCTTGAAGGTCATACACAACGGACGCGGCGCCAGGATAAAATTCGGTCTCTATGAAACTGAGCTCTGTATAGATGGACTTTCTTACTCCATAGCTTATGTAATATCGATGTTGGATGCCACATATGTGCAAAAAACTATAGCAGAGTGAAGTAAACGACACAGACGGCAAAAGGGTAACTCTTCTTTATGCTTTCATCCTAAAAAACAATAGAATGAGCGAAATGAAAAAGAAAATTCTGTTTCAGCAGGAGAAGTTTGAACAAGTACCAAATTGAGGTTACCAGCTAACTCGATAAACTAATGATTAAAGACACTGGTCTGAATGGTAGCGACTCATTAAAAATGCTCTTTGAGTTTTAAATTCGTTTTAACAAGTGAAGTATAATTTTATTCACTACAGTGTAAGAAGTGACAGTTCCATAATATTAGTTCAACTAGAGAGCAAATATTGCTGCTGCAGAAACTTGATAGAAACTGCTTGTGAAATCAAGTTTGCTGAGGCAAACACAGACGGACAGACGGACATTGCTCAATCGACTTCGCAATGCATAAGAAGTCAGAATAAATACACTTTATGGGGTCAGAAATGGATATTGTAAAAATTACATACGGATTGACAGTTTTATATATACCTTTTTTATACTTTTTGTGGTGAAGGGAATAAAAAGACTAATTTAATAGTTAATAAAATCAATTAAACAAATAATAAAAATACAATTTTTTTAAAGAGAAGTAGCACTTCAGGCATTAAATTTTTAGTTATTTTCGTAACCTTGCTACATTCTTTAGGAAAGGGATAGATGAGAGATAAGACAGGTTGTGAAAGGAGAAAGATAGATATAACCATTTTATTAGTTATTTTACTTCGCCGGCGAATATGCTATGAAGAAGTACCGAGGTAGGAAGCTGCTTGTTTAATGTCAATTCTGAATACATATATATTTATACCATTAAACAGAAAAAAACATTTTTATATTTTGATTGCCGCAAAGGTTGAAACATGGCCAACCAGATTCGTAGTCATCGTGCTTACCACCTTGACTACAGCAGCAATATGAAAGCGAATAAAACTTTCGTTTTCATTTTTAATTTAAGTTATGCTGACTTTTGTTTGTAAACTAAATCAGCTGCTTCGTTTAGCTGCAAAGTTTTTGCTGGCGTTGGCTGTAAATCTTTGTAAAAGAAGTGTAAAAGAAGATCTTAAATTGAGTTAATCTCGACTAGGACTATATAATATTATGAACTTTTTTGTTCATATGATCTTTTATAATTAGACTAAGAGTAATGTCCAACAGTGGATCAGAAAAAGCTCTTTTTATTTTAGTTGCCAGTGACAATTGTTGTAATAAATTAATAGCGATAAAAATTTAACAAATACGAGGTCTGATCAAAAAATAACCGTTCAAATTTCGTGGGTTACGATTTTCGCATTTTTTTCTGTTATGTTGGTACACATACCTGTTATACATGTATGTGGAAAATATCAACCTTTTTGGATTGTCAGTTTGTTTTTGACAGATAAAAAAAGTTAGTCGTGTTTTTGTGTACTCTTCAATTTTTACTTTTCGAAAGAGTGGATCAAGGATGGGTTGATTGGGCTTTGGTTTAAATGTTCTAGCTATACGCCCATGATTCGTCACCAATTATGATCTTTTTGAGGAAATCTGGATCATCGTTGATGATATTCAACAGCTCCTGAGCGATGTCCATGCGACTTTATTTTTTGCATCCATAAAATTGTTTGTCATCAGCAACCTATCTGATAGTGATTCGACGATTATCCAAAATCATTTTCTTCACTGCTTCAATGTTTTTATGGTTGTTGACATGCTCGCGCAGCCAGGACGAGCATGGTCATTGACATCTTCTCGGCCTTCGTTAAACCGGTTATACCACAATTGAATATGTGTTCTGCTCATAGAAGACTGACCAAACGCCACAGTTAATATTTTTTTGACCAGACATAGTATGCCTTGAGTCTCAGTCCTGTCCCTTATCTTAGCGGTACACTAAGTCTTAGTACGAAAACTGCATTAAGACTTTATGAAAAATTTAGTTTATTATTATAAAGAAGAAAATATTATTTTGTTAAAGATGGTTCCCCTATTTGTTTTGTTTTGTTTGATTGCAAACAATTATTTTAAATGATTTCTAAAATTTTGAATGGTGTATTTTTTTCAGTTCATTCCAGTCATCTTTTCATATTTCCGTCCTCTTCATTTTAGCCGCACACTGAAACTGGATTTCTTTTCTTAGTTAACTTGTTTTTTTTTTATTGCTTGTAATTAATTCGATTTTTATTTCAGCTTAAATTGTATCATCACTATTACCGGGCAGTTGTTAGTTGTTGTTGTATTTAGTAACCAGTCGTTGTTCCTTAGCTCCATTACTCCATGGTATGTAAATGCTTATATTTCATGTAATATTAAAAGCTTTTTTTTTGTTTCGTATTGTTGTAAACGCATGTAAATTTAAGTTTAATGGCTTCAAACAAAGCAAATTCAACAGAAAACAAGAGGAAAAAAAGAAAAAACAGACCAAAGAAAACGACCACCCACGTTGCAGACGAATTCTATTCAAACATCAAAAGTTAGTGCAGATACACGTTAACTCATACTTTATGTTCAGTAACTAAATTTTATTGCAAGAATTACGAAAAACAAAAAACAATGAACAAAAATGGTTGTTACTTAAATTGTTAAAACAGAGTGTGTGAATCTCCGCCATGAGTTACAGTGAGGCAAATGTCTTAACTTGCCCTCGAATCAATCATGCGTCAAGGATTATTAACATTTCATAAATTCATAATTTTTTCTATTTTAAATCACTTGGGGGAGGATTCAGTTAGTTTTTTAATCATTTGTTTTTCTTTTATTTAAAATTAGCAGTGCCCACGACTTCGTCTTTGTGTCATTTCTAATTTTCTTA
The DNA here is from genome assembly GCA_916610165.2 of Gymnosoma rotundatum. Classification (NCBI taxonomy): domain Eukaryota; kingdom Metazoa; phylum Arthropoda; class Insecta; order Diptera; family Tachinidae; genus Gymnosoma; species Gymnosoma rotundatum. The sequence goes on along the minus strand of OU744339.1, from coordinate 129,162,042 downwards.
AAATTAAAATTTAGAAAAATGTTTTTTTAAATAAATATTCCAGAGTTCTATAGACAGTGTTAAAAGTTTTCCAAAATTTGCTGACAACTGTTTTAGTAAGATTATACCCGTAAAATTGGCTGCTTTCATATTTGTACCTCTATTTTCTCTACGAAATCACTTTACGAAAAAAAAGTATTCTAAAGGGTGTTTTTTTTTCAACATGATAGAACTTGAAATTATAAAAAATAACATTAAAAATTAAATTTTGATAAAAAAATTTTTGTTATTATTTTGCATAAACTCTGGCAAATCATTATGAATAGAATCGTTCTGCGTCGTTCTTTCGCTGATTAGGCTCTACAGCAGTTAGTAAATGACCCGTTGTTTTATCGCCAAATTGTGTTCAGCGATGAAGCTAATTTTCAGCGTAACAGGTTTGTAAAAAAAGTTAAATTGCCACATATAGAGTGAGACCAATCCACAACATACTCTACAGACTCCATTGCATCCAGAAGAATGCAGCGTTTGGTGTGGTTTACACGTTGTTGGCATCATCGGACTTCATTTTTTCTAAAATGAGGTTGGATCTCACGTTACGGTTAATGGATATCGTTACCGCACAGTGATTAATGATTTTTTGTTTGAAGATATGGATGACATTGATCCAGACGAAATGTGGTTTTAACAATACCGCAATATCGCGCTATTATAATCAAAATTTGGCAAAAATTTGATTTCGAGAAATGGCCTCCAAAGTCGTGCAATTTGAAACCTCTCGATTAATTGCTGTGGGGCCACGTAAAGTTACTGATTTATGCTGATAAACCAGCTTTAGAAGCCAACATTGTTCGTGTTATTCTTGACATACGGCCAGCGGTACTTGAAAAAGTGACCCAAAATTGGACGTCCATAATGCGCTTCGTCATGAGATGCCGCGGTGGTCATATGCCCGAAATTATTTTTAAATATAAATGCCATGTTTTGATCTTTCGTAGAAAAAAATTCTTCATTACAATTTAATTTTTTGTGTTATATTTTACAATTTAAAGTTATATTGAGCTTAAAAAAGCACCCTTTCTATTGGAAGCAATATTCTAAGGAATCTCCTCACAAAACTTTGTTCAAATCCATCCAGAATTTTAACTTGATGCAAACACAGACAGACAGACGGACAGGCAAAAAATCCCAAAATAGATGTTTTGTATTCCATATCGACCAACAAAAAATTAAAAAAAATATTTTATGTGCACTTTATTATAGGTATAGATATCTTTTCTTTAGTTTGATTTAAAATTAATTTAAATTAAATTCAAACTTTCCTAATAAAAAAAAACTTGTATGACAAATCAATCTCATCAAACTTTTACGTTTTAAACTTAAAATTAAATTCAATTCGATAGACAAGAAGAAATTGTCATGTTACAATATTTATCAAGTGTTTGAAATTGATATGCGTGACTAAACGTGTTTAAATGCAGACTGTAAAGACAACTGATGATGACAACCCCCAAAATACGGGTGGTGACAAGGCACACAAAATAAACACAAACACATCAACACTCAGGCACAGGCCACTCACGATCGCTAACAAGGAATTTAACTATAATCATGCATTTGTTAATCAAAACCAACTGAAAAAAAATATAATAAAAACAAGGGGGCATTACAAAATAAAATTAAAAGGATAATACCATCCCTAATAACATCTGTATGACACAATAAACGGGTTACAATGACATGAAATAAATAAATATGGTAAAAATGCGTTACGCTTTTTATTTCTTAAAAATACTTGAAATTATAAAAAGCAAAAACAAAAAAAAAAAAGGAAACAAATACTAAACATGGACATGAAACACTTTTACTGACTGAGGAATGCAGTCCCAAACTTAAGTAGTGACATTGTCATTTGACATTTATTTTCATTTTACATGAAAGAAGCGCTGAATTTATTTGATTTGTCTTTGAAATGATGGAATCGTAATTTGAAATAAAAATATTTGTTGTGTTAATCTTAATTGAATAGATTGAGGTGGGGTTATTTTTTTTATTAATTAAAAGGTTATTTTATCCTTAAGTAATGGTATTTTATTTGGACTAAAAACGATAGTTAAAATCATAAAATTTATTTTTGTTATAAAAAAAGGACAAAATTGATTTTGATAACTTATATTCGTATTAATTTGTGATTTCTGTAAAATTTGGGTATTAAAATACTAAGCCATGGAATAAGAAAGTCTTCGTATCCCTAATGCGGTTGCTTGCTTGAAAAATAAATCGTTTCTATACGTCCATACGGAATATGGATTAATTTTGTAGTATTTAAAACTTTATTTTAGTAAAATATTATTTTATTTCACACTGCTAGTATTTAAGTTTTATTGTTTGCTTAACTAAAAAAATAATGTATTGTTTTTATAAATCAATTTTTTATAATTAAAATTGTTGTTAATATAAAATTTCCGCTTCTCTTAAAATGTATCTGTCTTTTGATCTCATATCATTCAATTTGTCTTCTTTATTTTGTTACCAGTCTATGACGATTAAAATCTATTGGCTAATTAAATAACAAGAATGTGAATTAAGTACTCATTTAAACTTAAGGATATGTCTTCGAAAAACATAGTTGAGGTGACCATAAAAAAGTATGTGAATCATAATTTTGTTAAACACATAAAATAATATTGTTACATATAACCATAATATTGTTGCAAGTGTAAAAATATTATAATAAATTATAATCATAATATGAGCCAAAATTTCTAAAGTTTAAAACATATTTTTTTATTGATTTTATTTTCGTAAAAAAATACTGAATTGAATTTGATTTTAAATTAAGTTAATTTTTTTAATTTCTAAAAACCTTTTTTAGAACGAAAATGTACAAGACGAATTACAGCAAAAACAGTGAAGGAATACTTTGGTTTTTGTTTGGATTACCTGTAACCAAATTTATATTGCTATCACTACTCTTCGTATTCTCATTTACAAAGTTAGTTGCTTAAATCGATGATGTTTACAATGTATACAACCTAAGATGAATAGATGCAAAGAATGCTGAGGAAGGATGTCGCCTTCTGCTGGTGTCTAATTTTTCAAGTTTTCTATGGAAAGCGTCCGAATATATTTATAAAATAATTTTCTTTAAAAAAAACTTAAACTAAAACCAATTTCAATTCATTTATAATATCCATTCAATTAATATCCATTTATAATATCATTTATAATAGCAATAAAAAAATAATAGTTTTACAAATTTATAAAAAAAAAACTCTTAGCGCGAACATAAATTAAGTAAAAGATATTATGAAATATTTTAATTGAATTAATTTCCTAATTTTTACACTAAATGCATAGAAACAAATCGACAGCTTGCGAATAATACACTGAACTGAAAGAAAACTAATGAACTTTATGCGAGAACAAAATTAGTTTTAAATATTGATTAACTTTAACTCATTTTTTGTTAAGGTACGAACAAATATTATGATCATTATGATTTAATGATTATTAAAAATATTTTATGCTTTAAAACAATATAATTTATTAAAAGGTGAATAATTACACAGTGCGACAAATAAAAACTTTATAAAAATATACACAAACTTAACTGTATTAGTTCAATTGTACTACTAATCCCTATACTTGGTTTTCCAAAATTGGTGACCAATTTTAATTTTTGGGCCCAGAAATATATTAAAAATCATTGGGCCCTTTAAAAAAAACGTGTCACCAATTTTTGTCTAATAAGGCCTAGTGACGCTGCTCAACAATATTCTGAAATAATTTAGCTGAGGTTCCGCTAAATAAAATCTGTTGATATTTTATGCCATAAATTTTTATACCCTTCACAAAGAAAAGTGAAAAAGGAGTATAACTAAGTTTGTCATTCCGATTTTAATTTCTAGAATATCCATTTTCGAACCCATAAAGTATATATATTCTGACTTCTTATGCATAGCGAAGTCAATTGAGCGATATCCGTCTGTCCGTCCGTGATAGTATTGAAATCTAGTTTGCCAAGGCAATAGCAGCTACAGAAAATTGAAATAATGCCAATCGATCAGAAATAGTGTCGAACGAGGTGCTATTGAAAATCAAAAAGATCGACCCATGTCCTTCGAGGCAGCGGGCATAACATTACGCCTGCTTCTAATTTTTTCATGTCATTTGGAACAATGTATTAACTCCAATAAAAAAAAACAAATAGACAAAGAATTAAAAAATAAGAAAATAACATCACGTGAAAAAATTGGCGCCGCCTAAATTTTCCGAGTTCTGGGGGTGAGAACTTTTCATAGAAAAGTACGATTGTGCACCATGTTTTTTAAGGTATCAATATGGTTATAATTTAAAAGCTTTTGAAGAGATCTTTAAGGAAATTCTAAAATTTTTTTTAAAATTATTTAACCCATTAAGAGCCCATGACATTTCTAAGTAAAATTATATACAATATATTCTTTTTTCTTTCTTATTTTTTTATTCTCAGTCACCCCAATATCTGTTTTTAGTTTTTTTTTTTTTATTAGAATACTTCACTAAACTAGATTTATATATGTAGGTATATAGTGAAGGGTATGTAAGATTCGGCATAGCAGAATATTGCACTCTTATTTGTTGGTTGGACTATTAATTTGGATACTGACATTTTAGTAATCGAATGCAGGCCGGATAAATGAAAATTTTGTATTAACTGGGAAATTTCTCATTTAGTTGATAAAAATTTTCGTGTTCTAGGGAATAATTTACAAAAGGTTGGCTATAAAAACAAATAGTTATAACATATGGATGAAATTAATATACTTAATTAAAAGAATTAATCATAGTCTTACTGGTAGACTATAATAGTCTTAGTATACGATTTTATCTTAATATGGAATTGTAGTCTCAGCATAAATTTAACGTCATCACTAAATATATTTCGAGACTAAAGTAAATATGTTGGTTATACTGTTGCTTATACTTATGCATAAAATTAAAGTATAACATAAATATTTATAATAAATATTATTAACGAATGCAATAATACGAGTAATTAAGCCAAAGTAAAAAATTGAGGCATTTGTAAAAACTCTATTCATCATAAAAAAAACTTAAACACTTTAAATACGAACACATAACAATTCAAGTTAATACTGGCGTAAAAGTTCGTTTAACATTTAAATGTTTCTTTAATTAAGGTGTAAAATTAGTTGGCTATAAAAATTTAAACAATTATTTGCATGTTTTACATTATACTTTATGGCAACCGAACTGAAAACGAGTTCCCCCCTTCCATGCCCTAACGAACAATATCTGGTTGGCCAAAAATAGAAATGTTATTTTATTTAATCATATTCGTTGTTCTGACAATAAAAACTAACGAATAAACTTTTCAAGCATAAAAATCAACATAAATTCTTCTTCTATTTTTTTTCTCCAACTGAAATTGTATAATTTTATTAAGTTAAAAAAAAAAAAAAACATATTTATAAAATTATGTTCTAACTAAAAGAATGGCCATTAAAATAAAAATTACAAATTAAATATCATGTGGGGCATGTGTGGCATGTTAAATATCAGTAGACAACACCAGTTCAAGCCGTGAATATATGAACTCATGTTACCACTAGTTTTACGGAGAGATGGTTGGTTATAAGTTTCATGACGGCATTTTTTTATGGTTAATTAATTGACAACTATTTTATGAGCTTTTTTTTTGCTTTGTTGTTTTTTGTTGTAACAACTATGCAAATTTATTATTATTTTTTATTTAAAAATTCTGAGATAAAATTAAGTTATATATTTTTTTATTAACCGACATCGAAAAAAGAAGGAGGTTATTAATTCTTTTGAATGTTGATTTTCTTTGTGGAAGATGGATCTGTAAAAATTAAGGGCGTCCAGAACACACCAGTGATTTACGAAAAATTCTAATTATTTTATTTCTTCGGGTTTTACTCCCCAAAATTTTCATAGCCAAAGACAATGCTACTTTCACATATTGCAAACTTTTAATTAATATTTTATATTTTAAAAACGATATTTATGGCACAAATTAGTTTTTTCTAGCCATCGCACTCACAGTATTTCTGTAACAAAACATCGATGAAAAGAAAAGAGAATAAAAAAATGCACAAATTAAAAAAATTCTAGTCTGCTCCTAAACTAGATGATAGACGATAGTCCAAGCTCTCAAAGATTACTTTATTCGGTCCCCCCAAAAATATTGCCAACGTGACTTCACCTGATGCTAGAGTTGCATTGCTTTTTCAAATAACTCCTGCTCTCAGTCGAGAGCTGTAATATTCCTTCGTTCGTCATGCGATAACATGGCGGAACCGAATTTGGTTTATAATTTTACATGTGAAAAAATAAAAGCTCTGAATTTTTCACATTTTTTTTACTTTTTATATAAATTTCTTTTCTATCAACTTATAATTCTACTTAAAAAATGTGGTGACAACCAAAGACACTGAAAGTTTCTTTCTTTTCCTTTATACCCCCACCCATCTACGTTGTTTTCTAATGCAATTATTTGATAGATACTCATTCATTTATTCATTTTTATTTTCTCCATTTTATGTTTCTGTAACACGCACATTTTACAAGTTTTCTTGTGACCCTAAACAAGCAACAACAAGTTTTGCTTATCCCCATTATCCTTTGTAATGAGGAAAAATATTTTTATGGCATAATTAACCCTTTTTTTCTAATTCTTGCTTTAACTTTCTACACATAATTGAAGTAGGGAGAGTAAACATAAATAGGCGTGTTAATTCTGTTCCCTTTTTGAAATCGTTTATTTGTAGTTTTGTGATAATTAATGTTCAAGTAATTAAATTTTCATTTTTACTTTTTTTATTTTAATGTTCAGTACGAGTATAAAAGTTTTAACGAAAAAAATATATAAATAAATAAATTGTCAATTAACACGTTTTTTCTAAGAAATCATAAAGCAATTTTTAAAAGGAAAACAAGAGGTTTCCGTTTAGCTGTTCAATTGATAAATTGTTTGCTTCATAAAGAAGGTACCACCCTGCAACGTTAATTCAATAAATTCATTGGCTTTTCTTGTGGTTAAAAAAGAATCAACTTTAAACGATCCTTTTTAAAGATTGTAGGATTTGTTAAACCTCAATTTATTTAATGGTTTTAAAACAAACTGATCTAAAAATTTTGATGTTATTTTCAAAGGTCTTCCAATACCTAACGGTTTAACGTTAATAAACAAAACAGCTGGATCCATTAAGTGTTATTTCTTTACACAGAATAAGTTTTTGTGACGAGAACATGCCGTTGCATAAAAAAAAATAATCCCAAAATTAAATTCAGACCAACTAAATAGCAAAATATTGTCAACGAACCAAATCGATTCTTTCAAGTACTTAAAATTGATAAAATGGATAAAATAAAATGCAATTATAAAAAAAACTTAAAAAATAGCCTTAAAAAATAACAAATAAAAATAAGAGCCTCTGTAAAAGTTAAAAACAAAAAATTAAAAAAAAAATTAAAAAAAAATAATAAATATAAAAAATTAAAAAAAAAATAATAATTAAAAAAATAAAAATAAAAAAGTTTAAAAAATAAAAAAAATTAAAGAACATAAAAAATTAAAAATAATAAAAAAAATTTTTTTAAAAAATTAAAAAAAAATATCAAAATAAAAAAGTAAGTTTTGTAAAAAAAGTATCAAATTTTCAAACAAGTGCAATAAAAAGATTAATTAAAAAAAACTTTTTTAAATGCAGTCTTTACAAAACGTGATTTTATATACACAAACAAGCTCTAGTTCGTTGTTGCTTTTCTCTATTGTTTTTAAAAATCTCATAATTCCTTGTAATCAACTCAATTTAAGGACCACCAATATCGATCTTCATATATATTTCCTTCAGTTTGAAATATAAAAAATGTTGTGTCTATCATCTGGATTTTGCTGTTTCATTTTTGAATATTTTGTTCATGCTGTTGTTTTCGTTGTATCCATATGTCAAAATTGTATTTTGATTAAACAAAATATAAAGACATCAGCAGAACGCCATTCTACTTAAATACCAGTAATCCCAGGCACATGAGAGCAGAATAAAAAATCGAAAAAAAAGAAGCCACCTACGCTATTGTGTGAATGAATGAATCGCTTGAACGTGTTAAAATCAAAATCCAAATAAATTCAACACGTGTGGCCTGGGGCCAAATGCAACCACTTTTATTCTCTCTCTTTCGTATTTTACAAGTATTGACAAGTAAGTGAGTAAATGTGTATTCAGATTGAGCCTGTTGATAATGAGACGATAAAGTGAATGACTAGTAGTGGAACATAATGACGAGACTGATGTTGATAAATATTCATGCCTACGTCATTGTACTTAAGTATGCGCCAATGTCATATTTAAAAATATTACACACAGCGACAGCAGTACAAAAGGTAACAGACATTCTTTGAAACTGTATTAAAGTCAAGAAAAAAAAAACAAAAATCTCTGAGATGTTTGAATATCTTAAATATGAAGAATTAAGAAGTTGCACGATCATTTTTCTGAAATTAAAAACAGTCATAATATGAAAGCACCAAAATCAAATGTTAAGATCTAAAGGAGAATTGCAGCCTCTTAATTTCGACACAACGCAAGATCAAGTGTCAGTTTATTGTTTAAACAAAATTTACAACAACAACATCATTCAAAGTTTTATGAAAACGAAAAGAGATCCCTGAAAAAATTAAGGAATTAAAACAAGAGCATTAAGGACAGACGGACTGTTAGTAAAACAGATGGACAGACATGTTTATGTTTTACAAAAAACAAAAAAAAATAAAATAAAATGATATGAAAACACTACACACCACACAAGGTGTCACGTACAAAATATTTGCTATAACTATACAATCTAAGCACTGCTAAGACAAAGTTGCCAGAGTCCGAAGTTTGAAATGATTCTTAAATTATTTTATGTTCTTGCAAATATTGCTTTTTCTAGGACTTATTTAAAAAAATAGTATAAAAAACAAAAAATAAAAAATTATTAAAAAAAAACTATACAAAACCGCGAAATCTCCGGTGGAAATAAAAATTCGCGAAAAAATTTAAAATATAATTTATATTCTAAGAAAAATCTATGAAGCACAAGACATCTCAGTAAAACATAGAATGTTCTCCATCAAATTTCTACAGAGGGTGTTTTAATTGAAAAATCTAAAATTAAAAAAAAACCTCGAGAATTTGACCAAAAATCGATGAATCACAAAAATGTTCTATCTTTGAAAATCGAAATTTTGTTTAAAAATCAATAATCTCTAATCATATTTCCCTAAAACTTAATTTTTGCTAAAAAAAAAATTTTACCATAAAACAAGAAATACAAATATCAAAAAGAAAATAAAAAAATATACCAATAAAATCTATATTTTACATAACAATAAAAAATTAAAAAAAAAAAAATCAATTTTCATCAAAAGCACAGAAAAAAGGGAAATTTCATGTGCAATTCTCAAAAGAACCTCAAAAATCGAAAATCCGCAAATTTACTCAAATAGTCAAGGTTTAATACAAAATACTTTTAATTTTAAAAATTAACAAGTAAGAGTATTCACTGGCGTGCACACGGGTATGGCAGGTACCAAACAAATCATCGGTGCCCCTCTAGCTCCCAAAAAAAAAAAAAAAAAAAAATTAAAAAATAATCCGACCAACGTTATTTATGGAGTGGAAAATCTAATCCAATTCAAAGCTAGTAATGATGATTATAGAATTGTTTCAAAGCAATTCAGGGAGGACTTGTCAAAGCTAAGGGCGGAATTAATCTTCTTCAGCATTGTATGGAAAAATACTATCCACCTTCAAATATTTAGAAAAACCACATATCCCAACTTTTATAAAGTAATTTCAGATTTTTGTTCATTCCGGTCACTTGTTGCACATGTAAGGGAAGCTTTTCAAAACGATCATCAAAAATAAGCTAAGATCTACAATGAGGCAAGAATGCTTAGAGCCTCTTCTTAAGGGTTCCGTCGAGCAAGAGTTTTAAGTTTCACTTGATACGAGAGATGATATATATAAATTTTCAGAAATAGGTCTAAGAGGGAAATTACAACTTAAATTATGAATCTTTAAAGTTAAATACATTTTCAAAATATGAATATGTAATATGTATGAAATAAATATTTAATATATTGTATTTTTGTTGTTGTACAATATTAGTTATTATCACACATATTTTTAAAATGCCTTTGCTTATAAAGCGACCATCATCAGCTGCATCATGTAGTGTTCATTCCACTGAAACAATCCCTCCTCTTTTCCTAGCAACACTCCCTTCCCGGAACTGCTGTCTGCATTACTTCGAAAAGGGCCCAGAAAGACTTCCTAGGGAAAGATCAGTTTTCTACTCTTCCACGTCTGAGACCACCACATTTGTAGCCATCATCATGCTATTGGCTCGTCTTTTTATGTCTCTGTTGCGAGGGCTTCCGTTTGTGATGCGTCCAGGTATCTCTTTTTTTGCCGAAGGATAACTCGCAGTACCTTTTCACAGCGTTCCATGCATTCTCACACTCGAGCATTTTGCCAACTATGTTGGTGGGGGTAAATTCACCAATCTGCTCCTTCAAGGTGTCCCTCTCAGCGTGTCATCTGATGCAGCTGAAGAAAGTATGCTAGGCGTCATCGTTCGGCGTTTCGCAGTAGATGCAACCAGGATCATCAAGGTTCTCCATGCAGTGTAGATACTTTCGAAAGTATCCGTGACCCGAGGGGAACTGGGTCAAAAAGTAGTTAACTTCCCCAAAAATCCTCCGAGTCCATCTTACCATGTTGGGGATGAGGGTTGCCGTCCATCCTCCGACCGTCTTTGCATTCCATCTGTACTGCCATCCCTGGATTGTTTGCAATCTCCGCTCGCTTCTACCAAAATTGTCTTCTCTTGTGTCCCATGCCTCCTTCCACTCACGGGCTAAGAGGTCTACGGGTATTTTCCCGCTAATTACGAAGACTGCTGCACCCGAGACAGTGCGGTAGACTGAGGCAACTATGAGTGCGACTGCGCGCTGTACTGCTTTCAGTGCCGTGCGCTTTCTCTTCGACCTTAGCGCATCTCCCCAAATTTCACTGCCATACAACAGTATGGAGTTTGTTGTTGCCATGATCAGCTTTCTTTTACTCTGCGTGGAGCCGCCAATATTCGCCATCAGTCTGCTTAGCATACCCGTCACTCTTGCTGCCCTGTTGGCCTCGTGCTGTATTATTATTATTATAAATTTGGCGCCCCTCAAAAAATCTGCCATACCAAAGAGGAGACGCTGTTCACGCTACTGAGAGCGCTATATAAGGATATGCCAAATCGTATATACCGTTCACCTCATTTGTATAACTGCACATATAATTTGGCAAAAGAAATTCTTTCTTACAACTAAAATTTCCTACTCCACACGCAAAGAAAAAATATGGTTGAGGTAACCATAATCTAAGAGCAACATACTATGGTTGCGTTATATGGTTGCTAACAAAACATACTATTGTTACATTTGCAACCATATTGTTGTCCAAAGTATAAATTTTAATTTCAATTAAATTCATTAATTATGTTCAAATTTAAACATTAAATTAAGCATACATACATACATAGATGCATATTTACTTCAACTTTTTTTAAATGTTGTAGTTCCCTTTTTTGTTTTCATTTTTGATTATTTATTTTGTATATAAACTTTTATTTTTTCACTTTCTTCAACAATAAAAAACAATTTCAAATTTTAGCTACCAGAAAAATTACTAAACTGTCAGGTACTAGAACAAAATATTTTTTAGCGCAAACATTATTCTGTTGCTTTTAACCATACTTTGATTAATTATAATATATTATGGTTAAATATTTTATATTATTTTTAATAAGTTATAAAGCTTTGGTTGTGGTTGGAATTTTTTTAAAATAAAACCAACCATGTTGCATTTTTGGTGCACAGTAACCATATAATCGTTAAAAGTTAACAAAAAATGTTTATCGTGACTAAAATTTTGTTGAAGACAACTATAATTGGTTCTCCGCAACCATACATTGTTACAAAGAACATAATATGGTTATTGTGACCATATCACAACCATGTTTTTTTCTGCGTGCAACAAAGCTTTGAATATTGTAAGTTTTGCCTAAAGTTGGTCTCCTATCAACTTTTTTTTTACTAAATACTACATAGTAAAGGCAACCAAATGCAGGAATACAAACGCAAGTTAAAAAAATCAGAGGCCGGCTTAGTGTTATGCTCTCTGCCTGAAAGGACATGGACCGATCTTGCTGATTTTCAATAGCAAAATTTTCGAAGCTATGTCTGATCGATTGGCTTATTTAATCTTTCTCCAGCTGAGGTAGTGCCGGACAGATGGACATCGCTCAATCGACTTTGCTATGCATAATTGTAGAAATTACAAAGGGAATCACAAACTTAGTTGTTCCCTTTGTCCACTTTTCGAGGTGAAAGATATAAGAAAACTTCTTTTGCTTTTGAGACAAATTTCCCATAAAATAGTTTTATGAAGACGGACGGCTGTTAATATGTTAATTAGCTATTATTCGCTGTCTTTAATAAATTAAATTTTAAAAATTCAGATGACAAATTGCTTCATTATAAAATGGGCATCACTGCCGCTTTGTCTGCTTTATTTTCCTTATCACTTTAAGGCAAAATACAACCAAAGCACTCTATCACTATGTTTTTATTATTCTAAATATTATCAGCAATTATGTTTTAAGAACCTCAACTAAAAAGGAAGCATTTGCGTGACTTTATTAAAATAACTCTCACAAAAAAAAAAAAAATTAACTTCTCCAAACATTTTATCCAAAAAATTATCAAAATCCTATGAAAAAAATAACAACAAAAACCACACACACTCACGCAGTATTTAATATTTTAATAAAAATAGGCCTTATTGTGTCTTATTTTTTTTGTGTCTTTACTTTTAACCCTCATGACTGATTTATGCAAAATGTCAAAATTGTCATTATGATACAAAATGTCACATTTGTTAATGTCATTTTTTATTTCTGTGTTTTTTTTCCTGCTTTTTAATTCGGTTACAAAGTTGCTGCTGGTAGTGGTTTCTTTTAGAGCGCGTTTGAAGTTTTATTTCGTTTAGAACTGTATGGGAGGTGTGCACGTTTATGGGTGGTATTCGTTTCTTGTCCAACAAAACGTACAACAAACCTGTCAAATGTGAGAATGAAACAAAAATAAAAAAATTGATATTAAAAAAGTGGATTTAAGTTCGGTTATTTAAATTTGGTAGCTTAAATCAAATTCATATTTTTTATTATTTAATATTGAATGTGATAACGCTTCTGGAATTTAAAAGCCTTTACCCTACCTTTGGTTATTTTAAAAGATATGTTCCAGGCAGCTTACGTTTTAAGTAAAAAAAATTAAAATTATCAAAAACAGTCTGATAAAATATGCGTTTTTTAACGCAGATATTATTCCAAAACAAAAGTCCTTATCATGCAAAAAATATTTTATATCCTTGATTAACTAAATGAGAATTATACATGTGTGTGTTTTAAAACCATTCGAAAACTCTAAGTTTTTATGGCTGATTACAAATATTTAGTAAAAAATTGAAAATTATTTTTACAATTTGTTGACTTTTTGAAAGAGAGTTCATCGAAAAGAAGAGCGGAGACAGGATTTTTTCATTTTACACAACTTTTCTATTTTTAAGAGCTGCTATTTTTTAAATAAATTTAGCAAGAGGTTGACATGAGTCACGAAATTGAGCTGAATTTCTGCGAGCTCATCTATAAAATTTAAGACAAAAAATAGCCGTAGAATATAGTTATGGATCACGATTTCATTCCAAAAACTTTTAGTGACAGCCGTGCAGGAAAAACCACACTGGGAGCCTGTCTTATCGCGTTACACACGTCAGCTTCTTGCTAAGTTTTTAATTCATACGACGGTAAGTTTTGAGCTGGAAGGATCTGTGTTTTCATCATTTTAAACATATTTTCACCTGTCCGTTTTATTAATCTTCTGCACAAACTGCGAAATGTTGCCACCTTTTTAATTAATAAAGGTGTGGGTGGTCTTATTATTATTTAATTGACACTTTTGTAGCTTCTAGCGTCTGAGGATTATGTAGTTAATTCTTGGAGCAGTCCAGTCTGATGCACTTCAATCGCCTAAAATTGTTTTCAAATACAATTTGTAATAAAATAAAATAAATTATTTTGAATTTACTATAGTGCTATTTGCATTCTTTGTTGCTGCTGCTTCATATTGTTTTAGTTTTATATACATGTTTTGTAAACAAAATAATGAATGAAATTTTTTTATTTAAGTATATTTGGCTTAAGGATTAGATGTAAGAAATAATCTTTAATATTTTTGAAACACGTACAACATTTTAATTTTAATTTTATTTGTGTTTAAATTACTCGGAAGTCTTTTTTAGTTTTAATGACATGTTTTATTAGTTAATTTTTTATACGTGATCAGGTAGCATGACACGTTGGCATTGTTAGTGTGTAATTATTTGGAAAGTGTTGGAGATAAAATATAAAATATTCAAACAGGGCCCATGTGCTACCACATTTCGTAAACCGTCTCTTGTCTGCTCAAATAACTTTTTGAAAATTAACAAAAAATATCAAAGTAAAAGATTTCTAAAAACATATAATTACGAGGGCTGCTCTATATATTTCTGGCCTAATAGTGAAAATGCGAATATTTATAATCAAAAATGGTTTTATTGTTTTTCAAAGTATTCTCCAGCATGATTTATACACTTTTGCATGCGCTCAAACCAGTTGTCGAAGCACTTTTTCCACTCCGATTGAGACACCTCTAAAACATGGTTTTTGAACACTTCAACAGCTTCTTCTGGCGACGAAAATCTCCGATGACTTCAGGCAACCAAATTGTAGTGTAGCACTCAGAAGTGACCGTCCTACGTTGCTCAAGCGGAACAGTCGCCACATGACCAGTTTTGCCGAAGAAACAGGCGACCATTTGTTTCGAAGTGCTTCTTCGACGAACAACTTTCGTTGGATTTTGCTCGTCTTTGAAGACCCACACGGTCGATTGTTGTTTCTTTTCGGGCTCATACGCATAGATCCATGATTCGTCACCTGTGACGATCTTACAAACGTCTTTTGAAGCACCGCAATCGTATTTTTGCAACATTTCTTTGCACCAATTGACACGAGCCTTTTTTGAGCGACTTTCAAATTGTACGGGATCCAACGAGAACAAAACTTTTTTACGGCCAGGTGTTCATGCAGTATCGAATGTATGCTGGTGGAAGAAATGTCCAAGGATGTCTCTATCTCTCGGTATGTCGCATGTCGATCTTGCATTATGAGTTCACGCACGGCATCAATATTCTCTGGCACAACAGCCGTTTTTGGACGACCTTCACAGAATTCGTCTTTGAGCGAGCTTCGGCCACGATTAAATTCATTATACCAATTTTTCACAGTGCTATAGGATGGTGCTTCGTCGCCATACAAAGATTTAAGTTCATCAATGCACTCTTGTCGTGATAATCCACGTCGAAAGTTGTGAAAAATGTTGGCACGAAAATGTTCACGAGTTAATTCCAATTTTTTCTATATTAATTTTTTCAAGTCACTGTAAACAACACAATTAATGGTCGTACGTCAAAACGTTTTGAGTACGATTATGCTTAAAAATGACAAACTTTCCAATGGAAATGTCAGATTGCACTTGGCAGCACTCAGTGTTGCCAGGCCAGAAATATATATAGCAGCCCTCGTATTCAATTAGAAAATTTATTATTATCAATCTCTTTTATATTAATGAAATAAAGTAGTTTTACATAAACAATTATTCTACCAAAAAATCTAATTTGGATAGGAGTTTCTTTTTAGATTTATTTTTTTAATATTTAACTTTCAACTTTCTGTGAAAACACCTGACATAATGTTTAAGATATATATCTTTGAATACTTCAAATTCAATTTCAGAGATATTGTCATATTTTTGAAATTTTTTTTTTTAACAATATTTTTTAAAACGAAAATTTTACCTACACTGCGTTGCAAAAGTGTATACTCACCTACTTTTTTTTAAATATTGTATTTGTTTCCCTAATTTTGTGTTTAAACAAAATTGACTGCTATTTTATTATTGGATGCGTATTTTAGTTAATAAAATTCATGTGAATTTGTCGGTGCCCTTTAAAGTGCTCACTATGTTAAACTAAATTTGTTATTTTATCCGTTGCTGTTGTCATAGTAGTCAGCACATTGACTACAAATCTAGTTGGCCAGAGTTCAACCCCTGTGACAATCAAAAAATAAATATTTTTTTTTGTTCAATGGTATAAATACATATTCAGAATTAACATACAGCATGTAGCCTCCTTTGTAAGTACTTCTTTGTAGCATAGTAGCCAGCGAAGTAAAATAACTAATAAAATTGCTATACCTTTCTCGTTTCACCACCTGTCTTATTCCTTATCTATATCCCTTTCCTATAGAATGTAGCACGGTTACAAAAATAACTAAATGGGTATTGTTGCCTAAAGAGCTACTTAATATTCGTCAATATTTTTAATTTGAGAAAAAAGATTTGCAATTGATTTTGGAATTTATAATGTACGATACAATTTTTCTTCTCGTTATAGTAATACAACCTCTTGCACAAAAATCCTCTTGTTATGGATGCTCTTCCATTATTCCAACATCCTTTAATTACAAATTACTCTCTTCATGCAATGAAATATTGTGATTTATTATAATTTAAAAAGACTGTAATTTTTAATTTTCAAAAAACACTTTCTGCTAATTTTTTATATATATCCCGATTAAATTAATTACCAATATTAATTATTGAGAGCCAAAGCACATCTCGAAGGCCATTTCGCTACCGTTTACTTAGCTCTTCAGAAAACTTCCGACAAACATTTTAAATAAACTTAAAAATTTTTTCCAAACAATAAAGTAAAGACAAAAACAAAAGTATAAGCAAAAACAACAATAACCAAACACTCCACTGTATACGGCTGACTTTTTATCGGCTCATTTATACTGTTGAAAGAGGATGAAAAATAAAATATCAAAAAGTGCTACGATAATTTATTTCTATGCACAGGCACTTTGCAATATCGGTAATTAATTTAATCGGGATTATAAAAAAAAAATTAGTACAAAGTGTTTTTTGAAAACTAAATAATTTAATAATATTCCCCTGTCTATATTTTACTATTTACTTTTCTCCATCTACGGTCATGTATTTATAATAATGCAACAAAATGTATTTTTTTCGTATGAATGTTATTTTTGGCAATTGATAAATATTTTCTATTTAATTCCCACACTTTTTTAAAAGTATGATTTCATTGTCGTCAAATCTGTTACGCTTGAGGAAAACAAAATATGTTTAATAAAATAATTTTAAGGAAATTTGCAAGTAATTTTCTTATTAAGAAAAATAATAATATTTCAAAACATTGATTGATAACTTGTCTGGGGACATGTCACCTGCAGGTGAAAATTATTTGTGCATGAAAATTTATGCGAACGAATTTAAAGAGAGAGTAGTTGCAATACAATATCAGCATTATAGTTCAATAAAAATTCTGCGAATTGAAATTTTAAATAAAATTTTGCATACATTTTGCAGATTTAAATTTTTTTCTTGAATAAACGAATAAAAGTATCCTTGCTGTCGTAGACTTTTGATGTAAAATAATTCTTTAAAAGGAAAACTATTAGTTTTGACGCCAAATTTGATCGCCAAAGCAAAAAGGTACACAGTGGCCATTGATTTGTTTTACGGGATGTATAAAATTTGTCTGATCATTAAAATAAATATTTTTTTTCATTTCATAACAATCTTAATTTTTTATCGAGTTTTTTTCTCAGTTTGTAATACTTTTTAATAGAAATTTAAATTCTTATTGAATAATAAAAAAAAAACAGCAACAATAAAAAAAAAAAATAAAAAACCAATCACTAAATGCTGTCGCCTCTTATACGTTTTATCCCGAATTCAAAATTATCCAGACACAACTTTCTTCTTAAAACTCTTTCGACAAAAAGTAGTCTTTCTCCGTTGAAATAATTGCTATTTTATTGAAGACATTGTTGGCTCCCAACAACAAACCTTGAAACTCACTTTATTTTTAAAGTAGATTGAATAAATAGTTTTTCTTTGTTTCAATATTAATTGATTCATTAATATTTTATTTAAAAAAGAAACAAAAAAAAAAAATAAATAAATAAAGAACAAACTAAAATCCATTAAAATTAAAACTTTCCAAACTGATGGCGAACACAGGTTTTAAATTACTTTTTTTTTCGTACGGGCACAAATAATTATTGTGAGTAATTACGGTTACAAGTGTCTTTTCTGTCATCCTTCGTGTTGTCCACTTAGAACTTTTGACAAATTTGTCTCAATTAAAAGACAACTACAACCACAACAAATCAACGATTTTACTTTTTACATGAAATTAAATAAAGAACAAAATCTAGAAAATCAAATTACTTGATTTCCTTCCTTCTACACTTGTACAGATTGATGGATTCAAACGAGTATAAACTCACTTATAAACTCAACACACACACACACATGCGCACCACTTTTAAATGATATTAAAAACATTCAGTCATTTGACTCATCGACTGAATGACTGACTTGTGATTGATATTCATTAGACCTGGGCTTTTGTCTTCAACATTTTACGCCTTTTTATTTGTTTTGTTCATTCATTACAATTAAATCGATAAAAATCAAGAGCTGATCACTTGTTTTTTTTTAATTTATTTAATGGTTTAATAAGAAAGTGTCTTGTGTTTGTTTTGTATCTTGAAGTTTGTAAACTGTTTTTTTATTTTTTATTTTTATATTAAAATAATAGTGATGAAGACTAATTACACGCGTCAATGTGGCCTGGAGAGTGGCGTTTCTTGCTGATGATCGTGGTCTGAAAGTATTTCGTAGACGACAAACACAAAAAATTTATTGAACGAATTATGTTTTTAATCTCTTTGAAATATTTCAAACTTTCAAGATTAATATGTTTTCCAAAAACAAACAAAAAGAAACTCAGCAGGATTTTAAGCAAGAATTAAGGTCTTCATATGCTTTTATTTATCATTTTAACTTAAAACAGAAAACAAAATATTACTTTGCTTACAACTTATACTTAATGCTTCTTAAAATGGGATACTTGCCATCGCCACAAGTACCCAACACATCGTCGGTGGTCAAATCGAACAGGGCCACACCTCCCAAACTTCTTACTACTGCGTAATTGGCCTTGTTGGCTGCAGTAGCTGGCTCCTCATAAGAAATCCACACACCATATTCTCCATTCTCATCAGCATCACGATAACAGTAGGTACCATAACGTTTAGTTGGATCTCCCACTTTATGAAGTGGAGCCTCTTCGCCCTTTAAATCTTTATTTTTATGAATTTTTACGCACACTTCTGGATAACTTAACAAACCAATAGTTTGTGTTCTATTACCAGCTGCAGCAGCACCACCCGCTGGTATTGGTGGATATCCCGTTATACCCGACTCTTTTGTCATCACCCAAGAACGTCCATACGCCGGCACGCCCATTATTAGTTTGTTCGATTCGCTAGTATTATTTAGCCAATATTGTATTTGATAGTCAATATTAAGCTCGGGATCACGTTCATATAGTTCATAAATTGAGGCAGTATAGTCAGCCACTTTAGGATCTCTTAGAGGAGTCACATAATCAAAGGTGGCCAAAGTAACAAAGTCCATTTGTGGCACAATTTTAGGAATGTCAAAAAACACTGCAAGAGAAAACAAATGACAATTAATTGTTTGCAAAATAAAGTAAATAAAAAAAAAAACATTAAATAAAAAAAAGGGGCAATTAAAAAAGGTACCTTTTAAAAAGTACTTTTTGAAAACTATAAAAATATTTGACATAATCACATTTTTAGAAAGTATCTTATATATAAGAACCTTTTCAATAACTACCTTTAAAAAAAAAAGTACCATATAAAATTGCCTTTAAAAAATAATCTTTTCAAATTTCTTTTTAAAGATACATTTCTAGATATTACTTATGTTGTATAAAGCAGCACTGTTACAAAAAAATTTTAAAAGTACTTTTAAAACAGTATTTATAAAGAGATAATTTATAAAAAGTACTTTTTGATATATTTTTTTTAAATTTTAATAGCGAACCTTTCGAAAAGCTTTTCAAAAAAGTTATGTACCTTTAAATAAGACGTACCTTTGAAAAAAGTAGATTTTAAAAAGATCTTTTTAACAATCTGTGTTTTAAAATAATTAACGATTTAAAAAAAGTACTTTTTAAAGAATGTTTTTTAAAAATATTTACGGTGATGGTCAAAGTGTTTGCACAACGGACATTTTTATGTACTTAACATAAATAATTTATAGTCTATTTCGTTGAAAGTTAATTGGACAAAAAAGAAAAAAAGGTAAACTTTTTCCTCTTACTTTTAAGAACTACCACTAGTAGTCACTAATGGAAAGTACGTTCAAAAATGTAAGCTTTGTAAATAATTTTGATTTCCCTCTATAAAAATATAAAAATTATTTTAATATGTAAAATAACATTTTGAAAAGTTTATTCGTAAAAAGTACCATTTAAAAAAGTACCTCTAAAAATTATCTTTTAAAAAATATTTTTTTTTCTAAAATCCATTAAAATTTAACCTTTAACAAAAGGCACTAAAAGGTAAATCAAAAATTTAAAATACCTTTCAAAAATGTATTCTTCTTTGTTGTAATAGTACTTTGATAACACTGCCCATTAAATAATACATTTTGCATAATGACCTTTAAAAAAGAATACTCTTGCGAAATGTATCTTAAAAGAAGAGCATATTAAAATGTACCTATTGCAGCAGTATAGTAAGATATCTTAAAGAATTGACTTTTAAAAAGGTGCATATTTAAAAAAGTACCATTTTGAATGAATATCTCTTCAAAGGTGCTTGAATGTTTTTACTTACGTTCTGCACTGACATGTGGTAAGACGGTCATCGTCAACAGAGCGTGCAATGAGCTCATGCTTTGTCTTAGCTCATTCACAAAATTCACAAATTGTTCGCGATGTTCTACGGCTTTTTCATCGACGATCTTACGTCCCTTAAACCAGCCCTTAAATTTATTCCATGCTTTACGAAAGCCCGAGTAAACTTCTCTGGGAGGATTTTTGGGAAATTGCCAGGCTAAATCTAGGCCATCGAAGCCATAAGTATTGACAAAACTTTGAGCACTATTTATAAAAGCGTTACGATGAGCAATATTTTCCAGAAGCATTAAGTATTTATTGAGCTCTGTCTCATCCGCTTCCAAGTCACGATCACCACCAACTGAAAGTAACACCTTAAGATGGGCATGTTTGCGCTTGAGAGCAGTTACAGCATGAAACAAATCAAAATTTAAGGCACGATCCAGGGTTTTCAATTGAAAGGTGTCTGAGTTAATGCCGGCATAACCATAAATCAAATAATTGCAAAATTGCATGGCAGGATCAATATCGAAAATAGTTTGTTGAACTGGAATTTTAAGCAAAAAAGAAGTTATGAAACTTTATTTTTAAACAACAACAAAAATTTAAAATTTTTTACCATCTCTCACACGGCTGGTATCCAAATAACACACCATAATTTTTGCGCTTATATTCTGCATACCGATATATTGTAAAAGTACTATTGCAATTAAACAAAATATTTTATTTCTTCCCATTTTGTGGACGTTGTTGACGCTTTGACTTTTTTCTAAAAACTAAACTTGAATTTCCCCAGTTTTATTTAGTTTTTCATACGAAATTGTACTTTTCTATTTCTGTTGTTTATACTGCTGATAAGGTTCTTGTTTATTTATAAAAAAAGATTTTTTATTTTTAGTTTATTTGATTAAAACTCGTATTTTTACATAGAAATCGGTTCAGTTGTTATCAGTGACTTTGAATTTAATGTGCCTGTTTTTATTTTCTCAAACTTTTAAGTACGATTATCAATAATCTACTTGTTTCTCTCATTTTGACACTCTTTTAGTTTTTTTTCTCCCCCGTTATATTTGATGTAATACAGGCCTGGAAAATTGATATATTAAAATTATATTTACTAAACTACTTTTTTTTAATATGCTATGCTAATTATCCCGAATAATAAAAGATAAAAGAAAACAAAATAATAATAAAATAAATAAAATAAAAATAAATAATAGTAATAATAATAATATATAAATATTTTAATGTTTCGTGCTGTCCATAATTTTGATTATTATTATACATTAATTTCTCAAATTAAACTTCATTACCTATTCATTTATTCAATAATGTAAATTAAAAACAAGTTATTAATTAATAATAAAAATACTCTCCTGAAGAAGTCGGAAAAAACCGACGAAACGTTGGGAAAAAGAGGGAATAATTTTTTTATTCGCATCGGTAACAAATCTGACCAAAAATAGCCCGGGATGCGCGCTTCACAATAATAATAATAATAATAATAAGTATTTTTTTTTGTTGTTTTTGCCTTAACTTTGATTTATATCTTTACTTTGTTGTTTGAACAAAAATGCTTTCACACTCAATAATCAATATTGGTGATTTGAGTAATGTTTTAGGGATAATTAGCACAGTATATTTAATGATAATTCAATAAATTTGATATTCGCGTAATTTAAATTTAATTTTATTTTGAAGTTAATTGTTTGCTTTGAAAGCGACACTGTTCGAATAACACCAAAGCAACAGATGTTACGACATACTCGTATATAATGAAGAAATTAATAAACGTGTGAAAATTATCACGTTACGTTACTAAACAGAAAATAAGACATTTACGTAAAGTAAGAAAATTTATTTTAAATATGTAACTATTTAAAAAATTTTAAAGTTAATAATTAAAAAAAAAAATTACCGCAGTACTAAATTTTCCATCTCTGGTCACATTGCAATGATGTCATTAGTTTGATCTCTGTATGAAAATGTGTTTTAATCTTTTCATTAAGAGTGAATAATCTTTGAATGAAATTTTTTTACAGTAGTGGACAAAACATTGACAAATGAATTTCACTTTTCAACATCACGAATTACTTGATAAAGTTTTTAATAATAAAATGATTTCTGATGTAAGGTTAATGGATTTAGCTGACAAATCTAGAAAAATTCGTGATTAAAATACGAGCTATTTTTTATTGTAAATTACTAGAGAAAGAAAAGTCTCACTAAACAAATAATTGATGACTCTAAGACTTTTTTTTCAGCTTCTTTTTTTAAAAAAGTGCCAAAACTCATTTGCTTTTCTGTGATTCCTATTGCCACAGAATGTTAAATCTTCCCTGGATTTATTAAAAACATAAAATATTCTAAGTATTTTGTAAAATTTCCATTTTCAGATGAATTTAATTTAATGTTGAATTTTAGAATTTGTTTTTAATATCTTTTGTGAGTATTTAAAATGTTTTTACTGAAATTTTTATTTGTCACCAAATTTAATTAATTGCGACTTATTTCGATTTCTGATTGCGTTTCGATGATTTCATTACAAAAAACTTTTTTGGGATGCATTTGAAAAATCACAGCCTTAGTTGTTATTAAGAAAATTATGGAGTTGCTCTTGAACCAAATTGAACCACTTGGCATTATTAAATTTTAAATTGTCCAAGCTTCAGAAAGTGCAGATTTTATTCTAAAATATGGTGAAAAATAATATATATTTATTTTTTAAATAAATAATTAAACTTTAGTATCAAAATTATCATAAAAAATGATACGAAATTACAATTGATTAATTAAATTGATAAATTAAATAAATCCACTCAAAACGTTTAACAAAACCTTTTATATCTGATTCTTGAACTTTGTTAAGCTATTAAAAAGATAAAACTTTCTTTAAAGCTCTAAAAGAATTCTTCCTCCTATAAGAATGGTTTCATAAAAAAATTTTAGTTAAATTCAGATTAAAAACTTATGAAGCTTTTAATTGATTCAAACATTTATTTGATTAGAAAATTATGCACTACCTTCTACTTAATTAAAAACTTAATTAAATTTCAATTCAAACCTAAAAAAAATTTAAAGCGTATAAGAACTTATTTCTGTGCAATTCTTTTATAAAATTTCTATGAAACTTTAAAGAGGCTTAGATGAAAAAGCAGCTACTGTTTCTGTAGATAATACCAGTCGGATATGAGTAAAAGCTTTTGTAAATTTTATCTGGAGTTTTTTAGCGATATCAAAGTACGGATGCATTCACAAAAGCGAGATAACTGTATTAAATCACATTTTTTTAACACTCAAAGGAGGAAATGGTAGAAGGACTTATGACCCTCAAGAGAATTTCGATAGGAATTATTTCAGACTCTTAAAGGGTGCCGAAAATTGCAAAATCTGTTAAATTGATTACCTAGACCACACCTTCTCTATCTTCTGTATGTTGCAAAAGATAGGCTCAAATATATACGAAAGCGATTCTCTTAAGAATCAAGCAGGTTTAAGGATGGATTACTAATTAGTCTTATAGGAAGTTGTTATGTATCTTTGTTCTTGTATCTTACACTTCCCGAAAACTTAAAGTTTGGTTACCTTTATGATCTAAACATCCATGAATTAACTGACGTGAGGCGGTCATAATATTTTTACTTTAAAAAAATTTTAGTCTATTTTAATTTGTTGTTTTTGACTTAATATGCGAAAAGAGATTCTACAAAAATTATTTTTTAATTTTTATTTCAATTAATTTGTTCAGTTAACAAATAAAATTTTATTTGAAATACGTGTTTATTTTAAAACGAAACCCCTAAAATATGCTACATATTGGGTTCATAAAAAACAAAATAATTTATGCTACACATTTCACTCACTTATTCAAACACACACACACACGAACAACTGCATAAAATAACTGCAGCAGTATTTAAAAAAGAAGTAAAAAAAGCAAAAAATTTCACTTAAAAAAAGATTCAACGAAAAGAGAAAAACATTTAAAAAATGAACTTTGGTTGCTGGCAGCGTATCTTGTGTTCATTATCACTTTAGGGGTAGAAAAAAACAAGAAATAAAATAAAACTCGCTAAAAAAATCACGATAAAAAATAAACAAATGTTGTAAAAATTTCAAATTAAAAACGTGATCTCAGTGTGAATTGAATTTTGATATTGCTCAAACACATGAAAAAAAGGGAGTTAGCAGGGGGGGATGTACACAGCCAAACAAACCATATTTGATGGAGCTAGAAGTTGTATGGCAAAAGAGTCGTTTATATAGATTTAACAGGAAGCTGTAAAAGTAAATACTCACACTTCACCAGACACACACACACATACACACACGAACATACATATTTGTACATTCAAATAAAATAACTTAAACTGTAACAATAACAGTAAAAAACACATTGGCTTTATAAAAATTTAGCAAAAAAAAAATAATAAACTACGATATACGAGTAAAGGACTTGAAGGCAAAACAGCTACAACACAATAACAATTTTAGCGCGAGGGGAAAAAAACTTTAGAAGGACGTTTCAAAGTGAAAAATTACGCGCCATGTTAAATTGTTTTGGAGTTTATCTCTCCATTCAAGTTGAATTTTTCCATATCGTTTATGCTCCTTTTTTATATTTCTTTACTGTTTGTTGGCCATTAAAAAGCAGAGTTATAGCGTTTTTTTTCTTTCCTTTCTCAAATTTATTCGTATTGTTGTGTTTACCCTTGTATTATGCTTTCAACACTCTGATGTCTGATGGTCTGCGATATAGTCCTTTATTTTGAAAAAAAGGAAGTCTAGCAGTTAAAACAGAAAACACATACACAACGCAATGCAGCGAAATGGTTTTAAATCGTTTAGATGGATGCGGAAGTATGAGGTTTGAAATTTAATTGACGTGTAAATAGAGTTTTTCTGCAAAAAACAGCCATAAAAAGTTAAAAAAATAAAATTGAAAAATAAAATGCTGATAAAGAAAGCGGTTAAAAAAAATGGCTTGTCTTCTGTGAGTTTTTTTAAGTAAAACCAAAATTTTTCTTTGAGCTGTTGCTGTTGTTAGAAATTTATTGAGCGATTTTAAGTTGTTTGTTGTTGTGCCAATTAAGTCTAAGAGAAATTTAAATTACGGTTTAGTCA
Organism: Gymnosoma rotundatum; assembly: GCA_916610165.2. NCBI lineage: Eukaryota > Metazoa > Arthropoda > Insecta > Diptera > Tachinidae > Gymnosoma > Gymnosoma rotundatum. Next base: position 129,135,970 of record OU744339.1, on the reverse strand, counting down.
TTTTTAGTAGAACTAAATTTAAACTAAATAATATCGATAGCATAGTTTCGATAGTTTTTTTAAAAACCATCAATACTACCGTTACTATCAAATTTTTTTAGTGCTAATTCTGATAACTATCGCTATCCGATACCATCGCTTTTAGAGAAAGAAACTATCAATAGCCAGTCAAAAATAAAACTATCGATATTACCGATAGCGCTATCGACTGTTTTGCAGCTCTACTTAGCACTCGGATAAAATTTTCGAATTGTTACGACACTTGACTTATTTAAATTATTCGTATTCACGCAAAAGAGAACTAGAAGTTTAATGCTTTTGTTCAAGACGCCTAATTGATGTTTCTCCATTTTTATAATTTTTTTCTTTAAAATTAAGAAGCAAAATGCTCTGAATTGGTAAAAAAAATTAAGTTAGGATGAAGAATACATTTATTTCTTTCTCATTTTAGTCGTCAATCTGCATCAAAAAATTGTTTTGTTGTTTTTATAGAATTCAATCTGCAATTACTCAACTGCAATTAATTTTTTGAAAAATGATTTCATGAACTTGCGTTTATTGATTCCTTTAAAAATAAACATTTCATGGTATTTTCATTGAATATTTTTTATTAAAAACTGTTAAGGGAGAATTGGATTTGGCCCGCTTTCTGGTCCATTTGTTTGCCAATCCATTTTTGTTAAGTGTTAACTGAAGTTATTGCCTGAAACAATCAAATATGGCCAAATTATTTCTTTTATGTTTGCAACCTGCGCAAATATTATATTTACATAACTTCCATTTATGTATTAAATTTATTAAAATGTTACTTGGACGGCGAAATAAAAATTCTCTCATTGCTCCGCATCCATATATTTGAATAAGGTCATAAAAATTAGTTTTGCTTGTTTGTAAAAATGCTTTTATGGCTAAAATTAAAATACAACGCAATTTTTATTAATTAGTAATAAATTTACTACTTATAAAATTTTATACTAAATACGAGTGCATATTTCTGAGAATTCACTTTGAAGACCATTTTGCTACACCGTAGTTTTGCATTTCCTTTTGATGAATGTAAAACTAATTAAAAAATAAGCAATTATTCCATAAAAAATGTTGGTGAATACCTTCCAAATGCATTTCGCTATATTTGCTACGTCTGCTATTTGTTATTTGTTATAACTACGACTTGTTCTTAAATTAATTTCAAGGCAACAATACTGAGCGTGTGTGTGGTCCATTTAAAGAAAATAATTTAATTGTGTGTTTGTTTGCCTGCGTATTTTTAATTGATACGTCTGTCTGATTGTGTGTTAATTAGGTTTTAGCAGAAATATTTTGTGTTATTAATGAGTTCTGTGCCGCTATCAAATAAGATCTACTACTTCTTATACTGCCTCTAATACTTGTAAAACTGCTTATACTGCTACTAATACACGTTTTCTTACTAAAACTCACATTCACTATCTGCTGCTCATTTTAACCACTTCACTGATCATCACGATGGATGGTTTTTATCCTCATCCATTTGAAAGAAGTAAGAAGAAACAAACTTGATAATAACAGCATTCGTAACAGGTTCAACTAACTTTTAATCTAATAAAATACTTTGTAATTCAAATGACCAAAAACACCCAGTCATATGAAAATGTGATAATTTTAATATTATTTTGGTTGTTCAATAAGCGTTTGTGTATTCATTTCAAATTAAATTAATAAAATCGTCTATTTAAAGCGATTGAAAAGAAAACTAACTCTTCCATAGATATTAATAATATAAAGTTTTCTACAAAAACTTATCGATAAACCAAAAGAGAAAGAATTGTTTATAGAATTTTATCCGTGATATCGATATTATAAAATGTTTTATAGAAAATATCGATAATATAAAATCTTCTATAGGAAATTATCGGTTAATTTAAAATTTTTATAGATAACACAGAACTTCCTATACAAACTAATCGATAATGTCAAATTTTCTACAGAAAATTATCGATTAGATAAAACTTTTAATATAATCTTATCGATAACACAAACTTTTCTACACAAATTCATCGTTCAAAGAATTTTCCATAGAATTTAATCGATGATAACGATAGCATAATATGCTTTATAGAAAATATCGATATCTATTGGAAATTAGCGATTCTATAAAATTATTATGTATAACATACAATTTTCTATACAAACTAATCGATAATAACAAAAAAAATTATCGATTATATGAAATTTTTTAATTGAAACTATTCGATAACATTAAATTTTCTACACAAATTTATTGATACAAACATTTTCTACAGAGTTTGATCGATGATATCCATATTATAAAATGTTTTATAGAAAATATCGATAACATGAAAATTTTATTAGAAACTTATCGATAACACAAAATTTTCTATACAAATTTTTGGATAAAAAATTTTCTATAGCATTTTATCGATGATAGCGATAGTATAAAATGTTTTAAAGAAAATATGAATGTCTGTTGGAAATTATCGATTATATTAAATTTTATAGACAACACAAAATATTCTATACAAAATAATCGATAATAACAAATTTTCTAGATTTAATTATCAATTATATCAATTGTCTACATTTTATTACAGAAAAATATCGATAATATAGAAGCTTTTATAGAAAATTGTCGATTATAAAAAACTTTTTATAAAATCTTTTCGATAACACAAAATTTTCTAAAAAAAAACTAATCGACAATATTAAACTTTCTACAAAAAGCGTTGATAATTAAAAACCTTCAAATTCTGGATAATTTAAAATTTTCTGTGTACAGGTATCAAAAATATCGAATTTATATAAAAAAAGTTATCGATAACACAAATAAAGTTATAAAAACTTATGAAACTATAAAATTTTTTAAACAAATTTTTTAACAGCACATTCTTTTCTATAAAAACGTATCGATAACACAAAATATTATTTGCAAACTTATCGATAATTATATATTCTATAAAACAATAATGCATGGTATAAAATTTTATAAAAAAAAATGTTTGAAAATTAACAATTTTTTATTGAAAATAATGGATTATGTAAAATTTTTTGACAAAAATTCATCGACAGAGATAAGTACTCAATAGGCAATCACCGATAACTTAAATATAATATAAAATCAATTTTGAAGAGAAATATTGTCTATAGGCTCTAATCAGACAGAAAATAGTTTTTAATGATATAATAATATATTTATTGTTTTCCATTTGTTATGCTTTACTAACAATTATTTTTTCTGTTCTTTCCTTATATTAAGAACAGCAGATTCTTAATAAATGCAACATATTAAACGGCCAGCTACTGTTTGAAAGTAGCTGAGGACTTTTTACTGGGATACAAAAGAAAAAAAATTTTTTAAATAAACAGAATAATGACCACAAGCACCACCACCAACCAGCCGACAACCACCAACGTCGATCGACAGATAGATCTCATCAGCAGAATTTTATGACTGTATTTGTATAAAATGCCACCAACATCACTTCAATTAGGAGGTGTTTTCTTAATGGCTCTAATTTATTTATTTTATGGTCGTTTATATTTTTTAATTTCTAACATTTTTGTACCGCTCTCGTGTGTGTTTGTGTCTTTAGTTATTAATTTATAACAAAAAAGGAATTTTTGTTGAATTGGTTTCTTTAATTAATTATAAGTAACCGTTATTCATCATAATAAAATTTCAGCTGTTTTCATAAGAAAAACAAAAAACAGCCAAATAAAATTAAGAGCCACCTTGTAAGAAACTAGAACAAAAGAAAAAAAAAAATACAAGACAGGCCTAAATAAGATCCATATTTAAGCCAGGTATTTATTTTGTTTTATCAAATTATTAACCAAAAGAAAAAATTTAAATATTTTAAACACAATAAGATTATTAATCCAATTCCCAGTTCCAACAACGAAACACCAAAACGGCTGAATCATGTTTCACTCAGTAGGAGGGAGTAAAAATCATGTTAAATTGTAACTTAATGACCAATAATGACAACAAATGTCAAAATATTTAACGATTTAAGATTTAAAATATCTTTTATTTCAATTTGCAGTTTCATTTTAAAAACGTTTTCGTGATTTATGATTAATAAAGATTTTATGAAGTTTGATTTACATGTGACTGTCGAATAACCAGCCAAACAGAGTAGAAATGTTATTCTAAATACCATCATCTTTTATTTTTAAAATATAAAAAAATTTGTATGTTTTTTATGTTTTTTGAATTGTTCATTTTCTGTTTTTTGTTTTTAAAAAAACTTTATGGTCATTAAATTGAAGACAAAAAGCAAATTATAAAGCTGTCAAAATGAATACGTTTAATTAATTTGTTGTTTGTCTGAAATAAACAGAAATACTCTTGAATTATTGGATGATTTCCAAAAGAAGAATAAACTCATAATGGATTTTTGAAACCTATAAAAAAATTTAAGAATTTTCAAAATGATGTTTTTTAAATATTTGCAAAAAAAAAGACAAAGTTGAATATATTACTTAACAGATAGAATATCCTATCAGTGCTAAAATTAGTGATTTTATTATTCTCTTTTTTTCTTTTTTTTTCATATTATTTTGTTATTAATTTTTATTGATTTTATTTCACAAAAATGTCATTGGAGTTTTTCTTCAGGCGGCAAATTACGGTATTCGATATCGATCGAAATTTCCATAGAATTTAAATGTAAATTTTTAATACCGTAATTTACCCCCAGATTTATTTTTTCTTTTGAAAATCGAAAGAAATGGAATTCGAAAAATTCCGTAATCAAAAAAATTTTAATTATTATTTGATAACGAAAATATTACTCTTAAATTGTTATCGAAATAGAAATTTCTTTACAAGTATTTGTTGCCAAAAAAAAATTTTTTTTTATTTCTTTAAGTCTATTTTTTCTTCACAAAAAAGCTTAGAAAATTAATGACTTCGTTGCCCGATTCGATATTGTTATAAACTCCTCCATTTTTTATGCCTTAAGAAAACCCATTTGGTTGAAGACGCTGCATGAGAAACAATCGACTTGGATTAAAAAATCAGAAGCTTCAATATTACAATAAGCGTTTTGTGTCACAACGCTAATTAAAATACGACTGCAATAACCAAAATCGATCGAATTTCAAATAAAAACTAACAATCAAGGAGCACAATAATCTAGATATTTGAAAACACCTCGGCACCTCGTTATATAAGTGACATATAGAGACGATTAAGTGTTTTTTTTCAAACGCTGAAAATCAATAAAATTGATTACATTTAATTCTCTAAGTTCATGAAGACCTCAGATTATTTTTAAATTTTACATTAAACACAATTTTTATTTATGTTCCTAAAAATCGTTTTTAGGTAAACACCCTACAGTTAGTTATTTTAAAATTAAATTTATATTTTTTTTATTAGAGAACAGATTATAATTTTCTGAAAAATTTGTATAATTTTGTTGTTGTTTGATTTATACTTTTTTTAATTTTACAAAAATTTGCGGAAATTTATTTTTAAATTTTCTCCAATCCTAAAGATTTGCAAATAAGACACATATACATTTGTATGTATGTTAGTTTGCATGTTTGTATGTAAGTTTGTGGGAAATAAGAATCTATTTATTCATTCAACACATCAAAATTAAGAAGAAAAAAATAAGCATATTTTTGTATTATTTGTTCGGTAATTAGCGAAAACGAAATTGTTAAAACTTTTATTCATTTTTCTGTTTAATCATTAAAATAATTTTCTTCCAGGCCCAGAAGGTGCAATAAAATCGCAATAGATGTCGGTACACAAACAACAACAGTTGTAAAAGCGTTAAAATTCGCACACCATTCATTTACATCAACAGCACGGTTTTTATTTATAAACTAAATAACAACAAACAACAATAAGAATAATAAAGAACAAATAATTAAGAATAGCAAGTAGGAAATGAAATAATGAAAGAAAATTCTATTTTAAACAGAAACAAGGAACAAGGCACAACAAACTCGCTCACACACATTAAAAACAGTTGACCACAAAAGTAATAAAATTTAAGCAAAAGCCGCAATAATAGTGCGAAAATATAAGTAAAAGTACAAAAGTATTTAACACACACACACACACACACTTATTTAGGAGGAGTAAAATAATGAGCAAATAATAATTTCAGGAAGGAGTTATAACAACCCAGCAAACATTTTCTATTGCGAAAGTATTTAAGAACACACATCAACTTTTTTTTTAATTAAGACTATTTTTCAAGTGGAAAAGCCGTCTCGTGCCAACTCGAAAAAGGCCCCTGTCGACAGACATGTATATCGCAGTTTGAGAAGTGAAAGGTAAATAAAGCAAAAACCAGTAATTAATCGTTAAAGTGTCTCCTTGAGATCTTGCTTTTTAACACCCTCAAACTAAAATTATTAAAAGATTTAGTTTAATCAATTTCATATTTCATTTTTGATTGAACTTATAAAAATTAATAATAAAAATTTTCCATTCGAAAACTAATTTTATAGGTAGAATTTTGAACTTTTTTTTCATAATTATTTCTGTGTTCTCCAAAGTATTTAAGTAAGAGTAAATATTTAAATCTTTAATCTAAAAATGATATTTTATTAAGTCCAGCCAGCGCAAAACTTGATAAAATTAAATCATAGCATTCTCTCTTTAATTTTTTAGAAAGAGAATGGTGTATCTTCTTCTTCTTCTTAGTAGAGAAATTTACGATCGTTTAATATTGCGAGCTAGATGCCTGGGATGCTTTAGGCTTTCTCATCTGAGTTCAGTAATGTTTTATGAAGGTTTGAATTTTTTTAAATATCAGGAACTGTGTAGAATCTTACTTTGGCGCCTTTAAATTTTTTCTAAGTTTGAATCAGGTTAGTATCCCATAACTTACTTGTATAGCATCATATAGGTTTTATAATTCTTTTTTAAAATAAAAGTTTGCAATCTACCAACGAGACACTTCATTCGTATTGCTTTCAACTTCATTTGCGTCAGCATTGCTTCTAAATGGCTTTTCGAGTTTGAGTTATTTAACTTTCAAGAGTTGTATTATTTCTCGGTTATTTATTCGAATTAGAAGATATTATGCTCTGCATAGCGTATATGTTCACCAATTTTCCAACAGATATACAATACCAAGGAAAGCTGTGTCGTCAGCATAAGTCGAGTGTGAATACGGATACTGGTTGTTTGGCGTATCAATAAGCCTGTGGTGAACTTAGAAGGTCTACTTCTTTAAGTATAAAAATTAAGTGCTCGCTTTGCAGTAGAATATTTAAGTGTCGGGAAACAATTAGAAAACCAAATGCTTTAAAGTGCTCTATGTTTCAAATATTTTACCTTTTTATTCAGATAATAGGTTGTTTGTAGAATTAAAATTTACAATCAATAAAACAACAACAACAATTTTACAATCAAGAAAATAGGAATTGAGGCCATTATGCTTTGCACAGAGTAAATGTTTACCACTTGTTCTACAAAAATACCTAGATGCTTCACAGAGACTTTCATGAATACCAAGAAAAGCTGTTTTATCAGCAATATTCTATGTGTGGACACCGATACTGGTTGGTTGACATATGAGATGTATTTAACACGTATAGCATTGGAGCCAGTATACCTACTTGTGAAACTACGGCATCCATCGGCTGTGGCGAAATTAAAAGGTCTTTTTCTTTTAGTATAAAAATACGACCAAAGTGGACGTAAGTATAGCTTTCTAGTAGAATTTTTAAATGTCTGGAAAAAAAATTAGAAAACCAAACAATTGTTAGTGCGCTATGTCCAAAATATTCCGTTCTTTTACGGTTTTTTGTAAATTAAATTGTTCAATCAAGAAAACAGGAATTGAATTTATGCAACAGCATAAATATAAGATTAAATAAATATTAAACGATAAAATAACTATTATTTAATAAACTTGAGCTAAAAATCAAAATGAAAGAGAAATGCTACAAAATGGACAAATTTACCACCGTAATTCTTGATACCCGGGATACCTTTGTGTACGTTGCTTTTTATTTATTTGAGTTTTATTATAAAAATTTAAATAAAATTTCAAAGTAATTGTTTTTTTTTTTTTTTTTTTTTGCTTAAAAAATTAATTCATAATTATTTTTCAAGTTTTACTTCAAAAATTACAACTCAAGTAATTTGAGAAAGAGCATTTTCCGCCATAAAAATAATATTGACTAATTTACGATTAAACTTATCTCCAAAAATTCTTATTTGCTAAATTAAAATAAAAATATAAAAAAACTTGTTAAATAATTAATAATTTCCTACTAAAAGAAAAAAATTCAAAACTAACAATTATTTTCAAAAAAAAAAAAAAATGATAATAAAACTCGTAAAATAACATTTATTTTCCAAACAAAGAATTAAAATGGTAAAATAATCATTAAAGAGTAATTTTTTGAATAAAACTTATAACAGTTACGATATTTGTTTTTCTTTGCTAAGGTGCCACATTTAAGTACGTCCAAATTTTTTGGTGTGACAAATCGATACCTTTTTAGATCACATTCCAAATCGATACTCTGTAAAACAGCAACTCAGTTTATTATATAAAATTTTGATCCCAAGCCTCACTGCACATCATTAACTAGTTTTTCCTAAATATATTAGAAAATTTGTATCCATCCAATATTAATATCTCATCAAACTGTTTCGACACCACAAGAGACGGCATCGATTATCAAATTATTTCATTTCAATCATCACATTTAAAGAAAACTAAATGGCTCATTCAAAAATGTCTTTCTCTACCACTTTTAGAAATATTTAGCGATATAAAAGCTGTCTTCTTTATATCTACTATTTAATTGTTTTTTTATTACATTGATGTTTCGTTTTATAAAAATAACTTCTAGCAGACTTTTAGAAGCGTCTTCTTTGATATAAAATCTTTAAGATGTTTATGGGGTTATTTCATATAAAGCATTTTAACTTTAATGCATACATTCATCCAAATGTGTCAATATTTACAAGATACGGAGTTTTTGTGGTACTAGGAACCAGTGTTTAAATTTTATTTACTTTTTTTTTTAACAGAAAACACAACAATTATGATTTTATTGAAATATAAAAGCCGGCCGTTTTTTGTACAAATGTACCGGAACTTGCAGACAGCAAAAGAAAAAGAAAAAAAGTCTTATATTTAGAAACGATACCGGAGCAAACTGCTGACATTATAGATCCCTGTTCGAACCCCTTCTTTCCCTAAAAATTGAACAAATCTCGTGTTGTCACCGGATTTTTTTGGACAGCTGTCTTCATTCTTTCTGTAAAGTTTAAAGGTGTTCTTGTAATTGTTACCATCTAGCTAAATTTTGGGTTCCTCATAGCATCTACATTTACTCTACCCTCTCAGCCTGTTCCAGACATCATCCTTTCCATGATCTTTCACTAAACTAGCTTAAGGTATCGCGATTAAAGCCAGACAATTTTATTAACTTCCTGCCGAACTTTCTTTATTGAATTTCTCCCTTTAACGAGATCTCTTTATCCCTATCGATGCCGTATGGGTTTGTCCCTTGTAAAAACTGGCGTTTTTTTTCAGAGAATATTCTTTCTACCTTTTGACAGATTTCCGTGTTATGTCGGAAGGATTCCCACTATTGTGTATAGTACAAACAAAAAACTAAAACTAATAAAATTCGCAGTAATGGAGAAACCCATACGGAACTCCATACACGCAGGGTTCGGACTATTTAATTATGCCAGGCTGCTGGTGAAGAGAAGGGCAAACCAAGAAACCTGTTACTGGGTGCTATCGTCAGATGGTTTAAACCGAACTTCTGACTAGGCGGTCAGTTACGGTCAGCCATAACCTAATGCCTACCAATTGGCAGCCTTTATTCTTCTTTTATTCAACAGACATATTAAGTTCCGTCTAACAAAGTCCTGTCTGCCAATTGTCCCACGGGGGTAGTAAGAGTCGGAGCTGATCTATCCTAGTCTCTGAAAAAATTCCTTCTGGGACTAAGGGGAACCTGTGCAGGCGCCAAAATCTGGATAGACAATGTTTTACTTGACAAAGGCCTGACCAGTGCCCTTATTGATTGGTGCCACGGGAACCGGTAACCCATACATAGAGCCACCCGTTTTAGTAGCCGGTTTTTGCTGAGGTCCCTACACGTGGTGGCTGTGGTTTTGGTCGGTTTCTGCAGGAAAGGCGCAGTGCCAACTGAAGTGTGCTGTTGCACTCTCAACAGACGGGGTTGAATGGTCTCCAATACCCCACCCAAAAAGTAGTTCATGGGTCTAACAGCCATGTTCTTAAATTTACGCCAGTGAAGGGCGCTAGTTTACGCATTGTAATTCACTCAGTGGTAAGACCACCGTCAGATATGGCTATCATGACAGGTGCTGACGATAATCTTGATCACAATCTGTCCCCCAAACACCAAGTCTTCCGAAAAAATCCATAGGTCATTAACTCCTCACTTTTTTGAATTCCTTCATGAAATGGCACTATTAGAAAAGTGTTTGTGTTTTGTGATATAAATAATATTAAAGAATTCAAAACAAGATTGTGTTGACTATCCACTGAAACAAACATAGAGGCTTTTATATTTTATATTATATAGAAACTAGCTGTGCGACAAAGTCTGCAGTAATTTTGTTATACGAATGGTACTGAAGAAAATGAAGTCGTATTGAATTTACATTCCCAACCTTAAGAGTAAGTTTTATCTTTTAAGAATAAATTGCACAGCAAAAGATCGAAATAAAACCGAATCTTGTGCCCAGATTAAAGTATCAAAATCGAAAAAATTAAAGCTCGCCTATGAAAGTCAATACAGTCTCATTTTTTTTTTTTTGGTAACAAACAGATTTCTTCCTTCAACTTAATTTACAGAGATTATTAACCTACAAATAAAAGGTATAAAAACCGCTTAGTTAGCATTACTGGTGTTAAACAGTTGGTGTTGGAGTACTTATTATCATTGTATTTAATCAACTGCCCCGTTGCAAATACACTTTAACAAAAACAAAAAAAACAGAAAATAATTCCACAAGAAAATGTGCATTAAAATCCATATGCACTTGTTGTTCACAAGTTAGTGCAACCAACAATCGTATAAAAGCAAAAATACACATTTAAAAATGGACATAATTTCATTAAAATCCATTTGTATGCATGTGTGCGTATTTGTGCACACATATAAACGTTGCAAATTGTTTTTGTCGGCATTCAAGTTTAAAATGTTCATTTTATTTTTCATATAAATGCAATGCAAGTGCGTTTTTGCGTTTCATAGTTTTAGCAATTAATTTGCATTTAATTGCATCTAATCGTTTGTTGCTGCAACCAACCAACCATCCAACGAACCAACCAGCCAACCACTCACTGTCATCTAGTCAGTGTTAGTATGTCAGTTCGCCCATCTTATGGTCTGTCATTTAGTCATTTTAGCCATATTTTATTTATTTCAATTCTGCTTCGAGAACTGATCATTTATATACGAGTGTATATTTAGACTACTGCGAATTCATTTAAAAGGCTACGGAGGATAAACAACAACAACAACAAAAAACATTAAAAAGCTTTTTTGCCACAGTAAAAAGAAATAATGTTAATAAGGCGGCATATTTTGAAGTATTTTCAGCTTTCATCATTTACAATAACATCATCATCATCATTGTCATAATTAAAATGATATTAATATTGAAGTTCATCATTATGATTAAACATTTTTTAAGAATTAAACTGCAATAACTCCGGATTCTACTTCATAAAATTTTTTTCTGGGTAAAATTGTCCCGTTTTGAGTTCAATTTTTATTTTGGAATGTGTTTAGAATTTGTTCTTTTAAGAATGATTTTTTAGTACCAATTGTCACTCCTGTTTGAAAATCGAATGTTCTCAAAGTCTTTGGATTTTAACGTTCAAACAAACAAGTTTGTATTGAAATTATTTTTTATGAACTTAGGCCTGACTAAAATTTTTATTTTTTTTTTTTTAAAATAATTAATATTTGTAATTAATTTTATGTGAAGTATTTAATTTCTTATTCATAAAAAATAATTTAATTTTTGAATATATTTTAAAATATAAAAAATGTCTTTTAACACACAGAGATAAAAAGTTTTGTTCCTATGAAGAATTTTATTTGGTATCAGATTGAAATTGAATTTAGTTTTTTTTTTATTGAATCAATCATTAATTTCATTAAAGTTAATTAAATAAATAATTGAAACAATTAAACACTTCATGAACTTGCACTATGAAAGCAAATAAAAATTCAATTGTGATTGGTGGTGAGATGATTTCTTGGATATAAGCACTTCGAATTGTTTACGCTTTAACATACCGACTCATTTTGGTCCGCAAAAATATGGTTCTGAATGATAGTCAGTAGATGAGACACAAAAAATCAACCAGCGTCAAAATAATATTTGATTAAAATATATACTTGTGTTTGGACTAACCTTATGTATTTAAATTGGCACGTTTGACTTTGAGTTTTAAAAAGTAAGAAAAGAAATACGAAAGTAAGAAAAGAGATACGATGCAATTAAAAACTTTTAATATTCAAATTTAGCCTTTCTGCCTATTTCGTCCTGATTTTTAAAGAACAATTATTTTTTATATTGTGTCTCGGTATTGCGGTATTCATTCACTGGCTACAAAATATAATAACGTCGTTTGCTACTCTTAAAATCAATTTGTATGTCAGCCTAACGTTTCTCTGCACGAATTTAGAAAAATCAACAAACAAAATTGTAAATTATTATTTTTTTTAATGGCTAAAAGGAAAAAAGCGCGACAAATAATTATTGTCTCTTATGCAAAATTCCATACAAAAATGTTATTTTTACGCTTAAATGATAAATGATAGAAAATAATGTATCAATTTTTATGGCATAAAATGACTAATAATTCTGAAATGAAAGTTGGAAAATAAAAACAATAATTTCCAATAAATGTCTTCCGATTGAGGAGAATTAAATAAGTAAAAAAAAAATTTAAGCAGACAATTACGTTTTTTATTTTTCTAAGCGGATGTGCATCATTAATCTTAAGAATAAAATACACTTCAAATATTAAAAGAGTTAATATTTTAAAAGTGTCCTTCAATGAAAAAAATGTAACCTGTTTGTTACGTTTTACCTCATTAAGGGACAATAGATATAAGTGCAGAGAGTTTACATGATTGTTTTATAAAAAAATATGAAATCATTTAATGCTTTATTGCATAGTTTTGGATAAATAAGAGTTATAGCGCTTTTATAGCTCAAAGTTAGATAACCGTGCCGATATAGTCAAGGTAGTAAACACGTTGACTACAAAACAGATTAGCCTGGGTTCAAACCCTGCGGCTGCCAAAAAACAAATTCAATGGTTTTTTTGTTTTTTTTTTTTTGTTTAATGGTATATAAACATATTCAGAAATTAACATTACTGCACGCAGCCTCATTCGCCGGTATTCCTATGTAGCGCATTCATCGGCGAAGTAAAATAACTAATAACTAAGAATGGCCATTGTCTTCAAAAAAAAAAATTGCCTAACCATATTTGCTAGAGTTGCGTAGTTTAGTTCGTGAACGACCTAGTTCAATTGAACTACTTACACAATTGAACTCTCTTTTTACTGAGCTCTTTGCTCGGTTAATGAGTGTCTTTTATAGTTCATCATTATTTATATGAAAACTAATATAAAATTACAACTTGAGTGAAACCTTAAAACTTATTTTGGTACAAATTAAATAAAAACACCCTTTTGTAATTAGAAAATATATTATTATGAACCAATATTCGTTTTAGTTTTAAAGGTTTACAAAAATAAAGTCACATAAAAGTGCATACTTAGATATAGTTAACCCTTATCGGACGCGACTTTTCACACGTTTGATTCTCACCAGGTTGTAGTTATTTTTAACAAATATGAAAAAAAAACAATAGTATGTTATTATGCATTTATATTCATTTCTTTTCAGTTTTGTTACAAATTATTTATTTTTTGTAAAACTACTACATGTCTGAGTTTCTGGTAATTATTTATATACTTATTTATATACTTGTAGACAGTATGTTTCGACATAATTCGCCTTGTCACTTCACACGTGCCATACGACCGTTGCAGAAAAGTACTGTTGTCACGTCAGAGGTGACTTACGACCGATAAGGGTTAATCTTTAAATTATTTTTCAGTTGCAAAAATTTTCATTAGTATGTGTGAATATGTTCTTAATTTGTGTGAGCTAAACAAATCAACTGGATTCGTTTTATTGTTTTCGGCTCACTTATTGAGCAATTGAACTAAAAACAATTAAGTTAAAAATGTCAACTGAACTCGTTAATTTGTTTTAGCTCACTAAGTGAGCTTTGAACTAAATGAACGTTCTAATGAGCTGAGCTGAAAAGAGCGAACGCTTTAGGGAGCTGTTAAACCCAACGCTTATGTTTGTCGGAAGTCTCATCACTCTCCATCGAATTAAAGGCGATGGAAGTGTTGGATAAAAAAAATTTTACATGCCTCAATATTTTAACACCTGTCTTATCTCTCCTATATCTCTCCTTTAAAAAAAATAAAGCACGATTACAAAAATAATTAAATAGGCATGAAGTGGTAGTTCTTTTTTACAAAAAAAAAGAATTATTTGCACATTTCAAAAATTGTTTTAATCGTTTGAATCAAATTTAACTTTCAAACTTTAAATAATTTGCTATGAATGGACACGTTGCCAGACAATTGCTACATCAGGGCACGCGCTAATATGGGCTGATTGTCGTTAAAGTTTGATATGGTGATTTCTTCTTATCAACTGAATATCAGCATGTAGATCGATACACTTAGATAAAATAAATTAATTAAATAAATTTGAATAGTTATGGACACGTGAATAAATTAATTCTGAGTCTTAGAAATTAAAGAATAACTTTAATAAGTCAATAATAATAATTAATATTAAGTCAATAATAATAATTTAATAAGTCAAAATTAAACTTTGGCAATCATTTCTTGATTGAAATTCTGTTTCTGCAGTGTTTTTGTAGGCCTAACAAATCTACCAGCAGTCATTAAAGACCACTGCTTTTTCGTGATATATTTGCTGGCGCTATTCCTTAATTTCATGTATTAATTGCTCTCCGGACCATTAATAAATTTGTGTAGATGACAAAAGGAAGCCATAACTTTGCTATTGGGCATGAGCTATTTTGGTTTGTTTCCAACGGTAAATATCCACTCAGCTACCAGTGGGTACTATGGACTCAGGCTTTATTTTCTTTTACATTCCACCCTTAAAAATTAACAAATCATTTGTAAAGAACTTTTCCCTCTTAATAAAATATAAAATACACAACCTTAGACCCAACTAAAAAATAAAAATCACTTCATAAATCATGTTTGAAGACCAAATTTTAAGAAATTAAAGTGAAATTATTTTCACTGCAGCACTTAATGCAGTTTTCTGCCAGTGTATGAATTAAATTCTAACAGCATTATTATTCTTTTCGAATACCACATCCTGGAGTTTATCTCACCTGCAATTTATGTCTGCATTTGGGTGTTTTTTTTTTGTAATTTTTATTTTGACAAATCACTTTTCAATTTCTTTGAGAATCTTTATTGTGTTCAAAGACATTTTGTGTGGTGGTCTTGAGTACATTTTAGCAAACATTATTGTATTGTTTCTTTTATTTTGGCATCATCGTCATATTGTTTTGCTTAACCAGATACTATATTGACATTGATCATATTTTATAGATAGTTTTTTTGTTTTCATTTTAAATTTAACATTTTTGCTAATGGTCTGCCATGTGGGTGGTAAACTCCTTTTCAAAATTAAGCTGGATGAGCTAAGTTTTGCTTTGATATGTAAAAGATACTCACACACATACAAAATAATATAAAGAGAATACATTTTTTAACAAAAAAGAAATATAATTATGGGCTTTTAGTTAAAAATCACGTAAATACGGGCAAATCCCATTGCTGCAACTTTTTCTTTTCTTAAACTTTTTGAAATTTTTCATTTGTGATTTAAATGCATAATTATGCTTTATTTTTCCTAAATAAATTTTCTCACCATAAAAACACTTCAATAACATGCCATTTAATTATGCCACAGTAAAATACATGCTATTTTTTTTTTAGAAATTATTTAATTGCTGCTGGCATTTTGGCTTTTTAAGTTTATAAATTGATTAATGGGCACCCACAGTTATAAAAAAAATCAAATAAAAATTAAATTAAAAGCAAAACCTCACAAACAAGACGCCACTATAAGGGAAAAACGAAGCAACTAAAAAATCATTTAAAATTTTATTTTTAAAGTGGGATTTTCTTCATACATTCTTTTAATTTCTAAAACACACAAACAAGCTAAAAAAAAAATTAAAAATTGTTAACGCCTAATAAATCATTAAGAAAGAAATCAAAAAAAAGTGCTTCAATTAAAACAATTTTATTTTTAACAAATGCCCTCAAACACTTTGTTAGCACTAAACGAATTAAATGAGTGACTTGCTTGCTTGGGTGGCTGGTAAATTGAGTGACTGCCTTAATAAATGACATAAATCGTATTTTCAATGCAATAATTTCATTTCATTAAATATTTTATTTTGTCTTTGTTTAGGTTCTCTTTTGATATTAATTTTAGCAGATAATTTCCGTATTTAAATACTTTGTGTGTTTGAAATGGATTGCAAGCCAAATTGCAAATGCATGAGCCTCCAAATAGCCATGAGTTTATGTAAATGTGTAGCTGTTTGTTTCTTATACCAATTAGTAAAATTGTTTGTATGTCAAAAACTTAAATGGCAAATAAATGTAAAAACTGCCAATTTATACAAGACATATTTTCACAAAGAAAACGAAAAAAATAGGAAACTTAAAAGACAAAGACACATAACGAATATAACAAAAACTGTAAATGAATTTAGAGATTTTAACAGTGCACAGTGTTTCGAAGAAATGAAATACTAAAGAAAATAAAAATCAAGGTCATCAATGTTATTCTCACTTTAGGAAACACGACTACTCTTCCAAGCAAGTTTTTTTATTTGAATAATATGGAAGTTATAACAGATTTCCTTCTGCCTAATGGACCATATGAATCAGGATGTATTTATATTTCAAATATTCTTAAAATTATATTAATTAAAATTGACTTATTTTCAGCTTTGGTTCATTTTTTATTTTAATTTCTAAACATTCTTAGAAAGAAAAGTTATTTACAAATGCATTTGGACGTTTTAAAAAGAAAACAAGAAAAATTATACGCTAGCAGAATGAAATGCAGCATTTTCTGGAACGCCACATTCCTCTTCGCAACTATTTACCTTATTCTCTGTAACCCGTCTTGTACATTTGTTTTTGCTTCGTACTAACCTTCGGTATAGCCACGCAATGCAATTTTTAGAAAGTGCCGGCATACATTTGTAAATAATTTTTCTTTAGAGATAAATTTAAAAAATTAACCAAAGCTGAAAATGAGGCAAATTCAATTCTTTTTTAAGATCCTCGGTCAAAGTCCTGATTGGAAAAAAAATTAAAAAAAATTCCTAAAATCGTTTTTTGTTAAATTCAATTCCGCGGAACCATCTACGCGGCCATTCGAACAAACTCTAAAAATATAATCGAATTCGGTTTGACCGTTCGTTAGTTATAAAGTCACAACACAATATATATATAGAATTTACTGAAAAATTGTTAATAATAATAAACGTTGATTATAAAAATTATATTCTATAATTTTTTTTTATAATTTAAATCTGAAGATATTATTTCCTTGTTTCTTTCGGTTGAAATGATTATTTTCTACAGCGATAATTATACTTAATTACGCAGCGTCTGTTATAACCGAACTTCACTCTATTTTTTAAAACACTTTAGTTCAAGTTTAATTACAATTTTGCCTTTCTACATCGTTTCTAGTTTTGTTTCAGTTTTGCGTAATTTCTATTACAATTTAGGCGAAAAATTGTGGCAATAAAAATCCTTCAATACTTTTGTATAGATTATTGATTCTCCTTAAAAGTTCTGGTTGCTCAACAACGCATCGAAATGTTCAAACTACTGTCAATGATATTAAGTTCGTTGCTTCTAATATTTTATACAAAAACATAGTTTTTATGATATTTAAAATGGAAAACTTAGAACCATATTCTTGTGACAATTAATGGCGACTTTGTTGAATTCTTAAAAATACATAATTTGCTGAGGGGAAAAAGATAAAATTAAACTTCAGTATGAAGACCGCTCTCCAAAGAAAAAAACTTGTTTTATTATTTCCTTTATTTTGAAAGTAGTGGTTTTGGACCAGGCTTGCATTGGCAAGAAGAAGATAATGATTTTCTAGGGGGCTTTTGGTATCACAGAATCCAGTATCTCACAAGAACTCAAATATCTCTTAGTTGGCTATTGGCAAGACCCTCCATAGAGTATCGTGGTGTCCGTGACTTGGATTCAAATCGTTTGAGTTCTGATGATCTCTAGTTATTCAAGAAAAATTATGCTAAAATTTACTGTTTGCATTGTCACTGTACTTAAAGAGGAAATTGTTAGTCGTATTTCGAATTCGCTTGTAGTTCTAATCTAATCTAACTCTAATTGAGTTTTTCTTTTGTTCTAAATTTTTATTGTTGAATTTATTCTTAAAATACGAAAAACTAAAAAAAAATTTTTGTTGGCAGTCTGCACCACTGTCCTTAATCCATTAAAATAGCCCTCACATGTTCTAAACGTTATTCGTACATATGTGACGGAATGATCTCAGATAATTGTGAATTTCAACAGGAAAGGGTGGTGTTTAATTTGATTCATTTATGAAGGAATGTTTTCGTTTTGTTTTTTTGTAGTTTTTGTTTGATTCGTTTTCTTTTTTCGCCTTAATGACATATCAAAGCGGTTTAATTTAAAGAGATTTTAAATTCTTTGCTAATTGCTAAATCATATTTTATATAAACGAGCCAATTTACACTTTAGCATACACACACACACACACACACACATATATACATATATAGAAAATGAGGTACGGGAACAATTTCTAGCGAAATCAACCAGTTTGGTTTTCTTTTATTTCAGATAATTTAAATGTATTTTTGTTTTCTTGTTTTTTAAATAAAATTGCTTAAATGGTATGTGGTGGCAATTATTTCATAGATCCACCACTACAGATCATTGCATTTTAAATTGTTGCAAGTGTGATGATAAGGATGTGAATGAGGCTGTTGTTATTGCGGTCGCTGCCAATGATGATCGTTTTCTGTTGTCGCCAGCAATTAAAAATAAACTTTAAGTAAATAAATATATTTTTGTTGTTTTTGTTTAAATACCTAAAAAAAATACTTATAATTAAAACAAAATTGAAAAATTGAAAAAAAAAAATTCTTTTCGTGTAAATTTTTCTTAAGGAAAGAAACATCAACAAAATCGTTTAATTTCAAATTCTGTTGAAACTATGTTGTACAAATGAGTTAATGGTGTTTGTGGCAGCAGCAGCCAACTATTTATAATTTGACATTGGAAATATGAATCAGGAATAAAAAAGAAAAATCACTACATAAAATTGAGAGAAAAAAAATTGAAGCCAGAAAAAGATTTGTGTTGTTTAAAGTGATTTATGTGGCATGGTGCAATATAAAGCTCTTACCCCACTGCCATCATCATGATCATCATCTTCACGGCAGCAATATTGTAAGCAGCCAGCATACATAACACATAAACCAGGCTGTTTGTTGTTTCTTCTTCTTATAACCAGCAGTCTTCTCTTCTATAGAACCTACAACAATCGTACTTAAAAGACGTGTGTAATAATAAATCTATTTAAGTGTTGCATTGTTGCTTTTGTTGTATTTATTTTTTTGATGTTACGTTTTTTATGGCACCGAAATGCCATTTTTAATATACAGCTTTTAAATAATTTTTTGTGTTTTTTAAGTTTTTTTTTTTTTGTAACTAAAAAATTTATTGTAAGTAGAGAAACCCCAACACTTCGTCATCGTCATGAGTATCATCTTATTGCCATCGTCAATGGCAGCATTATTGGCAGTTTGTTGTTTTAGCAGAAGCATCTAATAAAACATGTGTATGCTAAAATTACATAGTGTTATAAAACTAATGGCTAAAAATGTAAATATAAAAATCTTTTATATACTTAACACTCTACACTCGGTAATAGTGAAAAGGGTGAAGGGTGAAAAAAAAATAATGACATAAATTTTAAAATGAAAATTTATGTCGTATAGGTTATGGAACACGCCGTATGTGAATCCAGTTCGCAGTTGACTAAATTATAAATTTAATTTATTTTAAATCAATTTATTTTCCTGCAGCTCTAATTTTGTTTTATTTCAGTATAAATTCCGTTCTAAAAAAATCTGGTTTGAGGTGAGTTTTTGTTGAGGTGCAGACTGTTTTTTTTTAACTTTGGCTTTATTCTAGTTCAGCTCCAAAGAGAGCTTAAATTTAGAACATAAATTTTAGTTCAGCTTAATTCAGTTTTAACCTGTTCGAATTAGAGTGGAGTAGTTCGCGAATGGCCTAGAACTATTCAGTCAGTTGAACTGAACAGTGAGCTCACCTCCATTTCGTTGTTGAGGTTTTTTTTCGTTCTTACGATTTTTACATTTTACAATCTGATTTAAAAATTTTTTTTTTCTATAAAAGTTAAAGAAAAAGAAAATCTTTTTTTTTATTTTTTCTATTTATCTGTGAGTTGTATCACATCAATATTTATGAACTACTGAGCCCAAGGAAAAGTGAATTAAAAAACTATACGAAAAAAGATTTTGCTAAACTGCTTAGCAAATGGACTAGTGAAATAAAAGAATTTTTGAACCCAAAGTTCCATCCAATTCAATAAAATGATTTGTACTAAAAAGAAACGAAAAACTATAGTTTGAATCAAAGGTAATTTGGTGCTAAAGTAGCTTTGTCTAAGCAAGGTTTACATTGTTTTCAGTGTAAGTCCAGTTCTTGTTTGCCTAAATTTATTCCAGTTTAAGTTCGAGTTATGTGGCAGGTACCTTCTCAAATTTTCAATTTTGTAATTTCTAATTCTTGTTATTTTTCGATAACGATCAACATCGATCGAGAACATTTCAGTCGCTGTCTTTCATTTCAATATGTATCAATTTTTGATTTTAAAAACACAAGTAGTTTGAAGAATTTAATGATACAAAGAACATAAATACGAATATTTTAACACGAGAACCACACAAGAAAAGTAAAAGTGCGTGTGTACTGATTGTTTGCATGGGTGGTAAATTTTGCTTCCAGCAGTTGAGTGCGGCTCATTACTAATTTTTCCCTTAGTGATGCGATATTTTATCACATCCAAAGATATTTTTATTGGCTCGTAAATGATTTTATGTCAAACGACAAATTAGCAATATGTTTAAATGACAATTGAAAAAGAAATGAAGAAAAAACAGCGGAAAATGAAAATAAAATCCCAAGTATTAAAGCCAAAAAAGGACAATATCTCTCTTTTTATAAAAAAAAGCCTCGTCATGTGTAAGAATTTAAAAAAAATGAATAAAATTATAGTAATATTTTGAAGTTTTAAATGATAAATATTTGTATTTTTCTATTTTTATTGCAGACAATAACTAGTAAATGTTGTGTTTTAATTAATCAATCAATAATTTTTTCTCAGGCTTTGAATTCGGTCAATTCGATATTCTGTAACTCTTTTATACATTTTCATAATAAATTTCATTTTTTTTTGTTTTTTATTTCCTAAATTTTGTGTGTGGCTGCCAGAAAGTAATAAGTGGCGTCAATTTAATGACTTTTTATTTATTGTCTTCATGAATTCTTTTATATTTCTCTAAAGGATTTAAATCCACAAGCAAAACACGTACACAACAAAATCAATAAAATATCAATTATTGAACATTTTTAAATACATTACATTTTATTGAAGTGCGATCAATCTAAAGACCCACCGCATTGCAGGTTGTGTTTAAAAATTAATATCAAAACGTAATAAAATATTTAAATAAATGTTTAATAATTATTTAATTAAATTACAAAAAAAAGGTATTCTTTTTGGAAAAATGCCGCTTAAACACTTTTATTTGAAACAAAAATGCGAGACATGCTTTGGTGTGTCTTTAATAGATTTATTAATGTACAGATGTAACCCTTTGTTATATCGTATGTAAAACTTTGTTCGTTTGGTGATAACGATTATGCTTTCTGCAGCTGTACTTGAGTAAATAAATCATATCTTTAGGAATAAATTTTTTTACCATTACGTTTATAATAAGAATAGGACTTTATTCTGATAGACTTAGTAAAATTAGTCAGCATTTCAAAATGATGCTCGCATTAGTAACATAAAAGTACAAAAGATATACTGATTGTACATAATCCTCTAAAACATCTGCTTCAATTGAATAATAGCTGGCGTTTGTTCGAATAAAAAGTAGACCCACTGTCTTTTCGTTTGGAAGGTTCTAGAATAAATATGCTTTTGAGATTTAAATTATAGCAAAATAGCTTCTGCTTTATGTTTTTACGTAAATAAGCATTCTATTAAGAAATATCTTTTAAGTACTGATTTGATAATCTGTTACAGAAATTACTACTTTTCAAGCGACCTTTTTTCTAACGACATTTATAACTAATAGATCTTTATTTTAGCCAAATTTTACTGTCTCTTGTTACATCTTCTTTCTCTGTTATTATAAAAAAAAACTTGAAAAAAGGTTATTCGATTGTTCGAATAATTTTAATCGAATAAAATTTTTTTTAATCGTAAATTGGTCTTTACAAATTAATTAAAAAATTAAAAAAAAAATTGATAAACATACTTTTAAACTATTATTCGATTACTCGAAAAATGATAATCGCATATTTAGTTTTAAATTGTACATTTTTTTCGTTTTATTAAAACACAAAATGTATAGCTAATAATTTTAATTTTAATCGATTAATAATTTTATTTTTAAATCGTTAATTTTTCTTTATTATTTATGTAAAAATTGTTTGAAAGACTTTTAAACTATTATTCAACTATTCGAATACTAATAATCGCATATTTATTTTTAAATCAGT
Organism: Gymnosoma rotundatum; assembly: GCA_916610165.2. Taxonomy (NCBI): domain Eukaryota; kingdom Metazoa; phylum Arthropoda; class Insecta; order Diptera; family Tachinidae; genus Gymnosoma; species Gymnosoma rotundatum. The sequence goes on along the minus strand of OU744339.1, from coordinate 129,112,984 downwards.
TACATTTTTAATTCATTTTAAAACAAAATTCTTAGCAAAACGAATTATTTCTATTTGTATAACAATTTTAAAAAATGAGGCTTTTTACAAAAACTAATTTAAATGTTAATTATATTAAATAATCTGTTATATTAATCTTTAGTCACAAAAAAAATATATTTACATAATTAGTAAATAACCCAAAATATTCACTACTTAGTCTCTGCATATTTAATTAACATTTCGAAAAATAAATCTTTACTATTTAATCTTGTCTCAATGAAGAAATTAATTGCAAAGATAAATAAACGTTAAAAAATAAAATAAGAAAATAAACTGATTAATTAACACCTGATTGAGAACTGTTAACACTGTGTTAATAGTTGTCAGGCAAACAAAAATATGAAGGGTAAAATGAAAGAATGTCACAAGACAGTTTTTATTTTAAAAAGGCTTAACAAAAAATTCCATACAAATTTATGTCAAAAATTTCTTTTTCTTTCTTTCTTTTTTCCTAAATTTATCAACTCTCTGTTAATAGAGAACAATAATTTTGAATATTAAAATTACAATTTCATATTTGTCATAAATAGTAAAATAAATGTCGGCGTGTAATTGCTTTGGTATTGTATTAAAATTTTAAAACTCTTTAAATTTTCTTTTGTTAAAAACAATTTCAAATTGTTACAAATGTGTGTTAACAATAGCTGTTACCATGAATGTGTGTGTTTTTTTCTTTCTCTTTCTATTTGTGCTTGAGTTAATATGACCATATTTGCATACGAGGCGCCTTCATCATGTAAAATTTAACGAGTATATTTGTATCTACTAAGTAGATTCTACTTGCTGCCAGCAACTACATACAGCCAACATTTACAGAGTGCAATATGTACACAAGACAAACAAACAAATATATATAAAAAAAAACTAAAATTAAAAAAAAAAAGAAATTAGGAAAACCTGTAAGCAACTATTTAAATGGGTTTTTACAACTATTTGTGCAGCTTAGCGCCATCACTTAGCACTTCTTGTTTTTTTTTTTTCTTCTTTTTCCTTTAAATATTCTTTCGGCCACTTTATTCGTTTCACTTTTTTTAAAGATTTATTTCTCTTGTTGTTTTTTATAATGATTAAAAACTTTAAGTAAATAATAAAAATACAATGTATCTAGATACGTTTTCTCATTAAAACTGTTTTTCCAACTTAAATACTTTTTAACTTTTCTTAAGATGCGTTTTCGTTTTCGAGTGTGTGTTTGTTTATGTACGAGTATGTAAAGACATTTGTTAGGTCCATTTAAATGTTTAATCATAATTTCTGGAATAAAGAACACATCAAAGGACGGACAGATCCAGAATTATCTTGAATCTATGAATAATTTGTATTTTTGTGATGTGTTAAATCACATTAAGTTGACTTTAAGCACAATTTTGTATCAAATATTATAACGAGTTATTCAAAATATTGGCTGTGGACAGCAAAAACTTCTATTACAAAGTAACGATCTAATACGCAAAAAACAGGCATTTCGTTTATCCACCAAAAGTGGAACGAATATATTTTTGAATTGGAAACACTTCTAAATCCGAGGCCACGCAATGAGCGGCAAGCGGCTGAGCGGCAGAGCGACGAGTTAGAGCGGCAATTGGCTTATTACTGAGCGTCATTTCTGAGCGGTTAGTGCGGTTAGTTGTTAAAATGCAATTGTCAAAAAAGGTTTGTTAAATTTGTACGGATGAAATTATAAGCTCCACATGCACTTTTGCCATGTTTATACTTTGCCGCTCCCAAAGCAACTAAAAATTAGAACAAGTTCTATTCCTGAGCGGCGCCCCTTAGCCGCTCAGAAAAGCCGCTCATTGCGTGGCCACTTCAATAGTATTCCATATGTTTTAATTTTTTGCCGCTCACCGCTCAGCCGCTTACCGCTCATTGCGTGGCCTCGGCCTTAGGCGGTAGCCACACACTTCACTTAGAATCATTACTTGTTGAGTTCTTCTTGAACCTGAAAAAAATTTCAGTTGTCATAAGGCTTCTGTGTTTGCCCTTTTTAATCGATGCTGCTGTCTAAGAACGACTTATCAACCTCCATGACTTTTTTAAACTAAAATAAAATCCTTTAAGAGTTTGGTCAGGCAATAATACATTAGTACTGTCCACAACAGGCTTATTCTGAATTGCGATGCGAAAGAAAATTGGTATTCTGTAAGACTTTCGCAATAGCATTCGCAATTTATTTCAAATCGTGGCAATGCTTCTCAAATAAACATCAGTATCAAAAAACCTCAAATTAAAAATAGATAATCTCTTTGTATTTGGCTGTGAAAATCGTTAATAAAATTTATATAGAAATTTCTGTAAGAAAAAAAAAAAAAAATAATAAAAATGGATTCTGTAGCACTGTGGTTCGACGACGGAGAAAAGGCCATGATCAAAATGAAAGGATACAAAAAAGATTGCTTAGAAGCAATTGTTGCGCGGAAGGAAAGTGCGCCCGATAATTCATTTACGGAATCCTTCAAGTTTGATAATTTCACCACTCTCTCTTCTAAGGGAGACAGTGGATTATATCTTCATGGGCTACCGCTATGGAGATATAATCGGCCCAAACCTATTAAAATTAAAGTTGAAGACATATATTTTTGAACTGGTTTATATAGTTCATACTTTTTCCCATCCTGCAGCTTCTCTAATAGATGGTCCATTGATATTTAGTTCTTCAGTTAACGTTTGCCACAAAGTATTTGACGACTGACGTTCATTTGGTGTTTTTTAATTGATGCGGTTTATTTAAAATTGACGCGGTTTGGTGGTCTTATTACTTGCTTCCCTGAATTAATTAATAAAATATATAATGAATAAATAAATAAAATATTACCTTTCACTTACATGTTTGTACTTTGCGAATGCAGTTTTTTTGTCCATTAAATTTTGTGAATTTTACATTTGTTTTCGCAATTTAGAATTCCAACTTCCCACCTTTTCGCATTTGAAATGCGATTAAAAAAGAACTTTGCGAATATCGCAATACAGAATATCAATTGCATTGCATTGACTTTTGCATCGCAGTTCAGAATAAGCCCCCAGGTTATTTTAGTTAATACAGGAAGTTATAGGAAAATTATACTTTTTCTTCTTCTTCATACTAATAATAGTTTAAAAAAATATGCTTTAAGGAGAATTATAACACTTTCGGAAAGAATAAAGAAAAGAAGTTGGTTGCAAAACTTTCCCATTGGATCTACACAGTCATAGAATACTATTGTAAGAATTCATTCCTTGGTGACATATTGTGGAGAAACTTACCTACCCCAGAGAAGGATGATAAATTCCTTTGTTATTACTTAATTTTACTTCCCCGGTAGAAGTTCCACCCTAGAGCAACCGACAGATGTAAATCTTATCAGCATTAAAGTAAAAGAATATTTTATATTTTATTTTATTGGCAGAGCAAAGTAGAGTTGTGTTGATTTTGTCATTACTGCCTTTTTCCAGTGCACTCAATGTTGGAATGAAACTATAGAAACGTGAAAGGAATTCTCATTCAGTTTTTAAAAGCTGTAATACTTATGAAATATTTTTAAGTTTTCCTAAAATGTGGCTGAAAGTTTTCTGAAAGTTTGGCTTGAGCACACAATGAAATATATGTGGATACCAGCTTAATCTCTTATAAATTAATTAAATTTTTATTACAAAATATTATTTATGAGTGGAAGGTATAAAGATGTTAACCCATATTTTATTTCCCCAAAAAAAAGTTCAAATACAATTTTTTTTTAATATTTTGTGTTTAAATATTTTATTTTTTCTTATGTATTTTTTTAAGTTTAATTACTTTTTTTAATTTATAAACTAATAAAATAAGCTTATGAAATAAAAACAGAAAAATTTATTTATTTAAATAGAATTTTTTTTTAAATATACAATATACACAAATTAAATACAAACATTTATTTATAAAAACTTAAATAATGATTTTTTATTATGAAATTATTTGTTACAATACTACGACATACGACAATAATAATTTTTTTTTTAGATTTTTTTTTATATTTTTATTGCTTAAATATTTATACAAAGTTAAGTCATAGAAAATTTGTTAAGACATAAAGGAATTTGAAGAAGTAAATTAAATAAAATACCTTGAAATATAATACTTTTTTTATCAGATGCTCTTAGATTAAAAAACAATTTTTTTTTTGTTTTAATTTATGCCTAAATTACAATTTAGCGCAAGCTGTTTGTTTTTGTAGAAGTTTAAATTTTAAAGTAAAATTTAGTACCAACCAGACATGGGATGTTTCAAATTCAAAATGGTACTTTTTATTTATGGTATCACTGCTATTTGGGAAATTGCCAGTAATAAATAAATAATTTTTTTTATAATTAATTAATAATACAACAAGATTGAAATAATTGTAAAATTGAAAATTTCAGATTTTAATAACATTAAAAAAACTTTTTCAGTTTTGTCTTTACTTTAAGGTTCACTTCTAAATAATTTAAAATTAAATTAGTTGCTCTGTTTTTTTTCTTTTCTCTTAATTTTTCTGCTTTAAGAAAATGAAAATACTGAGAAATTTAAATAGTACTCATTTTTCCATCTCTGATTTTTAAGTTAAAGAATTGCCAAAAAACGTAATTCGGTAAAAATGTATAACTCAAATGAAACAAGATTATATTTACCAGCAAAGGCGAAAAAGGAGTTATTTTCAAGTGCAAATTACAAAGCACGCAGAAAACTCTTAGGCGAGAATTAATTGTTTTCCGTAAAGTGCAGCGAAATACCCAACACAACCAGCTTTCTCTTCATTTATACTTGGTCTAGAGTGCAGCCTTTATTGTTCTTTCGTTTTTACTTTATCAAATGTAGTTATATAGCAGCACACTACTGACGCGAAATTGTAATTTGGGCTAAAGTTTCCATTTTTATTTTCTTTAATTAAATCCTCTTATTTGGCAGAAAATATATTTACAAGACCAAAAATATAATTTGCTACAGTATTTTAAAACGTACAGTATTTTAAACGAACTACATGTTTTTCTTAATGGAGTTCGTTCAATCCTGGTTGTACTGTATTTCTAACGTTTTTTTTAACAGCGGTTTTGTACAATAATTTGGAAACTTTTTCAATATATTTTTTCTTTGTTCTTTTCTTTATAATAATATCACAATAATAATGTTTATAATTAAATAAAATAAATTAAGTTACAATAGTTGAAGTAGTTTAAAGTTGTTTATGGAAAAATTTTTAAATATTTTTTTTTTTACAAATATTGCACTATTTCGGAATTTTGTTGTAGGAGGCATTTGAAAGAAGGATGGCTTAAAGTTTTCTTAAGGTATTTGGCCATTCATGCGCATTTCTAATTCTTCTTCCTCTTTGGTTAAGGGCACCGTGGTATGATTATACAAACCCTGGGCCATTAATTGCAAAGCCAAAGGATTTTTCGAACCCGAAGATTTTTTAATTTTTGCCCGCTTATTTTGAAACCAAATTTTTATTTGAGCCTCATTCAAACCCAATTCCGAACTCAATTGTTGGCGTCTTCTTTCGGTTAAATAACGATTTTCATTAAATTCACGCTAAAAAAAAAGGAGCAAATAGAAAAAAAAAACATTTTTAAAAATTTCATTTTTTTGTGTAATAATTTCAATGGTTAAAATCAATTATTTAAGGTGATATAAAGACAAGACCATAACGAATTAACGAAACAATTAAAGAAACTATAACCACGTATTTAACATACAATGGCCATATTGAAAACAAACAAAAATTCTTTTTACTTTTTGTCTTAAAGGCGTTCAGTTGTGGTTTATAAATTGTTGCAGACTATTTTTCCCGTCGTGCAGTAAGAAGGAAGAAAAAGGATGATAAGAATTATAGTTTAGACACCCTGGGTAGTGTTACAAATTTTGTCTAAATATTTTGAAAATATGACAAACAGTAATATATTCGTATTTGTAAGAAGATTTTGGTCATAAATTAACAATTCGTTATGTTTCAAATAATTCTAAGGGTTTCTTTCGTTATCCTTTGAATAAATCAATTGAAACTGGTTGCTTCTTTTGCTTTTCGAAAATTATTATCATATACAAAATGTTTATGATTCTAGCTTGTTAGCAATATACGAGGTCGGTCGAAAAAGGAATTGTTATAAAACCTTTAAATGGTTGCACTTAGAAAAATAAGATTTTCAATTGAATTTAAAAATAAGAAATTGAATTTTTAAAATTGTTTTTTTTTTATTTAAAAAAAAATCTTAATTTCGTCTTCTTTAATTTAGTACTTTCACATACTTTTTTAATAGTCGAAGTCCATCTCGAAGTATCCTTTAATAAGAGTAGAATATTAGCAGCCCGAACTTAAATCAGGGCATTACTTAAAAATAAAATGGCGTCAAGTTTTGTTAGGACTTCTATTGAAGGATCGGAAAAACGATAGAAAACTTTATTTAATTGTGTATTTTTTGGTATGAGAAAAAGAATGCTTTTTGTTATTTTTAGAAGGACAAAGCGGCGAATGGAGAAAGTTGTGCGAACAACAGTTAAATGAAATCGTAATAAAAAACCGCTTGTGACGAAAATGAATATTTGTGCTAGAAAGAGAACTTCCGCAAAGCTTCATAACTCAGTGATAAATATCTTTTATAGGATAATTATAATACTGCCCTCGTAATATTAGTAGATTTCGTTTATGAATAAAAGTTAAAAAAAAAAATACTTACTTTTAATCTGACCAATTGTTCGCTTGAGAATGCTGTACGTGGTCTCTTTTCATCGTTAGTTTTGTCTTTGGGCTGTTTGGGACGTCTATAACGAGGTCCTGAAATTGACAAAAATAAAAAAAAATTATTAATAAAAGAGTTGTTTAAATAAAAATAAAATACTTTCAATTAACGCAATTTTCTAACTGTCAAATCCCTTTTTCCCTTCTTCTTAAAAACATGTTTTAAATATTTAATGAGTTTTAAAAGGCAGAAGAAGAAAAAAAAATAGAAATATGACAAACGCAATTTAAAGTCGTAAACACAGCATATTAATTAATAAAAAAAATAAAGAAATATAAAATGATTAGTTGATCAAGAAAATGCAAAACAAAAACACAGTTTGTAAAGATCGGCAGTTTTGCTTGAACAATTAGAAAAATTTATTTTATTCAAAAAAAAAGCTGCCGACATCAGAAAAAATAAAGACAGCTGTCATTTTATTTATGAATAAAATGGAAATATGATAGTTTTTTTCTATATTAATTTACTTATAAATAACGATATATTTACTAGGAATTTAAATTTAAATGTTAGATTTGTAATTAATAAGTCTGGCAGTGGATTTTAAAAGTTTTATGGGAAATTAAAATCAAAAACATCTATATTTGATAACAATAAAACAGGTGTTAATTATTTAAAAGAAAAAACCATTCAGGATTAAATTAAAAAAAATATTTGTCATTTTTAATGGTTTAATTTGCCATTAAAAATAAAATTATTTATTAATTATCTTTAAATATTTTTAAATATTTTTAAAATTAAATATTGGTTTTTCTTAATAAATAAAGAAACTAAAATATAATTCAACTTAAGCCGGAATAAAATTATTCATTTGATTGTTATCTAAAAACTTTTTTAATATTTTATTAATTATTTAAAAATATTTGTGAAAAATCCTTGGCAGCATCAATAAGGAAAATTAAAATAACAACAACAAAAAATAGAGCTTTTCTTCACAAGCCAAAATAAATGGTTTAAAAAAATTGATTCTAAACAGATAAAAGTTTCCAGCACAGTTTTTTGTGTATATGAGCAAGTTTTTCTTTTAACAAAAATAAAGACTCCTAATAAGAATAAAAAAGTTTATACTTCATATTTTAAAAATAAAAGCTTATTTTTTAGAATAAAATTTAATGTTAAAATTTATTGTAAATGTTACTTTGTTACATAAACACTTTATATGAAAATTAATTACCTTAAGTTTTAGTAAGACCTTAAAAAGACTTTAAAAACTTATGTCTTAATTGAAAACGTTTATATAGCAACACAAAACGAAAGTTTTCTTAAAACTTGAACATTTCTTAATAAACTTTAATTTCTTTTCTTTCAAAGCTGTGGAAATCTTAAAATTTATCTCTTAAATATCCGAACCAATTTCATTTGTATCTGGGTGGTCTAAATTAATGTGGGCATTGAACTTATTTTTCTAATTAAATATGGTACTTCAGGGTAAACTAAAATTATAAAGGGTTATAGGTCTTAAGGCGAGGATTCACTTATCATACTCAGTCGTACAATCTGTCAAAAATTGCATGTGTGCTCAAAAAGTTTGATAGTGTGGATTAAAAAAGTATCTGCGTGACAGACTTTTTGACAGATCTGTACGATTTTATAATCTTTTGAAAAATATTTTTCTCCATGCAATCAGGGTTGATTTTTTTTAAGATGATGACGAGTAAAAACAACAAAATAGTAAAACCATATGTTTTTGCATTTTTGTTTTTTTTTTGCATACTAGCGTGGCACCTACGACGCCATTTTGAAACGATTTTTAAAGTATAACAGAATTTTGTCAAAATTCTGTGTATTTAAATCGGACGCTTGTGTATGATAATGAAACCTGGCCCTTAGATTTGCTTAGAAAGATTTTTAGAGCGGCCCCAATTGCAAAGTTACAAACTGTCGATATTTTTTTTATAGTTAAAATTTTTTTTAATTAAAATATAATTTTAATTACAGCTCGCTTTAACTAAAACTATTTCATATAATTTTCTTTAAATTTTTCCTTGAGTTTTATTTCAACTTTAAGAAAAATTAGATATAAAAACAAAAAAAATGAAAAAAAAATATTTGCGATTTTTAAAAATATTTAAAAATCTCTTTAAAAATTTATAAAAAATTTGTACAACTTTGTAAATTTAAAAAATTACACTAAGCTTTTTTTTATTAAAGTAATAAAAAAAAACTTTCAAATTGATATTTGTTAATTGCGCCTTTTAATTTAAAAAGCCTTAAAATTTAAGATTTTTAATCGTTTTTAATAATTTAATTTAATTTTTAATATTTTCAAGCATTAAGTTTTTTTTTTTATTAATTTCCACATTTTTTTAATCTTAATTTCTACACTTTTCCATTATTTCAACTCAACCATCTTAATACTTGAATAAAAAACTCAATTATTTACTGAGATTAACAATGTGTTAAATGATTTTTTTTTCGAATTTTTTTAAGAGATTTAAATTATTTTTTAGTGCCACAGAAATTTAAATGCCATTAATCTTTCAACTTCTAACAATTAAAAAACCATTAAAATACATTAAAATAAAATTTAAAAAAAAAAAAAAATCTACTTTAAAACCTTTAAAACTTTCTGTCATCACAAAGTTATTAAAAACAACAACATATTCCCAAATACAATGATTTTATTTTTCAAAAAGAAGCACGTGTCTTAACATTAAAAGAAAAAATTTAAACAAAATAAATTCATGTTTGCCCCCAGATATCCATCAACACTTGCTTTTTTATATTTACAAATCTCTTGGAAGTCTTTTACATAAAATTTCTTTTCAAATATTTAAGGCCGTTTTTCTTTAGTCTTTTAAATAGTTTATATTTTTTTATTTTTAGTTTTCTAAATTTGGGTAATATTTTGTCATTTTGTGTTTAAGATTATTTTACGCTTTATTTGTTTCTTTCTTTTTTTGATACTTGGCCATGTGTGTTGGCTTGTGTGTGTCCCTCCGGTATCTGTGACGTTTTTTGATATCAAACAAATCAAGCCGGCAAAACATTACACACTTTTGTCAATTGTTAATTCTGTGAGCTCAGCAGGACATAAAACCTTGTTAGAGTCCTTTAAGATTATGCCGCTGCTATTTGGGTGACCTTTTTACCATTTTGTTCATTTTTGATAGATGTGTCAATAAGAATAAAAAAAACGAATTTATGGATTTTCGTAATTTATTATTTAGTACTTTATGCGATTTTTCAAATAAAAAAAACCTGACCTTCATAATAATGGCGAACATAATTGAAAATAAAGATTGAAGGTTGCAGCAGGAAATATTTGTTTTAGAATAAAACTAGAAGAGCTAATTTTTTAATTTAAAGAAAATACACATCTAATTACTTTAGAGACCCTGAACATTTCAATTAGAATTCAAACTTAAAACGAGTAATGAGCAATTTTTTTTAAAGCTTTGTAAAAATATTTTCTCTAAAAATTATTAGAAATGTATTTCAGTCACAGGCCTTAGTTTTAAACATTTATATTTTCCAGCATTAACTTTTATTTCAAAAATTTTATATATTTTTTTTCTTTTTTTGGATACCTTTATTTTTTATTAAACTGAAAAAACTTTCAAGAAAATTTAAGAAAAATAATTTGAATAAATAAAGTTATTCAGTTTTTTCTAACAGCCGTATTTCTTTAAAATATATTTTGTTATAAAAAAATAATTTATTTTATATTTATAAATACACACGAAAAATTTTATTTATTGTTTTAAAAATGGCAGACAAAAACTTAAAGATCTATTTTAGTAAAGCCACCCTATTCATTTCCTAAAGTTCTAGTTCACTTTTATTAATATTTTTTTTTAACTTACCCGAACTTGGTCGATCACTGTAGCGCGTGCAAAACACCCAAGCAGGCCACATTTCATTTTTGCTCGTTTCCGAGTTGGTTGTTGAGCCGGTTTCGGATTTGGTGTCATCGGAACTTTCCATGCCAGAGTCACGGCTAATGGCTGATGGTGGTGGTATGGGTTGAGGACTGGCATTTTTACGGCTGGTGGGTGAGGAATTCAAAGAGGAATTCGACGAAGAAGCACACGAAGAACCTGACGATGATGAAGAGGCGGAGGTGGTATTTGGCAACGAGGGTGGAGGTGATGATATACTAGCCGACGAAGAACATGAGGGGGTACTGGCTGTGGGTGGTGTAGTCGAAGATTGTCCTATTTGTGAGACTGTTTTGCACAAGGAGCCCAAAGCTGATTGTGCTGCCGAGCAGGATGAGGAGGAGCTGGTAGACAGAGCAGGTGAGCTAAGTAAAGGTTCCAGAGATTTCGCATGAAGATTGTTATTTTGATGTAGATGTGCGGGATGATGCTGCTGTTGCTGTACGGGGCCGTTGGGTGCCGGCAAGATGCCAGTTCTACGCATACGACTTTGTAGAATTTCCTCATGTATCCTGGGATAGGCCGCCGGATTAAAACAGTTCAAAATATTGGCTCTTTCTATCATCATGGCGGCGGTAGCTGCAGCCGCAGCAGCCTGCTGTTGTCTACTTAATTCCAATAAATCGACACGGGTAAAGGCTGAGGGTGTAGCTGTGGCCGCTCTGTTTTCATGAAAAGGACGAAATATGCTGGAAGCATTTGTAAAATTGTTGTGTTTACTAATTTCCTCTTCTTTAGCTTGCAGCTGCTGTTGTTGTTGCTGTTGTTGCTGCTGATGTTGGCCTATACGATCACTTAAAATATTTGAAATTGAAAATGCCAAAGTAGGTTTACTGGACTGCTGATGAGCCGGCGGGGGTGTACGATGTATTTCATGTTCATGTTCATCCTCATCTACATCAACATCAATGTCAGCCTCATCTTCGTCTTCGGTCACATTGCTGCCATGCAAAGCCGATTGTTCGTGATCGCCATTAAAACTGTCACCCATTATCGAATCACTTTCTTCTTCTTTTATGGTCATAGTGGAAGCGGGTGTGGAGGAAGTAGAGTGAGCTCCAGGCGATACGCTTAAACGAGCCTGAGCTGTTAGATCATAGCCGGGATGTTGGAAAACACCAGCGGCCAATTGCTGCTGATGCAGTTGCTGTAAATGATGTAGTTGTTGCAAATGTTGCAATTGTTGTTGTTGATACAAAGAAGCCACGGTGTGGGGCAACATGTTGGCTGCAACAGGAACTGTGGTATCTGTTTGGCTTAAACTCATATTCAAAAGGGCCGTAGCCGTAGGTGTAGAAGTTAAAAAATGTGCTTGATTTAGGGGAGACTGTGGCAAACCTGCTGGTGGTGATGGTGCTGTTTGGGGGCTACAACGATCCTCTAAGGCCATTTGGTGGTTTTCATCAACTTTAATGAAGTTTTTTTTTTTCTAAACTAATTTTTTTGTTAACACTTTTTTTAACCTTTAAAACACATTTATTTTTTTATCTTTTCTTATTAAAAATTTTTTTTTTTATTTTTTTAATACATTCCAATTATTTTTATTATTCTTTTACTTTTTAAATTTTAATTAATAATCACGGTGTTTTTCTGTGCTTCTTATTATAATTATGCAACTTTGTTTATTTTCTTGTTTTACACACACGTCCGCTCACGTTGAAGTCAACGAGTAAATTAACTAATCACAGTTGTTTAACGTCTTTACCAACTGAAGCAGCAAACCAAATGCAAACACTCAAGTTTTGTTTTTTCAATTACTTTGTTGTTGCCTTTTTAACTTCAAACTCTCTGTCACACTCTTGTTAAGCAGCTACAGGAGATTGTTAGACAAGGAGAGAGTGATGTAAATTAATGTTGAAAAGAAAAGGTCTTTTGGTTGATTATTTTATATTCTTAACTTGTCTTTATTTAAAATCTTTAAGATATTTTTATATTTTCATTAGTTTTGAAAAATTTCCTTAGAAAAATTTTTAACTTTTACTGTTTTTCTTTCAATTTACTTAAGACGGCTTTTTTTAATTAATTTATTTAAAAAAAACTGTTTATTCCGCTTATTAGCGACGGTTGTGTGCGACACTTACAGATGTCACCTGTAATCTGACAGACGTTTTGCAAATGTTGATGTTTAGCAGCTCAAACAACGACGTCAAACCATAGAAAAACCCAACTTTAAAGGCGCAAGTACAAGCTCTGCTGATAAATTCTTTATGAAAACCACACATTTGGACACACACGCACACACACACACACACACACATTTAAGCCTTAAGAAACAACCACCCTGTAACATCAGCTTAAATACAAACATCTAGGCATTACAAAACAATTGTTAAGAAGGGCTTGTTAAAATTCTTTATAACTTTATTAAAAGAAAAATGACAGTTCTCTTGACTGTAGCAGCAATAACAACAAAACAAGCAGAAACTAAAACAAATATATTTAGCTCTTTCTTTCAACCAATAATAAGGCCGAGAAAAAGAATAGCATTGTAATCACAAGAGGAGGAGTTTCCATTAATAATTTATATAGCGGTACTTCTTCAACCATCGATAAAGAGCATAAGTAGATGGTTATAGGCTGAAATGAAATTAGAGTACAAGACAATTCCCCTAATTTTCCATGAAAAGGAAAAAAATTAAATTTTCTTAATCTTCATATGCCAGTCAACAACTCAATTATTTAAAGTATTGAAGTGTTTATTTGGTTTTTTCTTCTTCTATTCTATGCTTGCTCCCTCACTCATAGTGACACAGATAATTGATTAAATTTTCTTGCTCTTACTGTTGTTTCAGTTAAGAAAATTAAATTTTTTGAAATTTTACTGTGTCGTATTCATTGAATTGTATCTGATGCTTTTTCTAGGATTCCATCAAAATAAGGTGGAGTTTTTTATTTTGCCTGAGAGCATGTGTATGCGTGCGTTTGTTAATTATGCACAACAAACCTGTCGAAGCAATCAACAACAACAACAAGGCTTGAATGAAGCTAACAATAACAGTGAGAAAATAAATAAAAGTTGATGATTTTATTTTGAAAACTAAATTTGTGCGTGTATGTTTCTTGTTGGCCGTAAGAAAATTGTTTTGAATTTTTATTCAATATCTCTCAATATCAATGTTTTAAAATGTTTATTTCTTCATTTCAATTAAATGCTGCAGAATTATGTTTTTCTAATTGGTAATTACTTATTTATAAGTATTTGTAAGAAATCATTTTTTTGAAGTTCGGTGTTTAATTTACATATCTAGAAGGACTGATGTAACACCCCACGTACACAGAAAAAATTTCAAGAACCTATTAAAGGTTTTAACTTCTTTTTCAATGAGTTTAATTAAGTTTTTAATTGACTCAATTACAGATTTATTTGAAAAACAAATGTTAGGTACTTTCTGTTAAAAAATTTTTTTTAAATAAATTATATTGGTATTAGATAAAAAAGAAACAATATACAACTTAAAAAAGGCAACTGAATTAATTAATAATTTATCTAAATTTAATTCTGATAACAATTATAAATTTTAGCAGAAGCATCAACTTTTTTTTTTTTTTGCAAATGATCCCTGAGAGATAGGAAATGGTGCTGGTTTTAACAGATTATACCTTTAAAGAGAATTATTCAATTTAATATCGCCTTATAGGTAGTTGCAAGTTATCAAGTCGAATTACAGCTTAGACGCTCTATTAATATCGCTTATCTTAAATAATGTTAGTCCTGCAAAAAAATCATTAAATTAAAAGTGAAATCCCTCTCAGAGTTAAGTCACAAATAGAAGTCATTACGAAAAAGGAATTACCTAGAATAAAAAGTCTTTTAAAAGTTGCATTAGTGTTAAACACTTTAAACCCAGTTCAATGTTTATTTTGTGCCCCTCTACTTTAAAAACGCTTGGAATAGGGACGTTTAAAGTGGTCACTAAATTTCCGTACAAAACTTAAAAAAATATATTTGTTAAATTCACAACCTGTTACAAGTGAGCTAAGTCGTCGAATTTCACAATATCTGTACAAAAATTTTTCATAATGTCGATGTAAATATAAGCTGCAAAACTTACAACATTTATTCATATGATTATAGAATGTTATAGGAGAAATATAATTTCTAATTTTTAATTTATTTCTTTATGTAAATTTTAATTTTATTATTTTTATTTTTAAAAATTTGACGTGTTTAGGAGTTTAACAACAGAAACTTCAACGGCATGTTTATAAATATTCTGGTTATATTTAATGCGACATCCAATCTACAATAAGTTGTGAATGGAACAAATAAATTTATTGATATTTTTCATTTTCTTTGCTAAATATAATTTATTGGCTTTAACTTATACTAAAATAATTTTTTCCTTTCAATTAAAAGAGTTTCCAACAATATTTTTAGCCAACAATAATACTTTTAAAACAGAACTGATCTGTTTCTATAAGTTACCGAGAATTGTATCAATATTTAGAAATAGTTACTCCTTTGACGATATTATATTTTGCAAATGTTCCTCTAAAAAATGTTTCTTCTCATGGAGTTTTGGACACCTACATGAAAAAATTTTCCTGTTCTTTTAAGAGTTTCAGCTCCCTCCAGAAATTTTCTTTAGTTACGCTTATCAAGTGATTATTTTGTTCGCCTTAATTGTTTTTATTTTTATCTCTTCTTAAATTTAGAATCTTTTTAAGATACAAAATAGATCGCATTCCACTAATAACTTCAGCAGATTTTTGTCTGGGCCGACGGGCGAACTTTTAGAAAAGCATTTCTTTTATTTTTGCTAATCTTACAATCTCCATAGATTTTTTTTTTTAATTTTAAATTTCGTTATTTTATTGGATGGTGTCATAATGGACAAATTAATATTTTATTTATCATTTATTATAAAATAAAAATTTAATTAAAATTAAATTTTCATTAAAATAAAAAAATTAATACTTCAAAACTAAATATGATGAGCTCATGGGGACTGATAAAAAAAAACACCATTAAATAAAACAAAACACGAAATAAAATTAAATTCATTTTTACATGTCTTTCAAAAATCAACTGAAATGAGTTAAATAATATTTCTTAATTTTTGTTAAACATTTCTCCAAATCTAATCACTAGCTCACAATTAAATCACAATTTGATTTAATGATTTAAAACAGGCCTTTTTCTGGGCTAATCAAGTGTTAACATTTCTTTAACTATTTTTCAAATAAAACACAGCTCTCATCTTGTGTAAACTCATTTAATATAAAACTAAATTAGTTTTTTTTAGAAATAAATTTTAAATACCCAAAAGTTAAAATTAAATTAATCAAAGTCATTGTTTAATTCATTTATAATTGTTTATTTTTCGTTTTCTTTAGTTTTTTTTTTTATTTTTTTATATTGTTTGTTTTTGCTACTATTGATGCTTCAAGCATTTTAAGTTAAGTTTTAATCATTATTTTTAGTTTTTATAAGTATTTACTGACTTTAGGCCTCAATTTTTCAAATGTTAAACATCAGTTTAAAATGTTAAAAAAAAAATTGGTAGCCACTTCGTAATGGTAGTAAATTTCAAAAAGATCAATTTATTTGCTTTCAATGACTTTTTTTACTAGAAAGAAAAATGAAACTAATCTCTCTTATTCTGCTTGAGAAAAACTTATCTAAGAAACTTAAGTTAAAAACAACTTTGTTACCTAAAACTTATTGCCGAAACTACTTAAAATTGGCGGCAAATCATTCCGAGTTTATTTTTCTTAATTCCCTTTCTATATTGCACTGCACTATGGTTGCAAGATAGCGTGGAGTGGAGAAAAAACTAAATATTAAGTGACGATCTAGTTTCACTAAATTTAATTAGTGCCCGATTTCAGAAATAATGGGTCAATGCCTCGTTTCCTAGCGCCTTTAAGGGCTTAACTTCATACAAAATTAATTAAAGTTTAAGTTGTTGGATAAAATAGTAAATGAAAATTCAGGGCCAGAGTTACGATGTCGCAATCAATTTTTTAGAATTTGATTTTGTTTTGAATGTAATTGTGCAAACGAACGATTGCGGCAACGTGAAACTGGCCCTCAGTTTATAATATTTTACAAAATCTGTATACCTACAATAATTATGGAAAGAACATTGCTTTTGTACCCACGATGGCTTTTCTACGCCAAATGAAAATATATTTAAAATAGATTTTAATTTATTTATCAAACACAAGGTCGTCTTTATCTTTTATTTTTAATTTTTCTTCAATATTTCGCAACATGAGGAAATACAAAAAAACTACATTTATAGGCATTTGAAATAATTGCTAAATTCACAACCTGTTACAAATGTTCAAGTCGTTGGATTTCATAATAATTGTACAAATGTTGTTGCTATATTCTATGTTATTACTTGCTACAATATTTACAATATTTTATATACGTTTACTGAATGTTAAAAGAGGAATTTAAATTATTTGGGTTAAAAATATTCTCTTCTTTTTCAATACAGTTTTTTTATATTTTATTTATATTATATTTTTCGTTTTAATTTAATTTAAATTTTATTGTTTCTGTTTTTAAAAAATAGAAATTTTTTAAGATGTTAAAATTAGAAATTACAACAACGTGCTTAAATCTACTCTGGTTATACCTACTTATACAACATACAATTTAGAATATGTCATGAGTTGAGTAAATATCTGTTGTGGAGTTTGGCTTAGCATTTCCCAGATTATGATATACCGAACAATTTTAAACGTCTAAACTTACAAAATTGATTTTTTGCCACCAAATCTTATAAGTAGTCCATAGTGTTTATTTGACAGTTTTTTCTAGCTGTTAATGATGTACATAATTGTTTATTTAGACAACACGTGCATCACGTTTAGTGTGCACCACAAATCTGATTTATTATAGTTGTACCGTTATGTCATAATTTTGATCGTACAAATAGGTACCTATTCTAAATAAAAACAAATCTTAAATAAACTTACTTCGGAGAAACAAATCTCTATTACATTTTGAATATATAACAAATTGAAAAAATCACTTTAATATTTTTACTGAGATGAGACCAAAAAGAAAAAAATAAACCAAAAAGAAGGCATTTTACTAAAGAAAGAAAACCAGAAAACAGATTATAAAATCACTCCTAAATACATACCACTACAACTCAATGTCATAATGACAAATTTATTAAATAAAGTTTAAACAAAAAAAAAAAATAAATAAAACATGAAAAAAATAACAATAATCAATTTACTTTTGAAAAGTTAATTTTCTATAGTGGAAGGTTTTTAGTTCTTAATAAAGTTAGAAAAAAAACACACACAAACGCACCAAAATACGTAAACCCAAGCAAAACAATAGAAAGAGACTTTAATTTTCTATTAAAAACATCAAAATGAGAAAAAGAGAAAGAGAGAGACACCTTTTAAAGAAATCACTCTTTATAAATTAGGCAGCCATTAAATAAAATTAAATATTTCTCCTGCTTAACACAAGTCAATATACGAAATTTCCCCTTTGCTGGACGAGCCACACATTTTGCTAATAACCGAAGAGGACAGCTTGTTTTCAAATTTCGAATATTCGAAATTGGAATTTTATGGAGTAACAATTTTAGCTGGAAATAATTTTTTATTTTTTAACATTGCAATTAGTTGTCTCTTTCTTTTTCTTTCCACGCCAAGTAACTGCTCATTCCCACACAATTCACTTTCCCGTCGTTACTTTTACTATTCTTTCATGTGGATTTTATTTAGTTATGTGTTTGATGGTTTTATTAAAAAGCAACCACCACCGACCGTCGGTTTATTATTTTATTTATGTTTTTCCATTTGAGCAGCTGTTGCACTTTTTACAGGGTGTATTTTTTGTTTTAATTAAATAAAACCTACAAATATCCATCTTTATTTTGTGTTACGTGCGGATGTTGTAAAACAAACAGCCCTTATGAGCGAAATTAACAGTTGCTGCCATCATTTTTTGTAGTTTGTCTTTTCGCTCCCATTGTTGTTTTTATTGAGTATAGAATTGATGCCATATTGAAGTACCTTTTAGGAATTTTTTAATCAATTAAAATTTAAGATGTACTGTTTATGTATTCCAAATTAACAATTCACTTTTAAAATTAAAAAAAGTTAATTAAAAAAATTTTGGACTTTTTCTAAAAATTGTTTAAATGCTTTATTTGCTTGGAATACAGTTTTTAGTTAATACTTAATACATAAATAATTTTAGTCGGTCCAAAGATTAATTTTTAAGGAGAACAAATATTATTACCAATGAAATCAACCAAATCATTAAAAGTTAATTCGTCTTTGATACAAATTTTTAGCTTTGTTGCTGAGAGTTGTCCAGGTATCAGTAGATCTATTGGATTTACTATCTGTATAAAAACTTCCTTCTTAGGAGAATAGATTCAAGACCAATTTGCCGTAGTGCAACATATTTTTCAAACAGCTTGGAATAAAAAGAAATTGAATAGACGCTTGTTATGAGGATACAGTTTTAACAGAAATATTCAATTTTATATTAGTGAATAAGAGATATATCTTAAGCGAATTCGAGGATACCCCGATTTATATTTTTCTACATTTAAAATTGAAAAGAATAAATTCACCGGGCAAGTTTTTCCACATATGAAATGCCTTGTGCATCGGACAGTATGGTACGCAAAAACGATAACAAATTTCCTAATTTCATTAAACATTATATGTAGTGAAGCTATCGTATTGGATTCTATACTGTCAACGACTATATTCCCCTATTCCTGTGAATGCTCAAAAATCCAGAAATAAAATACTTTAAAGCCCCATTCTATTTATAATTGTTGTATTCCATTTTAGATCCAATACAACATCTTTAAAAAAAGAGATCATAACTGCTTCTTTTGAAACAGTAACTTTATTCGCATGGCTGTGTGGCAGCATCTTGTCTACCACAAATTAGTTTGATTATCGATTAATGCTGTCATCTGCAAAATAAGAGTTACAATTGAAAGTTTGACGAAGGAAAAAATGTGCGAGAAATTTGCATCAGCATCAGCAACTGGCCATACTGATCCCTAAAAGAAGACGGCGTGCTTGCTCCTGAGTGACATCAATGCTACAAACCGAGTAAAGTGTTTGAGGATTATGGTCGGCAGGACCCATGATGCTCATATTTTTAGCTAAAGAGATGTAGATTTTCTAAATCCACACTGACGGATGGCCGTATCTAATTTTAGTACAAAAGCGCTTGGACGAAAACAATCTTCCACATAACGACCTGAAAGGCTTCACCAATTATCGCAACTGGAATCGCAGTGCTAGCAATAAGTCACGGGCTACAATCGAAGGTCGTAATCATTAATTTTTAAGGTCCCTTAAAAAACCTCACATCCCAGAAGGGTCTTTAGGACAAATGTGCTCATTGGGAGGAAACATCTCGCAAAAAGGTATTCCTGAAAAAGCTCCACATAAATTGCGAGAAAGCTTTACCGACATTAAAGTGAACAAAATTCGACAGACCGTAGTAAACTATGGAAATATGTAGACTACTATTCTTTCACCGAAATTGTATATTTTTACATAAAGAAGAGCATCGATCAGTAATTTTCCTTAAAAAATGATTTTTGCCTCTAATGATTATTTCAAGGATGTCCTTGATTTGTTGTCACTTCAGTCGTGTGTCATTTTCAAAATGACTTTATTATTTTTCTAATATTTTGTTTAAAACTGTCGTAGAGAAAAAAAAAACCTTGAACCTCGAAGAGCGGTAGCATATTTTGTGTCAAAATTGTTTTAGGGCTCATTTATTATTATTTTAATTTACAAAAAACATTTCTGCTTCAAAATAAATTACATTTGATTGTTAGAATATAAAAGTAATTTTGTTTTAATCTTACACTGACGTCCTTGTTTTCTTTAAACTTCTTGTCTACGCAACCTTGACTTAAATCAATTACAGTCGTGTGTCAGTTTTAATTTGTCATTAGAATAAATGACTATTTGCTTTTGCATTGTTTTTAAGGAAAACAAAGTGATTAGAGAGAAAAAAAAACCTTGACTTTGCAAGCAGTTTACTTAGAGAAATAATTTTTTTTAATGACATGCGAGTCACTTTTTAAAGATTTTAAAAACACATTAAAAATACTTTCTTTTAATGACGACTTACTTTAAAATAATTCGTACCCTCTAAAGAAAATTTTTTTTTGATAAGTTCTACAAGTCACATTGCAAAAAACATATCGCAACAAGAAAGTCATCATTCTTAATTATTAATAATATATTACAGGGGGAATCTCTATCTCCTGTCATTCGTAAAACAGCAAAAATTTTTTTGCAGGCTTGTTTTTAAGTTCTATAAGTCACATAATATCGACGGTGCAACAAAGATATTGCTGTTTTACGGATGACAGGAGATGAAGATTCCTCTTGTTATATAATGTTAATGATGACTTCTCAAAACTACATTTTTCTTATTTTATTTAAAATGAAAAATTTTCACACTAAAAAACGTTTTCTTGTGAAGCATTTGAGTTGAGTTTTTTTTTATTAAAGAAAGTACTACAGAAAGTCGGTGCATTCTTGTAAAAATAGATGGCGAATATGAATCTTCTGAAACAACTTGTAAAGGGTCGGCTGTGTGGCACTTAGCGCCGTCCTGTTGAAATCAAATTTTGCCAATATCTTCTTGTTCAACTTTTGTGAGCAAAAATTCGTTCAACATGGCCCAATCATGATCGCCATTGTCTGCAAAGGCCACTCCTTATTTTCAAAGAAAAGTTGCCCAATTATGCCTCTGGACCGAAATCCGCACCAAACAGTGATCGTTTTAGGTGCACCTTTTTTTCAATCTATGCGTGCAGGTTTTCTGTGCCCCAAATGCGACAATTTTGCTTGTTTACATAGCCGCCAAGATCAAAATGAGCTTCATCTGGAAAGATGATTTTTTTTGGAAAAATCGGCATCTTAATGTCGCAATATTTTCCAGCGTTGTTCAAGCGTATACACAACCATATTCGTTCAGCGGAAGGATAAAACTAATTATTTGTCAAATCACTATTTGAAAAAAGTTAGATTGCGGACCCTTAGATAAAATGTAGTCTTTAATAATGAAGACAAAAGATGTTTGTGAACACCACAACAGTTTTAAGCACTAAAAGTAATTTAACAGTCACTGCGCGAAAGCTACAATGCGAATGCTAAAACATGTTAAATTATGGCATGAAAATTCAAAGTGATATTTGGCAAAACAAGCAAATTTTTCAAGCCGCTCGCAAAAGAAGCATTCAAATGTCTTGGTTTTCTAAAATGGTGTAATAAATACTTCACACTCCGTTTGATCTTCTAACTATTTATATCACCTTTATACGAGGATGAAAATATAATTGAGCTCTCATTTATAAGCCAGTTCTTCAATGATTTTTTGAAGTAACTCGATCGCGTACAAGACAGAGCAAAGAAGATCGTCGGCATTGACGCAATGTGGGATGTGTTTCACTGTTTCATCTTTACCCCTATTAAATATGCTCTAAGAAATAAGGGAAAATGTTCTCAAAAACAAGACGCCTTCAGGTCTTTCTTAATGAATTGAACTCGTTTTTTGGCAGGGGGCTGAAGTGATCGCAATATTTTCATTTTCGTGCTTTGAACTTTTTCCTTAAATTGATACGGAGGCAGTGCCCCAATTTTGCATTTCGTTGGCTTTGGGTTGCATTACAAAAATAAAGTGTAAAATTACGTTTTAGCATTTTTAATTTCATTTACATCAGCTGCGCTTCTGTATGGCTTTTCTAGGTCAACTGACTTTCATAAGTTGAGTATTATTCAGTTGTTAGTTCGAATGGGAGGGCATGAATTGTTGCCTCCATTCTTTTTTTCTTTCTCAAACTACCAGAACTTTTTTGTGAATATTTAAAAAAGCTGTGTTATCAACAAATAGCGATGTGTAGACACGAATGCTAGTTGCATATCAGATGTGTACTAAAAACATTTTAAACTGGAACAAAAGATATTTCCGTATAGGACTGCGGCTTCATTGTTATACTTTGATTAAAAGGTTACGTTCAGTTAAATGGTTTTCGGAAAGCTTACATATATTTTATAGAAATCCAAATGTTTTAGAAACGTTGATCAAAAAAGTTTAACCGTATTTTTCTTTCCCTGAAAGATATTTCTGTTATACCGAATTTTGCTGTTTGACTGATAAAGTTCTTTAAACTTCTCTAGTAATGGTTTTCTAGAACTCTACCAGAAACTAATAAAACTTTTAAAATAAAGTTAGACCGTTCCTTTAAATATTTAGTACCAGTCGTAAAACATCCCTTAATAAGTTCACAAAAAGTAATCTCAAATGTAAAGCATACTTTTAGGAGGTAATAATTTACTTAAATTTATGGAGTCAAACTCTAAAGCAAAAGTTAAATAAAAATATAATTTAATGACTGAAATGACAGTCTCGAATATTTATTATAAATTTATAATGAAATAATTTTGGAAAATTATTGATATTTTAAAATATGACGCTTTTTTAAAGGAACAGATTTAACTTTGTTTAGATTTGTCTTCTTTCAGAAGAGCGACGGGTTTTGAAACTTTTTCCTTGTAGCATTTTTACATTTTAAAATATTAAATTATTCTAAAGATAAAACTATTAAAAGGTGGTTGTTTTTATTTCGCTTATAGTTTTCACAATTTTATACTTTATTTTGTTATCTTTTAATGGAGATAACACTCTGTTTTTCACTACGCGTCTACTCTTACACAAAACTACTTTACCACTCTTTTTTAAATATTAATTCGTTTTAGCATTTATTAAGCTTGTCTTTTGTTTAATGCAACCAACCTCTGTTCATAAACTCTTTATTTTTATTATCCGTTTCTTTCATTATTCAGCGTGAACGCGTGAATTTTTTTGTTTGCACTTCTGTTTAGTGTTTCATTTAAATGTTAAATGTTTATTTCAGTTTGTTAATGTCTCTAGACTGCTGTATCATCATCACTTTGTTTTTTTCGTAGACTTGACTGTATGTTTTTATTTAACAAAAAAACAAAAAAAAAAAAATGTTTCTAAAGAGAGTTACAAATCATATAAATTATATTCTTAACAAAATGTATTCAAAAGGATTATAAAAGACTTAAACACCGAACTTTATGAAATATGTTGCTCTCAAATGTTTCGAAAACTTGTTCTTGAAAAACTTTTTTAAGGTTTTTTAAGCCCGATAGAACCTTAAATTGTAAAAAATAATACCAAAAATTAAATTATAATGAAGAATTTTTTTTTACGAAAGATCAGAACATGGCATTAATATTGAAAAATGATTTCGTGCATATGGCCAGCGAGGCTGCTCATGACGAACGTACTCTCGATGTCCAATTTTGGGTTACTTTTTAGGTACTGCTGGCCATATGTCACGAATAACATGAACAATGTTGAACTCCAAAGCATCAATTGTTGCTGGTTTATCAGCCTAAACTAGTGACTTCACGTGTCCCCTCAGTAAAAAATCGAGAGGTATCAAATTGCATGACTTTAGAGGCCAACTGACGGATCCATTTCTCGAAATCAACTTATCGCCAAATTTTGATTTTAACAACTTGAAGAAATAAGGTCCGATGATGCCACCAGCGTGTAAATCATACCAAACGGTACATTTTTCTGGATACAATGGAGTCTGTAGGGCATGTTTTGGATTGGTCACACTCCAGATGCGGCAATTTTGCTTATTAACATATTTTCGAGTAAAAATTTTAATCTTTTTTTTTGGGTTCTGTACCTAAAAGGTAAACACGTAACCAGATTGTTATTGCTACAATATCTGTCCGTCTGTCACAGGTCTCTAACTATATGCAGAAAAGCTATGGCTGATATAACAACAAGTACTAAATGAATTTGAAATTTACACAGATTGCTTTAAAATGTAAAAGTTTGAAAGAAAGGATTTTCCTAAAGAAGAAATAATTTTTATTGATTTCCTTTTTGTTGATTTATTTAATTTGAGTCAGAAAGTTCGCTTTAATTAATTTTAATATTTTTAATTTTTTAATGAATATTCAGTCGAACTATTTTTAGTTTTATAATCAAATGAGTTTTAATCCGGCTTAATTTTCCATAATTTTTAAATTTTTTTAGAATGTAAGTTGTTTTATAATTTTAGTGTTAAAGAATAATTAAATACAAGTAGACTGTAAAGCAGCATTTTGATAATACAAGAAATTTTAATAATCTACATAAAATCCTTATTTTAACTTCTTTGCGTATATTTGTTTATCCTTTCAAGTCTAGCAACGAATGCTATTTTTATCATAATTCTTTTTTCTTTCCTCTCATCACAATTGATATCCAATATCACACTGATTTTTTAGATTAATTTCATAAACCTCAAATATAATTATTATTTTCAGATTATTCTACCAAATTTATTCGTATCACGGCAGATGATAATTTTGATCATACGATGGCTATACAATCCTGCGGAAAATTTGCGAGAGTTGCTCTAAGAGAGCTTAGTCACAACTTCTTCGAAATACAATTTATATCAAACAAAATAGATTGGCAGTTATAGGTTTCTGTTAATTAAAATGTCCAGTTCATAAAAATATTGGCTACAAATTTTTACTGCAAGAACTTCATTATTTGATTCATTTGCCATTAAGGATCAACAAAACATTATAGTCTTGTTTCAATTATTACTTGAACTAATTTTTATTGTTACAGAACTCTCATTTTTCGGCCACAAGACTTATTAAAATATAATTTGAATTTAATTTAATTTTTTATTGTTATTATTTTTTTTTTTTTGTAAATTTTAATAGAAACAATTTTCTTATAATAATTTTTGTTATATTTTTCAAATGCTATTTTTTGATTTCAACCTCAAATACAAATAATAAAACACTCAGTGCAACAAATAAATTAGTTTTATAGTTAATTTGATTAATTGATTAAGATCTCAAGTTTATTATTAACAATTCATTATTTATATCATTAAAGTTACTTGTTACTTAAATAATTAAGAAACAACTACAATATTTAACAAACAAGAAAAAAATCAATTAAAATGTTTTTTGTTTATTTTTTTTTTTTGCATAAAAAATAAAACAGACACCTATTTTGCATCTCATTCACTATGGAAATTAAACAACTTAATTAATTGCGTTGAATAGCGTTGAAATCTATACTGGACATTAAAAACTGAATATTGCTTTTAAGTCGCCTTACACAAACATTCAAATCTGTAAGCAACGTATTCATTTGCCCGCTGGTAGTAACACAAGACAATTTGCAACACAATGTACTGGTTCATCGCGTATGAGTACGTAAGCAAATGAAAATAATAAATTATAAATATTCTCAACAAATAATTAACTTTTAATGTTACTTATTTAAAAAAAAAAAAAAAAAAAAAATGGAAAAAAAGCCCACACTCCATTTGAGCTGGACACATTTCTAACTCTATTTACGGCAGGAAAATTTATTGAAGAATAAGAATGAATTTCATGCCGTCTTCAAATACAGGGATTAGGAAATGAAAGAGTTATCAAGGAAGAAGACCATGGCGCTTATTGCAACTTAAGATATTTTATTCAATAAAAGCCAATAAAATCGATTATATAGTTTTCACTTACACTTTTTAAATTATAAGTTTCTAATTGGTCATCATTATCTCCTGGATCTCTACATCCCATAAAACACTTTAGAGGGTTTTTTGATTTAAAAAATATAAATAATATCCTGTCGTTGCTAAATGAATTGATATTGACTTTAAGAGTGTCAAGAAGACACCCTTAACGTCTCTCTATCATAAGACTTTTTTTAAAGCTTTTAAAAAGGAAAGCAACACATGCATCAACATTATTGAGTATCTTAAGCAAAAACTTCAAACAAACTTCGCATCTAAGAAGATTTTTGAATATTTTCTGTTTCCAAATTTTAGAAAGTGGTTTAGAAAGAAAGGCTTTAAGTCAAATAAGAAAATCATTTCTGCAATAAAAGACTAAAGACGTTACTAAGATATCAACCCGTCGTCTGTCCATCTTTATGCCCACCTCGGTCAGTCCGCTAATTCTGGGAACGTAATAAATAGACAATCGAAATGTTTATATTTGTTGCTACAGCAACAAATAATAAAATGAAGTACAAATTAAAAGGTGCTCCCATGCGACATTATCTAAGCTTTATTAAGCCACTAAATAAAGATTAAATATTTTTTCAAATGTATGCGGACGTTTTCCAATAAAAAAAAAAGAAAAATTAGACGCCAGCAGAATGTTATGCTGCACATTCTAGATCGCTACATCCTTCATCAGCATTCTTTGCATTTATTTACCTTATGTTGTATACATTGTAAACATCATCTATTTAACCAACTAACCTTGCAGATATGAAGACGAGTAGTATTCATATCAATATTAATTTTAGTTAGACGGAGTTTACTCTTTACTGTTCTCTCTGTATTTCGTCTTGTACATTTATTTTTTTGCTGATGAAAGATGTAGCGGTCCAGAAAGTGGAAAACGTCTACATACGTTTGTAAAAATAATTTTTCTTTCTAAGAAAAGTTTTTAAAAATTAATTTAATAAAAATTAAATTATAAAAACGTACGGCACAGCGCATGTACAATCAATATCATACTGAAACACCATCTATAATGTTATGAGTAAACAAGCAAGAATGACAAAAAAATAATACACACAAAAATTAAAGGGTGTCCTCATATTTACACATGTGTGACTTCATCTTTGTAAACATCATATTCATACACTTTAAATGTATACGAATTGTTTGCTTGATATAATAATAAGTATAAAAAATTACATTTTTTTAAAGGGTGTGCCCATAGAGCAACTGATTTTTTAGTATATTGTGTTTTCCATAATACAGACACCTTAAAATTTGTACAAGAAATATGAACAACATAAAAATGTAAATTAAAGGGTGGCCCATATTTCGTGTCTGAGTCCAACTTACATTTAAATGAAATATTTAATTACCACAGAGTAGAATCCGAAACATTTTAAATAAAAAAACTTAACGAAGAACTTAATTAAAAAACAAAAACGCAATTGTAGCAAATAACGTTTTTTTTAAAGACTCATTAAGGCCAAACTATAATGTGCCTAAGATAACTTAAGCAAACTTCAACAACTATACAAATACAATTTATTATATGTGCCAAACTATAATGTTCTTAAGAAAACTTTTCGTCAAGTTTGGTCAAATAACATTTCTTTAAGCAACTTTCCGTACGGAAATAGCTGATTGTGCTTTGTGTTATACATTCATCAAGAAAAATAACACTGAAGAGTGTTAAATTTTTAGTCTTTAATTTAATAGAACATGTAGAAAAGAAGAAGCGTTTTATTTATTGTCCATTAAAAAAAACACAATAAATTTTTTGTTGTGATTGGCCACAAATATAAAACCAGAAAAAAACAAAATTTTTATTGAATTTATCTTAGAACAGCAACAAATAAAGTCAATATATATGAGAATGTGATATGAGTTATTAAATATGTAAAATATGTTTTTTAAATGCCCTTTTGTTTAAAAGTTAATGTGTAGCTGTTTGCAAATGAGTTACTAAGTTTATGTAAGTACATTGTAGTCACCTAAAATTCTTTAATGGGTTACCTAAGCATTTGACAGACTTTTCGTTGGTTTTTTGACATAAGCTCAAGCTAGCTTATGCATATTATAGCTGAACCTTTAATTTCTTCTTGTGGAAAAGCAAATTGCTAAAGCCAGCTTCTGTTTGTCTTAACTAAACGGACTGGATGTTTGTTTTAATGTTTCTACAATAAAATTAAATAAAAACAATTAATCTTGTTGAAAAGTTATTTAAATACGGACTGACTGATAAACGGTTCTAATTGATTTAAGTCAGGGACATGTTGCCTAACCAAAGCAGTTATAATGTTTTTTTTTTTTTTTGCTATTTTCAAACATGACTAATAGCTGCAAGAAAGGACATTAGTTGTAAAGGAAAATTATTTTTATAATTAAGAAAATATTAGTTTCAGTTTTTGGTTGACATAACAGCCGTTCACTGAGTCTTTTTACTTCTAGTCTCAGAGATAAATTGTGTTTAATACTTTTAATAAACAACATACGTTTTGTAGCGTTTAAACTTAAGCTTAAGAAAACATCTTGGACTTTACAAGATAAATCAACAAATGTAAGAGTACTTTATTAAATCAGCCACATTTAGTTTGTTTTTTTTTTTCTATTCTTCGACACCATAAAGAAATTATTGAAAATACATGAAGAATAAAAAATAAAGAAATAAAGAAATGAATAAATAACCAAAGTCAAAGCCAAAGGCTATTTTAAACATAAATGGTAGAAAATCTCCTAGAAAGCAAGAAGTAAAAGAGTTTCAGAATACAATAACAATAAAATAAAAAACCAACCACAGCACTCGAACAACAAACTCCTGATGCCAACAATATTTTATTTAAACTTTATTTTTTTTTAAATCTTTTTGGCTACAAAATTATTAAAGCAACAAAATAATAAGACTTAGAAGCAGGAAAAATTACTACAAGTTTAATATAAAGCTAAAGGTTTGTGTTGTGGTTGTTGTTGCTTTGTATTCATAAAACTTAATACATCATTTATCATACAGCAAATTTAATGCTTTTAGGATTTATTTATTACATTGATTTTTGTTTTGCTGTTCGCTTTTTTCACTGTGTGTGTGTGCGTGTTGTCCAGATTTTATTTGCGTTTTTAAATAACTGCATGTGTGTGTGTGTGCGGTTTGCCCGAGAGATTTAAAATGGATTTTGATTTTAAATGTCTTGGCCTCTTAAGTGTTAACGTAGGTTAAGAAGTTAATGAACTTGTTGACGTTTGTACGATTATATACTTTGCAACTCAACTCAACTCAACTCAATATCATCTGATTGGTCTCATGTTCTCAAGCAAGTTGATTTTGCTTTTTAGTTTTTTGTTTAATTTTATGGCTTGTATTTGTTACTTTTTGTTTTTATTTTTAATTAATTTTATTTGATTTCTTTTAAGTTGATTCTGCCAAAAATGTTAAGAATTTTTTTGAAACACATTTATTGATTTGAATTTCAAAACCTTAAAAAAATAACTGAACATTCTAAAACAAAGTTAATGTAGTCATCAGTTGTTTAATTAATTAAGCTACAGCTGCTGCTGTTATTGTTGTTTGTTTCTTTACTTTTCTTTTGTTAACTTATGTTGTTGCCAAAGCTATTGATTGTCTGCTAAAGATAATAAGTTTCATCTTTAATAGACAATTAATAGCTTTGTCGAGTATATTTATTTATTTACGACTTCTTATAGCAAGTTAAATTTTTATTTTCCTTTCTCTCTCTCTTTTTTTTTTGTTCCTACAAAAGGTTGTTGTTTTGTTTCAAGTTTTGTTTCTTTTTTTTAAATAGCTACGCAAACTGTTATTTAATTTAATTAAAGAAAAAATCTTAAAAACAAAAGTAATTTGTTAAAGCTGTTAAACTTTTTTACAACTTTATTTAAACAAACGTTTGTTAAAATTTTCCTGAAAAAAAAAAACTTAATCAATTAGCAATACAATTAAATAATTAACAGGTTATATAGTAAATAAAAGGCGTTACATAAAGAATTGAATAAAACGAAAAATTGTTAAATATATAATCAGGGAAATTTCAGTTGAATATTTTATAAAATAGTATTATTTTAAATTAAAAAAATATTTTTTATACTAAAAGAGTTGAATTTGATATTTTTACTCTTTTGTAGCGAAAGACTTAAGCTAAGAACTTGTTTTTTGTTTAATGGGGGACTAAAGCTGAAGACTTAGGAAACAAGAGTGCTGATTCCTTCTGGCATATAAATACCAAAAACAAATTTTATCTGAAAAAAAAAAGATTATATTGAAAATATGACAAAGATAATACTTACATTGACATATATTGGAGTCATTACCAAATATTTATTCCGACTTAAGTTCACATTTTTACTTCTAAAATTATAAAAAAAAAGAAATATTATCTACAAGTTTTTGTGTTAATTTTTAAGGAAAACAGAAAAAAATTAGACAGCAGGAGTTGTAATGCAGCATTTTCTGGATCGCTATATCCGTAGTCAGTATTATATTTTCTTTGTATACTGTAGTGTTATCGTCATGTAATTAATTTTAAAAAAAATTAAAGATACGGTCAGATTAGTCAAGTATTTGACCAAAGAAATGTAACCAAAAGACGTTATTTCCATCCTTCTCATATACTTTTTAATTATCACATTTACTATATTATAAATAGTCACTCGTAATGACACGTGTCATTGAATAAACATTTTTTAGTGGTTATACGTTTTTGGTCGAATATTTGACTAATCTGACCGCACCTTAAGAATATTATAATTCTGAGTCATTTCTATTTCAATATATTGTACTAAATTAAAGCAACCATTTTATAAAGGACTTTAGATTTTTTCCCTCTTAAGCGGCATTTTTAAGACAGGCCACTTTCTTAAAGAAGTGCGTAAGATCGCTTTAATGTTGTAAAAAAAACTATTTTTAATTAAAGCGACAAAAATAACTACTTTTTGACATCTTTAATCTGAGTTAATAAGAATTTTTTTATTTGAGTTATAAATAACACTCCGGCAAAAAAAAACTTTTCATCAAAAATGAAAAATGGTGACAGTTCTTAAGAATTATTTCTACTTAAATTAAATAGAATGGAAAGAAACCATTAAAACTACAATTAGTTTTTATTATAAGATCCAATTAAACTGAAATGAACTAAAATGTAATGAAGGCTGAGAGCTTTTTTTAATTTTATTTCTGATTAAATTTTATAATTTCCG
This sequence comes from Gymnosoma rotundatum, assembly GCA_916610165.2. Taxonomy (NCBI): domain Eukaryota; kingdom Metazoa; phylum Arthropoda; class Insecta; order Diptera; family Tachinidae; genus Gymnosoma; species Gymnosoma rotundatum. Next base: position 129,081,579 of record OU744339.1, on the reverse strand, counting down.
TTGAATTTAAAACAAAAAAAAAAACAAAAAACGAGATTTTTATTTTCACAGCACATGAAATTCAAAATCAGAAATTAAAAAAAGATCAAAATATCTCCCCAAACTACTTCACACAAATTGAAGTATGAAAGTATAAAACTTAATTTCTCATATAAAATCACATTAGGGCCGAAAAGCAAGCATTTTCTGTTGCTACAATATGGAAGAAAATATCTTAAGATGGCAGGCAGATGATTTCAAGACAAACGACTAAAGATATTATTGTATAAAAAAACCAAAAACTAATTTACGGTCATAAAAATGGAGAGGGTCATTAACGGCCACAAAACTGAACAAAAAAAAAAACAAAAGAAGATATTTTATAAAAATAAAAGGGAATACTATACATAACACCAACAACTAAAACAAATTAAAACAATTTATCACTCTAGCACCAAACCCTAAAATGAAATACAACAATAATAAATTTGTAGATAGAAAACACAAAAAGAAAAAAAAAATAGAACTGGAAAAACATCAATTTATAGCTTAACGAAAGATATTTCAAAGTTCGTATCCAATTTTTGGTTGGAAGATACAAATTCTATGCTCAATTTCAATTTCATGATGCCAATAATATTATGGATTTTTTTTTCATATATAACAGACGATAGCCGTCTCAAAAGTACTTTAATTATAAAGGAAAATATAAATAAAATCTTATAATTTATTTATAAGATTTATTTATAATAATCGAGCTTAAGGTCAAGTTTTATAAAATTGTTATTATTTTCCTTTTTATAATTGTGATATTTCGTCATCCATCGAATGACATTTTATAAAACAATAAAGTCTTTTTCTTTCTCTGTCTTCTCTAAAGTGTATCATTTTAACATTTCTTACATGATTGAATGTATTTTTAATAATTTTTAATAATATTAAAACTACTATGCTTAATTTTAATTGATGTGCCACCACATATTCAATGCGCCTTCTTTTTAGCTGAAGAAGACAGTAAACTTTTATTATTATTTGTTTCATGGCATAGAATTTTGTTATCCTTTTTTAATTCAAGGTTTTCGATTCCATTGTGGACTTGCACAATTTTTCCGTCAAGTTTCACTGTTTTAGGGATCTTTTTTCAGTATTTTTTTTTTTTTTTTGTTACTTAACGAAAATTTCCATTTCACGATAAATATTTATTTTTGCGTAAAATATCCCATCAAGTATACTCGTATATATTCTGACTTCTTATTCATAGCGAAGTCGTCGGGCTCTGAAATATTCAAATTCTTTAAAATATCAATATGGGTATCATTTTAAAGCTTTTGACGAGATCTTTAAGGAAATACTAACATTTAAAAAAATGCTTAATCCATTAAGAGGCGATGGTATTTTTTTTTTTTTTTTGTAAAATTATTTAAATGCAGTACCAAGTTTTTTTATATTTTAATTCTCTGTCACCCAAATATTTTTGTTTTTTTGATTGGAGTTCCTTCACTAAATTAAATTTACATTTTTTTTTTTTTTTTTTTTTTTTTTTTTTTTTTACCATTTTTAAATATTTTGTTTGGGCTTTGAGTTAGCTGTCGAGCATAGACGTGTTTTTTCAACAAATTGAAAAAATATTAGAAGGCTTCGAATAAAAAAAAAAAAAAAAAAAATATATATATATATAAAAAAAAAATAAAATATTTCAAATTTCGTTTTACTCAAAATTACATTAAATTAAAATAAATCTACGTTCTGGAAAAAGGAAGGACAAAAACAACCACAGGACATTTTGCAGTTGCTTTGTTTAATAGTTTAAATCCCTTCAAGAACAATTTTTAAGAGGAAGATGGATGACCCCGGGGGCAGTTGCCCACCGGCGAAAAATCGTGAAATCGTTGTTGAGAAAAGAAAGCTCAAGGCGTGTGAAACGGCATCAACTATTAGGAATGAAGCAGGTAAGTCGAATTTCCCTTCAACTAATGCGAGTAAGTGCGATTCAGTGACCGTGGCGACTAACGTGGTATCTGACCATAACTGTTCTGTACAACGTGAACGCCGTTTCGATTATAAATATGATTCTGACCATAAGGGTCCATTTATGGTATATGTTGACTCGTTTGACTCATCGGGTTTACGCAAATTTCTAAGCGCTATAGCAGTGAGCAAAATTCTCATTAAACTCGGCATTCCTGATGTTGTCGAGGTAATTAAAATCGGTTACGGTCGTTGTAAAGTCACGTTTAAGAACCACCAGGCAGCAAATAATTTTTCTTCTGACCCTAGACTCACTAAATACGAGCTAATTCCAAAAATTTTCGAACATTTTATTTCCAAAATTGCAATTGTTTTTGATATCCCAACCGATATCAGTGAAGAGGAATTCAAGGCCGGTATTATCTCGCCAGTAGAGGTAATAAGATGCATTAGGCCGTTACGCCGTCTTAAAGGTCAGGATGGTGAGGAGATGAAGAATCCATCAAAAAATATGAAGATTGTGTTTAAAGGTAATAACATTCCTAATGAAATAATTTTCGGCTATGTAAAATTACCAGTTAAACATTTTATTTCCTTTGCGCAATGCTACAAATGTTTTCGGTATAACCATTTTGCACAACATTGCAAACAGAATTTTGATTTATGCCGTTCTTGTTATAGTCAGCATAATGTTGAGGAAAATTGCGCGGAATTATCTTGTTCAAATTGTAAAGGGAATCACAACCCAATGTACAAAAAATGTCCAGCGCGTGCTAAAGCTTTTGCAGTTAAAAAAATGATGACCCTCGAAAACCTGTCCTTAAAAGAAGCTAGAATGCGTTTTAAAAGTATATTTTCAAACAGATTTTCTGAATTAGAGGATGACTGTTCTGCCTTTCCTCCTCTTAGACAGATAGGAACAAAGGATAACGTCCAGAATAATCACCAAGCGGCAGCAAAAGCTATTCATGACATTATGCCTTTTTCTAAAGTACTTAAAAATAACGCTAATAAAATAAGAGAAGAAGCTAATGCTAGAAATACAATGAATAGACACAAAGAAGTGTTAGAGGAACATTTTTATCAGTGTCAACATGAAAAGCTGGCCTTTCCACCACAACCTCAAAACCTGAATGCAATCCAAAAACCTGATTCGAACCGTCAGATGGCCTTGAACTTCTTAACAAAAACCTCGAATGATACTGAATCCTTTTTAAAAAATATTGATAATGGTAAATATGAGAGAGAAACAGTATCTAAATTTGTAGCTCAACTAAGAGATAATATTAACTTAAGTTTGAATTATTTAGATCCGGATTTAATAAATTGCTCAATGTCTCAAGATTTCAGTACATAAATAATGGCTTACGAAATTAAACTACTACAATATAATATTCAAAGCCTAAAAAAGCCTGGTAATAAAGAACTTTTAGAAGTATTTCTTCACAATCACGACATTGACATCGCGCTTTTAACTGAGACTTGGCTGACAGATAATGCCTTTTCAAGTCTCAAGAACTACAATTTCGTTTGTAAAAATAGAAAGGATGGCTTTGGCGGTGTAGGCATATATGTAAACAAAGATATAAAATTCGCTATTATTAATACCAGTTCAACACATGATACCATAGGAATCTCCACTCTGAATTTGAGCAGAAATATTAATGTAATCATCAACTACAGTCCACCAAACTTAAGTTTGATAGACTTTGAGCATGAATTAAATCGCATTTTTGTACTGGGCAATCAACTGAAAGGAACAACGCTAATATGCGGTGACTTTAATGCCAAATCTTCACTTTGGGGAGCAAGGCATTCTGACAACAAAGGAATGTTTTTAGAAAGCCTAGCTAATAGTTTTGATTTTGTATGTATGAATGATGGTAAGCCAACCTTTTCAACAGCTTCTACATCATCATCGGTTCTTGATGTATCCTTCGTGGGTGCTCCTTTAGTAGACTTTACTTGGAATTCATTGGACTCTAAAATTACGGGTAGTAACCACCATCCAGTTATTATATCGTTGGGTGTTAGTTGCAGACCTTCTATATCTAAAACTTATCTGCTACGAAATCGTTTTTATTCAGATATTAGAAAATTGGTGGTACAAGGAAATATTGATTCCTTTGAATCGGAGCTAAAAGATTTATATAAAAAACACACAATAAGGTTGTCAGAAAATAACAGATACATTCCTAAAAGGTGGTGGAACGATGAATTGAACAGACTATTTCGACTTAGAAATGCTGCTAGGAAAAAATATTTTAAGTCAAAAACTTTGGATGACTGCGCAGCCTTGTTAAGAGCTGAAAGGAAACTAAAATCTTACATTTTTACAGCCAAAAAAGGTGACTTTGCTGATTTGTTATCAGAACTATCGAGTCCTTCTTCACCTAAGCAATTTTGGACAAAACTTGCTCATTTAAAAAAATATAATCTTAGAAAAGAAATTAAAAGCTCATGGAACGATACCCAGACTCGAAGTTTTTTAGATGGGTTAGTTGGACAGTTTGTCCGTTCACCTTCCCCAAGTTTGGATATACCTCCATCGGTTGATGTTCCTGTTTTTGGTTTTGAGGATTTCGACGCATATATTAACTCAAGGAATCTAGACTCGGCAGCTGGGCCAGATGGTATTTCTTATCGTGTTCTTATAAATCTCTCAACTTTCAGCAGAAAATCTATTTTCAATCAAATTATGTTGCTGTGGTCCAATGGAATTGTTCCACCATCATGGCGTGCAATAAAAGTTTGCCCAATTTTAAAAAAGGATAGAGATCCTACATTAATCACAAACTACAGGCCCATATGTTTGATGTCCGTCTTACTTAAGGCCTTAGAACATCTAATCAAACGCCACATCGTAGCTCACTGTGAAGAAAATAATATCTTTCCCGCTAGATCATACGCTTTTCGAAAAAATAGATCTTCTGCAAACTGCATTAATGATGTTATAAATACAGTTTATAGCTTCAAAAAAAAAGGTCTTCATGTTGTTGCTGCTTGTTTAGACGTTGATAAAGCTTACGATACTACTGACCCCTTGTTACTTTGCCGATTATTAGTGGATCTTAATTTTAACCCTCATGTAATTAATTGGATTTATTCTTTTCTAAGTGATAGAAAGTTAATCGTTAATGGGCAAGTAGCGACTACTGCAATGGGCCTAGCCCAAGGAAGTACTCTCTCTCCAAGTCTGTTTAATATTTTTACCGCAAAGTTTCATGAAATTTCAACTGATAAAGACGTTCTATTTCAGTTTGCGGATGACTTCTTCTTAGTTTGTGCTCACCGTGACTTTGTAACCGCGAAGCAGTCTTTAACAAGGAAACTAAGCGAACTTAGTCAGCTTTGCACCCTACGATGTCTCTCTTTCAATCCTGAAAAATCAAAAGTCATTCATTTCAACAGGAAACCCCGCCCTCTTAACATCACAATTAATAACTTATTAATTCCTCAAGTAAATTTAATAAAATTTCTTGGAAGAGTAATAACACCTAATAATTCTTCAGTACCGCATGCCACTCACGTTATCGACTCAGTACGCAAAACCTGCAGTTTCCTTAGGATATTAAATAATCGTTTTTCTGGCGTCAATCCTTCACGTGCACTGCAAATGTATAAAGCTTTTGCAAGACCAAAAATAGAGTATGCTGTATCTACATTTTCTAATATGTCCAAAAAAGCTTTAGCAAAAATTCAAGTTTATATCAATGACGCTCTTAAACGTTCCTTGGGCCTTATTAAATCAACTCCCAATATTGTGGCTTTTCATATGGCTGCAGAACTTTCACCGACATATCGTTTCATACTGGTCACTGCTAAAGAAATTACCAAGTCTTTTACTTACAATCTCCCAATCTCCAAAGCTCTATGTTTGTCGAACTCAAGTCTCAACATTAGCATTTCAAAAGTGTTTCATCGATTTAGAGATATATTCATGGACTTAGGTAGCATTAAGCCAAGGTACAACAAACCTCAAAGTATAGCTGTTTGTTTGGATTTCTTTGGTAATACGGCTACTAGTAAAAAGAATGCTAGCAATGACATAATCAGAGCATTGGCAAAGGAAAAAATTAACTCGTTGGTTGAAAATGGTTTTGAAATTTTGTTCACTGATGGTTCCGTGATCGGTGAGTCCACTGGATTTGCGTTTTACCATTTAAGATCTGATTCAGCTTACCGATATTATACTAATAAATCTCTGTCTTCAACTTCAGCAGAGCTGTTAGCTATTGAAAAAGCTATAGAATTTGTAACGCGTTCTGGCTTTACTAAGGTTGCTATTTTAACTGATTCAAAATCAGGACTGTATAATATTAAAGGAGAAGATCAGATCAACTACATTTCTAATGATATTCTTACAAAGATTGCCGATTCTTCATTAACTACTATTGAGTTACACTATATCCCTGCTCATGCGTCAATAATTGGTAACGAAAGAGCTGATGCAGCTTCGAAAGAGGCCCACTATCTTGGAGTTTTTGTAACAGTTAAATGGTCTTACCACGATGCCATCAGGCGAATCGAGACTTTACTGGTAGATGATTGGCAAAGGGAATACGACTTACTACGACAGACTAAGGGCAGACTGTATGGTACTATTTTTCCAACTATTGTTAAAACACCATGGTTTCATAAAATTAATTGTGGCGCTAGAGCCCAACTTTCAACTAAAATAAGAACTGCCAATAGAATACTTTCTGGACACACTTTTTCTAAAGCTACCCTTTTCAAAGTGGGAGTGTCAAACTCTGATCTATGTGATTTATGTGGTGTTTCTGAAGATGTATCTCATGTAATTTTTACTTGCCCCCGTTTTAATGCCCAAAGATTAAATTTTCCCGCTATTCTTCGCTACAATAATATTATGGATTTCCTTACTGGAGAGGACTTGATGAATATTATGTCGCTGGCTGATTTTGTAGAGACAATAGAATTGAAACTCTAGAAATTATTATTTAAGTTAATTTTATGTTTGTTTTTAAATTACGAGTTTTAGCTCTTGTGTTGTGTTGTTAGTATGATTATATATATATTAGTGTGCTTATATGTACGTATGTGTATGTACATATGTATATATGTGTGTAGGTATGTATTTGTGTATGTAAGTGTATCGGTGTATATGTATTTACATATTTTTGCTTGTTATTTATTTGCTTGTTTTTGTCGCTGGTGGTTTATACCTTAATTTGTAATGGCTATATGAATACTTTCGAGGCCAAATAATTCTCTAATCCTTCTAGAGTAACTTAAATCTACAAAAAAAAAAAAAAAAAAAAAAAAAATATTTTGTTTAAATATGTTGAATTCAAATTTGGGTTTCTGTTATAAATTTAGATTTTTGTAATGTTTAGCTTTTGTAATGAAGTTATTTAAAAGTCCTCATAATTTTGTGATTCTGTTTTTTATATAAATGTGGATTTTTGAGAAAAATAATTTTTTTTTGTGGAAAGATATACGGCATTTACACTATGCAATTTTTCATGAAACTAGCATGAAATTTTTGTTTGTTTGTGAAGCAGGAGGAGTAAGCAATATGGTATTGCTTAGGTTTTGAGGGGATATTACCGTTGCTAAGGTTTACTTTTAGATAACGCATACCGCTGTAACATAAATAGAAAATTCAGAAAAAAATGCCTCAAAAAATTGCATAGTGTAAATATGGTCATAATAATAGAAAAAATTTTGGAATTTTTTTGCCAAATTAAAATTAAGGTTCTAATTAATTGGCTTTTTTTTATCAAAAATTTATATTGTGACAAATTTTTAAGGGGTTTCTTCTATCTTTCAGTTAACTAATTTTTTTTAAGTTTTTGGTTAAATTTTTAACTTTTAATAAATTTGGATTTTTTTCTGTATTTTTTCTTTATTTTTTACTGTAATTTTTTTTCAAAATTTAAATTTTATGGAATTAAATTTTTGGAAATTTTTTTCACCTGGTTTTTAGCAAATTCGATGACTATTGTTGACTTCATTATATGCAATGAGTAACAGATTCTCATAATTAAAGCTACAAAAATTTCATTAGTTTATTCCAAATTTTCTAGAGTTCACATGTTTTTAACTTCGACTTAAAAATGATGCCAATTTTTTATTTCCCGGTAATTATAATATGGCCTTCGTTTCTACTTTGTCTTATAGACACTTTTGCCTACAATATAATTATGTTGATCTTATTGAATTTATGGTCTCTATTTTAAAAATCTTTTTTTTTCAGCCAACAAAATAATTTGTAATGGAGAGCGCAACATAAAATTAGTTTAACAAAGGAAATAAAAATAAACCTATTTACACATATATTAGTTAAAGACAAAAGAAGAAAAACTTCATCTTGTGCCTTCACCATTTTTTATTTTTTATGATTTCGTTATATGTGAGTTTGTAATTTCCAGCTCCGATTAAAATCACATTAGTATTTGTAACAGCCGACGAAACAATAAAAGAGAAATTTTCCATTTTTGTTTTTCTATATTTTTTTTAAATTAATTTAGTCAATCAGAAAAAAATATTGTAGTGGTCACGCCTTTTATTAACATTTCAAGCAGAGTTAACTTCATATACCTGAAGATTATTAAATTATTTCCATTGTCATGTTAAACGAATTAGTTTTGAGATTAAACAATAATTTATTTTATATATTTTTTTGTAAATTGAACAAAAGAATATTTGAAATATTTTTTAATTTTGTCGTATTATGTAGAATAATCATTAATTAAATAATTTAGAAGCAGGTAGATAAAAACGCAACTTTAAAAAATTATGTTTAAATTTAAAATATTTTGAGTCTAAGTATTAGTAACGGCCATATTGACAAAAAAATATTTATGGTTTTTTAAGGTTTATTGAACGAATTTCCATGTACAATTTCTTTTAAAAAATCTTTCATAAATCCGGAATATTTATTTTGGAGTTTTAAATAGAAAATTTTTCTGTTGAAAGCTCCTGACTTTTATTGAAGGAAGAGGAAAATATTCTAGAAGAGAGAGGGATTTTATTATTATTACTAAGCCCTCCTTAGGAATATTCTTGGGCTATCGCTATGCGGAAATAATAGGTGCTGTTATAAAAAGTGATAGAGTTTGAACAGCTCGCTACCCCCTACAACTGGCTTCTTGACAAGTTAGGCATTAGATCTTTTTCTCCTACGGATTCTTCTTTGATCTAAATATAATCAAAATAATAAATAATCTTTAATGGAGAAAAGACGCCACAATAATTTCTCTATTCATTTATAATCGTTAATCAATTATAATTAATTTTCTGTCCTTCTTTTTAATTTTGCTCAATTAGCGTTTTTAAGTTTGAAATTAGTCGTTTAAATTGCATAAAATAGCGACTTGCCGCTGACAGTGATTAATAAATTTTGAATATTATTTCGATTTAATTTCTTAATTCTTCTTTACAATTTTTAAATTTAAAAAAATTTCTCTTGTTAAATATTATGCAAAACAATATAATTATAACAAGACACACACACTCATAATAAATAGAAATTTTTTCAGATTCTGTTATTATTTGACTTTCGTTATTTCAATAAAATATTTATTTGTTTTGTTTTCTACAGCCTGTCATTTTGATAATTAGCTACAAAATGTATTTAATAAAATGATAAAATAATTAGAATAACTTGTTTAAATTATAACTTATTTTGTTGTTATTAATAATTAACCAACGCCATCTATTAATTTTCAGCCTTATTTCATATTTAAATGTGTTATTCAATGGTTTGTTAAAAGTTTTTTGCTTTTTTTCAATTATCGTTTCTGTATATTTCTATTAATTAACAGCTTAAAGAATTAAACGACAATTTATTTTTACAAAAATCTTAACTAAAATATTGAAATTAAAGTCAAGAAAAAATTGATAAAATTTTGATTATTTTTCTATTAATCATTTATTAAAAAAAAAAAATTGTAATATTATTAATCATATTAAATACAAGCAGCTAACAGTCTTTGCTGGCAAAAGCTTTCCTTTAGATTTGCACTGAAAAAAGTTTTTGCAGCTATTAATTGTTTTATTTGTTTTAAGATTGAATTTTTTTACATTATTAAATGATTTAATTATTTATTTAATCGGACAATATTTCCTCTCTTTTTTATTAAATATTTAATCGATTCGATTAATTATTTATTTAGATTTTTTTTATTTATTATTCAATTAAATATATAATTGAGGCAGTTAAAAAATTTAATTAAATTTCAATCTGAAAACAAATAATGGCTGCAAAAAATTATTAATTAAGAAATAAAATTTAACGATTAAATTATTATTAAAGAGATTTTATTTTAGACTTCTTGTTTTGCTTTCATTAGAATTTATTTCTTTAATTTCATACTTTTCTAAATTTTAAGAGATTTCCAAGGACAGTTGAAAAACTGGAAAGAAATGCTACTGTTATTTCCCAGTTTAAAAAATAATATAAAGCAGCCACCCAAGAAGCTGGGAAAAGATGCAAAAAACCTTGAAAATTTTTATCCAAAACTAACAGACACCTCCTGATTTTTATTCTCGCCAGGGCTTAAAATACAACATTCTCAAGGAAAATTAATTAAAAACATTGAAATTTCGAAAACAAAAAATTGTTCCACATCATTATCATTAATAATTGAAAATTAAATCAGGGTCAAAGAACACACATGTACATTTTAAATAAATTTAATTGGTTTTTTCGTTGTTCTTCTATTGCAATTATCCTTTATTTTTTGGAATTTAACAAATGAAATCGATTCAAGGTTAAAGAGTTGTATGAGCCACCAAGTCAAGGTTAAGAAAAAACATGAAAAAATAAAAATGAAACAGTAATTCACAACTACTGTTGCCAACTTCTGCAGGATATTTTAACAACAAAAGGCATCCTGGCTATTGCAAAGATAAGCAGTAGTTTATTCACCGATCGTACAAAAGGAGTCTGCACTTTATTTTGTTAAATTGCAAATTTAAAAAAAAGAACTACATTTCTTTCTATTCAAGTCAAATACACTGACTGTGTGTCAAAACCACAAAATCATTAACAAAAATATCCTTAAGAAATTTATAACATGTGCAGCAGCTTGATGAACAAAATGAAAAGGAGAACTCCTGCAGTTTTAAAATCTTAAATTTGTTTTCAAAACATTTTGACTGGATTTAATTTTTGTATTATTTAAGGCCAAATATTTGTGTATCCTGCCTTAATTGGCCAAATGTTAAGAAGAGTAGACTGCTAGGACTTGTCTAAAAGAAACATTTGAAAAAATTGAAGCTGTTGTTTATCTAATCTTCCTGTAGTTTTTTTTTAGCTTGTGACTGATTTACAATCTGTTCATGCTTTGCGGTTTAATCAAATTTAAAGATTTTGTTTTTAAGACATTTGGTCTTGCCAACATTCACACAAACAATAATAAAGCGTATTAAATTCTTACACAATTTACTTTAACATTTTATTTTGTTGTGTGTTAAATCCTGGATTATTTACGCTTTAAACATATTTTGGTTTTGTTTGCACACTTTGTTGGTCTTAATTTTCATAAACAAATCCCCACATGATGTTGGTCTTAAGACGATCTTAGATTTTCTTCAGATTAATTCTCTACTTTAATATTGGCATTTTCAAATCCAACTTTGTTTTTTATCTTTTTATTGGATTAAGTAGAGTTAATCACTTTTCTTCTTCCTGATAGCAGTTAAATTCTTGGAAAATGTGTGAAGTTTAAAAGATTTCAATTTGAAAATTATATCAATATTTTTTTAAAGATTTAAGGATAAAATATTTTACATAACAAGGCTTGTTCATTTTACAATTTAAATCCTTGTTCAAGTATTTAATAAGCTGCTTATTAAGAAAAATAAAAATGTTGAACATAGTTCTGTGTTATACACATACAAAAAAAGCCTTTACCACTATTAAAAAGATTTTGTTTGTTTTAAGTTTAAAGATTGGTTAAATTTGTAGTCGAATCAATTATTTATTTAATTATAAATTCGTACTTCTTTTTTAACAAAATATATAATTGATTCAGTTATATATATGATTTAAAAAAATTTGTATTTATTTTTGAATTAAACATATAATTCAGCTAATTAAAAATTTAATGAAATTTTTAGTTGAAGAAAAAGTCTAATACATGCAATTTTTTGGGTGTTTATGACTAAAAAATTAATTGACTAAAATAAGGTTGAATTGATAACATGAATTTTATTTTTAAGCAAGTTTTTTATTTGATTAATATGGAAGTTATAAAAGATTTCCGTCTTTCTATTGGACCTTATAAGTCAGGACTTATTTATCTTTCAAATATTCTTAAAATTGCTATTTGTTAAAATCAATTTCGCATATTTTTTCTCTCCCCCAATAACCCGTTCCAAATTTTTAAAAAAGCAAATCCTCTCGAAACTTACAAATATCTGTTTAAATTTCTCTGTTTAAAATTTTTTAAAACTTGTAAAGCCACAAATACTCGTTTTAGTCATAACTCACGAACCGTGTGTATTTTTTGAAATATCAATTTCCGACCCCATAAAGAATATATCGCACTTGATCAACAATAGGGTATTAACTCAAAATTTTTGAAATATCACTTTTTTCAAGAAATCAGCTAACAACATCAATATCTATCTACTGTAAAAATTTTAACGTATTCCGTTTACTCTTTCATCTCGAAAACCACTTTTGAGACCATATTCATTATAATGTAGTGATTACCTTTATTTCAACAAAAAGATATTATTTCGAGTTAATGCAAAAGTTAACATGGAACTGATTCGTAAATTTTCATAAAAAAGGAGTTGAGTCTCTTTTCAATTTGGTTTTATTTTGAGTTGATACTGTCTTGTTGATAAAATTTGCTTCATTTATGATCGAAATATTTCCTAAAAATGGTATTAACTCAAAAAATTAATTTTTTTTTTCTAGGAAAAACGATGTAAATACATTTTTAAATGGAATTTGCTTCCTACGGTATATTTGTATTTTTAAATTCAGTTAAAATGTGGCCACAAACAGTGTTTTGACTCTACTGAAAACTTTTAAATTTTGAGTTAATACCCTCTTGTTGATCAAGTGCGATATATTCTTTTATATTAAACAACGGGAATTTTTTTTATTATATTAATCAATTTTCAAAAAATCTTTTTTTTGTGCTATTTTTCCGGTCAAAGCACGTCTCGATGGCCATTTCGTTACCGCTTACTTAACTCTTCAGGAAACTTTTGTGATATTTCATTTTTCATTCTCTTTCAAATGTACAAAAGATCCGAAAAAAATTCAGCCGTATAAAGCGGAGAAAGGAAAATAGAATTACTGTTGGTTATTGTTGAAATCTGCATGGTCGGTCCATTTACTTCGAGGCAGCAAGCATTTTTTCATGTCATTTGGAACAATAAAGTAACTCCAATAAAAAAATAAATATAAATATAGCCATAGAGAATTAGAAAGTAAGAAAAAATATCAAGTACAAAAAATTGGCTCTCGCCCATATTCTCCGAGTTACGGGGCTCTGAAATTTTCAAATTTTTTAAAATATCGATATGGGTATCATTTTAAAGCTTTTAAAGAGCTCTTTAAGGAAGTACTAAAATTTTTTAAATTAATTTTTTAAGAAATGCTTAACCCACTAAGAGCCGATGTAATTTTTATGTAAAATAATAAATATGCAGTACCAAATTTCTTTTAATTTTTAATTCTCTGTAACCCCAAGATTTGCTTTTTTGATTGGGATTACTTCACTAAACTAGATTTACATAGATGGTGAAGGGTGTATTAGATTCGGCATAGTCAAATATAGCACACTTGTTTATTTTTAATTTTATTCTGCCGATTTCATACGAGTTAATTTTGATTTTGTTTTAAACGTTAGAGTTAAAGGATCAGAATATAACTGCGGGTACTTGAACCTAAACTTTATATTCAAACGTTTTTGTGTGTCCTAGATTTTGCTCAACCAATGAAATATAAAGCAATAAAATGTTGCCATCCAAATAACAAATTTGTATGATGTTCGCATTTCCTAAACTTCATTTAATTGAAATCTTGTGATTAACAACATGCTGTTACAAGTTGTGTACAAACATACATATGTGTACATATTAATAAACTAAAAATAAATACTCAATACTTATAGTCATATCTCCATGTTAGGTGTAGTTTAGATCGTTAAACAATTTGTTAAAAACAGCAATTAACATGCAACAATATTGCTACCGCAACAAGCGATTATAAATATTTTTTTTATTTGTTTTAATATTTTAATATTTTTTTCAAAACAAGTTTTTACGAAAAATATAAATTATTAGATAATTAAAAAATAAATATTTATTATTAAAGAAAAAGCACCAAATGAAATGTGTGTGTGTGTGTAAGTGAGTAAACAAATCACCTCGCAACAAACGAAGTGCATATACGAAGGTGGTTATAGAATGAGAGTTTTATATGAAAGTAACAATTGTAGTTGGATGAACTACTGGAGTATGTTATCAGTTTTATGTTTTTATTAGTCAAAATACTATCAGTTGTCGACTTCTTTTAACAACATTTACTACCGCGATACTTCATAAAAAATTTCTTTAAGACTTTACTGATTTATTACTGTGTCAAAAGGTTATGTCTTGCCTCCTTCCCTTTACAAGTTTACATTTTCGGCAGTGTTTAAGCAGGAATTCCGAATGGCAGTAATTTTTAGTATGTGTCTACGTATGGTCCCTCAGTCTAATGCCCATCAATGCTGGATCCTCATAGAGAATGTGTAACTGGGAATGCAGCCTTTGGCGGAATTAGCTAAAAATAACCTTCTTATTATTTAGCTAGCAGTGCCCACGACTATTTATTCCAGAGTTCTGAGGACAGTGTTAAAAATTTGCCATCTACAAAAATAAAAAGTGCTGACAAATGTTTTAGTACCATTATACCGGTCAAATTGAGTGCTTTCACAAATGTATTTCTATTTTGTCATGAAATGTCCTATTTTTACGAAAAAAAAGTATTCTATATTAGAATTAAGATTCTAAGGGACCACCTCACAAAATTTTGTTCAAATCGCATCACGTGAAAACTACTGGTTGCGAACACACACAGACAGACAGACATAAATTCCAAAATAGGTGTTTTGTATTCCATATCGATTGCTAACTACAAAACCATCAAAATTTTCAAAAATATTTCATAAACAGAAATGACCCCGTTACAGTTTTATTACATGTAAGAAGATTTCCATTTACTTCATTTAACACACAGAGTCCTCATGTTCTGCAGTAAGTTTTCAGCAACTTTAATCTTGATGTTTTCTCAAAACGTTGGCTTGTCATTTAGCTTCTATTGATTGCTAAACAATTTTGGTTCCACCCACGTAATTTTTTTGAATGTCAAAATAAAAATGAAACATAACTAGAAATTGTTGTACAAAACCGTTGTTGTGTTAAGTGGCCATAATCACGTATGTGTTAATTGATATTTTAAGTCAAGTCAATAAGTAATAAATGTGTTAACACTTCAATTTCTGGTAACAGTTTATATTGTAACTTTCTGCTTGTCCGTCTGTTTGTTTGTTTGTTTGTCTGCATAAAAACTATTTTGTATCAATTTTTTGTTTTCATTATTAATGTGGGTTTTTTTTTTTAGCTGCATTGTTGTTGCTTGGTTGGTAATTTGGCTGATTTGTAATCCATTCGGGTGCCTGGCCTTATGTGGAATCATAAATCTGTGTAAAATATTTGTGTGATATTATTTTTGTGCTCTCGATCTTGTTTAGAAAATATTGTTGCAACATGTGATGCTGTCTGCTTCTTTGTCGCGCTTATTGCCTTAAAACATTTAAGCCAAATAAATAGTCGTCAAGGCTTGTTAAGATTTCATGTGATGAGATGAGATGTTTTCCTCTTTCCTTCCCTAAGTATTATTAGTAATTTTTGTTTTGTTTTTATGTTTTCGTTGTTAATATTTAAATATTAGTTTCGATGTATGATAATAAATTTAACACATCTTTAGAGGCTATTTTGGTAATCAAATGTTTGAATTGTTAATGTTTAGTCTATAGTTAAACTACACTCCATGATCTATATATTTATTTATGAACAATTCGATAATTTGTTAACAAAACAAAATGATGAAAATAGTAAAAATTAAAATTAAATGATATAAATTGTTTTGTGTTTGGTAGATACCAGTAAACATCTGGTTTTAGCCGCAATACAAAAATAGAAATATGAAATTAATTTTAAGTCCATTATCACTAGACTGTTGATGGCGGAAATACTTTTACCTGCAAACTGTTTAAATATTTAGTTGTAAATTTAAAAATACCACGAAAGGCAAGAAAAAATTAATATTAAATAACCTACAAATAACTTAAATATGAAAACAAACATTTTACAATGGCTACAAATAATTGATAGATAGATACTGATTGAATTACAAGTCACCTAAAAGACTGTTAAATGAAATAAAAAAAAAAATTTTTTTTTAAATGGATAACAAAATTTTATTGAAGTCTTCAGGATACTAAAAAATAAAAATATATATTTAATAAATCATATATTTTAAAATATTTGAAATATTTGTTTTAATTCGGCGTCGGCTTTGTTATGGTCCTCCAAATTTAATAAATTACAAAAAACTCTTTTGATTGTTTTTTAAATAATTTATTATTGGTGGACCATAACAAAGCCGACGCCGAATTAAAACAAATATTTACACACCAAGGTCTACAATTTTTACAACACAATATTTGAAATAATCAGCAAAAATTATTTTTATTCTAAAATTTCATAAATTCCCCAAAACGAAGAAAACTCTAAATAAAAAATTATAACATTTTTCAGTTGCAGCAAATCCACTTGTTAAACGAAAAAATGTTGGGTATACAAAAGCTCATAATTCGAATTGAAGTCAGTTATTTTTTATTAGAACCAGCATTACTCGTAACGGATGACCCCTTCTTTTGCAACGCATTGTGCCAGAGAGAGAAGTGCTTGTGGACGTTTGATTTAAATCTTTGCACACGAAAAGTGACAGGAAAGATCTTTGCATGGAGTCTATTCCACATACGAAATGTTCTGCTAAAAAACTTCTTTTCTTTGTAATGCGTACTGCGATTAACGGGCCAATCGACCACAAAGGGATACGCCCTTGAAGGAGAGCGTATTGCTCGTACGAAATTATAGTTTTTAGAAACAAGTTCCTTGATTTCGTAGGAGAACATTACGTTGTAGTAACGATAATTCAATGAAAGACACAACATATTGGGTCGATACTCTAATAAATGAATAGAGCTGGATATCACCGATGAGCTTCTTCACTCTCTCCTGCACCGGCCCATACATTAATTAAAAAAAAACGCTAATTTAAGTAAAAGAAAACCAGAAACTATATTTTTAGCCCTACCAAAATTTTTCTTCTAAAAAACATTCTCCATTTTTTTTTTTTGCAGTTAAAAGTATAAATACTTTTTGGCGTTTTTTTTTTTTAATTTTAAAATCGCTTAAAAAGGCAAAAGATCGCCAAAAGTTATAAAAATCGTCCCTTAATAAAATGTTAATTCTTTTAATACTTTAAGCGTTTTTCGCTATGTTTTGTGATTTTATCGCTATTTTCCATTACAAAATGACCTTCACAGTTTTCCCTTGAAAATTCATTGCAATGACTCTCTTTCCTATTATTTTTTTAACTTTAAAGTTTTATTGATTTTTGTAACTTTCGATTTTTGAGTTTTATTATTTATATTATTTTTACGATTTTGCGAAAAATCGATTTAAAATTTTAGCGCATGATATTTCAGTGTAAAATTAATTAAATAATTTTTCTAATTAGAATTTTAATGTTTATTTTTGTGTATAATTTATTTGATGTTTTTTCCGGTTTTTGGATTAAGGAGAATGAAACATCGATTTTGTGACTTTTTAACTCTCTTTTATGAATTCGTTGTGATTTTGGATACTTTGTTTCTTCTTCTTCTTTTTTTGCTATTTCTTTATGGTTATAAATCAATCTGTTTTCTGATTAAGCTTTTTTGATTAATTCTATTGCTTTTTATATCATCTGTTTTAGTTTATAAAGTATTTTCCACGTTATGTGTCAACGATTTTTTGTATTCTATTAAATTGCAACAGTTTCCTATTTTAAGCGATTTTTTTTTATTTTAGCAAATTTTTTTCATTTGGCGTTTTTTAACGGCTTAAGCGTTTTTTGTTAAATTTTTTATTTTTTTTTATTTTTTTATTTCTATCTAGATAATAATTTCGTTTCAATATTTCAATATTTTATTTTAAAAAAATAATTTATTTAATTTCTAAGTTCTAGTTCTTAAGTTCGACAACACAAAATAATTTATATCATCTCTGCTGCCAAGCCGTTAGTTGAATAACTAATATAATTAAAAGAAATTTGAAAATTGCTTATCATTAAAAAATGATTAAGTTTTTACCAAAGACAACTAACTTTTAGTTTAACTGACCTTCAGATATTTTTACAAGAATCTATTAAGACAAACTTAGTGTAAATTACTAGAAATTTTAATATTTATTGTAGGGCTTCATATTTTGTAATCAGCAGTTCGTTCGTTGGTTGGATCTTGTAAAAGAAAATTAAAAAAGGCTGCAAATTGTTAAAAATTTATCCATAAGTTTTTGATTACTTTTTGAATGGTTGTTGAAAATACAATTACTACCGAACAGACAATCCAAAATTATACTAAAATATACACATTTACACAGACAAAAATAAATAACGAAATAATGCCATGTTTTTTTGTTTTATAGTTATTCCTGATTCTTAAAATCCAACTTGTCTTTATCCATTTAATAAACAATATGAAATCAACATTTAAACACCCGTTTTTTAAAAGTTGATTGTTAAGTTGGTTTGTCGTTGTCGTTGTCATTGTCATTGTTGCATGAATGGGTTGGTGGAAACAACGTAAACAATTTAAAGTTTTGCTGCTGTCTTTTTTTAATTTTCAGTTTTTAGTTTAAAAATGTCGTCGCTTAACGATAAGAAATTGAAATATTTATTACCGCTAAAGTTACACTAAATTCCAAGAATTTAACACAATACTTTTTGGCCTCACACTCTACCAAAAACAAAATCAACTTAAAAAACAAATTGAAGATGAAAAGAGCATAAAGGAACTTTAATTTAAATTTAGCTGCTTCTGTAACCCTGTGTTTATTTGCTACAGTGAACAGGGAATAGTTTCAATTTTATTTATTTTTTTTTTTTTTTGTATTTTTATTTTATTTTTTTGTTTTTTTAGCAAAGTAGTGACTGTAATATTGATGAAAGTTTAGTGTTATAGAACAAAATACCAGCCTTTTTCCTACAAACATAAACACTCATTTTTTTAACTTCAACTTTTCTTATTTATTTTTGCTTTGCAGTCAATCCTTAATATGTTGCTTTGAACCTTTTTTTAATGTTACATTTTTTCTAATGAAAGAACTAAAGTTCATCAAATTCAATTTTCAAATGTACACAAAAGGCCTGACTTTTTCTATGTTTAACAACTAGAAAATTATATTTTATATTTATTTTTAGATTTTCTAACCTGTTCGTTGTCTGTAAATTGTTATGTTCTTTGTTGTTAAACTAATTTTGATTTAATAGTAACTTGTTCCGGTAATATTTTTTTTAGTTCAATTTTTGTTTTTTCTTTGTGTCTTTGTAACTTCGTACTGTGTTTAATTGAATTGTGCGATATTTGTGTTTACTACGATGTCAATATTTTTGTAACCTATTCACCTCAATTTTATGTTGTAAAAAAATCGTTTCATACTTAAATGCAATTGATTTTTATTTAAATGTTAGAGCCAACAGTTGGTGTATGTTTGTTTCAATTACAACTCAATTGCCAGGTCATATGAGCCAGACATCAGCGAGAATAAATTATATTTTATAAAACAGTACAAATAAGTAAAAATTTATTTGTTGTATAAATAGCAAATGTTTTCCTGGAAAAAATTAAAGGACTTGAAAAAAATAAAGGAAATAAAATACAAACTACAAATTGAAAAAATATCAACGAAAATATATCTAATTTTTTTCGTGATTGAATTCGACGCTTGCAGAATAGAATGTCCATTAAATATCCTTACACCCTTCTGCAGCCTTTCTGCAGCCTTTCTACTGTATTTCTACTTATTTTCCTTTTGTTGTCGAAAACCTTTTGCGAACTTTGCTTAAAATGTATATTTTTATGAAGAAAAGAAATTGAATTATTTTTCAATTTCTAATTAAGTTGAAACAAAACAGCTGACTTTTGTTATAAAGTCAGGACATTATTGTAAAGCTGGTAAGATATTATTGTTGATTTATTTGTGTCATCGTTATTTAGTTTTTTAGAAAATACCGATGAGTGCGTGTTGTAATATACTTATCCTGATGAGAAAACAATCTTATTGTTATTGTTTGATTTGATTGTTTCGCAATAAAAGGCGATTAAAATATTTATTCTTAAAAAAAACATAAAAGAGTATTTAACAAAAAACAAAGCCTTAACAACGAAGTGGTGTATATTTTAAAAGGATATTATATTTGATTCACTGTTCTGTGACAAAGATTTGGTTATTTTGGCACCTTTATGAGTGTCATCAGCGTCTTCATTTATCAATCTAATCTTTAATTACCTTTTCTAATGTTCTAAGCACTGGATTAATTTTAATATAAAAATATTATTTATAATTTTTTATTAATTTTTTCTCCATATTTCGCCACACAGTTGGGTGGCATCTTCAGGACACAGGAAACAAAAATATTAATAATTAGTTTTTTAAACACAACATTAATTTGAAAGAATTTTTTTCAAAAAAAAAGTGCGAAATATTGAGAAAAAATAAATAAAAATTAATAAATAATATTTTTATTTAAAAACAAAACTGGTGCTTAAAAAATTAGAAAAGAAAATTAATTATAAAGGTCAAAAAAAAACAATTATATTTATCCTTAATTAAAGGTATAAAAAGCTATTCAGAAGTTGTTCTAAAAAAGTGGCATTTTTGCTTTATGTCTCATCTGTCTCCTGTTGTGATTTTTACGGTGAAAATTATTTCCCAGCGCCTCTTTTCCTAATTTGGTTATTTTAATGAATTAACTCTTTTATACTACTAGATGATAATTTTGCAAGGCTTTAATGTCCACCCACCTATAAAAAGCTTTAAAAAAGCGCAAAAAGTAGTCATCGTCTTAGAAAATTGAAAAAGAAATATTTCCTTCACCGAATGAGAGATTCTTTTGCTTATTTTATTTGCACTCGTACTAGAAGCCAGGCATGCCATATTTGCCGACTTATCGGCATTTTACGATTTTTCGCTCCAAAGCCGCCGACTTTTTGATAAGCACAAAGTAAATTTGTTTGTTTTAGAATAATTTATTAATTTATAACTAAGGAGAAAAAGAGTTAGGCTTAGATGCTGTTATAAAAAACATCGTTGGAAAAACCGGTTCTTAACTGTGTGTGAGCTATTAGAAAATAAAAAGTTCTCTCTGGCGTGAATATATCAACCGATCTATGCAACACCAAGTCAGTGTATTTGGTTGTTTGTACAAGCTTTACAAAAAATCACAAAAACTACAAATCCAGTTTGATAGGATTCGATGCTGTCGTTATGACAGTCTCAAATAATTCAGTTGCAAAACTTAAAAAAAAGATATTTCATATTGATTTATTTTGAAATGTGTTTGGCACTCAATTGCATTTTGTGCTCGTCTTTAATTACAGAAAGACCAAAAATAAAAACATAAATTACTGCACCCAAGTCAAATCAGATAGCTGTCGCTCGAAGCAGTAGTTGTTGGAATACTAAGAATTTACTTAGCGAAAACAATTATAAAAAATTTAAACGAACTAAATCAAATTTATTTATCCTCTTTAAATATAAATTTGAAATTGTTAGAAGTATAAACAGAATGTTTTAAAGTGAGTCAACTGAAATACAAAACCTATACAGCCATATGGAAAGGCTTCTAAGAACTGTACTAAGTAATTTTTAAAAAATTGATGAAATTTATTTTTCGGAATTTATGAATAGAAAGAATTTTTTAAAATTTTATGCGATATATTTGGGCTCATTGGTTAAAGAGTTAATATAAGAATCAAAACATAACAAAAACGAAACAAATAAATTTGTATTTAGTAAGATCTAGATATTCAATTATTTAAACATTTTGATTTTGAACATAAATCTTATAAAATGATTAATTATTTCATACTTTTCGTTGGCAAAAATATGTTTTATTGAATTCAAAATTTGTTTTTTAACTTGCAGATTTTTTTGCCGATTTTTTAAAATTAAAGTGCCGGTTTTTTATCAAAATTTTCTGGCACCCTTGCTAGGAGTGTAATTGTAGTCAATATTAAGAAATTGATTATTACTTTTATTTTTATAAATTTTGTGTTCAATTTACGCAAATCATCCTTTGTACAGTTACGTTAAAATTTATTAATGTGACCGCTTTATTACTTGTTACAGCTTTTTAAAAATCAGTGGATGGTACAAAAATTGAAGCAGTTTTTTATTCAACATAGTAAACCTTTCATATTTATCCTTATTTTGTTTAAAAGATGAAAGAAAAATTAAACAACGCTAATTTTTTTAATTGTGGAAAAACAAAACAAAAGACTTAAGACAAAAACTTTTTTAATTGAAGAAAACAAAAAAGTGACCGATGTTCTTCCTGATTAAATTTACCGAATTATGAAGATCACTTTCCTTATGTAATTTCCGATTGAAGGAGACCAATTGCCCAATTACTGATTTAGTTAGATTATAAAACTTCAATTAAGTAACTTTAAAATTATTTATAAACATTAAAAAAAAATTTTTTTAATACAAAAAAACCACAAATGCTATAAATTACAATCTTAGATGACAAACAAAGTGTCGAAAAATGACTAAATGCCTAAACGTTAATTAATGATAATGATAATAATCTTTAACTTTTAACAAAAAAAAAGGATCACCAACCATCAGTGACTGTATGTATGTATGTATGTTTGTATGTAACTTTCTCACAATCACCACACACCGATTGAATGTGTTTATAAAAGTATAGACGATCTATTGTCACATACAAATAACAACAAGTAAAAAGTATTTAAAGAAATATAAATAACAATAAAATAAATTGTTAAGAGATGCATCTGTGATGTTTAACCAGGCGGTAACACATGAATGCACTTTACTTCTTCAACACTCCGAATGACAACAAAAGCAGCAGCAATATTTTTACATTTTTAAAGACAAAACAGAAATAGAAAATAAAAAGTTAAAGAAATAAAAAAAAAATAATATTAAATGAATCGTAAATTATGAACTAAAATGGTACCCATGGATATCATCAATAGTCTTTTCTACTCACAGCGATACAAGCAGGCGACTTGAATGAGCAGGAAAAAGAGCCTCCAAAAAACCGTTCATCATTTTGGGACAACCACAAACAAGTAGACGACACAAATAAACTCTTAAACATAGAAAAAAGGGACAAAGTAGTAAATTTTATGAGACATAAAGTACAAAAACAACAGACAAAATAACAGAAGGAAAATGAAACGCAGAAAAAAAGGGTAAAAGAAGGTAAGAAGAGTATTTAGCGGCAGATTAGAACTGGCTTAGATGACAGTTTACAACAGGACATTAGTGTCAAATGAGATACATTTAAACCACAGAATACATTATCTAATAATGTTTGTAATAGTGTTAGTAGTAGTCATTCATTGTTGTTGTTGTCATTACTGTACGGTTGTCTTTCTTCATTCTTCTTTTATATTTATTTTATAGTGTCCAACTTAAATGTATGGAAAAGTTTTCTTGAGAAGCTGTATGGCTGCTGCAGAGGCACACACTTGCTTAATATATTTTCAATGCCATTGTGCCACTTCAGTAGGGGGGGACTGTCTGTTGGCCAAGTAGACCCATTTTTCTTTTGTCACTTTCTTGTTTTCTTTTATTTTGTAAATATTTTGTGGGTTTCTTGTGTAAAGTGTCATTATAATGACAATACATTTTGGGCATTGAAATACAAATTCATATCGGAATTCAAAAGTTATAACAAGCAACCTGTTGGTATGGTGTCATTTTTCATGCATTTCTTGCTTGTATTTAATTTTTCTTCTTCTTCTTTTTGTTTTTGTAGTTTATTGTCTTGTGTCGTTAGTGGTTTAATGTTTAGTTGACCACTGCAACCAAAACATTAATTGTGGTTTTCTTTATCAGCATTTGTTATTGAATTTTATTGTTAAGAAGTCTTAAATTTGAATTTTTTCTGTTGAAAAAAGACTCCGGGTTAAAAAAAAATTAAAAACTGGAAAAATAAAAGATAATGGGCTGCTGCAGTTAATTTTGATTTAATGATGTTGGTTTTAATTCGAACAATAAAAAGAAAAATTAAGCTCGTGTCTATTTTATCACTAACTTAAGGTGTGTTTGTAACATTGAATGACTGACTGATTTCTGGAGAACACCCAAGTTGAAATTCAAATTTGACACAAAGACTAAGTAACACATTTTATCTTAAGTATTAAATAGATCATGTCAACTTTATTTTGAACAGTATAAATTGCTTTCTTTTTTTTTTTAATAAAAAAATGTTTGTTTGTATTAAATAACATCCAACATCTACAATTTTCTTATCTTCAAATTTAATTAAAAAAACTAATTTCGAAAAAACAAAATCGATGGATATTTTATAGTCGTTAAAACAGTTGTACTGAAATACTTTTTTAAATGATACATTATAAATAGTACTTTTGAACAAGGTTTTCTTTAGTTTCTATTGCTTCAACCTCTTAAAAACAAATGCAAAAACTACTTTTAAAAAAAAAGTTATTTGAAATATTTATTCTTAAAAGTACTTTTTGCATTTAAAAGCTCTTTTTTAATTTATTTTACGTCAAAAATAGTAATTTTAGAAAGTAAAAGCTACTTTTTATATAAATAATTCTCAAAAGGTTCGTTTTTCAAAAGGTACCTTTTTCTATAAAAATTTTTAAAACGTACTTTTTCATAAATTTTAAATAATATTTTTTATAGCTTACTTTTTTAGAAGAAATGTTCATGTACCTCTTTTTAAGAACATTTAGCTAAGGGAAATTTTTAAAAAGTACTCTTTTAAAAAAGTGTTTTTTTTTGTCAAAAGTACTTATTATTATTATTTATTTATCTAGTAACTCAATGAAATAGGTTTCGTTAAAGATTTTGAAAGTCGTACTTTTTTTCAAACAATGTTTTTTTTCAAAAGTATTTTTACTGATTTTTTCAAAAAGTACTTTGTGTAAGGGCTAAAAAAAATTTTGATATGAATTTAACTCTTTAAAAGGTAGTTTTTTATATAATTAAAATAATATTTTCCATACAGGTTACTTTTTTAGATGATTCTTACAGATACTTTTTAAGCAAGTAAATTTGTAAAAAAGTACTCTTTTTTTAAAAAACGTACTTTTTTGGGTATTTATTTGATGAATTATGTTTCGTTAAAGATTTTTAGAGCAGTATTTTTTTTTTAAACCAAGTTAAAGTTTTTCTTACTGATTTTTTCAAAAAGTACTTTTTCTGTAGGCTTCCTAACTTCCTCTTTAAAAGGTAATTTACTCATACTTTGTTTTATATATTTTAAATAATCTTTTCCTTATAGGTTACTTTTTAAGAAGATTCTTACAGGTAGGTACTTTTTTAAGAAAACTTAGCTAAAGGAAATTTGTTAAAAAGTACTTTTTTAGAAAAGTATTTTTATATATTATATATTATATATTTTTTTATTTTTTGATCTAGGTTTTGCAAAGATTTTTGAAGCCGTACTTTTTTTAAAACAAAGATTTTTTCAAAAGTTTTTTATACTGATTTTTTCAAAAAGTACTTTTTCTGTAGACTGTCCTAACTAAAAATTTCTTGGTTTTAGTTAGTCTCTTAATAAGATAGCTTACTCGCACATTCTTTTATATATTTTAAATAATATTTTTCTTATAGGTTACTTTTTAAGAAGATTCTTACAGGTACTTTTTTAAGAAAACCTAGCTGAAGAAATTTCTTAAAAAGTACTTTTTTAAGAAAAGTATTTTTTTATAGTATTTTTTTTTTCAAAAGAACTCATTATTATTTTTTGATCTAGGTTTTGCAAAGATTTGTAAAGCAGTACTTTTTTTAAAACCAAGATTTTTCCAAGCTTTTTTAACTGATTTTTCCAAAAAAGTACTTTTTCTGTAGGCTTCCATAACTGAATATTTTTTTGTTCTGTACTTAATCTCTTTAAAAGTTAGTTTTTTTCACAATTTATTTATTTAAGATTTTTTCAACTAATTGCATTCATTAATGTGCCGGAATGACTGTCGTTTCATAATTAAAAATGTGCTTATTTGTATAAAATTTCACATTGATTTTTTTGTCGTATCTTCTTTTGTGCAATTTCAAAGACTTGGTCTCAAGGTGTTAAAAGCTTCACATGAAAACATGTTTTTAAAATATTTCAAAATGTACCATGAACATCGAAAAAATCCCACAAAATAAAACAGCACTTTTAAGGGCTTTAAATTAAAAACAGTAAAAATTCCAAAAATCAACAAAATACAAAAAAAAAAAAAAAATAAATAAATAAAAATGAAAAATAAAAGCGAAAAGAGTCCTTGTAATGTTTGCATACAAGAACATTTTATATTGAAACATGTTTTTCACAGATTTTGCAGGTTTCGCTGATTAGTTTTTTTTTCTTAATTTTTTTGTTTTAAACAATTCTCATGATATTGAAAGATTTTGCACTATGATCCTAAAATGTTGAAATATTTTAATGAAAACCTTTTCGTTTGGCAATTAAGGCGCTGAAGCGATTTTAAACATTTTCAATTATTTCAGGCCATTGTGCTTAATTTTGTTTTCTTTATTGTTTTTTGCTTTTTCTTCAAAAGTCTTTAAGTTTGCCACTATCATCAATTTCCATTCAAAGGCAGCCTCAACTACCTTGTAGCAGTTTTAAATTATAAAGTTCAACGTGTGTGGTCCAAAATCTTCTTTTTGAAGCTGTTGCAGCCGTTGATGTCTTTTAACAAATACCAAACAAAACAGCGATGCTGGAAGCGCAAGCAATGACGCTGACAGAACAAGTGAAGCCTCCAACATGTTGGCTGCTTTTAAGACATTTCAAAATAATGTTGCATGCTTGACCATCAGTGTGTAACTTTAAGGCAGCCAGCGTTACAAACAGACTGTATTATTTCGTATTATTTTTTTTTTTTAAGGAAAAAAATCAACATTTTCATCTACATAAATTCCTGGCATTTGAAATCGCTAGCAATATATAGACAGAGGACTACTTAGCACAACTCCCTTTTGTACTTTTGATACTTTTGCACGTTTGTTCATTCTGGTGGCACGCAATTCTATAGTTTATCACGTTAAGTGAGGATATCAATAATTCCACGAATAATGTCCAATGATTGTTGCTGATCATGTTTAATGTTCTTCTTCTTTCTTTTTTTTTTCTTCGTCAAATACTCGTATTTATTTTTGTTGTTGGTTACATTCTTTGTGTCTTTATGATTGTTGTTCCCATACACAACTTCTTGTTCTGATCTCACTGATCACTTGCGTTGAGTGTATTATTATGTTTTGAAAAGCTTCTGATTTGTTGTTTATTTAAGTTGGTCACATCTCGTCGTTGTCAAGGATTCACTGCCCAGCATAAGTACATAATGTCACGCAGTTTTCTTTAAAAAATATAACAGAATTCATTATTATCATTTTAATATTTATTATAATTTAATACTTTTGAAAAATGTCTAAGAGATAATAAGGTTTGTCAATATTGATGTGTGAGAATGTTTGATATGGGAGAGTCTTGAATATTTAATTTTTTTTTTAATGTGGACTTTAATTTCGAGGGTTGGTATTTATTGTCACAAAACTTTCGTTATTTTTTTAATTTCTTAATAGTGACGTAAATATTTACACTAAAATATATATTAACTTATTACTAGTTAATAATATAAATTTGGGTGGCATGTCACAAGGTCCAAGTCGCACCAGAAAGTGATAGAATGTCCATCAGCGTAGTGTCAATATGTCCTTGGATATTATAGGTATATTTTATGGTCTTCTATTTAAGAAAGGAAATCTTTAGTCAGCGAAGCCGGTGTTGGTTATACCATAGAGCCAAAAATTATTTCGCGCGGCCCAACTCGCCTATGCAAGAAGTATTTCGCAAGCGAACTCATAGACATTATGTCACTTTCGTGTGTTGTTGTTTTAAGTATTAAAAAACGACACAATGTTCATGGACATTATGTCACTTTTGAGTGCGACCCATTAAGGGCTTCTAAGTTTAAAAGTGACAAAATAATCTGGTGGAAAAAATAAGTCAATTTAATTTTGTATTGTTCACTTATTTTGTATTTTTTAAAACGGAAGACTTATCCAATATTTAAATACAAATAAATTAGTATTCAATAACAATTAAATAAAATTTGTGAAAATCACAGACTCTTTTCATGATTGTCGTAATAAAATGTTTAAGTGGAAAATTATCGATGGTATAATTTCCATTTTTGCTTGAAAAAGCATCTACTTTTTTAATATTTTACTTCAGTGAAATAGCATGCCAAAAAATGCGCTTGTTTTTGTACTTTAATCAACAGAAAGAAGCGGCTGGGAGTTACCTTTACTGTTAAATTTTCTGCAACAAATAAAAAATAGAAAAAATATTATGGTATGTATTAAAGATGAAAACTTGAAGGCATAACTAGATGGAGATGCATTACAAATTAAATAAGAAAAGCAAAAATGTCATTTCAAAAACTTTAGAAAGCTGGGAAAATTGGACTGACGTTGAGTGATGTTGAGCGGCAGGGATATTTGCATAACAGCGTCACAGCGTTATTCCAGCAGTTTTTTTCGAAACTAAGGAACATCAGTTATTAAAATTTACGTTAATTTTTTTTTTTACAATTGTGCATTTTGTGTTTTTTTTTACTGAATTCAGCTTAAGCCATTCAGTAATAATTTTAGCAATAGATGCATCGTAATAAAAAAATTGAAAAATTCCAAAAATCATAAGTTTTGAATGTTTCAATTTGTAAACGTTTTCTGCATGACCGCAAAAAGTAAAAAATATTTTTTGTAACATTCAAGGCAAAAAAAAAAATAATAAATAAATAAATAAAAAATATACAAGAGGTATCGTAAAAAAATCGCATGCATATTCCCTTAGGAATAAGAAACACCCCAAGGAGGTCACACAAGTATATGAAATAAGTGTAGTACAAATCGAATTATAATTGTTTGGAAGGCACTAAAAAATTTTTAGTGACTCAAAACACAGACAGACAATTTCAATGTGTTACGTCATGCAGCTCTCTGAGAACGGCACGAGTAGTTCCTGCGTTACATTAAATTTTCATATTTAATCTAACAATTGACCAGATCATTTAGAAACCTTTATAGACATCCGCATCAATTGTGAAAATTCATACTATGAAGATCTTATTAAAAAAACTTTAAGATTCTCTTAATGAAAACAAAGAAGAATCTATTACATTTAAAAGATAAGAAAAATTATTATTTTAATTATATTTTCAAGTCATTTATGTTTCCATAACATTCAAAACTCATTGGATATACACGATTTCTTTTACTAAGAAATTATTAAAAACTTGTTAATACAATTAAAACAAGCTTAAACTTTCCATTTAATTTTTCTTATAATAATAATTTAATGGTCTATATTTCAATTAATAATATTCCGATCACATCGCCATTGATTTACTGGAGCATTTAGTTACAAGACAATGAAACCATATTTACAAGGAAAATTATTAAAATTCTAACAACTTTTCCTAGACGAGAGAATATTAAAAATAATATGATTTCTTGGAACACCACATTTAGCATTTCTACAATCGTATCTCCTTTATAGATGGACAAGAAATTAATATTTTGCAATTTGTATCATTTTTGTTTAATTTTACCATTTTTGTTATTGAAACGTAGAAATAACAATTAAAACAGAGTGGTTTTAAAAATGTTGTTGCAAAACACCATTTAACACAAGTGTAACATTTCTCTGGGCCTGAAGCGAACAAGAAAGGTCTTAGAAAACCGCTGTTAGAAAATTGGCATTGAAACTGGTAGTTGCAGTTGCTGCTGAAGAATCTCTTTAGAAAATTATTCTATTAACAAATTGTTTCATTTCAGTTTTAACGTCGTTAATGCAAAAAAAACAAGAATGACAAAATTGGTAAGAAAAGTTTAGTTGTTGTTGTTGTTGTTAATGTTGATGGACATGAATGTTTACAAGTTTAATACACTCCTCAAACATGGTCAAGCAATCGAAAACAAAATAAGAATCCTTTTCTTGCAATTCATTCCAGCGTCACAGCCAACCAACAAACATTTGACTAAAAAAAAAAAACGTTTTTAAGTTTATGGGAGCAGAAATGGTTTTCTAAATGATGACATTTTTAATGATGACGATCGTAAAGACAACATCAACAACAAACAACAACAATGAAGATGAAGACGAGATAATCTAATGAATCTTAACCAGCAAACAGAATGGTAAATTCAAGCCAAGTTGTTGTAATTTAAGTACTTAACAATGCGTATACACTTGCAATATTTCGAAAATGTTGTTGTAATCCATAGCAAATAGAAATACAACAAACAACAATTTTTGCAGCTTTTAATCTGTACATGATTTTATACAAAGAATTTGGAGTTAAACAATTTATTAGGAATCGCATGCATTCGATATGATTCAATTCAACTTAATTTCATTTCTACAGGAACAAATAGAAACGGTAGCAGTAACATTAGCAGTGGCTTTTAAAACTTGAGTTGAACTAAAACAATCGCCATATTTTGAAACGTTTTGTTCGTGCGTGTAATTGCCTCTCATTTAAAATAAAAATGCTGCCGTATCATTTTAATGAAATCTCTGACGTGACCATGACTTGTCATTGTTATCTTAAAATGTGTAACTCATACATTTTTTTTGTGATGAATGGGTAAACTACGCCAATTTAAAATGTTTGAAATTATTTAATAAAAATTTTTTTGCTTAAAAAAAATGTTCAGCAGAATCCGTAAATTATGGAAACATTATCTATTGATAATAAATTTTACTTTTTCGGCGTATCGGATACGCAATCCTATATCTTTCAAATACGGGCCTTTGCACATGTCCAACTTGTGCCCTCGCGTTGCCTGACCCTGTAGTTTTTCAGCCAAAATTTATGCTCTTTAATTTAAGTCTGTTTCTTTCCTTTACGTATAGTAAAACAAGAGCTCTATTTTTGGTCCCAAAAATTTGAAATCGTCAACTTTTTCTCTCGGTGTTGTGCACTCCCTTTCTAGTCGAACTGTCTTCTATACCCCACAACTTAATTATAATTTACGTTTCTAGTTTTTTATACCTGTAACGTCTCTCAGATTGCGTTAGACAATGCCATGTATTTCTTCTTCTAACCTGCCTTTTCAAGCTCTTAAAAAATCTCTAAAAAATCGCCCCTCTTTGGTCCGAATTGCAGATACTGCTTCTTTTGGTTTTACTTAAGGTACTCCAAAAACTCCGCTAGCTATGACCTATTAAATTTTAACCATAACAGCGATCAAATAGTCTCTGAATAATTTCCGACGTCTCCTCTAGCTGACTGCTTTTTCTTCTTCTCTAAGAGCTTTGTAATACTTTCGCCTCTCCTGGGAGTTAATTTAGTGCAAATAAAAATATACTGAAGAACGTCTCTGCCATTAAAATAATCTCGAAATAGAAAAAAAATCCAAAATTTTATTTTTGAAGGCTTTTTGTCCCCTTAGCAGAGGTAATCAGTTAAAAAAAATATTTTTGGAATTTTATGAAGCCTTTCTAATGTCTCTGCCTCTTGTGGATAGTTTTAAAAACTCAAGGGCTTTATGAGTCATGTAGGCAATCGCTTAAATTACCTTGACAAACAATTTACAAATATTTCAACAAATGAAATGACAAAAACTTAAATAAAAAATAAAAATAAAACAAATCTTTAACTACTGGCAACTTGTTGCAAACAAAAACTAAATTTAACAATGTGCGTACAATATAAGATGCATTTAAGATTAGCTAAAATGCGGAACCGCCACATGCCACGCTTAACAACACACACACACATGCAAACTTAAATATAAAACAAAATAAAGGATGTAGAGACATGATGTTTTATGCACGAATGGATGAACGGATGGTTGGTTGAATGCATAAAACAAAATGCGTTTTTGTAAAACTTAAACTATTGTTTTAGCTTCAGCTTAATCCAAATGACACACGACCATCAGTCAAATGGCACGCGTAGCTTCAAGGTCTTCTGTCTCTCTATTCGTTCTTAAAAAAAAAAAAAAAAAAAATCAAACAAAAATAAAGACGACACAAAACGTTTTAACGGTGAGTGCAATGCCTACAGCGTTATCGCTGTTATCTCTTATTTTTATTTCATTTTAAATGTCACTTATTTATAATTGTCGTCATCATCTTTTAAATGTCATTTAACAATATTATTAGCAGTCATCAGTCTGTATTTTATGACTGCTACAGCGCAGTCGTAATAATCATATTTTTTTTAAATAAATGACATTGACTTTATGTGGAATTGAATGGCTGGCTGGTGTTCAGAAGTTTAACAATTATAAAGATCACAATGAGGATCATCTTTATCATCTTAAAAAAAATTTCCTTAGAGACATTTATATTTACTATTTCTGTCATATTTCTCTGTCTCTATCTCTTTCTTTCTCTATCTATTTCTTTCCTGTTCCATCTCAACGTACATGTTTATTTTGTTTATTTTACCTTGACAAGTGACAAGCAAAATAACATTCCAAATGACATTTAAAACTGATTTTAACAAATATCTAATGGTTTTTGAAAAAAAACCGAAGCAAAAGATGTAATACGTGACTTATTTTAAATACACTAATTGTGACAGACTACTTTAAAGAATGTTGTTAATTTTTTAAAGGTCTTATGACACATTTCCATTTCTTATGACTACGACTGCTTCCGAGTTTAAGTGGATGTTCTAGTACAGAATTTTTCTATATTGAAATAAATCTACTTTAAGAGTCATAGAACACCAATTTTATATTCGTAGATGTTATAGAACTATTTTGGAGCAATTGCACTTTTCTGGGATGGCTTAATTTTTTTTTAATAATTTGATTTGTTTATTTTTATCTAAAAAACTAATTTTGGGGCAAAAAATGTCATATCGACAGTAATTTGTTTTGACGATTAAAGTCGCCAAAATTTCTGAGTGTCCTCTGGTAATAGTTTATGCAAGGAAAACAGCTAATCATATTTTGTTAATGCCAGCAGATTTTATTTTCCGAAAAACAAACTGCCTCTATAAAGGAATACTCTATTATTGAAATAGACTATAAAAAACGAATTTTTTTGAATTATTATTTTTCTATTAATTAAAATTAGTTTCCTTTCATTTTTAGTTTTTTAAATTTCTTTTAATTCTTAAAATGCCCAAAAGTTTTTTTTTGTAGATGAACGTTTAACACAAACAGTTCCTTGAAAGTTACATGCAGTAGGTCAAAACATAACTAAAGAGAATAATATGTGAATATAAGTTTTATATTTGTTATTTTAAAAATAATAGATTTCAAGTTGAAAAACGTCAAAATTTAAGTGAAAATTTTTGTAGCGATATAAATCGCCAAAATTTTACTAAGTATTTGAATTTAAATTTGTTATTTTAAAATAATAGATTTCAAGTTGAAAAACGTCAACATTGAAGTGAAAATTTTTCTAGCGATATAAATCGCCAAAATTTGACAAAGTATTTGAAACTGGTAATAATGTATGTTAAATAAAGCAGCTTCCCATAATTTAAGTTTTGAGCACAAAAACTAATGTCTAGGTTTTCGACCAACAATTTTTGCCTCTATAAGGAAACACTCAACGACTGGAATAAAAAAGCAAAAATAACGACTGTTTCTAATTTCTGATGACTTTCGCTGTTTAAGGCAGTTCGTATTTTTTTTATTTTTTGATTAAATGTCTTCACACCTTTTTCATTAAAATTATTTCTCTGTTTCCATTCAAATTTGTTTTATTGTTAAAAATTTATTAAGGTGTCAATTACTTTTTTTAAACAAATCACCGGATTTAAAATTTGTTTATAGATTTTCTAGGAATCACAATAGTTCATATGTCGTCTTATATTTTTTATTGTAAGACAATTTTTATTATTTCATATCAGAAATAAAACCAGATTAAAATCCATATCAATTTAAATCAAAAAAATCTTTTATTATTTGAGTTTTGATTTTTTATGACTGTTTCTTTTTTTTTCTTAATTTAAGCAGGCAAAACGCCAGTAGTCTGATTTGACAGCTTTGTGTCATAATTCTACAACTTGGTATTAAATAAAAAAGAAAAAAAATCAAATAATGAAAGCGATAAAAAAATTCTTAAAGTTTTATGATGGAGGTATTGATTGTGTTGAAATTGTTGTTAAAATGTTTACAGTTTTATGACAGCGCTACATTCGGCAGTATCGATTAAGTTTTAAAAGATTGAGGTTAGTTGATTTGTAGTGTCATTTGCAGTTGTGGTGATCACGGTGGTTGAGTCAGTTACAAGTAGTCACAATTATTAACGAATTTATAACTCACTGCAAAATAATATACTCGTATATATTTCTTTCGTTTTGTAGCTTATTTTTCAATCACTGTCGCCTACTACCGTTTTTTAAATTTTTATTAGCATCTTTGAAGTGTTTTTTTGTTTTGTTAAATTTTAATTTTTTTATTATTATTACTTTTTTGTTGTTGTAGGAGGTCTCAGTTTTCTTGTTAATTGAATTTTATAACTTTGATTGATCTGTTGCTGTTGCCTGTAAATCATCGTTATTTGGTTAACTTGTGTACATTTTTAAATCTTTTTGTTGATTAATTTTAAGCATTTCAATCAAACACGCTGGGATTTCTAAAGAATTAATTAAGTTAAACATCAAAAACTTAAAAAAAAAAAAAAAAAGTTTAAAAAAGAAATTTGATACATGATGCGCACATAAACATATTAAACAAAGTACAAACTTAATGACGTCAACAAAAATTGGATATATGAAATTAAATAGATCTTAAAACCAGGGCGGCGTATCTCAACATTTAGCTAAAAGACATATGCACACACACACACAGGCGCACACATACGATACTTTTAACAATTGAAAGTCGTAAAAATTTTTCTCAGTTACACCCAATTATTTATTTAATTAAAGCAAGACATAAAACATAAACATGACTTAAAGATAGAAATTAAGCATTAAGGACACAAGAAACAAAATAAAAAAAACAAAGAAAACTTCAGCCTCAGCCTCAGCCCACTTATCAATTGAGTCCTTTGACCTCATGTAACAATTATACCATGGCAAAATTAAATCAATTTTTTCTCTTTTTATTTTAGATGGATGCTGTTAATGTTGCTTTGTTGCTTTGTCTTCGTTGCAGTTGTTATTGTTGTTGTTGTTAGGTACTAGTACCAACATTTAGTTGTTGCAATTTATAACGCAACAAGCAATTGTCTGCTTCACGCAAAACTTAAAGCAAAAGTACTGATTGCGACTTTTAATGTCGTTTTTGTTTTTTAATATTTTATTTGTTTTCTTTTACGAGTATTTTGTGTCTGTATAAGAACTCATATCAGAACATCATCATCTCGCTCTGCAAATTGGAAGGAAATATAAAAACAACAACAACAATAAAAGGGAACAAGCACCCAAATCACTTCAAATCCAAAAAGACACAAAAATAAAAGAAAAAAATCAAACGCGTGGAAAATCGTGGGTACTTTTTTCCTTGCTTAAAAGTACCTTTAATATAATTACTAAACTTTTATTTAGTGGGAAAAAAGGCACTACTAAAGTTTAATTAATGAAAAATAAAAATAGTTGAACACAATTTTTTAAGGCAAAACTTAAGGGAATCTAAAGAAGTAACACAATTTGGGGCAAAATTATTTTGACAATTTATAGAAAACAAAGTTTAATTCAGTTGTTAGTTGGTCCAATGCTCAATATGGTCGCATTTACTCAAATAAAAAAATGTTACTGTAAAACGAACCTGATTTTGCCTAACATTTTTTTATTCGGTTTTTTTTACAGAAAAAACTCAAGGAATCATAATCATCGGATAAAATGTAAAAAAAAAACTATAAAACTTATTTCAGAAGTTGTGATTTCTGATCTTTGAAAATAACTTGTGACAAAATTTTTCCAAGCAAAATTGTGGCACAATAATTCAGTCAATGTTTTTAATCTATGTTTTTTTTAAACTAACTTTATTTAAAAAAAATTGTCCCAACCTAAGTGAAAAAATTTTTAAAAAATTTAAATTTGTCCAAAAGTTTTCGCCAGTTTTTTTTCAAGTTTTAATTAATTTTATGGTTTGAAACGTACAAGTTTTCTATCATTTATGCCGAATTGGGTAAAAAAATATTCTAAGTTGATATATTTCTATACTTAGGGCAAGAGTTTGTTTTTTAACTTGGTATCAAAACATTTTTATAATTTTGAACCAAATTTTTTTGTCCCAATTTTTTTTAATTTTGTCTCATATTTTTATAATTTCGTCCCAAAATCTTTTAATAAATTTTCAGAAAAATAATTTTGTTTGAAATCTGAAATAATTTAAAACTTTTCCCATTGATTTTAACTGAAATTTGCTTTTTTGTGCCAATTGTCCCAAACTCCCAATTTACCATTTTTGCCAATCGAAAAAATTTTAAGCCAGATTAATTCTTGTCTTCAAAAAAACAAAAAAAAAACAAATTAAAAAAATAGTGCAAAATAGGTCCAACAGTAAAAAAAATTGTTTGAAACTTTTTTTTTGGAAAATTCTTACTCTGTGGCAACACTAAAAAAACAAATACTGTAAACTACCGGTATAGGGAAAAAATAATAAAAACCGAGTAGCAGTTGCTGAGAAAAGTCAAAGTGAAAACATTTTAAAAAAAGTAATAAAGAATATAGAATACAAATCAATTTATTGTGTTTTAATTTGACGCTTACAACACAAATATTTTTCTGAGCAAATTTAAATGATTTTTAAAAACCTAGTTTTGATAAATTTTGCTTCCAACTTTCTACCGCAAAATTTAAATATTAAATTATTAGTTAGAGATCAAACACTAGTGATAAAGGTTCTTTTAATTCTTTGCACAATATTTAATCATACAACTTGCAATCTAAAATTTATGACACAAATTGCTTCAGCAATATCTGCTTCAATTTCTTATTTTACAAAATTTGATTTCAAAACCCATCCCATGCCATATCATTTCAAAATGTTTGGTACAATAAAGTTCTACTTTGGTACCTTTTTTGTTAAAGCTAAATTTTATGTTCTTGAATTCCCTTTTGTGTGCAAAATGCAACAATAACAACTAAAACATTGTAAAGGATCTTGAGCATGATGTTAGTTTTACTACTGCTGTTGTTGTTTTTATTATTTCGTTTTTGTTTTTTTGCTTTTTGCTGATGATGATGACGATCGCGAACAGCGAAATCTTTTGAACAAATCGTCAACGTCTTGGGTGGTCTCGAACCATTTAAGCGGCATGTCTTCAAAGTGGTTCAAACTTGCAAACGATGCTTAAGCACCCCAACCAACAACCAACAATCAGCCAGGCATCCAACAGAACACAAAACTCAATAAATGTATGAAGTTGATCTTAAAGTTGCAACGCTTTTCAAATTCGTTGTCGTTTTCAGTTGCTGTTGCTTTTATTAGTACAAAAAAAAAAAAAAAAAACAAGAAAGAAGAAGAAAAAATTGTTGGTTATTTTATAAACTAAAGTAAATTTCCCTTTAGTTGGAGATCAGTTCCCTTTAGTTTGTTTTAGTTTAAGTCGGTCTTAAGTATTTTGGGCCAAAGCAATGGGAAACTTG
This sequence comes from Gymnosoma rotundatum, assembly GCA_916610165.2. Classification (NCBI taxonomy): domain Eukaryota; kingdom Metazoa; phylum Arthropoda; class Insecta; order Diptera; family Tachinidae; genus Gymnosoma; species Gymnosoma rotundatum. Next base: position 129,043,759 of record OU744339.1, on the reverse strand, counting down.
AGCGAGAGCATTAAATGTGAAATGAAATGATCGTTGAAATTCTTTGGAAGACGAGAACATTGGGAACACAGTGTTTCAGAGGAATTTGCAAATAAATTGCGTCTTAAATGTTGCTTTTCTTTTTATTATATTTAAGACACAAAAACAAATTATTTTGAAGTTCTACGAGACAAAGCTTAACCAATTCGGTTAGTTGTGTGTGTGTGTGTGTGTGTGTTATGTTGTATTGCCAATGAAGTTGAAAATATAATAAATTTCAATTCCTATAAACAAAACAAAGCAGTCAAGCAGCCAGCCAGCCAGTCAGCCATTCAGCCAACCATTCAGCCACCAGTTGTACACTTTGCTGATATTTAGATCTAGAAAGATAGATGATGGTCGAATGAATAGATTCTTAGTATTTTCATGGGTGAGGAACGACATCATTGCAATGTTGTAATCTAAAACTAATAGGCTTTGATGTGCGGTACTTTGATTCTTTTAGACCTTTGAAACAAATAAACTAAAGAAGAACAAAAAAAAAACATTTAAAGCATAAGAAATGTACTTTGACTCAATGAAGTCAACTTTTAGGTCTTAACGCATACAAAAAAAAAAAAAAAATTCTAAACCCACTTAAAGACAGACTCAATTTTATGCAAAATTTAAACCTAATAAAGCTGCTAAAACATTAACAACAACAAAAACAATAATAATAATAATAACAGTCACAGCTACAACTACACGCAGTCAGCTACAGCAGAATGTTGTTTTAACATCAAATTGCAATGTATCTTACTCGTATGTAACTGACTGACTGGCCGACAGGCTGAATGCTTGACTGACATTTTTTGCTCTTAGATCTAGAGAAGAGTTGACTGAAAAAAAAACGTGTATTTTTTTCTAATAAAGTTTACAACCGAGTTGTGCTCCATTAAATGCATTAGCAAAGATCATCTTAGGCAGACGCTGGCTTATCTAATTCTTTGCAAATGTGTATGTGTGTGTGTATGCTTGGCTTTATATTTTTAAGAACCCGGAACAATGACTAATTTCATGGGCAATGAAATCACATTTTCGACAAGTTATCACAATGTTAAACAATCAAATGGAGTAAAGTAGTAGTCATGCTTTCATTCATTTTATTTACTGAAATAAATATAATTTTCAAAAAAAAAACAGAAACAAAAAATAAGTAAAAGCGTTTAATGTGGCTGTAACAAATATTACATGATCACTACCAACAACAACAATCAATTATAAAAATGGTAAATATTACTGCTAGTTATTTTATAGATAATAAACTCACAATAGACTTTCTGTTGCTTCGTCTCTTCACGCATATTTGTATTTCTGTTGTCATAGGAATAGAATGGGGTTTCGCAAGCTGCCACCGCTAATTCAAGGCTCAGGAAGTTAATTCTAAGTACCTTGCTAAAGATACTAACAGGCACCTAAACATTTACATGTGAATACTGAGCCGATATAAAAGTAGAATAAATCAAGATGTGCGTTAGTTAATATTTTATTTCTGTTTTTTATACCTTTCTCCAAAAAAAGTGGAAAAAGGGTATAACTAAGTTTGTCGTTCCTTTTTTAATTTCTACAATATCGATTTCCGGCCCAATAAAGTGTATATAATCTGACTTTTTTTCATAGCGAAGTCGATTAAGCAATGACCGTCTGTCCGTCCGTGTTAGTGTTGAAATCAAGTTTGCGAGGTACTATATCAACGAGAGAAAAATTAAATACGTTAATCAAATAGACATAGTGTCAAAAGTCGTGCTATTCAAAATCAGTATGTTCGGTCCATAACCTTCGAGGCAGCACCACGCCTACCTCTGATTTTTTCACACCATTTGGAACAATGAAGTACCCCAATCAAATAAATAAATATATGTAGCGATAGAGAATTAAAAAATAAGAAAAAACATCTGATGAAAAAATTGGCACTCGCCCATATTTTCCGAGTTACGGGGCTCTGAAATTTACAAATTTTTGAAAATATCAATATGGATATCATTTTAAAGCTTTTGAAAAGATCCTTAAGGAAATGCTAAAATTTTAAAAATGCGCTTAACCCTTTTAGAGCCGATGGCATTTTTATGAAAAATCATATCTTGGTCACCCCAATATTTGCTTTTTTGATTGGAGTCACTTCACTAAACCTGATTTACATAGATGTAGAAGGGTGTATAAAATTTCGCATAGCCGAATATAGCATTCTTATTTGTTTTTTTTTTTTATTTAAAAGGCGCCTGAGTATTTATGTTATTATGTGTGGAATATGACTTTATTCAGGTGTTTGTTGCAGCTCACAACAACGACACAGATTTTAGAACTTGTATATTTACTCAGCCTTTCACATAGATCCAATATAATTTCTCATTTTCAAAATAAATATTGCAATCCCACTTTAGTCATGACAACTCAGTTAAGAGAAATTCGAATGTTGTACCTAGGGAAATCCCCTATCAATTGAGGGATAGTAATATGTGCGTTTTAATTTATAAAAATGATTTCGAATTATTCAAGTATTGATACCCACAGTAATATCTTAATTATATACGAGTTTTATTAATATAAGTGCAGTCCGTCATATTTTTGATTTTCTAACACCAACATTTTTACTACATGTTGCTAAAGTAACTTTATTACAAAAATGTGACGAATTCCAAAAAAAATATCAGCTGTAAAAGGGCCTAGTTTTCCCCTTAAATTTATTTATATTTACCACCTTAACTAACTCGAGCATGGACTATTTACTAATTATGCAAGGAAATAATGAGCAAGTATGGAGTGTTAGAATGCGACCTAACGGAAGTTTTTATAGCAATGTTGTTGTTCTTTAGAATTCCTGTCACTTCTGCAGCAGCTGAAAGGTCCTTTAACAAATTAAAAATAATAAAAAATTAGTCACTTAAATACAACTGTTATTTAGTCAGTTGGTAGATCCGACCATTATATAATAAACCCTTGAGTCTTCTCTATGTATTTCGTTGCATTAGCCAAACCTACATCAAGTATTAATTATAGTTTATGTTTTTACTGTTTAATATTTTTATTACTTGTCCTTCAATGCACAAAAGAGATTAGCATTTTTAACGTATTTGCATATATAATATTTTTATTTGATAAAACCTAATCAGTTTACACAGCAGTGTGGCCCCATTTTTAAACTTGCCCCAGGGCCCTTGGTAACCTAGCTACGCCACTGCCGGAAAATGCACTTCAAGGTGATTGCAGCTGTGTTTAGTAAAATTTCGAAAGTGCATAAAGAGGATCAATACAATTTTTCTACGTTACATTTAACATTTCGTTTTCATGTTACAACAATCTAGCCAGCGACGGAAGTGATAGATAATTTTTATTTTCTTCGTCAGAAAACTCATTCAAATACCGAAAAATTGATAATGTTGTAAAAGAAAATTCTATAGGAAATTTTCTTCTATCTTTAACTTTATTTTTAAACCTTGCGAAATAGAATGAATTAAAAAAATCAATGCAATTTTCGTTTTTCGTTTATCAGGTGATTTTTAAAATCCTTGAAGTTTTATCAAACCTACAGACTATCTGGAGAAAATTATTCGGTTATCTTTTAAGTAATAAAATTCGAAAAGCAATAATCACGAAAAAGTTTAAAATTATGTCAAAAGTTAGTAAGTCAGCTCTAATTTCATGAAATTTCAACTAAAATTCTTTCTATGTTTCTTTCTTTCCATCTTAATTTATTTATCTCTTTTTTGTCATTTCCAGTTGCTAGTTACGCGTCTCAATGTCTGCTGAGTAGTGATTTTGAAGACTCTTAAATTTCATTTGACCATTTCAGTATCTTTTGCTTTCTTTGTGCAAAGCTTTGATACGTTTCTTAAGCATCTGTATCTGTTCACTGTAACACAGTCTGTGTTTTATTTAATCGCACTTCAAACAAATAGAACTTATTGCCAATTGTCCTTGCAGAACTTTAAAACAAAATCAAAAATAAAAAAAAACTGCAGTTAAGATGAATAGATCTTTTTGTTGATTTTCTCTTCATTATTGTTGTGCAGATTGTTGTGGCGGCATAAAAGAACAACATAAATATTTCTAGCCAGAAAATGCAGTTTAAACGTTTACGCGCCCGGTCTTAATAAGTCCACAACTCAACTGAATTAAGCAGAGTTAAAGCTGCTCAACTCAGAGCTAACAATTGTTGTAAAACATTTATTAAAATTAATCATCATTTGGTATGTTGTAATGCTTCTTGCTGTTATTGTTGTTGTTGTTTTTATTGTTGCTATTGTTTGCTGTACTATTGTAATCCTTATTGTGATTGTGGTAAATGTTGCATTAAGTTAAATTTTACGAAATATTTTTTTTTATTGCTGTCATTATTGTATTTGGTTTCTTTTTTTCAACTCTCTGGCTCTCGTATTTGTTTCAGCTCCATTTTTGAGCAGGCCATCATAGTCTTAACTGAATTCGTTTACATTCAAATGGTCACATGGTCATTATCGTTATTTTATGTAGTTGTTGTTGCATTGCAGTTTTTCTTTATATTTTCCCTGCACCAAGCAGTTGATTAATTATGCAGTCATTTATGGTGAATTGTTTAAAATGTTTTTGAAATCATTTATTACTGTAGAACTTTATGAAAAAATAATAATAAAAAATTAGAGAAACTGTTTAAATTGTTTAACAAATGAGGGTCAGCATAAAATTAAGGCCAAATTAAATGTGTTTGAAATAAAACTAAAATTCACTTTGAAAACTCTCTTCATGGTCTATATGAAATATCTTTTATATTGCTGAAGTTTGTATGAAAATTTAAGAACTCGTAAGCCTTAAAATAAGCTGATAGAATACGGTTAAAAATTTTGTGGATTTTTCTGGGAAAGTAGCCGCCTTGCTGTGGTCGAAGCCCTCAACGGGAAGAATATATTTAATGCGTTCTATTTCTGCAGGGAAATCCACCAAGAGAGTACTGCAGTGTCTTTCACTGGATGGTCCAAACACAAGTGTCTTTTTAAATCATGCGTTATTTTACTTTGGGAACTATTTCAAACATATTTCCAAAGTGAGTGCTGTATATCGTAGTGTGAAACTCAAACCAACAGCGTCGACTTGCCCCTGATCTCAACAGCTTCTCATTGCACGCATGAGAATGAGGATAATTTTGCACAAATATCTCAGATTTTTCACTTTGCTTCCTTTGACTCAGCAATTGTAGGCAAACGTATATCAACTTCTTTGCGGCTTCTCAGTTTGGGCCTAGCAGAAGTCTCTAATCGGTCATAGTGTTTGGTTTTAACTTCGTAATTTCTGAGGATGAGCATTTTCATCTTAGGGATTTTGTCAGCAAATGAAATTGCAGCATACAGAAATCACCAAATCCGCACATCATTTTCAAAAAACAAATGCATTCAGAAAAGGTGACAGTTAAGTGTAGATACTGGCCCATTTTTGCTGCTGCTAGAAAATCCATTTCAGTAAATAACGAGCACAACAGACACATAATTACGCACCTTCTATGGCGTGAAGTGGATGGTGCACCATATCATTCAGCTGTTCAAGCAATTTATTTGTTTTGCACTAAAGCGCCCGCCCGAAACTGCGATTTTATATTTTAAAATATTTCTTATTTTCTTTTCTTATCTTTCCTAAAGAGTTATTAATCTTGCAAAAAAAAAACTGCACTTCAAAACATATTTTATTTGTCGGTCTATAACGATTCAAGAGTATGGGCACATAATCAAATTACATTAACTATTGGGACACCCTTATATTCCATCTCCAATCTTTATACTTGTTGTCATAGTGGAGTTTACAATACAGGTTCGTTGTTCAAAAATATGGCCACATACATAGATCAAATTAAATTTACTATGGGGGCACCCTTTAATTAAAATATTAAGACTTTTTACTGTAACGGTCAAAGCAATCGACATTCTGTCTAGTTTACAAGCATTTGTCTACAATGATACGCCCATATAAGTCAATTTATATTAATTATGGGAACACCCTTTAATTTTTAGATTTAGTTTTGTATTAATTATTTTTATTAGTAGCTATAGTAATACGCAGTCATTTTAAATTTTAAGGAAGTGCCCTTTACAGTTCATAATACATGTAGAAAATATGTATGTATGGAGACACCCTTTAATTTTTAAGATTATAAACTGGTCCGGTTTGAAAGAACCAACCTGTAAGCATAATCTTTTAAATTACAAAAAAAAAAAAAAAATCAAAATCGGTTTAGAAGTGACTGAGTTCTTTCTACAGGAAATCTTGATCATACATTAAAAACGAGATCAAAATTCGAGATTAACAAAATGTATTATTTCATAAGTCAGCAGTCCGCTCATAGTTTTCTTAAAAAAAAAAGTGATAATAGATAATTTAAATAAATTATTTATAATAATTTATTGATTTAATGTTTTTTAAAGAATTATTTGTTTATTTTATGACATTTCATTAAATATTTAATTCAGACAATTATACAATTAATTCAAAAGTTAATAGAAAATTTACTAATTAAATATTTAATTGAATCAATTACAGTTTTATTTAACAAAAAATAATAAAATAATTTTCAATTAAATAAATAATTGAATTAATTAAAATTTTAATAGAATCTTTCTTTAAAAACAAACAAAAACCTTTAAAAGGTGCTAAATTTTTTTCCTGTATTCTAAATTAAATAACAACCATTTTACGCTGTATGTTTTAATTTAAAAGTAAATGCTTCAAAATACGTTAAATACAAATTTTTTCGCTTAAATTTATTGGACTTTTTTATATAACAAATTAATTATTAATGTAGCTGTAGCTGTTAGTGCTGTTGCTGGGTTCTTTGTGCTCTTTTTTGTTGTTGCTTAAAAATACATATTTATTAATGCCACAAAAGGTAACAACTGTTTTTAAAAGCAATCACCCAAATATGCAACAAAAACAAAAGGTAAAAACTTTAATTCAATTCAACAGACAGAAAATAAAGATAAAAAAACGTAACCATTAAAATGAAGTTCCAATAACAACAAAAATGAATTAACGTATAAAACAACAAACAGAAAAATTAAATTCAGCCACAAAATTACTTCAGTATAATAAACGAAAATTAACTTGAAAATGTCAAAGATGATTAGTTCTTCTACTTATTTTGGTTTCTTATTTATGCCATAAATTTATATTTTTATATTTGTATTTTGTATATAAAAGCACACACAAACAAACACAAAGATGGAAAATAAAAACTCCAAAGTACCGACCGACAATAAAAACATATGCCACAAATTTAAAAGCAAGAAAAAAAAGCTTAACGAACATAAAAAGTCTTATTTTATATTTTGTTTTCGTTACGTTAAACGTTTATTTCTTAAAGGTTTCTCCACATAATTAACTTGGCAAACGAAACGCAAAAAAAAAACAAAATTAAATAACTAGAGATAAAAACGTATCCTTGTTTTGCTGCTGTTGCGAAATGAAATATTTAACTTGAGTGAGTGCTCTCTTTATTGTTGTTGTTTTTAGCTTCATTCCCTGTTTAAGAAACGTATGAAAATATCAAAGAAAAAAAAAATACCAAACATCAGACCAAAACTAAACCAATTCGAAATAAGCCATAAATTAAGGTGAGTATGTGAATATTTAAAATGTGATCAGGCTTTAGAGAATGAATGCGAGAACCATTAGCGGCAGCAATAGCAACAGCAGCAGCTATAAGAGTGATTGGGCTACAGCATCTCTTTCATATCTGCTTTTTTTAAATAAAAATCCTGGAGTAACACACAACATTTTTATCTGTATTCATTCGTTTGTCTGTCTGTCTGTCTGTATGTCTGTCTGCTTGTCTTAAGCCTTATTGTTACCTGACTACCTGGATGTTATAATTTAATGCTCACACAGATACATACGCACACATCAATGATCGGGAACATTTACTCTAGCATTTGCTTAACACCCATCTTCACTTGATTATATATGTATATGTATGTGTGTGTGTGTGTACTATATATTTTATAAAAGTAAAGACCCATATTGAATAAGAATTTTATATGTGTTGGGTTGTGTGTTTTTGTTCAAGTTGATAATTAATTTATACATTGGCTACGGTAAGACTTTAAAATAATGAAATCAATTTTTGTCCAAAAAAAAAAGGAAAAGCAGGTAATGCAGTATTTTATTGGTGAATATTATTGGATTTAAGCAAAGAAATTAAGACAAAAACGTCACAAATAAGACAAAGAAAAGTAGTCCTCCTTTGGTATGATTTTCGAGTAAGAACTGAAGATGGTTTGACTCATATGTAATTGGTTTTGCATCGATCGCATTTTTATAATTTACAGGCAGCACTCTTTTACAACCTCAAAATTTAAAGACAATGCATCCCAGAAATTTTTTTTGCATCTGCCAAAGGTTTTATTTGCTTTCAGGTGGAATTTCCACAACATTTTTATTTGCTTCAATTATATATTTAATTGAAAAATAAAAACAAAACTTTCTACTTAAATAATTAATTACATCAATCATATATTTAATTAAAAAAGAAAAATTTTTTAATGAAATCAATAATTGAAACTATAATAATTAAAAATTTAATCAAATTTTATCTGAAAAAAATAATAAAACTTTACTGGGTCCTAAATTTATTTTGTGTGGAAAAACCAATTAAATAAATTGAAAGGCTATTTTCAGCACCCAACAAAATAAGGCATGCAAATTAATCTCAACCTATTGGCAACCAAAGGGCCTAAAAGGGCGGTCTCTGGACCCTTAGGTATTTCAGTTTCTAGGGTTTAGGTATTATTTAACAATGTTATATTGGTAATTTTTGCTAATCAATTTTTAGTTTCTTTTACTTTAATTAATTTTTAAATGGAATTTAAATTTTATTCTAAATAATTTAAAATTTATTTAAAATCTCAGAAAAAACTAAACTAAATTTTTAATCAATTTAATTAAATTTTTAATGAAAAGATAAAAAAATATTTTGTAATTAAATAAACTATTAAACTAATGAAATATTTAATTAAAATATATGACATTATTCTTCCTACTAAATGGATAATTGAATCAATTAAAAATTTATTTAAACTTTTATATGAAATCAAAAATGCAAAATTTTTTTTCTGTGATTATTTCTGAATTTAGAAATAAAATTTCATACTGAGATGATTTTTGGAGTTGACGAAATAATTTTTGACGAAATAATTCTTTTAATTTACTGCTCTAGGGATAGGGAATTAAATAAAATGTGTATTTAAGAGCACATATGGGTTTATCATATTGTTTGTATGTTGGTGTAAGCATATATGTATGAGTGTATCAAAAAGGTTTAATTTGATTACATAGTTATGCGCACCTGGCATCAATGGTGCTTATTGACTCCGCCCTGAAATCCATCGTTAAATTAACGAAAACAGAAAAGAAGCATCTTAAACCTCTATCTTTTAATTTAATCATAGAATTTTATTTTTTTTTTATCTAAACACAGAAATGTTTTAATGCAAACAAAAATCAAATGAACAAAAGAATCAATTAATATTGAAACAAACATCCATTTAAACGTTAAAAAAATCTCTTTTACGGATGATGATTTTCTTGCATTAACAAAAATTATAAAATTCCTTTATTTAATTAACAAAAGATATCAAATCCATTTAAGATGATCTATCGGAGTGTCTGTTCTGTTCCGTTGGTCTATTAAGACTTTATGTTAATTTTTTCCTTCTTTTATTCAGAATTAATTTTCACCCAACCTTTGTTACAAAAAAATTACATATTCTTTTTTAAACAAGTTATAGTTAAAGTTAAGTTAAGTTAGTTGGTTACATTAATTGTTTAAAACGTCCCCAAAGTTTTTAATTTTGTGCTTTTAACTGGAAAGTTATTACTTTAAAGGATCTTTGCTGACAACTAGCAGCAGAACAAGCCCAGACAAAGAAATAAAGCTTCACCGTCAATAATTGTTGGTGATCTTTTAAGAAAAAACTTGTTTGTTTCTGGAATTACTTGTGGCTTTAAGTTTGTTTGTTAATTTCTTTATTCTTTTTTTTCTTTGTACTTTTTTTTGCCAATTAAATTGGTAACTGGACGTTGTTTTGGGATGTTGTGTTCTTCGCCTTCAAATCAAGATAGCCAGTTGGCTATTAAGTCTTTATCTCGTTTCGTTTCTGTTAATGCAAATAGAAAAAAAGCATAAAAACGTTTTTAATTAAAAGAAATTGGTAGACACAGAGAGCTATTGTTGTTGGTGTTTTTTTTTTTTTTTTTTTTTTTTTTTTTTTTTGTTCGATAAGAAATTATTTCTTATTTAACAGTAAAGAAACTAATTATAAGACATGTGAATCGATGTTTTATTAAATACCTATTTTTATGTACAGAAGAAAGCTTTTGCAGATATTAATAGTTTTGTTTTTTTTTTAAGTTTATAATTTAATTTAAAAAAATTTAATTAATAAAAAAATTAATGAAAAAATTTTCGAATTAAATAATTAATTAAATCAATTACACATTTAATTCAAAAAGAGGAAAAAATTTTCTAATTAAATAAAAATTTTATAAAACTCCAAACTCATAACAAATAAAATTTCAAAATTTTTCTGTGCAAAGAAATTTAATAATTTTTTCCTAAACCGGAAGGCTTGAAAAATATTAAAAAAATAATTAAAATATAATAAATAAATTAAAAATATACGACTTACCCTGGAGTTAATGTCGACGTCGTTGACGGCGTCAAATGTCAAAAAAAAAATTGAATCGTATGAAATTGTATGAGACCAGTTAATCTCAACGCGTTGCAACGCCGTAAAAGTTCAATCTGTTTCAACTTTTTCGGCGTTGAAACGCCGTTAACGACGACGACATTAACTCCAGGGTTACGCTGAATTGATACTTGTTTATTTATACATAAAATTAAAAATAAAATCAATTTTTTTAACTATGCAATATATTTAAAGGTATTTTAACTGGTCAGCACTTTTCATAAATTTCATGAATGTTAAAAATTGTGAATTTTTCTTAAGTTAATTTCTTTAACACTCTACTGAACTTGAATTTGCATGGTTTACACAAATAATCTGAATATTTGCGTCTAAGGAATGTTTTACTTATAAGCGTTATTGGAAGTGAAAAAAGAGTTACTTATGAACCCTCTGTTAGTTAAGGAGTTACCAAATAATAATGAGTTCTTTGTACAACTTAAGTGAAAAATTCTCTTTTGGATAAATTGTAGTCATTTGGTTTTATAGGAGTTAATCATTAAAATTAACATAATTTTGTGCTATAAAATTCATGATAACTCTTTTTATATTACCCCGTATTGAACAACATGACTATAATATTTTCATGTGAGAAGTTTCTCGCTTAAGTTACCGAAACGACGTACTTACTTCGTCATCTAAATATACTTTTGGTTGCTTTGCACTGCAGGATTTGTGAACTTAAATAACTGAAAAAATTTTAACTTTCGTAAAGAAATTGTTTTTGGGTTTTTACCTGCAGTTATTGTGGTTGCAGTGCAGATAAGTACTTATTTGAATTTTCTTCAGCCATCCTAGCTCCTCTATGCTTTCTGTGTTTTTAGCCGACTTCAAAAAAAGAAGGAGGTTATTAATTCGTCTGAATGTTATGTTTTTTATGTTTGTGCTTGCAGAACTCATTCATTTCTAAACCGATTTTGAAAACTGTTTCTTCATTTTAAAGGCTTTGCTTACAGATTGGTCTCGTTTTAAAAACATAAAATTAAAAATCAAAAGTTTAAACATCAAAGGGTGTCCCCACCCCACACGTTTTTGCGTGTATTATGAACCGCAACAGGCACCACTTTAAAACAAAAAACAAAAAAATAAAATAAAAAATTAAATGGTGTCCCCACAGGTGACGTAAATTTAACTGTACGGGACAATCATTTGAACCGTTATAGATAAACGAATGAAAATTGGACATTACTATGATTAGTATAATAACAGGTTTTAAATAATCTAAATTCTAAATTAAAGGGTGTTCTACTAGTTAATTTAATATACATGGCCATAGTTTTAACCCGTTTGTAAAAAGACAGCAATTTACAGAGAACGAATATTGGTAAGTCCGCTATAACAAGTATAAAATTTTGAAAATATAGGGTGTCCCAATAGTTGATGTAATTTTATATATGTGGCCACGCTTTTGAGCCGTTGTAAACAGATAGCTAAAACTTACAAGGAACCTGTAGCGCTAAGTACGCTATAACAACAATTATTAATTATTATTGATTTAAATTGACCTTTTTGGTACTATTTTTTTAACCGTTATATACAAACACTTGAAATTTACACAGAATGTTTACTACTTTGTCTGGTATAATAAAAAAGATAAATATTTAAAATTATAAATTAAAGGGTGTTACAAGAATTACTGTAATTTGATGTATGTATATAGACAGACGATTGAAGTTCACAAAGAACCTGCAATGCTAAGTCCGCTACAAGAGCAAGTATAAAATTAGTTGATGTAATTTGATTTATGTACGTAACCTTTTGAACTGTTATGACATATAGCTAAAATCTGTTTTGAAGTCGGTTTTTTTTTTTTTGTTAGAATTATTGTCAAGTAGTTTGCTCTTTCTTTATTTTTTCCGAGTTAGAATGTTAAATAAAGTATGTTATAGCTATACAGAAATTTTATTTTATGCTGCTGCATTGTGATCTAAAATAATCGTCCTTGAGTTCTAAAAAGATTTGCTTTAAGAAACGAATTTAGGCCTAAGTACAAAATTCTGATTTTAATAAATTTTTGAATTTAACAAATAATAAATTAAATATTTTTTATAATTTATTTTTTATCTTAATTATTAATCATTGTTAACTTTGTTTAATCAACATCAAATGAAAAATAAATAAATTAATATTTACCACCTAATTTAAAAAAAATTGCTTGCCCTTAAACAATTTATTTTCAAACATTTTCAAGTCATAAAAAATTTCACTAATCTCTAATAATAATGGCATATAATAATAGTTCTAAATTAGCTGTTCGAAAAACCAAAAAAAGAATTACAAAAGCTTTGTTAGAATTAAATACGATTTTTTAATATCAATACTAAGAAATATAACACACACACACGCATACACATGTACGCGGAAATTATTAAAACTTTAGAGAGAAATCTGTGTGTTCAAACATTTTTTAAAGCACTTTAGAAATTTTTATAGCAAAGAAAATTGATTGCATCGATTGTTTTTTGTTCATCCAGCAAAATACAACAAACTGTTTTACAACTTAAGCTGAGAGATCAAAAGATGATCATCAAGCACAAACACATGCACATACACACAAACACGTGCTTAGTCCAACCAGCTCTGCAAGCAAGTCAAGCTGCAAGTAAAAAGGTTAAACACTGGTTAAGTTATTTTACGTGCTGCTAAGTAATTCAACCATTATGATTACACGATTAAAATGAAAATTGAAAGAATAATAATCCATCCATTCATTTATGTGTTTAGCGATCGCATCCTATACCACACCATCCCATGCCAAACCATACCACCAACAACCCTTCATCTGTGTATTTTGCCATAGTCGGACTATACGTCTGTCCGTTAGTCTGTCTGTGGTTTGCCAACTGCTCAATTTAAAACTAAATATTTAAGCTTTTTTTTTTTGCCTGCAAGTTGTTAAAGATTTTTTTTTTTAATTTTTTATAAGATTTTCTGTTTTTGCTGTTAAAATTATAAAGTCAGAAATGAAAAAAAAATATATATTTTTAACTGACCGCCTGTTTGTCTAACATACAAACGCCCTCTTAGATTTTATATTTTTGCTTTGGCATTGACCAGTGCTAGAAAGATGATTGTATGATTTTTTTTTTCTAATGGAAAATTGTAGTGAAGAAAAAGGAATAATAATTTAACGCGATAAAGTGGAAATATTTGTTTTCGTTTTTATTTTTCTTTTTCTGATTTTGGTTATCAAAAACCATAAACAATTCATAAAAATAATAAATATTTTAACAAAAGAAAATTTAATGATTTTCACGAGTCGTTAGTAAAAATTATAAAAAAGAAGAAAAATTACATGAAACTTGTTTAAAATAAGCAGGAAGAGTGGCGCATAAAAAAAAAAGATTTGCGTGTCCGTTAAACAACAGTTGATTAAAATTTAAGATTATTTATGACTTTGCAGAGTTAATAATTTTCGGTTTTTTAATAACTTAAACCTTTTCTATCGACGTGATGAAAATAGGAAAAAGTGATTGCACTCAGAGGAAATCAAATGTTGTCCTAAATAAATGGAATCGAAAATAAGTTTAAATCGATCACAAAGTTGTTTTAAATGAATCTGTTCGCAGCTAAAGTAGTGTAGATTATTTTTGGCGAACTTGAAAATTTAAAACGTTTAAAATTTATATATTCTACAACAATTAATTTATTCGAAACAAAATTTCAAAATGACCAACTCTGTACAAATAATTACACTTCTTCCTTTTAGCGTGCATTTAACAGAAAAAAACAAGGAATCCAATTATTTAAGAAGATTAAATTATAAAAATTTATGAGGAAATTTTCTCATATAATTTTCCATTTCTCAGCTAAACTAAACAACGTACGAACAGTGTTTGAGTTGTATGTTCGTTGAATATAAACATAAATTTTTATTATTTTAATGAGAGGAGAATTACAAACATAAAAATTTCGATCATCATAATTATGGTATAAAACTTGAATAACAAATAAGTTGGCAAGTGCTTAAACTATTTAATTTTCAATGTTTTTTTTTCTGCGTATATTTTAGAGACACGTATTAACCTTTTGATCATGGCATACAGCCAGCTCTTATTGCGCTATAAACAATTTCATAAACATTTATTTTTAAATAAAAATTTAAAATCGAATCCCCCAATAAATTATTATTCATTAAAATGGTACAAAAAAATCTTATATTAAGAGAAGATGGTGAAAGGAATTAAATGTTTATTGTGATAAAAAATTTTGCGAATTTATTTTGAAATTTACATATTCATAACATTGCTTGTAAATTTCTTAACAAAAATTGTAGCCAGCTGTATCGAGAAAAAGATTAAAATTGTCGAGGCGAAGATGTTTTTTTATGTAGAAAAAAAAAATAATTGCCCCTAATTAAAATTTTCAGATTGAAATTTTAATAAATTTTTAATTAATTCAATTATTTATTTAATTAAAAAATTTTAATATTTTCTGTTTTAATTAAATATATACTGGATTCAATTAATTATTTAATTAAAAATTTTGGTATTTTTATTTTTTTTATTTTCCAATTAAATATGTAATTGAAACAATTAAAATTTTAATTAAATTTTAATCTGTGCTGTTTTCTGTTTTAATTAAATATATAATGGATTCAATTAATTATTTAATTAAAAATTTTGGTATTTTTATTTTTTTTATTTTCCAATTAAATATGTAATTGAAACAATTAAAATTTTAATTAAATTTTAATCTATGCTCAAATAAAACTTTTAATAATTGCTAAAACTTTTATCTGTTTGCGAACGAATAATTTATCGTTTGAAGAGATTTTCGAATACTGGCACCGGCCGTATTAATTTATTACTGAATTTGGTGACTGAAAAAAAAAATACCGCCATTACAACAACCATAGAAACTGTTCAATTTGATGTATCAGAAACTTTGTAAAACTTCTTCAACTAAACTGGACTGTTTGAGACCACCGTCGGAAATAATTCTTTGACATTTCTGTATAAACATTAGTACCTGTGAGTTATGTTCAATTGGAAGAACAAGAATAATATTGAAAGAAAATTGTTATATTTAGTTATTGTAACCAACCATTATGAACAACCATTACTTCTCGTACCACACGTTGTTGCCCAACAACAAAACAAACCATTTCATTATGATGAGCGCATGCTGGCGATGAAAAAAAATCTTTCGATTGCCACGCTGGTTGCGAGGATGATTATGCTGGTTAAACTTGGCGAAGCTTGCTGGCTGTTAAAAGAATGAAAAGAAGGTGGCTTGTATTTTGTTTCCATTTTTTGTTTCTTTTTTTTCAACATTTTATGAAATGGTGATGATGTGCTTTAGGTTTATTATGACTACGTACTTGAAGTTGTTTTTCTTTTTTTTTTGTTTTTTCTGTTTTGGTTTTGTGGTCTTAAATTGGTTTGTTTTGTAGTTTTTTGTAGTTTAACAAAATTGAAACATAAATCGTGCCCGCCATTATGGTTATTAAAGTGCAACCAACACTTTTAAAGCCTGCGGCAATAAGCAAACACTCCATTCTCATACACATTTTGGATTCCTTCTTGTTCAACTCGTTGCATCTTTTTCAACATTAACTACGTTGTAATCATGCCTCTTGCTGCATCATCATTTAACTTTTTATATTTCTTTAGGCGGCGGCGGCGCATTGCATTATTAACCATAACCATCCTTTAACAATAATAACAACCACAACAATAGCAACAACAACAACAACAATAGGAAACGCATATGCTCGCTCATTTTGTAGCAATTGAGTAATGCTGCAGTTTATTAACACTACAGGCCGTTTTAACTTTTGGGTTTTTGTTTTCGATATGATTTCCTTTGTAAAATGGAGTGTTTTTTTCAAGAAAATAAAATGGTTTTTTTGTGTTCCTCCACAATTCTATTTTGGTTTTTAAGTATTTGTAATTAAGAAACAATAGGTAAACTGATTGGTATCGAAAATGAATTAATTTTAATTTGTTTATTCAAATAAAAATAAATTTGTATTAAAAGGTGGAAGAGAGGTCGTTCTCGCTTTGTAAAAATAAAAGGAGTGTCATTAAGCAATTACTTCAACGTTATGTATTTACTTAAATACATGTACTTTGCAATTAAGTGTATTTTAAAATAAGACTACGATTTGATCAAATTAAGACTAAATAAAGCACAGTCAAATAATATAATTTTTTTTGTTGCTCTTTGAGAAATTGAATAATTTTAAATTTAATTTCATTGAAGATTTTCGTTGGTTTTTAGAATTTTACATTCGAATTTTTTTAAATGTTTGTGAATTTCCCAAGTTGGTCATCGAAAGACTTAAGGAAATAAATAGACGATAAAGTTTAAATTTTAAGTATTTTTTCCCACAAAACTTCATCATTTATGAACCGATTTTCAAATTAATAAACGCATTTTAAAAAACTTTATAATTTTAAAAATTTAATGCGGTCCTCATTAAAAATATATGAGTCTTACAGGTCTATTGAAACATGAGTGACACCCATGCAAACTTTTAACTTTAAGCTGCTATCACTTTTGCTCCCAATATTAGAAAATAATAAAAAAATAAACTTAAAGACTAAAGGACGTGCCTGTAAGTGGAGAACTTTGAATTATGTGGCCCTACTTTCGAACATAGTAATGCTTATGGATTGGCTCCATTCAATTTTTATTTCATATTAGCTGACCGTGTTTGTCTGTATAAAGGTTGGTTTTTTGCCCGATTTTTTTTTTCTGATTACAACATATTTGATTATTTTTAAATTTCAGTTTATATAAATTTTTTTTTAAATAATACTTTATTTGAACTTTTTAATTTTCAGCTAGGCTTAAGTTCATTTCCATATGTAACTAGCTATGTGGGGTACGCTTCGCTGCCTCAATCCAGCCAATTTTTTATTTCATTATGCACGCTTATATGAAAGTTAATTGTACGAAATTTTAAAACCCTTTCCCTCACAGCTGCCTAGGTAAACAACAAAAACTTATCACTTTGAATAAAAGGTACTATGCAAACTCTCCCAATCTATGTAGTATTTCTCTAAACAATGCCTAATAATATAGAAGTCTCTAGTAAAAAATTCAGGGCTTGTTGTATTTTTTAAGGAAAAAAATTACATGTTGTCATGAAAAGTCGCAACTTACGAACGCGTCGATCGATCTTTTGCAATCTAACCATAAAAATGTAATCGATTCGGAATGAGCGGTATTGAGTTATAAAGTCACAACACACTTGAAACGATCTTTTATATACATAGATTAACAGCCCGATTCTGTGATTTCTTGATAAATTTTTTATCAAGATACTTTGTCAAGATTTTTATCAACCAAAAGTTCGGTTGGTATTCTGTGGCAACATTGATAAATAAAAAGTTTTTGGAATTCACCAGTGTGGTGAATTTCTATTGATAGCTGATTTTGATTATTGTTATTAATTGGCTGTAAAATATATTAATAAACATATAAATTTGTATAATTCATTAACCCGTAAAGGAAACCGAAATATTATCGGCTGCAAATCTGCAATTAATTGCCGAGCAAGAACATGACTCAGGCAAAAATTTTTGGTAAATTCTGCCTCCAACAACTGAAAAAGATTGCTTGATTCACGTAATCTTTGCAAGTTACACCTACGCCTTCTTTTTTCCGTATTTTCTTCGTCTTCACAAATCAGCACTAACACAATTATTTCTTCTTCCATTTTTCTAAAAAAACGATACGTAAATTTATACTTGTATTTTATAAAAGAATCCATTATGTTGATATTTATATGAAGCGTGCACTATTTACCGAATTTGAATACACACACACAATAAAATATAGTTATCAATACCAAATGAAACTTTGATAAATTATCAAAAGTTGATAAATACTTAATATCGTGAACTTATCAAGTGCCCAGAATCGGTAAATTTAAATAATAAAATCGAAATTAATTTGTTAAAATAGAAAAATTTGCCATCAAGCCATCGATATGTATAATCTGGATAGATAGAAAAAGATCAGACGTTTCAAAAAATGCATTACATTCTGTAAGTAAGTGACTTATAACGTTAAGGTTACATTACAATCACATGTTAACTCAAAAGTAAGCCAAAGGAAATTTTATAATTTTTTATTAAAGCTAAATGAATCATCTTTTCAATATTTTAACTACCATTTTAATGCAATAAATTACAAAGTAAATTAAACCAGACAATATTAGTAAAATTGTCGTAACTTTTTGTAATATCAAAAATTGCTACATATAAAAGTGTTCGATTTCACAAACTTAAAAAAAAAATTTTTTTTGGCTAAATATTTTTTTAGACCTTACGGGAGTTGTCAAGTTTAGTACTTTTGATAACACACATTTTGGAATAAAACTTTTCATTTTCTCGTTTTTGAAAAATTTTTTTTTTTTTTTTCAAATTTGGTGATTTTAAGATTTTTGGTTAGTGTTGTCAACAATTTTAATTATGCAGAGAGTTTGCTAATCAATGTTGTTCCAAAGCACATTTTTAAAGCAATTCAATTTAATTTTTAATAGTTGATATCTTTTGGGATTTCAATTGTTGTACTTTAGGTGATTTTAAAAGATTTTTCTAATTTTTTTGTTTTTTGTTTTGATGACTTCAGCGATTTTTTTTATTTTTTTTTTTAGTTGTAACTATTTTTGAAAGTTTTTTTACTTTGATGGTAAAGTCAATAAATATTATATATGTGCGGTTTTCATAGATGTGAGTTAATGTGGAATTAAGGTTTTTTATAATATTTTCTGTTTTTGCATTGGTCGTTTCTTTACACTTTTAATAAAGTTAAGGCATTTTGATATTTTTATTTCTTTAAATATTGCTTAAAAATAATACGTCATATTTTTTAAATTTGGACATTTTTTTAATTTAAGAGATTTCAAGCAATCAAAAGGTTAAATGTTTTCCTTTTCGATATTAAGCGAGTTTTGTGATTTTTTTATTCTGATCATTCGCGTATACGTAGAAAAAGTGTTTGGACCTTTTAAAAAATTTATTTTTTCAGATTTGTAATTTAATAACTTTTTAATTGATTTTATTCTTTTTATTAATTGGAAAATTATTTTTATAATCAAATATATAATTAGTTTAATTATTTAATTAATAAAATCAAAATAAACAAGTTTTATAAATTAATTAATTTATTGAATTAATTACATATTTAATTAAAAATATAGACAATTTTCTAATTAAACAAATAATTGAATAAATTAAAATTTTAATAAAGCATAAATTTGTAAACAATAAATTTTTTTATGAGTTCAAACTTAAAAGTTTGAAAACTTGATCAAATTCCAACATGAAAAATAAAACTCTTAATAGGTATAAAAACTTTTTCTTTGTATTCAACAAATTATTTGTTGTCAGAAAATAAATAGTTTGATAAATGCAAAAAATGCTAAAAACAATTTCAAAGAATGTTTCATTATTAAAATATTATTGTCAGCAATAATCATTAAATTATTTAATAGTTGCAGACGGTTTTCGAATGCCACCTTTTTCTAAAAATTTCCTGAAAGTGTATAAATCTACTTTGTTACGTCAAAAGGCAATCATTTTTAAAAATGTAAAAATATAAAGTATAAAATTACATATATACATTCATACATAGATGGTCTGTATATAAAATACACCTTTTTTTAAAGGACTCTGTCTGTTTTTTGTACAACCGAAATCTTGGCAATTATTTAAACCCAACCGAAGGCAATCTGTTTTATGCTGTTTGCCATAATATTTTGACCAAAACTAATTAGCAGCGTTTCGTAAACATTCACAGAAAATATTTAAAATGCCCAACTGTGTTGTTAAATATATTTTAACACTAAGGCGTGTCTAGCAAAGAATTTCTAGCTTCTTTGTATCCTGCTGCGAAAAACTGCACAACATTTCAAAATATTTTTATAAACCAAAAATAAAGAAACGCAACGTCTGTTTAACGCCCTTAACTTTAAAAATTTTAAACGTCAATAAATATTTAGGTTTTTTATTATTTATTTATTGTTCAATACAACTAATTGCAGACATTTGTTTTTATTTCTTTTTTTATTTTTGTTGCATTGTTCTAAAAGAGCATTTTTCTTTTTTGATGCCTGTGATGAAGGATCAAGAAAAAAAATACTTTCGCGTTGGTAGCAGACAAAGGAAATGAAACGTTTTTTTAATAAAATTTTTTATTTTCAAGTTTAAATAGAGAGAATTGAAGCGAGTAATGGACTGTTAAGATGAATGCTTATTAGACATGTTGGATGTGTATCTTTGGTGTCATACAAACTTTTACTCACGACTTGTTCACTGGTGGGACTGAAACAAGCATTTTATTCCCAAAAAAAAAATTAAAATCAAACTTTAAAGTTTAACCAATTTCTTTTTGGGAAAACAATAGAAAACCTCTGACTAAAAAAAATTAAAAAGAAAGAAACTAAAGGTGATCTAAATCGTTATTTAATGCCAATATCGTTTGTAGCTGGTTGATGGTTTCTTTAGCTGCTTTATTTTACCATTTCGTTCAATTTCCATTACGATTTCGTTTAATTTTTCTTTGGGTGTCTTTCTTGATTTGTTGTTGTTGTTGTTGTTTGCATTTTAAAGCCAATTAGTTGCATTTTCAATTTTGCCATTGCATTTTTTTCTTTTTGTTTGTTTATTAAGTTTTTTATTTTATTTTGTTTGTTTAGATGACGCTGTGATTGTTTCTGAACGTGTTTATTTTAATTAAATGCACAAAACTTTAAAGTATTTTACTAATTAGTTGACAACCTTATATGGCCATTTGACTATTTGATAATCGCATTAATGCCAATATCAACTGTCAAATATATACAGTTTTAAATAAAATGATAAAAAAGTACACCTAAAACTTTACTAACGGCGTTGTAAGAAAGAAGTATATAAGTGAATCCTTTGGCAATCAATTTTTATATTTTAAATTGTAATAAATACAATTCAACTCCATTTTTAACGTTTTATACCAAATAAAAAAAAAAAACAAAAAAACAAAAAAAAAAATAATAATTAAATAAAAAATAAGAATAAAAAAGTGTAAAAAATTAATATAAAATAAATGAGATTTTTCATATCTCCAATTTCTAATTGTAGGCGGAATCCCTTGAAATATTCCTTCAAATACTTGTCACTGTCATTTGAAATTAAAATAAAATAAATTAAAAAGTTTTTTTTTTATTATTGTTGCTCAATCACCCCTAAACTACTAATCTGATTCAACAACTCAAATATGTATCATGTATTTCTTTTTCCTCGAAATGTTTTCCCTTTTCCTCAAATTGCATTGTAAATAATTCACGTTAATTTTTCATTTAGATAAAAGTTCCCCTTACTGGGATTGATTTTTTCCCTCAAAATTTTTTTACTTTTCCCTTAGATTTGTTTACATAAATTTTGCTGGGAAACTGCACGCATTATGTAAATTTTTATCTATTTTAATTAAAATATTTGCATCAATAACACATGTTTTTAAATTAATATCAGTTACTGTAGTGCAGACTAATATTATGCTTGACAAGATGCAAAAACGGGAGATGAAAAAATCAGATGCTAAAATTTTTTATACTGAAGTGGTTCAATAGTAATGTCTAGGGTAACTTCCAGGGGTTTTAAGCGTCTTGCACTTCACATTCTTGAAATAAAATTGTTAATTTGTTTCTAAAAATTTTATTTATTTAATTCAACAATTTTCACTGAAGTTATTCTTCTTGCTAACATTCAATGTGCACTGATGGCTTATTAATTTTTAACAACTGTTTAATGAAGGAAAAAAATATTTACGGGAAATTCATGCTACCATTTCTCACTTCGAGGGAATAAAAAATTCCATGGGAACATAAATTTCACTTTTTATTCACGACAGAGGTGAATATGCATTATTATAACCCAAACATTTTTAAGTAGAATGAAATCAATTAAAATTAAATTCACACATACTTTTAATTGTTAAAAAAAATCACACTTAAATGTAGAACACGCCATAATCATAACCATATAAAACAGCTGCTTAAAATGTTTCAAAATTTATAAAACATTTGAAATTAATAAAAAAAAAACTCAGAATAAATCACATGATCGAGTTGCCAGTTTGCGAATGAAAAACGTCAATAAAATCTTTAACGGATGAACACAAACTATCCGGTAACGCAGTGCCAAAATTCACAGTTGTCTATTAGATAAAAAGTATTTCATATTAAAAGTTGATTTACATATCTATTTCGCTTATCAAGGCCTTAGTGTAAGGATTATATATGAAAGTAATCTAAACAAATTTGTTAAATAAAACTATTTACAGGAATTTCACATATCATTAAAAATTGCAACATTTTAGTATTTAAACGAGCATAAGATTGGCTTGGAATGCAGTTTCTGTTTATTTTATTCAAACGGAAATTTAATTAGTTTTACGAAAACAAAAAAAAAAACATCTTTAACATTTTTTAATAAAGAAACAAAAAAAAAAGGTATTAAACTTTTAAACACAATTCAAGTATCTTTTCTGCAAGTGTATGGCTACAAATTTAATGATTATTAAAATTAATTAAAATATTAAAATATAACAATTGTGTGTTATTTTCTTTTTTTTTTTTTTGCTTTAAGGGGAGAAACAGAACATTAAAATGTTAATAATAATGTACAACTACCAGTTTTCGTTTTTTTTTTTGTTGTTAAGCTGTGGTGTGATTAATGGCAAAATTATACAAAAACACAGAAAAATATATTAAAAATAATTTGAGGTTGTTTTTTTTTTAAGAAAAAACTCCACCCAGTTGTTGAAAAATTATACAAACTGAACACAAGTCAAGACAGCCTACTGAGCGGACATCTGAAAATATGTAAGAAAGAAAATAATTCTTTATTAACATAATAATCAAATTACTTGATAGTATACGAGGGTTCTTCCAGAAGTATCCATTCTATTGTAAAGGTAAATTAAATTATATTATTTGGGTTTTATTTAGCGGCCATTGTTGCGATCAAAACATTTTACTTTAATTTAAAGAAATTTGCTTGTTCTCAGAGTGATATTTAATTAAATTTTTAATTAATTCAATTATTTATTTAATTAGGATTTTTTTCTTTTATAATTAAATATATAATTGGTTTAATTAATTATTTAATTAGAAAATTTTTGTATTTATTTTTCCATTAATTATGTAATTGAGTCAATTAAAAATAAAATTGAAATTTAATAATTTGTCATTTCTAGATTTTTTAATTATTTATTTAAGACATCCTGAAGTTTTTTTTATTTCCTATTCTCGTATAATTTCTAATTAAATATACTGTATTTAACAAAGTTTATCTGTCTTAATTGGGTTTCGAATGGATTTTCCGAGGACTTATGCACCAACTAATTTGATATATTTTCTTAACTTTTGCTAAAAAAAATCAGAAAAATGGAAATCCAAATATTTAAAATATGAGCTTAGAACCGGCAGTTGTTGGGTGCTTTTTTCGAAAGTCTTTTTTCAGAATTAAAAATTTAAAAAAGTAACAGAAAAAAATGTATTTATTCGAAAGAGCAATACATATCGCCATCGCACCGCATTCTGAACTTCCAAGTTTTGAAATTATTTTTGAGAACTGCGGACAACAGTAAAAATGTTGGCTACCAAGGCTTTAATTGTAGTTGGTTTATCGGCAAAAACCAGTGACATCACTTGTCCCCGCAAGAAATGATCGAGTGGTGTCAAATCACATCATCTTAGAGTCAAATTGATGGTCCATTTCTCGAAATCAACTTGATTTTAATAGGTCGAGAGTAGAGCCATGCTGTTGAAGTCCCATCTCGCTCGGATCAGTGTCATTGATATTTAACAAAAAAAAAAAAAAAAATCATTGATCATTGTGAGGTTACAAGCTCTACCTACCGTAATGCGAGCTCCACGTACATTTCTTTTGCAGAAAAAAGGTCCAATGAAGTCACTAATGCGTAAAGGCCACCAAACGATGTATTTTTTAGAGATGCATCATTTATTATTATTTATTATTATGTGAGCCATAAAAATCACAAAGTTCTCTATAAATAGCGCGAATTCGCTTTGTTCAAGGGTCGATATTTTCATGGTGATTTGCCAGCATAAATTAATCATAAATATCAAAGAGTGAGCGCAATATGTCTTTTAGAAATAAACTATTGGCATGATCTTTGCAGTCTTCGCCATTAAGTAAATTGGCTTAGTCGACGCCATCTAACGGAAATAGCAAAAATAAAAAATCTGTTCACATTTTGACGACTATAAATAGCCCGTCTAAAAGGCGACCGTGAAAAAAAATAGATGACCAAAAATTCAGTTCCCACCCCCGCATACTCACTGTTAAATAGTTTTCCTTAATGTTAAAAAACAAAAAAACTTCCGCATACATTTGTAAAAATAAATTTTCTTTCTAAAAAAATTTTTAGAAATTAATAAGTCGATTATGGATAGCAACCGAACTTTAGTTGCGTTGTCAATGGGCAACGCAACTGACAAAAAAATTCATATTATGGATGGCAACTTTTTTCAGTTGCCAAGAAGTTATCGAAATCGTTATTTTGACATATCGGCAACTGAAAATAAGTGTAAACAAGCATACAATGCAATAAATAGAAAAGTGGTAGAAAGTTTTAAAATGCAGAAAAGAGTTAAAATATAAAATAAATACAAATAAGAAAAAAAAATAAGTGAAAAAAATAGTTTACAAAGTGGTAAAAAGTAAATAAATTTTTTTAAAATGCTAAGTTCCGTGGACTTATTTTTCGACGACCAAGAGAACCAAGAAGTCGTGAACGTGGCATCAATTAGACGGCGCTTGAGGGACAATTCGAATTCCCTTGAATTACCACCTGTTCTGTGAGTATATGTTTATATACATAAATGCATTTAAAATTACTTTCAATAAACATTTCTTGTTTAGCTTTAAGGCAAATTTTCGTCTGCCAAAAGATGCAGTGACGTACATAGTGGACACTTTGTACAAGGACTAAAAACAAATTCATAGATCCACAGTAATACCTCCACTGTTAAAAGTTGGCGCTGCTCTAGGATTTTTTGCGGCAGGCAGCTTTCAAAAATCACACGGTAATGATTTCAATATAGGAATGGTGCAACCAACGTCGTCCACAGTTTTAAAAGAGGTTGTTCTGTTAATAGAAAAAAAAATGTGTCTGGTGGTGCTTTTGACCATTTTGTAATCTATAGGCATAAAATATATTTAAATTTTCATTAAACAAATAAATTAATAAAAGAAAACATTCTTACTTTTCCGTTTAACAGCTTTTTTCAATTGAAAACTCTTCAAAGCAACCAGAAAAACACGGTTGCCAATATTAATATTATTTGGCAACTGAGGTTGCCAGCCTTCAGTTGCCAGTTGTTATCCGTAATATAGTTTTGGCAACTGGCAACTCAACTGAAGTTCGGTTGCCATCCATAATCGACATATAAAAATAAATGAACTTAAGCCAAAATAATTTCTATTCATTTACAAAACAAAAAAATGTTAAACCTATAATTTTTATTGTTGCTGTTGTTATTTTTATTTTCGGCTAAATTTGTTAAAAGCAAAATTAGTTGTGAGTTGACTTTTTTTTTTAAGGCAGCCATTTTATGGGCCATAAAAGATTATAATTTTATGCGTAAATTGTCATATGCTCCTCTACAAAACTTTTATACTCTTAATGTCTGTAGTCAATAATGGTAATATATTTTTTTATTATAATTATAACCTTAAATAAATTTTTTTTGTATTACATTCAACTCAAATTGTATAATATTTCCTTTAAGGCCAAAAAATAAGAACTGTAATTTTAATAAAAATAATCATTTAACGTACTAAACAGCCATCGTCGGCCACAATGTCGGACGAGTGTACTGGGAAATTTGTTGTTTATTGTGCCATTAAGGTGTTTTCATAACAACATTTTCATTAATTTAAATGATGCACTTAAATAAATTATTTAATAAGCATATGATTCTTAACTTAAACAATTTAAGAAAATGTCTTTTACGTGCCTACAATTACAGTGGAGGCTAAAAGTATGCGATATTGATGATCATTTGAGAACTGGTTGAACGATTTACTTGAACTACTTTTGTGTTCAAAAGGACAAAATTTACATGAAATAAAAGTCTGAAATGTTTAAAAAGTGAAGGCATGAAATAAACACGATCACAATATTTAATTTTTTTAAGGCTTCGTTTCTTTTCTTCTTCTAGTAGCTTTAGCACCAAAACACCATTTTTTCTCTTCTCATTCTCAATGGAGAATGTTCAAAAATACTTTGTCTTAAATTGTGAAAAAAGCTTCTTTTAGTAATACCACTGTAGAACATACTTTTTGAACGTACTGTAAAATAAAAAAATATTTACCTTTTCTTTATAAAATTATAATTCGTAATGACCCTGGGGTTAATGTCGACGTCGTTGACGGCGTCAAATGTCAAAAAAAAAGTTGAATCGTATGAAATTGAATAAGAGTAGTTAATCTCAACGCGTTGCAACGCCGTAAAAGTTCAATCTGTTTCAACTTTTTCGCCGTTGAAACGCCGTCAACGACGTCGACATTAACTCCAGGGTGAGTATGTATTGAGTAATAAATGTTACAAAAATATAATTTACTTTATTTGATGATGTTGAAGCACAACACTGATGATTACAAACGGAAAAATTGTTAATATTGAACAAGGAAATTAATACTAATTTAAGTAAACCAAAGGTTTGTGGAAGAAAGGAAATAAAACTATTTTTAAAAATACATATATAAAATAGTTGTTTCAGAAAAATATCGAAAAAGTCATTTTTCAAATTAAAATATTTTTAAATAAGTTTTCAAATAATATTTGAGCCAAACAAAATAATTAATGTGCTATTTCTCTAACCACACATTGGTCTAGCAATAGTTGCTTTATATTGAAATATCTGAAATAAATTAAGTCAAGCCTTAAAAATGTTTTTTACGGAACGTTAGCAGAGTCAGATATAAAAATAAAATTATTGGTAAACTTAAATAAAAAATTTTTAACACGAAATTTAAAAATTCTTAAAGAAACCAAAAACTTCCCACAGAAATAAAAATCCAGCCATAAATCAGATTAACATAAGAAATTGAATTAAACAACAGCAAAAAACACAAAATTCAACCAAATAAAAATTTCTAAAAATAATTAATTAGAATTAAAATTTTAGTCGATGAATAACCGATATTTGAGGCATTTTTTTTCTCAATTTTTATTTGAGGCATTTTTTTCTCAATTTTGTATTTAAGTTACAGCGTTATGCGTTATCTAAAAGTAAACATTAGCAACAGTAACATCCCCTCAAAACTCAAGCAACACCATATTGCTTACTCCTCCTGGCGGACTCAGTGGAAAATCTTCAACACAACCTAAATATTGATGAGACAGAAATGACCACAAAAAGACTGAGAATAAATACATTGAGAGCACAAACATCTGACAGAAGTTCAACATTTTAAATAACGGTATTTCAGCAACAAGTAAACAAGAAATTTATAAGAGACCTAGTACTTCCAGCGAATACAAAATTAATGGTATTTACTGGCCCATATTTTGTAATGGCAAAAATGCTCTCAGAAATTAAATCCCTGCGTTGAGTAGCAGGAAAAACCACTCGAATTAGAATCCAAAGTGAAATAATTTGTAGCAACTTGGAAGTTGCAACGCTTTATAAATGAATAGTTATACAAAATCGAGCTGAGATGATAGGGGCGGATACGTAATGACAATGGAAGCCCCTAGAATAGCGACGTGTGTATTCAAACTAAAACATAACGGAGTACAGCAAAGAGGACGTAGTTATCGTGTTGATCCCAACAGTCTTATCTTTACATTGTAAGGAAGAAGAGATTAGGAATAAATAAATAAGACAGCCAAACTTTTATAGAGGAACTTTTTGCTTTCGGGACTACATTGTACCAACACTGAATCAATAAACCAAAAAGACTTTAAAAAACTAAAAAAAAAGACTCTTAGGTTTTCTTTACAAAATTTTGGTAGATTCCACTTATGAGCTATATATGAACAGTAGCGAAATGGCCATATGAATATTCTTTCCCTGCAGTAATACATTTCATTTTTTAGTTTTAAACAATAAATATTTCATGAGAATATTTCGTGAGAATATCACGAAATTTTTATATTGAAAGGAATCAAGCACAAATAAAGTAAATTAATAAAAACAAGATTCCTAATAATAAATAAATTGAGAAAAATTAAATGAAAATAATTTTATAATACGAACGTTACAAAAAGCGAAATAATTTTCAGACAACTATTGGTAAAATGTGACCCACTGTGATACTTTAAAATTTTTTTAATTTTTTTAATTATATAATTATATAATTTTTTTAATTATATAATTATTTTTAAAATATTAGGGCCATAAATATTCAACTTTAAGTCTTTTATTAAATTATTTTTCTTTCTATTTTTTACAATTTTTTCTATAATAAATTATTATGGCTGTTAAAAATTAAATTACGAAGAGCTATAAAATTTATGATCTATAAATCCCTTTGAAACAAGTGCAGCAACTTAAAAGAAGTTATAAAATGTTATGAAAACCAAACTACAAATTATCTCAAGATTTCAAAAGCGATAAAATAAAGTGTAATAATTGTAATAAAGATTTTATGGCATCTGTTAAAATGAATAATTGACTGACAGGCGATTATAACGAAAGTTAATTAAATTTAAAAACGACTGGTTATAATAATTAAAAAATAAAAAAAATTTGCTAAAAAAGAAATAAACTGATGAACAAAAGATTATTTAGCAAATGGTAAATCGTTAAGGTGAACAACAGTATGGAATAAATTTTTTTAACACGTTTTTCCATTTTTTTATTTTTGAGACACCATTTTTCTAAGTAAATCAAAATCAAATTATATCAAGACGGCATTCTTCAAAAAGCAACTGAGAGAGACTGAAATTTCCAATGAAATTGTTCCACTATAAGTGTTGTCAATAAATCATAATTCAGAATTAATGTCACCTCTACTTTAAGCGTTAAAATGTTGTTTTTTAACACTTGAAAATTTATGCAAAAAAAAAATTAAAATCCACTTGTTGCAGCACAATAAACAATATTTACAACAACACTTCTCTATTAATGTTAAGCGACAAGAGATGAACAAGTGCAAGATTATCTCAAGACTTGCACACACCAACACCATCAGGGTTGACTGAGCACACATTAGTGTGATGAGGAAAAAGAGCCAGAGGGACCACCCAAATGCAATTTGTGAAGATCATGTGGTTTAATCACCCACAATCTTAATGTAATGTTGGTCAGTTAGTAAACTGATCCCTTTTTATTAATGTTACAACACAAAAACATAACACAAACACATATTGCATCCAGATCCCTACAACCGTTCAGGGCTCTTTATCTCATCTACTTAACTCCATGTGATTCATTTTTCTTTTGTTAGTTGTTGGCTGTCAAAATATTGTTGGTCGGTCGGCTGGTCGGTTTTTTTCTTTCGTTTTGTTGCATCTTTTGAAAATTGTGTTTTCAATGTTTTGATCACTGCCGACATAATTGTTTTGACAACAACAAACAGCCACCATTAACTGCAACAATAGCAACAGCAAAACAACATAAACATACATCACCCTTAATACAGACAGCAAAAACAACAACAACAAAAACAGTTGAAGGTTTTTTTTTAATTTAATATTTTAACACAAAAAGGACACTGGTTATTTGAAATTGCTGAGAGAAAACTGATCAAAACAACTGACACAACAACACAAAAAGAAAAAAAAATGAAATGAAATAAAATAAAATAAAATAAAATTAATGGCACACAACACAACATACTTTCTGTCAAGAGATGTTGTAATAAATGGATTCTTATCTCATTATGACTCTGCACATGTTTTTATCTTTTCTTTTCTTTTTTTTTTAATTCAATTTTAAATCTTCTGTTCCTGTTTCGCAGAGAATAAAGAAAAGAATAAATAGTTTCCCTTATAGAGAACCACTACCAATGATCGTTTGAACAAGTAGTGAAAGTGCCATTGATTTGAAACAGGTCCAAGAATTATCGGACATTAGAGTATTATTCCAAGTGTCAGATTATGGTCGGCAAAACTCAATTGAATCAAAGCACCAGTAGGGGGTTGTGTAGAAATTTGTTAGTTTTAATAGTTTTTATTTTTCGTTTTTCGAAAAGAAAGTAACAAAAAATTTTAACTAAATGTTGTTGTTGCTGCAACACATTAAAAGTGATCAGAGTTTGATTAATTTGGGTTTTTTTTATTTAAGTTCCATTATGTTTACAAAAATGTTGAATAATTACCTCAATTTAGAGTGAATAGAAACTGAATAATTATTGTGATGGAGTTTTTGTTTTTTAAGACACAAGGGTTGATAAAAATTGTTTCTTAAAAAATATCTTATCCTCGTCATTTGAAGAAAACTTAAACAGACTAAAAGTACCTTAAAATTGCTTTTTTTTAAACATATCTTTAAAAAGTCCTTTAAGCAAATTAAATTGTATTTAGTTTCCTCCTTCCATTGAGAACTTTTTAGAATTATAGGCCTGAAATATTATAAAAGCACCATTTAAAACAAAACTTTTTGAATATTCTTTTTAGTACCTTTTGAAAACCTCATACAAAATTGCTTTATAAATTTAAATATTTCCTGTTTTAAAAAAGGCACGTTTTTTACTTCAAAAATATGTCAAACGAAAATGTACATTAAAAATCAACCAAAATGAATGTTAACGTTAGATAAATCAGTGTTAAGAAAACCTAAAAAAGGGCATTTCATATAGATTGACTAAAATTGTACCATATAATAAGGTGCATTCTCTGTAATTAATAGTCCAAAAGTCCTTTTTATTAGATTCAGATATGGTTAAGTGAAGTGACGAGGACAGCATTAAAAAAAGACGTGGAATTTTTTAACAGAAATATTTTTTAAATAGGTGCCTTTCAAAAAAGTAGCTTGACGAAAAGTTTTTTTTCAGATACTACAAGAAAAAAACAAAAAAAAATCTTTTAAAGTACTTTTTAAAAAAATTACCTTTTCAAAATGTCTCAAATAATATCTTTCGAAAGTTTGCTCCTAAGAAACCCCATTTGTAGTTAGCAATTTAATGGAACTACCCTAAAAGGTACATTCTAAAAGAGCAACTTTTATGGAACAGCATTTAAACTTTAAGAAAAGAATATTTTACAAAAGTATTTCAATTCAATCAATCAATTTTTCAAGAACATCCTCCGCTGGCCACCTGCTGTAAAAGTACTTTAAAAAAGACACATATCACTAAAGTACTTTGTACCAACGAACGATGTATCTTTTACAAAAACTAATTTTTAAAATAATATTTCTTAAAAAAGTTAATTTTAAAAGTTTTTTTACGAATATGTTACGATAGTACCTTTTACAAAATAGTACTATAATGACAAAATATTAATCTACAACATATGTAAATTTTTTAAGGCTGCTGTAGTCATGATAGTACAAGCGTTGACTGCAAATCGTTTTCGCCAGGGTTCAACCCCTGCATATATATATGTTTTTTTTCTGTTTAATATTATAGCACGCAGCCTCCTTCGTCTGTACTTCTACATAGCACATTCGAAAGCGAATTAAAATCACTAATAAGAGGGCTATACCTCTCTGTACAAAAAGAAATAATTGTTCAGAAACGCATTTTTTATAAAACTAACTGCCAAAAAGGTACCATTAAAAAAGTACTTTTTTACAAAATTTCAATATGTAGTTTTAAATAAAAAATATTTTATGAGAATATCAAGAAATATTTATATTTGAAGGAATCAAGCACGTTTAATAAATTAATATTTTTATTAATTTTTTTAAAATTAAATTACACATTTTTATATAAAGAAATATTTTTGGGGAATTTTTCTGTTTCGTTACATCACTTAATTAGAAAACTTGAAAAAATGTATAAAACAAACTTAAGAAGCAAAACATCAAAGAACCTATTTAATACCGTTTTCCTTTTTTGTTGTAGTAAAAATATCCTCAGAAAATTACTTTTAAAAAAAGGATTTTTGAAAAGATAATAGACTAAAAATAGAGACTTGATTAAAAGAGGCAAGTAAAATAATAATGAGTAGCCTTTACTCTGATCTTGATTCGCGTTTTCTGGTTTATTTTTGTATTTTTTTTTTCGTGTTCATAAAAACTGAAATTGTCAGCTAATATTTCGTTTTTGGCTTAAATATATAGCATTAGAAATAATAACTTATTTACAGTAAACCAAATACATATATTTGCCTTTAGAAATATATTTACGTATAATAACTTTTTTCCTGTTGCCACTAAATGAAGCAAACAAGCAATCTAGAGTTTAAAAAAAACTCAAAAAATATAAAAATAATGATTTTGAACCAAAATAAAGACAACAATAATTTAGAATTATAAAAAATGAATTAAAGCAGTTGATTAAAATGAGGCAGCTGCTTGAAAACTGAAAATAAAAAAAAACGTTATTTATGATTCAACTTAAAACGGGGGCATATTTTATACTACAAAGAAAGAACAAAAAATACAACAACTAAAAACTGAAACGAATTGAGTACAATATTAAAAAAAAAAAATAAAATAAAAAGGAAATGTTTTAAAGTTTAAAGAGATGACTTGTTGTTCTTTGAAATGTAGTTGTAGTTGTTGATGCTGATGGTTGTTGTTTTGTTAAAAAACCACAAATAAGTGATTCATTATATGATCAAAATTTGATCATTTCATCCTGGGGCTGTTGACAGCCCATCTCACATGCACACAAATACATTGACGCGCACTGATAAACACTTTGGTACAAAAGAGATACAACTAATAATCGTTCTTCCATATTGAAAAATCTTCAGCATCAATTTTATTTTATTTTCATCTTTGACTAAAACGCACATACTGACTTTCGACACATGATATACTAAACTACCGATGTCGACTAATCAGCCATGATGATGATGATGATCATCATCATCAGTAAATCAACCATCAACCCTCTTATAACATTTCACGAGATGGACACATCGACATACAGCTAGACATTCAAACAGATAAATGGAATGGAAAAAAATGGACAGACGTTGCAATATATAGACAATATCTATTAGACATACATGACATGAGAGTTGAATCGACTCTACACGATACAATAACAAAAACTTAATTGTTTAGATTTACAATATTTTCTTCAATTTTAAAATGAAATATCAATAAATAAATGATCTTAATAACTGCAACATCAAATCGATAATTTGAATTTTTTATAGCAGAGAGCAAACAGTAAAATATTAAAGAAGTTGCTTTAACATGAAGGATTGGTCAGCTGCATTAAAACGGTTTTGTGCCAAAATGTATAAAATAATTACAAAAAATGTTGCAAGTAACCAGATCAATCGGAATTAATTATGTAATCAGAGCCAATGCCAAATCTTAAGATTTAAATTGCCCGCTTGAATACATACTATTTTAATATACTTTTTTATTAGGTAATTTAAAATTTTTTTTCAAAGTACTATCAAAAAGTACCTCTGTGAAAGTACTTTAAAAAAGTACCTCTCTGAAAGTACTTCTGAAAAGTACCTCCTGAAAAGCACTTTAAAAAGGTTCCTTTTTGAAACTACTTTAATAAAGTACCTCTCTGAAAGTACTTTGAAAAAGTACCTCTTTAAAAGTACTTTTAAAAAGTATTGCTACTTTTAAAAAGTATTACTACTTTTCAAAATTAATTTTTTAAAAGTAATTTTTTAACGGTGCTTCTTAAATGGTAAAATCCTTTAAAGGTCACTTAAAATACCTTTTAAGGAGGTACTTTTTTGAACTTTTTATTTTAAATCTTTCTTAATAAAGATACATTACTTACAATAAGGCTTTGTTTAACTTTTTTTAAGATTATTTTGCAAAGTACTGTTTTAAACTCTTTAAAAAATCCCTTCTTAATTACTAAAGGCTTTTTAAGATCACTTAAATAAAGCATGTAAAATTTTTTAATGCTTAAAAAATACGTTTTTAAAGGAACCTTTCTAAAAGGTGCTTTCTTAAAAGGTACCTTATTAAAAATTGTTATTTTATAGAAATAATTTTTAAATAGTAGGTTATTATAAATCAGGTTATTTTAAAGGTATTTTTAATTTTTTTTAAGGAATTATTGCTGTAATGAAGTTAAAATTTTTAATGAAAGAAAAAACTCTTTTATAAACTGTATAAAATTAAATAAATATTTAAGAACATTTGGTTTTTATTTTATTTTTTTTTCTTTTTTTCATTGACCATCATATGTGTAGTCGTTACTTTATTAAGTTTTGGTGATGAAGATGATTTCTTCTTGAGGTCTGCTTTTGCGTATGTTGCTGGTCATCAACATCATCATCAACATGAGTTGATGCTGCTGATGATGGCAGTTTTCATTTTGGTTGTTGTTTTACTTTTTGACTGCTTTGTTATGGGAGTTCTTTTGGTGCGTTTGTTTTATAGTAAAAAAAAGCTATTGGATTGGTTGGTTTTCATTTCATGTTTTTTCCTGTTCCTTATTTAGTTCAAAGATGAGATGGATTTTTGTTGTTTTTTTTTTTTTTTTGGTTAACGCCGTAACTGACATTTTGTTTTGTTTTTCTTGTGAGTCTTGGGTTCGTTTTTGCTTTTAATAGAATAATAATGAAATGCAGCAGCAGTTTGAAAAAATGTTTAGCTCATCTTCATCACTGAAAATCACATCATCTCCACAGACCGATCTTCAGCCATTATTGTCGGCATTTGGTTTAAATTTTTTTGTTGTAGTTTTGGTTTCAATTATTGCATGGATTTTTTTTTATTTTCTGTATTTTTATTTTAATAATCTGTTTTTCAATTTGTTGCAGACATCAAGTGATGAGTAAATTGTGGTTTAAATTGTTTGCCTTATGGATGAGTAAAAGACGAAGATTTTGAAAATAACTTTATTGTGAAATTATTAAATCTGGATTCGAAGAATTTTTTTTGGATTTCTTTTTCGATTTTAATTAAGTAGTTATCGAATAATTTGCTTTGATAAATATATTTTTATATGTTTAAAAGAGCAAACACTTTGTTAATAGGTTTACTGTGATGGTGTCTTCACGAACGTCTTTACCAAGTGACTTTTAAGCGTCTGATGTTAAAGTTTCGCAAACGCTCGAAAAGTCAGCTATTGGCGATGTTGTCCAAACGGAAATCTAAAACAATCTAAAAATGCTAAAACCAAACTAGTTTTGTAATTGCCAAAATTAATGTTGGCGCTCCAAAAAATTTAATTAAAACAACTTGAAGAATAAATTACAATAAAAAAAAAATTACCAAAATTAAAAGTTGAAACTTTTGTAATTATATGCTTAATTTAAATGTTTGTTTAATCGTTAGATTTTTATTTGCAAATGTTCAAGCGCAACAGCTACATTTGGCAATTTGACAAATCATTTTGCTAAATTTATCAAAATACCACAAAAAACTGTTAATGAATGTAGAAAATTGCCTTAAATGAAACAACAACAAATAAATAGTTACAAGCAGTAAATGCATTCTAGTTTAATATTTGGCAAATTTATTTATTTAGAATTCAAATTATAAATAAAAAATAGTTTTGATTTTTCCATTTATTGCATTTGGAATACTTTAACGGCTGCATGTTAATGCTTTTAGTTGGTTTTATTTTACGCCATTAGAACTCATCGTTTGTGTTGAGATGGCACTCGGTTGTTAGTTGGCAGTTCTTGGGTTTCTCTACTTTTCTTAAGATTGTGGTCCATGTTGGTAACATATTTTTTTATTCTGTCTTTTTTCTTCTTCTTATTCTTTTTCTAACCTTAAAAGTTGTATTTGCCGCTTTATTTTAGTGGTCTATAAATATTGTTAAATGACTGTTAAAGCGTTTAATTGTTTACCCCCCATTGATTTTCAAAGCCATAAATAAAGTTGGTTGGTTGGTTGGTTGGCTATTCCTTCAAAGGTTTCTAGTTCTTGTCCACAAAAAAAAACAGACCCAATAACTATGTGAACTATTTAGATAACCAATAGATATTATAGACAAACAAAAAAGAAAATATGTTTGAAACTCCACGATACCACAATGCGGTTTCAATTAGAAATTTAGACAGATCAAAAAAAAAAGTGACAAAAAATTTAATGGAGGAAAATATCACATTAACAAATAGGTAAAAAAAAACAACAACAATAGTTAAAGAAATTTAAGTAATAAAAAAAATTCTATTTGTGGTCATTGGAACTAGAAAAGACATGATCTAACAAGTCTTTAATAAAAGATCAATCGATCTTGCCATATGTAACATACAAATATCTCTCCATCTATTTATTGAATTTTTTTTTATTTTTGTTTAAATAAAAACTAATAAATGTTATTTGTGACAGTAACTATATCTTAAGATACATTATTGGTAAAATATTTATAGGCTGTTTTATGTTAATAAATGTTGTTGTTGTTTTAACTTACAAAAACTTAACAGTTGGTTGCTCATATTTACTGTTGTAACATCAACTACTGTCATCCATTTTGAAATGTTTTGATAAGACAATTGTTTTATTTTTCTTTATTGATTGGCTGTTTGTTATTCTTGTTTAAATATTGAAACAATCGATATGAATGAAAGAAAAACAACAACAACAAAAACGCATAAATTAATAAAAGTAAAGGGTAACAGGTGTCTTTTGTTGATCCCTTTTGTGAACCAATGGCATTATTTTAGGTTTTTATTTTTATTGAAACAGTAACATGAGATAATTATCTTTAAAGTTTTCATATATAAAATTAAATTTATTGTTGTAGACTATTTTTTATGAGATAAAAATGTAGGAATAAGGGAATTCTTTATATGAATTTTGAAAAAAATTACAACTCTGTCTTTTGAATTAATCTCTATTCCATCTCAAGTCAAATGTGTTTTCTCGAAAGTATTTATATTTACAGAGATACAGACATTCATTTAAATATTTTCATTAAATTTTTATATAAAAATCGATTTTTGTACAATAATATCCCAGTAGGATTAATCAGTGTTGCCAGACAAATTCTGGCTCTTGTCCCCAAAAATCCCCATTTCTAAGCAAAATTCCCAATTTGTCCACAAAAAAAAAGAAACAATTTAAAATACGCATCTTTTTTAAAAAGGAAAATTTCGGCGTGGTCTTCTTCAACTCTTTTGTACATATTTTCCGATTTAAAACTTTTTATCATTGCTTCAGTAAGTTCTTATAACAGCAGATTTTATTCTTATCAGCGATTCCAACATTTCATACTTTTCAGAAAGAAAATGTTCTTTCTACAAACGCATTCCTCATTGACATAATTAACAGATTGTACACAGAAGCAGCGATTTTACTTTTGAGTCCATGGATGTTTTTAAAATGTCATACACTGAATTCAAATTTTTCCTGTTTTTAATTTTGAACAAAT
Source organism: Gymnosoma rotundatum (assembly GCA_916610165.2). Taxonomy (NCBI): domain Eukaryota; kingdom Metazoa; phylum Arthropoda; class Insecta; order Diptera; family Tachinidae; genus Gymnosoma; species Gymnosoma rotundatum. Next base: position 129,005,643 of record OU744339.1, on the reverse strand, counting down.
TGACATAAAAAGTAATATTGAATGGTCATATCCAGAATATATGTCGATCAATATTATCGCCTTGAAATGATAAGTTGACTGCATTTACTTCATTTATAATTGAACTTGAAAAATTTTTATAAAAAACTTCGTGCTATTTTTATATTATTCCGATTAAATTAATTACCGATATTGATTATTGAGGGTCAAAGCACGTCTCGATGGCCATTTCGTTATCGCTTACTTAACTCTTCAGGAAACTTCTGACAAACATATTAAATAAACTAAAGATTTTTGTCCAAACAATAATGCAAAGACAAAAATCAAAGTTTAAGCAAAAACAACAATAACCAACAATAATTCTATTTTTCTTTCCTCACTGTATACGGCTGACTTTTTTGCGGCTGTTTTATACAGTTGAAAGAGGATGAAAAATAAAATATCAAAAAACACTACGATAATTTATTTCTATGCACAGGGACTTTGCAAATTATTTAATTAAAGACACGGGAATATTTCTTAATTTATTTAATTTTTATAAAAAAAACTTCGTGATTTTTTTAAATTATCCCGATTAAATTAATTACCGATATTGACTATTGAGGGTCAAAGCACGTAATTAATTTAATTGGGACAATTTAAAAATAGCACGAAGTTTTTTTTATAAAAATTAAATAAAATAAAAAATATTCCCGTGTCTTTAAATAAAAAAATTAAATACAACTTATTAGAATCATTTTATCATTAGTATTCGTAGCTATTTTTTGAAAATGATGTTGTAACTTAATCCATTGCTTCAAGACTCTTTTCACAGCCATCTGGTATTTGATATTTGCAGAATTTTAAAAAATTTATTTGAATCTATACCTAAATTTATTAAATCAAATACTTTTTATATTTTATTGTTGTTCTAGTTCCTTCACAAGAAACTCGACAGAGTTGGGGATTGATTTTGCCGCTTCCGAGCTGCATAAATTTAGTGATTGATAAACGCATTTAACTTATTGATAAGAACTATTTTCCTTTTTGAGTAAAACATAAAGGCACACATAATAATTGCACTGTCTGTTCCAATGGTATTTAAATTAATAATAATTTAACCCGTACGACGTACAAAAATATTTAAACCACAATCTGGTGTCTACACATACAAATTTATATCATGTTTTCGACAAGACAGTAGTACAAGTAGAGGAAACATTTAAAATATAAAATTCACTGACAATATGTCAATGTGCCAATAAAAGAGAAGCTAAAATTGAAAAGTCCCCAAATTCCTCCCCATGAATTTTTGTCCACAAACTTATGTTGAAATTCCCAATTTCGGGGAACATCCCCTTACCTGGCTACACTGGAAATAATTTTTATTGTTATGTGAACATGTTATATGTTATTGTTGTATGAACATTTCCGGGCGCTTAGTTGTATGTAAACGATAAAAACGTTTCATTTATTTTTTTTTGAGAGGTAACACCCCAACTTTTCCAATTGATCCATTATTTGACTTACCTATGCACATTAATAAGGCCGTTACCTGTATACAATTTTTATACTTTACCTAGCAAACGATAATAATTTTTCATTATTTATGGGAAGTACCACGCCTACTATTTCAATCTAATCAGTAATTAACAAATTATGCTCATTAACAACGGAGTTGCTTGTACAAAAAAACAAAGCTGCAATTTTTACAGTTTCAAGGATAAACGATATAAAATATTTATCTTGAATGGGAAGTGCCACACCCACTTAAAATATCGACATAAGTATATACACTACTTTCCTCACTGGATCGTTAGCATACAACTGCGAAAACTCCAATTGGTCTACCGACAAACAACAACAAAAACAAACAAACATACAGGCATGTCACAAATTGCATCCAAAGTGCTTTTAGTTTCGTATTAACTATTCCATATTACTATCTCGAACGATTTTGTTTTTCCTTCTCTAGATTCCGAATTACTTTTTTTTACTTCTAAAAAATGCTCCACTTTTTAATTCTCCATAAAAAATATTTAAAAGACAAAAACTTAAGATTAAAGGGTGATTCATACAATTGTACATAACACTTCGTGTGTAAATCTAACTTACGTTTGGCTGATTTGTTTTAACTGGCCTTATTTTCTTTTAAACTGTGAACAGCCTTAATATAAACAGCTGAAAAACATGTGGCCTGAAATTGAATTCTCAATCTACATTTTAATAAAATTTAACGAGATCATAAATTTTAATTTTAATGAATAATTGGCATTTTTTAGCCGTTTTTGAAAATACATATATTTTGTTTGAGCCTAATGAACGATTTCAAACTGACATTATATTTTGACACAGTGAACTCAAGCTTATATTTATTACATATGTACACTTGAACACTAATAAAGGGTAAGGCAAAACTTAAGTCGTTATGAGAATGTAAAATAATTTTATATAAAATTTATGATTGTTGCAAACAGTTTCACAATTTGTTTGTAACGAATAATGAAATACTTTTGCTAATTATGTTTTATGGTTTCTATTTTTGCAGGTAGCGTTTAGTTGGTCACTGTTTTACTGATTTTCTTGTACCATATGAGCAGATATTTAAACATTTCCAACCAATAAAAGCTAGATTAATCAAGAACTTGTAATTGTAGAAATTCTAGTTTACAAGTGCAAAAAGCTGCAAGTGTTATGAAAACAAAAATTTAAATGAAAGGCAATTCATCAGCATTTATAAGAAGAAGACTTGTTATTGTAACTTGTATATTAGTAGTTTGGCAAAAGAGGGTCTTGTTAGGTTGCCGGATTTTGTATACACTATCGATTCACTTGGATTCTAATACTCCCTTTGTGATGCCCGAAGGTGAGAGAGTTGCATGGGGTCTCTAGGTTCCCCCAAACCACAATAGGCTTAATGCCAAACTATTTAAGATTTTGCAACCTCGGATTGCCTATATACATATTAGTAGAGAGGATTTGCCGATATTGCAGGGAATGTTCCATAGTCTGCTTCTCTTTCTCATCTAGGCAACTTAAGCATCAATGTTACAGTGCTCTGTCGGCACAACTGCCAGCGTACCAGCGTTTCTATTTATCTACGAGAGGTCCGCACAAGGTTTGCTGTTCTCCCCACTCACACTACGGCCATAAATGTCTCGATACGGTATAGGTAACCTAGTTTGACCAGTTGTACTGCTATAAGTTTTTCTTACAATAATACAATGGATACGAGTAAAGAATAATAAAATCATAGTTAATTATTGTTGTTTTTGCTTGAACTTTGTTTTTTGTCTTTACTTTATTGTTTGGATAAAAAATTTTTAGTTCATTAAAAACATTGATGAGAAGTTTCCTGAAGAGCTAAATGAGCGGTAGCGAAACGTGCTTTCACCTTTAATAAAGAATGCCGGTGGTTTTAATAATTTAGTCGGGATATTTGAACGATAATTTTAAATTTCGACTTTTCTAATTGGATATTCTCGTTATTTGCTTTAAGAAATACTGTTACAACTACTAGTCGACCATCTGCTCGACTCTCAGGCGGTTTGCTGATTTTCTACTTTTACACACCTGGCAAAGCTCGGAAAAAATTAATACTTTCAGGTTAGGAAAAAAGTAGAAGAAGCCTCCGGTAGGTGTAAACATTACGTGGATTTCTTTTGAGGCATTCCACTGATGCCTTGGGAGTTTTCAGATCAACAAAGTCATAATGAGAAATATAGAATTTAAACATGACCAGATCTTATGGCGTCAATCTATTTCTACTGAAATTTATAAATTAAAGCCTTTACAGGCAACACTGACAAGGAAAAAATCCTTTTATGTTTTGCAAATAATTATTAAAAAGAAATAGTAAAATTATTCCATAATAATCATACATGGGTATAACTAAATAGATGGAGTAATTAATTGACGATTTCATTACCATTGAATGATAAACAGTTCTCGCTAATGGTAATGCTTTTTAATGAAAAAGTTTTATTGATAATATTATTATTATGACCACATTTACACTATGCAATTTTTTGAGGCATTTTTTTCTGAATTTTCTATTTATGTTACACCGGTATGCGTTATCTAAAAGTAAACATTAGCAACGGTAATATCCCCTCAAAACCTAAGCAATACCATATTGCTTACTCCTCCTGCTTCACAAACAAAAAAAATTTCATGCTAGTTTCATGAAAAATTGCATAGTGTAAATGCCGTATAATAAGTTAAAAAACAAAATCATTACCATTGAGTAATGATTAAATGGTTTCAAATCATTATCATTATTTTATTTTTCTTTGTACACTAAATACACATTTTAATGTATAGAATAGCATTATTTTAAAATGGCCTATTTGTCAACTTTTTCAGAAAAAGTCAGATACTCTGGGAACATATTTGTGTTTTCGTGTAAGTACTTAGTTTTGCTAGCGGGGGTGTAAGGTGACATCAGATCTCAGACATCAAGTTTTACACCTATCTCAATTAAAGTGGATAAATTTTTAACAATTTTAAAATAAAGATCTATCTACAAGTGTATTAAGATTTATTTATTTTTTTATAGTTTTTTTTTTGACGAAAAATTTATATTTCATAAAAAGAATATTTTTGATTCTATTGTAATTATTAATTAAACCATTTCATTAAATCTTAATTACCATTAATAAAAAATTTTATTAAAATAGAATCATTACCATTAAATGGCAATTACATTTCTTTGATTATCATTATTACAAACAATGCCAATAAAATTTCAATGGTAATGAAAAAATCGCAAGTCTGATTAAAATAATATTTTTTTACAAACAAATATTTTTCATCTTATTCATATTAAGACATGACTTTTGCTTCACCTTGTATCATTGATTTGGATCGAAGTTTCCTGTCACAATAATTTGTTTTTATTTAAATTACCACTGCAACACCTTGTTTTGGATAATTTTTCTAAATGCTGATGATTAATTTGAAAAGAAAAAAAGATCCTCCTTCAATTAATTTTGTTGACCCAAAACTTTTGTTAATTGAAAGTGCCAAAAAATTCCCCCCAAAACCAATTAAACCAAAAAATATTTAAAAACTAAAACGAGATGAACTCCTGCTGGGCTGTGGCATTAATTTTCAAATTGAATGTTTTTTTAAGAAGAAGAAGAAAAAGAATCACATGTGATGTGCTAAATCCCTTGTCCACATGTCCATCAATGTGTCTAGAAAATATTTGTCTTAAAAATGTTTCAAAGTAGACAGCAGATTACAAGAGATTTAGGGCAAACACTTCTTCTTAGCTACAGTGGGCTTAATCATGTATCTGTTCATTTCTGTGTTTGTTTTTGTTTGTGTTAAGGCTTTAAAAGGCATTTTAAAGGAAATAATCTTTTTCTAAGAATCGTTTAATGCCGCACATAAGTTTTTTGCAACATCTTAAACGATTTATTTTATAAAACCTCTGTTAATTTATTTTGTTTATAATTATGATCCTTTGCAATCTTTTTAATACGATTTCCTTTAAACATTTTTCTATCGCTCGTTTTTTTGTAGAATTTAAATCTTTTGTTTTATTTGTTTAACAAACAAAAAAATGTCATTTCATTTAAAGCGGCTTTAGGGTGTGTGTTTTTTGCTTGTGGATTTATTTCTTATTCTTAAGGACATTTTTTTTTTATCCTTGAAATATTTTTATTGCCTGTTTTGTTTTTTTGATTTCTCTCATTGCTTTGTGTTTTAGTTTTTTGTTTATTTCTTCACTTGTAATTGCACTTATTGTTCTCAAAATAAACCATTTAACTTCCTTACTGTTGTTTGATTTTTTTTCTTAAGCGGTTTTTACTTCAAAGTACCGCCAGGGCCACCGGAATAGTTATTCATGTGTATAAAAACGTTGCTTTTTATTATAATTTTTTTTAAGAATGGAGTTTGTAGGCAGGAGATTGACAATAATTTTGTATTTTTATTCGACTTTAAAAATTAATTCGTCTTAATTTTTTTATGTTTTGTGCCCGCAAAACTCATTCATTTCTAAACCGATTTCGATAATTTTTTTTTTTTATTAATTTTTTTTTTAATCTTAAAAATTTTTGCTTTTTCGTGTATTGTGAACCGAAAATTGCACCACTTTAAATTAAAAAAAAATCTAAAATAAATCTGAAAATTAAAGGGTGTCCCCTTAGGTGACGTAAGTTGACCTATATGGGCCTATCTTTTGCATCATTATAGACAAGCGCTTGCAAATTAAATAGAATGGCGATTGCAATGACCGTTATAGAATTAATGTTCAAAATAATAAATTAAAGGGTTTCCCAATAGTTTATTAAATTTTATGCATTTGGCAATACTTTTAAACCGTTGTCGACAGACGCTTGAAATTAACAAAGAACCTTTATTGGCAAATCCGCTATTACAACAAGTATAAAAATCGTATTTGGAAATTAAAGGGTGTCCCAATAGTTGATGTAATTTTATGTATGTGGCCAAACTTTTGAACCGTCATTGACAGGCAGATGATATATGTTTTTACATTTTACACAGTGTTTATAAATTTCAATATTAAAGGGTGTCCCCAAACAACATACTTTACTTTTATATCTCTATTAAAGCTTAACGGACATCCATGTAAAATTTTAGGAAAGTTGGTATAGTGCCTAATAAGGCAAATTAATAAAAGATAAACTTGGAAAACTAAAGGGTGTTGTTATAGGTGACAAAATCCAACTTATGTGGACCCATCTTTTGAAGCATTACAGTCAAACTCTTGAAAATTATAACAAGTTTGCATTTCCGTGTCCACTAAAAAAAATGTATAAAATTTAAAATTATAAATTAAAGAGTATTTTAAGGTCAATCTGTACATATTTAACTTGAAACTAAGGCTGAGACCATTATGACAGTAATCGAAATTTGACAAAAAAATGTCCGTCCTCTAGGGAAATTAATCTCATATGAGTCTCATAAAAACTAAAAATATATAAAAATACTTTTTGTAACATCTGCTTATTTATGCTCTCTTTATGTAATTAAACCAAACACAATCACAATTAATAAATACAACAACAAAAAAGTCATGTAATAAAAAATAAATAAATTACAAAAATCAAGAAAAGAAGACCAACTGTCACACACATGCTATAGCAACAACATACAACCATGACCGGAGTACGTGTCTTAAATAGAAAATTTTCTTTGAAAATGACTTTTTGTGTCATCATTAGCAACACGCGGTTTTTATATAAAATGTCCTTTTTTATTGCAATTTGTTTTTAAATTAAATTAGAAAAATAAAATAAAACAAACAACTCATTGGACGGAATAGAAAGTGGTTTCTTACATCATGACAAAAGAAAAAACAAAACAATAAGACAGCAAATTGCTTCTCATGTGGCCAAATAATAAAAATGACAGACAGAAGTTGTACGAATAGTTTTATTTACAACAATCATTTTCATTATTTTCGTCCGCAGGGCAACTTCTGTTTAAGTAAAAACGAAACCAAAAATAAAAACTTAAAAACACAAAAATATTGTTGTCACACAAAAGGCGATTTATTAAAAATATTAAACAATTCCCTAGAGAACAGATGTTCAATATGATTGCAACAAATTTGTTTTGTTGCTTTTGTAGTTTTTGTTTCAATCAAATGAAATACTTTGATTTTAAAAAACCTTGGATTTATGAACATAATGTTAACAATTAAATATATGCTTCGATATATATATATGTACACACATACATATGTATATATACGTGAGTTATCAATAGACAGAAAATTATATAATCACAGCATCGGACCTTTTTGTTCAAGTCGTCAAAGTCGATTAAAAAATAATAAGTTTGAAATTCTTTTAGCAAAAAGTTTGTTTGTTGTTATTCTGACTGAACTTTTGGTAATAAGAAAGCTCTTGTTTTGTTATCCCCACAGAAAAATTAGCTGACATAAACCTAAATCCTTAAGCAGTTCCTGAAGAAAGGTTTTTTTCCTCTAGTTAATATTTTTTGTTTGTTATTTTCATATTGATGTTTCATTAAATTTTTATTTGTCTCAATTATATATTTAATTGAAAATCGAAACAAAAATTTTCTAATCAAACAAATAAATGGGTCAATTAAAAATTTTATTAAATTTGAATCTGAAAACAGTTTAAAATTTTAATAGATGCAAAAAAATGTTGTGTGAAGGAGAAAAAAATCTGGTGGTGTCATAGTGCTCCCTGGATATGTCTTGTTGTTGCAACCACTTTGTATGCACCGAATCTGCCACTTTATCCCGGAATTGCTAAAGGCAGGGTACAACTAATAATATCAGGTGTTATTTTTAAGTCCGATAGAACTTTAAATTGTAAAAAATAACAAATAAAAAAATTAAATTGTAATGAAGAACTTTTTTATACGAAAGATCAGAACATGGCGTTAATATTTAAAAACAATTTCGGGCATAAGGCCATCGCGGTTGCTCATGACGAAGCGCATTCTGGACGTCAAATTTTGGGTCACTTTTTTAAGTACTGCTGGCAGTATGTCACGAATAACACGAACAATGTTGGCCTCCAAGCGTCAATTGTTGCTGGTTTATCAGCATTTACCAGCGACTTCACGTGGCTCTACAGGAAAAAATCGAAAGGTGCCAAATCGCACGACCTTGAAGGCCAATTGACAGGTCCATTTCTCGAAATCAACTTATCGCCAAATTTTGAATTCAATAACTCGATGGTTGTGGTTGCCATACGGCACGTAGCGCCATTTTGTTGAAACAACATTTCGTCCGGATCAATGTCATCCATATTTTCAAACAAAAAATCATTAATCAATTACACAATTTGGCGAACACAATTTAGTGATAACACAACGGGTCAGTTACTAACTGATCTAGAGCCCAATCGGCGAAAGAACGACGCATATAATAGTTTTGTGGTTTTAATTCCTGCACTAGCTGGATTTTAAACGGGTGTAGGCCAAAATCTTTGCGCAAAACTTTCCACATAGTGGACGGACAGAGCCCCAATTTCTGCCGCCGGCAATGAATCGATAAATTTGCATCTTTTTCCACACTTTCGCTTACAGCAGCGGTATTCTCTTCAGTACGCACATTCCTTCAATCTAATGTTATTATTGCATCCTCTAGAGAGTGTGGGGTACGAAATCTATCCACAGTTCGACGTATGGCTTTTTCAGATGGACGATTATATGCACCATAAAATAAAAAAACATTTTTCATCAAAACTGATTTTTAATGTAATTTTTTTCCAATTTCAAATGCCTAAAATACACCAAATACACGTGAATTAATTATTGCCGCAATATTTTTCTTAATTTTTAATTTTCAAAGTAAAAGAATTGTTCGAATAATTCGCGTTATTTAACTGTTTTCACTGTGATGGTTCAAAATTTTTAAACCCTTTCAACTTTTAGAAGTTGAGAAAAATTTTCACAAATTTAAGGAGCAGGTAGAGTACAAGAAAAACATTGCGATGTAAAACAGTGGAGCAAAACATGACATTTGATTCAAAATATATGAATCATTTAGAAAAAAACGCTGTCACCCTTTTTGGATAATTTTAAACTTTATGGTTAATGACAGCAAAATAATAATGTTCTGACAAAATACAGTGGGGCAAAAGAAAAATATTGTACAGTTTTTTTAAATTTTATTTAATTTAATGTAAGAGTTGGTAACATTTTAATCATCTAAAATTTACGTTTAAGAAACAACAAGATAAAAAATAAAACTTTTAATATCACAAACATCGAATTAATTACTCGATTAGTAAGTAAGAAATCTACGATCACTTGGTTGGTTTTCACTTGGTATAAAAACGATAACAATACCAAATATGGAATATTACATTACACAAATAAGCCGCATTTAAATGACGTAAGCTATTATGTCAATGGCTTTTAGCTTGACATATTTAACTCAAATTACTTGTTCAATTACACTAAAAATAAATCACACTTAGAAAACGTATTTGTTAAATGTTGCTGTTGCTAACAAATATTTTCTAAGTACGTAATGACGTAATGTGTTACGTCGTAACAAATTTAAGCTAAAACTTTAAGAATCAAAAATCATTTATTGGAAATTCTGGTTAAAATTGAGTGAAGAACCACAAATTACTTTTTTTGTGCAGTAATTTTGAATATCATTAAGAAAAAATCCTTAATTTCATTTTGGTAAATTACTTGATTTGACTACAACTCCGTACTAAATTACTTAGCACACATGTTGATTATCCCATATAATTTAATTGCAACCACAATTTTTTTCTGTGTTCTTATCAAACCAAAAAACCAAATAATTGATAAAAACACTTTGGACACGCAAACGTATTTTGCATTCACTTTTTTAAACGTTAATAATCATGTTTATGCTGGTAATAGGAATATTTTTTATTCACTTGCCTCAATACTTTAGTGGCAAGCTGTTACTGAAAATAACAATTTTGGCAAAAAAAAATATTTTTAGAATTTTTTTGTTGTTGTTTTGACAGCCTCGTTATACATAAAATTATTTAACCTTTAATGACTCATTCGTCATGTTTTTAGCTCTTTTGAAATAACACAAAAAAAAAACCGCAAGACATCAAAAATATTTGGTATTTTTTTTAAGGTTTCCTATTCACGATTCATATCATTAACGCCTGTTAAAAACGGTTTCTTGATATAAAATATTATTTTTGTTGTTACCAAAAAAAAGGAAATATATCAGGGTAAATATACTAGATATTTTTAATATGAATTAAAAAGGTAAGACGATGTGATGCATTTTTGCAAAGATGATGAACGAAGCAAGATTGTGAAAGACAGACTGGCTACTTTCTATGAGAGGTTTTATTTATATATTTTTTTTTTATCAGTCATTAAATCCGATAGATTATTATATGATATTTATGAAAGTTGTAGATAATAAAAAAAATAATTTACTTAAATACGATTTATAAAAACGCGAAACAAAGGATATGCTTATGAAAGGCAGAGCGGTCCAGAAAATGAATTACATTCTAATGGCATACACATAATAACGAACTTAGGCCTACCTGAAAGTTTATAATTCCTTTGTTTAATTCTTAAAAATGTTAAAATTTTTTAGAAAAGTCAGTAAAAATATTAAGTTTTATGAAGATTGATTCGGTTGTTGTAAAAATAATTTTTCTTTCTTAAAAAATTTAAGAAATTAAAATATCTGTGAACTTAAGCAGAAGTTTTCTGGAGTTGTTGCACTTTGTTGTACTTTTTTACACTCGTTACCACAAAAAGTAAAAAAAAAAGTGTATTACCAAGTTTGTAAATTCTACAATATCCATTTCCAACCCCATAAAGTATATATATATATATATATATATATATATATATATATATATTCTGAGTTTTCATGCACAGCGAAGTCGATTGAGTGATGTACGTCTGTCCGTCTGTTCGCTTGCAGAGGCAAATCTGATTTCAACAAAAATTTAAATACGCCAGACGATCAGACGTGGTGTTGAAAGAGGTGCTATTGAAAATCAGCTAGATCGGTCCATTTCCTCAGACGCAGCGGGCAAAACACCACGCCTACCTCTAATAACCTAAACCTATTTAAGACAAAGAAGTAACTCCAATCAAAAAACAAATATATGGGGCGATAGTGAATTACAAAATAAAAATAAAAATCAAGGGAAAAAGTTGGCGCTCGCCTATAGTTTCCGATTTATGGGGCTCTGAAATTTTCAAATTTTTTTAAATTATCAATAAGGATATCATTTTAAAGCTTTTGATGAGATCTTCAAAGAAATACTAAAAATTTTTCAAAATGCTTAACCCATTAAGAGCCGATGACATTTTTATTTAAGATTATATTTTCGACTTTACAAAAATTAAATTTCTTGGTGTAAAGAAAAATTTTAGGAAAAAATTAGTTGTTTTTCGAAATTTTGATTTATATTTAATTTTTTACTTTCGGTTTATTTTAAACTTTTTTTTTGTAAAATTTCAGTTTTCAGAATTCTTGTTAAATTAATTTTAAATTTTTTAAAATATTGCGAAAAACAAAATTTCTTTCGAAATTTTTTAGGACTGTCTTTCAACTGAACAGAAAGTCTTAGTTCTGTTGAATTATAAAAAGACGGTAGCTTCGTGCATGAAGAGAATTAAAAACAATAAGTTTTTATGGAAAAACCTTTTTCATCTGTTTGTGGCACTCCTTATAGTTCTTTTATTATAACACTTCTAGCAAAAGCTACAAGCAGATTGTGGGAAAGAGTTTGCCATTATATTGGTATTAATTTTGTTCCAAAACCCTTTATCTATGCTAAAGAAAATGTCCTAACAGCCATTAGTGAGAATTAGTATTGTACTTATGCTGGAGTTTTTACAATTTAAAGTATTTCAGTAGTCTAAAGTGGGCTCCTTGTATTTTTAGAAAAGTCAGTCTTTAATGCCAATTGCTTTAAAGCCCTGTAACTTTATACCACCTCTCTGCCTATAACCATTTTTCAGTTCCTGCCAAATTCCCAGCATTAAAATCTAGTATTCAAGGATACTTTTAAGAAAATTATAAATCATAATTAATTTTATTAAATTTTGAAAACAAAAAAATATGATATAATTCCTACCAAATAGCTGATGTAACCAACAAACACAACATGTAACATAAAAATAAAATGTATTTTATGGAAAAAAATAAGTGCACCATCATCCATATCAACATCAAACAGATTTGTTTCTTTAACACACAGAAATTAGCAAACAAATCGTAGCAAAATATTTTTGTGATTTTTTTTAGTCAAACATTAAAATCATCCCTTTTTGACTAATTTTACATTTATCTTTCAAATAACACAAAACAGCAACAGACATTAAAATGACTATTTAAAAAATTAAATGATCCTTAACTGGCAACAGTCATAAATCAAATTTGAAAAAACAAAAATCGAAAAAGAAAACAACAGATATTGCAAGGATTTCTTTTGGCTTATTTTCTCATACAAATAAACAAACAAACAAATAGACAAAACAAATAAACCACACCAAACCCAATAAATCCTTGCAACAACCCAACTACATTTTTTTGTTTTTGTTTTGTAGAGCTGATAAACCTCATACATAATGACTTGTACTCGTTTAATGCCTTTAATTCTATTTCATTGTTAAATTAACAAATCCTTTGAGAATTGATTTCTGCACGCCAATAATAAACTCCCATTCAAATAGCAACAACAAAACCATTAAAACTCATGTACACGTTGATATTTCTGTTGGGAAATCTATAACTTGTCTACTTGTTTATACATTCATATTTAAAGAAGATGATGAGTAAGGGGTGAGTGAGTGAGTGAGTGTTTGTTGTCACTGCCTTAAGATTCACCCTAATTTTGTTTCTGATATTTCTCGTTTTTTTTTTTAATGGAAAATTGTCAAGCTCTTGAGCCTTTAATAGATAAATGTTAAAGTGAATAACATAATCAGCTCATAATCAAAATATTAGGAGTGTTCGTTGCAAATGATTTTAAGGGATTAAGGAAAATTGAAATCAAGGATTAAAAGAGAAATATAGAATTATATAATGATGTTTATTTAAAATGTGAAAAGGGTGTGGTAAATTTTTGTGGGAATACTGGGTGCTGTTTGTTTTGTTATTTAAGAAAATGTTTTTTCTGCGTTGCATAATTTTGTAAATTTCTTTTCAGAAAACTTTTTTAGGAATTCAAATAAAATTTAATAAAGTTATGTTTATTTGTCATAACATCTTATAGTAAAAATTTATTATAAGCCGTTTCCTTTAAAAGTGGTGTAAGTCCATTTTTGATAAAAAAAAAAATAATTTTTATTAAATTTGCTATGTGCTCTTTATCCATAAAAATTTAGCAAAATGCCGACTAAATAAGTCGCGTGGGATGGGAGTGGTCTACTACTAATTTGGAAAATAAATGATGGAACATTATATATCAAGAGCTTTAAGGGCAAGATGAGTTTAACTGCTTAAATCGGACTCTCTATGCCAGTCAAACTCCTGCTTAAATAAAGACTTACTGCCGTACAGTGTAGCAATTAATAAAAAAAATCAATTAAATAATTTTTTTTGGTGTTATTTAAATTTATAATTTTTCCTGATATTTCTGTTCACACTGAATACAACAAAAATCTTTATTCAGTGCCCCAAATAATAAGTAAATAAAATTATTCGTTTGGCCAGCCCTTTTTTGTATCAGAATTTAAGATTTTAAAAGCGCTTCCCCAAATATTCTTAAAACTATTATTATTATTTTTTTGTTGTTAAAATCGATTCCGCGCATTTTTTCTCTCCCCCACTTATCTTGGAACTTCTAAATAAATAAATACCTATCATAAATTTAAATTTCTTAAAACGGTGCAGCCGCAAATGTCCGTTTTAATTATAACTCACGAAGGCGTCGCCCAATTTCGTGCAAACATTATATAAACCATCTAAACGACCATACGAACAAACCTTAAAAATTTAATTGAATTCGGTTTGAGGTTTCGTAAGTTATAAAGTCACAACACACTTGCTCCTTTATTGCAACATAGTAATATCTCAAAAAATTAAAAATTTGTAGTTACTTAAGCAAAACTGCTCTTTTAGACCTTCTGTACATGCTGAAAAAAAATCAGTTTTATATGCCAAGCTGAACCGAAATTATAGCAACAGCAATTGCGGCAATTAGATCATAGGACTTATGCCTTGAAAACTTAAATCCCAATTTGCCAAGTTCAAGTTTTTTTGAGATATGACTATGTTGCAATAAAGGAGCGATATATATTGATTAGAAAAGTAATGTAACGCAAGGGACTTTCGATTTTATGGAAAAAAAATGTTTATGCAAAAAAAATTTGATTCATTTACATAAAACCTAATGTTTAACTTAATTTAATTTATTCGAATAATTTTTTTGAATAATAATAAAAATAATTTTTGGAATTCTTTTATTTATAAAAAGTAAAATGTTATTCATTTATTTTAAAACTAATTTTTATCAATGTAAACTGACGTAGCTAATGAAGTTAAAAATAATTTTTTTTTGGGAAAAGTAATAAGTCCACTACAACCTTTATATCATCATGCCATGTTAAGCATTTCTGAAAAATTTAACGATACGAAGGATCATATAATCCTCCAAAACATCGAGACATTTTTGCAACAACTTTCTTATAATGAAAATTAAAAACTGAACATATTAGTATAAAGTTGTAATAACTTAAACTTAAATGGTATCACCACCCAAAAAATATTTTTTATTTTGCTTGTTTTTCATAAAAAATTTTTGATTTATTTTAAACCCATATTTAATATTTCATGAATATGTATGGATGTATATGATTTTAATATTTGATTGACTTTCAAAGTAGTTTAAGTCGTCGTTTACATTTGGAACATCAAAAGTATAAATTATTTTTAACTTAAACTTTAAAAACGAATACGTTATAAATAAAAATCGATTAAATATTTAAAAACCACCAATTGAGGGTGTTAAATGTTTTTTAAGTCACTCCAAAAAAATCCTTAAATATGTCTTTATAACGTAAAATGGTGTTGCACCATTTTCAGATGGCTCATATGCATATTCTGTTGGAATGTCGGCAATTTTAGAACATTAAAAAAATATTTCCTTTCCTTTAAAACTTGTTTGAACTAAATGAGAATTCTAAAAGCTAAAATATCATATTAAGTCCTTAACAAATTCAAAAAAACAAATATTCGGATAGTTTCTTGCTTACACAGAAAACTGCTTTTCGTTTCAACTGGCTGGAGCAGCACTTCTCAGTTAAATCTAGATTATAAAATAATCAATCCTTTGCTCAAACTACAACATTTAAAATAAATTAAATTTGCTGTGTTTTTTGTGTAAAACATTTTTGAGTTGTTGTCGTCTTTTGACTTATTGATTCAATGGAGTTCTTATTTAATCAATTTGGCTTTTGATATAAGACTTTATAGTTTTCTATACAAAATTTGGGTAAAATCCACTGATGAGCTATTTGAGCAGTAGCGAAATGGCCATATAGTTTTAAATAAAAAATATGAGATAATATAAGATAATATGAGAATATCATGAAGTATTTATATTTAAAGGAATCAAGCACGAATAAAGTAAATTAATTTTTAAAAGATTCCGAATAATAAATTTTCATATTAATTAAATTTTTAGTTAATGCATCACCCACTAAGTTTTTGACATAAAAATGGCGGTTGTATGACAATCCATATTACGGATTTTCAAATGACAAATGTAAGCGTTTGAACTCACTCACACCAGTAGAGTAAAAGATCCAGTTTTTTGGAATTTTTTAAACAAATTAAACATTTAAATTTCACGTCATCGTAATGCGCCACTATTTAAGACAATCCATGGGAAGATGTTTTTTTTTTTTTGTTAATACGATAAAAAAATTTGCAAATTAAACAAAGTTCTTCCCAATTTCATAAGTTTACTCCCAATAATTCTAAAATTTCTTCAGCTTTAGCATAAAATATAATGTTTATAAATAAAGAAATGCAACAGTGATTTTTGTCGTCGTTAAAAACAAGTAGAACAACCTTATAAAAACAAATCCCGCAACTCCCAAATGACTTACAAAAAATTCCAAAAATAAATTTTTTTATTATTTTCCCAAAAAAAAAAACACTTTAGAGAAATACTATAAACATTTAGAGCTTTTCATAACAAATAGTTATTATAGCTAAATTTTTAATCCCGGGTTTTCAATTTAAAAAAGAAAGTAGATCAGGGTTAACACATTTAGAATTTAGAAAAATGGAAAAAAAGTATAGCTTCATTAAATAATTTTCTTTATATAGAGAAAGGATATTTATATTTCAAAATGTGAAATATGCGTGTTTCTAATTTGAAACGTTTTAGAAAAATTTCTAAATTTTACTCAAAAGAGAATTTTGAAACATATTTCGTGAAATTTTTCACAAATTCAGAAAAAAATTTAGAATTTTCAAATAACTCGTTAATTATTAAATATTAATTTTAGACGATTACTGTTCAGTGTACACTCGCTTTTGATTGTCCTAAAGTAAAACACAACAGCCTGTCTTACCAAAGTTAATGGCTTCACAATGTGACCGTAATTTTTAATATCAAAGTAATTTGCATACGCAAACGTGCTCTTAATAATACTTAAAGTAATAAACTCATAACTGCAATATTTCAAATATTCACCAAAAAAATATCAGATTCCTATAATTAATTCAAGACCACAACAGAGTTTAGATTTGCTTTGTGCAGCAGCTAATGAGACCAACAAAAACTGCTTAAATTATTTTTTTTTTTCAAATGTCACATTTGGTTACTCAAGTCATCTTTAAACAAGAACAAAGCCAAGATGAACAAAAACCTTAAGACCGCAACTATTTGTTGTTGTCACAAATTACCTCGATTTGTGTGTGTGTGGTTTTAAAATTTTGCTCCTTTTTTTTTTTTGTAATTTTCCATGACAAAGCAACTTCTGGTTTTTTTCTTTTGTCTTTTATTTTACATCCTGCAGTCTGTGACAATTATCCTGTCGTTTACAAAAAGACTTCTGTAAAATGTTTACTGTTTGTTTTTAGTTTCTTTATTACAATTTGTTGGTTTAATATAAATTTGTTTTTTTGGTCTTCCATCATAATTTGAAATCATAAAATTTTATTTGGAAAAAACATTAAATTTTTTTTTTTTTGTTACTAATTTTATTTTTATTTTATTGTCCTGCTGCCAGTTGTTCTTTAGCTGCTTTAGTTTCAGTAGTTTTTCTTCGTAACAGTTGCAGTGGCATGCAACGACCACAGGATGCTTGTGTGTGCAAAATTGTCATTTGCACACTTGGCAGTCAGGATGATGTTTTGCTTTCTATTTAGTTTTGAATGGTTTTTGTTAAAATTCCTAAATATTTAATGTTTTTGTTCAATTTCCTTGGTGTTGGCAAAACAAAGTCACTTTTCTTTAGGGGTTTGTGAAATCAAAAGAAGTCAAAGAATTTTAGAATTTTATTAAAGGCATTAACTGATTACAGGAAGGCGTTTTTATTAGAATTTGCCTTTTTTATATTTTTATAATTTTTGTCTTAATGTTCTTTAAAAAAAAAGACAAATAGAATAGAATTCATTGAAAGCCAATGTTTCAAATGATTTGGCAAATTTTGAGTTTATTTTGACTTCAATGAAATTTGGACAAAAAAAAACACATCAATTATTTATAGCAGAAATAAATTCTTTATGTAAATTAAAATAATCTTTTCTTTCGTACAATAAAAAAGAAGAAAATGGCAGATCCTTTCTTTAAGAAAAAAAAACACTTTGTTTTGTATTTAAACATTTCTCCTTAATATAGATTAACGTCAGTATCCTGACACGGTGATTTTTTCACTGGGTTAAAGCAATACGAACACCAGCGCCATCAGACCTTAAGTATCGTGTTTGGCAGGTCATACTTCTTGTTGAAGATCTACCATTGATACCTTACCATTGGCGGCTCCTGATGCAATGCAACAACAAACTGGACACCACAGTCGAGCCATAGTCACCACTTAGTACGCAAAATATCTCACTAATGACTGGGAGAGGTTGTTCTTTCGGGCTTCCGATTCCCGTGGTACCAATATTTAGCATTTTTTATCTTCAGGTACCTGCAAGCCATGATGATTATGGTATGAGGAAATCGATATACTAGGAGGAAACTTTTCCTTCAACTCAAAATTTTATGACAATTCTTAGTATTATCGTGTCCCCTTATTTTTGATTTCTTTCCCTTTCCTTGTTTAAGAATTGGATACTTGGCTGAGCGGAGTAACTTTTATGTCAAATAAAAAGGACAAAAAGGTTTTTTTTTAAATTAAAAAGGTCTCCTCGTTAAGAAAATTCTTGTTAGAGGTGCCTTCAGACATATAACCTTATTGAAGGCTTCAAAAATTAAAAGCATTATAAATATACGGGAGTCTTAGACTAAGATTATATAATTAACAACTAAAAAATTCTTTAAACTTGAATTTCTGTGGGAAATTTTTCACTTGTCAATGAATTTTATTAAAACAAAAAAATTCTTAAAATAGTTTATTTTACTGTTTGTAATTTACCTAGGCTTAAGAATAGACTATATATTCCGTTTTGTCAATCTATAACTCTCATTTGGTTTTTGAAATTTAAAAAAAAATGTTTTCAGTATTTTCTAATTTTAATTGCATTTAAATGCCTCTGCGTGGCATAGTGTTTATAATACAGGGTCCGTCATCTAACTTTATTTTCAGCTATTGCTAATTTCGTAAATGGTACCACTTTTCTCATGTCTGATTTGACAGAATATGAATATAAGCTTGAACAATTGGGCCTGCGATCGACTTACAGAATATGCTGATTTTGCCACAAAAAAAATTATCTTTTCAGATGAAGCTCATTTTGATCTTGGCGGGTATGTAAACAAGCAAAATTGTCGCATTTGGGGCGCAGAAAACCCGCACGCAGACATTGAAAAGCCAGTGCACGCAAAACGAGTCACTGTTTGGTGCGGATTTTGGTCCAGAGGCATTATTGGACCATTCTTCTTCCAAAATGAGCAAGGAGTGGCCGTTACAGTCAATAATGATCGTTATCGGGCCATGTTGAACGAATTTTTATTTTACGAAAATTGAAGAGGAGGATATTGGCAAGATTTCGTTTCAACAGGACGGCGCTACACACCCAAAGCTACGCTCGATGTTTTGCACCCGATTTTTGAAAATCGCATTATAAGGCGCAGAGCTGATGTTGTTTGGCCACCTCGGAGCCGCGATTTGACACCGTTGGACTATTATTTGTGCGCTGCCGTTAAAGATAAGTGCTATGCCGACAAGCCAGAGACCATTGACGCTTTAAAGAACAATATTCGTGAAGCCATTGGTGAAAAACAGCTACACACAATCGATAATGTGCTTAAAAATTGGACCGATCGTGTAGGCTACTGCATGGCCACCCGAAGTAGCTATTTGAATAAAATTATTTTCCATTATTAACCTGAAGGATTGTACTTTCAAATAGAAAAAAAGAAATTTGAGAAAATATTCAGTCGTTTTTTTATAGCATTTTCCAAAAAAAGTTATTATGAGCCTTCGCTGGCTGGAGCATATATAAAAGAATTATATGGCCTTTATCAGTACCGGTCTATAAGGGGTATTGTCGTATATATAACGGGTGGTGCAAACACAAATTTCTTTTTAAACATTAAACTAAACTTGATTTATTTTTGTTAATTATGGATTTATCACAAATAAAAAATTGCAATTATTTGTAAAACGCAATTTATTTCAGCTGGCTGGCTTCCTGGCAGTAAAATATTTTAATAGCTCAATTCGCTGCATTAAGTTGGTAAAGTGAAGATGGCTAATAATACGATAACCGAACTAGGGTATGACATGATACGCCTTGATGCTTTAGCTAAAAATTATGCTAGTTCATAGTTTCTATATCACAATATAAAAAGTCCGTAATCATGGCTTTTCTGTGCCCGTCGTGAAGTGAAATGAAGTTTTCAACAGCATTAAAAAAATAAGTCAAAGGTACCACTACTACATTATCCGCACCAAACTGTCACTCTCTATGGATTCTTTGGGATCTCCACAATGACGTTCAGGTTTTCCGATCCTCTTGTTTTTTTTTTTTTTTTTTTTGTTAATAGCCGTCGAGATAAAAATGTACTTCTTCAGAAAATAATGACTTTTGCAGCCACCCTTGGTGTCAGTGTATTAAGTTTCCAGTTGGACCTTTTAATTTATTTTCTTCCAGCTAGTGCCCCAAGATTATCACAGGAATTGGCTCCCCCCATAATAAAGAGTGCGGTAAATTTGAATGCGGGGAATTTTACTGCAATCGTTGTTGGGCCCTTTTGATACAATTGACTTTTATTAAAATTATCATTTCCAACTCAAGAAGATTAAGTCAGTTATATTATATATAACCAAGACTTAACTCTCATATCATTAATATATTATTAAATTATAAAGAAAAATTTCAAAAAGAAAAAACCTGTCAAATATATTTTATTGCCGTTGATTGTACGATAAAAAACATTTTCGTAATAACGATGTCGTAAATACCTTAATTCAAGTCTTACAAATAAAATTCAATTTTAAATTTTAAACTAATAAGAATATTTTAAATTGGATTGGTTACAAAGTCAGACACAATAAGTTTTTACATCTCATCTTCCTTATAAAATATTCATAAATTTTTATTGAAACTTTAAACGTGTGAGAGTCTGTGTTTTAGTCTTTTTTTTTCCCTCTACTTCAATTTAAAAAAACAAATATATTTTTTGTGTGTTTTCTTATTTTAACAACAAAATTGTGGCTGGTTGCCGCCAACAGCAACAACAATAAAAAACAACATTTAAACTTTTAAATATGCTAAAGCAACAATAAAATGTACACAATATTATTGTGGCCAGATTGAGGCAGAGACGTAAATCCTGATCATGAAATTGTTAAATACAAAGATGAAGACGATGATGATGATGATGATGTAGTCAATCGATTGTTGCGTACAAATTCACGATCAATGTTTAACATGCATTTTACCCCTTCGCTGCATAGAACAACAAACAACATTATCGAATCTTTATTTATTCATTGTCCGCCATATGCATTTAAAAAAAAAAAAAAGGTTCTTCGATAAACATTTTAAATTCAAAATCACCAAAACCGAACATTAAAATCTGAATAAAAAACAAAAAACAAAAACCAAAGCTCAAGTTGATTTTGGTTTAATAAACTTGTAGCCTTTCATTGTTTTTGTTTGTGTAGTTGTTGCTTTTATAATAAATGATTCTCCTGCATGTGTTTATCGATCTCTATGTCCGTCCGCATGTCTGTCTTATTGGAGGCGGGGGACAACAACATCAGAATAAACAATCAAATGGCCAGCAAGTTTATTAAGAATTTTAAATGGCAGGCAATCGTAAAATGTTTACAATACGTGAACGTTCTGACCACAGAACAATCGACTATGAATTTAAGTGACTGAATAAGTGCGCAAGTGAGCGAGTGAGTGAGTTAGTATAAGTATTGAGTGTGTAAAAGTCTGAGCATATGTATTTTGCCTTTTATTTTTGCGACTCAATGATACAAAAAAGATGATATTAAAAACCTTATGTGACGATTTGAAGAACATTAACCCATAAGGAAGCGCAAATTTTTAACGACTTTTCCTAAAGCGATCACAGATGTGAAGAAATTTCCCACAGCTTTGAGAAACGCTAAACTGTCCTGCTGTTACAATACATTTTTCACATCCACATCATTCACTTGCGGTGTCTTAGAAAGCCTGAACAGGGCGTTTCATTTTCCACACATCTTGGATTTCGTGTCCTTTTCTATTTTTAGAAAAAAAAATTATTTTACAAATGTATGCGGACGTTTTCCAAAGAAAACAAGAAAATTAAACGCTAGCAGAATAAAATGCTGCACTTTTTGGACCGCTACGACCTTCATCAGCATTCTTCGCATCTATCTACCTTAGGTTGTATACATTGTAAACATCATCTATTTAACCAACTAACTTTGTAAATAAGAATACGAGAATATTCATAACAACATTAATTTAATTAATTAATCATTTATTCTTATAACCGCCATAAAACGTTTAAACGATTATTTGGTTTGAAGGTTTGATCTGGATTAGAAGTCATGCAAAAATGAAATAAAACACTTTTTAATTTAATTTGACCAAGAAAGTAATTATTAATATAAACACAAAAACTATATTCAACAAGTAAGAGTGTTATATTCGGCTATACCGAATCTTATATACCCTTTACCATATATTAAATCTAGTTTAATGAAGTAACTCCAATCAAAAAGAGCAAATTTTGAGGTCACAGAGAATTAAAAAATAAAAAAATTGGTACTGCATATATATAATTTTACATAAAAATGCCATCGGCTCTTAATGGGTTAAGCATTTTAAAAAAATTTAAGTATTTCCTTAAAGATCTCTTCAAAAGTTTTAAAATGACATCCGTATTGATATTTTAAAAAATTTGAAAATTTCAGAGCCCCATGTATTTGTTTTTTCTTATTGGAGTTACTTCGTTGCTCTAAATAATATTGAAAAATTAGAGGTAGGCGTGGTGTTTTGCCTACTGTATCTAAGGACATTGACCGATCTTGATGATTTCCAATAGCACCCCTTTCGACACTTTGTAGATTGGCGTAATTAAATTTTTGTTGAAATCAAGTTTGCAAAAGTCAGAATAAATATACTTTATGGGGTCGGAAATGGATACTGAAGAAATTACAAACGGAATGACAAATTTAGTTCTACCATTTTTCCACATTTTATGGTGAAAGGAAAAAATGATTCAGTCTTATCACCTTCACAAGTGAAAAGGAAATAAAAAATAAATACTAATAAATGATAATTCGCCATGGATTCTTAGAACAACAAGTCATGCTTCATTCATTTCATTTTCGTAATGAATACATGCATTAAAAAAACTTTAGATCGGCTAGTACATAGATAGACATTTCTTATAAAATTAATGACACAAACTCTGGTGTACTTAAA
Source organism: Gymnosoma rotundatum (assembly GCA_916610165.2). Classification (NCBI taxonomy): domain Eukaryota; kingdom Metazoa; phylum Arthropoda; class Insecta; order Diptera; family Tachinidae; genus Gymnosoma; species Gymnosoma rotundatum. The sequence continues at coordinate 128,982,194 of OU744339.1, read as the reverse complement.
AAATTACTTAATTGATATAATTACATTTTTAATTGATGCAGTTAAATATTTCATTGAAAACTGATAAAAAATTTAATTAAAGAATTACTTGAAACAATTAAAATTTTATTTAATTTTAACCCAATATTAAAAAAAATTCTGACGAGCTTTTAGATTAAAATAAATTTTCTTGTGTAAAACAATATTAAGTACAATACGAGTATGAAGATAATGGAAGATAAATAAGAAATAATTTGGAAGGCTTTTAAAATGCATAGAGAAATTTTTTTTCAGACTGATTTTTAATTGATTCAATTAATTTAAAAAATATATATTTTTTTTTTTTCAATCCATATACATAAAAAATTGTTGCAAGTGTGTTGTGACTTTCTAACTCAAGAACAGTCAAAACAAATTCGATTAAATTTTTAGGGTTTCTTTGTATCATCGTGTAGATGGTTTACGCGTTCATGAGTTGCGACTTTTCATGACAAGATGTGTTTTTGTCCCTATAAAAAATAAAAGGCCCTGAAGTTTTTTACCAGAAACTTTCTTACTATCCGATTGAAAGAGTGGGCATGGTACCTCCCGTACAAAGTTAAAAGTTTTTGTCATTCACATAGGGAACTGTAAAGGGAAGTGCTTTAAAATTTCGTACAATTAATTCTTATATAAGTTTACATAATCAAATAAAAAACCGGCTGGATTGAGGTAGTGAAGCTCACCCGCAATAGCTAGTGAAATACATATATAATATATAACTTTTGTTGAATTATTTAATTGAGTCACTTAAAATATAATTTAATTAATTAATTTTCAATAAAAAAAAAATCGTACTGAGCGGTAGCGAAATGGACATCGAGACGTGCTTTCATCCTCAATAATAAATATCGGTTATTTAATTATTTAATCGGGTTAAAAAAAAGTAGCACGAAAAAAAGATTTTTCTTTTTTTGAAAGTTAATTACTTTAATGAAAAATTCCTGTTGTTTAATTTAATTTAAAAATTGTTTAATTGAGTCAATTAAAATTTGAGTTAAATTTTAAACTAAAAAACAAATAAAACAATTAAAAGGTGCCATAAGTATTTTCTTTACGTCTGTTTACCCAATTTTGTATATAGAGAGCCCTCAAACAAATTTCTGCTTAAAAATAACATTTTTTCCTGAAACTGCTTCCAAGTCTTAGTTGAACTGATATCTTTAGGGGTTAAAATGTTTTAAACCTTAAACGAATTCAATTTATTTTGATTCAAGTCGTTTATTGTCTTAAGATTTCATGCTGCTTTTTATTTATTATTTTTTTTTTCTTTTTTTTAATTATGCATTGTATATAAATGTGTGTCTGTCCGCTCACTTCTCTGTTTATATAAGTGTATTACTTTGATTCCTTTTCTGAAGCTTGAACTAAAAAGAGGATCTCACACAGTTAGTTAATGTGTGTATTGGGTTACATTTAGCCATCGCTTGGCAACGGCCAGCTTTTTGCTTAAAAAAACAATTTTTTGTGTCCTTTTGACGATTGGTGCTATTACGATAATAAAGTTTTCAACTTCTGACTTTACCTAATTTTCACAAAAAACAACAACAATAAGAAAATAAAGCCCTTCCTTTAAAGCTTTGTAGAAACAATCAAAGTTTTTTTTTATATATTTTAGGTTGCATTTTTATTATAAGAGACTTAATTTAAAAGCAAGAAAAAAAAACTTGTAATTTTATAGAATGATTGTGTAGCTGCCTTTAATTGGTTTTTAGTTGATAATTAAGTTCGTTAAGAAGAAAGTAGAAATAATAAATAAAATAAATTTCAATAAATTTTAATTCACTACCATCAAGCAGCACTAAAAGGAACATAATTTAGTTTGTGTCTATTAATTATTAATGAAATTTTATTGTTGTAAATTCGCATAATGAAGAAGTTGCAACTATGAATTTTTATAATTTATCGTCAAACGCCCCAATTTGTTTTTTTTTTTCTTAACAAACAACGTTCATGTCCTCAATTATTTTTCTTTCGTTTTTTTTTTTTGCTTCGTAATCTTAATAAATGATAGACATTTTCACTAAACTGTTTCGTTGCGGTTTATAAAACCACTAATGAAATACTTGGGAAACTATAATCTTTGCATCATTTATTATAAAAAGACTATTAAATAAATTGTTAAGTAGTTTAAACCATTTTCAAGGTAAATGTTTTCTTGATGATTTAAAAATATCGTGGTGAAAAATTCGTGTCTTTACAACTTTGCTTGTAATATTTTTAATTCATTTTTGTTTGTTAACTGTTAACTCAGGATGTCTATATTCTAATGGCTTTTTTTATTTCATTCAAAAATCTCGCTGGTCATTCTTGGGCATGACATCATGACTTGAGGCTTTAGTCTTTAAAATTAGAATTTTTCTTAATAATTTCCCCGCTTTTTCATTTGTTTGTTCTTTTACTAAAGGCCCAAAGGATTCTATATAACCTAAAAGTAGTTTCAGAGACAAACCAACATAATTTCTTTAACTGCCATTATTTAATTATAATAAGAAAAATAATATTTACAATTTATCTACAAAATAATATTATTAAAATGTTTTTTGGAAATGGTGTAAAACCAGTAGGTAAATCGAAATCAATATAAGTACAAAATCATGTTCAACATTAAATAAAATAAAATAATAAATTTTCATTTACAACACGCCATTTCCCTCATTTGAGGATTAGAAAATAAAAAAAGAATACATTTTTGAAAAACTAAAAACCAATTGAATAAACGCAATCAAGAGGATGAAACGAAACGATTTATTAACAATCTATAACAACAAAAACAACAACAACAACAACAACAACAACCCCTGAAAATAAAGCACCATATCGAAAAGCAAAAAGCACAGAAGCAGCCATTATGATGAAACAGCAAAAAAAAATGAAAATAAAAATAGTTGTAATATTGAGAGTTGTAATGTTGTAATAAAATATTAAATTGCTCTTTGAGTTTTTAGATTGTCATTATTATTGCTAGAACCACCACCACTACCACAACAACAACAGCAACAAATATTACCATCATTTCTAATGGGCAGCCATCCAATAAAATGTAACATTATTAATACTCATCATTAGACCAACAGCACCACCATCACGATGAAGAATTATCAAGGTTTTTAATGTAAAACGTAAAACTTAATTCAGAGTAATTTAAGCGGGAGTTTATTAGTTATTGCAACTTAAAACTTATTTAAGAATCTTTCAGAATAATCTATATGGGTGTCGAACCTAAAGTAAAAATTTTACTCAAATCAATCTGAAGCCATGTCTTTACGTAGTCGAAGTTTTCCACATTCGATTTGAATTAATGAGGCTTCTTTTAGTGATAAAACATTGAATGTAGATGTTTTGCCATAAATGTTAAGTGAAAGTGACATAATGTCAAATGACATATTGTCACATTACGATGTGACATAATGTCCATCAATGTAGCGTCGAAACGTCGTCCATTGATATTATAGGTATATTTTATGGCATCCTATGCAAGAAAATGTAACGTTTTTATAAACTGTCTTGAAGAAAATTTCTGATAAGGGAAGCGGGTAATGGTTATACCATAGAGGAGATAATCTCTATGCCCCGCCAATGGCCGGTTATGTAGGAACTCTTTGGCAGGCGAAGCCGTTGTTGTTTTTGGTGTTTAAAAACGACACAATGTCCATGGACATTATGACGCTTTTAAAAGCGACATAATGTCCATTAAAATTATGTCACTTTTGAGTACAACATAAAGTCCTTCGACACTATGACCTACAACCAATGTTAAGTACCTCCATAATCAAATTCGAGAATTTTATAATACGCAATCTAAGAGGGTTATTAATCATCAGCGACAAGAGACGGTACGCGACCTGCAAATGCAGTACTGAACTGTTTGGCATTTGAAATTGCCTTGTTTAAAGACATGTATCTCTCTCATCATTCACATTTAATTAATTTTGGCAGCCAAAAACTTTATTACCGTGTCGCAAGGGCGCATATAAGTAACAGCCACAGATTGCCCGGTCTTCTTTTTTGCGAAGTAAGCTTTAGTAAATAGTATTTCTGACTCATGCAAACCATATTTTTTAGACTAATAATGTTTGACCGCCGCATCGTATTTACCAGCATTTGCTTTAGAGTGAGATACCTACTGGCGTTCACAGCCAACATGCTGCAGCCCATTGTCTTCACTCTAATGCCAGCCAGTCTAGGATATTCGTATACAATAAGCGTTTCTGTTTCAGTCACATTCAAGCATATGATAGAGGCTTGTTAAACAACATGTTATCCTAGTTTCATTACGACATCTTTCACTATGTCTCCGGAACACAGTTGCACAGTTGCAGCTATTGCTTTTTTATTGACTAAATGCCACGGATGTCTGCCCTACGCTTCCAACTTCTGCAATTGAATCGAATTCGAACTACCAGGTTTTGCGCCTTTGAACTTTGTCGCCGGTACTGTCACTTTCGGAGTACTAGAGAGAGTGTGAAATGCTCCCTCTTAGCTTAGACCGCGATGCATTGTAGTTTGGTTAGTTGATTGATCATGGCAGAAACATATATCCAAATCGTTTTAATCATGCAGCGCTATGATCCTTAAAGGACCTAAAGCATATAAAGTATGGTGAAGTAGTATAAACTTAAGAACACCTGGGTAATCTTTATTTCGTGTGATGTGATAATCTGAGCAGATCAATATTTTTTCCTCTCTGGCATAGATTTTCGCAAACAAATAAATGACACGAGCAAAGACACGTCTTGGCAAAGGATGGAGAAATTAATATCTATAATGAACCAGACAAAATGCAAGGATATCGGTTCCTACAAGTTAAAAGCAGAACCAAACTCATTTAAGCGAACAGATGGGGAAAAATTCGTAAAAAGCGAAGTCTGCATGTGAGAATATTTAAGGGTAATGGATTGATAGAAGTTTAAGTATTTTAATTGTGTTACCTAATAAATCTCAAACGCAGCTACTTGTTGGCAAGCCTCAGAAATATTCTAAAAGTCTTAAGAAGAAAGAAAATTAGAAGGTTCTTAAGATACACGTGTGTGGGGTACCATAGCATGAACAATGTCAATGGTAGCAGCACAAGATTGTGTTTAAAGGATGTGTCTCAAAGGTAACATATGTTGTCTTTAAATCTGACTGTTGTTGATGCCATCTCCGCTAAGGATCTCAATTATGCAAAATCTTTGATAGCAGATGAAGCTAACACGTGTCTGTCTATAGCCGAATATCACACGCAGAAAAAAAATGGTTGTTGTATGGACCCAATAACCATATTATGTTTGTTTCAAAAATGTTTTGTTGCAGAGAACAAATTATAGTTGTTTTCAATAAAACTTCAGTCACGACAAACATTTTTTTTACAACATTTAACCATTATGTGATTACTGTGCACAATAATGGTTTAACTTTAAAAAATAGAACCACAACCAAAGTTTAATTACTCATTAAAAAACATATTATAATTAGTATTGTTATCAAAGTGTGATAAAAGGAAAACAAAATAATGTTTGCGTTTCAAAATATATGCTTTGATATCAGTTTAGTAGTTTTTTGTAAGCTGAAAGAAAATAAAAAAATAAAAATGTATGTATAAAATATAAAACAAATAATAAGGCAAGCAAAATATATCAAAATGGTTTAAATAAATATAGTTCTTTATATTTGTGTTTTAGACACAATTGTGAAACCATTTACATATTTTTCAATTAAAGCTGTCATATTATACATCAACAATAATTGCTATTATCTAACAAAATATATCAACGCAAATGCCAGATGAACGTGCTAGAAATTTTGGATAAATGTGGAGTCACTTCCGAGTTACCATTACTTAACGTATGATATCTTCAATACGAGAGTATGTCTTTATTTGGGCTTATAAATTCAAAGCCTTTTAATTATTACTCACATATAGCAAACAAATAAATGGTTTTTTGTGAATTTATGTTTTAAAAAATTTTTGCGACAAATTATTAATAATAAAAGAATACATAATAATAAGTCTATTATCTTTTCCTTCAATTATACAACATAAAATTTTCAACCATATTATGATATTTTAATTTAACCATTTAATGTTTATATTTAAAAATATTATGTTTATATTTTACCATGTTATTGTTAAGAGAGACAACAATATAGTTGCAAGACTATCGATGTTATTTTTAAATGTATCAATACTTTGTTTTGCTAACAACTAAATAACACAACTATAGTATGTTGCTCTTAGATTATGATTACCTCAACCACGATTTTTCTTTGGGTGCAGAAATAAGGTCTTTGAAGAAGAAACAACAAAAGGATGGATTTGCCTTGAGAAAACTTTCAGGATGAAATTGATCTAGTGAAACGAAAATTCTTTAAAAGTTTCAAAAAAAATTCAAATTTGAGCTCTACGGGTAGATTAATCTTAAAAAAAACAAGTAAAGAATAATTTTCCAATAATTTGGCCATACTTTACTTGTAATCATCTCTTACAAAATAAAATATAAAAAATCCGAAATTTGAAAACAAATAGTAACAGATTGTAACTACTCCTATTGCTGTTTTAAATTTATATTTTTAGTTCTAATGGAAGCTTTTTTTTTGCACAACACAAATGCGCATAAAATTGCCAGAACAAATCTAACAAATATGCATCTGTGAGTATGAGTATATAAATTATACAAGACAAGTATGTACTTAGTTAGACGAGTGTGTAGTAGTTGTTGTTAACAATAAGGTTTTCAACCACTCGTTAACACTTTTGTTTACATAAAAATAATTCCCGGACACTTGAGGAATAAACAATGGATTTTTTCGATTTAAAATGCAGCAACAAGAAACCACAAACGAAAAAAAAACATAATGCAGCAAAACCAACAACTAACTAGATTACTGTGATTATAACAATAAGAGAAAATAGCAACAACGACAACAACAAAAATACCATTAAACCACAAAATCAACGAATGTTGCAAAATAGAAACAAAAGCAAATACAACATGGGGCATTGTGTGATACAAACTTAGAAAATATGACACATTCCCTATACAACGGCTGCCTCAAAGTTACGAAAACAAAAATAACAACAATAACATCAAGAATCGTAGAGTCGCAATGGGAATAGATAAAAACCTTTAACCACATTAACACCCGCCCTTCTAAAGGAAACCAACGGTGGCAGCAGTAGACGAAGACCTAGAAGAGGTTTTCAAACCGTTAAGTATTTGAAGAGAAGGGTAACAAATTTTAGTTATTTTTTTTCAATATTATTATTCAGTCTTTGTTGTTGCTTTTTTTGTATTATTGGGAAAATAGCACATATGTTGTTGCAACAACATGTTAACGCTTGTTAAATTATATACAACAAGAGTAACGATAATAAAATAAACTCATATCGTTAGCCATTTTGTAATACCAAATAATGCATGAACAAACATGTATATGTGTGTGTGTTTGTGTGTTTGTTGGATGGTGGTAGAATATAATATTGTATTTTATTCGTTTTTGAACTGTTGGAGTATTTAGTTTAACTGCATGTCTGTATTTTTGTCTATTTTTCTTGCTTAAACAACGACGACAGCAGTATAATAGATAATCCAGCGCAACAGCAGGATGATAAAGGAAATAATGCTTTCACCAGACTTAAATAATGGAAAACAAAAACGTAATCAGCAGCAGCAAAAATTAGCAGGAAAAGAAAAAAAAAATTAAGCCACCATATGAAAACATTCCATTATTTGAAATAAATTTTTAATAATGTATTGGTTAAGGGCTTAAAGTAATTCCGGGTCAAGAAAATAATATTTTTAATTCTAAAACCCTGTCATTGGTTTCCCTTTAAATAGACAGTAAATATAGAATTCTATACACATTCCAAGAAACTATAATTCTAGTAGAAGATTTAGTTTCAAATTTTTTTTTCATTTGGTATTTTGTGGTGAGTTTCTTTCTGATATTTATTTTTAAAACAATAAATGTATCAACCGTATCGCTATGAAAAAAATTTAAATCTGCTATTTAACCAGTTGTACAACTGCACCATCCTGATGCAGAATCTGATATAATCATGACTACAAGAAATTCCTGCACTTTAATCCCTCCCTGAGTTAACAGTTTCTGTACATCTGCCTTAACTGGAAGACTTGAACGATACAGTTACTTTATGATAAAGTAAGGCTTCAGAGTGGAGATTATATTTATCGATTTAAACATAGCTTTTATGTTTTGTTTTTTTTTTTCATAGAAATTTTATGGTTTTTAAAAAACTCACCACGGCCTTAAGTTTTGTTTTAGCTGAGAAAATTATTTAATTTTAAGGTTTTAATCTTCAATAATTATTGTGGAAGCTTAAAAACAATATGTAAATGTTCAAATATTGTTTATGAAATATGGTGAGTTTAAAAAAATTCACCACTACCTGATTATGACACACATTTAAAGAAAGTTATTTAATTCTTACATTTTTTGATCTAGTAACGATTTTTTTCATAAAAAAATGCATTATTTCCTCGTGTTGAATATCCTCAAGAAACTCACCACTGCATTAATGTTCGCCCGCTTTCTAAAAATAACACGTTTGTTACCACTATCACTAATATTTAGTAATTAAATGTGCTAAATGCAATTAAACCATGTGGTGAATTTTCAAAAAAACTCACCACTGTCTTTAAAATATACACTTTGAATTTTTTTATTTAAGATTTAAGAACTTTTAAATATGTATATTCTTTTTTACACCAAATTTTATGGCAATTAAAAATTTTAAAGCAGAGTCTTGAGATTTGGGCTACAATTATCTTGTATTAAAAACCCCTTCACCAGCTCTTCTACAGCAGCTTTATAACAATTATTTTACTTTTCTACTTGAGAAACTCCGGAGAGGTTTGAACTTTTGTTTCGTGTTATACTGCCTTGTAGACAACTTATCAATAACGGCTATTCAACAACAATTTCCTTTTTTTTTACTCAAGGTGTTTCTTGAATTTGACTTTATGCTTTTCGGCTTAATAAGCAAGTAGACAGCTCTACTAAGACAGAAACCAGAAATGTCCAACAACTGGTTATTAGCTTTGCTTTCTATTATGTATACCAAAGACACTTTAATTGTTAATAGTGAAAAGAAATATATTATTCCACATTAGCTTTTAGCGTTATTTTCACAAATATTAGATCTTTTGTTTTGAACTTTTTCCCCTACCCAATAACTCAATACATGATGTTACTTTGTTAATAAAGTAAATACAATTTTAATAAGACTTTATTTCATCCCAAATTGTAAAACGCTATTTTATACCTCATTTTACTAAAGTGGAACAAGAAAAAATCGAACATCTTGTATTAAAGTTACTAAACACTGGCCATCATCCAGTTCTCTGTTCGATTTAAGTTTTTTTGTGGTTGTGTTTTTTTTTTCAATCTTTTTTTCTTATACAATTTATATTATTTTCTATTGAAATTTGCAACATTTGGTTTATAACGAAATGGTTTCTAATTCAATACAACTTTTTAGTTTTTCTTTGTTCATTTTTGTTGGGTGTTAATTTTGTGGTTACATGGTGGATGGTGGATGATGGCGCTGTCGGATCTAAGGATAAAATTCTATAAAATATTTCTCGTTTATTTAACGAGACCACAAATGGTGTTTATTGAATAGAAGTGATAAATGTTTTTAATAATAAAAAAGAAAATTGCAATTTTACTAAAAACCTTCATCAGCAACTAAAGGAAAAGAAAAAAGGCAGCGCTTTGGAATCATCACATACGAATTCTCTGTCATTAGTTTCAAACAGTGTTGTATCTTTTGATATTTGTTTAGTAAAGAAAAAGTAATATCTTACAAATGTTACCATCTATCTCATACTTAAGTGAATCTAAGCAAAACTTTAACACGAATGATGTATGATGTATGAGATATTTAATGAATGTTTGATGTGCATGTTTTCTATTTTTGGTCTTGTTTTATTTCAAATGAATTCAATTTAATAAAATATTGAAAGAAAAAAATGTTCTAAAGGAAAGTTTATCTCATGTCAGAGCAAGGGAAAGGCAACATATGACATTAATTGAAAATAGAAAATAAAAATCATCTCATACTCAGGCATACAATAGTACATTTATTGGAGGCATAAATACATTATCCAATCATATTTCTTAAAGATAAAATTTTATTTCTTTTTAGATTGTAATTTAATATAATTTTAAATTTGATTCAATTACTATTTTAATTACAAAATTAATTGCATTAATTAAATATTTAATTTAAAAAAAAATAAAAATTTTTTCTAATTAAAAAATTAATGAAAACAATTAAAAATTTAATAAAACCTGAAAAACATATAAAGCTAATAATAGGTGAAAAATTTGCTTCACTTTACTAAAAAAATCCATATTTTTTTTCTAAAGCATGTAACCGAACAAATTTTTACGACTTAAACTGGGAGTTTTGCAATCAAAGGAAACAATACAATAAAAGTGTTGGTACATTTTTAAGTCCCCTTTTAAAAAAATAAAGTGCAGGTCCCGTTTTTAATTTTAGGTCGTTTTTTATGGAATAAAAAAATGGAGAAAAAGAAGAAATATTAGGGACCTTTTTATAGCCGTTTTTAATGGCTGACGTAACATATGTTAATTAAAAAAATCCAGGTCCTAATAAAGAGCTTACTTAGCATATAATTATATTTTCCTATATGCCAAGAAATCGGAAACTTCGTACAATACACTTTGATATTATTAAAGGGCCACATTAAACGAGCAAAAGACTGACCTCCAATATACAGGCCATTTAGTATCCGGCGAAAGAGTCCAGTGGTTCTATTAGTCACGAATTAAATTTCTCTTATTCTTCTTCTTTTTCTTACGAACTCAGTTCAAGTAAAAAGTAGTAATTTTAATAAATCTTTAAAGTATATTTTTAGAAATGCCACAATATTCCCGATTAAGAAATGGCCAAAAGCGGCAGTAGACTTTACCTGTCGATTTCATTTCCAACCACTAAAAATCCGTGCAATCTTTAACGCATTTAAAAATTCTCATTGTTATTACTATTAAAATACAATTTAGTTATTGCCATTAATAATTAAAATGTCTTTTAACTTGAAATATTTGTATCCCCTAAAAAAAAATATTTGTTGTAAAACCTTCAACATGCCCATTTACCATTTCATTTACTGTAAATGAATTTTAATTAACAACTGCTGCACACAGCGTTTGAAATAAATCTGTAATAAGTGTAATTAAGTTAAACATAATATATACTTACAGCGAATAAAGTTTAAATATTAATTAAGTGAATTTTAAAGAAAAGACAACAAAAGTTAAAAGTTTTAAACTCTAGACACGCAAACGTTAAAAGTGTTTGGAAAATTATAATTAAAGACAAAGGAAAAAATAGAAGAAAATTGATAAAATGAATGAATGCTTTGAAATTGCAGCAAGTGCCTTCAACACTTTGTCGCAAGCAAATGATTTGCAAAAACATAAAATTATTTGAAAAAATTTTAAAATACACAACCTCCTTTCAAACCACTCATTTTTTTATTTAAAGTCAAAGGACATGATTATCTGGAAAAAAAAGTATCCCTACTTTTTAATACAAATAAAAGCAAATGGTGTTTAAAGGTCCTGAATGGTTTAACGAGTTTCAGGTTTTTGTTCATTGTTGCTGTTGTGTTTTTTTGTAACAACCCTTCCATACTTAATTAAATTCTTACAAAATAATGATGGAAAAATGAAAAAAAAGTAAATGAATATTTGAACATACAAACGAACATGGCGTTAAATGTTTCTTTAGGCCATTAACAAATTTTTTTAGAAAAACTTTTAAAGTGGAAAAACCATTAAAACATTTTTATTTATGTTTCTATGAGTACGGATGAGTACATATTCATATATGAGTACGAGTACATAGGGATGTATGTATTTCAGTTTGTATGTGTGAGGGCAATTAAAAGCGATGCTGGTTGTTGAATTTCATTTTTTACTTTTAATTACATTCTAAACAATTCTATAAAATGGTAGAAATTTTAAGTGGCAGACTGTGTTAACGACCCTAAAGAGGCTTTTCTAATAATTTTAGTTTATTTTTTATCCGAAGAGTCTATGTACTTAGGCGATTTCACTTACAACAGAGCAAAAAAAGATTGAAATGTTTTTTTATTGTTGTTTTGTTTGAAGAATTTATAATTTGTTTTTTATGAAACTTGAGATTAAATTGTTATACAAACAATTTCTTTTAAAAAATATCCCAAAAAACTTTTATTTCTTAGAAAATTTAACCTTTGCAAAGACAACTTCTAATTTACTCAGATACCAAAGATAATTTAAAGTCCGGAAAAATATACAACTGTGCCGTTTCCTTGGAAAGAGTTATATGTCCATTTTTGATATAGAACAGAAGCCTCTTAATAGCTTTATTTGTTTTTAGATTTAAATTTTATAAAATTTTTAATAGATTTAACTATTTAATAAATAGAAAAAATGTTTCTCTTCTTTTTCATTAAATTTTAAATTATTTAATTAATTTCAATCCGAAAATGAAACCAATAATGAGTGTTTAATTTTTTCCTGTTCGATAACCAAAAAAAATCTTCAAAATTTGTATCCCTTTGTCCGAAAATATTCGTCGATATAATGGATCTATAACTAGTTTAATAAATAGAAATTAAATTAAATAGAAAATAATTTATGGATCTATAACCTTTAATTCCTCCAATACATCCTGACTACTTTCAACAACTTTGTAATAATGAAAATATAATAATAATACTGAAACTTAGATATAAAATTATGATAAATATTTTGTTTTATTTTTTAACATATTGTTACGAATAACAACATCTGGCAACCCCTGTAGTTGTTTCCGTATGAGCGTGGTGAATAAGCTAATTCAACTAATGGTGTGTTTATAGAATAACAAAACCACAAGTTAACTAACAAAAGCTGAGCAGCCTCAATGGCTGCGATGGTAGAGGTGCGTACTGCAAAACAGAGGGTCCCCTGAGTTCGATACCGCATTCGAACATCCGTGAAACGAAAAAATAATAATTGTTATAATACAATTAAAATTAATAAACAGCAGTACAAATCTCCCGAGAGGCAAAAGGCAATTATTGTGTGAAGCCATGGCAGATAATTTAGTGGAGACATCAAATTTAAGAGCAATAGCGGTTAGCGAGGGGAAGTGTAACAGCATAACAACAGTGTATGGCAGATGTGTGGCTACTGGATTAGCGGAGAAGACTGGCTTAGATAAAAGGAGTAGTGGAGATGTCTGTGGATGGTTAAGATTACTAAACAAGGCATCGAGTAGTTCATATCTCGCCGGAGTAACAAAGTAGTGTAGCGTGGATGGATGGCTGCGTTTGTGGTGATAACGCATGTTTAGTAAATACGAAACCAAGGGTTCACAAGACCGGTAGCATCGTGAATATTTGCAATCAAAAGAATCCGTACGTTTGCCTGCTAAAAAGGGTAAAACGTAACAATAATTAATAATACTTTCATAAAAATTGCGTTAATTCAATTAAAATTCTTTATTTAATACTTTATCAATATCTGATTTTTATATTTTAATATATAAAAGAGTATAAAATTAGCATTTCTATAAAACATTCAAATGCAAATGCTTCATAGAATAGGGAATGGACTTATACCACTTTTAAAGAAAACGGCTCAACTTACTAAACTGAAGACAATTTGATATTGATAATGTGTCAATAAAACTTTAATTTAAAACATACAAATGAAACTTGACGAAAACCGCAATTTAGCAGGAAAATAAAAATCGTAAAAAAATAAAAAAAAATATTTTTTATATTCTAAAAAAAACTCAAAAAATTGGTAATCTTAATTTCACATAACATCTTTAATTTATGCAATATACAATAGTTGAATACTAAAAAATTTATCTAAATTTTTAATGTCAAGCATGTGTGTTTTAAACGACACCAAAATTTAAATTTATAAAAAAAAATATTTAAAGACACGGGAATATTTTTTATCAATATCGGTAATTAATTAAATCGGGATAATATAAAATATAATTGAATTTGCAAAGTGCCTGTGCATAGAAATATATTATCGTACTGTTTTTTGATATTTTATTTTTCAACCTCTTTCAACCGTATAAAAGAGCCGAAAAAAAGTCAGCCGTATACAGTGGAGAAAGGAAAATAGAATTACTGTTGGTTATTGTTGTTTTTGCTTAAACTTTGATTTTTTCTTTGCTTTATTGTTTGGATAAAAATCTTTAGTTTATTTAACATGTTTGTGAGAAGTTTCCTGAAGAGTTCAGTAAGCGGTAACGAAATGGCGATCGAGACGTGCTTTAAGCCTCAATAATCAATATCGGTAATTAATTAAATCAGTAATTAATTAAATAATTTAAAAAAGCATAAAGTTTTTTATAAAAAAAATATTTAATTTATCAGAAAATCGAAAATAGAGCAAAATATTTAAAATTATAACATAAAATTTTTTTTTTACTTTACTTCGTACTTATACTGTTATTTTGTATATAATTTAGTTTTAAATATCGATTGGTTAAATTTTAGGGGCCGATGTTGAATGTGAACTACACCTAAACGTCTAAACTACAGTAAACGTTTAATTTTTTAATTTTTCAATTTCAGACCAACTCAATTAGACCATGGAAAGATACACAATCGAGCAACGCGTTAAAGTTATTCAGGCTAATTATGACAACGAGTGTTCAAATTAAAGACGTGCACCAGTATATCCAACAGTATGGCAAAAACAGATATATTATATACATAACAAGTAAAACAGATACAAAAGAACGCATGAGTGTAGTTGATATTGTATGCTTTCGCTTGTGCGTACTCACACTATGGATATAAACACATACAGTTGTTTATGGTATTGCATAGAGTAAGCAAATTATCAGTTTTTTACTCTCAAATATCTGTTGTACCATGAGTATTTGGATATGCTTATGATAGAGGCGAGAACTAGTAAGCAGTATTTTAACTTCGTAGTAATAACCCGAATTGCAATTATTATTGTTTAGCTTTAGTAATTAGTTTATATGATTTTAAATGTAGAATTAGAAATATTTATAATATTAATGATAATTTTATTTTATATAAACAAATGGAAAATTAATAAATTGTTGTCTAGTTGCGCGTTGAGTTATAAGGATAGAATTAATTCAATTAAGAAATTTTATTGTATGTTTATTTAAAAATATTAATTCCTCTTTGATAAAAACTAGTAAATAGTTAAAATTAATATATAAAAATAGGTTTATTACATACATCTGTACAAACATATGTACATAAAAATACGAGTTCCAAAATTTTCAATAAAAAAAAAATTAGGGAAAACATTTACATTTCTAGAATACACCCAGTAATAATATTGTCCCTTTTATATATGTACGTATTAAATAACGCAATTTTTATTTTCTATGCACTTAGAAGGATATTATAGTTATGTTATTTGTGCATAAAAAATTTCTAAAATTTCTAACATTTACTAAAAAAAACCTCTTTTCTGCATTAAAGAAAAGTCCTACAGCTTAAATAAATAGAGAGTAAAAATTATTCAAAATTAAAAATTTATTGAAAAAAAAAAAATAAAAGAGTACAATGGAGAAGCTCGTTGTAACTGCTTACCAAAGGATAGTCAGCTTAACAACGGTAAATATAAAATATTATTTTTATTTTTGTTAAAAATGTTTAAATATTCATACTTCATTTTAAAATTTTAAAAATAATTTGGATTCAAAAGGTATTTTAAAGCAAACTTAACATAAAAATATTTTTTAATTGTTTTTAAATTATCAGGCTTTTCGTCTCTCTAAATATAGAAACATGCATACATATATTTATTTAGTTATTGTATCTTTAGAACTGTTGTAATTGTTGGTAAACGTTGTTAAAAAACACAATAGTAATTTTAATACAATTATACGCATTAGATTTATAAATTTTTGTTAAAGTTTTCAGTTTTGTATATTTAACTTCAATAAAACAATTAAAAATATTAATCATGTTTAGAAACAATAAGTTTATTTTTTAATTTTAATAAACCAATGCATATATACGTATGAATTAGGGATGAGCGATCCCGTGATTTTTGAGGAACATCGTTACCAGTGAACGTGATTTTCAAATAACCAGTTCTTCTTATATTTAAACATACATGTTTATATAGGAAGAATATAATACTAAGTAATATTTTATGCAAACTGTAATCATAATGGAAAAGGTATTTTGATCTCTACAACAACAGCTGTAATTAAATTTGCCCAAAATTATAGTATTCGGTAAGACTGATTGATTATAGGTCCAAATAAAATAAGCACACAACATTTTTTGTTTTTTTGCTACATATGTATATATGTGTGAAGTTTGGAAAAAGAATAGTCGTTGTTAATAAGTAGAAGCAAGAAAAACCTACACAGCAAAGAAGCTGCATTGATATACATATGAAAGAATGAAAGAGTCAATAGTGCTTGTATTTCTCTTAGACAAAGTAAAATTAAATTTAAGTTGGTATGTATGCAAATATAAAAGAACGTTCTTACGCGGAACTGTTATTTCATCAACTCAGTCACTGTAATGACCAGTGATTTTTTAATCACAGTGATTTAATCACAGGAACTAAAATATCGCTCATCTCTAGTATGAATGGATATTAATTCGCAGCACACAATAAGTACTTATGGTACAACCATCAATATCTGTTTATACCCGTTTGTGCAAAACATAGGAGAACAGATATGTTACTCTCATTCTCTCTTTACTCATTCGTATCCATCCAAAGAGAAAAAGTAACAATCAGCGTTGCCGCTTTGGTCCAATCGGACGAAACTTGGTAGTTTTTCGTTTTTAAAAAACAGTTTGGTAGTTTGGTTGGTTTGTTCAATTTTTTTAAATTTTTGGTAGGTTTTCCGCCTGTAGCAATTTTTTAGCATAGTAAATTTTTCATCTTAAAAATTCAGAACATAAAATAAAAAAAATGTAACTTTTAATAAAATAAGCAATAACTTTGATAGTGTTACCACTATTTTCAAAAACTGTTTTCGATGTACTAAAAAACATCTCTGCTTATTTGCATAAAGATGATTAAAGCTATAACAATCTCTGGTTTAAGAAACGCGAACTTTTTTATGAAATTGAAATTAACAATATTTTTAAGTGAAGGTTTATTTTCAAGTGTATGTATTAAAAAAATTAATAGAAAAATGGGAAAGTAATTAAACTTTATTAATTCTAAATATGTATCTATTAATTACATAAATATTTACTAATATTGCATGTATTTTTTTCAGATTTTTATCAAAAACTCCAAAATTAAATGAAAAAAAAAAATATATATAATAATATAATTTCAGAAACGACATTTCATCAACCAGTTAGAACCACTCTTAAAATTTTTGTTTTAAAACATTTTTAAATTATATAATATTTTTAGTAAACATTGTAAAGAAACAGTCAAAAGAAAATTTAGAACCGAATGGTTGAGCGAATTTGATTGGCTCCAGGCAAGGGATGGGTGTTAATTCTGCATAGTATGCTTTAAAGCTATTTTAAAACCAATGAATTATATGTGATATTTTTTGTATTTTAAATTCCTTTTGTTTTTTTATCTGTATACATTTTGTATACACATACATACATCCGTTATTTTTAATGAAATATTGCTTTTATGTTGTTATTTTATGTATATTTTTATGTTTTTTATAAAAACTGTAATTTTTTATTATATTACTATATAAACCAAAATAAAAATTTTGATTTTATTGAAGAATTGTATTTTAAAATTTTTGGTAGGCTGTTAACGATTTTTGTAGGATTTTTGAAAATTATTGGTAGGAAGTAAATTTCTTGTGTGGCAACGCTGGTAACAATATCAACTTATATCAGAAACACAAAAGTAGTCATCTATACGCGCTCATAAGAGTAAACACACAAAAACTGATACAAACAGATATATCTGTGCACGTCTTTAGTTCAAATCATATCGTGCACCTCGTGATTTTTTCTGTCAATTCAATCGTTCAAATGTGCGTACATCGGAAAAATTGTTTAAAAATTTGAGCAAACCGGGTCTGTAGGTGCAAAATACCAGTGCATGCTCGTGCAGCTCGTACTGCAGAAAATATTGTGGCTGAAGAGCCGTCCACCAGTTACTGTAAACGGTGCTCGCTATCGTGAGATAAAAACGAACTTTTTATGGTCCGAATTAGACGATATGGATGTGCACGATATGTGATTTCAACAAGACGGTGCCACTTTTCTAACGAAACAATGGCTCTATTGCTCTACAAATTCAATGGCCGTGTTATCTTACGTGGTGGCGATATTAATTGGCCTCCAAAATCATGTGATTTGACAATGTTGGAATTCTTTCATTGGAGTTATTTAAAAGAAAAGGATCAGTTAATTGGGCGCATTAACGGCATAGAACTTTAATTATGCCTCAGCCAATAATATTAAAATAAAAAGAAATGACAATAATTTATTTTTTATTCAAAATCAATATCGGCCCTTAAATTGTAACCACCCTATTTTTTTAAATAAATTTCAAAATGTTTAAAAACGAAGCGTTTACAACAAAAAAATTTTTTTCAATTTTAAATATTTAAAATATGAAACTATTGCTTTAAATACCTGTTAATAATTATAATCATTGTAATTGGCTAATAAAATATATTGTTCTAATCATTTTTATTCATAAGTACAAATACATGCTGTTATTTATTTAATTAACTGTGTTAATAAAACTAAACTATTAAAAATAATTACAATTTATAAAATTAGGGTTGAGAGCTTTATCCCCCGCTCTCGCTTAAAAACTCTAAATATTTAAAGACACAAAAACGAAATAAATTTCTATAACACAGAAATATCTCTAAGAAAACAAAATTTCATAACAAAAAAATTTTAGTTACAGCAACAAAGAATTTTATAGAGCCTTTGTAATATACAAGGGGACAACATACCGCTTGAACATTTTTTTCAAAACTTCAAATTACAAAGAAACGAAAAACTATTAAAATTTTATTCCTAATTAACATGACAAATAAAAATATTCGTTAATACGCCATGAATAATTTATGAGAATTTTACTACTGCGTTAATATGTTTGTTTTTTTTTTTTGCTTCTTCTTTTTCTAAAATTCTAATTAATTTTTCATTTTATTTTAAAAGTGGTTGTAATGACAGGCAGACATATTTTGGTGTTTGTTTGGTGGTGATAATTTAAAAAAAAAATTATAACTAATGCCTCATGTTTGAAGGTCTTTTCCCTTTTCTAAATTAATATATTATTCAATTTTAAAAATATTCTTTCACTTTCTGTTTGTATTTTTGGGGAAGAAATTAAGAAATGTCTGTTGGTTTGTTAATGACATACGGGTGCTGTAATGACTGGTAATCAAGTTTAATATACTAATTATTTTTTTTTAATATTACTGTGTGACCCTATTTCGTTGATATATACTAAAAAAAAAAATTATAATTTTTGACTTAATCTGATTTGAAAAAAATCGGCATTTTTGTTGAACAAATTTTTTTAAACCGATAACTGTCTCTATTAGCGAGGGTTTTTTGCAGCTTGCTCTTAAAGGAAAAGTTGCTTTATTTAATCCAGAGCTGGCAGAGAGCATTCTACTGAAGACACAAATTAATTTATCTACCGTCCTTCGTTGGTTGGTGATGTCCAATTTTATTATCTGACAACGATGGTGGCCGATATCACTTCGCCTTTGATTACTACCTGGCTTTCTTTTCACAGTTGTTTACTCTAAAGGTCAGTTTAATTCATACAGATTGAAGCTGCTTTTATTTCAACATTCTTATATTAAATAAAATGCCCAAAGGCGAGATAAACTAAAACACAAAGGCTTCCATTTTCGAAGCCATAAAGTATATATATTCAGAGTTCCATGCATAGCGAGGTCGATTGAGCGATGTCCGTCTGTCCGTCCGTGTCAGTGGTAAAAAAAAAAGTTTGCAAAGGCAAACTTGATTTCAACCAAAATTTAAATACACCAATCTATCAGGCATAGTGTCGAAAGAGGTGCTATGGGAAATTAGCATGATCGGTCCATGTCATTCGAGGCAGCGGGCAAAACACCACGCCTGCCTGTAATTTTTTCATGTCATTTGGAACAATAAATTTACTCCAGTGAAAAAAGTGAGTATATGGGGCTATAGAGAATTTAAAAATAAGAAGAAAAAAACATCAAGTAAAAAAAAATTGGCGCTCGCCCATATTTTCCGAGTTACGGTGCTCTAAAATTGTCAAATTTTTAAAATATCAATATGAGTATCATTTAAAAGCTTTTAAAGAGATCTTTATGGAAATACTAAAAAATTTTAAAAATGCTTAACGCATTTGAAGCCGATGTTATTTTTATGTGAAATTATTTATATGCAGTACCAATTTTTTTTTTTTATTCTCTGTAACCCCAATATTTGCTTTTTTGATTGGAGTTACTTCACAAAACTTGATTTAAATAAATGGTGAATTGTATATAATATTCGGCGTTTATACTTGTCGTTTTATCAAAAACGGTACTAATTACTCTGCGTAAATTTCAAGTGTCTCTCCATGACTGTTAAAAAAAACTAAATAGAATCCATCAGGGAAAATCCTATTAATTTTATTTTTTATACCTGTGTTATGGCAGACATAATAATTAAACTTTTAAGGCCTGTTACCGACTTTACAGAGATGCTAACAAAGTTAGTTTTTAAAGCGCAGTGTTGCATTTCTTTTCGATTGCTTGATTAACTTTTTACTTTCTTAAAATATAAATATAAAATATTAAATTTAAACTGAATTTTGTTAATTGAAAATTAATAAAACTAAATAAACAAAGCAACCCCGATCCAGGATCGTATGCCGGCAAGTTGCATATTATTTTAACTTTACATTTTTTAAATTTTTTTTTTTTTGACAATCTTGAAATAATTTTCTTGCAAACCAGTGATTAAATATCAAACAATCGTCAGTGTTTATTATAAAGACACATAAAATTTATTAAGAAATTTAATTTTAAAACCAAACAAAAAAAACGCTTTTAAATGAATTTCAAAAGAAACCTGATCAATTTAAAAAGCAGACCTTAAAAAAAAACTTAATTTATACAAACTAACAAAACAAAAACAAAAACGCAAATAAAATAAACTAAGAACACCAGCAGTCCCAGCCACCAATTATCTCGAGAAATCTTAAAAACAACGGCCATGCTGGATTCTTAAAGTTTCATTATTTCTTATTTTTATTTTATTTATTTTTATTTTCTGTTCAAACTTTAAATGTGCAGAACAAACCCAGCAAAAAGGAAAAAAGGATGCTTCTTCCTTCTCATTAAAAAAGATCTCTATACATTTCCTCGCTGAACTTTAAGTCTACAAACAAATAACAAAAAACGAAACCCATTTGAAACTTTATTATTATAAAGATGTGAATGTGTTGGATGTTGATTGTTGTCCAAAAAAAAAAAATATAGGAACGTGTATTTACACCCAAATGTGTGGAGCAAACAAAAACTTGAAGCGAATCACCTTTAATTCAAACATCAATAGCAAAACACAACAAACAAACAAAAAAAACAAACAAAAAACACAAAATGAGGAGTATTTAAAAATCCAATACAACAGCAGCAACAACTACAACAACATATGATATATTCATATACAGATTCTTTTTTTACCTGTCTGCTGTTTTAAAAGACCTAAGAGCAGAAGTAGCAAAAATATCATGTATGCGCAGCACCCTTTAACGTTGCCAGTCAATAAGTTTAACGCAAAAAGACGACTTGATTGGGATACAAAACTCCAAATAAAAGAAGAGCTCAATTAACACAGCAACGACAGGGAATATTAAAGCAAACAACAACAACAACATCATCATCAACAAAAAGAAGATTGGATTCGGGTTTCGTTGAAAATGAAAATGAACACAAAAAATGTTTAACACACTCTTAAATCGTAAAAAGACTTCTTTTTTTTTCTTTTTTTTAAATGCAATGGCGTAAAATGTTATAAATTTATTTCAGACGATGCAGTGCAGCAGTTACAAATATTTTTAAAAACTGGCTAAAGGTATTGTTGTTGTTATTGTTATTGTTATTGTTGCTTTCTCTCTTTAACTGGCTGCTGTTGGTGTTGGCTGGTCCTTAAAATTGGCTACCACCAAACACACAACAGCAACAACAGCAACAACAACACTTCGAACATACTCCACCACTATCAAATATAAAGCACGATATTTTTACTTAAACTGCCTTCCACTGATTGCCTTCCGTGAGAAACAAGAACATTTTGTTGTTGTAGTTGTTTAGTTGGTTGGTTGTTTGTTTCGTTATGTTTGTAAAACGAAAACGTTAATTAAGATTATGAAGTCATAAGAAGTCTCCATGTCGTTTGTTGTCGTCGTCATCATCTTAAATTATTTACTGGTATTTGTTGTTATTGTTGTTGTTGTTGGCCAGCACATGCAACCATTACAGCAGCCAACAAACAAGCAACACATTCATACATTTAATTTATACATACTTACAGAGGAACAGACACAGACGGACAAAAGCACTAACTGTGGTGTAATATCAAGTTTATTTCAAGATTGTTGGCATCCTTAATACACTTAGAGAAATTATTATAATTAAATATTTGTCTTCAAATTGCTTTGGAACAAATTAAATATCAACAAATTGTACTCACGTTTCAACTTCTTTCATGCTCCATCTCCTAAATAAAACTTCCAAGAGTTGTCGTTGTCTCCCCAGTAACGGTTGCGATGCAAGTTGTAACAAATTTTCGAGAGATATGACCTCCGGCCTGCTTGCCTAGAAATGCAATAGCTTTTAAGCGAAAATTATAAGAAATACTTTAGGTTCCTAATGAGTGTTTTGCAGGCTTAACTAACTCAACGCTAAAATAAAAACTTAAATGACTTCTCTTGTTTAATAAAACCCACTGAATAAAAATAAAAACAAACTAGAATTGACCTAGAAGTATCTAATTGTCATTACTTTCAAACGCGCGTTGCCAGATCAAATATTTTACTTGCAAAACATACATTTCGTGTCAGCATGAGTATTTTTGACAAATAAGCAAAGGGTCGCGCTCTGTGTGTTAGAACGGATCCCCCCCGGGGGCACCAAGAGTCTGTACTAATCTAACCTCGGTGCTGACCAGGGTCCTCGGAACCAGTCCCCCGGTATGCAGGCACTGAAGCTGGATAGACAGTTGGGTACTGTCGGAGGATTTTACCAGTTTCCTTTTTTAATAATAAAACGTGTGAAAAATAATAAAACTTAAATAAACTGGCACCACGGGAGCCGGTAGCCCATACAGAGAGTCCATCTCTGTAGGCGATTATTGGTGAGGTCTCTTCGGGGTCCTCGTGTTGGTTGTGGTTAATTTGTCCATATCTGCGGGTCTGGCGTTGAATAGACTGAAGTGTGCTGTTGCACTCTCAACAGAGGAGTTTATGATAGGCTCCGACCCTACAGCAAGAGGTAGATTCATGGTCCTGCAAGCCATGGTCTTAAAATTGCACAGAATAGTGGTTTCACCACCGTCTGATAAGGGCTTACTGCCAGGTACAGACATTAATCTAATCACTTATCCTGTTAGAACGGATCTTTTAAAATTTAAATGAATTGAAAGATAAAATGATCTATCAGTTATCTTCAATTTGTTGCCATTAGAAGACCAAAGCTTGTGTTTCCTAAGCAGGATTCTAATGTAGTTCCATGAGTTCTAACTTTCCTCATTTGTGTTTCGAACACCACGGCCTGGAGACCTGTGCAACTCTCAAATTGTTGCAGCATCAAAACTGGATTGAATACAACGACGACCCAATTTCTGACAGGGTTTAATTATTGAATTAGTACTGATTTCACGATTACACTGCGTCTGAAAGAACCCAAGAACGCAGCATAGATTGTGAGTGAACAGTCTACCGCTGGCTAGCATATTGAAACTATCGGCAACAAGAAATTGCAGACATCCTAGAGCGAAGTTAATCTTTACGATTGTGTGGGGGCTTGAAAATAAGCTGGACCGATTATTATCGCCAAAGAACCGGTGCTGAAGATCGAAGGAAGCTTAAAATGAGCACTTAATTGGGATCAAAACATTAAGCTGATGCCTTTGGAGTTGTTTTAAAGTTTTTAAGGTTGCGTATGAAAGTACTCAGCAATATTTCAGGCAAACATCTTTGTCATTATCACTTGCCTTAAGAAGGGTTTGGAAAGACTAGTAAGAAGAAAGTCTGGCAACGTTGTACAAAATCACAAAGAGGGAATTTACATTAAGGGCATTGTATCAGCTACAAAAGTCATGATGTAGAAGTTTTTAGGCAAGAGGTGTAGAGAAGCTTGCGGGGTAGCAAAAGTAACACGAAATGAATTTTCATGACTCTTTTTAGTTTTTTCTCTCATATCTAACTCATTCCTGTATCTCTCTTTCGCATTATGCTTAAGCGGTGTTACCAAATGGCTGTTTTTTTCCTATATTATTCAAAAATTGTTGAAAAATTAATACGTTTAGTTTATGGCAACACTTGAAAAATTGGTTGATAAAAGATCATAAAATTCTCTCACTTGCTACAAAAGAGTCATTATGTAAACGGAGATTCACCAAAGGAGAAAACAATAAAAAAGTCAGCTACAATTCCCTTAATGTGAACTGGCTCAAAGTGCACAAAACATAGTGTTGTAAAGAGCGGTTTTTATGTTGAGTACTCATTACTGCTCAATATTCTAACGGCATTTCTTAAATATTTTATAACAAAAAATTATTTATAGACTTTATTTTATGTTCTCATTTTATTAACACAGGATTGTATTAGTTTGGCGTACTTTAAGGGAACGTGTTCGCATTTATTATATAAAACACAGCACTTCAACTACGGAGTAGTTACTTTAGGGTATCAAATACCTAAAAAAACACTTACACGCTTGAACTCTCAGTTCTTATGTGCTGTTTATGTAATACAAGCGATCAACTTGTCTAAAAAATTTTAATGAAAAGCTCTAGGTTTTTTGAGTTCCTTCAATATTTTTTAGCAACTCGTCGCTTGCACATTAGATACTCAAACCCTTTACAACACTAACACAAGAGTCTGAAAATTTATTCGGTGTTTGATAGATGAGCTCGACGTATTTTATTTGGATGCCATTAGGAAAAGTTATTCGTATATTGAGAAACAAAACTGATAATTATCTCCATACCTTATCAACAATGAATGACCCGAAGTTTATCATTGGAATTGTTTACAAAAAGAACACAAATATTTTCAGAGTGTACGGACTCAACAAAGTATTTTTAATTTTTTGTGATCAACTTAAATTTAGAATTGGTTTGGCAAGAAGTTGTTGTAAGTTGTTTTAATTTATTTTTTTTTTTCGCTATGCTTTCTTTAATTTCGATATATATTTTTTTCTCGTTTTATATGTTTTAAAGGCGACACGCCACGCATATGCAAGTGATCCTTATAAACGCCAAAACCAACAACAGCAATAGCAAACAGTCACAAAATATGCTACTGCCAACAAACATTTCTCGCACAAACAACACCATCATCAGCAGTAGCCACAAAATCTTAAGACCACCAGCAACAACAACAACAACATTAAGAAGCAAAGAAAAAAAACATGAGTCGGTTTGGAGGCATTCAAGTAAAACGATCTTCACACGACTCGATTTTTAAGTCAACAACTTGATTTTCCAGCAATAACAAGATTAAATTATTTAATTTTTTGCCTCATTTGCAGTTACAGCAACAACAAGCCAGCAAGTTACAAAATAAATAACAAAAAAAAAAACAAACAAGAATAAAAGCATCGATATGATGGTCGTTATAGAATTACAGAAAAAATGTGGCAACATCATTATGTCTTGATTTGAGGTCTAAGAAAAAGAGTCGAGTTGAAATCTACTCGAGAAGAGTATCCAAGATGGACAGCAATTAAAAAGTGGTCGAATTTTAAAGCACTAAAGTTCAAGGTCAAAAACAAAATATTTTGAAACCAAACATTTTCTGTTAGCTTTTAGCCGTACTTTGATTGCAAAGAAATAACCTCAGTGTGTTATGTTTATTAACAATATCTTATAATTAAATAATCAGCCCAATCATGAATATTCTTACGAAATTTCTTTCTCGCGGAAAAAATTTTTCTCGAGAAAGATTCCTGCAATTATGAATTCCGTGGGTACAAAACATGAAATAAGTGGCATCATCGTTATTTGGGGATGTTACTTTGCTTATTTACATTTAATTTTTTTTTTTTTTTATAATTCATAATACCTACTTTTTTCCCCGAATTTTTTTCTCTTTTCGCAATAAATAAAAAGTGGGAAAAATTTCTAATGGGAGAAAAGGGAAAAGTGAAAAAACTCGCACGGATTTTTTGTTTATAAGTTTGTTTGAGGTTAGAATTTTGCAAAAAAAAAATTGTCCTAGTTACCATTATATGTTCAAATCATAACAAAAATATGTTTGTTGTGACTAAAGTATTATTAAAAACAACTATAGTTTTTTCATCACAAACATATAATGCTACAGAGAACGCAGCATGGCTTTTAAGCGTTGGCAACAAGACGTGAAAAATCTTAATTGTTCTCTCACTAAAATGAGGCTTAGTTTCGTTTTGGTTGCAAAGAAGTAGGTAAAAGTCTATCAAGGGCTGTCATAATACTAAAAACCGCAGATGTCTTTTGGAGACTTGATTGCAGAATAGTCTGATGAAGAAGGCTGTAAAAAAAGAAATCTATCTTTTAGCCTGAAGATTGTTGGTGGGTCCTGAAACACCACTTGCTTGCCCTCTCACAGTTTATTTTTTTTTAATTACTGTGCTGGTTCTTAGATTTTTGGATTAACCCTCGCTACTAACGACACCAAATAAACGTTGTTTTAACTTAGAGTAGCATCATCATTATTTTCAAAGTCCTCATCATCTTAAAACGTTTTTTTTTTTTATTTATTTCAGAATGGTTTTCTTTACGATCTTGGTAAAAAGTTAAAATAAATGTTAAAAAGGTTTTTTTTTTATATTTATTATTTTTTTGTGACTGTTGTTATTGTCGTTTCGTTAATCATACCGTGTTGCACGACATGCAATTTTAGTTAGTTTGCGTTGTTGTGTTGCTGTTTGTGCTTGAATATGCCTCATAGTTATTAATCCTGTTGCTGCAATTATAAGGCTTGTAAAGTTAAACAACAACAACAACAAAAATGCAATAAAAACACTCAGCATGAACCATTAAATATTAATTTTTCTTTTTTTTTTTCCTTTGTCGTAATTTAAACTTTTTCTAAAAACACCTTCATATCCTTAGGAGTTTTTTTTACTTAATTGAAAGAAACCTGTAAAACATCATTATTTTGCTTTTTCCCTAATGGGTTAAAGCTAAAAAAATGCTTTTAACTTGATCCAATTTAATGGGGTTTTGTAATTATGCAGCAATGAAAATATAAATTGACTTGACTTTAAATCTGTGAAAAATCACCAAGAAATTATTTCTGGTTTTTTTCCTTCTTCTTTTTTATTTTTTATTATGCACATTCTTGGCTTAAGACACACACACACGCATACTAAACAACAAAATAATAAAAAAGATTTTGACATTTAAGCCTCTTAATTTATAACAACTACATTGCGAGTCATAATGTTCACAATTTTAATGGAATGAACGAATTACAACTGATCACCAGGATATAATTTATGTTTGGACATATTTTTTTTAAATAAATTAAAAGAAATAAATTCATTTTTTGTAATAAGTTTTAACAAAATTGGCATATGGAGTATATTAAATAAAAATTAAGCTAAAAAAATTTTGAGCCTTCTGTCAACAAATTTGTAGCAAACAGAAAAAAGTTTTTGCTCCTATTAAATATTTTTGTTTTTTTTTTCAAATTAAAAGTTAATTAAATTCCTAATTAAGTCAACTGACGATCTTAGAAATCGAAGTGATTTTTTATAATGAAAATTCAAATTTTAAAATATTAATTAATTTTTTTGAAGCAGCTTAATTTAGTTGTATTTTTCGATAAAGTAGAATTCTGACGTCAAATATTAGAATATTAAAGCACGCAAACACAATCCTAATAGTATTCAAATAATCCACCCGTTCAAAAGATGCTTACCGTTAAACCGTTAATTAAGATCGGCCATATTTTTTAGGATTTTACTATAATGGTGTTAAAAAGAAATCATACAAAAATTTACACATAATTTCTATTCAAATTCGTTAAATACGGAAATCGACAGGTTTGAAACAATTTATGGTTTTTAATTAAAATCCAATCATTAATTAATAAAAAATTATTGCTTTATTTTGCTTTAAACATGTCTGAGATGAATATAATGATTTTTATTGAAAATGTGTTTGAGGTTGGTTTTTTTGTAAAACGTTATTGTTACTCTTTTTGGTTTTATTTTTTTTTTTTTCAATTATTAAATTTATTTTTTTTTTATTTGATTAGTGGACTTCATTTACGTGCTGTCGTCGTCTTTTGAAATTAAAGACTTAAAGCTTAAAACAAGTTTTAAACTCAATAAATTATAATAAAGTTGTTTCAATAAATTGTATGGTTTAATTTTATAACAATTCTATACGCTTGAGGGTGGTCTGAGAATTAAGCAAACGAAGGAGGGAAACATTGAAAGTCAATCTCTTTTGGTCTTAAAGCCTTTATTTAAACTTTACTTATTGGAACAGGTTATCGGTTAGTGATAAAACTTTCTACCGCAGCTATTATATCTCTAAGGTCGTTTAGTCTATAAAAGCACAAAATTTAAAATAGGAGTATTTTCGTCCAAATACAAAAACTGTAGCTTTTATACGTAGTAAAGCTTATTAATACTGAATAGACATATTTTAATTCTCAGTAGTAAATTGATGGATCCACTGTTTTGAGTCATAGTTTTACAGCGATATTGTTGTTTGTCTCATCATGAGCAAACAAACATTCTGAAAAAGGTCCCAATATAACCAATGGAATTCCCATTATCGTGATTATTTACATTCTTTGTATCTATTTGTAATGTAGCTCCTAGCTGTCATTCGGAACATAAATGCAATTTTCAATATCATGACCATCTCAGCCATAAACTTTTTGCTGAGGATTTAAATACAACCTTAACATTGTAATTTCATATCAAAAGAATGCTACGTCCTCCAAATTCAATAGATCAATATTTTTTTAATTCTTACCGAACCCAACTTGAAATATTTCCAAATTATTTTTAAGCTTGATTTTATTTTAGAAAAGTTAATTCTGGAACCGCTCTCGTATGTGTTTTTTTTTAATGTTTATCTGTCCACTTGAATTTATTATGGCGGCTGTTTGTTATTATTTTTTTTTTAATTTTTAATGGCCACCTTAAAATAACTAAATTAACGTTTTTTGTTTCATCAGCATGAGAAGGAGTGAGTGGAGGTTTTTGAAGAGATTTCTGGTTTAAGATTTTATATATAATATTCAACAGTAATTTTTACTACAAATTTATTTTAGCTTTTATTTAGTCTTCAATATTATTTTCTTTAGTTAATTTCAAGATTTAAAAAATGTGTGAAATTAAAAAAAACGTTGCGGATGAATTAAACTGCTGGAAAGATTTTTGGTTTCTTTGTTTATTTTTATTTATTTAATTTTTTTTTTTCAATTCATTAATAATTTATAAATCTGGATCTGCAGTAAAAATGGAAGACAACATTATTGAGCATAGTAATTTTTAAACCAGTTTTTTTGGGCAAAATACCGAAAATTTTTTAATTTTATTGACTATTGATAAAAATACACGCCCCGAAGTAAAACTACAAATTTTTTAAGTTATATTTTAAGTAAATCCGTTAAAAAGTATTCAAACTTAATCAATATCAATATATATTTATTAAATGAAACACGTTTAGAAAGAAACTAAAAAAATACAATGGAAGCTTGATGATTTGCGGAAGGTTAATGTGCGGCTTTACGCACTATACCAATACAGCACTGATATACCGTCTATTAATTTATTTATAACGATATAGAACGCAGTATAAGTGTAACAAATCGAAAGCATACAGCTTGACAAAGCTTTTAAAAACTTATTTATAAGATTAAAGGGACTAAAATATCCGAGAAACATTCACAACAACTTTTAGAAATAAACACGCACACACATACTGTATTGAGAAGGATGACATAAAAACATGTGGAATTTACCAACACTGTGATATTGTTCTTTTTTCGTAAATCCATTTTATAATTCTTAGAAAAAAACATTTTTACCAGAACTTGAAAATAAACGTGTGCTTCAATAATAAAATTTTGAAAATATTGTGCAATATTTTGAAAAAAAAACTTGATTGACTACTAAAGGTGCGGTCAGATTTGTCAAATATGTGACCAATATAGCATAACCACTATTTTTACAAATGCTTAATCAATGTTTACTGCCACATGTCATTAAGAATGACGATTTAAAATATAATAGCTGTGATACCTCTTACAATCAGTAGGATCTTATATTTCTTAATAAGTATTTCAGAAGTTGGAAAATTTCTTTCCATAATTTGGTGGCAACCTTATTTTGATGTTATATTTAGACTGATTGATTTTTAAATTCAAACAATTTGTTTATTAAAAACAAAAACATTGTCTCGATTTATACGTCATTTCGTTGACCTTGTCTAGGGGCTTCCGAGCTGTAAAAAAAATCTTATCTAATGAAAAACCAAAAAATTGCACAATTATTGTGGCAATCCTGAATAATCTAAATTTTTCAAACTGTTAACTTAAGCTCGAATACTTCTCTGCTTCTTGCAAACGAAGTGTTATTTCAATCGACTATATCGTTTCCGCCGCAATGAGCTTCCGAGCATTGTCACTAGGAAATATTCGACATATATAAATAATAAGGATTGTCCCCCAAAAAAAGTGAAATGACTTTTGTTTTCTTATGTGCACCTTCCCTCGCATAATTTCAAATATTTTACTGCATTCTAATAGATACAAAATGGAACAAAACATTCTTCGGACTGCAATTAAATACCGCCAAATACTTGATGTAATAACTTGCTATCACTTAATTTTTCTTTTAGGTTTAAATATTAATATAAAAAATAATGTCGACGCTCAGCTGACATGCCAATCACCTACATTGATTATTAAAGATAAAAGCATGTCTCGATGGCCATTTCGCTACCGCTTACTTATTAGCTCTTTAGGAAACTTCTCACAAACATTTTAAATAAACTTAAGATTTCTGTCCAAACAAAAAAGTAAAGACAAAAACCAAAGTTTAAGCAAAAACAACAATAACCAACAATGATTTAATTTTTCTTTCTCCACTGTATACGGCTGGCTTTTTTTCGGCTCTTTTATACAGTTAAAAGAGGATGGAAAATAAAATATCATAAAACACCACTAATAAATTATTTCTATTAACAGGCACTTTGCAATTAAATTATTAAATTAAAAAACACGGGAAAATAAATTAATTTTTAAAAAATTATTGTGCTAATTTCTAAATATCATTAGTTAGATTTTTCACAACTTTCTTAGTTCAAGGTCCTTATTTAAGCAACAACATTTGCCACTGAAATTGATGATTACATAATTCTGTCCTGCTTTTTCAGATAAGGCACACTGTAATAAAATTTTCATTAGACGAATATAACCTTAAAGCTACTAAAAGCCTTTGACGGTACTGACCCAAGATTTCACCAAAATATCTACCAGCATAAGAGAAATGTTTAAAGACCTTTAAAAATTTGCATTTCGTGCATGACACTTTACGAAACCCCATTATTCTAATTCTTAGTTTTCCTCCATCGGTTTTCTGGAGATCCACCCCAGTATAAATTTTTTTTTGAAGGCTCTCAAGGCTTAACAATACATATCTTATTGTATCTATAAACTCAAGTCATTGGTTCAGCGCACAAAAACCTGGGGTAAAAAAATTTTTTATTTCAAATTTCTTTTTTACGGGACAATAAAACATTTTTTTTTTCATACAGGTCACCATGTTTTTAAATATGTAGTTTGCACTATAATTACTAAACTAATAGACAAATAATATAATTAAAACTTGTTTGGAGTAATTATGCCCTTTTTCAATTACTAAAGGCTGTGTAGTATAAAATCTAGATACTTAAATTGTTAATTAGGTTTTTTATTCCAATTGAACTATAATTAGACATGATATTAAAAAACTCTTATATTTATTTTATTAACTTTACACCCAACAATACAACCCAAAAAAAACAGAAAAGAAAAAACCCAAAAAAAACATAAATGGCTTTATACTACCGTTAGCCACCATTTTTTTATATTTCCGTTTTGATTAATAACTCTGCCCATGAGAAAGAGAGAGAGAAGAACATCATTAACTAACGTTTTAATACAAATCAACTAATTTTATTTAATTTAATTTTACTTGATGATGAGGATGACGACTTTAAAGCTGACACTGATGGGTTTTTGTTTCCTCTTTTTTTCTTTTTTTGTTATTGTTGTTTTTGGCTGGAAATGATTATTTACTAATTAATTCAGTTATTACCTCTAAATATGCTTGTAATTTACCTTATTTGTTTTCAATGTTGTTGTTGCTGTTGTCGTTGTTGTTGGCGTAATGTGCGTGTTTAGACAAGCATAACAAACGTTGTTGTTTTGTCGGTAGTTAAATTAATAGGACAAGAAATTTCCATTAAGCTTTTTTTATGACCGTAGAAACACCTAAATTTTAACAACAACAACAACAAAAAATATTATAACAACTCATTAGTGGAAAAAACAATTTTTCTACATATTTTTTATGTCATTGTGTTAAATTGTAATTAATTGAAAAATTTTCAACTGAATATTAATTTAAATAAAATAAGAGCAGTTTAAAAAAAACTAGACTGAACCCACTGCGCAGGCCTAGCTGCGATTAACCATTGTACAGCCGAAATGCTGAAAGCATTTATTTAAGACTCAGAACCGATGATCAATATTATCCCAAATACTTTCGAGCAATTGCCAGTATTATAGCTAAAGCGCGATTTCCAGTGTCACCTCAGCTACTATTACTATAACCAGAAGGCCTCCTTAGAAAATTTCGGTATTATCGTAGGTTCATCAGAGTCAATATATATTGTAAATAAAAATTAATTTTATTCGCCGAGAGAGTGTAAAACAATTGTGTTACAATTTAAGCGTTGGGGATCATTAAGTGAACTTCCACAGCCGACGACAACACCACATCCCCATGAGATACCTTTACAATATAAAAGAATTCTTTTAAGGGTTTCGGCTGTACAATTTTCGTCTGTATAAATTTCCCTAATATATTTGTTTATTCCTCTCTGACAAAAAATTCCACACATTTTTTGAGGGTTTAGTGGAGGTTTCATTTGAACAGACAGTTTTAAAGAACTGGACCAAAATAAAGAGGGGAAAACTTTTTTGAAACCAACGCCAATCTTCCGCCACATAGAGGAAGTTTAAATTGGGACTCTAATATCGCTCTTTAGGTTTTAACTGCTTCAAATTAAGGAATAGTAAAAAGTTACACTTTTTTTATCAATTTTAATAAAAACCAAAAGGTTAAAAATTTAAAAAAAAAAATGGCTCCATTATGGAGGAAAAATTTCTCTTCAACTATTAAGTTAATTTATTTATTAATTTTATAAATTATTAAATCACTATGATTAATTTATTTTATGGCACGTTTTACAACAAGAAAAAAAATAGATTAAAAAAGAAAAATATATTGTTTTTAATTAACTTAAAAACTTTGACACACCTACAATTTCCACCTTCTTAAATCACAAATACCTTCACGCATTCACACATTAAGATTCTCATTTTCTCAATCTCATTTTCA
Source organism: Gymnosoma rotundatum (assembly GCA_916610165.2). Classification (NCBI taxonomy): domain Eukaryota; kingdom Metazoa; phylum Arthropoda; class Insecta; order Diptera; family Tachinidae; genus Gymnosoma; species Gymnosoma rotundatum. The sequence goes on along the minus strand of OU744339.1, from coordinate 128,948,356 downwards.
GTTGAAAGTTTTTTTTTTTTTTTGTTCATTAAACAATAAAATACCGCATAATTTGATTACAACTACACCTTATCGTGTAAAAATATCTTTTAACAAGTTTTATAACTAATTCTTTTATTCTCCACCCTCTTCGGCTTAGAGTCTTCCATACCCTTTTGAGGTAAATGATGATAGAGTAAATAATCCACTTCATCACAGGAACACACTTTAACATTTATGTACTTAAAGAATACTTTAATTATTTATGTAGTAAAACACACACAGGCACACACACACGTGCAAGTACACTTTAAATAATTAGCTCTATTCAGGCAGGAATGGAAAATTGGTTTTATTTTATTTGATATTAGCTCATGTCGTCTGCATTGTCTATTATTTTGTAAAAATATTACAATAAAGAAAAATTTATATTATTGAAAAGTTCTTGGCAAAATAAAAGTGCTGACAAGTTCCCTGTGTCATTTACATTGGTAAAATCGTGTGCACTTTTTATCTATTTTTACTTGGTAATGAGATATTTTTTCAGGTAGAAAGTATCCGCGGACTAACTTAATACGAGGGCTGCTATATATATATATATATATATATATATATATATATATATATCTGGCCTAGCAACACTGAGTGCTGCCAAGTGCAATCTGACATTTCCATTGGAAAGTTTGTCATTTTTAAGCATAATCGTACTCAAAACGTTTTGACGTACGACCATTATTTGTGTTGTTTACAGTGACTTGAAAAAATTAATTTAGAAAAAAATTGAAATAACTCGTTAACATTTTCGTGCCATCATTTTTCACAACTTTCGACGTGGATTATCACGACAAGAGTGCATTGATGAACTTAAATCTTTGTATGGCGATGAAGCACCATCCTATAGCACTGTGAAAAATTGGTATAATGAACTTAATCGTGGCCGAAGCTCGTTCAAAGACGGATTCCGTGAAGGTCGTCCAAAAACGGCTGTTGTGCCAGAGAACATTGATGCCGTGCGTGAATTCATAATGCAAGATCGACATGCGACATACCGAGAGATAGAGACATCCTTGGACATTTCTTCCACCAGCATACATTCGATACTGCATGAACACCTGGCCGTAAAAAAGGTTTGTTCTCGTTGGATCCCGCACGTCGCTCAAAAAAGGCTCGTGTCGATTGGTGCAAAGAAATGTTGCAAAAATACGATTGCGGTGCTTCAAAAGACGTTTATAAGATCGTCACAGGTGACGAATTATGCGTATGAGCCCGAAACGAAACAACAATCGACCGTGTGGGCCTTCAAAGACGAGCAAAATCCAACGAAAGTTGTTCGTGGAAGAAGCACTTCGAAGCAAATGGTCGCCTGTTTCTTCGGCAAAACTGGTCATGTGGCGACTGTTCCGCTTGAGCAACGTAGGACGGTCACTTCTGAGTGGTACACTACAATTTGTTTGCCTGAAGTCATCGGAGAAATTCGAAAAACCAACAAGAGAAGACGAATCATTGTTCACCATGAAAATGCGAGCTCTCACACATCGGCTCAAACCAGAGCGTTTTTGACCGGCCAAAACGTCGAATTAATGGGTCATCCGCCGTACAGCTCTGACTTGGCACCTAATGACTTCTTCTTGTTTCCGCACATCAAGAAAAAAAATGGGTGGTCAACGATTTTCGTCGCCAGAAGAAGCTGTTGAAGTGTTCAAAAACCATGTTTTAGAGGTGCCTCAATCGGAGTGGATAAAGTGCTTCGACAACTGGTTTGAGCGCATGCAAAAGTGTATAAATCATGCTGGAGAATACTTCGAAAAACAATAAAACTATTTTTGATTATAAATATTTGCATTTTCACTATTAGGCCAGAAATATATAGAGCAGCCCTCGTCTCTAACAAAATCTTATTAAAACTCGTCTAGTAGTCTGGTGGCTGCGCTCAGACATAAAATCGCGAAAATTGGTGCCTTTTAATCTAAATCAATAATCATCTGTTCCACCAACAAAATTTTCAAAAATATTGCATTACTACGTAAATTGTAACGCAATGTATTACGTTATGTAACACGTTACGTTTTGTTACTCGTTACGATGTGTAATATTTTACACTGTGTTACTCATAACTACACGTAATATGTTACGTTATGTTACTAATTACGTCACGTAATATATTACGTTATGTAACTCGTTACGTTACCTAATATGTAACGTTATTTAACTCATTACGTAGTACTAATTCTTCACAAAGTAAGGTTTTGTCGTTACGTTTTAGTTACTTATTGCGATCAGGTTCAATAGCGTACTTTGGTACACCAAAATAAAAACCTTAACTTAAGACGACTTTGAAATCTCAATGCATACCACTTAGGGATTCAAAGTACTTCCCTATTATTTTATTTTAGGAAAGTACAAAATAAAATTTTCTTTAAATTTCTTGTTACAATTTTTCCAGCAAAGGGCTGATTATTATTTAACTTATCATTTATAATAGTCCTCAGCAACGTATGTTGACGTCAAGTAATTTTCTCTGAAAGTTTATTTAGTATAATCACACTGTGTATACATGATAATAAATTGTTTGTTATCCATTTGTACTGAAAATGGGTGAAAAAAAGGGAAATAACACCCACACACTTAAGTGTAAATAGTCCTTCGTGAAAATATAAATAACCTCGACTATTAAACTTCCCACTCCAGCGTAATGGCTTGTAAACACAAGAAAATAAACATGATTCAAATACAAGGGAAAAGCACAACAATATTCTTGGATTTATTTTCATAAGTAAGAAGGGGTCTGGGAGCGGGTGCTTACGGTAATGGCAGTAGTTGTAGTAATAAAACGATTTCCTCTTAATGCCATACAATTACGTTGACTTAATTCAATTCACGATTCAATTCAATTTTCTTGTAACTGCGTGTTTAAACTTGATCTCTACAGAGTTTCATTTACTTTTTGCTTCTTCTTTTTGAGAAACAAAAACAAACCCCCCAAATATTCCTAAAAAGTTTTTTCATTTCATTATTCTTCCGGCTGTTCTTTATAGATACGGTCTATAAACACGCAAACTTAATGTTTTATTTATTTATTATATCCTTCATTGAAATACACACACATACACACAAACACAAACATTTTTAAAGTATCCCTCGTTTAAGGGTAGAAATTGCGTACATGCGTTAAATAATCATCTCCTTTGTTTTTGGGATTTTATTCCTTTTAACTTTTCGTTTCAATTGGCCACTCCCTTGTGTATTTTTACAATGCCACAAATAAAATAAATTGCTTACACCAACCATGTCTGTCTGTCTGTCTGTCTGTGTGTATCCTTAAAACTGCTTAACTGACATACAATTTTTCATCCCTTCTCAGTCAGTGTTTAACAACCGAGTGGCTGTTTATTGCGTTCCAACACATAAAACCAGAACTGCTGATACTGTGTGTCATAAACGAAGTCAAGTCTTCTTATCACTAATGGCGGAAGTGAAGGCAACTGTTTGTTGTATATTCTCTTTACTGTCAGCCATATTTATTGCTGTATTTTCCGTCGCCAAATATTTGCTTAAATATCCTGATAAATTGCTGTAAGAAGAATTCATTTTTTTTTTGCTTTCCTTTCGATTTTAAAACCAACTTCTGTTTAACGAATTTGTTTTAAAATTCAATTATTTTAATCCCATTAAAAATCGTTTAAACTTGTAAAATAATTATGTCAAGATAAAAATGTTATGGCCATCTTGAAATTGATTATAATTTTGTTTTAGGCAATCAATACAACCATTTTTGGTCAATGAAAATGTTATTTGTGACTATAAAAAGCAGCGGCTAAAATAATAATGACAACATTGCAAATAATATAATAAAAATATCTTGAAAAGAAATATTATTATTAATGTTAGAAGTACGAAGGCAATGATTAAGTGTTTAAAAAAATGTATAGTGAAGATTAAAAATTTTTATTCTAGAAGCACTACTTGTTTTAGAATTGTTCATAAAAAATTTGATTTTCCTTAAAACTTTGAAAATTTCAACAAAAATTCCAACAATTATGTCATTATCTGTACCAGGTAGAGATGTGTCGTTCACGAATGATTCACACAACTGAACGAAATGATCCGGCCACTTTGCTAATGGCTTTCATCGTTTTTACTTTTTTGTTTTAAAGTAGTTTTGTTATCAAAGAGCCAGAGCGACTTGTTTTTAAATAACTAAAAAATCTGTGAATTTTTCTTTTCGTTCATAAAAGTTTTCTTTCAGAATTTTTATGAAACTTTGCTAATTGCGCAATTGATAGGTGATTTATTACTATTTATTACCCGTCTCCTCATTTAATACTTAATTATTTATAATGATTCAATGAATCCCAGTATTTTACACTTTCAATACAAAATTATCTGTTTTTCAATTAAAAGTCAAATATATTTAAAAAAAAATTTAATTATTTATTACTACCAAGGCGAATCAATTACCAGGTGTCAAACTCCATATATAAAAAAATCTGTGTAAATTTTTTATATATGAAGTTTGATAGTACTTTTTACCAGCTAATTCATGCCTACGCTGCCACCTGGTAATTGATTCTCCTTGATTACTACCATTCCTTTCACAGAGTATTATGTTTTTGCTCGGTAAAGGAGGAAGTGAACGAACGAACGAATTGATCGAATGAGTTCACTTTTAAAACTTGAACGAATACGAGCGTTCACTAAAACGAAGAAATTGTCAACCAACCATAAACAAATGAAGAGTTCAACTCCACACTAAGTATATTTGGGAGGTTTCTTACAGGCAAAGGAAGAATTTCGAAGATAAGTTCGTAATCGATTAGTTGGTAAAACGACCCAGAATTAATTGGAGAGTGTTAACTGAGCATTACTTCTGCCTCTGTGGATGTCTTCTTTGTCTTTTAATACCGCTTATAAATACTAAAAAAACAGACTAGTACCATTGCGATATCCTTTTCAATTCCCCTGTATTTGATAGCGACTTTTGGTTACCGAATGAGAGTTTTCAACCACATTCTCATCTAACTTTTATTCTTCGTCGAACAGCAGGAGCCTTCTTTAATTTTCACCTCTATCGGCTGATAATTTAAGTAACCAGATTCAATTCTGACGGTATCCCCCGGGGCACAAAGAGTCTGGTTGTATACTGTCGAAGGATGCACCAGTGTCCTTTAATAAACTGGCACTACGGGAGCCGGTAGCTCATACAGGAAGCCACCCCTCTCTGTAGCCGGTTATTGGTGAGGTCCCTTCGGGGTACACGTGGTAGCTGTGGCTAAATAAAAGTCTATATCTGCAGGTCGGGTTTGGCATAGATAAAAGTATGCTGTTGCATTCTCAACAGAGGAGTTTTGGGTAGACTCCAACCATATAGCAGGGGGAATATTCATGGTTGTAGCCGTAGTCTTAAAGTTGCACAGAATAGTGGTTGGACCACCGTCTGATAGGGGCATCGTGTTGATCTAAATCACATGTCTGTTTCTAAGTAGCTTCTCCGCTTTTCTATAGTTTTGCTATTATGCTTGCTTCCCTCGACAAATTTCACTTTTCCGTAATTCCACAAAACTAAAGTTTCTAAAAGTCTTCACCCTTAAATCACTTTCCTGATTTTTCAACCAACAAAGACATCTACTCTCTTATCTGACTTTGCAGTTTCTTGATTAGGTTTTTCCATTTTGCTAACATTTTACAATTTTAAACGTTTCGTAGACAAAGAGCAAAGATGTGATTAAGATGTAAGTACCTGGCCGGGGGCACTAACCTGACGGTAGTCTTACCACTGAGTGAAATACAAAGCGTCGACTAGCGCCCTCCACTGGCTTAGCCAACGAAGTTACAATTTTAAGAACATGGCTACCAGGACCATGAACTTCCTCTTGCTTGAGGATTGGAGACTATCCAACCCCGTCTGTTGAGAGTGCTACAGCACACTTCCATCTATTCCGCACCAGTTCTGCAGATATATACTTTTAACCATAGCCACCAGGTGTACCATGAGGGGACCTCACCGATAACCGGCTACAGAGAGGGGCAGCTCTCGGTATGGGCTACCGATTCCCATAGTGACAGTTAATTTAAGGACACAAGTGATTTCTTCGACGGTACCCAACTGCCTATCTAGATTTGGTGCCTCCACATCGGGGACTGGCTTCCCGGGGGGAGAGACAAAGAGTAAAATCAGTAAGCTATTGTTTTCCCTGTAATATCTGTAAGTCTGTTCAAGGTCTCTATCTCTGCAACAGAAGTTTTTTTTATAACGGCCGCTACAACAACAAATGAAGTCAAAAGTTAAAGGCTTTCTTTATAGACGCGTTAAAGAAAACGCTGCAGGCAGTCATTTCAAATTTACAGAGAGTTTGTTCCCGCTTTAGTAACAAGTAAAATTAAAAATAAAAGTGTCATCCTACAGAAGGTCTGATTTTGATATAAATAACAACAAATAATAAAAGTGTTGAGTTAAAGGGTAGCCCAAACATGATACGGAAAACTCTTCGTATGTGAGTCTTTAGTCATAGTTAGCTTGGCTTTTATTTACAACTTAATGTAAAACTCATTCTATCTTCGCCCTAATAGAATGAGCAAAAGGAAATTTAGAACTGAATAATATGAAATTCCTATACATCCAAGCTGCACATAAGTTGCTTTTATTTACTATTTTTAAAAAACAATTTCACATAACCACCATCGTTTTTTATTCCTAACACGAAAGAAAAACATCATGCAACCTTTTAGTCATTTACCTTTCTGCTCGGCTTAAATATAGATATTGCACAAAATTTCTTCATCACAAAAATGCTCCACATATTTTTAAATAAAAACAAAAGAGAACCAATCCAACCAAACACGTGATGCCATGCGTTGTCTTAGTTTACGCATGTATTTAACGAAAGCTGTACGTACAATGGATGTAAAAATGTTGCCTGCACCACAGCATAAAACGTACAATCTGTGCAATAAAATTAAATGGAGTTCGATTGGTGAAGTACTGCATATTAAAACCGATGGACTCAGAAGAGACAAACTAACAATGCCTTCAAGGTAAATTTTACTTGGAATACATAATACAGCTCTGGCGCATAAAAGGCAAATGGTTTTCATTTAGAAAAATCACTTGATTAGGTGGCCTAAAAGCCAATAAAGCCAAAATGCATAAATAAAAGTTAAATGTTTTATCTTCAGTAAAATATATTTGAAAGATTTCGCCATTTGAAATTACTTGTAATCGTTTTACTATGAACTTGGCAAAAAATGGAAGAAATGTTAAGCTTCTCTTATTTTTATTAAATTATTTATTTAAACTAGACTTTTACTTTTGTTGATAATTTTTTTTCTTAAATATTTTAACATTATTTCAATTAATTAACATTTTTATTTTACATTAGAAATGTAGAAAATTTAATACAAGAGAAGGGAAATTTCTTTAAGACGTCATAACATGATTTGTAGACAAAAGTTGAAGAAAAAAAATAAAATAACTCATTTCTGCGTTTCGCAATGTATATCAATGAATATTCAAATATGTTCAGTATTAAAATTATTCTCAGTTTTGTGAAATGTAGCCATCATACTTTTTGTTAAATGACCACTTAAAACTATTTTACAAAATCTTTTTTTTTTACAGGATCATGAAAATATGTTTTTGTCGCACTTAACAAAAAATAAGTATTTTGTATAAAACCTAATATTTCCATCAAGAGCTTAATTTATAAAAGTTTCAAATGAGCCCCATGTTTCCTACTGAAAATTTAATTTTTACAAAAATCGTCAATTGTTATAAGAATTCTTTTTCGTTACAAAACCCACAAAAATGATTTTTAAGAACAAAAAATTCCTTTATTTAAAAAGTCCCTTTATTTAAAAAGTCCTTCTTTGACGAAAAAGTCTGAAATGATTAAAAAAAATTACAGAAAATTTATTATAATTTTTTTTTAATACAAGAATCGAATTTTTAACACAAATTACAACAAAAAAAGTCTACATAAATTTTAATTTTCGCAAAGTGTTTATAATACTTAATATGAGCTATTTAAACTAAAGAAACATATTTAATAACGGTTTTTTTTCAACAAAAATTTTTGTTTTTTACACAAAAGCTCAGACTGCTTAGAAGTGATTTCTAAATTTATATTTTATTTTGTACAAAAGTATCATTTTGTTTGCAAAGTTCAAAAGAAAATCTCACTCTTCCAAATAAAAATATTTTTGTTTTTGCAAAAAAAAAATCCTGATTTCCCACTAAAGCCTTGTAATCTGTTCAATTTTGCGAAAAAAGCTGATCAACATGCATTATTTTGCTACAAAATTTTTAAAATTAGCAAGTGGTGACAATACAGCGGTTTAAAAGATAATTGTTGTTCTTATCGCCTTCAAGAATGCCACGTTGTTTTAACAGTGTAAACTGGAAAAAAATCAAAATTTACGAAGACGAAGAGAAATACTCATTCAACTCAACCAAGCTTATGGGATTTATATGCTTTACTTTTAATTGCAGTAATGGCAAATTTTTATTTGGTAGTTGAAAAAAATGTTGCCAGAAACATTTTTTAGTTTGTTAAACATGCTGCTAGAAATATTTTGCGACTTTTTCGCAAATAAACAGAGTACTACTGCAGCAACATAATTTTTTATTTATTTCGCAGTAATTTTTTTATATGGACTTTTGACAACATTTTGCAAGATATATTGAACAAAGTACTAAATTTAAAACACAAATTTTACTAAATTGCATTTCACGAATATTTCTTTGAATTCACAAAAGGTTCCGCTTTAAACAAAATTTTTGATGTAATACAAAAAGTTCCAATATTCGCAAAAAGTCTAATGTTTTGGAATATTTTACCTTTCGAGTCCAAAACTTACAATTCACGAAAACAAAAAAGCACATTGCTTTTTCACCACAAAAATTCCACATTTTACAAAAATCATGTAAATCTCCCCTTTGTTCTGCACAAAAGTACCTTATAGCAGATCAAAAAACATTAAAATTTAAATAAAAGAATTTTTAATTCACCAAAATAAATTTCATTATTATATCAAAATGAAAAATGTATTATTCGGAATCTTTTAAAATTTAATTAATTTACTTTATTTGTGCTTGATTCCTTCAAATATAAATATTTCATGATATTCTCATGAAATATTTATTATTTTAAACTAAACTACAAAATGAAATGTATTACTGCGGGGAAAGCATATCCATATGGCCATTTCACTACTGCTCAAATAGCTCATCAGTGGATTTTACCCAAATTTTGTATAGAAAACTAGAAAGTCTTATATCAAAAGCCAAATTGATTAAATGAGAACTCCATTGAATCAATAAGACAGAAGACAATAACAACTCAAAAAAGTTCTACACAAAATGAAAGAAAAAATAAAAATAGTTACTAAATGTTTGCTGTGTTTTTGTGTAGAACTTTTTTGAGTTGTTATTGTCTTTTGTCTTATTGATGCAATGGAGTTCTCATTTAATCAATTTGGCTTTTGGTATAAGACTTTCTAGTTTTCTATACAAAATTTGCGTAAAATCCACTGATGAGCTATTTGAGCAGTAGTGAAATGGCCATATGGATATGCTTTCCCCGCAGTAATACATTTCATTTTGTAGTTTAGTTTAAAATAATAAATATTTCATGAGAATATCATGAAATATTTATATTTGAAGGAATCAAGCACAAATAAAGTAAATTAATTTCATTATTATATATAAATGTTTTTTGACCTTTTTAAATAATTTTTCTTTTCTAATTTTTTAAGCACTAGGTCAGTTTATAAATAATAAAATTTTTTTCCTTATTTGAAAGGCGATGTTTACAGATTGGTTCCGTTTTAAAAACAGTTTATAATCTTTAAAATTAAAGGGTGTCCCCATACACCAGTTTATAATTTAAAAAACTGCTACCAATGGCAAAAGTTAATACAAAAATAAATCTAAAAATTAAAGTTTGACCCATAGGTGACGTAAATTTACCTTTTTATTTCCTGATGATGCCACCTAACGGTGTTGCAAAATATTGAAAATATAAATAAAAATTTTATTATTTATAAACTGACCTAGTGCTTAAAAAATTAGAAAAGATAAATTTCATTATTTTTAAAAGTTCTATTATTCCTCAAAAAAATGCTCCACAATGTAGAAATTCCTTATTTTCTACAAATATTTCCACGCCTACCAAATGTTTTAAATATCACAAAAATTCTATTTATTTCAGAAGAAATTCCAATAGCGCATTTTTTTAATATTTAAAGAAAAATTTATTTTTTATTTGGTAAGTACCACTTCCTTTCAAATATTCCCTAATCTGTCTTAAAGTCATATATAACGAAAGTCCAATTTTTTCACCTTTTGTTGACAATAGTAACGTGATTTTTAGGATTTTTATTTCAACATATATCAAATTGTACAGTAGATATAAATATTTCCAAAAAAAAAATCAAATCCTCGGGTAACGAGTAATGAGATATTTTTGAATAAGAGGCCAAAAGTATGGGAGAACTTAGTTTATTCAATTTTTTCTTCTTTTTCTTTATTTTTTTGGTTTCAACACCCAAATTAAAACAACAACTGTTGGCTTAATCAATTTCAATAATCTAAATTTAAGAAAAAATAGCACTGAAGTTTTAAAACTTTTAATAATATAATTTTTGTCATTGCTTTTAATAGTATTTTTCTTTTAAACACTTAAAAACTTGTTTAATAATTGCCCAAAGCATAAATCGTTAAAAAAAGTAATTGCTGCAAAAAAAATAAAGTTGCAAAATATTCGCAGCAATTTACTGCAGTCTTTAACAAAATACTAAAATATGTTTAACAACAACAACCAGCAACCGCAAGATAGATTCATTCGCCGATACATTATTTATTATTTACTCCTTTTACAAAATACCTAAACATTATGACTTATTTGCTGTTGTTCTTGGCGTTGTTGTATTAAAGACAGAGTAACAGACAGACAGAAACTAAAGCCATCAAAACCGATAATTTTGATTTACAACACGCCAGTTATTATTTATAACTTATTTAGTTTTGTTTTGTGGTCGTGAAACCTGCACATTTTTACCAAAAGAAAAATCAGTTTTTTTTTCTCGTTCTCTTCTTATTATTTTTCAGAAAATGAACAACAAATTCTACAAGTTGGATTTTTTTTATGGATTCAGGGAGTTTTTTTTTGTAGTACGAAATGAAAAAAAGTGTAATTGTTGTGTATTTGATAGACAGAGGGGGACAAAAGCAAAAACATAAACAGTCAAAGCGTTTATTTAAAGTCGTTCATTGCTTACTTTAGTCTGTTGTTAACAGACGTTTAAGGGAATGAGATGTTATTGAAAATATTTTGCTAATAGTTCTTAATTATTTGTAATGTTGGGGAAAGCTAGTATCCATACGTATTTACTGGTCACTTAAGCCGTTTCATAAGGAATCCGTAATCTTTTTTTAAACTGAACTTTATCTCTTCATATTTTTCGTATGTTGTTTACAAAAGCTCCTTGATTAAAGCTGCGTGCGAATCAAAGTCTTCGTATAAATTAGCTCTTAAACTGAAGCGATATTTTACTATATGTTACCTCCTTGCTCAAAGACAGCGCTGTGCCCCTTGGTTTAAGCTCCTTTTAATCTTTAGCTGCATTCTACTTAAATATTAATTAAAAAAGGAACTTAAATTGCATCAATGATAAAGCAAAAAAAAGTTGCCGAGTGCAACTCATTCCTCTATTCCTCTTTCTCTATCTCTCCCTACCTCTATCTCTCTCACTCTCTCCTCTATAAATATAAACTCAAGGCTGGCCATTTACAGGTAATAAATTATCATAACAAAGCAAGAGAGAATTGCTGAGTGCCGTTTAGCATATTCCTATATCCATTATTTTCTCCTCTTTCTTCAATAAACTCACGACTGGCCGCAGAAAACTTATTCGTCCTTTAAGAAGCCTTACTGATTTACAATAATTCCAAGTTAAGGAATAAAAGTCAAGTTACTCTTTGAAGTTCCTGCAACAAAATTCAAATGAAATTTTAAAAAACATTTCATATTTCCATTCGTGGTCATTTTGCAGAGAAAAATAAGCAATCTTTGGTGCTTCAGAACAAAAACAAAAAAAAAATCGCTTTAACAATTATTATTTTCGTGGCAGTTATTGATGGAAACAAACACCCTTTTGGTTTAAGGAAGATTAAAACTACTTTTTCTACTCTTTTCCGAACCTCAATTCATGATGGTGTTAGTTTTCTTTTGTAACATTTACCACGAGCTCTACGCGACACAAGCCAATGAAACAAACAAACAACAAAAAAACACGCCTATTCACGTTTTATTTATGCCGTTTTGCACAAAAGAAGTTAAATACTAAAAGCAGAATATTTTCTTTTTTTATTGTTTCTCTATTTATTATGGTTTACGCCAATTCCTGTCTGTCTGTTTGACTGTTCAGACATTTTTGCAAAAATTACTTCATTTCTTTTTTAGCAGTGAAAAATAAAAAGCAGTTTATTTGTAGCCTTAAACCTCTAAAAGAAATAAAGAAATAAAATACACAAAATACACAAAAGAAATATCACCTGGATAATATCTTAACTTCGGACTACTCTGAATTCGAATTAACCAATAATAACAGAAGAAGAAGAAGAAGAAGATGAAAAAAGAACAGAAGAAAGGATTTTTGTTTTTAGTTGCTCCAATTTTAAGAAGTGAACAATGGTTAAGTCTTTCAAATTTATAAAATTTATTTCTTTTTTGTTGATAATTAAAGGGCCGGGATACTGTAATAGAAAAGTTTACAGCTGTAGAAGATTAATTTTGTGACTTAAACTGCATTTTTATAATTATATCAGCCTTCGTTTTTGATATATAAAGAACTTTAAAAACTATGCAGAAACGTATCGACTGGGATCAAGTGCAACTACTGTGCGATTTCCATTAGAAAACCTTCTGTACTTAGAGAGCCCATTTACTTTAACTGTATAGTTTATTGGCTGGTCCTATTAAACCTAAACATAGAGGGGAGATTTTGCGACTATTAAAAGTTTTAATTGGTTTTAGATTTAAATTCAATTAAATTTTTAATTGTCTCAATTATTTATTTAATTGAAAAACTAATGCAAACTTTTTTAAAATAAAAAATTTTATAAAATTCAAAATGACAAAGAATAAACCAAATATAAAATAATAGTTTTAAAACTTATCAGTTGGAAAAGCTTTTGCGAGCTAAATTATAGAAAAATGTGATAAATCATTAATTTTTGGAATAAATTTCAAACTTTTATTGATTTTTAATGATCAAAATAAACTCAAGTCGATAGGCCATCAAAAAAATCTATAATTGTGGAACATCTTTTACGATGTATCGTTTTCCTTTTGCTGGTAAAAATTTTAATGATTAAATATTTTTTAATGTAGACGTAAGGCCACTAACGGGATGAATTCAAACCACAAATGGTGCAGTGCTATTTTTGTATAAAATGAGTGGAATTCAGTTAAAGTTTAGAAGTGTCTTAAAACTTTACTTGGTATCCAAAAAAAAAAAAAAAAAAATTACGGTGTATACCTGCTGCATTTTGCAAACGCGCCAGTTAACCGTTTAGCTTCAGCGGAATTTCTAATTCAATTTATTGCAGCGGAAGCCTTTTCTATAACGTGTTTTTTTTAAGTCCGATATAACTTTAAATTGTAAAAAATAACACAAAAGATTAAATGTAATAAAGAATTCGTCTTTATACGAAAGATCAGAACATAGCATTAATATTTATAAATAATGTCAGGCATAAGGCCAATTTTGGGTCACTTTTTCAAGTACTGCTGGCCGTATGTCACAAATAACACGAACAATGTTCGCCTCCAAAGCGTCAATTGTTGCTGGTTTATCAGCACAAACCAGTGACTTCAGGTGGCCCCACAGTAAATAATCTAGAGCTATCGAATTGCACGACTTTTTTGCATTTGATTTTAATAACGCAATGTTTGCGATCGCCGTATGGCACGTAGCGCTATCTTGTTGAAACCACGTTTCGTCCGGATTAATGCCGCCAGCGTCAAACCAAAAATGTAATACAACTCTCATGTATGGGCCGAAGCTTCAATATCTATTTTGGAGTTACTCGACCGCGTGCAGGAGAGCGACATCGGTGACAGTAGGGTAGCTCTATTGACTCAATGGAGCGTCGACGCAATGTGGGGTGTGTTTCACTGTTTTATCGTTACTACAACGGAATGTGCTCCTATGACATCAGGGAACTTGTTCCTGAAAACCATATTTAGTACGCTTAACGCGCTCTGCATCAAGAGCACATTCATTTGTGGTCAATTGGCCAGTGAATCGCACTACGCGTTACAGAGAGAATTCTTTTTTAGCCGAACAATTCGTAGGTGGAATAAACTCCCCGCAGAGATCTTTCAAAGTGCAAAGATTCAAATCAAATGTCCACAAGCACTACTCCCTTTATCCCCCTTCCCCCATCCTAATTTCCTAGTTCTGGCACAATACATTGCATAAGTAGGGGTCATCCCCTGAGTGCTGGTCCTAATAAAAAAAAAATAAAAAAATTAAAAAAATCACACCAAACGGCGCATTTTTCTGGATGCAATGGAGTCTGTAGAGTATGTTGTGGATTGGTCTCACTCTATAGGCCGCCATTTTGCTTATTAACAAACCGAAAGATAGGCAAAAATGAGCCTTAACGCTGAACACAATTTGAAGATAAAACAGTCGTCTATAAGCTGCTCAAGTTGATGACTGATTTTAAAAGTAAATGATTTGAGAGTTTTTACTAAAAATAATACTGTTATTATAATAGTGTTATTTTTTATAATTAAAAGTTCTATCGGGCTTAAAAAAAACACCCTATACATCCTTTAAAGTTATGATCGATAAAAAAGTGGTCGACCGAATGTTGCGATCTCGGTTTCCACAATTATGTTCTTATGATTTATGTTGAGTCAAAACAGATAATAATAATGTGATAAGGACCTCTGAACATGTATTTTGTAATTTTTCGACTTAAGACTGCATATTTTAAACTCTTTAAGGAACACACAAAATCACACACAGAAGCAGTCAATGAGTCTCAAATGATTTAAGAACAAGCATTTGTGTAACTTTTATTTATATAAATAATTTTAATTCGGCTTAGGTTAAACGTATACTTTAACTTCTAAATTTATTAATAAAGAAAAATTATTTTTAACATTTTTTTAGAAATTGTAAAATTCAATTGTAGCAGATTATAATGCTGCATCGCTGATCACTACATCCTTCTTCAGCGTTTTTTGCAACTTGTCTATTTTGGGCTGTGTACGTAACAAACATCATGTATTTAACCACCTGATTTCATAAATAAGAATACGAAAAATATTGATAATTAAAATTTAATTGTTTAGAAAAAGTCCACACACAAACTAAAGCTTTTCTAATAGTTCTCCTAATTAATTGTCATATTTTTATATCTGTTCTTGCTTTTTGCTAAACAACGCATCGGTTTAGCACCGAGTGAAATTTTTATTTCTTTTTTTTCATACTTTTTTCTTCAGAGTAGATGAAGTATGAAAGAAGCAAGACTGCACGGTGCCTTCCGTGTAGTTTAAGAAAACAAAACTTTACAGAAGATCACAAAGGTCAGAGTATATTATAATAATTATAATAATAATAACAGTTCGATCACGAAACGGCAACACTTGTCTCAACAGCAACAAAGCGAGTATTACTGCAGAAAACAATAATAATTTTCCACTTAAATGACTAATTACTCGTAAAACGTTTAGATGCAGTCATTTAGTTTTTTTTTTTGCAGATAATAAAGTTAACGTTTCAAAGCTTTTAGAAAAATATAAAAAAATTAATGTTCACAACAAGAAGAAGTGAATAAATAACGCTGTTTCGGAAATCAGCAAAAAAAAATTACTTTTGAAATGAAAATCAATTCGCATTTAACTCACACATTTGCCAGCTTTGACGCTTAAAGCTAAAAATTACTTTTATTTTTATTTTGTTTTTTTATTTTTTTATTTTTATTTCTTTAATTGTTTTAGTTTCAATTGAGAAGATGTTTAAATGGCGTGTAAGAAAACACTTTGTTAAAATAAAATTTATTTCTTTCGTGAATTACAAACTCCAATTGAATAGTGTGGCATCTAATGCCTAAATTATCGCATTGCCAATTGTTTCACTTAAATGTTGTGTGTGTTTATTTTTTTAGGTTTCAATCACGATTCTTTGAATTCTATTGCAGAAAACAATTTTGTTAACTTCGTGCCACAAAAGCAACATTAGTGAGTGAGAGATTATGAGCCGTTTGAGCTGTAAATGTATTTTCCAGTTTATGTTCTTAGTTATTGGTCATTAATGACGTCAATAATGTTTTTTATTAAGACTGTTCGTATACCAGTCAGTGTTGTCTTAAAGTAAGTTTATAAATAAAAATATTGCTGGCAATAAAACTTAAAACTTCTCATTTATGAGTTTGAAAATTGAAAACGAAACAATTGCAGATTAACACGCAAATAACTGGAAATATCCAAAGTAGTTAAAATAGAAGTTACTACTTTTCGTTTCGCCATTTGAAACAATCGCCACTCGAAATTAGTTAGCAAACAACACTTTAATTTCTGCGGGTGAATATCTTCCCCCTTTTTAGTTCGCTTCCTCATTTGCCCTTTACCACAAAAATGTGAAAAAAAGGGTATATCTAAGTTTGTCATTCTGTTTGTAATTACTACAATATCTATTTCCGATCCCATAAAGTTTATATATTCTGACTTCTTATGCATATCGATGTCCGTCTGTCCGTCCTTGTTAGTGTTGAAATCAAATTTGCTAAGGCATCTATCAGCTAAAGAAAATTTAAATACGCCAATGGATCAGATATAATGTTAAAAGAATAGCTGTTAAAAATCAGCAAGATCGGTCCATGTCTTTCGAGGCAGCTTGCAAAACACCACGCCTACCTCTAATTTTTCCATATCATTTGGAACAATAAGGCAACTCCCATAAAACAAAAAAAATTTATATGAGACGATAAAGAATTAAAAAATAAAAATAAAAGATCATTAATTGAAAAAATTGGCGTTAGCCCATATTTGCCGTGTTACGGGCCTCTGAAATTTTAAAATTTTTTAAAATATCAATATGGATATCATTTTAAAGCTTTTAAAGAGATGTTTAAGGAATTACTAAAAATTTTTAAAAATGCTTAACCCATTAAGAGCCGATGACATCTTTATGTAAAATTATACCGAATTTTTTTCTTATATTTCAATTCTTTGTCACCCCAATGTTTGCATTTTTGATTGAACTTACTTGACTAAACTAGATTTACATACATGGTGAAAAGGTATAAAAAAGATTCGGCATGGCCGAGTTTAGAACTCTCACTTTTTTTTAAGAAATTTCAAATTTAATATCTCTCGCTTTTAAGAATGTTAGGTTTTTCGCTTTGTCGAATGTAGGGGATTTTTTGTTTCTTTCCTAATTCTTGCGCACTGTTCCTGACTTTGTAATTTTAGATTTTCTTTGCTAAACATACGCAACCATTCACGTCGCAATAATCTATGACTCAGGCACCTTTAACTAGCGCAACGATCTCAGTGGCTCCGACCACAAACTCTTGTTTAGCAAGCATTCGCCTTTACGAGTTTACACAGCCATCCGAACTACAATCTGTAACTATGGTAGGCTGTAACTTCTCGCCGTCTTGTTTAGTAATCATCCCCGCTTAATCTGCGCAGTCATACCAGCCATAATATACTTTGAGAAGATTTGTTCTCACGATATCCTTTTTTAGCGACCAAACACCTTTTAAGCAACTTATCATTTTGATATCCTCTTTCTTTTTGCTCTAATAAAGCTGCTCTTTTGACACTTAGACCACGATTTTATTTATTATTTATACAGCTGCCTTAACGATCTCATCGGCTATTATAATATACCTCTTCTGTTTTTCGTTTACTCGCCTTTCCAACAGGTTTTCCTCAGCAACAAAAATTTTTCTCTATATTGATGGGAGTTGAACTCATGACTTGTGATCATCTGCTTACAGCACACACGCACAAACACACTACCAATGCAGCTACCGCGGCTGGTCAACATTAGAAAGCTTACTTTTCAAATTATTAAATAACGAACTTAAGCCCAAGTAAGGAAAAATAATAAATTCGTAAAAAAATAGTTGGAATAAAATCAAATGTAAAAAATTTCATAAAATCAATCATTTTAAAAATTTCAAAAAAGTGAGGTTATATTCAAAGCAGCATCGCGCACGTTTTTTTCAACTGGCTTCTACTAAAATGCCATCGTGTTTTTAAATAAATGAAATAACAAAATAAATATAATCATTTGCACTTTTATATACTGTTCAGATTTTATAATTTCCTATACGAAGGTATAGGTAGATGTGCCGTTCCCGGAGAGACTAATAACATATTTCTGAAAATTTGTGTTGTTTATAATTTTTAATATATTTAAACAAAATTTATTATTATAAAATTTTATTTTCCATTTAATTTGATAAGCTTCCCCTCATAAATTAAAGACTTTTTTAAGATCTTCATTCGCTGAATTAAAGTTTCTAAAAATATGTTGATAAATTATATCGAGAGGCTTAAGAAGGTAATGTGAGGATTTCAAACCTTTTAACATTTTATTATCTTCATTAACATCAATATCTCATCATCATGAGATTTATCATGGAATTGATATAATTATTTTAAAAATCAACACGCCACCAGCATTCACTTAAACAAAAACGTAAAAGACAATAAACTAATAAAACCATAAATCCTTTTTTTGTGTTCTACAACTTCACAAAGATAATTTAAATGTTAAATCCTTTTATTCTTAATTTCAAAGCAAAATATTGTACAATAAATTTTTTTACAATATTTCCAAATGCGGGTGGTCTGGTCTGTCTGTTCTGTTAAGTAGATTTTCCGCACAAAAGTCACGAAATTAATTCTAAAACGTTTTCAGAACCTTGAGTATAAAAATCTTTAATAAAATTAAAAATGACTTTTGTTTTCTTTTTTATTTTTTGTGAATTTATAGAATCTTTAAATGTTCTCACGCTTAAAAGTCAAAAAGCCGACATGGAGCAAAATTTGTAAAATTAGAAAGAGATAGATGCCAAAAGGCAGGCGGCATTTTATTTGTTTGTTAAACTGGCCTACTTAATCTCAGCTTATGGATAAAAAGGCAAAATTTAAAAGGCTGCATAGAGTTGACATTCTCTCATAAATAAGGATTTAAATGAAATTTATGACAAAACATTGTGTAACTGACAAAAACAAAACCAAAATAAAAATAAAAATAAAAATAAAAATAAAAACAGAAACAAAAAAAATATCATAAATATCCTGGCTGCAGGGTTATGCCAGCATGAATACATGTGTTTGTGTGTGTTTTAGGTCATAAAATAAAATTTCTTTAAAAAGACTTCCTTAAATTTTAATGTTAAGATTTTTTTTCAAATTTCTTCTTTCTCTCTTATTTTCTTTTGTTTGGCTAAATGTTGTCTTCCAACAATCAATATTTGGGTGATCTTTCTTTTTTCTAGTCTATTGAGTGGCAAAAAGGCAATTTGTTAGTTGACAAAATATTGTTAGACTTTGATGTTGCCGTTTAGGCCATAATCACTAAATCCTTGTAGCCAACTGTGCTTGTTTTGACTGCTGGCTTTGTGTCCTTTTTTTCTAGCTGCGGCTTGTGTCCTTTTATGTTGGCTTTAAATTGACATTTTTAGTGATCATTAATTTTATTGGTAACAAAAAGGGAAAACGTTTAAAAGAAAAGTCCTTGGAAGACTAGAATAAATAGTTTTTATTTTTAAGCAAAAGGGTTTTCTTCAATTATTGTTTCCTCATAGACTTAGTTTTTTTTACTGAAGTATTTGTATTAAAAATAAAGCGATTGTTGTTATAATTTAGAATAAAATTTATTATTTTTAAACTTTAAAAAATATTTGACAGAACTTCCAGCATTTTTATTATATTTTTGCTTGGCTTATCTATACCACGTGATCGCGATGGCGAATTCATTAATATTCGCCTAAACGCGAAATGAAAAAGTCCATATAAAGAAAGTTAAACCAACAGAACACAGAAATAAGGACTCCAGATAAAAAGCATATTTAAGCATTTAATCACCAGAGAGTTTCATTGACTTAAGTGTAGCATTAGTCTGTCTTGTGAAACATCTTATAATTTATTATAATATTTGTTATTATTTACCTACATCTCTTTATTCTCATTTCAATCACTTGCTTTGAATTTTCATTGCAAAAACCTTTAGTGCATTGACTTAACGACAAAACTTTCAATTTTTATTTTTGACGATATTTGCTGTTGCTAAAAACCAGCTGATATGGTTAGTAAGTTGAATGTTGTTAAATTTGTCGACAAAATAAACGACGCACGGTGGTTCAGAATTAATTTTCATTGGCCAAAACCCATATTTTTTGTTGACACAGATTTTTAAAATTTTTATCTCACCAGAAAGAAAACAGATCAAAACTAAGGTAGCCGAAAAATTGGGTCAAAATATTCGCAGTAGTGGGCGTGGCATGCTGCTAAAGGCAAAGAATTTATGTTAATTTAAAAATAAAATAAAAATTGTAATATTTGATCTCATATTAATTGCGATTTCTTAAAAACTGTTATCGATATTGAGCTGCGGTTTTTTTTGTTATGTTGGGTGAACTGTTGTTTTTAAGAAATGGTATATGCGCACCCTGTATAATTTGTAAATAGGGTGTTATGTTTAAAATTGGAAACCTCCATATATTCGCAAAGTTTGAAGTTTAGTAGTATATAACTTCTAAAGGACAAAAAAGGACAAAAAACCAAAACCACCCAAAGAAAGACAAAAATGTTCTCTTTAAGCCTATATATACTTTTGCACCCGCCCGGATCCGCCCGTAGAACACTTTTTCTATTTTAATGAAAATACTCAGCATTTTTACAAACAAATTTCTATCAAAACTGCTAGTAAATTTACTTTAGAAGTCATTCACTGCCAAGAAAGAGAGGAATCTAACTAAAAAGTTAATTTTATTCGAAACAATTTTTTGTAAAATTTCCTTAAAATCCAGTATAAGTTGTATATGACAAATTTTTCCATAGAAAACTTGTATAAACCGAATCAACTTAGGTAGTTAAACTTAGTTTTTTGTGTTTAGGTAATCTACAACTGCAAGCTGTACTTGATCATACAGCCGAAAGGTTGCTAAAATCACTTATAGTAAGTGAGTTGAAAAAATATGGAAACTGCAATTTAACTCTTTTTTGTAAATGGGGATGCGATGGGTCTTCTGGACAAAGACAATATAAACAATTTTTATGTGAAGATATTTCTGACACAGATATGTTAATGGTGTCATTTGTACCATTGCGATTGATAAAAAACTTAGAGGACTCGGGACCTTCGTCCAGCACAGTGAAAACAAGTTATATTTGAAAAAACCAAACTCCATCGTCTACAAAATACTGCAGACCAATAAAATTTGAATTTAAAAAGGAAACTCATGATACTATTAAGAATGAAGTAAGTGACATTAGAGCTCAAATTTCAACACTAAGGCCATTAGAGTTAGAGATAGAGGAACAGGCTATTAAATTGAATTACCAATTAATACTATCTATGATAGACAGAAAAACTGCCCAGGTTTTGACTGATACAAAAGCTTCATCCAGCTGTATTATATGTAAAGCAACATCAAGTCAGTTAAACCAAGAACCGACAAAGTCGGAGGATATTATTGATGCATTTGAATTTGGATTATCACCGCTACATACGAGGATAAGATTTATGGAACACATACTGAAAATAAGCTATGATTTGGACTTCGGAGCTTCAGGATCAGTAAGAAATAATAATACCAACAAAGAGATAAGAAAATTGAAAAAGAAACAAATTCAAGATGCATTTCTCAAGCACGGGTTGATTATAGATCAACCAAAACAAGGATCAAGTAACACAAACGATGGCAACACCGCAAGAAGATTTTTTTGGATCCCGAAACTTCATCTGATATAACAGGTGTTGATATAGATGCTATTTCAAGATTTAAAACAATTACTGAAGTACTTGCGTGCAATGAACTAATTAATGCTAAAAAATTTGGTGATTACGCCAAGGAAACCGCTGCTATATATACATCCAAATACAAATATAGAAATATGTCAGCAACAGTGCATAAAGTTCTTTATCATGGAGAAGAGGTCATTAAGCACCATTTATTGCCAATTGGAGATTTGTCAGAGGAAGCCCAGGAAAAAAGAAACAAGGATTACAGGTTTTACAGAGAACATAATACCAGAAAAATATCACTAATTTCTACAAATGAAGATTTCAATGGAAATTGAATCATTCGGAACTAAATGCCGAAGCTAAGGCACTGCTACAGGACACAGGTAATACAGAGCAGAATATAGAATATTAACAGGAAATATTCCAGCCAAATGAATAATAATTATAATTTGAATTTAGTATTTGAATAAAATAAAGTATACAGACATTAATATTAAATGTTATTTTATTGACCTACAATCTATTTATAACTATAAATAAATATGTATATAATTGAAGAAAAATTAAATTACACTGTTTTATTTTAAAATTTACCAAAAACAAGGAAATATGTAAGTATTGTTAGGCATAAAGTTGAAATTTGGACAATCCTAATGAAAATACGGAAAATACCTCAGTGAAAATAGGGGCCACCCTAAGGATAGCAAAATATTGTATTGTCATCCAAGATTGACCCGTGGACCAAATTTGAGCCACATTGTTTAAGAAAAAGTGGGTTAAAAATGAGTTGGCACATTTGAAACGGAATTTCAAACAAGAATTAGGAAAAGCAAATCGAAAGTTCAACTTTAGGCTTGATTTTCTCAGCAACCGCTGAACCGATTTTAATAAGGCCCAAACTCGGTAAAAGCTTAAGATGTTGTCTATTGACTAAAAAAAGAACTACTAAAAAATCTTTATTAGTTAAAAAGTTACAGAGTTTTGGCCAATGAAAAACGTTTCTGAACCACTGTGCGACGTACAACATGTGTTTATGTATGAATTTAAATTCATGTTTGTTTTTCGTTTATTTGTTGACGGAGATGCCACTCAATTTCAAAATGTCTACTAACGATAAGCAGAAGTTAGTGAATCAAAAACGATTAAGTCATTACAGCAAACAACAGAAAGACAAATATAAAGACTGTCGTATTATTTACAGTTAGTGAATCATACAGTAATACAGAAAAGAGGCATGTGGCAGACGCCGACCTCCTTTCTCACAACTGATTTCCCGTAAACTCACAGCATCTACATACTAGTATGTCATTGCGTCAATGAACGACTTTATGGCGCACTCAAAAGTGACGTCATAGTGTCGATCGGCATTGTATCGTTTTTAGTATGGAAAGTCCTCACTTAAAACAACAACGACTGCGCTTCCCAAAAATTTTCTGCATAGCCGGCCTTTGCCCGGGCGCAAGGATTTTCTCCACTGTTATAACAAGAAAGCCAATTTATAAAAACGGACATTATGGCCTTGGGCGTTATGACAATTTACTCATCTACATTTAATAAATTACCCGCACTGGCTGACAGCTTCCTTTGGGAACCTTTTACAAACATTTTAATATTTTAATTTTAGCTAGATGAGTTGCCTTGTGCTCTCTTCAGTATAAATTTCCTGGGGAAGGTTTTTGCTTATGTGTAAAAGAATATTTTACACTTTCCTTCCTTAAGCGTCTTTGAGCCTCATGGAAGCTCAATCACAAGAAATTCACTACAAGTTAATAACCACAAAAAATGCCTAAAAGCTACCAGTGTTGTCACCCTTAAGCGTTTTTTTTAATCTTGTTTTGCTTGCTCCTGAAGCAAAGACAAATCTTAGAGGCTTTCATCTCGCAAATTCGAAGAAAAGTCAAGTTCACTTCCGTAGAGATCAACAGTATGCAGTCTGTATTAGTATTTCAATTATCTGGTAGTCTTAAGTAACATGTAGACCGGCCTCTTGGACGTTTTTAAACAGTTCAACTTTCCCGTCATGAAGTATTTAGTCGTCATTTATTTAGAGACGAGATTAAAAATTAAGTGACAGCTCTTATAATTTCTATTACAGCAAAAACAAGAGCTGTCCTTTCTGTACTCCATTAAATAAAATTAACAGAAACAAATTCCTTAACTTTGCTGTGGAACAAAAACCAAAATAGTTTTTTATAAAAAAAAAGTTAAAAACATGAGTCGTAAATCATTTTTATTCAAACTACTACATATTCGTTATTTTGTTAAATTATTTTTTGCTTCAACCCCAAAAAACAATTGCATGTCAATAAAGTAAGACAACTACAAAAACAAGTTTTTGTCATTTTTTTTCTTTGTTCCAAAAAAAAAACGATCAGCAATAAAATTCAACCTTTGGCAACATAAAAAATCTTAAAAATAAAAAATAAAAAACAATTGTTTTTATTTTGTGGATCCAAAGTAGTTAAAAATAATAATAAAAACAAAAAGAAAATCTATTAAATTAATAAATACAAACATAAATATAAATATTTATTATAACAATATTTTCTTGTATCAATAGTAAATTCATGTCTATTAGTGCTTCATACTCGTACACTGAGTAACAAACACACACACAGTCGTCATACGTAGATGAGGCGTAAATGATACCCCACTTAAGAAGACAATGAGGAAGAACATTTTATTTTTGAAAATCAAAATATTTTTAAAAGATCAGATCTTGATGTGGCAATGTGCAGCAGTAGACAAAACACCTACAAGTGCGAGGACATACTTTTATGCTGTCTATTGATGCATTCTTTCAAATTGCGTTTTTTACAAACTTTTTTCTGAGTAAATTTTAAATTTTGCTACATTTAGAAAAGTTATTTTTTTTAAACTTCCTTCCTTCAGTATTAAAGGTACCATTCGATTTCGATGACAACTCACATTAAACATGAAAAAATCATTATTTATGAACGTTGTTAGCCATGTTTGAAACCAATTTAGCGATTGTTCGATTAATCTTTTTTGATTTATAAGCAACTACGACGACAAACGAGCCCTACTATAACATTCACTGCAAAAAACACAAACAAACAAAAATAAAATAATAAAGTTTACGACAGCAAATAAACAAACAAACAAAAGCTCGTTGACACTCAAATATACACATTCATATACTAACACACCAACGGATTTGTACACTCATACTCATATAAATAAATAAAATACAAAGAAAAATAGAAAAATTAAAAAAATGTTTAACTAATAATTGTATTTAATTGGCAACATTTATGTTCACATCTAACATGTAACAATAATACAACAACAATAACAACAACAATACGGAATAATAAATGACATACATTAAATTGCAATTGTGTATGTGAGTACATGTATGTGTTTGTGCATAAGTTAACATAAATATTGTTTATGAACACAACAATAACAATAACAACAGTTACAAAAAATAAGAATAAGAAAAATACAAACAAAACTTCTGCATTTTCAAGCAACTTGTGAACATGAACTTACAAACAATTGTCTATTGTTGTCTTTTTTTAAGTTGTTGCTATTGTTGGTGTTGTTGTTGTTATTGTTGATGTTGTTGAAATGCAACATAATGTTACAACTACAAGAATAAATGTAAGACATTGTTTTTATGTTCGATTTCATTTTTAAGTTTTTCATAGTCTATAATAAACAACAATAATAAAGCAATATTATGATAGAAAAAGGGTGGCCGTATTTAATATTACACTGAACAAAATACCACGGTATTTTACTTCATAAGATTTTTTTTAAAGAAATCATTTTTTTGTTTAATAAAATCATTTTATGATATGAAATTGAAAAAAAAAAACGAAAAATATATAAAGTGACCTGTGACCTTTAGAGTATAGTTTTTAAAGAAAATGTCGCCTAAATGTGTTTCATGATTTTATAACATTTATAAATTAGTTCAAAATATTTACAAAGTGAATAACTTTCACTTTCAAGATCAGATCTTGATGTGGCAATGTGCAGCAGTAAACAAAACACTTACAAGTGCGAGGACATACATTTATGCTGTCAATTAATGCATTCTTTCAAATTGCGTTTTTTTTTGCAAATTTTTTTCTGAGTAAATTTTTTTATATTAACTTTCTAAGACAATTAAAAAATACATAAATAGTTTAAACAAAAGTCTTCCTTCATTTTTATTTTAACGAAGCAGTACAGTTTAAAAAGCAGCGAGTCTGCGAAAATATGAAAAACGTTCGAGTTAATTAATAAATTTTTGAAAATGCGTTCTTTTAAAGCTTATTTAAAAAATACTTTTTAAAGGTACTTTTTGAAGGTACTTTTTAAATGTACTTTGTAAAGGTACTTTTTGAAGGTACTTTTTGAAGGTACTTTTTAAAGGTACTTTTAAAAGTACTTTTCTGAGGCACTTTTCTGAGGTACCTATGTAAACGAACTTTTTTGGACATAATTTTTTTTAAAAAATCATTAAAAAAAATATAAAAACAATACCTTTGTGATAAGAGTTAAAAAGGAAAAAAAAAAGATCAGAAACTTTGACACGTTTTTTTATATATTCTATTTTCAAAAGAGCATAAAAGGAGGAAGTGTTCTGTTTCCAAAGTTTGAAACGGATCTAGCAACTTAAAAATTATAACATTTTATTTTATGAGTTTTTATGGTCATAGAATGATACAAAGACTTTGTAATAAAATGATTGCAATAAATCTAATGTCGGTGTCCCAGATGAAAAAAACTAACAATCCACCAAGAGGCGGTTTGACTCACACACGATATTTGTTTTTGACCTTATTACATTTTTTTTTTGTATTAAGAATTAAGATGTCTGCCTATAAGGGTTTAGAAAATAGTCCACATTCGTCAAAAATATGGCCTTTACAGGTACACCCTGTAATTTTAAAATTAATTGTTAACGCTTATTTTTATAGCGATCATATTTTTCCATGCTTTGTGTAAATTCTACCTACCTAAAACTAAAGCAACATTTGGTTAAATCATGTCAGTATAGGCACACCCTTTATTCTTTGAATCCGCATTGCGATATTTGTACTTGTTCTTAAGGCAAACATAAAAATACTTTAACTTAAAGTATCTTTCTATTTGGATACAAAAACAAGGACATGTGTATTAAAAATCACATCACTATTGGGACACCCTTTAATTTAAAGTTTTATTTTTTAAACTTGGTGCTATAAGGGACACAGTCTAATGTACACTATGCAAATTCACAGTTGAAAAAATAACAATATTTTTATGAATATCACGTTCCTTTCGGAACACCCTGTAAATTAATTTCTGTTGAAATTTCAAGAGTCAAGAAAAGGCTCTGATAAATGGACAGACATTGAAGCGAAAAGAAAAAATTATACGTTTTTATTCTTCGGCTACGTACGGAACCCTAAAAAACACACTTAAATAAATGAAAAAAAGTTATGGTTGACAATACATTAAAATTAAGAAGGCCTTGTAAAATTTTAATAACCAGCTAATAATTCTCAAATGCTCAATGACTTCCTTTTGATTTGAAAAACATCAAAAACAATAAACTGCCCTTTTTTTCTCAGTGTATTGCAAACGAAACCTAAAGATTCTTTAAGACCTTGTTTAACTTTGCAGTCTATAATTTTTGTCTTTCACTGGCAACAATAACTTTAATAATAAACGGCAAAAATATAAAGCCATAAATATGAATTTCAAATGCATTTATTAGCAACTGTCAATGTGCTAAATATTTATATACAGAAACAAAAAAAGGTGGTGTTTACAGGCGTTTTATAATGAAAAAAAAATAAAATCAAACAAATGTTTCTTCCTACATAAAGTTCAGAAAGAAATAACTAAAAAAAGTAATATTGTAGGAAAATTAATTAAACAATTTTAAAACAAGAAATAAAGTTAAAAGAAAAAATTTGAAAATAAAAATTTTAATTAATATTTAATTAAATTCTGATAAATAATAATAAATCGGTAATGAAAAATTTTTAAAAATATTTTTAAATAATAATATAATGTAAATAATATTTATATGTAAATTTTTCTCTATTTACTATATATAGAAAATTTATAGACGATTTTGTCAAAACTGAACTTTTCCTGCTTGCTATACATTTCTCTATTTATTTCATAGAAAAAATAAGTCTTAATTTTACTTAATCCCGATTATATTGAAACTAAACTAAAAACTTAAAGATCTCTTCATATTGATATTTAAAATATGGTGCACAATCGTACTTTTTTATGAAAAGTTCACAGACCCGTAACTCGGAAAATATGGGCGAGTGCCAATTTTTTAAGTTGGTGTTTTTTTATCGATTTTTTTTAATTCTCTATCGCTCCAAATGTTTGTTTTTTTAATTGGAGTTACTTTATTATTCTAAGGCATGGTGTTTTGCCTGTTGTCTCGAAGGGCAAGGACATATCTTGCTGATTTTCAATAGCACCTTCTTCGACACTCATCAATTGGCATATTTAGTGCCTTAACAAACACTAACACGGACGAATAGACGGAGAGACGGACATCGCTCAATCGACTTTGCTATGCATAAGAAGTCAAAATATATACACTTTATGGGGTCGGAAATGGATGTTGTAGAAATTACAAACGGAATGACAAACTTAAATATACCCTTTTTCTACTTTTTGTGGTGAAGGGTATAAATAAGTTCCATTAGTACACACTGAAAAATGTTTTGTAAATAATCGGTTGATATATTCAAAATTTAACTACTACTATCACAATTTATTGTTTAGAAAGATCACCTTACTGATTTATGGCTTTACTTAAATTTATTCTATTGATTGAGAGAGGCAACCAAACTTATTCAGCACATTACTACTGAAAATAGAATTTTCATAGTCAGTATTATATAAATCGTTCGCTTTACTTCTTCAAAAAAAATTTTGACAGAAAAAAAAATAATTATAATAAAAAATGTAAGGATACTTAGGTTTAAATAAATATGAAGATTTAAAAAAAAAATAGCGCAAAGTTCTGAAAGATCCTTGAAAGGTAAGTTTTAAATTGTCTTAAAAAGACATATGCAAATAAAAAAAATGTTTGACAAGAATTTCGGTATTTGCAAATAAAATGTAAAATGATAGAAGCGGGAGAACATAGAGTTGCATTGTTAATTTGTATGGTTTAAATCGTGAAATTTTACGTTATCTTATTTCTGTAACTTATTTTTTAAATAAAAGTACATACAAAAGCTGTTGAAGTTGTTTTATTCACCACACAATAATATTTAATATCGACTATCGAATGAATTTTTAAGAAAGTTGTGAATACCATATTTATTCAGTCATCATAACCGAATTCCAAATAATACCCACAACTGCCCAAATTCGATTGGAAACAAATTCGGTTGACGTAACGAATCTCTTTTCTCTGTGTACGCAAAAAGCAGACGGACTCGGCATTTGATTAAATGTTAGCAAAGGAAATCAAACTACCTGAAATCACAACAACAACTTTTTGCACCTATTAGAGGTTTTATTTACTTAATTAAAAATACATAAAAATTTCTAATTAAATAGCTCACTGAATCAAGAATATAATAAATATCTAATTAATTAAATAAATAATTAAACCAATTAAAAATTTAATAATATTTTAAAATTAAACCTTAAATCACACATCTTTAAAAGAAATATTTATTCCAGAAATAAAACTATGTTCTTCCGCTTAAAATTTTAAGCGATCTAAAAATTGCTACCTGGGTAGAGACATTAGTTGAGAACAATGTGCATAAAAGCATAGAAGAACTTGATCTTAACGTATTTGCTTAAAACCTGAGACAAGCTTCTTTATCATGCAGACAATTGCAAAAAACCTTGTTTTTGTAACCTAAGTGAGAAGTTTCTCACAAAAAATTGTTATGGTCATCTTGTTTTACAGAAGATGAAATTTTGACAAAATTATCAACTTTTTTTTTAAAACAACAAATACAAACAATTAAAGGGTGTTCGGAAAAACAAGTGATCTTCACATAAATATTGTTATTATTTTCACTCTAATAGGCAGACACGTGAAATTTGCACATTGTTTGTAAAACTATTTCCCTTTTAGCAGTAAATACAAAAAATTCAATTTTAAATTAAAGGGTGTCCTAACAGTGACATAAGTTTCACATATGTGTGTTTTTTGATGCAAGTGGACACACTTCAAGTTTAAGTATTTTAATATACGTTATAAGAACAAGTACATAAACCTAAAAGGGTACCCCAATAGGGGCGTTATTTAACCTATATGATTTTAGTTTTTGAACGGCAACGGTTGGTATTTCAAATTTATACAGAGTATGAAAAAATATATAGAACCGCTGTAAAAATTTCAAACTTTTGAGGGTAATTCCATAAAGTCCGTGTATGACGGTATAACACAGAAACACAATTTTTCTTGCTATTTTTTTCTAATTCAAACAATTTATTCCGAATGAATATTACGAGATTATGTATAAACGTGAATTACGGCATTTAGTAACATTTCTACACTAAGTCCGATAATTCTAAAATATTGCTTGAAGCATTTTTCTTTTAAGATAACGGATACGGTTCCGACAAATCTGCGCTATACGCAGCGCAAAAACACCATACACTGGTATTTAAGATGTGGGGTGAGCAACCAATTTATCTCAATTTTTATAGGGAACGACGCAGGCTTGACTCCAACCATACAAATTATAACTCTCTTTTCGACCTGTCTGAAGTAATAAATTATGTTTTATTTTATTTTGTTTATTTATGTACAAATTTGTTTTAGTTGCCGACCGAATTTTCTATTTTTATTTTTTTATATTTTATAAAATTATCTTTAAAACCAGGCTTTGATTTATAAACTCAATCATTAAGAATTCAAAGCTTGAAAACGAGATTTTACTGAAACCCTTTTAATTATAATACATGATTTCAAACAAAAGTTAATTTGATTTCAAATATTTTATGTAAAATTCGCATAAAATTGCCGGAATCATGAGTTTTCCCACTCAAAAAAATATTTTTATTTTTTTCAGATGATTTTTCCGATCCTCTTTGTCTTAAAAAATAATAAAAAAAATTGAATACTGAAAAAAAATGTTAAAATCTTAGTTTTTGTAGCGTAATAATGACATTTGCTGCTTAAAAGTGTCGCGAGGAATTTTTGTGCAAAATAGAAAAAAAAGTAAAATAAATTGAATCAAATAAAACTAAAAAAATCAAATGTCTACATCTTAAATAAGTGATACTTGCTGTAACAAACATATAATGCGTCCACTCTATTTAGTCCAGCTGGTTTGATTCGAATAAAAAAAGTTTGTGGTGAAAAAACAAACAATTTTTAATTGAAATAACTTGATAACAATTTCATTGAATTAATTAAAAACAATTGAACGTCGTCTTGTTGTCTATTTTTTCTTGTAAAAAGCGTTTATTTTTGTACTGTTCGAATTTTTTCTTATAAAAAGCGAATTTGTTTGAATTAATCGAGTTTATTTAATTGAAATCAAAGCGTTAATTGACTCAAAAAAATCTTTGTTTTTTTGTTTTCTTTTTTGCTTTGTACTATTAAATTTTCAAAATGGCGGATGATTTAAAACAATTACTCTTGTAGCCTTTAATACCTAACAATTATTTAATTTCTCAGATAGAGAGTGTGCGAGTGTTTAAAAACACAATGGTGTGCGAGAGTAGAAAATGAGAAAGTGCATTTTTCAATTATTAAAAAATTAATTTTTAAAAATTAATGTTTTTTAATTAAATTTTCACATAAAAATAGATTTTCTATTTAATGTCAAAATTTCTTATATTAACTAATATATAATTGTTAAAGTTGTTTATAAAATTTTCAACATTTTCTGAGCCCGCTTGGACATTAGTGGTGAAAATAATTTAGTAACACAAGCAAGTGATTTATATTTAAATCGATAACTAATATAACGTTTGAAGTTGTGGAAACTTCCCTCAAGCAAAACACAAGTTGCACATTTTATAAATAGAAATAAAAAGCTATTTTGATTCTTCGAAAAAAAAATGTTAATTAAATTTGGTTCCGCAATTACATTAATGCCTATAAAAATAAAAGGCGATTTTTCACCGAGAGTTTCAAACACAGTATTAAGACAGCGGATATAATGTCCATGGACTTTGTGTCGCACCCAAAAGTGATATATTGTTCACGGACTAATCATAAACTTTATATTTCAATTTTAGATTTTCTTCAAGCCTGTTTATAAAAACGCTACATCTTTCTTACATAGTATACCATAAACTATACCTATAATGTCCATGGACGTTATGACTCTACGTTGATGGACATTACGTCCCATCGTAGTGTGACATAATGTTCATTGTAGTCGAGCAAAAACACATCATTATTTTAAAAAAATATAGATATCTAAAGTGCAATGACATTCAACTTCCTCTACTACATATTAAAAGGAGCCTTATAAAAAATTTTCTAAAAGCACTCAACCGGGCCTGAGAGAAAGCCGTCACCTTACGCCAAAATTAAAGAAGTGACTTTCGTTAGATCTGACATTTAAAATTGATAGATGTGAATTTCAACAAAAGGAAATTTCTGCCTGGAAAATTGAAATGTTACGAATGCCGAGCTCTGTATAGTCGTACTGCAAAAAATCCCATATTAAACCTTACGGCCCAGGGAAACCCGTTCCGAATTCGAAAGAAGCCTCGAAAACTATTCTAGAATACACTTGGATCGTTCAGTTACATAAACATTTATTCCTGTGCAATTAATCATTAAATAAAGAATCCATAATATCTTGGTGGTGCTAAATTCAAATAAAAATGATATTGCTGTAGTAAAACCACAATTTTTTTTAATAAAATAATTGTGAAAGTTAGCCTCTTCATGTAAATAAAAAAATGATTGTAAGACAATTTTAAAACAAAAAAAAAAAAACCTGATGAGAATTTTCAAATTTTAAATGCCACAAATTAATATTTAATTTAAAGAAACAAAATATTTTTCAACCCACTGTGCTCTTAACTATTATGTACTCCATTTTGGTTATCTATATTGTGCGAGGGCGAATCAATAAGTCTTTGCAAAAATGCAGCAAAATGTCAAAAGGCAATTTAATTGAAAGATAGTCATGCTTCCACTTTAACTTTTTAACTTAAATAATAACTTGAAATTAATTTACCCCAGATTGACATAATCCAAATGGTATTGAATGTTCGGATGAGTACAGTTGCAGTAATTAGAGAAGAGCCAATTACATGGCTCTTTAATATTAATTTTGCATAGAAATTTTTAAATAAAATAGTTGTGCCGGATTTACTCACTGATTTAGCTCATTCAACAACTTGTAAAGAATTTTTCCAACAGAAATGAATTATCAGGCAATTCGACTAACTACGCCCAATGAGTTTGCACCATAAAAACAACTGTCTCCAAGGATTTGTATTGAACCAATGATGCTTAGAAATCATGTGTCTTTCAGTAAAAAAATCATCTATCAAAAAACTCCGAGACTTTATCAAAATGTTTCAGCTGAAATTAGTTCGAGTTGTATGAGAATATTAACTCTTTAACAACACCTTATTTATTTAACGAATTAAACGTTCACTTTGCATACAACTTAAAATATTTTTTAAAGAACTTATTTATGCCCCCTCGTAAAACTAAGAAGATAAAAATGCCACAGAAAATAATTAAGAAAATGGATAAAGTTGTTGCTAATTACAAAGCCTTAAGTTATAATTCACTTAAGCTTCACGCAAGCAATCTTAGATTTCATAGCAAAACTAACTGAAGTCAAATGGAGAAAATATGTTTGAAAAAAAAAAAATTTTTTCAAACAATTAAAAAATGTCTGTTTGCACAATTGTTTTTCTACAAACCAGGACAATCATCATCACCATTTCAATCGCCATTGTAAAATTCACATGATCGCTGTAGAAGTAGCGGCAAAAGCAGCAAAGGAAAATCATGAACTTATTGCTGGTTATTAAAATGTTTAATAAACGCACATTTATAAATCATTTTAGTTATAATTCCTTCTTTAAATGCTTTTTTTTTCTACAACTCTAGAGTGTAGAAATATGTACGAATAGATACAACATTCATTTAGTAGCAGTCATGCTTAAGCTTTTAAACATAAAAATACTAATACATGTGTAAAAATGTGTACCATAAAAAACATACGTACTTTAACACCCTGCAGTTTAGGAGGCATAAATTGATTATTTCTACTGATTTGGCAAAAGAAAGAGGGATGGAGGATATTGTCCTTGACTTTATAAAAAAATTGAATACTTCAAGTTTGTAAACAGAACTCAAGGAACGAGTTGAGTTGCTTTAGCTCCTAGAACTTATTCGCTACTGTTCGCAAAATAGATATCTGAGTCCTCTGTTCTCCTGATTTGCAAGACCAAAAAATCTGTGTTTAAATCAACAGCTGAAATGCAGAAAAGCACTTTTTTAAATACCGATCAAAACGTTATCAAACAGAGATCATATCAATAGAAAGTGTGTGCAACATAAAAATTATAAAATCGTATTTCCATTTGTACCAAAAAAAATAATAATAAAGTACCAATAGATACTTGGCCAATTATTTAGCTAAAATCGTTTAAAAACATCAAAGAAAATGCTACCAAATGAACTACCGGGTACACCGAACAACTATATAGACATGCAACGTAATACAAATTGGTTAGTGAATAAGTGCTGGTACTTTTCCATAATTTTAAAAATATTTAGTTGCAGTTTGGTTTTGAATGAGATCCAGCTGAAAAGTGTTTTTAACAACCAAATCATATATTTAACACAATGTTTGTGCACGAATTATAATGCGTCTACATATGAAAAAATATTATTTCTAACGCCTGCAAGTATGCTTCAAACATGTTCTTTTGTTTAAGGTCTATATGCTATCCACACATATGCAACATTTAATAAGCATGCTGTATTGCTAATGTTACAGATTGCTTGTTATTGTTGCAGAGTTTTAAGCGAAACAGCTACAATAAGCTGCCAGATCTTTTCATAATGCAAAAAGTTAGACGTTTAAACTCGCCTATAAATAAAATCGCACCTACAAAAAGAGTACCGTAGTCAAGCAGAGAAGTTGCGTCTTCCTAGTAGTTGAGTGAGTATTTTTTTAACAATATTGTCAACAAAATTATTCAGAGTTGAGAAAAATAAAAATTGGGGTATTTTATTTCACCATTGCATGAACCCAACACGCAAACAAAAAGGTATTACGTTACGGACTATTAAAATAACATTTGTCTCTGCTGCTGGCAAAAGTTCTGCACTTATGTTTTTATATTTTTCTCGTCGTTTTGGAATAATCTGTTCATTGGCTTTATATTACTTTACAATGTCTCATAATGTCCACCTTTCTATACTTCTAAAAAAGTCCTTTTAGATTTTTTTTTTTAATTTTTTAAATCTTCTTACTACTTAATAAAAAATCGTTTATTAAAACATCCTAACAATAACTTTTCAGACTGCCCTCGTCATTAGTACAAATAAAAAACATAATCATTATTTTATGCGAAACAAACACGCCGCATATTTCTACACATGTATAAATTCATTTCAGTGGAAATTGCACAAAGAAATAAATATTGTAAATATTTTTCCACGACTTCTTTCTACACTTTTTTCTGTATTGAACTTCTTGTTAGCTGCTTTTTACGTTTTACCAATTATGGCATTAATTAGTTGTAGTTTTTATTGTTTAAGACAATAACTAAAACTACACTAACTTCAAAGCTTCTGTGGGTAAATACCCATAATATTACAGAAACAGGAAGCGTGATTAAAAAATAACGGAAACTAAAAATCAAATTTTAGCCAAAGGATTTGATGATCGGTCTACCAGTAGAAAAGAAAAAATAATTTTCCTCCAGTAACAGGTTGCCAGAGAAGCTTAAACTGGCAGTTCTCCAAAATTTACCGAATTTAT
This sequence comes from Gymnosoma rotundatum, assembly GCA_916610165.2. Lineage (NCBI taxonomy): Eukaryota > Metazoa > Arthropoda > Insecta > Diptera > Tachinidae > Gymnosoma > Gymnosoma rotundatum. The sequence goes on along the minus strand of OU744339.1, from coordinate 128,912,450 downwards.
CACGAAATATGGGCGTGGCGTAAAAAGAAAATAATTTAAAATTAAATTACGGGAATATTAAATTCAAATAATTGGACTTTAAAATTATTGTGCTAATACTCGTATCCCAGCTAAATTTTTAAAATGTTGATTAAAATGTTTGTGAGAAGTTTCCTGAAGAGCTAAGTGAGCGGTGGCGAAATGGCCATCGAGACGTGCTTTCACCTTTTATAATCAACCTTTTCATAGAGGGCTGAAATTGAGGAGTTACCCTGCAGGATACCACGTGAACACTCCGCTAACTATTCCTGCGGGAGTACCAAACTACTACAATTTTGTTTGTTTTATGTTATCTTTTGGTAAGGTCAACAGAAAATAAATTTTCTGTGACAGAACCTTCGGACGCCAGTAAGCTTTACTCCAACTTAAGAAATATCGTTACATAGCTTATTAATATCTGAAATAACACATCAGATATAATTCAATTCTGACTTGCTTTCTGAGCTCTATTGACTCACATGGTATAACATATTTTAAATTTCCTCCTTATTTTTAATACACACCTCGTTAAAAATGCTGTCGATCAAGAACTTTCTAATTTGAAGTAGAAGGGAATCGCTAATTATCTCTAGAAACAAATTTATCACAACCCTTTTTGCTGTTTCTGCAATCACATTTTAATGTATTTTTAACATTAGAAGAAAAACTTTACAGTAACATTTTCACTTGAGGGAAATAGGCAGAATTTTTTTTAGAAATATTTCTAACTATCTCTGACTTTTATTTGTTTTTGTTGTTGATCATTCATAAAGTCTTTGTGGAATAATGAAATAATTTGTAAGTTTTGGCAAGAAAAATATTTTAAAATATTTGTTATTCATTGTCATTGTTTTGGTTTTGCAAAAGGAAATAAATCATTATGTCGGTAAGACATATTGTTGAATGCAACAAAAATATTTTAGAAAATTTAAGTCAATACGCGTCAATATCTTCGCAGTTCATAATACCAGCTTCCCCTTCAATGCTGTTTCTTGGTTTTGCTTTTCTAGCTTTGATCTAAGAAATATCGCATAAATTAAGACTGATTCGATTGAGATTTCTTTTTATTTGGGATATATTTTAACCGAATAAAAATTAATAATTTTTTATTTTTTTTTATAAATCTAATTAAGTTTGAGTTTTTCATTAACTATTCGAATGAATAAGATATAATTTTTATTTGAACAAAAAAAAAATAATCAACTGAACTTAAGAAAACATTCAACAATTAAAAAAGCAAGATTTAAACAATAAATTTACTTAATCCTTTAGGAATAGTTTTTTAATATTTTTCTAAAAGTTAAAAACAAAAGATTTTGTTTAATGTTGTTCGAATAAACTTTTTTTAGTATTAACTTATTCGATAAATATGATCATATAAGACCCATATCCATTTCATTTCTATTCTTTGAACAAAATTTATTTACTCTGAAAAGTTTTTTAATTCCAAACTTTAAAATTATTGTGCTGTTTCCCGAATAAATTATTTAAATCACCAACATTGAATATTGAAGGTAAAAAAAGCACGTCTCGATGGCAATTTGTCTACCGCTCACTTAGCTCTTAAGGAAACTTCTTACAAATATTTTAAATGGACTAAAGATTTTTGTCCAAACAGTAATGTAATCAAATTTCAAGCAACAACAACAATAATGAACAAAAATTTTACTTTTCTTTAATATTCATTCAAATAAAAAATTACGGTTTTAATCGATTAAGAAAAATTATGCAATGAATCCAAAACCTTACTTTGTAAAATTTATTAATTGAATAAAGATTATGATATCCACCGAATAAAAAAACTTTTCCTACAATGCTATTATTCGAATAAAATATATTCGATTAATTGGTAAACAAACACTTATATTACTATTCGTACATAGTTATGAATTTGAGTATTCTTAAAATTAAATATTTTTTTAATCGAATAATTTTTATTCGATTAAGAATGCTGCTTGAAAAAAATTTTGCAACTTTTTTTGTTTTTTTGGTCAACTTATAAAAACAAAAAAAGTAAAACAATTAATTGTAAAATAATTTACAATTTAACACTTAAATAATTTTTGTTTATTTTTTTTTTTTTTTTTTTGTGGAACTTTCTATAATTAATTTGCGAAACTCAAGCATTTTATGAACATTTGGCTCTGAATATGTTGGAGTGTGGTTAAAAACCCAAACAACTTGAGTACAGCAGCTAATTATAAAAAACTTTTTACTTCATTTATTTGCAACATTATTTTGAGTACACGCAATTATAAACAATTATCTTTACACTATTTCTTCATAAATTGTGGCCATTAAAAAATAATTTGAAACAATCGTAAAATAAATTATTGTACGAAATGAAAAATTTCTATAATTACACAACAAGTCTGTTGTGAATGAATGAACGAGTGTGTGTTTGTGTGTGTTTATGTGTGTGGTTTTTTGTTTGGGGTGTATGCAACAATTTATAATAAAATATTTACTCTTCTAAACTGTTAATAATACATTGTACGAACAATGGCATTTGTGCGTCTAATGATTTATGCAACACATTTTATATTTTATTTGTATTTAGCTTTGTGTAATTACTTATTGTTGCAACTTTTACTATTTAATTGAATGCGTGCCTTTAAAATCAATTTGAAAATTACCTTCTTATAATTTACAACTCTAAACAAACAAAGTTGTTTGTTGAATCAACAATTTTAACTTTGAATGGAAACCACAATAATTCATTTCAGCAACAAATGAAGAATTATGAGCCAACTGAAGGAAAATTATCGAATGCGATTAAATGCTCGTAATACTTAAGTTGCAGTACGACAATAACAAGAAAGGAGTACTGGCAAACCCAATTGCTGTTGCATCCTCTCATTCACATTTCACCAAATTATTACAACTTTAGTCAGATTACTTATTCCTCAGTTATAGTACCCGGTTTTAGTCTCTTTACCTGAAGACGATCTTTCACTTTGACACAGTATTGTCAATGATTTTACTAAATTGGCATCGAATAAAATCTGAAAAAATTTAGTAGAATCGAATAGACTTTAACAGAATCAAATGCAAACAAATGGAATCGAAAAAAACATATACAATCAAATCGAATAAAATTAAATTGACTCGAATATAATCTAATAGAGTCGAATAAAATTGTGTCAAATCGAACAGACTCTAATAGAATTAAATAGAATTAAATCGAATAGAATCGAATTAAATCGAATATAATATAATCGAAAAAAATCTAACAGAATCGAATAAAATCGAACAGAATCGAACAGAATAGAACAAAATCGTGTTGAATAGAATATAATAGAAATTATAGCTATTGTCAGTAAGCAAGTAAAAATTGGCACTCCTACTTTAGATCTTAATTATAATCCTGAAGAGCATATTCGGTTTGGGTTGCAATGCAAAGATGAAAGAGAAGAGTCTAACTGCTACCAAAACTTAAAAATCATGGTTTTCGGACACTATCCCTCAAGTATAAACTACTGTGCAAATGTAAGTTCATTATTACACTTTACAGCTAATACAGCCATACCCCTTGCAACTGTGACTTCTTTTTATAGGCGAGTAAAAACGTCTAAATTAATCTAATATGAAAAGATATGGTAGGCTTGTTCCAGTTGTTTATTTTTTGTAATTGTGAGCTTATGCCATTTAACATAATTTTATGAAAAAATTAAACGAACTTTTCTATTACTTATTTTCTTTAAGAATCTGTCATAATTATTTAAACGGCTGTAGTTTAATATTAAAAAAGGCTGACATTTAATTTTCGCATTAATTGAATAATTGAATCAATTATCTTTTTTGCTTATTATTTTCAGAATTTCTTTTTATTTCATTGTTAAGTTTAAGATAAAAACTAAACTGTTAAATTTAAAAACCCCTAAACCAGGCATCCGTCACTTTGGTGTCTGACAGTTGTTTTGCACTCCACAAAATAAAAGTTCGATGTATGTAGCAAAAAACCCTTTTGGCCACTTCTGGCACAAATTTTAAATAAAATGAAAGATAACATAAAAAATTAAGCCTCATAGCTCAATTTCCAAGCTTATTATAACAGGATGTCAAGTTTTGTACGAATTTCAGTATAAATATAAAATTATACAAAAAAAAAACAACAACAAAAACTGAAACAGAAAAAAAGAATTAAAAAACTAAAAAGAGTTCCATTGCAATTTTCAACTTTAAACGAGGGGTTGTACGCATATAAATGTGATGTGTTGTAAAAAACACCTTTTGATCTAAAGTATACAGAAGGAGAAACAAAAAAAAGAAAACAGCAGAATAAGACACGGTAAAAGTGTGGATCAAAATGTCTTCTTTGACATCACTAACACACATGAACACACCACATTATAATTATTAATATGCAAGCACAGACGGACACGAATACGTTTAAAATAAAAAAAGTTTATGCTAAAGTGAAGAACAGTTTAAACAGGTTAAAATTTAACTTAAATAAACCGTTAAATTGTTTCATTTATTTTTTTTTTTTCTGAATTATAAATAAATAAAAGGGAAAAGAATCAAATCAAATCGACTGGAATAAAATTGAATTAAAGCTAATAGACTCGAATAGGAATGAGTAGATAGAAGCAAATAGATTTAAATAAATTCAAATAAAATGAAATAGAATCGAATCGAATGGAATCGAATAGAATAGAATTCAATCGAATAAAATCGAATCGAATAGGCTTAAATATAATCGAATTGACTCAAACAGAATCGGATAGAATCGAATCAAATTGAATCGACTTGACTCGAATTGACTCGAATTGAATCAATTTTGAATCAATAGACTCGAAAAAGAATAAAATGGACTCAAATAGAACCGAATAGTTTCAAATAGAATGGAATTAAATCGAATAGACAAGAATAGAATCGAATTGATTTGAATAGAATCGAATCGAATTGTATCGAAACGAATAATCTCGAAGAGACTCGAATCGAATTGAATCGAAATGACTCGAATAGAATAGAATCTAATAGAATCGTATGGAATTGAATATAATCGAATAGAATTAAATCGAATTGAATCAATAAACTCGAAAAAGAATCAAATGGACTCAAATAGAACCGAATAGATTAGAATCGAATCGAATAGAATTGTATCGAATCGAATAGACTCGAATAGAATCGAATATAATCGAATAGAATTGTATCGAATAGAATCGAAGAGACTCAAATAGAATCAAATAGATTTGAATAGAATCAAGTAGAATCTAATAGAATCGAATGGAATTGAATAGAATCGAATACAATCGAATAGAATGGAATGGAATTGAATTGAATAGAATTGAATCGAATCGAAAAGGATTGTATCGAATAGAATTGTATCGAATAAAATAGAATCGAATAGACTCGAATAGAATTGAATATAGTTGAATCAAATAGAATGGAATTAAATCGAATAGAATAGAATCGAAATAGAATAGAAAAAAACAAAACATCGAATAGAATTGCGTTGAATAGAATTCTATTCTATTGAATCGAATAGAATCGATTAGACTCGAATAGAATTGTATCGAATAAAATCGAATAGAATCGAATGGATTTGAATAGAATGAAATAGAATCGAATGGAATGGAATTAAATCGAAAAGAATCAAAAAAAAATCTAGTAGATGGAATAGAATAAAACAAATGAAAAATCGAATTTAATTGCATCGAATAGAATGGAATTGAATCAAATAGAATCGAATAGAATAGAATCGAATTAAATAGAATGGAAATGAATCAAATAGAATCGAATAGAATCGAGTCGAGTCGAACAGACTCGAATAGAATTGAATAGAGCTGAATCGAATAGAATCGAATTAAGTCGAATAGAATCGTAAAATGAAGCAGAATCGAATGGAGTCGAATTAATCGAATAGAACAAAACAAAACACATTGAAATAGAATACAATAAAACAGAATAAAATCAAATAGAAATTATAGCTGTCGGCCTTATCACTGTTGTTTAATTTTCTGGTAAATAGTGTTAACAAAACTTCACGTTTAACATTACAATCAACCAGACAGAAACCTAAAAAATAATTGAGTTTGTAAACGTTAACAAGAAGAAGAATGTCCTCCTTCTCCTTTGCTGATTCTGTTTATTTTTTCAATGGATTTTTATGAGTTTTTTTTTTTTTTGCAACCAAAATCGTATGATTTGCATTGATTTTTTTTTTTTTTTGTCTTAAAAAATTGTTACGTTAATGTTTAACCATTCTTTTGTTTGTCCTTTTATTGTAGAGAATTTTTTTATTTTGGTTTCTTAAGACAAAATTGGTTTTATATGTTAAAATCCATTTAATTCCTTTGGCAAACAAGTTGCCTTAAAATGCCTTAAAGACCGACTTAAAAAAAGGAAAAATTTTCAAAACAGTTTTTTTATAAAAGTATGCCACTACACTACTTAAGAGGAACTATTCCAGTTGAGAAATGGTGTGTTACAAAGTATGTAGAATTGCTTTTGACTTTAACTTACATTGTTAAAGGGTTACATCAGTGTTTCAGCAAAATCTTCACTGTTAATTGGTAGTATTTAAGACCTCAATGTCCCATGAACGATCCTTCAAGTACTTCGAACTCTCTTATTGAGATTCGGTAATTTTATACGACTGTTACCGATCTAAGCTGGTTTAAGGTAGGAAACCCGACCCTATCTACTATAGACTTAAGAAGTATTTCGATATCATGAGTTTGCACAGAGCCTCCATGAAAGATACACATTTCCTTAAACGAAATATTTAAAAACCTATTTTTTTTAATGGATTTAAACAGTTTGAAAATCTTGTTGTGTAATGATTTCGGTCATGTCAATCAAGAAATATCTAATTGGATGCTATAGATTAAAGGATTAAAATAAAATATTTTTTTATTGTGTAGCTTAGTGTTCAGTTATTGCCAACTTGATTTTTTTAAAACAAACTTTTAAAGGGTTTTATTTTCTGTTTTGTTTGTTTCGTATTTATTTAAAGTTAAAGAAACAATTTAATGCCAATGTGAATTTTAAAACATGTATCCCTTTTTAAGTATTCAATTCAGTACGGATTCTGAATCAAAATCAACAAAAGCCGTAAAAATACAATACGTAGAGAAATATCGTCAGCATTAAAAGTTTGAAACTGTTGGTAGTATGTCTGTTTGTCTGTCTTTCTTTATGACTGCCAAACAAAGTTGCAAAACGGCATGTCGTTGGTACGAGGGCTGCTCTATATATTTCTGGCCTAATAGTGAAAATGCAAATATTTATAATCAAAAATGGTTTTATTGTTTTTCAAAGTATTCTCCAGCATGATTTATACACTTTTGCATGCGCTAAAACCAGTTGTCGAAGCACTTTTTCCACTCCGATTGAGACACCTCTAAAACATGGTTTTTGAATACTTCAACAGCTTCTTCTGGCGACGAAAATCGTTGACCACGCATTTTTTTTCTTGATGTGCGGAAACAAGAAGAAGTCATTAGGTGCCAAGTCAGGTATGTACGGCGGATGACCCATTAATTTGACGTTTTGGCCGGTCAAAAACGCCGATGTGTGAGAGCTCGCATTTTCATGGTGAACAATGATTCGTCTTCTCTTGTTGGTTTTTCGAATTTCTCCGATGACTTCAGGCAAACAAATTGTAGTGTACCACTCAGAAGTGACCGTCTTACGTTGCTCAAGCGGAACAGTCGCCACATGACCAGTTTTGCCGAAGAAACAGGCGACCATTTGCTTCAAAGTGCTTCTTCCACGAATAACTTTCGTTGGATTTTGCTCGTCTTTGAAGACCCACACGGTCGATTGTTGTTTCGTTTCGGGCTTATACGCATAGATCCATGATTCGTCACCTGTGACGATCTTATAAACGTCTTTTGAAGCACCGCAATCGTATTTTTGCAACATTTCTTTGCACCAATCGACACGAGCCTTTTTTTGAGCGACTTTCAAATTGTGCGGGATCCAACGAGAACAAACCTTTTTTACGGCCAGGTGTTCATGCAGTATCGAATGTATGCTGGGGGAAGAAATGTCCAAGGATGTCTCTATCTCTCGGTATGTCGCATGTCGATCTTGCATTATGAGTTCACGGACGACCTTCATGGAATTCGTCTTTGAGCGAGCTTCGGCCACGATTAAATTCATTATACCAATTTTTCACAGTGCTATAGGATGGTGCTTCATCGCCATACAAAGATTTAAGTTCACCAATGCACTCTTGTCGTGATAATCCACGTCGAAAGTTGTGAAAAATGATGGCACGAAAATGTTCACGAGTTAATTCCATTTTTTTCTATATTAATTTTTTCAAGTCACTGTAAACAACACAAATAATGGTCGTACGTCGAAACGTTTTGAGTACGATTATGCTTAAAAATGACAAACTTTCCAATGGAAATGTTAGATTGCACTTGGCAGCACTCAGTGTTGAAATATATATAGCAGCCCTCGTATTGGTGACTTGAATGGATGTGATACCACCAACACCAACACCAACCATTGATTGCAACGAATTCATTTGGAATTCATTAAAAGTGTGGTGGTTGTTAGCTATACGTTACGACATGATGCGATGCAATGCAATACAACACAACACAAGCAAATAAAAAAATATACAATAATTGTAGTAAAAAAAAAAAGAAAATGATTTTAAAAAACCTGTGGTTTTTCAACGAGCTTTACAGCCATAACAACTCTACTAAAATTTTTCGTTTATTTTGCTTTTTTTCTCTCTTTTTTTTTTGCCAGCAATTTAAATGGTTTTTTGCTGTTTCCATTTAAACAAAATACTTTCGTTAAAACATCTCGGATGCAGTTTTTATTTATATTTTTTTGTTTGTTTTGTTAGGAAGAGGGTGGCAAAGACGTTAAAGTTTATGGTAAAGTTGAAATTGAAATTGAAAGATCCTCTTGAAAATGAAATTGTTTAAAAGCCTGTTCATATCAATGCTGGACATATTTATAAACGTGTATCGTGTACAACTCCTTGTTGTTGTTGTTGTTCAAATACGTGTACATCATATGCATGTATGTATATATGTGCTTATGTATGTGCGGTACGTCTGAGTAGGTTTCTTTGGTCCATAAACTGCATTATGATCTACTTGATGTTGTTATTGCTATTGTTGGCATTTGTTGTTGTGGTGTTTTTTTTTTTTTTGTTTTTTTCAATACTTTCGCGCATAAATCCCAGCAACAGCATTAATATCGTCAAAATAATGATGTGCTGCTTTGTAAAACTGTTTGCATTAAGAAGTTGCCATCAAAAAAAAAACAAAAATAAAAATAAAAAGTGAGTTGCTGCTGATGATGAGATCTTTGCAAAGTTTCGTTTTGTTTTTTATCGAAACTGTTTTCTTTTTCCTTAAATTCTCCTAAAGGGACTTTTTTTATTGTATGTGAGTGTGTGTGTATTTTTTTTTTATTGTTTTCTGATGCATGTAGTTGTGTGTCACAGACATGGCTTAATGTTTAATGTTTTAAGCCATGTTTGTTGTTTACGGCTGTCTCCGCTATACTTAGCGGCCAAAGAGAACTTTATTAACAGCATCCATTCCATTTCATGCCCAATAAGATGATTTTGTTATTTGGTTGGCTGTGTAGTTGGTGGCTTGGCCTTTTCTGGTCTGGCCATTTGATTTTAATTTTATATATTTTTTTCGTACCTTCAACATATTGACTGTATATATGTATATGTATGTGTGTGTTTGTATCTGTACTTTTATAAACACAGAACATTATTAGTAAAGTGTAGTACGAGTATTTTTGTTGATTAAATCAACAGTATTCTACAAGTTTTTCTTTAACTACTTTGTAATAGTTAATAGACTGAAGATAAAAATCAAAATAGTTTTTATGTTCTTTCGAGAAAAAGACATTTAATATGGAATGAATTTTAAATCTTTTTTTTTTTTTTTTCTTCCAAACATTCATGGTTGTTATCATCATCACAGCTTGGAATGGAGTTTGGCAAGAAATATTTCTGAAGTTTTTGTTTGATTTTTTCATTCTTCTTTTATTTTTTTTTTTTTTGTAATTTTTAATTGATTGAACTTAAGTATATAATTAAAAGCATATTGTGTTGAGTTCTAACAACTTTGTTTTCTTAAAACGTCTGACAGTTAACAATTACTTGACATTTACCAGACAAGAACTTGTGATTTATGTGGAGGTTTTTTTCACATAAAATTACTAGCGAAATACATAATCACAGATTAAGTGCAATCAAGTATTGAGTACGAACATTTTTTTTTTAAATATGGAGAAGGATATTCATTTTGCTTGAAGGAAAAAAATTTTTTTTTCTTCGACTTATTTTTGATAAATACGAGAGTTAAGCTTGAAGCCATATCTAAAAAATTTATTGGTCCTTTTCAAAATCAATGAAATCTTGATCCTTAATTAATTAATGGATTTTATTATTTTTGTTTTAACATTTTTATTCAAGCAGTTTCGAAGTAAAAAGACAAAAGTTTTAGCGCCCATTTAAAGTTTTACTTGTTTTAAGTATGAAATTTTATTAGGGGGTTTAATGAATTCTCTTTATTATTTTAAAGAATTTTTTCCATTCCTTCTTTTTTTAAATATAAAAATAATTCAAATAATTATTTAAGCAAAAAATGTTGTATTCATTTTTAATTAAATAAATAATTAAATCAATTAAAATTTTAATTAAGTTTGATAACAATACCGTTCATTAAAAAATTATTTAATACAAATTAGAGTTATTTTTTTTTATTATTTTCAAATTATTTTTATCGACTTGGCGTTCGGCGCCATTTGTACTACGAGGGCTGCTATATATATTTCTGGCCTGGCAACACTGAGTGCTGCCAAGTGCAATCTGACTATTCCATTGGAAAGTTTGTTATTTTTAAGCATAATCGTACTCAAAACGTTTTGACGTACGACCATTATTTGTGTTGTTAACAGTGACTTGAAAAAATTAATTTAGAAAAAAATTGAAATAACTCGTGAACATTTTCGTGCCATCATTTTTCACAACTTTCGACGTGGATTATCACGACAAGAGTGCATTGATGAACTTAAATCTTTGTATGGCGATGAAGCACCATCCTATAGCACTGTGAAAAATTGGTATAATGAATTTAATCGTGGCCGAAGCTCTCTCAAAGACGAATTCCGTGAAGGTCGTCCAAAAACGGCTGTTGTGCCAGAGAACATTGATGCCGTGCGTGAACTCATAATGCAAGATCGACATGCGACATACCGAGAGATAGAGACATCCTTGGACATTTCTTCCACCAGCATACATTCGATACTGCATGAACACCTGGCCGTAAAAAAGGTTTGTTCTCGTTGGATCCCGCAGAATTTGAAAGTCGCTCAAAAAAAGGCTCGTGTCGATTGGTGCAAAGAAATGTTGCAAAAATACGATTGCGGTGCTTTAAAAGACGTTTATAAGATCGTCACAGGTGACGAATCATGGATCTATGCGTATGAGCCCGAAACGAAACAACAATCGACCGTGTGGGCCTTCAAAGACGAGCAAAATGCAACGAAAGTTGTTCGTGGAAGAAGCACTTCGAAGCAAATGGTCGCCTGTTTCTTCGGCAAAACTGGTCATGTGGCGACTGTTTCGCTTGAGCAACGTAGGACGGTCACTTCTGAGTGGTACACTACAATTTGTTTGCCTGAGGTCATCGGAGAAATTAAAAAAACCAACAAGAGAAGACGAATCATTGTTCACATCGAGCTCTCACACATCGGCTCAAACCAGAGCGTTTTTGACCGGCCAAAACGTCGAATTAATGGGTCATCCGCCGTACAGCTCTGACTTGGCACCTAATGACTTCTTCTTGTTTCCGCACATCAAGAAAGAAAATGCGTGGTCAACGATTTTCGTCGCCAGAAGAGGCTGTTGAAGTGTTCAAAAACCATGTTTTAGAGGTGTCTCAATCGGAGTGGAAAAGGTGCTTCGACAACTGGTTTGAGCGCATGCAAATCATGCTGGAGAATACTTTGAAAAACAATAAAACCATTTTTGATTATAAATATTCGCATTTTCACTATTAGGCCAGAAATATATAGAGCAGCCCTCGTATAAACTATATTCAACGAAAAAATAAGAATATTTTCACAGCTAAGAGTTTTATTAGCAAAAAGTTGTGCACTAAAGTAATATTTCTTAATAATATTGTAAAATAATTTTAGTTTGACTAAAAAATTCCAAAAACTTCTTTTGCCTTCATAAAAAATGATTATGAAAAATATAAAATACAAAAATGTTTTTATGCCAGCCAAAATGTGAACCTAAGACATGTTCAGGAGGTTATTTATTGTATTTTTTTTTTCCTTTAGCATCTATATGATGAGCTATTTGAGCAGTAGTGAAATGGCCATATGGATATGCTTTCCCCGCAATAATACATTTCATTTTTAGTTTAGTTTAAATTAATAAATATTTCATGAGAATATCATGAAATATTTATTTTTTAAGGAATCAAGCACGAATAAAGTAAATAAAATTTATTTTTTAAATTTCTATCGCCGCATATATTTATTTTTTTACTTTATTGTTCCAAATTACATGAACAAATTTAAGGTAGGCGTGATGTTTTGCCTGCTGCCTCGATAGACATGGACGAACAGACGGACATCGCTCAAGTAGTAAGTATGTAGGAAATGAAGCGCAATTAATAATTTATTCAAAAAAAATATTCTGTATAGATATTCACCATTAAAGTTTACAAATATTATTTTTATTTGTTTAATATAAATATTCTATGATATTCGTAATAAATTCCCTTTTTGGAAAACACTGTTTGTAGATGAATTTATCTCGTAAAGACTACCCTCGCCCGAACGTGTTCGTATTTTAACAATGTTGTCAAAACTTTTATTTTCACAAACGATATCTGCCATCAGACATCGCTTTTAGTTTGTTTTAATTTTAAAAGCGCCATCTGTTGTTTTTTCGTAAAAATAACTTGCGCTTGTCAAAAATAAACATCAAAACAAACAGCCCTGCTGACAGAAGGAAATTGTGGTCAATCTGAACACTTACGACTGCGTTATCTCAAGACGAGCGTGCATTCTTATGTTTTATTTCTTTTTTCTTATTATAATTTGGTAGCGATAGAGATTTAAACAATATTATATTCAATACATATTGTTAAAAAAAATTTGCCTTTCAGCATCCAGCAGTCTTTACTGGAAACCCTTCGCACTCAGATATTTAAAATAATTTATCTCTTTTGCTAAAAACGAAAAATGAAATATAAAACAAACTGATGAAGCTTGTCTTCAAACAAATATCTATTTAACGGCAGCCAGATAGACACACTTATTTTTATGGTTTTCTTAGCTCATTATACAGCAGTTGTAAAATGGGGAGAAACATTGTATTTTTAGTTCGTTAGTTATGCTTTTGTTACAAATTAACATGTGATTGAAATAATAATTCCTTCACATTTTCAATATTGTTTTAAATTGCTATTTTATTATTAAAGCAAACGAAAAAAGCAATCATAATATTGAAATGATAATTAACAACAATTATTTTTTCTGACTGATATTTATTGGTTTTGAAAGCGCATCAAAAACTTACCGCAACTGTCATCACTTGACTCTGTGTGCAACGTTTGCATCACTTTACTGTTGCAAATATTTTTTATGTTGCATTTCATTTAAAAATGTTCTACTCTTTTAATGTTATATAATTTAAAAACAACAATTTGTAGTTGTTGTATTAGTAAAATACACTTAAAACAAGAAATTATGATCGAAATCAGTGATGTGAAAGAATAAAATCATGTTGAAAGAATTTTAAGTTTAATATTTAATAAAAATAATAATCGTGGCTGATTTCCAAAATGTATTAATACAAAGTTTGTATACATTTTTGCGACGGTATTTAAATCTTGTACATATACAAAGTTGCGAAACAAAGTATCAATTTAGAAACCGATGGTATGCATTGTAAACATTTAGTACCACGGCATTATAAAACACAATGCATTGTTCGAATACAAAGCAACTGACGTTTTGGAAGAGAGCATGTTTAAACAAAATTAAAATTTTATTTAATTTTGTAAATATTTTACAGATTTTTTTATATAAAAAATTATAATTTTTTAATATAAAAAAATATAATTTTTTAATATAAAAAATATATTTTTTTTTAACTTACACTTATTGACAATTCCTTAAAAAAGGCGTATTAAATTAAATTAATTTTTCTGATGTTTTTCTTACAACTCAACCAACTTTAGGCCTGAAATAATCCATTTACCTGTGTGTTCACGTCTTTGCAAAAAAAAGGGAGCTTTTTGTAATGATCTTAGCTGTTAAAATACGTAAATACAGGGTGTCCACCATCTTTTTTTTTTTGTCGCCATTTTGGAAAACAATAGTCTTGACAGTACATATTTGGCAGTCGTAAAGCAGACACGTGGTAAATTTATTATAGATAAATATTCGATAAACCAAGGTGTTTTAATCGATAAAACATTTTACCAAAATAATTCATTGATTACTGTGACGATGAGAAAGTTACATGAAATTTTTGGGAGAAACAAAGTGCCAACAAATCGCACTATTTATCGTGTAGTGAATAATTTGGAAGAAAGAGAGTTTGTAAGATCGGCTGAAAACTTTACTGCAGCTTAAGAAAGTGTTCAAAACAATCCATCAACCTCAAATCGACGCCATGCTCAGGACCTTGGCCTACAAAGAACAACTTTGATCACAATTTTTTGCAAGAATTTGCATTTGTTTCCATTAAAAAACCATTTACGCCGCAGTACATATGTATGCCAATAGGATGTTACAGCTTGCCCATGACAACCCCGATTTTTGATGAAAAACGAGTGACGAGGCACAAATCTTTATTTGGATGAATATGTGAACAAACAGAATATTTGGTTTTGGGCAATGGAAAAACCTCAAACTATTCATCAGTCACCTTTGCATCCATTAAAAATGACAGTCAGCAATGAGGAACGATATCGCAATATGATTGAAACATTTTTAACGCCACACCTTTACGCTTTGGACTTCAATCACATGTGGTATCAACAAGATGGTGCCACATCGCATACAGCCAGGATTACATTGGAAACAAACAAAAACGAAGAACATCTGAACATAATAATAATAATTGTCTATGAAACGCCATTCATTAGTATCAGAAAGACTTCGGTGAGGTTTCAAATAAATAACGCAGTTATTTCTGGCGATTCAATTTAAATTTTAACCTCAACTTATCAAGCGATCACGAATACTTGAACTAAAGTGAAATTGCCACTTTATCGTAATATTTTTTGATTCACATCAAAAGGATAACATTCTTTTAAAGATGCGGTAGCAAAAACTGTGTACAATTGCAGTAGCATAAGACTTTTCTACAAACGTTCCAATATTATTATTTAAACACATTGTCTTCTGATGATCAAAACTGTTACCCCAACAACTCAAAATAAATAATTTTACTAGTGAACAAATGTAACGATCGACTAACAATCATCATTGTCGATGATCACCATTCATTCATTCCCCTTTCAATTCAATTCGATTTAACATTAAGAACAACAACAGCAACAACAGGTCTTTATTTATTTCAAATTGCTACTTACAATTCACAATTGTAGATTTGTACAAGAATACGAGCACAAGAGATTGAATTAAGTTTTGTTTCTGCTTATTTGTAGTGGACGAATTGTTTGAACGCCAACATGTGATTAAATGTGCAAAATGTTCGTAGTCAAGTCAATGATAATTTTCGTTACATCCATAACATTAAAATTAAGTGGGGTAATGCATCAATGATTACCAAGCAATTGATTGCAGATGCAAAAAAAAAACCAAATATAAAAATACTTGGAAATTGCATGGTAATTGAGTCCGTAATAGCAGGTCAAATGTTTTGTTTGTATTTTAAATTATTTGCAAATGATTTGATGAAGCCATTTAAAAATGTTTGCTTATAAAGCAATCAGCGCCGTTTGGAAGATGTAATTAAGTGTTTGTACAAAGTGGAAATTAATTTATAAAAAGTTTTGATTTTAGATTAAAAGTTTACGACATTTATCTAGAATAGAATAGGATAGTATAGAAGGGAATAGAAGAGAATAGAAGAGATAGAATAGAAGAGAATAGAATATAATAGAACAGAATAAAATAAAATAGTAGAAGAAAACAGAATAGAGAGTAGGATAGAGTAGAACTGAACTGAATAAAATAGAATAGAATAGGAAAGTATAGAATACAATAGAATAGAGTAGAATAGAATAGAATAGAATATAATAGAATAGAATAGAATACGAGTAGAATAGAATAAAATAGAATAGAATAAAATAGAATATAATAGAAGAGAATAGAATAGAATAGAAGAGAAGAGAAGAGAAGAAAAGAGAAGAGAAGACAAGAGAAGCGAAGGGAAGGGAAAAGAAGAGAAGATAAGAGAATAGAATAGAATAGAATGGAATAGAATAGAATAGAATAGAATAGAATAGAATAGAATAGAATAGAATAGAATAGAATAGAATAAAGTAGAATAGAATGGGATAGAAAAAAACAAAATAAAACGGAACGGGACAGAACGGAACGGAACGGATCAGAACAGAATAGAATAAAATGAAATAGGAAAGAATAGAACAGAGAAGAAGAGAAGAAAAGAGAAGAGAAGAGAACAGAATTGAATGGAATAAAGAGAATAGAATAGAATAAAGTAGAATAGAATGGGATAGAAAAAAATAAAATAAAACGGAACGGATCAGAACAGAATAGAATAAAATAGAAAAGAATAGAATAGAACAGAAAAGAAGAGAAGAGAAAAGAAGATAAGAGAAGAGAATATAACATAATAGAAGAAATTAGAATAAAATAGAATAGAATAAAGTAATGATGAGGGAAGTATAAGCAGGACAATGTGAATGAAATGATCCATTGTGTCTCCTGCCAGCTACGAAAGCAACTTTTCTAGGTCTATTCTCCTCAGAAATCTAAATACTAAAGTTGGTTCTAGTGTTGGCAGATCCCCAAATTTCATTAGATGTTACCTCAGCTGGTTATGTCTACTGTGACACTCACAGCTTAGTTTAGATTTGAACTCAAATGGTCTAAGTGTCCGGATAGCGACTTGGCAATCAGGATAGCTATTTAATATTCCTGTCAATATTGAGTATTGCAAACTTTATTTAAGCAATTTGTTTTATATGGCAACTCCTTAATCAATAAGTAATTTTTGCTTTTAAACGCCAAATAAAATTAAATCGACAGTCGAATATGGGTTTCTCTTTGCGAATATAAATAAATTTATTTTGGTTTATATTTTTTATAAAAAAAACATAACAAAGAAATATAAATTTTTTAATTTTTCAAATTTAATTATGATTTATTTTATATGAAAAAAAAGACTAATAACAAAATTTAAGTCTCTGCAACAGTGTATTTATTGAGTTTTCCATTTCTTATATCAAAAGCATACTTTTAGGCTGATTTAAAAATTTTAGTAGAGGCGACATCTTTGAATGCTTCAGAAAAGTAAGTTGTAAAAACAGTGTTGATAAGTGACTACGTTTAGTAAACAATCCTCCTACAAAATGTTGTCAGCTACAAAAAGTGCCACCATACTTCTGCGACTAACTTTCTTTAAACCAAAAAATCTTGTTTAAAATGTTATTTATATTTAAAAAAAAAGATTTGTAGACGAAGAGGAAAGCCACCGAAGTTTTTATTATTCATTTAAAAAGTAAAATACAAAAAGGTTTATGCTATAAGCGATACAGTCAGAATCATTTTAACAGGGGCATTGCACAGTGGGTAATTTTAAAAATAGGCAAATACATCTGCAGTTTGTAAATTGTTTTTATAAAAAAATAAATTGTTGAATTGAGATCAGACATCTCACCATCATTAAAAAGTAATTATTTGACAAAAAAAGATTTAAAATATAATTTTTTTTTTTTTAAATAAAACCAACCATTTTTTTATTCTTTTTATAATATTTTGGTGTGTATTTTTTATTTTATTACGTTTCATATAATATTGTATTGTTTTTTCTTTAATTTTAACTGATGTATTGCATAATTTTTATTTGATTTTATTTTTTTCTTCCTTGAATAAAATTATATATATTTTTTCAAATTTCATTATTAAGTTTTTTTTATATAAATGAGTATATGGAAAAAGAGAGAATATTTTCGTTAAGAAAACACATTCATTACCAAATATTTTAAATATTTTGTTTGCTGTACTTTACAATTAAAAGAAGTTTAAATTTTGGAAAAAATATTTTATTTCCAAAATCATTATTTCTTGTGTTTTAAAACAAAAATATTAGTTTAGCATAATTATATTTAAAATTAATTACTAGTAGAAATTATAAAAACAAAATATTTAAAGTTTTATCGTTTATTATTTGGGCTTTAATTTAATATTTACACGTTGTTGTAATTTTTAAATGTTTATACAATTTTATATATATATATTTTTTTTTTTTAATTTTGTTTTATCATTAATACTATCGTTTAATATGCGCATATGTTTTCTACCAATCACTATAATTAATTCTTTAAATATAATTTACTTTTTTGTTCAATATAAAAAATGGGGTTTAAGGAGGAGTTTTTCTGTTCTGTTCTGTTCTGTTTGTTCTTGTTCTTGTTTTTTTTTTTTAATTAAATATTTGTTTTTATGGGTTTTTATTTATTTGTAGCTATTTTGAGTTTTTTAATTTATTTTCTTTTTTTAGGTTTTTATCATTTGTTATTGTGCTGCACTGGTTGTTGTTTAATAAATTATAAAAATATATATGAACAAATTATAGCGTAATTTAAAAAATATTAAAAAATCAAAAAACATTCCTTTTGTTTGACACTTAATTATTAAAATGCAATTAATTTATTTTACTAATATTTCACAAGCAGTTAAACATCTTAAAACATAATGAGAATTCTACTAGAAGCAAACAAAAAAATATTTAAGCTTTGACCAAAACATCAGTTAACAAAGTCTCATGGCTTTCATTTCCCCACGTACTGTATAAAGACATGCCTGTGGAGGGTAAGGTAAATCCACCATCAAAATAAATTTAGACTTTAACTCCCAAAATTATTCTCTTCTTTTAAGGACTGATTTTAAACGAGTTAAATTTCGAAGGAAAAACCCTTTCATCGCTTAAACTCAATTCTATGCCAACAATCAAATTTTTGCAGTTCATACGACTAAGTTTGATTTTTACATTAAACCGTAGTTATCAGAAAATGTCTAATGAATTTCTTTGTAAAATTCAATCAAACTCTTCTGTTTATATTTGCAACACTTTTAATATCCTCTATTTTCTTGGTAACTTTGTACTCTTATATGCCATTCCATTCCTATGCTTTTCACAGGTTGGGGTATCTATTTTGTTGGTGGTTTCTGATTAAATAGCTTCTGTCTCTATTGAAATGCTCATGACTGCCAGGAGAAGTTCTGGTCGGGCCTATAGCTGAGATTCCGTTCAATGATGAACACCAGTTCTCCATCTATGCCTCCGAATATTTGTTGTTATTCCAAGATATTTTTTTCTTTTTATTTCTTCCTATATGATGGCTACGGACTTGTTGTGATAATGCACGTATTCTTGGATCTCCCCAACTCTTCACTGCAAACCGTTTTGGTTTATTTGCATAAAGTGAAATGATTGAAAATGTTGTCTTGATGACTTTATGAAAGCCTAGCTGATGATTGTCTCAATCTCCGGTTGCAATATTCATTCATATTCTTTGAATATGTAACCGGATACATTGAACGTAAACGATGAGATTGAGTGTCTCCGTTATAGCCTATGTGCTGATTAAGACTTGATTTTACGGAATAGTGAAGATATAGGCAGGTTTGAATTAAAATTTCAGTTGGGTTGCTACAACTCAAGAGTGGAGTTCGGCCAACCGAGAGTCTACTTCTACCACAACAGGTATTCTAATATTGGTAGTTTTTCTTTTTGAAGTTTTTTTTTTCTAATCACCCTCACGGAATTGGGTAAGAAAATGGTCAGAGTAAGATATAAGGATGTTCAATATAGTTATCCATTTAGAGCTTTGGGTTTGAAATATCTTACAGACACTGTGATAAAGCACAAGATCAACCCTTTAAAATTTGCAAAATAAAAACAAAAATTTCAACAATATCGAAATTTGCTCATAATCAAAATTTTTTACTTTATAAATAAATTGAAAAAAAAATGAACGAAAACTTTCAAACAGTTCGAGAATTATGGCTGTAAAAATACCTGCTATTGTTTTTGTAAATGTTTGCATTTTTTATAATAACAAAATGCAAATGTGTATGTATGTGTACATATGTATTTTTTTATTTAATTTTTTTATATATAATGAATGTAAGTTTTATATAACATTTAAAATTTTATAAACTATAATTACAATTTTAGCATAAAGTTAAATTAGTTTGTTGGAAAAAAAATAAATAACTTTTTTTTTAAATTAATAAAAAAAGAAAGAATTATAAAAGCTGCCAAAAATTAAATTAAAAAAATAAAAGAAAAGAAAACAACACAAGAAATATATTTATATTTATAAATAAGAAGAAAAAGATAGATAGAGGGAGAGTAAGAGAGCGAGAGAACAACTCAAAAAAAATATATAAAATTAATTGCAAAAATACGCATTTTTTGTGATAAAAAAAACTTACAACTTAAATACTGTAGAGTAAAATAGTACAGTTCTAATTTCATATACTGGTGCTTATAGTCCTGTTTTATAGAGATTAATACAATACGAAAAAAATCTTTTCTTTTTTTTCCAAGATTTTACATTTCGCGTTTATTTGTTTTTAAACAATTATATTTTTTATTTTAAGTGGGGGTTTTTTTTAATAATTTCATTCAGTTGTGTTTTTGTTTTTATATTGATTTTTGTTTTTTTTTTTTAAGAGTCTAAAAACTAAGTACAACAAATACAAATATTTATTAATTACAAAGTACATTTTCTTATGATTTATTTTTAAGTTTATACTTAAGTGGTTTAATTATTTTTTATTATTATTTTATTTTATTTTAATTTTTTTTTCTTTGTTTATTTCAAAATTATTTGATGCATTTTATTTAGTTCACATATTGTTTTGTAAAAAATATTATTTTATTTTGTTTAAGGAAAAAATTTTTTTGAATTATTTTTTAGTATTTTTTTTTTAATTTTTTATATTTTTATACCTTAATGTTTTAGTGTGTGTATATATAGGTATATTTAAAAAAATACTGCTTAGTTAGTTTTGCAAAAAAAAATAATAATAATAATAATAATAAACTGTTACAAATATTATTTTTAAACTAAAGTAACTTATAAAAAAAACCTTATAAAATAAATACTAAAAGTAAGAAATAAAATAATAATTATTCTTTTAAATTAAATATGTATTTGTGTTTATCTTTTATGAGTATATTTATCTTATTTCTTTCTTTAAGTTGAATTTATTTTTTTGTTTCTCGCAGTTTGTACGAATTAAGTTTAATTTCTTTGCAAAAAAAAAAATTAAGAGAAAGAAACTAAAAGATTTTAAAGATTTGTTCGTGATTTGCTGATGTCCTTAAACCAAAGTTTTTTATTTGTAATAAATATTAAATATATTCTTTTGTTTTGTTTTTTAAGCAAAAAGCAGTCAAAAGATATTTGTATTAATAATTTATAAACATTTGGGAAATATTTTGCAAAACTTTCTTAAAAACCATTTTCGAAAAAATGGCTAAAGAATTTTTGTATATTAAAAATCACACAAACTTTTTTTAACTGAAAAATAAATATTCAAGATTGTTCTAAGTTT
This sequence comes from Gymnosoma rotundatum, assembly GCA_916610165.2. Lineage (NCBI taxonomy): Eukaryota > Metazoa > Arthropoda > Insecta > Diptera > Tachinidae > Gymnosoma > Gymnosoma rotundatum. Next base: position 128,890,679 of record OU744339.1, on the reverse strand, counting down.
CACACGGAATTTTCACCCATTTTCAAAGCAATGTTGCTGTAAAATTATTTGTTACAAAAACAATGCGTTGAAAAATTTGAAGTGAAAATTGCATGTGGAATTTAGAAAATTCCTGATTATTTTCATATTTTTAAAAATCAAAATTTTTTAAAACATTGTAAAATTAACAGGTTTCCATTATGCCGGCTAAATTTATACTTCTGGCAATGTTAAAAATTTTCGAAATTAATTTCGAATTATTTTTCTACTGAAAAAAATATTCTTAAAACAGAATTTTTTTCTTAAAAAATTTTTGAGCTAAACTGAACGTTCTCCTTTCATATTTCGAAACTATTTTTTTTTAAATTAATATTATTTAAAAATTAAAATCAGGTTAAGTTTCCTTAAAGACAACTGACAAACAAAAATATGGAAAAATATTCCAAACATTCATTGTTTCATTATTAAAAAATTATTAATGTTTTTTGAAGACTGTTAAACGATTTCTAATTAATTTTTTTCATAATAAAAAATTTTATTTTTTTTTTTTTTAATGTTAAAAATTTAATATTTTTAGAAATATTATTTTTTTATAAAAGCACTTGCGTTTCTACATCAAAAATTTATATTTTGTTAATTAATTTGGGTGTCATTTCAATACAAATTATAACAGTTCCACAAGTTATTGGTGTAAGCAGCAGAGCCAATAGAAAAATCAATGTTTAAGTTTGTTTTTTGTTTTAAAATATTATTTGACTCTCGTAATTTTTAATTAAGACTTCTACAAATTTTTACACATTTTTATTTAAAATATAACGCCTTATTCTGATTTATATTTTTAGAAATCAATATTTCGTAAAACTTTATTATTTTTCACCAATGTTTGAAAATAAAAAAAATAAAAAAAAATAAAGTTCGTTGCTTTTGTAATGGAATTAATTTAACACATATTAAAACAACATTTTCGGAGCTTAATTAGGCTTGCTGTGTGCTCCTACATACTTAAATTTAAAATAGCAACAAAATATTTAAAGTTTCAACAATGTTCGAAAATTTCGAAAATCCGTTAAATAGTGAAAATTGTTAGAAATCGTAATTGTGTCAAGGATTATATTCGAATTTATATTTATTTATACTCGAATTATATTCGATTTATGTTCGAATTTTTGTGTTGCACTTTCGATTTTGAATTCAAAAATTTTCGAAATATTTAGAATATTTTTTCGAAAATAATTTTATTTCTCATGCACTCATATAAATAAGAATAATTTTAATATTTTCATTTTTTTATTTGTTCAAGGTCTTCAGCTTTGCAAAAGTATCGAAGTCAATTTCGAATTTTATTGGAATTTGTATCGAACTTTATTATATCCTCTGCATATTCTTTACACTTGGCTTCAAATGGTGAAGAAGATTTGAAAAAATTTATACATTTTTTGAATTTAGATTATTTTGAAAATGTTATAAAATTATTTATTATTTATTTATTAATTAAACTTGTTTCGAATAAATGCTTGAAAATTATAAATCGCATTTAATTTAAAATTTTCAAAAAATATTTGTTTTGACAGTTAATATTTGGCGGCATTTTTAAAAATTTATTTCTATGATGTTCGAATATTTCGAAATTAACTTTAGTTTAGGTATATTGAAAAAGGTTTGTATGATTTTCAAAAACTTTATTCTAAAAGTTGTTATTTTAAGAAATGTTAAAACTTGTTTGATGTTACAAAAGCTCTTTTTTCCCCAATAGTTTATAACTTATTAAAAAATATCTCATGTACATAAATACTTTAAGAGTTTTCCTTTTCGAGAATAATGGTTAGAATGTTGTTTTGTGAAATTTATATGATTTGTGTGTAATTTCGAAACGGAGTGTGTCTGCCAATGTCTTCATGTGCATTGTAATATAACATTTCTCTTTTGATTTTTTACATTTTATTTATTTGTTTAAAATCTTTTTTACTTTTTGTTGGTTTCTGTGTGTGTGTAGGGGTGTGTGTGAGGGTTTTATAACTATTCTAATTAATTAATATCAAGCCTTGTTTAATTAGTTAAAATTTGAATAAAGTTAGTGCTTAAATTTTATATTTAATTTTATATTTAATTTTTAATTTTATTTGTTTCACTTGCGATTGATTGATTGATTAATAATCATTTGTTTTCCTATTAAATTTTAAATCCATTTTCGGATTGAAATGAAATTTTCTTACAATTTATTCGCTGTTGTATTTGAGTTGTTGTGTTTGTTGCTGTTGCAATTGATATCATGAGTGTTTGTCAGTCAGTTCTGCCCAGCGCATTTCAAAGAATTTACGCATGCCATGACCAGCTTTACCCACCGGAGAATCATCTTCATTGAACATTTCACAATTGTCGAAAATTTGACGCACATCAACACAGAAATCTTCACGACATTTGTAACTAAAAAAACGAGTTTAAAAAAAGTTTTTAATAGGATTCTTGTCTTGTACAGTAAAACGAGTAAAATGCAATTTTTAAATGAGCAAAAGAAAGCACTCACCTTAGATCTTGTATTCTTTTCTTGATGGTGGATAAATCCATGGGATTTTTAATAATTTTGCGATAAGTTGGAAACTGTTTGGTATTTACTGGCAATAAAAATGGCCAAGAATCTTCATGAAGCTGAAAAAAAGTGACATGCGTTTTAAGATAAATTTAAATTGAATTCAGAATTTCAGATTTTTCTTTTTAATTACCTCCATTTCACTTAAAACTGTCTTACAGACCGCCAATTCTTTCATCAGCTTTTTTGTGGCATGTTTTTCTTTCTTCTCTTGTTTCAGTTTTTCCTTGGCCTCTTGTACGGCATGTATGTTTAGTGGTGGTGGTGGGCCCAATGCAACTTGTGGTGGTGGAGTGGTCACATTACTTGTAATTACCATCATGGAAGGCGACGTTGCAGAAGTGTGTAGCTGGGGTGAATGCTGGGCACCCGTTACATGATGCATTTGTTGTTGTGTGGGTGTTGATGAACGTGACGATGATGTGATGGAGGAATGTTGTGGGGAAGTTGTAGTACACATTAGTTGTGTGACAGCACCACTGGGTGGGTGAGGCGGTGCTGTTACTGTCATATTTGGCAACAGCGGTAATTGATTTTGCAAAGATGATGTTGCAGGTAAGAGACCACAAGTGCTTGTGGTTTGAGGCATTAGGGATACAGCGGTTGCTGATGCCGTTATCGAAACTAAAGGTGCTGAAGCTGTCGAAGGTGCTGGTGGCGGTGGAGGTGGTGGCGGCGGTGGCTGAGGTGCTGATATCACAGCCGCTGTACTGGGCGGCATTAGTTGTGTGGCGTTAAGAGGATATGGCAAATGATTTATTTGATTTGAACCGATTTGTAGTTGTGGTGCGTTGAGATTGGCAAAATGTGATGGTGGCAAAGTTTGTGGTTGAGGTGGTAAAAGTCCCGCTGTGGTTGGCATACTATTGAAACTTGATTGCTGTAGTTGCGTTGGTGGCGTTTGTGTTGGTGGTGGTGGTAGTGGTGCTGGTATAGTCATTATATTAAGATTTGTTGTTGCGGAAGGTGTTGTTTGTATAGATTGTTGTTGTTGTTGTTGATGTAGCTGCTGGTGCTGGTGCTGATGCAAAATACCAACATTTCCTACAACAGCTGCATTGATAGCTGCTGTTGTTGTTGTTGCTATACCATCCATACTGCTGGTATCATTGAATTCACTGTATGTTTGTTGTGGACTTAAAACACTTTGACGATTTGATACTTGATTTTGGAAGCGCGTTGTATCAACAGAATTATTATGATGATCATCGAAAGATGTTGAGGCCACAGAATGTGCAGGGCTAAAAAAGCAAGACAAAAAAATATTAAAGTTTTTAAAACAAAAAAGAATGAAAAGAAAACACACCTCAATGGAGCTGGCAGGGAAGTCATTGATTCATCATGCGATGAATTTTGTATGTTGTGATGATCGGTTGATGTGTTTAGCTGCTCACAACTGGACGATGTATTATGATGTTTGTCTTTGCGTTTCGACAGCGAGGCAGTTGAATCACGTTCACGGCGAGGTTTACTAGTGGAGGAACGTTTTTTCGGTGGTGGTGCCTTTGAAATGCAGCCATGACAATACCATTTGCCGCGTGGCACTTTCAATAGTGGAGGAATGTAACAATCGGCATGATAAGCACGTGGACACAAATCACAATAGATCATTTTGCCAACCGGTGCAGGACGATGGCCGCCACAAACAATACACTTGCGTTCATTTGTTGCCTTGTTAACACATTCATAGCAATACCTACGCAATGGCAAACAATCATATAAATTAGATATGTAAGTAATTGTTAAATAAACCAGTTAAAAGAAAACAAAGCAAGTTTTTAATTTTAATAAAAAAGGAAAAGTGTTTTTCATTAGTGCTTTAAAAAGGTGACAACATGGATTTTATTTTTAAATTGACAATAGGACAATTAACAGTTGCCTTAGAGTTTTTTAGACTGAGACAAACAAAAAAGGACTAATTGAATGATTAACTGATTGATTAATGAAATGAGTGAACAATTAACAAAAAAAAAAAAAAACAAAAAATTAAAAAGTTAGTTGCCACCAAAACTTATGTTGAATTAAAAAAAAAAAAACTGTTTTTAAAAAATTATTTTTCTGTGACTTACCAATCCCCATCGGGTATATTTTCCATTTTCGGTTTGAAACAGTAGGTATGATAACCCTTATCGCAGCCATCGCATAGCAAGAGTTTATCTTCATTTTCGCCAGATGTGCAGAACTGGCAATTCTGTAAGGAATTCGAATATTTGGTAGATTTTGTAGATGATGTTGATTTTTTACGGCTTCTACCTAATTTTTTAGTATTTGTTGTTGTTGTTGTTTTGGCGGATTTTAAGGAATGGGGTGTATGGACTAATGAAATAGTAGTTGAGGGACTAGAACTTATGGGAGAAGTAGTGGTGGTTGTTGCTAATTTCTTTTTACATTTTTTCGTTAAATTTTTCGCATTTTTTTTGGTGGGAGTTTTTTGTGTATGAAATGGAGATAGTGGTGATGGTGATGGTGATAGTGGCATTGCAGAATCTCTTGACATTCTGGAAAGTGTAGGAGAGGAAGTGTTTGAGGAGGGTGAATGTGTGTGTGGGAGGTGGACATCACCAATTTTTAAAGCATTTTTAAATCTTTGTTTGGGTGTCTGATATTTCAGATTGATTTTAATAGTGGTGGGCGTGGTTGTCTCACACACCATAACAGAATTCTCAAGGTCCTCTTCAACCCTTAATTGCTGTCTTTTAGGGCTTTTTAATGGAGAATTTTCATCGCTAGTTTCGTTAAGAGTTTGTAAGTTCAGGGAGTTGGTATCACTAAGAGATGTTTGTTCGTTTTTATTTGATTTATATTTCGATTTCTTGTGATGCTTATGTTTGTGTTTATTTCCATTAAAATTTTCATCATTTTTATGTGAATTTTTCTTGTCTTTCGATTTTTTTTCTTTTTTAGATTTTTTCGACTTTTCAGTTTTTTCAGCTTTTGCCAGAGGCAACTTTAGGATCAGTGAATGTTCAAAATGGAAAAATGTAACAAATAAACAACCATCAACAAAAAAAAAAAAAAAAAAAGTGTTAATGAAAAAGGAAAATTATTACAGATGGTCGGATGTTCGGATGGATGGATAGAAAAGGGAGGTGGGGAAAATTTGAGTAAAATTTTTATATTGTTCGAAAACCATTCACCATTTTTTTTTTTGATGAGTTAAATGTATTTAAGGAAATTTAAATGACAGATAAATGAATTGTAAAATGAAAGTGTTTGTAAGTGAGTGAGTGAGTGAGTGCGTGTTATATATAATGCATGTAAGAGTGACAGTTTCAAGTGTTTTATTTTTATTTTATTTTTTTGTTTTTAACAAACATTCACCATTAATAAATCAGTAATTTATTATTGCAATGCAAAAATAGAAAAAGTTAGAAAACAACAAAAAAGAACATTTAAAAAAGCACACAAAAAAAATTTAAATGATTTTTTTTTTTTTTAATTTTATTTAGAGGATTTGAGATGCAAGAGCAATTAATAATTAATAATAATCAAGTAACAAAAAAATAAATTGATTAGCCAATTTTTTTTTAGGATTTTGATTTAAAGCGACATTTATATAATTTAATTAAAGTGCGTAGTAAATTGGACAACAACAAATATTTTTTTTTTTATTTTGAAAAAAGAAAAAAATCGAAAAGAGTTTAAGAAAAATTAGATGATTTTTTTGTTTCAAATATGTAAATATTTTTTTTAATTTGTTTTCTAAACTAAAAAAATAAAAACAAACAAACAAACAAATTGAATATTGTTTTTTGGATAATTATTTAAAATATGCCAAGGAGGGCTAATTACAGTGGAACAGTACAAAGAAAAATACAACAAATACTACAAACTAGACAAACAAATTTGGTACAGAATTTTGAAAATGCTACTTTTTGCTTTAAGAGACTCTGCAGTATTAAATTTTGGAAACGTTTTTTTTTTTCAGACACTTATTTTTAATTTAATCTTTAAACAACATATTAATAGTTGCGAATGGAAAACAATTTTTTGAATTTTGTTCTCTCATTAAAGCAATTTAGTTTGAGATTTATATAAGAATCTAGAATTTTCTATATAAAACTTTGTAAGAATCAAAATCCACTAATGAGCTACATATATGCAGTAGCGAAATGGCCATATGGATATGCTTTCCCCGCAGTAATACTCCGTTTTATTTTGTAACTTTAAATAAAAATCATTTCATGAGAATATTAATGTTTAATAATATTTATATTTGAAGGAATTAAGCACAATCAAAATAGATTATTTGCCATTTTATAGAATAATTGTTTATTTTATAAAATAAAATAAATCACCTTCATGGCACATTTCGATTTGAGTTGAATTTTTCTTTTGAATTGAATTTGTCTTTCGTTGTTTGCCAAAATAGTAATCGAAATTTTCTTTTTGTAGTAAGTTTTTTTTTCCATTTATTGCTTTCTTTACTTTTTAATTTTGCTTTGTTTATATAATGAAAGATATCATTCATTTTAGTTATTAAATAACCGTTTTATTGCCCTAAATTTAACTTTACTTTGACATGTTTAGAAAAATACATAGTATTTTTTTTTTTTTTTTTTTTTGTTCCTATTTCACACATTCACAGCGAAAAGGCTACTTTTAAAAATGCTCTTGGTTTTCTTTTTATTCTTTCGATTTCGTTTTATACACCTTATTCCGATGTTTGCGTAACTGAATGTGTAAAAGTAAAAGAAATGCAGACTAGGGGTGCATATATGTATATGAGCTGGTTTTTATGAAAGTGGTGGTCCACTTTTTTAAAAAATTAAGTTAACGGTAATTTCAATGTGCTATAGACTCCTTCTTTCTATTGTTACAATCAAAATTTCAATTTTTATCTTAACATAAAATAAACAAAAACACTTTTGTTGTAAAATTTTATAGCAAAAATATTATTTTTTTTTTTAATTTTTTCCCAACCAGGATTCGAACCATCGATTTTATAAATGAATGAAAATTGACTTATTTTCGGCATACATTTGTAAATAATTTTTCTTTCTCGATATGTATAAAAATTAAATTAAAAACAACAAAAAAAGCCGAAAATAAGTCAATTTTCATTCATTTAAAAATATTAATTATAATATTATAAGTTTAAAAGTGGAATAAGTCCATTCTTTTTAAGTTAAGTTAAAGCAACTTACAAAAATGTCTTCTTCATTTTTCATTTTGTAAAAAATGAAAAGTTAAAACTTTGTCTCAACTAAATCTCTAGAAGAGCCAATATTAAACAGAAACAAGTAAGAATGCTATATTTGGCTATTCACTATCTAAAAAAAATTGGCATGGGTTAAGCATTTTTTAAAAATTTTAGTATTTCCTTAAAGATCTCTTCAAAAGCTTTAAAATGATACCCATATTGATATTTTACAAAATTTGAAAATTTCAGGGCTCCGTAACTCGAAAATATGGGCGAGCGCAAATTTTTACACTTGATATTTTTTTCTTATTTTTTAATTTTTTTTAGTTGGAGTTTCTTTATTGTTCTAAATAATATGGAAAAATTAGAGGTAGGCGTGGTGTTTTGCCTGCTGCCTCGAAGGACATGGATCGATCATGCTAAATTCCAATAAAACCTCTTGCGACACTATACTTGATCGAGTGACATATTTATTTTTTTTTTTTTTTCAGATTTTAACAGTAACACGGACGAACAGACGGACATCGCTTAGTCGACTTCGCTGTCCATAAGCAGTCAGAATATATGTATATACTTTATGGGGTCGATAATCGATATTGCCGAAATTACACTTTTTGTGGTGCAAGGTATAAAAATACGGAGAGAGAAATTTTAAATTGCCTTAAAATATTTTGGTTTTGAGGTATTGAGGTTTAAAAAGGATGAATGAATAAAGAAAAGGCTCCATTCAAAACAATTTTCTTGTTTGAAAAAAAGGAAAGACCTTACAGACCTTGGCAAAATTAATATGTTAACTTATAAAGCGGCTTTTAATCATAAATACTTCAAAATGCTAATGTTGAAGAAAAGTAAATATAAAATATCTTTTTCTTAATTAAAGACGAAGTAATTTGCTTTTTCATATTTTAAATATAATTGAAATAATCCCTTAATAAATTTAGTTTATCGTGTATACGAATGTCTTCATTTTAACTGTTACTTTTTACATAAAAATTTATAATTTAATTTTTATTAAATTAGGATTTGAACTGCGAATATTACAAATGAATCGAAATTTGTTTAGCTTTTATTTGAATATCCAATAAAAATAAATAATTTTTCTTTCTAAAAAGATTTTTAAATTTGCTTCTGTTTTTATTTCGTCTAAAATGTTATTTTTCAAAATGGTAAAGTCCATGTGGAGCCAAAAAATCGTTTATTTTTTTAAATAGTTTTAGTAATTATTATTTTATAATAAAATTTAAAAGGTGTATAGAGTGAAAAACATCATTCGAATTCATTAAAGTTGGCCAATATTTTTAAATTGATTCAAACGCAAACCCTTAAATATCTCAATATATGAAAAAATGAACTTATACTACTTTCAAAAAAAACCAGCTCATATAACTGTTAAAAAAAAACTAGACCTCTTTAGAATTGCTACATCGCCGTTGGACATAACGAGAGAGAGTTAGAGAGAGAGAAAGAGCATAGCGAGCAGAAATGATAAGGGCTTATCGCAGTTAAATTTAGGAATTGATTCTTTGTCCTGTTTGCAGTCTGAAATAAAGCGTATGACACAAATCGAAAATTTGTCAGCTGTGACAAATAGAAAGATCGTGTCGCTTGGTTACTCCTTATATAATATTTTACATCTACTAATTTTTTATATTATTTAATGCTTGTGCTATTGAATCTTGGATTATGTTATTATTTTACTGCAATCGGAATTCAAGAGCTTATTTTCCATCTAAGGGAATGGTGCAATTCTTAGTTGCCAATATAAGTAACATGAGTTGCATCGATTGCAAAAAAAAAAAAAAAATACTTGCTAAGGTCGTCCCTCTTACAAGTAAAAATAATAAAAAAAAAATGTATCAAATGAGCAAAAGCAAAATCATAAACATGCACCCATAACCTGAGAAATAATCGAGACTGTCAGTATTAAAATAATCATTTCAAAACAAAATATTAGCTGTATGTTAATCAAGTTAATAATTAAAAGCAACAAATTAAATTTAAGGGCCAAATACAAAACAAACAAACAAACAAAACAAACAAACAAAAATAATATGGACTCAAAAAAAAACAAAAAGTCGACAGCAGTATTAAATAAAATGAATGTCGTTTAAATCATAATGAAAAATAAAATGTGTGTGTGCTTGTGTTGTGTTAATAATATTTGTCTAATTAATTATAAAACGTTAGTATTTTTTTTTCTTTTTTCTTTCTCTGTTTAGGTGAAATTATAAAAAAAAAAACAAAGAAAACAAAATTGTATTGAATAAAACTTACAGCTTTCATGATGCTTTTATCCCAGGCCACACAAGATTCCAAAACATAGAGAGCCATTGCCAGTTGGGCGGTGGTGTGAGAACGTGAAACAGCATCACGCCACGACACTAAACCTTTGGGAATATTTTCGATTTTTTCATCTTTTTCACTATCACAATTGCTGGACGGCGAATCACCGCCCGAGTTGTTTTCATTATTGCCTGAATGCGACTGAGAGTTGATGTCGGAACTGTTGTTGTTGTTGTTATTGTTGTTGGCATTTGATGTTGCCGCCGCATTGTTGGCATTATTTGCTGCTATCGCCATCGCTCTTTCGTTAAAAGCTGAGGGATTGAAAGATTGTTGCTGTTGTTGTAGTAAGGCTTGCTGTTGTTGTTGCTGCTGCTGCTGTTGCTGTTGCATTTGTTGATAGTAGGCAGCCGCATTGGCCGAATTTTGTGTTTGAGTATTTTGTTGATTTTGAGCAATGGCTGCTAAATGTGCATCGCCTGTTTGAGCCCCCAAGGGCGGTTTCAAATAACGTCTTTCTATATTGGCTTCCAAGTCTATAATACGTTCCCTTATCATGGGTATAATGCTGACAAAGTCTTCTTCAGTGATATCAGCATCACTTTCTAAGTTTAGTTCGGATTCTATTCTGGGTGGCAATTGCCAGTGTTTTAATTGCATTGACGCTGAAGCGATTTTGTCTTCTAAAACTTCCAGTTGTTCTAATAAAGCCATTTCGACTCGTTTTGCTATTTTAGGTGTCCAGTCGTTGGTTTTGTCGGGCATTATATAGTCTTTATCGTCGGGCCTAATATCACCTAAGGGATAGTGCAAACCCAAAGGTATTTCCTGTGTCAAGAAACGGGTGAGATTCTCCTTAAGTTCCTTTTCTCTTAAGCCCGTCGGATTTAGGGAATTTATAACCTGTTGCAGCAATACCATGGTATCGATTTTCCACCAGCCATGACGCAAGTTGCTCCTAACATATGAGCCTTTTTGTTTTTTAGGAAACCCCTCCCGTTTGATTTCCTCCAGGGTTTGAGATTCTTCGATAGACATTTGCAAAGGTGTGGGAATATCGTATTGTATGAAATTGCTTATGTTGGCCAAAGACATTTGTTGCATATTTTGCAGGGATGATTGCAAAGCTTCATCTAATTTTATTTCCAATTTTGGTTTTAGGTCTTCATTATTTTCTCCTTCAGCTCCCCCTCCACCGCTATCGAAGAGAGAATCTTTAGAAAAAGGAAAAAACTTTGCTTTGTCTTCATTTTTAACAACTGCTTTTTTATCAACTCTACTGTGTAGTTGAGTTGTTCCATCCCCTTCTCCCTCACCCTCACCCTCCTCGTCATCGCATTCCATATTGTTATTGTCTTTACCTAATTCATCTGCTTCTTCACTTTTCATTGTTGCTGCAGAATGATGACGAGGAGTCTCCAAGGAGTTTTTTGAATTTTGTAATTTTTTTTCAAACTCTTTCAATTTATTTTCAATGTCCGCTTCATTGAGGCCCGACAATGAAAGAATACATTCTGAGGTTAATCTTGTTAAATCAGCCTTGCAGTCATCCATTGAAACGGTGAAATATTGAACATTATTCGCAATATCCCACGGATGGCCCTGGATCTGATAATTAGAACCACAAGTAATATTGGCAAACATTTTTTGAAATTCCTTTAGATTGGTGGCGTCTTGAGGTTCTGTGGTTGTTAATGGCACTTCACGATTAACAATGGAAAACCACTTCACTTCGGGTATTTCATTAACGAATAAGGGCTTAATGTCTGATGGACCAGTGGAGGAGACAATAATGCAATCGTCTTCTTTTTTATCCTCCAGTTTAGTATCTAATTTAGTGGCACTAATGTTGGTGCAAAGATTTATGGTTGTTGAAAGGGTGGCGGATGTGGTGGGATTGGACATCATGGATGTTGTAGAAGTAAGAGAATTCATTTTATTTATATCTGGTTTATCACAGTTTATAGTCATAGAATTCTGATTGAGATTTGTCAAGAGAGCAGTTGACAATTGATTTAGAGGAGCAGAAGGTGGCATTTTTATTTCGTCTTCAATATCCTCCTTTTTAGGCAGCTGATTAATTATGCTGTGTGGCGGCAAGAGACCGGCTGCATCTGGCTTCTCTACCTTGGCCGTGCCATTATTATCCAGCTGTATGCCATGGGGTTGTATGGCCACATCATAATCATCATCGTCATCATCACGCAAATCGACTATTTCCGGTTCTATGCGATTTGTTTCGATAACATCGTCGTCAGAGTCCTCGGCTGGATTATTTTCTTTAATATTTTCAACTGGTGGCGGATAATTTGTGGCTATGGGTGGTGGTGGTGGTGCAGGCGTTAAAGATTCCAACTCTTTCATTTCAATATCATGATTGCCCACCATCTTATTGTCAGATATTCTATCTTCATCTTGTGAGACAGTTTCTGGACTCATGTTTTGTTTTCTTTCTTCATCTTCCTGCTCCAGTATTTCATTATAAGTGAATAGATCATTTTGAGCAGATTCTAGAGCTTCGATAAATATACCACCGGCTTTAGGCAGACGCCAGTAGCGTCTCCAAAAACGATCTTGTCCAAAACACGTGGCCCTTAGTTGATTTGTGCTCTTCTCCAAAACTTCCTTGCAATTTAAGGAGGCTCTTATGATTTTATCCAGTTTCTTTTGTAACTCATCTGCCGATAATCTATTGTCTTCATCTTCTTCTACATTCGTGATTTCAGACTCAATGTCTGAAAGATCTTCATCCATGCCCACATCAGTGGAAGCGTCATCATTTAAACCTTTAATGGTCTTCTTGTTTGCCAGTAAAGCATTAATATCGCTAGCGCTTGAGCCACCGTTGTGGTATGAAGTGGATGTTAATTCTTCCAATTTGGCCATCTTTGTGGGTGTGATGTCATTGACCCCCAAAATATTAGCTGCAGTCAATTTGGCTTCCTCTAAATTGCTTGGCAGGTTGGTTAGATCCTTATCGCTTGGTTTTTGTGAACCATCTAAGTCTACCTCCATGGCTTCGTCTTTGCTTGTATTATTGTTCTGTTCACTCGCCGCTTCCACTGAAGTTGTAGAAACTGGATTGTCTTCCAACAAAGCACCATCTTTTTTATTATTTGTTCCTTCGGCTGATTCTTTCTCTAAACGTTCAGCATCTAATTTCTGTTGTGCTGCCATCGCCTGCATGGCTGCCTCCCGTTCAGCTTGCATCTTCTCATAAGCTTCGATTCTCGATTTGCGCATATGCAGAGCCTTATATTTTCTCACTTTCATATCAGTCATATATTTTTCTTTACGCATTTGATTGCAGGTCTCTAAACTATTATCGATTTGTTTGAGTACCGCCTTGTTCATTAGCAAATCATTGCAGAGATGAGCCAATATTTGAGTTTTCTTTGTGGGATTGAGCGCCACAAATGGCCGGTCCTTGAGAGCAAGTGACATTTTCCAAGTTTCGTTTTCATGCAATAACTTATAGTATTCGGCATTTTTACCACTATGTACCACAGCTTCAGCATCGATTTGATGATGATCTGGTACTTTACGTTCACGTTCACGATCCATAACAACGCCAAACATTTGTCGTATTTCGCCTGTGGCTGTAGCATACAAATAGATGCGTAAAATTTCTGATACATTTGAGTTTGTGATGTCGGCATTTCGTAGAGATTGTCCCAGCAGTGTTGTATGACGTCCCGGATTTGGTATGCCCGGATCTTCTATGGCACAAACCAGTAAATGTGTCATCACAGATAAGAGTTCTTCTTCAACTTCTGCATTACTATCGACAACTAATGCATCATGGAGATTCTGTAGGGTGGGTAAAGATTCCATGTCTATGGCGAAAAAAAAAAATAAAATAATGTCGTTTTGAAAGAGACACTTTCACTAAAAAAAAAAACGTAAAGGAAATTGATTGATTATCTTACCGAAGCCTAATGTTTCACCAAAATTGTGCAAGAATTCAAACACCATTAAAAGATCAGCCATAGCTTGGCCAGGCAAACGATTGCCAGCAATACGCTCCAAATCGGGTATTGGATTTAATTGCAATAATTCAGAATCTTCTTGGGGTTTTCTGTTATAGAAAAATTTTAATATTAAATAAATATTATACAGTTAAATTAATAAAATATAAAAGGATGTCGGTCGGTTGGAAATTGAAAATTTTGGGAAATTGAAAATTTTGTTCTTTTTTCAAGATTCTTTAAACAGCACCTCACCTTATTTGTGCTAAAATGTCAGCATCTCGTTTACGAGCTGCCAAACGTTTTTCTCTTAATATCAAACGATCTAAAACCATTTGATGTTTTTTCTTTTCACGCTCTTCAAACTTGCGTCGCAGTTCCAATTGACGTATTAATGCCATATGCTGGCGTCTACGTTCACGTTCCATTTCGGCCGCCAATAGCATTTCCTTTTGTCGGTTAACTTCCTAAAGAGATTTATAAATATTGAAAACATCAGTTTAAAATCTAACACAAGTATTTTTTTGAATAGTTTTTTTTTCGAAATTCTACTTAAGGTTTTTTTTTAATTACAAACTACTCATCTAAAGAACAAATCTACTTACTACACGAGTGAATTTTTTAAAAGATTTTTCAAAAAAAATTTAAATTTTTGGTACCTGTTCTTTAGCTAAAATAGCTTCTTGACGTTTCTTTTCCTTTTCCTAAATTAAATGATTTCAAAAAACACAAAAAAACCAAATGTTAACAATGCAATTTTTGTTTTGGAGAAACAGAGATCAGATTTTAAACAAAGAATTGAAATAATTTTTTTTTTTTAAGAACCGAAGTACCGAATCTTATATACCCTTCACTTGAGTATAAAATGAAAATAATATTAAAATTTTAAGATTTTTTAAACGAAAAAATCCAAACAAAAATTCTAACCTCAAAAAACAGCATTTAAATTAAAATACTCTCAGTGAAGGACACAGATTTTAAACAAAGAATTGAAATAATTTTTTTTTTTAAGAACCGAAGTAGCGAATCTTACCTACCCTTCACATGAGTATAAAATAAAAATATATTTTATGTTTTAAGATTTTTTTAAACGGAAAAAAGCCAAAACAAAAATTCTAACCTCAAAAATAAAAATAAATAATACAAACGTAAACTACAACGAGCTCTGTGAATTTGTGAAAAATAAAATATTTATTGGTTAAAAAATATAAAAAAGACTACATATACCTATAGATAAACCAAATATCACGGGAAAAAACAAAAAAATAAAAAAAAAAAACATCAATTATTTGCACAAAAAAACCAAATTTATAATTTATGACTGACTGCAATGGCTGAATGCCATAAATGCAGGAGATCAATCCGTGGCGAAACAGGCATAGCATGTGCTGGAATATGTGGCAAAGTGTATCATTGTGGTGATAAATGTTCAGGCTTAGATCAATATTCATCAAAGATATTGGACGAAAATGCATTTCTGAGATTTATGTGTGATGATTGTGTCCAATATGTCCACAATGTAGATTATGCTTTAAAGGAGATTCAAGATGGTGTCAACAAAAACAAAGTAAACTTAGCTGAATATAAAACCGAATTTGAAATGTCATTAAAACAAAATGAAATCAAACAATTATTAGAGGCAATTGAAAAAAGATACGAAGAAAGATTAAGAAAAATAGATAATGCACAAAAAATATGTGAAAAAAATGTAAATGAAATTAAAAACCTTCGCGGCGTCGTAAACGATTTTGAAAACAAAAATAAAGTCATCTATAACACAATTGAAGAAAACAATGTAAAGATGTATAATGAAATTAAAAAAGTAATAAAAGAAACAGGTGAAAAACAAAACAAACTGTCATTTGCTGATACAGTAAAAAAAAATACGGTATTGCCAGATTTGAAAAAACAGGTACCATTAATAATAAAACCTAAAGAAAAACAAAAAATTGTAAAAACAAAAGAGGACTTAAACAATAAGGTGGATCCAGTTAACCTGAATATAATAAACATTGAAAACAGAACAAATGGAACAATTGTGATACAAAGTGAAAATAATGAAGAAAGAGAAAAAATTAAAAATGCTATTGAAAATAAAATGAGTGATGCATATGAAATAAAAGCGCCAAATGAAAATGATATGTCAATAATAATAACAGATATGTCATTTAAATACAATGAAAAAGATTTAATAGAGAAAATTAAGAGACAAAATCAACAATTGCAGGAACATGAAATGAAAATAGTGAAATCGTTTGAATATAGAAAATATAATAGAACAATCTATAATGTGAAAATAATAGTAGATAAAGAAACGTACAGAAAGATTAAGGCAGCTCAAAAATTGAACATTGGATGGGAAAGATGTAGAATATTTGATGGAACTGACATTATTCAATGCTTTAAATGCCTAGGGTATAATCACAAGGCGGGCGAATGTAAAAATGAGGAAGTTTGCTATAGATGTCTTGGAAACCATAAAGCGAAAGAATGTAACAAAGAAATTATTAATAAATGTGTCAACTGTATAAGAGCGAACAAAAAGCTAAATATGGGACTAGATGAAAATCATATAACATCAAATAAGGAATGTCCAGTATATCAAAATAAGCTGAGCATGAGGAAGAGGAGGTTGGGGCTAATATTTTAACAATTACAAGGGGTACACGGTATTTACACAAATGTATGTGGATTAGTAAATAACTACAATCAATTGGAAATAATTGCTGATGAGCAGGACCCAGATTTTATAATACTTACAGAGACCCATTTAACAAAGGACATTGATGAAAGTGAAATACAACTAAAAGACTATAATCATTATAATACGCTCTCCAATTCAACCAGAACAGGAGGCGTTAGTATATATTTTAAAAAGTTATGGAATGTTATGAAAATTGGTGAGAAGATATCTGACTCAAATTACTGGATTGGTGCATATATGGCTAAGCTCGAAAGGAAACAAATTTTATTAATGGCGGTGTATAGATCACCAAGTGGTAGTGAAGCGGAATTCTGTACAGTATTTGAGGAAATAATCGAAGATATATGTGAAAGGAACTATGATATAATAATAGCAGGTGATTTTAACATAGATTGGAACAAAGAAGATACATATAAAATCAGACTAGAAAGTCTTTTAAATGATAACGGACTAAAACAAATAGTTAACGAATATACTAGAATCACACAAAACTCGAACACATTAATAGACTACGTAATAACAAATAATGGCAATACTTCAACGAGAAACAACAATGCAAATAAAATATCAGATCATGAAGCTATAGATATAAAAATCGAATATATGAACCAAGAACGAAACAAAATAAATAGCAAAGTAATAGAAATATTTAAATATACTAAAGACATTTTTTTTATTTTTTTTATTTTTATTTATTTATTTATTTACGTATCATGACTTTAAGAATGAAATTCTTTTACAGTCCAGTGGTATTACATAACGGGCAATGGTATTACATTAAAATTACAATATAGCAATTTGTATTAAAAACTAACAAAAAATTTAAAAACTAAGAAAACAATTAAATTAAAAACAATAAAAACTAAATAAATAATAAGGAATGGAATAATAATAAAAAAATAAAAATTAAAATATTTAGCAAGAATATAAAAATTTAGTCGATGAAGAATAAGATAGAAAGAGGGAGAATGAGTTGGACTATATATCACGTATAAAAAATTCCATGAGGGATTTCTTAAAACCCTGTCTGTCAGCAATCAGTTTTATGTTTGCGGGTAATGAGTTCCAGAGCTTTATGGCATTGATGAAGAAGAATCTACTTGCGTTTAGATGGTTGTACCTTGGTGGTATTAACAACAAACCCCTGGCTGACCTTCCAAATGAGATTTTGTTAAACAAATAGCCAGGTGATTGGACACTTATTAATTTGTGCAGAAAAATCAAGTTGCGCATTTTTAGATAGTCCAATAGGTCGCAACCAAGAATCATACTTCTCCAGGACGAGATACTACTAAATCTATGAATACCATATACATATCGCGTAGCATTGTTGAATGAAACTTCTAACTTATGAAGCGAATTCGAGTCTAATTTGCTATATACCTCAGCAGAGCTAGTGATAATAGGTACAATTAGTTGTAATACAAGACGTTTCTTTACATCTATTGGTGTGTAATTTGAGGTTATTCTTAAATTTCGTAGTGTTAGATACACTCTACGCACTGTATTGTTAATGTGATCACAGCATGTTAACGACGAGTTGAGGATAAATCCTAAATATTTAACTTTTTCCACATAAACGAGTGGAGTATCACCTAACTTAACAGTTGGAAGCTGGTTGAAATGGAGCTTGTTCCTGCTAATGGGTAATAGAACCGATTTGGTTGGGTTAAGCGTAAGGTTGTTCCTTTTAGCCCACATGCAAACATCATTTAGGTCCTCATTAAGTTTATAACACATATCGTCAACAAGACCAATGCGGCAACATGTGTAAAGTTGGATATCATCAGCATACGCATGAATATTAACAAATTTAACTACATTAAAAATATCATTGATAAAAATACTGAACAGCAAAGGCCCAAGAACTGAGCCTTGTGGAACTCCAGAATTCACGCACACAAAGCTTGACTCCCTCGAACCAACAACCACTTTCTGTAAACGTTCAGATAAGTAGTTTCTTATTAGCAACACTGCGCAGTGGTCAAACCCAAAGAAGCATTCTAGTTTTTTACAAAGAATTGCATGATTAACTCTATCAAACGCCTTTGAGAAATCTAATAAGCACATAAGGGAAAAGTCACCCATATCATAGGCCGGTCTGATATCATCAATTACTTTTAGCACTGCAGTAGTACAACTATGGTTTGAACGAAACCCAGATTGCAGCGGAGACAGCAAACAATTTACATTGATGAAATCAATCATTTGTCGAGACATTATTGTTTCACAAACTTTTCCAAGAACAGGAAGTATACTTATTGGCCTAAAGTCACTAAGGGCAGACGGTAAGTTCGTTTTTGCAACCGGTATAATCCTGCCAATTTTCCATACTTTAGGAAAGGTAGAAGTTGTGAAGCAATGATTTATGATATGTGTAATAAATCCAACGACATACGGTAAAATTATTTTTAGAAATCGTATACATACACCATCCTCACCAATAGCATTAGAGCGAATGCTCATCACAGTTCTAAAGACTTCGTCATCAGAAACAGTGGAGAACCGAAACTTATTCGGGCAATAGTAAGTAGGTTGAATAGTAGATAAGTCCGGTTTGTTTGGATCATTTACAGAAAAGAACTCGTTTAGAGTTTTAGGATCTAAAAGGCAATCCGAGTTTTCTCTCGAAAAGACACCTAAACTTTTGATATTTTTCCAAAGCTTACCAGATGGTAAGGACGTGCTTAGCTTTCGTGAAAAATAAAGTTTCTTTGCTTCTCTTGTAGCCAAGTTAGCTCGATTTCTAGCCCTGTTATATAAAGCTCTGTTACAATTAGATGGGTTTTTTTTCCATCTATTATAACAGAAATTGCGCTCACGAATTGACTGCTTCACAGTTGTGTTAAACCACGGACAAGAACAATTTTTGATGTAAAAAGTACGCACTGGTAAATGTTGGTTATAAATTTCTAGAACTGATGTTAGAAATACATCTAACTTATCATCTACTGTTGACTCATACCAGCAATCAGTTAAGTTGTGATTAAGAAGGTCAGAAAATAACATAGGATAATTAATTGATTTAAAGTCTCTATACGATATCAAACGTGAAGTCTCAGTTTTATTAATATTTATATTAACGGAGCAAAACAGAAGGTCATGATCTGATACAAATGATATTTGATCAAATAACAGTAAGCAGTTAGCATCTGATAGCAGAAACAAATCAAGTAAGCTTGGGACGCAATTTGTTGAAAAACGTGTAGGCATTTGGCGATTAACAATTGAGAGACCAACCGAACTTACGTAGTTAAGTAAATTTGCTTTATGATTATCATCACTGAACAAATTAATATTAAAATCCCCACAAGTGACATAAAAATTATAATCTATAATATAGGTGGCAAAATCAGTAAAAAAAGGACTAAGATCATATTTTTTGTTGGGGTTATATACACATGACACCAGAACTCTAGTTTTATTGTCATAAATTTCAATGTTAAGAAATTCAACTCCTGGTTCAAGGTTGATTGACTTACTGACATATTTAGATTTAAAACTGGACTTGCAATATATAGCTACGCCACCACCTATTTTGTCACTCCTATTGTTATGATAGAGAGTATATCCCTTTATACCATAATAAGCAGTAGACACATCATTATGAAACCAAGTTTCAGTTACACAAATAACATCAATGTTTGAATTTTCAAACGTAAATCTCACATCATCTAACTTTAAACCATGCAGACTCCTAGCATTAAAGTGAACTATGTTAAAACCATTTCTTTGTTTAGAGAGAATATTCAATAAAGCAGAACTCCTTTCAGCAACACCATATCTTCGATCAAGCTGACACATCAAAAGCCATTACACAGACAGAGTCAAGAACAAAGAATGTTACACGTGAGAATATAGAACAGTAGAGGTATGAAATATAGCTGTAAAGATTAAAGGAGTACAAATAGAAAACATTAAGTAGAGTTACACATCGGTTAATAAAAATAACAGTCATGGTAATTATAATAAAAATAATCATAATAATAACAATGTTAATAAAGATAATTAAGGTCATAACAATTGAAATAATAGAAACAATAACAAAATTTTTAGTTAACAAGACTATTAAACAATATATCATTATGTCAAGATAATAATCTAGCGTCTTCATTTGAGCAAAAAATTTGATTAAGAGCGTCAATGCTTTCAACGCAAATTGGGTTATCAGCATCCACTCGTTTGACATAAACAAGCCCTCGAAAAGAATACGCTGACTGTAGACGTTTCCGCTTTTTCATTCTGACTGCTTCCCGAAGTATTTTGAAATTTTCAGTTGTAAGGTTTTCATGCAGGTAAAAATATTTGTTTTTCCCATCAGGATGAAAACCAAAAATATCTAAGGTTAAGTTAGAATTCTGCTTTTTATAAACACTTAAGGATTTCAGAAGAAAATTTTTATCATACGGCGACATTAATTTTGCAATTATTACACTATCAGGAGGGTTACCAGTGTTTCTGCTATTTCTATTATGTAAACGATGAATAGATTGCAATTTAAGCGTAGGAATATTTAATGTTTTACAGATAGTGTCAAATATGGAGTGAAGGTCTTCATTTGCAGTAAAAGGAATGCGGTTTATACGTATATCACAGGCAACAACAGAATTTGAATGTTTTAGTGATTGAATCTTTAATTTCTTTATTTCATTCTGTAACTCACTCACATGACCAGCCATTCCTTGAGTTTTTAAGGATGCAATTTCCTGCTGCATAATTTTAACATCATCTGCAACTGTTTCTAGAGCAGAAACTCTTTCATTAATTAGAAGTAGTTCATTCTTTATAATATTCAGTCTCTTATCTATATGACTTAATAACTCTTCCCTGTATTCGCTGAGTTTTTTCTCTATCACGCATTCAATTTGCTCAGTGAGTCGCTCGAAACGTTTATCCATAATATTTATCATCTTAAAGGGTGAGTCTATACGGGCTAGGCGTGAACTACCAAATTGACAATTTTGTAAACTCTCTTGTGTGTGACTATGAGGGGGAGTGCCAAAAGTTGATGTAGTTGTTGAACGAAACTCTTGTGTATTAGCTGCCATCTTATTTTTGTTTCTTAAATTATACATGGAGTTGAATTACACCAGCGACTTTAATTTATTGTAGAAATTAGAGCTTGTTTATTATTTAGAAAATGTTGTATTGGCGAAATTATTTCTCGTTTTATTGAGCACTTTAAGAAATTTTATTTTCTCAATGAATAACCAGAAAGCAAAAATTTGAACTAACGGGTGAAATGCACATATGTTACCAAACTTTTAAAGCAATGAATTTCAAACTGTTAAACGTCATTAACCAAACTATCAAAAGAAGATAAAGGTTTACATGTATGATTGCTTGTAACTAGGAGTTATTATTGTTGTAAAAATTGTTATTATGCTTTGTTCACTTGTTTTTAAAACATCCAAATTTGTTCTTGTATGTGATGTATTTGTTTTTTTGCTTTTTTTTGTTTTTTTTTTTGTTCTTTGTTTATGATTCACTTATATCAAAGTATATCGATAACAAGTAATTAATAGAGAACTCAATGTAATTCTAAAATGTAGCGAAAGTGATAATTTAAATGACTGCGTTAATATAATTGATACATGTCTGGAAAATACGATTAAAAAATTTACAAACAAAATAATTGTTAATACAAGAAACGATACAAAAAAATGGTTCAATGAGGAATTAAAAACACTCAAGGAAGAAAAAATTCTTAAATACCAAATTGCAAAAGCAGATAATACAGATAATGCGTGGAAAGAATATAAAGCAATAAGAAATTTATATAAAAACAAAATTGAAATAGAAAAAAACAAATATGTGAATAATAAAATAAATAATGCCAAAGACCAAAAAGAAATGTGGAAGGAGATAAAAGACTTAGTACTTAAAAAAAACGAGACTGTAATAAAAACTGTGATATTTAATAATATAGAGTGTAAAGATAACTATGAAATAGCTACCCAATTTAATAATTACTTCGTAAATAGTATAAAATTAATAAGAGATACAATAGAAAAAGTGCAATATACGAACAAAGTACCTGTGATAAACTTTAGATTTAAATTCCGTGCAATATCTTTAACAGAACTAAAAAACATATGTAAAAGCCTAAAAGATAAACCAGATTTCAACAAAGTCTCAATTAAGATAATTTTAGATAACTGGAACATTGTTGGCAAAAATATGCTTAATGTTATTAATAAATCCCTCAAAAATGGGGTTTTCCCAGATAATTGGAAATATTCAATGGTAACTCCGGTAGAAAAAGTAGCTAAAACAAACAGATGTGATGAATTCCGCCCAATAAACACTTTAAAAACTTGCGAAAAAATTTTAGAAAAAATTGCAAAAGAACAGTTGGAAAACTATATGGAAATAAATAACTTATTTTCAAGATATCAGTCTGGATTCAGAAAAAAATACTCTTGTGAAACAACAGTTAATTATGTGATAAATAAATGAAAATACAGAGAAACAGATAATAAGATAATGGCACTTTTCTTGGACTTTAAAAGAGCATTCGAGACTATTGATAGGGAGTTATTAATTCAAAAATTATATATGTACGGTTTAAGAGAAAATGAATTGCAATGGTTTAAATCATATCTTACGAATCGAAAGCAAATAACTAAAGTTAACGGTATTAAATCAGATAAAATTGATAATGAATTTGGTGTACCGCAAGGATCAATATTAGGAGCATTATTGTTTATAATATATATAAATGATATGCCAAACATTTTAGAAAAATGTGAAATTATTTTATATGCTGATGACACATTAATTTATGCTAAAGGAAATACAGAGAAAGAATGTGCAGATAATTTAAATCAAGACATGAACAGCATAAACAATTGGCTCAAAATGAACAAATTAAAACTAAATGAAAGTAAAACTAAAATTATGGAAATTAACATGAACAGCAACGTAATTTTTAAAATAAATAATCAGATAATTGAAAAAGTTAATCAAATAAAATATCTCGGTTTCATAATCGACAAGGACTTAAAATTTAAACAACACGTTGAATATATATGTAAAAAAATTGGTAAAAAAATAGGTTTCTTTAAACGGGTGCGAAATAAAGTATCGATAATAACGGCAATTAATATGTACAATACTATTATAAAACCACATTTTGAATTTGGCTCCACAATACTATACACCTGCTGCACAATAACACAATTAGATAGACTGCAAAAACTCCAGAATAAAGCTATGCGTGCAATATTAAAATGTAACAGATATACTCCGATACAGATAATGCTTGATACATTAAAATGGCTAAATATACAACAAAGACTGGCTTTAAATACACTTAACTTTGTCCAAAAAATGAAGATGGGAAATGCTCCAGAATACTTAATCGATCAGCTAAATTATGTAGGAGAGGTTCAACCATACAACCTACGAAACGCAGAAAACTTTAGACTACAAAGGGTGACAACGACAGCAATGCAAAGATCGCTTTTCTTCAAGGGACTAAAACTATATAATATGCTGCCTAATTACATCAAAACGGAAAGAAATATTAACATCTTTAAAAGAAATATCTCAAAATTTGTTAGAAATAATGGAAATAACACAATTCATGAAAATTTATAAAATTGTTAAATATTATTTTCAAAAGTTTAATTAAAAGTATAATAAATACTACTATTATTATTAAAAAAAAAAAAAAAAAAAAAAAAACAGCATTAAAATTAAAATACTCTCAGTGAAGGGCACATACTTAACCAAAGACAAAGTTAAAACAAATTCATTTAAAAATATTAAAAAAATATCCATTTACATACCTGTTGCTTCTTGAGAATTTCATCTTGTTTAAGGCGCTCCAATTCTTCTTGCTTTTTCTTGCGAGCCTAAGGACATGAGTTTGAAATAAGAAATAAAATATTCAATTAGAAAACTTAATTCTGCTAAAAAAATTACCTCGATGGCTTGTTGATTTTTCAATTCTTTTTCTTTGCGTTGCTGTTCCAATTTTTCATTTTTCTCCAAACGAGCCTTCTCCTTGTTACGAGCCATTTCTTCTTTTTGCAATTTCTTGGCATCTCTTAATGCCTGCTGTTGCTTGGCAATTTCAATGCGCTGTTCAACATTAAGGTTTTGACGTGTAAAGATTTTTAGGTCTTCCAAACGTCTGGCCACATCCTCATCAGTCATTCGAATGTAATCACCATCATTGGCGTATGGTGGTGGTGCAGGTTGTAAGAATGAGCCTACAATAGCTCGGGCGGCAAAACTAAAGTTTTCTCGTGTCAACTTCGAAGGATTCTTTTCCAAATGCTAAATGAATTGAAGTGTAAAAAAAATATTTTTATTTTTATTTGTTTTAGGTTCAAGTGAAAAGTTAAAACAAAAATAAAATAAATCATTTTTAATCAGCAGCTTTTTATTATTCGACTAAAAATTGATCTACAAACTCACAGAGAAAACATGTCCCATGGTTTTCAAGGGTACATTACTACCGGGGGCAAAATAAACCACTTCGCCTTTGATTTGGCCAGCTTTGGTTAGACCTCTAATGACCGTTTCACGTTTCCAGCCCAAGTCCAAGGGTATTCTTAGTTCTGTTACGTTTAAGAGATTCGGTTCTTCACTTTCTGATTCAGACAAGCCGCTTTCAGCAGCAATACTTTCTGAATCCGTAGACATTTCCATTTGAGCATTGGCTTCCGTTAAAGCTTGACGTATTTTTTCCTAAGCAAAAAAAAGTAATTAAATAATTTTTAACAATTTCGATTTGTATATTTAATTTTCAAAGACAACTCTTACAATATCAGCGCCTTGTTGTAATAGTTGTTGAGCGGACAGCATGGGTTTCATACCCACTGCCCTTGATTGAGCGAGTAGCGAGGCCACGGTATTCTTTTTCGGTTTAGATACGCCACGTCCCAAATTTCGAGGACGTCCTTCTTTGAATGGCGGTTGATTTGTTCTATCATTGCCCATACCACCACCACCACCACCACTGGCCGAAGAGGAATTGCTACTACTATTACCTCCTGTATTGGAACTGTTTGCTGCTCCGCCATTACCACCAATTATACTACCACTACCACCGATACCGCCACCACTGCTACTCCCAAGAGCAGCAGTTATGGAACTTAAACTTTGTAAACTATTTGAACCCGTATTGCCAGAGTTATTACCACCAGAACCGCCACTGCCACTGCTACCTGATAAATCATTACTGGACGATGATGATTTATCCGGTTTCATGGATAAATTAAGCGGAGCATCGAAATCCTCCACAGTAATGGTAGCTCCGGCAACATTCGAATTCGTTAGCGATGTATTTGATACTGAAGAAGCAGCCGGTTTTAAACTGAGATTAACACCCGAGTTAAGATCAGTTGAACCACTCAAATCGTGTATATCTTTATTTTTATTCGATAAATTATACGCTCCGTTCGAGGTAATAGTAGGTGGCAATTTAATGACCTCCACCCGATCCGAAGATGAGTCACGACTCGTTCGGCCACTGCTTGGTCCGGTCAAGTCCAAGTGCGGCGTACTCTGGGATGATGATGAGGCGGCCGAGTTACCCGATGAAGATTTTGTTGTGCTACTCGCTCCTCCCAAGCCGCTTAGGGCAGCTATCTGGGCAGCAGTCAGTGTGGGAGGTAAATTGGGCCCTGGACCAGCATTTGCTGCGGCAGCTATGGCAGCGTACTCCATTTCGAGTCTAGCCCTTTTCGCTGGGCTAAGACCTGAAAATGCAATGCAAAATGTTTTTGAATCTGATACATTTTTTTGTTGTAGTTGTAGTGTTTGTTCTTGATCAGAAATGGTCTTTTTACGACCACGTGTAGTAGTACCGGGAATTTTGGGGCCCACGATGGATGATGTGTATTTGATGATTTCCGTATCGGGTGGCAATCGTACTCCCAGCAGCGATGGATGGTCACTATTATAATAAAATAATTACAAAACGACCATAATATTATAAATTCGGATTTAAAAAAAAAAAAAAAAAGAAAAAAAGTCTCACCCTAAACCTCCTGATGGCATGTAATCATTTGTTGTTTGCTTATTAGCTACTGCCGATGATGAGGATGACGAGGACGTTGAGGAGACTCCAGCATTGTTTCCAACATTAGAAGCTGCCGCTACTGCTGCTGAGTTGCTGGCCGCAAAAGCATTCATGGCTGCTTGCATACTTTGTTGGGGTGTCATGCCCAGTGTACCAAATTGTGACAACGAATTTAAAGCATTCAAAGAGGCATTATTTTTATCTTCATTCTTATTACGCGATGATGAGGATGATCCGCTCATACCGCCGCCTCCACTTCCACCTCCTAAAGCACCATGTGTTGACATCATGCCGCCCGATGATGAGGCGTTATTTGCAGATGAACTGCCAACTAAATGATGGGAGGAAGAAGAATTATTTGATGAAGAATTTCTTGATTTCTTTGTTGATGTTGACGATGAGGACGTTGATGAGGGATTGGCAGCAGCAGCGGCAGCTGCCACTTGCATGGCCAATAGCTCTTTGTGCAAAACAACAGGATCATAAGCAGAACCAGGTGAAGGAGGCAATTGTATGGATATTGTAGAAGACGATGATGACGCCGAAGATTTTCCAAGATTTGAGGAATTGTTCTGCTTTGAAGACAAAAAAGAAAAAAAATGGAAGAAAATTTGTTTTTATTTCTCTTTTATATTCAGTGAACATTTTAGCGCAAATAATTTATATTACTTTGTATGAGTTATTAGAGCTGCTATTGTTGTTATTGTTATTGCCACTATTTGCTGAGCCGCCCAAACTCGGTGAGGGTGTTATTGTTGTGCCCGCTCCCACCAAATGCATACCCGCTAGTGCGGCAGCTGGATTAGACGCTACGGCGGCTGCTGCAGCTGCCGCATTTAAACTATTAGCTAATGATTGTTGTTGCTGCTGCTGCAATTGTTGCTGTTGCTGCTGTTGTTGTTGTTGCTGCTGTTGGCGTTGCTTTTCCTTACGGGATTTGCTGCTCGATTTACCACCAGACGATGAACTACCACTCATATTAGAGCCGGAATTACCACCGGAACCAGAATTTTGTGTTCCCGATCCAGATGATCCACCAACGCCACCACTGTTGCTAGCACCAGTCCCGGCAGCACCTAAACCTAAGGCTGCCGGTCCAAAGGCAGCGGCCAAATCCGGATGGGGAAAGGGTGATAATCCGGAAGCTTGTAGACGACTAAAATAGTCTTGTGCAGCTAATTGCGCCATAGACCACCAACCTTTTTGAATTAAAAATGAAAAGTTTTAAAATTTTGTTTTCTTTTCAAATATTTAAAAAAAAGGAGAATATAATCTGTTAGTGATAACTTTAGGATGATAAGTTAATGGTTTTAAATCGTGAGATATTCAGCAGCAGGAAAGAAGAAAAAAAAAACGAAAGATATATGTGGTTTCGTGGACATATGGCCTTTACATAATGTCATTATTGTTTTTTAAGCATTTAATGCCCGTGTACTATCCTGTATAAGCAGTTAATTTTATAAAAAATTACGCTATTTCTATATAATGAAGCCTTAAGAGTATTTAGGCTGTAGGAGCCAGCAAGCTCACGGACACCATGTGTCCAATGGTAGATTTTCTCTACGTAACTTTTAATTTCATTATTAAAAAAAATCTAAAAACTTAAATACAGCACAGCATTTTTGTTTGATTTAATTTAATATCACCACAAATTTATTTTTCAAATTTAAAATACAAAAAAAACAAAATTTTTTTACTCACAAAAAAAATAAATTTTGTATAAAAAAAACTTCTGTTTTCATGTCCCTCTTTGAGAAATTTTAAATGGTTTCAAATCCCTCGTTATAGTGGTGAGACAAAGAAAACTTTTTATCTAGGGAGCAGTTTCTTCAGACCACATTTTTTGGAATGAAAATGAGTCTGCTGTTTTACCCCAATACCCAAACAGTTTTCGAGAAATTTAAAAACCTTTCACAAATTTATTGATACTAGGATTTGAACCTGTGCTGCACAAGTATTTTAAAGCGAAAATTAGAGATATTAAACAGTTTAGCTAAAGGGTACTTCAAACATGTTGCAATTAAATAATAAACAATAAATTCCATCAAAATTTAAACGTATACTGTACTCATTAACTCACTTGCTGGATGTAAACCGGCTAGACTAGCAGCTTGGGAGGCTGCCACTGCCATGGTATTTTGATGATGATGGCCAGCAGCCGCTGCTGCTGCTGCTGCAGCCATGGAATAACGATCATTGGCAGAAGAAGCAGTAGGATTAGGTAATAGACCCAAACCAGCAGCGGCGGCAGCATTAAATTGTGCGTTAAATAAAGGATTTGCAGCTGCAGCTGCAGCAGCTGTGGGATCACGGCCCCAATAAGCTAAAATTACAAAATAAATATTTTAATTTAATTTTCTTTTGCAAAAGAAAAAAAAACTTACCAAATAATGAGGCAGCATCTAATAAGGCAGCAGGATCGTGAGCACCACCTGTACCGCCAGCACCAGAATTTCCAGATGTTTTGCCACCACCACTACCGCCGCCGCCGCCTTTGCCATCATTCTGTTGTCCACCCTCACCCGCATTTTTATCCATGTTCTTCATGAATGTATGGGGATCAAAGGGTCTATTGTTGCGTTTAATTTTGAAGTTTTTTTTTAACTAAACGGAACTTTTTTAAAAAATCGTTGTTTTATCACTTAAGTTTAAGCGAAGCTGTTGTTTTTGTTGTTTGCGATTTGTTGTTAAACAATTTTTAGTGAATTTTCTCATTTCAATTTATTTCATTTCAAACTTGTTCGTTCAGTTTACATCTTCATGTTGTTTGGTTTTGCTAGAAATAATAAAAAAAATTTACAAACATCATCAAACGTGTTGGATAGATACATGTATGGTTAAAAACTAACTCAAACTTCTTACAAATAACATTTTTGACCGATTTTAACTCAAACAAAATTAAAACAAATAAATGAAAGAGAATACCTTTATTAAGAGAGACAGAGAGCAATTTTTTGACAGCAGATAAACTTCTCATTTATTTCAGCTCTTTTAGTACAAGTGCATTACAAATTTATGTTTTGTTTTTATTGCTTTGTTTTTAGCACGCCAAGTTATTAGAGGCAAAAAAAACAAACTAAAAAGTATTATGGATTAAACAAAGAAGAAGAGGAAGAAAAAGCCAAAGAAAGAGTCGTTGGTAAAACAAAGTGGAAATGTCAATAAAACAAAAAAGTAATAAATGCTCACAAAATACAAGCATAACACATTAATTGGTAGACCGAGACTGACACTTATTAAAGAGTAGAGAGAAAAACAGATTAGCCACACTTAAACTACCAACAAATAAAAATGGAAAAATTGGTCAATTAAATATGCCTAAAGGCTTCTTCTTTTTATTAACGACTTTCAAACGAAGTTTTTGTTGTGTAATACGTAATTAACGATGTGAGTGAAAAAAAAATTTATTTACTGCGAATTCGTACATGTACATTTGTATGCATTTAAATATTTATACATGGTATTTTTTTTTACCGAGCACCAGTTTAAAACGATGATATAAGAAAGGAAAATAAAAGTTACAATTAATGCCTGCGTTTTTATTGAGAATTTGTTCCTACATTCTACCTATTTACGTATGTACTTACGTACACATGTAATAACTGGTGTTAAAAATACACATACTAATCACACCTATTTAGGCAGAAAAATAACTTATTTTGCAAACTCGGCGTTTTTGACCTTGTCACTATTTGCGTAGTTAAGTAATTTAAATCTTTAAATTTACCGCATTTTAAGTTCAGAGAACTCACACATAGCTGTCAAAAAGCAAATTGCATCTATAAAATTCACTTGTTGTGTCATACTTAAAATAGACTTGTCATTTGTCCGCCAAATAAGTTTTTTTTTTTTAAATGCTATAAAAAAACAGTGTAGCTTCGGCTGTGTGGCACGTAGCGCCGTCCTGTTGAAACCAAATGTTGCCAATATCTTCCTTTTGAATTTTTGTGAAGAAAAATTCGTTCAACATGGCCCGATAACGATCGCCTCTGGACCAAAATCCGCGCCAAACTGTGACTCGTTTTGGGTGCAACGATTTTTTAATGTATGCGTGTGGGTTTTCTGTGCCCCAAATGCGACAATTTTGCTTGTTTACATACCCGCGAAGATCAAAATGAGCTTCGTCTGAAAAGATAATTTTCTTTTTTTTTTGTTGTTCAAGCATTGTTCGTTCAGCTGAAGGATAAAACTAATTATTACGGCACTTACACTGTGCAGTTTTTCATGAAACTAGCATGAAATTTTTGTTTGTTTGTGAAGCAGAAGAAGTAAGCTATATGGCATTGCTTAAATTTTGAGGGGATGTGACTGTTTTTAAAGTTTACTTTTAGATAACACATAACGCTGTAACTTAAATAGAACATTTAGAAAAAAAAATGCCTCAAAAAATTGCATAGTGTAAATCTAGACTATCTGTCAAATTAGACAT
Organism: Gymnosoma rotundatum; assembly: GCA_916610165.2. NCBI lineage: Eukaryota > Metazoa > Arthropoda > Insecta > Diptera > Tachinidae > Gymnosoma > Gymnosoma rotundatum. The sequence goes on along the minus strand of OU744339.1, from coordinate 128,859,550 downwards.
GAGCTAAGTGTTACCATTCACGAAATAAGCACTAGTAAAAAGAAAACGTTAGGTTGCGGACCCTTTATCACAAAGTTCATTTCAGCAGGAGATATAATAAAAAAAATTACTAAAATTATTTTAATATAAAGAAAAGAAATATATATATATGTATGTAAGTGTATATAGTTGTTTGGGTTATGCGGATTGCATTTTCTATTTTGTCCACAATGGCTGTATTAACTTTTTTCTTCTGGGTCAAGACAAGCATTTTGCTTATTTTTAATAGATACGTATTAAAATTTGCAACATCCAAAATAAATGTTATTTTCGGTACCTGGTAATGAATACATAATTCCATAACCAGCTTTGAAATGTTTATGTCTTACTTTCGCGCTGTAAGTATTCTATGTCGCACCCTACCGCAATTAATATAGAGAGAAATGAATTTCCACCATATATTTTCCTTTTTTTAGATTTAACAAAAAAAAATAACTGCCTTCGACCTAAAACTTCAAATCGTCCTACTAGATTTATCAAGTCTCCAAAAATTTTCTGTAAGCTTTTTTTCTTTATATTTAATCTAGAGTACCTTTCCATCCAAAAAAAAAAAAAAAATTCCACCAAAAAATTGTTTTTCTCAATTTTCTATTATTATTATTTTTTTTTTTTTTCAAATCATTACCATAACAAGACAAATCTCATATTTTGTGAAGTACCTATTATGTAATAAGAGCTTTATAAATAATTTTAAATTAAGAAATAACAAATTGTACAGTTTAAGGTATAAATTTTAGGTCGCCAAAAGATTATCAAACCGCTTAATAAAATATAAAAAAGCATTAATAAAAAATAAAAAAAATTTCCCGCCAAAATTTTAATATCTATACATTTATATATATGGACGATATATGGACAAATAATTTGCCGTCACACATAAAAAAAACGAAAAACACTAACAAAAACTATAGGTTCTATTTTTTTTAGTTCAAAATAATTATACCTGCTCAGCAAAAATGTATTTGCATATTGATATAAAAGTCTAACAGTAACAGCACTGGTTATAACAAATGACAGGTGTTAATATAAGTATGTACATATGTATGTTCATACATACATACTTCCTTTGAAGCACTTTAATTCTTTTCCCGCCAAAAGTAAGTTAAAACACTAGATCATCACTTTTTTCCGGCATAAAAATTTCAAAAAAACTCACAATCTCAAAACACGTTTGAAATCTTAACGAATTAAAGAATGTGCACATACATCCATATGCAAAAGGTAGAACATATTTACATATGTGTGTACATATATAGGTAGTATGTTTGTTTATGTTTATGCACGTATTATATATTTGTTTCAAAATTAAAATTGTTTTGACCTTCAGTTACTTTATACCTTTTTTTTTATTATTAATTAACTTTATCTTTTTTTTGTTCATTAGGTCGGCCAATGAACTTTAGCACAACCATGCACACACCTCTTCATCCTCGTTACACACTTTACAAAACACCTTGATAATTTCTAGAAAATTTGTTTTACAAATTGCAGTATATTTTTGCACAAATAAAAGTAAATTATTCCTTATAATTTGTATTTGTGTATTATTTATAAGTATAATCTTTTTATTTTATTTTTTTGAAGTAATTAATTTAATTTTTTTTTTTCAGTTAAAATCTTTAATGTTGTGAAAGAGAGATGTAAAGAAGGCGCACTTCTCTCTTTTAAATATTCTCTTTGATAAGCATTAAAGATATTTACTCTCCGATTTTCTTTTTTGTTTTGATTTTTTATTTTTGTCTTTGTTTTACTTTGATAGAGGGAGACAAAGATGCCAAAGAATTTCACATGTAAAAGCAAATTAAGAAAAAACTATTTTGGAAAATTATATTATTATTGTTGACATTTCTTTTTCTAATTTAGATAAACCCACCAAATTCTGGAAGATTACATTTTAATAACAATTGTAACTAACACCAGGCAATTATTTAGCGACACATTTACACACATGTTAAAAGTAACGAATTATCTATGAGTAAGCACAAATACAGACGGGCAATACACCTTTTCAGATAAAACAGATAACAATAAAATTACACTAAAAAAAACCCCAATGATATGAAATACATGTGTTCATAAGAAGAATAGAATAGCAATGTGTATAGTAAAAATATTAAAGGAAAAAAGAGAAAAAATATGTCTGTACAAGTAAGGTTTTTTTTCATCCGTGAAATATTTTAAATTTAACACATTTTTTACAATTCCATAGCATTTTCTTTTTAGAAAAATATGGTTATGAATTGAATATAATTTATTCACTTTTATAACGTGTTATCAATGACATATGAATGTTCTTAGTTTTTCTATTAGACTTGTTAAAATTTTGGTAGGTATAAAAAAACATATTACATTTATTTAAACAATTAAATTGTTTGTATATTCTTATGTTTTGCATCATTTTAAATATTCTTTTTCTTTTTTCTACTACAGTGCATTTAGCCGATAAACAATACACATTTTTTCATTCATCATTTTTTTGTCGTCTTCTTTGAAACTTTACATCGATTTTACACACCTCTTTTTCGCTGTATTTTACTTAGTAGGTATCACTTTTTTACTGTAAATAAATTATGATTTTTTTTTTAACTTTTTAAATTGAGTTTCTTTTGTTTAAAATTGATGCTTTTAATTGAAAATATGTTTGTTGTATTAAAGTTCCGAGAAATTTGTATTGTTTGAAAACGCGTAGATATGTGTTTACTTTAGTACACCAGCAAAGTATCTGATGGTTACTCAAACTACTGCAAGCAACCACTACTTTACTTACTCGCTCGCTCATTTACTCATTCACTAAATCAGTAAGTCACAAAATAAAAAGACAAGTATTATGCTGAGTTATTATTAAGCGAGTATTTAGATTTGAGTGGACCGACAAAAAGGTTGAAAATGAAAAAAACACACACACACATGTAAAACCCAGCTGCCAGATTTGATGAATAGTTGACAGTTATGGGATTTTTTATTTACAATAAAATAATTGAAATTCTATGAATGTTTCTTTATTTTATCTTCTGCAAAACTCTATTCTTCTGATGAAAGCAAACATTTTAAAAGAACAGAACAATACTTTGAACATTTAGTAATATACCTACATTTTTTGAAATTTTAATATTTTAATTTATTGACCTAAAGCCTGAATAAATATTTAAATTTTTCTTTTATTTAAACTACGATCTACTGAAAATTTTAAATTTTTTGTTTGTTGTTTGCTGATTTTACAGATTAGGTAGGTATAATAAATTTCTAGCATAAAGTTAAAAAGTAAATTTATTAACAATTAAACTTGCAACACTTGATATCGATTAAAAAATCAATGGAATTTAACACATAAACAGTAATTTTAAATTTAATTCAAGTTCATTTAGTTTTAAGAGCTTCGAACAAAAATGCCAGCTATAAAAAATTGTCTGGCAGCCTCATATTAAAAAAAACAAAACAACAAAACTTACAACTGCGGCATCATCATTCTCATCTAAGCAAAGAGTTACAGTAAAAAAGTATTAAAAACAAAAATATTTTAAATACAAAAACTAAAACAACGAAATTGTTTATTCACCGACAAACAACAAACAGATGGACTTATTTCTGACTGCCTCCTTTAATTCGTTGGTTGTTGGTTCGGGTTCGGGTTGGGAATATATTGCTTTATTGTTGTTGTTATTGCTGTTGATTGGATGAGCAAGTTTTATTCTTTTATTGTTTTTTGTATTAATTCTTATTACATACATACTTTAAAAATAGCGTGAGAGGTGATACATTTATTTATGTATGTGCATGTGTAAGTATTGTATGGTTTAGCCGTAAACGATGTCTTTTGTGTAGAGTCGTTCAAGTTAAATAAAAGTAACACAGCAATAATTATATTGACGAACGAACAAAACTGCGAGTACGAGGATAGTAATGAGTGTCAAAATTAAATATGTAAAAACAATATTATAATTTTTGATTAATTATAACTGAACGAGGGGCAAAAAATACCGGATGTAATACGTACATATTTAGATATTCATGTGTGTATGTACGTACGCATGTACAATTTTAAAAGTTGTGTACATTTTGTATTTAATTTAATGAAAAGTTTTATAAACCACATTGTAAAGTTATTGGAAATTTATAGAATGATTTTATTATTTTATAGTATCTGTATTAAACTTTCGTAATAACACGTTGTTAGGTATTAAGTTTTTTTTGTTTTCATTTTAATTAAAAGTTTAACGCCTGAAATGTTTTTATTTTAAAACGAGTGAATGCTTTAATCGTCAAATCGTCAAAATAACTCCATTATCATTTTGTTTGTGTTAATTCCATTACACTTTTGTTTTTTTCTAACCATTTACAACTGATTAATAATGGCGGTAATCGTTTAAGCAATCGATTTACTTAGTTTTGTATGAAAATATGTTGAAGAACTTTAAAAAAGCCTTTTAGAATTTTTTTATTATCTACATACATACATACCTACGTTTTTAAACGACCTTGAGCGAAATAAGCATTTAAAATTAATAATGCAAATAAAACTTAAACTGCTGATATCTAAAACGTTACAAAGCAGCTACACCAAATCATGAATTTCTTAATGAACCGTAAGCATTTTGTTTAACAATAATTTATATTTCCATATTTGTTTACAATAAAAAAAAAAAAAAAAAATAATAATAATAAATATGTAAATAAATAAATAAAGAGTTAAAAAGAGCAAAAAGTCAAATGTGCCATATTGATAATTATAAACGATGGTCATCATCCAGAAAATTTATTATAACACTAGCAGTGCCAACGACTTCGTCTGCATGTCATTTGTAATTTTCCTACAATTCAAATTTAACTATTTATTCTAGAGTTTTGTAGACAGTTTCAAAATTTTCCATCTACAAAAATAATAAGTGTTGACAACTGTTTTAGTGCCACTATACCGGTCAAATTAGGTGAATATTTTTAAGAAACAAAAAACAATATTCTCTATTGGAACCAAGCTTCTAAGGGACCTTCTCACAAAATTTTAATCAAATCCATCCAGTAGTTTTATAGTGATGCCTATCAGACAGACAGGCGGACAGACAGACAGTCAGACAGACAAATACTCCAAAAATAGGTATTACCATCTACACCAACAACAAAAAAAAATGTTTTTTTTTTTCTTTTGGATTCAAGATAAATTACGGAAAATTTACGTTAGTTGTTTAAATTTTAGTGTGCTTAGTTTCGGGTTTCGCTACCGATTACTTAGCTCTTCAGAAAACTTTTCACAAATTTTTGGATAAACTAATCACCTTAGTCTAAGCAAATTGATTAAATTAGAATAAAAATAATAATAATAATTAAAAATTACAGTTCAAACAAAAGCCAATGAATGTTTTTATTCTTCTCTTTAGCCGACTTCAAAAAAAGGAAGGAGGTTATTAATTCGTCAATTGTATGTTTGTGCACGCAGAACTCAGTCATTTCTAACCGATTTTAAAAATTGTTTACCTTCATTTGAAAGGTTATGCTTACAGATTGGTCTCGTTTAAAAAAAGTTCATTATAAAAAAAAAATTAAAGGGAGACCCATACAACATACATGTTTTTACGTGTATTATGAATCGTAAAAAACTGCTATTCATTTACTTTGATGTATGTGGCCATACTATTGAACAGTTGTAGACAGAAGAACCTGTATAAAATTTAAATTTGGAAAATAAAGGATGTCCCTTTTTAAAATTTGTCCGTTTTGAAGTCAGCTTTTTTAGATTAGATTTTAAGGATTAACTAGTTTAGAAGGTTTTTGTTGTTGGTGTAGGAAAAATTAATAGGCTTAGTTCTCTTTTTTTTTAATTGTTATGTTTCTCTTGCGACATTCTAACAAAAGTTTCTACAGAATTTCCAATTTTGGTGACACTGTTCGCCATTCCCATGGAGAAATGTCCAAATGGTAATTTAAAACAAGTTCAAGGCAGCTCAGACACTTTTTCATTTTGAATCAAGCATCAATCAAAATTTTGTTAAAGTTGATATCTACGAATATTCTTTTATTTTGTTCAGCTTCAGAAGAATCCTTGAAAGGCCGGTCTTGACTTCACAAAAAATTTTCATTATTCCAATTTTAACATGAATAATCTCACCCAATAAAATGCATACATATGAACTGAGAAATACACAATTTTTTTAAAATTTGTAAAATTACTTAAAATTTCTTTGCTAACAAATTTTCCAATTTATTTAACTTCTGTATTATTAAACTTAAGTTGTAATTATTTAATCCGTTGGGCAAGTCAAAGGTGTTATATTTTTACATATTCTGACTGTTTGTCGGCAAATGTTCCGCTATTAGATCATCTTTGAATTGCAGTCTTTCGAAATATCAAAAACAATGACAAACACATCGACTGCAGAAATACATACATATGTATGTACCTAGTTAACATCATCACATACTTATTATAAAAAACTTTTTTTCCTTTTTTTTTATCTTAAAAAATCTTGACAATTTTACAAAAACAATTTAAGAGTATTAATCTGTATGTTAATTAACAGAATAATATTAACCAAGATTTTATACACAACTTAAGCAAATTAGAATTAAATACACAAACCATAACATATGTACATACATAATTACACAGTCATAAAAACATACATATTTAATATCGTTATATATGGATGAATGTATGTACAAACGTACCAGTAAAATG